>CM065589.1:535269487-537895452 GCA_033119425.1 Bufotes viridis | reverse complement strand
CACTTGATTTTATCGGATACTTGGTTGTGCAGGGAAGGCACAGCTGTCTTGGAGAAGTAGTGGCGGCTAGGAACAACATACTGTGGGACAGCCATGGACATCAGCTGTTTGAAGCTGTCTGTGTCCACCAGCCTGAATGACAGCATTTCAAAGACCAGTAGTTTAGAAATGCTGGCATTCAGGCCCAGGGCTCGAGGGTGGCTAGGTGGGAATTTACGCTTTCTCTCCAAGGTTTGTGAGATGGAGAGCTGAACGCTGCCGTGTGACATGGTGGAGATGCTTGGTGACGCAGGTGGTGTTGTCGGTGGCACATCCTCTGTTTGGTGGGCGGCAGGTGCCAACATTCCTCCTGAGGCGGAGGAAGAGGCCGAGGCAGCAGCAGAAGAGGGAGCAGGGGGAGCCAGAGTGAGTTCCTTGCTTTTAAGGTGTTTACTCCACTGCAGTTCATGCTTTGCATGTAGATGCCTGGTCTTGCAGGTTGTGCTAAGGTTCAGAACGTTAATGCCTCGCTTCAGGATCTGATGGCACAGCGTGCAAACCACTCGGGTCTTTTCTACAGCACATTGTTTAAAGAAGTGCCATGCCAGGGAACTCCTTGAAGCTGCCTTTGAGGTGCTCGGTCCCTGGTGGCGGTGGCAAGTAGCAGGCGAACTCTCTTGGAGGCGGCTCTTTTGCCCCCTGCTCCCTCTTTTGCTACGCTGTTGGCTCGGTCTCACCACTGCCTCTTCCTCTGAACTATGAAAGTCAGTGGCACGACCTTCATTCCATGTGGGTCTAGGACCTCATCGTTCCCTGCATCGTCTTCCACACAGTCTTCCTCCCTGACCTCCTGTTCAGTCTGCACACTGCAGAAAGACGCAGCAGTTGGCACCTGTGTTTCGTCATCATCAGAGACGTGCGGACTCCGATGAGGTGGTATTCCCATGTCCTCATCATCAAGAAACATCAGTGGTTGTGCATCAGTGCATTCTATGTCTTCCACCACTGGGGAAGGGCTAGGTGGATTCCCTTGGGAAACCCTGCCAGCAGAGTCTTCAAACAGCATAAGAGACTGCTGCATAACTTGAGGCTCAGACAGTTTCCCTGATATGCATGGGGGTGATGTGACAGACTGATGGGCTTGGTTTTCAGGTGCCACCTGTGCGCTTTCTGCAGAAGACTGGGTGGGAGATAATGTTGTGAACATGCTGGATCCACTGTCGGCCACCCAATTGACTAGCGCCTATACCTGCTCAGGCCTTACCATCCTTAGAACGGCATTGGGCACCACCAAAAATCGCAGTAAATTCTGGCGGGTACTGGAACCTGAGGTAGTTTGTTCACTAGGACGTGTGGCTGTGGCAGAATGGCCCCGTCCTCTCCCAGCACAAGAGGGTACACTAACACCACCAAGAACGCGTCCGCGTCCCTTACTAGATGTTTTCCTCATTGTTAACGTTCACCAAGCACCACAATAAGAAAAAAAATATTTGGCCCAATGTAATGATTTGAAATTCAGGCCTTTTTTTTACAGGCACCTAACACTATCTGCCTATTTATTTATGTAGCGTATTACACTAATCCAGGCACAGCAGTAACCACTGATTTAGGGGAATATCTCTTTTAGGGCTAGTATTTAGGCCCTGGATGAAAGGTATCCTTTTATGGACAGATTTACACTTGGCCTTCAACAGCTGGAACACCAGATTCAGGGTATTGCTATTTTGGCAATTGAATTTCACCCCAGAACAAAATATACCCTGTTACGGACAGATTTAAACTAGGCCTGCAACAGCTGGAACACCAGATTAAGGGTATTGCTATTTTGGCAATTGAATTTCACCCCAGAACAAAATATATCCTTTACAGGGCACTATGAAACTTGTCCAGCCACAGCTGAAACCACTGATTTATGGTATTGCTATTTTGGCAATTGAATTTCACCCCAGAACAAAATATATGTTTTGGCAGACACTATTATACTTTGCATCCACAGCTGTGACACCAGATTTATGGTATTGCTATTTTGGCAATTGAATTTCACCCCAGAACAAAATATATGTTTTTGCGGACACTATGAAACTTGGCCAGCCACAGCTGAAACCACTGATTTATGGTATTGCTATTTTGGCAATTGAATTTCACCCCAGAACAAAAAATATAATTTGCAGGACACTATGAAACTTGGCCAGCCACAGCTGAAACCACTGATTTATGGTATTGCTATTTTGGCAATTGAATTTCACCCCAGAACAAAATATATGTTTTGGCAGACACTATTATACTTTGCCATCCACAGCTGTGACACCAGATTTATGGTATTGCTATTTTGGCAATTGAATTTTACCCCAGAACAAAATATATGTTTTTGCGGACACTATGAAACTTGGCCAGCCACAGCTGAAACCACTGATTTATGGTATTGCTATTTTGGCAATTGAATTTCACCCCAGAACAAAATATATCCTTTGCAGGACACTATGAAACTTGGCCAGCCACATCTGAAACCACTGATTTATGGTATTGCTATTTTGGCAATTGAATTTCACCCCAGAACAAAATATATGTTTTTGTGGACACTATTATAGTTTGCCAGCCACAGCTGTGACACCAGATTTATGGTATTGCTATTTTGGCAATTGAATTTCACCCCAGAACAAAATATATGTTTTTGCATACACTATTATAGATTGCCAGCCAGTGCTGGGACACCAGATTTAGGGGATTGCTATTTTGACAATTGAATTTCACCACAGAAAATAATCTATCCTTTGCCAGACAGCAGACAGTATTATACTTGGCTAGCCAAAGCTGGAACACCAGATTTAGCGGATTGATATTTGGGAAATTGTATTTAACCCCTTAATAAAATATAGAAATTGCTATCCTGAGTTTCTAGGGGTGACAATTAGCACAGCCAAGCCTCTGATGTAGGATATAGCAAAAAAAAAAAAACTAATATTGATGGATTGATGGACTTGGTGGCAGCTTGTTCTGGTGCACCACAAGTCACAAAATGGCCGCCGATCACCCCAGAAAATAAGTGACAGAAAAACGCTCTGTGCAGCCTAAAAACCAGTGAGCATGTAACTAGCAGAAGTTCAATTATTCACAGCTGTAGATCGATCACTTCATTAGGTGCTTTTGCTGACTTTTTCCTGCCTAATCTCGCCCTCACACTAATCAGAGCAGTGTGACGTGCGGCGCTACGTGACTCCAGCTTAAATAGAGGCTGGGTCACATGCTGCACTTGGCCAATCACAGCCATGCCATTAGTAGGCATGGCTGTGATGGGCTCTTAGGGCAAGAAGTAAAACGCTAGCTGATTGACTGCTGTGCAGACCTTCAGAAAGCGGGAAGTAACGCCGAACAACGAACCCGAACCCGAACTTTTTTGAAAATGTTCGGGTTTGGGTCCGTGTCCCGAACACCCCAAAATTCGGTACGAACCCGAACTATTCTCGAACTGTTCGCTCAACACTATTCACTAATATTCGCTTTATAAGACACGTTGACATTTTTAACTGGAAAAAAAAAGTTACAGACTCAAAGTCTGAAAAGAGATTCTGGTGTTTACTTGCTCTGATACCATAGTTTAATCCAGGATCCAGGAGAAAGAACTTTTGGAATTGACTTTGGAGCTAATCACCTGCATCTAGGGTCTTTTGCTTTGGTTCAAAACTTATTAAATGTTATTGTTAATATAAGGGTTAGCCCCCAAGAATAATTTCCTCTGGTGGCCCAAAAACCCAATTCCAACACTGTATATTTAAACCATTCTCTGATCCATATGAGATCTTTTTAAGAACACCATACTTGACAAGATTTAAGAGGTGGCATGATGTCATAAGCATCTTTCATTGGGTCTAGATTTTAAAGTTATAGCCCATCAAAGAGGACCATGTTTTTAGTATTTTAATGTAAACCAAATTGTATTTTAAGCCTTCTGTTGATAGGTCTCATTATGTATCTTTTTCATCTGTGAGAATACGGGAGGTTATTTCAAACTTGTCAGTGGTCTCTGCTGTGCTAAGAATATATTGTTTTATATTGATTTCACCCTACGTGATGAAACAATTTATTATGACAATAATTGATATGCCACTATCAAGCTGTGACAGGAACCATGCTGTGTGATAAGAAGAAACCTTTCTTCATTCTACTATGACCTCTGTAAAATGAATTCCGCAACATTAATAATTTATTTAACCATTTTTCCTATTCTATACACAGGATGTATACAAGTACAGTACACAAACCTTTGCGACCGGGAGAATTTTGTGCACCGAATTATGTAATCTAGCTTTTTACAATGTTAACAGTGGCATCAATCTTAAATGACTGCATAGTGTGAAAAAAATGTGCAGTCAGCTCCCCATTCTACGGCAGAAATTGCACACCTGAGCTCAGATGGACAGGAGACCAGTTCCCCTAAGAAATGGATGGATACAAAGGAAGATTTCAGTACCAGAATATTTCAAGATAAAACTCAGTATTTTACTGCAGCCAATTTAAAGGATCCATAGAAAAAACACAATCAGCTTTGCTTTGGTTTTCTGAGCGTCCTTAGACTTAGTCATAATAAAATCACAGATTTTATTTGGCAACATCCTGGTGCCAGTAGCCTCCTTTTGTAGTTGCATGTAATAAAAATTTTAGCATTGCCAGTGAGTTATTTAATAAAATGTATCTCTATAGCACCACCTGCTGTCTGTTTTCTTCAGATTTCTTTGACCTGCTCACTGAGATGGCTGCACATGCTCATCGCCCTCATGCCTTGTGAGTTGTTATAGGAAGCAACAGTTGCAGCAGAAAATATACTCTCCCCTTGAGCCTTAAGCTTGATATAAATCTAAAGAAAAAAACAATAATATTGAGGAGGAACGTTAAAATAAAACAACAAAAGTTTATTAGTAGATATCAATAAAAATAAAAGGGGGTCTAGCCAGAACACCCTCTCATACCTAGAATAGCTAGGTACATATCACTAGTACGGGTTCCCCACCAGGCAGTGTGTGCCTTACGTTACTGTGGCATTGACTACCAGTGTGAGGATACCCTAATAAGAAGTCCACTAGCCAATTCTAACAATGGTGCTACTCTGTGGCCCATGGGGAAGACAACTGCTTTGACTCATATACAGTCAACCAACAGCCCCACGGCCAAAGCCACAGATGATAGGATCTCTTAGTGATACATGCCTAGATATTCTAGGTATGAGAGGGTGTTCTGGCTAGACCCTTTTATTTTTATTGATATCTACTAATAAACTTTTGTTGTTTTATTTTAACGTTTCTCCTCAATATTATTATTTTTTCTGAAGTATTTTGAGGGCGTATATCACAATAACATTAAATATATATATATATATATATTTTATATATAAATCTAGCAGAGCAATGAATGTGGAGATCTCTGGACCCGTGTCAGGTACAAGGCTGGTTCTAGTACACTATGTGTCATCTCCTGTGGAGCGGCGGCATAGTGTAATTACAATTACTTGCTTCATTCAAGTGACTGGATCGAGTACTTGTCATTACACTGCACTGCTGTAACTTCCTAGATGATGGGCAGTGTAATGAACAGGAAGCAACTCCCGCATGCACCACTGTCTCTTCTTCAAACAGCTAAACAGCGGGGTTGTGGGGTATTGGACTCCCACCGATCAGATATTGATTACCTATCCTGATGACAGGTCATCAATAAAGATGAGCGAATTTTCAAAAATTCGATTCGGCCGAATTTCCTAAAATTCGATTTGCAGCGAATCACACTGAAAAATTGCTATTTCCGGGCTGCAGGGAGCCTTTATACTGGTGTAGAATACCGTGACTTACAGTAACACGCATAGAGAGTCTGCTGTGGTAGTGAAATAACACTGTGGGTCAGTATGACATGCAGATGACACGGGTCGCTCTTAGAATCACTGCTCACTTCACTTATTTGGGCAGTCATGGGGTGAAAACTGACCAAATAACTCAAGTATAAACTGAGCCTTACAGGTCGATGTTAGTATCAAGAAGAAGCGCTGTCCTTTTACACCCTCGTCAACTGATTCCACATAGATGTCTACAGAACCTGTTCTATTAAACGCTTATACAAGTTAAGCCCCCCTACAGAGTGGAGAGGGTGTAAGCAGTAAGTTTGTGTTGACGTCACCAATTATTTTGGCCTTCCTGTAAACCTTTAGAACAATAACCCACAACAAACGTAACCTGTCTGTAAAGCATACGCCTTCAGTCGATCAGCATTTGCTCAATAATCAATCAGTATTGTTGCTATGCAAAAAAAAAAAAAAAACAGGAGTGGATCTAAAACAGAGATGACACGTGAATGGAATATTTGCATGTCTTCTGTGTTTTATACCCACTACTGCTTTTGGCTACCAGTCATGAAGTGGGGAGGGTGGGAACAGCATGAGAGGTCCACAGAGTGGACCTATGACATGGTGGTGAGGTGGAAGCAGTATGAGGAGACCACAGAATTGCCCAATGACAGGTTCTGGAAGCAGTATGAGGAGACCACAGAGCGGCACAATGACAGAGTCTGGAGGTGGCAGCAGCAGCAGCATCAGGAGGAGGCCACAGAGCAGCACAATCAAGCCTGGCGCTATAATAAGGCAGACCAAGTGGCTGCCTTAGGGCCGCCCGTACGATGCGTTTTAAGTCTGAAAGCAAGCAGGAGAATTACAGGCACGGCCGACTCTCACCAGCACGTGGGGAATTTGAATCGCTGTGTGCTCACGGCACACGCAGCACACAGCCGAATGGTGACAATTCAGCTGTCACTCACTACGCAAGCAAGTGAGCATGCAGTGAACTATTTGTGCAAGTGACATCACCCTGTAGCTCCTCTGGCTGCTCCTGCTCCTCCTCTCCTGTCAGCTGAGTAGAAAAACCACACATTTTGCTACACATTGCCTGTGCTCCAATGTCCTCCTCCCACTCCTCCTCCAGTTCAGCCACCACAGGGCTCTTGTGGCCGTGAGATCTAGGCGCCATGTCTCCAGTACCCTGACCAGCTATTGTTACCACCATCTGTTCCAGGACATGAAGCAGTGGAATGACGTAGTTCATCCTGTAGTCCTGGCGACTGACAAAAAACCTGACATCCTCAAAGGGTCTGAGCAAATGGCAGGTGTCATGCATGAGCTGCCACTGGTTGACATTGAAGCTACACAGGGGAGTACTCCTATCCGCTTGCATCATCAAGAAATCATATGGAGGGTGGAATTCCAATGGGTGGAAATGTCACATATCAGCCTATGTTGGGGGATGCCGTTCTGATGCTGCAACTCAAGGAGGGTGTGCTTTGCGGTATACGAGTGGCTGAAGTGCATGCAAAGTTTCCTGGCCATTTTTAGGATGTATTGCGGATGGGTGGAAGACTTCAGGAACCGCTGGACAACCAAATTAAACATGTGTGCCATGTGGGGAAAATTGGCTTCTACCTCACAGTGCAGCACCTCAAACTGGATGGACAGATGTCTTTTTTCGGCCTTATGTACTATGTTACTATGGCTCAGCCTTCCTTGATGCAGCTCTGACACAATGTTTTTCCCATTGTTGGTCACCATAATTCTAATTTTGAGTTGTCAGGGAGAAAGCCTGGATTCGATTTCTTGATGCATCATACGAAGCAGTTCCTCCCCTGTGTGACTCAGTTCGCCAAGCCAGGTGCAGAACAGCATGACTCGGCCGAGCCCTGCACATGTGGTTTGCTGGAGAGCAATGTGACTTGTCCCTACAGTGGAGGCCGAGGACATGGTGGAGGATGAGGAGACACAGGGCGGACATTGTTGCAGGACCAACATCGTTACAATGTGGAGGAGGAAACGGCGTGACCTTTCCAAGTTGCTGGTATGGCTGTGCAGGAACCACATTCGCCCAGTGGGCCGTAAAGGACATGTATTGTCCCTGACCATAGTTACAGCTCCACACGTCGGTGCTGCCGTACACTTTGGCAGACACTGACACGCTCATGGACTGGCCCACCTTCTGTTCTACATGTGTGTGCAGGGATGGTACTGCCTTTTTAAAAAAAGAAATGACGGCTTGGGACTGTCCCCCTCGGCTCGGCACAAGCCATCAGTTCTCTGAAAAGTGCAGAGTCCACCACTTGGAAAGGGAAGGACTGAAGCACCAGCAACTTGGACAAGAACACGTTCAGCTTCTGCGCCGTTGGATGCGTGCGCGCAAACTGTTGTTTCTTGGCAATCGCTTCGGTGGTTGATTGCTGACGGAATGACTGACTAGGGGTAGGAGCAGGAGCGCAGAAATTTGAGAGGAACTCCAGCAGCAGGCGTCTTTTCATCGCAACTTTATTTCAATCCATAGAAAAACAACTCCAAACAGCAAAAAACACTTTCTTCCACCGCACCAGTGGTCTACATGTTTTGAACCTTCCGGTTGTTAATCATAACCTCCAGGAGCAGGAGCATCTGGACCAGCAGAAGATGGGATTGACAGCCAGCTTCCTGCGGCTGATGTGGTGGAGCCTTGACTGGCTGAAACTGGGTTCGTGCCACTGGGTTATGTAGCGGTTGCTGCGGCAGGCTTGACCACCACATCGTAGCCACGATTCTCCCAGGCCACTGTATGGCGACGATGCATATGTTGACGCAGGGCCGTAGTGCCAAAATTGGCACCCTGGCCACGCTTCTCCTTCTGCCCACAGATGTGATATATGGCCACGGTCACCCCCTCTGGCGCTTTGAAAAACAGCTGCCACAACGGCGAGTAGGTTATTTTCCCCCAACAGTCCGTACTGACTGATTTCTACCTCTGCTGCCTCTGTGAACCCCTGCACCACTACTTCCTGGACATGTTGGCTGCTGCGAAGCAGGTGGTCTACCCTGGGCACGTTTGGCAATCGATCTCCAACTGCTGCCACCCTGCTGACTCCCAGCCATGCTATCACCTTGCTGGCTGTGCAGCAGCCTCATGGGAAAGATGCCATCCTCTTCTCCCGATGGTGATGAAGCCCATTCTGCCCCCAGCTCCAAAGTACAATCGGCTTCATCATCATCGATTAGTGTCTGCACATCACTTATGTACTCCTCAACAGCCTCTGGGTCAGCAGCACAAGCTCTGGTGCAACTCTCCTCATTAGTGATGAGCGAGCATACTTGGCCGAGTATTGGTTCGGCTCGAGCATCGATATGCTCGGCGCTCGGCTTTACTCGGCCGAGCACCACGTGTATTCGTCGCATTGCTCGAGTCTCCTCCCCGCACGTTTGGCGCCTTCTAAGCAGCCAATCAAGGTAAGTAATTTCTCTCAGTGTAAGGCCATAGCCATGTTAGCTGTAAGCCGTACACTGATTGGCTGGCCGGAACACTTAATACCATTTCATATAGGAGCTGGGGTCCGGCTTTCGGCTCATTCAGCATCAGGGAGAGCAGACAGTAAGCAGGGACAGATAGCATTTTGCTCTAAACTTACAGATTTTTCTCCTAAGACCTTATTGAAAGACAATACAGTGTGTGTTTGACAGCAGTGCAGCACCTTTTTTTTTTTTTTTTTAACCACCTCAGCCCGCATAGCTTAAACACCCTTAATGACCAGGCCACTTTTTACAATTCTGCACTACACTATTTTCACTGTTTATTGCTCCGTCATGCAACTTACCACCCAAATGAATTTTACCTCCTTTTCTTCTCACTAATAGAGCTTTCATTTGGTGGTATTTCATTGTTGCTGACATTTTTACTTTTTTTTGCTGTTAATAAAAAAATTTACGACATTTTTGCAAACAAAATGACATTTTTCACTTTATGTTGTAAAATTTTTTTAAAAAAACTACATTTCTATATACATTTTTCTCTAAATTTATTGTTCTACATGTCTTTGATAAAAAAAAATCCAATAAGTGTATATTTATTGGTTTGGGTAAAAGTTATAGCGTTTACAAACTATGGTGCAAAAAAAAGAATTTCCGCATTTTGAAGCAGCTCTGACATTCTGAGCACCTGTCATGTTTCTTCAGGTGCTAAAATGTCAGAATAGTATAAATACCCCCCAAATGACACCATTTTAGAAAGAAGACACCCCAAAGTATTTGCGGAGGGGCATGGTAAGTTCATGTATAATTTCATTTTTTTTCACAAGTTAGCGGAAAATGACACTTTCTGAGGAACAAAATAAATAAATAAAGTTTCCAATTCTGCTAACTTCTGGCAAAAAAAATAAAAAATCTCAGACGGACTCACTATGCCCCTCAGTGAATACCTTGGGGTGTCTACTTTCCGAAATGGGGTCAATTGTGGGGTTTGTTTACTGTTCTGGCATTTTGGGCGGGGCTAAATTGTGAGCAGCCATGCAAAACCTAAAGGTACTCATTGGAATTTGGGCCCTTTTGCGCACCCAGGCTGCAAAAAATTGTCACACATGTGGTATCACCGTACCCAGGAGAAGTAGGGCAATGTGTTTTGGGGTGTATTTTTACATATACCCATGTTGGGTGAGAGAAATATCTCTGTAAATTGACAACTTTGTATAAAAAAATGTAAAAAGTTGTCGTTTACAGCGATATTTCTCACACACAGCATGGGTATATATAAAAATACACCCCAAACCACATTGCCCTACTTATCCTGAGTACGGCGATACCACATGAGTGACACTTTTTTGCAGCCTGGGTGTGCAAAGGGGCCCTAATACCAATGAGTACCTTTAGGATTTCACAGGGCATTTTTACGCATTTGGATTCCAGACTTCTTCTCACGCTTAAGGGGCCCGCTAAAATGCCAGGACAGTATAAATACCCCACATGTGACCCCATTTTAGAAAGAAAACACCCCAAGCTATTCCGTGAGGGGTATGGTGAGTTCATGTAAAATTTTATTTTTTGTCACAAGTTAGTGGAATATGAGACTTTGTAAAAAACAAAAATAAAAAAAATAAAATTTCAATTTCCGCTAACTTGTGGCAAAAAAAAAAAATTCTGTGAACTCGACATGCCCCTCACGGAATACCTTGGGGTGTCTTCTTTTCAAAATGGGGTCACATGTGGGGTATTTATACTGCCCTGGCATTTTAGGGGCCCTAAAGCGTGAGAATCCAAATGCGTAAAAATGCCCTGTGAAATCCTAAAGGTACTTGAAGGAATATGCTGTCTTGAACTTTGTTTAAGAACATTCTGTCATAACCAGAATGTTTTGGGCAAACGAGTATCTAACCGGAATTCCTTATCTTGTCCGCGTCAGCTAGTACGTGGAGCATGAAGGCCAGGATGTAACTGGGGAAAGTATGTTGTATGACGGTATGTGTCTCATTATGATTGGAGGCTATATTGTTTGGAAAAAGATGATTGAATAATGAAAGGGCGTATAATGTCCTATAAAGGCTTGAACCTTATTATCAATAAACAGAGTGATTTTGATCATCATATGTGTCGTGTCTGATATGGTCATTCACTCTCCTGGTGCCAGAAAAGACTTAATCCAAGCTGATGCATCTAGTCATCTGTAATTATCATCCTATCAATTTGGGGACTCGAATCCGGGATCGAGAGGTCGTCCTCGGGTCTGGTGAGAAGTGACATCGATTTTTTGTCCCCTGCCCGATCCGAGGGCACCGGCCACGTCTCGATCTACAATAGTAAGTACGGATGAACCTTATTTTAGACTAGAGAGCTACAGAAGCTGTGTCAGGGACACACGTAACACAACTCAGGGAGTTGTGCATAGATACTAAGAGGGGAGTGCACTCCAAAATACCGCTGTTCAGGGAACAGGGAAGTCAAAGCTTGGATTAACTCTTACATATCAAATATGCATAGATGTTATAAGATCTTGTAGAAGTATAAGATTATCTGTTTGTATGAACTGCAGACTGGTTGGTAAGTGCACAGTCGCTCTTCATTGTTATTAATACTTTGTGAAATTGTGTTGAGTAAACTTGTATGCGTTGTGAGAATCGTTAGACGCCCCGGTACTCTGGCGAGGAGAAATCCGTTATAACCCAGAAATACCGAATGCAAGTGGCGATTCAAAACAGCGCTAGTCGTTAGGGATTCAGAGGAATATTCCTTATATCCAGCACAGTGAGCCCTGGGCAGATATTGTTCCAAATATTCTCTGAATACAACAATGGGAGGGCGGGGATCCAAGACTGATTACCCCAAACCTGAACCAGGGGAAACATGTAAAATTTATGTGTCAAGAGTTAGTCCTACCAACTACTATTTAGTAAACCCATGGGTAGGCAACTTAGCAGGGTGGACTGAGACAATGGAGGCTGCTGATTTATAGAATTATAGGTGCACACACAGAATGGGATTGGAAAAAGGTGAAAACCATCTCAGAAATCCAACCAAACACAGAGGCAGATAATTACATCTGTAACACACCCGATGGCATAAAAGAGATATGGACACAGGTACAGGAACACATGAGTGAAGTGTTCAAACAGAAGTCATCACTCCCTGTAGCAGTGGCATGTAAACAAAAATCTGCCGAGACTGTCACTGAATTCTGGAAACGATTCATGGATTGCTGGAAACTGGAGGCAGGTTTACCAATGCACCAGAATGACAGCTTAATCATTTCCACATTCATTAACAACCTGTCAGATAAACTGATCCTCACTGTAAAACAAAATGTTTCATCATGGACATCCGATAACACAAAGGACTTTGAGAAACATCTTTTTGAAAAGCAAGCAGTGGGATGTTTTGATGTGAGGAAACTCCCAGCTACACACTTGTATGCAGGCACAAGAGGGAGGGGTAGAGGCAGACGCAGGGGGAGAGGTGGAAACTACAGGCAGGGAGACAGAGAACTGATCGTAGACCCATATTCAAACACCAGCTGTTATAATTGTGGGCAGGAAGGACACTGGGCAAGGCAGTGCACGGCACCACGTAGAAACACATCAGTGCAGGTAGCACATAACCAACATCAGCCGACACAGGTATTACAGAACAGGAACCAACAGAACACACAGAACCAGCCCAGATTCCCTATTGACTGACACAACCAGCAAGCCTACTGACGGGGCCCGGAGGGAGTCATCCCAACTTTCACACAGGTCACATCACACTGGAAAGACATGCCTATCATCTTACTTAAAGTAGCAGGAAGAAAAACAGGGTTTATGGTAGACAGCGGTGCCACCTCTAGTGTGTTAAACAGAGATTTGTACAAGGGACCTTTGAGAGAGTCGGACCCTTCTACAGGATTTTAGGGCAATCAACAATCTCATTGTACCCATTGCACCCCTAGTTCCAGACATCACCGCCCTCTTATCCTCCATCCCCGCAGAAGCCGCCTGGTTTAGTGTTATTGATTTGAAGAATGCCTTCTTCTCAATCCCAGTTAATAAGAGTACCAGACTACTTTTTGTTTTTTTCTTTGAGGGACGGCAGCTAACCTGGGGCCGGATGCCACAGGGATATGCTGATTCACCTGTAGTGTACAGCATTGTCCTCCAAGCCACTTTGAAACCATGGCACCCCCTAGGTTCGGTGCTGATACAATATGTGGACGATTTGTTACTGTGCAGTATGTCAGAGGAGGCCAATGTTACTGATGGTGTATCTTTGTTAAAATGGTTATCAGAATGTGGACACAAGGTGTCACGCAAGAAAATGCAATGGTGTAAAAAGCAAGTTGAGTACTTGGGCTTTGTCCTCACAAAAGGGGAAAGGCGGATCACTCCGGAGCGAGTCCAGTCTGTAGCGGGACTGGTCACCCCACACACCAAGAGGGAAATGCTGTCCTTCCTTGGTATGATAAATTATTGCAGACAATGGACCCCTGACTGTTCCTACTGATAATATCCTGAGGCAAGCCACTCTGGAAGACAAACCAGAGCTCATAAGATGGTCTGAGGAAATGTTGAATGCTTTTGATATGTTAAAATGTTCTCTGATGTGTAGCCCAGGATTGGGCCTCCCTGACTATAAGCTGCCGTTCCACATGTTTATGCGCCAAAATTGTAAAACCATGGCGGGGGTGCTGACACAAGAACATGGAGGCAAGTTGCGTCCTTGTGCTTTTTTCTCAAAGATAATGCCGGTATCCATACAAGGTATGCCGGCATGTCTGCGTACTCTTGCGGCTTGTGCAATGATGGTGGAGCTCACGACCCCCCTCACACTGGGGTACCCCACCATCCTACACACAACTCATGATGTAGTGGGGTTACTACGAGGCATACACACCCAACACATGTCAGCCCAGCGACTGTCAGGATATGAGATACTCTTGTTAAGTGACCCTTCCTTACAAATCAAATATGCCCCACATTCGGCAGGGCCAGCACCGATATTGGATGCACTCATAGGGCTAAAAGGAGAAGAAGACGCCCTGCCCAACGCACATGACTGCCTCAAAGTGTTAGAGTATGAGACTTCCCCCAGAATGGATTTGTCAGCGACGCCTGTGACAGGGGCACCTGAAGTATTTGTTGACGGATCATGCTCACGCCCACTCGATACTGTCTTCTGCACAGCCTATGCCATAGTCATGTTACCCGACATAGTGTTAGAAGCAAGACCAATACATGTCCAATCAGCCCAGGCTGCCGAACTAATTGCACTCACCAGAGCATGTACCCTACATACAGACAAACCAGTCACAATCTACACAGACAGTACATATGCACATGGGGTAGTGTGGGATCATGGAGTAATATGGCAAAGGCGGGGGTTCACTGCTGCAGATGGGAAGAAGATCTCTCATTCACTCCTCATTGATAATCTTTTAGCTGCCCTTAAACTACCGTCTAGCCTGGCCATAGTACATTGCAAAGCACACACACAGGGCAAGGATAGAGTGTCCCAGGGCAATGCTTTAGCTGACAAGATAGCGAAACAAGTTGCGAAAGAAAACCCCACTAGGATTCACAAAGATTCATGGGAAATGGCATGCCTCAAACCACCCTCTTTGGACAACGATATGCATCACAGGAAGAAGAGTAAGACTGGGTGTACCCTGTGTTGCAGAAAAATCCACAAACTGGATTGATCTGCAAAGAGGGGAAACCCTGTATACCGCAACATAGCGCTGCCCTCTTCATTGCTCATTTTCATGGTGTAGGACACAACAGCATACAAACTACAGGTTTACTCATTGGTCAAAACTTTTACATCACCAACATGAATAAACTGGTAGCTGATTATGTAGGGAGATGTCTTACATGTTTGAGAAACAATCCAAACAACCCTCTTAAGATCCCACATCAGTGTCTGGACTACCCTATTACACCTCGTACCCATCTGCAGGTAGACTACACACTATCCCCAAAACAAAGGGTAAACAAGAATATGCATTGGTAATAGTAGACATGTTCTCAAGATGGCCAGAAGTATTCCCCACCAGGGCAGAGGATGCAGAAACAACAGCAAAAATACTCACCCAACAAATTATCCCTAGGTGGGGTTGCCCCTTGGTAATTGAGCCTTCACAGAAAGGAGACATTGACCAGATCAGGGAGGAATACGTTACTCGTCTTATCTGAATCCTTAGCAAAACTGAGGAAAAAGTTGCTTGTAAATCTCCCTCTCTTCCACAGGAACCCACGCACCCTTTCAGGTCTGGGGATATTGTGCTGGTGAAGATACTGAAAAAGGGGAAAAGACCGGGGGAATTTGCCTACAGCGCCCCCACCACCGTCGTGGCAGTAACCAGGACAGCAGTGCTGACAGAGCAATCGCCCAGGTGGATCCACGCTACGCGAATAAAATTGGTGGAGAGGAACAAGGCAACCGAGAAGGAACGACAAGAAGAGGTACTAACGGAGGCAGACAGCCTTGACCCCCAACGAGATGAGACAGTCGGAGAATTCCTTAAAATGGCTGAGACCTGCAGTTCTGACAATTGCAGCCTTATGCATCCTAATAACTGTTCTGCGATCATGGGACAGACAGACGTACTTAACAACAGGATGCAGAGGGGAGGACAATCTGTGGAAGACAAAGGAGAATCTGTGGCTGTACCTGGCCAAGACCCTGAACCTAACTGATTTCTGTCTTCGAACCACCTTGTCTGCATCCGATATTCTAGTAACCTGCCTGGTAGCAGTGCCCACTCCAGTGTCTATATGGACAGGGCTCCTGCGTTCCCATTGACACTGATTTAGAACAACATGATGTTAGATATGGACATGTGAATTCTTATTATGTCTGCTAGAATTTCTCTACACATAGATATCTACAAGGTAATATGCAACACAAACACGTTATACACGAGAATCTTCAGTGCAGTTACCTTCTCTCAGAAACAGAGTACTTAAGCCTGGCAATATCAATGGTAGGAGTACCAGGGTTAGCTGCATAGAACCACAAGACAATCTCAAGGCTCGCTCGCTTTATGGTAAAAGAAATACATGTCACTAGCGCAATCTTGCAGGACATATTGCTAGACATACAGTCATATAAGAAGGCAATTCGACAGAATAGGGCAACCATTGATTATCTGCTATTACAACATGGTATAGGGTGCTCTGCTTTTTCAGGTATGTGCTGTTTTAATTTGTCAGATCATTCCCAAGGGATAAAGGATAAGATGGGCCAATTAGAAGAAATGATAAAACACATAAAACAAGACGCTAATCAAGGATGGTGGGATTGGCTTTTTAGCTGGATACCTGACTTTGGTCAAATCCGATATGTATTAGGAGTGGTATTTGCTATCATCGCTATAATGATATGCTTATGTTGCTGTGTACAATGCGTACCCTCGCTTCTTTCCACATGTTTCACTGAAAAGAGGGTGCGCTCAACGTCTTATTACACTCCAGTGCTCACAGGTGAGATGAACAATACCCCACCAAGGCCTGAAGAACATACCCCAGAGGCTTATATGGAATACTTAAGAACTTATAGGCAAAAGAGGGGCAAGGAGAACCATATAATATGAATATAAGGTTCTAAGAGGGGATTGAAGGAATATGCTGTCTTGAACTTTGTTTAAGAACATTCTGTCATAACCAGAATGTTTTGGGCAAACGAGTATCTAACCGAATTCCTTATCTTGTCCGCGTCAGCTAGTACGTGGAGCATGAAGGCCAGGATGTAACTGGGGAAAGTATGTTGTATGACGGTATGTGTCTCATTATGATTGGAGGCTATATTGTTTGGAAAAAGATGATTGAATAATGAAAGGGCGTATAATGTCCTATAAAGGCTTGAACCTTATTATCAATAAACAGAGTGATTTTGATCATCATATGTGTCGTGTCTGATATGGTCATTCACTCTCCTGGTGCCAGAAAAGACTTAATCCAAGCTGATGCATCTAGTCATCTGTAATTATCATCCTATCAGTACTCATTGGTTTTAGGGCCCCTTTGCACATCTTGGCTGCAAAAAAGTGTCACTCATGTGGTATCGCCGTACTCAAGAGAAGTAGGGCAATGTGTTTTGGGGTGTATTTTTACATATACCCATACTGTGTGTGAGAAATATCGCTATAAACGTCAACTTTTAAAAAAATTTCTACAAAGTTGTCAATTTACAGAGATATTTCTCTCACCCAGCATGGGTATATGTAAAAATACACCCCAAAACACATTCCCCTACTTCTCCTGAGTACGGCGATACCACATGAGTGACACTTTTTAGCAGCCAAGATGCGCAAAGGGGCCCAAATTCCAATGAGTACCTTTTAGGAGGGCATTTTTACTCATTTTTCTTCTCACGCTTTAGGGCCCCTAAAATGCCAGGGCAGTATAAATACCCCACATGTGACCCCATTTTGGAAAGAAGACACCCCAGGCTATTCCGTGAGGGGCATGGCGAGTTCATAGAAGATTTTATTTTTGGCACAAGTTAGCAGAAATTGATTTTTTATTGTTTTTTCTCACAAAGTCTCCCGTTCGCTAACTTTTGACAAAAAGTTAAATTTTTCATGGACTTACTATGCCCCTCAGCGAATACCTTGGGTTGTCTTCTTTCCAAAATGGGGTCATTTGTGGGGTGTTTGTACTGTTCTGGCATTTTGGGTGGGGCTAAATTGTGAGCAGCCATGTAAAACCTAAAAGTACTCATTGGAATTAGGGCCCCTTTGCGCACCCAGGCTGCAAAAAAGTGTCACTCATGTGGTATCGCCGTACAACTTTGTATAAAAAAAATTAAAAATTTGTCGTTTACAGCGATATTTCTCACACAAAGTATGGGTTTATATAAAAATACACCCCAAAACACATTGCCCTACTTCTCCTGAGTACAGCGATACCACATGTGTGCCACTTCTTTGCAGCCAAGATGCGCAAAGGGGCCCAAATTCCCATGAGTACCTTTAGAATTTCACAGGGCATTTTTACGCATTTGGATTCTTCTCACGCTTTAGGACCCCTAAAATGCCAGGGCATTATAAATACCCAACAAGTGACCCCATTTTGGAAAGAAGACACCCCAAGGTATTCTGTGAGGGGCATGGCGAGTTCACAGAAAAAAATTTTGGGCACAAGTTAGCGGAAATTGATATATATATATATATATATATATATATCAATTCCGCTAACTTGTACCTAAATATATATATATATATAATTATATATATATATAATTTTTTTTTTTTTACAAAGTCTCATATTCCACTAACTTGTGACAAAAAATAAAATTTTACATGAACTCACTATACCCCTCACGGAATACCTTGGGGTGTCTTCTTTCTAAAATGGGGTCACATGTGAGGTGTTTGTACTGCCCTGGCATTTGAGGGTCTCCGCAATCATTACACGTATGGCCAGCATTAGGAGTTTCTGCTATTCTCCTTATATTGAGCATACGGATAGTGAGATATTTTTTTTTCCGTTCAGCCTCTGGGCTGAAAAAAAAAAAAAATGAACGGCACAGATTTTTTCATTCGCATCGATCAATGTGGATGAAAAAATCTCTGCCAAAATCAGTGACTGCGGTGCGGTGGGCTGGGCGCTAGCTACCTAACAAGTAGCTAACTAACTGGCGGCGATAAGGGACCCTTATGCCCCATGCACACGTCCGCACTTCTGTTTGCGGAACGGAATGGCGGACCCATTCATTTTTATGAGGACAGACTTTGTCCCGCTCAGATCCGGAATTACGGATCCGCGCTTCCGGGTCTGCACTTCCGTTCCGCAAAAATATAGAACATTTCCTATTCTTGTCCGCAATTGCGGACAAGAAAAGGCATTTTCTATATAGTTCTGGCAATGTGTGGATCTGCAAAATGCGGAAAGCACATTGCCTGTGTCCGTGTTTTGAGGATCTGCAGATCCGTGGATCCGCAAAACACATATGGACGTCTGAATGGAGCCTTACAAGGGGTGTGATCAATGACAGGGGGGTGATCAGGGAATCTAGATGGGATGATCAAGGGGTTAACAAGGGGTTAATAAGTGAGGGGGGGGGTTAGTGTAGTGTTTGGTGCAACTTTACATAGCTACCTGGTCCTCTGGTGGTCGATCCCAGCAAATGGGACCACCAGAGGACCAGGTAGCAGGTATATCAGACGCTGTTAACAAAACAGCGTCTGATATACTTGTTTGATGCGATTTATTTCGCATCTAGAGCCTGCCAGCGATTGATCATCGCTGGCAGGCTGTAGTACAAGTTGTAAGACGCGCGGCACTGTGAACAGGAAGTGTCGCGTCTCGCGAGATGACGCGTCAACTCAGAACTACAGGACCGCCCGCCGGACACATCCTTGCGTTAGGCGGTCATGTAGTGGTTAAGAAGGGGTTTGCTTTAGCACTTTAAGGGACAGGCATCACCAGGAAGGGGCATATAGTACAGGGCTTGAAAATCGCTTTTTTAACTTCAAAAAGACAGAAAGATTTCAGATTAGTGATATCTACAATAGGCCATTATAAAGCAGTGTATTGGGCAGATATTGTAAAAAGGGGCTTATTCACTACATTGTGCCTGATACTGAGATATACACTGCACCATCATAAAGCGGTGTGTAGGGAAGACATTATAAAAAGGGGCTTATTCACTACAGTGTGCCTGGTACTGAGATATACACTGCGCCATCAGAGAAATTTTTTTTTCTTGGGAAATTAACCTAACTTGTCCCACATCTGTGTGTGCGCTCAATCCGCAACCGTTATATTAGTTACTCCAGCAGAGATTGATTTATATTTTGGCCATAGTTAACTAGTTTTGGCCACATCTGTGTGTGCGTTTAGGTCGCAACCATATATACAGTATTCCAGCAGAGAATACATTTTATTTAGGACAAATTTGTATCCAATATAGAACTACATCCGAATACAGTGTGTATCGCAAAAATTAAATTATCTCTGTCCTAGTGTAGTGCACAAAATCTTTATTTTTCTGTATCCAGTACCTTACTGCAAGTCAATACAGTGTGTATCGTCAAAATTACATTATCTCTGGCCAAGTGTATTGCCCAAAATCTGTATTTTTCTGTATCCAGTACCTTACTGCAAGTCAATACAGTGTGTATCATACAAATTACATTATCTCTGGGCTAGTGTAGTGCCGAAAATCTGTATTTTTCTGTATCCAGTACCTTACTGGAAGTCAATACAGTGTGTATAATCAAAATCACATTATCTCTGGGCTATTCTATTGCCCAAAATCTGTATTTTTCTGTATTCAGTACTGTCCTGCAGAAAACTGTGTCTTTAGCGGACAGTAAAACAATCTGCGCCACATCTACAGACAAAACCATTAATATGAAGAAGGCGAGAACAGAGGAATGGGGTAGTGGGCGTGATGCTGAGGGTGCAACCAAAGGCCGTGCCCCTGGGTGTGATGTTGATGGTGCAAGCAGAAGCAGAGGTCCTGCCAGTGCACCAAAAAAAAATAAAAAATCCACCTCACCCAGCTTCATGTCCAACTTAATTGGGCGACGCAGGACAACACTGTCCAAGTCGGACCAGTGTGTACGTGTGGTCGGTTGGATTGCAGAAGATAATGCTTCCAGTCAGTTAAGCACCACCCTCTCTTCCAGGAAGTCCAGTCTCTGTAGCCAAGTCTGGTCAACCGAATCCTCACTCTGATCCTTTTTCCTCCCACTATGTCGCGTCTGGCCAAACAAGTGATCCCACACTCGGATATTCACATAGCCTCTTTTCATCGCCAGTACTTGGTTTGACTCACTCGCCAAGAACTCTTGAAGTGCTATTGTGCCCTAATTTTCAACCTCTTGAGCCTTCACAGTCTCAAGAAGATGACGGTAGTGAACGGCAATCATTCGTTAATGAGGTGGATGATGAGACACAGTTGCCAATCACTGAGGTGGTGGTTAGGTCAAGTAAGGAGGATGAGCAAAGTGAGGAAGTGGAAGAGGAAGTGGTGGACTGACCCAACATGGGAAGGTGAAAAGCCAAGCGAGGACAGCAGTACAGAGGGGGAGGGATCCGCAGCACAGCAACGGTCTGGAAGAGGCAGTGAGGTTGCAAAAGGGAGACGTCGGCCTACACCAAACAGGCCCGCAACCCACATTTCCCTGACCGCACACTGGGTGAATGTTGTAGAAGTCGGGATTGAGACGGACCCTGGGATGGCACAGGTGCTACCCACGCGGCAGCATTGCTGACCCTAAGTCCATCAGGGTCTTCGCCAGCAGCTATGATACTGGCTCCAACCCCCACTTCTCCTCCTCCGACGCCTCCTCTTCCACTTCCACCTCTAAGAGCAGTCAGCCATCAGTCGCTAGCTGGAAGTAGTTTAGCACTGCTGTTGGTAAGCGTCAACAGGCCGTGCTGAAGCTGATCTGCTTAAGGGACAAACAGCACACCACTGCAGAGCTGTGCCTGGGTAAAAGGGACCAGACCGAGCTGTAGCTCTTGGCACTCAACCTACAAACTGGCATGGTTGTGTCTGACAATGGCAGTAATTGATGGTGGCTTTGGAGCTCGGCAACCTGAAACACATTCCATGCCTAGCCCACGTTTTAAACTTAGTGGTTCAGCGGTTTATCAAAACCTACCCCAATTTGAAAGAGCTACTAGGCGCACTGCTTGCGTGCCCATATCCTAAAGTCGTCCACAGCTTTAGCCGGTCTATCAATACTGGAGCAGCGCTTGCGGCTTCCAGCTCACTGACTGTTGTGCGACATGAGCACGCGCTGAAACTCTACATTCTACATGTTGGCCAGGCTTTGTGAGCAGCAGAGGGCAGTTGTGGAATACCAGCTGCAACATGGTTGTCACCTTTCCAGTCAAATGCCACTATTCACAAGCGAGGAGTGGGCATTGATGTCAGACCTATGTGAGGTTTTAAAAAACTTTGATGAATCCACACAGATGGTTAGTGGCGTTAACACTAATATCAGTGTAACCATTCCACTGCTGTGTCTACTCAAATTATCGCTGCTCACAATTAAGGAGGATGCTTTAAATGTGGCAGACGAGGTAATGGGGGGGGGAGATGACACAGGGTGATAGACAGACCTCTCCCAGTTAGTCTTCTCAGCATTCATTTGGCCATGTAGAGGAGGAGGAGCTGGAGACACTTGCCTCTGCTACAGAAGCTAGTTCGGATGGAACTTTAACTCCATCTGTTCAGCGTGAATGGGCAGAAGAGGAGGAGGAGGAGGGTATGGAGAGTCAAGGTACTTGTTGACAGATTGCTCCAAAATTTTCCATCTGACAATGCGGCCGCCAGAGTCAGTACTTCCTTAGACAACTTAGGAAGGGAGACAAGGGGAACACACAGTAGTTCCAACAGAGGCAGGGCAACACTTTCCAAGGTATAGACTCTTTCATGACACCCCGCCAGCAACCTCACCCTGAAGCACGGCCTAGTGCTACAGGGAGGGAAAGGTTTTGGAAGATGGTGAAGGAATACATTGCAGCCTGTGTCCGCATCCAAAATGATTTCTCAGTGCCTTACAACTACTGGGTGTCCAAGCTGGACACGTGGCACGAACTTGTGGCACGAACTCGTGCTCTACGCCCTGGAGGTGATGGCCTTCCTTGCTGCCAGCATTTTGTCTGAGCATGTATTTAGTGCTGCTGGTGGCCTTATAACAGATAAGCGTATCCGCTTGTCCACTGACAATGCTGACAGGTTGACTCAGTAAAAAATGAACAAGGCCTGGATTGCCCCGACCTCTCCACTCCACCAGAGGAAAGCTGAGCTAATGAGGAACAAAAACACAATTTAAATGTATGCTTTATAATGTATTCAATCCAGAAGATTCAGATGCACCCTTTTCACCGCAAAAAAGGGTATATGTTTGAATGTTGTTTTCTCATCTGCCTCCTCCGCCTCCTCTTCCACACAGAATATATATGCCCTCACTACAATGTTTTGTGGGGTTCGCTCGGCTTCATTCCCTCCCCTTCAATGTTTTAAATGAGGTCCTATGAGTGGTAGACTCTAAAAACAATACAATTTATTGATATACATTAAAAGTAACGCAAATCCAATCAATTCTATATATAGAAAAAATCCCTACAACAAAATACACAAAATCCTAAATACGTGAGTAACACCAGGGAGGGACGGTAGATACCAATGATAGAGGGAATGGCTATAGGGAGACAGGTGTGGTATCCCTACCGTATCCCTTGTGTATCCCTCAGCCCGAAGAACTCACCTGATGGTGGTAAGTCTTCGTCCACGTACCTACCCCAGAAACCCTGCGTGTCCCTAAATACACCTGAACACCCCAACGCGTTTCCCCCTACCAAAGGGTTCCTCAGGGGGTCAAAATAGCAAAAACAAATATAGATAAATAAATATGACCATAACAAGAGAGGGGGCTGGGTATAACCAGCAATACCTGATGCATATGAGGCAGCACGCGTCAGATGCGAAATCTAGGGACAAAGTTAAGATATAACATATAATCAATAGCGGTTCCCTACATGATGCTACATTTGCCAATAGAAATAGGTAGGAACTTACATATTGTGGCAGCCACCCGGGTATCAAGTCCCCTCAGAGATCCTCTGATGTCCAGGACCTGAGGGAGACTGCTACCGGTGTGCTATTTAAAGGTACACATATAAGGCATAATTATCTCCACCTGGGGATCATTTAACATCACATCCGGGTGGCCCCATATCACTACCTTTGCATCCGGTCGGCGATGCGCTCCACCGTGGAACGCGTCGCATATAGATATGCCGGAGTCGCAGTACGGGCCTGTTTGACATCCCATCCGATTATAATGGATGTCACTTCCTGTCCATCGGGCTGACGATGCGTTCCAGAGGAGCGCATCGCAAGGAGACATGTCGGGAGCGCGATACGTCACATCCGGGTGTGATGGACGTCACTTCCTGTCCATCAGGCTGACGTTGCGTTCCACAGTGGAGTGCATCGCAGGGAGACATGTCGGGAGCGCGATACATTTAGCAAGGGCATCCAAATATGCGCCGGCCTGACGCCACTTCCGGTATGGCTTTAGATGATGCGTTCCAATGTGGGACGCATAGCCATACATGTTGCTGAAAATTAATAAGGTCCCCTATTCCATATGTCAAATATATGGGGATCCTTGCTCAAAAGATAGACAAGAGATGATATTAATCAAAGAGCAACCTGATATATATTAGTAAACATGTCCATAGTGAATAGTATTCTGACTCACTGTAATATACTCAAATAGGGAATTAGGACCCATTCGAGTTCCCCTCATGTATGGTAACAAATAAAACATGTGTTTGGGTAAGGAAATGAAGAAAAAAGAAAGAAAAAGAGAAAATTACCAAGATTAGTATACGATAAATGAGAATCCGATACAGAGACTAGATCATTTTTTATAGCTTCAAAACAACAAATACTATATATAGCCACAGCAGAAAAAGCTGTGAAGTAGGTTTCGGACACTTCTCGTGTCACTGGTTAGCTGGGGTACATAATGCTCATATCTTCACTGAGACGAAGGTAGTGTTATTCCAGACAAATAGATTCACAGAAAACAGCTGAAGGTTCATCTGTCATTTAAACCCGTGGGGGAATGTGATCGAAAGCGATATATCCATTCTGTCTCTTTACATAGAACCTTTTGATCCCAGTCTACACTGCGTAGTGGTTGCTGAACAACGTCGAGCACCATAAATTTTAAAACTCGCAGGTCGCCTCCATGCACAGAATTAACATGCTCCGCCACTGACGTATCCCTCTCATTGGTGACATAATTTACATGCTCGCACACCCTCCTCCGAAACTCGCGTATCGTTTTTCCGATATAATCGAGGGGGCACGGGCATTGCGCCACATAGATTACACCCCTTGTTCTACAATTGGCAAATTGCCTAAGTGAGAAGGTACGGCCTGTTGCAGAGCATGTTATAAGTCTCCCTGTTCTGATGTAATTACAGGCTTTACATTTTTCACACCTAAAAACACCAGTTTGTCTCCTGGTCAGCCAGTTCCCCTCCGAGGGTGAAGGAGTGTAATGGCTGCGGACCAACCGTTCCCTTAGACTTCTACCCCTCCTATATGTAATACTTGGATATACTGGGAGAGACTCCTTAATGTCGGGGTCTTTCTGGAGAATATGCCAATATTTTCCCAATATGGCTCTGACCTCTTTATTGGCGTTATCGAATGTGGAAACAAGACGTGTGATTTGTGGCTCATCTTTTATTAGTTTTGGGATCAAAAGATCATCCGTGGCTCGTCCCTCCGCCTTCCTGAAAAGCTTGGCAAAGAGTATTACTGGGGTATCCCCGTTCCCCAAATCGCTGATAGAGGCATTTGGACTCCTTGTAAAAGTCTGCTGAGATAGAACAGTTTTGTTTGACCCGAAGGTATTGTCCTTGTGGAATTCCTCTCTTTTGTGGGATCGGATGGTGACTGTCCCATCTCAGCAGACTGTTCGAGGCCGTAGGTTTGCGATAGATCGTTGTAATCAATCTATCACCCTGATTTGCAACCTTTACATCCAGGAAGGTAATCTCCCTCTCATGGATCTCATATGTAAAGGCGAGGCCCAATGTGTTAATGTTGAGTTCCTGAACAAAGTGGTGGAACTCGGATATGGTCCCGCCCCACACGATGAAAACATCATCAATGTAGCGGGACCACAATCCGATCTTATCCTGCCACCATGGATGGTCGTCAGGAAAAACAATGGTGTCCTCCCACCAGCCCAGAAGGAGGTTCGCATATGTGGGGGCACATGGGCTCCCCATGGCCGTCCCTCTGAGCTGGTGGTACAGGCGGCCATTAAATAGGAAGAAGTTATGTGACAGAAGTTCCACAACAAACCTGTTATGTTCAATGCAGTATATGTCTCTCATGTTGATAAAAAAGTTAACCGCCTCAATGCCTCTTTCATGGGGTATGCTACTGTATAGCGATTCAACATCAATGCTGGCTAGCAAACAGCCAGCATCAATAGTGATAGTAATAGTATCGATTTTTCTCAGGAAATCGGTAGTATCACATGTACAGTATACGAAGGTAAGGTGACAACGAAGGGCCTTAGTACACGATTGATGTATACACCACAATTCTGTGTCAGGGAATCAATACCCGACACAATGGGGCGTCCTTTTAAGGGGGTAGTCCCCTTGTGTATCTTCGGTAACCCATAAAAGGTGGCTATTTGTGGGGTCTGATTGATGATAAATGTAGCCTCCGTTTTTGTTATTACTCCCTTCTCAAGGCCTATCCTAATGATACCTTTCAAGTCGTTGAGATAAACCTGGCTAGGGTCATTTTTTAGGATTTCATAACTCCCTGCATCCTTCAATAGGTCCATACTCATTGTGCAATACTGTTCATGATTCAACAACAGCAGATTACCTCCTTTATCCTCACCTCCAATATTTTATACGGTCTGTTTACCTGTAGGTCATTACTGCAATGTTTTATGGGGTTCGCTCGGCTTCAGGCCCTCACCTCTAATGTTTTATATGGTCTGCTCACCTGCAGGCCATCACTGCAATGTCTTATGGGGTTCTCTCAGCTTCAGGCCCTCACCTCCAATGTTTTATATGGTCTGCTCACCTGTAGGCCATTACTGCAATGTTTTATGGGGTTCGCTGGGCTTCAGGCCCTCATCTCTAATATTTTAACACGGTCTGCTCACCTGTAGGCCGTTACTGTAATGTTTTATGGGGTTCACTCGGCTTCAGGCCCTCACCTCTAATGTTTTATACGGTCTGCTCACCTGTAGACCATCACTGCAATGTTTTATGGGGTTCGCTCGGCTTCAGGCCCTCACCTCCAATGTTTTATACGGTCTGCTTACCTGTAGGCCATAACTGCAATGTTTTATGGGGTTCGCTCGGCTTCAGGCCCTCACCTCTAATGTTTATATGGTCTGCTCACCTGTAGGCCATGACTACAATGTTTTATCGCTCACCTTCAGGCCCTCTTTACAATTTTTTTATAGGGTCCGCTCACCTTCAGTCCTCAACTCTAATGCTTTAGAGGGTAACCAGCGGGACCTTGCTCAAAATTTTTTTGAGGGTCACCAGCAGGCCATCAATCATAATTTGTCAAGGGTGTGTATGATGCCTTCCTTTATGTGTAATAAAGGGTTTATTGGAGTGCCCGTTCCTTGTAATTTTTGCCAGCCCTTTCACTGCATAGGCTTTATAAGTGTAGCAGTGTACCTGAACAATTGTAGCACCATGTGAATGAGGCCCTCCTTTATGTGATATACAGGTGGTATCAAAGTGCTTCTTCCTTGTAATTTTCACAACATTTGCACTGTCTATACAATTGAATATACAGGAAAGAATGTTTCTTAACAATTTTAACTCTAAAAATGTTTTTTTTTTTTTCGGGCGGGATTTTGGGCGTGATTTTGTCGCTACGTAAAAGTGGCGGATAACTGGGACCCAGCAGCGACATTGGAGTCCAAGATGCAACCAGACATGGACCCCATGCTGTTCCAGATCAATTTCGGTGGTGTTTCTGTCACTTTCTGACCTTTTCCAATGGACCAGGCACCCTCGTCTCATCCGAGCACGGGGTGCCTGGTTGTCTCCCATTGACAATATCGCTATGTGTTCGGTACCCGAACACCTGAACACTTTGGTGCTCGCTCATCACTACTCCTCATCACTACTTGCCCGACTATCGGAGTAACCGGCGGATGTATCCTCCAGATCTTGGCTGGGCAGTAGCTGCTGACTGTCCTCTAGTACCTGTTCCTTGCTGAAAAGTTGAGCAGAGCCTACAGCATATACTACTTCTCGTGGTGAGGTAACAGAAAACGACAGAGGCAGGTTTAGGACAGGTTAGGGCACAGGGTGTAGGGTTGCTGGTCAAGACATGACCGGTAGATGACACCGGGAGCTCAGGCTTCTTGCCTTGACTACTGCTGCCACGACCCATTACTCTGCTGCAACCTCTGCTTGCGCCCGAAACATTCATACCTGCCACTCCTCTGTGCATGGCCTGACACTTCTCTGCCTGACATACTTGTAGCTGAACTAAACAAATGAAACGAAATTAAAACACCCCTAAAAGCAACTAATATATTTTTCTTTATGTACTGAAAAAGGCCATTAAATTACAGTATTTCTGCACAAATACAAGCAAACGTGACCTGTGTATATACAGGAGGGCATCATATACAGTATATCCTTGAAAAAGTATGATTGGTGGCCTGCTGGCGACCCTCAAAAACATTTGGAGCAAGGTCCTTCAGGTGACCCTCTAAAACAGTTTCCCCCACTCCCCATCGTGACACCCATGCCTTGGTGAGTGTTGCCCTGCCTTTGTTGGAACTGCTGTGTATTCCCCTTGTCTCCCTTCCTCGGTTGCCTAAGGAACGGACTCTGCCGACCGCGTTGTCAGATGGAAAATTTTGGAGCAATCTCTCAAAAAGTACCTTCTGGTATTGCACCGTTTTACTAGTCCTCTCCACCACAGGAATGAGAGATGAGAAGTTCTCTTTGTAGCGGAGGTCGAAAAGGGTGATTACCCAGTAATCCGTGTTATCTAAAATGCATATAACATGAGGGTCGTGGGAAAGGAAGCCTAACATTAAGTCAGCCATGTGTGCCAGAGTACCAACAGGCAAGACGTCGATGTCGACATCAGGATGACTCTCCATCTCCTCCTCCTCTTCTGACCATCCACGCTGACCAGATGTCTCCAGCTGCTCCTCCTCCTCTTCATGGTCCAATTTGCGCTGGAAGACAAGATGTGGGTGGTCTTGCTATCACCCTGTGTAATGTCCTCCCCCATTTGCTATGAATTCATCAAATTTTTTTTAAACCTCACAGAGGTCTGACATCAATGCCCACTCCTCGCTTGTGAATAGTGGCAGTTGACTCGAAAGGCGATAACCATGTTGCAACTGGTATTCCACAACTGCCCTCTGCTGCTCCCAAAGCCTGGCCAACATGTAGAATGTAGAGTTCCAGCACGTGCTCACGTCGCACAATAGTCGGTAAGCTGGAAGCCGCAAGTGCTGCTGCCGCTTTGACAGACCGGCTGAAGCTGTGGACGGCTTACAGAAAAAGGCACACGCGGCACGCCTTCACTAGTAGCTCTGCCAAATTGAGGTACGTTTTTATAAACCGCTGAACCACTAAGTATAGAGACGTGGGCTAGGCATGGGATGTGTGTCAGGTTGCTGAGCTCCAAAGCCGCCACCAAGTTACAGCCATTGTCAGACACAGCCATGCCTGGTTGTAGGTTGAGTGGCGAAAGCCACAGCTCGATCTGGTCCCTTATACCCTGCCATAGCTCTGTAGCGTTTTGCGGTTTGTCCCCTAAGCAGATCAGCTTCAGCACGGCCTGTTGATGCTTTCCCACAGCAGTGCTTCACTGCTTCCAGCTAGCGACTGATCGCTGACTGCTGCTGGAGGTGGAAGTGGAGGAGGAGGCGTCGGAAAAGGGGGTTGGAGCCAGTAACATAGCTGCTGGCGGAGACCCTAATGGACGTAGGGCCCGCAATCCTGGGGTGGGTAGCACCTGTGCCATCCCAGGGTACGGCTCACTCCCGGCCTCCACAACATTCACCCAGTGTGCACTTTGTGTGCACTCTATGTGTCCGTGGTGAAGTAGACTTTCCCAGTAAATGTGTTGGTAAGGGCACAGGTGATGTTGTGGGACACATGCTGGTGTAAGGTGGGCGCGGCACACTGTAAAAAATTGTGGTTGCTGGGGACTGCGTACCGAGGATCGGCCACCGACATCAGGCTTCGGAAGGCCTCAGTGTCCACAAGCCTAAATGACATTTCAAGGGCCAGTGATTTCAAAACATGCGCATTTGCTCTTGCGTTTAAATGCCTGTGTTATCGACATTTGGAAGCTGCGCTAGGACAGGGAAGTGCAGTTGATGACGGTTCATGAGAGGGTCCATGTGAAGGGCGAGGGGCATCTGGGCCTGTGCCTTCGACAGGGGATTGGCCAGCTGTGCGTAACACAGGGGAAGAGGAGGCAGTGGTGTGACCCGCAGACCCAGATTGTGGACCCAGGCATTCAGCCCATTCATTAGGGTGCTTGGATGCCATGTGGCGGATCATGCTGGTCGTGAGGTTGCTAGCGTTCACTCCCCGGCTCTTTTTTGCACGGCACAGGTTGCAAACTACCACTCTTTTGTCATCTGCACTTTTCTCAAAAAAGTGCCATACTGCAGAACACCTACCCCTTGGCAAGGTAGATTTATGCATGGGGGTGCTCGGTTTAATGGTTGCTGGCCTGTTTGGTGTGGGCCGACATCTCTCTTTTGCAACCCCACTGCCTCTTCCATACTGTTGCGGTGCTGCGGATCCCTCCCCCTCTGTACTGTTTTCCTCGCTCAGCGTTTCACCTTCCCATGTTAGGTCAGTGACCTCATCATCCACCACCTCCTCTTCCACTTCCTCACTCTGCTCAACCTCCTGACCTGACCTAACCACAACCTCAGTGATTGACAACTGTGTCTCATCATCATCCACCTCGTGAACGAATGATTGCCGTTCACCACCGTCATCTTCTTGAGACTGTGAAGGTTCAAGAGGTTTGGAATCAGTGCAAGATATCTCCAGTACCTCTTCAAGCGTTCTGGGCGCGAGGGCCAAATCTAATAGTGGCTCTGGAAAGAGCTCCTCGGAATATCCGACTGTTGGATCACTGGACTGGCAAGCCTCTCCATGGTGCGAGGAAGGATGAGATCAGAGTGAGGATTCGGTTGACCAAACTCTTGGCTACAGAGACTGGACGAGAGGGTGGTGCTTAACTGACTGGAAGCATTATCTTCAGCAATCCAACCTACCAACTGTTCGCACTGGTCCGACTTGGACAGTGTTGTCCTGCACCGCCCATCTAATTTGGACATGAAGCTGGGCACAGTGTTTTTTTTTTTTCTGGTGCACTGGCAGCAAGCAGTTTCATTGCGCCCAGCATCATCCGCACTTCCCCATCCCTTAGTGCTCGCCGCTTCATATTAATCGTTTTGTCACTAGATGTGGTGCAGATTGTTTTACTGTCCGCTAAAGACACAGTTTTTGGATGTAGGACAGTATATGTCACAGAAACCCACAGAATATGGACACAATATTAGGCCCAGATTGCAGATGTTCTACACTATTGGTTACAGAACACCACAGATTATGTTTGTTGATGTACCAGGCATGCTCAACCTGCGGCCCTCCAGCGGTTGTAAAACTACAACTCCCATCAATCCCGGACAGCCTACAGCTATCAGCCTACAGAAGAGCATGGTGGGAGTTGTAGTTTTACAACAGCTGGAGAGGCGCAGGCTGAGCATGCCTGTTCTACATTATTGGTTACAGAACACCACAGATTATGGACACTAGATGTGGCCCAGATTATTAAAGACACAGTCTGCGGATGATGTACAGTATATGTCACTAATAGGTATAAAATAAAAATATCTTGCTGCTGTCAAACACACACAGTAGTTGGTAGTAAAAACAGCAAATGTCTCTCCCTGCACTATCTGTCCCAGGTAAATAGATTGCTGCTCTAAAACACACACAGTAGTCCTTAAAAGGACTTTTGGGTCTTGGAAAAGCTTTCTCTGAATAAAAACTGTGAAAATCGCTCCCTACACTGTATTTCCCTTCCTACGCTCTGCTCTCCCTGTCTACGTCTCATCCGAACATGCGTCATCAGGTGCTATATAGCGTTCCGGCCAGCCAATCACTGTAATGCCAGCAGCCAACATGGCTAATGGCATTACAGTGAGGGCAGTACTTACCTGCACCTTTTTTGGCTGCTTGAAACCTGCGAAACGTGCTGGGCGGAGACTCGAGCATTGCGCTCGAGCACATGCGGTACTCGGTCGAGTATCGCCATGTGCCAAGCATAGCAATGCTTGAGCTGAACAGATATTCGGCCGAGCATATACGGTGTATATTTTTCTCTTTTTCTACTGAAATATGGCAATAAACACTTTTAGCGCATATAACACCAAATTGGAACTGCCTCTATTTTTCTCGTATTGTAGTGAAATACTGTATGGCAATAAATGCTTTTAGCGCAAAGAACACCAAATGTGAACTGCGTCTATTTTTTTCGTATTGGAGTGAAATATGGGAATAAACGCATTCAGCGCAAATAACACCAAATGTGAATTACGTCTATTTTTCTCGTATCATAGTGAAAAATTACAATAAACGCTTTTAGCGCAAATAACACCAAATGTGAACTGCGTCTATTTTTCTCGTATTGTAGTGAAATATGGCAATAAACACTTTCAGCGCAAATAACACCAAATGTGAACTGCGTCTATTTTTCACGTGTTGTAGTGAAATATGGCAAGAAATGCTTTTAGCGCAAGGAACACCAAATGTGAACTGCATCTATATTTCTCATATTGTACTAAACTATGACAAGAAATTCTTTTAGCGCAAATAACACCAAATATGAACTGTCTTTTTCTCTAGAAATATGGCAATAAACGCTTTTGGCGCAAATAACACCAAATCTGAATGCGTCTATTTTCCTCGTATTGTGGTGAAATATGACAATAAACGCTTTTAGGGCTAATAACAGCAAATATGAACTTATTCTATTTTTCTCTTCTTCTCTAGAAATATGGCAATGAACGCTTTTACCACAAATAACACCAAATGTGAACTGCATCTATTTTTCTCGTATTGTAGTGAAATATGGCAAGAAACGCTTTTAGCGCAAATAACAACAAAATTGACCTGCGTAAATATCTCTAGTATTGTATTGAAATAGGCCACTAAATGATATCAGCGCAGTTAACAGCAAAAGTGACCTGCGTATATATTTATCTTTTTCACTAAAGCCACTAAAGTCTTTTCAACATAGCACTTGCACCCCAATAACTAATTGCTGGAATGACAGAGCTGTATTATGAGACTATCTGGATCCTCAAGTAATGTTTCCCTGCACTTGTAAATTGCTTTTATTCACAGTGAGCATTTTCCTATGACTCTCGCTAGCAGCTGCACACGTCCTTTTCCTGCACTAGTAAATTGCTTATTTCCATTTTTTTTTAACAATTAGTTTTTCTTTCACTCTCCCTAGTGCCTGCATACACACGTCTGTCCCTCAACAAAGTATGATAGTGAATGGCAGAACCTAAGATGGCCGTATTTAAAGGGCTGTGACATCACCGGGCTGGCTTACTGCTGATTGGCTGCATGCATGGCATTATGGGTTATCCCGCCTTCCCACAGTTCCTTGCCCCATGCCCTCACACGTGTAGCCGCAATGTTAGGAAAAATTGCGATTTGTTACCACGAAGAGAGAGTAAGTTCGCATTTGTTCAGAATCTAATTTTTCCTGAGATTCGGAGCGAATTTGACTTCGTCAGCTTCGAATTTGCTCATCTCTAGTTATAAGTACAGATGGGGTAAAAGTGCTTAATATGACTAGTGATTAAAACAGCACAAAATGATAATAATAGATACATACAGTACTAAAATAGTCCAAGCATACACAACAAAGTGAATAACTTGTGTTGTACAATATCCCAATAAGTCTACTGTTATGTACATAAGAGGATTATAAATTCATCACGAGTAAGTAAGGACTATAAAAATTCAAGGTAATTATTAAAAATATGTAATGATGAGTTACACCTGCGCTCCCGTAAGTAACACACTATCCCTCACAGAGGTCGCTGCTAGGTATTCCCTAATCAGTCTGCTGCGAGGCTGATGAATGTGTAATTAATAATTTGAAATACTGGACCAATAGATAGTGTATCAATTAGGTGCACTATATTATTGGCCAGATGGATACCTGCGCTGAGTTAGTGTGTGTAAAAGGAAAAGATGTGCCGTTTTAATAAACAAACTTGATAAAAATAGAATGTAATATAACTGATATCAATCGGTTCTTTGAAAAAATAATACCAATACTCCAATAGCTGACAATGGTATATATCCTTGGGTTAGGTAATATCACTGAGTACAGTCACTGAATGAAACCGCTATAGTATTACCTTAATTATTAAGGAGCGGAGCGATTCCAGGTAAATATTCTTTAGTCCAGGTAAGGGATGCAGTGTGAGCAGTCCTGCTCTTCATTCACCTCAAGTGCTAAGCGTGGCTCGGCCGGTAGCAGCGCTCGCACGAGGAGAAAACAAACACAGTCCGTAATCCACTGATGTTCCAGCGTGTGACGTCACCGCGTTAGGTATGGAAGCCTGTAGGTAACACAAACGATCCTACGCGTTTCAGAGCCTAGCGGACTCCTTCCTCAGGGATGTCGTAGTTTGTGAGAGATAGTGTATATATAGACAAGCGTTCCCATGGTAACGGCTGCGTTTGTTGAGCTCATAGAGTGTTTCACTTCTGAGAAGGTTTGTATCCCTAATCAAATGCAAATATTTCTATTTCCTGGTTTAAACCATAAGGAGCCAGACTATTTAGTTTAAAAATCCAATTACTTTCTTTGCGTGACATAGCTTTAATGTAGTCTCCTCCCCTTTTAATAACTAGTACTTTTTCAATGCCGCAAAATGTGGAACCTGTAAAACTGTTTGCATGACATTGTGTGTAGTGCCGGGATAGAGGATGTCCGTCATATTTTTCTGTATATTGTTAATATGTTCTCTGATTCTGGTTTTCAATGGTCTTTTTGTTCTGCCTACATACAATTTTTGGCATGGACACTTTATGTAGTAGATCAATCCCGTAGTATTGCACGTTATGAAGTTGTTGATTTTGAATGTGACATTATTATTTACTATCATTTTAATTGGCCCTTTTTCTGATTTTTTGATGTTTTTGCATTTTTTACAATTATTACAGGTTCTACAGGGAAAAAAACCTGTTATCCTGTTAGTTTTAAGTGTTTGGTATATATTTTGATTTTTTATTGTAGGTGCTATCATATTAGCTAGATTGGGAGCTTTTCTAAAAAGGAATTTGGGATTTTCAGAAATCATTTCTCCTATTTGTCTTGTTTCAGAACCTGCCAATATTTTTTGACTATTTTTCTGAAAATTGGGGCCCCTGCACTATATTTACTTATAATCGGGATCTGTAATTTTTCAATATCTTCTTTTTTTATTTTTATTTGTTTTTCGTTTTCTTTCTTAGGTACTTGTATTGGTGTATCCCCTATCAAGGTATACCCGTCCCGTTCCTTGATTTCTTTGGCAATGGGTTCCAAGTTTTTTATGGAATATCCTTTTTCCTTAAATATGATATTAAGAGTTTGTGCCTCTATTTCATAATCATTGTCATTAGTACAATTTCTACGTGCACGGATATACTGACTACTTGGGATGTTCTGTAGCCACAATGGTAGGTGGCAACTATTCAAAGGGATAAATCCATTAGTGTCCATAGGTTTGTGGTATGTCTTGGTGTTAAGAATTCCATTTTCAACAAAAATAGTCAGGTCCAGAAAATTGATTTGTTCCCTACTCCAGGTGGGACTAAAATTCAAGTAAAAGTCATTTTTATTTAAATTGATTAAAAATTCATTTAGGAGTGATTCGCCCCCCTTCCAAATAAAAACAATATCATCAATAAAAAGTTTCCAGAGGACCAGACTCGCACCGAGCTCGGGTCCCAGGACAGACTCCTCCCATCTGCCCATATATAGGTTAGCGAAACTCGGTGCGAATCTGGTCCCCATCGCGGTCCCCCATGTCTGTAATTAAAAATCGGAACCATATTTGAAATAATTATGTCTTAAAATGAAAGAAATACAATCACCATTAAAAACCGTTTGTTCCTCTGGCATGTTACCATTTTTTCTAAGGAAATACTCCGTTGCTTCCCTACCTTTTTCGTATTCGATTATTGTGTACAGAGAGGTTACATCTAGGGTGCCCAGAATGTAGTCATCTCTCCATTGGATATCTTGTAAGATTAAAAGACTAAAAAAACATATTTCCAATGAGAATTATGGGTTAAGTCACATTAAAAAGAAGAAAAAATTTCCAAACAATACCATGAGAGGAAATCAGACCAATGATCAAATAATAACTACAGTTAAAGTAACTGACAATATGGCAAACCCCTATTTCCATACGGGACTAAAACCCAAATCCCATTTCAATCCCCTTAATGAGTATTCAGATCCCATAAAAACATTCCAGTTACTAGTTACTAGGGACCTGCGGAATATCAACCTAAAAAAACAAAGGAACCGCATAAATCTAACAAAAGGGGAAATGATGGCCATAAAAAGATTGCAGACCAATAACGGGATTGTAATCAGGCCCGCTGATAAAGGGGGGTATCGTCATCCTTGACCAAGAAGCATACGATAATGAATGTAAACGACTATTATCAGATGAAAAGACTTACAAAAAATTATGGTTGGACCCTACTAATACATACAAAAACAACCTAGATAACTTAATAAAAATAGGAAAAATTAGGGGTATTCTCAGTCCAGAAGAAGCTTCCTTCGTCTACAACAAACATCCTAGGATACCATTCTTTTATTATTTGCCAAAAATTCATAAATGCAAGACCAACCCCCCAGGGAGACCGATTATCTCGGGGATTGAGGGATTGACCTCTAATCTATCTCAATATATCGATATAATATTACAACCTTATGTCCAACAACTACCTGCATATCTTAAGGACACAAAGCACATATTGCAAATCTTACAAGATATCCAATGGAGAGATGACTACATTCTGGGCACCCTAGATGTAACCTCTCTGTACACAATAATCGAATACGAAAAAGGTAGGGAAGCAACGGAGTATTTCCTTAGAAAAAATGGTAACATGCCAGAGGAACAAACGGTTTTTATTGGTGATTGTATTTCTTTCATTTTAAGACATAATTATTTCAAATATGGTTCCGATTTTTATTTACAGACATGGGGGACCGCGATGGGGACCAGATTCGCACCGAGTTTCGCTAACCTATATATGGGCAGATGGGAGGAGTCTGTCCTGGGACCCGAGCTCGGTGCGAGTCTGGTCCTCTGGAAACGTTTTATTGATGATATTGTTTTTATTTGGAAGGGGGACGAATCACTCCTAAATGAATTTTTAATCAATTTAAATAAAAATGACTTTTACTTGAATTTTAGTCCCACACGGAGTAGGTAACAAATCAATTTTCTGGACCTGACTATTTTTGTTGAAAATGTAATTCTTAACACCAAGACATACCACAAACCTATGGACACTAATGGATTTATCCCTTTGAATAGTTGCCACCTACCATTGTGGCTACAGAACATCCCAAGTAGTCAGTATATCCGTGCACGTAGAAATTGTACTAATGACAATGATTATGAAATAGAGGCACAAACTCTTAATATCAAATTTAAGGAAAAAGGATATTCCATAAAAAACTTGGAACCCATTGCCAAAGAAATCAAGGAACGGGACAGGTATACCTTGATAGGGGATACACCAATACAAGTACCTAAGAAAGAAAACGAAAAACAAATAAAAATAAAAAAGAAGATACTGAAAAATTACAGATCCCGATTATAAGTAAATATAGTGCAGGGGCCCCAATTTTCAGAAAAATAGTCAAAAAATATTGGGAGGTTCTGAAACAAGACAAACAAATAGGAGAAATGATTTCTGAAAATCCCAAATTCATTTTTAGAAAAGCTCCCAATCTAGCTAATATGATAGCACCTACAATAAAAAATCAAAATATATACCAAACACTTAAAACTAACAGGATAACAGTTTTTTTTAACCTGTAGAACCTGTAATAATTGTAAAAAATGCAAAAACATCAAAAAATCAGAAAAAGGGCCAATAAAAATGATAGTAAATAATAATGTCACATTCAAAATCAACAACTTCATAACGTGCAATACTACGGGAGTGATCTACTACATAAAGTGTCCATGCCAAAAATTGTATGTAGGCAGAACAAAAAGACCATTGAAAACCAGAATCAGAGAACATATTAACAATATACAGAAAAAATATGACGGACATCCTCTATCCCGGCACTACACACAATGTCATGCAAACAGTTTTACAGGTTCCACATTTTGCGGCATTGAAAAAGTACTAGTTAATAAAAGGGGAGGAGACTACATTAAAGCTATGTCAAGCAAAGAAAGTAATTGGATTTTTAAACTAAATAGTCTGGCTCCTTATGGTTTAAACCAGGAAATAGAAATATTTGCGTTTGATTAGGGATACAAACCTTCTCAGAAGTGAAACACTCCATGAGCTCAACAAACGCAGCTGTTACCATGGGAACGCTTGTCTATATATACACTATCTCTCACAAACTACGACATCCCTGAGGAAGGAGCCCGCTAGGCTCTGAAACGCGTAGGATCGTTTGTGTTACCTACAGGCTTCCATACCTAACGCGGTGACGTCACACGCTGGAACATCAGTGGATTACGGACTGTGTTTGTTTTCTCCTCGTGCGAGCGCTGCTACCGGTCGGAGCCACGCTTAGCACTTGAGGTGAATGAAGAGCAGGACTGCTCACACTGCATCCCTTACCTGGACTAAAGAATATTTACCTGGAATCGCTCCGCTCCTTAATAATTAAGGTAATACTATAGCGGTTTCATTCAGTGACTGTACTCAGTGATATTACCTAACCCAAGGATATATACCATTGTCAGCTATTGGAGTATTGGTATTATTTTTTCAAAGAACCGATTGATATCAGTTATATTACATTCTATTTTTATCAAGTTTGTTTATTAAAACGGCACATCTTTTCCTTTTACACACACTAACTCAGCGCAGGTATCCATCTGGCCAATAATATAGTGCACCTAATTGATACACTATCTATTGGTCCAGTATTTCAAATTATTAATTACACATTCATCAGCCTCGCAGCAGACTGATTAGGGAATACCTAGCAGCGACCTCTGTGAGGGATAGTGTGTTACTTACGGGAGAGCAGGTGTAACTCATCATTACACATTGACTTAAATCAAGCTGCCCCTACACCCAGCAGCATACCGTAGGAAATTACAAATCGTAACTGTGATATACCCAAATAATGGCAGAATTATGGGATAACCGAAGAACCAGGATTCAATATGTACAAAAATTTTTAACCCCACAAGGAACATAAAGAGAATGATCATGATTATACCAACGAAGTCATTAAGGACAAAATTAACTGTGTAAGACAACTAGAGAGACTACTTATCACAGAAATGCGTGACCTATGGGAAGTAGCGTCATTGGAAAACTATCTAAAACATGACTCTGTCCCCAAGGGTTTAAAAATATCTAAACCACTAAATGGAGACCTAGGAGACATTAATACCTTAAAAGAATGGGATGATTTATTTCACGACTTCTCAAAAAAGGCGGTAATTTTTATTATTGATAAAAGAAAGAAATCTCTACGTGCTAATAATCAAGAAATTATGGATCTATTCGAACAAATAAGACCATATAAAAACCATCCGGATATTTTAAAAATTTGTGATTCTGTAAATAGGAGAATCAGACAAAAAGAGGCAGAGATAATTGACAGAAAAATGAAAAAGTTCAATAGAGATCTATCACCAAAGGGAGAATCACAATCTCCAATTTTAAGTAGAAGTAGAAGATCTCAGATCAATAATATGTCAGAATACGACACAATTGATAATACTATATGTGATTGCCCACAAGACGATTCCTTGGAGGACATATCGATCAATCTTCCAGTTAACCCTTCAGAAACTCTTACAGGTAACTTTTTTACATACAGTGATAGCGTGGACGAGATCGATGATATATCTTCACCATCTCATGTCACAAAAAGACTCCCTCTATCGCCAGAAGTTAAAATGCAATCTCAAACAAGGAGCGCTCCTCTAATAAATGGATCGATAATCACACAAAACAGATATCAAATTTTAGAAAATATCACAGAAAATGAGAACATTGAACCAAATGAGAAATCAAAAGAACCTAAGAGAACAATAGGAATTCAGAAACCTCAAAGGACACACACTGAGCCAGTGGAAAAAAAAAAAAAACAGTTAATAATCGGGTCAGAAAAGGCAATAACAAGAAAACCATAGATAAAGATTTTTTTCAAAAACGGACACATCCAAAAAGAAAAAACCAAAAGAGGGAGAAGAGGAAGGGGCTTAATAGGATCAAAAATAAATAAAGAAAAAACAAAAGGGCAAGGCATTTTCAATCTGAGCACCTATAAATTAAATAGGGAAGAAACGACATTACTCGCAAAAGGTTTGAAATTTGCCCCTACCAACAAATTTTGCCCATTTGATGCCTTTATAGGCATCAGAAAATTTACTCGAAAATTGGCCCTAAAGAAACATTTTCTGAAACAAAATATCAATCAATCTTCAACTAATATACAAAGACTAAAAAAACATATTTCCAATGAGAATTATGGGTTAAGTCACATTAAAAAGAAGAAAAAATTTCCAAACAATACCATGAGAGGAAATCAGACCAATGATCAAAAAATAACTACAGTTAAAGTAACTGACAATATGGCAAACCCCTATTTCCATACGGGACTAAAACCCAAATCCCATTTCAATCCCCTTAATGAGTATTCAGATCCCATAAAAACATTTCAGTTACTAGTTACTAGGGACCTGCGGAATATCAACCTAAAAAAACAAAGGAACCGCATAAATCTAACAAAAGGGGAAATGATGGCCATAAAAAGATTGCAGACCAATAACGGGATTGTAATCAGGCCCGCTGATAAAGGGGGGGGGGGTATCGTCATCCTTGACCAAGAAGCATACGATAATGAATGTAAACGACTATTATCAGATGAAAAGACTTACAAAAAATTATGGTTGGACCCTACTAATACATACAAAAACAAACTAGATAACTTAATAAAAATAGGAAAAATTAGGGGTATTCTCAGTCCAGAAGAAGCTTCCTTCGTCTACAACAAACATCCTAGGATACCATTCTTTTATTATTTGCCAAAAATTCATAAATGCAAGACCAACCCCCCAGGGAGACCGATTATCTCGGGTATTGAGGGATTGACCTCTAATCTATCTCAATATATCGATATAATATTACAACCTTATGTCCAACAACTACCTGCATATCTTAAGGACACAAAGCACATATTGCAAATCTTACAAGATATCCAATGGAGAGATGACTACATTCTGGGCACCCTAGATGTAACCTCTCTGTACACAATAATCGAATACGAAAAAGGTAGGGAAACAAACGGTTTTTAATGGTGATTGTATTTCTTTCATTTTAAGACATAATTATTTCAAATATGGTTCCGATTTTTAATTACAGACATGGGGGACCGCGATGGGGACCAGATTCGCACCGAGTTTCGCTAACCTATATATGGGCAGATGGGAGGAGTCTGTCCTGGGACCCGAGCTCGGTGCGAGTCTGGTCCTCTGGAAACGTTTTATTGATGATATTGTTTTTATTTGGAAGGGGGACAAATCACTCCTAAATGAATTTTTAATCAATTTAAATAAAAATGACTTTTACTCGAATTTTAGTCCCACCTGGAGTAGGGAACAAATCAATTTTCTGGACCTGACTATTTTTGTTGAAAATGGAATTCTTAACACCAAGACATACCACAAACCTACGGACACTAATGGATTTATCCCTTTGAATAGTTGCCACCTACCATTGTGGCTACAGAACATCCCAAGTAGTCAGTATATCCGTGCACGTAGAAATTGTACTAATGACAATGATTATGAAATAGAGGCACAAACTCTTAATATCATATTTAAGGAAAAAGGATATTCCATAAAAAACTTGGAACCCATTGCCAAAGAAATCAAGGAACGGGACAGGTATACCTTGATAGGGGATACACCAATACAAGTACCTAAGAAAGAAAACGAAAAACAAATAAAAATAAAAAAAGAAGATACTGAAAAATTACAGATCCCGATTATAAGTGAATATAGTGCAGGGGCCCCAATTTTCAGAAAAATAGTCAAAAAATATTGGGAGGTTCTGAAACAAGACAAACAAATAGGAGAAATGATTTCTGAAAATCCCAAATTCATTTTTAGAAAAGCTCCCAATCTAGCTAATATGATAGCACCTACAATAAAAAATCAAAATATATACCAATCACTTAAAACTAACAGGATAACAGTTTTTTTTCCCTGTAGAACCTGTAATAATTGTAAAAAATGCAAAAACATCAAAAAATCAGAAAAAGGGCCAATAAAAATGATAGTAAATAATAATGTCACATTCAAAATCAACAACTTCATAACGTGCAATACTACGGGAGTGATCTACTACATAAAGTGTCCATGCCAAAAATTGTATGTAGGCAGAACAAAAAGACCATTGAAAACCAGAATCAGAGAACATATTAACAATATACAGAAAAAATATGACGGACATCCTCTATCCCGGCACTACACACAATGTCATGCAAACAGTTTTACAGGTTCCACATTTTGCGGCATTGAAAAAGTACTAGTTATTAAAAGGGGAGGAGACTACATTAAAGCTATGTCACGCAAAGAAAGTAATTGGATTTTTAAACTAAATAGTCTGGCTCCTTATGGTTTAAACCAGGAAATAGAAATATTTGCGTTTGATTAGGGATACAAACCTTCTCAGAAGTGAAACACTCCATGAGCTCAACAAACGCAGCCGTTACCATGGGAACGCTTGTCTATATATACACTATCTCTCACAAACTACGACATCCCTGAGGAAGGAGCCCGCTAGGCTCTGAAACGCGTAGGATCGTTTGTGTTACCTACAGGCTTCCATACCTAACGCGGTGACGTCACACGCTGGAACATCAGTGGATTACGGACTGTGTTTGTTTTCTCCTCGTGCGAGCGCGCTGCTACCGGCCGGAGCCACGCTTAGCACTTGAGGTGAATGAAGAGCAGGACTGCTCACACTGCATCCCTTACCTGGACTAAAGAATATTTACCTGGAATCGCTCCGCTCCTTAATAATTAAGGTAATACTATAGCGGTTTCATTCAGTGACTGTACTCAGTGATATTACTTAACCCAAGGATATATACCATTGTCAGCTATTGGAGTATTGGTATTATTTTTTCAAAGAACCGATTGATATCAGTTATATTACATTCTATTTTTATCAAGTTTGTTTATTAAAACGGCACATCTTTTCCTTTTACACACACTAACTCAGCGCAGGTATCCATCTGGCCAATAATATAGTGCACCTAATTGATACACTATCTGTTGGACCAGTATTTCAAATTATTAATTATTAAAAATAAATTATTTCATATAGGGTTATAATGGCCAAGCACGTGCTTCACGTTGTAGGAGAGGTCATTCAGGCAACATGTCCACAGTCAAACAAGCAATCAGAAAACAGTCATTGAAAAAAATATGTTAGAATTTACCTATTAAAACCTACTAAACTTTAGCACATGTTGAAAAAAGTTTATAGGAAGTTGATCGAAATAAGAGACACTGTCCGCTCAACCTATTCACCAAGCTATCATTAGCAGGGTTCAAACATTGGCAACTAAGCTCAACAAACCAACCACACTCAAAGAGAGGCATTTATTATGACCCCTGATTAGTGACTTTTTGAACACCTGTGCACCCAACTTTAGGTGGATGCAGTGTTTGTATGTCACCTTTGCCACTAGGAAGTTCTTTTTTTGGGGGGGGGGGTGAGTTTGGGGGTGTAGTAGGGCCATGACAGATTCCTGGTGTAAATGATGATTGAAATCTGCTCAAGCCAGGGGTCTGTACGTTAAAGGCTTCGGGCTGTATTAATCGCAGAAATATGATGTTTGTATGGATTTTTTAAAATTTTGAAATGTAAATCTAAAAAAAAAAAAAGAAAATCCCATTGACTTAAAAAATTCTTAACACACCTCTCAGCACGGAGTGCTTAACAAAGTTTGAATGGAGTCTGTACTTTAAGCAGTTTAGGCCATATTAATTGTAAAATGCTGACATTCATTTCTATGGGAATTTTTTTTTACGTAAATTTGTTAAAAACTGTTTATTTTTTTCCTTTTTATTATGTGGCAACATAAATTTATTAAACGCAACAAATTGGATTGGCTCCAGAAATAAATAGTTAAACTCTATGCGCTGAGAGATAATACAAGTACTACTTTATTATAAATATATTCCCAAATACCTTTCATTAGTTATAATGGCTTGTTTTGTCTAGGGAACAATCATTAGGAGAAATGAAATGGCCGCTGTCCTATTACTGCACACAAAACCTGTGCTAATCACACATCCTCCTCTCTGCTCTACATTTCAGGGATTATAATCCTGAATACCGATGACAAGATCTTCAGCTGAATCTCTGAAGAAAGATAGTTCATGAGGAGAAATGTAGAACTTAGTGGATGGAAAGGACAGGCTGTGGTAATATGAGGCTGTGGTAATGGAGACTGTAAACAAGTGCTGCTGCTCATTATCCACATCCCCACCTCCTCTCTGTACTTCATGTTCGATCATGAACTCTATTCCTACAGTGAATCAGCTGAAGATCATATTAAAACTGTATTCAGGATCATAATCCCTGACAAGAGAAACAGAGCGGAGGATGAGGCAGCTCTATAGCATTATCTCTTGAAGTAACCTGTTCTGCTGTGTGATTAGGACAGATTTTCTGTGTACTAATAGGACGGTGGCCATTTTATATCTCCTGATCATTGCTCCCTAGACAATATAAGACATTATAACTATAGTTGAGTGAACACCTGGATGTTCGGGTTCGAGAAGTTCGGCTGAACTTCAAGAAAATGTTCAGGTTTGGGATCCGAACTCCACCCGAACTTCGCCCCGAACCAGAACCCCATTGAAGTCAATGGGGACCCGAACTTTTGGGCACTTAAATGGCTGTAAAATAGCCATGGAAAGGGCTAGAGGGCTGCAAAAGGCAGCAAAATGTAGGTAAATGCCCTGCAAACATATGTGATTAGGGAAATGACTTAAAATAAAATAAAATGTAGAAAAATAATAAATAAACATTCTAAACTTGAGCCCAAGTGAGTGACAGTGGCACCTGTCACCCAGCAAACAAAGGATGTGGCAGCAACGCCACCACATCTGTCATTGTCACCAAGCATCTCCACAAAATCCCATGGAAGTGTTCAGCAATCAGCTGTCCAACTCCCAAACACTGGAAAGAAAAAGAAATACAAAGAGGAAGTACCCCCCTACTCATGGCTCTGAATGCCGTATTTCAAACTTTCTGGTCCTTTGAAATACACAGACACGGCTCTGTTGATCAGCCCCCTAGTGAAGTAAGTCAATTGATTGGTACCTCTATTATCTTTAACCACAGGGACTGGCGCTATTTTATTAGGACATTTTTTTCTATTTGATAGACTCGTTCCCTGAACACTCCTGGTCTGTGAGCGTAAGTCCTAAGGCTGCCATACCCTGTCGTGATTAGCTACATCCTAACCACGAGAGAGAATAGAGCGATCCCGAACTGATTATACACTAATCTCTAGAGCACTTTCCAGCTTGTGGCGCCCTCTCTGAGTTTCTCTGCCCCTCTCCCCAGGGTGCCGTCTAACCCCTCCTATCTTTTTTCTTTTTCTATTTGCATTCTGTCTGGTGGACAGTTTTAAAAACCTTATGGCGGTGGCTATCGCACAGTACGTGTATCCAAGCCGCCGCTGCTTTTGCAGGCGAGCCATCCCTTCCCTGCACAACCAAGTGGCGGACAAAATCAAGTGAGCACTGCGCAACGCTATCTGTGGCCACATCCACAGTTTGTTTTAAAACTTGCATGTTTGTGGGACAAACCCCGCACCGCGCAGGAGCTGTGGACAGGCATGGGACAAAAGACCGAGCATTGGTTGCTGCCACTGAGCCTCCAGCCCGGCCTGCTAATGGGCGAAATATACTAGCAGGTCTGCCTGCCACATGTGCTGAATTTGGGGTGCAGAAGTTCCTAAACACCAGACAGTGAAACTCAATTCAGTTAATCGAAGACACACAACACCCCCACCCCCCCTTTCACTAAAACCATTAACAAACTATTTACAAATTTCCTTAAAAACATATTAAAATAACTATAATGCAGCTAAACTTACTATATAAACAAAAAAAACTCTATACACGCCTTATCCTTAACTTAAGGCCAGTGACATCCAAGTGGATCGAAGTGTGGGTGTCTGCACCAACATAGTCCCTGGCCTGGAACATAATTGTCCAGCCAGGGCACAGTTCTGGAGGATGAGGAGGATAAGTAGGATGAGGAGGAGTAGGAGGAACCGTGTTCTCAGCAGGGTGGCACCCAAGCCAGCTCACGGGCAGCTGGGTCACTATCAGCACCTCAGAAGGCTGGGTTAGCATTGGCGAAATGTGGGAAAGCTTTGTCATCACGCCACAACAACCTGCACCACCAGCAGATCTGGAACGTCTTAGCAGTAGGCAGCATTTCAGCAACATGGTGGAAGAGTACACGTACTGACTGATGGGTTTGCCCAGGGGCGTAGCTACAGGAAAGCGTGGAAAGCACACTGTGTTGGGTCCCTGACCTAGAAGGCGCCCATCCAGGAGGAGGAGGAGGACTAATAGATTTTGGCAGGGCCCCCTCAACAGTATTATACAATTAAATTATATACAGTGGCAGTATAGACAGTGTAGAAAGCGGACAGAAAATAAACCCAAACAGCCTCACACCCTACACACTCAACAACCCCCCCCCCTTTCACTCAAACCATTAACAAACTATTTACAAATTTACTTAAAAACATATTAAAATAACTATAAGTCAGCTAAACTAACCATATAAAGAAACAAATCTATATACACGCCTTATCCTTTACTTAAGGCCAACCAAATACAAGTGGCTCGGACGGGGGTATCTGCATCAACATAGGCCCTGGCCTGGAACACAATAGTCCAGCCAGGGCACAGTTCTGGAGGATGAGGAAGAGGAGTAGGAGGAACACTTGGGGATACAGAGGACACAGACGATATACCTCCCTCAAAGAGGATAGCTTGTCCTTGCCTCTGGGCAGCCTGGCAGACATGAGCGACTACATGCTGCAGTGCCTGCGCAACGACCGCCCAGTTACTGCCACATTCTAACTTGTGCTAATTACTGGGTGGCCACCCTCCTGCATCCCCGTTACAAGGACAATGTGCCATCCTTAATTCCCTCACTGGAGTGTAATAGGAAGATGAGCCCGCTAGTAGACACGCTGCTGATGGCAATCACACCTGACACCGGGGACTCAGTGGAAGCACAAGGTGAAGGCAGAGGAGGAGGAGGAAGAATTTGCCAATGCAGCAGGGTCACCAGCAACACCTCAGAAGGCATGGTTAGCATGGGCAAAATGTGGAAAAGCTTTGTCACCACGGCACAACAACCTGCACCACCAGCAGATCTGGAACATCTTAGCAGGAGGCAGCGTTTTAGCAAAATGGTGGAACAGTACACGTACTGACTGATGGGTCCGCCTAAGGGAATAGCTACAGGGGAAACAGAGGAAGTAACTGCTTTGGGGCTGTGACCTAGAAAGGGCCCATCTAGGAGGAGGGGGAGGACTAACAGTATTATACAATATGCAATGACAGTATAGACAGTGTAGAAAGCAAATGGAACAGCTGCTGGGCCTGGTCTGAGAGAGAGACCTTTAGTAGCCACAGGCATGGCGGCATGAAAGGAAGGGGTTTGCGCAAAAATTACTGGGAGGGGGGCCCCATTCAAAAATTTGCTGTGGTGCCCAATCATTTCTAGCTACGCCACTGGGTCTGCCCCATTCAACTTCTGGGTCATCAAATTGGGTACATGTCCTGAGGTTGCCCTTTACGCCTTGGAGATGCTGGCCTACCCTGCAGCCACTGTATTGTCTGAACGTGTGTTTAGCATGGCTGGTGGCATTATTACAGACAAGCGCAGCCGCCTGTCCGCAGACAATGTAGGCAAGCTTTTGTTTATTTAAAAGAACGAGGCAAGGATCCCACAGGACTTGTTTGTACCTTATGCAGAATAGACATGTATACTGGCCTCACCCAACCACTGTTATATTACCGTGCACTTTCACTTAGATTTTTTTTCATATTTTCCCAATGTTTTCGGGTCTACACTAATTTATTTAAAAAAATTTAAAAAAAAAACTGTTATTGGCGACTACCTTTGGATTCAAAGCACAAAAAGGCTTTATTACATGAGAGAATGTAACCGCCAATTGTTAGTTCGCTGTCAGTTATGCAGTGCAGGGGTTTGTACCTGGCAAAAATGGTAATATTTCACCCAACAATTTAAAATCTATCCTTTGCCGGACAGTATTAAACTTGGAAAGCCGCAGCTGGAACACCTGATTAAAGGTATTGCTATTTTGGCAATATAATTTCACCCTAGAACAAAATCTACCCTTTGCCGGACACTATTAAACTTGGCCAGCCACAGCTGAAACCACTGATTTATGGTATTGCTATTTTGGCAATTGAATTTCACCCCATAATAAAATATATCCTTTGCCGGACAATATTAAACTTCGCCAGCCACTGCTGGGACACCAGACTTACGGTATTTCTATTTTTGCAACTGAATTTCACCACAGAAAATAATATATCCTTTGACGGACACTATGAAACTTGTCCAGTCACAGCTGGAACACCAGATTTACTGTATTTCTATTTTGGCAACTGAATTTCACCCCAGAAAATAATATATCTTTTGACGGACACTATGAAACTTGTCTAGTCCCAGCTGGAACACCAGATTCAGGGTATTGCTATTTTGGCAATAAAATTTCACCCCAGAACAAAATCTATCCTGTGACGGACACTATTAAACTTGGCTAGCCACAGCTGAAACCACTAATTTATGGTATTGCTATTTTGGCAATTGAATTTCACCCCAGAACAAAATGTATCCTGTGACGGACATTATTAAACTTGGCCAGCCACAGCTTAAAACACTGATTTATGGTATTAATATTTTGGCAATTGAATTTAACCCCAGAACAAAATATATGTTTTGCCGGACACTATTATATTTTGCCAGCCACAGCTGAAAGCACTGATTTATGGTATTGCTATTTTGGCAACTGAATTTCACCCCAGAACAAAATCTAACCTGTGACGGACACTATTAAACTTGGCCAGCCACAGCTGAAACCACAGATTTATGGTATTGGTATTTTGGCAATTGAATTTCACCCCAGAACAAAATATATCCTTTGCCGGACACTATTAAACTTGGCCAGCCACAGCTGAAACCAGATTTATGGTATTGCTATTTTGGCAATTGAATTTAACCCCAGAAAATTATCTATCCTTTACAGGACACTATTGCGCTTGGCCAGCCACTGCTGGGACACCAGATTTACTGTATTGCAATTCTGGCAATTGAATGTCACCCCATAAAAAAATATATCCTTTGCCGTACACTATTAAACTTGGCCAGCCACAGCTGAAACCACTGATTTATGGTATTGCTATTTTGGCAATTGAATTATACCCCAGAACAAAATATATCCTTTGCCATACACTATTAAACTTGGACAGCCACAGCTGAAACCACTGATTTATAGTATTTCTATTTTGGCAATTGAATTTCACCCCAGAACAAAATATATCCTTTGCCGTACACTATTAAACTTGGCCAGCCACTGCTGGAACGACAGATTTATGGTATTGCTATTTTGGCAATTGAATGTCACCCCATAAAAAAATATATCCTTTGCTGTACACTATGAAACTTGTCCAGCCACTGCTGGGACACCAGATTTACGGTTTTACTATTTTGGCAATTGAATTTCACCCCAGAAAAAAAAAAATCCTTTGCCGTACACTATTAAACTTGGACAGCCGCAGCTGGGACACCAGATTTACGGTATTGCTATTTTGGCAATTGAATTTGACCCCAGAAAAGGATCTATCCTTTGCTGGACACTATTAAAATTCGCCAGCCACTGCTGGGACACCAGATTTACAGTATTGCTATTTTGGCTATTGAATTTCACCCCAGAACAAAACATATCCTTTGCCGGACATTATTAAACTTTGCCAGCCACTGCTGAGACACTAGATTTAGGGGATTTCTATTTTGGCAATTGAATTTCACCACAGAAAAAAATCTATCCTTTGCCAGACAGCAGACAGTATTACACTTGGCTAACCACAGCTGGAACACCAGATTTAGGGGATTGCTATTTTGGCAATTTAATTTAACCCCTTAATAAAATATAGAAATTTCTATCGTGAGTTTATAGGGGTGACAATAAGCACAGCCATGCCCTGATGTAGGATATAGCAAAAAAAAAAAAATAGTAATAGTAATAATAATTAACTAGCAGAAGTTGAATGATTCACAGCTGTAGATCGATCACTTCATTAGGTGTTTTTGCTGACTTTTCCTTGCCTAATCTCGCCCTCACAGAAGCTGCGTCCTCTCCCTACACTAATCAGAGCAGTGTGACGTGCGGCGCTACGTGACTCCAGCTTAAATAGAGGCTGGGTCACATGCTGCACTTGGCCAATCACAGCCATGCCATTAGTAGGCTGCTGTGCAGTCCTTCAGAAAGCGGAAAGAAATTGCCGAACAACGGACCCGAACCCAAACTTTTTTGAAAATGTTCGGGTCCGGGTCTGTGTCCCGAACACCCCAAAATTCGGTACGAACCCGAACTATGCTCGAACTGTTCGCTCAACCCTAATTATAACTAAGAAAAGGTATTTTTGAATATGTTTATAATAAAGTGATATTTAAGAATTTTCATTTTCTTAGTTCATAGAGAACCCCTTTAAAGGGAATGTGTCAACTGGAAAATCAATATTAAACCAAACATATTTCCTTATAGCTGTTCATACCTTCTTTCCATAGGTGTTCTTTACACTTGGATCTGGCTTTCTATCTTCATAAAAATGCTCTTTTATCTTTATGCTAATGACCCCTGAAGGTGCCCAGAGGGGTGTTATTTTCCTTCAAAAAGTGCCCAGGAATGCCTTCCATCCAGTGCCCAGGCCCGCCCCTCTCTATGCTCATACAATATGTCCCCAGCATTGCCAATGCTGTCATGCCCCGCGCCTGGCTACGTCACTAGTAGCCGATAACCCCGCCCATTTCTTCCCTTGAGCTTTACTAACAGCCACCACGCCGGCTCCTGCGCTCTTCCTGTTTAACTGAGCGCATGCCCAGTGAAACACTTGAGGCTGATGTGCTTACTTAAGCAGGAAGAGTGCAGGAGCCGGCTCACTGGCTGTTAGTGAAGCTGAAGGGAAGGAGTGGGCAGGGTTATCGGCTACTAGTGACGTAGCCAGGGGGTGGGGTGTGAAGGCAATCAAAATGCTGGGGACATATTGTATGAGCGGAGAGAGGGGCAGGCCTGGGCTCTGTCGGGGGTGGGGGAGGGGGGGTTGGCCTGGGCACTGGATGGAGGGCATTCCTGGGCACTTTTTGAATGAAAATAATGCCCATCTGGGCACCTTTAGCAGTCATTAGCATAAATTTAAAAGAGGATTTTTATGAAGATAGAAAGCCAGGTCCAAGTGTAAAGAACACCTATGGAAAGAAGACATGAAGAGCTGTAAGGACCTATGTTTGGTTTAATATTGATTTTCCAGGTGACAGATTCCCTTTAAGCAGTTCAGGCTGTGTTAATTGCAGAAAACTGTAGAAGAATAAAATATAAGAAGATGATGGATAACAATATAGTGCCCTTTCAAGCACTTTAGTTACTGCCACAACGTACATTGTTGTGTGATGGTAAGCAAGTGGTTAACATTTAGCAGACCTGGTAAATCTGAACAACAAGCTGCAAATGTTTGTCATAAATGGCAAGAATTAAGGTCTTAAAAGCAATAACAGTTGGTGGTCTGTAATCCCATTACTATAAAATAAAGAAGTGTGCATTAGATAATGTTTGTTTACGAGCAGTATGTTAATAATTCAGAGCGCAAGAAAGAGGAATGATAACCATTAAATTAATGATTTGCCAAAAGATATAAATGGGAATAAAAGACTCTGGTAATAATATGACTACAGATAATGCATTCAGGGCTCCGTACATTTGAATCACTTATTAATAAAAGAAAATTGCATCAATTAATAAATATGGCCTAATTATGCCAATTTCTGACGACATGATTAAGTTTATTCTTCATAGCTGGAAGGTTAGTAATGTCCTCAATGGGAAAAAAAATTATTAATGGTAAGATACATTCAGTGTGAGATGTTAATGCAAAAACTAAGCAGATATTGAAATATAACGCTTAAACATAGAACAAACATGAAACTATAATATGCCCTTCTTAAAATAATCCACTTTGAACATTGATTCCATCTTAATGTCTTTCAGTTGGAATATGGTCTACTCTAGATACTAGATAATTGCTGTAGATCCATCATCAGAAACTCTTGGTGATCAGATGATCTCACTGAGGTTGTCTCACTTCAGCAAATGGCCTTTATCATGTAGAGAAAGTTAATGCAAGACACTTACTAATGTATTGTGGTTGTCCATATTACCTCCTTTGCTGGCTTGGGTAATTTTTCCATCACTTAACACACTGTTTATATCCAGGGGTTATGGCCACCCTGCAGTCCTTAGTTTTCAGGTACTAAGTCCACAAAATGTAGATGACATACAGATGGCTTCTCTGTGTCATACACATCTTTTGCGGACTAGTTAACTATAATGGGACCCCGGATGGAAATTTGAGGAGAATAATAGGACATGCTCTATATTTTTGCAGTTTAGTGTACTATCCTCATTTTTTGCAGATCCATAGAAATTAATGAATCCGCATCCTATCTGCAAAAAATGCAGATCTGATGCGGAAAAAAATACAGTCTTGTGAATGGAGCCCAAATAACTGAAGTGTGTACTAGGCCTTAGACCCTTTGACTGCCTAAGTTTATGTGGTCTATATTTAAGATGGGATTGGTAAGTGTGGCCTTCAGTATTTTAAAGGGCAAGCTTTCTCTGTATGGGTTTAACAGTAATGAGTCATATCAGCTATGGAAAATGGAGAAACAGATCTCAAGTAGATGGAGAAAAAGCAAGAAAAAGACTTACAAATTATCTCATCACTTGAGAGGGGGTGGTGGGAAGATGAATGATGGAAGCAGTGACACGAAGACAGAAATAGTCACGCTCTTCATGTATTTGGTGACTCAACCAGATCCATATTTAGTCTTTCCTTTGTGTGTCGAAAAAAATTATCATTCTAAGTTGAGAGATTGTCTTTTCTTGAGTGTTTTTGAAGTTTCCCTTCAAGGTCAAAGATTGCCAAACTATTTTTTCTGAACTTTTCAACCAAAAATCACAGACATACATAATTTAATGAGACGATTTTGAAAAATAAAAAATGAATGCTAAAGATTATACACATCAGTTTACAGATCAGATTCCAAACAAAAGAGCAGGATTTATGTGGAAATGTTATCAGGGAGACAAAAAGCACTCCATCTTTTTCAAGCATTGCTTGGTTTTAATATGTTACTTATGGACCAATCTCTCATCTATCTGCAGAGATCACTGTGGAATGGGGGAGATTTATCAAACTGGTGTAAAGTAGAACTGGTTTAGTTACCCATAGCAACCCATCAAATTCCACCTTTCATTTTTCTCAGCTCCTTTGGAAAATGAAAGGTGGAATCTGATTGGTTGCTATGGGCAACTAAGCCAGTTCTAATATACACCGGTTTTATAAATCCCCCCCCAATGTTTTTACACTGGTGATTGCATTTGTGCAAACAAAGATTCTGAAAAGTGATATTTGTTCTGTTCATTTTTTAACTTAATCCAAGATTTGTGGGATAAGGGGACATTTCTGTTTATGTATAAAATTGTGGTTGATTGCATTGGCAGCGATTTGAATCATAATAGTGACTAATCTCAATACGTCCTGCTGTACTCAATACACTTTTTCTCCTCCACTATATTTTTGATCAGCTGAAGCTATCAAATTTATAGCTTTTACTCAGAGTCAGTTTTTCCTTTACCCCATTTTAAGGTCCAGTCATAAAAGCTCCAGTTTAAACATTTTGGGGCACATTTACTAAGACTGGTGTTTTAGACACCGGTCTTAATAAAGCCCCTTCGCTGGCGGTGGAGCGCTGAGGTTATGAAGAGGCACAGGCCTCTCCATAACTTCGGCATATCCAGCACTGCTTCTACTGTAAATGTAAAACAGCTTCCTTACTGTCTTACATTTAGACCATTTACTAGTTCTAAAAGAGGTGTAGAAAATGGTAAATGAGACGGGCCTGCCGGCCCTTCCCCATCCACGCCACTCCTACTTTTTTAGACCTGGAGTGATCTGGGAGAAGTTGCAGATTGCAGCTAACCGTTACACCACAATCTGTGCCTGAAATACACCTAATTTAGACATATTTCAGCTTGATAATTGACCCCCTTTATATTTACAAATGTGTTTTTCTTACCTTTCCTCTTTGATTAAAACCAAAAGCTTTAACCCCTTCAAGATGCTCACTATTATGTACCAAGATGCGTAGAAGGAAGATGTGACTGCATCCATCAATGAAAATAACTCCTATTTATTCACATATGCAATGTTTCGACCTGTGCATAGGTCTTTGCAGGGCCGGCCTCAGGTTCATGTGGGCCCTTGGATGGTAAAGCCTCAGTGAGCCCCCTGGGGGCATTTTGTACAACACACGCGGCGATGAAACTGCATGTATTATAGATGTTGCCAAATACATTAGAAATAACACGCTACAGAATGGATATGTGTGAATCAGTCCTTATGCCCCTACTGTTTTTTATCTACTCAGTGTTTTTATCCCTCATGTCTACTCCCAGTATTCCATTTTTACTGTACACCCTCTAAAGAGAAAGAGACAGACATTGAATATGAAAATAAATATCAATATAAATTCTGATAGCACTATGCTGCTGAGAACTACAAGGCTCATCATGTCCAGCCAGCCTGTCATTACTGATTACTAGAGGACAGTACTCGGAAGGAGTATAAGGGCAGAGAACTATAAGGCTCAGCAAGGAGAGAACTACAAATCTGTCTGAGACCAGTTACCCACCACTTCCTTCCCCCACAGCCCAGCTCCACGCCACACAATTCTAATTCCCTGCCCCCTCAGCTTTTTCGGCTGCTTTACTGTCTTCTGCAGATAAGCTCAGCCTCCTCCCCTGCTGTGATCGGTCCTCGGTGTGTAATCTGTGTCTTGTAAATTACTGCTGATCCCATCCGTCCAGTACAGTAAAGGCTGTACTCACACGCGGACTCTCCGCACGCCTGGACGTCCTGCACAGTGACATCATGCGCAGGCAGCTCAATGCCAGTATGTCAAGGCATAGTGATGTTTAAAGGGACTACGGGCGCTAGAAATTTTGAAGTGAAGTAACAATTGGGCACCCTAAGGAACAGTGGGCCCCAGCACTTGCCCGGGTATGCCAGGTGCTGATGCCGGCCCTGGGTCTTTGTCCAAAGCCCACAGATATGGTTCAAGGAGTTATTCCAACCAGGAGCATTAATTTCACATTAGAACCAGTCATCAGAAAAAATACAAGCCAGTACATATATGTAACAGATTATCTGTTAAAAGATATTGATAAACGAAAGAATATTTATCGAAATAAATCTAACCAATACGTCAGGGAAAACAGGCATATGATCAGGACAGTTATTATTTAACCACTTCCTGACATCTGACATACATGCATGGCATATGCCTGGTCTTTATAGATGGCTACTGAGCTGCCAGGTGCAGCAGACACTCGTTGGCAGAGTTCATGATCAACTTCTCAGATTCTGTGGTCAATTGTGACCAGAGCATCTGAGTGATCAGTTTCCGGGGTTGCAGCACTCCGTGTGAGCAAATGACTCCCCCAAGATGAGATTGTCATGGCAGCCTTGAGGCTTCTTGAGGATCCAAGGCATGTCATAGCAGCATAAGTATCTATCGAGACCTGCCTGTGGGCTTGATAGGAACATAGTAAGCCATAACAGTCTATAGTATAAGTGATCAATCATCCCACATAAACCATTTTACAATCACAAAAAAAACTTCCCACATTAATCTCCAGATCACACCTCACCACCTTTGCACTTGAACCAATCCCATCTAAACTCATTCCTACAAATACTATAGTTATCCCTACCCTAAAACACTTCCTAAAGCTATCACTAACCACTGGTGTTGTCCCTTCCTCTTTTAAATATACCACCAACATACCGATACTCAAGAAGCCTTTCCCAGACCCATCCTCTCTATCCAGCTATTGCTGCATCTCACTGCTTCCATTCACATCAAAACTCCTTGAACAACACGTCCATCTTAAACTATCCTCCTACCACTCACTCCAATCACTTTTTGATCAGCAACAATCTGGCTTCCAACTCAATCACTCCACTAAAACTGCCCTAAACAAAGTCAATGATCTACTTGCTTACCAGAGATAAATGTTACCTCCTATTTGTCATGTCTTCTACCTTTGGCACAGTCGACCACTCTATCCTATTGCATCCCTCAGCATCAGAGACCTGGCACTCTCCTGGACTTCCATGCACTAATCACCCTACCAGAACTATATATTACAGTCAACAGCACCACACTTTGTACAGTCTCACAGGTCAACTGCCTTGGGATAACATTTTCCTTTCAACCCTATCCTACCTTCAAACCATACATCCAAACCATTATTACCACATGCTTCTTTAAAATCAAGAATATCTCTCATATTCTCCTCTTTAATAGTGATGAGCGGGAGGTGCCATATTCGATTTTGCGATATTTCGTCGAAATGTAATATTCGCCATTATTCTATTTACCGCGAATAATATGCGATTTAATTATTTGCGTATTGCAATGAAACTTTGAACGGGGTATAACTTTCCTATTGGTTGGTAGAATTAACGAAGATAGAGAATATAGCGCTATATTCGTAATTTTCATTAAATTTCATTAAATATTCTCTATCTTCGCTATTAACTAAGGTAAAGAATATAGCGCTATATTCGTATTCGTTATCTTTGTTAATTCTAGCAAGCCAAGTAAACTTGCCTATACACAGCTCTAAGTTGGATGCACAATGCGAGAATATTAGGTAATATTACTCGCATTGCGCATCTAACTTAGAGCGGGGTATATGCAACTTACTTATTGTTTGGCTAGGTAGAATTAACGAATAAGACGAATACGAATATAGCGCTTTATTCTCTATATTCGCTACTTCTAGCAAGCCAATAGGAAAGTTGCTTATAGCTCAAAGTTGGATGCGCAATGCGAGAATATTACTTTTCCGACTTTTTGCAATAAATAGAATACTGAATCATTATAATATTTATTGCAAAAAATAGGAAAAGTAATATTCTCGCATTGCAAAGCCAACTTAGAGCTGGGTACTGTAAACTTTCCTATTGGCTTGATAGAATTAGCGAATATAGAGAATATTTCGCTATCTGGGTTTTTAACTAAGATAACGAATATAGCGCTATATTCTCTATCTTCGTTAATTCTAGCAAGCCAACCAGTAGGAAAGTAATACTGGGTTCAAAGTTTCATTTGCAGTACGCAAATATTACGTAATGTAATATTCGCGTACTGCGAGTGGAACTTTGAACGGGGTATAACTTTCCTATTGGTTGGCTTGCTAGAATTAACGAAGATAGAAAACATAGTGTTATAATCTCTATCTTTGTTAAAGGTATCTTGGGTTCAGATTGAAAAACAAATACAAAAAAAAAAAAAAGAAGACTAATATAAATTTTTTACGAATATATAGCACTATATTCTAAATATTCACGAATTAGCGAAGTGCCGATGTTCATTAAAAAAAATTGCTATTCGAATATTTGTGCTCAACACTACTCTTTAATATCTGATTCATGTCTCAAGTGGTTGAACATTGACTTATAGAATAGCTGCCTTACATCTGGGGTTATCCAAGGCGGAGCTTGTCAAGAGTAGAGTTGAACGAACACCTGGAAGTTCCGGTTCGGCTGAACTTAGTCACAAAGTTCGAGTTCAGGACCCGAACTTGACCCGAACTTGACCTGAACTTCACCCCGCACCCGATTGAAGTCAATGGGGACCCGAACTTTGGGGCACTAAAATGGCTCTAAAAGAGTCATGGAAAGGGCTAGAGGGCTGCAAAAGGCATCAAAATGTGGGTAAGAGCAAGACAAGTGCCCTGCAAACAAATATGGATAGGGAAAGTGTGCTGGAGTAGTAAAAATGGCTGTTTGAGGTCGGTATACATGTCTATTCTGCACAAGGTACGGACAAGTCCTGTGGGATCCATGCCTGGTTCATTTTAATGAATCTGAGCTTGTCCACATTGGCTATGGACAGACGGCTGCGCTTATCTGTGATAATGCCCCCTGCCATGCTAAATACACGTTAAGACAAAACACTGGCTACAGGGCAGGCCAGCACCTCTAAGGCATAAAGGGCAAGCTAAGGCCATGTGCCCAATTTGGAGACCCTGAAATTGAATGGGGCAGACCCATCAGTCAGCACGTGTAGGCGTGTGCACACATACTGCTCCACCATGTTGCTGAAATGCTGCCTCCTGCTAAGACTTTCCATATCAGCTGGTGGTGCTGGTTGTTGTGGCGTAGTGACAAAGCTTTTCCACATTTTGGCCATGCTAACCCTGCCTTCTGAGGTGCTGGCGGTGCCCTGGGTGCATTGGCGACCTCTTCCTCCTCCTCTGCCTTCACCTTGTGCTTCCAATGAGCTCCCGGTGTCAATGCCATCAGCAGTGCATCTACCAGCGTGCGCTTGTTGTCGCGCATCTTCCGATCAAGCTCCAGTGAGGGAATTAAGGACGGAACATTGTCCTTGTAACGGGGATCCAGCAGGGTGGCCACCCAGTAATCAGCACAAGTTAGAATGTGGACAACTCAGCGGTCGTTGTGCAGGTACTGCAGCATGTAGTCGCTCATGTGTGCCAGGCTGCCCAGATGCAAGGACATGCTGTCCTCTGTGGGAGGTGTATTGTCTGTGTCCTCTGCATCTCCCCCAGCCACGCACAAGTGATGCCCATGAGCTGCTTTGGGTGCCACCCTTCTGTGAACACTGTTCCTCCTCCTCATCCTCCTCATGCTCCAAAACGGTGCCCTGGCTGGACAATTGTGTACCTGGCCTATGTTTGTGCAGGAACCCACCATCTGAGCCACTTGTGAATGACTGGCCTGATAACCGTGGAAATTATCCCTCTTGCTCCTCCTCCTCTTCCTCCTGTGCTACATCCTCTTCCATCATCGCCCGAAGCGTTTTTTCAAGGAGACATAGAAGTGGGATAGTAACGCTGAGAACGGTGTCATCGGCTCTGGCCATGTTGGTGGAGTAGTCAAAACAGCGCAACAAGGCACACAGGTCTCGCATGGAGGCCCACTCAGGGGCGGTGAAGTGGTTCTTTTCCGCAGAGCAACTGAACCATGCGTACTGCAGCTGAAACTCCACTATCGCCTGCTACTGCTCGCATAGTCTATCTAGCATTATGTTAAGTGGAGTTCCACCTTGTGGGCATGTAGCATATGAGTCGGTGAGCGGGAATGCCAAAGTTACAGTGCAGACAGGCGAGCAGCAGCAGGGTGAGAATGCCGAAAGCGCACACAGACGGCCCAGACTTTCAGCAGCAGCTCTGACATATCGGGGTAGTTTTTCAGAAATTTCTGCACCACCAAATTCAGCATATGTGCAATGCAAGGGATGTGCATTAAACCTGCTAGGCCCAGAGCTGCTACAAGATTTCACCCATTATCACACACCAGCAGCCCGGGCTTGAGGCTCAGGGGCACCAACGACTCGTCGGTATGTTGTCCCCCAAACAGATGAGTTTCAAAAGTGCCTGTTGTCGTTTTCCCCTGGCTTTGCTGAAGTTGGTGGTGAAGGTGTTATGCTGACCAGATGAGGAGGTGTTAGAGGAGAAAAGAGGAGGAGGAGGAGGCAACAGGAGGCAAAGAGAAATGCCCTGTGGGACAACCAACGCCATAAGGTTTTTAAAAGTCTCCGTCTCCACCAGACGGAATAACAGCATTTCAAAGGCCAGGAATTTTGAAATGCTGGCATTCAGGGCCAGAGATCGCGGGTGGGTAGGGGGGTACTTCTTTTTTGGTTCCAGCATTTGGACGATGGACAGCTGAACGCTGCCATGGGACATTGTGGTGTTGCTTGTTAAGGGGAGGCGGACGTGGTGACGTTGTTGACACATCCTCTGTTTGCTGGGTGGCCAGTGTCAGTGTCACTCCAGAGGTGGAGGAAGAGTCCGAGACTACAGCAGAAGAGGGAGCAGGAGGAGCCTGAGACATTCCATGGTTTTGGAGGTGTTGACTCCACTGCAGCTTGTGCTTTGCATTTAGATTTCAGGTCATGCAGGTTGTGCTCAGGTTTAGAACGTTTATGCCTCGCTTTAGGCTCTGATAGCACAGCATGCAAACCACTCGTGTCTTGTAGTCTGCACATTGTCTGAAGAACTGCTATGCTAGCAAACTCCTTGCAGCTGGTTTTGTTGTGCTCGGTTTCTGGGTGCGGTGGGCAGTAGCAGGCGTACTGTCTAGGGGACAGCCGCTCTGCTTTTTCACTCTGCTCCCTCTTTTGCTGTGCTGGTGGCTCAGTAAGACCACCGCCTCTCCATCCGAACTGCATAGGTCACTCGCATGACCTTGATTCCATGTGGGGTCTAGGACCATATCATCCTCCATATCATCTTCCATCTAGTCTTCACCCCTGCCCTCCTTGTCGGTTTGCACACTGCAGAAAGCCACAACAGTTGGCACCTGTGTTTCGTCATCATTATAGATGTGCTGCTGTGGTCTTCCTATGTTCTCATCCTCAAACATAAGTTGTCGGGCATCGGTGCACTCAATCTCTACCACTTCTGGAAAAGGGCTAGGTGAATGGCCCTGGGAAACTTGAAACCCTGCCAGAAGACTCATCAAAAAGCATAAGAGACTGCTGAATGACTTGGAGCTCAGACTGCTTGGCTGATTTGCAAGGGTGTGGGGTTCTAGATAAATGCCCATGCCCTGCAGGTGCCAATTCTGAGCTTTCAGAAGTGGAACGGGTGGGAGACAATGTGAAGGTACTGGAGGCACTCAATCTACTAGCCACTGTGCTTGTTCTGACCTCACCATTCGGAGAGCGGCATTCGGGTCTACTAAATAACGCTGAAGGCTCCGTCGTCTACGCGCACCTCTGTCGTGTAGCTTGCACAGATCGACCACATCCTCTCCCTGCAACAGAGGCTCCACCAACACCAGCAGCACCACAACCAGGGCCACTTCCCTTATTTGACGCTCTCCTCATTTTTTGCACTAACCCACCGAAGTAACAGACATTCTTACTAAATTTAGTTCCCTGTCAGCAATGCAGAGCAGGGTTTTTTCTTCGGCAAAACTGGGTTAATGTCACCCACCAATGAACAGATGATTTTTAGAAATTTAGGTCCCTGTCACCTATGCAGAGCAGGGGTTTATTCAAAGCAAAACTAGGTTAATATCACCCAAGAATGGAACAGACGATTTTTAGAAATATAGGTCCCTGTCACCTATGCAGAGCAGGGGTTTATTCACGGCAAAACTGGGTCAATGTCACCCAAGAATGTAACAGACGATTTTTAGAAATTTAGGTCCCTGTCACCTATGCAAAGCAGGGGTTTGAATGCGGCAAAAATGGTAAAATGTCACCCAAGAATGTAACAGAAGATGTGTAGGATGTCTATTGTGGTACTTGTGGTCTGCTGCGGGCATCCTCCACCGTATGCATTTTTGCTGGTAATCGCCATTAGCAATAGGCCACAAGTGCAGGATCTGCTCCCCTGTGTATATATGCACAACTGCATTTTTGGGTTAAACACATCCTGCTTCATGCCACCTTTAAGTTGTTTTGTGTATATATAATTTTTTGGAGGTGTATAAACTCCTATGTAAATGTAGCTTGTTTTCCATCAACAGGATACATTAAGGTGCACCTGCGAGGCCTGGGCCATATCAGCTAGTCTTGGGTGGGGCTCACAGCCCTCTCCCTTCTCCCATTGCAGGCATAATTACATGCTGGAGGTAACTGAGGAGTCTGCTTTGAGTCAGCCTATACTTTCCTGTAATTTTGCCCACTGGCCCCTGGTAGGCAGGGACACCCAGGAACCAGTGGCGTACATACAGGGGTCGCAGGGGTCGCAGTTGCGACTGGGCCCGGCACTCCAAGGGGCCCGGCCGCCTGTGGACCCACCCCCCAGGCCAGCAAGCTACCCTAATGTTGTACTAACATGTAATGGAGCGCTCTGATGGGGCCCAGCACAAAGTACAGAGCGCTCCATTACATGTATAATGTGGAGGGAAGGGAGGGGGGGGTCGGGATTGGGGGGTGCGCGCACTCACTCACACACCCGGCTGGTCGGCATTTCTTTTCAGTAGTGAAGCAGGGAAACCTCTTTTATCCCTGCTTCACTGCTCTTCGCAGCTCAGGAGCTCCCCCTGCTGGCCCCAGATCGCGCTGCTGGCTGTGGGAGGAGATCTGAAGACCCGGGAATCTGCCTTCAGCACAGCCAGCATCAAGATGAGTGAGGAGGGAGCCTGTCATCAGGGAAGAAGGTAAGTAGGTTTTTTATTCTTCTAAGGCTGCAGACTGGGGGCAAGGGGCAAAGGGCAAGAGGGGGGGGCACCTAATCAGGCATTACTGTGAGGGGGGGGCACATATGAAGGCATAACTATGAGGATTGAGGTATACGAAAAAAGTTCCTGGACACCACTGTTGTTACTTGCTTGTGTCTTTATTAAACAGCTCAGATTACAGTATGCGGTTTGCCAGTTGTGAGTAAGTATTATAACAACGTTTCGGCGGTAAACGCCTTCATCAGGACACTGGACGTGCCGCAGTGTGTAAGAATCCGTGTTGGAAAGGAGTGGTTGGAGCTCTGTGGCTCTGTTGGCAATGCTGCGCGGGGTCAGAATCCTGATTCCCTTGGCTGCCATGATTCTGACCCCGCGCAGCATTGCCAACAGAGCCACAGAGCTCCAACCACTCCTTTCCAACACGGATTCTTACACAGTGCGGCACGTCCAGTGTCCTGATGAAGGCGTTACCGCGAAACGTTGTTATGATACTTACTCACAACTGGCAAACCGCATACTGTAATCTGAGCTGTTTAATAAAGACACAAGCAAGTAACAACAGTGGTGTCCAGGAACTTTTTTCTTATACTTGTATATCTGGCCTGGGAACCTTTTCCTGCGACCCACGCCTTTCAAGGGGAGCACCACCCAACCTATCTAGAATATGAGGATTGAGGGGGCACATATGAAAGCATAACTACTGTGAGGAGGCACATATGTGGGCATATCTAATTTGAGGGACACATAATGTAGCATAACTACTGTGAGGGGGCACATATCTGGGCATAAATATTTTGAAGGGGCACATAATCTGGCATAACCACTCTGAGGGGGCACATATCTGGGCATATCTACTTTGAGGGGGCACATAACTGGGCATAAATACTGTGAAGGGGCACATATTCTGGTCAATACTACTGTGAGGGGGCACATATTTGGCATTACTACTGTGAGGGGGCACATATTCTGGGCATTACTACTGTGAGGGGGCACATATTTGGGCATATTACTGTGAGGAGACACATAATCTGGGCATTACTACTGTGAGGGGACACATAACTGGGCATAACTACTGTGAGAGGGCACATATCTGAGTATACCTACTGTGACAGGAACAAAGGTGGGCATTAGTACTGTGAGGGGCCTCAAGGTGGGCATTAGTACTGTGTGGTAGCACTAGATTACTCTGCTATACATTGGCATGGCTCAGTCTTACCGGCCAGCACAGCGCCCCCTGCTGAGGATTTCACAGGGTCAGTCGCCATCCCTTCCTTATGTAATTATTCTTTTTTTCTCACCACAGGGACCTTGTTCTGGATCCAGCGGACATCACGCCGACACCAGCGACACTCTGGATGAGGTAGGACCAGATTTTATTAGTTAGGACTGGGTAAGTGTAGCCGTGCATTGGGGTTAGGGCTCTTTAACATCCTGTATGGGTAATCTGCTGTGTGAATAAGTGCCAAGCCCGTTTCGAACAGCAGAGACACAGAGCACTAACAGGATTGATAATGCTCTGTGCCTCTCTGTGATCTTTTACTACAAAATCACAGTGAGATAAAGTTGTCACCGTGATTTTGTAGTTAAAAGATCACAGAGAGGCACAGAGCATTATCAATCCTGTTAGTGCTCTGTTCTCTGCTGTCTGGAGCGGGGCTTGGCACTCTTTCACGCAGCGGATTAGCCGCACGGAAATAGCAAGTGATAGGTTACATTTTTGTAATATACTTTATTTAGCCAAAATAATTTTAGTAGTAAACTGGGGCTGAAATGGCCATTAGCAGCGCTCTCAGAAATTAGGTGTGGGGGGGGGCGACGGGGGGGGGGGCCCATGGATCAGTTTCGCACCGGGGCCCCATGGATTGTGTGTACGCCACTGCCAGGAACGGTCCCTGTCTTGTCTCTGGGGTGCCCTGCTATCACTGACAGCGGGCCCCTGCTGGGCAGCTGCTAGATTAGCATCCAGCTGCCATCTCTGAAAGGACATTTAAAGACGTCTGATCAGAGATAAAACCGACCCCCCGGACATTTATAGTCAATGGGCGGTCGGGAAGTGGTTAACCTCCCAATGAAGCAATGCTTAGGACAGTGATGGCTAACTTCTGGCACTCCAGCTGTGGTGAAACTACAGCTCCCAGCATGCTCCATTTATTTTTATGGAATTCTGATAGCAGCCAAGCAAGTATGCATTTTGGGAGTTGTAGATTTACCACAGCTGGAGTGCTAGAGGTTAGCCATCAAAGGCTTCAGAGAATTTTTCCATTATACAGCATGTAATTCATCATGTCAGAATGTTGTTTTCTTACTGCTTTGCATAGATTTTTTTTTTTAGCTTTTTGTCAGTTTGAAAAAAGGAACAGAATTTGGCAAGATGAGCCTGAGTCTCATCGGCTCACTGGATTTTCTATAATTTACACCTGGAGCCAGTTATAGGTCAGGTCTCTGTCAACTACTGTAGATTTGAATATTTGGCTCACCAAGGGCCAAAGATGCCTTCTCTGGCAAACAGAAAATCAAGACTGGCCTAAGAAAAGCCAGTATTGATAAATCTCCCCTTGTGTATCTCTGTGTATAATTGGAGACAGTCTGCACCAGTCGAAATCTATGGACACTTCAGGATTTTTGCAATACTAATAGAGGGGACATTTCTTACACCAGTCTTAATAACAAACTCGGCAGCATATGATGCACCAAAATTATTAAAAGGCAATAATTCTTGCATATCTTCGGCACTTCCATGCACCAGAAAATTAAATCAACAGTACTGTGAAAAAAATTGTGTGTTAGGATAGAATAGTTTATTTTTATCAATTAAAAAAAGCAATTTGAGAAACAAAAAAGATATCTAAATCAGATATTTGGTCTGACCACCCATTGCCCTCAAAACAGTACACTTGGGCCTCTTGCACACAAATGTTTTGCATCCGTTCCGTGCATTGGGGACCACAATTTTGGGTCCCCAATGCACGGGAAACTTTGGTGCGGCAGCCAGGACGGATCGAGACCCATTCAACTTGAATGGGTCCATGATCTGTCCACACCGTAGTGCTTCCATTGGGTTCAAATACGTGCTTCCATTCCGCATCTCCTTGATTGCGGACACATTTAAGTGAATGCGTCCACATCCGTGATGCGGAGTGCACATGGACTGGTGCCTGTGTATTGTGGACCCGCCATATGCGGGCCGCAATACGGCCACCGAGACACAGCATTTGTGTACAAGAGTCCCTGGCACACCGTTTTTTAAGGAACTCAGTAGGAAGTTTTTTCCTAACCACTGATCTTCTGTGGATGTAGGCCTGCTTAGATCCCTATGAGACAAGGGATCCGTTTTTACGGACAGCAAAATACATACGGTTGTGTGCATGAGCCCTTATTGACAACATGGCCCTCACTGAAAAAATGCAGTGATTTATAGTTCCCATATACAGACTGACAAATTGCAATTATTGCTATTAATGAGCTAGCGGTCATTTTACTAACTACTTCTCACATCAAATTCACACAGGAACCCTTTTTAGATCATGTAGGGGGTGGAAGGAAAGAGAGGCTTAAAAGATTTCAGACCATTTATTATTTGTGATTGACCACACATTAGCAGCATACATTCTGAAGTCTAAGTAAATTTATTCCCATCCAATATAGCCTTAATGGAAAATCCAAATAATGGATCAATATAAATGATTTTGAGCTCATTGAACATTTCAGCCGGGTGAAAGCAAACAACCTGACCTTTTCAAAATAAACATTTCTGAATTCAGTTGCATTAGAGCTTGCAGACCAGAAGCCCAGTAATATTAATAAAATGCAGCAGTTATATTGTAATTGCAAATCTGTCATTTGATAAATGACGGTTATTTGATATCACTATCTTTAAAATATCCAGGCAGAGTACAATTGGATAAGTTATAGCTTCTAATTAAATACATCAATTCATGTAATTGATATTTTATGTCCACACAGAAAGAGACGCTATTATCAATATGGTTTGTTATTATAGCAAAAAATATTGCATAACATAGAAGAAATTATGAAAGGGCAGGAAAGAAAACTTCTTTGTTTTGTTTTCGTGTTGTGAATTTTTCTCAGTATATTGAAAATTCTCTAGATTATTTTTGGTGTTGAGCAAATCCGAATTTCAGGGAAAATTCAATTTGGCGCAAATCCAAATTTCCTCGTGCTCCGTTGTAACGAATCGATTTCCCCTGAAATGGTGTAAAAACCTTTCCTGCATCTGGAGGAAAGAAGGTTTGTACACAAACATAGAAAAGGATTCTTCACGGTAAGAGCAGTGAGACTATGGAACTCTCTGCCTGAGGAGGTGGCGATGGTGAGTACAATAAAGGAATTCAAGAGGGGCCTGGATGTATTTTTGGAGTGTAATAATATTACAGGTTATAGCTACTAGAGGGGGGTCGTTGATCAAGGGAGTTATTCTGATTGCCTGATTGGAGTCAGGAAGGAATTTTTTCCCCTAATGCCCTTTGAGGACCAATGGACGTATCTGTCCCATGTTTTTAATTGCCTGTATCATCTGATTAAGAACTTAAAATACTTTTTTTTTGTTTGAGTCAAAATATTAGTTCTTATCAACAAATGGATCTAGCTTTTTGCCAGTTATTTCATGAAATGGCTTAGTTACAGCAACTGAAGTGTTAGAACTTTAAAAAAAAAAAAATGCTTCCTTTGGCGTTCCATAAAAAGTGACCTAAATATTCAGATGTTATTGGATGATCTGATATTTGTTGATAGACTTGTGTTTGACAACAACAAATGTTTTTTTTAGAGATTTTATCATTTGAACCAATTTGGCTGACATTTTTTGCTCTGGGACACATATGTCCCTACGGTCCTCACCGGAACATACTTTAAATAAATACATGCCACTATGCAGAGTTTTTATCAAATAACTTTGGACAGATATAGAAGTCATTCAGCCTGAGCTTTATCTGAGCTCTGTGGAATTTTAGGGATCGTGGATAAAAAGCAGTTTTCCAGTTACTGTACAGTTTTACCTCTTGGGACTCAACAGCAACTGATAAAACTGTCATTCAGCATGACACTAGATCTACATAGGCATATAGCTAATGCTATGCTAGGCAATAGTAGTGTTAGTATAAGATAACTTGTACAGAATTAGAGGGACAAGATAATGTGCCTCACTCCCTTCTGTAACCATCTAGAAGAGGGGAGGGGGGAGTGAGGAAATGCAGCACAGAAATTCTGTATAACTGAAGTCAGTCATCCATCAGTCAGAAAGGTATGTTTGTTGGACAGTGCTGTCCCATTGCTGTATGATTGAAATGTGCTGTGCAGGAGATATTTTCATTACACAAGTATAATTATCTAATTTACAGCAGTACATCAGGGGGCAGCTGAAGGAAAGCTTTCACTTCTTCAGCTACATGAAGTGGCAGAGTCACTAACTGTCATAACCCGCTTTATTCGCTATTGTTCCCTTGTCCTTAGCAAGGCCTCAAACACAATGACACGGCGTGAACGCTTGTTTACAATACGTGAATAGGATATACAACAGCTGCTGTTTGCCGACCACAGTGATGAAGAGGACCTCACTCTTGATGACGAAGATCAGAGTTTCTTGCTTGTAGCTGTTGACATTGTTACCCAGGAAGTGATCATAGAGCATCCTGATCCTTTATCATCAACTAAACCTAGCTGTAGCACAAACCTAGCTTGTACAGCTCTACCTGTCAAACCTTTGATGTTCTATGGCTCACCGAAACGTAAATGTACACTCCAGACTTCAGCAGTGAACTCCGAAGAAGGAGAGCAACTGCCTCTGCCGAAAAAGTCGCAATCTAATTGAATAACTCAGTCAGTGATCACTGGTTTTGACTTTAGGTGGAAAAGGGGAGCAACTACATTCATAAAAAACACTACTGAATATGACTATGGACAAGTGAACTTGAAATTAGATGATTTTGCAGATATTGATACTGTTGAAGTCTTTGATCAAGCATCTGATTTCAGCACTTTAGTCTCACTCGTCGTGGAGCAAAGTGAGCTTTATATAAAACATAAGGGCATTCCATTCCAGACAAATGCAGATGAGCTTCGAACCTTCTTTCGAATATGTCTTGTTATGGGGTATCATGTTCTGCCATCGATCAGAGACTATTGGTCTACTCAGCCAGATCTTCAGGTACCATTTATAGCAAATACAATGAGTCGTGCTCGAGTTGAAGAAATTGCTCTGCTTTGCACTTTGCAAATAATGAGGACATGTTACCTAGAACTCATCACCAGTATCATAGAGCTTTCAAAGTTTGTCCATTGATCGAACACTTCAATCGATACTTCCAGGCTATGAGAAATCCAAGCAAGCAACAGTCCATTGATGAGCACATGATAAAATATAAAGGTCAAAACATCATGAAGCAGTAAATCAGAAACAAGTCTGTGAAATGGTGATTCAAGCTATGGTGCAGATGTGATGCTATGTCAGGCTACCTTAATCAGTTTGACATCTATACTGGATGAAAAACAGACACAGAACATGGTCTTGGAGAGAGTGTCATTGTTATGCTGACAAAACAACTAGAACAGCTATGCTGTCAGGTTTTCATCGACAATTTTTTAAAATTATCCACTGCTGCAATACAAGATTTTGCAGAAGAAGATCTACCCTTGTGGCACAGTTCGTGTGGACAGAAAAAATATGAGTGCAAATGGCGTCATATGTGTAAAATGAATGGACAATAGATCAGTGACACTGTTGTCAAATTTCCTTACATGCAAAAAGGATGATATGACGCATGTGCTGAGAAGGCAGGCAGGATGTGCAGAAAAGCTGCATATTCCATGTCTAACCATTGTTACTATCTACAACAAGTACATGGGGGGTGTGGACCTGATGGATCAGAAGAAAGTGTCCTATGAGACAGACCATAAGTCAAAAATAAAGTTTTATTTGAGGATTTTCTTTGACCTCCTAGATATTGCTATAAACAACAGTCACTGCATTTATAAACAAGCAAATGAAGAGAGGCACCCAGAGTACAAAGCGATTACACCACTGGAATATCGGCAGATGATCGCAAGGAGTCTGGTGGGTGGATTCTTCAACAGACAAAGAAAAGCTCTGTCAGCGCCAGTCAAGAGTATCCTTCCAGCACCAAAGCCGAAACATTCCATGATTTGAAGCGATAGACGCAAACGATGTGCTCAATGTGCCAAACATGGGAATGAAAATCGCACGGACAGCCTCTGTGACACATGTAACGTGCACCTTTGTTACACAAAGAGACGCAACTGCTTTGCTGACTATCATAGCCTGAACTGTTAGGCTATCACATATTGAGATTGTGCATTTTGCATATTTGCATTTGGAGATAGTGACAGTACCTTGATGCATATGGTTTTTGGTTTTGGCATGCCATAAGGCTGTTAGCATATGTACATAAATACATGTTATTGTTGAAATAGTTTTGAGCAAGTATCTGAATAAATGTCAAAATAGTTTAAGAGTAGCAGAATTTGACTCAATTTATTATGACCTTCTTTAGAATTCATTGTAAAATAAATTTAAAGTTCCGCAAATAGACAATGCTTGCAACCTTGTCTCCCTTGAGGACCATAGGGACACTTTTGTCCCGTGTCATAACTCCTCCTCCAAAAATGAGTGTGGAAATTGTTTTATTTATTGATTAAAAACATTCTTACATGGAAAAAAATATAATTAATTTTTATATTGATGAAGGTAATCTTATGGTCCTTAAAGGGTTAAGTGGGGAAAATTGGCTTCTGCCTCACAGAATTTTTTTGCCTTCCTCTGGATCAACTTGTAGGAAACAGGCCGAACTGGATGGGCAAATGTCTTATATACTATGTTACTATGTAAAAAAAAAAAAAAAAAAAAGAACACTTACCTCGTCCATTTGCTCGTGACAGGCCTGGCGCCACCATCTTGATTAAAGATCTCGCCTGAAATCCTGTGTGCAGTGATGTATGATGTTACCACACCGACCTACGAGATTTTACGCCACATCTTTAATCAAGATGGCAGCCGATCCGTCACAAGCAAATGTATGAGGTAAGTATGATGTAATTTATTTAGTTTTTAAAATTTAACACTGTATTATTGCTGACATCTGAGGGGTACAATGACGGGCAGTGGCACAATCGCCACTTCCTGTCATTGCACCAACTACTTACAAAGAAATGTGCTTTGTGACAAAGTAATTTATCACACAGGAATTTTTTTTTATACAATTAGTCGAAGCAGTCTAATCAAATTTTTGAATACTACTGTTATCTTATGTGGCTGTGTCTGTACTCCTCTATAGCTATGCTCCAGCCCATAAATACTTAATTTATAGGAGTTTTTCAAAATATATCAGTTAGGTTGGACTTACAATGGAAAGATTACACTTGCTGCACCATTAAGACTTAATCTGTTCTGTTATACATAGACCTACTTGTGCTTCAGACTAGGAAAGACTTGATTGTGGTGAAAAAAAAAAATGATTTACAAATGCAGAGAAGATTACTCAATGTGTAGGGAAAGGATAGGGAGGAATCATTGCACCAGCATTTGTGTTGAACAAGGTTCAGTCGAGGAGGTGAAAGCCTGGGTAATAGGAACAATCCGATTACACCTTACTGCACTGACTGGGGATCGAAAATTGCCATTATACTGCTCAGTAATTCCAGCAAACCTGTCTTATTAGGGTACAAGTGCTGTTTGATACAGGCATTAACAGGGTTTATTACAAGGAAATATTTATACGTTTTATTTGCCCTTGAGCGGTGCAGTTATATGTTCTAAAGCATTTGTTGGCTTGTATTAATGGGAAAAAGGGCTTATTAGGCATTGAGTGGTGAAGGGCAAAAATTACAGCACATTTGCCGTGTATTAGTGGCAAAAGTAAAATATATTTGCCGCTCAGTGGTGCAGTTATCGGTTTTAAGTCCTTTTTTCTGTGTATTAGTGGAAAAAGAAAAAGAAAATTGTCGCTTAGCGGTGCAGTTATCTGTTTCAAAGCCCTTCTTTGCGTGTATTAGTTGAAAAAGGAAAAATATCTTTGCCGCTCAGCGGTGCAGTTATCTGTTGTAAAGCACTTTTATGCGTGTATTACTGGAAAAAGGAAAAAAATATTTGCCACTCGGAGGTGCAGTTATCTGTTTTAAACCCTTTTTTACGTGTATTAGTGGAAAAAATATATTTGCCACTCTGCGGTGCAGTTATCTGTTTTAAAGCCCTTTTTTCTGTGTATTAGTAGAAAAAGAAAAAAGATATTTCATGTTCAGGGGTGCAGTTTTCTGTTCTAAAGCCCTTTTTTTTGTGTATTAGTGGCGAAATATAAATATATATTCGCCGTTCAGCATTGTACTTCTCTGTTGAAAAGCCTGTTGTGTAAAAGTAGAACAAAATTTGGGCCTAATTGACGTTCCTGCGGTGCATTGATATATTGTAAAGCCCAGTTTGCCGTGTATTAGTGGCAAAATAAAAATATATTTGTTGTCCAGCATTGCATATATCTGTTGAAAAGCATGTTGTGTAAAGTAGAACCAGTGTTGCACTCCTCTGTTGAAAAGCCTGTTGTGTAAAAGTAGAAAATAATGTGTGCCTAATTGAAGTTCTGCGGTGCATTGATATATTGTGAAGCCCAGTTTGCCGTGTATTAGTGGTGAAATAAAAATATATTCGCCATCCAGTGTTGCATAAATCTGTTGAAAAACCTGTTGTGTAAAAGTAGAACAAAATTTAGGTCTAATTGACATTCTGCGGTGCATTGATATACTGTGAAGCCCTGTTTTCAGTGTAGTACTAGCGAAATAAAAATATATTCGCAGTCCAGCATTGTACTTCTCTGTTGAAAAGCCTGTTGTGTAAATGCAGAACAAAATTTGTGCCTAATTGACATTCTGTGGTGCATTGATATATTGTGAAGTCCAATTTACCGTGTATAAGTGGTAAATAAAAATATATTCACCGTCCAGCATTGCATATCTCTGTTGAAAAGCCTGTTGTGTAGAGTAGAACCAGTGTTGCACTTCTCTGTTGAAAAGCCTGTTGTGTAAAAGTAGAACAAAATTTGGGTCTAATTGACGATCTGCGGTGCAGTGATATATTGTGAAGCCCCGGTTTCAGTGTATTACTGGTGAAATAAAAATATATTCGCCGTCCAGTGTTGCATATATCTGTTGAAGAGCCTGTTGTGCAAAAGTAGAACAAAATTTTGGTCTAATTGACGTTCTGCGGCGCATTGATATATTGTGAAGCCCATTTTGCCGTGTATTAGTGGCGAAATAAAAATATATTCGGCGTCCAGCGTTGTACTTCTCTGTTGAAAAGCCTGTTGTGTAAAAGCAGAACAAAATTTGGGCCTAATTGACGTTCTGCGGTGCATTGATATATTATGAAGCCCTTTTTTCAGTTTATTACTGGCAAAATAAAAAATATTTAATCAAACATTGGATTATTTGAACTAACAGTATGCTTCTGTCCAAGTTGCTGGTGCTGCAGTCCTTCTCTTTCCAACTGGTGGACTCTACATCTTTTAGGCTACCGGTCCAGAATGGGGGCCTTTTTTACACCCACCGAGCGGGAGGACAAACTGAACTACTACAGAGACATTCTATGTAGTCAGTTGGCTGCTACCTATCTGCACCCCATAGTCCATCCTCTCGCAGGTCTGACCAGGGGGGCCCTCTGCGCTCACATTCCATTGCCATGCCTGCTGGGGTGCGGTGGCAGGGGCAGTACCAGCTCCATCAGCAGCAGCCTGAGTCTACAGTCGCTGATGAGTAGCTTTATTCACCCGCAAAGTTAAGAAACTACTCACCAGAAGCAGCAGAAGGTAGAGCTAGAGCAGGACCTGAACCAGCAGGTGGTGGCATACTTGGACTGCACCCTGCCACCCCACATTGAAGATCCGCTGGACTACTGGGTAGCCAAACTGTGGTCTCCTCCTGCTGCTGCCCTCATCTCCACATTATGTCACCTTCCAACTCTGTGGTATCCCGCTGCTGCCATCTCCACACTATGTCACCTTGCCACTCTGTGGTATCCTGCTGCTGCCATCTCCACACTATGTCACCTTGGCCAATCCATGGTTTCCTCATGCTGCTGCCACCTCCAGACTCAGTCATTGTGCCACTCTGTGGCCTACTCATGCTGCAATCACCCCCACACTCTGTCATTGTGCCAGTCTCTGGCCTACTCATGCGGCTGCCACCTCCAGACTCGGTCATTGTGTCACTCTGTGGTCTCCTCATGCTGCCACCACTTTCAGACTCGGTCAGTGTGCCACTCGGTAGCCTCCTCATACTGCTGCCACCTCCAGACCATGTCATTGGGCCACTGATTGGTCTTCTCATGTTTCTTTCACCTCACCACTATGTCATAGGTCCACTCTATGGACTTCTCATGCTGTTCCCACCCTTCCCACTTCATGACTGGGCCACTATTTTGCCTTTCGGCCTGAGTGACATCATCATTTATTTGACAATTGACACTTCTTCTGATCTGTTAGAAGGAAGGATCCTGTCTTTGTAGTAACTTTCAGGCCTGTATGGTCCCATCAGAATTGGCTTATGATTTGGTATCCAAAAGCAGGAGTGGGTAGAAAGCACCGAAGACATGCAAATATTCCATTCACATGTTATCTCTGTTTTAGATCTACTCCATTTTTTTTTTGCCTTTAGCAATGCTGATGGATTATTGAGCAAATGCTTACTGAGTGAAGGGGTATTCTCCACAGAGAGGATCCATTTTTTGTGGGTTACTGTTCTGACAGTTTAGAGGAAGGGAGAAATAATCGGTGACCTCAACACAAACTTACTGCTGACACCCTCTCCACTCTGTCAGGGGGGCTTTACATGTATAAGCGTTTAATAGAACAGGTTCTGTAGACATCTATGTGGAATCAGCTGACGAGGGTGTAAAAGGAGTGCGCTTCTTCTTAACGCTAACATCTACCTGTAAGGCTGAGTTCACACTTCAGTTATTTGGTCAGTTTTGGCCCCGTGACTCCACTAAAATAAGTGAAGTATGCAGTGATTCTAAGAGCGACACCTGTCATCTGCATGTCATATGGACTCACAGTATTATTTCACTACCAAAGCAGACTACCGATGTGTGTTACTGCAAGGCACAGTGTTCTACACCACTATAAAGGCTCTCAGCAGCAAGGAAATAGCCATTTTTTGACGTAATTCGCCGTGAATATATTCGGATCGAATCAAGTTTTCCCCTAAAAATTCACCGAACCGTCATCTCTAATCCTAATCTAACATAGACCACCTGTTTACCCATTAATGATCAGTGGACAACTCATTCACCTGTAATACATTTGGAGGTTGACAGGCTGGACTCATTTTCAAGATGGAGCGGGATCTCGCGATACTATACTATGGTCATCTGATGGGAGGCTCAACATGATGAGCCTCACACCACCACATGACCAGGTTATCGAGACCTCCGCGGATCATCCCTCCCACAATCAGGATAGGTGGGACTAGCCACAGCCATCATATGCATGGGGAAAGCATATATAAATCATATCTCTGCCGTGCACAGTGCATATTACCTGAGTGCACCACATCCAGAAAAAGAAACGCCATCTTGAATGAGGGCATTAGCCATATCCTACATATATGCATCAAACAATCACCATATACGATAGTAAAACAAAATGAAATCTACATTACTACAATTAGTAGGATCCTTTAATAGGCAAGAGTGAATTTATCCATAACAATTATTCTAATTAAGGGTAAATCATCATCATAATGAAGCCAGTTTTAGTATACAACACAATGACATTGCCTCATATTCACCATTTCCACACATTAGAACTCCACATATTGAACCGACTGTATGAGCAGAGGAAACTGAGATGGACAGGGCTACTCCCCAGTGTAACTTCAATGTTAGACAGTGGAAGCTCACGTGTGATACCTGCCAGTTGCTCAGGCCCTTTCAGAAAGCCACTTTATTTGTCAGTTGTCATGACTACGGGGTGAATGATAAGATTCCACTCCTTCTCATCCTGGAGGGATGCTGATAAATCTGACTGGCAAGGGGACAGAAGACATGACGTCTAGATCTCACAGCCACATTAGCCCTGTGGAGGTTGAACTGTCACAGGAGGAAGAGGAGGATGAGAAGGAGTACATAAACGCTTAGGAATTCTATACAGAACTAGGTGGTTTATCTGCCCAAGTGACAGGAGAGAAGCATGAGGAGCAGGAGGAGCATGATGAGTTAGAGGGCGATGACAAAAATGATGCAGATGACCCAGGCAGACCATGGTAGTATGCAGTGGAGGTGAAGGCAGGGAGTCCCTCCAAGTCCCTTGCGCAAATGTCCAGATGCATGCTGAATTGCTTGCGTAGTGACAGCCGTATTATCCCTATTCACCAGATGAATCTCCACAATGTTAGACCTTCTGAGAGGGATGTAAAACTCAACTACTACCCACTCTGTTTCAGGGCCACTGTTGTGATTTTTTATGTTGTAGCCACTCTCACCAGTTTGTTACAGGGACACTAGTGTCCCTGTTTGGCCGTGTTGAGATCACCATTTTTTTTTTCCGTTCTTCTGATCCATCAGACGAACAGAAAAATAACAAAAGATATTAATCCTGTCGTTTGAGCATCCAAACAAGCCTCTATGACACGGTCATTTTTTACATCCATGTTTAATCATGATTTGAAAGCGAAAAAGCAGGATTGGGCTCAAAACACAAAACAAATATTTCCATCTCCAAGACTTTATTGGCACTGCCTTCATGTCCTTATTTTGTTCAACTAAAGAGTTATTAGGACACAGCTCCTGCAGGGGCATGTAACATATATATTTTTTTTGCCTTACTGAAGGCTGTTGTAAGCTTTTTTTTTTTAACTGGGTGTTAGCTAGGACTATTGGTGGCCTAAAGAACACTGGCAGACCAATAGACCTCAGGGACCCAGACATATGGATTACAGGAACTCATTCATACATAGCGAATACATGCGCAGTAACTTAGAAAAACCGACTTCAGGAACCCATACAGATATAGTAGCTACTGGACGACAGTAGTCAAGCCATCTAGACAAAAGTAAGGACAAGATGCTCACACTATCACTTCATTACACAGTTCACACACAGCTAGTATATAAATACGGACTGAAGCTGGCACACAAAGACAGACAGATGAGCTCCTTAGACTGAGGAAGAGTACATTCAATCCTTGACAAATTAAGCAAAGTACATAGAGTGCATAGAACAGACACAAGGTAACAGCATATCAAACTCAGTCGGAAGTCACACATGAACATAACCAGAATGATCCAGGCACAAGTTTGAGACATAAACTCCAACAAAGGGCACAGACAAAATCCAAATGAATCAATGCAAGACATAACATGTACAACTAGGGCAGTTCACAGAACACAAGATACATGTATCAGATTGACACAGCACTGAGGAACATATAGAACAGGCTTAACAAACTCATTTGATGAACAGATGCACTCAAGTAGTCAAGGAATGAATAGCCTTTAAAATACAGAATTGAGGAAAGATACAAGCACAATTCACCTCCACAAGAACAAATGTCAGGATAAACAGAGCAGTGGCAACATGAATGGCTATTAAACACAATGGCTCAAACTCAAACCCACAAGCAGCCAACTCTGGTGTGCACAGTACAATGGCAACAAGTGAAACATTATGGGATTGTTACAATGACCATAACAATAGCTTTGACCCAAATTATTATTGTTGTGTTTCTCTCAATAAACATACATAAAAGCTTTTTTTTTTTTTGTTACAAAAGATTTTTCTGTAAACCAAGATCTTCTGGTGATCAGCTGTTGCCACAGATTCAGCAGTTGATCTGGTGATCAGCCATTATTACCAGGGAAAGCTGCAGGTAGCCACTACAGTGACCACTGCGGCAGGGCCGGCGTTGGTGGGGGGAGGTGGGGCAAACTGGGCAATTGCCCAGGGCCCCCATTGTCTAAGGGGCCCCCTACTTTAGTGCTGCTGTTCAGCTGAACGTCCAAGGAAGCAAACTGGTGGACAGCTAAACAGCTGCACTTTACAATGCAGTGTAAGTTCCCCGCCCTCACATATAAAAGAAATCTTTAGCACAGTGCTGACAGGACCTGCGGAGTTCAGCAGAGAAGAGGGGAAGAAGGAGCTGCGATGACCTCACCATCATGTGACCAGAACAGGAGGCGGAGCTCAGCAGTGCAGTAAAGTAAAGAAGAAGACCAGTGATGCATGGGAAAAAGTATGGATTCAATGTAAGTGCCATGGAAATGCTGGGAGTTGTAGTCCTCTCTTATACCTACTGTTATGTAATGTCAGAGTACATTACAAGAGGAGGTATGAGGAGAAGATTACAACTCCCAGCATGTTCAGCTTGTTATGTAATATCAGAGTATATTACAAGAAGAGTTATAACAGGAGAGGACTACAACTCTCAGCATGCCCAGGCCATTATTATATAATATCAGGGTACATTACAACACCCTGGATATTCTGGGAGTTGTATACCTCCTCTTATAATGTACTCTGATATTACACAATAACGGCTTGGACATGCTGGGAGTTGTAGTCCCATCATCTTATACCTCCCCCTGTAATGTGCTCTGATATTAAAACATGGCTTAGACATGTTGGGAGTTATAGTCATCTTCTGTTATACCTCCTGCATTAATGTGCTCTGAATTAGCCCACATGTTTTTTTTTTTATACTAAATGTCCACACTGCTGGGTGCAACGGGGATGGGGGGAAGGAGATCATTATCTATACCTGGCACTACTGGGGAGGAATGGAGGAGCATTATATATATATATATATATATATATATATATATTGACGCTATGAGGGGAAGCATTATATATTGGAACTAGTGGGGGGGCACTACAGGGGGACATTAGAGCCACTAGAAGCATTATGGTTATATTATTACTACTAGAGTCCTGCAGGGGCATTATTATTATTTGACGCAATATGGAGGGCATTGCTACGAATGGAGCTATCTTGGGAAGTATTATCACTATTGGGGGCACCATTACTAATGAGGGCAGTCTGGGTGTATAGTATAGTATAGTATATTGTTTGCGGACATGGGGGCAGCAGAACAGGCACAGTATTGACTGTAGCTTCAAGAAGTTCTCCAGGTGTTTTCATATTGATGACCTATCCTTAGGATAGGTAATCAATATTAGATTGGCGGGGGTCTGACACCCGGTACTCCCGACAATCAGCTGATTGAGGAAATGGCGAGCGATGTGCACACGTGCCGTCTCCATTCTCTCTTCCTGCTCTTCTGCTGCATGTCTATGGGACAGCAGCAGTGAACAGCACACGCCGTCTCCTCAAACAGCTGATCGGCAGGGTTGTCAGATTGTGTTTTTAGCACATTTTTACAGGATGTGCCCCCCCTTTTGATTTTGCCCAGGGCCACATTTTGTCTAAAACCAGCCCTGACTGCATGTGCAATGTTGTATTATATGTTGCCATTTAGATAAATAGGTGACTGTAGTGATTAGTCAAAGAAGAAGACACCTAAACAGATAACCCCAAGAATAGCATATGGGCACCTAACTCCAGTAGGTCAGCACAGAGCACTTGTGTATGAGCAGGCTGCACATATATCAAGTCCATCCCTGATGATCATGTAGTACATGGTCACGCCAAATTATTCCTTCTTGGTCGTGGTTTCTATAATATACATACGGCTTAATGAGATGTATGGGCAGTGGTTGTCCAAATAGTATAGTCCCATTTCTAAAGAGTACCGTAAGATATTTATTAGCGCAAAGACTTTGCAATTACTTATATCAATCACATATAAAGATGATTAAAAGTTAATACTTATAAGCATAATATGTCCTCTCTGTACCATGGAAAGTAAACACTGTAAATTCATAAAACAAAAGCAACCTTGTCCTGCCCATATTCTAATATTTAGAAAAACACCAAGAATTCCATTGTAGTCAGTAATGAAGCAGACCTCATTTTGTATTCTTGGCATGGATACAAATTCTTCATTGCTATTGTTTAACCTTTTACCATCAATGTTCTTCCGTGCCATTTTCCCACTTGTATTGATTTTTTGACAATGCTATCTGTTTGAGCAATATAGCTAGCCTCTTAATAATGCATTACTTCCCATATATACTGTATTTGGCAATCTATCACCTTATTTATTGTTTCACTTTTTTGAATACCCTTTGTGTGAGAACAGTCAGCATTTGGAGTATGGCATAACAATAGAAGGAGGTTCAGGGGACCCCATGCATAGCTGTGTTGGTGGTAGAAATGCAACGTATAGCCATGGTGGTAGCAATAGGGGCAGTATTAGTGACAGTCACACTTGGGGCACAAACAGACGGGAATCAGGAGTGGGGACAATGAGCCTACAATTACATATTGCAGTTTAATAAAAGTGGTGTGGAGAGGATAACGATAATTGTGTGTTGGACAAGACCTGGAAGCTGAATTGGGGTGCTGTGGAGGAAGTAACATCAGAGGAGGAGGATGTTGCCGATTGGGAATTGCAGCCAGGCCGTATCCACATACAGTACAGTGTCCATGTCATTGTCATCATCAGTTACTGCTTCTCCCACTCAGACTCCTCTTCTTATTCCACTCTCTTGTCAGTCAGTAATAACAGAATGAGTGGCCAGGAAACAACTCTACACACCCAGAAACCCACTAGTGCGCAAACTTAACTCCCATCTGATAAAGTTGCTGACAGTGCATTTGCTGCTGTACCTCTAAGTGGATTACACTGCCTTTAGGGAACTGATGCTGTGAGCTTAGCCCTGCTGGAAGATACCTAGCTGGCATTATTTCTCCAAAAAGCCACCTGTAGCAGCTGTTATGGGCAGGAACAGTACATATCTTTTGTGGTTGTCTGGGTGAATGTTCTTCATGGCAGCTATAAGGCAACACCACAGCGAGAATACAAAGTCCTACCAACACCTTGAAGTTTGTGTTGTTCTAGGCACTGTTTCTCATGACATTAACATGTGGGTGTATAAACAGGGACAGGTATCTGCCCCCCATTAAGGCATCATTTTTGAATGCTTTGTCCCAACAAGTCTAGATCTTTTTCAGTAGTGTGTGTAAACATCACCTGCCCCCAAGTAAGGGACAATTTTTGGAAGCTTTATAATATGAAAAAAAAAGCTTAACACATGTGACAGCACAGTATGTTTTTAAACCTTCAACCATGCTCTTACCTATAGCTATATATATCAGTGTCACTGACATTATTTTCTATTGCTATCATAGCGTTGAAGAGATTAAAAGGGGGAGGGGGGATAATTCCTGCATATTCATGTCTTGGTGTTGTTTGATGAATTTGCTCTAAGGCTCCATTACTTGCCATTGAAAGCACTGTTGGGTATACGTGTATCCACAGATATGTCCTCCTTTAACCTTGCTCGTATTTGATAAAGGGCTCCAATAAAAACATTTAAAACAATTTGGCAGTATGCCACTAAAACCCTTCACAGGCTAGAATCCAGATCGCACACCAATGAGTGGCCACATATAGTTAGGCATAGAATGGACAGAATATCAGGGCATTGTTCACATTGTTCATAAAGCAATCATCAGTGTGGGATATGGCCAAAGCATGTCCACTTCTATGCCTTTCTGTGACTTATCCAGTATCTCTGTTGCAACCTGCTGATGACACTCTATGACACTCTAAGCTCAATGGCCACTTCAGTCTGAGAGCATACTGTTAAAGCCTCGCAATGGCAAGGTACTATTGATCAATTTTCTTGGTCTCATGATGTCAAAATGTTAACAGCATGATGAGGAGGACAGTTTAAATACCAATTCTAATTGAACCAGGAAATGTATTGGGTGATTCATGGATCAAACACCTGTTGTTATTTTGCCATTAAACTTCTTGTTAGAGAACAGAAAGTTATGCAAAAAGTACTGAAATATTGAACAGCTGGACAGGGAAACTGTGGACTCACAACTACTGGATTTGTTGGATATGTCCGGTATATACTTTTAGCTCTCCTAATAGCCAGGGACACAAGATTTTGACTGCTGCCATTATGGGAACTAGGAGTGTTCTGTTTCAGTATCTTGCATTGTGTATTGGTATGCTCCTCTCTTCTCCTCCGCCCTCTGTTTCTGCTTCTAGTTGGTTCAGTCTAGCCACTTCCTGTTTACCCTGTCATGCATTGCTGTTTTGTGTGCTCTAATTCTGAGGAGATTCTGAGGAAAATCTGAGGTGAATCTGTGTATCTCATGTTCTTATCAAGTAGAATATTAGTGGCATAATTCTTTTACCATCTGGATTCCCTGCATATCTTGTAATACAATCTCCGGATTAAAAGACTACTTGATTAACTCCTGGGTGTCTGATGTGTAAACTGTAAGTGGAGGATGTCTGATTCAACAAGTCACCTCACAGATGCGTGATTTGTATAAGGCTGACATTTCGAAACGCCACAAGGAGCATAAATCTATATATGTATTATGCTGCTCTTACGTAGGGCAGCATACTCAGCAGACAGATTCTCTTTAAGTTAAATTGTAGAAAAACTAAAGACAATGAAGCCTTTAAAAATTCCACTCTTATAGTTTTAATAAGCTGCCCTTAAATAATATTTAGCTGACAAGTCATCCTTCAGAGGGTTTGTACCAAGATATACAGTAAACTCACTCCTATGCACAAAATAGGATATAAGCATCTTATTAGTGGAGGTCCGATTGCTGGGACCACCATCTGCCTCCCATATGAATGGAGCAGCAGTGAAGTACAGAGGTTGGCTATCTCCGAGGGTTCCAAGAGAATAAAAAGAGGCATCGCACATGCTCATCTACTACTCTATTCCTTTGCTGGCCTTGAGACCCCAGTTCTCATTATCAGTGGGGTCCACACATTTATATATTGGTACAATAATACAAACCCTTTATGTTAAGTTGGAGATAAACTAAAGATAATCAAGTGTTTAAAAAGTCTACTTTTTACTGGTTCACCAAATTATGAATTGTTATGCTCCGAGCCTCCTGGTGTAAAATCCTCCAAGCAGTGAAGGGGCAAATTAAAGAATATAACAAAACAGTGTTTGCTCAGTGTTTTCGATCAATGATTGTATGCCAAAACCAGGCGCGGGGCAGAAACATAGAACAGGTTCAAATGTATACATACCGTATCTCTGTGTAGCTTCCACTTCTTGTTTTGGCTCACAATCACTGATGGAAATCACTGACCAAACACTGACTGTGTGAATAAGGCCTAAGAGTGTAGGAACATTAGGTAGAAAACTCCATAGGAGTAGTCCTTTTTTACTTCCTCTGAGTTAGGCCTCTTTCACACAGCCATAGGTGTCCCGTGCCCATGCTGCAGACCGCAAATTGTGGTCCGCAATTCACGGGCACCGACCACAGGGCAGCCGCAGCGGATCGCGGACCCATTCACTTCAATAGGTCCGTGATCCGCCCATTCCGCAGAAAGATAGGACATGTTCTATCTTTTTGCGGAACGGAAGTAAGGGACAAAACCCCACGGAAGCACTCCGTAGTGCTTCCTTAGTTTTCCGTTCAGTGATTCCGTTCCGCACTGTTCCGCATATCAGCATCCGCATGATGCGGAATGACAACGGAACGGTGCCCGTGTATTGCGGATGGTGTGAAAGAGGCCTAAAGGTTTCCCCACTAGATCCACACCTCCTGCAGCTTAATTGATGGATCTAATCCACCTCGGGATAACATTCCCTACTTCAGAGACCGTCAGTCAAGCTGCAAGAGGCAGGGGCAGGGAAAACCTTCATTCAGAGGAGTAAAATGCCTCCTTGACTTGAACAAACTCATTTGCATACAGCAGGAAGATTACCAGTGCACTTTCAGTGCATTTACTAGTTAAAATATCACAACAAGAACTGCTTACAGAGGCCCATCAGCACATTAATAAGGTTGTGTGAGAATCCAAAATTGCATATCCAAAATGTCAGGTTCCCTTTAAGATTCCATATGTGTTGTACAATATAAATTGCTTACAGACTGTTGGAGTGTATTTATATTAATGTAAACAGATTTTATAAATTAAGTGGCTGTTTTTGATTAAGGGTAGGATGGGATATTATAGGCTTAGGGCTCTTATTACATTAATTATCTGGTTGATGGTACAACTGGCCACAGAATGGTTCATGATTTTACTTGCAGCATTTACTGAATCATTTCTGGACTTTTAATCATAGAGGCTTTATTATACTTGGTTCTACATGATTTTCGTGTTATAAAGATATCTCTTAATTAATTCCCATCTACTGCCTTAGGTAGTACATCATACTAAAATCATGCTTTATAAGAGCAAATAAGGTCATTTTTCCAGCATACAGTTGATCTTCTTAGATGATCCTTGTGTTCTTCATAAATCACAGGAGATACTGTTTTTACCACAAATATTCCATTGAGATGTAGTTTGTTCACATCTTAAGAGTCCCTTTTTGTCTTAATATTTTGGAAAAATAATTACAATTGCTAGTTAATAGGTACTTGTACATGGCTAGAGAGCATTACTTACTTTCTACACAACTACTCATAAAGAAGCATGATCTCCAAAAAAGAAAAAAATTATAGAATGAATGGATCAATTGTAAGTTTCTGTAGGTGTACAGGTTAAGAAAATCTGTGTATCATTGTATGACAAGGTTTATTTTAATTGGTTCTTTCAATTTAATTTCTTGTAATGTAGTTGGTTTGTGGTGCCTGGTACCTGGTCAAATTCCTGATGTCTGAAGCAACTGTACACAATGCACACTGAAAACCTTTAGTAGATGCTAGAAGGGGCAAAAAAACATATGTTCACGTAACAAAAAGGTTAGCCCCAATGAGGACATCATCAAGGAAAGATGTGTCTTTCTACAAACAGTTCTGTTTGTATTATGTGGGTGCAGGCCAGATGCCATTTTGGGAACCAGTCGATGGGGAACTCGCTCATTTGTTCTTGGCATAGGAGACAGTTACTTACTTTAGTATATTTTATTATAGCTTATTAACTTAGTTATGCACCTAAGCCATGTCAAGCCTGTTAAATTTCGATATCAGAATTGAGAGTAAAATAACCATTTTATCCTGCAGATAAAAAAAATAAATTAAGAGACCTCAGTTGTTGATACCTTACAATGGCTAATTGAATAAAATGATAATAAATAGCAAGCTTCTGAGACTTCTCAAGTCTCTTTTACAAAATAAGCCCCTCAGATATGGTGGAGGCATCATAACCATGAACTAGTTAAAAACTTTAAAACTCCTTATCTATTAATGTCTCCAATATTTACTGCTACAACTGTTTCTCCTTTCCTCAATATTGATATTTCTGTTTTAAACCACTTGTCTCATCTACCTCACTATGTACTTTGAATATGTTTATAGTAGCATGCAAAAGTTTGAGCACCCCTGGTCAAAATTACTGTTACAGTGAATAGTTAAGCAAGTTGAAGATTAAATGATCTCCAAAAGGCATAAAGTTAAAGATGAAACACACTTTTCAACTGTTTAAGCACCGTGTATTATTTTGGTTTTGTACCCCTTTTTTTATTTTAACCCCTTCCCAACCGTGATATGGCTATATATTAGTGTTGAGCGAGCATGCTTGGCAGAACTCGTGTATGATTCGAGCATCGCGATGCTCGGCACATCGCGGTGTTCAGCACATCGCGGTGTTCAGCGGCTACTTCACACAGCAGGCACCTGTGGCTAATGTCTGCGACCAGCGGTAATGTTATGTGGTCAAACCTGACCATGGGCATCTCAATTCTGAAAACCTGGAAGCGTGTGTTTCTGCTCCTCCCAGAAGCACAAGTGAAACTGGCCGATTTGTCACTTTTTGGTTGCTTTTCTCACAAAAAATTCAATACAAAGTGATCAAAAAGTCGTACACGCCCCAAAATAATATCACTAAAAAGTACATATCGCCCTGCAAAAAATATCATAAAGCTCCACATACATAAATAAAAAAAAAGTTATAGGGCTCAGAATATGGAGACTAAAAGAAAAAAAAATTAATAATTAAGGTTTTTATTTTAATTTTCAGTATAAAAACGCAATTAAAAATATACATATGTGCTATTGCCAGATTTGTACTGATCTGGAGAATAAAAGTAACTGTACAGTTTTATGATATAGGTAACACCGTAAAAACTAAACTCCAAACAACTGTTCTTGAGTTGTGTTTATTTTCCAATTTCACAACATTTCTAATTTTTTCCCACTTCCCACCACATTGTATGCAACAATCAATAGTACCATTAGAAAGGGCTTCTTGTCTCTCAAAAAACAAGCCCTCATACAGCTATGTGAACAGAAAAATAAAAAAGTTATGGCTTTGGGAGGGCTGGGAGTAAAAAATGAAAATAAAAAAATTGAAAATTGCCTGGTCATGAAAAGGTAAAAGTAAAAGAAAGGAAAGAAGTACCTTGCAGAAGTATGGGAACCCATGAAGATTTGAACACTCAGATAACTTTGACCGAAGTCTACAAAACCTTAAGTAGCCTGTTAGGCCCCTTTCACATGGACGTGATTTCCATGCGGGTGCAATGTGTGAGGTGAACGCACTCGCCTCTTATCTGGGCGTCAAACGTGACGCCCATGTGAAAGAGGCCTTATAGTTAAGGCTTGTTCACAATCATCATTAGGAAAGGCCAGGTGATTCAAATTTCAAATCTTTATAAATACCCACCTTGTCCCAAAAACAGCAGCCATAGATTCTTCTAAGCAGCTGTCTAACACTCTAAAAATGAAAATGCTTAAGGCCCACAAAACGGGTGAAGGCTATAAGAACATAGCAAAGCCCTTTCAGGTTGCCATTTCCTCAGTTTAAAATGTAATTAGGAATAGGTAATTATCAGGAATGGTGGAGGTCAAGAGAAGGTTTAGAAGATCAATAAAAACTTCAGATACAGCTTCTCATAGGATTGCTAAAAAGGCAAATCAGAACCCCCAAAAGACCTTCAGGAAGATTTATTAGACTCTGGAGTTGTGGTATATTGTTCTACTGTTCAGCAACACTTGCACAAATATGCATCGCTTTCATGAACATGTCATCAGAAAAAAACCTCTCCAGTGTCCTCCCCACAAAACTCTGTGTCAGATGTTTGCAAAAGAACATCTAAGGATAAAATATTTTGTAAACAAGTCCTGTGGACCAAAGAGGTTAAAATAGAACTCTTTGGTCACAATGAGCAAGGGTAAGAGCAAAAAAGGCACATCATTTCATGAAAAGAACACATCTCCAATCATTAAGCATGGGAGTGGTTCAATCATACTTTGGGGGGATGTTGCAACCAATGGCACGGGGACCTTTTCATGGGTAGAGGGACGAATGGATTCAATGAAATTCCAGCAAATTCTGAATGCAAACTTAACACCAACTGTAAAAATAACTGAAGTAACAAGAAAAAGGATGGCTTCTATTAATGGATAATGATCCTAAACACACCTCAAAATCCACAATAAACTACCACAAAGGACGCAAGCTGAATGTTTTACCATGGCCCTCACAGTCCCCTGATCTGAACATCATTGAAAAACTGTGGATAGACCTCAACAGAGCAGTGCATGAAAGATGGCCCAGGAATCTGACAGAACTGAAAGACTTGTGCAAGGGGAAATGGATGAAATCCCACAAACAAGAATTGAAGGACTCTGGCTACAAATAGCGTTTACAAGCTGTGATACTTGCCAAAGGGATTGCTAGTCTGAACTAACTATACAGGGTGCCCAAAATTTTTCTTCGGGCTCTTTTCTATTTTTGTGAAAATAAATAGTTTTTGCTTAAAATACAAATGGAATGTGTCATCTTTAACTTTATGCCTTTTGGAGATCATTTTGTCTTCAAGTTGCTTAACTGTTCACAGTAACAATAATTTTGAACAGGGGTGCACAAAATGCTACAGTAACCAGCTCCATCCGCTACACAAGGGATGGAACTGTTTAGTTGCAGTGCTGACTTCCGGTGCTGGAGCTACTCAGAACAGCTGATTGCTAAGAGGTGTGGGTGGATGATGAACCTCACGGATCCGATATTGTTTGTCTATCCAATGTTGATAGATAGCCTTAGCTGGTAATAAAGTAAGATCATCGAGGAGTGATGTCACATGACATGTTGGGTCCTGAGACAGACATTATTCTGATTTTTCTTCAGTAAGTTTGCAAAAATCAGAAATAGAGACTATCTGCTTTTGTGTGAAATTAAGTACAGTATGTAAATTAAAGATCTTACAATTAACCTGTCACACGCAGCTAATTTGCTGCTTTTATGTGGTGATTTGTAGTTGCTTTTTCATTTAGACGTAAATGTAATACACTCCAGAATACATAATTTACACATTTTAACAGGGGAAAGATTCTTATAAATGTCTGATTATATGAAAGAAAACAGTGTTGCAACTTACAATTAAAGGACCTTTTTTTACACAGATCAACGTGTCAGGCATTTATCAGGATTAAACCAGACGTTCCTGCTAACTGCCTAATTATCAGCAAAGATGCGGGCTGCATTTACATGCAGCAATCACCTCTGCTGTATGAGGACAAGGAATCTATTTTTCCCATAGAAAATCAGTGTTCCTTGGCAGCATAACTGTTCTGTCTTCATATACGTTTAGCATAAACCATTCCTGTCTTCCAAATAAGATGACTGTTCTCTGTAGTCTAACATGTAAAGAAGCGCACCTGCAAGAAACGTACATCGGGCTTTCGGTCCTCCCCTCTTGAGGTTTCTTACCCATTTCTACCATATTACTATCACCACTATGGCTATTATTAGGGTTTGTTATGCTGAACAATATTGACATCTTTGTATTATGGGTTGCCTGGGGTTTTATAGACTGTTTGTTATTTACCATTGCCAGAATCATTTTTATTGGGTATGTGGGTATGTGGGCCAATAGGGTTCAACAGCAACTAATATGGTGATTTGTGACCTTTGTATCAGGTAGCAGCTTTTCTCAGTTTTTTTTACTTATATCTTAGGGGGTGCACTTGCTGGCTTAAGTGCACCCTCCTGTTTGATTAAAACTAGTACGTGTTTTTGCTGCTATTTTCCATGGTCTGTTATTGCACTATTATGATGCTGTGTGGTGGGACTAGAGTAGCCACACAGCCGACAACTTGCTAAAATCCATCAAGCGGCAAACATCCTGCTGGCTGTTTCCCCTACAACTCCCAACTGAGCAAGATGGACTACCATAGGGCTGCTGCTCCTGCTGCCACCACAGCTGCTATTCCTTGCTGGTAATCCACCTACTACCACTTCCATTACCCTAACTGCTGCTACCATTACTCCTACACAGCCATGAATTATACTACTGTTATCCCTAAATTGCTGTACACACATCTACTACATTGTCTGTTCCATGCTGTTCTGCTACAGCTGTCACTATTGCCCTACCCTTTATACATCCACACTGTACAAGCTCATTCTGAAAAAGCTACTCATTAATCTAACAATTAACACTTTTGTGTACATACAGTAAATATGTGCAGCTATTCTTCCCCCTATAACATATAATTTGTGGAAGCTTGAGCAGAACAAGCCACTGTTTCTCATGACATTAACATGTGTGTGTGTATAAACAGGGACAGGTATCTCCCCCCCATTAAGGCATAATTTTTGAATGCATTGTCCCAACAAGTCACAGTTTTTCCCCCCAGAAAACCGTATGTGTTTAAACATCACCTCCCCCCAATAAGGGACAATTTTTGGAAGCTTTATGATATGAAAAAAAGCTTAACACATGTGACAGCACAGTATGTTTTTAAACCTTCAACCATGCTCTTACCTATAGCTATATATATCAGTGTCACTCTGGCATTATTCTCTATTGCTGTCATAGCGTTAAAGAGATTAAAAGGGGGAGGGGGGATAATTATCAGCCGGTGCATATTCATGTCTTGGTGTTTGGTGAATTTGCTCTAAGGCTCCATTAATTGCCATTGAAAGCACTGTTGGGTATAAGTGTATCCACAGATGTGTCGACCTTTAACCTTGATCGTATTTGATAAAGGGCTCCAACAAATACATTTAAAACAACTTGGCAGTATGCCACTAAAACACTTCACAGGCTAGAATCCAGATCACACACCACTGAGTGGCCACATATAGTTAGGTATAAAATGTACAGAATATCAGGGCATTGTTCATGAAGCAGTCATAATTGTGGGATATGGCCAAAGCATGTCCACTTCTATGCCTTTCTGTGACTTATCCAGTATCTCTGTTGCAACCTGCTGATGACACTCTATGACACTCTAAGCTCAATGGCCACTTCAGTCTGAGAACATACTGCTTGAAGCCTCGCAATGGCAAGGTACTATTGATCAATATTCTTCGTTTCATGATGTCAAAATGTTAACAGCATGATGAGGAGGAAAGTTTAAATACCAATTCAAATTGAACCAGGAAATGTATTGGGTGATTCATGGATCAAAACCCTGTTGTTAATTTTGCCATTAAACTCCTTGTTAAGGAACAGAAAGTTGTGCAAAAAGTTGTACTGAAATATTGAACAGCTGGACAGGGAAACTGTGGACTCACAACTACTGGATTTGTTGGATATGTCCGGTATATACTTTTAGCTCTCCTAATAGCCAGAAACACAAGATTTTTACTGCTGCCATTTTGAGAACTAGGAGCATAAATCTATATATGTATTATGCTGCTCTTACGTAGGGCAGCATACTCAGCAGACAGATTCTCTTTAAGTTAAATTGTAGAAAAACTAAAGACAATGAAGCCTTTAAAAATTCCACTCTCATAGTTTTAATAAGCTGCCCTTAAATAATATTTAGCTGACAAGTCATCCTTCAGAGGGTTTGTACCAAGACATACAGTAAACTTATCTCCTATGAACAAAATTGGATATAAGCATCTTATTAGGGGAGGTCCAATTGCTGGGACCCCATAAATCATATAAATGGGGTCCTCTGCCTCCCAATGGAGCAGCTATGAAGTACAGAGGTTGGCAATCTCAGAGGGTTCTAAGAGAATAAAAAGAGGCATTGCACATGCTCACCTAGTACTCTATTTCTTTGCTGGCCTTGAGACCCCAGTTCTCATCATCAGTAAGGGTCCACACATTTTTATCTTGGTACAATAATACAAACCCTTTATGTTAAGTTGGAGATAAACTAAAGATAATCAAGTGTTTAAAAAGTATACTTTTTACTGATTCACCAAATTATGAATTGTTATGCTCCGAGCCTCCTGGTGTAAAATCCTCCAAGCAGTGAAGCAGCAAATTAAAGAATATAACAAAACAGTAGATTTATCCTGACAGGAACATTATGTAGAAAACTCCATAGGCGTAGTCATTTTCACTTCCTCTGAGTTAGGCCTCTTTTACACGGCCTTAGGTGTCCTGTGCCCATACTACGGTCCGCAATTCATGGGCACTGACCGCGGGGCAGCCTCAGCGGATCACGGACCCATCCACTTCAATAGGTCCATGATCCGCCCGTTCTGTGCTTCCGTAGTGTTCCGTTCAGTGATACCATTCCGCATATCCACATCCGCATGATGCGGAATGACAACGGAACGTTGCCTGTGTATTCCGGATGATGTGAAAGAGGCCTAAAGGTTTCCCCACCAGATCCGCACCTCCTGCAGCTTAATTGATGGAGCCTGTGTAGGAGTCTTAGATGATCCTTATGTTCTTCATAAATCACAGGAGATACTGTTTTTACCACAAGTATTCCATTAAGATGTTGGTTATTCACATCTTAAGAGTCCCTTTTTGACTTAAAAATTTTGGAAAAATAATTACAATTGCTAGTTACTAAGTACCTGTGTACTTTATATTTAAAGTAGAGTTTTACAGCTTTTATTTATAGAGAAATGATCTACGATCTATGGCCACATGTGGCATTTTTCTGGTTTCTATGCACCAATGAAAACCTATGGCTACAGAGCATTACTTACTTTCTACACAACTACACATAAAGTAGCATGATCTCATAAAAAGAAAAAAAAATAGAATGAATGGATCAATGGTAAGTTTCTGTAGGTGTACAGGTTAAGAAAATCTGTGTATCATTGTGTGACAAGGTTTATTTTAATTGGTTCTTTCAATTTATTTCCTTGTAATGTAGCTGGTTTGTGGTGCCAGGTACCTGGTTAAATTCCTGAGGTCTGAAGCAACTGTACATAATGCACACTGAAAACCTTTAGTAGGTGCTAGAAGGGGTCATAAAACATATGTTCATGTAACAAGGTTAACCCCAATGAGGACATCAAGGAAAGATGTGTCTTTCTACAAAAACTTCCGTTTGTATTATGTGGGTGCAGGCCAGATGCTATTTTGGGAACCGATCGATGGGGAACTCGCTCATTCGTTCTTGGCATAGGAGACAGTTACTTTACTCTGCATGCTATATATTTTATTATAGCTTATTAACTTAGTTATGTACCATGTCAAGCCTGTTTAATTCCGATATAAAAATTGAGAGTAAAATCACCATTTTATCCTGTAGATAAAGATAAAAAATTGAGAGCCCTCAGTTGTTGATACTTTGCAATGGCTAACTGAATAGATGATATTAAATATCAAGTTTCTGAGACTTCTTAAGTCTCTTTTACGAAATAAGCCCCTCAGATATAGTGGGGACATCATAACCATGAACTAGATCGCAATCAAAAGACAAAAAAACCTTTAACACTCCTTATCTATAAATGTCTCGAATATTTACTGCTCCAACTGTTTCCCCTTTCCTCAATATTGATAGTTCTGTTTTAAACCACTTGTCTCATCTACCTCACTATGTACTTTGAATGTGTTTATAGTAGCATGCAAAAGTTTGGGCACCCCTGGTCAAAATTACTGTTACTGTGAATAGTTAAGTAAGTTGAAGATGAAACACACGTTTCAACTGTTTAAGCACCGTGTATTATTTTGGTTTTGCATCCCTTTTTTTGTTTTAACCCCTTCCCAGCCGCCATATGGCTATATATTAGTGTTGAGCGAGCATGCTCGGCCGAACTAGTTTTTGACTCAAGAATCGCGGTGCTCGGCGCATCCCGATGTTCAGCGGCTATTTCACACAGCAGGCACCTGTGGCTAATGTCTGCGACCAGCGGTAATGTTACGTGATCAAACCTGACCATGGGCATCTCAATGCTGAAAACCCGTGTTTCTGCTCCTCCCAGAAGCACAAGTGAAACTGGCCGATTCGTCACTTTTTGGTTGCTTTTCCCACAAAAATTTCAATACAAAGTGATCAAAAAGTCGTACACGCCCCAAAATGGTATCACTAAAAAGTACATATCGCCCTTCAAAAAATATCATAAAGCTCCACATACATAAAATAAAAAAAAGTTATAGGGCTCAGAATATGGAGACTAAAAGAAAAAAAATATTAATTATTAAGGTTTTTATTTTTATTTTCAGTATAAAAAAGCAATTAAAAATATACATATGTGCTATTTCCAGATTTGTACTAATCTGGAGAATAAAAGTAACTGTACAGTTTTATGATATAGGTAACACCGTAAAAACAAAACCCCAAACAACTGTTCTTGAGTTGTGTTTATTTTCCAATTTCACAACATTTCTAATTTTTTCCCACTTCCCACCACATTGTATGCAACAATCAATAGTACCATTAGAAAGGGCATCTTGTCTCTCAAAAAACAAGCCCTCATACAGCTATGTGAACAGAAAAATAAAAAAGTTATGGCTTTGGGAGGGCTGGGAGTAAAAAATGAAAATAAAAAAATTGAAAATTGCCTGGTCATGAAAAGGTAAAAGTAAAAGAAAGGAAACAAGTACCCTGAAGAAGTATGGGAACCCAAAGAGATTTGAGCACTCAGATAATTTTGACCGAAGTATCAAACCTTAAGTAGCCTGTTAGAGTTAAGGCTTGTTCACAATCATCATTAGGAAAGGCCAGGTGATGCAAATTTCAAAGCTTTATAAATACCCATCTTGTCCCAAAAACAGCAGCCATAGATTCTTCTAAGCAGCTGTCTAACACTCTGAAAATGAAAATGCTTAAGGCCCACAAAACGGGAGAAGGCTATAAGAACATAGCAAAGCCTTTTCAGATTGCCATTTCCTCAGTTCAAAATGTAATTAAGAATAGGTAGTAGGCTAAACAAGCATGAAATATTTTGTAAACAGGTCCTGTGGACCAAAGAGGTTAAAATAGAACTCTTTGGTCACAATGAGCAAAGGTAAGAGCAAAAAAGGCACATAATTTCATGAAAAGAACACATCTCCAATCATTAAGCATGCTTAATGCAATCATGCAACCAATGTTGCAACCAATGTTTCAACCAATGGCACGGGGAACGTTTCATGGGTAGAGGGAGGAATGGATTCAATGAAATTCCAGAAAACTCTGAAAGCAAAGTTAAAGGGAACCTTTCACCAGGAAATTCACTCATAAACCAGGCATACTGCCTTGTAGGGCTTACTCTGCTGAATATAATGATACCTTTCACTTGGTTCAAAAATAATTCAGATATTGCACTTGCTCAACTCTACTTTGACCCCCTTCCCTGCCGGATAGGATACTAACTGTACTAGCAAGTGCACCTGGTAAATCTCAATACCTTATTTTTCTTGCTGGCAGTGTCCTCTTTTACTCCTTCATGCAGCCTTTTAAGTCCGGTACTTGTTCGTGCTGGGCGTCTTTGTATTCCAAAAGTGGAGCGTGCTCCGGACGGTAGCACTAGCTCCAAACTCCCTCTGCTCACGCTCCGTGCAGGAGCGGGTGACGTCACTGTAATTGAGCTACAGGTTCGTAGTGGAGGCAAAAATGTACAATCCAACGCGTTTCGAACGATGTACGTTGTTTTTCCTCAGGGAGTAAAGTAAAAGGAGTAAAGGAGGACACTGCCAGCAAGAAAAATAAGGTATTGAGATTTACCAGGTGCACTTGCTAGTACAGTTAGTATCCTATCCGGCAAGGAGAGGGGTCAAAGTAGTGTTGAGCAAGCACGATATCTGAATTATTTTTGAATGAATGGTCAGTAAGATACTGTAAGGAGACGGCCTTACAGTGATATCTCAGCTAATTTACCGGAATCAGCGCCAGGGGAGTTCTGTATTGTCTATCAGTGACCTTTCATTTGGTGATCTGTTGCTTTATTTTGGAGAAAAAGTACTTTTAATCCATATGCTAATAGTTTAAAAGTACTTTTACGGTGAAGTAAAAGCAAAAAAAAAAGGAAACAAGTACCCTGCAGAAGTATGGGAACCCAAGGAGATTTGGGCACTCAGATAACTTTGACCGAAGTCTCAAACCTTAAGTAGCCTGTTAGAGTTAAGGCTTGTTCACAATCATCATTAGGAAAGCCAGGTGATGCAAATTTCAAAGCTTTATACATACCTATCTTGTCCCAAAAACAGCAGCCATAGATTCTTCTAAGCAGCTGTCTAACACTCTGAAAATGAAAATGAAAATGCTTAAGTAGTGTTGAGCAAGCACGATATCTGAATTATTTTTGAATGAATGGTCAGTCAGATACTGTAAGGAGACGGCCTTACAGTGATATCGCAGTTAATTTACCGGAATCAACGCCAGGGGAGTTCTGTATTGTTTATCGGTGACCTTTCCAGAACTCCCCTGGCGTTGATTCCGGTAAATTAACTGCGATATCACTGTAAGGCCGTCTCCTTACAGTATCTGACTGACCTTTCATTTGGTGATCTGTTGCTTTATTGTGGAGAAAAAGTACTTTTAATCGATATACTAATGAGCTGATTTGAGTCCAGTAGTTGATATGAGTCCAGCATTTTTTCTATTCAAAGCTGTAGCCACTCCCCTATTCACTTCTTGAGTTGTAAAAGGGGCGTGGTTTATTTAGAAAAAACGCTGGACTCATTTCAACTACTGGACTTAAATCAGCTCATTAGCATATGGATTAAAAATACTTTTTCTCCACAATAAAGCAACAGATCACTAAGTAAAAGGTGTCATTATATTCAGCAGAGTGAGCCCTACAAGGCAGCATGCCTGGTATATCAGTGAATTTCCTGGTGACAGGTTCCCTTTCACACCAACTGTAAAAAAAACTGAAGTTAAAAAAAAAAGATGGCTTCTATAAATAGATAATGATCCTAAACACATCTCAAAATCCACAATAGACTACCTCAAAGGGGGCAAGCTGAACGTTTTACCATGGTCCTTACAGTCCCCTGATCTGAACATCATTAAAAAACTGTGGATAGACCTCAACAGAGCAGTGCATGAAAGACGGCCCAGGAATCTAACAGAACTGAAAGACTTGTGCAAGGGAAAATGGATGAAAATCCCACAAACAAGAATTGAAGGACTCTTGGCTGGCTACAAATAGCGTTTACAAGCTATGATACTTGCCAAAGGGATTGTTAGTCTGTGCTAACTATACAGGGTGCCCAACATTTTTCTTCGGGCTCTTTTCTATTTTTGTTATTGTGAAAATGTAAAAGATGAAAATAAATAGTCTTTGCTTAAAATACAAATGGAATGTGTCATCTTTAACTTTATGCCTTTTGGAGATCATTTTGTCTTCAACTGGGTGGATGTTGAACCTCACGGATCCGATATTGTTTGTCTATCCAATGTTGATAGATAGCCTTAGCTAATATTAAAGTAAGATCATTGAGGAGTGATGTCACATGACATGTTGGGTCCTGAGACTGAGACATTATTCTGATTTTTCTTCAGTAATTTAGCAAAATTCAGAAATAGAAAATAGAATCTGCTTTTGTGTGAAATTAAGTACAGTATGTAAATTAAAGATCTTACAATTAACCTGTCACACGCAGCTAATTTGCTGCTTTTATGTGGTGATTTGTAGTTGCTTTTTCATTTAGACATAAATGTAATACACTCCAGAATACATAATTTACACATTTTACCAGGGGAAAGATTCTTATATATGTCTGATTATATGAAAGAAAACAGTGTTGCAACTTCTAATTAAAGGCCTTTTTTACACAGATCAATGTGTCAGGCATTTATCAGGATTAAACCAGACATTCCTGCTAACTGCCTAATTATCAGCAGAGATGAGGGCTGCATTTACATGCAGCAATCACCTCTGCTGTATGAGGAAATTCCCATAGAAAATCAGTGTTCCTTGGCAGCATAACTGTTCTGTCTTCATACACGTTTAGCATAAACCATTCCTGTCTTCCAAATAAGATGTATGTTCTCTGTCGTCTCTGTAACATGTAAAGAAGCGCACCTGCGTGAAACGTACATCGGGCTTCCTGTCCTCCCCTCTTGAGGTTTATTACCCATTTCTACCATATTACTATCACCACTATGGCTATTATTAGGGCTTGTTATGCTGAACAATATTGACATCTTTGTACTATGGGTTGCCTGGGGTTTTATAGACTGTTTGTTATTTACCATTGCCACAATCATTTATCCTGGGTATGTGGGCCATATTGGTGATCTCCCACCTGGCCAATAGAGTTCAACAGCATCTAATATGGTGATTTGTGACCTTTATATTACAGTAGGTAGCAGCTTTTGACATTTTTATTTACCTATATCTTAGTGGGTGCACTTGCTGGCTTAAGTGCACCCTCCTGTTTGATTACAACTATTATGTGTTATCGCTGCTATTTTCTATGGTCTGTTATTGCACTATTATGATTATGTGTGGTGAGATCCTGTAGCTTATGCAAGTGTCCACACGCCTCTATAGTCTTTGGTATGTGGGCCATATTGGTTGGGATTTTCCACCGGGCCAATAGGGTTCAACAACATCTAATATGGTGATTTGTGGCCTCTATATTAGCTAGCAGCTTTGCACAGTGTCAATAGTCTGTACATTAGGGAGTGCACCTAAGTGTGTTATTGATGCTATTTTTTATGGCCTGCTATTGCACTATTATGACGCTGTGTGGTGGGATCCTGTAGCGTACGCAAGTATACACAGGAACCTATGGTATTTATTGAGTAGGTTGGTAAATATACAGTCTCTTTTTATTCCTTGGACCCTGGGCCCTTCCTGAGTGTGGGGAACCTTCTTGGTCCATATTTAGCATCTCCTGCATATTTTCATGCATTTATGTCTATTTATTAATGTATTCTAACAATAAAGATGTAATGTTGATACTTCAATGTGTGGTTGTGTATACATTATTGGCGTTTGGTTTGTTCCCACACATGTAAAAAATGATCTTGTTATATGGTGGATAACTTGTTTATTTTTAAAACAGGATTGTTTGATTGATAAAACTATACGAATACCAATAGCAAGTATAAGTATAAAGTATAGATAGCATGTACTATAACATTTGTATTTACACTGAAGCATATGGTAAAATGTCTGTACATAAGATTTCATATATAGCTCACAGTAGTAACAACTAACTCAGTAACAATTACAATTAGTGGAACAGCTCTGCATAACACAATCTCATTGAGTCAAAGGTTGAACTCTCACCAGATATTATTTTACAAGGATGTTAAAGTTTAAGAAGGATATATGCAAAAGGACAGCTCTGCTGATGTGTTCTGGAGACTAGAGGCTTCTCTTTCTCAGGATGCTTTTCATTACCACAATGCAGTGCACCACCCACCAGTCTTTGTAACAGAACAACAAAGTGTAATGCAACTTAACACCGCTAGATGGTGCTATAACCACACTAACCACTTCAGGAATACCATGACTCTGGCAGAATGAACTAGAATCATTTTCCGACCCTGCTGGACTGAAAAATAACGCTGTTTAGACAACATGATCTGCTGCACAAACTGTTCAAAAACCATATAATAGGACTTATTGTTAGTCTATGTAAAAGTACCTTAAAATCTGAGATTAAAATGAAAAATCAGTAGGAACTCGGCACCCGATTACATAGTATATAAGACCGAAAAAAGACATTTGTCCATCCAGTTCGGCCTGTTTCCTACAAGTTGATCCAGAGGAAGGCAAAAAAAACCTGTGAGGCAGAAGCCAATTTTTCCCACTTAAGGGGTAAAAAATTCCTTCTCGACTCCAATCAGGCAATCAGAATAACTCCCTGGTAGTGATGTCGCAAACATAAAATTTTCAGTTCGAGAACAGCGAACGCGAGCTTCCGCAAATGTTCGCGAACAGGCGAACTGGGCGAACCGCCATAGACTTCAATAGACAGGCGAATTTTAAAAACCAAAGGGACTCTTTCTGGCCACAATATTGATGGAAAAGTTGTTTCAAGGGGACTAACACCTGGACTGTGGCATGCCGGAGGGGGATCCATGGCAAAACTCCCATGGAAAATTACGTAGTGGACGCAGAGTCGGGTTTTAATCCATAAAGGGCATAAATCACCTAACATTCCTAAATTGTTTGGAATAACATGCTTTAAAACATCCAGTGTGTGTATACGATCAGGTATGATGTTGTATCGATCAGGTAGTGTAAGAGTTACGCCCGATTCTCAGACATTGACATACCAAACTCCTCTTTTAATGCACCGCAAACAGTCCATTTGCACAACCGCAAACTCCCCATTTGCACAAGGTTGGATACCAAGCTAGCCACGTCCGGTGATGTCATTGAAGGTTTCTTCCTCCACCCAGCCACGTACAACACCAAGGGTCCCCGAAAGGTCAATTGAATTGATTTTTCGAACGGGGAGATGGTTAAAAAACGCTGGCTCCCTCCCTTTGTTTTAATCCACGGTCACTGCTTCTGCGCCGTGCAATTTACTGTCACACCCGATATGAGTGGTATTTTCTGTAGTACTATTCTCATCAGTTTAATCCCTCTAACGTCCCCAATCTGGGGGCCATTTATTGAATAGATTTTTCGAACGGGGAGATGGTTAAAAAACGCTGGCTCCCTCCACTCTGTTTTAAACCACGGTGACTGCGTCTGCGCCGTGCAATTTACTGTCACACCCGATATGAGTGGTATTTTCTGTAGTACTATTCTCATCAGTTTAATCCCTGTTACATCCCATATCAGGGATTGCCTTTTGTGAAAAAAATTTAGGCCTGGTACCTTCGACTGCCTTCACAGTGACAGACCAAACTCTCATACACCAAACTGAATTGATTTCAGGAACCGGGAGATGGAAAAAGCAGCTTGGTCGGTCCTCATACTCCCAAATTGGGGCACTGCGCGTGCACAGAGCAATGTGCTGTGACACCCTATATGAGTGGTGTCTTAACTAGTACTATTCCTATCAGCGGCGGGCGGGTGCGTGGTAACTTGAGAGCAGGTGACCAAAGCTGAGCTGGAGGAAGATGGTGCGTCAAGGTTCTTAGCGGAAGCTGTTGAAGATTGGGTGTCCTGTCTAAGCCAGTCAACTACGTCCTCAGAAATTTTCGGGTTCAGGGTACATGGCCTCTGAACACTAGGCATTATTCCAGGGACAGTGGAAATCACAGCACCACGACCACGACGGCCCCTGCGAGGTGGCCTGCCTCTGCCTGTCATTTTTTTTCGATAAGTGGTACTGTGCCACCCTGTATCAGTGGTGGGCACTGGCAGTGGGCACACTACAGTCTGTGGAAGTGGGCCTGACACACACTGGCAGCAGGCAAGCAACTGAAATTAGACTAATGTGTAAAAATTAAATGCCTTATTTATCGTCAAGCTACTGTGCCACCCGGTATCAGTGGTTGGCACTGGCAGTGGGCACACTACAGTCTGTGGAGGTGGGCCTGACACACACTGGCAGGAGGCAAGCAACTGAAATTAGACTAATGTGTAAAAATGAAATGCCTTATTTATCGGCAAGCTACTGTGCCACCCGGTATCAGTGGTTGGCACTGGCAGTGGGCACACTACAGTCAGTGGAAGTGGGCCTGACACGCACTGGCAGCAGGCAAGCAACTGAAATTAGACTAATGTGTAAAAATTAAATGCCTTTTTTATGCAAAGTCCTGTGCCAGCCGGTATGAGTAGTGGGCACTGGCAGTGGGCACACTACAGTCACTGGAAGTCAGCCTGACACACACTGGCAGGCAACTAAACTTAGATTAAAGTGTAAAAATTAAATGCCTTTTTTGATGCAAAGTCCTGTGCCACATGGGATGACAGGGGTGGGCACTGGCAGTGGGCACACTACAGTCAGTGGAAGTCGGCCTGACACACACTAGCAGCAGGCAAGCAGCTGAAATTACACTAAAGTGTAAAAATTAAATGCCTATTTTGATGCAAAGTCCTCTGCCAGCCGGTATGAGTGGTAGGCACTGGCAGTGGGCACACTACAGTCACTGGAAGTCAGCCTGACACACACTGGCAGGCAACTAACCTTAGATTAAAGTGTAAAAATTAAATGCCTTTTTTTGATGCAAAGTCCTGTACCACACGGAATGACAGGGGTGGGCACTGGCAGTGGGCACACTACAGTCTGGGGGCCTGCAGCTCCTCACACACAGGCAGGCCATGCAACTGCAATATGCATATAAAGGAAAAAAAGCAGACTAATGTTGCAGCCCTAAAAAGGGCTTTTTGGGGTGCTGTCAGGATGCTGTCCTTACAGCAGAGATCAGATGAGTCTTTCAGGACTGGAGTGGACACTGAATTCACTAGCCTAGCTATCAATTTCCCTATTAAATCAGCAGCAATTACACTCTCCCTCCTCTCACTAAGACTGCAAATTCCAAATGAATCTAAAATGTATGCTGTGCAGGAGGTGGGAGGGTCTGGGAGGGAGGGTATGCTGCTGATTGGCTGGAATGTGTCTGCTGACTGTGAGGTACAGGGTCAAAGTTTGCTCAATGATGATGTATAGGGGGCGGAACGAACATCGCATATGTTCGCCCGGCAGAGGCGAACTCGAACAAGCTATGTTCGCTGGGAACTGTTCGCCGGCGAATAGTTCGGGCCATCTCTACTCCCTGGATCAACGACCCCTCTCTAGTAGCTGTAGCCTGTAATATTATTACACTCCAGAAATACATCCAGTCCCCTCTTGAATTCCTTTATTGTACTCACCATCACCACCTCCTCAGGCAGAGAGTTCCATAGTTTCACTGCTCTTACAGTAAAGAATCCTTTTCTATGTTTGTGTACAAACCTTCTTTCCTCCAGACGCAGAGGATGTCCCCTCATTACATTCACAGTCCTGGGGATAAATAGATGATGGGAGAAATCTCTGTTCTGACCCCTGATATATTTATACATAGTTATTAGATCTCCCCTCAGTCGTCTTTTCTCTAAAGAGAATAACCCTAATTTTGATAACCTTTCAAGATACTGTAGTTCCCCCATTCCAGTTATTCCTTTAATTGCCCTCCTCTGAACCCTATCCAGCTCTGCTATGTCTGCCTTGTTCACAGGAGCCCAGAACTGTACGCAGTACTCCATGTATGGTCTGACTAGTGATTTGTAAAGTGGTAGGACTATGTTCTCATCACGGGCATCTATGTCCCTTTTGATGCAACCCATTATCTTATTGTCCTTGGCAGTAGCTGCCTGACATTTGTTTGTGCAGCTTAATTTGCTGTTTATTAAAATTCCTAGATCCTTTTCCATGTCAGTGTTACTGAGTGTTTTACCATTTAATATGTACGGGTGACTTGCATTATTCCTTCCCATGTGCATAACTTTACATTTGTCAGTGTTAAACCTCATCTGCCATTTCTCTGTCCAAGCCTCCAATCTATCCAGATCCCTCTGTAGCAGAAAACTGTCCTCTTCAGTGTTAATTACTTTACACAGTTTAGTGTAATCTGCAAAAATAGATATTATACTGTGCAGGCCTTCTACAAGATCATTAATAAACATATTGAAGAGAATAGGGCCCAATACTGACCCCTGAGGTACCCCACTAGTGACAGTGACACAATCTGAGTATCTACCGTTAATAACCACCCTCTGTTTTCTGTCACTCAGCCAGTTACTTACCCACATACAGACATTTTCTCCCAATCCAAGCATCCTCATTTTATATACTAACCTTTTATGAGGTACAGTGTAAAATGCTTTGGAGAAGTCCAGATATATGACATCCATTGATTCGCCGCTGTCAAGTCTAGAATTTACCTCCTCTTATTAAATTCGTTTGGCATGACCGATCCCTCATGAAGCCATGCTGATATGGCGCTATTTGCTTATTTTCATTGAAACACTCCAAAATAGCATCTCTTAGAAACCCTTCAAACAGTTTACCAACAACAGATGTTAAACTTACCGGCCTATAATTTCCAGGCTCTGTTTTTGGACCCTTTTTGAATATTGGCACCACATTTGCTATGCGCCAATACTGTGGAACATTCCCTGTCAGTATAGAGTCCGTAAATATCAGAAATAAAGGTCTGGCTATGACATCACTTAATTCCCTTAGGATACGGGGGTGTATGCCATCCGGTCCTTGCGATTTGTCTATTTTAATCGTTTTAAGTCGCTGTTGTACTTCTTCCTGGGTCAGACAGGGCACTTTTAATGGGGAATTTACTTTTACATTCTGCATTTCAACTGACAGTTTATTTTCCTCAGTGAATATGGTGGAGAAAAAAATATTTAATAGTTTAGCTTTATCCTCGTCGCTTTCTGCAACACCACCCTCATTGCTATGTAGAGGGCCGACTCCTTCAGATTTATATTTTTTACTATTTATATAATTGAAGAACATTTTAGGGTTAGTTTTACTCTCTTTGGCAAGTAATCTCTCGGTCTCTAGTTTGGCAAATTTTATTAGTTTTTTACATATTCTATTTTTTTTCCTCATGGTTTATCAGTGCTTCCTGGCTCCTCTCCTGTTTTAGTGATTTATATGCTTCCTTTTTGTCATTTATTGCTTTCTTTACGGTTCCATTTATCCACATTGGTTTCTTATTGTTCCTTAGCCTTTTATCCCTATAAGGTATGTACCTCTCACAATTAGATGTTACAATGCTTTTAAAAATCTCCCATTTTATGGTTGTATTTTTATTTTTAAGGACTTTGTCCCAGTTAGTTAGGCCTATGGCCTCGCTTAGTTGGCTAAATTTAGCTTTTTTGAAGTTTGGTATTTTTGTTCCTCCCTTTAGAAACTCCCGTTTGAAGGATAATTGAAAGGTTAACATGATTGATGTCTTTATTTTAAATGTGTACCTCAGTTTAAAAAAAATGCATAATGGCTGTGCTTCTTTGTATTTCATAACTGTGAAGGAACATGTGTTCTTTGGGCTTCCTAAAGTCTTTTTTAGTCATATTTTTCTCTGTTTCAGCTACATAACTAGATGTTTTTCACACAGAAGCAAGGGGGCATATCCTTTCTGCAAAATCTCCCTGCACTGTACTGCTGTGATATATTTTCCCTTACTTCTTACTATGTTTGCTTTTAGCTTCAGAGATCACAGAACAGATAAGGAGGAGAAAATCATGCTTACAGACTTATTGAAAGCTTCTATAATTTTCAAAAGCTATGTATAAGCAGTTCTTTTATCAGGCCTCATGCACATGACCGTATTCTGTTTCCTTGTCTGTTCAATTTTTTTTTTTGCTGATAGGATGCAGACCTTTTCATTTCAATGGGTCCACAAAAAATGCGGACAACATGTGCTGTTCGCATCAGTATGTCCGTTCTGTAGCTCCGCAAAAAAAATAGAGCATGTCCTATTTTTTTTCTAGTTTTTGGACAAGGATAAGCATTATTACAATGGATCCGCAAAAATAATGGACCTGCAAAAAAAATGGATGCCATACGGAAGTCATCCGTTTTTTTGTGTGGATCGCAAAATACATACAGTCATGTGCATGAGGCCTCAGGCTCAGGATCTCAGATAGCTCTGATATGCCCTTATTTCCTGTGAGCCATCTTCTGACTTTCTAGGAATAGATCTTGCCTGACAACAGGCAGTGGACTGCAAATTAGATGGAAGTAAGACCGCTAGTGGCTATGACTTTAACCACCTCTGCCCCCCTAGCTTAAACATCCTTAATGACCAGGCCACTTTTTACAATTCTGCACTACACTAGTTTCACCGTTTATTGCTCGGCCATACAACTTACCACCCAAATGAATGTTACCTCCTTTTCTTCTCACTAATAGAGCTTTCATTTGGTGCTATTTCATTGTTGCTGCCATTTTTACTTTTTTTTGCTATTAATAAAAATTTAACGACATTTTTGCAAAAAAAATGACATTTTTCACTTTCTGTTGTAAAATTAAAAAAAAAATACATTTCTATATACATTTTTCTCTAAATTTATTGTTCTACATGTCTTTGATTTAAAAAAATCCAATAAGTGTATATTTATTGGTTTGTGTAAAAGTTATAGCGTTTACAAACTATGGTGCAAAAAAGTGAATTTCCGCATTTTGAAGCTGCTCTGTCTTTCAGAGAACCTGTCATGTTTCTTCAGGTGCTAGAATGTCAGGATAGTATAAATACCCCCCAAATGACACCATTTTAGAAAGAAGACACCCCAAAGTATTCGCGGAGGGGCATGGTAAGTTCATGTATAATTTCATTTTTTTTCACAAGTTAGCGGAATATGACACATTCTGAGGAAAAAAAAAAAAAAAAAAGTTTCCATTTCTGCTAACTTCTGGCAAAAAATAAAATAAAATCTCAGACAGACTCACTATGCCCCTCAGTGAATACCTTGGGGTGTCTACTTTCTGAAATGGGGTAATTTGTGGGGTGTGTTTACTGTTCTGGCATTTTGGGCGGGGCTAAATTGTGAGCAGCCATGTAAAACCTAAAGGTACTAGTTGTAATTTGGGCCCTTTTGCGCACCCAGGCTGCAAAAAAGTGTTACTGATGTGCTATCACCGTACTCAGGAGAAGTAGGGCAATGTGTTTTGGGGTGTATTTTTACATATACCCATGTTGGGTGAGAGAAATATTTCTGTAAATTGTCAACTTTGTATAAATTTTTTTTTAAAGTTGTCGTTTACAGAGATATTTCTCACACAATGTATGGGTATATGCAAAAATACACCCCAAAGCACATTGCCCTACTTCTCCTGAGTACGGCGATACCGCATGAGTGACACTTTTTTGCAGCCTGGGTGCGCAAAGGGGCCCTAATTCCAATGAGTACCGCATTTGGATTCCAGACTTCTTCTCACGCTTTAGGGGCCCCTAAAATGCCAGAACAGTGTAAATACCCCACATGTGACCCCATTTTAGAAAGAAGACACCCCAAGGTATTCCGTGAGGGGTATGGTGAGTTCATGTAAAATTTTATTTTTTGTCACAAGTTAGTGGAATATGAGACTTTGTAAAAAACAAAACAAAAAAATATCAATTTCCGCTAACGTGCCAAAAAAAAAATATTCTGTGAACTCGCCATGCCCCTCACGGAATACCTTGGGGTGTCTTCTTTCCAAAAAAGGGTCACTTGTGGGGTATTTATACTGCACTGGCATTTTAGGGGCCCTAAAGCGTGAGAATCCAAATGCGTAAAAATGCCCTGTGAAATCCTAAAGGTACTCATTGGTTTTAGGACCCCTTTGCGCATCTTGTCTGCAAAAAATTGTCACACATGTGGTATCTCCGTACTCAGGAGAAGTAGGGCAATGTGTTTTGGGGTGTATTTTTACATATACCTGTACTGTGTGTGAGAAATATCGCTGTAAACGACAACTTTAAAACATTTTTTATACAAAGTTGTCAATTTACAGAGATATTTCTCTCACCCAGCATGGGTATATGTAAAAATACACCCAAAAACACATTGTCCTACTTCTCCTGAGTACTGCGATACCACACGTGTGACACTTTTTTGCAGCCAAGATGCGCAAAGGGGCCTAAATTCCAATGAGTACCTTTTAGGAGGGCATTTTTACGCATTTTTCTTCTCACGCTTTAGGGCCCCTAAAATGCCAGGGCAATATAAATACCCCACATGTGGCCTCATTTTGGAAAGAAGAAACCCCAAGGTATTCCGTGAGGGGCATGGCGAGTTTATAGAAGATTTTTTTTTGGCACAAGTTAGATTATTTATTGTCTTTTCTCACAAAGTCTCCCTTTCCTCAAACTTTTGACAAAAAGTTTAATTTTTCATGGACTCACTATGCCTCTCAGCAAATACCTTGGGGTGTCTTCTTTCCAAAATGGGGTCATTTGTGGGGTTTTTGTACTCTTCTGGCATTTTGGGTTGGGCTAAATTGTGAGCAGCCATGTAAAACCTAAAGGCACTCGTTGGAATTTGGGCCCCTTTGCGCACCCAGGCTGCAAAAAAGTGTCACACATGTGGTATCGCCGTAGTCAGGAGAAGTAGGGCAATGTGTTTTGGGGTGTATTTTTACATATACCCATGCTGGGTGAGAGAAATATCTCTGTAAATTGACAACTTTGAATAAAAAAAAGTAAAAAGTTCTCGTTTACAGGGATATTTCTCACACAAAGTATGGGTATATATAAAAATACACCCCAAAACGTATTGCCCTACTTCTCCTGAGTACAGCGATACCACATGTGTGACACTTTTTTGCAGCCAAGATGCGCAAAGGGGCCCAAATTCCCATGAGTATCTTTAGGATTTCACAGGGCATTTTTACGCATTTGGATTCTCACGCTTTAGGACCCCTAAAACGCCAGGGCAGTATAAATACCCCACAAGTGACCCCATTGTGGAAAGAAGACACCCCAAGGTATTCCGTGAGGGGGATGGCGAGTTCACATAAAAAAAAAATTTTGGGCACAAGTTAGCGGAAATTGATATATATATATATATATTTTTTTTTTACAAAGTCTCATATTCCACTAACTTGTGACAAAAAATAAAACTTTACATGAACTCACCATACCTCTCACGGAATACCTTGGGGTGTCTCCTTTCTAAAATGGGGTCACATGTGAGGTGTTTGTACTGCCCTGGCATTTGAGGGTCTCCGCAATCATTACATGTATGGCCAGCATTAGGAGTTTCTGCTATTCTCCTTATATTGAGCATACGGGTAATGAGATTTTTTTTTTTCCGTTCAGCCTCTGGGCTGAAAAAAAAAAAAAAAATGAACAACACAGATTTTTTCATTCGCATCGATCATCGTGGATGAAAAAATCTCTGCCAAAATCAGTGACTGCAGTGCGGTGGGCTGGGCGCTAACTACCTAACAAGTAGCTAACTAACTGGTGGTGATAAGGGACCCTTATGCCCCATTCACACGTCCGCAATTCTGTTTGCGGAACGGAATTGCGGACCCATTCATTTCTATAGGGACATACTTTGTCCCGCTCGGATCCGGAATTACGGATCCGCGCTTCCGGGTCTGCACTTCCGTTCCGCAAAAATATAGAACATGTCCTATTCTTGTCCGCAATTGCGGACAAGAAAAAGCATTTTCTATATAGTTGTGGCAATGTGCGGATCTGCAAAATGCGGAAAGCACATTGCCGGTGTCCGTGTTTTGAGGATCTGTGGATCCGCGGATCCGTGGATCAGATCCGCGGATCCGTGAATCCACAGATCCGTAAAACACATATGGACGTCTGAATGGAGCCTTACAAGGGGTGTGATCAATCACAGGGGGGTGATCAGTGACAGGGGGGTGATCAGGGAATCTAGATGGGGTGATCAAGGGGTTAACAAGGGGTTAATAAGTGAGGGGTGGGGGTGGGGGGGGTTAGTGTAGTGTTTGGTGCAACTTTGCATAGCTACCTGGTCCTCTGGTGGTCGATCCCAGCAAATGGGACCACCAGAGGACCAGGTAGAAGGTATATCAAAACAGCGTCTGATATACATGTTTGATGAGATTTATTTCGCATCTACAGCCTGCCAGCGATTGATCATCGCTGGCAGGCTGTATTAAATCTCCTGAGAAGCGCGGCACTGTGAACGCGCGCGTTCACAGGAAGTCTCGCATCTCGCGAGATGACACGCCGACGCGTCAGATCAGAACTACAGGACCGCTAGCCGGACGCATCCGTGCGTTAGGAGGTCCTGTAGTGGTTAAAGCTCCTTTTTCCGGTGGATATAGGCATTAGAGATGTCCCGAACTTTTCGCCGGCGAACAGTTCCCGGTGAACATAGCTTGTTCACCCGGGCGGGTGAACATATGCGATGTTCGGTCTGCCCCCTATACATCATCATTGGGCACACTCTGACCCTATACCCCAAAGTCAGCAGACACATTCGAGCCAATCAGCAGCATACCCTCCCTCCCAGACCCTCCCATCTCCTGGACAGCATCCATTTTAGATTAATTCGGAAGCTGCAGTCTTAAGAAGAGGAGGGATAGTGTAGCTGCTGCTGATTTAATTGGGAAATCGATAGCTAGGCTAGTGTATTCAGTGTCCACTCCAGTCCTGAAAGACTCATCTGATCTCTGCTGTAAGGACAGCGTCCTGATAGCACCCCAAAAAGCCCTTTTTAGGGCTGCTACATTAGTCTGCTTTTATTTATTTTTTCTCCATATATATATATTGCAGTTGACTGGCCTGCCCGTGAGTGAGGAGCTGCAGGCCCACTTACTGTAGTGTGCCCACTGCCAGTGCCCACCACTCATACCGGGTGGCACAGGACTTTGCATCAAAAAAAGGCATTTCATTTTTACCCTTTAATCTAAGGTTAGTTGCCTGCTAGTGTGTGTCAGGCCAACTTCCACTGACTGTAGTGTGCACACCACTCATACCGTGTGGCACAGGACTTTACATCAAAAAAAGGCATTTCATTTTTACCCTTTAATCTAAGGTTAGTTGCCTGCCAGTGTGTGTCAAGCCGACTTCCACTGACTGTAGTGTGCCCACTGCCAGTGCCCACCACTCATACCGTATGGCACAGGAATTTGCATCAAAAAAAGGCATCAAATTTTTACCCTTTAATCTAAGGTTAGTTGCTGGCCAGTGTGTGTCAGGCCGACTTCCTCTGACTGTAGTGTGCCCACTGCCAGTGCCCACCACTCATACCGTGTGGCACAGGATTTTGCATAAAAAAAGGCAGTTCATTTTTACCCTTTAATCTAAGGTTAGTTGCCTGCCATTGTGTGTCAGGCCGACTTCCACTGACTGTAGTGTGCCCACTGCCAGTGCCCACTACAGTTGAGCGAACACCTGGAGGTTCGGGTTCGGGAAGTTCGGCAGAACTTCCCGAAAATATTCGGGTTTGGTATCCGAACTCGACCCGAACTGTATCCCGAACCCGAACCCAATTGAAGTCAATGGGGACCCGAACTTTTAGGCACTAAAAAGGCTGTAAAATAGTCCAGGAAAGGGCTATAGGGCTGCAAAAGGCAGCAAAATGTAGGTAAATCACCTGCAAACAAATGTGGATAGGGAAATGAATTAAAATAAAATAATATAAATAAAAATTAACCAATATCAATTGGAGAGTGGTCCCACAGCAAGTAATCATGCGTCATATCACCCACCACTAGAGAAGGCCACTTTCAGTTATTTCGGCCCCAGCACCCAGACAGAGGAGAGAGGTCCCACAGCAAGGAATCATGCGTCATATCACCCACCACTGGAGAAGGCAACTTTCAGTTATTTCGGCTCCAGCACCCAGACAGAGGAGAGAGGTCCCACAGCAAGGAATCATGCGTCATATCACCCACCACTGGAGAAGGCCACTTTTAGTTATTTCGGCCCAGCACCCAGACTGAGGATACAGGTCCCACAGCAAGGAATCATGCGTCATATTACCCACCACTGGAGAAAGCCACTTTCAGTTATTTCGGCCCCAGCACCCAGACAGAGGATACAGGTCCCACTGCAAGGAATCATGCATCATATCACCCACCACTGGAGAAGGCCACTTTCAGTTATTTCGGCCCAGCACCCAGACCGAGGATACAGGTCCCACTGCAAGGAATCATGCATCATATCACCCACCACTGGAGAAGGCCACTTTCAGTTATTTCGGCCCCAGCACCCAGACAGAGGATACAGGTCCCACTGCAAGGAATCATGCATCATATCACCCACCACTGGAGAAGGCCACTTTCAGTTATTTCGGCCCAGCACCCAGACCGAGGATACAGGTCCCACTGCAAGGAATCATGCTTCATATCACCCACCACTGGAGAAGGCCAATTTCAGTTATTTCGGACCCAGCACCCAGACCGAGGATACAGGTCCCACAGCAAGGAATCATGCGTCAGATCACCCACCACTGGAGAAGGCCACTTTCAGTTATTTCGGCCCAGCACACAGACCGAGGATACAGGTCCCACAGCAAGGAATCATGCGTCATATAACCCACCACTGGAGAAGGCCACTTTCAGTTATTTCGGACCCAGCACCCAGACAGAGGAGAGAGGTCCCACAGCAAGGAATCATGATTTATGGTATTGCTATTTTGGCAATTGAATTTCACCCCAGAACAAAATATATCCTTTGCATGACACTATGAAACTTGGCCAGCCACAGCTGAAACCACTGATTTATGGTATTGCTATTTTGGCAATTGAATTTCACCCCAGAACAAAATATATGTTTTTACGGACACTATGAAACTTGGCCAGCCACAGCTGAAACCACAGATTTATGGTATTGCTATTTTGGCAATTGAATTTCACCCCAGAACAAAATATATGTTTTTGCGGACACTATGAAACTTGGCCAGCCACAGCTGAAACCACTGATTTATGTTATTGCTATTTTGGCAATTGAATTTCACCCCAGAACAAAATATATAATTTGCAGGACACTATGAAACTTGGCCAGCCACAGCTGAAACCATTGCTTTATGGTATTGCTATTCTGGCAATTGAATTTCACCCCAGAACAAAATATATGTTTTTATGGACATTATAAAAATTGGCCAGCAACAGCTGAAACCACTGATTTATGGTTTTGCTATTTTGCCAATTGAATTTCACCCCAGAACAAAATATATGTTTTTGTGGACACTATGAAACTTGGCCAGCCACAGCTGAAACCACAGATTTATGGTATTGATATTTTGGCAATTGAATTACACCCCAGAACAAAATATATAATTTGCAGGACACTATGAAACTTGGCCAGCCACAGCTGAAACCACTGATTTATGGTATTGCTATTTTGGCAATTGAATTTCACCCCAGAACAAAATATATAATTTGCAGGACACTATGAAACTTGGCCAGCCACAGCTGAAACCACAGATTTATGGTATTGCTATTTTGGCAATTGAATTTCACCCCAGAAAAAAATATATGTTTTTGCGGACACTATGAAACTTGGCCAGCCACAGCTAAAACCACTGATTTATGTTATTGCTATTTTGGCAATTGAATTTCACCCCAGAACAAAATATATAATTTGCAGGACACTATGAAACTTGGCCAGCCACAGCTGAAACCATTGCTTTATGGTATTGCTATTCTGGCAATTGAATTTCACCCCAGAACAAAATATATGTTTTTATGGACACTATGAAACTTGGCTAGCAACAGCTGAAACCACTGATTTATGGTATTGCTATTTTGGCAATTGAATTTCACCCCAGAACAAAATATATAATTTGCAGGACACTATGAAACTTGGCCAGCCACAGCTGAAACCACTGATTTATGGTATTGCTATTTTGGCAATTGAATTTCACCCCAGAACAAAATATATGATTTTGCGGACACTATGAAACTTGACCAGCCACAGCTGAAACCACTGATTTATGGTATTGCTATTTTGGCAATTGAATTTCACCCCAGAACAAAATATATAATTTGCAGAACACTATGAAACTTGGCCAGCCACAGCTGAAACCACTGATTTATGGTATTGCTATTTTACCAATTGAATTTCACCCCAGAACAAAATATATGTTTTTACGGACACTATGAAACTTGGCCAGCCACAGCTGAAACCACTGATTTATGGTATTGCTTTTTTGGCAATTGAATTTCACCCCAGAACAAAATATATGTTTTTACGGACACTATGAAACTTGGCCAGCCACAGCTGAAACCACAGATTTATGGTATTGCTATTTTGGCAATTGAATTTCACCCCAGAACAAAATATATGTTTTTACGGACACTATGAAACTTGGCCAGCCACAGCTGAAACCACAGATTTATGGTATTGCTATTTTGGCAATTGAATTTCACCCCAGAACAAAATATATGTTTTTGCGGACACTATGAAACTTGGCAAGCCACAATTGAAACCACTGATTTATGGTATTGCTATTTTGGCAATTGAATTTCACCCCAGAACAAAATATATAATTTGCAGGACACTATGAAACTTGGCCAGCCACAGATTAAACCATTGCTTTATGGTATTGCTAGTCTGGCAATTGAATTTCACCCCAGAACAAAATATATGTTTTTATGGACACTATGAAACTTGGCCAGCAACAGCTGAAACCACTGATTTATGGTATTGCTAGTTTGGCAATTGAATTTCACCCCAGAATAAAATATATGTTTTTACGGACACTATGAAACTTGGCCAGCCACAGCTGAAACCACAGATTTATGGTATTGCTATTTTGGCAATTGAATTTCACCCCAGAACAAAATATATGTTTTTGCGGACACTATGAAACTTGGCCAGCCACAATTGAAACCACTGATTTATGTTATTGCTATTTTGGCAATTGAATTTCACCCCAGAACAAAATATATAATTTGCAGGACACTATGAAACTTGGCCAGCCACAGCTGAAACCATTGCTTAATGGTATTGCTATTCTGGCAATTGAATTTCACCCCAGAACAAAATATATGTTTTTATGGACACTATGAAACTTGGCCAGCAACAGCTGAAACCACTGATTTATGGTATTGCTATTTTGGCAATTGAATGTCACCCCAGAACAAAATATATGTTTTTACGGACACTATGAAACTTGGCCAGCCACAGCTGAAACCACTGATTTATGGTATTACTATTTTGGCAATTGAATTTCACCCCAGAACAAAATATATAATTTGCAGGACACTATGAAACTTGACCAGCCACAGCTGAAACCACTGATTTATGGTATTGCTATTTTGACAATTGAATTTCACCGCAGAACAAAATATATGATTTTGCGGACACTATGAAACTTGACCAGCCACAGCTGAAACCACTGATTTATGGTATTGCTATTTTGGCAATTGAATTTCACCCCAGAACAAAATATATAATTTGCAGAACACTATGAAACTTGGCCAGCCTCAGCTTAACCCACTGATTTATGGTATTGCTATTTTGGCAATTGAATTTCACCACAGAAAATAATCTATCATTTGCCAGACAGCAGACAGTATTATACTTGCCTAGCCAAAGCTGGGACACCAGATTTAGGGGATTGGTATTTTGGCAATTGTATTAACCCCGTAATAAAATATAGAAATTGCTATCCTGAGTTTCTAGGGGTGACAAATAGCACAGCCAATCTCCTGATGTAGGATATAGCAAAAAAATAATAGTATTGATGGATTGATGGACTTGGTGGCAGCTTGTTCTGGTGCACCACAAGTCACAAAATGGCTGCTGATCACCCCAGAAAATAAGTGACAGAAAAACGCTCTGTGCAGCCTAAAAACCAGGGAGCAAGTAACTCGCAGAAGTTCAACCATTCACAGCTGTAGATCGATCGGTTCATTAGGTGCTGTTGCTGACTTTTCCCTGCCTAATCTCGCCCTCACAGAAGCTGCGTCCTCTCCCTACACTAATCAGAGCAGTGTGACGTGCGGCGCCACGTGACTCCAGCTTAAATAGAGGCTGGGTCACATGCTGCACTTGGCCAATCACAGCCATGCCATTAGTAGGCATGGCTGTGATGAGCTCTTAGGGCAAGAAGTAAAACGCTAGCTGATTGGCTGCTGTGCAGCCCTTCAGAAAGCGTGAGGTAATCGCCAAACAACGGACCCGAAACCAAACTTTTTTGAAAATGTTCAGGTTTGGGTCCATGTCCCGAACACCCCAAAATTTGGTACGAACCCGAACTATGCTCGAACTGTTCGCTCAAACCTAGTGCCCACCACTCATACCTTGTGGCACAGTAGCTTGCCAATAAATAAGGCATTTCATTTTTACACTTTAGTCTAATTTCAGTTGCTTGCCTGCTGCCAGTGTGTGTCAGGCCCACTTCCACTGACTGTAGTGTGCCCACTGCCAGTGCCCACCACTCATATCGGGTGGCACAGTAGCCTGCTGATAAATAAGGCATTTAATTTTTACACTTTAGTCTAAGTTTAGTTGCTTGCCTGCTGCCATTGTGTGTCAGGCCCACTTCCACTGACTGTAGTATGCCCACTGCCAGTGCCCACCACTCATACCGGGTGGCACAGTAGCTTGCCAATAAATAGGGCATTTAATTTTTACACTTTAGTTTAAGTTTAGTTGCTTGCCTGCTGCCAGTGTGTGTCAGGCCCACTTCCACAGACTGTAGTGTGCCCACTGCCAGTGCCCACCACTCATACCGGGTGGCACAGTACCTTGCACGCATAGTACCACTAATAAAAAATTTAAAAATGACAAGCAGAGGCAGGCCACCCCGCAGGGGCCGTCATGGTGGTGTGATTTCCTTTGGCCCTAGAATAATGCCCAGTGTTTAGAGGCCACATACCCTGAACTCGAAAAATTCTGAGGACATAGTTGACTGGCTTACACAGGACACCCATTCTAATACAGCTTCCGCTCTGAACCTTGACTCACCATCCTCCTCCAGCTCAGCTTCGGGCACCTCTTTTTTGAAAACGTTCGGGTTCGGGTCCGTGTCCCGAACACCCCAAAATTCGGTACGAACCCAAACTATGCTCGAACTGTTCGCTCAACACTAGTGCCCACCACTCATACCTTGTGGCACAGTAGCTTGCCAATAAATAAGGCATTTAATTTTTACCCTTTAGTCTAAGTTTAGTTGCTTGCCTGCTGCCAGTGTGTGTCAGGCCCACTTCCACAGACTGTAGTGTGCCCACTGCCAGTGCCCACCACTTATACCGGGTGGCACAGTAGCTTGCCAATAAATAAGCATTTAAGTTTTACCCTTTAATCTAAGGTTAGTTGCCTGCCAGTGTGTGTCAGGCCCACTTCCACTGACTGTAGTGTGCCCACTGCCAGTGCCCACCACTCATACCGGGTGGCACAGTACCTTGCACGCATAGTACCACTAATAAAACATTAAGAAATGACAGGCAGAGGCAGGCCACCCCGCAGGGGCCGTCGTGGTGCTGTGATTTCCTTTGGCCCTAGAATAATGCCCAGTGTTTAGAGGCCACATACCCTGAACTCGAAAAATTCTGAGGACATAGTTGACTGGCTTACACAGGACACCCATTCTAATACAGCTTCTGCTCGGAACCTTGACTCACCATCCTCCTCCAGCTCAGCTTCGGGCACCTCTCAAGTTACCACTCGCCCGCCCGCCCGCCCGCCACCACCACCAACACCAGCACCACAGCCACTTCATTTGATCTGTCAGAAGATTTATTTACACATCAGTTGGAAGAAATGAGTGATGCGCAACCATTATTGCCAGGGGATGTAGATAACAGGGATATGTCTGAGTCAGGCAGCATTACACACATGTATGTACGGTGTGATTATGATAATGTTGTACCCACTGCTGCTTCCTTTGCTGAATTTTCAGATACAAGTGAAGCGGTTGATGATGACGATGTGTCCGTGGATGTCACGTGGGTGCCCGCTAGAAGAGAAGAAGAACAGGGGGAAAGTTCAGATGGGGAGACAGAGAGGAGGAGAAGACGAGTTGGAAGCAGGGGGAGGTCATCCCAAGGAGCTAATGGCATAGTCAGACAGCATGTATCGGCACTCAGGGTTAGCCAGACAGCACGCCAATCAACGCATGCTGTTGCCACCACCAGAATGCCGTCATTGTAAAGCTCAGCAGTGTGGCATTTTTTTTGTGTGTCTGCCTCTGTTAACAGCGATGCCATTTGCAACCTGTGCCAAAAGAAACTGAGTCTTGGGAAGTCCAACACCCACCTAGGTACAACTGCTTTGCGAAGGCACATGATCTGACATCACAAATGCCTATGGGATCAACACATGAGTACAAGCAGCACACAAACTCAAAGCCACCATGCTCCTCCTGGTCCAGCATCTTCAGCCACGTCAACCATTGCTGTCCTCCCTGCCCCCTCTCAACCACCCGCCACTCCGCCTTTCACCTTCAGCAGATTCTGCTCATTTGCCCACAGTCAGGTGTCTGTCAAGGAAATGTTTGTACGTAAGAAGCCAATGTCACAGAGTCTCCCCTTGCCTTGTCATGAGTGTGTCAACTATTGACAATGACTCTTTGTGGTTGTTTGCGGTGCGTTAAAAGGGGAGTTTGGTCTGTCAGAGTTTGGTCTGTCACTGTGAAACGGGCGTTACCCTTACACTACCTGATCGATACAACATCATACCTGATCGTATACACACACTGGATGTTTTAAAGCACGTTATTCCAAACAATTTAGGAATGTTAGAGGATTTATGCCCTTTATGGATTAAAACCCGACTCTGCGTCAACTATGTAATTTTCCATGGGAGTTTTGCCGTGGATCCCCCTCCGGCATGCCACAGTCCAGGTGTTAGTCCCCTTGAAACAACTTTTCCATCACTATTGTGGCCAGAAATAGTCCCTGTGGGTTTTAAAATTCTCCTGCCTATTGAAGTCTATGGCGGTTCATCCGGTTCGCCTGTTCGAGAACATTTGCGGAAGTTCCCGTTCGCCGTTCGCGAACGGAAAATTTTATGTTCGCGACATCACTGGTAGGAATATCTTTTAATCACTTCAATACCAGGTCCTTTACTCCCCTTCATGATTAAGCCAAATTTTGTGAATCTGACTTTGGAATGCTAAATTTCAAAACTTCACTTTTTTGCCGATTTTCTATTTTAATCCATTTTTCCTGTAACACATCAAGGGTTAACAACAAAACAAACCTCAATATGTATCACTCTGATTCTACAGTTTACAGAAATACTCCATATGTGATCATAAACTGCTGTATAGGCACACAACACTGCACAGTAGGCATGGAGCACCATATAGTTTTTGGAGGGCAGATTTTGCTGGAATGGTCTTTGGCACAATGTTGCATTTGAAGAGACCCTACAGGAAAAAAACCAATAAACTGACTTTGGAAACTACACCACCCAAGGAATTTTTAAGGTGTCTACTGAGCACTTTGACCCAACAGGTGTTTCATATAATTTGGTTATGAATTTTTTTTTTTTTCACAAAGGAGAATATCACCCCACAATTTGCTACCCATTTTCTCTTGAGTACAGAAAACCCCATTTGTGGTCATAAACTACTGTTTGGGAATATATCAGGGCTCAGTAGGGAAGAAGTGGCATCTGAATTTTCTAACATAGAATTTACTGAAATGTATTTCAAGAGCCATAACATTTTTATTTTTTGCCAATGTAGACATCCAGTGGCTTGCCTTTTTATTGGTACCATTTTCAGGTATATAACACTTTTTAATGACTTGTGTGATGATGTGAACCTTAAAGTATAACTGTCAATTTTTATTTTTTTTTACTATTGGATTCTGGTGATTAATATTACCTTGTTGGCCCTGTTTTAATTTCTGATTCTTAAATAAATAACCCCTAAAAGCCACCTAAAAGTCCCCAGTATTGGCTATATTTACCTGAGATAAAATCAGGTTGCTATGCTCCTTCCGTCTACCAGATGAGAGGACGGAGCACGCTGCGTGCACTGGGAACTGATAGTGAGTCAACATTGTAAGGGAATGTATAAAAAGCCAGTTTCTTCCTGACAGGAGATAACAGTGCTGGGCTGTGTGTGTGAACTTCTCCACATGCCTGTGCTTGGCAGACACTCCCTTAGCAGTGAAGGACAATGTAGAGCCCAGTGTATAAATGACAGCCTTATCTGATAAGAGGAGAGCTTGTAGGAGGACTACAGGCTTCAGCCAGACCTGGGAACTTCATTGCAAAACCCCCCTATACAGAGCTGGTCTTCACTAACTTCACTGCAGGCGTCCTATGGATTAGCCTCAGGGCTGAGGGCAGCCATCTTAACAGAATAGTGAAATTGCAGTTTTATGCAGACTGGTTGCTAAGGGCTGAATCTTATTAAATAAGGGGTAAGTAAGTCTAATAGTTATTGATTCAGGTATATTATCATATTAGTAACTACATATATGAAAACTGAAATTAGGGTCTAAATGTGACAGTTATCCTTTAAAATGCATGGGAAAGTCCCGGAAGGGGGGTGAAGGTGGGTGAACTCCAGGATAATACTGGCTTTGGCAAAACATAGTTGTTGGAGCTATTTACTTGGTAGGTTTTGGCAGTGGGACCTCCCAATCCCCCCCCCCCCCCAGTCCGGAGCAGGTATTTCCTAGCAGGAAGGGATTTCCATGTGAGGCCTGCTCTAATCAGGCCTGCCAGGGTGCCAGTCTAGGAGAAGGAGAGTGTTTGTGAGTCCTGTGGAGGCTCTGGGTGGTCTCAGTCACGAGGGCTGAGGGGCCACAAGGCTATGTGACGTCTGATACCTTCCCTGGGTGGACTATTTGGCTGAGTAAAGCCGGACTGAATTGCAGTTGTGAACTGTGCCCTATAAGTGAGGTATTAACTTATTTATATATGTTAGTTAGAGCCTAGCCGTTCAGGCATTTATTTTGTATTGTGTTATTTTTTTGTGTGATGTGCCACTAATAAAAGCTCAGTTTGGACACTAAAACCTGTTGTCTGCGTAGAAGTTGTTGATTATGAGCTAGAGCCTTGGCGAGAGGCCACCAGACTAAAAAATCGGACATGCAGTACTTTTAGTCCGGCTTCCTCTCTCCGTGCGCTGCTGTGCTGCAGCATAACTCAGCCCTCTCCCCCATTATAGTCAATGAGGACGGAGCAGCAGTTTGGACACACAGTGAAATCGCGGCGGGATGGAAATTACTCTTAATGGGGCTGATTTCTCCTGTCAAACTAATTTAATCAAATTCTATGAGGAGGACAGTCATATATCTTGACTTCTCTAAAGCATTTAATACTGTGCCATATAAAAAGTTCATACATAAAATGAGAATGCTTGGACTGGGGAAAATGTGTGTACAGTATGTGGATATGTAACTGGCTCAGTGGTAGAAAACAGAGGGTGGTTATTAATGGTATACTAGTGGGGTACCCCAGGGGTCAGTATTGGTCCTTCTTGTCTTAATATTTTTATTGATGATCTTGTAGAAGGCTTGCACAGTTTAATATTTTTTGCAGATAAAACTAAACTTTGAAAAGTAATTAAAGGGGTTATCCAAAGTCTAAAATACCCCCCTCCCCCATTGCCCAGGCCCCTTGTATACTCCCTTGGTATTTTAGACTTTGGATAACCACTTAACACCAAAGAGGACAGTATACTGCTACAGATGGATCTGGATAGATTGGATGTTTGGGAAGAAGAGTGGCAGATGAGGTTTAACACTGACAAATGTAAGGTTATACACATGGGAATGAATAATGCAAGTCACTAGTACATACTAAATGGTAGAACACTGGGTAACACTGACATGGAAAAGGACTTAAAAACTATGCTCTAAAAAGCAGTGTCAGGTAGCTGATACCAAAGCCAAAATGATAATGGTTTGCGTCAAAAGGGGCATAGATGCCCGTGATGAGAACATAGTCCTGCCACTTGACAAATCACTAATCAGACCACACATGGAGCATTGTGTACAGTTCTGGGCTCCTGTGCACAAAGCAGACATACCAGAGATGGAGAGAGTTCAGGGAAGGGCAACTAAAGTAATAACTTGAATGGGTAGACTACAGTACCCAGAAAGATTATTAAAATGAGGGTTATTTAGTTTAGAAAAAAGACGATTGAGATTAGATCTAATAACTATGTATAAATATATCAGGGGTCAGAACAGAGATCTCTCCCATCATCTATTTATCCCTAGGACTGTGACTGTGACAAGGGGACATCATCTGTGTCTGGAGGAAAGAAGATTTGTACACAAACATAGAAGAGGATTCTTTACGGTAAGAACAGTGAGACTATAAAACTCTCTTCCTGAGGAGGTGGTGATGGTGAATTCACTAAAAGAGTTTGAGAGGGGCCTGGATGTATTTCTGGAGTATTAAAATATTAAAGGTTATAGTTACTAGAATTCTGGAGAAGAATTGTTGATCCAGGGAGTTTGTCATAAACTCACCTCTCCGGGCTTCAGCGATGCGGTCTATGGCTTCCCTGATGACACGGCCATGTCCCTAGCAAAGTAATAACTTCAGCTCATCTGAGCCAATACATTCTAATAATGTATGGAGTGCTCGCTCCGTACAGTATTCTAACAAAGTTTTATTCAAATTGACTTTTGATATTTCATCCAAAGTCGATTTGCTCATCCCTAGTTACTATGCTCTGTGTCTACAGCGATTCAGAAAGCAGAGAAACTGAGGAACAGTGCCTGCCTTCTCTGAAGGGTTCCCTGTTGTCACTGACAGCGGACCCCTGCTTAGCAGCTGCATGATTACCATGCAGCTGAGATCTCTGAATGGACTGCTCCCTTTGTCCCACTCTGTGTAACAGACTGCTCACTCTGCTCTTCCTCTGACAAAATTCTCTACAACAAGGATCAGCAACCTCTGGAATTCCAGCTGTTCTGAGACTACAACTCCCAGATTCCTACTTTCACTTCAATGGGCATTACAAGAACTGAAGTAAGTGTGCACACTGGGAGTTGTAAATTCACAGCAGCTGGCGTGCCGAAGGATGCTTGTACCTGCTCTACAAGGTTTCCCCCACATACACAGACTAGTTTTGTATCCACATAACCTGCTCTCTGTGCCTCTCTCTCATACTAATGATCTAAAAACTTTCACTGAGTTGGGTAGATTTTAAGATGCGAAACAGCTTAAAGGGTATAGTGATGAGCTTTACAAAAAATGAAATAAACAATATAAACTATATACAGAGATTTGCAATTGAAGGGGCATTCCCATCTCATTAAAGGGAATCTGCCACCAGAATCCTCACCATTTAACTAAAACTATTGTCTTGCAGCACTTACTACTTCCTTTCCAGATGTGCTTTTCTTTCCTTGCTGCTTGGTTTACATCTTGAAAAAAATCCCCTATATTCCTTATGCAAATGAGCTAGTAAGGTGCCCAGAGGGGCGTTATTTTTGTTCAAATGTGCCCAGGCCCGCCGTCCAGCAAAGCCTAATCACGCCTCTCCTTGGCTCATAGTCTAAACCCCCAGCAGTGCCCCCACCCTTAGTTTGAGCATCGCTGACAAATCTCTCGGTGCTTCTTCCCTTCCAGCAGAGGATGAAACAGTCACTGGGCTTGGCGCATGCCCAGTAAAACATTTGAGGCTGATGCCCTCAGTTGAATTGGAAGAGTAGAGATGGCCCGAACTATCCGCCGGCGAACAGTTCCCGGAGAACATAGCTTGTTCGCTTTCGCCACGGCGGGCGAACACAAGCGATGTTCAGTCCGCCCCCTATACATCATCTTTGAGCAAACTTTGACTCTGTACCTCACAGTCAGCAGACACATTCCAGCCAATCAGCAGCATACCCTCCCTCCCAGACCCTCCCATCTCCTGAACAGCATCCATTTTAGATTCATTCGGAATATGCAGTCTTAGTGAGAGGTGGGACAGTGTAGCTGCTGCTGATTTAATAGGGAAATCGATAGCTAGGCTAGTGTATTCAGTGTCCACTCCAGTCCTGAAAGACTCATCTGATCTCTGCTGTAAGGACAGCGTCCTGACAGCACCCCAAAAAGCCCTTTTTAGGGCTTCAACATTAGTCTGCTTTTTTTTTTCTCCATATATATATTGCAGTTGCCTGGCCTGCCCGTGTGTGAGGAGCTGCAGGCCCACAGACTGTAGTGTGCCTACTGCCAGTGCCCACCCCTGTCATCCCGTGTGGCACAGGACTTTGCATCAAAAAAAGGGATTTAATTTTTACACTTTAGTGTAATTTCAGTTGCTTGCCTGCTAGTGTGTGTCAGGCCAACTTCCACTGACTGTAGTGTGCCCACTGCCAGTGCCCACCACTGATACCGGGTGGCACAGTAGCTTGCCTATAAATAAGGCATTTAATTTTTACACATTAGTCTAATTTCAGTTGCTTGCCTGCTGCCAGTGTGTGTCAGGCCCACTTCCACAGACTGTAGTGTGCCCACTGCTAGTGCCAACCACTGATACCGGGTGGCACAGTAGCTTGCCGATAAATAAGGCATTTAATTTTTAGACAGTAGTCTAATTTTAGTTGCTTGCCTGCTGCCAGTGTGTGTCAGGCCCACTTCCACTGACTGTAATGTGCCCACTGCCAGTGCCAACCACTGATACCGGGTGGCACAGTAGCTTGCCGATAAATAAGGAATTTTATTTTTATACAGTAGTCTAATTTCAGTTACTTGCCTGCTGCCAGTGTGTGTCAGGCCCAATTCCACAGACTGTAGTGTGCCTACTGCCAGTGCCAACCACTGATACCGGGTGGCACAGTAGCTTGCTGATAAATAAGGCATTTCATTTTTACACATTATTCTAATTTTAGTTGCTTGCCTGCTGCCAGTGTGTGTCAGGCCCACTTTCACAGACTGTAGTGTGCCCACTGCCAGTGCCAACCACTGATACCGGGTGGCACAGTAGCTTGCCGATAAATAAGGCATTTAATTTTTACACATTATTCTAATTTCAGTTGATTGCCTGCTGCCAGTGTGTTTCAGGCCCACTTCCACAGACTGTAGTGTGCCCACTGCCAGTGCCAACCACTGATACCGGGTGGCACAGTAGCTTGCCGATAAATAAGGCATTTCATTTTTAGACAGTAGTCTAATTTCAGTTGCTTGCCTGCTGCCAGTGTGTGTCAGGCCCACTTCTACAGACTGTAGTGTGCCCACCACTCATACTGGCTGGCACAGTACCTAGCACGCGTAGTACCACGTATCTAAAAAAAATGACAGGCAGAGGCAGGCCACCCGGCAGTGGCCGTCATGGTCGTGGTGCTGTGATTTCCATTGTCCCTGGAATAATGCCTAGTGTTCAGAGGCCACATAACCGGAACATGAAAAATTCTAAGGACATAGTTGACTGGTTTAGACAGGAAACCCAATCTTCAACAGCTTCCGCTAAGAACCTTGACGCACCATCCTCTTTCAGCTCATCTTCGGTCACCTGCTCTCAAGTTACCACGCTCCCGCACTCCGCCACCATCACCACTACCACCACAGCCACCACAGCCGCTTCACTTGATCCGTTAGAGGAGTTATTTACACATGAGTTGGATGCAATTAGTTATGCGCAACCATTATTGCCAGATGATGTAGATTACAGGGATATGTCTCAGTCAGGCAGGATTAAACACATGGACGTACAGTGTGATGATGATGATCATGATGTTGTACCCGCTGCTGCTTCCTTAGCTGAGGTGTCAGATACAAGTGAAGCGGTTGATGATGACGATGTGTCCACGTATGCCACGTGGGTGCCTGATCGAAGAGAAGAAGAGGGGGAAAGTTCAGATGGGGAGACAGAGAGGAGGAGAAGACAAGTTGGAAGCAGGGGGAGGTCATCCCAAGGAGCTAATGGCATAGTCAGACAGCATGTATCGGCACTCAGGGTTAGCCAGACAGCACGCCAATCAACGCATGCTGTTGCCACCACCAGAATGCCGTCATTGTAAAGCTCAGCAGTGTGGCATTTTTTTTGTGTGTCTGCCTCTGTTAACAGCGATGCCATTTGCAACCTGTGCCAAAAGAAACTGAGTCGTGGGAAGTCCAACACCCACCTAGGTACAACTGCTTTGCGAAGGCACATGATCTCACATCACAAATGCCTTTGGGATCGACACATGAGTACAAGCAGCACACAAAATCAAAGCCACCATGCTCCTCCTGGTCCAGCATCTTCATCCACATCAACCACTGCTGTTCTCCCTGCCCCCTCTCAACCACCCGCCACTCCGCCTCTCACCTTCAGCAGTTCCTGCTCATCTGCCCACAGTCAGGGTTCTATCAAGGATTTGAGCGTAAGAAGCCAATGTCACAGAGTCACCCCCTTGCCCGGCGACTGACAGCTGGCTTGACGGAACTCTTAGCCCGCCAGCTTTTACCATACCTGCTGGTGGAGTCTGAGGCCTTCAAAAAATTTGTCGCTATTGGGACACCACAGTGGAAGGTACCCGGACAAATTTTTTTTTCAAAAAAGGCAATCCCAAACCTCTACAATGTCATTGAAAAGGAAGTCATGGCATCTCTGGCATACAGTGTTGGGGCAAGGGTCCATCTGACCACTGATACCTGGTCTGCAAAGCACGGTCAGGGCAGGTATATCACGTACACTGTGCATTGGGTCAACCTGCTGACGGCTGACAAGCATGGAATGCGTGGCTCCGCAGTGGAGTTGGTGACACCGCCACGACTTGCAGGCAGACCTACTGCCACCTTCTCTACTCCTACTCCATCCTCTTCGATATCCTCCTCGGCTGAGTCCTCTTCTGCTGCGGCGTCTGGCTGCACATCAACTGAATCCCCCCAGCTCCCCAGGGGCTATTTCACATCCCGGATACGACAGTGTCACACTGTCTTGGGGTTGACTTGCCTGAAAGCAGAGAGCCACACAGGACCAGCACTCCTGTCCGCCCTGAAGGCACAGGTGGATCATTGGCTGACCCCGCACCAAGTGGAGATCGGCAAAGTGGTGTGTGACAATGGAACAAATTTGTTGTCGGCATTGAATTTGGGCAAGTTGTCACATGTGCCGTGCATGGCACATGTGTTGAATCTCATCGTACAACGCTTTGTGTCTAAGTACCCAGGCTTACAGGACATCCTCAAGCAGGCCAGGAAGGTGTGTGGCCATTTCAGGCGTTCCTACATAGCCATGGCGCTCTTTTCTGATATTCAGCGGCGAAACAACATGCCAGTGAGGCGCTTGATTTGCGACAGCCCGACACGTTGGAATTCAACACTCCTAATGTTCGACCGCCTGCTCAAACAAGAAAAAGCCGTCAACGAGTATTTGTATGACTGGGGTGCTAAGACAGCCTCTGCGGAGCTGGGAATTTTTTTGCCACGTTACTGGACGCTCATGCGCAATGCCTGTAGGCTCATGCGTCCTTTTGAGGAGGTGACAAACCTAGTCAGTCGCACCGAAGGCACCATCAGCGAGCTCATCCCATTTGTATGTTTCCTGGAGCGTGCCCTGCAAAGAGTGCTGGATCAGGCTGTAAATGAGCGTGAAGAGGAAGAGTTGTGGTCACCATCACCACCAGAAACAGCCTTGTCATCATCGCTTGCCGGACCTGCGGCAACGCTGGAAGAGGAGTATGAGGAAGAGGAGTCAGAGGAGGAATGTGGCGGCTTTGAGGAGGAGGAAGACCAACCACAGCAGGCACCCCAGGGTTCTCGTTGTTGTCACCTATCTGGGACCCATGGTGTTGTACGTAGCTGGAGGGAAGAACAGACCATCAATGACATCAGTGAGGACGCGGAACGGGAAATGAGTAGCTCTGCATCCAACCTTGTTCAAATGGGGTCTTTCATGCTGTCATGTCTGTTGAGGGACCCTCGTATAAAAAGGATGAAGGAGAACGACATGTACTCGGTGGCCACGCTACTAGACCCCCGGTATAAGCAGAAAGTGGCAGAAATGTTACCAAATTACCGAAAGTCGGAAAGGCTGCAGCAGTTCAAAACCAAACTAAAAAATTTGCTTTACACAGCTTATAAGGGGGATGTCACAGCACAACGGGAATCTAACAGGGGAAGAGGTGAGTGTAATCCTCCTCCTACCACGGCGGCAAGGACTGGACGATTTACAGATGTGTTGTTGATGGAGGACATGCGGAGCTTTTTCAGTCCTACACATCGCCACAGCCATTCGGTATCCAGTCTTAGAGAACGACTCGACCGACAGGTAGCAGACTACCTCGCCTTAACAGCAGATATAGACTCTCTGAGGAGCGATGAACCCCTTCACTACTGGGTGTGCAGGCTTGACCTGTGGCCTGAGCTATCCCAGTTTGCGATAGAACTTCTGGCCTGCCCTGCTTCAAGTGTCCTGTCAGAAAGGACCTTCAGTGCAGCAGAAGGCATTGTCACTGACAAGAGAAGTCGCCTTGGTCAAAATAGTGTTGATTACCTCACCTTCATAAAGATGAATGAGGCATGGATCCCGAAGGGACTGACAGTGGGGGATACGTTTGACTAAGAAATGGCCTAATTACATGCCTTGGCCTCAAAATGGTCCCTACGCTGCTGTATTTAATGTCTGCATACCGGATGACTTTCGTGAATTCTCCGCCACCAACTAGGGTTCAAGCCGCAATATTTTAGTCACTTTTCTGCCTGGAAAACATGAATTTTTCCGGCCGCTGCTACAATAGCGGCTGCAACAATGCCATTATCTTTCAGGCATGTGTACATGCCTCATTTTTCTGTCCTATGGTGCAGCACTATGGCTGCAAAAACAAAACAAAAAAAAAAGGCACATACAAGTGTCAATTCCCCTTCGTGATCGTTACCTTGCTGTGGTGAAGGGGCTTGCGTATCACAATGAAGCAATCATCACCTCTATGAGTGTGTTGGCAATGTTGCCACACCCCAGATGATAAGGCCGTTGCTTCATTATGGTCAGACCAAAAGCGATCGGACGGCTGGATAATATTTCATAGAAAAAACATTAATTTACCTTTTTTTTTTTTTTTAAGTTGTATGGGTTTTTAATACATAAAATAAAAAATCATAATAAAGTCTCTTAATAGTTTATTAGAAATAATGCAGACAATTAAAAAAAATCCCCATCAATTCCAATACAAAGCAAGTACAGAGCTCAGAACTAAATTATTTCATGATGTCGTAATGGTTCGTTAATTCAACAATATTTAATCAATTCGACACACGTCCCCGGATAGGGTACGTAACAGGGATTAAACTGATAGGAATAGTACTAGTTAAGACACCACTCATATAGGGTGTCACAGCACATTGCTCTGTGCACGCGCAGTGCCCCAATTTGGGAGTAAGAGGACCGACTAAGCTGCTTTTTCCATCTCCTGGTTCCTAAAATCAATTCAGTTTGGTCTGTCACTGTGAAGGCAGTCAAAGGTACCCGGCCTAAATTTTTTTTCACAAAAGGCAATCCCTGATATGGAATGTAACAGGGATTAAACAGATGAGAATAGTACTACAGAAAATACCACTCAAAGGGGATGGAGCCAGCGTTTTTTTAACCATCTCCCCGTTCGAAAAATCAATTCAATTCACCTTTCGGGGACCCTTGGTGTTGTACGTGGCTGGGTGGAGGAAGAAACCTTCAATGACATCACCGGGACATGGTTAGCTTGGTATCCAACCTTGTGCAAATGGGGAGTTTGCCGTTGTGCAAATGGACTGTTTGCGGTTGTTTGCGGTGCATTAAAAGGGGAGTTTGGTCTGTCAATGTCTGTGAAGCGGGCGTAACCCTTACACTACCTGATCAATACAATATGTTTTAAAGCATGTTATTCCAAACAATTTAGGAATGTTAGTTGATTTATGCCCTTTATGGATTGAAACCCGACTCTGCGTCCACTACGTAATTTTCCATGGGAGTTTTGCCATGGATCCCCCTACGGCATGCCACAGTCCAGTTGTTAGTCCCCTTGAAACAACTTTCCCATCACTATTGTGGCCAGAAAGAGTCCCTGTGGGTTTTAAAATTCGCCTGCCTATTATAGTCTATGGCGGTTCGCCCGGTTCCCCCGTTCGCGAACATTTGCAGAAGTTCGTGTTCGCCGTTCGCGAACGGAAAATTTTGTGTTCGCGACATCACTATGGAAGAGCAGAGGCGCAGGCAGTGTTCAAAACTGAGGGCATCAGCCTTAAATGTTTTACTGGGCATGCGCCAAGCCCAGTGATGGTTTTATCCTCTGCTGGAAGAGAAAAAGCGTTGCAAGTTTTGTCAGCGATGCTCAAACCAAGGGGGGGGGCGGGGTTATCTGCTGTTAGTGATATAGTGGCCGCGGGAGGGGAACGGCACTACTGGGGGTGTAGACTATGAGTCACGGAGAGGCGTGATTAGGCTTTGCTGGAGGGCGGGCCTGGGCACTCAATGGGGGCGTTCTTGGGCACATTTGCACAAAAATAAGGCCCCTCTGGGCACCTTACTAGCTCATTTGCATAAGGAATAAAGGGGATTTTTTCAAGATGGAAACCAAGCAGCAAGGAAAGAAAAGCACATCTGGAAAGGAGGTAGTAAATGCTGCAAGACAATAGTTTTAATTAAATGGTGAGGATTCTGGTGACAGATTCCCTTTAAGTGATGAAATATCATTCGGTGAGGAGTGGGCAAACGAATATTGGCATCCAAACCAATATGGAACTAGTATTATGGCCTCTTCACAGTCTTATATAGAAGTGCTCTATCTGCGGAGAAGAGGGAGTCATCACATAGAGCAGCACACTTAAAGGCTGAAGTGCGGGGCACCCTCTCTCCCGGAGCACATCACACCTTTATTGGGAACCCAGTGATAAATCATTCGTAGACGACTTGATTCTGGGTCAGGATTTTGCATGTAGCAGAAGTCCTGGCACAGATCGATTGTGAGTAAGGACTGTAGTTCTCTGCACATTTGGATAGCCAGGTATTCTGCTGTGCAGAGAAGGACTGTAAAGCCCTGAAATGGTGCTATGGCCTCTTCATTCTCAGAACTGATGGGGATTCTAGAGGTCAGACCCCCATTAGTTCCTAAAGTGATAGGACATCATACAGTAGCAATACTCCATCACTTAAGTCTTTTATACTTCCAAACTTTGTTAAAAAGTAAATATGTGGAAAATGTGAATTATATATAACTTCTGTTTTTAGTTAAGTTTCCTGGCCAGTGGATAAGCTAGTTATTGCTTGTTCTCCTGTTCAATGTGTTTTTGACATAATTTTATCTCCTAGGGTTTTTACATGCTTGAAATAAATGCTGTACAATTTACTCTTCTGTGGGACGCCACTCTTGCAATTTTATGTCCTTCATTCTTAGTAACAAGACTATTCTTTATTCTCCAAAAATCCACAAAAAGTGCTTGAAAAGATAAAAGCAGAAACAATTTTCAGAAAAGGGCACCACATGACACATTTTAATAGAAATAACATCGATTTAGATAACTGTTATTACTTCTTTGTTCCTGTTGTTGTTTTAAAAGAAATATGTAGTGATGAGCAAGCATGCTCGGCCGAATATCTGTTCAGCTCGAGCATTGCTAAGCTCGGCACATGGCAGTACTCGGACGAAATGCTCGAGTCTCCGCCCACGTGTTTTGCGGGTTTTAAGCAGCCAATAAAGGTGCAGGTAAGTACTGTCCTCACTGTAATGCCAGTAACCATGTTGGCTGCTGGCACTACAGTGATTAGCTGGCCGGACGTAGACAGGGAGAGCATCAGCTACTGTAGGAAGGGAAAGACAGAGCAGGAAACGAATTTCAGTTAATTTAGTTAGAAAAAGCTTTTTGAAGGCCCAAAAGTCCTTTTAAGGACTACTGTGTGTGTGTTTTAGATCAACAATATATTTACCAGCAGTATAAGTGACATCCGTGCTAAGAAATGGACAGATAGTGCAGGGATAAAAATTTGCTGTATTTAATACCAAAAGCTTTTCAAAGAACCCAAAGCCCTTTTAAGGGCTACTGTGTGTGTTTGACAGCAGCAAGATATTTTTATGTTAAACCAATTTGTGACATATACTGTACATCTACCCAGACTGACTCTTTAAAAATTGGGTCACATCTAGTGTCCATAATCTGTGGTGGTCTCTGTAAGCAATACTGTCCTGCATCATAACACTTTCTGTATTACAAATTCCAATAATCTGGTCCTAATATAGTGTCCGTAATCTGTGGTGTTCTATACCCAATACTGAACTGCATCTGAAAAAAGTGTGTATATTAAAACTTCTATTCATCTGGGCCTAGTGTAGTGTCCAACAGCTGTTGGCTTTTGTATTAAATACTGAACAGCATCTAAAAACACTGTCTATTTTAAAACTTCCATTAATCTGGGCTTAGTGAGGTGTGTAAAATCTATGGTGTGTTTTGTAACCAATACTGTCCTGCATCAGTAAACTGTGTCTTTAGTGGACAGTAAAACAATCTGCGCCACATCTACAGACAAAACCATTAATATGAAGAAGGAGAGCACTAAAGGGACAGGGAAGTTTGCGTTATGCTGATGGTGCAAGCAGACGCTGTGGTCCTAGGCGCAATGAAACTGTGCTGACAGTGCACCAGAAAAAAAAAAATCTACCTTACCCAGCTTCATGTCCAACTTAGCTGGGCGGCGTAGGATAACACTGTCCAAGTCGGACCAGTGCGAACAGGTGATCGGTTGAATTGCAGAAGATAATGCTTCCAGTCGGTTAAGCACCACCCTCTCTTCCACTATCTCCAGTCTCTGTAGCCAAGAGTCTGGTCAACCGAATCCTCACTCTGATCATCCTTCCTCCCACCATGTCGCATCTGGCCAAACGAGTGATCCCACACTCGGATATTCCGAGGAGCTCTTTCCAGCGCCCCTATTAGATTTGGCCCTCGCGCCCAGCATGCTTGAAGAGGTACCTGAGATATTGTGCCCTGATTCCCAACCTTTTGAGCTTTCACAGTCTCAAGAAGATAACAGTGGTGAACAGCAATCATTCGTTTACGAGGTGGATGATAATGAGACACAGTTGTCAATCACTGAGGTTGTGGTTAGGTCAAGTCAGGAGGATGAGCAGAGTGAGGAAGTGGAATAGGAGGTGGTGGACGATGAGGTCACTGACCCAACATGGGAAGGTGAAAAGCCGAGCGAGGACAGCAGTACAGAGGGGGAGAGATCCGCAGCGCCGCAAACAGTCTGGAAGAGGCAGTGGGGTTGCAAAAGGGAGAAGTCGGCCCACACCAAACAGGCCCGCAACTGTTACACCGAGCACTACAATGCATAAATCTACCTTGCCAAGGGGTAGGTGTTCCGCAGTAACGCAGGGTAGTACAAAATTGAAACAACAGCGGATATCCACACTACGGATGGGTACGTTCCCCTGCCTGCATTCTCTACAATGCTCCCATATAATTAAAGGCCCTTCATTTCACCATCCACATACTGTCAAAAGTTTTGGAGTAAAAGGTTTCTTTACTTGTGAATCAACAAATGTGGTATATCTCATCAAATGCCCTTGTAGCATATTGTATGTGGGTGAGACAATGCAGGCAGTGAGGGATCGGATTAGTAAGCACAAATCTGACATTGGAACAAAAAAACTGATGTTGCCAATTCCTAACCATTTTGACAAATTGAAACATACTGTCGCACAATTACGGTTTCAAGTACTGGAGCAGGTGAAGAGACCAAGGAGAGGGGATGATATCAAGAGGCTTCTCCTCAAACGAGAGGCCTTTTGAATACACACCCTTGATACACTGCACCCAAGGGGCCTGAATAGAGATTATGAGGTCTTGCATTTATGATGTTTACATATATGCGTACGTTTAACATACCTTTGTGTATTCCTTTAAGACCTCTGCCTCGTGTCGTAAAGATGTTTAGATTCTCCAGCAAAGTAGAAACAACCTCTACCAAATGTCAGTTATTTGTTTCTGTTTTTGTTATTTAATTGACATATTTGTAAACAGAACCCACTAGGGTGAGGACGTCCCTGTGGGCGGTACCTGACATATATATAGTTTGTGATTTTCTGTTGGATGTACCTGTTGAGAAAGGCTTGTATGCCGAAATGCATCCTGGTTATACGACATTTTCTGTTCTACTGGTGTTCCGCAGCATGGCGTTTTTTTGAGGAAAGGGCAGACGACAAAAGAGTGATAGTTTGCAACCTGTGCCGTACCAAAATTAGCCGGGGTGTGAACACTAGCAACCTCACCACTAACAGCATGATACGCCACATGTCATCCAAGCACCCTAATAAGTGAGCAGAACACCTGGGTCCACTATCTGGGTCTGCGGGTAACACCACTGACTCCTCTTCCCCTGTGTTACGCACTGCTGGCCAATCCCCTGTCAAAGGCATAGGCCCGGATGCCCCTCGCCCTGCACCTGAACCTTAGCATGAAAAGTCAGCAACAACATCCACTTCGATGTCCCAGGGCAGCGTCCAAATGTCGATAGCACAGGCATTGGAACGCAAGCGCAAATACCCACCCAACCACAGGCTATAGCACTAAATGCGCAGGTTTCGAAATTACTGGCCTTTGAAATGTTGCCATCTAGGCTTGTGGACACTGAGGCCTTCCACAGCCTGATGTTGGCTGCCGTCTCTCGGTACGCAGTCCCCAGCCACCACTTTTTCACGGAGTGCCGTGCCCGCCTTACACAAGCATGTGTCCCAGAACATCACCCGTGCCCTGACCAACACACTTACTGGGAAGGTCCACTTCACCACGGACACATGGACAAGTGCTGGTGGCAAGGGAAGCTACATTTCCCTTCCCACACGCTGGGTTAATGTTGTGGTGGCCGGGAGTGAGTCATACCCTGGGATGGCACAGGTGCGACCCACGCCCAGGAATGCGGGCCCTACGTCCATCAGGGTCTCCGCCAGCAGCTATGTTACTGGCTCCACCCCCCTCCTCCTCCTCTTCCACCTCCAGCAGCAGTCAGCCATCAGTCGCTAGCTGGAAGCAGTGTAGCACTGCTGTGGGTAAGCGTCAACAGGCCGTGCTGAAGCTGATCTGCTTAAGGGACAAACCGCACAATGCCGCAGAGCTATGGCAGGGTGTAAGGGGACAGACCGAGCCACTCAACCTATAACTAGGCATGTATAGAGGAGAGTGAATCTGGATCGCACATCCTCAGTACTATGCTTTTGATATAACGACTGTCCTTCAGCATAATAACGTGGCATATCCACCCAATTTGTAATACATTCTATGCTGTGCATAAGAGGCATTAGTATATAGTTTGAAGAGCATAGGCCCACTTACCGTGACAAGTAGCCTCTACAAGTGGGGACCTACTCTAACCTCAATGGCGCAGCAGTGCGCAGCGACCACTGGCGCCCCAGCACCGCACCAGCAGCAGAAGGCGGGATCCAGAAGCCACACAGCATCCCCACTGTGCAGCAAAGCCATCCAGATTCACTCTCCTGTAAATACTATAACTAGGCATGGTCGTGTCTGACAATGGCTGTAACTTGGTGGCTGCTTTGGAGCTCAGCAACCTGAAACACATCCCATGCCTAGCCCACGTCTTATACTAAGTTGTTCAGCGGTGTATAAAAACCTACCTCAATTTGGCAGAGCTACTAGTGAGGGCTTGCCGCATGTGTGCCTTTTTCCATCAGTTGTCCACAGCTTCAGCCGGTCTGTCAATGCTGCAGCAGCGCTTGCGGCTTCGAGATTACAAACTGTTGTGCTGGAACTCTACGTTCTACATGTTAGCCAGGCTTCATGAGCAGCAGAGGGCAGTTGTGGAATACCAGCTACAACATGGTCGTCGCCTTTCCAGTCAACTGTCACTATTCACAAGCAAAGAGTGGGCATTGATGTCAGACCTCTGTGAGGTTTTAAAAAGCTTTGATGAATCTACACAGATGGTTAGTGGCGATTATGCTATTATTATCGTAACCATCCCACTGCTGTGTCCACTCAAATAATCACTCTGTATGTGGCATACGAGGAAATGGGGGAGAACATTACACAGCGTGATAGCCAGACCACCCACAGTTGGTCTTTTCAGCACGAATTGGGCCATGAAGAGGAGGAGGAGGAGCTGGAGACAGTTGCCTTTTCTACAGAGGATAGTACCTAAGGTACTTTAATTCCATCTGTTCAGCGTGGATTGGCAGAAGAGGAGAATGAGGGGATGGAGAGTCATCTTGATGTTGACATCGACGTCTTGCCTGTTGGTAATCTGGCAACACTCTGGCAGACTGTTTGCGGCGCTGCGGATCTCTCCCCCTCTGTACTGCTGTCCTCGCTCGGCTTTTCACCTTCCCATGTTGGGTCAGTGACCTCATCGTCCACCACCTCCTCTTCCACTTCCTCACTCTGCTCATCCTCCTGACTTGACCTAACCACAACCTCAGTGATTGACAACTGTGTCTCATTATCATCCACCTTGTGAACGAATGATTGCTGTTCACCACTGTTATCTTCTTGAGACTGTGAAAGCTCAAAAGGTTGGGAATCAGGGCACAATATCTCAGGTACCTCTTCAAGCATGCTGGGCGCGAGGGCCAAATCTAATAGGGGCGCTGGAAAGAGCTCCTCGGAATATCCGAGTGTGGGATCACTCGTTTGGCCAGATGCGACATGGTGGGAGGAAGGATGATCAGAGTGAGGATTCGGTTGACCAGACTCTTGGCTACAGAGACTGGAGATAGTGGAAGAGAGGGTGGTGCTTAACCGACTGGAAGCATTATCTTGTTGGTAATCTGGCACACATGGCTGACTTCATGTTAGGCTGCCTTTCCCGCCACCCTCGCGTTATACGCATTTTAGATAACACAGATTACTGGGTTTCACCCTTTCTGACCCCTGCTAAAAAGTGAACTTCTCACCTCATTCCTGTGGTGGAAAAGTGACGAGTGAAACAGTGCAATACCAGAATGTACTTGTTGAGAGATTGCTCCAAAATTTTCCATCTGAGAACACGGCCGGCAAAGTCCGTACTTCCTTAGGCAACCAAGGAAGGGAGACAAGGGGAACACACTGAAGTTCCAACAAAGACAAGGCAACACTCTCCAAGGAATAGGACACTTTCATGACACCCCGCCAGCAACCTCAGCCTGAAGCGCGGCCTAGTGGCACAAGGAGGGAAAAGTTTTGGAAGATGGTGACGGAATACATCGCAGACCATGTCAGCGCCCTAAATGATACCTCAGTGCCTTACAACTACTGAGTGTCCAAGCTGGACACGTGGCATGAACCTGTGCTCTACACCTTGGAGGTGCTGGCCTGCTCTGCTGCCAGCGTTTTGTCTCAGCATGTATTTAGTGCTGCTGGTGGCATTATAACTGATAAGCGTATCCGCTTGTCCACTGACAATGCTGACCGGTTGACTCAGATAAAAATGAACAAGGCCTGGATCGCCCCTGACTTCTCAACTCCACCAGAGGAGAGCCGAGCTGATGATGAACATAAAGGCAATTTCAATGTATTGTTTATAATGTACTCAGTCTACTGTAGTGTATTCCCATGCACCTTTTCCACTACAAAAAAATTGTATATGGTTGAATCTTGTTTTGTTCTCCTCCTCCTCATCCAGATTGTATATATTCCCTCCACTACAATTATTAAAGAGGGTCAGCTTACCAGCAGACCCTCAACCATAATATTTTAGAGGGTCAGCTCACCAGCAGGCCATCAACCATAATGTTTTACAGGGTCAGCTCACCAGCAGCCCCTCTCCCCTAATGTTTTAGAGGTTCAGCTCAAGAGCAGGCCCTCACCCGTAAGGTTTTAGAGGGTCACCAGCAGGACCTTGCTCCAAATGTTTTTGAGGGTCACCAGCAGGCCACCAATCATAATTTTTCAAGGGTGTGTATGATGCTCTCCTTTGTGTGTAATAAAGGGTGTATTGTAGTGCAAGTTCCTTGTAATTTTTGGCAGCCCTTTCACTTAGTGCATAGGCTTTATGAGTGTAGGAGTCCCACTACCTGAACAGTTGTACCACAATGTGAACGGGGTCTTCCTTTATGTGATATATAGGCTGTTTCGGAGTGCCTCTTGCTTGTACTTTTTGGCAGCACTTGCACTTTATATACAATTGAATATACAGGAAAGAATGTTTCCTAAAAATTATTCCTGTAAAATTGATTTTTTTGGGGGGGTTTTGGGAGTATTTTTGTCAGTCTGTAAAAGTGGAGTACAACTCGGACAACATGGTTCCCAGCAGCGACCCTGGAGTCCAAGATGCATCCAGACATCGTCCCCATGCAATTCCCGATCCTTTACGGTGGTGTTTCTGACACTTTTAGACCTTTTCCAATGGACCAGGCACCCTCCCCTCTTCAGAGCAGGGGGTGCCTGGTTGTCTCCCATTGACTTCCATTATACTCAGGTGCTCGGCCGAGCACACTAATATAGTAATGTGTTCGGGCCTAATACCCGAATACTTTGGTGCTTGCTCATCACTAGTGCACTGTTTAAATTGACTCACCCTGTCTTAAAAGTTGAATATATCATAAAATATACAGGCACTCACTCACTTGGACATATGTGGATGCAAAATTATTTATTACTACAATTTAATGCCAACAATAAAAACTAGTTACAGTAAAAAAAAATCACTATAAAAATACAATATAAATTCAAATGTTCCAGTAGTTATAAAATAAGAGAAACAGGTGGTCCCCCTATATCACATTTGGGATTCCTCAATGCATAGGTAAGTGTTCACATTTGAATAGAGAGCGTTCACATTATGGTTAGGAAACCGCTTGAACACTCATCAATTCTTATATATAGTTATAAAATCAAGCAGGCATAATCCACTTCAATATGTAGATAGATATCACACTTGGGGGACCATATACTGGAACCATATATTGACCCAATGCTTAAGTAAGTGTGCACATTTGTATTAAAAGTGTATTCTCATTAAAGTTAGGAAGCCGCATGACCGTTCATCATTTCTCATGTATGGTATTAAAATCAAGCAGGTATAATCCACTCAAATATGTAGATAGATGTTCACATCACAATTGGGGAAGCATATGCTGGCTAATTTTTTCATATCAGCATGCATCCGTCTATAGCTGAATCAATCTCTTTTGTACCAGTATCATAATACCATGGCCAATATATAGTTAAACAACTCCACTGTTTGCAGGCTGTTACTCACAGTTTTGTACCTTCAGTGTACGGAGAGGGGTGCTGTGCCTCGGCGTGGCATCCCTCTTGATCACCGGAACTAGTGTATCTTACCTGTGCTTCTTGTTCTCACTGTGAGCAACGCGACTATGGCATTCAGCCCGCTGCCTCTCTTTTGGGATTTGAACCTCAGACCATCCATATAGAAGACAGAACACTTACCTCCAGGTTATAGACCTACCATGTTGAGAATAGTGGAGTTCTATGATATCATGCTATGACAAAACTCTATGATGGGTTTTTTTTTTTCTTTCTGGATACTCATATATAATATTCCCCATATCGTGTCCAAGATCTGTTTCTTAGTGTAAAGGAAAAGCTTAAGCCAGAGCTGAGTGGTGCCAATGTGAGAAGCATGATTGCATCTGCTGTCTGTGCCATCGTTATGCTTCATGTTTAGCCCTGTCTGTCAAGGAGACAGGGAGTGTGCAGATGAAAGGCTCGTTACAAAAGCAGTGCTCCAAGGACTAAGTCCAGCAACCTGGTGCTCGAACATTTCTATTTGCACATGAATTAAAACACATATTTTTGAAGTGCAGCTGTTTAAAGGGGTTGTCTTACTTAGAACATTAGTATATATGTTAAATAGAACGCTATGATAAAGAACTTACTAATATACTTATTCATACAATATTGTCTCCTCCTCTGGTAAAGCGTCTTTTTGTAGTCATTTCTAGACTGATCATTGTCAGAGGTTACGGCAACCGCTGCAATCCAACACCAGTGGCTGAATCTGCTCAGTTGGTTGTAAAGCGCCGGCTTTATTGGTGGCCAGATCGCGGCAGTGAACGCACATAGCCGCTCATGCTCAGTATCTTCCTACCATCCTAGCTACCTCATGTACTGTGAGCTGCTCCTGGCAATGGCAGGAACCTGGGAGCAGTTCAAGAGACTAAAAGGCCTCTTGCACACGGGCGTCATGTTTGACGCCCGGATAAGAGGCGGGTGCGTTGCGGGAATATGTGCGTTTTTCCCGCGCGGGTGCAAACGTTTGCAACACGTTTTGCACGCGCGTGAGAAAAAACGCCATGTTTGGTACCCAACCCGAAGCCGGACTTCATCACTGAAGTCCGGTTTCGGGTCTACTGGAGAATTGATTATTTCCCCTTATAACATGGTTATAAGGGGAAATAATAGCATTCTTAATAAAGAATGCATTGTTAAATGAAGAGGGAGGGGTTAAAAATAATAAAAGTTAACTTACCTTAGCCACTTGATCACGTAGTCGCGATCTGTCCTCTCTTTCCTGCAGCATCTATGAGCTACAGGACCTGTGATGACGTCACATCACATGGTCCAATCACATGGTCCATCTTACCATGGTGATGGACCATGTGATTGGACCATGTGATGTGACGTCATCACAGGTCCTTAGATCATAGATGCTGCAGGAAGAAGGACAGATCGCGACTACGCGATCAGTGGCTAAGCTAAGTTAACTTTATTATTTCTAACCCCTCCTCTTCATTTAACAATGCATTCTTTATTAAGAATGCTATTATTTCCCCTTATAACCATGTTATAAGGGGAAATAATAGAGATTGGGTCCTGTTGCTAAGCAACAATGCGGGAAAATCGCAACGCATCCGCACTTGGTTGCGGATGCTTGCGATTTTCCCGCAGCCCCATTCACTTCTATGGGGCCTGCGTTGCGTGAAAAACGCAGAATATAGAGCATGCTGCGATTTTCACGCAACGCAGAAGTGATGCGTGAAAATCACCGCTCATGTGCAAAACCCTTATAGAAATGAATGGGTCCGGATTCAGTGCAGGTGCAATGCGTCCTCCTCACGCATTGCACCCGCGCGGAAAACTCGCCCGTGTGAAAGGGGCCAAAGAGGACGGCAAGCAAGTGATGCCACCAGGGTGCTGCTCTGAGGTAGCTGTTTTCCTCAACAGACCAAAGGTCCTTTTGACTCATTATCTTCCTCGGAGTTTGTACACCCAGACACTGTGTCCCATCGCAGACAGTCCCACTAACAGGCACCACCCCCTAGAGTGCAGAAAGTCCTGCACTGAAGAGCAGAAGAGAGGGGTGAGACAACCACTTTAACATACAGAAAAAAAAGGTATCCTTTTAATTACCATGATCAACCCTACCAGGCAGTTTGCCTAATATAATAATGTTGACCATGCTAATAGAGGCTCTTTAAGCCAAAATACAGATGCCACAAAGTACAGAAAATACTTTCTCTCTGTAAATTCCACTCCTAGTTTTGGCTTACAAATACTGATCTAAAAAACTGCCCAAAATATTGCTGTATGATATGATAGGGATCTGCAGGTGTAAAGAAATCAAACAACAGTAAAGTACCTGAATAATGCCCCAAATCCCCTCCATTCCTCATAATGTTTTAGTCATATACCACCCATGACATCTGAAACAAATCACTGGCCTCAGGAAAATACAACATAAGAACATTGAGAACACTGGATGGCTTCTAGGTTATGTGAAGTCTGGGCTTGTCATCACTACATTTAGGACAGCAAAGCCCAGTGGGGAGGATGGGTGCTAGGATAAAGGGGGTTTGAGATGATAAAGCATATATTTTTTTTTTCTAAAATGGCAGCGTATCTGCCATTTAAAAAAATAATAATTGGCCAATCCCTTTAAGTGCGCGCACTTTTTACTTTCCATAAAACAAATATAGCTGCATGCCAATTTGCAAAACTTAGCAGTTCAATCTGTTAACAGAAACAAAATTAAGCCTTCTGAAAAATTGTGCCCCCAAAATGCCCACTGCCACTTTAAGCATGTCTTTCTTTCTGCGGGGAGATGTATTTCAAGAGCCATTTATACTGTCCCCTTTAATATTCCCTATTATGCTGTACTTCATTGTATCATTTTGAAATAATACGGGATGAAATACATACCATTATGCTGAGCTTGCTGTTGAAGCAGCATTATTGATGAGGCTGTTCTAACTCTACTATTGTTTTTCTATCACATAAAAGCGTATCTAGAGCAGACAAAACCCTGTAATATTAAAAATTGCCTTACCTCCAATGATTGCCTTATAAAATATATATATATGCTATACATTTCTATTCTTTTGCTTATTACAACTTCATAACATATAACTTTCATTTCCTGAGCATAGGGATGATTACTGCTGAGTGAACTGGGTGCCATTAGTCTTGACCTTTTGAGCCGAGGCTGACATCGCCTTGTATTTTTTTTTTTTTTACAACCATTATTTTAGATGTTGTTCCTCACTTACAATTAATAGAATTGTAAGGAGGACACTGCTGCTTGTAATATTGTCCTTCCATGTTAGAAACCATTTGTTGAAGCAATATAGTGAACAAAAAAAAGCTTGCTATGTGTCTAGCGTAAGTTTACCACAATCGTCATCCATAACTCATGTCAGGATGATGAATTTAATGATGCATAAATATGATTTGTAAGTGTAATTTCACTATAAAATACTAAATCAATACCATTCTGGATTGCTATTTGTTTTAACCAATGCACAGAATGTCATTATGCCCTTGAGATGAGAAGCTAAAAACCTGGAATGACAAAGTGCTCTGTGAAATAACTTTACCACATTGTTCTTATATTAGAGCACAGATCCTATAAATAGCATGAAGCTTTCATTGGGCTCTCAATATACCTTCGTTAATATAAGTCTTAATATAGGCACTCAATTGTGTATGATGATGATATAAAGTATTTTATGGGTCAAATATGAAGCTATCAAATATACTGAGGTTCAGGGTAAACAGGAGAGAAAATACTAATGAAATATCCTAACTGCCAATATGCAACATGCCCCTAGGTTATCCTTTAACCACTACATTAATGTAACAGTCCTAAAATGTCTGCTCTATTTCATCCTTTAAAATGGTAAATTGACTCACAAAACAATGAGTTAGGGTCCTTATACACTAGCGTTTTCAGGATTGGGTATAGAGTTCCGTCGTCGGGGCTCTATGCCGGAAAGAAACACTTCAGTTACAGATAATACACAGTTCGAACGGATCCAGTTGTATTAACTAACTATTTTTTAACATTGCCAAGACGGATCCATCATGAACTCCATTGAAAGTCAATAGGGGACAGATACATTTTCTATTGTGGCAGATTGTGCCATGATGGATTCATTTTGCTCCGCATCCCAGGACGGAAAGAGTACAGCAGCATGTTGCGGTATTTTCTCCATCCAAAGAATGTTCAGTGACTGAACTGAAGACATCTTGATGCATACTGAACGGATTTCTCTCCATTGAGAATGCATGGGGATAATCCTGGTCAGTATTCATCCGGCATAGAGCTCCGACGACTCTATGCCGGATCCTGAAAACTCTAGTGTGAAAGGGCCCTTAATTAAAAGTAATGGTGGCCAATCCTGATAATGTACATTAAAGGTATAACAATCTTCTGTGTTAGGATGATGGTTAACTTTAACAGCCTAAGTAGTGGTGTCAAACACTATATTATATTGTTACAGGCAATGTGTCTGCAATACACACTGCACACATGTACTGTATCTCTCAATGTTACAGGTAGTGGGTATGTAAGCACTGCACCAACAAACTGGTTTGACTTTGGGCAAGATAGACCTAAGGGCATTATCCTGGTAGTAGTCACCTGGTAGTCAGTTTTTAACGATACAGGGATCTGGACTTCGCTGCAGAGGAGTAACCAGGTTGCTACCTTTTGTAATAATGCCGGTGTGATTGGCAGTTGACCTACTGAGACACCTGTGCCAAGCACCGAGGGGTCAGGCAAGCTGAGGTCAGGGCAGGCAGAATGCGTGTGAATCTGTGAAACAAGTCAGAGATCGGGACATGCGGCAAAGGGTCAATATGGCAAACAGGCTATGGTTAGAATAGTCAGTGGAGAGTCAGACTCGGTTAACAGGGAGACAAACATAACAGCACACCTTCACTTTTAAATAGCTAGCTAGGTAACCTAAAGTTCAGACACCCTCCCCTAGGGGAAGGTGCCTTGAGGGACATCTCTTGACAAATTTCTACCTATGAAACTGGCTGACCTGTTACATGTGCACTTGGCAGCTGAAGGCATCCATGTTGGTCCCATGTTCATATGTTACATCATAGCTGAAAAAATATAGTTGTAATATACAAATGAGCCACTAGAAGCAACAGGGATGTTGCTGTTACACCTAGAGGTATAGCTCTCTCTGCAACTGCTGTGCCCTCTCCACTTTGATTGACAGGAAGAGACATGATGATGTTTTCACTGCCTGGCCTTGTCAATCAAAGTGCCGAGGGTGCAGCAATTGCATGAGAGCAGAGCCTCTAGGTGTAATGACAACACCCCTGTTGATCCCATAGGCTCATTTGAATCTATGAATGTTGAACAAAAACAGATGTAAATACAAATCTGCTGACATGCCCTTTAAGTACCCAGCAGTGCCCAGCTATTGGTTTAGAGAGAATAGGGAGCATGTGCTGGCAATTTAAGGACCAGAAAGAGTGCACACCCTAGGGACAAACCCTTGAGTTCATGAGAGGAGGTGCATGTTACGACCTGCAGCAGAGGGGCACATGGAAAGCTGACAGCCAGGCCTGCTGCTAGTAACTAGGGGAGAACAAGTGGGTCCTGATCACCGCCCAACAGAGGGGCTAGCCTAGTGAATGATGCTGTCCCTGTGCCCACTTAAGTATAACACTTAAGTTTGTCAGGAATTGCTAAACATAATTCTCAAAAAAGTAGTAGATAATATAGCCACCCTAATATGTTTGCTGAAACATTAATGTCCTCAGGGGTATAGTGAAACACCAATGCTACTATCCAAGTTCTGCCTCCCCAAACCTAATTACAGTCGTAAATAATATTGCAAAATTAACTTTTTCTCCAAAAGCATCATTGACAGTAGCATCAACCTATCAGAAAGGTAAATCATGGACCATTCATCGCACCCTTGGTGCGCACACTCTCTCCACATCTAATATCTATTGTGCATGACATTGAACTTCATGTTATTCTTCTTAGCATCACTGCACACGTCTGAGGACTAGTGGAATGAACAATACTACAGTAAGTGTGCATGCTCTGATACTAGGTTTAGAATATTGGAAACACTGTAAAAATATAAGAATTTGCCCTGAAACTTAATTTATAATTAAAGGCTATGTACACCTTTGGGGCTTTTTTTTTATTATTATTGCATTATACCTATTTGGAGCTAAAATTGGTCTTTATTAACAATATGGAATCCTTTTTTGTGTATAGAGCTGACATGCTGTAGTAGGCTACTTACCACTCGCGTTTGGTGCGGATCCGTCATGAATCTGCACAAACGCATACGTTCAGATATTACAACCATCTGCATCCATTCAGAACAGATCGGTTTGTATTATCTTTAACATATCCAAAACAGATCCGTCTTGAACACCATTGGTGTTTTGGTGTCCGCCTCCAAAGCGGAATAAAGGTTGAACGGAGCCAAACTGATGCATTCTGAGCAGATCCATTCAGAATGCATTAAGGGCAAAACTGATCCTTTTTCGACCGCTTGTGAGATCCTTGAATGGATCTCACAAACAGAAACTAAAACGCCAGTGTGAAAGTAGCCGTAGCTGCGTGTGGATTTTTTGTCTTTTCCGTCATCTGAGGAGCAGATGGACTTTTTATCTGTGCTCTCTGACCTTATAAAACACTCATTATAACTCAATCCTTATCTTACTGATAAGAATGTGGCTTAAAAAAGTGTTTATGACCTCTTAGTAGTTTAAAGATAAAGGTAATTAGATGACCAGCACAAAGTGAAAGTACCAGTCACACAGCTAGAAAAAGAACTAACCCTTTGTGACTGAACAGCTCAAAATTTTTAATAAAAGCCAATTGAAAATATGATTTTTTGCCAAAGACACATTAAATGCAAAAAAAAAAAAAAAAATGGACCCCAAAGGTCTTTAAAGATGATTATAAAAGATGTTTAAGGGCACGACCACATAGTCACGATTCCACGTGCAGTCTTGGCAGCCAAAATGGGGCATGGATCATAAAAGGAGAGAAAGAATAAAGGGAAGATATGACCATCTCTTTATTTTTAATTTTCTCCTGGTTTTGGATCTCCTCACATCTCATGCACAGCTCCAACACATAAAACATTATGCAGTATGGTTAAGTATGTACAGTATGTTACCCATTGAAACCTATCGTAAAATAAACTAACACGTATAATGTAGTGGGGTATGTGTTTCTTTTTTAGATCCACCATTGATGAAAAGCATAGTAGAATACAGTGTTCATTAGATACGAACCTATATGAAATTATTTGGGAATATAATTTTTGGGGAGTTTATTGCTACAATGAATAACATTTTGCTGCTGATAGAAACTACTCAATCACAGCAATGGCATTTTTTAATGCCATTTCAGGGAAAAATTATTCATTACCACAAAGCACAAGGAAATTCGGCTTGGCGGAAATAAAATTTTCCCTGAAATTCAGATGGAAGTCCACTTCTGATATTTAAATTCGCTCAACCCTACTTTTAAACATGACTTGCTGCAAAAAGATATTTTAGGGAATCTGAGTTCCGAATTTATTTGGGGTTTGCACTGGGTATGTATTTAGAGGGTCTGGTTATGATTAGGCGGTCTGTTCCAGGATCTTTGGGAGTCTATTCTGTTTGTTTAGTGGGGTTGGTATTTATTTCTGGGTCTCATTTTTTAGTACAGGGTCTGGTCTGAATTTATTTGAGTTATAATAGAGGCTGGAGATGGCTGCAGAAGTCAGGGTCAAAAGATATCTTAGCAGCAAACTATGCAGTGATTAGAAGAAGGTGTCATGGTGGTCTGGGTCAGATGGAGATGATGAAGCAAGAGAATGTCCACAACTGAATCAATCAATTTATAGAGAATCTATCATGTCTTTTGATATGTCGCAAAAATGCCAAAGTGGTAATTCTCAGAAGAAAGAGTGGCTTGTTCGCTTGTACTGAATGAGCCTGGAAAATTGGGAGCAGCAACAGTACAGTGTGGATGTGGAAGCAGTAGGGTAATTGTGGCAGTAGTAGCAGCACTGCATGGAATAGACAAGGCAGTAATGTGTGTAGTAATAGATGTGTAGTAGTAGTAGTGGTGACTGTGTAACAGTAATGGCAGTGGCCGTAGAGGTAATGGAAGTGTCAGTAGGAGATTAGCAGCAGGGACTAACAATTGGAGTGGGGGTGACAGCAGCAGACATATGGTACGAAACATAATGGTCAGCAAGGGTAAATCTATTCATCAGCCTCACCGATCCATGCCACATTCATTCAGTGATGTTTTGAACAGTGGCGAAATCCCTCTCTGAAATGACACTGGAGGATGGGCAAGATAAACCAGAGAGAGCATAATGGGCCAGTTTGGAAACTGTTCCAGTCTGACTGCCCAGAAGTCCATGGGGTCAGGAGACACAGTATATTCTGGGGAAAGGCTTCTGTTGTTTATAGAACAAGACATTCGTAAACCATTTTTTTATTGAACTTTTTTTTATAGCTGTCCAGAAGTACGTATATAATGCAACAGAATTTAATTTTGGTGAAGTTGTGGAAGTGCGCCACATTTGCCAAATGATGAGAGTCAATTTTTTTATGAATTAAATTGATCTTACTCTAGCTTAACTGCCACCAACTTTATCAGGCGGGAGTTCAGCTTCCACATAAGATAATTTGCTGGTCACAAATAGTTTTCTCAGGGCCACACATTCTGTTACAGATGTCTCACAATGAAGCCAAGGAGAGGTATGAACAAGAGAAGAAGCAGCTGATGATAATGATGGCAAAGACTCTGTACTTCTTAGGGATACAAGCTGGCTGCCACAAAGAGGACAAGGGGAAGGAGGACAGATTTGTTCTGAATGGAAATTCTGGCCAGTTCTATATTCCCATGGGATCCAGTTATGTTGCAATAGAGCCTTGGTACCTATGCCCATAGCTTATTTTAACCCTGCAGATCTTGCATATGGCTGTAGTTTTTTTATGTCAGCCTTGTCAGCTAGGGGCTGCTGAGCTTGGCATAGTTTTGGCACATTTTAAGGCCGCAGCCACAGTATCAGTGACATCACCAGTTCCTTAGCTGACCACAATAGATCTGACTCTGACAGTTTTTTGAGAGGTTTTTGCCAAGAATTGCCTATCTTGTTACCATTGCAATCACATCCATTCTACTCTTATACCATCTCCTCCTAAGCACCCCGATCTACTCCCAGATCCTATCCAACACTCAATCATCATCTTCACCCTCCATGCCACTTTTCTCTCCCAATTCTCTGCTCTGTATTCACCCTAATTGGCACTGTCGCTACTACTTCCCCCACCGCCACCCCCATGACTATGGCTGCTACTACTACTAGCTATTTGCTACCAATAACACACCTATGCATGAGGTCCCTCGTCTTTCCCTAAACCCCTTCCTCATTGACTATCTATTGCATGTACTGGGGTTTTGTCACCTCTTGTTAGGAAAAAAGAAGGCAGCCCATTACACTGTACACATTTACAATGGCAATAAATACAATTTTTGCAGTGTAATGTGTTTGAAGTACACACTCTGATGCAAAGGCTCTTCACTAACACTCAGTTATGACAAGGCAATTTTTGGGTAGTAATGGGAAATTTCTATTCAAGTAGACACTGCAAAAGCATTATACCTTAACCCACAAACAGTTATAATTTGCATTATGGATCTGAAATGAGGAAGTATTACACACTCGTTGTAATCTGATGAAGGGGCTAATATGGCCAAGAAAAGCATCCAATAAAGAATATTAAAATGATCATGCTTACCCTGCGCCTTTCATCCACTAACAAGGACAGCGCTCCCTCATCTTCTTAATATGTTTCTTGATACATGTGTAATTTGTGTTATGGATGTGAAATGTGATAGAATTATTGAACACTTTTTTTCACAGATTAATACGTGCTCACTAAAACTTGTGCAATATTTTTGCAGGGATGATACATGACAAATCATTTCAACTAGACGCTGCGAGGCAGTATGCCTTCACTTGTGTGTAATTTGTGTCATGGATGTGAAGTACGGTGGAATAATTAAACACTTTTTTCACAGAAAAACACACAGGGCTCAGGTGGCTGAGATAAGTAGGTGCTCCACCCTCCTGTCCCCTGGCCAGCCAGATTTATCAGCATCTGCTCCAGGATGTAAAGGAGTGGTATGACATAATTCATCCCATAGTCCTGGTGACTAAAAATAAATGTCCTCCTCAAAGGGCCTCAGCGAATGGCAGTTGTCACTTATGAGCTGATACTGCTTAACGTCGAAGTTACACCTGGAAGTTGTCCTATCTGCCTCATCATCAAGAAATCAGGCACAGGTTTCCTCTGCTGCTCTAGAGTCAATCCAATATGTGGAGTGGGGATTTCAAACACGTGGAAACATTGCATATTAGGCTATGTAAGGGAACACCATTCTGCCTTTGCAGTTCAAGGAGGGCGTGTTTTGCATGGTAAGAGTGGCTGAAGAGCATGCACAGTTTCCTTGACATTTTCAAGGCGTCTTGCAGTTGGGTGAAAGACTTCAGGAATCTAGTGACAAAAAGATTGAGATGTGTGCCATGTAGGACGCGTGGTTCAGCTATCCTTGATGCAGTGCAGACAGAATGTTCTTCCCGCTATCAATGACCATGGTTCCTATCTCCACTAAGTGAGGAGACAGCCAGGATTCAATTTCTTGGTTGATGAAATTTAGCAGTTCTCCCCCGGTGTGACCCCCATTTGTTCAGGTTGACTAGGTGCAGAACCAAATGACAATGCTGTATGCTGCATAGTTGGTATGCTAGAAGAGCATTCAGAACTGTGCCAACAGTGGAGGCTGAGGACAAGGCGGAGACTGAGGAAGTAGAGGAGAACATTGGCGCTGGAATCAAAGCATGAGGGCACGTTTGGCTCCAGAACTCACACTGCTGCCACTCTGCTGGTTCACATCCACGCTTGCACTCTGCTAGCCCATCCGCATGCTGACACCCTGCCCTTGTCTCACGGGCAAGCTGCCACCCTCACCCCCTGATGATGATGAAGCCCCTTCGTTACCCGGCTCCCATGTGTGATCGGCTACATCATCATCCATTATTGTGTGGTCGCCACTTATGTCACCCTCACCAGTCTCATGGCTGCATCCCTAACCACTGGCAACACCTGCTCCTATGCAGCTGTCATCGTCGCTACTTGCAGGTGAGGGCACAGAGATTGATCCTGGGCCAGGGAAGCTAAATGTGGTGTCAGAGGAACCCACTGACTCCTGGCTGTGGGTGTCTGAGGTCAGTCGACATGATATTGAATTCCAAATCAACCATTCAAGTACAGCAGGATTGGTCATCAAAACACTACCACTGGATGACACTGGCAGCTCTGGACTGTTGCTGTGGCCACTGCTACCCCGACCCTTCTTCTGCTGCTACTTTTGCCAGCTCCAGCAACATTTCTGCCACTGCCCGTTCTTTTGTAGGGCCCGGACAACTGTCTGTTGAACATACTGTACATGTCAATGTGGACACCCGACTAACAGTAGAACAAGACAGGTTATGCACTCCAATTTGAGAATCAAGGCGTAATAGAATTGCTTATCTATTAAACATGATGGACACCCCAATAACAGTAGAACTAGACAGCTTATTCACTCCAATTTGAGAAACAAGACATAATACTATAGCTTATGTATTAAATAAGGAGGACACTGTTTATTTAGATAGCTCTGCGCCCTATAAAGGGGATGATGCAAACTGCACTGACTCCTATGGATCCCTTCAGCTTCACCCTATGATCCCCCTACAGTGTGTAAAAGATCTCCATACAATCTCCCTACACCCTCCCGATCCAATTTTACACAGTTAAAAGCTTTTAGCAACACTGTCCCTAGCGCTTCTCTATGCTCAGCTCACAGTAAAATGGCAGTGACTGTGTGGGATGAGGCTTTTAAAGCATTGTGATATCACACAAAGGGCCGCTGACTAGATGTCTGCACGGAATTATGAGTGATCTGGCATTCCCAGGCTTCTTACTTTCATTTTGTAACACACGTAGCCGCCATTTTGGGATAAAATTATTCGTTACCACGAATCACAAGAAAATTTGGATTAGTTGCGAGTTTGGATTGAATTCCACTTTTCTTCGATTCGCTCAACACTAATTGCAATGATAATGCACAATGACCTCCCCACAATGAGCCAAACATCTGCATCCATGATTCCTTTATATATTTTAAAATTTAGCCAATACCTGCCCAGTAAGAGGGCAAGGTATGGCATGAAATGTATAAGCTATACGAGAGTACCTCTGGGTACACTCACAGGTTCTGGGTTTATCAAGGGAAAGACACCCGGATTAAATCCCCAGAATGCCATCCCAACCTAGGAGTGAGAAAATAGTGTGGATCAGGGTTTCTACCTGTATGTGGATTACTTGTAAACAAGCATAACACAATTTAAAGTTCCTAAATTCCAGAGACACTGTAGCTTGCGGTACAGTATACAAAAATAAGAGAGGCATCCCTAGACCCCTGCTCAGGCAACCATTTAGCATGACAGCAGGGCTCTCCTCAATAAGAACAAGTTAGTGGTTAAGTATAAGCACGAGAGGGATGTCCTTGTACTGACCACTAGTGATGTTGCAAACATCAAATTTTCCGTTCGCGAATGGCGAACGCGAACTTCCGCAAATGTTCGCAAGCGGGCGAACCGCCATAGACTTCAGTAGGCAGGCGAATTTTAAAACCCACAGGGACTCTTTCTGGCCACAATAGTGATGGAAAAGTTGTTTCAAGGGACTAACACCTGGACTGTGGCATGCCGGAGGAGGATCCATGGCAAAACTTCAATGGAAAATTACATAGTTGACGCAGAGTTGGGTTTTAATCCATAAAAGGCATAAATCACCTAACAATCCTAATTTTTTTTTGAACAACGTGGTTTAAAACATCTAGTGTGTGTATACGATCAGGTATGATGTTGTATCGATCAGGGTTACGGGGTTGTATCGATAAGGGTTACGGCCGCTTCACAGACATTGACAGACCAAACTCCCCTTTTAATGCACCGCAAACAACCGCAAACAGTTCATTTGCACAACCACAAACTCCCCATTTGCACAAGGTTGAATACCAATCTAGCCATGTCCCGGTGATGTCATTGAAGGTTTCTTCCTCCACCCAGCCACGTACAACACCAAGGGTCCCCGAAAGGTGAATTGAATAGATTTTTTGAACGGGGAGATGGTTAAAAAAACGCTGGCTCCCTCCCCTTTGTTTTAATCCACGGTGACTGCGTCTGCGCCGTGCAATTTACTGTCACACCCGATATGAGTGGTATTTTCTGTAGTACTATTCTCATCAGTTTAATCCCTGTTACATCCCATATCAGGGATTGCCTTTTGTGAAAAAAAATTTAGGCCGGGTACCTTCGACTGCCTTCACAGTGACAGACCAAACTCTCATACACCAAACTAAATTGATTTTAGGAACCGGGAGATGGAAAAAGCAGCTTGGTCGGTCCTCTTACTCCCAAATTGGGGCACTGCGGGTGCACAGAGCACTGTGCTGTGACACCCTATATGAGTGGTGTCTTAACTAGTACTATTCCTATCAGTTTAATGCCTGTTACATACCCTATCCGGGGACGTCTGTCGAATTGATTAACCATTGACGAATTAGCGAACCATTACGACATCATGAAATAATTTAGTTCTGAGCTCTGTACTTGCTTTGTATTGGAATTGATGGGGATTTTTTTAATTGTCTGCATTATTTCTAATAAACTATTAAGAGACTTTATTATGACTTTTTATTTTATGTATTAAAAACCCATACAACATAAAAAAAAAAAAGGTAAATTAAATCGCTTTTGGTCTGACCATAATGAAGCAACGGCCTTATCATCTGGGGTGTGGCAACATTGCCACACACTCATAGAGGTGATGATTGCTTCATTGTGATACGCAAGCCCCTTCACCACAACAAGGTAACGATCACGAAGGGGAATTGACACTTGTATGTGCCTTTTTTTTTTTGGTTTGTTTTTGCAGCCACAGTGCTGCACCATAGACAGAAAAATTAGGCATGTACACATGCCTGAAAAGTAATGGCATTGTTGCAGCCACTATTGTAGTAGCGGCCGGAAAAATTTATGTTTTCCAGGCAGAAAAGTGACTAAAACATTGCGGCTGGAACCCTAGTTGGTGGCGGAGAATTCACGAAAGCCATCCGGCATGCAGACATTAAATACAGCAGCGTGGGGACCATTTTGAGGCCAAGGCATGTAATCAGGCCTTTTGTTAGTCAAACGTATCCCCCACTGTCAGTCCCTTCGGGATCCATGCGTCATTCAACTTTATGAAGGTGAGGTAATCAACACTTTTTTGACCGAGGCGACTTCTCTTGTCAGTGACAATGCCTTCTGCTGCACTGAAGGTCCTTTCTGACAGGACACTTGAAACAGGGCAGGCCAGAAGTTCTATGGCAAAATGGGATAACTCAGGCCACAGGTCAAGCCTGCACACCCAGTAGTGAAGGGGTTCATTGCTCCTCAGAGTGTCGATATCTGCTGTTAAGGCGAGGTAGTCTGCTACCTGTTGGTCAAGTCGTTCTCTAAGACTGGATCCCGAAGGGCTGTGGCGATGAGTAGGACTGAAAAAGCTCCGCATGTCCTCCATCAACAACACATCTGTAAATCGTCCAGTCCTTGCCGCCGTGGTAGGAGGAGGATTACACTCACCTCTTCCCCTGTTAGATTCCCGTGTGCTGTGACATCCACCCCCTTATAAGCTATGTAAAGCACATTTTTTAGTTTGGTTTTGAACTGCTGCATCCTTTCCGACTTTCGGTAATTTGGTAACATTTCTGCCACTTTCTGCTTATACCGGGGGTCTAGTAGCATGGCCACCCAGTACAGGTCGTTCTCCTTCATCCTTTTAAAATGTGGGTCCCTCAACAGACATGACAGCATGAAAGACCCCATTTGAAAAAGGTTGGATGCAGAGTTACTCATTTCCCGTTCCTCGTCCTCAGTGATGTCATTGACGGTCTGTTCTTCCCCCCAGCCACGTACAACACCATGGGTCCCAGATAGGCAGGGCCGGCGCTACCATAGGGGCAAGGGGGGCAATTGCCCCCGGGCCCCCGAGTCCTTAGGGGCCCCCGGCACCGGCCCGCCCCGGCTGCTGCAAACTAACACTAATGCAGCGTTAGTAACGCTTGCTATTATTTACACATAATGTCTGTGAGTCAGAGCCAGTGTCAGTCACAACACATTACACTTAGCTGTCGGCACTCGGCAGGCTTTGCGCAGCGGCGGCGCAGGCAGCAGCAGTCTGCAGACTCAGAGACTGTGAAGGCCGGGCCCGCCTCCCGGCCTGAACGAGCGAGAAGGGGGCGGGGCCTGTGGCTGCTCTGAGCTCCGCTGCGTGCGCAGTCCGTCTCCCTCGCAGTCCCAGTCTCCCAGAACTTCAGAAGACTAGAGAAGTACCGCCGGTATTTATGCCATGAGGGCCATGGGGGGGGGAGATGTGTTGCTGCCATGTGGCCATGGCACATGGAGGGGAGAAATGTGCCATGGGAGCTGGGGGGGAGAGATGTGCCATGGGGGGGAGAGATGTGCCATGGGGGGGGGGGAGGAGAGATGTGCTGCTGCCAGCCCAATGGCGCAAGGATTGGAGTGGGAGAAATGTTCCATGGGGGGGGGGGAGTATGCTGCTATGGAGGGGGTGGGAAGAAATAATGTGACATGAAGGGGGTGATGTAAAAAGGAGAAGGTGATGACGTGACATGGATGGAGCTGGGGCGGGTGACATTGAGGAGGTTAACTGTGACATTGAGGGGGAGAAATGTGACATGGATGCTGGGGGGCATCATTGGAAGCAGCACTTTTTACTGGCACATTATTGGGGTCATTTCTTACTGGCACATGATTGAGGGGCATCTATGGAGGCACTTCTTACTGGCACATTATTGGGCACTTTTTACTGGCACATTATTGGGGGGCACTATGGGGGCTTCTACTGAGGCCACAAAGAAGGGGTATTTTATATGGGGGGCTCTGTGTGGTACTAGTATTATCAGGGGTATTATCTGTTTCTGCAGTATAGTATTGGGGAGCACAGCGGCACAGTATTGGGGGTAGTAGGATGATTCGTCCAGAAGATGGGAGGATGATGGAAAAGTAGTAAACTAAGATTTTTTTTTTGTTGTCAAACTGCAGAGATGGAAAATGGCGGTCTGGTCTGAAAGGAGAAGACGGGGTCAAAGAACATCTACATTAAAGGAGATGTCACTGGATGTAAGAGGTATGGGGCGCTGTATTTCTGTATGCTGCCATAGAGAGGGGGAGAAATAATGTGACGCGAAGGGGGTGATTGATGACGTGACATGGAGGGGGGCCCCTTATTGTTTTTCGCCCCCGGGCCCCATTTCACCTAGAACCGGCCCTGCAGATAGGTGACAACAACGAGCACCCTGGGGTGCCTGCTGTGGTTGGTCTTCCTCCTCCTCATTCCTCCTCTGACTCCTCTTCCTCATACTCCTCTTCCAGCGTTGCCGCAGGTTCGTCAAGCGATGATGACAAGGCTGTTTCTGTTGGTGATGGTGACCACAACTCTTCCTTTTACTCTTCACGCTCATCTACAGCCTGATCCAGCACTCTTCGCAGGGCATGCTTCAGGAAGAAAACAAATGGGATGAGGTCGCTGATGGTGCCTTCGGTGCAACTGACTATGTTTGTCACCTCCTCAAAAGGACGCATGAGCCTACAGGCATTGCGCATGAGCATCCAGTAACGTGGCAAATAAATTCCCAGCTCCGCAGAGGCTGTCTTAGCACCCCAGTCATACAAATACTCGTTGACGGCTTTTTCTTGTTGGAGCAGGCGGTCGAACATTAGGAGTGTTGAATTCCAACGTGTCGGGCTGTCGCAAATCAAGCGCATCACTGGCATGTTGTTTCGCCGCTGAATATCGGAAAAGTGCGCCATGGCCGTGTAGGAACGCCTGAAATGGCCACACATCTTCCTGGCCTGCTTGAGGACGTCCTGTAAGCCTGGGTACTTAGACACAAAGCGTTGTACGATGAGATTCAACACATGTGCCATGCACGGCACATGTGACAACTTGCCCAAATTCAATACCGACAGCAAATTTGTTCCATTGTCACACACCACTTTGCCGATTTCCTGTTTGTGCCGGGTCATCCACTGATCCACCTGTGCGTTCAGGGCGGACAGGAGTTCTGGTCCTGTGTGGCTCTCTGCTTTCAGGCAAGTCAACCCCAAGACAGCGTGACACTGTCGTATCCGGGATGTGGAATAGCCCCTGGGGAGTTGGGCGGATTCAGTTGATGTGCAGCCAGACGCCGCAGCAGAAGAGGACTCAGCCGAGGAGGATATCGAAGCGGATGGAGTAGGAGTAGAGGAGGTGGCAGTAGGTCTGCCTGCAAGTCGTGGCGGTGTCACCAACTCCGCTGCGGAGCCACGCATTCCATGCTTGTCAGCCGTCAGCAGGTTGACCCAATGCGCAGTGTACGTGATATACATGCCCTGACCGTGCTTTGCAGACCAGGTATCAGTGGTCAGATGGACCCTTTCCCCAACACTGTAAGTCAGTGAATAGGATGGTTGGACAAATAACCAGTTAAATAACCGGCTGTATGTCCAGAAAAAAACACCAAGGGAGGCGCCAAACCCCAGAGTCACCGAATGGCTATGTAGTGTAGGGTATAGCCATAATCGAGTGTGATAGCCCCAAGTGGGTAATGACTCTAATATTGATTCTTTGGAGACATAAGTTAAGTAGATGGAGTCTATACTCACTTCACAGGGGGGGAAACACAGGATAAAGCTCAAGACACCTGTGTCTCTCCGCCCCTGGCCAGGGTCGCGTAACAGAATGGTACAAATCAGCGGCTGCTCACGCACAGGATTCTGGTCAATAAGGTTTATTAGGGTGAAAACACTGGCCCAAGCGTTGAGGCTTATAGTCCTCCTTCTTCAGGGTCTTACTTGGGTCAGGGACCGATGTCCCTTCTTTTGTAGGTGGGGTAGGAGGGAGTTAATTCCTCCTAAGTGCAACTAGGAGGAATTAACTCCCTCCTACCCCCACCTACAAAAGAAGGGACATCGGTCCCTGGACCCGAAGTAAGACCCCTGAAGAAGGAGGACTATAAGCCTCCGAAACGCGTTGGGCCAGTGTTTTTCACCCTAATAAACCTTATTGACCAGAATCCTGTGCGTGGGCAGCCGTTGATTTGTACCATTCTGTTACGCGACCCTGGCCAGGGGCGGAGAGACACAGGTGTCTTGAGCTTTATCCTGTGTTTCCCCCCCTGTGAAGTGAGTATAGACTCCATCTACTTAACTTATGTCTCCAAAGAATCAATATTAGAGTCATTACCCACTTGGGGCTATCACACTCGATTATGGCTATACCCTACACTACATAGCCATTCGGTGACTCTGGGGTTTGGCGCCTCCCTTGGTGTTTTTTTCTGGACATACAGCCGGTTATTTAACTGGTTATTTGTCCAACCATCCTATTCACTGTCTTCAAAGGGGCTTGGAAGTCATTTTCATCCCCCCAACACCTGTGCTGCCCCCCTACAATCCTTGCTATTCTTCCTGACATCTGATTCAACCCTAACCTACCTTCATTTTCACTGTCTTATCTCCACCACCCTGTTGGCGCCTAATAATCCGGGGTAACTCTGTTTAGACAGAATTACTCAAACCTCTCTTTTCTTTCCTCATTACATTTGCCCAACACTGTAAGCCAGAGATGCCATGACTTCCTTTTCAATGATATTGTAGAGGTTTGGGATTGCCTTTTTTGAAAAAAAAATTTCGTCCGGGTACCTTCCACTGTGGTGTCCCAATAGCGACAAATTTTTTGAAGGCCTCAGAGTCCACCAGCTGGTATGGTAAAAGCTGGCGGGCTAAGAGTTCCATCAAGCCAGCTGTCAGTCGCCGGGCAAGGGGATGACTCTGTGACATTGGCTTCTTAGGCTCAAACATGTCCTTGACAGACACCTGACTGTGGGCAGATGAGCAGGAACTGCTGAAGGTGAGAAATGGAGTGGCGGTTGGTTGAGAGGGGGCAGGGAGGACAGCAGTGGTTGACGTGGCTGAAGATGCTGGACCAGGAGGAACATGGTGGCTTTCAGTTTGTGTGCTGCTTGTACTCATGTGTTGATCCCATAGGCGTTTGTGATGTGAGATCATGTGCCTTCGCAAAGCAGTTGTACCAAGGTGGGTGTTGGACTTCCCACGACTCAGTTTCTTTTGGCACAGGTTTCAAATGGCAATGTTATCAGAGGCAGACACCCAAAAAAAATGCCACACTGCTGAGCTTTGCAATGACGGCATTATGGTGGTGGCAACAGCATGTGTTGACTGGCGTGCTGTCTGGCTGACCCCAGGTGCCGATACATGCTGTCTGACTGTGCCACTAACTCCTTGCGACGACCTCCCCCTGCTTCCAACTCGTCTCCTCATTCTCTCTGTCTCCCCTTCTGAACTTTCCCCCTCTTCTTCTCTTCGAGCAGACACCCACGTGGCATCCGTGGACACATCGTCATCATCAACCGCTTCACTTGTATCTGACACCTCAGCAAAGGAAGCAGCAGCGGGTACAACATCATCATCATCATCATCACACTGTACGTCCATGTGTGTAATCCTGCCTGACTGAGACATATCCCTGTAATCTACATCATCTGGCAATAATGGTTGCGCATCACTAATTGCATCCAACTGATGTGTAAATAACTCCTCTGATGGATCAAGTGAAGCGGCTGTGGTGGCTGTGGTGGCTGTGGTGGTAGTGGTGGTGGTGGCGGCGGGCGGGTGCGTGGTAACTTGAGAGCAGGTGAACGAAGCTGAGCTGGAGAAGGATGGTGCATCAAGGTTCTTAGCGGAAGCTGTTGAAGATTGGGTGTCCTGTCTAAGCCAGTCAGCTATGTCCTCAGAATTTTTCGGGTTCAGGGTACGTGGCCTCTGAACACTAGGCATTATTCCAGGGAAAGTGGAAATCACAGCACCACGACCACGATGGCCCCTGCGGGGTGGCCTGCCTCTGCCTGTCAATTTTTTTTAGATAAGTGGTACTACGCGTGCTAGGTACTGTGCCACCCGGTATCAGTGGTGGGCACTGGCAGTGGGCACACTACAGTCTGTGGAAGTGGGCCTGACACACACTGGCAGCAGGCAAGCAACTGAATTTAGACTACTGTCTAAAAATTAAATGCCTTATTTATTGGCAAGCTACTGTGCCACCCGGTATCAGTGGTTGGCACTGGCAGTGGGCACACTACAGTCTGTGGAAGTGGGCCTGACACACACTGGCAGCAGGCAAGCAACTGAATTTAGACTACTGTCTAAAAATTAAATGCCTTATTTATCGGCAAACTACTGTGCCACCCGGTATCAGTGGTTGGCACTGGCAGTGGGCACACTACAGTCAGTGGAAGTGGGCACACACTGGCACACACTGGCAGCAGGCACACACTGGCAAGTGACACACACTGGCAGCAGGCAAGCAACTGAAATTAGACTGCGTAAAAATTAAATGCCTTATTTATCGGCAAGCTACTGTGCCACCCGGTATCAGTGGTTGGCACTGGCAGTGGGCACACTACAGTCTGTGGAAGTGGGCCTGACACACACTGGCAGCAGGCAAGCAACTGAAATTAGACTACTGTCTAAAAATTAAATGCCTTATTTATCGGCAAGCTACTGTGCCACCCGGTATCAGTGGTTGGCACTGGCAGTGGGCACACTACAGTCTGTGGAAGTGGGCCTGACACACACTGGCCGCAGGCAGCAACTGAATTTAGACTACTGTCTAAAAATTAAATGCCTTATTTATCGGCGAAGCTACTGTGCCACCCGGTATCAGTGGTTGGCACTGGCAGTGGGCACACTACAGTCTGTGGAAGTGGGCCTGACACACACTGGCAGCAGGCAAGCAACTGAAATTAGACTACTGTCTAAAAATTAAATGCCTTATTTATCGGCAGAGCTACTGTGCCACCCGGTATCAGTGGTTGGCACTGGCAGTGGGCACACTACAGTCTGTGGAAGTGGGCCTGACACACACTGGCCGCAGGCAAGCAACTGAATTTAGACTACTGTCTACAAAATTAAATGCCTTATTTATCGGCAAGCTACTGTGCCACCCGGTATCAGTGGTTGGCACTGGCAGTGGGCACACTACAGTCTGTGGAAGTGGGCCTGACACACACTGGCAGCAGGCAAGCAACTGAATTTAGACTACTGTCTAAAAATTAAATGCCTTATTTATCGGCAAGCTACTGTGCCACCCGGTATCAGTGGTTGGCACTGGCAGTGGGCACACTACAGTCAGTGGAAGTGGGCCTGACACACACTGGCAGCAGGCAAGCAACTAAATTTAGACTACTGTCTAAAAATTAAATGCCTTATTTATTGGCAAGCTACTGTGCCACCCGGTATCAGTGGTTGGCACTGGCAGTGGGCACACTACAGTCAGAGGAAGTCGGCCTGACACACACTAGCAGCAGGCAAGCAGCTGAAATTACACTAAAATGTAAAAATGAAATGCCTTTTTTTGATGCAAAGTCCTGTGCCACACGGGATGACAGGGGTGGGCACTGGCAGTGGGCACACTACAGTCAGTGGAAGTCGGCCTGACACACACTAGCAGCAGGCAATGTTGCAGCCCTAAAAAGGGCTTTTTGGGGTGCTGTCAGGACGCTGTCCTTACAGCAGAGATCAGATGAGTCTTTCAGGACTGGAGTGGACACTGAATTCACTAGCCTAGCTATCGATTTCCCTATTAAATCAGCAGCAACTACACTCTCCCTCCTCTCACTAAGACTGCAAATTCCGAATGAATCTAAAATGGATGCTGTTCAGGAGATGGGAGGGTCTGGGAGGGAGGGTATGCTGCTGATTGGCTGGAATGTGTCTGCTGACTGTGAGGTACAGGGTCAAAGTTTGCTCAATGATGATATATAGAGGGCGGACCGAACATCGCATGTGTTCGCCCGCTGCGGCGAACGCAAACAAGCTATGTTCGCCGGGAACTGTTCACCGGCGGATAGTTCGGGCCATCTCTAATAACAATTATACAGCATATATGTCCCATGCACAGCAAACATCCCAAACTTATACATTAATATAACTAAAAACATAACACACGAGAGTGGAGGTAAACCAATGGAATGGCCTGTTAATTAACTCATACCAGATACTCATTATCAACCAGATAACCATAGCATATTTTACAACCATAATAACAATAATAATACCAACAATAATACAACCACAAACCATAATAATTATAGAACAGAATATCATTGCGGATAAATTTATAGGTGACAACGCTGGCGGCAAAGTACGTAGTTCCTTGTGCAACCTAGGAATGGAGATGAGGAGAACACACAGCAGTTCCAACAGAGGCAGGACAACACTCTCCAAGGCCTGGAACAGTTTCATGACACCCCGCCAGCACCCTCACCCTGATGCGTGGCCTAGTGTCACAAGGCGGGAAAAATTTTGGAAGATGGTGAAGGAGTACATAGCAGACCATGTCAGCATCCTCAGCGATACCTCCGTGCCTTACAACTATTGGGTGTCCAAGCTGGACACGTGGCACAAATTGGTACTCTACGCCTCAGAGGTGCTCGCCTGCCCTGCCACCAGCGTTTTGTCAGGGCAGGAGCATCCTTCTGTCAAATGAAAATGCTGACAGGTCGACTCTTATAAAAATTACCAAATCCTGGCTGCTCTCACTCATAATGTTTTAGAGGGTCAACTCACCTGCAGGCCCTTATATATAATGTTTAACAGGGTCAGCTCACCTGCAGGCCCTCGCAATTCATGTTTTTTTAGCTTCAGATCACCTGCAGGCCCTCACATATAATGTTTAACAGGGTCTGCTCACCTGCAGGTCCTCACAATTCATGTTTTTTTATGGTCAGCTCACCTGCAGGTCCTCACATATAATGTTTTAGAGGGCCAGCTCACCTGTAGGCTCTAACATATAATGTTATAGAGGGTCAGCTCACTAGTGATGAGCGCAAAGACCCATAATCGATTTTGCGATATTTAACGAATAATTCGCATCATATTCGTCATATATTTGCGATTTCACAAAATTCATTATTTCGCATTCAATATCTTGACTTGCGATTAATTTTTCAAGTTATATTCCCATGCAAATAGAATCTATTTGTTATTAATAATGTTAAACAGCTTTACATGTATTGAAAGCTTGAAATGGCGGGAGTCATTTGTGCTAATGGAAAGGTGCGAAAAAGACAGATGGAGTCTGACACAACCTGTTAACGCTTGGTAGGAAAGGGAATACAAACCGCGAATAGATTAACCACTTCAGCCCCCCTAGCTTAAAAACCCTTAATGACCAGGCCACTTTTTACAATTCTGCACTTACACTACTTTCACCGTTTTTTTGCTCGGCCATACAACTTACCACCCAAATGAATTTTGCCTCCTTTTCTTCTCACTAATAGAGCTTTCATTTGCTGCTATTTCATTCTTGCTGACATTTTTACTTTTTTTGATATTAATCCAAAATGACTGAAACTTTTGCCAAAAAATGACATTTTTCACTTTCTGTTGTAAATTTTTTTTTAAAACCTACATTTCTATATAAATTTTTCTCTAAATTTATTGTTCTACATGTCTTTGATAAAAAAAAAATGCAATAAGTGTATATTTATTGGTTTGGGTAAAAGTTATAGCGTTTACAAACTATGGTGCAAAAAAGTGAATTTCCGCATTTTGAAGCAGCTCTGACTTTCTGAGCACCTGTCATGTTTCTTCAGGTGCTAGAATGTCAGCATAGTATAAATACCCCCCAAATGACACCATTTTAGAAAGAAGACACCCCAAAGTATTCGTGGAGGGGCATGGTGAGTTCATGTATCATTTCTTTTTTTTTTTCACAAGTTAGCAGAAAATTACACTTTCTGAGGAAAAAAAAAATAATAATAAAGTTTCCATTTCTGCTAACTTCTGGCAAAAAAAAAAAATAAATCTCCCACGGACTCACTATGCCCCTCAGTGAATACCTAGGGGTGTCTACTTTCCAAAATGGGGTCATTTGTGGGGTGTGTTTACTGTTCTGGCATTTTGGGCTGGGCTAAATTGTGAGCAGCCATGTAAAACCTAAAGGTACTCATTGGACTTTACGCCCCTTTACGCACCTAGGCTGCAAAAAAGTGTCACTCATGTGGTATTGCCGTACTCAGGAGAAGTAGGGCAATGTGTTTTGGGGTGTATTTTTACATATACCCATGTTGGGTGAGAGAAATATCTCTGTAAATTGACAACTTTGTATAAAAAAAATTAAAAAGTTGTCATTTACAGCGATATTTCTCACACAAAGTATGGGTATATATAAAAATACACCCCAAAACACATTTCCCTACTTCTCCTGAGTACGGTGATGCCACATGTGTGCCACTTTTTTGCAGCCAAGATGCGCAAAGGGGCCCAAATTCCAATGAGTACCTTTAGGATTTCACAGGGCATTTTTACGCATTTGGATTCTCACGCTTTAGGACCCCTAAAATGCCAGGGCAGTATAGATACCGCACATGTGACCCCATTTTGGAAAGAAGACACCCCAAGGTATTCCGTGAGGGGCATGGCGAGTTCACAGAAATTTATTTATTTTTGTCACAAGTTAGCATAAATTGATTTTTTATTTTTTTTCACAAAGTCTCATATTCCACTAACTTGTGACAAAAAATAAAATTTTACATGAACTCACCATATCCCTCACGGAATACCTTGGGGTGTCTACTTTCTAAAATGGGGTCACATGTGGGGTGTTTGTACTGCCCTGGCATTTGAGGGTCTCCGCAATCATTACACGTATGGCCAGCATTAGGAGTTTCTGCTATTCTCCTTATATGGAGCATACGGGTAATGAGATTTTTGGGCTAAAAAAAAAATGAACGGCACAGATTTCTTCATTCGCATCAATAAATGTGGATGAAAAAATCTCTGCCAAAAAATGTGCAAAAAAAAAAAAAAAGAAGTAAGGCCCCATTCACACGTCCGCAAAAATGTCTGCATCTATTCCGCAATTCTGCGGAATAGATGCAGACCTATTCACTGTGAATGGGGCCGGCAATGATGAGGAGAGCACACTATGTGCTCGCCGCATCAGCAGTTGCGGAGCTGAGCTGCGGCCGCGAACTTCCGGGTTTTGGCCCCCAAACATCCGGCCGCAGCTCCGCAAAAGATAGAGCATGTACTATTCTTGTACGCAATTGCGGACAAGAAAAGGCATTTTCTATATAGTTCTGGCAATGTGCGGATCCGCAAAATGCAGAAAGCACATTGCCAGCGTCCGTGTTTTGCGGATCCGGGGTCCATGGATCCGCAAAACACATACGGACGTCTGAATGAGCCTTACAGTGGGGTGATTAGTGACAGGGGGGGTGACAGAGGGTGATCAGGGGGGTGACATGGGGTGATCAGGTTTTAATCGGGGGTTAATCAGGGGTTAATCAGTGACGGGGGGGTTGGATGGGGGGGTCTGTGTGGTGATTGCTGCACTTAAATAATTTTTCTTTGGTGGTCTCAAGCAAAAGGGACCACCAGAGGAATGAGCAGCAAGCATATCAGACGCTGTTAACAAAACAGCGTCTGATATGCGATTTTTTTTAACTTCTACACAATCAGCGCTGGCAGGCTGTAGTTAAAGTTCTCCCCGACGCGATCCTGTGAGCGCGTTCACAGGAAATCTCGCGTCTCGCGAGATGACGCGCGGATGCGTCCAGGAGGAGTAAACCAGCCACCGCCTGGAAGCATCCGTGCGTACAGCGGTCGGGAGCTGGTTAATGCGAATATTCAAGTGACGAACACTCTCAGTTTTTACCTATTAAGTCTTTACTCTGACAGGAATAGTGGAAATTGTTATAGAAAGCAATTAAGGTTGGGGGAATTATGTCTGAATCTTTTATTTTCAATATAATAGCGAATATTCGTAATTGCGAATATGGGGTCATGTATTCGACATATTCGCAAAATCTCGAAATCACGATATTCGAGATTAAAATTCGCTTTGCGAATATTCACGCTCAACACTACAGCTCACCTGCAGGCCCTCACATATAATGTTTTAGAGAGTCAGCTCACCTGCAGGCCCTCACATATGATCTTTAACTGTGTCAGCTCACCTGCAGGCCCTCGCAATTCATGTTTTTTAGGGTCAGCTCACCTGCAGGCCCTCACATATGTTTTAGAGAGTCAGCTCATCTGCAGGCCTTCACATATGATCTTTAACTGTGTTAGCTCATCTGCAGGCCCTCGCAATTCATGTTTTTTAGGGTCAGCTCATCTGCAGGCCCTCACATATATATATTGTTTTAGAGGGTCAGCTCACCTGTAGACCCTCACATATAATGGATTAGAGGGTCAGCTCATCTGCAGGCCCTCACTTATAATGTTTAACAGAGTCAGCTCACCTGCAGGCCCTCACAAATAATGTTTTACAGGGTCAGCTGCCCTGAAGGCACTTGCAGATTATGTTTTAGAGGGTCAGCTGTCCGGAAGGCCCTTCCAAATAATATTTTTGAGGGTTAGCGCACCTGAAGGCCCTTAGCTACATTATTTTACTCAGTTTAATCTCACCCAGGGCCATGGCCTCTGCGTGCACCATCAGCATCATGACTATTTCCACAGCCCTTACTGGCCGCCTTATTATTATTAAATGTTATAGAGTATATGCTTAAAAGTATGTCACACGTACAATAGCGTAGGATTTGTAAATGTATGCGCCAATAAATTAAAAAAGGTATTTGGGATGTGCACACAATACACAGGAGATTAAGCCCTGATAATGTCAGACTAGCATACACCGTCTACAGATAAAGTACAGTATATGTCAGTGATATGTATTAAATGCACACACAGTTGTTGTGGCACAAATTATTTAAATTTGCGCTACAGACACTGTTTTCTAATGTAGTACAGAATTTGTCACAGAAAGACACACAGTATCGACACAAAATTTGGCCCAGATTATTGGAATTTGTAATACAGACACTGTTTGCAGATGTAGTACAGTATTGGTTACAGAACACCACAGATTATGGACACTATATTAGGCCCAGATTATTGGAATTTGCAATACTGACAATGTTTTCTGAGGCAGGACAGTATGGGTTATAAAACACCACAGATTATGGACACTATATTAGGCCCAAATTATTGGAATTTGTAATACAGACACTGTTTGCAGATGTAGCTCAGTATTTTTTACACAAAGCCACTTACTATGGACACTAGATGTGGCCCAGATTATTAAAAACACAGTCTGCGGATGATGTTCAGTATATGTCACTAATAGGTATAAAATACAAATATCTTGCTGCTGTTAAACACACACAGTAGTCCTTGAAAGGACTTTGGGGTCTTTGAAAAGCTTTTGGTAGTAAAAACAGCAAATTTCTCTCCCTGCACTATATGTCCCTTCCGAAGCACACACACACTCACAGAGTAGTCCTTAAAAGGACTTTTGAGTATTGGAATAGCATTCTCAGAATAAAGACTGTGAAATTCGGTCCCTATTCTGTTTTTCCCTTCATACGCTCTGCTCTCCCTGTCTATGTCAAAGCCAAACATGCGTTATCAGGTGCTATATAGCACCCAGTGACGCGTTCCGGACAGCCAATCACTGTAATGCCAGCAGCCAACATGGCTACTGGCATTACAGTGAGGTCAGTACTTACCTGCACCTTTATTGGCTGCTTAAAAACCGTGAAACGTGCGGGGCGGAGACTCGAGCACTGCGCTTGAGCACATGCGGTACTCGGTCAAGTAATTTGGCCGCTCATTACTACTGTCTGGTCAAAATGCTCACTTACCCCCTCAATAAATTGCTTGATTGGTGTGATTGCAAAAATGTGGTCACTTCTTTTGTTTTCTACTGTTGGGTTACCTCAAGATCTCTGTAAATGTGACATGACACCCAAAAACCATTCCAGAGATATCTGCCCTCCAAAAGCCAAATGGCACGCCTTCTCTTCTGATTCCATACAGTAGTTTACATCCAAATTGGTTTCCAAAATGGGATCACTTTTTCTATTTCACATCAGAGCTTCTGCAGTTTTCCTGCAATACTGTGTAAATCACCAAATTAGGCCTCAAATGTGCTTGGCAAACTTTAATTGGGAGCTCTGTTGTATATCCAGTCAACAGTTTAAGGCCACATGGATGTTTTTACAATCAGGAAACACATTATAATAATTAGATAGTTGTCTTTTTACAGTGGTAAATGTTGAGAAAAACATATTGGGTAATGAAATGGCATATCTGTGGAAAAATTGCACATTTGATTTTTCACCATGCAATACACATTCATTTCTGGAAAACAATTATGGAGCCGAAATGCTCACTACTCCCCTCCAAAAGTTCATTGAGGGTTTCAGTTTCCAAAATCGGACAATTTTTCAGGCTTTCCACTGTAGGGGTACCTTAGGATCTTTTCAAATGTGAAATGGCTCCCTAAATCCATTCCAAAGAAATGTGCTTTTCAAAAACCATCTGTCACTCCTTCCTTTCTGAAGCCTGTTAACACCAGTTAACAACCCCATAATTGGTGTTGTCTTATTAAAAAGAAAATAAGGAACACATTATGGGGTGATTTTCTCTTGGTTCCCCTTGTGATAATGAAAAATTTAGGCCTAAAGTGACATTTGAAAAAATGTAATCTTTCATTTTCACAGCCAAGTGTTTACACATACATGCCAAAGATCCCATTTCATTTTTCATTATCCACTATATATTAATTTCTGGAAAAAAAACCTGTGTGGTCAAAATGTTCACTATGCACCTTTAACAAATCCTTAAGAGGTGTTGTTTCCAAAATGGGATGACTTTTTTGTGGGTTTTCACTGTAAATGTTCAAATGCAACACAACACCCAAAATCCATTCTAGTATAATCTGCCCTCCAAAAACCATCTTACACTCCTTCCCTTCTGACCCCTGCTGTGTACCATATAGCAGTTAACATTGTAGTTGGGGTGTTTTTTTATTCAGGAGAAAATGAGTAACACATTGTGTGGGGATTTTCTCCTTTTTCCATTAGTGAATTTTGGGCCTAAAATGATATTTAAAAAAGAAATAATATAATCTTTCAATTACCCACACAAGCATTTCTAAATGAAATTCCTTTTTTGGTCACTAAACACTGTGAAAAATTTCAAAAATATAGTAGTTTCAAAAATGGGGTCACTTTTTGGTAGTTTCCACTGAAGGAGGACTCCAGGGTCTCTTTAAATGCAACATAGCACACGAAAACCATTCCAGAAAAATCTGCTCTTCAAAAACATCTGGTGCTCTGGTAGAAATGTGGAGTGATTTTCTACTTTTTATTTCAATTCTTTTTTATTTTCACAGCCAAGTGTTTTTAAATTCTATTAAACGCCTGTTGTGTCAAAGTGCTCACTACATGCCTTGAAAAAATCCTTGAGGGGTGTAGTTTCCAGTAGTTTTGGGTGATAATACTGTAAGCGTCCTTAATGCCTCTTTAAATGCGACATACATAGCATTTAAAAACCATACCAGCAAAATCTACCCTCCAAAAACCACCTGGTGCTCCTTTCCTTATGGGACCACATTTCAGGTGTTTCTGTGGAATCAGGGTAATAAATATTGAGGTTTGTTTTGCTGTTAACCCTTGCTGTGTTATGGGGAAACATGGATTAAAATGGAAAAGCTGCAAAAATAAAATGAAATTTTTAATTTTCACTTCCACTTTGCTTTAAAGGGGCACAAAACCATAGCACATTTAAAGGGTTAACAGAGTTTATAAGTTCAGATTGGAATAATTTGAGGTATGTACTTTGCAAAATAGGTCTATTCATGAATGGTTTCTATTTTGTAAACCCCTCAAAGTCACTTCAAAGCAAAATTGGTCCTAAAAAAAGTGGGTTAGGGAAATTCTCAAATATTAGAAAAATTGTTTCTAAACTTCTGAGCTTTCTAATGCCCTAAACACGTCATTTACAAAATGATGCCAACATAAACTAGAGATATGATGAATGTTAGCTGACAATAATTTGTGAAATATCACTCTCCGTCTTTAACGCAGAGAAATTGAAATTTTAAAAAGTTACAATAGTTTTTTACATTTTCGATTTGTTTATAAATAAGGGCAAAATACATCGACTCAAATTTATCCCCTTAATGACTGGGCCATTTTGCACCTTCGAGACTAGGCTTTTTTTTGATAATCTGACATGTATTACTTTATGTGGTAATAACTTTGGACACTTTTAGGCCCCTTGCAGACGAGCGTGAGGGAATTAGGCCCAGATGCGTTGTGGATGCGTTCAGTGAAAACTGCACAATTTCGCAAGCAAGTCCCTTTAGTTTTGCCTGCGATTGCATTCAGTTGTTCAGTCTTTATCGGGCGGGTGCAATGCGATTTAATGCATTTTACACGCGCGTGATAAAAAACTAAATGTTTACAAACAACATCTCTTAGCAACCATCTGTTAAAAACACATCACATCTGCACTTGCTTGCGGATTCGATGCAATTTTCATGCAGCCCTATTCACTTCTATGGGGCCAGCGTTGCGTGAAAATAGCTGAATATAGAACATGCTGTGATTTGCACGCACCGTACAAGTGATACGTGAAAACCAATGCTTATGTACACAGACCCATTTAAATGAATTGGTCTGGATTCCGTGCGGGCGCAATGCGTTCGCATCATGCTTTGCACCCGCGCGGAATACTCACTTGTGTGAAAAGGGCCTTACTTATCCATGCCATTCAGAGATTGTTTTCTTGTGACACATTGTACTTCATGACAGTCATAAATTTGAGTCAATAACTTTATTTATGAAAAAATCCAAAATTTACCCAAAAAGTTTAAAAATTAGCAATTTTCTAAATTTTCATTTCTCTGCATTTAAAACAGAAAGTGATTCCTCATAAAATATTTATTATGAACATTCCCCATATGTCCACTTTATGTTGGCATTATTTTGTAAATGTAATTTTATTTTTTGGAGACTTTAGAAGGCTTAGATGTGTAAGGTAAGGTAATTATTATGGCACAATATATACCCTTAACCAAATCCCACAAATGCATGAACGAGTAAAGCTAGATAACACTAGCAAACAACATAATAATATGGATAACTGACCACTCAATAGGAGGACCGGAAGCCCGACATACGTTTCGCGCTATGCGCTTCTTCTAAGGAGCGTGTTTAATGTTTTAAAGGGTCGGTTCACCTACAGGCCCTCACCTACAATCTTTTACAGGGTCAGCTCACCTGCAGGCCCTTGCATATAATTTTTTACAGGGTCAGCTCACCTGCAGGCCCTCACATATAATGTTTTACAGGGTCAGCTCACCTGCAAGTCCTCGCATATAATTTTTTACAGGGTAAGCTCACCTGCAGGCCCTCGCATATAATGTTTTACAGGGTCAGCTCACCTACAGGTCCTCACCTACAATCTTTTACAGGGTCAACTCACCTGCAGGCCCTCATCTACAATATTTTACAGGGTCAGCTCACCTGCAGGCTCTCACGTACAACCTTTTAGAGGGTCAGCACACCTGAAGGCCCTCACATATAATGTTTTACTGGGTCAGCTCACCTACAATCTTTTACAGGGCCAGTTCACCAGCAGGCCCTCAACTATAATCTTTTACAGGGTCAGCTCACCTGCAGGCCCTCGGATATAATTAGAATTGAGCGAACACCTAGAAGTTCGTGTTTGCCAGGTTTGGCTGAACTTCATTGCAAAGTTCGAGTTCAGGACCCAAAATGGCGCTAAAATGACTCTAAAAATGTAATGGAAAGGGCTAGAGTGTTGCAAAAGGCAGCAAAATTTGGATAGGGAAATAATAACTGAAAATAAAATAAATAAAAATAACAATCTTGAACTAGAAGGAGGAGGTGGATGTTGGAGTAGTAGGTTGAGGAGGCGGTGACCATGGCGGTGCAGGTGGAAGCAGGGGTGGAGGTGGAAGAGGTAGCCAACACATTATTTTTATTTTTTTTATTAGGGTAGCCCCCAAAATATTGGGACATATAAAAAAAATTAAACAAAGAATAAGTGCACTTGAGTACAAGAAAGAATGGTTGAGGCTGGTATAAATGTCTGTTCTGCACAAGGTACAGACAAGTCTTCTGGGATCCATGCCTGGGATCATTTTAATGAAAGTGAGCTTGTCCACATTAGCTGTGGATAGGCGGCTGTGCTTGTCTGTGATAACTCCCCCTGCTGTGCTAAATACAAGTTCAGACAAATCACTGGCTGCAGAGCAGGCCAGGACCTCCAATGCGTAAAAGGAAAGCTCAGGCCATGTGCCCAATTTGGAGACCCAGAAGTTTAATCGGGTAGAACCATCAGTCAGTACGTGTAGGTGTGTGCACACATACTGTTCCACCATATAGCTGAGATGCTGCTTCCTGCTAAGATGTTGCATATCAGCTGGTGGTGCTGGTTGTTGTGGCATGGTGACAAAGCTTTTCCACATTTTGGCCATTCTAACCCTGCCTTCTGAAGTGCTTGCCGTGCCCCGGCTGCATGGCGACCTCTTCCTCCTCCTCTGCCTTCGCCTTGTGCTTCCACTGAGGCCCCGGTGTCAGATGGGAATGCCATTAGCAACTCGTCTACAAGCATGCGCTTGTACTTTTGATCTTCCGATTACGCTCCAGTGAGGGAAATGTGGATGGAACGTTGTCCTTGTAATGGGGATCCAGCAGGGTGGCCACCCAGTAATCAGCACTGGTTAGAATGTGGACAACTCGCCAGTCGTTGCACAGCCACTGCAGCATGTAGTCGCTCATGCGTGCCACACTGCCCAAAGGAAAGGACAAGCTGTCCTCTGTAGGAGGTGTATCGTCTGTGTCCTTGGTATGCCCCCAGCCACACTGCAGTGATGGCCCTGAGCTGCTTTGGGTGCCACCCTGCTGTGAATACTGTTCCTCCTCATCCTCTCCCTTCTCCTCATCCTCTTTATCCTCCAGAACTGTGCCTTGGCTGGACAATTGTGAACCTTGCCTATGTTGGTGCAGGAACCTACCCTCTGAGCCACTTGTGAATGACTGGCCTGATAACCGTTGAAATAATCCATCTTCCTCCACCTCTTCCTCCTATGCCACATCCTCTTTCATCATTACCCAAAGCGTTTTTTCAAGGAGACATAGAAGTGGGAAAGTAACACTGAGAACGGCGTCATTGTCACTGGCCATGTTGGTGGAGTAGTCGAAACAGCGCAACAAGGCACACAGGTCTCGCACGGAGGCCCACTCAGTGGAGGTGAAGTGGTGCTGTTCCGCAGAGCGACTCACCCATGCATGCTGAAACTCCACTTTCGCCTGCTGCTGTTCGTACAGTCTCTCCAGCATGTGCAAGGTGGAGTTCCATCTTGTGGGCACGTCGCATATGAGGCGGTAAACAAGAAGGCCGAAGTTGCGCTGCAGCGCAGACAGGCGAGCAACAGCAGGGTGAGAATGCCGAAAGCACGCACAGATGGTCCGCACTTTCGAAATTTCTGCATCACCAAATTCAGCACATGCGCCAGGCAAGCGATGTGCGACAAACCGGCTAGGCCCAGAGCTGCTACAAGATTGCGGCCATTATCGCACATCACCAGGCCGGGCTTGAGGCTCAGTGGCACCAACCACTCATCGGTCTGTTGTTCCATGCCTGTCCACAGCTCCTGCGCGGTGTGGGGTTTGTCCCCCAAACAGATGAGTTTCAAAACTCCCTGCTGTTGTTTTCCCTGGCTGTGCTGAAGATGGTGGTGAAGGTGTTACGCTGACCGGATGAGGAGATGGTAGAGGAGGAAGAGGAGTAGGAGGAGAAGGCAACAGGAAGCAAAGAGAAATGCCCTACAATCCTTGGTGACGGAAGGATATGCACCAAACAGCTATCCGCCTTTGGCCCAGCCACCACTGCATTTACCCAGTGTGCTGTTAGGGAGATATAACGTCCCTGCCCGTGCTTACTGGTCTACGTATTGGTAGTTATGTGGACCTTGCCACAGATGGCGTTGCGCAGTGCACACCTGATTTTGTCCCCCACTTGTTTGTGCAGGTAAGGGATGGCTCACCTGGAAAAGTAGTGGCAGCTGGGAACGACATACTGTGGAACAGCCAACGCCATTAAAACACTCTGTCTCCACCAGACTGAATGACAGCATTTCAAAGGCCAGAAATTTTGAAAAGCTGGCATTCAGGGCCAGGGATCGCGGGTGGGAATGGGGGTACTTCGTCTTTTGATCCATTGTTTGGAAGATGGACTGCTGAACGCTGCCATGGGACATTGTGGTATTGCTTGTTGAAGGTGATGGAAGTGATGGCGTTGCTGACACATCCTCTGTTTGCGTGGTGGCCAGTACTACTGTCACTCTAGAGGTGGAGGAAGAGGCCAAGACTGCAGCAGAAGAGGGAGCAGGAGGAGACTGAGACCTTTCTTGGTTTTGGAGGTGTTTCATCCACTGAAGCTCATGCTTTGCACTTAGATGCCTGGTCAGTGGTCATGCAGGTTGTGCTCAGGTTTACAACGTTTATGCCTCGCTTCAGGCTCTGATTGCACAGCGTGCAAACCACTTGTGTCTTGTCGTCTGCACATTGTCTGAAGAACTGCCATGCCAGGGAACTCCTTGGAACTGGCTTCGAGGTGCTCGGTTCCTGGGTGCGGTGGGAAGTAGCAGGCGTACTGTCTAGGGGACAGCCGCTCTATTTTTGCCGCTCTATTTTTGCACCCTGCTCCCTATTTTGCTGTGCTGTTGGCTCTGTGCGACCACCCCCTCTCCCTCCGAACTGCACAAGTCACTTGCATGACCTTCATTCCATGTGGGGTCTAGGACCTCACCGTCCTCCACATCATCTTCCACCCAGTCTTCACCCTTGCCCTCCGCAGAAAGCCACAGTAGTTAGTACCTGTGTTTCGTCATCATCAGAGACGTGCTGCGGTGGTCTTCCCATGTCCACCAACTCCACCAACACCAGCAGCACCACAAACTTATTTGACGCTCTCCTCATTTTTTGCGGTCACCCACCGAAGTAACAGACGTTTTTACTAAATTTAGTTCCCTGTCAGCAATGCAGAGCAGGGATTTTTCACCTGCAAAACTGGGTTAATGTCACCCAATAATGGAACAGACGATTTTTAGAAATTTACCTCCCTGTCACCTATGCAGAGCAGGGGTTTCAAAACGGCAAAACTGGGTTAATGTCACCCAAGAATGTAACAGACAATTTTTACAAATTTACCTCCCTGTCACCTCTGCAGAGCAGGGGTTTGTATACAGCAAAAATTGTAAAATGCCACCCATTAATGGAACAGATGATTTTTACAAATTTACGTCCCTGTCGCCCATGCAGAGCAGGGGTTTGAATACGCCAAAACTAGGTTAATGTCACCCAAGAATGTAACAGACGATTTTTACAAATTTACCTCCCTGTCACCTATGCAGAGCAGGGGTTTGTATACGGCAAAAATGGTAAAATGTCACCAACCAATGAAACAGACAACTTTTTACAAATTTATGTCCCTGTCACCTATGCAGAGCAGGGGTTTGTATATGGCAAAAATGGTAAAATGTCAACCACCAATTTAATAGACCAATTGTAGTAATTTATTTTCCTGTCACCTATGCAGAGCAGGGTTTTTTTGACAGCCAAAATGTCCCCAACAATGTAACAGATGAATTTTTGAAAATTATGGCCCTGTCTGCTATGTAGAGCAGGGGTATAAAACAGCAAAAAATTGGTTAATGTCACCCAACAATGAAACAGACGAATTTTTGAAACTTATTGCACTGTCTGCTATGTGCAGTGCAGGCCGCAGAGGTACTTTTTTTTCACACACAATGAAACAGATGGATTTAAGTGTATTTCTTTCACTGTCAGAAATGCAGCGCAGGCCGCAAATGTACTATCTAGCACAAAAAGTGTTTTTTTTGCAAACAACTATGTAAAATGCAGTATGTTACACTTTTCTTGGAATATTAGAAATGCAGTGTAGGCCGCTAATGTGCTATCTAGCACTAAAACTGTGTATTTTTCAAAAAGCGATGTAAATTCAGTATGTTACGATTAGGTCGAACTTCACTGAAATGTTCGGGTTCGGGATCCGAACTTAACCCGAACTTGCCCCCGAAACCGAACCCCATTGAAGTCAATGGGGACACGAAATTTTGGGTACTAAAATGGCTGTAAAATAGCCCTGGAAATGGCTAGAGGGCTGCAAAAGACAGCAACATGTAGGTAAATGCCCTGCAAACAAATGTGGATAGGGAAATGACTTAAAATAAATAAAAAATTCGAAATTATTAATTGGCAACTCGGAAGAGGAGGTGGAATAGGAGGTTGGGGAGGCGTCAGGTCGGAAGCGTGTCTACCAGCAAGCATTTGTAGTCACGCATCTTTTGATCAGTAACAGACGTTTTCACAAAATTCAGTTTCCTGCCAGCAATGCACAGCTGTGGCTTATCACTGGCAAAACTGGGTTAATGTCACCCACCAATGGAACAGGTGATATTTAGAGATGTTAGGCCCCTGGCACCCAGACAGAGGAGAAGTCAATGCACGGCAAAACAGGCTTCATGTCACCCACCAATGGAACAGGTGATTATCAGAAATGTAGGCCCCTGGCACCCAGACAGAGGAGAGGTCAATTCACAGCAAAACAGGCTTCATGTCACCCACCAATGGAACAGGCAATTATCATAAATGTAGGCCCCTGGCACCTGGACAGAGGAGAGGTCAATTCACGGCAAAATAAGCTTCATGTCACCCACCAATGCAACAGGCCACTATCAGAAATATAGGCCCATGGCACCCAGACAGAGGAGAGGTTCATTCAAATTGGGGTAACCACCAAAATAATGGTACAAATAAAAAAAAGGATTCAATAAATAAGTGCACTGGAGTACCAGAATGTATGGTTGAGGCGGTTATAAATGTCTATTCTGCACAAGGTACGGACAAGAGCTGTGGGATCCATGTCTGGAAAGGCGGCTGCATTTGTCTGTGATGATGCCCCCTGCCATGCTAAATACACGTTCAGACAATACACTGGCTGCGGGGCAGGCCAGCACCTCCAGGGCAAGCTCAGGCCATGTGTACAATTTGGAAACCCAGAAGTAGAATGGGGCACAACCATCAGTCAGTACGTGGAGGCGTGTGCACACTTTCTGTTCCACCATGTTGTTCAAATGCTGCCTCCTGCTAAGACGTTCCATATCAGCTGGTGGTGGAGGTTCCTGTGGCGTGGTGAAAAAGCTTTTCCACATGTCGGCCATGCTAACCCTGCCTTCTGAGTAGCCGTCCGTGACACAGCTGCAATGGCAACCTCCTCCTCCTCTGCCTTCGCCTTGTGCTTTCACTTGTCCCCCTGTATCAGTTGGGAATGCCCTCATGAGCACATCTACCAGCGTACGCTTGTAGTCTGCCATCTTCCTATCACACGCCACTGCGGGAATTAAGGTGGGCATGTTGTCTTTGCAGCGGGGATCCAACAGGGTGGCAACCCAGTAGTCAGCCCAAGTTACAATGTGGGCAACTCTGCTGTCGTTGCACAGGCACTGCAGCATGTAGTCGCTCATGTGTGCCAGACTGCCCAGAGGTAAGGATAAGCTGTCCTCTGTAGGTGGTGTATTGTCTGTGTCTTCTGTATCCCCTCAGCCACGCTCCAGTGATGGCCCCGAGCTGAGTTGGGTGCCACCCAACAGTGAACCCGGTTCCTCCTCCTCCTCTACCTCATCCTCCTCGTTCTCCAGAACTGTGCCCTGGCTGGCTACATGTGTACCTGGCATCTGCTGGTGCAGGAACCCACCCTGTGAGCAACTTCTGAATGACCTGCATAAAACCCTGAGAAATGCCCCCTCTTCCTCCTCCTCCTGTGCCACATCCTCTTCCATCATCGCCGTAATTGTTTTTTCAAGGAAACATAGAAGTGGTACTGTAATACTAACAATGACGTCATCAGCACTGGCCATGTTGAGTACTCAAAAGACCGCAACAAGATACACAGGTCTCGCATGGAGGCCTAGTCACTGGTGGTGAAGTGGTGCTGTTACGCTGAGTGACTGTCCCGCGTGTGCTGCAGCTGAAACTCCACTATCGCCTGCTGCTGCTCGCACAGTCTCTCCAGCATATGCAAGGTGGAGTTCCACCTGGTGGCCACGTCGCATATGAGGCGGTGAGCGGGAATGCCAAAGTTACGCTGCAGCGCAGACAGACAAGCAGCGGGGTGAGAACACTGAAAGTGCGCACAGACGGACCACACTTTCTGCAGCAGCTCTGACATGTCTGGGTATTTTTAAGGATTTTCTTCACCACCCAATTCGGCACATGTGCCAGGCGAGGAATGTGAGTCAAATCGGCTAGTCCTAGAGCTGCTACGAGACTTCGCCCATTATTGCACACCACAAGGCCGGGCTTGAGGCTCACTGGCAGCAACCGGTCTGTTGTTCTATGCCCCTCCACAGCTCCTGTGCAGTGTGGGGTTTGTCCTCCAAACACATGAGTTTTAAAACCGCCTGCTGACGTTTACCCCTGTCTGTGCTGAAGTGGGTGTTGAAGGTCTTTTGCTGACCGGTTGAGGAGGTGGTAGAACAGGAGGAAGCGGAGTAGGAGGAGGAGGCAAAGATTAATGACCTGCAATCCTCGGTGGTGGAAGGACATGCGCCAAACCACTATTGGCCTCGGGCCCAGCCACCACTACATTTACCCAGTGTGCAGTTAGGGAGATATAGTGTCTCTGCCCGTGCTTACTGGTCCATGTATCTGTGGTTATGTGGACCTTACCACAGATGGCGTTGCACAGTGCACATTTGATTTTATCCTCCACTTGGTTGTGCAGGGAAGGGACAGCTCACCTGGAAAAGTTGTGGCGACTGGGAGCGATGTACTGTAAAACAGCCACCGCCATCAGCTGGTTCAAACAGTCCGTCTCCACCAGACGGAATGACAGCATTTCAAAGGCCAGTCATTTTGAAATGCTGGCATTCAGGACCAGAAATCGAGGGTGGGTAGGTGGGTATTTTCTCTTTCTCTCCAGTGTTTGGGAGATGGACAGCTGAACTCTTGCGTGTGAAATGGTGGAGATGTTTGGTGATGATGACAGAGGTTGTGGTGTTGGTGGCACATCCTCTGTTTGCTGGGTGGCAGGTGCCACTGGGACTCCAGAGGTGGAGGAAGAGGCAGAGACAGCAGCAGAAGAGGAAGCAGGAGGAGCCTGAGACCTTTATTGGTTTTTAAGGTGTTCACTTCACTGCAGTTCGTGCTTTGCATGTAGATGCCTGGTCATGCAGGTTGTGCTCAGGTTTAGAACGTTTATGCATCACTTCAGGCTCTGATGGCACAACGTGTCTGAAAAACTGCCATGCCAATGAACTCCTTGGAGCTGGCCTTGGTGTGCTATGTCTCTGCCTGTGGTGGGCAGTAGCAGGCGTACTCTCTTGGCGACGGTCACTCCGCTTTTGCAGCTTGCTCCCTCTTTTGCTGTGCTGTTGCCTCTGTGCGACCACCACCTCTTCCTCAGAACTGCACACGTCACTGGCATGAACTTGAGTCTAGTCGGGGTCTAGGACCTAACCGTCCTCCACATCATCTTTCTCCCATTCTTGATCTCTGCCCTCCTCGTCAGTCTGCACTGTAGAAAGCCGCAGCAGTTGGCACCTGTGTTTCGTCATCATCAGAGACGTGCTGCGGTGGTCCTCCCATGTCCTCATCCTGCAACATAAGTGGTTGGGCATCAGTGCATTCAATGTCTTCCACTTCTGGGGTAGGGCTATGTGGATGGCTCGGGGAAACCCTGCCAGCAGAGTCATCAAAAAGCATAAGAGTCTGCTGCATGACTTGGAGCTCAGGCTGCTTGGCTGTTTTGTAACAGGGTGAGTTGAAAGACTGATGGACATGGGCAGCAGGTGCAGCTTTCTGGAGAGGACTGGGTGGGAGATACTGTGAAGGAACTGGCGCCACTGTCAGCCACCCAATCTGCTATCGCCTGTACTTGTTCTGGCCTCACCATCCGTAGAGCGGCATTCCAGCCTACCAAATAACGCTGCAGGTTCTGTCACCTACTCACACCTGAGGAAGGTGTTTCTCTTGGACCTGTAATTGGCACTGAATGGCCATGTCCTCTCCCAGCAACAGGAGCTCCACCAACACCACCACGACCATGCCCACATCCCTTATTTGATGTTCTCCTTATTATTTGTGTTCACCCACCAAGCTGACAGATGGTTTATCTCCGGCGTCAATTTAACTGTCTATAGTCAACAATTAAGTTCACTAACACTAAGGCAGTGCCCATGTCATAAAAATGCACTGTGGACCAAGAATACAGTTTTTTCCCCCAAAAATACACTAATGCACTAGTTTACTGCAGAAATTTAAATAAGGCATTTTTAACGCTGTATGCACAACTGCTTTTTGAAGCAAGAATATAGCTTGTTTTCGCAAAAATACACTAATGCACTATTTCACAGCAGAAATGTAAAATAGGTATTTGGGCGGTGTATTTTAACCTCTTTCCGACCGCCTCACGCAGGATTGCGTCCTGCGGGCGGTCGGTCTGTTCCTCCTTGACGCGCCCGCGCGTCATCTCGCGAGAGGCGAGATTTCCTGTGAACGTGCGCGCGTGCGCGCGTTCACAGGATCACGTCGGGGACAAGGTAAACTACAGCCTGCCAGCGCTGATCGTGCGCTGGCAGGCTGTAGAAGGTAAAAAAATGGCATATCAGACGCTGTTTTGTTAACAGCGTCTGATATGCTTGCTAATCGTTCCTTTGGTGGTCCCTTTTGCTTGGGACCACCAAAGAAACTTTTATAAGTGCACCAAATCACCACACAGTTCGGCGATACCACATGAGTGGCACTTTTTTGCAGCCAAGGTGCGCAAAGGGGCCCTAAAACCAATGAGTACCTTTAGGATTTCACAGGCCATTTTTACGCATTTGGATTCTCACGCTTTAGGGGCCCCTAAAATGCCAGGTCAGTATAAATACCCCACATGTGACCCCATTTTGGAAAGCAGACACCCCAAGGTATTCCGTGAGGGGCATGGCGAGTTCACAGAATTTTTATTTTTTGGCACAAGTTAGCGGAAATTGATATATTTTTTTTTTTTTAATTTTGTTTTCTACAAAGTCTCATATTCCACTAACTTGTGACAAAAAATAAAATTTTACATGAACTCACCATACCCCTCACGGAATACCTTGGGGTGTCTTCTTTCCAAAATGGGGTCACATGTGGTGTATTTACACTGTCCTGGCATTTTAGGGGCCCCTAAAGCGTGAGAAGAAGTCTGGAATCCAAATGCGTAAAAATGCCCTGTGAAATCCTAAAGGTACTCATTGGTTTAGGCCCCTTTACCAGGCTGCAAAAATGTCACACATGTGGTATGCCACTCAGGAGAAGTAGGGCAATGTGTTTTGGGGTGTATTTTATATATACCTATACTGTGTGTGAAAATATCTCTGTAAATCGACAACTTTTAAAAATTTTATACAAAGTTGTCAGTTTACAGAGATATTTCTCTCACCCAACATGGGTATATGTAAAAATAAACCCCAAAACACATTGCCCTACTTCTCCTGAGTACGGCGATACCACATAAGTGACACTTTTTGCAGCCTGGAGTGCGCAAAGGGCCCAAATTCCAACGAGTACCTTTAGGTTTTACATGGCGGCTCACAATTTAGCCCCGCCCAAAATGCCAGAACAGTAAACACACCCCACAAATGACCCCTTTCAGAAAGTAGACACCACGAGGTATTCACTGAGGGGCATAGTGAGTCCGTCTGAGATTTCTTTTTTTTGCCAGAAGTTAGCAGAAATTGAAACTTTTTTTTTTCTCAGAAAGTGTCATTTTCCGCTAACTTGTGAAAAAAATGAAATGATACATGAACTCACCATGCCCCTCCGCAAATACTTTGGGGTGTCTTCTTTCTAAAATGGTGTGATTTGGGGGGTATTTATACTTTCCTGACATTCTAGCACCTGAAGAAACATGACAGGTGCTCAGAAAGTCAGAGCTGCTTCAAAATGCAGAAATTCACTTTTTTGCACCATAGTTTGTAAACGCTATAACTTTTACCCAAACCAATAAATATACACTTATTGGACTTTTTTTTATCAAAGACATGTAGAACAATAAATTTAGAGAAAAATTTATATAGAAATGTAGTTTTTTTTGAAAAAATTTACAACAGAAAGTGAAAAATGTAATTTTTTTGTAAAATTTTCGGTCATTTTTGATTAATATCAAAAAAAGTAAAAATGTCAGCAAGAATGAAATAGCAGCAAATGAAAGCTCTATTCGTGAGAAGAAAAGGAGGTAAAATTCATTTGGGTGGTAAGTTGCATGACGGAGCAATAAACGGTGAAAGTAGTGTAGTGCGGAATTGTAAAAAGTGGCCTGGTCATTAAGGGTGTTTAAGCTAGGGGGGCTTAAGTGGTTAAACTGCTTTGTGGACCAGCAATAAGGCTTTTTTTCCCAAAAATTCACAAATGCACTATTTAACGGCTGAAAATTTAACGTAGGTATTTATACACTGTATGCACGGCTGGTTTGGGGACCCAGAACACGTCTTTTTTCACAAAAGTTCACACAAGCAGTATTTAAAGGCTGGAAATTAAACGTAGGCATTTCTACGCTTTATGCACAACTATTTCGTGGACCTAGAACACGCCTTTTTTTTCAGTAAAACACACTAAAGCACTATTTCCATGCTGCAATTTAAAATTGGTATTAGTACGCTGTATGCACAATTGCTTTGGGGACCCAGAACACTTCTTTTTTTCACTTTAACACACAAATGCAGTATTTAACTGTTGGAAATTAAACATAGGTATTTCTACGCTTTATGCACAACTATTTTGTGGGCCCAGAACACACCTCTTTTTTTAGTAAAACAAACTAAAGCACTATTTCCGTGCTGCAATTTAAAATTGGTATTTGTACGCTGTATGCACAACTGCTCTGTGGACCCACAACACAGCTTTTTTTTACTAAAACACACAAATGCAGTATTTAACTGCTGGAAATTAAACATAGGTATTTATACGCTGTATGCACAACTGGTTTGGGGACCCAGAACACAGCTTTTTTCACCAAAATTCACAAATGCAGTATTTAAAGGCTGGAAATTAAACGTAGGTATTTCTACGATGTATGCACAACTGTTTTGTGGACCAGGAATAACGCTTTTTTCCTCCCCAAAAAGACACTGATTCTCTATTTCACTGCAGAAATGTCAAATATGTATTTGGGCGGTGTATTTTAAACTGTTTTGTGGACCAGGAATAAGGCTTTTTTTCCAAAAATTCACAAATGCACTATTTAACGGCTGAAAATTTAACATAGGTATTTATACGCTGTATGCACGACTGGTTTGGGGACCCAGAACACGTCTTTTTTCACAAAAGTTCACACAAGCAGTATTTAAAGGCTGGAAATTAAACGTAGGTATTTCTACGCTTTATGCACAACTATTTTAAGGGCCTAGAACACGCCTTTTTTTCAGTAAAACACACTAAAGCACTATTTCCATGCTGCAATTTAAAATTGGTATTTGTACACTGTATGCACAATTGCTTTGAGGACCCAGAACACGTCTTTTTTTCACTAAAACACACAAATGCAGTATTTAACTGTTGGAAATTAAACGTAGGTATTTCTACGCTTTATGCACAACTATTTTGTGGGCCCAGAACACACCTTTTTTTCAGTAAAACAAACTAAAGCACTATTTCCGTGCTGCAATTTAAAATTGGTATTTGTACGCTGTATGCACAACTGCTCTGTGGACCCACAACACAGCTTTTTTTACTAAAACACACAAATGCAATATTTAACTGCTGGAAATTAAATGTAGGTATTTATACGCTGTATGCACAACTGGTTTGGGGACCCAGAACACGGCTTTTTTCACCAAAATTCACAAATGCAGTATTTAAGGGCTGGAAATTAAACGTAGGTATTTCTACGCTTTATGCACAACTATTTTGTGTGCCTAGAACACGCCTTTTTTCAGTAAAACACACTAAAGCACTATTTCCATGCTGCAATTTAAAATTGGTATTTGTACGCTGTATGCACAATTGCTTTGGGGACCCAGAACACGTCTTTTTTTCACTAAAACACACAAATGCAGTATTTAACTGTTGGAAATTAAACATAGGTATTTCTACTCTTTATGCATAAATATTTTGTGGGCGCAGAACACACCTTTTTTTCAGTAAAACAAACTAAAGCACTATTTACGTGCAGCGAATTTAAAATTGGTATTTCTACGCCGTATGCACAACTGCTCTGTGGACCCACAACACAGCTTTTTTTTAACTCAAACACACAAAAGCAACATAGGTATTTATTATCTGTATGCACAACTGGTTTGGGGACCCAGAACACAGCTTTTTTCACCAAAATTCACAATTGCAGTATTTGAAGGCTGGAAATTAAACGTAGGTATTTCTACGCTGTAAAATACACTGATTGTAAAAATACACTGATTCTCTATTTCACTGGAGAAATGTCAAATATGTATTTGGGCGGTGTATTTTAAACTGCTTTGTGATGCACTATTTGACTGCTGAAATTGAATATACGGTTTTGTGTGTTGTATGCACAAGTGCTGTATAGCACCACAAGTCCCAGACTACAGAAATGGACTATGTCACCCCTTAATTAAACAGAAGGTAATGTAGGGGACTTGACCTGCCAGAAAAAAAAGCATTTTTTCCTTCACTGAGCTACCAAAAAGTCTTAGACTGATGTCACTGGCAGTCTGGCACACATGCAGGACACATGCAGTGGCTAAAATGGCCACCGGCCCCCACCTCAGTAACAGATGGATTAAAAAAAAAAATTCCTTTGCAGTGGCTGGGTACATAAATGTAGGATTGCAGAAGCACCCCCCCCCTCAATATTTGCTGTATCTTGAGGATTGCACAACAACAGGTGTTACAGATTTCTTCCCTAATCTCTCACTGAAAGCACAGGCAGCAACCTTTCCCTAGACTAACACCAGCAGAGTGACGTGTGGTACTACGTGACTACAGCTTATAAAGAGGCTGGGTCACATGCTGCACTCAGCCAATCACAGTCATGCCATTAGTAGGCTTGGCTGTGATGGCTTCTTAGGGCAAAGATGCAAAACGCTTGCTGATTGACTGCTGTGCAGCCCATTAAAAAGCCTTAAGAATTGCCAAACAACGGACCCGAACCTGAAATTTTATGAAAATGTTCAGGTTCGGGTCCGTGTCCCGAACACCCCAAAATTCGGTACAAACCCGAACTATACAGTTCGCGTTCGCTCAACCCTTGTTACGGTTTTATTGGAATATTAGAAATGCAGCGTAGGACGCTAGTGTGCTATCTAGCACAAAAAGTGTGTTTTTTTTTAATAGCACCAATGTTAATCCAGTATGTTAAGGTTTTACTGGAATGTCAGAAATGCAGTGTAGCATGTAAATTTGCTATCTAGCACATAAAAAAATTGCCTTTTTATAGCAGCAAGGTAACTGCAGTATTTAACAGTTTTATTGGACTGTTAGATATGCAGTGCCTGTTGCAGACAGATAAAAAATCACTTTAGGTCACAAAAATATATGACAGACTAATGTAATTAAATATGGCTGCTGACGCCCACCAAACTAGCAGATGGATTAAAATGTATTTTTCAGTGTCACTAGGCTCAGGGCTGGGTACAAAAATGTAACATAGCACCCTCAATAATCGCTGTTGTTTGAAGATTAAACACCACTAAGTTCAACAGAATTCTCCCTCACAGCAGCAGCAGCAGCACCATCCTATCCCTACACTGAGAAGATCAGAGTTAAGTGACTCCAGCCTATATAGGCTCTTGGCCAATCACAGCCATGCCATTATTAGGCATGGCTGTGATGACTTCTAAGGGCAGACGAGAGAAACGCTTGTTGGTTGGCTGCCCTGCAGCCTTTCAAAAAGCTCCAAGAAATCGCCCAACACCGAACCCGAACTTTGGTCCGAGTACCAAAAACCCTAAAGTTCGGTACAAATCCGAACTATACAGTTCGGGATCGCTCAACCCTAGATATACTGTTTTACAGGGTCGGTTCACCTGCAAGCCCTCGCATATAATGTTTTACACAGTCAGCACACCAGCAGGCCCTCACCTACAATCCTTTACCGGGTCAGCTCACCTGCCAGCCCTCACATATAATGTTTTACAGGGTCAGCTTACCAGCAGGCCCTTACCTACAATCTTTTAGAAGGTCAGCTCACCAGCAGACCCTTACCCCTAATGTTTTAGAGGGTGAGCTCAGCAGCAGGTCCTCGCCCCTAATGTTTTAGATGGTCAGATCAGAAGGCCCTTGCTCCAAATGTTTTTGAGGGTCACCAGCAGGCCATCAATCATAATTTTTCAAGGATGTGTATGATGCCCTTCTTTATATGTAACAAAGGGTGTATTGGAGTGCCGGTTCCTTGTCATTTTTGCAGCCCTTTCACTCTATAAAAGTGTCGTACTACTCGGACAACATCATTTCCAGCAGCAACCTGGGAGTCCAAGATGAATCCAGACATCCTCCCCATGCTTTTCTCGAACCATTTCAGTGGTGTTTCCATCAATTTCTGACCTTTTCTCATGAACCAGGCACCCTCCCCTCTTCAGAGCAGGGGTTGCCTGGTTTAATGCTCGGGTTCTCCCATTGACTTCCATTATACTCGTGTCACGGCTTTGTCAGGGTCTGCTGGTTTTTGACCATGACACTTCCACCATACATGCGGTTGCCGTTGGCCACGTGGTGTATTTTATGCATGCTGGACACTTTCCCTTTAATTGTGGTGTTCCTCCCCATCCTGGTGTGCACGGGGTTAATGGTGTGTGCTTGGTGAGTTGGTTTTGGTCGCAGGTCTCTTTATCCTTTGGCTTGGATGGCCCTCAGATCTCATCCATGCACAGAGCTAGCATCTCACATCCAAGGCAGACAAAACAACCTGATCTCAGTCTCCAAACCAAAGGATAAAGAGACCTGAGACCAAACCCAACTCACCAAGCAGTCTACAAGCCAAAGGATAAAGAGACCTCAGGAAAAATTTGATTCGCACTGGAGCCGAATTTCCTCACGCTTCGTGCAGTTATATTTTATAAAGCCTTTTTTGTCGTGTATTAGTAGAAAAAGAAAAAATATATTTGCTGTATAGCGGTGCAGTTATATGATCAAAAGCCTTTTGTGGAGTGTATTAGTGGAAAAAGAAAAAATATATTTGCTGTATAGTGGTGCAGTTATATGTTCTAAAGCCCATAGTTGTGTAAATTAGTGGAAAAAGAAAAAATATATTTGCCGATCAGAAGTGCAGTAATCTGTTCTAAAGCCTTTTGTGGCGTGTATTAGTGGAAAAATAAAAAAAATGTATTTGCCGATCAGCGGTGCAGTTATCTGTTCTAAAGCAGGTCTCTTTATCCTTTGGCTTGGATGGCCTTCAGATCTCATCCATGCACAGAGCAAGCATCTCACATGCAAGGCAGACAAAACAACCTGATCTCAGTCTCCAAGCCAAAGGATAAAGAGACCTGAGACCAAACCCAACTCACCAAGCACACACCATTAACCCTGTGCACACCAGGATGGGGAGGAACACCACAATAAAGGGAAAGTGTCCAGCATGCATAAAATTCACCACGTTGCCAATTGCAACCGCATGTTCGGCGGAAGTGTCATGGTCAAACACCAGCAGAACCTGACACAGCCGTGACAACTCGGGTGCTCTGTAGAGCACTCGAGCATCCCGAAGTATTCGGCCCGAGCACTTGGGTGCTCGATCAACACTATTCTTGAGCAGTGTCTAGCCCATGAATGTTGTCTATTTCCTCCAATAAAGCATTTGAAGAGCGTTTGTGTAGTTTGAGATAGACCTATCACTTATCACAGCTGCAGTTTGTTACAATGTGAGTAACAGAAGCTGAAATCTGTAGCCATGGGCTTCACAAACAGATGAATAGTGAAACTAGTAGCTAACAGAGAGAAAGTACATTGAAATTGGCTCACTTTACACTGTGTAATAAATATGCTTTATGCAATATGACAGAGGCAGCAAGATCCTTGGAGATCATTAGGTCACTTCCAAAATTACTACATTTGTGATAAGATTGCAGAGCATGCTAGTAATTTAATATTTGGATGAAAATTACATGTTTGAAGTCTTATTGTTATGGGTCTATCTAGAGATGAGCGAATCGAAGCTGACAAAGTGGAATTCGATCCGAATTTCAGGAAAAATTTGACTCGCACTGGAGCCGAATTTCCTCACGCTTCGTGCAGTTATATTTTGTAAAGCCCTTTTTGTTGTGTATTAGTAGAAAAAGAAAAATATATTTGCCGTATAGCGGTGCAGTTATATGATCTAAAGCCTTTTGTGGCGTGTATTAGTGGAAAAAGAAAAAATATATTTGCTGTATTTATTTATTTATTTGATCTAACAATAAGTCAGACAGAGAAGTGCCAGGGGAGTGGCAGAGGCCTAAATGTTCCTGACGTAGGCAGAGGTTGCAGCAGAGTAAGGGGGCGTGGCAGCAGGGGTCGCAGCGAGAGGCCTGAGCTCCAGGTGTTAGCAGTCGTGTCTTGACCAGCAACCCAGCAGTTCTTGAATCATTGACTCGGTCATCCACTTCGTCTCAAGTGACATCAAACACCCCCAGCCAAGAGTCGTGGGTTCCTCTGACACGACGCTTCCGCTGTCATTTTAAGTTCCCTCAGCGTGAGAAGTATTATATGCCATAGGCTTGGCTCCATGTTTCAGCGAAGACGAGCTACTAGGGGACAGTCAGCAGCTACTGCCCAGCCAAGATCTGGAGGAGACATCCTCCGCTTCCTCTAGTAGGTTGTTAAGTGATGAGGAGAGTGGCTTGGAAGCTGGTGTTGCGAGCAGTCAGGCTCCTGACCCAGAGACGGTTGAGGAGGACATCAGTGATGTGCAGACAGTACTCGATGATGATGATGTGGCTGATTGGACTTAGGAGCTGGGTAACGAAGGGGCTTCGTCATCATCGGGAGAAGAAGGTGGCAGCTTACCTGTGAGCCAGCAGCCCAAGCCAGAAAGTTTCTAGCGTGGCTGGGAGTAAGCAGGGTGGCAGCAGTGGGAGGTTGTGAGCCAAACGTGCCCGGGTAGACTGCTTCGCAGGAGCCTACCTTCCCGGGAAGTAGCGGTCCATGGGTTCACGAAGACAGCTGCAGCAGCAGTCAGTAAGTGCGTAGTGTTGGGGGTAAAATCATCTACTCGGCGGTGTGGCAGTTTTTTGTGAAGCTGCCAGAGGAGTTGTACATGTCCATATGTAGAATATGTGGGTAGAAGGTGAAGCGTGGCCAGGGTGCCAATGTTTTCACCGTGGCCCAGCATCAACATATGCCGTGTCACCATAAAGTCGCCTGGGAGAACCGTGGCTCCTATATGGTGGTCCAACCTGCCACAGCAACTGCTGCGTCACCCAGTGGCACGCACCCGGTTTCAGGCAGTCAAGGCTCCACCATCTCAGCCTAGGGGGCTGACTGTCCTTCCCATCATCTGCTGGTCCTGATGCTCCTGCTCCTCTTACTCCTCGTCAGTCTATCTATTAGCAATCGATCACCGAAGCGATTTCCAAGAGACAACAGTATTCGTGCACTCATCCAACATCTCAGAAGCTGAATGTGCTCCTGTCCAAGTTGCTGGTACTGCAGTACCTCCCTTTCCAAATGGTGAACTCTGCACCATTCAGAGAACTGATGGTTTGTGCCGAGCCGAAGTGGAGAGTCCTAAGCTGTCTTTTATTTGCCAAAAAGGCAGTACCAGCCCTGCAGACACATGTAGAACAGAAGTTGGGACAGTCCTTGAGCCTGTCAGTGTCTGCTTAAGTGCACAGCAGTGCTGACGCGTGGAGCTGTAACTACGGTTGGGGACAATACATGTCCTTTACAGCCCAGTGGGTGAATGTGGTTCCTGCACAGCCACACCAGCAACTTAGTCAGGTGATGCAGCTTCCGCCTCCACGTTCTCATGCCGTTGGTCCTGCGACAATGTCCGCCTCTGCCTCCTCATCCTCCACTGTGTCCTCAGCCTACACTGCAGGGACAATTCACAGTGCCCCTCCAGCATACCACATGTGCAGGGCATGGCAGTGTCACGCTGTTCTTCACCTTGTTTGCCTGGATGAACAGAGTCACACAGGAGAGAAACTACTCCATGTCCTTCATCAAGAAATTGAATCCTGGCTTTTTCCGCGACAACTCAAAATCAGGACCATGGGGACCGACAACGGGAAGATCATGGTGTTGACACTGTCGAGGAGGGCTGAGCCATGTGCCCTGCATGGCACATGTGTTCAATCTGGTTGTCAAGCGGTTCCTGAAGTCTTCCACCCATTGGCAAGACATCCTAATAATGGCCAGGAAATTCTGCATGCACTTCAGCCACTCGTACACCGCAAAGCACACTGTCCTTATACATCGTTTCCACCCATTGGAATTCCACCCTCCATATGTCGGACGGACTATATGAACAGAGACAGGCCATAAACGATTTCTTGATGATACAAGCGGACAGGAGTACTCCCCTGTGTAACTTCGATGTCAGCCAGTGGCTGCTCATGCGTGACACCTGCCATTTGCTTAGGCCCTTTGAGGAAGCCACGTTACTTGTAACTCGCCAGGACTACGGGTTGAATTGCGTTATTCTACTGCTTCATGTCCTTGATCAGATGTTGGTAAATCTGGCTGGTCAGGGGACTGGAGACGTGGCACCTAGATCTCACGGCCACATGAGCCCTGTGGGAGTGGAACTGGAGGAGGAGGAGGACATGGGAGCACAAGCAATGTGTAGCAAAATGGGTGGATTTTACACACAGGTGACAAGAGAGGAGGAGCAGGACCAGCCAGAGGAGGTACAGGGCGATGAAGATGAGGCAGAGGACCCAGAAACACCATGGCTTTATGCAGTGGAGATGGAGTCCCCCTGAGTCACTTGCACAAATCGCCCAATGCATGCTCCCTTGCTTGTGCAGTGACAGACGAATTGTCGTCATTCGGCAGAGGGCTGGCTTCTGGCTCTCCACTTTGTTGGACCCTCGCTACCAGTCAAAAATGTTGGCCTTTTTACACCCGTTAAAAGAGAGGACAAACTGAACTACTATAGGGACATTCTATGTAGTCAGTTGGCTGCGGCCTATCTGCACTATCGTCCATCCTCTTGCAGTTCTGATAGGGGGACCCTCTGCGCTCACGTTCCACTGCATGGCTGCTGTGGCAGGGTGGGGGGTAGGAGTAGTTCCAGCTCCATCAGCAGTAACTTGAGTCTAGAGTCGCTGATGAGCAGCTTTCTTCACCCGCCTAGTGAAGAAACTACTCACCAGCAGCAGGTAGACCTGGAGCAGGACCTGAACCAGCAGGTGGTGGCATACTTGGACAGCACCCTCCCACCCCACATTGAAGTTCCGCTGGACTACTGGGCAGCCAAACTGGATTTGTGGCTGCAACTGGCAGAGATTGCCCTGGAAAAGCAGTACTGCCCGTCCAGTAGTGTGGCATCAGAGCATTTGTTTACTGGGGCGGGGGCCATAGTTACCCAAAGAAGAACTCGCCTGTCCACCCAAAATTTGGAGAGACTGTCCTTTATCAAGACGAATCAAGTGTGGATCAGCCAGGATTTCCACCCACCAATGCTGATGCGTCAGATTAGATCATCCATGCTGCCTCAGCCAAACCTTGACAAAACGGACAGGTTTCTTCTTGCTACCTGCCTCAGTTACTATTCTGATGCTGCCATCCGCTTGATGCCACACATCTGATGCCAAGTGTTCCTTCTTACACCCACCATCGTCAGCGGGTACTGTTAGTGCCACACACCTCCCCAATCTGTCACCGGTTCACTCTGATGGTCTGGTGGTCTCTGCTGCCACCTCCACACTATGTCACCTTGCCACTCTTTGGCCTTCTGATGCTGCTGCCACCTCCACACTATATCACCGGGTCACCCTGTGGTCTCCTGATGCTGCTTCCACCTCCACAGTATGTCACCTTGCTACGCTCTAGTCTCCTCATGCTGCTGAAACCACCACTCTATGTCACCTTTCTACTCTGTGGCCTCCTCATGCTGCTTTCACCTCACCACTATGTCATGGACTTCTCATGCTGTTCCAGCCATCCCCACTTCATGACTGGGCCACTATTTTGGCTTTCGTCCTTGGTGACATCACTATTTATTTGACTATTCTTCTGATCTGTCAGAAGCAAGGAAAAATCAGAAGCACAACTAATCCTGCCTGTGTAGCAGCTTTAAGGCCTGTATGGTCCCATCAGAATTGGCTTGTGATTTGGTAGCCAAAAGCAGGAGTGGTTACAAAACACAGAGGACATGCAAATGTTCGGTTCACGTGTCATCTCTGTTTTGGATCCACCCCTGTTCTATTTGGCATTAGCAATACTGATGTATTACTGACCAAATACTGACCGAATAGAATAAATGGAAGTTACTCCGTGTGCATTCCGTTTCCGTTTGTCCGCATGGCCGTTCCGCAAAAAAGTAGTGCATGTCCTATTATTGTCCGCAAACCACGGTCCGAGGCCCCATTCAAGTCAATGTGTCTGCAAAAAATACGGAACGCATTCGTATGTCATTTGTATTTGGCGTATCCATATTGTAGAAATGCTATGCCCAGCACATATTGCTCATTTGTTTGGTGATTAATAAGTTACTGTTTCAGTATACGATCCGCAAAAAACGGATCAAATACGGAAACAATACGGATATGTTTTGTGCAATAACGGAACGGAAGAGGAATTAAATTAGAGGAAAAAAAAACTCAGATACTGAACAACAGATCTGTGAAAAACGGACCACAAAACAGCAACGGTCGTGTGCATGAGCCTTAAGGCTGAGTTCATACTTCAGTTATTTGGTCAGTTTTGCCCCTGACTGCCCAAATAAGTTAAGTGCGCAGTGATTCTTTTTTTTTTTTTATTTAACTTTTTATTTTATTTTATCAAGTTGCACCATATTACAAAATAGAAAGAAAAACATAAAGAAAATCCCCCCCCCAGCCCCTCCCTCCCTGCCTTGCGGAGAGAAAAAAAAGAAAAAAAGTTTATTAAACCGTTTAACTATCGTCCCAGCTCTTCCATATATTATGCCACTTTTCGATCGATCCTCGCTGTCTATACAGGATCTTCTCATAACCTCTAACCTTATTAGCTAAGTTGAGCCAGTTGGTGCAGTCTGGGGCGGAGGAAGAAAGCCATGTTCTAGATATAAGAAGCCTAGCTAAAAAGATCAGCTTTGTCAACAAAAGACCCTTCGGGGCCTGGCAGTTGATCTCCGATAAGTCCCCCAGGACCCATTATTTGGGAGATAGGGGAATATCGATATTGAGTCTTTGTGTTAAGGTTCTTTGAACTAACTTCCAGTACTTGCTCACCATCGGGCATTCCCAGAACAGATGTAAGTGATCTGCTCCTGGGGTCCCGCAACGGGGACACCCAGAGGATGCTGCAAGTCCTCTCCTGTGGAGCCACAGGGGTGTTATATATATTTTGTGGATTATGTTGAACTGGACCACAGTGTGGTTAAAATTATGTGAAACTTGACTTAAACTATTACCTACTTTCTCCCAATTCGGGAGACCCAAACCTAAAAGTGAAACGGACCAGGATTTTTGTCCTGGAGACAAAGTGTCCACAAATTTTTTTTCCATCAAGTGTCTATAACAATGCGAAATCTTAAATTTCATAACATCCTTATTTTGAATTAAATTGGGCAGAAATACCGGAGTGTCTATAATAAGTGAATAAGTATCAGAAGTATAAGAAAGTGCAGATCGCAATTGGAAGTATGCGAACCAAGCCACCTCACCTACATTAACCCTTTTATTTAGCTCCACAAGAGTCAGAATTTGTCCGTTTTCAACCACTTGACTCAGGTAGTTGATCCCTTTATTCCTCCAATATTGCTGACAGTTCCGATCGTCGAGATTCAAAAGCTTCAAATTGTGCCACAGGGGGGTACAAATAAGTGATGCCCTAACCTTAAACCAGCTCTTAATGACTACCCAGGCTTTCATAGCCATTCTGCAGAAAGGTTTATAGTGGTTCTGCGAGTTAAGTAAATAATCAGACTCCAGTACTGTAAAAAAGTCCGGAAAGCCTGAATCTTTAACCAATTTCCTGCAGAGATAGCTATTTCCCCAGTCGTCGAAAAGGCAAAGTTGAGATGCCAAAAAATAACCTTTAAAGTAGGGAAGATTAAGACCTCCCTGTTTATAGGGCATAGAAAAATAAACTGCCTTTAATCTTACCCGTTTCCTCCCCCATAGTAGATCGTTAATCAACCGCTCTATTAATCTAAAATACTTGTCTTCAATCCATATAGGAGAATTGCGGAGAACATAAAGGACCTGGGGCAGCATTACCATTTTTATTATCGAGATTCTGTCTGCTCTAGCTGACAGAATTCTTTGCCAAATTTTAATTTTTGATCTCAGATTTTGCAGTAAGGGGATCAAGTTCAATTGTAGATAATCTTGAACCTTGGCAGAAGTTACTATCCCCAGGTACTTCATTGTCTCAGAAGTTGATAATCTGTTAATCAGATAAACAGGAAGTCCTCGCAACTCATCTATTGGAAGAAGAGTAGTCTTAGCCCAGTCAATCTCCAGACCAGAGGAGTGGCAAAATAAATTCACCAACTCCATAACTCGGGGAAGTGTACTATCTGTTTGGTGAAGGAATAATTGGATATCATCAGCATATAAAGATATGCGGTCCTGCTTCCCCATGACCCCAAAACCAGCCACCCTCAGGTCCTGCCTTATGCTAACTGCGAGGGATTCAATGTAGATGTTAAAGAGGAGTGGAGAGAGTGGACAGCCTTGACGGGTGCCTCTCTCTAGTTCAAAGCTCTCGGTCTGCATATTGTTAATCCTAATCCTAGCGGCCGGGGACTTATATAGCAACTGAATCATTGCAATAAATTTGGGGCCAAAGCCCATTTTATTCATCACCTCCCAGAGAAACGCCCACTCCACTCTGTCGAACACCTTAGTGGCATCCAGCGACAGAACGGAGCGGGCACCATACCCAGGAGACTGAATGTTAGTGAAGAATCTATGTAGATTATAGTGAGTGCCCCTTTTTGGCATAAAACCATTTTGATCTGGATGAATAAGAGAGGGCAAAACCCTAGAGAGCCTCTTTGCCAGAACTTTGGACAGTATTTTAACATCCGTATTTAACAGAGAAATTGGTCTATAGGAGCTCAACTCTATCAGATCTTTATCCTTTTTTGGGATCAAGACTATTGTCGCTTCCATCATGGACTTTGGAAGATCTCCGCTATCTAGTGCTTGAGAAAACACTTCAAGTAGATGAGGGAGGATAAAATCACCATATTTACGATAGAATTCATAAGGAAGGCCATCAGGGCCTGGCGATAAGTTCCCGGAGATAGCCTTTAGGGCTTCCTGGATCTCCAGGAGGGTCACTTCTTTCTCCAAAGAATTTTTTTGAGTCTCTGTTAACACTGGTAGAGAAATTCTCTCCAGGAACACCCTCGCCAGGTCAGATGAAATAGCAGGGGAAGCCTTGTATATCTGAATAAAGTGCTGCAGGAATGCATCCCTGATTCCCTTTGGATCACGTGTGATCGTCCCATTCAGATTACGAATAGAGACAATAGCTTTCTTTTTCCTCTCCTGCTGTGAAACTATTCTGGCTAGAAGCTTGCCGGGGCGCCCAGACTCTGAGAAGTACTTTTGTCCTTTAAAAAATAATCTATGGTTTGCTTTATCTAGTAAATATTCCTCAAGAGAGCGACTAGCCTTCTGCATCTCTTCCTTATTGAGGTCAGAGGGTAAATTGATAAATCGCTCTGTTGAGGTTGACATCATCCTAACCAATTCCTCCTCTTTCTCCCTGAAAGTTCTCCTTCTATTGGTAATATCGCTAATAAGTACCCCTCTCAAATAAGCCTTCAAGGTATCCCATACTGAATTGATGTTGGCAGAGGGGAGGTTGACCTCCCAAAAATAAGATATAAGCAGCTTGATGGAGTGAAAATTGTCCATGATAGTAAGCCAGTAAGGGTTCAGCTTAAAGCCACGCCCCATGCTATCTTTGTTCTCTCCCGTGCAAACCTCAATCAGTACGGGTGCATGGTCTGAAATAGTTCTTACCCCATAACGTATCCTTTTAATATTTTTCAGATTATCCTCGTTTGTGAATGCTAGATCAATTCTGGACATTGCTCTACCCCCCCTACTTACGCAGGAGTACACTCTCTTACCTCCACCGAGATGGCCCCATATATCCACCAAGCCAACCTCCAGACAGAACTGACGTAGCGGAGAGGAACCAGTGTTCCTCCCTACTTCTGAATCCAGAGTGAGTCTGTCAATTTTAGAATCCATCACAGCGTTAAAGTCTCCCATCAAAACAAGCTGACTTTCTGGCCTTTTCTCCAAGAATACCAACAGTTGGCTAAGTGGGTATATCGAGAAGGGCGGAGGTATATAAAAGAAAGCTAAAGTGTAGTTTTGGCCGTGAAGTCTACCATATAAAAAGATAAATCTACCCTGTTCATCTATAAGAGATTCTACCAAGACAAAGTCCACAGAATGATGAACTAAAACCGAAACACCCCTTGACAAGCTGCTAAAGATCGAGTGGTATGATTGTGCTTGCCAACCCGTTGTCAAGCGGGGCAAGGTTTCCTTCGTAAGGTGGGTTTCCACAAGGCAAATAATTGCCGGTAGAAATCTTTTTATTGCATCCATAATGGCCTGTCTCTTGACCCTTTCCCCAAGCCCTCTTACATTCCACGCAATGATTCTAGTTGACATTAATCAGAGAAGAAGAGAAAAGAAGAAGAAAAAAAAAAAAAAAAAAACAATCCCCTGCAAGGCAGAGTCCCCTCCCCATATCCCCCCCCTCCACTGGTCCACCCGATCCTGTCAGCGAACCTCTACCTTCCAGCCCTTCTCCTCCTTCTCCCCCAGTCCCCCCCCTTTCCCCCGGCCGCCAAATTTCAGATGCCCATTCGGTCAATCCAGTCTCGTGCTTGTTCTGATTTTTCAAAAAAATGGGTAGACCCATTATAGATCACTCGCAGCTTGGCTGGGTATATTAACGAGTATCCGATGTTCTTAGAAGCTAAATGCTTCTTAATTTCAATAAAGCTTCTTCTTTTTTCTTGGGTCTCCCGGGCGAAATCTGGAAAGAATAATAATCTGGTGCCCTGATGTTCGATGGGTGAACATTCCCTTGCTCTTCTCAATATCGTGTCTCTGTCCATGGACAGTAACAACTTCAATAAAATTGCGCGAGGTGGTCTTCCAGGGATAAGCTTCCCCCCGGGGATACGATGAGCTCTTTCTATTTGAAACATGGGGGAGAAATGCTCGTTTCCCAGGTTTTTGAGAATAACGTCTTTAAGTTGATCAATCAGCTGCCGTCCTTCCACTCCTTCTGGATATCCGATAATACGGATATTATATCGTCTCGATCTATTTTCCAAGTCCTCAATCTTAACCTGTAAGCTGTGATTTTCTGAGGCGAGCGTTCCCATTTTTAATTTCAACGTATCAACATCAGATTGCAGGGAATCTGCCAGCTTCTCCACATTAAGAACTCGCTCCCGAATTTTGCCCAAATCCTCCCTTATTAAGGATATATCATTTTGCATTAATCCCAACTGGGTAGCCATCCCCTGCATTAAATTGCCGTTGCCTTTTATGGCCTCCAAGATTTTTTCTAGCGTCAAAGGGTCGTGTTCGGACTGTATTGGCAAGCTCACCTCCCCTCTTTCCTGATCTGCCTCTGATGACCCGTCCTCGGAAAGCTCATCTGTTTGAGGGGCTGTTATGTTTTTCTTCAGGTTTACACTTGGTTTCCCCCTGAACAGTACTTTTTCACTTGGAGCAGGAGATTTTAGAAATTTATCGATTTTCCCCTTCTTTGCTCCAGAAGTGTCCACTGACCGCCGTTTTGGGGCCATTGTCCCCCCTTGTTTATTTTTCCTCCCCCTTTGTTTCTACTTGTTACTTTACTTTGTATTTTTTTTTTTTTCATTTTTTTTTTCTTCTCTTCCTTTCGTTCTTTTTTTTTCCCCCTTTTTTCCTTTCCCCTTGGTTTCCTTTTCTCTCTCTCCTATATGTTATTGTATATATTTTTTTTTATTTATTTATTTTATTTTTTTAAAGTTCTTTTTTTCTTTTTTTTTCCTTCTCCAAGTTTTCACTCCCAACCTCCCTCTCCTCTATTACTGAATGGCACGTCACGGAGAGGACAGAGGGAGCAGGGGCACAGAGAGTCCAAACAGAGTGCAAGATGGAAACCCGGGTCAAGTGCACAGCAGTGCTTAATATATTGCCATATACTCCACTTGATAAACGTCTTCACCCGGCCAGACACAGACACAGACAATCAGTTAGGGGACACAGGGTAATGTCAGCTCACCACCACCGGAGGCACCACGAGGACGCACGATGAGGTCACGGCCAGCACAGCACGGTAGGAGACGACCAGGAGCAGCCGAAGGAGCAGGAGGGAAACCAGGAGCAGCCGAAGGAGAGCCGGGTCCGAGGGGGGCGGGGAGACAGATGACGGAACAGTTGAGCCACGGTCACAGCCAGGAAAGGCGTCCAGAAACCGAAGCCAAAGACGGCCAGGGACAGCAGGCAGCACGGCAGGCGGCACGATAAATGGCAGGGAGCGGGAGATAATTGGAAAGCACAGCACAGCGGAGCCCCAGCAGACTTTTTACAGCGACAACCTGAGGCAGAAGCTAAGTTCAGCGTGCGGGGGGAGCTTTCAGCCTCGGCCGGAGAGCGAGGCCGAGGGGGGTGAGGCAGGAGAGAGGAGCGCGACGTGCGTTGCTCACGTCATCACGGCGATGCAGTGTGAGTGATTCTAATAGCAACGCCTGTCATCTGCATGTCATATGGACTCACAGTATTATTTAACTTCCATAGCAGACTCCCTATGCGTGTTACTGCAAGGCACAGTGTTCTATACCACTATAAAAGTTCTTTTCAGCCAGGAAATAGCTGTTTTTAACTACATTTGACACAAATAAATTCGGATCAAACCAAATTTTTCCCCAAAAATTCAGCAAAAGAGTGAATCAATTTTTTTTCTATCAGCTATGGCATACCATCCTTTTAATATGCCAATGGATCTCTCAGGGTACTGACTCAGATGCACATCTCTAAAAGTCTGGATAAACATGCTTTTGCTCTCCAGTGCATAGCATCAAAGCAGACTGCAACTATTAATTTATTGATGCTGTAAACTGAAATGCCTTGAAAGCTGTTCATTTTCAATAATTCACATTCTGGAAGTGTTTAGAATCATGTCGGAGAATACCAACTTCTGTTTTCCAGTTTGCCTCCTAATATAGTACAAAGAATGGTTTTAATGTGATCTGCCAGACATAAACATGAAATAACAAATGTATCAATTAAAACATGCTCGTACATAAGAAGTATTATTCTGTTCTGTAATTATATTGCACCTGAGACAACACTGATTTAATACAAGTTGGCTGTTCAGTTGTTGCCACACTAGTTTGTTTGTATAGATGAACAATTTCTTAAAATTTGTTTTATGTCCAAGCCAGTGAATTTTTCAAACAATTTAATTTGGGTCTGAATTCATTCTACCATTAATGTTATTTTATTTTTGGAAGAAAAGCTCACTTACATACTTTGGGGTTTCCATGAAAGATATTCAAATTAGCTTTCCTTCCAAAATGAAAGGAAAACCACTAACACTATCTGATGCCTAATGATGGTTGTCTCCCCAATGAGAAATTGCACCCCCCAAGAGCACCCCCCGATGCCACTCAACTAATCAGGACTACTTTTTCTGTGCATGGGTCTTTCTTTTGTTCACATTCAATTTGCCTAAAATGAATTACCGTAAATTTCGGATAAATTCTGAATCGGTGGAATTGATTTGCTTATTTCTGCTCAAGAAACAGCTGTTATCAGTAACCAGATCTTGTTTTCAGTGTCTGAGGTAGGCTGAAATCTATCTCCTGTTTAATAACAAACTCAGGATTCTCTGCCATCATTCCCCAATGTAGCTTTGTTTGTGCTTAAGTGTATAAGCACAAAAAGTAGTTCAGGATTCTCAGAACTGATTTCCTATGCTGCAGAACAGAATAAAAAAAATGAAAATTTGTGAAAACTAAGTACACCGTACGAATCAATAGCTTGTAGAACCACTTTTAGCAGCAACTTGAAGTCATAATTTTCTGTATGCAATTTACCTCTCTCTCAAATAGTTCTGGAGAAATTTGGCCAACTCATCTTTATAACATTGCCTCAGCTCATTGAGGTTTGTAGGCATTCATTTATGCACAGCTTTCTTAAAGTCCTACAATAGCATATCAATTGGGTTGAGGTCTAGATTTTTACTAGGCCTTTATGTTATAGATTTGCAGATGTGAGTACTGTTCTGTTGTATGACACTGTAGAATGATGGACTTCGAATTGTTTGGAAATGGTCTTATAAATCTTTCCAGATTGAAGGGCCACACCGCAACAATTGCTTCTCTAATAATGATTAAATAATCAGGGTAATTAAGGTAAATGAAGTTTACTAAAATTTGATTTGGCTCCTTTGCCAAATTTCACAAAAAATTCACTTCATGATGAACTGCTGTTAGTAGAGGGCGCACTGACAAGGATCAGCGATTGCGTCATTGAACCCCTTAGATGCTGTGTTCATAACAATGAGGCCTTTCAGGGTTAATCATTTTAAAAAGCCCTCACTTTATCCATTTGAGAGCAAAAAGGCTGTCATGGCCATCTTGATTGAAGATCCTGGGCAAAATCATGCTGGCTACCGTGGTGACGTCATACAAGATTTTGCACAGGATCATCAATCAAGATGGCTGCGGCAGCCCCTTTGCGCTCAAATGGATGAGGTGAGTATGTTTGTTTGTTTTTTAACGCCATTTCAGAGAAAACTGATTTGGCTTCACGGTGAATCGATACCGTACTTCAATTTGCTCAAGCCTAATTAACAGCATCGGGCTGTTACTTAACCCTCATAACTGCTCACTGGAACCAATAAGTGGGTACTTACTTTTTCAAGCACAGCTTGTGCATTTGGCCTAGTTTTTTGTAAATAAATAAAGACATGTGGTGTCATTCATCAAACTGGTGTAAAGTAGAACTGGCTTAGTTGCCTATCTATCTATCTATCTATCTATCTATCTATCTATCTATCTACCATAAATTTACTGCTACAAATGAATGCAGCAGTAATCAGAACTACTGTACAAGGTTATATGGGTTCGTTTCCTGGAGATTCTATAAAAAGAAGTGACAAGCTATTAGACTGTTCTATTAGGTTACAAAGGTTGAGATTCAAATGAAGATCCTGATGTGAGCAATAAAAATTAAAACTGACTGATATTTGGCTTAAGTAAAGGTGATTTATTTATAGAAGAAAAAGGTTTAATGAATATCAGTAAATACAAAAGGAAGGAAGAATATGAGGAAATTTGATAAGCAAACTTTAATAAATGCAAAAAAGTTTTATGATCATCATCATAAAATACAGCAAAAAAATACCTAGAGAAACAGAGACTATTAGTTGTTTCATTATTTCAGGATAGCCTTTGCCAACCAGGTCACACAGAAATTTTAGCCCTAGCTTAGATTGGACTTTAAAAACTACTTTCACAATTAATAATGTTTTTTTATCTTTACAGGGTGCTTGAATGTTTCTCGTGAAAAAATTTGAAAACAGCACTCTAGTATGATATAATATAAAAATGTGTAAATTTTTTTACCACGGACCAAACATCATAATAATTAAATAAATTGACTTCAATCCGAATTTCAGGAAAACTTTGATTAATCACAAATATGAATCAGTTTTTTCTAACATGTAATGTCACAGGCCTATAAAAAGCCTAATCCCACCTGGTCTCTGCCATTTGACTGTGAACTGTGCATATGGAGAGACGTGGCAAGTGCTAGGGACAGTTTTTTTTTTAGCAATCTTTTAATTGTAGAATATTGGTTAGGGACGGTGCATGGACAGTGTAGGGAGAGTTTTCAGATATTGTAGGGAGAATATAGGAAGAACATAGGTAGACTGTAGGATCAGTGCAGGCTCTGTGTAATCTTGCCCTGTCCATCTTGTTCCACTGCTGTGCCATTCATTCTCAATCTGTTCTGTTATAGAGAGACTCACTGTGCATCAGACTTAGTTTCAAGAGCTGGTCTAATAAATTGGCATATATACCTAGTTAATCTGCTGCGCCATTAATAATTAATCTGCTCAGTTATACATAGACTTACTGTGCATCAGACTCATTGTCAACAGTCGGTGTAATATATATTCACGTTTATATAGTTCATCTGCTGCGCCATTTATAATTAATCTGTTTTGTTATACATAGACTGTGCATCAGATTTAGTTTTAACAGTCGGTCTTAATTACAGTATCTCACAAAAGTGAGTACACCCCTCACATTTTTGTAAACATTTTATTATATCGTTTCATGGGACAACACTGAAAATATGACACTTTGATACAATGTAAAGTAGTCAGTTTACAGCTTGGATAACAGTGTAACTTTGGTGTGCCCTCAAAATAACTCAACACAGCCATTAATGTCTAAACCTCTTGCAACAAAAGTGAGTACACCCCTCGGTGAAAATGGACAAATTGTGCCCAATTAGCCATTTTACTTCCCCAGTGTCATGTGACTACAGTAGTTATTGTTACAAGGTCTCAGGTGTGAATTGAAAGCAGGTGTATTAAGTTTGGTGTTATCGCTCTCACACTTTCTCAAACCGTTCACTAGAAGTTCAAAATGACACCTTGTGGCAAAGAACTCTCTGAAGATCTAAAAAAAAGAAGTTGCTCTACATAAAGCTGGCCTAGGCCAGGGATGGGTAAACTACGTCCCTCCAGCTGTTGCAAAACTACTACTCCCAGCATGCCCAGTCTAGCTACAGCTATCAGCCTACAGCAGGGGATGGTGGGAGTTGTAGTTTCACAACAGCTGGAGAGCTGCAGTTTTCCTATCCCTGGCCTAGGCTATAAAAAGATTGCTAGCGTCCTGAAACTGAGCTGCAGCACAGTTGCTAAGACCATACAGCGATTTAACAAGACAGGTTCCACTCAGAACAGGCCTCGCCATGGTCGACCAAAGAAGTTGAGTGCACGTGCTCAGCGTCATATCCAGAGCTTGTCTTTTCAAAATAGACATATGAGTGCTGCCAGCATTGCTGCAGAAGTTAAAGGGGTGGGGGGGTCAGCCTGTCAGTGCTCAGACCATACGCCGCACACTGCGTCAAATTGGTCTTTATGGCAGTCGTCCCAGAAGGAAGCCTATTCTAAAGATAATGCACAAGAAAGACCACAGTTTGCTAAAGACAAGCAGACTAAGGACACAGATTACTGGAACCATGTCCTGTGGTCTGATGAGACCAAGATAAACCTATTTGGTTCAGATGGTGTCAAGCGTGTGTGTCGGCAACCAGGTGAAGAGTACAAGGACAAGTGTGTCTGGCCTACAGTCAAGCATGGTGGTAGGAGTGTCATGGTGTGGGGTTGCTGCCCACTGGGGAGCCACAGTTCAGTGAGGGAACCATGAATGCCAAAATGTACTGTGACCTACAGAAGCAGAGCGTGATACCCCCCCTTCGGAAACTGTACCACAGGGGAGTATTTCAACATCATAACGACGCCAAACACACCTCCAAGATGACCACTGCCTTGCTAAAGAAATTGAAGGTAAAGGTGCTGGACTGGCCAAGGATGTCCCCAGACCTAAACCTTATTGAGCATCTATGGGGCATCCTCAAATGGAAGGTGGATCAGCTCAAGGTCTCTAACATCCATCAGCTCCATGATGTCATCATGGAGGAGTAGAAGAGGAATCCAGTGGCAACCTGTGACGTTCTAGTGAACTCCATGCCCAAGAGAGTTCAGATAGTCCTGAAAAATATTGGTGGCCATACAGAATATTGACACTTTGGGCACAATTTGGTCATTTTCACTTAGCGGTGTACTCACTTTTGTTGCCAGCGGTTTAGACATTAATGGCTGTGTGATGAGTTATTTTAAAGGGCACACCAAATTTACACGATTATACAAGCTGTACACTGACTACTTTACATTGTATCAAAGTATCATATCTTCAGTGTTGTCCCATGAAAGATATAATAAAATATTTACAAATATCTGAGGGGTTTACTCACTTTTGTGAGATACTGTATAGGCTTGAGTACCTAGTTAATCTGCTGCACCATTTATACTATATAATCTGTTCTGTTATACATACAGTAGATGTACTTTGCATGAGACTCATTATCAAAAGACGGTGTAATATATAGGCACGTTTCTAGAGTTCATATGCTACAACATTTATACTTAATCTGTTCAGTTATACATAGATATACTGTGCATCAGACTTGTTCTGGCAGTGTAATACAGTATATCCGCACTTTTTCTAGTCTATCTACTGCTTAATTTATACTTCATCTGTTACATTACTGAGTCAGTTACTAAACACTATGGCCAACAGTTGCCTAGGCCCTCAAAAGGGAATGAGAAGTTGCAGTGTCCCACTACCCATGTGGGTACTGCAAAGTTGTCGTATTATGCCTTGTATGACGTGGTGCATAAGGGGCTCCAATGTGTTCCTGACAGGAATATATTGGCAAACAGTCTCAGCTTTTAATATCTGCTTGTTTGACTAGCTAGTATAGTCAGTGGCATATCCGTTTGGTGCATTTTTTTCTCTGATTTTCATATTTATATATTCCATCCGCACAATGCTCCATTTTGTGTAGGATTCCTTTGTGGTGCATGTGGTCCATGCCGGCATCCTCCATTGTACGCAATTTTTGCTGGGGATGGCCGTTTGCTGCAGTCCACATGCGGTGGGACTGCTCCCCCAATGAGAAACAGTGTTTGGGGTCTGAGCAGTTCCCCCATATTGGCCACTATATTTCTGTGATTTTTGTTCTATATGTATTGAATGTGCCTTCATCTGGCATTTAACATTCTTTTGCACCTGGTAGCCTCCATCACATGGTCTGATATGGGTGTGGCTTACAGTCTTGCTTTATTCACATTGCATTAGTTGTCCTGCTATGTGGTTGTGTGGAAGCTTGGCTTTGAGCAGTATTCCATCACCTTCAGACTGTGTTCACACCATAGTTAGCATAGTGGTAGGACCCCATGCCATGCTGAGTGACCGTGACGTGGTGCATGAGGGGCTCCGATGTGTTCCTGACAGGAATATATTGGCAAACAGTCTCAGCTTTTAATATCTGCTTGTTTGACTAGCTAGTATAGTCAGTGGCATATCCGTTTGGTGCATTTTTTACTGTGATTTTTATTATGCCTTGTATGCTTCATATAACCTGTTTTATGCTGCAGTGCATCTTTATGCATAATCCCTACCTACAGGTGTATTAGATTGCATTACACTGAGCCTACCACTAGTGGGAGATAACCCATGCCATATATAGGCCAGATCAGATCTAGTTAGTTAGGTCAGTCTTCAGCCGTGAGCTGAAGTGTCCACATCCTGTTCAGGACTCAGCTAAGAGTTAGTGGACATGAGCTAGATGTTTAGCTTCAAAAAGGATATTAATACACCAGGAACTAAAGAACATAGACCCAAAGGGTTACTGCCATCTCTACAAGCGCCTTAGGACCTTTGGAGTTAACTAGTGTAGGAATAACCAGCCTCCGGCAGCCTCACTAGCCCGCACTGGGAAAACAGGGACCAGCATTGAAGTCACCTACCAGTAGGCATAAAAACCTATATCATTAATAGCTTGAGAGACAAACATCACCCCTGTGAGCAGTCGACCCTTTGCAGCTTTACCTCTGTCCATTTTAAAAAGACTGTATTTTATATCTGGATGTACTAGAGACTGTTTTATGCTTGGATGTAACCGTTACCAGGAGCAACGTTCAGTAAAAGTCATACGTTGGATTTCACAGCTGTCTCAGTTTCCAATTCCTCAATTACTACTACTATCAATGGTTGTACCACCACAAAAGTTACTGGCGTCATGACAATCAGGGACCTTGCCATAGGCACATTAATACAGACCACCAAGGGCACCTCGAAACACCATCTGGCCTGTGTCCCTTATCAGAGTGTGCCCCAGAGAATCGTTGTGCCGTTCTCCTCATCACTTTTGCAAGCCTGCCCAGGGACGACATAACCGTGAGTAATCAGAACTGTATTAATCTCGGCCTACCTAAATGCTCACACCGTGACCTCACATGACCCCTGTCGGTCTGGCTCACTGCACAGTGCCAACAATGTTGCTGTAGCCAGCACAAGTAGCAGAAGAAAAAGTGGTGGTAGCAGCAGTGGCATCCAGCGGTTGTGTTTTGACTAATAATCCAGCTGTACTAGAATGGTTGACTTGCTCTTCAACATCATCTCAGGTGACAACAGATACACACAGCCAGGAATCGGTGGCTTCCTCTGATACCACACTTAGTTGGCATGGCCCAGAAACAAGCTCTGTGTCTTTACCTGTCCTGCAACTGCATCTTTCTTTTGTTGCTCTTTCTGCTGGGGAAGTAATGTATGCTGCTGGCTCTGCTCCCCTTTTCAACAAGGACAATATTAGTGATAACAGTTAACAGCTAAAGGCCAGCACATACTTGGAGGAGCGGTCCTCTGCGTCCTCTCTTACTTGTGCAACTAGCGATGATGACAGTCGGGTGGGAGCACGTGGGAGCAGTCAGGGACGTGGCCATAAGACTGGTGAGGGTGACATATGTGACGAACAGACAACAATGAATGATGATGCAACAGCAGGTAGTCAGCACGGAGTGGTATGGGTAAAATTCCATACTCGTCAGTTTGGGAATTTTTTATCAAGTGGAGGATGGTAGTGTGGTGGTACACAGGATATGGGGGCAGGAAGTGAAGAATGGTCAGGGTGCTAATGTTGGCACCACAGCCCTGGCTCAACATATGGAGTGTCACCATAAAGTGACCTGGGAAAACAGTGGCACTAATGTAGTGGTACAGGCTGACACAGCAACCGTTGTATCTCCCAACGGCCCACACGCCTTCTCTAGTAGTCTGGCCAAGTTGCTGGTATTACAATCCCTCCCTTTCTATATTGTGGAGAAATGATGGCTTGTGCCCACGCAAGTGGAGAGTCCCAAGCCATCATTACTTCTCTAAAAAAAAGCTGTACCAGCCCTGCTCAAATATTTTGAGCAAAAGGTAGGCCAGTTCTTGAGTCTATCGGTGCCTGGTACAGTTCATGCCAGTGCTGATGAGTGGAGCTGTAAACATGGTCAAGTACAATATATGTCCTTTACAGCCCACTGGGTAAGTGTGGTTCCAGCCCAGGCACACTAGCATCTGTCCAGGTCATGGAAATGTCAACTCCGCAGTGTTATTGTGGGATTTCTTCGCCAATGTCCTCCTCTGCATCCTCATCCTCCACCTTGTCTTCAGCCTTCACTGTAGGCACAGGTCAGAGTTATTCTCCAGCATACCACCTATGCAAAGCATGGAGTTGTCAGGCTGTTCTGCGCCTGGCCTGCCTGGCTGAACGGAGTCACACCAGGGAGGAACTGTTACACATCATTCAGAAGAAATCGCATCCTGGTTGTCTGTCTCCTTGCCAACTTAATACTGGAACCATAACGGGAAGAACATTCTGTCAGTGCTGCATCAAGGAGGGCTGACCCATGTGCCATGCATGGTGTATGTCTTTAATCTGGTTGTAAAGCGGTTCCTGAAGTATTTCACCCAACTGCAAGACATCTTGAAAATGGCCTGGAAACTGTGCAGATGCTTCAGCCATTCTTAGCCAGCAAAACATGCCCTCCTTGAGCAGCAAAGACAGAATGGAGTTCCCCAATATCTCCTCCTATGCAACGTTTACACGCAATCAAATCCACCCTCCACATGTTGGACAGACTATATGAGCGGAGGAAGTCTGTAAATGATTTCTTGTTGATGCAGGAGGACAGGAGTACTCCCCTGTGCAAATTCGATGTTAGCCAGTGGCAGCTCATGCATGACACCTGCCATTTGCCCAGGCCCTTTATTGAGGCCATTTTATTTGTCAATCGCCAGGACTACGGGATGAATGATGTGATTCCACTCCTTCATGTCCTAGAGCAGATGATGATAAATCTGGCTGGCCAGGGGACAGGAGACGTGGTGCCTATATATCACAGCCACTTGAGCCTTTTGGGGGCTGAACTGGTGGAGGAGGAGGAAGAAGATGAGAAGGAGGACATTCACGCACAAGCAATGTATACAGAAATAGGTGGTTTATTTATACAAGTGACAGGAGAGGAGCATGAGGAGTTAGGGGGCAATGAGGAAGACCGGGCAGATCACCCTGACAAACTGTGGCAGTATGCAGTGGAGATAGAGGCAGGGAGTCCATCTGAGTTTTTTGAGCAAATGACCAGATGCATGCTGAATTGCTTGTGTAGTCACTATTCGGCAGAGGGATGACTACTGGCTCTCCACAATGTTAGACTCTTGCTACCAGTCCAAAATGGGGGCCTTTTTTTACACCTTCTGAGGGGGATGAAAAACTCAACTACTATCCAGACGTCATTTATAGTTAGTTGGTTGCTGTCTATGCACCCCATCGCCCATCCTCACGAAGGTCTAACTGGGGGACCCTCTTAAGGCCTCTTTGACACGGGTGTCACATTTGACGCTCGGATAAGAGGCGGGTGCGTTGCGGGAAAATGCGCAATTTTTCAGCACGAGTGCAAAGCGCTTTAATGTGTTTTGCACGCGAGTGGGAAAAATCGGCATGTTTGGTACCCAGATTCGAACCCAGACTTCATCACTGAAGTTCGGGTTTAGGTTGAGTATACTGTAGATTTTATTATTTTCCCTTATAACATGGTTATAAGGGAAAATAATAGCATTCACTTGCTTGCGGATGCTTGCGATTTTCCCGCAGCCCCATTCACTTCTATGTGAAAAACGCACAATATCAAGCATGCTGCGATTTTCACGCAACGCAGAAGTGATGCGTGAAAATCACCACTCATGTGCATAGCCCCATAGAAATGAATGGGTCCGGATTCAGTGCGGGTGCAATGCGTTCACCTCACGCATTGTACCCGCGCAGAAATTACACCCGTGTGAAAGGGGCCTAACTCGTGCTCCACTGCCATAACTGCTTAAGGGGGGTGGGGGGCAAGAGCAGCACCAGCTCCATCAACAGCAACGTAAGTCTTGAATCTCTGATGAGCACTTTGGTTAACCCGCCTACTGAAGAAAACACCCAGCAAAAGCAGCAGGACATGGAGCAGAACAAGAACCAACAAGTGGCGGCATACTTGGACTGCACCCTGTAACCCCAGTTCCAAAATCCCTTGGACTACTGGGCAGACAAACTTGTGGCCGTAACAGACATAGTTTGCCCTGTGCAAGCTTTCCTGCACAGCCAGTAGTGTGGCCATGCTAGGTTACTGCAGCTCAGCTCCCATTCACTTCAGGGTATAGTGGCTATGCTCTGTTACTGCAGTTCAGCACCCATTCATTGCCTTAGGGTCATGCATAGCTAAATTTATAATTTTACATATGTTTTCATCACTGTACTATTCTTACTGTATTGCTTTCAAGGTCAAGATGATTATGGGCTGCATTAAAAGAACACATGATGAGAACATAGCCATGCCACTTTACAAAGTCAGACTGCAGATATAGTATTCTGTACAATTCCGGCCTTCCGTGCAGAAGACAGACATAGCAGGGCTAAAGAGGGTTCAGAAGAGGGGAAGTAAACTGATAACTGGAATGGGTGGACTACAGTACCCAGAAACATTATCAAAATTAGTTTAGAAAAAAAAAACTCAGGGGAAATCTACAGTGTAATAACTATGTATAAATACATCGGGGTTGATCTCTCCCATCATCTATCATCTATTTATCCCCAGGACAGTGACTTTGATAAGAGAACATTCTCAACTTCTAAAAGAAAGAAAGTTTCTACATAAACATAGAAGAGGATTATTTACGGTAAGAGCAGTGAGACTATGGAACCATCAGGAGGTGATGGTGAGTACACTAAAATAGTTCAAGAGGGGCCTGGATGTATTTCTGCAGTGTATTAATATTACAGGTAACAGAAATCTGGAGAAGGGTGGTTGATCCACTCAGTTATTCTGATTGTAGTTGGGAAGGAATTTTGTCCTCCTAAAATGAGGAAAATTGGCTTCTAACTCAGAGTTTTTTGCATTCCACTGGATCAACTTTTCAGGATAACAGATGTAATTGGATGGACAGATGTCTTTTTTCAGCCTTACCGACCATGTTACGTATGTTAATAGACATCAGGGGAATGGAAAAAATGTGTTTAAATCTAATATTCATTCAAAAAAGGAAACTACAACACCATTGTGCACGCCTTGAAATCAAGACTGGAGTTAATGGTCATGTAGATTAATGTAGTAATAAGTGAAAGATTATGCTTTATACTGTTATTATAGTTCAAGCAGCTATCACCCATCACAACAGGGAGAATAGACAACTGTGCTTAGCTGAGCTAGAATATTTCTATGCCATAATTCTTAGTTACTTAGCTAAAGTATTAAGATAAATCTATTACTATTGATGGGATTACGCCGGCTATTAATTATTTTCAGTTACGCTAAGTACCTTGTCCAGATGGCTCGGAGTTTTATGTGCATAATTATTTCAGCATCTACCTTGTTCAAACTTTTGAACTGCATTCTTAATAATATATAATTATGCTGGGAGCAAGATATAACACTAGTGCTCTTCCCTGAATCATAATTGACTGTATTTATTTAAAAAAAGAAAATGTTGCAATTTAATTATCACTAGGGAAAGCAAGAAAAGCAAAAGGACATGAACAGAATCATTATACGTCTTTACATGTAATGTCATTATAGTACCACATAACACACAGATGTGGGATTTCTCAGTTGTCTGGATATAGTGATCACCCTTTGAGCTAGGATAATGCAGTACATTTACCTTCAGATCGAAAGACATCCAGAGATAACAAGCCTGCTGTGATTTAAATGTGATCTATGCCAACTCTGCTATATGTGTAGATTATAAAGAATAGAACTAATGGTTTTAATCTGGTAAATTTGGTTAAAATATGAATTCAGTAAGTCACAAATGTTTCAGTTTTACATTAGAGGCTTCGTTCAAAAGGTGAATAAAAGTAAATGAATGATATTACCAAAGAAAGGATCTACATACCACAGAGGCAGTAATGCTGCTATGTAGCCCTGGAAAGACGGGCATAGTCCTAGTTGCTGAATCAATTTTCCTTTTTGATGGTAATAAGAACTTGACCTCTCTCTAGAGGGAACTCATAAATGGCAAAAGGAATGTGACGTGGTTCTATCAATCATGAGGTCCACTTAGGTGACAAAAGCATTAAATATTAAATTTGGAAAAGAAAATGCATCTTTAGTTTTCTTGAAAGTTAGATACTAGAGATGACCAAATCAATCCTGATCAGATTTGTAGTGAATTTCACAAAAAGTCTATTGGTAAGCAAATCCAAAGTCTTGACGATTCAACAATGCCAGCACGCTTTTACTGTGAGAATTGGCTGGGAAAATGGTAGGGAGGATGGTGATAGAGGATCATATAACCCTGGGAGGGACAGAGTGTGTCCTGATTGGCTCAGAGGCTGACAGTCTAGATGTCTTGAATGCGTCTGGTAAAAAGCACTTACAGGCACAAGCCAGAAATTATAGGCCTCTTTCACACGAGCGTGACGGATTAGGCCCGGATGTGTTCAGGGTGCGTTCAGTGAAACTCGCACCATTTTGCAAGCAAGTTCAGTCAGTCTTGTTTGCAACTGCGTTCACTTGTTTAGTTTTTTCCGTGCGAGTGCAATGCATTTTGATGCATTTTTCACGCGCGTGATAAAAAACTGAAGGTTTCCAACAACATCTCCTAGCAACCATCAGTGAATTCCGCACTTGCTTCCAGATGCAATGTGTTTTTCACTAACGCCCCATACACTTTTAAGGGGCCAGGGCTGCGTGAAAAACACAGAATATAGAACATGCTGCGTTTTTCAGGCAATACAGAACTGATGCACAGACCCATTGAAATGAATGGGTCAGGATTCAGTGTGGGTGCTATTCGTTTACGCCACGCATTGCACCCGCGTGGAAAACTCGCTCATGTGAAAGGGGCCTTAGAGTGTTGTAGGGAGGGACAGTATAGGGACATATTTGGTTATCTGAATAGCTGAAATTGAATCAATAGGTAGAAAAGTCAGGGTTTTATCAGAAAAATAATAGGGTAGTTACTCAGAGTACGGTGTGTGTGTGTGTGTTTCATACAGAGGGCAGGTGCTGGCAGCACATGTAAAGTTCATGTACAGTATGTAAGTAACACCAAAATCCTACATCAACCTTATTTTTTCTGTACATGAACAGCCAGTCTTATTGAAAAAAACAGAAACTTGTTTCTACAGGTCATAAGTGTTGAAAGGCCTTTTTCCCTGAACTTGCAGCACCAGAGGCATACAACGTGCTGCAAACGCTGTACAATCTGCCTTTTTAACCTAAAAACAAAACAAAAAAAAGTTGTGCTACTGTTTATAATCAAGCACTTCAGCAAATTTCAATGAGTCAATACTGATGTGTTCCTATTAGAGGATATATAATTGTACTTTTTTTTATTACCCCCCCAAAAAAAAAAAAATTAAAAAAATAATAAAAAAATAAAAAAAACTACAGCAGTTTTGCTACCATATATAACTAAGCAGTCCATTAACTTTAATAGTGTTTTCGTAGCTGGACACATTTAATTGCACCTCTGTTAGTTACCAAAAAAAACCAGTAAAAACGGTATTTACATCCAAATCAGGTGAACGGTTTAGGAATTACAACAGTTTGCATATTTGCCTCCCCCTTGTTAAGGGACCAAAAGCAATGGGGCAATTGGCTTCTCTGCTGTTCCATGGCCAGGTGTGTGCTATTCCTTCATTATCCCAATTACGATGATGTGTTCTAGAATTGTATTAAGGGGACTTCAAGTATTTGCTTAGTCATGTCAGAAGAGCTGGCACGTCCTTTTTTAATTATGAGGCACAACTAAGGATCATTGATTGCTTCATGCTATTGAAATAAAGCATTTGAGTACATAAACATCAAGGTGAAGATAAAACTTTAGCATGATATGACAGAGTGCAATCCATAAAATCCACTTTACTGATTTTCACATAGGAAAGTAGCTTGATAACTAAACTGACAATCATATGAGAAAATCAATAATGTGGATGTTATAGATTACATTTAGAGATGAGCAAATTGTTCAAAACTACGTTTTGCCGGTTTGCCAAATTCTTCGGGAAAAATCCAATTCGATCCGAATATATTCACAGAGGATTACGTTAAAAAACGTCTATTTCCTGTCTGCTGAGAGCCTTTATTGTGGTGTAGAACACTGTGCCTTGCAGTAACACACATAGGGAGTGTGTTTTGGTAGTGAAATAATACTGTGAGTCCATATGACATGCAGACAGCAAGCGTCACTCTTAGAATCACTGCACAATTCACTTACTTGGGCAGTCACAGGGTCATGACTGTCCAAATAACTCAAGTATGAACTCAGCCTTACAGGTCAATGTTAGTGTTAAGAAGAAGCGCACTCCCTTTACACCATTGTCAGCTGATTCCACATAGATGTAAATAGAACACTTATAAAATTAGAGCCCCCCCTCCAGAGTGGAGAGGGTGTCAGCAGTAAGTTTATGTTGACATCACTGATTATTTTGCCCTTCCTCTGATCCGTCAGAACAATAACCCCCAAAAAACGGATCCTGTCTGTTGCGCATTCGCCTTCTCTCGGTCAGAATTTGGTCAGTAATCCATCAGTATTGCTAATGCCCAAAAAAACTGGAGTGGATCTAAAACAGAGATGATATGTGAATGGAATATTTGCATGTCTTCTGTGTTTTGTACCCACTACTGCTTCTGGCTACCAAATCAAAAGAAAATTCTGATGGGACCATACAGAACTTACAGCTGCTACACAGAGAGGATCCGTTGTGCTTCTCATTTTTCCTTCCTTCTGACAGATCAGAAAAAGGGTCAAATAAAAGATGATGTCAGCTGAGCGGAAAAGTCAAAATAGTGGCCCAGTCATGAAGTGGGGAGGTTGGGAACAGCATGAGAAGTCCACAGAGTGGCCCTATGACGTAGTGGTGAGGTGTAATCAGCATGAGGAGACTGCACTGCAGAGTGGCCCAATGACAGAGTCTGGAGGTGGCAGCAGCATGAGGAGAACGCAGAGTGGCACAATGACAGATTGTGGAGTGGCAGCAGCATGAGGAGGCCACAGAGTGGTTTTTAAAACTATCCACAGACAGAATGACAGCATTTCAAAGGACCAGGAAGTTTGAAATAAGGCATTCAGAGCCATGGGTAGGGGGGGGGTGTACTTCCTCTTTCTATTTATTTTTCTCTCCAGTGTTTGGGAGATGGACAGCTGATAGCTGAACACTTTAATGGGATTTGGTGGAGATGCTGATGTGGTGGCGTTGCTGCCACATCCTGTTTGCTGGGTGACAGGTGCCACTGTCACTCACTTGGGCTCAAGTTTAGAATGTTTATTTATTATTTTTCTCTATTTTATGTTATTTTAAGTCATTTCCCAATCCACATTTGTTTGCAGGGGATTTACCTACATTTTTCTGCCTTTTGCAGCCCTCTAGCCCTTTCATGGGCTATTTTACAGCCTTTTTAGTGCCCAAAAGTTCGGGTCCCCATTGACTTCAATGGGGTTCAGGTATCTGGGTGAAGTTCGGGTAGAGTTCGGATCACGAACCCGAACATTTTTGGGAAGTTTGGCCGAACTTCTCGAACCCGAACATCCAAGTGTTCGCTCAACTCTACTGGTACGCCATCCAAGGCAGATTGTATATGTGGGCGACATACAGAATATAACCAGCAAACAGATTGGGTAATGTGGACAATTACATCTGATAATTGGCGGCAGTCCTTGTAATGACTTATCTGTGCTTAACCCGCACCGGAAAGGCCTTTATGGGGGGCAGTGAACAACTGTTTTTGGACTTTCTACAATTACTCAAGTGTTCTGGTTATTCGACTACATAGTTGCGATGGAGAAAGCATTCCAAAAAATGATTTCTCTCCACCGGGACAAAAATCATGTAAAGATTTATGCAAGTGCGGTATCGGCTGGTCATCGAGCAAGATACTTCTGGTAGAACCTGCCTGGCATGAACAGGCCTCTAATTGCTACAGACAATAAAAATACAAAGCTTCACGATTGCTTGGAGCCCGGAAGTGTTGCGAAGCCCGCACTATACGGATGTCTCAGAAATGAACCGCTGCTCCCTACAGCAGCTACTGGGAAGGTCATGGAGCGTCCCGGTCATCCGCCATCTATTCGCCCTGCTGAAGGTTTATGGGGGCCACACGAGGCCCCCATGCTGCAGATTTTTCATGGAGACAACGGATTTTCTAATATTACATTATTATAATAAAAAAAATTTTTTTAACTGAATCCCCTTCATCACTCGGCTCCCAAGTGCGATCATCTACATCATCATCGAGTAAAGTCTGCTAGTGATGGACGAACATCGGCAGGGACGTTTCGCTTATCGGTTACGATCCCCCCTGCTACGCTGAACTTCCTTTTGGACAGGAAACTCGACGAGGGGCAAGCCAAGAGTTCCATGTCAATTTGCACCAGCTCTGGCCACAGGTCAAGCATGCACACCCAGTAGTCATGGGGTTCCTTGCTTCTCAGAGCGCCCACATCGGCCGTTAACCCAATGTAATCGGACACCTGTCGGTCTAGGCGTTCCCTGAGGCTGAATCTGGAGGGCGGCTGTCGATGGGTTGGCTGCAAGAATGATCTCATATCCAAAGTGACAAACACATCTTCAAACTGCCCTCTTCTTGCAGGCACGGTAGGCTTGGTACCCACACCTGTTTCACTGTGGGTGGAAATTCCTCTGCCAGGGCCCGAAACAGCAGAATGCAACATCTCTTGCAGCAAGGTCTGGAAATGCTGCATTCTGCCAGCCCTCTGTGATGCTGGTAACATGTCCACCATTTTGTGTTTGTACCAGGGGTCTAAGTACATTGCCACCCAGTACTGGCCCTTGCCCTTGAAGTCCCCCATTTGCACTAAATTGGAAGCGGTGGAGCGCACTGGCTCCTGCTCATCGCCCAGGAGAATGTCATCCTCGGTCTCCTCCCTCCAGCCACGGACAACACCAAGGATCCCTAAAATGTTTCAAGTCCCCCTCAAAGCCTGCTCTTCTTGCTCCTCCCACCAGCCACCATCCTCCTCTGACTCCTCTTCAGACTCCTGCTGACTTGTCTCAGATGGAGTAGCCCCCCTGGGAATTCATTCAGCATTGCGACTTCATCATCTTCCAGCTCTTGCTCCTCGATGGCTTCATCAATGACACAACGCAATGCATTCTCCAGAAAGAAGGCGTAAGGTACTGATGGCGCCCTGGCTGCGACTGAGCAGTTTGGTGATCTCATCAAATAGCCGCAGAAGTCTGCATGCGTCGCACATGAGCAGCCACTGGCGCAGTAAAAAGAAACCCAGCTCCCGAGAACCTGTCCTGCTGCAGAATTTGTACAGGTAGTCATTAACGGCACATTGCTGCTGGAGCAGCCTATCAAGCATATACAAGGTAGAGTTCCAGTGCATCGGGCTGTTACAAATCAGACGTCTTACAGACAGGTGGTGTTGCCGCTGAACGTCGGCAAAGCGAGCCATGGCTGTGTAAGATCTTTTAAAATGGCCAGAGGTTTTCCTGGCCTGCCGCAAGACGTCCTGAACCCCGAAGTATTTGGCAACGAATCGCTGAATGACTAAGTTCAGGACGTGTGCCATGAAGTGCACATGTGTCATTTTGCCCTGTTTCAACGCGCTCAGCAGATTGGCACTGTTGTCGCACACCACTTTACCAACTGTCAAATTGAGCGATTAGCCACTGATTGGCCTGTGACCGCAGAGCTGAAAGCAGTGCAGGGCTGGTGTTGCTCTTGGCTTCCAGACACAACAGCCGCAGCAAAGCATGGCAACGTCTCACCTGGCAGGTCGAATAGGTTCTGGGGAGCTTGGGGGGTGCAGTGGAAGGGGCATTAGCAGTGGAATAGGATAAGTCAGCCGAGGAGGAGACGGAGGATGGAGTAGGAGGAGGAGAAGAAGAGGCAGGCCTGCATGCAATTCGTGGTGGTAACACCAAATCCACACGGGAGCCACAGGTTACATGCTTGACGGCCGTCAAAAGTTTCACCCAGTGGGCAGTAAAAGTTATGTACCTTCCATGCCCGTGTTTGCTAGACCATGTGTCTGTGGTCAGATGTATCTTGGCACCGACACTGTGTGCCAGAGATATATTAACTTGCCGCTGAACGTCGCCATATAGCTCAGGGATACCCTTCTGGGAGAAGTATTTCCTTCCGGGGAACTTCCATTGCGGTGTGCCAATGGCCACAAATTTTCTAAAGGCCTCCGAGTCCACCAGTTTATATGGCAGTAGTTGGCGGGCTAGCAGTTCCGACAAGCTAACGGTCAGCCGTTGGGCAAGGGGGTTATTCGGTGTCATCAACTTTTTACGCTGGAACATTTGGGCCATGGTAGCCTGCCTTCTGCCAGATGAACGGGACTACAGCAAAGTGGAAGGTGGAGTGGAGGACAAATAAGAGGAGAGAGTAGAAGGAGAAGAGGCAGGACGTAGAGCCTTGGGAGTGTGGCTTTGTGGGTTCTGATGGCGTTGCTCCCACTGGGCTCGGTGATGGGAGGCCAGGTGCCTTCTTCGTCGTCCCTAGGAGAGTGCTGGGATTACCGCAACTTATGTGTTGACAACACAGGCTGCAGATGGCAACACTATTGTCAGCAGCTGACATGTTAAAAAAAGCCCACACTGCTGAGCCATGTGCCGACGTCCTGGGAGCGCCAGATGTGACCGTGCATGGTGGATGGCTTGCTCCAGATACATTTGCAGTCTTCTTTTTGCCTCCTGTGCCCTGTGAGCTCTGCCTGCTTCTCCTCCTCCTCCTCCTCCCTCTCTGCTGCTCCATCTCTCCCTCCGAACTCCCCTCCTCTTCCTCTCTTGTGGGCACCCATGTGACATCCATCGACACGTCATCATCGTCACCTTCACCACCACTGACATTTGAGATCTCAGAGTAGACAGCAACAGCGGGAACCTCCATCCTTGGGCTGATCTGGGTACTGTTGTCAGACCGCTGGGTGGCAGCCGTTGCTACTATTGATGAGCGGCAGGGGCAATATTCGAATTTGCGATATTTCGCGAATATTTGGTAGAATATTTGTCATATATTCGCGAATTCGCTAAGTCTCTAGAAAAGAGCAGTATTTGTGGAAGCAGGTATATCCTCAATCAATATGTGGTGGAAGCAGGTATATCAATCCCCTTAATCAGTATTTTGTGTAAGTAGGTATATCACACCCTTTAATTATTTTTTTTTGCCACAACAGTTATATCACACCACCCTGTTTATTTGGGGCAACAGGTTACAGGTATATAGCACCCCTCAATAATTTTTTGGGGGGCAACAGGTATATCATATCCGCTGCAAATAGTTGTTTCAATAGCCCTCTTCCCTCTATATACCTGCGGCAGGGGCTGACTGGCAACTTTTGGCCCAGGGGGCAAGTAACACCCAGAGGCCCACTGAGCCCCCCTCTACTTCCTGATTCGCTGTCACAAGAGGCTGGGCGGGGAGCTGCGGGAGGAGAGTAGTGTTGAGCGCGAATATTCGAATAGCGAATTTTTTTAGCGAATATCAGCACTTCGCTAATTCGCGAATATTTCGAATATAGCGCTATAAATTCGCTATTTCGAATATTCGTTTTTTTTTTGTTTTTTTTTTAGTTATATTTTTTTCTTTCCCTCTTCCCAACAGTAGTTCTTACCTGTCCTGAGGATTCCTGGCTTCCTGGCTGCTCTAGTCAGTGCCCATTGCCGCTTCTGCCGACTTCCGTGCTCATGGAGCGTCCCCATCCATGGGAACGTCTCCATATACTAAAATGTACTGTCGGATTTGAGGAATTACGTTGAAATCGCAATGCGATTAATTCAAGTTATATTAATTGCATTGCGATTTCAACTTAGAGCTGGGTTTATAATGGGTCAGCTTGCTAGAATGAACGAAGTTAACGAATATGGAATATAGCAGCACTGCTAAGTTGAATTCGCAATGCGATTAATTTAACTTAAAGAAATCGCATTGCGATTTCAACTTAGCACTGCTAGTGCCACTGCTATATTCCATATTCGTTAATTCTAGCCTATGTAAGATAGCAGTGCTAAGTTGAAATCGCAATGCGATTACTTCAAGTTAAATTAATCGCATTGCGAATTCAACTTAGCAGTGCTGCTATATTCCATATTCGTTAACTTCGTTCATTGAATCGTTAACTCGTTCATTCTAGCAAGCTGACCCATTATAAACCCAGCTCTAAGTTGAAATCGCAATGCGATTAATATAACTTGAATTAATCGCATTGCGATTTCAACGTAATTCCTCAAATCCGACAGTACATTTTAGTATATGGAGATGTTCCCATGGTGATGGGGACGCTCCATGAGCAAGGAACTTTATGGTTGGCTTGGTAGAATTAGCGAATAGCGAATATGACGAATGTATTCGTCATATTCCTCAAAACGAAGATAACGAAGTATTCTACATCTTCGTTTTAGCAACCAATTCGTCAACCTCGCTAATTCTAGCAATCAAATAGGAAGGTTGACTATAGAGACAGCTGTGTTAAATTAGCTATGCGATTTTTTTTTTTTTTTTTTTTTTAATAGAATAATTATATTACTTGATATAATTATTATAATTATTCTATTTATTAAAAAAAAATATATAAATAATCGCATAGCGAATTAAACACAGTTGTCTCTATAGTCAACCTTCCTATTTGATTGCTAGAATTAGCGAAGTTGACGAATAGGTTGCTAAAACGAAGATGCAGAATACTTCGTTATCTTCGTTTTGAGGAATATGACGAATACATCTTCGCTATAATTCTAGATATGAAACCAATAGGAAAGTAGCCTTAAGTTAAAATCGCAATACGCGATTATTTAAATCGCATATTAATCGCGGTAACTAGAATAATGACGAATATTCGATTTCGACGAATATGAAACGAATATTCATTCGAATATTCGCGAATTTCGTCGAAATCGAATATGGCACCTGCCGCTCATCACTAGAGGAGAGCACAGCCTCCTTTGACAGCATTGACAGCTTGTCACAGGAGGCTGAACATTGCGGAGAGGATAGATGTTGGCCACTCACATCGCTCATAGCCCCCCCCCCCTTATGTTCCAGTAGCCCCCCCCTATGTGCCAGTAGCCGTCCCCCTTTGGTGCCAGTAGCCCTCCTTATGTGCCAGTAGCACCCCCTTATGTGCCAGTAGCCCCCCTAATGTGCCAGTAGCCCCCCTAATGTGCCAGTAGCCCCCCTAATGTGCCAGTAGTCCCCCTAATGTGCCAGTAGTCCCCTTAATGTGCCAGTAGTCCCCCTAATGCGCCAGTAGTCTCCCCTTATGTGCCAGTAGTCCCCCCTTATGTGCCAGTAGTCCCCCCTTATGTGCCAGTAGCCCTCCCCCTTATGCTCCAGTAGCCGTCCCCATTATGTTCCAGTATATTGCACCCCTCAATAATTTTTTGGGGGGCAACAGGTATATCATATCCGCTGCAAATAGTTGTTCTAATAGCCCTCTTCCATCTATATACCTGCGGCAGGGGCTGACTGGCAACTTTTGGCCCAGGGGGCAAGTAACACCCAGAGGCCCACTGAGCCCCCCTCTACTTCCTGATTCGCTGTCACAAGAGGCTGGGCGGGGAGCTGCGGGAGGAGAGCACAGCCTCCTTTGACAGCATTGACAGCTTGTCACAGGAGGCTGAACATTGCGGAGAGGATAGATGTTGGCCACTCACATCGCTCATAGCCCCCCCCCCCTTATGTTCCAGTAGCCGTCCCCCTTTGGTGCCAGTAGCCGTCCCCCTTTGGTGCCAGTAGCCCTCCTTATGTGCCAGTAGCACCCCCTTATGTGCCAGTAGCCCCCCTTATGTGCCAGTAGTCCCCCTTATGTGCCAGTAGTCCTCCTTATGTGCCAGTAGCCCCCCTAATGTGCCAGTAGCCCCCCTAATGTGCCAGTAGCCCCCCTAATGTGCCAGTAGTCCCCCTAATGTGCCAGTAGTCCCCCTAATGTGCCAGTAGTCTCCCCTTATGTGCCAGTAGTCCCCCTTATGTGCCAGTAGTCCCCCTTATGTGCCAGTAACCCTCCCCTTATGCTCCAGTAGCCGTCCCCTTTATGTTCCAGTAGCCATCCCCTTATGTTCCAGTAGCCGCCCCTTATGTGCCAATTGACCCCCTTATGTGCCAGTAGCCCCCTTATGTGCCAGTAGTCCCCCTTATGTGCCAGTAGTCCCCCTTATGTGCCAGTAGTCCCCTTATGTGCCAGTAGCCCCCTTATGTGTCAGTAGCCCCCTTATGTGCCAGTAGCCCCCTTTATGTGCCAGTAGTCCCCTTATGTGCCAGTAGACCCCCCTATGTGCCAGTAGTTCCCCCTATGTGCCAGTAGTCTCCCCCTCCCCACCTTATCATGTGCCATTAGAATCTCCCCCTCACCTTATTATGTGCCAGTAGAATCCCCCTCAGTTTATCATGTGCTTGTAGAATCCCCCTCACTTTATCATGTGCCAGTAGAATCCCCACTCAGTTTATCATGTGGCAGTAGAATACCCCCCCCCACCTTATGTGCCAGTAGCCCCCAAAAAAACAAACAAACATGCAAAAAACACTTATACTTACCTCCAGCGATGTGATGCACCAGTCTCTGATAGGCTGCCGGCCTACTGCTGGCAGCCTATCAGAGGAACAGGGAGGGGACACGCCTCTCCCTGCTCTGCTGCAGCACAGCCATCTGTATCGCCGTCCTGAGGACGGCGATACAGATGACTACGGAGATGAACGCTTCCACAGTGGAAGCGTTCATCTCCCTGTGCCCTGCCGCCGGCCGCCCCCACTTGTCACCAGGGCCACGGCACGGCACATGCACACCCCAAAGGCCGGCCCTGGGTGACACTACAGAGGGGCCCGGGGGGCCATTGCCCCCCGGCCCAGTCCGCCCCTGACCTGCGGTATCTCAGCAGAACCGCACACAACTGCTGCACAATACAAATGCACTATATACTTTCTATGTTAGAAAGTATATTATAGGTATATCACACCCCTCAATCACTTTTTTTTTTTTTGGGGGGGGGGGGGGCAACAGGTATATCACACCAGTTGCAATTAGTTATTCCAATAGCATTTGTCCCTTTATATACCTGCGGTATTGCAGCAGAACCGCACACAACTGCTGCACAATACAAATGCACTATAATATACTTTGTATGTTAGAAAGTATGTCATAAGTATATCACACCCCTCAGTATGTCACACCTATCAATAGCACACCTGTACCAGTCCATAAGAGGACTTTTGTGTCCCTATTAGCTAGCGTTTGATGGCCCTCACAGTCTGTCCCTGCTCCACAAAGCAACCTCTCCCTTCACTGGCAAAACACAGAATGTAAAATGGCTGCCAGATCTAGTTCATTTATAGGGTGGGGTTGTGTTCATGTGCTGAAACATCTCAATTGGCTGTCCTGTTCCACTTGATGGATGTGTCATGCGTCAAAGTTCAGGGCAATGCAAAGAATATAGCGCATGCGAATATCGCCATGTGTTCGGAGGATCGCAAAAGCGCAAATTTCGTCACAAAACGACCTCTGGGCGAACCACAAGGCCCTCTCTACTGTCTGCAAGTCACTGATGTCCTCCAAAATCGTCTCTGGGTCAGGAGCCTGACCGCTCGGAACACCAGCTCCCATGCCACTCTCCTCATCACTACTTGCCCGCCTAGTGGAGGAAAGGACAGAGGCAGGACAGGTGAGGGCACAGGGCCTGCTTCCGTGCTATGCCAACTAAGGGTTGTGTCTGACGAACCCACTGACTCTTGGCTGGGGGCATCTGATGTCACTTGCGATGATGTTAAAGATCGAGTCAACCATTCAAGAATCGCTGGGTTGCTGGTCATGACACGACCGCTATATACTGGAGAGTGAATCTGGATCGCACATCCTCAAAATTATGCTTTTGATATAACGACTGTCTCAGCATAATTACGTGGCATATCCGCCCAATTTGTAATACATAGTATGCTGTGCAAAAGAGGCATTAGTATACAGTTTGATCAAAGAGCATAGGCCCACTTACCGCGACAAGGAAGCCTCTACAAGTGGGAAACTACTCTAACTTATAATGGCGCAGCCGTGCGGGGCGACCACCGGCGCCCCAGCACCGCACCAGCAGCGGATGGCGGGACCCAAAAGCCGCACAGCGACCCCACTGTGCAGCAAAGCCTCCTTGGCCCTGGGCCCCAACGCCCCACCAGCACAGCACTGAGGCAGCAATGGCAGACACGCAGTACTGCACCATGTGAACGAGTGCAAAGAGTTCACCCAGTCATAACCCCCAGGAAATGCATCTGAGAGATAGTAGGAGTTTCTAAAACCCTTGCAGCTAAGGCTAATTAAAAACACCTAGTCCAAATGGGGAGGAGTGCTGACACCAGAGGGGGAAAAAAATATAAAAATGACACGAGCACACGACCGCTAGCTGACACTGGGAGTTCGGGCCTCTCGCAGTGACCCCTGCTGCCACGGCCCCTTAGTGTGCTGCGACCTTTGCCTGTGCCAGAAACATGTACGCCTCTGCCACTCCCCTGGAACTTCTCTGTCTGACAAACTGTTAGATTAAATAATCAAATGTTAGATCAAATATTTCACCACTATCACACGGCAGACTGGGTTTTAGAATAAATCACTGCACCGCAGAACGGCAATTAGGCCCTATTTTTTTTCTACTTTTACACAAAAGGCGTTTCAACAGATAAATGCAATGCTGGACAACAAATATATTTTTATTTCACCACTAATACACGGCAAACTGGGATTCAGAATATATCACGGCACCGCAGAACGGCAATTAGGCCCACATTTTTTTCTACTTTTACACAAAAGGCTTTTCAACATATATATGCAACACTAGACGGCGAATATATTTTTATTTCGCCACTAATACATGGCAAACTGGGCTTCACAATATATCACTGCACCGCAGAACATCAATTAGGCCTAAATTATTTTCCACTTTTACACTAAAGGCTTTTCAACAGATAAATAATATGCTGGATGGCGAATATATTTTTATTTCACCACTAATACATGGCAAACTGGGCTTCAGAATATATCACTGCACCACAGAATGGCAATTAGGCCCATATTTTTTTTCTATTTTTATACAACAGGCTTTTCAACAGATATATGCAACGCTGGACGGCAAATATATTTTTATTTCGCCACTAATACATGGCAAACAGGGCTTCAGAATAAATAACTGCACTGCAGAAGGTCAATTAGGCCCACATTTTTTTCTACTTTTACACAACAGGCTTTTCAAAAGAGAACTACAAAGCTGGACAGCAAATATATTTTTATTTCGCTACTAATACACTGCATACAGGGCTTCACAATATATCAATGCACCGCAGAACGTCAATTAGGCCCAATTTTTTTTCCACTTTTACACAAAAGGCTTTTCAACAGATATATGCAACTCTGGACAGTGAATATATTTTTATTTCACCACATGTACACGGCAAACTGGGCTTCACAATATATCACTGCACCGCAGAACGGCAATACTACTTTTACTTAACAGGCTTTTCAACAGATAAGTGCATTGTTGGACGGCGAATATAATTTTATTTCACCACTAATACATGGCATACAGGGCTTCCGAATATATCACTGCACCGCTGAGCGGCAAATATGTTTTTCTTTTTCCACAAATACATGCAAAAAAGGGCTTTAAAACAGATAACTGCACATGCTGAGCGGCAAATATATTTTTCCTTTTTCCACTAATACACGTAAAAAAAGGGTTTTAAAACAGATAACTGCACCGCAGAGCGGCACATATATTTATCCTTTTTTCCACTAATACACATAAAAAAGGGCTTTAAAACAGAGAACTGCACCACAGAGCGGAAAATATATTTTTCCTTTTTCCACTAATACACGTAAAAAAAGGGCTTTAAAACAGATAACTACACCGCTGAGCAGCAAAAATATTTTTCACTTTTCCACTAATACACGCAAAAAAGGGCTTTAAAACAGATAACTGCACCGCTGAGCGGCAAAGATATTTTTCCTTTTTCAACTAATACATGCAAAGAAGGGCTTTAAAACAGATAACTGTACCGTTGAGCGGCAAATATATTTTACTTTTGCCACTAATACACAACAAAAGGGCTGTCATTTTCACCCTTCACCACAAAACGGCTAATAAGCCATTTTTCCCACTAATGCAAGCCAAGAAAGTCTTTAGAACATATAATTGCACCGCACAAGGGCAATTAAAACATTGAAATATTTCCTTGTAATAAACCTTGTTAATGCCTGTATCAAACAGCACCTGCACCATAATAAGATAGGTTTGCTGGCATTACAAAGCTGTATAATGGCAATTTGGATCCCCAGTCAGTGCAGCAAGGTGTAATCCGATTGTTCCTATTACCCAGGCTGTCACCTCCCCGACTGAACCCCATTCAACACAAATGCTGGTGGAATGATTCCTCCCTATCCTTTCCCTACACCTTGAGTAATCTTTCCCTGCACATGTAAATGTTTTTTTTTCACCACAATCAAGTCTTTCCTATAATTGTCCCTAGCGCCTGCAGACTAAGCACGAAATGGCATAATCTAAGATGGCCGCCATATTTATAGAGCTGTGACATCACATTGCTGGCTGGCTGCTGATTGGCTGCATGCATGTCAATATGGGTGATCCCGCCTTCTGAGAGTTCCTTGCCCCATGTACTCACACGGATAGCAGCCATTTAGGAAAAAATGTGATTTGTTACCACAAAGCGTGAGGAAATTCGCATTCGGTGTGAATCGAATTTCTCCTGAAATTCAGATCAAATTCCACTTCGTCAGCTTCGATTCGCTCATCTCTAATTACATTCAATGCTAGCATGCTGGTTTCTTATATTGAAGCTGATGTGCTTTCTTGCAGTATTACAAATTGCTTCTTGGCAACAACACTGTGCATTAATTAATGCTGGAACCTCTGAGCTAACCAATACATTGGAAGCATATGTATAGTGCATGTCTTCAGTCTATGACAGAGTGCCCTGGTGCAGCAGGCACAGTTTCCTATGAAATAATTTATATTACTAGAGGGATTTCTCAGTCAGAGAGTTCCTCGCTTTTTTGTCTTCCTTCTTGTAGCAATGCACAGAAAGGGAAAATGCCTGATCACGTCAAACAGCAACGCTTTTTTGTCTTCCTTCTTGTAGCAATGCACAGAAAGGGGAAATGCCCGATCACGTCAAACTGCAACTTTTAATAATTATTTTGTTTAAAAAATAAACAATAATGCTATCAGTGGAAAATAGATTGTTCCCTTGAACTCCCATACATGTACGTCATTATGCTTAAGGGGTTGTATGGAGTGGGCTGCCACACTGAGCCTGCTCCAAACACAGTAGGTGTCAGATGAATAATACAGCAGGCACCCGGCCACAATGACCGGGATTGGCAATTAAGCGGAACCTGGTCATTTAACCCCTTAGATGCCACAGTTAATAGCGATCACAGCACCTGTGAGGTTAAGCAGAGGGAGAGGGCTCCCTCTACCTTCTGATAGGAGCCCATGCAGCAAAATTATGGATCTCCAATCTGATACCATGACAGCCTGGGGCATTCTGAAGTTTTCTAGGTCTGTGATGGTTACCTAACTGTAATGCCATGTGTGAGGCACAGCTCATTAGGCAGTATCTCAGAATCTCTTAGACCCCAATAGTATTCTATTGTAGTATATGGGACAAGAAAATAGAACATTAAAATATTTTTCCTGAGCGGTAAACGCTGTAATGGAAAAAAATAAAAATCATCATGATTCATCATTTTTTTTGTTTAATTTGTCCTCTCAAAAAATGTTAATGAAAGTGATCAAAACTGTATGTACCCCAAAATTGTACCAATAAATACTGCAGTTCACCCTGCAAAAACAAGCTCTCATACAGCTCTTTTGACAGAAATATGAAAAAGTTATTGCTGTCAGAATATGATGAAGCTAAGAAAATTTCGACTTTTTATTTTCAAAAGTCATGTGCTCATGTCATCTGCTTGTCTCTTACACTGGGTTCAGACCTGAGCGTTTTGAAGCCTAGCGTTTTTGGTGCGTTCAAGACTGGCGTGTAGGCGCGTTTTTTTCAAGCGTTTTGGTAAATAGTGTAGGCGCGTTTGACGCGCGTTTATGTGATTGACTGCATAGTTGGCCAATGACCAAACAGCCCTCCCTATATAGTTTGGCCAATCTGAGGTGTGAATTGTAAAAAACGCGCGTCCATAGGCGCGTTTTACGCAGCACAAACGCCCGAACAACACGCCTATCGCGTTTCCCATTGAAGTCTATTAGCACCAAACGCTCGAAAAAAGCCCGAATTAACGCGAACAAACTTGCCTATGCGTCCGACGTTTATAGGCGCCTATGAACGCGCATAAAAACGCGCAAGTGTGAACCACCCTCATTGGAATGCATGGTTCCTTTACTGTTGTGCGTTTTTATGTGCGTTCAAAAGCGGCGTTTTACGCGAAAGTGTGAACTGAGGGTTAAAGTATTTAGTTGTTCAACACTTCCTCTTGAGGCAGTACTTACTGGACCTTAGAGATCCCTCATTTTAGGAAATACGAGTGGCCACTCTGTTAGTTGCAGTTTTTTTTTAAAAACCTGCTGGCGATTGATTGGTTGAGGACCAGGATGGGGAACTAGGAGGGTGGGGCTATGGCCTTATAAGGAAGATGCCAGAGCGTTAGTTGGCCACTGCCGCTATGCACTTAAGGCCTCATGCACACGAACGTATTTTCTTTCTGTGTCCGTTCCGTTTTTTTTGCGGACCATATGCGGAACCATTCATTTCAATGGGTCCGCAAAAAAATGGAAGGTACTCCGTGTGCATTCCGTTTCCGTGTGTCCGTTTTTCCGTTCCGCAAAAAAATAGAGCATGTCCTATTTTTTCTAGTTTGCGGACAAGGATAGGCATTATTACAATGGATCCACAAAAATAACGTATCCGCAAAAAAACGGATGCCATACGGAATGTCATCCTTTTTTTTGTGGATCCGCAATTTGCGGACCGCAAAACACATACGGTCGTGTGCATGAGGCCTAAAACTGACTTCTATGATCTATATTGCCCAGTAGTGCAGAAGTGTACCATACCCAGCCACTTTGCATATTTTTTCAACTTATACTCGTATAACTTATTACATTTTTAAAACAAAACAATTAAGAAAAGTTCCATTTTACCACACATAATGTGTCTAGCATTTGACAGTTGTCAAAGAAGAGTGAGATTGTTCTGCTTAATTCTCAGTCACATTTCCTCTGGAGACCTTACACTAAATAGGCTCCACTTTTGTATAATCACTTTTCCATGATTACTGTTTTGTCAGCCAGTACTGATGCCAAAATCAATACTTATTACAGCAAATATGTGTAATTTAAAAAAGGTAAGTAAATACCTTTTTTTATTACTGTGAGCCCAGGCATTGTCGTTTTGAGCTGACAAATTAAGGGCACACCTTAGGTATGGACTAACAGATACCTATGAATTTTAAATGCACAGTAACATATTAGAAAATGCTAATATTCCAATGCATTGCAGCTAAAAAGAAATGATCCAACTCCTTATGTAAGGCCCCATTCACACGACCATATTTTTAGTCTGTATCTGATTCACATTTTTTGTGGATTGGACGAGGACCCTTTCATTTCAATGGTTGCAGAAAAAACGTGGACAGCTCACAAAAAGTTAGGGATATTTGGCTTTCGGGTAAAATTTATGTAAAATGTATAAAGTTCTCGCTACATTGATATTATATCATGAAAGTAAGGCATTTAAGTAGAAGCGTGCAACAGTGATTTCCTCATCTCAAACAATTTATTGAAACAAAAGCCAACACTAGTGGTGGATTTACCCCTACAAAAATGTCAGTGTCTCAATAACTTTTCATGTGGCTTTGAGCATCAATTACAGCTTGACAATGACGTCTCATGCTGGTGTGGTCACAATTCTTATTGTCTGCTGAAACATGGCATCCCACTCTTCATGAAGGGTTGCCCTCAGGTCATGGAGGTTCTGGGGTACATAGTTACGAGCCTCTACACGGCGACTCAGCTGATCCCAAAAGTTTTCAATGGGATTCAAGTCTGGAGAGAGTGCAGGCCACTCCATTTGAAGTAACCCAGTCTCCAGCAGTCGTTCCCTGATGATGTGACCTCGATGAGCTGGCGCATTGTAGTCCATGAATATGAAATTATGCCTCTGTTGTTCATGCAGAGGCACAATACGGGATTAATGATGTTATTCAGGTAGTATGGGCTTGTTATTGCACTATTCACAAAGTGTAGGGCAGTTCTGTGGTGACAAGTGGCTGATGCATAGCGCTCTCCTTGACGTCTCCAATATCATTGGTGCCCATCATTTCTGCTCAGTGTGAATCAACTTTCATCAGTGAACAGCACTGAGGCCCACTGGTCCCTCGTCCAGCGTGGATGCTCCCTGGCCCATGCAAGATGCGAACGCCTGTGTCTGGTGGTCTGGTCAGGTCGTTTAGCATGCAGATCATGCTGATGTAAACGTTTTTTAATGGTCTGATGTGACACTATGGCTGTCGGAATGCAGGGAGGCAAATAAATGATGTGGTCCTAAAGGTCAAAGCTATTTTATAATTATTGTTACCTAAAGTAAATCATACACATACCATACATTCAAAAATTTACATAAAACATAACACTTTTCTATGCAGCCATCTGGATTTCTCAATATTCTCCATATCATCTCTGACAGTTGAATACAGCATCCCATTGGGTAAGCTAGAATGCAAATTTTAGTTATAAAGTAACACGAAGTACAAATTTCCCTGAGCAATTTCTAATTGAGCATGAAGGTTTCCACCACTGGGGCATATCCAGTACATACATTGTATAAATATACCCAGTTTCCCCATAGTAATCAATCACACAGTGCTCTCTGGATATTTAAATGTAATATTAACATGCCTAGAACACAAGGAGCAGATTAAAATAAGTAAAATGTCACATTATTTATGAGCTGTTGCAATTTTTTTGCTACTACTACTATTATTGTTTTCTGTATATTGCTATTTATTATTATAACGTGTCAAATAATATTTTGATGAGGTGTCATTGTTCCTTTGCAGTGCAATTTATCACCTGTTTTTGCTTGTATCTTGTGTTTAGAGGTTGTGTTTGTTTATGATGATTGATGTTGATGAATATTTCATGTTGACGCCAGAGCATCTCTTTATTAAGCAGAAAGAATATTACTAAGTCTGGAAAATTCATCAAACCATATTCCTCTATTGTATTTTTTAGCTTTACTCTAATTTCTTTTTAATAAAAAATTTAAAAACACACCTAGCATTCCAAAATAATTTTGTAATATGGTGGCTTTGCTGTATAGATACAGTAACCATTTCTGGCTTTTATAATCAATGCATGCACTGTAAGTAGTCTGCCCTCCATATACAGTGTATACTGTATAAACTCATTGTAAGCAGTACTTCAGCAGTTAGCAGGACACAAAGACTCAATCTTGAACTGACTCTCAAATGTTAAGCATATTTGTATGTTGTACTTATGAGTAAAAAATACAATATAACTAATTAATGATGCTCCACTGCTACATTCACACGTCCGTGTGTGTTTTGCGGATCCACGGAACAGCGAATCCGCAAAACACGGACACTGGTAATGTGCTTTCCGCATTTTGCAGACCGCACATCGCCGGCACTCTCATAGAAAATGCCTTTTCTTGTCCGCAATTGCAGACAAGAATAGGACAGGTTCTATATTTTTCGGGAACGTGATTGCAGACCCGGAAGTGAGGATCCGCAATTGCAGGCCCGGACGGGACATCGTCTGTGGAATGTGGAACAGAATTGCGGACGTGTGAATGGAGCCATAGAGAACAAAACTTGCATGAGTCATTGGGCAATCTGCCAATATTTTGCATATCGATATACCTGCTGCCATACTTTTACTACAAGACAACTGGGCATATAAGACGACCCTCTTCTTTTCCTGTTAAAATATGGGGTTTGGGCTATACTCGCCATATAAGACTACCCCTCTTCGAACGAACACCAAATACAAATTAAACAGACAATCCGAGCATGAGAAAACCACTGAGAGCAGGGAGAAGGGGCTGCTTCAGGAGCGAATGGCCGAGATGCAGCGCACGGTGGCTCAACTAGAAGGCGCCTGTTCCTGAAGCTAGAGAAGAACAGCTTCTCCAGTCCAGCTTGGAAGTAAAGAGGACCTTTCACTGGTCCAACAATTGTTAGATAATGATATATTCTGTATGTGTAGAGCGGCACCCAGGGATCTCCATGCACTTAATACTATTATCCCTGGCCACTGCTCTACACAGATATATCATTATCTAACAATCATTGGACCAGTGAAAGGTCCTCTTAAGTTTCAGCACGCAGTATACCGGCGTATAAGACGACCCCCGACTTTGATGTGTTAAAAAGTAGTCTTATACACCAGAAAATACACTTTTATGTTTCTGACTAGAGTTGAGCGAACCCCTTGATGTTCGGGTTTGAGAAGTTCGGCCGAACTTAACGAAAATGTTCGGGTTCAGGATCCGAACTCGACCCGAACTTGACCCTGAACCCCATTGAAGTCAATGGGGACCCGAACTTTTGGGCACTAAAAAGGCTGTAAAATTGTCCAGGAAAGGGCTAGAGGGCTGCAAAAGGCAGCAGAATGTAGGTAAATCCCCTGCAAACAAATGTGGATAGGGATATGACTTAAAATAAAATAAAATAAATAAAAATTAACCAATATCAATTGGCAACTTGGAGGAGGAGGTGGAATAGGAGGTTGGGGTGGCGTCAGGTGAATGCTATGGGAGTTGAAGTTCTCATCACAGCCAAAAAGGATTCATGTCTGCCTGCAGTGCCACAGGCCTCACTCACATACTCAGGGCTATGGCAACCATACATGGGAGTTGAAGTTCACATCACAGCTAAGACGGATTTATGTCTGCCAGCAGTGTCACGGGCCTCACTCACAGACTCAGGCCAATGGCAACCATACATGGGAGTTGAAGTTGTCATCACATCCAAGAAGGAATCATGTCTGCCTGCAGGGCCAAAGGCCTTATTCAAACATTCAGGCCCACAGGACCCACAAAGAGTAGAGTTACAATCATTCCACATCAGTATTGATTTCACCCAGCAGTGCCACAGGCCTCATTTTCTAATTCAGGAGGACCATGGCACCCACAAAGAGGAGAACGGTCCCGTAACAGCAACACAGGCCTTAGGTCAACCTGCAATGGAACAGGCCATTATCATTTATGTAGGCCCCTGACACCCAGACAGAGGAGAGGTCATTTGACAAAGTAAAAAGAGTTTAATATCTCACACCAAGACAACAAATGATTAAACAACATATAGGCCCTTGACACCCACACAATGGGGAAGTCATTTGACAGTAAAAAGAGTTTAATATCTCCCACCAAGACAACAAATGATTAGACAACATATAAGCCCCTGACACCAACACAACGGGGCAGTCATTTGACAGTAAAAAGAGTTAAATGTCTCCCACCCAGACAGCAAGCAATTAAACGAAATATAGACCCCTGACACCAAAACAGAGTAGAGGTCATTCAACATAAAAAGTGGATAATGTCACCCACCAAAGCAACAGGCGATTTGCTGAAATGTAGGCCCCTGGCACCCAGACAGAGGAGAAAGGTCCCATAACAGCAAAAGAAGCATCATGTTACCCACCAATGGAACAGGCCACTTTCAGTTATTTAGGACCCAGCACCCAGACAGGTCATTTGACAGCAAAAAGAGGTTAATGTCACGCACCAAAGCAGCAGGCGATTAGCAGAAATGTAGGCCCCTAGCACCCAGACAGAGGAGAGGTTCATTCAACTTGGTGTTGCCCACAAAAATAATGGTACAATAAAAAAAAAAGAGGATTCATTAAAGAAGTGCCCTGGAGTACAAGAATGTATGGTTGAGGACAAGGCAGTTATGAATGTCTATTCTGCAGAATGAATGAACACGTCCTGTGGGATCTATGCCTGGTTCATTTTTTATAAACGTCAGCTTGTCCACATTGGCTGTGGACAGGCGGCTGCGTTTGTCTGTAATGACGCTCCCTGCTGTGCTAAATACACGCTCAGACAATACACTGGCCGCAGGGCAGGCTAGCACCTCCAAGGCGTAAAAGGCTAGCTCTGGCCATGTGGACAATTTGGAGACCCAGAAGTTGAATCATGGGGCCGAACCATCAGTCAGTACGTGGAGGCGTGTGCACACGTACTGTTCCACCATGTTGTTGAAATGCTGCTTCCTGCTAACACGTTCTCTATCAGCTAGTGGTGCAGTTAGCTGTGGCGCTGTGACAAAAAGTTTCCACATCTCGGCCATGCTAACCCTGCCTTCAGAGGAGCTGGCCGTGACACAGCTGCGTTGGTGACCTCTTGCCCCTCCTCTTCCTTAGCCTTGTGGTTCCACTTGTTCCCCCCGTTTCAGTTGGGAATGCTCTCAGGAGCGCTTCTACCAGCGTGCGCTTGTACTCGCGCATTTTCCTATCACGCTCCAGTGCGGGAATTAAGGTGGGCAGGTTGTCTTTGTACCGGGGATCCGGCAGGGTGGCCACCCAGTAGTCAGCACAAGTTAAAATGTGGGCAACTCTGCTGTTGTTGCGCAGTAACTGCAGCATGTAGTCGCTCATGTGTGACAGGCTGCCCAGAGGTAAGGACAAGCTGTCCTCTGTGGGAAGCGTATCATCATCATCCTCCGTTTCCCCCCCAGCCAAGCACCAGTGATGGGCCCGAGCTGCGTTTAGTGCCTCCTCGCTGTGCTTCATCCTCATCCTCCTCCACCTCCTCCTCATCCTCGTCCTCCAGTAGTGGGCCCTGGCTGGCCAAATTTGTACCTGGCCTCTGCCATTGCAAAAGACCTACTCTGAGCCACTTCTAAAAGACTGGCCTGAAAGTGTTAGAAATGACACCTCTTCCTCTTCCTTCTCCTCCTGGGCCACATGCTCTTCCATCATCGCCCTAATTGTTTTCTCAAGGAGACATAGAAGTGGTATTGTAACACTGATAACAACGTCATCGCCACTGGCCATGTTGGTGAAGTACTCAAAACAGCACAACAGGGCACACAGGTCTCGCATGGAGGCCCAGTCATTGGTGGTGAAGTGGTGCTGTTCCGAGTGCGACTCACTAGTGCGTGCTGCAGCTGAAACTCCACTATGGCCTGCTGCTGCTCGCACAGTCTCTCCAGCATGTGCAAGGTGGAGTTCCACCTGGTGGGCACGTCGCATATGAGGCCCTGAGTGGGAGGGCTGAAGGTACGCTGTAGCCCAGACAGGCAAGCAGTGGCAGGATGAGAATGCCGGAAGCGCGCACAGACGGCCCGCACTTTATGCAACAGCTCTGATGTGTCGGGGTAGTTGTGAATGAATTTCTGCACCACTAAATTTAGCACATGCGCCAGGCAAGGGATGTGCGTCAAACCGACTAGTCCCAGAGCTGCAACGAGATTTCGCCTATTATCGCACACCACCAGGCCGGGCTTGAGGCTCACCGGCAGCAACCACTCGTCGGTCTGTTGTTCTCTACCCCGCCACCACTCCTGCACGGTGAAGGGCCTGTCCACCAAACACATGAGTTTCAGAACGGCTTGCTGACGTTTACCCCGGCCTGTGCTGAAGTTGGTGATGAAGGTCTGTGGCTGACCGTATGAGCAGGTGGACGAAGGGGAGGAGGAAACCAGTAGGAGGAGGAGGCAACAGAAGGCATAGAATGATTCCCTGCGATCCTTGGCGGCGGAAGGATGTACGCCAAACAGCTCTCCGCCTTGGGCCCAGCCGCCACTACATTTACCCAGTGTGCAGTTAGGGAGAAATAGCATCCCTGACTGTGCTTGCTGGTCCACGTATCTGTGGTTAGGTGGACCTTGCCACAGATGGCGTTGCGCAGTGCACACTTGATTTTATCCGATAGTTGGTTGTGCAGGGAAAGCACGGCTCTCTTGAAGAAGTAGTGGCGGCTGGGAACCACGTACTGTGGGACAGCCTCCGCCATCAGCTGTTTGAAGCTGACTGTGTCCACCAGCCTGACTGACAGCATTTCAAAGATAAGTAGTTTAGAAATGCTGACATTCAGGGCCAGGGATTGAGGGTGGCTAGGTGGGAATTTACACTTTCTCTCCAAGGTTTGTGAGATGGAGAGCTGAACGTTGCCGTGTGACATGGTGGAGATGCTTGGTGACGGAGGTGGTGGTGTTGGTGGCACATCCTCTTTTTGCTGGGCGGCAGGTGCCAACGTTCCTCCAGAGGCAGAGGAAGAGGCCGAGGCAGCAGCAGAAGATGGCGCAGAAGGGGCCTGAGCCCTTTCTTGGTTTTGGAGGTGTTTACTCCACTGCAGCCCGTGTCTCGCATGTAGATGCCTGGTCATGCAGGTTGTGCTAATGTTCAGAACGTTAATGCCCTGCTTCAGGCTCTGATGGGACAGCGTGCAAACCACTCGGGTCTTGTCGTCAGCACATTGTTTAAAGAGGTGCCATGCCAGGGAACTCCTTGAAGCTGTCTTTGGGGTGCTCGGTCCCTGGTGGCCAGTAGCAGGCGAATTCTCTTGGCGACGGCTGTTCTGCTTTTGCACCCTGCTCCCTCTTTTGCTACGCTGTTGGCTCGGTCTCACCACTGCCTCTTCCTCTGAACTTTGAAAGTCAGTGGCACGACCTTCATTCCATGTGGGGTCTAGGACCTCATCATCCCCTGCATCGTCTTCCACACAGTCTTCCTCCCTGACCCCCTGTTCGGTCTGCACACTGCAGAAAGACGCAGCAGTTGGCACCTGTGTTTCGTCATCATCAGAGACGTGCTGACTCTGCTGAGGTGGTATTCCCATGTCCTTATCTGGAAACATAAGTGTTTGTGCATCAGTGAATTCTATGTCTTCCACCACTGGGAAAGGGCTAGGTGGATGCCATTGGGAAACCCTGCCAGCAGATTCTTCAAACAGCATAAGAGACTGCTGCATAACTTAAGGCTCAGACAGGTTCCCTGATATGCATGGGGGCGATGTGACAGACTGATGGGCTTGGTTTTCAGGCGCTACCTGTGTGCTTTCTGCAGAAGACTGAGTGGGAGAAAATGTAAACCTGCTGGATCCACTGTCGGCCACCCAATCGACTAGCGCCTGTACTTGCTCAGGCCTTTCCATCCTTAGAACGGCATTAGGCTCGACCAAATATCGCTGAAGATTCTGGTGGCTACTGGAACCTGAGGTAGTTGGTTCACTAGGACGTGTAGCTGTGGCAGAATGGCCACGTCCTTTCCCAGCACCAGAGGGTCTACTAACACCACCACGACCATGTCCGCGTTCCTTATTAGATGTTTTCCTCATTGTTACCGTTCACCACAATAAGGAAAAACTTATTTGGCCCAATGTATAGAGTTCAAATTAAGGCCTTTATTTACAGACACTTAACACAATCTAGCTATCTATTTATGTAACATATTACACTAATACAGGCATAGCAGAAACCACAGATTTATGGGAATATCAATTTTAGGCATAGTATTTAGGCCCTGGCTGAAAGCTTTCCTTTTACTGACAGAATTACTCTTGGATATGCACAATAGCATGTGAAAATATAGAGGATTACACTTTCAGCACTTGTATTTAGACCTTGAGTGTAATATACTCTTTTACGGACAGAAATACACTTGGAGATGCACAGTAGCGTGTGCAAATATAGAGGATATATATTTCAGGCCTGGTATTTGACGCTGACACGCTGAATGTAATATACCCTATTGCGGACAGAATTACACTTGGAGAGGAACAGCGGAAAGCACAGATGTCTAGTATTAAACTTATCCAGCCACAGCTGAAACCCCAGATTTAGGGGATTGGTATTTTGGCAATTGAATTTCACCCCACAAAAAAATCTATCCTTTGACGGACGGTATTAAACTTAGCCAGCCACAGCTGAAACACCAGATTTAGGGGATTGGTATTTTGGCAATAGAATTTCACCCCACAAAAAAATCTATCCTTTGACGGACAGTATTAAACTTAGCCTGCCACAGCTGGAACACAAGATTTAGGGGATTGGTATTTTGGCAATTGAATTTCATCCCAGAAATAAAATCTATCCTTTTACGCACAGTATTACACTTGACCAGCAACAGCTAAAACCACTGATTTAGGGGATTGGTATTTTGGCAATTTAATTTCACCCCAGAAAAAAATCTATCCTTTGACGGACAGTATTAAACTTAGGCAGCCACAGGTGGAACACTAGATTTAGGGGATTGGTATTTTGGCAATTGAATTTCACCCCAGAAAAAAATCTATCCTTTGACGGACAGTATTAAACTTAGGCAGCCACAGGTGGAACACTAGATTTAGGGGATTGGTATTTTGGCAATTGAATTTCACCCCAGAAAAAAATCTATCCTTTGACAGACAGTATGAAACTTAGCCAGCCACAGCTGGAAAACCAGATTTAGGGGATTGGTATTTTGGCAATTGAATTTCACCCCAGAAAAAATCTATACTTTCACTGACAGTATTAAACTTAGCCAGCCACAGCTGGAACACCAGATTTATTGGATTGGAATTTTGGCAATTGAATTTCACCCCAGAAATAAAATCTATCCTTTTACGCACAGTATTACTCTGGGCTAGCAACAGCTGGAACACCAGATTTAGGGGATTGTTATTTTGGCAATTGAATTACACCCCAGAAAAAAATCTTTCCTTTGACGTACAGTATGAAACTTAGCCAGCCACAGCTAGAACAACAGATTTAGGGGATTGGTATTTTGGCAATTGCATTTCACCCCTCAATAAAATATAGCAATTTCTATACTGTGTTTTAGTGTGACAATAAGCACAACCCCTGACGTAGGATATTGCAAAAAAAAAAAAAAAATACTATTGAACCCAAAAATGTATGTTGAACTTGGTGGCAGCTCAAAACATGTGCTGGTGCACCAAAAGATCACAAAATGGCCGCCAATCACCCCAGAAAAAAGTGACAGAAAAACACTCTGGGCAGCTGAAAAACCAGTGAGCAATGAACTAACAGAAGTTGAATGATTCACAGCTGTAGATCGATCACTTCATTAAGTGTTTTTGCTGAGTTTTCACCTGCCTAATCTCTCCCTCACAACAGCTGCATCCAATCCCTACACTAATCAGAGCAGTGTGACGTGCGGCGCTACGTGACTCCAGCTTAAATAGAGGCTGGGTCACATGCTGTACTTGGCCAATCAGAGCCATGCCATTAGTAGGCATGGCTGTGATGGCTTCTTAGGGCAAGAAGTAAAACGCTAGCTGATTGGCTGCTGTGGAGCCCTTCAGAAAGCGTGAAGAAATCGCCGAACAACGGACCCCGAACCCGAACTATTTTGAAAATGTTCAGGGCCGGGTCCGTGTCCCAAACACCACAAAATTCGGTACAAACCCGAACTATACAGTTCGGGTTCGCTCATCTCTATTTCTGACCCATATACTGTGGGGATTTTTCATTTATTGATTCTAGATATATGTCTAGTAACAGAGACGGAGAAAGAAAAACACAGGGAACTGCTTATTCTCTGTAGGACCCGGTTAGTGCCTTGCAGGGCGAACTAGTCTAGGCACGAGGACAGGGAATCCCCACAATCAGGGGTTGTCCCTGGATTGAGTCATAGAATAGGGGAGTCTTAGGGCGAGTTGTCCCTACCCCTCTCCCCCTGTCATTGTTTTCTCCTCTTTATCATGTATATATCTGCAAGATATTGGTAACTGTCAATTAAGTATATATTTAGGGATTTTATTTTAATGGATATTAATAAAGTATAGTTTTTTAAGGGTTATATTTGATTTCAGGCTGGAAGTTTTAAAAATAAAATGGTATCCTAAATGTCAAAATGTTAAAATGTATGCATTTAACTTCAACAGGTTGTCCTCTTTCTAATAAATATTCTAATAAATATTGCTGACCTTCATGTATTTTACTAATATCCAAGGAGGGTACAATTTCTCCTTGTGGAGAGTATCTAGAAGGTATAACAAGTCTCTTTGGCTATGTGATACTCCTCTAGGAAAAAGGTATGCAACTCATGGTCCTACTGAAAGCTAGTTTGAGAACCACAAAATGCTATGGTAAGCTTAGTCCAATTCAGTAAAACTGTAGGGGTCCATAGATTGCAGACATTCAGTGAATCAGACACTAAAATGCTCCCTTATTGTTACAAACTGACTGCCTTTTATGTTTAGGTGGCAGTCCAGATCTCTAAAGCCTATGCCAAGTACATTTTGCAGTGCGGGATTTAGCTGGATGCCTGAATTGTGCCATATACAGTATCTCTGAGCTGGAAATAATTCTGTAGGGAATTAGTCTGATATAGAGGAAAGCAAATGTTTTGGAATTTGTATCGGGTCTGATTTGCACAAATCAGTTGTCAGATTCAATTAATAAATCCGACCTGAATAAAATATGTCCCAGTTGCCCTTAAATGTTGTGTATGACTCACTTTAGACTCCTAGAACTGCATCAAACACCTTTCATGCTCTTTAATGCCAAGACAGCATTAGTAATGCCAACATGACAGCAACATATAGTTGTCGATAAATGTATGGTAGCGGGTGGTAAGAAACAGCTTGTTTATTAACACACTGCTTTGTCAGATTTTTTTAAAATTAAAAAATGGTCTACAATTATCCCTTTTTGTTGGCAGAGGCCTTCTTTGTCTTGTGACCTGTAAAATGGTGGCCACAATTTTGAGTAATTTATCTAATATAAATCGCAAAAGTTTTGGATTCAGTGGAGTATTTTTGGAAATTCATAACAAATTGGATTCCCTCGTCTCTAGCCAGATAATTATAACTAAATATGGGGCACGCTGGTCACCATAATCATAGTTTCTTAACCAATAGAAAATAAAGGGGAATATTTGAACAACAAATACCTGATGTTAGGTCATTTGTCTATCTCTGCTGCTGCACTTTTCTCCTCTGTGAGCATGATATCAGCATTACTCACCATGCTGCTGCTTCCATGCTTCTGTCTTGTGCTCTAGCCTCTGTCTCCTTGAGGTGTCCTTTGAAAGTGTGCACACTGGCCCTTTAAGAGGCTGAAGCTGAACTGGGGTTCCTGATGATTTAAGGTGCCCTCTCCAGCTGGAGTGCCTGAGCATTAGGTTCTGTTGTGGCCAGCAAAGGTGTTCTGATAGTCTAGCGCAGTGATGGGAAAAGTGTGGCTCTCCAGCTGTTGCTAAACTACAACTCCCATCATGCTCTACAGTAGGCTGATAGCTATAGACAGTCTTTGCATGCTGGGAGTTGTAGTTCTGCAACAGCTGGAGAGCCGCACTTTGCCCATTACTGGTCTAGCGCTATTGTGATTTGCCTTCATTTATCCTGTATTTTTTTTTATCTGTGCTCTAGCTGGAACCTACCCATCTGTCTTGTCTGTGTTTCTGCCAAGTATCCAGCCTGCCCTGCCTGTGTAAAACCCAGACCTGGGAAAACTAATATGGTATCTGCAATAATTTACAGTTATGGATTTTAAAAGTGATCTCATATAATACATCTTGTTCACCAGAAAGATAGAGTTTTGTTGGCAATGTTCGGTAACAGGAATGGAACTTAAATATCCAAAATCGCCACCCTAGGCAGATTACAAAAACTTGCGTCAGATTCTAAATTAATGAACAAAGCCTAAAAATTTACTTTTAATGAACTGTTCCCGCATTTTGACTTAATGGTACGATATAGTAATCGGGCGGGCACCGGAGCATTGCGTGGCCGATCACTGCAGGGGTTTGGCAGTCCCTGATAGCCGGGCCCCTGCTGTATCCGCCGGCATCGCTGTAAACAATGATGTGGCAGGGAACCGATGGGTGAGAAGGCAGCCCATCGGGACCTGCACGGCATCGGGACCTGCCTTCTACAGGTGCCCAGGAGATCCAGCCTCAGGCTGTGTCTCCTAGGCAACCTGTTAGTGTATTACTCTGTGCAATACCCTAACAGGCAATTTATTACAATACAGATTTATTGTAATGCATTGCAGAGGGTATCAGACCCCCAAAAGTTAAAGTCAGAAATAAAGTTAAAAAAAAGCAACAACAAAAAACAGTGTTATTGATAAAAAAAAAATAAGTTTTAAGTTTAAAAAAAAGCTCTGTTGCCCTGATTTTATAATAAAAAATAGAAAGAAAAAATAGAAAGAAAAAAATATAAAAAACACACATATTATGTATCGGCGCGTCATGTGTGATACTGTCTGTTAGGCTGTGTATCCAGGGCTTTTTTTCTCAGAGAAAAGGTGGTGGAACTCACCCTCCGCCCTCCTCTGGCCACGCACCTACCCACCCCTAGGGCCGCCCCCTAAAACCGCCCCTTTAGAGAACAGGGATGCAAGTAAAATTTGGGGGGGCTATAAAAGTCCAGCCCAGCAAAGAAACCCCACAGATGGGTATGGCACTGTTAATGGGGGATCTGGGGATGGCACTGTTAATGGGGGATCTGGGTATGGCACTGTTAATGGTGGATCTGGGGATGACACTGTTATGGGGTGGAGATCTGTGGATCGCACTGTTATGGGGGATCTGTGGATGGCATCCACAGATCCCCCATCCTATAACAGTGCCATCCACAGACCCCCCACCCCATAACAGTGCCATTCACAGACCCCACCCCCACCCCTTAACAGTGTTATCCACTTTATGAATGAAGCAGGCGGCGCAGGCACGTGACGTCAGTCAGTCACGCTGCCGCTCGTCTGCCCGGCCGGCCTGAATTACGATATAACAGTAGCCCTGTGAGTGTAGGATATATTGAATGTTATACTACAGAGGGGGCAGCATGAATCATTATTAATTGAATTACACATTTTATATCTGTACAGAAGCGGCGGGGCCGGAGCACAGTGAACGCACCGACCCCGCCGCAGTTGCCGGCCCCAGCTCCTCCTCCCAGTCCCTACCCGCTGAGACATCGCAGCCTGCGATGCTGGAGCATCGCAGGCTGCGATGTCAAAATGTCAGCATGGTAGATAGCGAAACGCTGTTCCGCTGCGTTCCGCCAGAAAAAAAGCCCTGTGTGTATCTAATCATATCATGTGTAACATAGTAATATAGTACATAAAGCCGAAAAGAGACATCTGTACATCCAATTCAGCCTGTCATCCTGCTAGTTGATCCAGAGGAAGGCAAAAAAAAAAAAAACCTGTGAGGTAGAAGCCAATTTTCCCCACATAAGGGGAATAAAAAATTTCTTTCCAACTCCAATCAGGCAATCAGAATAACTCCCTGGATCAACGACCCATCTCTAGTAGCTATAACCTGTAATATTATTACACTCCAGAAATACTGTACATCCAGGACCCTCTTGAATTGCTTTAGTGAACTCACCATCACCACCTCCTCAGGCAGAGAGTTCCAAAGTCTCACTGCTCTTACCGTGAAGAATCATTTTCTATGTTTGTGTACAAACCTTCTTTCCTCCGGGCGCAGAGGATGTCCACTCGTCACAGTCCTGGGGATAAATAGATGATGGGAGAGATCTCTGTACTGACTCCTGATATATTTATATATAGTTATTAGATCTCCCCTCAGTCGTCTTTTTTGTAAAGTGAATAACCCTAATTTTGGCACTGGTTTGTGCAGTTATCTTGCTGTTTATTAAAATTCCTAGATCCTTTTCCATGTCAGTGTTACCAAGTGTTTTACCATTTAGTATGTATGGTGACTTGCATTATTCCTTCCCATGTTCATAACTTTACATTTGTTAGTGTTACACCTCATCTGCCACTTATCTGCCCAAGCCTCCAATCTATCCAGTTCCCTCTGTAGCAGTAAATTGTCCTCTTCAGTGTTAATTACTTTACACAGTTTAGTGTCATCTGCAAAAATGGATATTTTACTATGCAAGCCTTCTACAGGAACATTAATAAATAAATTGAAAAGAATAGGGCCCAATACTGACCCCTGAGGTACCCCACTAGTGACATTAATAGTGTGTACCATTAATAACCACCCTCTGTTTTCTATCACTCAGACAGTTACTTACCCACATTTTCTCCCAGTCTAAGCATTTCCATTTTATATACTAACTTTTCATGTGGCACAGTGTCAAATGCTTTGGAGAAGTCTAGATATACAACATCTATTGATTCGCCGCTGTCAAGTCTAGAACTTACCTCCCTATGGAAACTGATTAAATTAGTTTGGCATGACCGATCCCTCATGAAGCCATGCTGATATGGCGTTATTTGCTTATTTCCGTTGAGATACTCCAAGATAGCATCTCTCAGAAAACCTTCAAACACTTACCCACAACAGATGTTAAACTTACCAGCCTTTAGTTTCCAGGCTCTGTTTTTCGACCCTTTTTGAATATTGGCACCCCATTTTCTATGCACCAATCCTGTGGAACAGTCCCTGTCAGTATATAGTAGTGTTGAGCGCGAATATTCGAATAGCGAATTTTTTTTGCGAATATCAGCACTTCGCTAATTCGCGAATATTTCGAATATAGCGCTATAAATTCGCTATTTCGAATATTCGTTTTTCCCAAAAGTAGTTCTTACCTGTCCTGAGGATTCCTGGCTTCCTGGCTGCTCTAGTCAGTGCCCGTTGCCGCTTCTGCCGACTTCCGTGTTCATGGAGCTCATGGAACATCTACATATACTAAAATGTACTGTCGGATTTGAGGAATTACGTTAAAATCGCAATGCGATTAATTCAAGTTATATTAATCACATTGCGATTACAACTTAGCACTGCTATCTTACATAGGCTAGAATTATAATGAATATGGAATATAGCACTAGCAGTGCTAAGTTGAAATCGCAATGCGATTACTTCAAGTTAAATTAATCGCATTGCGAATTCAACTTAGCACTGCTGCTATATTCCATATTCGTTAACTTCGTTCATTCTAACAAGCTGACCAATTATAAACCCAGCTCTAAGTTGAAATCGCAATGCGATTAATATAACTTGAATTAATCGCATTGCGATTTCAACGTAATTCCTCAAATCCGACAATACATTTTAGTATATGGAGACGTTCCCATGGTGATGGGGACGCTCCATGAGCAAGGAAGTTTATGGTTGGCTTGGTAGAATTAGCGAATAGCGAATATGAATATTCGTCAACTTCGCTAATTCTAGCAATCAAATAGGAAGATTGACTATAGAGACAGCTGTGTTAAATTCGCTATGCGATTTTTTTTTTTTTTAATAGAATAATTATATTACTTGATATAATTATTATAATTATTCTATTTAGAAAAAAAAAAATATATATATATATATAATCGCATAGCGAATTAAACACAGTTGTCTCTATAGTCAACCTTCCTATTTGATTGCTAGAATTAGCGAAGTTGACGAATAGGTTGCTAAAACGAAGATGTAGAATACTTCGTTATCTTCGTTTTGAGGAATATGACGAATACATTCGTCATATCCGTCATCTTCGCTATAATTTTAGATATGAAACCAATAGGAAAGTAGCCTTAAGTTAAAATCGCAATACGCGATTATTTAAATCGCATATTAATCGCGATAACTAGAATAATGACGAATATTCGATTTCGACGAATATAAAACGAATATTCTTTCGAATATTCGCGAATTTCGTCGAAATCGAATATGGCACCTGCCGCTCATCTCAGCTCATATCAGAAATAAGGATCTGGCTATGCCATTACTTAATGTGTGATACTTTCTGCTGAGCTATGTAGCAGTCCCAGCATGGCACATTTCGCAGTGCAACACCATATACTATCATTATAAAAATTGTCATGCACATGTAGCCCGAGCCTAAAGCTGCGCTACAGCAGTGGGGAAAAATGGCTGCGTTGTTATGGAAAACTGTTAGTATGTCGAGACTAAGGGCCTGCGAGCTTCTATTGGCTGATAAGGGAAATGTGACTGTGTGTATCGCAGTTGGGATATGAAGAGAAAGAGTTGCAGACTTGTATTGGCTAATGCAGGTCATTATTTTTGGAATATCTCAGGAACGTTATGTCCCAGAGAGCTGAGACCTGGTTGCAAAACTTCCCGGACACCTGTTGTACCAGTGTGCCAAATATGATGATCGGTCCTGTTGTTTGATTGCGCATAAAGAACAGACAGATAGAAACTTATTTTTATATATAATTATATATAAGAGACTAGCAGAAGGACACAGCTTCGCATGGGTATATTTAATCTATTTCATTTCATGTTTCCGTGTGTCCTAAAAAGATATCAACAGTATCCCCCATAACAGTGACCTCTACAGTACCCGCCCCTTTGACAGTGACCTCCACAGTGCCCGCCCCTTTAACAGTGATCTCCACAGTGGCTGTCCCTTTCAAAGTGACCTCCACAGTAGCCACCCCTTTAACATTGACCTCCACAGTGTTTGCCCCTATAACATTGATCTCCACAGGGCCCACGCCTTTAACAGTGACATCCACTCGGCCTGCCCCTTTAACAGTGACCTCCACAGTGCCTGCCCCTTTAACATTGACCGCATTTTAAACAGTGACCTCCACAGTGCCCGCCTCTTTTACAGTGACTTCCACAGTGCCTGCCCCTTTAACAGTGAACTCCACAGTGTCCACCCCTTAAACAGTGACCTCCTCTTTAACTGCGAACTCCACAGTGTACGCCCCTTTAACAGTGACCTCCACAGTGTCCACCCATTTAACAGTGACCTCCAAAGTAGCCGCCCCTTTGACATTGACCACCCATTTCCCTTAAACAGTGACCTTCATAGTGGCTGCTTCTTTAACAGTGACCTTCACAGTGCCTGTCCCCTTAAACAGTGACCTTCACAGTGCCTGTCCCTTAAACAGTGACCTTCACAGGGCCTGTCCCTTAAACAGTGACTTTCACAGTGCCTGTCCCTTAAACAGTGACCTTCACAGTGCCTGTCCCTTAAACAGTGACCTTCACAGTGCCTGTCCCTTAAACAGTGACCTTCACAGTGCCCGTCCCTTTAACAGTGACCACCTCTTTAACAGTGACCTCCACAGTGCCTGCCCCTTTAACAGTGACCGCCCCTTTAACAGTGACCTCCACAGTGGCCGCCCCTTTACTAACAGTGACCTCCACAGTGGCAGCCCCTTTAATAACAGTGACTTCCACTGTGCCCGTCCCTTAAAAAACTGTGACCTCCACAGTGCCAGCCCCTTTAATAACAGTGACTTCCACTGTGCCCACCCCTTTAATAACAGTGACCCTTACAGCACCCACCCCTTTAAGGCTAGGGCTACATGACGACATATGTTGCACGAAATTTTGCCGTACCAATGTCGTACAATAATTTTTATAATGATAGGCTATGATGTCACACTATAACATGCAACATGCTGTGATTGCGACACGACAGTCGCAAAAAATCCATCCAAGATGGATGCATGTAGCAGTGTAGTTGTGCCCTATGTGTTGTGCGACTTATTGCCGTAATGTAGCCCTAGCCCAAAGCTGACCTACAGCAGTGAAGAGAAATGGTTCGGTTGTTATGGAAACACCTGAAATAAATCAGTGTGAATGTGACAATGTGTATGACAGTTAGGAATTTACTTAGTGAAAGGCTTGCTGGCTTGTATTGGCTAATGCAGGTCATTTTTTAGGAATATCCCAGGAACGGTACATCCAAGGGAGCTAAGACCCGGTCTTAAACCTTCCCGGACACCGGATGTACCTGTGTGCCAAATTTGGTGAAGATGGATCCAGTAGTTTGGTCGCACATAAAGAACAGACAGACAGGCAGTCGTCTACACAGAAACTCATTTTTATATATATGAGACAAGCAGAAGGACCCGGCTTCGCATCGGTATATTTCATCTATTTTGTTTCATGTTTCCGTGTGCCGTAATCCCAGTATACATCCCAATGTACAGTATCCCCCATAACAGTGACTTCTACAGTGCCCACCCCCTGTCTGCTGAGCTGTGTATCTAATCCTGTCCTAGGTGATACTATCTGCTGAGCTGTGTATCTAATCCTATCTTGTGTAATATTGTCTGCTGAGCTGTGTATCTAATCAAATCCTTTGTGATACCGTCTGCTGAGCTGTGTATCTAATCTTATGCTGTGTGATACTGTCTGCTAAACTGTGTATCTAATCCTATCCTGTGTGAGACTGTCAGATGAGCTGTGTATCTAATCCGTACTGAGTTGTTTTTCTAATCCTATCCTGTGTGATACTGTCTGCTGAGCTGTGTATCTAATCCTATCATGTGTGATACTGTCTCATGAGCTGTGTATCTAATCCTTACTGAGCTGTGTATCTAAGGGTACTTTCACAACGTTTCAGGGCTCTCACAAACGGTCCAAAACGGATCGGTTAAGCCCCAATGCATTTTGAATGGATAAGGATCCATTCAGAATTCATCAGTTCGGATCCGTTCTGCCTCTATTCCGTTTTGGAGGCGGACACCAAAACGCAGCATGCAGCATTTTGGTGTCCGTCTGAAAAGGCGGAGCCTAACGGATCCGTTTTTTTTTTACAATGTAAGTCAATGGGGACGGATCCGTTTTCAATGACACAATATGGTGCATTTGAAAACAGATCCGTTTCCCATTGACTTTCAATGTAATTCACAAGCCGATCAGTTTTGGACTTTGTCATTTTTCTTTAAACCTAATGCAAACGGATCCGTTCTGAACGGACACAAATGTTTGCATTATAGGTGCGGATCCGTCTGTGCAAATAAACAGACGGATCCGCACCAACGCAAGTGTGAAAGTACCCTTATCCTGACACGTCATATGACTAAATAGTTAATTCAGCGAACTGCTAAAACCTGTGATCAGTTGTTATGGCAACCTGGAGTAGGACCTGCGATCTTATATTGGCTGAAAAAGGATATGTGACCGTGTGTATGGCAGTTAGGATTTGAAGAGAAAGACTTGCAGGCTTGTATTGGCTAATGCAGGTAATTTTTTTGGAATATCAAAGAAACTATATGTCCAAGAGAACTGAGACCTGGGCTCAAACCTTCCTGGACACCTGATGTAACTGTGTGGCCTGAAAGATTTTCATGGAGTTTAACCCCTTAACAACCAGGACGTGACTTAGCGCCCAGCGCCGTACATGTGCGGTGGGCTGATCGGGCTGGTGCAGGAGCTACACCCGCCCGATCAGTGGCAGGGGTTCGGCAGTCACTGATAGCCGGTCCCATGCTGCATGTGCCAGCATTTGTGAAATCACTGATGTCGGCGCATTAACCCTTGATGTGCCACGGTCAGCTCTGATCAGTTTCTTTCCGTCCTAGAGCCCCGAGGACGGAACTCTAGGACGGAAAGCAAAAATGCAGATGTGAAAGGGGCCTAAAACTGCCACCTTATCCCGTAGTTTCCAAAATGGGGTAATTTTTTTGGAGTATCTACTGTAGAGGTGCATCAGGGGGGCTTTAAATGGGACATGGTGTCTAAAACCAATCCGGCAAAATCTGCCTTGATGAGAAATAGAAATGTGCTAATTTTCAAATTTTTTTGAGTCATAATAATCTTATCTTTTTATTGATACCATTCTGGGGTGTGTATGACTTTTTGATCACCTTTTATTTAATTTTTTTGTGGAATATGAAGCGACCAAAAATGGCGAATCCGACATTTGGACACTTTTTTCCATTTTGCTGTTTGACGTATGGGGAATATTTTTTTATATTGTTATAGTATGGGCATTTTCGCACATTGCGACACCCATGCTGTGTATTTTTATTTTTATTTTTATTCTTATTTTAGTAAAAAGGGGGTGATTTGAACTTTTATTTTTTAACACTTTTATATAGTTCCCATAGGGAGCAATAACTTACAATCATCTGATTGCGATTATCATACATTCCAATGCAATAGCATGAAAAAATCACATATTTCCTATAAAGCCTGTTGCAGGCAAGGCTCCATAGGAAATACTACAGAGCTGCCTGGGTTTCATTCATAGAAACCTAGGCTACTACAGGCATGCTCTGGCTCCTCCGATTGCCACACGGGGAGCCGGAGCACAAACCGAAAGTTTTACTTTCGGTTTGGATCGCGCACAGATGCCGTGGTCAGGATTGACCACGGCATCTGAGGGGTTAAATGTCCGCGATCGGCATTGCCGCAGGTGTCTGCTACAAGAACCATGTGGACACCTGCGGCTAAGGCGCCCCATGAAGCAGGAGCGGGCGCCATCTTTAAAGACCGGACACAGGGCGTACATGTTCGCCCTGCGTCCTTAAGATGTTAAGGGGTTACACCTAGCATTTTCTGAATTACAATGGTGGTTGCTATTATTATTTTATGCACTTACTACATAGCAGTCAACAGAGTGAATGTAGTTCCCTGCAACACACATTGTATATGTTGTTCTGCCAGTAGAGTGATATGAGTCACAATTTAACTTTGCACTTAATAAGGCATTGCTCATATATGTAAGGAATGAGACTTATATAGACAGGCTTAATTTTCCAGTAAAAGCATATTCTAGGAAGGTCAATGCGCAGGCCAAAATAGAATCGAAAATGTCTGGGCTATTGAGGTGTTTACTATACAACATTGTTTTTAACCAAATAATGTGTAATTTATGCCTCTTTCACATGACCGTTTTTTTTTTTTCTATTTTGCAGGCTTTTTTTAGCGTTCTGTATACGGTCCGTATACGAAACCATTCATTTCACTGTTCACAACAGAATATTGTCTGTAAGCATTCCATTTCCGTATGTCCGTTTTTCCATTCCGTTCAAAGATAGAACATGTCTTATCTTTGTCCACAAATCACGTTTCGTGGCTCCATTAAAGTCAATGGGCCCGCAAAAAATACAGAATGCATCCGTATGTCATCCGTTTTTTGCTGATACGTCGTTTAGAACTGCTATGCCCAGCCCACTGTGGCCATATGTATGTTGTTTGGCAACTTTTGCTGAGCACATGTGCAGGCGCTGAAACCCACTTGAACCAGTGTGGCTTGCCAGAAAACCTTGCCAAATGGATGTTGAGAAACTTCTGACACTAATCCAGGAGCATCCCCAGCTTTGGGACACACACAACGAAATTTATCACGACAAAGTAATGAAGGATCGTGGCTGGGATGAGGTCACACAGCAGATGCTGGCCCCAAGAGTGGGAGAGGGCCAATTCCGGAAAACGTCGCAAATTTGGTAACCAAAACCATGGCTTTGTGTATTCTTGTATGAATCTAATGTGTATTAATTGAAATATGTTTACCACCAGGTTTCATGATAGAGTCCTTTTTAATTATTTGAGCTTTTAACCAACCCTATTTTTAAATTATGGATCAAATGTTTATTAGTGTTCAATAAGGGATTCATGACAGCAGCCTTGACCACTATTGTATGTCCTGCTGTAGTGACAGTATAATTGCCATAATGGCCTGTTCTAGGCTGATTTATTTTTGATAATGATTGAACATGCTTTCATTAGTAGTTTGTAAACATCATTAGATGTGTATATTGTGTGTGCCTGTATGTGCAAACTATATAATTTCAGTCATATCTTTTCTCCCTCTACCGTTTCCATGGTTACCCAAACCCTTCTTTCCAGCAGTAGTGTACATGCTTTGATAGTATAGTCCAAATGTTATAAACCCTATCTGTTGGCTGGGAACCCTGTAGCTTTGAAAAAGCAGCTATTTTTCCTGTACTATGCAAGCATGGTAACTGCTGACGGTTTGTCAAGTTGTTTTAAGCATGAAGACAATAACTGTATGACGTAATGTCAAAATGTAGTCAATCAGATTATGTTACTTAGCAAAAAGGACTTAACCTAGGTAAAGTATATTTCATAATGTATACTCCAATGCCTAAAAAAAGGGCTTTAACCTATCTTGACCCGGGACCGAGATGAATATTAATTAAAACGTTACTTTTAATTGTAAACAAACGTAAAATGGCCGTAAACCTAACAGACGCTTAAAATTAAAGTTGTCACTCTGAGAGCTATGGTGAATTTTTGGTAAGATTTTTTAGGAACCAGAGATGTGGACTATCTCTTATCCTACTTTACTGAAAAATATCCACCTCGGTTGAAAGCCAGTATTAAAGCCTCTATATATCTAGAAGCCAGAATCTCTAGCCAGAAATTAAAACACTGCCTTTCGTGATATTAAGGCGCCCACAGAGCTGTGTTGACGCCACACTAATACCGGAAGAGGGTGTGCAAAAGAACCAGAAGGTTGTGGTTGAATGATACTTTGTGTTGGTTATTGAGGGCTGCTACAGTGTGTCCTATATAATCACCAGACATATGTGTCCTATGTCATTAATAGACACACACACTTCAAACACACTGGTCTGACACTATGTCAATAGCTGTCAGAGTTCAATCATACAATGCACACACCACAGCATTTCCTATGTGAACTTGGCAGACTATTTGGGCTAACTGGCCATCTGGTATGGGCCAACTGGCAACCTCCTATGTCACTGTGAAAATGATTGGTGTCCAGACAAGGACTACCTAACTACTAAGCTACAACAGAGTGATGAACTGTTATTGAAATCTACAACTGCCCCCCCGACATGTTTCGCCAGTGACCTGGCTTCTTCAGGGGTATTTGGGCAGCAATGAGGAAACCAGCCTATACAGAGGTATAAATAGTGTGATTTATTGAGAGACTGGACAATTAGCCAATCCCTGCACAATTGAAGTACTCCAGCCAAAAATCCGGTGGACTTGCCTTAACGCCGGATCCGGGATTATTGCCCATTGAAGAGCATTTAAGAATTAAGCTAAACGTCGTTTCGGTGCATCGTCGGATCCGACGTTTAGCTCTGAGCATGCACTGCAGCAGTTCTGATCGGGGCCCCAGTGTAAGCTGGGGCTCCAATCGGTTATCATGGCAGCTAGGACGCTACTGAAGTCCTGGCTGCCATGGTACTCCACAGCAGTGTACTTACCTGCACTGCGGCTGCCGGGCGCTCCTTCATGACGTCACAGGTCCGGGCGGCACATTGATCTATGCACCGCGAGGACCTGTGATGTCATTAAGGAGCGCCCGGCAGCCGCTTTGCAGGCAAGTACACTGCTGCGGAGTAACATGGCAGCCAGGACTTCGGTAGTGTCCTTGCTGCCATGGTAACCTGAAAGCATTTCCAAGACTGATCAGAATCCTGATCATTCTTCAAATGCTTTCAGGCGACTTGCGTTTTGATGGATCCAGCGGGCCTGAAGTACCTGCTGGATCCTTAGAACGCAAGTGTGAAAGCACCCTTACAGATTGTGGTACAGAATCAAATAAGTATTCAAATTATGTATAGAGATGAGCGAACACCTGGATGTTCGGGTTCGAGAGGTTCGGCCGAACTTCCGGAAAATGTCCGGGTTCGTGATCCGAACTCAACCCGAACTTCATCCCGAACCCGAACCCCATAGAAGTCAATAGGGACCCGAACTTTTGAGCACTAAAAAGGCTGTAAAAGACTCCCGGAAAGGGCTAGAGGGCTGCAAAAGGCAGCAAAATGTAGGTAAATAACCTGCAAACAAATGTAGATAGGGAAATGATGACTTAACATAAAATAAAATAAAATTAACCAATATTAATTGGAGTTAGGTCCCATAGCACAGAATCAGGCTTCAAATCACCCAACAATGGAGAAGGTCGCTTACTATTATTTCGACCCCAGCATCCAGACAAAGGAGAGAGGTCCCACAGCAGAGAATCTGGCATCATATCAACCACCACAGGAGAAGGCCACTTTCAGTGACTTAGGCCTTAGCACCCAGACAGAGGAGACAAGTCAGATAGCACAAGCATTACATTTATACCAACCAGCACAGGAGAAGGCCACTTTTAGTTGCTTTGACCCCTGCACACAGAAAGAGGAGAGAGGCCCCACAGCACATATTCAGGCATCATATCACCCACCACAGGAGTAGGCCACCATTTAGTTAATTTGACCCCTGCACCCATGTCAGATGGTACAAGCATCAGTTTTACATCACCCAGCAAAAGAGAAGGCCACTTTTAGAGACTTTGACCCCTGCACCAAGACGGAGGAGAGAGGTTTTCACAGCATAGAATCAGGCATTTAGATCACCCACCACAGGAGTAGGCCATCATTTAATGGGACCCCGGCAACCATGTCAGATGGTACAAGCATCAGTTTTACATCACCCAGCACAAGAGAAGGCCACTTTTAGAGACTTTGACCCCTGCACCCAGACGAAGGAGAGAGGTTTTCACAGCAGAGAATCAGACATTTAGATCACCCACCACAGGAGTAGGCCACCATTTAATGGGACCCCGGCAACCATGTCAGATGGTACAAGCATCAGTTTTACATCACCCAGCACAAGAGAAGGCGACTTTGAGAGACTTTGACCCCTGCACCCAGACGGAGGAGAGAGGTTTCACAGCAGAGAATCAGGCATTTACATCACCCACCACAGGAGTAAGCCACCATTTAATGGGACCCCGGCAACCATGTCAGATGACACAAGCATCAGTTTCACATAACCCAGCACAAGAGAAGGCGACTTTGAGAGACTTTGACCCCTGCACCCAGACGGAGGAGAGAGGTTTCACAGCAGAGAATCAGGCATTTAGATCACCCACCACAGGAGTAGGCCACCATTTAATGGGACCCCGGCAACCATGTCAGATGGCACAAGCATCAGTTTCACATCACACAGCACAAGAGAAGGCGACTTTGAGAGACTTTGACCCCTGCACCCAGACGAAGGAGAGAGGTTCCACAGCAGAGATTCAGGCATTTATATCAGCCATCACAGGAGAAGGCCGCTTTCAGTGACTTAGGCCTTAGCACCGACACAGAGGAGACAGGTCAGATAGCACAAGCATCAGTTTCACATCAACCACCACAGGAGAAGGGCACTTTTAGAGACTTTGACCCCTGCAGCCACACGGGGAGAGAGGTCCCACAGCAGAGATTTAGGCATTTATATCAGCCAGCACAGGAGAAGGCCGCTTTCAGTGACTTAGGCCTTAGCACCGACACAGAGGAGACAGGTCAGATAGCACAAGCATCAGTTTCACATCAACCACCACAGGAGAAGGGCACTTTTAGAGACTTTGACCTCTGCAGCCACACGGAGGAGAGAGGTCCCACAGCAGAGAATCAGGCATCATGTCAACCACCACAGGAGTAGGCCAACTTTTGTTTCTTTGACCCCTGCACCCAGAAAGAGGAGAGAGGTCCCACAGCAGAGATTCAGGCATTTATATCAGCCAGCACAGGAGAAGGCCGCTTTCAGTGACTTAGGCCTTAGCACCGACACAGAGGAGACAGGTCAGATAGCACAAGCATCAGTTTACATCAACTACCACAGGAGAAGGGCACTTTTAGAGACTTTAACCCCTGCAGCCACACGGAGGAGAGAGGTCCCACAGCAGAGAATCAGGCATCATGTCAACCACCACAGGAGTAGGCCACCTTTTGTTTATTTGACCCCTGCACCCAGAAAGAGGAGAGAGGTCCCACAGCAGAGATTCAGGCATTTATATCAGCCAGCACAGGAGAAGGCCGCTTTCAGTGACTTAGGCCTTAGCACCGACACAGAGGAGACAGGTCAGATAGCACAAGCATCAGTTTCACATCAACCACCACAGGAGAAGGGCACTTTGAGAGACTTTGACCCCTGCAGCCACACAGAGGAGAGAGGTCCCACAGCAGAGATTCAGGCATTTATATCAGCCAGCACAGGAGAAGGCCGCTTTCAGTGACTTAGGCCTTAGCACCGACACAGAGGAGACAGGTCAGATAGCACAAGCATCAGTTTCACATCAACCACCACAGGAGAAGGGCACTTTTAGAGACTTTGACCCCTGCAGCCACATGGAGGAGAGAGGTCCCACAGCAGAGATTCAGGCATTTATATCAGCCAGCACAGGAGAAGGCCGCTTTCAGTGACTTAGGCCTTAGCACCGACACAGAGGAGACAGGTCAGATAGCACAAGCATCAGTTTTACATCAACCACCACAGGAGAAGGGCACTTTTAGAGACTTTGACCCTGCAGCCACACGGAGGAGAGAGGTCCCACAGCAGAGAATCAGGCATCATGTCAACCACCACAGGAGTAGGGCACCTTTTGTTTCTTTGACCCCTGCACCCAGAAAGAGGAGAGAGGTCCCACAGCAGAGATTCAGGCATTTATATCAGCCAGCACAGGAGAAGGCCGCTTTCAGTGACTTAGGCCTTAGCACCGACACAGAGGAGACAGGTCAGATAGCACAAGCATCAGTTTCACATCAACCACCACAGGAGAAGGGCACTTTTAGAGACTTTGACCCCTGCAGCCACATGGAGGAGAGAGGTCCCACAGCAGAGATTCAGGCATTTATATCAGCCAGCACAGGAGAAGGCCGCTTTCAGTGACTTAGGCCTTAGCACCGACACAGAGGAGACAGGTCAGATAGCACAAGCATCAGTTTTACATCAACCACCACAGGAGTAGGGCACTTTTAGAGACTTTGACCCCTGCAGCCACACGGAGGAGAGAGGTCCCACAGCAGAGAATCAGGCATCATGTCAACCACCACAGGAGTAGGGCACCTTTTGTTTCTTTGACCCCTGCACCCAGAAAGAGGAGAGAGGTCCCACAGCAGAGATTCAGGCATTTATATCAGCCAGCACAGGAGAAGCCCGCTTTCAGTGACTTAGGCCTTAGCACCGACACAGAGGAGACAGGTCAGATAGCACAAGCATCAGTTTCACATCAACCACCACAGGAGAAGGGCACTTTTAGAGACTTTGACCCCTGCAGCCACTCAGAGGAGAGAGGTCCCACAGCAGAGATTCAGGCATTTATATCAGCCAGCACAGGAGAAGGCCGCTTTCAGTGACTTAGGCCTTAGCACCGACACAGAGGAGACAGGTCAGATAGCACAAGCATCAGTTTCACATCAACCACCACAGGAGAAGGGCACTTTTAGAGACTTTGACCCCTGCAGCCACACGTAGGAGAGAGGTCCCACAGCAGAGATTCAGGCATTTATATCAGCCAGCAGAGGAGAAGGCCGCTTTCAGTGACTTAGGCCTTAGCACCGACACAGAGGAGACAGGTCAGATAGCACAAGCATCAGTTTCACATCAACCACCACAGGAGAAGGGCACTTTTAGAGACTTTGACCCCTGCAGCCACACGGAGGAGAGAGGTCCCACAGCGGAGATTCAGGCATTTATATCAGCCAGCACAGGAGAAGGCCGCTTTCAGTGACTTAGGCCTTAGCACCGACACAGAGGAGACAGGTCAGACAGCACAAGCATCAGTTTCACATCAACCAACACAGGAGAAGGGCACTTTTAGAGACTTTGACCCCTGCAGCCACACGGAGGAGAGAGGTCCCACAGCAGAGATTCAGGCATTTATATCAGCCAGCACAAGAGAAGGCCGCTTTCAGTGACTTAGGCCTTAGCACCGACACAGAGGAGACAGGTCAGATAGCACAAGCATCAGTTTACATCAACTACCCCAGGAGAAGGGCACTTTTAGAGACTTTGACCCCTGCAGCCACACGGAGGAGAGAGGTCCCACAGCAGAGAATCAGGCATCATGTCAACCACCACAGGAGTAGGCCACCTTTTGTTTCTTTGACCCCTGCACCCAGAAAGAGGAGAGAGGTCCCACAGCAGAGATTCAGGCATTTATATCAGCCAGCACAGGAGAAGGCCGCTTTCAGTGACTTAGGCCTTAGCACCGACACAGAGGAGACAGGTCAGATAGCACAAGCATCAGTTTCACATCAACCACCACAGGAGAAGGGCACTTTTAGAGACTTTGACCCCTGCAGCCACTCAGAGGAGAGAGGTCCCACAGCAGAGATTCAGGCATTTATATCAGCCAGCACAGGAGAAGGCCGTCTCAGTGACTTAGGCCTTAGCACCGACAACAGAGGAGACAGGTCAGATAGCACAAGCATCAGTTTCACATCAACCACCACAGGAGAAGGGCACTTTTAGAGACTTTGGACCCCTGCAGCCACACGGAGGAGAGAAGTCCCACAGCAGAGATTCAGGCATTTATATCAGCCAGCAGAGGAGAAGGCCGCTCAGTGACTTAGGCCTTAGCACCGACACAGAGGAGACAGGTCAGATAGCACAAGCATCAGTTTCACATCAACCATCACAGGAGAAGGGCACTTTTAGAGACTTTGGACCCTGCAGCCACACGGAGGAGAGAGGTCCCACAGCAGAGATTCAGGCATTTATATCAGCCAGCACAGGAGAAGGCCGCTTTCAGTGACTTAGGCCTTAGCACCGACACAGAGGAGACAGGTCAGATAGCACAAGCATCAGTTTCACATCAACCACCACAGGAGAAGGGCACTTTTAGAGACTTTGACCCCTGCAGCCACACGGAGGAGAGAGGTCCCACAGCAGAGATTCAGGCATTTATATCAGCCAGCACAGGAGAAGGCCGCTTTCAGTGACTTAGGCCTTAGCACCGACACAGAGGAGACAGGTCAGATAGCACAAGCATCAGTTTCACATCAACCATCACAGGAGAAGGGCACTTTTAGAGACTTTGACCCCTGCAGCCACACGGAGGAGAGGTCCCACAGCAGAGATTCAGGCATTTATATCAGCCAGCACAGGAGAAGAGCCGCTTTCAGTGACTTAGGCCTTAGCACCGACACAGAGGAGACAGGTCAGACAGCACAAGCATCAGTTTCACATCAACCACCACAGGAGAAGGGCACTTTTAGAGACTTTGACCCCTGCAGCCACACGGAGGAGAGAGGTCCCACAGCAGAGATTCAGGCATTTATATCAGCCAGCACAAGAGAAGGCCGCTTTCAGTGACTTAGGCCTTAGCACCGACACAGAGGAGACAGGTCAGATAGCACAAGCATCAGTTTACATCAACTACCCCAGGAGAGAGGGCACTTTTAGAGACTTTGACCCTGCAGCCACACGGAGGAGAGAGGTCCCACAGCAGAGATTCAGGCATTTATATCAGCCAGCACAAGAGAAGGCCGCTTTCAGTGACTTAGGCCTTAGCACCGACACAGAGGAGACAGGTCAGATAGCACAAGCATCAGTTTACATCAACTACCCCAGGAGAAGGGCACTTTTAGAGACTTTGACCCCTGCAGCCACACGGAGGAGAGAGGTCCCACAGCAGAGAATCAGGCATCATGTCAACCACCACAGGAGTAGGCCACCTTTTGTTTATTTGACCCCTGCACCCAGAAAGAGGAGAGGTCCCACAGCAGAGATTCAGGCATTTATATCAGCCAGCACAGGAGAAGGCCGCTTTCAGTGACTTAGGCCTTAGCACCGACACAGAGGAGACAGGTCAGATAGCACAAGCATCAGTTTCACATCAACCACCACAGGAGAAGGGCACTTTGAGAGACTTTGACCCCTGCAGCCACACAGAGAGAGAGGTCCCACAGCAGAGATTCAGGCATTTATATCAGCCAGCACAGGAGAAGGCCGCTTTCAGTGACTTAGGCCTTAGCACCGACACAGAGGAGACAGGTCAGATAGCACAAGCATCAGTTTCACATCAACCACCACAGGAGAAGGGCACTTTTAGAGACTTTGACCCCTGCAGCCACATGGAGGAGAGAGGTCCCACAGCAGAGATTCAGGCATTTATATCAGCCAGCACAGGAGAAGGCCGCTTTCAGTGACTTAGGCCTTAGCACCGACACAGAGGAGACAGGTCAGATAGCACAAGCATCAGTTTTACATCAACCACCACAGGAGAAGGGCACTTTTAGAGACTTTGACCCCTGCAGCCACACGGAGGAGAGAGGTCCCACAGCAGAGAATCAGGCATCATGTCAACCACCACAGGAGTAGGGCACCTTTTGTTTCTTTGACCCCTGCACCCAGAAAGAGGAGAGAGGTCCCACAGCAGAGATTCAGGCATTTATATCAGCCAGCACAGGAGAAGGCCGCTTTCAGTGACTTAGGCCTTAGCACCGACACAGAGGAGACAGGTCAGATAGCACAAGCATCAGTTTCACATCAACCACCACAGGAGAAGGGCACTTTTAGAGACTTTGACCCCTGCAGCCACATGGAGGAGAGAGGTCCCACAGCAGAGATTCAGGCATTTATATCAGCCAGCACAGGAGAAGGCCGCTTTCAGTGACTTAGGCCTTAGCACCGACACAGAGGAGACAGGTCAGATAGCACAAGCATCAGTTTTACATCAACCACCACAGGAGAAGGGCACTTTTAGAGACTTTGACCCCTGCAGCCACACGGAGGAGAGAGGTCCCACAGCAGAGAATCAGGCATCATGTCAACCACCACAGGAGTAGGGCACCTTTTGTTTCTTTGACCCCTGCACCCAGAAAGAGGAGAGAGGTCCCACAGCAGAGATTCAGGCATTTATATCAGCCAGCACAGGAGAAGCCCGCTTTCAGTGACTTAGGCCTTAGCACCGACACAGAGGAGACAGGTCAGATAGCACAAGCATCAGTTTCACATCAACCACCACAGGAGAAGGGCACTTTTAGAGACTTTGACCCCTGCAGCCACTCAGAGGAGAGAGGTCCCACAGCAGAGATTCAGGCATTTATATCAGCCAGCACAGGAGAAGGCCGCTTTCAGTGACTTAGGCCTTAGCACCGACACAGAGGAGACAGGTCAGATAGCACAAGCATCAGTTTCACATCAACCACCACAGGAGAAGGGCACTTTTAGAGACTTTGACCCCTGCAGCCACACGTAGGAGAGAGGTCCCACAGCAGAGATTCAGGCATTTATATCAGCCAGCAGAGGAGAAGGCCGCTTTCAGTGACTTAGGCCTTAGCACCGACACAGAGGAGACAGGTCAGATAGCACAAGCATCAGTTTCACATCAACCACCACAGGAGAAGGGCACTTTTAGAGACTTTGACCCCTGCAGCCACACGGAGGAGAGAGGTCCCACAGCGGAGATTCAGGCATTTATATCAGCCAGCACAGGAGAAGGCCGCTTTCAGTGACTTAGGCCTTAGCACCGACACAGAGGAGACAGGTCAGACAGCACAAGCATCAGTTTCACATCAACCAACACAGGAGAAGGGCACTTTTAGAGACTTTGACCCCTGCAGCCACACGGAGGAGAGAGGTCCACAGCAGAGATTCAGGCATTTATATCAGCCAGCACAAGAGAAGGCCGCTTTCAGTGACTTAGGCCTTAGCACCGACACAGAGGAGACAGGTCAGATAGCACAAGCATCAGTTTACATCAACTACCCCAGGAGAAGGGCACTTTTAGAGACTTTGACCCCTGCAGCCACACGGAGAGAGAGGTCCCACAGCAGAGAATCAGGCATCATGTCAACCACCACAGGAGTAGGCCACCTTTTGTTTCTTTGACCCCTGCACCCAGAAAGAGGAGAGAGGTCCCACAGCAGAGATTCAGGCATTTATATCAGCCAGCACAGGAGAAGGCCGCTTTCAGTGACTTAGGCCTTAGCACCGACACAGAGGAGACAGGTCAGATAGCACAAGCATCAGTTTCACATCAACCACCACAGGAGAAGGGCACTTTTAGAGACTTTGACCCCTGCAGCCACTCAGAGAGAGAGGTCCCACAGCAGAGATTCAGGCATTTATATCAGCCAGCAGAGGAGAAGGCCGCTTTCAGTGACTTAGGCCTTAGCACCGACACAGAGGAGACAGGTCAGATAGCACAAGCATCAGTTTCACATCAACCACCACAGGAGAAGGGCACTTTTAGAGACTTTGACCCCTGCAGCCACACGGAGGAGAGAAGTCCCACAGCAGAGATTCAGGCATTTATATCAGCCAGCAGAGGAGAAGGCCGCTTTCAGTGACTTAGGCCTTAGCACCGACACAGAGGAGACAGGTCAGATAGCACAAGCATCAGTTTCACATCAACCATCACAGGAGAAGGGCACTTTTAGAGACTTTGACCCCTGCAGCCACACGGAGGAGAGAGGTCCCACAGCAGAGATTCAGGCATTTATATCAGCCAGCACAGGAGAAGGCCGCTTTCAGTGACTTAGGCCTTAGCACCGACACAGAGGAGACAGGTCAGACAGCACAAGCATCAGTTTCACATCAACCACCACAGGAGAAGGGCACTTTTAGAGACTTTGACCCCTGCAGCCACACGGAGGAGAGAGGTCCCACAGCAGAGATTCAGGCATTTATATCAGCCAGCACAAGAGAAGGCCGCTTTCAGTGACTTAGGCCTTAGCACCGACACAGAGGAGACAGGTCAGATAGCACAAGCATCAGTTTACATCAACTACCCCAGGAGAAGGGCACTTTTAGAGACTTTGACCCCTGCAGCCACACGGAGGAGAGAGGTCCCACAGCAGAGAATCAGGCATCATGTCAACCACCACAGGAGTAGGCCACCTTTTGTTTCTTTGACCCCTGCACCCAGAAAGTGGAGAGAGGTCCCACAGCAGAGATTCAGGCATTTAAATCAGCCAGCACAGGAGAAGGCCGCTTTCAGTGACTTAGGCCTTAGCACCGACACAGAGGAGACAGGTCAGATAGCACAAGCATCAGTTTCACATCAACCACCACAGGAGAAGGGCACTTTTAGAGACTTTGACCTCTGCAGCCACACGGAGGAGAGAGGTCCCACAGCAGAGATTCAGGCATTTATATCAGCCAGCACAGGAGAAGGCTGCTTTCAGTGACTTAGGCCTTAGCACCGACACAGAGGAGACAGGTCAGATAGCACAAGCATCAGTTTCACATCAACCACCACAGGAGAAGGGCACTTTTAGAGACTTTGACCCCTGCAGCCACACGGCGGAGAGAGGTCCCACAGCAGAGAATCAGGCATCATGTCAACCACCACAGGAGTAGGCCGCTTTCAGTGACTTAGGCCTTAGCACCGACACAGAGGAGACAGGTCAGATAGCACAAGCATCAGTTTCACATCAACCACCACAGGAGAAGGGCACTTTTAGAGACTTTGACCCCTGCAGCCACCCAGAGGAGAGAGGTCCCACAGCAGAGGATCAGGCATCATGTCAACCACCACAGGAGTAGGCCACCTTTTGTTTCTTTGACCCCTGCACCCAGAAAGAGGAGAGAGGTCACACAGCAGAGATTCAGGCATTTATATAAGCCAGCACAGGAGAAGGCCGCTTTCAGTGACTTTGGCCCCCTGCACCCACACAAAGGAGACATGTCAGACAGCACAAGTATAACATTCATATCACCCAGCACAGGAGAAGGACACTTTCATGTACTTTGGCCCCGACACCCAGATAGTGGGAAGGTTCATTCAACTCTGGGTTGCACCCCAAAATCCTACTTAATTTCAAAAATTGATTTTTCAATGAAGAAGTGGCCAGGAGTACAAGACAACATGGTTTAAGGCAGTTATTAAGGACTACTCTGCACAAGGGAGGGTCAAGTCTTGTGGGATCCATGCCTGGTTCATTTTTATAAACGTCAGCTTGTCCACGTTGGCTGCGGACAGGCGGCTGCGTCTGTCAGTAATGACGCCCCCTGCCGGGCTGAATACACGTTCAGATAAAACGCTGGCCGCCGGGCAGGCCAGCACCTCCAAGGCATAAAATGCAAATTCTGGCCATGTGGACAATTTGGAAACCCAGAAGTTGAATGGGGCCGAACCATCCGTCAGTACGTGGAGTTGTGTGCAGACGTACTGTTCAACCATGTTAGTGAAATGTTGCCTCCTGCTAACACGTTCCGTATCAGGTGGTGGGGCAGTTAGCTGTGGCGTGGAGACAAAACTTTTCCACATTTCTGCCATGCTAACCCTGCCCTCAGAGGAGCTGGACATGACACTGCTGGGTGGGTGACCTCTAGCTCCTCCTCTGCCTTGGCCTTGGCCTTCCACCTGTTCCTCTGTGACAGTTGGGAATGCTCTCAGGAGCACGTCTACCAGTGTGCGCTTGTACTCGCGCATATTCCTATCACGCTCCAGTGCAGGAAGTACAGTGGGCACATTGTCTTTGTACCGTGGATCCAGCAGGGTGGCCACCCAGTAGTCAGCACACGTTAAAATGTGGGCAACTCTGCTGTCATTGCGCAGGCACTGCAGCATGTAGTCGCTCATGTGTGCCAGGCTCCCCAGAGGTAAGGACAAGCTGTCCTCTGAGGGAGGCGTATCGTCATCGTCCTCCGTATCCTCCCAGCCACGCACCAGTGATGGGCCTGAGCTGTGTCTGGTGCCACCCCGCTGTGAACCTACTTCATCCTCATCCTCCTCCACCTCCTGCTCATCCTTCTCGTCCTCCAGTAGTGGGCCCTGGCTTGCCACATTTGTACCTGGCCTCTGCTGTTGCAAAAAACCTCCCTCTGAGCCACTTCTAACAGACTGGCCTGAAAGTGCTAAAAATGACCCCTCATCCTCCTCCTGATGGGCCACCTCCTCTTCCATCATTGCCCTAAGCGTTTTCTCAAGGAGACATAGAAGTGGTATTGTAACGCTGATAACGGTGTCATCGCCACTGGCCATGTTGGTGGAGTACTCGAAACAGCGCAACAGGGCACACAGATCTCGCATGGAGGCCCAATCATTGGTGGTGAAGTGGTGCTGTTCCGCAGTGCGACTGACGCGTGCTGCAGCTGAAACTCCACTATGGCCTGCTGCTGCTCGCACAGGCCATAGTGGAGCGGCAGGATGAGAACGCGGGAAGCGCGCACAGACAGCCTGCACTTTATGCATCAGCTCTGACATGTCGGAGTAGTTGTGAATGAACTTCTGCACCACCAAATTCAGCACATGCGCCAGGCAAGTGATGTGTGTCAAACCGGCTAGTCCCAGAGCTGCGACGAGATTTCGCCCATTATCGCACACCACCAGGCCGGGCTTGAGGCCCACCGGCAGCAACCACTGGTCGGTCTGTTGTTCAATACCCCGCCACAACTCCTGCGCGGTGTGGGGCCTGTCCCCCAAACATATGAGTTTCAAAATGGCCTGCTGACGTTTACCCCGGGCTGTGCTGAAGTTGGTGGTGAAGGTGTGTGGCTGACTGGATGAGCTGGTGGAAGCAGAGGAGGAGGAGGAGGAAGCTGAGTAGGAGGAGGAGGCTACAGGAGGCAAAGAATGATGCCCTGTGATCCTTGGCTGAGGAAAGACGTGCGCCAATGAACTCTCCGCCTGGGGCCCAGCCTCCACTACGTTTACCCAGTGTACAGTTAAGGAGATATAGCGTCCCTGGCCGTGCTTACTGGTCCACGTATCTGTGGTTAGGTGGACCTTGCCACAAATGGCGTTGCGCAGTGCACACTTGATTTTATCGGACACTTGCATGTGCAGGGAAGGCACGGCTGTCTTGGAGAAGTAGTGGCGGCTGGGAACCACATACTGGGGGACAGCCATGGCCATCAGCTGTTTGAAGCTGTCTGTGTCCACCAGCCGGAATGACAGCATTTCAAAGGCCAGTAGTTTAGAAATGCTGGCATTCAGGCCAAGGGCTCGAGGGTGACTAGGTGGGAATTTGCGCTTCCTCTCAAAGGTTTGAGAGATGGAGAGCTGAACGCTGCTGTGTGAAATAGTGGAGGCGCTAGGTGACGGTGGCGGTGGTGGTGGTGGTGTCGGTGGCACATCCTCTGTTTGCTGCTCGGCAGGTGGCAACATTCCTCTCGAGGCGGAAGCCGAGGCAGCAGCGGTAGAGGAGCAGGGGAGCCTGAGCGGGTTCCTTGTTTTTGAGGTGTGCACTCCACTGCAGTTCATGCTTTGCATGTAGATGCCTGATCATGCAGGTGGTGCTCAGGTTAAGAACGTCAATGCCTCGCCTCAGGGTCTGATGGCACAGCGTGCAAACCACTCTGGTCTTGTCCTCAGCACATTGTTTGAAGAAGTGCCATGCCAGGGAACTCCTTGAAGATGCCTTTGGGGTGCTGGGTCCCTGTTGGCACTGGCCAATAGCAGGCGAACTCTCTGGACGGCGGGTGTTCTGCTTTTGCCCCCTGCTCCCTCTTTGGCTTCGCTGTTGTCTCGGTCTCACCACTGCCTCTTCCTCTGAACTATTTAAGTCAGCGGCACGACCTTCAGTCCATGTGGGGTCTAAGACCTCATCGTCCTCTGCATCGTCTTCCACCCAGTCTTCCTCCCTGACCTCCTCCTGTTCAGTCTGCACACTGCAATAAGATGCGGCAGTGGGCACACTGTGTTCGTCATCATCAGACACTCGGTCACTCTGCTGTGGTGGTATTCCCATGTCCTCATCATCTGGATACATAAGTGGTTGTGCGTCAGTGCATGGTATGTCTTCCACCGCTAGGGAAGGGCTAGGTGGACGCCCCTGGGAAACCGTGCGAGCAGAGTCTTCAAACAGAAGAAGAGACTGCTGCATAACTTGAGGCTCAGCCAGTTTCCCTGATATGCATGGGGGTGATGTGACAGACTGATGGGCTTTCCGGTGCCACCTGTGCGCTTTCCGCAGAAGACTGGGCGGAAGACAATGTGGTGAACGTGCTGGAAGCACTGTCGGCCACCCAATCGACTAATGCCTGTACCTGCTCAGGCCTTACCATCCTCATAACGGCATTGGGCCCCACCAAATATCGCTGTAAATTCTGCCGGCTACTTGAGGGAGTTGGTTCACTACTTTGTGCGCCTGAGGCCGAACGGCCACGTCCTCTGCCAGCAACAGAGGCTCCACGGACACCACCACGACCGCGTCCTCGTCCCTTAATAGAATGTTTCCTCATTGTTGCGATTCAACTCGCACCACAATAAAATATATTATTTTTTAGGCCCAAAATTCCCACACTGGAAGATATAATTCCTTTTTCCGGTATTAATTACAAGAAAACTGCTGCAAATTGGACACCAGAATTTTTAATATGCTAGTTTTGGTACATAGCTTCCCACACGGGGAGATATAATTCCTTTTTACAGGAGTAAAAACGTGAGGCCTACTGTTTCTGGTCTAACTAACACCAGATTGATGTAATTTTGGTGAAAAAAGGCCAATTTAAACACTGGACAATAATGCCTTTTTGCGGTATTAATTACAAGAAGACTGCTGCAAATTGGACACCAGAATTTTTAAAATGCTAGTTTTGGTACATAGATTCCCACACGGGAGATATAATTCCTTTTACAGGAGTGAAAACGTGAGGCCTACTGTTTCTGGTCTAACAAACACCAGATTGATTAAATTGGCCTTTTTTTCACCAAAATTTCAACACTGGACAATAATGCCGTTTTGCGGTATTAATTACAAGAAGACTGCTGCAAATTGGACACCAGAATTTTTAATATGCTAGTTTTGGTACATAGATTCCCACACGGGGAGATATAATTCCTTTTACAGGAGTGAAAACGTGAGGCCTACTGTTTCTGGTCTAACTAACACCAGATTGATGTAATTTTGGCCTGAAAACAGGCCAATTTAAACACTGGACAATAATGCCTTTTTGCGGTATTAATTACAAGAAGACTGCTGCAAATTGGACACCAGAATTTTTAAAATGCTAGTTTTGGTACATAGATTCCCACACGGGGAGATATAATTCCTTTTACAGGAGTGAAAACGTGAGGCCTACTGTTTCTGGTCTAACAAACACCAGATTGATTAAATTGGCCTTTTTTCACCAAAATTACAACACTGGACAATAATGCCTTTTGCGGTATTAATTACAAGAAGACTGCTGCAAATTGGACACCAGAATTTTTAAAATGCTAGTTTTGGTACATAGATTCCCACACGGGGAGATATAATTCCTTTTTACAGGAGTAAAAACGTGAGGCCTACTGTTTCTGGTCTAACAAACACCCGATTGATTAAATTGGCCTTTTTTTCACCAAAATTACAACACTGGACAATGTAATGCCTTTTTGCGGTATTAATTCCTTTTTACAGGATTAAAAACGTGAGGCCTACTGTTTCTGGTGTAACTAACACCAGATTGATTAAATTGGCCTTTTTGTCACCAAAATTACAACACTGGACGATATAATGCCTTTTTGCGGTATTAATTACAAGAGGACTGCTGGTATTTCAGAACACGGGAATTTTTAAAATGCTAGTTTTGCTAGATAAATTTCCCACACTGGGAGAAATATTGCCTAAGCCTTTTTACAGTATTAATTACAACAGGAGTGCTTCTTCTGGTCTAACACCAGAATAATTTTATTATTACGATGAAAGCATTTTTTAATTTATATTTCTGGCACATAAAAAAAAAAAATTTCTGGCTGACAGTATTGGACTCGGCTGTAGTGGCACTGGCTAGCCTAGCTGGAACAGCACATTCATGGGATTTGCTATCCAAGTGGGTTACTTTCAGTTTCACCACTGATATATTAAATATCTTTGCAGTTAGTATGGGTGACACAAGCACAGCCAAACCCCTGATGTAGTATATCTATGAAAAAATTGACTATTACATGAGATTAATGGACGTTGTGGCAGCTTTTGCTGTAGCACCACAAGTCCCAAAATAGCCGCCGCCTATCAGCCCAGTAACATGTGCCAGAAAACGGTCTGCCCAGCCAGAATAAAAATAGACTTTGACTGAGCAGCTGAATCGCTGTTGTTCTGATTCACAGGTGTAGATTTTACACTTCTTTGGAGCTTTGGTTTAGACTCTGTGGCAGCTTGTGCTGGCGCACCACAAGTCCCAAAATGGCCACCACCGGTCAGCCCAGTTACATGTGCCAGTAAAAATCGCTCTGGCCAGTCTCAACAAAATAGTGACTTTCAGTGAACAGCTCAGCTGAGTTGTTCTGATGCACAGGTGTAGAAAGGTAGATCATTCAATCACTTCTTTATCCCTGCCTATCTCGCCCTCACAGAAGCTGCATCCTCTCCCTACACTAGTCAGAGCAGTGTGACGTGCGGCGCTACGTGACTCCAGCTTAAATAGAGGCTGGGTCACATGCTGCACTTGGCCAATCACAGCCATGCCATTAGTAGGCATGGCTGTGATGGGCTCTTAGGGCAAGAAGTAAAACGCTAGCTGATTGGCTGCTGTGCAGCCCTTCAGAAAGCGGGAAGTAATCGACGAACACCGGACCCGAACCCGAACTTTTTTGAAAATGTCCGGGTTCAGGTCCGTGTCACGGACACCCCATAATTCAAAGGACCCGAACGATTTTCGAACTGTTCGCTCAACACTAATTATGTAACTAGCCTCACCCTTTTAAACTATGCTGCTGTACGTTATGTTGAAATGGAAACACACGCAGCACGGCTACCCGAAAGATCAGTTATATAATAGCACTGTACACAGTCTCTAAGCACTTGATACTGTTTAGTGCACTTAGATGTCAACAAGTGCATAGAATCTCATGTTTATGAAGTACGAGATTTTACACAATCACTAATGATGCTTCATAGTACAGGCCTGGTTACAGTAGCGTGCGACCCTTTAATCCCTGCACAGCGTGTAATATATGTCCAGACCATACGGACGGCCTTGGTGTAGAATAGATAGAGCCATCTCAAAAATGACGACTTGAATTACACTAGAGCACTAGTTGTTTAGCACAAGATCCCTCTTAGTGACTTCACCATATGTGATGTAAGTCCTGTTATTTTCTGCGGACCCATTAGTTTTCAATGGGTCCGTGGAAAACTCGGCGAATGCACCGTTTGTCCTCCGTGTCCGTGGTCAGTGATTTCAGTCCATCAAAAAAATATAACCTATCCTATTCTTGTCCGCGAAAAACGGTTTGCCGACCCATTTAAGTCAATGGGACCGTGAAAAAATGCGGATGGCCATCCGTGTGTCATCCGCGTTCCGCGTCCGCATTTTTTTGCGGATCCCCTGGCAGGCATTTGGCAAAAATTGTTAGCCTGTCTTTTAGTAATATCTTTTGGGTCATGTCCGCTAAAAAAAATGGAAGACACACGGAAACACAACGGAAGCAAAAATGGACACGGATCACTGAACAACGGAACCCCGTTTTGCGGACCGCAAAAAAAATACTGTTGTGTGCATGAGGCCTTAAATTAACCATTGCTTATGTCTTTTCTTTATAAAATTCAGATTTGGATTTGGAGCATAATGGAAAAAATTCCTTATTTAACCCCTTATGGACCAGGCTCATTTTCACCCTAAGGACCAGGCTATTGTTTGCAAGTCTTACCAGTGTCACTTTATGTGTGAATAACTTTAAAACGCTTTTACTTATCCAGGCCATTCTGAGATTGTTTTTTCGTCACATATTGTACCTCATGTCACTGGTAAAATTGAGTCAAAAAAATTCAAATTTACCAAATTTACGAAAACTTTGGAAAAATGTGCAATTTTCCAAGTTTCAATTTGTCTACTTCTATAATACACAGTAATGCCGCCAAAAAAAGTTATTAATTTACATTCCCCATATGTCTACTTCATGTTTGGATTATTTTGGGAATGCCATTTTATTTTTTGGGGACGTTACAAGGCTTAGAAGTTTAGAAGCAAATCTTGAAAATTTTCAAAAACCCACTTTTTAGGGACCAATTCAGGTCTGAAGTCACTTTGTGAGGCTTACATAATAGAAACCATCCAAAAATGACCCCATTCTAGAAACTACAACCCTCAAGGTATTCAAAACTGATTTTACAAACGTTGTTTAGCCTTTAGGTGTTTCACAAGAGTTATTGTCAAATAGAGATGAAATTTCAGAATTGCAATTTTTTGGCAAATTTTCCATTTTAATCAATTTTTTCCAGTAACTAAGCAAGGGTTAACAGCCAAACAAAACCCAATATTTATTGCACTGATTCTTTAGTTTGCAAAAACACCCCATATGTGGTCATAAATTGCTGTATAGCATTATACTGTAATAGAGCATTACAGTGTAATGCTCTATATTTCACAGTTTTTTGAGGCAACAAAAAAATAGAAATTTTGAAATTTCATCTTCGTTTGCCAATAACTCTTGTGGAACACCTAAACTGTGAACAAAGTTTGTAAAATCAGTTTTGAATACCTTGAGGGGTGTACTTTCTTAGATGGAGTCACCTTTTTGTAGTTTCTACTGTAGGAGTGTATACGGGGGCTTCAAATGGGACATAGTGCCAAATAAGCAGTCCAGCAAAATCTGCCTTCCAAACACCATATGGCGACCCTTTACTTCTGCTCCATGCCGTTTGGCCATACAGCAGTTTACGACCACATATGGGGTGTTTCTGCAAACTACAGAATCTGCACAATAAATATTGATAATAAACGCAAACAGAAGAAACATCCGGATGAAAGTATCAGAAAACTTTATTAATTTCATCAGATAATAAAAAGATATAAAAATCTAGGGTAATAAGATCATAAATTCAGATAGATGCTGCATGATTAGCACAGAAATAGGGGATAGAGGAGGTAAACACATACACAAGGAAGCCACAATTAGCAAGATTATGCTATAGGTTCACATACATAGTATAAAGTGCCAAGTGCAATAAATAATTAAGCCATAGAATACATATGAACTGGCTACCTGAAAGTAAAGATGGTATGAATCTCCAGTGCCCCACGCCCGACGTACGTTTCACCACAACGCGGCTTTCTCAAGGGAAGTAATCGTGCTTAACAGGATGTAGCAACCCTCCCAACCTAAATACCCCACCCTCGACTACAATAGGCTGACAAATATTTGCGCACCTGTAGATAGATACATTGCGATGCAGCCGCCGGATGTGACGTACATGCGTTCCACGATGGAGCGCAGGCGTCACTTCCTGGAGGGGAACAGCGTGCGCTTCAGCTTGGAGCGCACACCGCCCACACCAGGACCGGATGCATCGCAAAGCCGGCATTGACATATAATAGTAAGATGCCTGTGTCCCCCATCATATTATAGTAAATGTGAAAACATATTATTTATAAATATAGTATGAATAGATGATCATAAGTGAAAAAGAAAAAGAAAAGAAATGTATACAGTGTGCAAGTGCAATAAAGGATATATCACATCACGATAAGGTGCGCCGTGAACAAAGTGCAAGTGGAAAAGTAAATGAAAAATGTGACAAAAAACACAAAAAAATGAATGTGAGGTATAATGAACGAGATACATATACTCTTTCGTATAAATACAGATAGCATAAAAAAGTGTACCAATGAGGTTGAAATAATTATGGTGGAAATATAGTGATAATCAAATTCAGGACATATACCAATAATTAGAAAAAAAAAAAAAAAGGGGGAGAGGGGGGACGCTTGTCATCAATTCATGTCACATCCACAGCGCAAGGTACCGGAATAGAGATGCATCAATTTTTTCTGAAACAAAAAATATATACAATTAATCATATCGTATTAACAGTCAAAGTTCAGAAAAAGCTACCAGGAGGGTGGAGATAAAACATATACACATTAATTCAATAAAATAACCGAGGAGGGAAAACCCCACCCACATCACATGCTGACCCAGGCTAAATTATATTATAAGAATGGAGCAAAATTAAATTCCTCATTAAGACCCCTAGGGGACACCGTGTCAAGCTTATAAATCCATTTGATTTCCCACTGTGCCAATAACCTTTTCCAGTTACCGCCCCTTTGGTCAAAATATATCCTATCAATGCCACTTACTCTCAGTAGTCGCTCGTTACAATTGTGAAATTCCTTGAAGTGTCTTGGAATGGTTTCCAAGGTGTTGTAGTCCTGCTCCTCTCTGGCTGCAATAATCCCCAACACGTGTTCACAGACTCTTTTTTTCAGATTTCTTGATGTCATGCCAACATATAGTAATCTACATGGGCAGCTGGCGACATATATAACTCCTACTGTATTACACGTGGTATGATGTGTCATTTTGTATTCTTTTTTATTGGCAGAATCAGCTAAACTAGTGGAGTGATCAACATTCTGACACGCAACACAAGCACCGCATGGACGGCATCCCCACCTTGGACCCCTAGAGCCGAAGACCCTCTCCGGTCTCTCACCAACGTAATGACTTCTGGTGAGTAGGTCCATTAAGTTCTTATTTCTTCTATACGTAATCCTAGGGGTTATAGGTAAGTATTTCTTCAAAGTGGTATCCGATCTCAACACACTCCAGTATTTCGCTAAACTGCAACTGATTTTTTCATGATCACTCGAATAGGTTGTAATAAACCTCACTTGGTCATTGTTGTTCTTGATCCACTTGTTTTGTGAATAGATAAGTGACTCCTGCTTGATGTTAGTGGCCCTAGTCATGCCTCGCCTGATTGAGAGTTCATCATAACCCCTTCGTCTAAATCGATCACTCAATTTCATTGCCCGAATTTGAAAATCCTCTTCCCTTGAACAAATACGCCGTATTCTCAAGAATTGTCCAATAGGTATATTAGATACCTGTTTACGTGGGTGAGCTGACTTAGCCTGTAATAGACTATTGACAGAGGTTTCCTTACGGTATAAGTCCGTTTGGATATAACCGTAACTATCCACATCGAGCCGTAAATCCAAAAAATCCATTCCTGTTCTTCCCGTCTTATATGTTAATTTTATGTTCACTGAGTTGTCATTCAAAATCTCCATGAAATCCTGTAATTCAGGCTGAGATCCCTGCCAAATAAACAGGATATCGTCAATATACCTGTACCAAGATTGTACATGAGTACAGTATTTGACAGGATCTGTAAAAAAGATCCTCCTCTCCCACAGCCCCAAGAATAACCCCGCATATGAGGGCGCACAAGGCGCCCCCATAGCGGTTCCCCGGAGCTGTAGGTAGAGGGATCCCTTAAATAAAAAGAAATTATGATGCAAGACAAAGTCCAGTAATTCCACAATCAGATCACCCAACTTACCGTTCCATTCTGAGGCCGAAATGAAAAATCGAACAGCTTCCAACTCGTCCACATGATTAATTGATGTGTATAGCGATTCCACATCGCACGTTACTAGTATCATGTCCTCCTCCAGATGAATCCCGTCCAGTTTCTTTATTACATCACTTGTGTCCTTCAAATAGAAAGGTAAATTAATCACAAGGGAGTTCAAGACATGGTCTATGAATTTGCAAATAGGGACACACATACCGTCCATTCCTGCCACAATTGGGCGTCCAGGTGGCACTTTATCATTTTTATGCACTTTGGGCAGTAAGTAAAAGGTTGGAATCTTGGGATTTTTCTCAATCAAATGTTCCATTTCTTTTTTATTTTATTGAGTTTTGTTTGGCTGTTAACCCTTGCTTTGTTACTGGAAAAATTGATTAAAATTTAAAATTTGCAAAAAGATTTTTTTTTCTACAAAACTGTTTTGGTACAGTTTTTATTTTTTGTTTTTTACAGCATTGATCTTACAGGTTAGATTGTGCGCTATTTCTGTAGAGCAGGTAGTTATGGACGCGACAATACCAAATATGACAACTTTTGGGGGGGGTTTGTTTCAGTTTTACATAATAAAGCATTTTTGAATAAAATGATTTTTTAGTGTCTCCACATTCTGAGCCATATTTTTTTGGGCGACTGTCTTATGTAGGGGAAATTTTTTGCAGGATGATATATCTGTTTGATTGGCACTAGCTTGGGGTGCATATGACATTTTGGTCGCTTGCTATTACACTTTTTTATTTACATTATTTACCTGAGGGGTAAGGGAAAAATGGCTTTTGACACCTTATTTTTATTATTTTTTTTGCTGTGTTCATCTGAGGGGTTAGATCATATGTTATTTTTATAGAGCAGGTTTTTACGGATGCGGCGATACCTAATATATATACTTTTTAGTTATTTATTTAAGTTTTACACAATAATATAGTTTTTGAAACAAAAAAAAAAATCATGTTTTAATGTCTCCATAGTCTGAGAGCCATATGTTTTTATTTTCTGGGGGGATTGTCCTATGTAGGGTATCATTTCTTGTGGGATGAGATGATGGTTTGATTGGCACTATTTTTGGGTGCATCTAACTTTTTCATCGCTTGCTATTACACTTTTTGTCATGTGAGGTGACAAAAATATTTTTTACACTGTTTTTATTTAATTTTATTTACATTATTTACCTGAGGGGTTATATCATGTGATATTTTTATACAGCAGGTTTTTACGGACACGGCGATACCTAATATCTATACAATAACAGCATTTAAAAAAAAATCATGTTTTAGTGTCTCCATAGTCTGAGAGCAATATTTTTTTATTTTTCTGGACCACGGGGATCAAAAACTGAAGAAAGTGCCGATACGGTGGGTCACAGGACACCCCTGGGCATTGACCCAAGTTGCCTGCTCAATGATTTGAACAGGCACCCAGTTCCGATCACCGCCCGCCGGGCAGCGGTGGTCGGAACTATACATGGCGTACCAGTAAGTTATGTGTCCTTAAGTACCAGGACAACATGCCGTACTGGTACATCTTGTGTCCAGAAGAAGTTAAAAGGCTCTGCTGTAACTTTACCTGGTTTGCACATGTCTAGTACTCTTTGGTATCTGTTGGTAATATACTAGGCTTGTCCACACCATGCAGGAAGAAGCTTTGCATCTAGCATTGTTCATACTCACAAGACCTGCACAAATGGCTGACATTTGAAACAGGTGAGGAGAGAGCTAAAAAGCATCCATTTGTGTAGATCCCTTTGGCATTTTTGAAAAATTGATGGAAATGACTCTATACCATATTGTGGACAAGTACAGTACATCAATGGCAGTAAAGAAACAGACCTTGGCCTGTGCAATTGCAGCATATGGCTCATTGAAAATGTGCAATAGTCAGGGGCAACAACGGCAACACTCACCAACGCCGGCAGTCAAACAACCATGCGGGGCCTCAGCTTGATCCTCCACGTACCACCGCTCCAGTGGTGCTCAATCCGGAAAGTAGTGAAAATCTACGTGTAGACTGAAGTAGAATGAAACGGAGGCACTCACCCACGGTGGATAATGTTCAAGCTTTTATTCGGCACACACCGGTGCACTACGAAGGTAGGGGCAGACACGAGAAGTCATACAAGAGCAGACAAAACAGCAGCAATAGCTATTTCGCGCGACACGCGCTTCTTCAGACTGCACACCGCGTCATCCAGTGATGACGTCAATTTAAAGCGCTAACGTCCCGGGTTACTAAGATACCATGGACGCCACTCGCTAATAAACACTTGCGGGACAACCCGCTTACAGAACATGCGCTCCAACAAAACAAGACAAATACATAAAACATTCGAGTGTTATAAGAAAACTGATAGATCAGCGCGTTCGTTGAGTCCCAAAAGTCCAGTGGCCTGGGTGCGGAGGATCCACCTACTTTCCCGTTGTAGGAGTAGGCGGTGTCTATCCCCTCCACTTACCGGAGGCCGGACTAACTCCAAACCAACAAAGTGCAGCGGTCTCAAATCGCCGGAGTGTACTGTCCGGATGTGCTCTATTACCCGTGGGCAGCCTTTCCCTGAGGAGATAGAGGACACATGTTCTCTAATGCGCTCATTCAGACACCGTTTCGTCTTTCCTATGTAGAAGCAGCCACAATCGCATATCAAAGCGTACACGACGTGAGTGCTTCTACAATTAATAAAATCTTTTATTCTGTGATACTGACCAGCAACTAACACAACCTTCTTCTGCAGGCTATATTTGCACATGTTGCAATTACCACATTTAAAATGGCCTACCGGTTTACTTCTAGACAGCCAATCTTCACTCCGTGACACACTGAACCTGCTGCGTACTACCTTATTCCTGATCGTATGGGTTCGTCTGAACGAAACCAGCGGTTTCTCTGAACTGATCTGGGCTAACATCGGGTCCCTTTTCAGAATGTCCCAATGGTTTAGGATAACAGACCTGATCTTGTCCGCCATGGGGCTGTATTTAAATGTCATGGGGAACCTATTAGGTTTGCTACATCTCCCTCCTGTTCTCTGTTTGCTACGGGTCCCCTGTAGCAACATCCGTTAGGGAAAACTGTTCCTCGACCCTCCTCATGTCCTCCACTACATCTTTTTCTGGATAGCCTCTGGAAAGCAACCGCTCTTTCAGCTCACTGGCCTGTTGACGATAACTAGCTGTATCCCTGTTTATCCTCCGCAACCTAATGAACTGTCCAAAGGAAACAGATTTCTTGACACTACCAGGGTGGTAACTGTCGTGGTGGAGCAAGGAGTTGGTCGCCGTGGGCTTACGAAAACCCTCCGTGACCAACTCGTCGCCCATCACCACGACAGCCACATCCAAGAACTCCAATCTTGATCCCCGAAATTAAGGGTGAAAACCATTCCCATGGAATTGTCATTTAAATATCGCACAAATGCGACGCATTCTTCCTCTGTACCAGCCCAGACAATGAATACATCGTCCACAAACCTAACATATGTCTTCACCATTGATGCAAAGGGGTTAAGAGGGAGAACACAAATTTGTCCTCCAACCTTGCCAAATACATATTGGCGAAAGTGCACGACACTGGGGTACCCATGGCCGTCCCCACTCGTTGTCTGAACCACTCATCACCAAATTTGAAGACATTGTTTTTTAAAATGAACGACAAGGAGTCCTCCACAAACTCACAGAATACTTCATCTTTTTTCATGTTACGCAGGACATCAGTGATAGCCTCTACCCCGGCATCATGAGGGATGCGGGTGTAGAGGCTCTCAACATCCAAGGAAACAAGCTTGTAGTCCGATCTCCAGTGGATGCCGTCCAAAGCCACCAAAAAATCATTAGTGTCCTTCAGATAAGCCGGGGCACTAGGGAGAATGGGTCTCAACAACCAGTCGATGTACTTTGACAAGGGCTCAGTCACTGACCCAACCCCAGAGACAATAGGTCTCCCGGGGTGGGTCAGTGACTTATGCACCTTTGGCAAGAAATACCAACACGGCTTGGCAGGCGCTTCAGGGATTAACTTTTTGCCATCTTCCCACTCAAGAAACCCACATCCACAAACCTCTGGAGTAGGACTGCTAACTCTTGTTGTATTTCAGGAATAGGATCACCCCTGATCGCCTCATACGTATGGCCATCTTTCAACTGTCTATAAGCTTCGGACATGTAGTAAGTGGTTGTCATAAGGACTACATTGCCGCCCTTGTCGGCCGGTTTAATTATTATTTCTTTCTGTGCTTGTAACCAATCGAGGGCTTTCTTTTCTTCCCACGAAATATTGTACTGTGCTCTCGGATATATTAATGCTCGTATATCCTTGAGTACCTGACAATAAAAATATCAATGCAGCTACCGGCCGGCATAGGGGGGCAAAATGTAGAGTGTACACCTCCTGCAAACGGAGGCGCCTGGCCTGCACCAGTCACTACATCACCCTCATCTACACCCGCTAAGGCCAATAAGCACTCTTTTTCCTCATCACTTAGGACATTGGTAACCCTAAAAGCTGACACATCGGGGGCCAAGGGAGTCTCGCCTGGTAAACTATGAGGGATAGGATTCCGGTCCTCATGAAACATTTTCAATAAGTACATCTTCTTAATGGCTTTAAACAAGTCGATCTCAAATGTTGCCGGGTCGAACTGTTCAACCAAGCTGAACCCAAGTCCCCTGCTGAGGACTTTGGTGCAGCCTTCGGGCAGTTCGACACCCGTGAGATTAATAACACCAGATTCATCAACCGCTTGATTACGGGAAGTGGCAGTCTCATTCATTTTCTCCAAGACACCTGTTTCCTTGGTCGGTTTGATTTCCTCAAGCCCGTTCCGCCGTGACTTGTTCCTGCCCCTTCTGATACGTCTCCTAAAGGGGCATTCTCGCTTCTGTTTTTGTTTGAATTCTTATCAGCCAGGCCACCCTGGGTCAGGTCATCAGACCCACTGGATTCAGACTCGCTCGTCCAAAAATCACTTTTCTGGCGTTTCACTATTTTCCGCCTAGCTGATCTTCTTTTTGGGAACTGCCAACCAAAAATGTGTCCTGAGTCATAGTCCATTTTGTCACGAATAAATTTGTCCTTTTTCTTTTCTTTCACCTCCGATTGTATTATTAACAATTTCTTATTGATCTTTTTCTCAATCATTTGCAACTGTCCTTCAGTTAACCGAGTTGTGAGTTCTTTACGTGTATTCTCTAAATCCTCTTTCACGGTATCATATTCCTTTATGTTCCTTTCTAGAACACACTCCAGGATTTTCAACGAACAATCCGCAAATATACTTTGCCAGTTTTTCACAAACTCATCATCATTTTCGAACTGCGCCGGTTCTCTATACACTTGGAGTTAGTCCGGCCTCCGGTAAGTGGAGGGGATAGACACCGCCTACTCCTACAACGGGAAAGTAGGTGGATCCTCCGCACCCAGGCCACTGGACTTTTGGGACTCAACGAACGCGCTGATCTGTCAGTTTTCTTATAACACTCGAATGTTTTTTGTATTTGTCTTGTTTTGTTGGAGCGCATGTTCTGTAAGCGGGTTATCCCGCAAGTGTTTATTAGCGAGTGGCGTCCATGGTATCTTAGTAACCCGGGACGTTAGCGCTTTAAATTGACGTCATCACTGGATGACGCGGTGTGCAGTCTGAAGAAGCGCGTGTCGCGCGAAATAGCTATTGCTGCTGTTTTGTCTGCTCTTGTATGACTTCTCGTGTCTGCCCCTACCTTCGTAGTGCACCGGTGTGTGCCGAATAAAAGCTTGAACATTATCCACCGTGGGTGAGTGCCTCCGTTTCATTCTACTTCAGTCTACACGTCATTGAAAATGTGGACCAATACATGTCCAAATTATGTAATGTCTTTAGACTCCACTAGACAGTAACATGTCCTCTACAACAGTAGTGGATAAGCATTAGTAGGAACAGTCTATATGAAATGGCAAGGAGACGGCTGGCATTGAGTGTTAGTGTTGACACTACTGACAGCGACTGTTGTATGTGGCTGAAATTGCTTGGACTGTGTTATGTAATTATAATATAGTTCATAGATCCACATTGGTTGTATAACATTCTCTCTCATTCAACAGCACTGTTGACAGCCTGGAGCCACAGAGGGAAACTGCCAGCACTAGCAGTGATTCCGTGCATGCTGCGTCTGCCCAAGAGGTGGAACAAGCACAGCAGCTGCCCCATCCAGAGAGGGAGGACTCGTCAGCTCTTGAGGGACCTTCAGCAACAACACCAGCAAGTCACCAGGCAACAAGGAGACAGCCACGCCGGAGAAGGGCCGCACCTCAGAACCCAAATCCTGCCTCAGATACTCAAGCACAGGTTCAGGCTTAGGTGCTTGAGTATTTGAGGCAGAGACATGCTGAAACTCATGAGGAGCGCATGCTTAGTGGGCTTGCTCAAGTCATAAAAGACCTCCCTTCCTACAAACAAACACTTTTCATGGACATGATGACCTCAGTGGTAACAATTTTGAAAAGCCCATTAGATCCACATGAGCTAGTGTGTTGGGTGGATAACCTGAAAAATCGAGCCTTCAGATTATCCACACAACCACAACCTGGGCCCAGTATGGTCCCTCTACATGCTAGGCCAAGCTCAGCCTCACAACCACTGTTTTCCCAGGATCCATTATATATGGGCCCCCAAACTTTTCAGCCTACCACAGGGACCTACTGAACCCCAACTCAGGTGTCTGAACCCCATCCAAAAGGCATCGGTCCTCTTACCAGGGACCTATTTTAACCTTTAATTCGTTTTTTTAATAAAAATTGTTCGTTATATAGGCTGAATATAAAGCCATATTTTTGTATTTTACTTTGTATTTTGTTTATAAAAGAATACACAAAATTTTATGTTTGTACTTTTATTGCATATTTCACTTTAATCACACTTTGGAAACTTGAAATGTTTATTAGCACATGCATGCAGTCAAAAGATAATATAGTATAGTAAGTGTTGAACGAACAGTTCGAGCATAGTTCGGGTTCGTACCGAATTTTGGGGTGTTCGTGACACGGACCCGGACCCGAACATTTTCAAAAAAGTTCGGGTTCGGGTCCGTGTTCGGCGATTTCTTCCCGCTTTCTGAGGGCTGCACAGCAGTCAATCAGCTAGCGTTTTACTTCTTGCCCTAAGAGCCCATCACAGCCATGCCTACTAATGGCATGGATGTGATTGGCCAAGTTCAGCATGTGACCCAGCCTCTATTTAAGCTGGAGTCACGTAGTGCCGCACATCACACTGCTCTGATTAGTGTAGGGAGAGGACGCAGCTTCTGTGAGGGCGAGATTAGGCAGGGAAAAGTCAGCAAAAGCACCTAATGAAGTGATCGATATACAGCTGTGAATGATTCAACTTCTGCTAGTTAATTTCTCACTGGTTTTTAGGCTGCACAGAGCGTTTTTCTGTCACTTTATTCTGGGGGGATCGGCGGCCATTTTGTGACTTGTGGTGCACCAGAACAAGCTGCCACCAAGTCCATTAATCCATCAATACTAGTTTTTATTTTTTTGCTATATCCTACATCAGGGGCTTGGCTGTGCTTATTGTCACCCCTAGAAACTCAGGATAGCAATTTCTATATTTTATTAAGGGGTTAAATACAATTGCCAAAATACCAATCCCCTAAATCTGGTGTTCCAGCTTTGGCTAACCAAGTGTAATACTGTCTGCTGTCTAGCAAAGGATAGATTGTTTTCTGTGGTGAAATTCAATTGCCAAAATAGCAATCCCCTAGGGCTGGGTTCACACTTGAGCATTTTACAGCGCGTTCAAACGCGCTGTAAAACGCTCAACACATGAAAACCACTGCTTCCCTATGGCCCTGGTTCTCACTTGAGCGTTTTACAGCGTGTTTGAACGCGCTGAAAAACGCCCTACGCTCAAAAAAGTTCTTGAGCTTCTTTGGGGCGTTTTGTCGCGCGTATTGTGATTGACGCCACAGTGGTCAATCACACGAACGCGCGTTAGAAGCGCGTTTCCTATTTCCAGAAACGCACTGTAAAACGAGCGTATCAAATGCGCGCAAGCCTGAACCCAGCCTAAATCTGGTGTCTCAGCAGTGGCTGGCAAAGTATAATAGTGTCCGGCAAAACATATATTATGTTCTGGGGTGAAATTCAATTGCCAAAATAGCAATACCATAAATCAGTGGTTTCAGCTGTGGCTGGCCAAGTTTCATAGTGTCCTGCAAAGGGTATATTTTGTTCTGGGGGGAAATTCAATTGCCAAAATAGCAATACCATAAATCTGGTGTCCCATCAGTGGCTGGCAAAGTATAATAGTGTCCGGCAAAACATATATTTTGTTCTGGGGTGAAATTCAATTGCCAAAATAGCAATACCCTGAATCTGGTGTCTCAGCAGTGGCTGGCAAAGTATAATAGTGTCCGCCAAAACATATATTTTGTTCTGGGGTGAAATTCAATTGCCAAAATAGCAATACCCTGAATCTGGTGTCTCAGCAGTGGCTGGCAAAGTATAATAGTGTCCGGCAAAACATATATTTTATTCTGGGGTGAAATTCAATTGCCAAAATAGCAATACCATTAATCAGTGGTTTCAGATGTGGCTGACCAAGTTTTATACTGTCCTGCAAAAGGTATATTTTGTTCTGGGGTGAAATTCAATTGCCAAAATAGCAATATCATAAATCTGATGTCCCAGCAGTGGCTGGCAAAGTATAATAGTGTCCGCCAAAACATATATTTTGTTCTGGGGTAAAATTCAATTGCCAAAAAAGCAATACCCTGAATCTGGTGTCCCAGCAGTGGCTGGCAAAGTATAATAGTGTCCGGCAAAACATATATTTTGTTCTGGGGTGAAATTCAGTTGCCAAAATAGCAATACCCTGAATCTGGTGTCCCAGCAGTGGCTGGCAAAGTATAATAGTGTCCGGCAAAACATATATTTTGTTCTGGGGTGAAATTCAATTGCCAAAATAGCAATACCCTGAATCTGGTGTCCCAGCAGTGGCTGGCAAAGTATAATAGTGTCCGGCAAAACATATATTTTGTTCTGGGGTGAAATTCAATTGCCAAAATAGCAATACCCTAAAACTGGTGTCCCAGCAGTGGCTGGCAAAGTATAATAGTGTTTGGCAAACACTTATATTTTGTTCTGGGGTGAAATTCAATTGCCAAAATAGCAATACCCTGCATCTGGTGTTCCAGCAGATGCAGGCCTAGTTTAAATCTATCCATAACAGAGTATATTTTGTTCTGGGGTGAAATTCAATTGCCAAAATAGCAATAAATAACTGAAAGTGGCCATCTCTAGTGGTGGGTGATATGAAGCCTAATTCCTTGCTGTGGTACCACTCTCCTCTGTCTTGGTGCTGGGGCCTAAATAACTCAGTGACCTTCTCCAGTTGTGGGTGATATGACGCCTTATTCCTTGCTGTGAGACCTCCTTCCTCTGTCTTGGTGCTGGGGCCTAAATAACTGAAAGTGGACTTCTCCAGTGGTGGGTGATATGACGCATGATTCCTTGATGTGGTACCTCTCTCTTCTGTCTGGGTGCTGTGGCCTAAATAACTCAAAGTGACCTTCTCCAGTGGTGGGTGATATGACGCCTTATTCCTTGCTGTGGGACCTCTCTCCTCTGTCTGGGTGCTGGGGCCTAAATTACTCAGTGACCTTCTCCAGTGGTGGGTGATATGACGCATGAATTCTTGCTGTGGGACCTCTCTCCTCTGTCTGGGTGCTGTGGCCTAAATAACTCAGTGACCTTCTCCAGTGGTGGGTGATATGACGCCTTATTCCTTGATGTGGGACCTCTCTCCTCTGTCTGGGTGCTGGGGCCTAAATAACTGAAAGTGGCCTTCTCCAGTGGTGGGTGATATCACGCATGATTCCTTGCTGTAGGACCTCTCTCCTCTGTCTGGGTGCTGGGGCCTAAATAACTCAAAGTGACCTTCTCCAGTGGTGGGTGATATAACACCTTATTCCTTGCTGTGGGACCTCTCTCCTCTGTCTGGGTGCTGGGGCCGAAATAACTGAAAGTGGCCTTCTCCAGTGGTGGGTGATATCACGCATGATTCCTTGCTGTGGGACCTCTCTCCTCTGTCTGGGTGCTGGGGCATAAATAACTCAAAGTGACCTTCTCCAGTGGTGCGTGATATGACGCCTTCTTCCTTGCTGTGGGACCTCTCTCCTCTGTCTGGGTACTGGGGCCTAAATAACTGAAAATGGCCTTCTCCAGTGGTGCGTGATATGACGCCTTCTTCCTTGCTGTGGGACCTCTCTGCTCTGTCTGGGTGCTGGGGCCTAAATAACTCAAAGTTTCCTTCTCCAGTGGTGCGTGATATGACGCCTTCTTCCTTGCTGTGGGACCTCTCTCCTCTGTCTGGGTGCTGGGCATGGGCGTAGGAAGCCCCAAAAATCTTTGGGGGACAGCACTTATGGGGCCCCTTTGTCCCCGCCCACCCTCAAGCAACACCCACATCCCCCCCCCTTTATGGGCCAGTGGGTCCGGTTTAAAAAAAAAAACACACACACACACAAAACAAGACACCTGTACTTAACTCCATCAGTCACAGCGATGCGATGCGGACCTCTTCCGGCCTGTGTCCCGTGCTGTACGGCTCACAGACGGCGCAATTACGTCATCGCGCCGCCTGTACCAACATCTGATAGGCTGCCGGCACTAGGCCTGCAGTCTATCAGAGGAGCACGGAAGGGAGACGCCACTCCCTCTCCTGCTCCACAGCACAGCCATCTGTATCGCTGTCCTGAGGACGGCGATACAGATGACTATGCAGATGAACGCTTCCACAATGCTCTGCCGCTGGTGGGGATTTTTGCATACCCGCCCCCCCCCGCATTATTTCCTGGGGGGATCCGACCCCCCCGTCCCCCCCGCTTCCTACGCCCGTGGTGCTGGGGCCTAAATAACTCAAAGTGACCCTCTCCAGTGTTGGGTGATATGATGCCTTATTCCTTGCTGTGGGACCTCTCTCCTCTGTCTAGTTGCTGGGGCCTAAATAACTGAAAGTGGCCCTCTCCAGTGGTGGGTGATATGACGCATGATTCCTTGCTGTGGGACCTCTCTCCTCTCTCTGGGTGCTGGGGTCTAAATAACTGAAATTGACCTTGTCCAGTGGTCGGTGATATGATGCCTTATTCCTTGCTGTGGGACCTCTCTCTTCTGTCTGGGTGCTGGGTCCTAAATAACTGAAAGTGGCCTTCTCCAGTGGTGGGTGATATGACGCATGATTTCTTGCTGTGGGACCTCTCTGCTCTGTTTGGGTGCTGAGGACTAAATAACTGAAAGTGGCCTTCTCCAGTGGTGGGTGATATGATGCCTTATTCCATGCTTTGGGACCTCTCTCCGCTGTCTGGGTGCTGGGGCCTAAATAACTGAAAGTGGCCTTCTCCAGTGGTGGGTGATATGATGCCTTATTCCTTGCTGTGGGACCTCTCTCCTCTGTCTGGGTGATTTGATTTTCTGCTATGGGACCTCTCTCCAGTTGATATTGGTTAATTTTTATTTATTTTATGTTATTTTAATTCATTCCTATCCACATTTGTTTGCAGGGAATTTATCTACATTTTGCTGCCTTTTGCAGCCCTCTAGCCCTTTCCTGGACTATTTTACAGCCTTTTTAGTGCCCAAAAGTTCGTCACCTTCAATGGGGTTCGGGTTCGGGATGAAGTTCGGGTTGAGTTCGGATCCCAAACCCGAACATTTTCGGAAAGTTCGGCCGAACTTCTCGAACTCGAACATTCAGGTGTTCGCTCAGCTCTAAGTATAGTGATTGTTTGATAAACATACATACAAATATATGAGTGTGCATATCGTTTAGGACAACTATGCTCACCCTGATTCTCTCCAGCATACTTTATGCCTACTAATAATCACGTCATTATTTAAACCCAAATGATCTATCCTCAAGTACAAATATTCAGGTGTACTTTACTAAGATATAACTATCCACAATAATAAAGTACAAAAAGCTCTCCTCCTGAAGACGCTTACGCGAAACGCGCGTAGAGGGGTGTGCCATTCCTGCACATTTTTTCACAGTATTTTATAAGGTATGTTGCTAGTCCCTTTGGCAATTGAGATCAGTATTTAAAATGGATAATACTAGTCTGTAGGAAGCTCGTTGTGCATATGCATCCATAGATTGTTATATTTACAACAGCTACTGGTTTACTCATTGGATTTTCAGGAATAGGTCAGAAATGTGATAGTATTTAATATGAAGTGCAGATGAATTATGGCGCTTTGTATTTGTTTTCCCCACTTGTGGTATTCATTGGATTTTATAAGGAAAATTAATAAAGATTATTGATATTTTAAGGGATTTTTTGTACTTTATTATTGTGGATAGCGATAATCACGTCATGTAAACATTCTCATGTAGGATGTGCAGCCATGGTGGACTCTGAAGTTTGGCAAATACTGGAGGGCCGCAGGGTGATCATGCCTGAAAAATGGCCACCGATCAACTGAAGTACAACAAACTTTGACAGCGGCCAGACAGATTCTGCCTGCGAGAAAAAAAAAAAAAAGATAATATTTTACAAACTTTTTTTACATTGCTATTACACTATTCAATATTCTAATAGGCAATAAAGGGTTATTGTAGTCCACCAAAAAACTAAAGATCATCATTAACATGGTTTACACTCAAAATGAATGAATACTAGTGATGAGCGGCAAGTGCCATATTCGATTTCGACGAAATTCGCTAATATTCGATAGAATATTCGTCGAAATCGAATATTCATCATTATTCTAGTTATCGTGATTAATATGTGATTTAAATAATCGCGTATTGCGATTTTAACTTAAGGCTACTTTCCTATTGGTTTGATATCTAGAATTATAGCGAAGATGACGAATATGACGAATGTATTAGTCATATTCCTCAAAACGAAGATAACGAAGTATTCTCCATCTTCGTTTTTGCTACCTATTCGTCAATTTCGCTAATTCTAGCAATCAAATAGGAGGGTTGACTATAGAGACAGCTGTGTTTAATTCGCTATGCGATTATATTACTTTGCTTGTTTTTTTTAAATAAATTGAATAATTATAATTCTTGATAATTATTATAATTATTCTATTTATTAAAAAAATAATAATAATATAATCGCATAGCGAATTAAACACAGCTGTCTCTATAGTCAACCCTCCTATTGATTGCTAGAATTAGCGAAGTTGACGAATAGGTAGCTAAAACGAAGATGGAGAATACTTTGTTATCTTCGTTTTGAGGAATATGACGAATACATTCGTCATATTCGCTAATTCTACCAAGCCAACCATACTCATGGAGCGTCCCCATCACCATGGGAATGTCTCCATACTAAAATGTACTGTCGGATTTGAGAATTACGTAGAAATTGCAATGCGATTAATATAACTTGAATTAATCGCATTGCGATTTCTACTTAGACCTGGTTTACTATGGTTGGCTTGGTAGAATTAGCGAATATGACGAATGATGTATTCGTCATATTCCTCAAAACGAAAATAACGAAGTATTCTCCATCTTCGTTTTAGCAACCATAGTAAACCATGTCTGTTGAAATCGCATTGCGATTAATTTAGGTTATATTAATCGCATTGCGATTAAAACTTAGCACTGCTATCTTACATATTAGGCTAGGATTAACGAATATGGAATATAGCAGTGCTAAGTAGAAATCGCAATGCGATTACTTCAAGTTATATTAATCGCATTGCGATTTCAACTTCGAGCTGGGTTTATAATGGGTCAGCTTGCTAGAATTAACGAAGTTAACGAATATGGAATATAGCAGTGCTAAGTTGAAATCGCAATGCGATTAACATAACTTGGAGTAATCGCATTGCGATTTCTACTTAGCACTGCTGCTATATTCCATATTCTTTAATTCTAGCCTAATATGTAAGATAGCAGTGCACTGCTAAGTTGTAATCGCAATGCGATTAATATAACTTGAATTAATCGCATTGCGATTTCAACGTAATTCTCAAATCCGACAGTACATTTTAGTATGGAGACGTTCCCATGGTGATGGGGACGCTCCATGAGCACGGAACTTGGCAGAAGCGGCAACGGGCACTGACTAGAGCAGCCAGGAAGCAAGGAATCCTCAGGACAGGTAAGAACTACTTTTGAGAAGTGGGAAAGAAAAAAATTCGAAATAACAAATTTAAAAAAAAATTCGCTATTCGAATATTCGTGCTCAACACTAATGAATATATAGATGACATTTTTTTATGGCCCTACATTTGAACCCCAGCCCACAAGCCCACGTCGAGGGTCCTCTTTGTCTTGTGAGTCCCTGCACTATCTACACATTCCACCCCCCTAACAAAAAAAAAAAAAACAGAGTCCAGACAATTAATCGTCTGCCATGAACTGCGTCCATCTGCCACGGCAATGCACTCTCAGAACTTGAAAAATATTGCTCATAGAGGGCCCGAACTGCAAGCCCTACAGTTCCAGGTCGTCCATGAAGAGTCTGGTCCAACCCTCCAGATGAAGAAGAAGTACCAGGAGGTTCTGACGGAGCATCATGAATCCTGACAAAGTTATGGAGGATCACACATGCTTTAATACCCCGGGTGTCCGGAGACTAGTGTTGAGCGAACAGTTTCAAAAAAGTTTGGGTTCGTTGTTCGGCGATTACTTCCTGCTTTCTGAAGGGCTGCACAGCAGCCAATCAGCTAGCGTTTTACTTCTTGCCCTAAGAGCCCATCACAGCCATGCCTACTAATGGCATGGCTGTGATTGGCCAAGTGCAGCATGTGACCCAGCCTCTATTTAAGCTGGAGTCACGTAGCGCCGCACGTCACACTGCTCTGATTAGTGTAGGGAGAGGACGCAGCTTCTGTGAGGGCGAGATTAGGCAGGGAAAAATCAGCAACAGTACCTAATGAAGTGATCGATCTACAGCTGTGAATGATTGAACTTCTGCTAGTTACTTGCTCACTGGTTTTTAGGCTGCACAGAGCGTTTTTCTGTCACTTTATTCTGGGGGGATCGGTGGCCATTTTGTGACTTGTGGTGCCCCAGAACAAGCTGCCACCAAGTCCATCAATCCATCAATACTATTTATTTTTTTTGCTATATCCTACATCAGGGGCTTGGCTGTGCTAATTGTTACCCCTAGAAACTCAGGATAGCAATTTCAATATTTTATTAAGGGGTTAAATACAATTGCCCAAATACCAATCCCCTAAATCTGGTGTTCCAGCTTTGGCTAGTCAATTATAATACTGTCTGCTGTCTGGCAAAGGATAGATTATTTTCTGTGGTGAAATTCAATTGCCAAAATAGCAATACCATAAATCAGTGGTTTCAGCTGTGGCTGGCAAAGTATAATAGTGTCCACCAAAACATATATTTTGTTCTGGGGTGAAATTCTATTGCCAAAATAGCAATACCCTTAATCTGGTGTCCCAGCTGTTGCAGGCCAAGTGTTAATCTGTCCGTAAAAGGGTATATTTTGTTCTGCGGTGAAATTCAATTGCCAAAATAGCAATACCATAAATCAGTGGTTTTAGCTGTGGCTGGCCAAGTTTCATAGTGTCCGCAAAAACATATATTTTGTTGTGGGGTTAAATTCAATTGCCAAAATAGCAATACCCTGAATTTGGTGTCCCAGCTGTTGCAGGCCAAGTGTTAATCTGTCCGTAAAAGGGTATATTTTGTTCTGCGGTGAAATTCAATTGCCAAAATAGCAATAACATAAATCAGTGGTTTCAGCTGTGGCTGGCCAAGTTTCATAGTGTCTGCAAAAACATATATTTTGTTGTGGGATGAAATTCAATTTCCAAAATAGCAATACCCTGAATCTGGTGTCCCAGCTGTTGCAGGCCAAGTGTTAATCGGTCCGTAAAAGGGTATATTTTGTTCTGCTGTGAAATTCAATTGCCAAAATAACAATTCCATAAATCAGTGGTTTCAGCTGTGGCTGGCCAAGTTTCATAGTGTCCGCAAAAACATATATTTTGTTGTGGGGTGAAATTCAATTGCCGAAATAGCAATACCCTGAATCTGGTGCCCCAGCTGTTGCAGGCCAAGTGTTAATCTGTCCGTTAAAGGGTATATTTTGTTCTGCGGTGAAATTCAATTGCCAAAATAGCAATACGATAAATCAGTGGTTTCAGCTGTGGCTGGCCAAGTTTCATAGCATCCGCAAAAAACATATATTTTGTTGTGGGGTGAAATTCAATTGCCAAAATAGCAATACCCTTAATCTGGTGTTCGAGCTGTTGCAGGCCAAGTGTAAATCTGTCCATAAAAGTATACCTTTCATCCCGGGCCTAAATACTAGCCCTAAAAGAGATATTCCCCTAAATCAGTGGTTACTGCTGTGGCTGGATTAGTGTAATACGCTACATAAATAAATAGGCAGATAGTGTTAGGTGCCTGTAAAAAGAGGCCTGAATTGGGCCAAATATTTTTTTTCTTATTGTGGTGCTTGGTGAACGGTAACAATGAGGAAAACATCTAGTAAGGGACGCAGACGCGGTCGTGGTGGTGTTAGTGTACCCTCTTGTGCTGGGAGAGGACGTGTCCATTCTGCCACAGACACACGTCCTAGTGAACCAACTACCTCAGGTTCCAGTATCCGCCAGAATTTACAGCGATATTTGGTGGGGCCCAATGCCGTTCTAAGGATGGTAAGGCCTGAGCAGGTACAGGCGCTAGTCAATTGGGTGGCCGACAGTGGATCCAGCATGTTCACAACATTATCTCCCACCCAGTCTTCTGCAGAAAGCGCACAGGTGGCACCTGAAAGCCAAGCCCATTAGTCTGTCACATCACCCCCATGCATATCAGGGAAACTGTCTGAGCCTCAAGTTATGCAGCAGTCTCTTATGCTGTTTGAAGACTCTGCTGGCAGTGGTTTCCCAAGGGAATCCACCTAGCCCTTCCCCAAGTGGTGGAAGACATAGAATGCACTGATGCACACCCACTGATGTTTCCTGATGATGAGGACATGGGAATACCACCTCAGCGGAGTCCGCACATCTCTGATGATGACGAAACACAGGTGACAACTGCTGCGTCTTTCTGCAGTGTGCAGACCAAACAAGAGGTCAGGGAGGAAGATGATGCAGGGGACGATTAGGTCCTAGACCCCACATGGAATGAAGGTCGTGCCACTGACTTTCATAGTTCAGAGGAAGAGGCAGTGGTGAGACCGAGCCAACAGCGTAGCAAAAGAGAGAGCAGGGGGCAAAAGCAGAACAGCCGCCTCCAAGAGAGTTCGCCTGCTACTGGCCACCGCCACCAGGGACCGAGCACCCCAAAGGCAGCTTCAAGGAGTTCCCTGGCATGGCACTTCTTTAAACAATGTGCTGACGACAAGTCCCGAGTGGTTTGCACGCTGTTCCATCAGAGCCTGAAGCGAGGCATTAACGTTCTGAACCTTAGCACAACCTGCATGACCAGGCATCTACATGCAAAGCATGAACTGCAGTGGAGTAAACACCTTAAAAGCAAGGAACTCACTCTGGCTCCCTGCTCCCTCTTCTGCTGCTGCCTCGGCCTCTTCCTCCACCTCGGGAGGAATGTTGGCACCTGCCGCCCACCAAACAGAGGATGTGCCACCGACAACACCACCTGCGTCACCAAGCATCTCCACCATGTCACACGGCAGCTGTTCAGCTCTCCATCTCACAAACCTTGGAGAGAAAGCGTAAATTCCCACCTAGCCACCCTCGAGCCCTGGGCCTGAATGCCAGCATTTCTAAACTACTGGCCTTTGAAATGCTGTCATTCAGGCTGGTGGACACAGACAGCTTCAAACAGCTGATGTCCATGGCTGTCCCACAGTATGTTGTTCCCAGCCGCCACTACTTCTCCAAGACAGCCGTGCCTTGCCTGCACAACCAAGTATCCGATAAAATCAAGTGTGCACTGCGCAACGCCATCTGTGGCAAGGTCCACCTAACCACAGATACGTGGACCAGTAAGCACGACCAGGGACGCTATATCTCCCTAACTGCACACTGGGTAAATGTAGTGGCGGCTGGGCCCCAGGCGGAGAGTTCCTTGGCGCACGTCCTTCCGCCGCCAAGGATCGCAGGGCATTATTCTTTGCCTCCTGTAGCCTCCTCCTCCTACTCGGCTTCCTCCTCCTCTGCTTCCACCAGCTCATCCAGTCAGCCACACACCTTTACCACCAACTTCAGCACAGCCCGGGTTAAACGTCAGCAGGCCATTCTGAAACTCATATGTTTGGGGGACAGGCCCCACACCACGCAGGAGTTGTGGCGGGGTATTGAACAACAGACCGACGAGTGGTTTCTGCCGGTGGGCCTCAAGCCCGGCCTGGTGGTGTGCGATAATGGGCGAAATCTCGTCGCAGCTCTGGGACTAGCCGGTTTGACTCACATCCCTTGCCTGGCGCATGTGCTGAATTTGGTGGTGCAGAAGTTCATTCACAACTACTCCGACATGTCAGAGCTGATGCATAAAGTGCAGGCTGTCTGTGCGCGCTTCCCGCGTTCTCATCCTGCCGCTCCACTATGGCCTGTGCGAGCAGCAGCAGGCCATAGTGGAGTTTCAGCTGCAGCACGCATGCGTCAGTCGCACTGCGGAACAGCACCACTTCACCACCAATGATTGGGCCTCCATGCGAGACCTGTGTGCCCTGTTGCGCTGTTTCGAGTACTCCACCAACATGGCCAGTGGCGATGACACCGTTATCAGCGTTACAATACCACTTCTATGTCTCCTTGAGAAAACGCTTAGGGCGATGATGGAAGAGGAGGTGGCCCAGGAGGAGGAGGAGGAGGACGAGGGGTCATTTTTAGCACTTTCAGGCCAGTCTGTTAGAAGTGGCTCAGAGGGAGGTTTTTTGCAACAGCAGAGGCCAGGTACAAATGTGGCAAGCCAGGGCCCACTACTGGAGGACGAGGAGGATGAGCAGGAGGTGGAGGAGGATGAGGATGAAGTTGGTTCACAGCGGGGTGGCACCCGACACAGCTCAGGCCCATCACTGGTGCGTGGCTGGGGGGATACGGAGGACGATGACGATACGCCTCCCTCAGAGGACAGCTTGTCCTTACCTCTGGGGAGCCTGGCACACATGAGCGACTACATGCTGCAGTGCCTGCACAACGACAGCAGAGTTGCCCACATTTTAACGTGTGTGGACTTTTGGGTTGCCACCCTGCTGGATCCCTGGTACAAAGACAATGTGCCCACCTTACTCCCTGCACTGGAGCGTGATAGGAAGATGCGCGAGTACAAGCGCACATTGGTAGACGCGCTCCTGAGAGCATTCCCAAATGTCACAGGGGAACAGGTGGAAGCCCAAGGCGAAGGCAGAGGAGGAGCAAGAGGTCGCCAACACAGCTGTGTCACGGCCAGCTCCTCTGAGGGCAGGGCTAGCATGGCAGAAATGTGGAAAAGTTTTGTCTCCACGCCACAGCCAACTGCACCACCACCTAATACTGAACGTGTTAGCAGGAGACAGCATTTCACTAACATGTTTGAACAGTACGTCTGCACACCCCTCCACGTACTGACTGATGGTTCGGCCCCATTCAACTTCTGGGTCCCCAAATTGTCCACGTGGCCAGAGTTAGCATTTTATGCCTTGGAGGTGCTGGCCTGCCCGGTGGCCAGCGTTTTGTCTGAACGTGTATTCAGCACGGCAGGGGGCGTCATTACTGACAAACGCAGCCGCCTGTCCACAGCCAACGTGGACAAGCTGACGTTCATAAAAATGAACCAGGCATGGATCCCACAGGACCTGTGCCTCCCTTGTGCAGAATAGACATTTATAACTGCCTCCCCCTCAAACATGTATTCTTGTACTCCGGGGCACTTCTTTATTGAATCCTCATTTTTTTACTTTACCATGATCTTGCGGTGCAACCCAAAGTTGAATGAACCTCTCCACTGTCTGGGTGCTGGGGCAGAAATAACTGAAAGTGGCCTTCTCCAGTGGTGGGTGATATGACGCATGATTCCTTGCTGTGGGACCTCTCTCCTCGGTCTGGGTGCTGGGCCCAAATAGCTGAAAGTGGCCTTCTCCAGTGGTGGGTGATATGATGCCTTATTCCTTGCTGTGGGACCTCTCTCCTCTGTCTGGGTGCTGGGCCGAAATAACTGAAAGTGGCCTTCTCCAGTGGTGGGTGATATGACGCATGATTCCTTGCTGTGGGACCTCTCTCCTCTGTCTGGGTGCTGGGGCCTAAATAACTGAAAGTGGCCTTCTCCAGTGGTGGGTGATATGACGCATGATTCCTTGCTGTGGGACCTCTCTCCTCTATCTGGGTGCTGGGGCCGAAATAACTGAAAGTGGCCTTCTCCAGTGGTGGGTGATATGACGCATGATTCCTTGCTGTGGGACCTCTCTCCTCTGGGGGCTGGGGCCGAAATAACTGAAAGTGGCCTTCTCCAGTGGTGGGTGATATGACGCATGATTCTCTGCTATGGGACCTCTCTCCAATTGATATTGGTTAATTTTTATTTATTTTATTTTAATTTAATTCATTTCCCTATCCACATTTGTTTGCAGGGCATTTACCTACATTTTGCTGCCTTTTGCAGCCCTCTAGCCCTTTCCTGGACTATTTCACAGCCTTTTTAGTGCCCAAAATTTGGGGTCCCCATTGCCTTCAATGGGGTTCGGGTGCGGGATAAAGTTCAGGTCGAGTTCGGATCCCGAACCCGAACATTTTCGTGAAGTTTGGCCGAGCTTCCTGAACCCGAACTTCTAGGTGTTCGCTCATCTCTACCGGCGACATCTGTATGGCTGACAGTAATGCTCTCCACTTGTGTGTGAGTATTCCAAACGCACACTCAACATACTGACGGGCTCTACTCAGCCGATAGATACATTTATGCCTGCTGTCATCCAGGTTGCATCTCAGGAAGGGCCGCATGACATGTGGTGTCAAAGCAAACCCTTCATCAGCCACAATAACAAATGGAGCTGGTGCTCCCGCTGAACCTGGCAGCAATCTGGGCTCTGTGAGGGCAAGCTGGTTCACTTGAAGTCTCGCACACATATTAGAAGAACTGAAAATGCGCGTATATGCAGTGCTCCCATATGCCCCAATATCCACAATTCTAAGCTTGTAAGTACTGTCCGCCAAGGCCATCAGCAAGACAGAAAAATACTGTTTATAATTGTAGTACCGGGACCCAGAGTGAGGCAGCTTCTTAACACGTATGTGTTTGCCATCCCGTGCCCCTATACAGGTTGGAAAATTTGCATTCACATGAAAATCCTCAGCAATTTGGATCCAATCCTTAGCCTTGGGCTCTGGCATCACCACTTCGTGGAGTCGCTGCCAAATCAAATCACAGGTTTGACTCACTATCCGAGCAATCGTTGAGACTACCAGCAGGAACTCATAATGCAGAGATGAAAATGAATTTCCATTTGCCAGAAATCTGTAATACACAAACAAAACCAGTTATGCTAGGCACACTATCACATTGCTAATACTCTAACACATAAATATATAAAGTAATAATAAATATACGATGAGCCATTCCTCAGGAGAAATGCAGCGCCTCATATTTGTGTCCTGGTAAGTGAGGCCAGGACGCAGAAACGCTAACAAAAAGTCAAAGCTATTCACAGGCATACGACAAAACCCCAAAAATTTCTCAGGATGCTGTCGCAAATCCATGTACAGCGTGTGGAAATGATTCTTCCTGCGCCGCTGACAGAGAATTGGGTGAACCCAGTGCCTCCTTCTCGGTTCCATAGTCTGCTGATGTTTGTCTTTTGCGGAACAACGGAATGGACACTGAAACACAACGGAAAACAAAAAAGCGGAGACATGGAACGCAAAATCATACGGTCGTGTGAAAAAGGCTTTACAGTTTATTTAAGTTGGTATTGCTGTCTTCAGTATTTATGGCACTCTGCACACTCTTTGTATAGCAAGTAGTGATGAGCGGCATAGGCAATTTGAATTCGCCGTATTTTGCAAATTTTCAGCCGAATATTCGCCATAAATTCTCAAATTTGAGAATTCGAGAATTCGTGATCTCCAGTCATTATTTACTTGATTGCGAAAATCAGTGTAATATATTTGTGATAAAAATTTGCGATAAATTCACGATTAGAATATTCGCAATCAACACTATTCGCAAATATAAATATATAGCACTATATTCAAAATATTTGCGGATTCTCTTATTCTCGCAATTACAATTCGCGATTCGAATATTCGTGCTCAACATTAATAGCAAGCAGTGCTCAGCGCTTTCCAGAAGTCCCATATACCTCAGTGGATAGGTTCAAATCCCATTCAAAGAATATCTGTAAAGAATAAATCAAGGCAACTGGACTTGCTGTAGATCCAGTTGCCTTGATTTATTCTTTACAGATATACCATGACCTGGATAAATGAGAACCTTCACAGCCATTCAAAGAATGGGATGTGCTGCAGTACTGCAATATTATAGACCCTGAGAATTCCTTAAAGGCCCCATTCACACTTTTGTGGGGCCACCGTGCCCATGTTTCAGACTTCAATGGGTCTGCGATCCGCAAGATGTGGCAAAAAATAGGATACACATCTTGTGGATCACAGGCCTATTGAAGGAAAGGGGTCTGCACCGCAATGCGGAATGCACACAGCCGGTACCCTTGTTTCGTGGACCCGCTGTTTGCTGTGGCCCCATGGTTGGGTGAATGGAGCAAAGCTACAATAATATAGCTGTCTCTTAATTTACGCTAAAAAGTGCTAGCAATAAGGTTGACATAGACACTGTTCAGTCATAGTTCAAATAACTAATGCCAGTCCCACTGTCCTCACCCAGGACAGTAAAACCACTGCTCAGTCAGCATAATATTGACTGTATTAATCTATTTTAGGAGGAATTTATCAATACTATACACTGGCATGTAAAAGTCTCAAATTCTTTGCAAAAATTTGTGGATTTTCCACTGCTCATGCCATTGTTCAAAAAATTGAGTAGAGCTTAGTGGAAGTGACCTTTGCAGACCAACCATTTTACTATAATTTACACCAAAAAACTGACACAAATTACAGCTAAAATTGCTGTCAGGCTGCAGTGGGTTACTTTTAAGTTTGTGCCTCACAGGCAGTTCAGGATGCAACAAATATATTTAGAGATATGCCTCTCTTGTCCAGTGCTTCTTACTCCTTTTGACTAAGAGTGGCATATGAAATACTGATCTTAGTAAATCTGCCCCATTTGTTGATATCTAACTATCTATCTATCTATCTATCTATCTATCTATCTATCTATCTATCTATCTAGCCATCCTTTCGATGAGTATGCTTTACTACTGCATGTGATGTAAGAGTTGTACTGCCAGCTATAATGATCAAATCAAGATCTGCTAATACTTAACCTCAGGGGAGTAGATATAAAGGAAGCAGGGGAAGCGGCTGCTTTGGGACCTGAACTCAGAAGGGGCCAACCTAAAAGAAGGACTAAAAAGATTTCATTGTCAGGGCCCCCTCAACAGTATTATACAATTAAATTATATACAGTGACACTGTAGGAAACGGATGGACTGGCTGCCGGGCCTTGTCTGAGAGTGTGGTCTTGACTAGCCTCAGGAGTGAGGGTTGCACAGGAGTCGGGAGTTGCGAAGAAGTTGCTGAAGGTCGAGGGCCCATTCCAAAATCTGCTGTGGGCCCAGTCATATCTGGTTACTCCACTACTTAATGTAAATAGTGCAATGTAATGTAAAAATCGGTGCTGCCCTCATTTCTGACACCTTGCATGCCTTTCTAAATGTTCTTGAAAACCAAAGGCAAAAGCAACTGAACAAAATCAAGCATTAAAACCATCTTTGACATTTTTTTCTATGTAAAAGCCAAGCAGTCTAGTAAATCCAAAGTAAAGAAGGTCTGTCTGGAGCTCATAGACCACTGTTGACTTAAAGTCTGTCACCATGAAATTCACTGTTAAACCAAGCATAATGCCTTGTAGGGCTAACTCAGCTGAATGTAATGATAGTTTTCACTAAGGTTACTTTCACATCTCTTGTTTGAATTCTGGCAGTCTGTTTCGGCAGAGGACAGCCTTTTGGAATTCTCTGGATCTGGCACTGCTGAATGCGGACGGAATGTCCGCCGGCCCTAATAAGTATAAATGGGGTCACAAACTGCTGCATGCTAAGGTTTGTGTCCGGCCAATCCTACGTTTTTCTGCCAGAAAGGAGGTGTGAAAATAGTCTTAACGAACTATTACTTCATTCTAGCATAAAAGTACTTTTGATCCATATGCAAATGATCAGTTAAGTGCACTAAGGGTGGACCCAACCAACTCTGTGCACTCTTCCTCCTCCTGCATCCTCTGGCAGCCTGTCCCTCTCCTTCTTGATTGACTGGGCCTAGTTGATTGACAGATTCCTGTATGGTGATATCACCTGGCCCTGTCAATCAAAAATGAGGGGGAAAGGCTGGCAAAGGGAGAAGGAGGTGCACGGGTGTACAAAGTGCCTTGGACCCACCATCAGTGCACTTAACTACTAATTTGCATATGGATTAAGCATATTTTTTATTTAGAATGAAGCAACAAATTGCCAACTTATCATCATTACATTTAGTTGAGCTAGCACTACCAGGCATTGTGTCTGGTTTACCAGTGAATTTACCTGGTGATAGGATCCCTTTAAACGATGAGAGGTAACATTAATATATTATAAAAATTTAAATGGCTTGTGCTCTTATATTTCTGTCTAATTTTGCAGCAGTCATAAAGCATTCACAATCATTTGAAATATATCAGAAAATGGATGAGAATATCTTTTGAAATGCCGATATTTGCTTTTATCACTTGTAATAATATTAATTTATGAATGTTCTCATTTTAGGTTTCAATAACCTTGGAATATATTGCTCAATTAAATGTGACTTTTACCCTTCAATGTAATTACTCTGCCTACCAATGTAAAATACTATTACTTGTGACCTTCCTGCCCTATAAGGCCAACTATTCAGTGACTCCGTCCCATATTAAAGCTAAAAATTGTTATAAGAGATGGAAGATATAACAAGAATCCTTCATCTTGAGACCCAAAAATTTATAAATAATAGTAAATTCTGGTAGCACATTAATTTACAGATTACTGCATATGTGCAGCTCACAGTGGATAAAGCAACATCCTGAAATGTTAAGACATGTAATTGCCTTCAACATGGAAATCTGTCTTTCACTTTTTTTTTTTTTAGGTATGACTAGTGATGAGCGAGCACCAAAGTATTCGGGTGTTTGGCCTGAAGACATTGCTATATTCATGTGCTCCACCGAAATGGATCAGGAACAGCATGGGGACGATGTCTGGATGCATCTTGGACTCCAGGTCAAAGCTGGGAACCATGTTGACCAAGTTTTATGCCACTTTTACAGACTGACAAAAATATGCACACCCCCCTCCCCCAAAAAAAAAAATAAATAAATAAATAAATAAGATAAAATAAAAATAATCTATTTCACAGGAAAAAGTGTTAGGAAACATTCTTTCATGTATATTCAATTGTATAAAAAGTGCAAGTGCTGTCAAAAATTCCAAGCAAGAGGCACTCTGAAACAGCCTGTATGTTACATAAAAGGGGGCCTCATTCACATTGTGGTACAATTGCTTAGGTAGTGGGACTCCTACACTCATAAAGCCATACACTACACACATGTTATTACACATAAAGGATGGCATCATACACACCCTTGAAAAATTATGATTGGTGGCCTGCTTGTGACCCTTAAAAACATTTGGAGCAAGGGCCTGCTGTTGACCCTCTAAAACATCAGGGGCGAGGGCCTGCTGGTGAGCTGACGCTCTAAAACATTAAGGGCGAGGGCCTGCTGGTGAGCTGACGCTCTAAAACATTATATGCAAGTGCATGCTGTTCATCCGACGCTCTAAAACATTATATGCGAGTGCATGCTGTTCAGCTGACATTCTATAACATTATATGAGAGTGTATGCTGTTCAGCTGATGCTCTAAAACATTATATGCGAGTGCATGCTGTTCAGCTGACGTTCTAAAACATTATATGCGAGTGCATGCTGTTCAGCAGACCCTATAAAAAAATTTGAGTTGAGGGCCTAAAGTTGAGCTGACCATATAAAAAAATTAGATTTGGAGGGAATTTATACAATCTGGATGAGGAGAAGGAGGAGAAAATCAGATTCAAACATATACTCTTTTTTTGTGGTGGAAAAGGTGCATGGGAATACACTACAGTAGATTGAGTGTGAAAATAGCGTTACCGCCACAAACCATATATGTGGATTCATGAAAGTTTATTAAAACCTCACAGAGGTCTGACATCAATGCCCACTCCTCGCTTCTGAATAGTGGCAGTTGACTGGAAAGGCGAGGACCATGTTGCAGCTGGTGATCCACAACTGCCCTCTGCTGCTCACAAAGCCTGGCCAACATGTAGAACATAGAGTTCAAGCGCATGCTCACATCCCACAACAGTCGGTGAGCTGGAAGCCGCTGGCGCTGCTGCAGCATTGACAGACCGGCTGAAGCTGTGGATGACTTGCGGAAATGGGGTAGGTTTTGATAAACCGCTAAACCACTAAGTTTAAGACGTGGGCTAGGCATGGGATGTGTGTCAGGTTGCCGAGCTCCAAAGCTGCCACCAAGTTACGGCAATTGTCAGACACAACCATGCCTGGTTGTAGGTTGAGTGGCAAACAGGGTGCTGTTTATCCCCTAAGCAGATCAGCTTCAGCACAGCCTGTTGTCGCTTACCCACAGCAGTACTACACTGAGTCCAGCTAGCGACTGATGGCTGACTGTTGTTGGGGATGGAAGTGTTGGAGAAGGCGGTGGAGGAGGAGAATTGGGGGTTGGAGCCAGTAAAATAGCTGCTGGCGGAGAACCGGATGGACGTAGGGTCCGCAATCCTGGCCGTGGGTAGCACCTGTGCAATTCCAGGGTACGACTTACTCCTGGCCTCCACAGTGTCCGGTCAGGGAAATGTAGCATCCCTGGCCACGAGCACTTGTCTATGTGTTCGTGGTAAAGTGTACCTTCCCAGTTAGTGCGTTGGTCAGGGCACGGTTAATGTCTTGGGACACATGCTGGTGTAAGGCGGGCATGGCACACCGTGAAAAATAGTATCGGCTGGGAACTGTGTACCGAGGGACAGCCGCCGACATCAGGCTGCGGAATGCCTCAGTGTCCTCAGGACTAAATGGCAACAGTTCGAGGGCCAGTAATTTAGAAAGTTGAACATTTAGTGCTATGGCCCGTGGGTGGGTATTTGCACTTCCGTTTAAATGCTTGTGTTATCGACATTTGGAGGCTGTGCTGGGACAGGGAAGTGGATGTTGTTGCTGATGGTTCATGAGAAGGTACAGGTGCAGGGCGAGGGGCATCCGGGCCTGTGCCTTCAACAGGGGATTGGCCGGCAGTGCGTGGGGAAGAGGAGGCAGTGGTGTGACCCGCAGACCCAGATTGTCGACCCAGGCGTTAGGTCCACTAATTAGGGTGCTTGGATGCCATGTGGCGGATTATGCTGTTGGTGGTGAGGTTGCTTGTGTTCATGCCCCGGCTCATTTTGATACAGCACAGGTTGCAAACTACCACTCTTTTGTCGTCTCAAAAAAACGCCATACCGCGGAACACCTACCCCATGGCAAGGTAGATTTATGCATGGGGGTGCTTGGTTTAACGGTTGCAGGCCTGTTTGGTGTGGGCGACTTCTCCTTTTGCAACCCCACTGCCTCTTCCAGACTGTTGCAGTGCTGCAGATCCCTCCCCCTCTGTACTGCTGTCCTCGCTCGGATTTTCACCTTCCCATGTTGGGTCAGTGACCTCATCGACCACCTCCTCTTCCACTTCCTCACTCTGCTCATCCTCCTGACTTGACCTAACCACAATCTTAGTGATTGACAACTGTGTCTCATCATCATCATCCACCTCGTGAACCAATAATTGCCGTTCACCACTGTTATCTTCTTGAGACTGTGAAGGCTCAAGAGGTTGTGTATCAGGGCACAATATCTCAGGTACCTCTTCAAGCGTGCTTGGCGAGAGAGCCAAACCAAGTACTGGTGATGAAAAGACTGAGGTCATGTGAGTATCTGAGTGTGGGATCACTTGTTTGGCCAGACTTGACATGTTGGGAGGAAGGAGGATCAGAGTGAGGATTCGGATTGACCAGACTCTTGGCTACAGAGACTGGACTTCGTGGAAGAGAGGGTGGTGCTTAACCGACTGGAAGCATTATCTTCTTCAATCCAACCGACCACCTGTCTAAGTTCGCACTGGTCTGACTTAGACAGTGTTGTCCTGCACCACCCAGCTAAATTGGACATGAAGCTGGGTAAGGTGGATTTTTTTGTTTTCTCTGGTGTCCTGGCAGCAGGTACAGTTTCATTGTGTCCAGGGCCATGGCCTCTGCTTGCACCCTCAGCATTATGCCCACTTCCCCGTCTCATAGTGCTCGTCTTTTTCACATTAATGGTTTTGTCTGTAGATGTAGCGCAGATTGTTTTACTGTCCGCTAAAGACACAGTTTTCTGATGCAAGACAGTATTGGTTACAGAACACCACAGATTATGGAGACTTTACTTGGCCCAGACTAATAAAAGTTGTAACATAGACAGTGTTTTCAGATGCTGTTCAGTATTGGATACAAAAACCAACAGATTTTGGACACTATTCTAGGCCCAGATTAAAGGAAGTTGTAATATACACAGTGTTTTTAGATGCAGTTCAGTTTTGGATAAAAAAACATATTTTGGATCCTATACTAGGCCCAGATTAATGGAAGTTTTAATAGAGAGAGTGTTTTTAGATGCAGTTCAATATTGGATACAAAAACCAACAGATTTTGGACAATACACTAGGCCCAGATTAGTGGAAGTTATAATGTAGACATTGTTTTTAGATGCAATTCAGTATTGGATACAAAGACCAACAGATTTTGGACAATACACTAGGCCAAGATTAATGGAAGTTGTAATATACACACTATTTACAGATGCAGTTCAGTATTGGGTATAGAAGACCATTGACTATGGACACCATATTAGGCCCAGATTATTGGAATTTGTAATACTGACCGTGTTTTCTGAGGCAGGACAGTATTGGTTGTAGAACACCACAGATTATGGACACTATATTAGGCCCTGATTATTGAAATTTGTAATACTGACAGTGTTTTATGATGTAGGACAGTATTGGTTGGAACACCACAGATTTTGGACACTAGATGTGACCCAGATTATTAAAGAGTCAGTCTGCGGATGATGTACAGTATATGTCACTAATAGGTATAACATAAAAAATATATTGCTGCTGTAAAACACACACATTAACTCTTAAAAGGACTTTGGGTTCTTTGAAAAGCTTTTGGTATTAAATACAGCAAATTTCTCTCCCTGCACTATCTGTCCCTTCCTTAGCATGGATGTCCCTAACACTTCTGTTAAATATATTGTTGATCTACACACACACACAGTAGTCCTTAAAAGGACTTTTGAGCCTTTAAAAAACCAATGACGCGTTTCGCTTATCACTACCTGTTTCCTTTATGAGATATACAGGTTTCAGTTTCCCAGTCTATATCTGGGTAGTTGAATTCCACAATAATTACGAACTCATTATGTTCTGCCGCCTCGTCTATCTCGTTTAGTAGTAGATTTTCTGTGGACTCTGGTATATTAGGTGGTTTATAATAAACTCCAATTTTAGCATTTTATTATTGTTTTTGCCTGTATTCTACCCACAGTGACTCCACGTGTTCATTTCCCTAACTTATATCTTCTCGGACTGTGAGCTTTAGACAGGACTTTACATAAAGGCAAAACCCTCTCTGTTTTTTCAGATCCTTTCTAAACAGACTGTAACCCTGCATATCAACTGTCCAGTCATAGCTATCATCCAGCCATGTCTCAGTTGTTCCCAATATGTCATAGTCCTCCTCACACATCACTAATTCCAGTTCACCAGTTTAATTAGTCAGGCTTCTGGCATTAGTGTGCATACAATTAAGAGGTTTATGTATATTTTTTTCCCTACACCTTTCCTTCTGAACTGGTCCCTCCTTCCATTGCTCCCCCAATCCCTTTACTTTGCCCCTGGTCTCTATCTGCACTATCTTCCCATCCTATAACATAATTACGCTCCCCCCAGTCCCTAGTTTAAACAGTCCTCCAACCTTTTAGCCATCTTCTCCCCCAACACAGCTGCCACTTTCCCATTGATGTGTAGCCTATCCCTACGATAGAGCCTGTAGCCGACAGAGAAGTCGGCCCAGTTCTCCCGGAAACCAAACCCCTCCTTCCTACACCAGTTCTTGAGCCACTTGTTAACCTCCCTAATCTCCCGCTGCCTTTCTTGTGTGGCTTGTTGTACATGTAGTTTTTCAGAAAACACTACCTTTGAGGTCCTTGCCCTAAGCTTGTGACCTAAATCCCTAAAATTATTTTTAAGGTTGCTCCACCTACTTCTAACTTTGTCATTGGTTCCGATATGGACCATGACTGCTGGATCATCTCCAGCCCCTCCCAGTAATCTGTCAACCCGCTCCGCGATGTGTTAAACTCAAGTGCCAGGAAGACAACACACCGTTCGACGATCCCAGCCTTTGTGACAGATCGCTCTATCTGTACCCCTAATAAGTGAATCTCCCACTACCAGCACCTGTCTGGCCTGCCCTGCTCTCCTGGTCCCCTGCTTACTGGAGCTGACATTCCCCCAACAGGCAGAGGAAGTGTCCGGCTGCAGCAGTGCTCTCCCTGAACTGACGTCCCCCTCATCTGCCAACCTTAACTCCTTAAGGACACATGACGTATGGGTACGTCATGTGTCCAGTCCCTGAAGATGGCGCCCGCTCCTGGCCGCTGCGGGCACCATCGCTGCGGGGGTCCGGCTGATTCCTGTAGCTGACCCCCGCAGCTGCCGACCGCAATCATTTAACCCCGCAGATGCCGTGATCAATCCTGATCACGGCATCTGCACGCGCTAAAACCGAAGTAAAACTTCGGCAGCGCTCCGGCTCCCCTAGTGGTGATCGGGAGAATCGGAGCGCTGTAAGGGATAGCCTCAAGCCTTTCATTCAGCTTGAGGTCTATCACTACTATTTCCTATGGAGCCCTTGTTAGCAATAGGGCTTCATAGGAAAGTAGTAAATAGCTCATAAACTCCAATACAAGTGTATTGGAGTTTATGATAGAAGCAATCAGGTAACTGATTTATATAGGTCCCTATGGGATCTATATAAAAGTGTAAAAAATAAAAAAATAAAAAAATAAATAAAAAAAACCTAAAAATTTAAATCACCCCCTTTCCCCAAAATTAAAATAAAATAATAAAAAATAAAAATACACATCATGGGTGTCGCAATGTGTGAAAACGCCCATAGTATAAAAATATAAAAATATATTTCCCATACGGTAAACAGAAAAACGGAAAAAAGCGCCCAAATGGCCGATTTGCCGTTTTTGGGCGCTTCATTTCCACAAAAAAAATTAAATAAAAAGCGATCAAAAAGTCCTACACACCCCATAATGGTATCAACTAAAAGTTAAGATCGCCCCGCAAAAAATAAGCCCCCATACAACGCCATACACTTATTTACAAATACGTTATAGCAGTCAAAACGCAAGAAAAGCTATACATATTGGGTATCGCCGGATTCGTACTGACTAGTGTTGAGCGAACAGTTCGAGAATAGTTCGGGTTCGTACCGAACTTTGGGGTGTCCGTGACACGGACCCGAACCCGGACATTTTCAAAAAAGTTCGGGTTCGAGTTCGGAGTTCGGCATGTTCTCTCGGCGCATTAGGAAAGTACTATATAGCAGAATAATACAGGCTTAAAGCTGAAATCGCATTGCGATTACAACTTTGAGCTACCGATCACCATGGGAACGCCTCCTCCAGTAGAATGTACTGTCGGATCTGAGAATTAAGTTGAAATCGCAATGCGATTATTAGAACTCAAATAAATCGCATCACACTACACGCTCTAATTGCATTCGATTTTAACTTTACTGTTTGGTTTTGTATCGCGATAATACAAAATTTGAATAATCGTGTGCGTGCTGTTCTAGCACGCAGTGCTAGTCGTATCTCACTATTAAGTTCTAATCGCATTCGATGTTAACTTATGTATTTTTTTTTTTTTGCCAGGCATCAAATAGAATGCGATGCCTGTCAAAAAAGCATAAGTTAAAATCGAATGCGATTAGAACTTAAGAGTGGGATACGAATAGCAGTAGTGTTGTGTTGTTGAGCGCACATTTCGAGAATAGTTCCGGTCCATACAGAATTTTGGGGTGTTCGTGACATGACCCGAACCCGAACATTTTCATAAAAATTCGGGTTCGGTTTTGTAGTTCGTCATTTTTTGTGGCGCATTTTGAAAGGCTGCAAAGCAGCCAATCAACATGCATCATACTACTTGCCCTAAGATGCCATCGCAGCCATGCCTGCTATTGGCAAGGCTGTGATTGGCCAAGTGCAGCATGTGACTCAGCCTCTTTATAAGCTTGTGCGCACGTCGGGACGTGCTCACTCCCGATGTGAATAGAACAGGGATAGATGCAGCTGCTGTGAGGGCGAGATAGGCGAAGTGAATGATCTAAACCTGTGCATCTTAACAACTCAGCTGAGCTGTTCACTGAAAGTTTATTTTTTTTTACACTGGCCAGATCGATTTTTACCGGCACATGTAACTGGGCTGACCGGCGGCGGCCATTTTGGGACCTGTGGTGGGCCAGCTCAAGCTGCCACAGAGTCCAAAGAAAAGCTCCAAAGAATTGAAAAATCTACTCCTGTGACACAGAACAACAGCGATTCAGCTGCTCAGTCAAAGTCAATTTTTTTTCTGGCTGGGCAGACCATTTTCTGGCACATGTTACTGGGCTGATAGGCGGCGGCCATTTTGGGACTTGTGGTGCTACAGCAAAAGCTGCCACAGCGTCCATTAATCTCATGTAATAGTCGATTTTTTCATAGATATACTACATCAGGGGTTTGGCTGTGCTTGTGTCACCCCTACCAACTGCCAATATATTTAATATATCAGTGGTGAAACTGAAAGTAACCCACTTGGATAGCAAATCCCATGAATGTGCTGTTCCAGCTAGGCTAGCCAGTGTCACTACAGCCAGGTCCAATACTGTCAGCCAGAAATTAAATTTTTATTTTTTTTGCCAGAAATATAAATTAAAAAATCTTTCCCTGTAACAAACATAATTCTGGTGTTAGACCAGAAGAAGCACTCCTTCAGTAAATAATACTGTAAAAAGGTTTAGGCAATAATTCTCCCAGTGTGGGCAATTTATGTACCAAAACGAGCATTTTAAAAATTCCGGTGTTCTGAAATACCAGCAGTCCTCTTGTAATTAATACCAGAAAAAGGCATTATAGTGTCCAGTGTTGTCATTTTGGTTCCAAAAAGGCCAATTTAATCAATCTGGTGTTGGTGACACCCGAAATAGTACGCCGCACGTTGTTACTCCTTTGAAAAGGAAATAGTTCTCCCACTGTGGGAATTCATTTAACATAAGTAGCATTTAAAAAATTCTGGTGTCCAATTTGCAGCAGTCTTCTTGTAATTAATACCAGAAAAAGGCATTATAGTGTCCAGTGTTGTCATTTTGGTTCCAAAAAGGCCAATTTAATCAATCTGGTGTTGGTGACACCCGAAATAGTACGCCGCACGTTGTTACTCCTTTGAAAAGGAAATAGTTCTCCCACTGTGGGAATTCATTTAACATAAGTAGCATTTAAAAAATTCTGGTGTCCAATTTGCAGCAGTCTTCTTGTAATTAATACCAGAAAAAGGCATTATAGTGTCCAGTGTTGTCATTTTGGTTCCAAAAGGCCAATTTAATCAATCTGGTGTTGGTGACACCCGAAATAGTACGCCGCACGTTGTTACTCCTTTGAAAAGGAAATACTTCTCCCACTGTGGGAATTCATTTAACATAAGTAGCATTTAAAAATTCTGGTGTCCAATTTGCAGCAGTTTTCTTGTAATTAATACCAGAAAAGGAATTATATCTTCCAGTGTGGGAATTTTGGGGCTAAAAATAATATATTTTATTGTGGTGCGAGTTGAATCGTAACAATGAGGAAACATTCTATTAAGGGACGAGGACGCGGTCGTGGTGGTGTCCGTGGAGCCTCTGTTGCTGGCAGAGGACGTGGCCGTTCGGCCTCAGGCGCACAAAGTAGTGAACCAACTCCCTCCAGTAGCCGGCAGAATTTACAGCGATATTTGGTGGGGCCCAATGCCGTTATGAGGATGGTAAGGCCTGAGCAGGTACAGGCATTAGTCGATTGGGTGGCCGACAGTGCTTCCAGCACGTTCACCACATTGTCTTCCGCCCAGTCTTCTGCGGAAAGCGCACAGGTGGCACCGGAAACCAAGCCCATCAGTCTGTCACATCACCCCCATGCATATCAGGGAAACTGGCTGAGCCTCAAGTTATGCAGCAGTCTCTTCTTCTGTTTGAAGACTCTGCTGGCAGGGGTTCCCAGGGGCGTCCACCTAGCCCTTCCCTAGCGGTGGAAGACATACCATGCACTGACGCACAACCACTTATGTATCCAGATGATGAGGACATGGGAATACCACCACAGCAGAGTGACCGAGTGTCTGATGATGACGAAACACAGGTGCCCACTGCCGCGTCTTATTGCAGTGTGCAGACTGAACAGGAGGAGGTCAGGGAGGAAGACTGGGTGGAAGACGATGCAGAGGACGATGAGGTCTTAGACCCCACATGGACTGAAGGTCGTGCCGCTGACTTAAATAGTTCAGAGGAAGAGGCAGTGGTGAGACCGAGACAACAGCGAAGCCAAAGAGGGAGCAGGGGGCAAAAGCAGAACACCCGCCGTCCCGAGAGTTCGCCTGCTATTGGCCAGTGCCAACAGGGACCCAGCACCCCAAAGGCATCTTCAAGGAGTTCCCTGGCATGGCACTTCTTCAAACAATGTGCTGAGGACAAGACCAGAGTGGTTTGCACGCTGTGCCATCAGACCCTGAGGCGAGGCATTAACGTTCTTAACCTGAGCACCACCTGCATGATCAGGCATCTACATGCAAAGCATGAACTGCAGTGGAGTGCACACCTCAAAAAAATGAACCCGCTCAGGCTCCCCTGCTCCCTCTACCGCTGCTGCCTCGGCTTCCGCCTCGAGAGGAATGTTGCCACCTGCCGAGCAGCAAACAGAGGATGTGCCACCGACACCACCACCACCACCGCCACCGTCACCTAGCGTCTCCACTATTTCACACAGCAGCGTTCAGCTCTCCATCTCTCAAACCTTTGAGAGGAAGCGCAAATTCCCACCTAGTCACCCTCGAGCCCTTGGCCTGAATGCCAGCATTTCTAAACTACTGGCCTTTGAAATGCTGTCATTCCGGCTGGTGGACACAGACAGCTTCAAACAGCTGATGGCCATGGCTGTCCCCAGTATGTGGTTCCCAGCCGCCACTACTTCTCCAAGACAGCCGTGCCTTACCTGCACATGCAAGTGTCCGATAAAATCAAGTGTGCACTGCGCAACGCCATTTGTGCCAAGGTCCACCTAACCACAGATACGTGGACCAGTAAGCACGGCCAAGGACGCTATATCTCACTAACTGCACACTCGGTGAATGTAGTGGCGGCTGGGCCCCAGACGGAGAGTTCCTTGGCGCACGTCCTTCCGCCACCTAGGATCGCAGGGCATCATTCTCTGCCTCCTGTAGCCTCCTCCTCCTACTCGGCTTTCTCCTCCTCCTCTGCTTCCACCAGCTCCTCCTGTCAGCCACACACCTTCACCACCAACTTCAGCACAGCCCGGGGTAAACGTCAGCAGGCCATTCTGAAACTCTTATGTTTGGGGGACAGGCCCCACACCGCGCAGGAGTTGTGGCGGGGTATTGAACAACAGACGGACGAGTGGTTGCTGCCGGTGGGCCTCAAGCCAGGCCTGGTGGTATGCGATAATGGGCGAAATCTCGTGGCAGCTCTGGGACTAGCCGGTTTGACGCACATCCCTTGCCTGGCGCATGTGCTGAATTTGGTGGTGCAGAGGTTCATTCACCACTACCCCAACATGTCAGAGCTGCTGCATTAAGTGCGGGCTGTCTGTGCGCGCTTCCGGCATTCACATCCTGCCGCTGCTCGCCTGTCTGCGCTACAGCGGAACTTCGGCCTTCCCGCTCACCGCCTCATATGCGACGTGCCCACCCGGTGGAACTCCACCTTGCACATGCTGGAGAGACTGTGCGAGCAGCAGCAGGCCATAGTGGAGTTTCAGCTGCAGCACGCTCGCGTCAGTCGTACTGCGGAACGGCACCACTTCACCACCAATGATTGGGCCTCCATGCGAGACCTGTGTGCCCTGCTGCACTGCTTTGAGTACTCCACCAAAATGGCCAGTGGCGATGACACTGTTATCTTCGTTACAATACCAATTCTATGTCTCCTAGAGAAAACGCTTAGGGCAATGATGGAAGAGGAGGTGGCCCAGGTGGATGAGGAGGAGGAGGAGGAGGGCTTGTTTCTAAGACTTTCAGGCCAGTCTGTTAGAAGTAGCTCAGAGGGAGGTTTTTTGAAGCAGCAGAGGGCAGGTTCACAAGTCGCCAGCCAAGGCACTCTAATGGAGGACGAGGAGGATGAGGTGGAGGAGGACGAGGATGAAGCAGGTTCACAGCAGGGTGGCAGCCCACACAGCTCAGGCCCATCACTAGTGCGTGGCTGGGGGGATACGGTGGACGATGACGATACGCCTCCCACAGAGGACAGCTTGTCCTTACCTCTGGGGAGCCTGGCACATATGAGCGATTACATGCTGCAGTGCCTGCGCAACGACAGCAGAGTTGCCCACATTTTAACGTGTGCTGACTACTGGGTGGCCACCCTGCTGGATCCCCGGTACAAAGACAATGTGCCCACTTTACTTCCTGCACTGGAGCGTGATAGGAAGATGCGCGAGTACAAGCGCACGCTGGTAGACGCGCTCCTGAGAGCATTCCCAACTGTCACAGGGGAACAGGTGGAAGGCCAAGGTCAAGGCAGAGGAGGAGCTAGAGGTCGCCCTCGCAGCAGTATCACGGCCAGCTCCTCTGAGGGCAGGGTTAGCATGGCAGAAATGTGGACAAGTTTTGTCTCCACGCCACAGCTAACTGCCCCACCACCTGATACGGAACGTGTTAGCAGGAGGCAGCATTTCACTAACATGGTTGAACAGTATGTCTGCACACCCCTCCACGTACTGACGGACGGTTCGGCCCCATTCAACTTCTGGGTTTCAAAATTGTCCACGTGGCCAGAGTTAGCATGTTATGCCTTGGAGGTGCTTTCCTGCCCGGCGGCCAGCGTTTTATCAGAACGCGTATTCAGCACGGCGGGGGCGTCATTACTGACAAGCGCAGCCGCCTGTCCACAGCCAATGTGGACAAGCTGACGTTCATAAAGATGAACCAGGCATGGATCCCACAGGACCTGTCCCTCCCTTGTGCAGAGTAGTCCTTAATAACTGCCTAAAACATGTCTTGTTGTACTACGGGCCACTTCTTTATTTAATACAAATTTTATGTAACCCACAGTTGAATGAAACTCTCCTCTGTCTGGGCGCCGGGCCTAACTAGATGAAAGTGGCCTGTTAAACTATCGGGTGACATAAAGCCATAACCTCTGCCATGCTACCTCTGTCCTCTGTCTGGGTGCTGAGGCCTAAGTCAAATAAAGCGGTCTTCTGCTGTGCTGGGGGATATGAAGCTAATCTCTGACCTCTCTCCTCTGTCTGGGTCCAAAGGCCTAAGTCACTGAAAGAGGCCTTCTCCTGTGGTGTGTGATATGATGCCTGAATTTGTGCTGTGGGACCTCTCTCCTCTTCCTGGGTGCAGGGGTCAAAGTATCTAAAATTGTCCTTCTCTTGCGGTGGTTGATATGATGCCTGAATATGTGCTGTGTGGCCTCTCTCTTCTGTCTGGGTGAAGGGGTCAAAGTAACTAAATGGTGGCCTACTCCTGTGGTGGTTGATATGATGCCTGATTCTCTGCTGTGGGACCTCTCTCCTCTGTCTGGGTGAAGGGGTCAAAGTAACTAAATGGTGGCCTACTCCTGTGGTGGTTGATATGATGCCTGATTCTCTGCTGTGGGGCCTCTCTCCTCTGTCTGGGTGAAGGGGTCAAAGTAACTAAATGGTGGCCTACTCCTGTGGTGGTTGATATGATGCCTGATTCTCTGCTGTGGGATCTCTCTCCTCTGTCTGGGTGAAGGGGTCAAAGTAACTAAATGGTGGCCTACTCCTGTGGTGGTTGATATGATGCCTGATTCTCTGCTGTGGGCCTCTCTCCTCTGTCTGGGTGAAGGGGTCAAAGTAACTAAATGGTGGCCTACTCCTGTGGTGGTTGATATGATGCCTGATTCTCTGCTGTGGGCCTCTCTCCTCTGTCTGGGTGAAGAGGTCAAAGTAACTGAATGGTGGCCTACTCCTGTGGTGGTTGATATGATGCCTGATTCTCTGCTGTGGGGCCTCTCTCCTCTGTCTGGGTGAAGGGGTCAAAGTAACTAAATGGTGGCCTACTCCTGTGGTGGTTGATATGATGCCTGATTCTCTGCTGTGGGGCCTCTCTCTCTGTCTGGGTGAAGGGGTCAAAGTAACTAAATGGTGGCCTACTCCTGTGGTGGTTGATATGATGCCTGATTCTCTGCTGTGGGGCCTCTCTCCTCTGTCTGGGTGAAGGGGTCAAAGTAACTAAATGGTGGCCTACTCCTGTGGTGGTTGATATGATGCCTGATTCTCTGCTGTGGGGCCTCTCTCCTCTGTCTGGGTGAAGGGGTCAAAGTAACTAAATGGTGGCCTACTCCTGTGGTGGTTGATATGATGCCTGATTCTCTGCTGTGGGACCTCTCTCCTTTGTCTGGGTGCTGGGGTCGAAATAATAGTAAGTGACCTTCTCCATTGGTGGGTGACTTGAAGCCTGATTCTGTGCTATGGGACCTCACTCCAATTAATATTGTTTAATTTTTATTTATTTTATGTTAACTCATCATTTCCCTATCTACATTTGTTTGCAGGGGATTTACCTACATTTTGCTGCCTTTTGCAGCCCTCTAGCCCTTTCCGGGTGTGTTTTACAGCCTTACCAAAAACCTTACCAGATCTAGCACATAAACCAGTTGAACTTGAAACCATTGAAAGATTACAGTAATGAAAAATAATTATTAATATGGGCAACACTATCTGTACCCTTTGTTTCCAATCAAACAAAACGCAATAAATTTGATTTAACATTATAGTTTTATAAAATAATCTTTAACAAAATAGAATTATTTTTTAACATAAATATATAAATAACCAAAAGAATTAGGGTAATTTTTTAAATTTTCTCTGCTCCTCCAGCAGATCATCGATGTCCTTAAGATGAGCCTCCTCCATGGCTCGCATTTGGTGGGAGAACTGCATCTTGAGCTGCCTCATCTTCCTGGTTTGCTGCTCCCTGAACTGCTGCATTTGCAGCTGGTGCTTCCATCGCATTATTTTTATTTTTTTAACATGATGTTGTCAGCTGTAAAATAAATGAAATAAAATATGGAAATGTACATTAAAAATACAATCATTAATTGTTATATAAAGCAGATGATATTTTTTTCTTGAAAATCACTGGTTAGACCACACATGGAGTACTGTGTACAGTTCTGGGCTCCTGTGAACAAGACAGACATAGCAGAGCTGGAGAGGGTTCAGAGGAGGGCAACTAAAGTAATAACTGGAATGAGGGATCTACAGTACCGTAAAAGGTTATCAAAATTAGGGTTATTCACTTTAGAAAAAGACGACTGAGGGGAGATCTAATAACTATGTATAAATATATCAGGGGTCAGTACAGAGATCTGTCCCATCATCTATTTATCCCCAGGACTGTGACAAGGGGACATCCTCTGCGTCTGGAGGAAAGAAGGTTTGTACACAAACATAGAAAAGGATTCTTCACTGTAAGAGCAGTGAGACTATGGAACTCTCTGCCTGAGGAGGTGGTGATGGTGAGTACAATAAAGGAATTCAAGAGGGGACTGGATTTATTTCTGGAGTGTAATAATATTACAGGCTATAGCTACTAGAGATGGGTCGTTGATCCAGGGAGTTATTCTGATTGCCTGATTGGAGTCGGAAGGAATTTTTTTCCCTTATGTGAGGAAAATTGGCTTCTGCCTCACAGGGGTTTTTGCCTTCCTCTGGATCAACTTGTAGGAAACAGGCCGAACTGGATGGACAAATGTCTTTTTCGGTCTTATATACTATGTTACTATGTTACTATGTAAATCTGTTATATATTGGTTTAGGTAGGATTAATAATAGTTCCTTTTAGTTTTGGGTTATTGACTTAGTAGTTACGTTAATGGTTTTGATGTTGATCAATTACTTTTTAGTGTTTATTTTTTACATTACTGTTATCTGTTGTACTTTATTTGTTGCCTGTTTTATTATATTTTCTTCATTTAAAAAAATAATATAGTTTGTTAAAATATATTCTTAGAAAAATGTATATATTGCATGCTTGTTATATCGTACTTCCAAAAATGGATGTGGCAGTTAGATACGTTATGGAAATCAGTACTCCCACCCGTAACATTAGCTTTCTGGGACACTGAATAAATAAAAATATCCACATCATCCATTTACCTTCTTGTCGGGGGGTAGTGACCATCTCCTCTTCTGCCTCCTCAGAGTCATCACCCTCCTCCACTGCAGCAGGTGGGCTATGGGCCCGATAGCCTGATGGCCCTGCCTCTTCCTGCTCGTCCGAGTGGTCTGTCTCCTCCTCCACCTCCACCGCCTTCTTCTTTTTAGAGAGCTTGGCTCTCACTTTGGGAAGCGGAGCATCTGTAATGATGATGATGACCAAATTTTTTAAAAATGCCAAGATTAACAAGTAAAGCCAAATTACAGTTAAGGGTACACAAATTAATCTATGGTAGTGTCTGGATGGCATAATAATTAACTACACCTATCTTTCTTTTCCTTTTGGCTTAGATCAAGTGTAGTATCATCAGTGTCTGCCTTGACCTGCCGGACCAGGACCCTGTGGGTACCCCCTGCACTCTGCCTTTGAGCATCGTTGATTAAGTTCAGCTTCAACTCACTGCTGCTATTGGGTGATGGGCCACTCCCCAGGGAACAAGAGTGATTCGAGTCTATGACTTCATTTGGGCATGTGGCCTAATTGTCCTGATCGATGCTTGTTGTCTACACTCGTCCAGACGTGCGAGGAGTTTGGACAAGCTTCAGGGGCCAAAGTCAACTGTGTAAAGTCAAAAACATATGTGGCCCAGAAAGAGGTCTCATATTGCCACCTTTAGCACCCTTTCCCATCAGTTCAACACCACTGTACTAAGTGATTTATTGTAATGGGTTAAAAATACTTATTTCTCTCACCAACATATTGTGTTATCTATCTGCTCAGTTATGCAAATAAGTATTGTACCTGGAAGAGATTTATCTCGGATCTTAGTGATCAGATCCATCCAGTGGCGCTTCAGATCTGACCACTTTTTAGAATCGCATCCTTCCGATGAGTGCACCCATGCTTCTGCCACAGATGGAAAGCAATTCTCCGCACTATGGCCTGCTTTTCGCCCCTTGACCTTCTGCGGTCGTACTCCTTCTCCAACATTTCCTGCAAGATAACAATTAAATCATGTAATCCCACAGTTCTAAAATACAATTATTAGTTATCATAGTCATAAGAACCATCAAAAATAACATTTAATATCAAAACAGTCAAAGAGTAGAACATCGCCATCCCTTTAAAAGTGACTTGAACATTGCCGCCCCTTTAAAAGTGACTTGAACACTGCAGCCCCTTTAAAAGTGACTTGAACATCGCCATCCCTTTAAAACTGACTTGAACATCGCCAATTCGCCATCCCTTTAAAAGTGACTTGAACATTGCCGCCCCTTTAAAAGTGACTTGAACACTGCAGCCCCTTTAAAAGTGACTTGAACATCGCCATCCCTTTAAAACTGACTTGAACATCGCCACTCCGCCATCCCTTTAAAAGTGACTTGAACATTGCCGCCCTTTAAAAGTGACTTGAACACTGCAGCCCCTTTAAAAGTGACTTGAACATCGCCATCCCTTTAAAACTGACTTGAACATCGCCAATTCGCCATCCCTTTAAAAGTGACTTAAACATTGCGGCCCCTTTAAAAGTGAATTGAACATCGCCATCCCTTTAAAACTGACTTGAACATCGCCATCCCTTTAAAAGTGACTTGAATATTGCGATCCCTTTAAAAGTGACTTGAATAGTGCCGCCCCTTTAAAAGTCACTTGAACATCGCCATCCCTTTAAAAGTGACTTGAACATCGTCATCCCTTTAAAAGTGACTTGAACATTGCCACCCCTTTAACAGTGTCTTTCACTAATCACTCATGTAGTTGTGCAGTCTGCTAAAGCCTGTGAGTTTATGTCACCAAGCAGTAGGACATGTGACAGTGTAAGGCAGTTATGAGATCAGTTAAGGCCTGCAGGCTTCTTGGCTAATAAAAATCATTAATAAATAAGTTTAAATCACATTACTGAATTACACACTAACTAAGTTCAATTACTTTTTACTTACAGTTATTAAGAAATCCAGCTCTTCTTTAGAGAAATTACTTTTCGCCATAATCGCTGGGACAGTCACCAATCTCCACTCTCGTCTCTCTCGATCCGATCCGAGGTAACGCACACACGTACAGACGCACGTACACGATTCTTGAATAGTTGTATTATCGCGATAATAAAACTAACAGTGTAAAGTTGACTGTATTGCTCAAAGTTATATTCGCGTACGAATGTAACTTCTATTACAGCACACCAATACTAAAACTGACTAAGAGACAGCTTTAAGTTCTATTCGAACGCGATTATGCGATTATTATATATCTGCTTAATTGCATTGCGATTTCAACTTAGCATTGCTAAATAATTCCATACTGACTCAGTAAGTTAACGATATGGATGGAATTATTTAGCAATGCTAAGTTGAAATCGCAATGCGATTAAGCAAATATATAAGAATCGCATTGCGATTTCAACTTAATTCTCAGATCCGACAGTACATTCTACTGGAGGAGGCGTTCCCATGGTGATCGTTAGCTCAAAGTTGTAATCGCAATGTGTTTATTGCGGTATATTATCCCTCTGGGTGTCTTTTACAGGTTAATTTTTATTTATTTTATGTTAACTCATCATTTCCCTATCTACATTTGTTTGCAGGGGATTTACCTACATTTTGCTGCCTTTTGCAGCCCTCTAGCCCTTTCCGGGAGTCTTTTACAGGCTTTTTAGTGCCCAAAAGTTCGGGTCCCCATTGACTTCTATGGGGTTCGGGTTCGGGATGAAGTTCGGGTTGAGTTCGGATCACGAACCCGGACATTTTCCGGAAGTTCGGCCGAACCTCTCGAACCCGAACATCCAGGTGTTCGCTCATCTCTAGTACTGACCTGTAGAATAAAACTAAATGGTCAGTTTTATCGCAAATCAAACGTCGTAATTTAGAAACCCGTAAAACTGTGGTGAAATTGCTTTTTTTTTGCAATTTCACCCCATTTGGAATTTTTTTCCCGCTTCCCACTACACCGTATGCATTATTAAATGATGGCGTTGGAAAGTACAACTTGTCCCGCAAAAAATAAGCCTTCATATGGCCATGTGAACGGAAAAATAAAAAAGTTATGGCTCTTGGAAGGCATAGAGCGCAAAACGAAAACGCAAAAATGAAAAAACCCTGTGTCCTTAAGGGGTTGTTAAAAACTTGTTGGGGTGTGCCAGATTAGTGCTAGCCTCCCTGGCACTCTTTCCTCTACCCGTTTTCTAACCGTTATCCAGCTAGCTGCCTCACTTTCCTGAGCCTCCTCACTACCACCCTCCCCCAATTCTACCCCATAGCTTGCTCAGTAAGCAGCAACTCTTTTCCAAATTGTCAATGCTTCTCAGTGTTAAAACTCGCATGCTTAGATACACAATGTGCGATTCCAAACGGGCAATTTGCTCACATTTTGAAGAAAGATATACACCCTGAAACGGCTGTTCCAGGACTGTATACATTAGATAAGATGTGTACTGGACTGCGCTGTCAATAATGGAACACATACTAAATGGGGATTACCCAAAAAAAGACAAAAAATACAATATATTGCAGTGATAAGAATCTAACTTACTGTAGTCCCCTCCTAAAGTCCCTGAATCTCAAGTCACGTAATCTAAAGTCACACGCTTAATACAAACACACACTTGAACTCAAGCACGTAAACTCTCACAAACTCACATTGTTTGTCTGCTTGTATAAGTGCAGCTCTCAAACCAGATTTTTTTCCTCTGGATTTAAAGGATTGAGCTGACCTCAAGACTGGCTATTTAACTTCTCCTAATTAAATAGCCACACCCTAATTACTCACCTTTGCAACACCCTGGAGAAAAAAATGTAATCACAATATACTCTCAGCTGATATGAAATAAATCTGGCAGCAAAAGCAAGTCACAATGTATAAATTAGACTACACTGCTCTGACTTGGTAAAGAGTACAATAAAGTCAGGCACAGCCACTCAGCAATGCACACAAATAATTTACAGTAGCTCTCACCGATACTCCCTCACGTAATCTAAAGTCACAAACTTGAAGCAAACACACATTTGAACTCAAAGACGCAAACTCTCACAAACTTGCATTGTTTGTCTGCTTGTAGAAGTGCAGCTCTCAAACCAGACTGCTTTTTTTCCCTCTGGATTCAAGTAAATAAAAAGGAAATTAATATACACCAAAAAAAGGGTGTAATATTGTCACTTCACCACACAACGGCAAATAATACTTTTTTTTGCCACTAATACATGCCAAAAAAGGCTTTAGAACATATAACTGCACCACTGAAGGCAAATAATACTTTTTTTTGCCACTAATACACGCAAAAAAGAGTTGTAAATTTCTCACTTCACCACACAATGGATAATAAGCCCTTTTTTCCCCACTAATACAAGCAAAAAAAGGCTTTAGAACATATTACTGCACCGCTGAACGTCAAATAATACTTTTTTTTGCTACTAATACAAGCCAAAAAGGGCTATAATTTTCTCACTTCATCACACAATGGCAAATAATGCTTTTTTTTGCCACTAATACACGTCAAAAAAGCTTTAGAACATATAACTGCACCACTGAACGGCCAAAACAGCTTTAGAACATATAACTGCACTGCTGAACAGCAAATAAGGCCTATTGCACACGACCGTAGGTGTCCAGTTACCGTATTGCGGACTGCATATGTGGATCTGTAATACACGGGCACCGTTCCATGCGCATTCCGCATCACGGATGAGGACCCATTCACTTAAACGGGTTCCAAAATCCGGAGATGCGGAACGGGCAAGGTGTACTATGATTGTTCCTATTACCCAGGCTGTACAATTCCCTATTGGACCCTGTTCTCCTGTTTATAGTGTGAAATAATTCCTTCCTTCCTCTCTATTTAGAGATGAGCGGATTTAATGTTATGAAATTCGTTCATGCGTCTTTAGTGGTATGGATCCGTTTTGTAGCCAATAGACTTCTATTATGACAGAATAAATAACAGAATGCCTCTATAGCATTCCGTTATGCATTCCGTCATAGAATTGTGTTATGGTCCGTGGTAACGGAATCCATAACGCAATTCTGCTTTTACCACCAAATGAAGCATGAACGAATTTCATAACATGAAATTCGCTCATCTCTACTTCTAATGATCTTTCCCTACACTTCTATTCAGCAAAATAAAAGTTTTAAAGTCTTTCCTAGCACTGTCCCTAGTGCCTGCTGACATCTCTCCCTACACTAAGTACACTGGAAAATGGCTGAGGCCATGATGGATGAAGCTATTTATAGGGCTGTGACATCACAGGGTTGGCTGGCTGCTGATTGGCTGCATGCATGGCATTGTGAGTGATCCCTCATTCCTAGAGTTCTTTGCTCCATGTCCTAACATTTGCAGAAGCCATTTTAGGAAAAAATTAGATTCGTTACCACGAAGCGTGAGCAAATTCGGATTCGGTTCAACTCAAATTTTTTCAGAAATTCTGATCGAAATCTACTTGGTCAACTTCGATTTGCTCATCACTAGTCATAAGTGTCTTGTGAAGGTTAAGATAACTTCTTCTGGAATTTTTTTTTTTTAAACTGCTATGTTTTTTATGCAGGTTCTCTTTTCCTGAAATAATAATAATAATACTAATAATATTAGAATATGAATTATCATCATCTTTATTTATACAGGGCAATCATATTCTGCAGGACATAAATAATCTGGAATGGCTAATCTATAATTTTTTTTATAGCACTGAAGCTGATAAATCTTTTATTGTTTTATTGATATCTTGCTGAGTATTATTATATTTAAGTTAATTGGAAGTTTTCAGTTTTTTTTTTGTTGTTTCAAAATCTATATTGTAATCAGCACTAATATTCTGTATTGCATCATATCTGTGCAGTTGTGCACCTTAGTGTTCATGTTGGCAGAGCTGTTCTACCAGCATGACTGCCAACTGAACAGTGACAGTGATTGGCAGCAGCACTACCTCATCAAGTCTCTGATTAAAGAAACCTCTGATCTGATTGATTAACCTACTTTGAGGGGTCTTAGTGTTTAAAGTATAGCCAGTCATCTATGCATAATACTACACACAAGCATAATGTTTTCACACATACAGTACTGTGCAAAAAGTTTTGGCGGTTGTGGAAAAAATACTGCAAAGTAAGAATGCTCTCAAAAATAATAGTATTAATAGCTTATATTTCAATATATTCTTCAGCAGGACAATGATCCAAAACATACAACCAATGACATTAAAAACTATCTTCAGAATAAAGAAGAACAAGGAGTCCTAGAAGTGATGATATGGCCCCTACAGAGCCCTGATCTCAACATCATTGAGTTTGTTTTGGATTACATGAAGTAACAGAAAGATTTCAGTTAGCCTACATCCACAGAAAATCTGTGCATAGTTCTCCATAAAATCCTTCAAAAACTGTGTGCAAGTTTACCTACAATAATTTATGCTGTTTTGAAAGCAAAGGGTGGTCACACCAAATATTGATTTCATTAAGATTTCATTTGTTCATTTACTCTAGCATTTTGTAAATTGATAAAACAAACTTTTAACAGTTCTATATTTAAACGCATCCTTACATTGTAGCAGTTCAAAACGGATAAGTTTTGGCAATGTTAAAAAATAATAACCTACAATGAGACCTAATGGGATCACATCTCCATTATGAAACAAAATCTAAAAAAAAAATTGGGTGTGCATACCCAACAAATTAGCACATGAGTCCAACAACGTAGAAAATTGTAATTTATTAGATATCACTTAAAAAATACATATCGCAAGGGAAGTAAACATGAACCAGTGGGGTAGCAAGAATATGAGGAGAACACATGGGAAGGGGATAGTGAATAATCATATACAAGTGCAGAGAGTCATATGTGGTAATACTGAATGGAGGCTGGAACATGCCTGGTCCACTGCACACCACCTGTAAGAGGAGAATGTGCAGGGGTCAAGCAAGCACACAGCCTGTAAGTGTAACTGCAGTACTGCATAGGGTTTACAGAATGTAAATACAATCACTGTCAACAAGTTACAAAGTTAATCGAACAAGATAGTGATCCCCTTCCCAGTGTCACCTCACCTGTCAAACGCGTTTCGCCAAACAGGCTTCGTCAGGGAGACACTTGCAGGCTGTGTGCTTGCTTGACCCCTGCACATTCTCCTCTTACCGGTGGTGTGCAGTGGACCAGGCACGTTCCAGCCTCCATTCAGTATTACCACATATGACTCTCTGAACTTGTATATGATTATTTACTATCCCCTTCCCATGTATTCTCCTCATATTCTTGCTACCCCACTGGTTCATGTTATGTGTATTTTTAAAGTGATATCAAATAAATTACAATTTGCTATATTGTTGGACTCATGGGCTAATTTGTTGGGTATGCACACCAAATTTTTTTTTAGGTTTTGTTTAATGCTAAAAAATATTTAAAGCTAATACAAGCGGATCCGTTCAAACGGATGCATGCGGTTGTATTATCTGTAACTGCGTTTCATTCCGGCATAGAGCCCCGACGACGGAACTTTATGCCGGATCTTCCAAACGCAAGTGTGAAAGGGCCCTAAAACATGTGCAAAGTACTGTAAATATATTGACAGAACTCATAAATTAACCACTTGAAGACCACAGGTTTATACCCCCCTAGTGACCAGGCCCTTTTTTACAAATCTGCACTACACTATTTTCACCGTTTATTGCTCGGTCATACAATTTACCACCCAAATGAATTTTACCTCCTTTTCTTCTCACTAATAGAGCTTTCATTTGGTGGTATTTCATTGTTGCTGACATTTTAACTTTTTTTGCTATTAATAAAAATGTAACGACATTTTTGCAAAAAAATGACATTTTTCACTTTCTGTTGTAATTTTTTTTTTAAAAACTACATTTCTATATAAATTTTTCACAAAATTTATTGTTCTACATGTCTTTGATAAAAAAAAATCCAATAAGTGTATATTTATTGGTTTGGGTAAAAGTTATAGTGTTTACAAACTATGGTGCAAAAAAGTGAATTTCTGTATTTTGAAGCAGCTCTGACTTTCTGAGCACCTGTCATGTTTCTTCAGGTGCTAGAATGCCAGGAAAGTATAAATACCCCCCAAATGACACCATTTTAGAAAGAAGACACCGCAAAGTATTCGCGGAGGGGCATGGTGAGTTCATGTATCATTTCATTTTTTTTCACAAGTTAGCGGAAAATGACACTTTCTGAGGAAAAAAATAATAATAAAGTTTCCATTTCTGCTAACTTCTGGCAAAAAAATATAAAATCTCAGACGGACTCACTATGCCCCTCAGTGAATACCTTGGGGTGTCTACTTTCCGAAATGGGGTCATTTGTGGGGTGTGTTTACTGCTCTGGCATTTTGGGCGGGGCTAAATTGTGAGCAGCCATGTAAAACCTAAAGGTACTCGTTGGAATTTGGGCTCTTTGCGACTCAGGCAGCAAAAAAGTGTCACACACTGGTATCGCCGTACTCAGGAGAAGTAGGGCAATATGTTTTGGGGTGTATTTTTACTTATACCCGTGCTGGGTGAGAGAAATATCTCTGTAAATTGTCAACTTTGTATAAAAAAAATTAAAAAGTTGTCGTTTACAGAGATATTTCTCACACCCAGCATGGGTATATATAAAAATACACCCCAAAACACATTGCCCTACTTCTCCTGAGTATGGCGATACCACATGAGTGACACTTTTTTGCAGCCTGGGTGCGCAAAGGGGCCCTAAAACCAATGAGTACCTTTAGGATTTCACAGGACATTTTTACGCATTTGGATTCCAGACTTCTTCTCAGGCTTTAGAGACCCCTAAAATGTCAAGGCAGTATAAATACCCCACATGTGACCCCATTTTAGAAAGAAGACACCCCAAGGTATTCCGTGAGGGGTATGGTGAGTTTATGTAAAATTTTATTTTTTGTTACAAGTTAGTGGAATACGAAACTTTGTAAAAAAAAATAAAAATAAAAAATAAAAATATCAATTTCCGCTAACTTGTGCCAAAAAAAAATTTCTGTGAACTCGCCATGACCCTCACGGAATACCTTGGGGTGTCTTCTTTCCAAAATGGGGTCACTTGTGAGGAATTTATACTGCCCTGGCATTTTAGGGGCCCCAAAGCGTGATAATCCAAATGCGTAAAAATGCCCTGTGAAATCCTAAAGGTACTCATTGGTTTTAGGGCCCCTTTGCGCATCTTGGCTGCAAAAAAGTGTCACTCATGTGGTATCGCCGTACTCGGCAGAAGTAGGGCAATGAGTTTTGGGGTGCATTTTTACATATACCCATACTGTGTGTGATAAATATTTATACAAAGTTGTCAATTTACAGAGATATTTCTCTCACCCAGCATGGGTATATGTAAAAATACACCCCAAAACTCATTTCCCTACTTGTCCTGAGTACGGCGATACCACATGAGTGACACTTTTTTGCAGCCAAGATGCGCAAAGGGGCACTAAAACCAATGAGTACCTTTTAGGAGGGCATTTTTACGCATTTTTCTTCTCACGCTTTAGGGCCCCTAAAATGCCAGGGCAGTATAAATACCCCACATGTGACCCCATTTTGGAAAGAAGACACCCCAAGGTATTCCGTGAGGGGCATGGCGAGTTCACAGAAGATTTTTTTTTGGCACAAGTTAGCGGAAATTGATTTTGTATTGTTTTTTCTCACAAAGTCTCCCTTTCCGCTAACTTTTGACAAAAAGTTCAATTTTTCATGGACTCACCATACCCATCAGCGAATACCTTGGGATATCTTCTTTCCAAAATGGGGTTATTGGTGGGGTGTTTGTACTGTTCTGGCATTTTGGGCGGGGCTAAATTGTGAGCAGCCATGTAAAAGCTAAAGGTACTCATTGGAATTTGGGCCCCTTTGCGCACCCAGGCTGCAAAAAAGTGTCACTCATGTGGTATAGCCATACTCAGGAGAAGTAGGGCAATGTGTTTTGGGGTGTATTTTTACATATACCCATGTTAGGTGAGAGAAATATCTCTGTAAATTGACAACTTTGTATAAAAAATGTTAAAAAGTTGTCGTTTACAGCGATATTTCTCACACACAGTATGGGTATATGTAAAAATACACCCCAAAACACACTGCCCTACTTCTCCCGAGTACGGCGATACCACATGTGTGACACTTTTTTGCAGCCAAGATGCGCAAAGGGGCCCTAAAACCAATGAGTACCTTTAGGATTTCACAGGGCATTTTTACGCATTTGGATTCTCACGCTTTAGGACCCCTAAAATGCCAGGGCAGTATAAATACCCCACAAGTGACCCCATTGTGGAAAGAAGACACCCCAAGGTATTCCGTGAGGGGCATGGCGAGTTCACATAAAAAAAAAAATTTGACACAAGTTAGCGGAAATTGATATATATATATATTTTTTTTTACAAAGTCTCATATTCCACTAACTTGTGACAAAAAATAAAATTTTGCATGAACTCGCCATACCCCTCACGGAATACCTTGGGGTGTCTTCTTTCTAGAATGGGGTCACATGTGGGGTATTTATACTGCCCTGGCATTTGAGGGTCTCCGCAATCATTACACGTATGGCTAGCATTAGGAGTATCTGCGATTCTCCTTATATTGAGCATACGGGTAATGAGATTTTTTTTTCCGTTCAGCCTCTGCGCTGTAAAAAAATAATAAAATGAACGGCACAGATTTTTTCATTCGCATCGATCAATGTGGATGAAAAAATCTCTGCGAAAATCAGTGACTGCGGTTCGGTGGGCGCTAACTACCTAACAAGTAGCTAACTAACTGGCGGTGATAAGGGACCCTTATGCCCCATTCACACGTCCGAAATTCTGTTTGCGGAACGGAATTGTGGACCCATTCATTTTTATGGGGACAGACTTTGTCACGCTCGGATCCGGAATTACGGATCCGCGCTTCCGGGTCTGCACTTCCGTTCCGCAAAAATATAGAATATGTCCTATTCTTGTCCGCAATTGCGGACAAGAAAAAGCATTTTCTATATAGTTCTGTGTGGATCTGCAAAATGCAGAAAGCACATTGCCGGTGTCCGTATTTTGCGGATCCATAGATCCATGGATCCGCAGATCCATGGATCCGCAAAACACATATGGACGTCTGAATGAGCCTGTAGGGGGGTGATTAGTGACAGGGGGTGATCAGGGGGTGATCAGGGGGGGTGACATGGGTGATCAGGGGTTAATCAGTGATGGGGGGTGGGGGGGTGTGTAGTGATTGGTGCACTTTACCTTTGTTTCCTCTGGTGGTCCCAAACAAAGGGACCACCAGACGAGCAGACAGCAGGCATATCAGATGCTGTTTACAAAACAGCGTCTGATATGCGATTTAAATGCGTCTTTTTCCGCATCTACAGCCCGCCAGCGCATGATCAGCGCTGGCAGGCTGTAGTTTCAGTTGTCCCAGCTCCGATCACATGTGATCATGTGAAATCTCAGGTCTCACGAGATGACGCCGATAGGCATCAGTGAGACCTGAGAGAGCCGCCGCGCTGACGCCCATCGGCGTTAGCGTGGCGGCAAGTGGTTAAACAGGTTCTTGGCAATAAATAAAGACAATTACATTTTCCAACTGGTTCAGGACCCGGCTAGAGGGACGGCCATACTGGGCTTAGTATTAACCAATAGACCTGACAGAACCAGAAATGTGCAGGTTAGGGGACACCTGGGAAATAGTGACCATAAAATAATAACCTTCTAATTGTCATTCAAAAGATTGTTTCTTCACGGAGGAACAAAAATACCAAACTTCAAAAAAGCTTAATTTAGCCAACTAAGAGAGGCCATTGGCTTAACTAGCTGGGACAAAAAGTCCTCAAAAATAAAATAAAAAATACAGCCACAAAATGGGATATTTTTAAAAGCATCCTAAAATCTAATTGTGATAGGTACATACCTTTTGGGAATAAAAGGGTAAGGAACAAGAAAAAAACAATGTGGATTAATAGAATTTTAAAGAGAGTAATAAATGACAAAATGAAAGCATTTACATCACTAAAATAGAACGGTAGCGAGAAAGCATTGAAAAACTATAAGGAAAAAAATAGAATATATGCCAAACTAGAGACAGAGAGAGTAAAACTAACCCTCAAATGTTCTGCAATTATATAAATGGTAAAAAGTATAAATCTGAATGTGTCAGCCCTTTGCAGATCGATGAGTGGGGAGTTGTTAGACAGTGATGAAGAGAAAGCAAAGCTATTAAATATTTTTATTCTCCACTGTGTTCACTGAGGAAAATAAACTGTCAGATGAAATGTACAATGTAAAGGTAAATTCCCTATTAAAAGTGCCCCGTCTGAACCAGGAAGAAATACAGTGGCATCTTAAAAAGATTAAAATAGACAAATCGTCGGGACCGGATGGCATACACCCCTGTATCCTAAGAGAATTAAGTAATGTCATAGCCAGACCCTTATACTCTATATTGATAGGGAGTGTTCCACAGGATTGGCTCAGAGCAAATGTGGTGCCAATATTCAAAAATGGTCCAAAATACAGACCCCAGAAACTATAGGCTGGTAAGTTTAACATCTGTTGTGGGTAAACTGCTTGAAGGTTTTCTAAGAGATGCTATCTTGGAGTACCTCAAAGAAAATTAGCAAATAATACCGTATCAGCATAGCTTCATGAGGGATCGGTCATGTCAAACTAATTTAATCAGTTTCTATGAGGAGGTAAGTTATAGACTGGACCGTGGCAAATCAATGGATGTCGTAAATCTGGACTTCTCCAAAGCATTTTACACTGTACCTTATAAAAGGTTAGTATATAAAATGAGAATGCTTGGACTGGAAGAAAATGTCTGTCTGTGGCTAAGTAACTGGCTCTGTAATGGAAAACAGAGGGTGGTTATTAATTGTACACACTCAGATTGGGTCACTGTCACTAGTTGGGTACCACAGGGGTCAGTATGGGACCTATTCTCTTCAATATATTTATTAATGATCTTGTAGAAGGCTTGCACAGTAAAGTACCAATTTTTGAAGATATCACTAAAATGTGTAAAGTAATTAACATGGAAGAGAATAGTATAATGCTACAGATGGAGATAGATTGGAGGCTTGGGCAGAGAAGTGGCAGATGAGGTTTAATACTGACAAATGTAAGGTTATACATATGGGAAGGAAACATACAAGTCACCTGCACATACTAAATGGTAAAACATTGGAAAAAACTAACATGGAAAAGGGCTTAGGGATTTTAGTGAGCAGCAAACTAAGCTGTAGAAACCAGTGTCAGGCAGCTGCTGCCAAGGCCAATAAGATCATGGGTTGCATCAAAAGGGGCATAGATAACCGTGATAAGAACATAGTCCTGTCACTTTACAAATCACTAGTCAGACCACACATAGAGTACTGTGTACAGTTCTAGACTCATGTGAACAAGGCAGACATAGTAGAGCTGGAGAAGGTTCAGAGGAGGGCAACTAAAGTAATAACTGGAATGAGTGGAATACAGTACCCAGAAAGAATTTTAAAATAAGGGTTATTCACTTTAGAAAAAAAACTACTGAGGGGAGATCTAATAACTATGTATAAATATATCAGGGGTCAGTACAGAGATCTCTCCCATGATTTATTTGACTGTGATGAGGGGACATCCTCTGGGTCTAGAAGAAAGAAGGTTTCTACACAAACATAGAAGAGGATTTTTTATGGTAAGAGCAGTGAGACTTTGGAACTCTCTGCCTGAGGAGGTAGTGATATGTTGAATTCACTAAAAGAGTTCAAGAGGGCCCTGTATGTGGTTCTAGAGCGTAATAGCATTGCAGGTTATAGTTACTAGAGAGGGGTTGTTGATTTAGGGAGTTATTCTGATTGACTGATTGGAGGAAGGATATGAAAATAACTAAAACAATGTAAAAAGAAATATTTTTGCAGTAAATACTTTCCATATAAATTTAATAAATACTTTCCATATATTTAACCTTTCCCTGGAACCCCTGGCGCGATATCTTACAAGGTCGAACTTGTTCTCGGGTATTAATGTAGGGAATCATCAAGTCAAGGCAGCGTTATTTGCTGATGATGTCTTGTTGTTTATGAGCAATCCGGAGGCTCATATTGAGAAAGTGCTCAAAGCACTGGATGAGTATGGCGCATACTCTGGCTATAAAATCAATGCATCAAAATGTGAGCTTCTGTCATTATCTTCTAACAACAAGACTCCACTGACCGCTCATTTGAAATATGGGATCACCCTAGCTCGGTCATACATTACTTACTTGGGGATCAAGATTGGGAGGTGCCCTCATTCTATTTACCAACTCAACTACCCACCACTCTTCCACAAGATTATATCGGACTTGGCGAGGTGGCAGAACTTGCCTTTGTCTCTGTCTGGGAGATGCCACTTAATAAAAATGATGGGGGTCTCTAAACTTTTATATCCTCTGCAGAACATACCCCTGCTTCTTAAGCATACCGATGTACAAATGTTAGAGCGGAGCTTTATTCGCTTTCTCTGGCAAGGGAAGAGGCCCAGGATAGCTCTGGACAAGCTAAAATTGCGAAATGAACACGGGGGACTCAATTTCCCTGATATTCGAGGGTACAATTTAACCTGTATATGTCGACATATCTTGGACTGGATTAACCAGACGTCTTACCACTCAAATATAATGGTGGAGGCTCAATTGGCGGCCCCTTGGAACCTGAGGGCTCTGTTGCACACAAGGTTTTCCAGTATCCCGCCATCGGTCAAACGCTCTCTGCTCTTAAGAGATACGATATTGGTATGGAAAATCTTGAGGAAGCAATTCAATTTATCGTATCAGTTTTCCAAACATTTACCGCTTTTTGATAACCCGATGTTTGAGCCTGGGAGAACTATTGTGCAGTTGAGACACTGGAAGGAACAGGGAATATTGAAAATGGGCGATCTTTTTAAGGAGGGAGAAAGCAGATGGACTACTATGCAGGAACTTGAGGAGAAGTGGAGCTTGAGAGGCCCGCATTTTTTACCCTACTTGCAGGTGAGGAACTACAGTAGGAGTCTTCTTAAAGATTTTACTAGCGAATGGGTGCAAAATGACTTTGACGTCTTGTTAAGACCTGGAAATAAGACTTCTATTTCAGTACTTTACCACTTGCTCAGAGACAGATGGGGTAAGAGAGACAGGCGAGCCATAATAGATGGGGCAAGATTCTAGGTATTTCGGATGTCTCCCAATCTGTTTATTCGGGTTTGTCGGCTCTCTACTCATCAATTGTTAATGAGAAATGGAGAGAGACTCATCTTAAAATACTGCACCATGCTGTATATGGTTTCAACATTCCGAGATCGCAGGAAGATGGGTATCACTTGGTGGCCTGTCCCAGGTGTGAAACCAGGGGTACTGATCTCTTTCATGGTCTATGGAGTTGCCCTAAGTTGGTTGATTTCTGGACCCGTACCTCCGAACTGTTGAATCGGATCAGTAAATTTAGGGGGCGTTGACTCCTTCGTGGGTCATACTACACGCAGATGGTAACACCGAGGGTAATGAGGGTGTACAGGTGGAGAATCAGGGACTTTCACAGCTAGGTCATCGACTGTTGATGATGGCCAAGCTGAGTTTACTACGCAGCTGGTTGGAGCCTGGGATACCTACTATGACCATGATACTAAATCAGATGAAGCATGTGTTCCGATTAGAATGGTTGGATGCACTCCAGAGAACAGAAACATTGGGACAACGTCTCTATTACACTTGGAGGAGCTTTATTCTGCAATATATTCCGGAGGCGGAATATGGTACAATAATGTCTCCTTTTAGATACTCTACATGGTACCTTAAAGAAGACCTAAGACAGGGTTTAGGCCCTCTTAAATACCGGGAGAGCTAGGTTCGAGGGTAGCGCATGCAGGATGTGGTCTAGTCGATGTGTGTAACCACTTATTATTTCTCTGTTGGGGAGAAGGATTGGATGCGGGAGGGGGGGGAGCCGGGAGGGGATGAAAAATTGTAAAACTGATGTGATGTATGTTACTCATTTTTCTCAGTACTTGTTTGGATCTTAATTGGTCTTTATGTTTTGTCATTCTTTTTTATTACATCTAATAAAAAAGTGTTTAAAAAAAAATAAATAAATAAATAAATAGCATTATACAAAATTGTACACAAATTTTCTTAACTATAACAACTTCCTCGTATATTATACATTTATGGTATAACATTAATTTTCACGTTTAAAGCGCAAAGCTGTAATAAAGACTATTACAATATTATTTTTCACTACTAAAAATAATGTTTTTTGGCAGGAACAGCATGTTTGATTAACCGAAACATTACTCATCACTTTGCACAAAAGAAGAATGCCCTTTAAGAAACACGAAATGACTAAGAGATAGTAGAATATTTAAATTCTATGATATTCCTGTGTCAAAACTTAAAAGTGTACAGCTCCAATGGCTAAGCTTACTGCAGAAAGTCTGAGCACATTTATTACACAGAAGCAGTCATATTTTAGTTTTGAGCTATAACTTATTACAACTTTAGTTGAAAATGTCTATATGTAGTGATGTCGCGAACATAACATTTTCCGTTTGCGAACGGCGAATGCGAACTTCCGCAAATGTTCGCGAACGGACGAACCGGGCGAACCGCCATAGACTTCAATAGGCAGGCGAATTTTAAAACCCACGGGGACTCTTTCTGGCCACAATAGTGATGGAAAAGTTGTTTCAAGGGGACTAACACCTGGACTGTGGCATGCCGGAGGGGGATCCATGGCAAAACTCCCATGGAAAATTACGTAGAGGACGCAGAGTCGGGTTTTAATCCAAAAAGGGCATAAATCAACTAACATTCCTAAATTGTTTGGAATAACATGCTTTAAAACATCCAGTGTGTGTATACGATCAGGTATGATGTTGTATCGATCAGGTAGTGTAAGGGTTACGCCCGCTTCACAGACATTGACAGACCAAACTCCCCTTTTATTGCACCGCAAACAACCGCAAATAGTCCATTTGCACAACTGCAAACTCCCCATTTGCACAAGTTTGGATACCAAGCTAGCCATGTCCCGGTGATGTAATTGAAGGTTTCTTCCTCCACCCAGCCACGTACAACACCAAGGGTCCCCGAAAGGTGAATCGAATTGATTTTTCGAACAGGGAGATGGTTAAAAAACGCTGGCTCCCTCCCCTTTGTTTTAATCCACGGTCACTTCGTCTACGCCGTGCAATTTACTGTCACACCCCATATGAGTGGTATTTTCTGTAGTACTATTCTCATCAGTTTAATCCCTCTAACCTCCCCAATCTGGGGTCCATTTATTGAATTGATTTTTCGAATGGGGAGATGGTTAAAAAAACGCTGGCTCCCTCCCCTTTGTTTTAATCCACGGTCACTGCGTCTGCGCCGTGCAATTTACTGTCACACCCGATATGAGTAGTATTTTCTGTAGTACTATTCTCATCAGTTTAATCCCTCTAACGGCCCCAATCTGGGGTCCATTTATTGAATTGATTTTTCGAACGGGGAGATAGTTAAAAAAACGCTGGCTCCCTCCCCTTTGTTTTAATCCACGGTCACTGCGTCTGCGCCGTGCAATTTACTGTCACACCCCATATGAGTGGTATTTTCTGTAGTACTATTCTCATCAGTTTAATCCCTGTTACATCCCATATCAGGGATTGCCTTTTGTGAAAAAAAATTTAGGCCGGGTACCTTTCGATTGCCTTCACAGTGACAGACCAAACTCTCATACACCAAACTGAATTGATTTTAGGAACCGGGAGATAGAAAAAGCAGCTTGGTCGGTCCTCTTACTCCCAAATTGGGGCACTGGGCGTGCACAGAGCACTGTGCTGTGACACCCTATATGAGTGGTGTCTTAACTAGTACTATTCCTATCAGTTTAATCCCTGTTACGTACCCTATGCGGGGACATGTGTCGAATTGATTAACCATTGTCAAATTAACGAACCATTACGACATCATGAAATAATTTAGTTCTGAGCTCTGTACTTGCTTTGTATTGGAATTGATAGGGATTTTTTTAATTGTCTGCATTATTTCTAATAAACTATTAAGAGACTTTATTATGATTTTTTATTTTATGTATTAAAAACCCATAAAAAAAGGTAAATTAATGTTTTTTCTATGAAATATTATCCAGCCGTCTGATCGCTTTTGGTCTGACCATAATGAAGCAACGGCCTTATCATCTGGGGTGTGGCATCTAGAGGTGATGATTGCTTCATTGTGATACGCAAACCCCTTCACCACAACAAGGTAACGATCACGAAGGGGAATTGACACTTGTATGTGCCTTTTTTTTTTTGGTGCCTGATGTGGTTGGTCTTCCTCCTCCTCAAAGCCACATTCCTCCTCTGACTCTTCTTCCTTATACTCCTCTTCCAGCGTTGCCGCAGGTCCGGCAAGCGATGATGACAAGGCTGTTTCTGGTGGTGATGGTGACCACAACTCTTCCTCTTCACGCTCATCTACAGCCTGATCCAGCACTCTTTGCAGGCACGCTCCAGGAAGAAAACAAATGAGATGAGAAGGCTGATGGTGCCTTCGGTGCGACTGACTAGGTTTGTCACCTACTCAAAAGGAAGCATGAGCCTACAGGCATTGCGCATGAGCGTCCAGTAACGTGGCAAAAAAATTCCCAGCTCCGCAGAGGCTGTCCTAGCACCCCGGTCATACAAATACTCGTTGACGGCTTTTTCTTGTTGGAGCAGGCAGTCGAACATTAGGAGTGTTGAATTCCAAAGTGTCAGACTGTCGCAAATCAAGCACCTCACTGGCATGTTGTTTCGCCGCTAAATATCGGAAAAGTGCGCCATGGCCGTGTAGGAACGCCTGAAATGGCCATACACCTTCCTGGCCTGCTTGAGGATATCCTGTAAGCCTGGGTATATAGACACAAAGCATTGTACAATGAGATTCAACACATGTGCCATGCACGGCACATGTGACAACTTGCCCAAATTCAATGCCGACAACAAATTTGTTCCATTGTCACACACCACTTTGCCGATCTCCAGTTGGTGCGGGGTCAGCCACTGATCCACCTGTGCGTTCAGGGCGGACAGGAGTGCTTGTCCGGTGTGACTCTATGCTTTCAGGCAAGTCAACGCCAAGACGGCGAGACACTGTCATATCCGGGAAGTGGAATAGCCCCTGATGAGCTGGGGTGATGCAGTTGATGTGGAGCAAGACACAGCAGCAGAAGAGGACTCAGCCGAGGAGGTTTGCGAAGAGGATGGAGTAGGAGGAGTAGAGGAGGTGGCAGCAGGCCTGCCTGCAAGTCATGGCGGTGTCACCAACTCCGCTGTGGAGCCACGTATTCCATGCTTGTCAGCCGTCAGCAGGTTGTCCCAATGCGCAGTATACGTGATATACCTGAGAGATAAATGGAAAACCAGCTCTCCTGCTGTGTTTAAGGTAGCTTAATCCGCTGAAGTGCACGGACCATCAAGCAAAGACTTGTGCATATAGTAAGAAGAAAAGATCCAGCACTGACGTCATCAATTGAAAAAGCCAAATTACCTTTATTCCGTTGCATAAAATACAAGCAAGTATGTAACTAAATGACATATAACCAGCTTCCAGCAGAGCAGTTTTGAAGTACCAGGAGAGGGTTAACACCATCATTTGAGGTGGTTTGTGATTGGTGCAGTGGATTTTAAAATGCCCTGCTGGAAGAGAAGCTGGTGAGGTCATGATTAAGGACAGGTGTGTCTGAAACGTGTAGACCGGGAGTGTGTTTCCATGAGTCAAGGCAGAGCTGTCGCTTGTATTTTATGCAACGGAATAAAGGTAATTTGGCTTTTTCAATTGATGACGTCAGTGCTGGATCTTTTCTTCTTACGTGATATACCTGCCCTGCCGTGCTTTGCAGACCAGGTATCAGTGGATTGATGGACCCTTGCCCCAACACTGTATGGCCCCATGCACACGACCGTTGTTTGTTTCCGCGTCCGTTCCGTTTTTTTTCACGGATAGGATGCTTCCCCATTCATTTCAATGGGTCCGTCAAAAAATGAGGATGGTCAACCGTTTTTGTTCCGCATCCGTGATCCGTGTTTTCATTCCGTCAAAAAAATAGTGCATGTCCTATTTTTTTCACGTTTGCGGACAAGGATAGGCATTTTTACAATGGATCTGCCATAAAAATCGGATCCGTCAAAAAAAACGGTCCGTCATCCGTTTTTTTTGACGGACGCAAAATTTCAAGGAGGAGCGGACGCGGAGGCAGGCAACGGTCGTGTGCATGTAGCCTATGCCAGAGATGCCATGACTTCCTTTTCAATAACATAGTAGAGGTTTGGGATTGCCTTTTTTAAACAAAAAAATTTCGTCCGGGTACCTTCCACTGTGGTGTCCCAATAGCGACAAATTTTTTGAAGGCCTCAGACTCCACCAGCTGGTATGGTAAAAGCTGGAAGGCTAAGAGTTTCGTCAAGCCAGCTGTCAGTCGCCAGGCAAGGGGGTGACTCTGTGACATTGGCTTCTTACGCTCAAACAAGTCCTTGACAGACACCTGACTGTGGGCAGATGAGCAGGAACTGCTGAAGGTGAGAGGCGGAGTGGCGGATGGTTGAGAGGGGGCAGGGAGGACAGCAGTGGTTGACGTGGCTGAGGATGCTAGACCAGGAGAAGCATGGTGGCTTTGAGTTTGTGTGCTGCTTGTACTCATGTGTTGATCCCATAGGCGTTTGTGATGTGAGATCATGTGCCTTCGCAAAGCAGTTGTACCGAGGTGGGTGTTGGACTTCCCACAGCACAGGTTGCAAATGGCATTGCTGTTATCAGAGGCAGACACACAAAAAAAATGGCACACTGCTGAGCTTTGCAATGAGGGCATTCTGGTGGTGGAAACAGCATGCGTTGACTGGCGTGCTGTCTGGCTGACCCCGGGTGCTGATACATGCTGTCTGACTGTGCCACTAACTCCTTGCGTCGACCACCCCCTGCTTCCAACTCGTCTCCTCCTTCTCTCTGTCTCCCCTTCTGAACTTTCCCCCTCTTCTTCTCTTCGAGCAGGCAACCACGTGGCATCCGTGGACACATCGTCATCATCAAATGCTTCACTTGTATCTGACACCTCAGCAAAGGAAGCAGCAGCGGGAACAACATCATCATCATCACAGTGTATGTCCATGTGTGTAATCCTGCCTGACTGAGACATATCCCTGCAATCTACATCATCTGGCAATAATGGTTGTGCATCACTAATTGCATCCAACTGATGTGTAAACAACTCCTCTGACAGATCAAGTGAAGCGGCTGTGGTGGCTGTGGTGGTAGTGGTGGTAGTGGTGGTGGTGGCGGCGGGCGGGAGCGTGTTAACTTGAGAGCAAGTGACCGAAGGTGAGCTGGAGGAGGATGGTGCGTCAAGATTCTTAGCGGAAGCTGTTGAAGATTGGGTGTCCTGTCTAAGCCAGTCAACTATGTCCTCAGAATTTTTCGGGTTCAGGGTACGTGGCCTCTGAACACTACACATTATTCCAGGGACAGTGGAAATCACAGCACCACGACCACGACAGCCTCTGCTGGGTGGCCTGCCTCTGCCTGTCATTTCTTTTTTAGATAAGTGGTACTACGCGTGCTAGGTACTGTGCCACCCGGTATGAGTGGTGGGCTCTGGCAGTGGGCACACTACAGTCAGTGGAAGTGGGCCTGACACACACTGGCAGCAGGAAAGCAACTGAAATTAGACTATAGTGTAAAAATAAATTCCTTATTTATCGGCAAGCTACTCTGCCACCCGGTATGATTGGTTGGCACTGGCAGTGGGCACACTACAGTCTGTGGAAGTGGGCCTGACACACACTGGCAGCAGGCAAGCAACTGAAAATACACTAAAGTGTAAAAATTAAATGCCTTATTTATCGGCAAGCTACTGTGCCACCCGGTATGAGTGGTGGGCACTGGCAGTGGGCACACTACAGTCAGTGGAAGTGGGCCTGACACACACTGGCAGCAGGCAAGCAACAGAAATTAGACTATAGTGTAAAAATAAATTCCTTATTTATCGGCAAGCTACTCTGCCACCCGGTATGATTGGTTGGCACTGGCAGTGGGCACACTACAGTCTGTGGAAGTGGGCCTGACACACACTGGCAGCAGGCAAGCAACTGAAAATACACTAAAGTGTAAAAATTAAATGCCTTATTTATCGGCAAGCTACTGTGCCACCCGGTATGAGTGGTGGGCACTGGCAGTGGGCACACTACAGTCAGTGGAAGTGGGCCTGACACACACTGGCAGCAGGCAAGCAACAGAAATTAGACTTACGTGTAAAAATTAAATGCCTTATTTTGATGCAAAGTCCTGTGCCACACGGGATGAGTGGTGGGCACTGGCAGTGGGCACACTACAGTCAGTGGAAGTGGGCCTGACACACACTAGCAGGCAAGCAACTGAAATTACAATAAAGTCTAAAAATTAAATGCCTTTTTTTGATGCAAATTCCTGTGCCACACTGGATGAGTGGTGGGCACTGGCAGTGGGCACACTAAAGTCAGTGGAAGTATGTCTGACACACACTGGCAGCAGGCAAGCAACTGAAATAACACTAAAGTGTAAAAATGAAATGTCTTTTTTTAAAGCAAAGTCCTGTGCCACACGGGATGAGTGGTGGGCACTGGCAGTGGGTACACTACAGTCTGTGGGCCTGCAGCTCCTCACACACGGGCAGGCCAGGCAACTGCAATATATATATGGAGAAAAAAAAAAAAAGCAGACTAATGTAGCAGCCCTAAAACTGGCTTTTTGGGGTGCTGTCAGGACGCTGTCCTTACAGCAGAGATCAGATGAGTCTTTCAGGACTGGAGTGGACACTGAATACACTAGCCTAGCTATCGATTTCCCAATTAAATCAGCAGCAACTACACTCTCCCTCCTCTCACTAAGACTGCAGCTTCCGAATTAATCTAAAATGGATGCTGTTTAGGAGATGGGAGGGTCTGGGAGGGGGGGTATGCTGCTGATTGGCTGGAATGTGTCTGCTGACTGTGAGGTACAGGGTCAAATTTTGCTCAATGATGTTGTATAGGGGGCGGACCGAACATTGCATGTGTTCGCCCGCCGCGGCGAACGCGAACAAGCTATGTTTGCCGGGAACTGTTTGCCGGCGGATAATTCGAGCCATCTCTATCTATCTGTTCATAACATTATTTAGAGTGAAATTGCAGCCTTTTAATATCTGATATTGCAGTACAACAGACATGAGAATATCTGCAATTGCTTGTTATATTTTGTATTAATGTCATATTATGTATCTATGCTTCAGCCATAAGGTATGGTTGGCATTAGATCAGTCTTCAAAATGCTTTCAGTGTTGATATGGCAACCAGGACGCTACTAGTCCTGGTTGCCATAGTAAGTAATGGGGAGCCAGGGGAGCAGATACTTAAAGTCCATGCGCCTCCCGGGGCACTCCACAATGACGTCAGAGCGCCCCACGCGCATGGATCATGTGATCCATGCAATCATGTGATCCATGCTCATGGAGCGCTCTGACGTCATTGTGGAGCGCCCCCGGACTCGGGAGCCGCACTGAGAGGTAAGTATACTTCTCCCCTGCCTCCCTACTACACTTTACAATGGCAGCCGGGACTTTAGCTGGCTGCCATTTTAACCATCCACAAAAGCTAAAGGTCGGATTGGGCGATGTGCCGAAACGATGTTTAGCTTAAAGCCGGATCCGGATTATTGCTTTTTAATGCGCATTAATTACGGATCCGTCCTTCCGGCATACCTTAAGGATTTTGGGCTGGAGCAAAATCTGCAGCATGCTGCGGATTTTGCTACAGCCAAAAAATGTCTCAGTACTAAACTGAAGACATCCTGATGCATCCTGAATGGATTTATCTACATTCAGGATGCATAGAGATAATCCTGATCAGTATCTTTCCATCCTAGAGCCCCGAGGATGGAACTCTAGGACGGAAAGATAAAATTCCAGTGTGAAAGAGGCCTAAGACACCTATCACCTCAGGTGAGGGAGGACAGACACACTCAAAAGTCTACATTTCACAAGTTGACTTCTATAGCCACAAATGTCAATTTAATGCTAGCAAAGGGACATCAGGAGAGAGAAGGACTACTCTAGAGTGCTATTGTCTACCATCTTGTCTGCCACCATACGTCATCATCTGGGATAAATACTTTGCACCTTGTACAGACATCTGCTAGATTTACTATAACTCATCCTTTGTACTTGGTGAAGAAAAATGTGTGATGTTCTACATCTGCCTGGTCCTTTCACATGGCCCCTTTACTGCACTGAACCTCAGAGAGCGATGGCTTGAGGGAGTAGACAGCTTTTTATTAGGGCCACTACCATTCCCATCCTCTTCAGTGGCAGCTCGGGGGCTTGCTTAAGATTATGAACATATAATTTGTTTAAATGGAATGTGTCTGCTTTCTTTTTTACCGACAGTTAAAAACAGATAATGACACACATAATTTTTTTCTTAATCATTTTTTATTTTCAAATTGTCGATTTTTTTTACTTATTTCCTGAACATGATTATAGGAGCACCCATTTACAGATTTAGAGATGCTTTATAGCAGCCACCATGGGCTGTAGACCACAATGACAGTAGGGAACCTGTGACCTATGCAGAGGTCTAGAGGGAGTAGATAAGCTTTGATATCACCTATTGTGAATGGTGGATACTGTGTTATATCCCTTATTCTAATCCTGCCTGTAATGATAAACATATATCTTCTGCAAAGAGATCTGTGGAGACCAACAAGTGGCACCTATTAGGCTTAGTGGTCAGTGTGAAAACTGAAAGACTTTATGGTTTCCGTTTAATATAGCTATTTGCATGGACAATTAAAAATATCTTCAATGTTATTTGAAATATGTAAACATAAAAATATGATTTAAACAATAAGCAATATTCTAATGACACATTCCTTTTTAATCTGTCAAGTGATGGACCATATTTAATTACTATGATTTATTTAAAAATACTGAAAATTACATTCATACAGTACAATGATACAAATGATCTGCCAGTGATACAGAAGAGAAACAAAAGAATTCTAATGAATAACAAAAAATAAAAATGGCAACTGATGAGAGAAATAATGTAGCAACTTCAAAACTTGGTATGACTATAATGTAAACAACTTAATAAATGCTCTTTTCTCATGCCCACTTCAGACTCAACTTGTCATTTACATTTTGTTTAGTGAGCACTTGCAGTTTGCAATAAGGGGAGAGAATCTCTGAAGCCTTAAGACTGCGCATCAGGGCAGTCCAAAATGTCATCTTCCTTAGGAGAAAGGGAAAACTTACATGGGAGAAGGACCTCATCATCAGCCATTCAAGATCATAGTAGTATCCCTGGAAAACATGTAGGCTAGTAGGTTCCCTGGTGAGAAAGCTTCTTAAGGCTACTTTCACACTCGCGTTTTGGCTATCCGTTTGTGAGATCTGTTCAGGGCTCTCAGAAGCGGTCCAAAACGGATCAGTTTTGCCCTAATGCATTCTGAATGGAAAAGGATCCGCTCAGAATGCATCAGTTTGCCTCCGATCAGTCTCCATTCCGCTCTGGAGGTGGACACTGCTGCCTGCAGCGTTTTGCTGTCCGCTTGATGAAGTGGAGCCAAATGTTTTCTCTGACACAATCTGGCACATTAGAAAACGGATCCGTCCCCCGTTGACTTTCAATGGTGTTCAAGACGAATCCGTCTTGGCTATGTTACAGATAATACAAACGGATCCGTTCATGACGGATGCATGCGGTTGTATTATTGCAACTGATCCATTTTTGCAGATCCATGACGGATTCGCTCAAAACGCGAGTGTGAAAGTAGCCTTAGTGAACCATATTTTTTTTTTCTTTCTTTTCATTTTTAAGCCAAAATGCTAGCTATATCGAAGTTGAGAAGCAGAACTGATGTAAAGCATGTCTGCCCATGCTGTATGCCAAGCCACACCTTTTCCTGATTGATGTCTTAAAGCTGATTTATGACCAAAGCAAAGTTGAACATTGATAATCAACTAACCAAAACACAACAAATAGTAAAAAAAAAACAAAAAAAACATAAAGGTGTAATGTATACCCAATTGTATTTTTTCAACCACGTTTTTATTTATTTTGTTGAGTATAGGATTGCACAAATGATACATTCTTTATATCAGTCATCCAATCCATTTTCCATTATAATTAAATTAAAAGGATGAAATAAGAAAACACATGTCTCTGAAAAAATAGAGAATGGATTGGAAAGCTGATATAATAAATGCATCAGAATATCGACAATGCAATCCATACAAACAGTATAACAAATAAAGATGAGACACATTTTAATTGGTCGATAAATAATGCTAATTATTTATCTTATTTACTTGAGGGGAAGCAGCTTTGAAGAGAAGCTTTAGCTCTGGAAAACTGCTTGCCCACTGGTGCATTGTTGCACAAAAAAACTGCATCTATCAGTGGCCAACTTACTATAGAGGCAGACCATGTGACTGCTATGGAGCCAGGGGGAGGGGGCCAAAAGATGAACTGATTATACTGTTCCCAATATAGATTTGCTATATTTTCTGGGTAGCCACCACTGGGGGGAGCTCAGTGCAAATAAATTATTCACAACTCCCTTTGATATAAATGTTAACTATAACTTACTGTCCACTGAAATACCCCTAGTGGTGTCAGCAAGTTTTATAATATACTGTACTGTGTAAATTGAAGCAGAACATATTTATGTCAATACATTGATGTAAATACATTAAGAAATATGCTGTTTAGAATGAGCACCTTTTTCACTTTTTCTGGCATAAAAGTTGGATAAACTAGCTGAGGAGAAGGGTGACTTTTTATCACAATTTTTTTTGTATAATGCATGTGTATTGTGAAACTGGGTGGGGCAAGAGTTGGCACATTAAGTTATGGGGCCCTATGAGATCTGCCTATGTCCCTGGCATATGTCAAGGTTTTTCTCTTGCAATAAGTATTTTGTTGCCAGGGAGACTGACCATTAAAATGGTCAATTATTCATAAATATAATAAAATTCTATAAGCAGAACATAGCGAAAATGAATTCATATTATATGCCCCACGCAATTACAGAAGCTAACTGAGGTTTCTATCATCCCAAATATTTTATACTAATATTCACACATCATTACTCATAGTTGCCAAATCTTCCTACCATGGTTTTTATTCATACACGATAGATTGATGCAGAAGTCCAAACACTCTTGAGCAAATAAAATAGTTCACTATTATCTATTACCTATATATTTTTTGTTTTATAGTGATACAATATATTATGAAAAAAGACAAAAAGATAAATGATTGATAGATAGATAGATAGATAGATAGATAGATAGATAGATAGATAAAGTAGAGAAAGATAATGTTCTGTGGGTTCCTTTAGAATATCCTCTGAAAACATGTTACTGATATAGCTCAACAGCTGCTATCTAACTGGCAATGGCCCATACAATAATCAGAACAGTGCTGGCATGGGAACCATTACAGCAACATTGTACAAAAGTGCACTTAAAAATGTACTTTTTTCTTTCATTTTCTAAATGAATAGGCTTCTTTCTGGTGAGTTATTTTGCAAGCAGTGTTACTATATTCAATATAATAACCTAACATATTTTTACTTCCATATATAAAATCGGTATGAGAATTAAACATGTGACACAACCAATACCAAGCATTTATAATTAATATTTTTTTTTGTGACAAAGGCAACAATATAAAACCACCCAGAAATTACCTAAAATTACACTACTCTAAGTCATCTTTGTGCTTGGTCACAGCGACACACTCTCATAATCCAATATTGTATGCTGTAAAAAATAAAAAAATGAAAATTAGACATTATGTTAATGGCAAAGAGAGCAGTATCAAATCAAATGATGCAAAAGATTGCAGAATGTAAAAACCAACAAAAAAAAGTTCACATCAATGTATACATAGTAAAGGAAAGCTTAATTAATAATCCTTTATATGATATTAATTACACAAACATAAAATCCAAAGTTTTGAACCAATGTGCCTTGAACAAGGTAAAATTAAGAAGGATATTTCAACTAGAGATGAATGAACCAACTCTGTTGACTCAGAATTCACCCCCTAAAAATTTAGATTCTAACAAACCTGAAATTTTTATGATTTCTTGTAACTGTGCATTTGAAGAGAGTCTTGTAAGCCAGTTCTCCTCCCAAAAGTAAAAATAAAACTGAGTGTCTCAAGAGAAAATTGCCCTGTTTAGATGCATGAACTTTGTGGTTGTCATAGATGTGCTTTTTCTCAATAGGGTGACCACCTAGTATGTATGAGTTTGAATGAGAAGTATTGTAGTCTAGCCAAAACTGCTCTGCTTTTCTGGGAAGAATTATTCAAATTAGCATATTTTTCTACTGCTAGTATCAAGGAGTCTTAGTCTTATTTTCTTTTTGGAAGGAAAGCTATTTTGCATACCTTTAGGTTTAAGGAAAATATATTCAAATTTTCTTTCCTTCAAAAAAGAAAAGTACACTAAGCCAATCTAATGCTAGCAGAAGAAAGATAAACTAATTTGCTTATATGTTTCTCAGAAATGCAGAACAGAGTTGGCTGGACTACAGTACTGCTCATGCTAGGTGGCTTTTGAGAGAAAAAATATCTTATGAGACCGTAGAGTGAAATATACCAATTTTCAGGACAATTGGAGCATATTTGATTTGGGTAGAATAGATCTGGCCCGAACCAAATTGGTTGAACATTTGACGAATATGAGACATCAGTAATTTGAACCAATATTTATTCTGTCCTGAATTAAGATGCCAAATGAAAATCTAGTTTCTCCTATTGGCATTAGGAAATTGATGTATCTGTCAGCAACTATATAATGTCTATAACAGAAAATATAGTATTGTGTAATGTTAATTTTTATGTAAAATATATGAATCCAGCTTAATAGTCTGCAGTTTTAAAATCGTTCTGAAAAAGCAAGCATGTGAGCCTGTGAGTATTTTATCTAAAGTGAGTTACATGAGATAAGTGACTATAAATTCAGGGACTTCAACAGCACTTAGTTATTTATAAGTTTTATTGTATTTGTATAATTTACCTTGTATTTTAACTTTCTGTGTATTCCCTTTTAAAAAATATTTTTTCCATGATTAACAATGCAGTCATGTGCATTTCTTATTTAATATACATATCTGAAGTCCTTGAGCAGCCATTTGAGGGTTCATATAGCAATTAGAGGTGAGCGAACCTTTAGAAAATTTGATTCGGCTGCTTTGCCAAATATTACAAAAATATTTACTTTGTGACAAATTACTTAGTCACAAAGTGCATATTTTTGCAAGTAGAGGGTGCAATGACAGGGAGCTTCGATAGCACCGCACCCCATCTTTGTACCCCTCAGATGCCATGTTAATACATAATCGTGGCATCTGAGTTTAAAAACAATGTAAAATTAACATTAAAAAATTAAATCAAACTTCAATCAAGATGGCAGCGGCCGGACCGTCGCGAGCAAATGGGGGAGTTAAGTATGATTCTTTTTATTTTTACACAATTTCAGGTTAAATTGATTTGCTACCACAAAGCACGAGGAAATTCAGCTTTGCGGTGAATCGAATTTATCCTGAAATTCGGATCGAATTCCACTGGTGGATTTGTTTTGCTCATCTCTAATAACAATGTAAATTATAAGTAAACTGCACATTTGCAAGCCTGTATCTTGGATCTAAATTAATGAATTGCAACACCGGGGTATCTTGATTAGTGATGAGCGTCAGGTGCCATATTCGATTTCGACGAAATTCGCGAATATTCGAAAGAATATTCGTTTCATATTCGTCGAAATGGAATATTCATCATTATTCTAGTTATCGCGTTTATCCGACATTATACATTTTAGTATATGGCGACGTTCCCATGGTGATGGGGACGCTCCAAGAGCACGGAAGTCGGCAGAAGCGGCAACAGGCACTGACTAGAGCAGCCAGGAAGCCAGGAATCCTCAGGACAGGTAAGAACTACTTTTGGGAAGTGGGAAAGAAAAAAATATATAAAAAAAAATAAAAATAAAAAAACGAATATTCGAAATAGCGAATTTATAGCGCTATATTCAAAATATTCGCGAATTAGCAAAGTGCCGATATTCGCTAAAAAAATCCTCTATTCGAATATTTGCGCTCAACACTAATCTTGATAATATTAAAAGGAATTTGCAACTTAGAGGATAAACGCTCACTGGGATAAATGTAGAGGAGGATGGTAGCATGGAGGTGCAGGAAAATGAGGCAGCTAGAAGGGTGAATATGAAGGCAGGTTAAAGGGAGGAGTGTCAGTGAGACTAGCCCTGATCTGACACACTCCAACAAGTCTGCCAAGTTGGCAGATTAGGGAATGTTAGTTCAAGGGTAGAACTGCTGAGGCTGGGGGTCTGATGGAAGTCTGATCTTAATCTAGGGAGGGTCTGATTGTGTTCCAATCTGACGCTGGGAGGTCTGATTGGGAGTCTGATCTGAGGCTGATGTAGGCTGGGGGGTCTAATTGGAGGCTGATTTGAGGCTAATGGAGGTGGGGGCTGATCTGAGGCTGAAAAAGGGGCAAAGACACAAACGCTTGTGAAGAAAGAGGCAGGGACAGTAGCAGTGAGAGTGAAAGCTGGGTGAACCCCTCTCTGAACCCCCCTGGGATGAACTTCCTGCCATTAATGCCAAATAAAGAACTAAATAAGTAACATTCTGAGCTTAAAAATTAGACTGCTATGTGTGGTCAAAATGGCACCTACACTATATGTAATATATATAGTGCAGGTGCCATTTTGTGCTGCAAAAATACAGTGGTCTAGATTTTTTAAAATTGAACAGCAATTTCTGTAACTTACCCCTAAGTCAATTATATGTTTGACCAAATACAGCAGTCAAATTTTTAAGTTGAGCATTTCGGATGGCCAGCGAATGATGTTACAAATATCCAAATGTCCCTCAGCAGCAAAAAGGTTCCCCACCCCTTACTCATGGTATAAGCATCGTTAGTAACCCTGCTTGCTGTACATCTCATCCTGCATAATCATGCATTGTCATCACTTGTGGTATATATAACTGTGTATACTCCTGAGATTACATAGCATCTGTTTATATGTTGTTAAATTGTTTGATCCTCAGTGTGTAGCCAGAGACAGCCAGGGCAGTAGACCTGTTTGTCGTTTATCTTTAATTAGTGCTTCCTGCTCTTGTGTTTTGATTAACTTGTTAATTAGCTTAAACAAACTTCACTACCCATAATTCTCTGCATACTATTCCCCTTAAATTTAGACACAGCGTAGGGGAAACATGTTTGTGTGAGGTTAACAATAAAGATGAGAAAATAGAAGTTGACGAGGTGGAATTCGATTAGAATTTCAGGAAAATTTTGATTCATACCCAATCCGAATTTCCTCAGGCTTAGTGGTAACGAATCACATTTTTTCCTAAAATGGCTGCTGCACGTGTTAGGACATGGAGCAAGGAACTCTGGGAAAGAAGGATCACCCACAATGTCATGCATGCAGCCAATCAGCAGCCAGCCAGCCCTGTGATGTCACAGCCCTATAAATTGCCTCAGGCATCTTGGATTAAGCCAGTGTACTTAGTGCAGGGAGAGTTGTTAGCATGCACTAGGGACAGTGCTAGGAAAGTCTGGAAAACTTATATTTTGCTCAATAGAAGTTCAGAGAAAGAGCATTAGAAGTGTTGTGAAAGGCTAGGTAGGAATTATTACACAGTATTAAAGCAGAACAGGGTTTACAGCCTGGGTAATAGGAAAAATCCTATTACACCTTGCTGCACTGTCTGTGGATCCAAATTGCTATTATACATGTATGCTCTGTAATTCCAGCAAACCGTTTTTGTTATTGGGGTGCAAGTGCTGTTTCATACAGCCATTAAAAGATTTATTACAAGGAACCATTTCTATGTCTTATTTGCCTTTGTGCGCAGCAGTTATATGTTCTAAATAATTTTTTGGCTTATATTAGTGGGAAAAGAGGGCATATTAGCCATTGCGTGGTGAACTGAGAAAATTACAGCCCTTTTTGGCGTGTATTAGTGGCAAAAAATATATATTTGCCATTCAGCGGTGCAGTTATATATTCTAAATAGTGATGAGTGATCACGAAAGTATTCAGGTGTTTGGGTATTCGGCCCAAACTCATTGCTTCATTCGTGTGCTCGGCCGAACACCCGAGTATAATGGAAGTCAATGGGAGACAACCAGGCAGCCCCTGCTCTAAAGAGGGGAGGGTGCCTGGTCCATTGGAAAAGGTCTGAAAGTGACAGAAACACCACCGAAAATGATCGGAAAAAGCATGGGGAAGATGCCTGGATGCATATTGGACACCCAGGTCGTTGCTGGAAACCATGTTTTCCGAATTGTACGCCACTTTTACAGACTGACAAAAATACACCCAAAACATCCCCCCCCCAAAAAAAAAAAAAAAAATGTTACAGGAAAAAATGTTAGGAAACATTCTTTCCTGTATAATTCAATTGTATATAAAATGCAAGTGCTGCCAAAAAGTACAAGCAAGAGGCACTCCGAAACAGCCTGTATATCACATAAAGGAGGGCCCTGTTCACATTGTGGTACAATTGTTCAGGTAGTGGGACTCCTACACTCATAAAGCCTATGTACTAAGTGAAAGGGCTGCCAAAAATTACAAGGAACTTGCACTACAATACAACCTTTATTACACTCAAAGAAGTGCATCATACACACCCTTGAAAAATTATGATTGGTGTCTGCTGGTGACCCTCTAAAACATTAGGGACGAGGGGCTGCTGGTTAGCTGACCCTGTAAAACATTATGGTTGAGGGCCTGCTGGTGAGCTGACCCTCTAAAACATTATGATTGAGGGCCTGCTGGTGAGCTGACCCTCTTTAAAAATTGTAGTGGATGGAATTTATACAATCTGGATGAGGAGGAGGGGGAGGAGGAGGATAAAATAAGATTCAACCATATACACTTTTTTTGTGGTGAAAAAGGTGCATGGGAATACACTACAGTAGACTGAGTACATTATAAACAATACATTGAAATTGCCTTTATGTTCATCATTAGCTCAGCTCTCCTCTGGTGAAGTTGAGAAGTCAGGGGCTATCCAGGCCTTGTTCATTTTTATCTGAGTCGACCTGTCAGCATTGTTAGTGGACAAGCAGATTCGCTTATCAGTTATAATGCCACCAGCAGCACTAAAACGCTGGCAGCAGGGCAGGCCAGCACCTGAAGGCGTAGATCGCAAGTTTGTGCCACGTGTCCAGCTTGGACACCCAGTAGTTGTAAGGCACTGAGGGATCATTTAGGACGCTGACACGGTCTGCAATGTATTCCTTCACCATCTTCCAAAACTTTTCCCTCCTTGTGCCACTAGGCCGCGCTTCATGGTGAAGCTGCTGGCGGGGTTTCATGAAAGTATTCCATGCCTTTGAGAGTGTTGCCCTGCCTTTGTTGGAACTGCTGTGTGTTCCCCTTGTCTGCGTTCCTCTGTTGCCTAAGGAAGTACGGACTCTGCCGGCCGAGTTGTCAGATGGAAAATTTTGGAGCAATCTCTTAACAAGTACCTTCTGGTATTGCACCGTTTTACTCGTCCTCTCCACCACAGGAATAAGAGATAAGAAGTTCTCTTTGTAGCGGGAGTCGAGAAGGGTGAACACCCAGTCATCTGTGTTATCTAAAATGTGTATAACACGGGGGTCGTGGGAAAGGAAGCCTAACATGAAGTCAGCCATGTGTGCCAGAGTACAAACAGGCAATATGTCGATGTCAACATCAGGATGACTCTCCATCCCCTCATCCTCCTCCTCTTCTGCCCATTCACACTGAACAGATGGAATTAAAGTTCCATTGGTACTACCCTCTGTAGCAGAGGCAACTGTCTGCAGCTCCTCCTCTTCCTCCTTTTCATGGCCCAATTCGTGCTGATAAGACGGACTGTGGGTGGTCTGGCTATCACCCTGTGTAATGTTCTCCCCATTTCCTCATCTGTAACATTCAGAGCGTCCTCCTTAATTGTGAGCATCGATCGTTTGAGTAGACACAGCAGTGGGATGGTTACACTGATAATAGCGTTATCGCCACTAACCATCTGTGTGGATTCATCAAAGTTTTTTATGTGGACGACTTACGGTAATGGGCACACACGCGGCGCGCCTTCACTAGTAGCTCTGCCAAATTGGGGTAGGTTTTTATAAACCGCTGAACCACTAAGTTTAAGATGTGGGCTAGACATGGGATGTGTGTCAGGTAGCTGAGCTCCAAAGCCGCCACCAAGTTACAGCCATTGTCAGACACAACCATGCCTGGTTGTAGGTTGAGTGGCGGGAGCCACAACTCGGTCTGGTTCCTTATACCCTTCCACAGCTCTGCGGCGGTGTGCGGTTTGTCCCCTAAGCAGATCAGCTTCAGCACGGCCTGTTGACACCTACACACAGCAGTGCTACACTGCTTCCAGCTAGCGACTGATGGCAGACTGCTGCTGGAGGTGGAAGTGGAGGAGGAGGCTGCAGGGGAGGAGAAGTGGGAGTTGGAGCCAGTTACATAGCTGCTGTCGGAGACCCTGATGGACGTAGGGCCCGCAATTCTGGGTGTGGGTAGCACCTGTGCCATCCCAGGGTATGAATAACTCCCGAAATAATAAATCAAAAATCAAGAATCAAAGGGGCCAAAACAGTGGTAGAGGCTCCACAAATTGCTCAAGAAGTCAAGAAAATTCCTAAAAATTGGAGAAATCAGATAGAATAAAACTTCACTTTTATTGAGTCCCGCTAAAATACATGCATCAAGGCCCCAACTACAAACCAACCTGGACACACCTAATGCGTGAGACACCGGTCCTATAGTATCAGGTCAAAGTAACTCCTAGTGTTGCCCTACTTGGCCTAATATACCCTAGTAATGCTACCACTGGGTCCAAAAAACCCCACAAGGGGTGGCCCAATGCTGGAACCTCTCCCTGCACAACCTTGCCCTAGTTAAAAAAGTTACTTGGGGGGTTCAGAGTGGTAGCAAAACCTAAGGGATCTGTGTCACACACTACATATAGTGAACTAGAAAAACACACGGACTACCCCAGTCCAGGGGGCCTATGTGAAACAGTAAGTTAGATATGCCTTAGGTGCATATAAACATATATACAGGCGTTTGGGACCCAGATGTGACCCAGATTATTAAAGAGTCAGTCTGCAGATGATTTACAGTATATGTCACTATTAGGTATAAAATAAAAATATCTTGCTGCTGTCAAGCACACACAGTAGCCCTAAAAAGGACTTTAGGTTCTTTGAGAAGCTTTTGGTATTAAATACAGCAAATTTCTCTCCCCGCACTACCTGTCCCTTCCTTAGCATGGATGTCACTGACACTGCTCTTTAATATATTGTTGACCTAAAATACACACACACAGTAGTCCTTAGAAGGACGTTTGGGCCTTTAAAAAGCTTTCTCTAACTAAAATCACTGAAATTTGTTCCCTGCTCTGTCTTTCCTTTCCTACCCGATGTTCTCCCTGTCTACGTCTGAGCCGAACATGCGTCATCGTGTGCTAGATCGCACCCGATGATGCGTTCCGGCCAGCCAATCACTGTAATGCCAGCAAACAACATGGCTACTGGCATTACAGTAAGGGCAATACTTACCTGCACCTTGATTGGCTAATTAAAACCCGATAAACGTGCAGGGAGGAGACTCGAGCATAGTGCTCTAGTACATGGGGTACTGGGTTGAGTACCGACATGTGATGAGCATAGTAATGCTGGAGCCGAACAGATGTTTGCAGCCCTTTTTGGCATGTATTAGTGGAAAAACAATATACATTATTTGCCGTTCAGCAGTGCAGTTATATGTTCTAAAGCGTTTGTGGCGTGTATCAGTGGAAAAAAAATTTATACTATTTGTCGTTCTGCGGTGCAGTTATATGTTCTAAAGCCCTTTTTGGCGTGCATTAGTGGCACAAAAAAAAGTATTTGCCGTTGTGTGGTGAAGTGAGAAAATTATAGCGCTTTTTGGCATGTATTCGTGAAAAAAAATATATTTTTTTAATTCACCGGTGCAATTATATGTTCTTAAGCTGTTTTTGGAGTGTATTTGGAGTATATATACAGTATTTGCCGTTCAGGGGTACAGTTATATGTTTTAAAGAACTTTTTTGCATGTATTAGTGGCACAAAAAAGAAGTATTTGACGTTGTGTAGTGAAGTGAGAAAATTACAGCCCTTTTTGGCATGTATTAGTGGCAAAAAAAATATATATTTCCCGTTCAGCAGTGCAGTTATTTGTTCTAAAGCCCCTTTTGGCATATATTATTGAAAAAACAATATATATTATTTGTTGTTTAGCGGTGTAGTTATATTTTCTAAAGCCTTTTGTGGCGTGTATAAGTGGAAAAATATAAGAGTCTATTTGCCATTCATTAGTGCAGTTAACATGTTCTTAAGCCATTTTTGGCATATATTAGTGGGAAAAAAAGTATTTTTAGCCGTTGTGTAGTGAAGTGAGATAATTACAGACTTTTTGGGGGTGCCAAAGTGCCAGGTGAAAAGTGCCAGGCCCTGCACAAGGGAGTGGCAGAGGCCTAAATGTTTGTGGCACAGGCACAGGTCGCAGCAGAGTAAGGGGGCGTGGCAGCATGAGTTATTGAAAGGGATTTTTAACCTTGCTATCAGATATATATTAGATATATATTATATTTCTATCAGGGTATGTCCCTTGTATGGATTATACACGGTTTAGAGACAATATAGTTCATTTCCTCTGAAGACAAACGCTCCAGAGGGCTCTTAATTAAAGTATGCGAGCCCATACCACCAGACACTACAGAGATGACAGACAGTCATCACTTGGAAATACAATGGATAAAAGGAACCTCACATACATTAAAGCAAGCTGTAAAGAGTTTAACTTGTTAGCGTCTAAATTAACACAGCTGATATGTAAAGAACCCTTTAATGAATTGTATCTGGTATTGTAAGGAAACTGTAACACATGACTCATTCCAGTTTCCTCTGGCTTTTCCTTACCAAAATGTCCTATAAATAAACGTACTATTGAATAAAGACTTCAGATCTTAACTATTTCAGTTTGAGCACTGATTGGTTAATTCTCCCAGCTGGAGGAGAGAGTATTCACTGAAAGGGATAATTCACGGGTGCAGGTCTGATGCCTCATTGTATAACCATCTCATAACCACCTCGGATTGGAAAGAGCTAACAGTTATAGCGAGAGACCTGAGCTCCTGGTGTCATCTAGCGGTTGTGCCTTGACCAGCAACCCAGCGGTTCTTGAATGGTTGACTCGGTGATCTACTTTGTCCCAAGTGAACTCAGACACCCCCAGCCAAGAGTCGGTGGGTTTGTCAGACACAACCCTTAGTTGGCAGAAAGTGGCGTGGGAGCTGGTGTTGCGAGGGGTCAGGCTCCTTACCCAGAGACGGTTGAGGAGGACATCAGTGACATGCATACAGTACTCAATGATGATGATGTAGCTGATTGCACTTGAGAGCCATGTGAATTAGGGGCTTCATCAGCATCGGGAGAAGAGGGTGGCGGCTTTACCGTGAGGAAGTGGCAGAGCCAGCAAGTCGCTAGCATTACTGGGACTCAGCAGGGTGGCAGCATTGAGAGGTCAGGAGCCAAACATGCCTGGGGTAGACCACCAGCTTTGTAAGAGACTACCTGCCCGGAAAGTAGTGATGCAGGGGTTCAACGAAGCAGCAGCGGTAGCAGTTAGTCAGTGTGTAGTGCTGGAGGTAAAATCACCTTCTCCGCGGAGTGGCAGTTTTTTCTTAAACCACTGGAGGAGATGAACATGGCCACTTGTACAATCTGTGGGCAGAAGGTGAAGCGTGGCCAGGGTGCTAATGTTGGCCCCCACGGCCCTGCGTAAATATATGCAGCATCACCATTAAGTGGCATGGGGGAACCGTGGCTCCGATGTGGTGGTCCAGCCTGCATCACCCAGTGGCACGCACCTGATTTCAGGCATTCAAGGCTCCACTACCTCAGCCAAAGGGAGCTGTCTGTCCTTTCCATCATCCACCTGTCCTGATGCTCCTGCTCCTCCTCCTACTCCTCGTCAGTCATTCCGTCAGCAATCGATCACCAAAGCGATTGCCAAGGGACAACAGTATGCATGCACTCAGCTGAATGTGCTCCTCGCCAAGTTGCTGGTGCTGCAGTCCCTTCCTTTCCAAGCGGTGGACTCTGCACCTTTCAGAGAACTGATGGCTTGTGCCAAGCCAAGGCGGAGAGTCCCAAGCTGTAATTTATTTGCCAAAAAGGCAGTACCAGCTTTGCACACATATGTAGAACAGAAGGTGGGCCAGTCCTTGAGCCTGTCGGTCTCTGCAAAAGTGCATGCCAGTGCCAGTGTGTGGAGCTGTAGCCACGGTCAGGGACAGTACATGTCCTTTACAGCCCACTGGGTGAATATGGTTCCTACACAGCCACACCAGCTACTTGGTCAGGTGATGCCGCTTCTGGCTTAATGTTCTTACGCCATTGGTCCTACATCAATGTTTGCCTCCTCAGCCCCCACTGCAGGGACAATTCACAGTGCCCCTCCAGCAGCATACCACATGTGCAGGGCATGGTGGTGTCATGCTGTTCTGCACCTGGTTTTCTTGGGTGAACGGAGTCTCATAGGGAAGGAACTGTTCCCTGTCCTTCATCAAGAAATCGAATCCTGGTTTTCTCTGTGACAACTCAAAATCGGAACCATGGTGGCCGACAACGGGAACAACATGGTGTCGGCACTGCATCAAGGAGGGCTGAGCAATGCGCCCTGCATGCCACACATGTTCAATCTGGTTGTCAAGCGGTTCATAACCATCTGCAAGACATCATAAAAATGGCCAGGAAACTTTGCATGCACTTCAGCCACTCGTACACGGCAAAGCACACCCTCCTTTTGCTGCAGAGGCAGAACAGCATCCCCCAACATAGGCTGATATGGGAAATTTCCACCCGTTGGAATTCCACCCTCCATATGTTGGACCGACTGTACGAACAGAGAAAGGCCATAAATGATTTCTTTATGATCCAAGCGGACAGGAGTACTCCCCTTTGTAACTTCGATGTCAGCCAGTGGCAGCTCATGCGTTACACTTGCAGTTTGCTCAGGCCCTTTGAGAAGGCCACGTTATTTGTCATTTGCCAGGACTACGGGATGAATAACATCATTCCACTGCTTCATGTCCTGGAACAGATGCTTGTAAATCTGGCTGGTCAGGGGACTGGAGATGTGGAACCTAGATCTCACGACCACAGGAGCCCTGTGGGGGCTGAACTGGAGGAGGAGGAGGACATTGAAACACAAGCAATGTGTAGCGAAATAAGTGGTAATAAATAAATAATCAGTGACATCAACACAAACTTACTGCTGACACCCACTCCACTCTGTCGGGGGGGGGGGGGGCTCTACTTATATAAGAGTTTAATAGAACAGGTTCTGTAGACATCTATGTGGATGTAGCAGGGTTAACACACATGCTTTATGAGACATGTTATCTAAACTAAATGCAACTAAATGCGTTAAGCAATTGCTTTTCAATGACTTTTATTTCAAGATAACGCGATGAGTTAAGAAATTTGAGTTAAGAGTTTGTGTGTTACCCCTGCTACATCTGTACCTCATTCTTTAATACAGTGGAGAAAAAATATTTAGTAAATTCTATATCACCCCAAGACTCCTACAACAATTTCCATTTTAGCTTTTTTTACCATTTATATTATTTAAGACCATTTTAGGGTTCTTTTTTCTCTCTTTGGCCTTTCTATTTCCAGCTTTGCTGTCTCTTTCTTTATTTAATATATTCAATAGAGCTTCTAGTGTTACTTTAATACCTCCCCAATTTACAGTAGTACAAATTATTGGTTAAGTAAGACTAATCCAAACCTTTAAGATTCGAGAGAAAAGAGAATGAGTTGCTGATCACCATATATACTTATATTTAAAGATTAACAAATTTCTCAAAAATTCGATTCAGCCGGTTCGCCAAATTTTCCGAAAAAATTTGGTTCGATCCGACTTTATTCATGGCAAATCGCATTAAAAAATGGCTATTTCCTGGCTGCAGAGAGCCTTTATAATGGTGTAGAACACTGTGCCTTGCAGTAATACCCATAGGGAGTCTGCTGTGGTAGTGAAACAATACTTTGAGTCAGTATGACATGTAGATGACAGGCGTCGCTCTTAGAATCACTAAACACTTAACTTATTTAGGCAATTACAGGGCCAAAACTGACCAAACCATGCAGAGGCTCAATATCCTACTATAGCGTGAAAGAGCGCACTTCTTTTACACCAATTCTCTGATTCCACATAGATTTCTACAGAACTTGATCTATTCAATTCTTATATAAGTAGAGCCCCCCACCCCCACCCCCCACCCCCGACAGAGTGGAGTGGGGGCCAGCAGTAAGTTTGTGTTGATGTCACTGATTATTTTGCCCTTCCTCTGATCCGTCAGAACAATAACCCCCAAAAACCGGATCCTGTCTGTGGAGCATCCGCCTTTGTATTAACTTTCTCTACATGATAAATGCCACTTACTAACGTGAAACAACCCCTTTATTCTAATCTGTAGATTGGAGTCCAGAAGGATTTTTTCCCTAAAATGAGGAAAATCGGCTTCTACTTCATGAGGTTTCTTGCCTTCCTCTGGATCAAGTTTGCCCAAATAATAGGCTGGACTGGATGGACACATGTTTTCTTTAAGCTTTAGAAACTAGGGTATATTACTCTGTAAGTAGAAATATAATGTCTAAGATTCTTTCTATTTTTAACTGCACTTGATTTGGGGCTTGAGGTACACATATTATTTGAAGAATACATTTTATTTTAGACTCCATTCACAAAAATGTTCAGGTATCTCATGGCTTACATCATGTAGTGTGATTTCTTCCTATGGGTGGATTTTCCTTCAATCACACATAAATGTAGATTGTACTTAGGCACCATCAAAGTTTATTTTACTACAAAACCTACAGAATGCACAACTAGGTTGCTATACAACAAGTTTTCTTTTTAAAAGAAATTATCTACAATTTATGAAAAAAGTAATTAGTAGACTTCAAAATAGAATATAAATTAATTACACATGTAAATGGATTCATAACTTTAATCATTATGTTAAACATCATGGCCATGAATTTTTCTGTTAAAATTATAACTGAGATCCTTGCCAGCAGTCACTTTACACACATTTATATAAATCTTTAAAAACAGAAGACTCAAAAGAGCTCTGTCAATAAAGTATGTAATGCACTTGGAATTCAGCCAGGGTGATTGATGACTTATATAAGTGGTTAAGAGCAACAAGATGCTACCGATTTACATTACCCCATTCATTTGCATTAAAATATGATAATGGAGATGAAAATATGCCTGTATTCAGAATTTTCAAAGCGTTTAAGCTTATTATAGAAACAGTGCATCTTTCTATATAATGCATGTAATATTTTTTGTAATATTTTTTGTACTGAGAAAATGTATAATAGAATGGAAAGAAAATCAGTAGTGAAATAATGTATAATATAATAAAGTGGAAAATTAATTTTGAAAGTCATTGGCAAACAACTGATTTTTGCCAGAGGTAGTTACTGTTGGCTGCTCCTTTTCACAGCAGTGAATACTACATTACTATTACATGGCATATGAACATCCATGTTATTCTCAAAAATTCAATTTGGCCGGTTCGCCGAATTATTCTAAAAAAGTTGGTTCGATCCGAATTTATTTGCGGCGAATTGCATTAAAAATGAGGCTATTTCTTGGCTGCAGAGAGCCTTTATAGTGGTGTAGAACACTGTGCCTTGCAGTAACATGCATAGGGAGTCTGCTGTGTTAGTGAAACAATCCTGTGAGTCAGTATGACATGCAGATGACAGGTTTCGCTCTTAGAATCACTTCACACTTCAGTTATTTGGCAGTTACAGGGCCAAAACTGACCAAATAACTCAAGTGTGAACTCAGCCTTACAGGTTTATGTTAGTGCTAAGAAGAAGTGCACTCCTTTCACACTATTGGCATCTGATTCCACATAAATGTCTACAGAAACTGATCTATTAAACGCTCATACAAGTAGAGCCCAAATGACAGAGTGGAAAGGGTGTTAGCAGCAAGTTTGTGGCCCAGTCATAAAGTGGGGAGGGTGAGAACATAATGAGAGTGTCCCTATGACATAGTAGTGAGGTGGAAGCGGCATGAGGAGACCACAGAGTGGCCCAATGACCGAGTGTGGAGGTGGCGGCAGCAGCAGCATCAGGAGAAGGCCACAGGAAGGCACAATGACAGTGTGAAGATGACAGCAGCATTAGGAGGCCACAGAGTGGCATAATGACAGAGTGTGGAGGTGGCGGCAGCAGCATCAGGAGAAGGCCCCAGGATGGCAAAATGACAGTGTGGAGGTGGCAGCAGCAGCATCAGGAGGCCACAGAGTGGCAATGATAGAGCATGGAGGTGACGGTAGCTGCAGCATCATGAGGAGCCCACAGGGTAGCACAATGACAGTGTGGAGGTGGCAACAGCAGCATGAGGAGGCCACAGAGTGGCACAATGACAGAGTGTGGAGGTGGGGGCAGAAGCAGCATCATCAGGAGGAGGCCACAGGGTGGCACAATGACAACATGGAGGTGGCAGCCGCAACATCAGGAGATCTGAGTGGTGAGATGGCAGCAGCATCAGGAGACCACAGAGTGGCAAGGTGACATAGTGTGGAGGTGGAAGCAGCATCAGGAGACCACGGAGTGGCAAGGTGGCATAGTGTGGAGGTGGCAGCAGCATTAGGAGACCACAGAGTGACTTGCGGTGACAACGTGGGGAGGTAGGTGGAAATACCAGTACCAGCTGAGGATGGTGGGTGAAAGATGGAACAATTAGCATCAGATGTGTGGCATCAGGCCGGTGGCAGCATCAGAATAGTAGCTGAGGCAGGTAGCCAGAAGAATCCGGTCTCTTTTGTCAAAGTGTCGGTTGGCACCATGGATGATTTTGTCTGATGCATCAGGCATTGGTGGGTGGGAATCCTGGCTGGTCCACGCCTGATTCATCTTGACAAAGATCAGTCTCTCCACATTTTGGGTGGAGAGGCGAGTTTTTCTTGGGGTAACTATGGCCCCTGTCGCACTAAACACCCTCTCTGATGCCACACTATTGGCCGGGTAGGACAGCTTTTCCTGGGCAAACTCTGCCAGTTGTGGCCATAAATCCAGTTTGGCTGCCCAGTAGAAGGGTGCTGTCCAAGTGGGCCACCGACTGCTGGTTCAGGTCCTGCTCCAGACCTAGCTGCTGCTGCTGAGTAGTTTCTTCACTTCGACGACTCTAGACTCAAGTTGCTGCTGATGGAGCTTGAACTGCCACAGCAGCCACAGCAGAGGAACATGAGCAGAGAGGGCCCCCGGTCAGACCTGCAAAATTATGGATGATGGTGCAGATAGGCAGCGGCTAACTGACTACATAGGATATCTTTATAGTTGTTCAGTTTGTCCTCCCTCTCAACGGGTATAAAAAAGGCCACCATTTTGAACCAGTAGTGAGGGTCCAACAAGGTGGAGAGCCAGAAGTCATCCCTCTGCCAAATGGTGACAATTCAGCTGTCACTACGCAAGCAAGTGAGCATGCATCAGGCCATTTGTGCAAGTGACTTGGATTCCCTGCCTCCATCTCCACTGCATACTGCCACGGTGTGTCTGGGTCCTCTGCCTCATCTTCCTCATCGACCTGTAGCTCCTCTGGCTGCTCCTCTCCTGTCAACTGTGTAGAAAAAAACACTAATTTAGCTACACATTGCTTGTGCTCCAATGTGCTCCTCCTCTTCCAATTCAGTCCCCATGGGTTTCATGTGGTCTTAAGATCTAGGTGACACGTCTCCAGTCCCCTGACCAGCCAGATTTTCCAGCATCTGTTCCAGTTCATGAAGCGGTGGAATTACATTGTTCATCCCGTAGTGCTGACAACTCACAAATAACGTGGCCTCCTCAAAGGGCCTGAGCAAAAGGCATGAGCTGCCACTGGCTGACATCGAAGTTACACAGGGGAGTACTCCTGTCTGCTTGGATCATCAAGAGATCGTTTATGGCGTTTCTCTGCTCGTATAGTCGGTCCAACATATAGTAACATAGTAACATAGTATATAAGACTGAAAAAATACATTTGTCCATCCAGTTCGGCCTGTTTCCTACAAGTTGATCCAGATGAAGGCAAAAAACCCCTGTGAGGCAGAAGCCAATTTTCCCCACTTAAGGGGAAAAAAATTCCTTCCCGACTCCAATCAGGCAATCAGAATAACTCCCTGGATCAACGACCCCTCTCTAGTAGCTGTAGCCTGTAATATTATTACACTCCAGAAATAAATCCAGTCCCCTCTGGAATTCCTTTATTGTACTCACCATCACCACCTCCTCAGGCAGAGAGTTCCATAGTTTCACTGCTCTTACAGTGAAGAATCCTTTTCTATGTTTGTGTACAAACCTTCTTTCCTCCAGACGCAGAGGATGTCCCCTTGTCACAGTCAAAGTCCTGGGGATAAATAGATGATGGGACAGATCTCTGTACTGACCCCTGATATATTTATACATAGTTATTAGATCTCCCCTCAGTCGTCTTTTTTCTAAAGTGAGAGTTTTTCTAAAGTAAGGTAGAGCAGGCTCTAGAAGAGTTGAGTGGTCTAATTTATAGCACCTGTTAGGCCAAGCCACTCCCCCTCACCAAGCAGAAAAAAGAAATAAATAAATAAAAAACTGCTTTAAATGACACTACACAACAGAGAGAAAAAAAGCGTTTTTAAATGGCAGAACTAAACTGCAAGTACTTAACTTTCTAGGTTAGCAGCTTCACACCACACTCAGACACTTGCAGTCCCAACAAAAAGACACTCAGCAGTATGGAGGGTTGAATTCCAACGGGTGGAAACATCGCATATCAACCTATGTTGGTGATGCCGTTCTGCCGCTGCAGCTCAAGGAGGATATGCTTTGCGGTGTATGAGTGTCCTAAAGTGCATGCAAAGGATGAGGCCTATCACCCAGGCCTTGCAGAAGGCACAGATAAAGAAAAGATGGGGGTTCCCCTTTGCGGTTTCGTTCCAGCTGAATTCGCATACCTACAAATTTCACTCCCCGACAGAAGGCATGGAGACTTTGCAGCGTGCGGGCCTTAGCTGTGACCTGGCTCCGTCGGCACCATCTCCGAAACCTCAAAGGCCTGCTAGAGTGTGGACCAAGGTTGCACCCCCATCGACTGGCCGTCGAGGATTGGCGGTTACCTGAGGGACAGACTCTCATAATCCTTTCATTCTCAATAGGTCGCTTCATTCATTCTATTAATGTTTATTTTTCCTTTATTAACGCCCCTGGTGTCTACTTTTGTTTTACTCATGGGGGATTTTTTATGTTGGGACCTTTCTACCTCTACACTTTCTACGCACACTTGTATCATGCTTTGAATATGGCGACTTCGGTCTCAATATGTTTGCATGTGTTCGAGCTGTTTTAGGTCTCCTGCTTTGTTTTTTCTACTTGGAGTATCCTGACACTGTTTTAGAGGTTGCCTTACAAGGGATGCGGGGTGATGTTGGGGTTGGGACGGGGGGTTGGATGGCATTGTCTGTTTGTGGGCAGTTTTGGAGCATATCTCCCTCCATCTGGTGATGTGTAAAATATTATTACATAACGTTCGGGGATTTAATTCCCCTAGGAAGCAAAAGGCTGCTTTCTTATCTTATCTTAAACAGGCACCCGATGTAATTTGCCTCCAGGAATCCCATTTTACCCCCACCTCTCACCCTAAATATTTTCATCCGCAATACTCTAGATATTTCTCCTCCACTTTCCGGACGAAAAGTAGAGGTGTGATTATATTGCTTAAAAACTCATTTTCCTTCATAGTTACCGATTTCTATGTAGACACAGAGGGGAGATATGTTATCCTTTTGGGGACATGTGGAGAGGAAACCCTATGCCTGGTCAATACTCCACCTGCTTCGTCGCAGTCGCCCTAACAGGCGGCCATGATCAAGCAGGTATTAAAGTATTTTTTACGAGCAGATTCTTGGAGGGAACACAACAGATTGCAGAGAGAATACACATACTACTCCCCGGCCCACCATCTTTACACTAGGATTGATATGATCCTTATTACCACCTCCTGTTTGCCATATCTTTCTTACTCTAGACATGTGGTGTCCTCGTGGTCAGACGACGATATGGTTGTATCTGAAATTTATGTTACAGCCCAGAGCAGGGTGGCCTATGCATGGAGACTCAATGAGTCCCTATTAACCCGACCTGTCCTGCTCTGCTGACGCAGCTACAAGATGACTTGAAACTTTTCTTCTCTGAGAACATGACAGCGGACATTGACCCCATCACATTATGGCTTACCCACAAGGCCTATATGAGGGGGCGCCTAATTAGAATTGCATCCCGGGTAAAGCCGGAACATACCCAAACTCAAATTGCCTTAGAAGCTAAACTGACTAGATTGGTGTTGGCTCATCAGAGGTCACCCTCACTATATCTGCTGAAAGCTATAAAGGATGTCAAGGCCCATTTAAATATGTTGTTGTCTGATAAGACGAAGAAGGCCCTACGTTTGGACGAACGTATGCGAACAAACCTGATAAACTTTTAGCTAATCAGCTTAAGGCCAAGCAGCGTATCAACAGGGTTTTCCAAATACATACCAGGATGGTTTAAATGACTTCGAACCGAGATACCATATATCAAAAGTTTCACAATTTTTATAGTCAGCTTTATACAACCCCTGACGACAGGTCGGCTGTCGCTGATAATACCTTCTTAACTTCCATATCCGTGCCTGTTCTGACTCAGGAGGCACGTGACGAACTAGGCAAGGATGTGACTAAGGAGGAGGTGGATTATACTATTAAGACCCTTAACTTTGGCAAGGCCCCCGGACCAGACGGTTATACTTCCCTTTATTACAAGAAGCTGGCTCCTATTCTTATTCCCCACATTGTCAAATATTGTAACCACATCTTTCATGGGAATGCCTCCCCTGCTGAGTTTTTAAAAGTGATAATCACGGTTATACCCCAACCAAATAAGGATCCCCTACAACCATCTAATTACAGGCCAATTTCGCTTTTGAACTTGGACATTAAACTTTTCACATCGATCTTAGCAAACCAACTTAATAGAATACTTCCTGACCTAATCAACAGGGATCAAGTGGGGTTCATACCAGGGAGGGAGGCCCCTGATAACATTAGGAAAATTCTGAACAATATGCATTCTACTGGTAGGACTAATACACCCTTGGCATTATCGGCCCTCGATATTGAGAAGGCTTTTGATACTGTCACTTGGTCCTACCTGCGGAATGTACTCTCCTACCTGCGGAATGTACTCTCTGCCATGGGGATCACGGGCCCTTTTCTAACAGCTATTCAAGCCTTGTACTCACATCCTAAGGGAAATCTTAAGCTTCCAACCACCCAGGCATTACCCATCCCTATTGACAGAGGTATGAGACAGGGATGCCCCCTTTTACTGGTGCTATTAGCCCTTGCCATAGAGCCATTGGCTATCCATATTAGGACTCATCCGGATATAACAGGGGTGTCTGTGAGGAATAGAGAATTCAAGGTGAATTTCTTTGCAGATGATTTGCTGCTGACCATAACTAAACCACTCATCTCCTTCCCTTCCCTTTTGAGCCTCCTTGCCTCGTTCACTAAAATCTCTGGTCTTTCCATCAATCATGCCAAATCTGAATTGTTCCTATGTAATGTCACTCCTTCTGATAGGGAAATATTATTACAGAACTTCCCCTTCCAGTCACAACCTCAATATATACCATACCTGGCAATTTCGTTACCTACCAAAATAGAGTCCATATACATGGTTAATTATATACCATTGTTCAAAAAAATCCATCAGGACCTAAACTCCTGGCATTCTTTACAGGCCTCTTGGGTGGGCAGAATAAATATTATACAAATGGTAGTTCTACCAAGACTACTCTATCTATTTTGGGCGCTCCCCGTACCGGTCCCATTAAATGATCTTAAATCCCTACAAAGAGACGTCCTTCGGTTTATTTGGGCAAACAAGCGTCAACGTATCTCTAAAACGACCATATGCAGACATAAATCCCAAGGGGGATTATCAGTGCCAGATTTTGTGAAATATTATAGGGCCGCTAGATTGGCCCAACTGTTCTTAACCCACCTGGATCCTAAAGAGCACCCCTTATGGATTAATATTGAAGCCTCCTATATAGCCCCCTTTACTTGGAGGGCTTTGATATAGTCTACATGTCCGCTGCCATCTTCTATAAAAGCAACCTCAATTTTGTCTTATTATTCACTTTTGCTCTGGAAATCAGCCAGATTTATGTCCCGGATGCAATCAAATCCCTCCCCCTTGATATACCTTTTGGGGAATCTTGACTTTCCCCCAGGCTTACAATATTACAACTTTCACTGGTGGTCTACCAACCGTCTATGTACACTGCACAGGTTCCTAATCCGAGGGAAACTAATTACACCTTCAAATTTTCGGCACCCTACTCCACCAAGGGAACACCTAACAATGTCACAGATATTCTCATTCTTTAGAACCCAGAAGTTCACCGATTGTACTAAAAGTTTTTGGACACGTGTTACCGCCCTTTTGTCATCAGTTTTGAACTGTACCTATCCTATGACCATACCACTATATCTACTAGGAGACAAACCAAACTTGCTTACCTACGCTAGATTTAAGCTATCTCAATTTATATTACTTGCTGCTAGAATACATATTGCATTTAAGTGGCGGACACCTACATTGTCCTTTCAGGCATTGTTAGACAGGGTCAATAGAATATTGCTGTACAAACGCATATCAGCTATTAGGGCTGACACTTTTACGACCTTTGAGAAAGTCTGGGAACCATGGATGTCCGCCTCTCATGCCTCTGATATCTGGTATGCAATGACGCTCTGACATTACTGGAGGAGTAGGTCTCCCCATTACATGGCAAGCCCAGCCTTCTGTGTCTTTTAGGGCATCATAACATCTGGAAATATCTTGATATGTATTATTACTACCATCTGTATCCCTCGCGAACTGTCGTACTCCAAGCTTTCATATTATATTTGCGTTCTATTGTAATATATATGACATTACTGTTTGATGTCTATTGTACCTTATGCTATTTGTTTCGCTGTCGATGCAATCTTATGACAACTTCAATAAATACTTTCTTTGACACATAAAGTGCATGCAAAGTTTCCTGGCCATTTTTAGGATGTCTTGCAGATGGGTGGAAGACTTCAGGAACCGCTTGACAACCAGATTGAGCTGCCACTGGCTGACATCGAAGTTACACAGGGGAGTACTCCTGTCCGCTTGGATCATCAATAAATAGTTTATGGCCTTTCTCTGCTCGTATAGTCGGTCCAACATATGGAGGCTTGAATTCCAATGGGTGGAAACATCGCATATCATCCTATGTTGAGGGATGCCGTTCTGCCTCTGCAGCTCAAGGAGGGTGTATATATATTTATTTTGCCACTATTACACAGACAAAAAGGCTTCACAACATATAACTGCAGTGCTAAACGGCAAATATTTTTTTCTTTTTCCACTAATACACGCCACAAAAAGCTTTAGATCATATAACTGCACTGCTGAGCGGCAAATATCTTTTTTTTTCTTTTTCCACTAATACACCCCACAAAAGGATTTAGAACATATAATTGCACCACTGAACGGGAAATATATTTTTCTTTTGCCACTAATACACACCACAAAAGGCTTAAGAATAGGGATGAGCAAACCCGAACTGTATAGTTCAGGTTCGTACCGAATTTTGGGGTGTTCGTGACACGGACCTGAACTCAAACATTTACGTAAAAGTTCGGGTTCGGGTTCCTTGTTCGGCGATTTCTATGGCGCATTTTGAAAGCCTGCAAAGCAGCCAATCAACAAGCGTCATACTACTTGCCCCAAGAGGCCATCACAGCCATGCCTACTATTGGCATGGCTGTGATTGGCCAAGTGCAGCATGTGACCCAGCCTTAATTTAAGCTGGAGTCACGTTGCGCCGCACGTCACTCTGCTCTGATTAGTGTAGTGCAGCTGCTGTTAGGTTGAGATTAGGCAGGGATTAACTCAGCAAAAACACTCAATGAAGTGATCGATCTACAGCTGTGAATCATTCAACTTCTACTAGTTCTGCTAGTTAATTGCTCACTGTTTTCAGGCTGCCCAGAGTGTTTTTTTGTCACTTTTTTCTGGGGTGATCGGGGGCCATTCTGTGTCTTGTGGTGCGCAAGCACAAGCTCCCACCAAGTCCATTTATCCATCAATAGTATGGTTATTTATTTTGCTATATCCTACATCAGGGGCTTGGCTGTGCTAATTGTCACCCCTATAAACTCAGGACAGAAATTTCTATTTTTTAAATTCACTTAAAAAAATAGCAATCCCCTAAATCTGGTGTTCCAGCTGTGGCTAGCCAAGTGTAATACTGTCTGGCAAAGAATGTATTTTTTCTTCTGGGGTGAAATTCAATTTCCTAAATAGCAATACCCAAAATCAGTGGTTTCTGCTGTGGCAGGACAAGTTTTATAGTGTCCGTCAAAGGATAGCTTTTGTTCTGGGGTGAAATTCAATTGCCAAAATAGCAATACCCTAAATCAGTGGTTTAAGCTGTGGCTGGACAAGTTTCATAGTGTCCGTAAAAGTATAGCTTTTGTTCTGGGGTGAAATTCAATTGCCAAAATAGCAATACCTAAATATGGTGTTCCAGCTGTGACTGGACAAGTTTCATAATGTCCGTCAAAGGATATATTATTTTCTGGGGTGAAATTGATTTGCAAAAATAGAAATTCAGTAAATCTGGTGTTCTAGCTGTGGCTGGACAAGTAGTTTAATAGTATCTGTCTAAGGATATATTTTGTTCTGGGGTGAAATTCAATTGCCAAAATAGCAATACCGTAAATCTGGTGTTCCAGCTGTGACTGGACAAGTTTCATAGTGTCCGTCAAAGGATATATTATTTTCTGGGGTGAAATTCAGTTGCAAAAATAGAAATACAGTAAATCTGGTGTTCTAGCTGTGGCTGGACAAGTAGTTTAATAGTATCCGTCAAAGGATATATTTTGTTCTGGGTTGAAATTCAATTACCAAAATAGCAATACTGTAAATATGGTGTTCCAGCTGTGACTGGACAAGTTTCATAGTGTCCGTTAAAGGATATATTATTTTCTGGGGTGAAATTCATTTGCAAAAATAGAAATTCAGTAAATCTGGTGTTCTAGCTGTGGCTGGACAAGTAGTTTAATAGTGTCCGTCAAAGGATATATTTTGTTCTGGGGTGAAATTTAATTGCCAAAATAGCAATACCGTAAATCTGGTGTTCCAGCTGTGGCAGGACAAGTAATTTAACCCCTTAAGGACTCAGCCCTATTTCACCCTAAGGACCTGGCCATTTTTTGCAAATCTGACCAGTGTCACTTTATGTGGTGATAACTTTAAAACGCTTTTTCTTATCCAGGCCATTCTGAGACTGTTTTTTCGTCACATATTGTACTTCATAACAGTGGTAAAATAAAGTCGAAGTTCTATAATACATAGTAATACCACCAAAAAAAGTTATTGATTTACATTCCCTATATGTCGACTTCATTTATCGATCATTTTGGGAATGCTATTTCATTTTTAGGGGACGTTACAAGGCTTAGAAGTTTAGAAGCAAATCTTGAAATTTTTCAGAAATTTTCAAAAACCCACTTTTTAGGGACCAGTTCAGGTCTGAAGTCACTTTGTGAGGCTTACATAATAGAAACCACCCAAAAATTACCCCATTCTAGAAACTACACCCCTCAAGGTATTCAAAACTGATTTTACAAACGCTATTAACCGTTTAGGTTTTCCACAAGAGTTAATGGCAAATGGAGATAAAATTTCAGAATTTCGATTTTTTTGGAAAATTTTCCATTTTAATCCATTTTTTCCAGTAACAAAGCAAGGGTTAACAGCCAAACAAATCTTTATATTTATTCCCCCGATTCTGTAGTTTGCAGGAACACCCAATATGTGGTCGTAAACTGCTGTATGGCCAAACTGCAGGACGCAGAAGGAAGGGAACGCCATATGGTTTTTGGAAGGTGGATTTTGCTGGACTGGTTTTTTGACACCATGTCCCATTTGAAGCCCCCCGATGCACCCCTAGAGTAGAAACTCCATAAAAGTGACTCTATCTAAGAAACTACACCCCTCAAGGTATTCAAAACCAGTTTTACAAACTTTGTTAACCCTTTAGGTGTTTCTCAAGAGTTATTGGCAAATGGAGATGAAATTTCAGAATTTCTATTTTTTGTTACCTTGTCTCAAAAAAAGTGTAATATAGAGCAACCAAAAATCATATTTACCCTAAATTAGTACCAACAAAACTGACACCTTATCCCGTAGTTTCCAAAATGGGGTCACTTTTTTGGAGTTTCTACTGTAGGGGTACATCAAGGGGCTTCAAATGGGACATAGTGTCAAAAACCAGTCCAGCAAAATCTGCCTTCCAAAACCATATGGCGTTCCCTTCCTTCTGTGCCCTGCCGTTTGGCCATACAGCAGTTTACGACCACATATGGGGTGTTTGTGCAAACAAGAGAATCAGGGCAATAAATATTGAGTTTTGTTTGGCTGTTAACCCTTGCTTTGTTACTGGAAAAATGGATTGAAATGGAAAATTTGCAAAAAAATTGCTGTTTTGGGACCGTTTTTATTTTTTGCTATTTACATTGTTGAAGTGACAGGTTAGATTGTGTGCTATTTCTATAGAGCAGGTTGTAACAGACGCGACAATACCAAATATAACTACTTTTTAGGGGTTTTTGTTTCAGTTTTAAAAAATTATTTTTTAGTGTCTCCACATTCTGAAAGCCATAGTTTATTTTTTATTTTTTGGGCGACTGTCTTATGTAGGGGCTCATTTTTTGCGGGATGAGATGGTGGTTTGATTGGCACTATCTTGGGGTGCATGTGACATTTTGGTCGCTTGCTATTACACTTTTTATGATGTATGGTGACAAAAATGGCTTTTGACACCGTATTTATTATTATTTTTTTGATGTGTTCAGCTGAGAGGTTAGGTCATGTGTTATTTTTATAGAGCAGGTTCTGACGGACGCGGAAATACCTAATATGTATACTTTTTATTTATTTATATAAGTTTTACACAATAATATCATTTTTTAAAACAAAAATAAATCGTTTTAGTGTCTCCATAGTTTGAGAGCCAAATATATTTTTTTTTTTTTGGCGATTGTCCTATGTAGGGGCTCATTTTTTGTGGGATGAGGTGACGGTTAGATTGACACTATTTGGGGGGTCATATGAATTTTGATCGCTTGCTATTACACTTTTTGTGATGTAAGGTGACAAAAAAATGGCTTTTTGACAAAGTTTTTATTTAATTTTTTTTACAGTTTTTACTTGAGGGGTTAGGTCAGGTGATATTTTTATAGAGCAGATTCTTACGGATATGGAGATACCCAATATGTCTACTTTTTAGTTTTTATTATACATTTAACACTAAAAAGCATTTTTGAAACAAAAAAAATCATGTTTTAGTCTGAAAAGCATAGTTTTTTTATTTTCTGGCCAATTGTTTTAGGTAGGGGCTCATTTTTTGCGGGATGAGATGGCGGTTTGATTGGTACTATTTTGGGAGGCATATGCTTTTTTGATCGCTTTGTATTCCACTTTTAGTGATGTAAGGTGCCAAAAAATGGCTTATTTACACCATTTTTTTTTATGGCATTCACCTGACGAGTTCAGTCATGTGATATTTTTATAGAGCAGATTTTTACAGACGTGGCGATACCTAATATGTGTAGTGTATTTTTTATTTTTTTTTGTATTCAGTGATATGTGTTTTTTTTCATGTGGATCTGGTGTCTTTATAATACAGTACAGTACACTATATAGTGCACTGTGCTGTATTTTGTACTTTACAAAGTCTAAATAGACCTTTAGCAGGTCTATTCAGACTTTCAGCACCATGGAGAGCAGGACGCTTCTGAAAGCGTCCTGCTTCCATGGCAACCATCACCCGCTGCCATAAGAGGGCAGCGGGGTATTGAAGGAGAGGGAGTGGAGCCCCCTCCCTCTGCGATCCCATCCTGTTGGGGGGCTGCAAAGGCACAGCAGCCCCCCGATGGGAGAGGGAGCTCCCTCCCTGTTAACCCTTCCATACCGCGGTCCGTACGGACCGTGGTACGGAAGGGGTTAAACGGCTGGCATCTGATCAAGCACAGATGACAGCCGTTTCTATCAGAGTGTCAGCAATGTGCTGACACTCTGATAGATCCACTAGACACCAGGGAAACATTACAGAGGAGTCGGGCGGGGGATCGCAATCGCGATCCTGGCCGCCGCACCGCCCGCCTCCCGCCACCTGCAACCACCCCCCCTGCACCCCCACAGCCACAATATGATTGGGGGCTGCAGGGGGGGGTTAAAAATAAACACTTTGGGGGCATTAACCCTCTGATCCCCGCGGTCACAGACCGCGGGGATCAGAGATTGCACAAAGCGCTGCAAACCGCAGGTCTGAATTGACCTGCGGTTTGCAGCGATCGCCGATATGGGGGGGTCACAGGACCCCCCTGGGCATTGTAACAAGGTACCTGCTGAATGATTTCAGCAGGTACCTTGTTCCGATCACTGCCGGCTGAGCAGCAGTGATCGGAACTACTCATGACGTACCTGTACGTCATGGGTCCTTAACCACATCAGCCCCCCTAGCTTAAACACCCTTAATGACCAGGCCACTTTTTACAATTCCGCACTACACTACTTTCACCGTTTATTGCTCCGTCATGCAACTTACCACCCAAATGAATTTTACCTCCTTTTCTTCTCACTAATAGAGCTTTCATTTGGTGGTATTTCATTGCTGCTGACATTTTTACTTTTTTTGCTATTAATCAAAAATGACCGAAATTTTTGCAAAAAAATGACATTTTTCACTTTCTGTTGTAAAATTTTTCAAAAAACTACATTTCTATATAAATTTTTCTCTAAATTTATTGTTCTACATGTCTTTGATAAAAAAATCCAATAAGTGTATATTTATTGGTTTGGGTAAAAGTTATAGCGTTTACAAACTATGGTGCAAAAAGTGAATTTCGGCATTTTGAAGCAGCTCTGACTTTCTGAGCGCCTGTCATGTTTCTTCAGGTGCTAGAATGTCAGGATAGTATAAATACCCCCAAATCACACCATTTTAGAAAGAAGACACCCCAAAGTATTCACGGAGGGGCATGGTGAGTTCATGTATCATTTCATTTTTTTCACAAGTTAGCGGAAAATGACACTTTCTGAGAAAAAAAAAAAAGTTTCAATTTCTGATAACTTCTGGCAAAAAAAAAAAATCTCAGACGGACTCACTATGCCCCTCAGTGAATACCTTGGGGTGTCTACTTTCCGAAATGGGGTCATTTGTGGGGTGTGTTTACTGTTCTGGCATTTTGGGCGGGGCTAAATTGTGAGCCGCAATGTAAAACCTAAAGGTACTCGTTGGAATTTGGGCCCTTTGCACTCAGGCTGCAAAAGTGTCACTCATGTGGTATCGCCGTACTCAGGAGAAGTAGGGCAATGTGTTTTGGGGTGTATTTTTACATACACCCATGTTGAGTGAGAGAAATATCTCTGTAAATTGTCAACTTTGTATAAAAATTTTTAAAAGTTGTAGTTTACAGAGATATTTTTCACACAAAGTATGGGTATATATAAAAATACACCCTAAAACACATTGCCCTACTTCTCCTGAGTACGGCGATACCACATGTGTGCCACTTTTTGCAGCTTGGATGCGCAAAGGGCCCTAAAACCAATGAATATCTTTAGGATTTCACAGGGCATTTTTACGCATTTGGATTCCAGACTTCTTCTCACGCTTTAGGGGCCCCTAAAATGCCAGGACAGTATAAATACCCCACATGTGACCCCATTTTGGAAAGAAGACACCCCAAGGTATTCTGTGAGGGGTATGGTGAGTTCATGTAAAATTTTATTTTTGTCACAAGTTAGTGGAATATGAGACTTTGTTTTTTTTGTTTTTTTTTGTTTGTTTTTACAATTTCCGCTGACTTGTGCCAAAAATAAAAATTCTGTGGACTCACCATGCCCCTCACAGAATACCTAGGGGTGTCTTCTTTCCAAAATGGGGTCACATGTGGGGTATTTATACTGTCCTGGCATTTTAGGGGCCCCTAAAGCGTGAGAAGAGTCTGGAATCCAAATGCGTAGAAATGCCCTGTGAAATCCTAAAGGTACTCATTGGTTTTAGGGCCCCTTTGCACCCAGGCTGCAAAAAGTGTCACTCATGTGGTATCGCCGTACTCAGGAAGTAGGGCAATGTGTTTCGGGTGTATTTTTACATATACCCATGCTGCGTGTGAGAAATATCGCTGTAAACGACAACTTTTTAAATTTTTTTATTCAAAGTATGTCAATTTACAGAGATATTTCTCTCACCCAGTATGGGTATATGTAAAAATACACCCCAAAACACATTGCCCTACTTCTCCTGAGTACGGCGATACCACATGTGTACACTTTTTGCAGCCAAGATGCGCAAAGGGCCCTAATTCCAATGAGTACCTTTTAGGAGGGCATTTTTACGCATTTTCTTTCTCACGCTTTAGGGCCCTAAAATGCCAGGGCAGTATAAATACCCCACATGTGACCCCATTTTGGAAAGAAGACACCCCAAGGTATTCCATGAGGGGCATGGCGAGTTCATAGAAGATTTTTTTTTGGCACAAGTTAGTGGAAATTGATTTTTATTGTTTTTCTCACAAAGTCTCCCTTTCCGCTAACTTTTGACAAAAAGTTTAATTTTTCATGGACTCATTATGCCCCTCAGCGAATACCTTGGGGTGTCTTCTTCCAAAATGGGGTCACATGTGGGTATTTATACTGCCCTGGCATTTTAGGGGCCCTAAAGTGTTGGAAGAAAATGCGTAAAAATGCCCTTCCTAAAAGGTACTCGTTGAATTTGGCCCTTTGCATCTTGGCTGCAAAAGTGTCACTCATGTGGTATCGCCGCACTCAGAGAAGTAGGGCAATGTGTTTGGGTGTATTTTACATATACTCATGCTGGGTGAGAGAAATATCTCTGTAAATTGACAACTTTGAATAAAAAATTTAAAAAGTTGTCGTTTACAGCGATATTTCTCACACCCAGCATGGGTATATGTAAAAATACACCCCAAACCACATTGCCCTACTTCTCCTGAGTACGGCGATACCACATGTGTGACACTTTTTTGCAGCCAAGATGTGCAAAGGGGCCCTAAAACCAATGAGTACCTTCAGGATTTCACAGGCCATTTTTACGCATTTGGATTCTCACGCTTTAGGACCACTAAATTGCCAGGGCAGTATAAATACCCCACATGTGACCCCATTGTGGAAAGGAGACACCCCAAGGTATTCAGTGAGGGGCATGGCGAGTTCACAGAAAAAAAAAATTTGGCACAAGTTAGCGGAAATTGTTTTTTTTTTTGTTTTTTTTTACAGTCTCATATTCCACTAACTTGTGACAAAAAATAAAATTTTGCATGAACTCACCATACCCCTCACGGAATACCTTGGGGTGTCTTTTTTCTAAAATGGGGTCACATGTGGGGTTTTTGTACTGCCCTGGCATTTGAGGGTCTCCGCAGTCATTACACGTATGGCCAGCATTAGGAGTTTCTGCGATTCTCCTGAGCATACGGGTAATGAGATTTTTTTTTCCGTTCAGCCTCTGCGCTGAAAAAAAAATGAACGGCACAGATTTTTTCATTCGCATCGGTCAATGTGGATGAAAAATCTCTGCCAAAATCAGTGACTGCGGTGCGGTGGGCTGGGCGCTAACTAACTGGTGGTGATAGGGGACCCTTATGCCCCATTCACACGTCCGCAATTCTGTTTGCGGAACGGAATTGCGGACCCATTCATTTCTATGGGGACAGACTTTGTCCCGCTCGGATCCGGAATTACGGATCCGCGCTTCCGGGTCTGCACTTCCGTTTCTGCAAAAATATAGAACATGTCCTTTTCTTGTCCGCACTGCGTACAAGAAAAAGCATTTTCTATATAGTTCTGGCAATGTGCGGATCTGCAAAATGCGGAAAGCACATTGCCTGTGTCCGTGTTTTGAGGATCTGCGGATCGGATCCGCGGATCGGATCCGCGGATCCGTGAATCCACGGATCCGTGAATCCACGGATCCGCAAAACACATATGGACGTCTGAATGGAGCCTTACAAGGGGTGTGATCAATGACAGGGGGTGATCAGGGGGTCTAGATGGGGTGATCAAGGGGTTAATAGGTGAGGGGGTGGGGGGTTAGTGTAGTGTTTGGTGCAACTTTACTGTAGTTACCTGGTCCTCTGGTGGTCGATCCCAGTAAATGGGACCACCAGAGGACCAGGTAGCAGCTATATCAGACGCTGTTCATAAAACAGCGTCTGATATAGCAGTTTGATGCGATTTTATTCGCATCTACAGCCTGCCAGCGATGGATCATCGCTGGCAGGCTGTAGCCGAACTGCTGTGCCGCGCTTCCCTGTGAACGCGCGCGCGTTCACAGGAAATCTCGCCTCTCGCGAGATGACGCGCCGATGCGTCGGAACAGAGCTACAGGGCCGCCCGCAGGACGCATCCCTGCGTTAGGCGGTCCTGTAGCGGTTAAGGACTCAGAAACCATGACGTACAGGTAAGTCATGTGTCCTTAAGAGGTTAATAGTATCCGTCAAAGGATATATTTTGTTCTGGGTTGAAATTCAATTACCAAAATAGCAATACCATAAATCTGGTGTTCCAGCTGTGACTGGACAAGTTTCATAGTGTCCATCAAAGGATATATTATTTTCTGGGGTGAATTTCATTTGCAAAAATAGAAATTCAGTAAATCTGGTGTTCTAGCTGTGGCTGGACAAGTAGTTTAATAGTATCTGTCAAAGGACATATTCTGTTCTCGGGTGAAATTCAATTGCCATAATAGCAATACCCAAAATCTGATGTTCTAGCTGTTGCAGGCCAAGTGTAAATCTGTCCGTAATAGGGTATATTACACTCAGCGTGCATCTCCAAGTGTATTTCTTTCTGTTAAAGGGTATATTACAGTAAGTGTTACAATACAGCATAATCCTTTACATTTGCACACACTGTTTTTCATCTCTAAGTGAATTTCTTTCCGTTAAAGGGTATATTACACAAGTGTTAAAATACAAGGGCTGAAAGCATAATCCTATATATTTTTTCACACGCTACTGTGCATCTCCAAGTGTAAATCTGTCTGTAAAAGGATACCTTTCATCCAAGGCCTAAATACTAGGCATACAATTGATATTCCCCTAAATCTGTGGTTACTGCAGTGCCTGGATTAGTGTAATATGGTACATAAATAGATAGTGTTAGGTGCCTGTAAAAAAAAGGCCTGAATTTGAATTCAATACATTGGGCCAAATTATTTTTTTCTTATTGTGGTGAACGGTAACAATGAGGAAAACATCTAGTAAGGGACGCGGAGATGGTCATGGTGTTGTTAGTGGACCCTCATGTGCTGGGAGAGGACATGGCCGTTCTGCAACAGCCACACGTCCTAGTGTACCAACTACCTCAGGTTCCAGTACCCGCCCGAATTTACAGCGATATTTGGTGGGGCCCAATTCCGTTCTAAGGATGGTAAGGCCTGAGCAAGTACAGGCGCTAGTCAATTGTGTGGCTGACAGTGGATCCAGCATGTTCACAACATAATCTCCCACCCAGTCTTCTGCTGAAAGCGCACAGTTGGCGCCTGAAAACCAAGCCCATCAGTCTGTCACATCACCCCCAAGCATATCAGGACAACTGTCTGAGCCTCAAGTTATGCAGCAGTCTCTTATGCTGTTTGAAGACTCTGCTGGCAGGGTTTCACAAGGGAATCCACCTAGCCCTTCCCCAGTGGTGGAAGACATAGAATGCACTGATGCACAACCACTTATTTTTCTTGATGATGAGGACATGGGAATACCACCTCATCAGAGTCTGCACGTCTCTGATGATGACAAAACACAGGTGCCAACTGCTGCATCTTATTGCAGTGTGCAGCCCGAACAGTAGGTCAGGGAGGAAGAATGTGTGGAAGACGATGCAGGGGATGATGAGGTCCTAGACCCCCACATGGAATGAAGGTCATGCCACTGACTTTCATAGTTCAGAGGAAGAGGCAGTGGTGAGACCGAGCCAACAGCATAGCAAAAGAGGGGCAAAAGCAGAACAGCCGCCGCCAAGAGAGTTCGCCTGCTACTGGCCACCGCCACCAGGGACCAAGCACACCAAAGGCAGCTTCAAGGAATTCCCTGGCATGGCACTTCTTCAAACAATGTGCTAACGACAAGACCCGAGTGGTTTGCACGCTGTGCCATCAGAGCCTGAAGGGAGGCATTAACGTTCTGTACCTTAGCACAACCTGCATGACCAGGTATCTACATGCAAAGCATGAACTGCAGTGGAGTAAACTCCTTAAAAACAAGAACTCACTCAGGCTCCCCCTGCTCCCTCTTCTGCTGCTGCTTCTGCCTATTCCTCCGCCTCGGGAGAAATGTTGGCACCTGCTGCCCACCAATATGTTTGGGAAACAGGTCCCACACCGCGCTTGAGTTGTGGCGGGGTATTGAACAACAGAGCGACGAGTGGTTGCTGCTGGTGGTCCTCAAGCCTGGCCTGGTGGTGTGTGACAATGGGCGAAATCTCGTCGCAGCTCTGGGACTAGCCGGTTTGACACACATCCGTTGCCTGGCGCATGTGCTGAATTTGGTGGTGCAGAAGTTCATTCACAACTACCCCGACATGTCAGAGCTGCTGCATAAAGAGCGGGCTGTCGGGTTTATAATAATCCAATTAAGAATTATTAATTATGGTCATAAAATAATTAATCATAATTTTTTTCATAACTTCTCGAAATTATGACCTGGTGAATTGTAGATAATCCAATCGATACAATTCACATCTGAGGCCGACTATTTCCTCAGATAATAAGTTCTTTTCATGAGAGATGACATTAATGCTAAAGATGTAGTTTTGACATTAAATAATACGCAGATATTATAAAAATATGCAGATTTTATTAGTTACACGATTATAAACAAATAGGTATATAAACACGATTATATATGCCAAGGAATATATATGGCAATGATATATGAAGCATTACAAGCTTATCATAAGTAAATAAAAAATGATATATGCCAATTAATATATATGGCATTGATATCAGGCACTAGAAGCTTCACAATAAGTAAATAAACACATGTGGGTAAGAGCAGCTTGTCACATTATAACAAAGCTATTTGGTTAGGATATCAAAACAAGAAGTTAAATTACAGTATATACATCACTTCTGTTCAGAGGAAACCTCATGATATCAGGATGGGCATGTCTAATCCTAGACACCAATATCGAATGCTAACTACATTCTGCCCTCCTCTAACCAACTACACCTCACATGACTTCAGGAATGGGCAAATCCATCCAAGGATATAACTTAGAAGAGATAACTGTATCCTTCCGCCCTATCCTGGACTACTTTCATATCTGTATAACCTGGTAAGACTATTAAGACAACAGACATTGGAAGAACTTGGAACAAATCTTCCAGTGGGAATTTATCATCTAGCTTGGCGAAGAATGCTACTATCAATATATCTATATCTATGCATATATGTATGCAATCATTTAATACTCTGATAAATTATGAAACTTTATTCTTCTGCAGGTAGAATGAAGGCTCACAATTATTCTATATCTAAGACTACATCTCATATAAAGAGATGATAAATAAATTAATATGTTTGCCAACATAGATGCTATGATTTTACCCACATTATCTAAATAGTTTTAATAAAATGAAACATCATTCTTTGTGTTTCTTACCAAGTCCTAGCAGGAATCTCACTTCTGCTCCTAGGAAAGCTGGATGGTCCATCACCATGGCTTTCATCTTGGGTGTTGGCTCCTGGAATGCTATGCTTCCTCCTTTGTTCCTTAGCTTTCCTCGTTCTTGCCTCTCTCCTTTCTCCTTCCCTGAGGCTCATCTATCTAGGGTAATTATCTCCCTTGTAATCTAACATTACCACCCCCTGGATTAGTATTCTCCAATCAATTAAGGGGTGTAAACATATGTAATAAGATCCTATGAGATCATGTTTACCCATAATGCAACTATGGAGGATGGTGTAACGATATCCGTCTCGGGATGGCACTGTTGTGCAAGCTATTAACACCATACCATAAAGACTTAACTAGGGTATTTTTGCATCATATACATTTGACCCTCGTCGTCGTAAATCAGAGATAAGGATAAATGTAGACATTTTGTATCAACTAAAGATAGACAACTTGGAGTCTCATTGACACTATTGATCTATGGGCCATTATGGTATGAATGGGCCTTGTTCTCTAAGACATGTCTGGAGAATCCAGTGTACTCCCTTACAGATAAGACCACATTTGTGGCAATAACTCTTAAGACACAATACTCTCTGTATTTTTACACAGATTGAGCTTGGCATGACTTCATCTTGGCCTGTTTCTACCACACAGCAAAACTTTAGCTCAAACTGTTTCTTAAAGACAATGAGCATGCATTTTGAATATAATATGACCAGGTATCAATATATATACCTATGAAAATGCCCGACAGGGCCGTCTGTGCGCCCTTCCGGCGTTCACATCCTGCCGCTGCTCGCCTGTCTGCGCTACAGCTAGACTTCGGCGTTCCCGCTCACAGCCCCATATGCGACGTGCCCACCAGGTGGAACTCCACCTTGCACATGCTGGAGAGACTGTGCGAGCAGCAGCAAGTCAAAGTGGAGTTTCAGCTGCAGCACACACGGGTCAGTCGCACTGCGGAACAGCACCACTTCACCACCAATGGCTGGGCGTCCATGCGAGACCTGTGTGCCCTGTTGCGCTGTTTCTAGTACTCCACAAACATGGCCACTGGCGATGACGCCGTTATCAGCGTTATAATACCACTTCTATGTCTCATTGAGAAAACACTTAGGGCGATGATGGAAGAGGAGGTGGCCCAGGAGTAGGAGGAGGAGGAAGAGGGGTCATTTTTAGCACGTTCAGGCCAGTCTCCTAGAAGTGGCTCAAAGGGAGGTTTTTTGCAACAGCGGAGGCCAGGTACAAATCTGGCCAGCCAGGCCCACTACTGGAGGACGAGGAGGACGAGGATGAGGAGGAAGTGGAGGAGGATGAGGATAAAGCATGTTAACAGCGAGGTGGCACCCAATTCAGCTCGGGCCCATCACTGGTGAGTGGCTGGGGGGAAACGTAGGACGATAACAATACGCCTCCTGCAGAGGACAGCTTGTCCTTACCTCTGGGCAGCCTGGCACACATGAGCGACTACATGCTGCAGTGCCTGCGCAACAACAGCAGAGTTGCCCACATTTTAACGTGTGCTGGTTTGCCACCCTGCTGGATCCCCGGTGCAAACACAATCCCACAGGACTTGTCCATCCCTTGTGCAGATTAGACATTTATAACTACCTCTCCTTAACCATATATTCTTTGACTCCAGTTCACTTCTTCAGTCAATCCTTTTTTTTTAATTTTACCATTATATTGCGGGGCAACCCAAAGTTGAATGAACCTCTCCTCCGTCTGGGTGCCAGGGGCCTAAATATCGTAAAGTGGCCTGTTCCATTGGTGGGTGACATGAAGCCTGATTCTCTGCTATGGAACCTATCTCCTCTGTCTGGGTGTTGGGGCCTAAACAAGTAAAAGTGTCCTCCTCCATTGGTGGGTAAGATGAAGCTTTATTCTCTGCTATGGGACCTCTCTCCTTTGTCTGGGTGATGGGGCCTGAATAAGGAAAAGTGGCCTTTCCATTGGTGGGTGACATGAAGCCTGATTTTCTGCTATGCCTCCTCTCTCCTCTGTCTGGGTGCTGGGGCCTAAACAAGTAAAAGTGGCCTTCTCCATTGCTGGGTGACATGAAGCCTGATTCTCTGCTATGGGACCTCCCCCCAATTGATATTGGTTAATTTTTATTTATTTTATTTTATTTTAATTCATTTCCCTATCCACATTTGTTTGCAGGGGATTTACCTACATTTTGCTGCCTTTTGCAGCCCTCTAGCCCTTTCCTGGGCTATTTTACAGCCTTTTTAGTGCCCAAAAGTTCGGGTCCCCATTGACTACAATGGGGTTCGGGTTCGGGGTGAAGTTCAGGTCGAGTTCGGATCCCGAACCCGAACATTTTCGGGAAGTTCGGCCAAACTTCTCGAAACCGAACATCCAGGTGTTCGCTCAACTCTACTTAAGAACATATAACTGCTCCACTGAACGGCAAATATATTTTTCCTTTTTCCACTAATACATGCCAAAAAAGGATTTAGAACGTATCATTGCGCTGCTAAAAAGCAAATATATATATTTTTTTCCATTCATACACGCCACAAAAGGCTTTAGTACATAGAATTGCACCGCTGAATGGCAAATATACAGCATATATATTTTTTCCTCTAATACACGCCACAAAAGGCTTCAGAACATGTTACTGCACTGCTGATTGGCAAATATATATTTTTCTTTTTCCACTAATAAATGCCACAAAAGGCTTTAGAACATATAACTGCACCGCTGAACCACAATTATATATATTTTTTTGCCACTAATCCATGCCACAAAAAGCTTTAAAACATATAACTGCACCGTTGAACAGCAAATATATTTTTATTTTGCTAGTATTACACGACAAAAAAGGCTTTAGAACATATAACTGCACGGCTGAACAGCAAATATATTTTTATTTTTTCACTATTACACAACATAAAAGGCATTAGAACATGTAACTGCACAGCTGAACGGCAAATATATTTTTTCTTTTTCCATTAATACACCCCAAAAAAGGCTTTAGAACATATAACTGCACCTCTGAACGGCAATTATATATTTTTTTGCCACTAATACATGCCACAAAAGGCTTTAAAACATATAACTGCATCGTTGAGCAGCAAATATATTTTTATTTTTCCAGTATTACACGGCAAAAAAGGCTTTAGAACATATAACTGCACGCCTGAACAGCAAATATATTTTTATTTTTTCACTATTACACAACAAAAAGGGCTTTTGATCATGTAACTGCACCGCTGAATGGCAAATATACTTTTTATTTTTTCACTAATACACGCCACAAAAGGCTTTAAAACATATAACTGCGCCGTTTAATGGCAAATATATTTTTCTTTTGCCACTAATACATGCCCCAAAAAGGCTTTAGAACATATAATTTTAGCACATCACCACACAAAGGCTAATAGCCCTTTTTTCCTATTAATACAAGCCAAACAATGCTTTAGAACATATAACTACAACGCACAAGGACAAATTAGACACCCTAATAACAGGAACGGTTTCCTGAAATTACAGAGCTGTGTAATGGCAATTTAGATCCCCAGTCAGTGTAGCACGGTGTAATAGGATTGTTCCTATAACCCAGGCTGTAACCTCCCCAACTGAATCCTTTTCAACATAAATGCTGTGGAATGATTCCTTCCTATACTTTCCCTACACCTTGAATGATTTTTCCCTGCACTTGTGAATAGTTTTTTTAGCACAATTAAGTTTTTTCTAGCACTGTCCCTAGAGCCTGCTGACGTCTCTCCCTGCACTAAGTACACTGGGAAATGGCAGAATGCAAGATGGTTGAGGCTATTTATAGGGCTGTGACATCACAGGGCTGGCTGGCTGCTGATTGGCTGCATGCATGGCATTATGGGTGATCCCACCTTCCCAGAGTTGTTTCCTCCATGTCCTAACAAGTACATCAATCAGCTATTTCGGGAAAAAATGCAATTCGTTACCACGAATCCCGAGGAAATTCGGATTCAATGTGAATCAAATAAAACCTGAGATTCGGATCGAATTCCACTAAGTTAACTTTGATTCGCTCATCTCTATGACAACGCTAAAAAAACAGCATTCTAAAGGCTGAATAAATGAATTTGCAATATTTGTATACAGTTACACTTATAGGGTGGACCCCCAGAGTCAGTTCTACTTGTGGGCTCTAGGCACCCCAGTCCCACACTGATTGAGCATGTTCTATAACATATAGCCTTTCCTACTATTTACTAGAAAAATTATGTAAACTATGCTTTAATTAGCACATACCTTATTTTTTAATATATATTTGTATTTGCATCAAGGGTGTAACTACCGGGGAAGCAGGGGAAGCGGCTGCTTCGGGGCCCGGGCTGACAAGGGGCCCGGCACCAGGCAGCGCGTGTCCTCTCTCCCCTCTACTTCCCCGGTAATCTGCTGCTGCGCCAATTGCTGACTAAGACTCACACTGTCTCAGACTCAGTCAGCTGTGCTGTCTGTCTGCTGTGCCGGGCCCCCCCTCCCTACCGCCCCTTCACAGTTTGCCCCGCCCCGCTGCTTAGGCTTACATTGCTGCCTGCAGCCTCTGGCTCTGTGGTGGGCGGGCCTGAGTCAGGCCCTCCCACCACTGACGGCAGGGCCGTTTCTTGGACTAGAGGGGGGGCGGGTGTCCGCCTGTCACAAGGGGGGCGCTGGAGCTGGCCATACAATCCCCTCCCCTCCGATTCGCTGCCGTGCCCGCCCGCTCACTAAATCTATCCAGCAGTCTGCTGGCAGCAGTGTCATACTGTCCCCCTCCACTCTGGCTGACTCTGGCTGCGGGATGCTGGGCCTGGTGCTGGGCGCCGGCTACTGTCCACATAGGGGCGGTGATTGTTGGACCCGGCGGAGGCGGAGCACAGGCTGGGAGTGCAGCAGAGGTGACGCCATCATGTCACGCTGCGTGCCTGCCCGCGTGACTGTGTCTGCTATACCACAGCACCAACCACTCACAGGAACTCTGCCCTGGCCCCGAGCTGTGCTAACTGAGTAAGTTCTAAAAAAAAAAAAAAAAGTATGTACCCTATACCCTACCTGGCCTGCCACAATGCTATCCCAGCCCCTCCTCAGTTATACCCCTGTAATGTACCCTCAGTTATAATTTACCCTGATACCCCTCAGTTATATATTTTATAACTGAGTGGTATCAGTTATGCAGGGGTAATATAACTGAGGAGCGCTATCAGGGGTATAATGTCCCCTGATAGGCCTCCTGAGTTATATTACCCCTGTATAATAATGTACCCTGATGCCCCTTAGTTATATTACCCCAGCGGGTAATAAAACTAAGTGGTATCAGGGTACATTATTATACAGGGTAATATAATTCAGGAGGTCTATCAGACATTATACAGGGTAATATAAGTTATATTACCTCTGTATAATGTGCCCTGATACCCCTCCTCAGTTATATTACCCCTGTATAACTGATACCACTCAGTTATATAATATAACTGAGGGGTATCTGGGTAAATTATACAGGGAGGGGTAATATAACTAATGGTATCAGGGTACATTATTATACAGGGGTAATATAACTGAGGAGGGCTATCGGGACATTATTCAGGGGTAATATAACTGTTATATTACCCTTGTATAATATCTGATAGGCCTCCTGAGTTATATTACCCTGTATAATAATGTACCCTGATACCATTAGTTATATTACCCCTCCCTGTATAATTTACCCAGATACCCCTCAGTTATATTATATAACTGAGTGGTATCAGTTATACAGGGGTAATATAACTGAGGAGGGGTATCAGGGCACATTATACAGAGGTAATATAACTGTTATATTACCCTGTATAATATCTGATAGGCCTCCTGAGTTATATTACCCCTGTATAATAATGTACCCTGATACTACTTAGTTATATTACCCCTTGTTACCTCATGTACAGAGTCTGAAGAGGAAGAACGAAAAACCATACTGCCCAGTGGACGGCGTGTTCTTAGACCTAGCCCCCAGCCGAAGTCGTGTCTGAGATCCCCAAGGTCAAAGCCAAGTAATTGTAAGTTTTCATGTGGAGTATGTTTATGGTATACACATATAGCCTACACTGTGCCACACAATATACAGTATACCGCTACACTGTGTAGGGGTTATACTGTATATTGTACAGCATGGCGCAGGGGTTATATTGTCCGGCATGGTGTAACCTCCATACATTTTATGTACAGTATACAGTAATCCTTGCACCTTGCCATACAATATACAGTAGGGGGAAGGATGGGGCCCAGCAATTGGCAGGCAGTGGCGATGGGCCATATATATATATAGAAAAAGGCGCAGGTAGCAGCACTCAAATAGCGGGAAATTGGGTGCAATTCCTGTCGTCCCTGGATCGGGATCAGCAAATTTTTAGATGAAGGAAAGGCAGCACTCCGTGGATACGTGGAAAATGGATCCTTTATTCCATACTGTGCACAGTATGGAATAAAGGGATCCATTTTTTACACGTATCCACGGAGTGCTGCTTTTTCCATTTATATATATATATATATATATATATATATATATATATATATTCTCGTGACTTGCCAAAGGAGTGGGGTTTACACAAGAGGCGGGGGGGGAGTGAAACGCGCAGGGGGGGGGGCCCATACAAAAATTTGCTGTGGGGCCCAGTCATTTCTAGCTACGCCCCTGATTTGCATGCTAGTGTTTAACTACTTTTTGTGCATATTCTTTATTTAATTACCTTTGCAATTAAAAATGAATACGACCTTGTAAATAACATAATCTGTAATCTACAGTACTATAAACTTGTACTGAAAAGTAGTTACAGCTTTTGAAATATTTATCTTACACTGGTGTGCTATTTACTGGCTATGTAAAGCCCTGCTCAGAATTACTGTGACATAATCAAGCTGTTATTGGACATGTTGTTTAAAGCAGAATTAGTAGCAACTCAAAAGGTTTTTCAAGCTAAGGAATGTTGCTCTTGGCAAATTACGTGTAGGTTATTTGCTGTTCTGATTGCTGCAACTCCTTGTGTTAGTGACAACAAAATGACTATTAAATGCAAAAGTACCTTAATTATTCACTACATGTTATTACTTGCATAACTTTGGTATTATTCACATTTATGATACATTTTATGTCATGTCTAGTCGATATATTTTTGTTTGTAAGAAAAGGTATAGTATAGTAAAACGATCCAAAATTTTAACGTTCTAATGTTTCAACTGTTTTGTCATTTGTATCTTATAAGAACAACATTGATCACATATTTTCCTTAAAAATATCAGCCATATGTCTGGCCTGAATGTAATTATTGCAGATTTAATGTAACTTATACTTTTCAACTGTATATAACCATTGATAAAACAGTGACTTAGGGTTGATCGGCTCTTGTCAATATTTCACCACTCTTCATTTTTCTGGGTAGTGTTTTAACCAAGTATCCCACTTTTTTTAAATAAAGGCACTTTGTATGTATGAAATATGTTTAGGTAAAAGTGCCTTTATTAATCCATTTTTTCAAATAGTTACATTGATTATTTATAAATGAGTTTTATATTTTAACATACAAATATAATAAAATATTTTTGACTATGCCTATATTTCTTTTTACTTTTACTTGTTTATTTTAGTGATGAGCGGGGGTTGCCATATTCGATTTCGCAATATTTCGCAAATATTCGATTGCATATTCATCATATATTCGTCAAAATTGAATATTCGTCATTATTCTATATATTGAAAAAATGTTATGCGAATTTATATTCGCATTGAGAATTAAACTTAGAGCTGAGTTCCAAATGATTGTAACTTATATTGCTAGAATTGACGAAGATAACGAATATCATGAATATAGCACTATATTCTCAATCTTCGTTATATTGTAGCAGGACAACCATAAGGAACTGAGCTCTAAGTTTTATTTGCAATGCGAACATATACTCGCATTGCGAATTCAACTTAAAGCTGGGTTCCTAATTGTTGCATTGCTAGAATATAACGAATAGCACAAATATATCACTATATTCTCAATTTTCGTTATATACTAGCAACAAACATTAGGAACTCAGCTCTAAGTTTCATTCGCGAATCGAACATATAATCGCATTGCAAATTGATCTTAGAGCTAAGTTCCTAATGGTTGTATTGCTAGAATATAACGAAGATGACGAATATCACGAATTCAAGAATATAGCACTATATTCTCAATCTTCGTTATATTCTAGCAACAACCATTAGGAACCCAGCTCTAAGTTTCATTCGCGAAGCGAGCATATAATCGCATTGTGAATTGATCTTAGAGCTAAGTTCCTAATGGTTGTATTGCTAGAATATAAGGAAGATGACGAATATCATGAATTCAAGAATATAGCACTATATTCTCAATCTTCGTTATATTCTATCAACAACCATTAGGAACCCAGCTCTAAGTTTCATTCGCGAATCGAACATATAATCGCATTGCAAATTGATCTTAGAGCTAAGTTCCTAATGGTTGTATTGCTAGAATATAACGAAGATGACGAATATCACGAATTCAAGAATATAGCACTATATTCTCAATCTTCGTTATATTCTAGCAACAACCATTAGGAACCCAGCTCTAAGTTTCATTCGCGAAGCGAACATATAATCGCATTGCGAATTGATCTTAGAGCTAAGTTCCTAATGGTTGTATTGCTAGAATATAAGGAAGATGACGAATATCATGAATTCAAGAATATAGCACTATATTCTCAATCTTCGTTATATTCTAGCAACAACCATTAGGAACCCAGCTCTAAGTTTCATTTGCGAAGCGAACATATAATCGCATTGCGAATTGATCTTAGAGCTAAGTTCCTAATGGTTGTATTGCTAGAATATAACGAAGATGACGAATATCACGAATTCACGAATATAGCACTATATTCTCTATCTTCGTTATATTCTAGCAACAACCATTAGGAACTCAGCTCTAAGTAGATTTCGCAATGCGAACATATACTCGCATTGCGAATTCAACTTAGAGCTGGGTTACTAATGGTTGGCTTGCTAGAATATAACGAAGATTGAGAATATAATTCGTGATATTCGTTATATTCTAGCAATACAACCATTAGGAACACAGATCTAAGTTGATTTTGCAATGCGAGTAATTCAGGTTATATTAATCTCATTGCGATTACAACTTAGTCAAATTTGTGAGATGTGATTCTGACATCCGCATTTTAGCATGGAGGCGTTGCCATGCACACGGGAAGTCTGCAGAAGTGGCAACGGGCATTGACTGGAGCGGGCAGGGAGCCAGGAATCCTCCGGACTGGTAAGAACAGCTTTTGGGAAGTGGGAAGACAACCAGAGAGCAACAAGGATTAACAACTTAAAAATATATAAAAAATGAATATTTGAAATAGCGAATATATGGCGCTATATTCGCAATATTCGTGAATTTGTGAAGTGCCGATATTGGCAAACAAAATTCTCTATTCGAACATCCGCGTTCAACACTAGTTTATTTTTTAATGAAAACCCAGTTATACCGCTACTTTGGGATATGTAAACTTCTATATTGGAAAAAAATGCTCAGGAGCTATAAACATAAATTAAGATATCAATCAACACAGAGTTTTGACCAGAAAAACAGAAACAAATGGCTTGTGTGAACAGTCTATTTATGAGCCCCTACAGAGTTTACTAGGTCTCAATCAGCTCACCAAGTCGCAGCATTTCCTTACCTCTGGACTGTGCATGTCATGGAGAGTAAGAAATCCACAGCCTTCTGTCATAATGGTGGTTCACCTGTACTGTCCATGCCAGTGTCGGCTGCTGGTGGGAGAAATTTAGGGCCATTTCTAGGTATATATTGCACAAGGTACGGACAAGTCCTGTGGGATCCATGCCTGGTTCATTTTAATGAACATGAGCTTGTCCACATTGGCTTTGGACAGGCGGCTGCGCTTATCTGTGATAACACCCCCTGTTGTGCTAAACACACGTTCAGACAATACACTGGCTGCAGGGCAGGCCAGCACCTCCAAGGCGTAAAGGGCAAGCTCAAGCCATGTGCCCAATTTGGAGACCCAAAAGTTGAATGGGGCAGACCCGCAGTCAGTACATGTAGGCGTGTGCACACATACTGTTCCACCATGTTGCTGAAATACTGCCTCCTGCTAAGACGTTCCATATCAGCTGGTGGTGATGGTTGTTGTGGGGTGCTGACAAAGCTTTTCCACATTTTGGCAATGCTAAGCCTGCCTTCTGAGGTCCTGGTGGTGCCCCAGCTGCGTTGGCGACTTCATCCTCCTCCTCTGCCTTCACCTTGTGCTTCCACTGAGACCCCGGTATCAGGTGGGAATGCCATCAGCAACCCATCTACCGGCATGCGCTGGTAGACGCGCATCTTCCGATCACGCTCCAGTAAGGGAATTAAGGACGGCACGTTGTCCTTGTAACGTGGATCTAGCAGGGTGGCCACCCAGTAATCAGCACTGGTTAGAATAAGGGCAACTTGGCGGTCATTGCGCAGTCACTGCAGCATGTAGTGTGCCAGGCTGCCCAGAGGAAATTAGAAGCTGTCCTCTGTGGGAGGTGCATTGTCTGTGTCCTCTGTATCCCCCCTGCCACACTGCAATGATTGCACTGAGCTGCTTTGGGTGCCATGGTTCTGTGAACAATGTTCCTCCTCCATCTCATCCTCCAGAACTGTGCCCTGGCTGGACAATTGTGTACCTGGCCTATGTTGGTGCAGGAACCCACCCTCCAAGCCACATGCGAATTACTGGTCTGATAACCGTGGAAATGATTTCTCTTCTTCCTCCTCTTCCTCCTGTGCCATGTCCTCTTTCACCATAGCCCGAAGCGTTTTTTCAAGGAGACATAGAAGTGGGATAGCAACGCTGAGAAAGGCATTATCGGCACTGGTCATGTTGGTGGAGTAGCGGAACATGGCACACAGGTCTAGCATGGAGGCGCACTCATTGGTGGTGAAGTGGTACACTGCTGTTCTACAGAAAGAGTCACCCATGCCTGCTTCAGCTGAAACTCCACTATCGCCTACTGCTGCTCGCACAGTCTCTCTAGCATGTGCAAGGTGGAGTTCCACCTTGTGGGCATGTCATTGAGCAGGAAGGCCAAAGTTACGCTACAACGCAGACAGGCAATCAGCAGTAAGGTGAGAATGCTGAAAGCACGCACAGATGGCCCGCACTTTCTGCAGCTGCTCTGACATATCTGGGTAGTTTTTTCAGGTATTTTTGCACCACCAAATTCAGCACATGCGCCAAGCAAGGGATGTTGCGTCAAACCGGCTAGGCCTAGGCCCAGAGCTGCTACGAGATTTCGGCCATTAACGCACACCACCAGGCCGGTCTTGAGGCTCAGGGGCACCAACCACTCATCGGACTGTTGTTCCATGCCCGTCCACAGCTCCTGCACGGTGTGGGGTTGTTCCCCCAAACGGATGAGTTTCAAAACAGCCTGCTGTCGTTTCCCCCTGGCTGTGCTGAAGTTGGTGGGGAAGGTGTTACGCTGAGAGGATGAGGAAGTGGTAGACGAGGAAGCGGAGTAGGAGGAGGAGGCAACAGGAGGCAAAGAGAAATGCTCTGCAATCCTCGGTGGCAGAAGGACATGCGGCAAATTGCTATCCGCCTCAGGCCCAGCTGCCACTGCATTTACCCAGTGTGCTGTTAGGGAGAAATAACGTCCCACCCGTGCTTACTGGTCCACGTATCGGTGGTTATGTCGACCTTGCCACAGATGGCGTTGCGCAGTGCACACCTGATTTTGTCCATCACTTGGTTGTGCAGGTAAGGGATGGCTTGCCTGGAAAAGTTGTGATGGCTGGGAACCACGTACTGTGGGACAGCCACCACCATCAACTGTTTAAAACAGTCCGTCTCCACCAGAAGGAATGACAGCATTTCAAAGGCCAGGAATTTGGAAATGCTGGCATTCAGGGCCAGGCATCATGCGTGAGTAGGGGGGTACTTCCTTTTTTTCTCCAGTGTTTGGGAGATGGACAGCTGAATGCTACCATGGGACATTGTGGAGATGCTTGGTGACGATGTGGTGGGGTTGCTGCCACATCCTCTGTTTGCTGGGTGGCAGGTGCCACTGTCTCTCCAGAGGGGGAGAAAGAGGCCAAGACTGCAGCAGAAGAGGGAGCAGGAGGAGCCTGAGACCTTTCTTGGTTTTTGAGGTGTTTACTCTACTGCAGCTCACGCTTTGCATTTAGATGCCTGGTCATGCAGGTTGTGCTCAGGTTTAGAACGTTTATGCCTCGCTTCAGGCTCTGATTGCACAGTGTGCAAACCACTCGTGTCTTGTCATTAGCTAATTTTTGGCTGAACTGCCACTCCAGGGAACTCCTTGGAGCTGGTTTTGGTGTGCTCGTTCCCTAGGTGCGGTGGGCAGTAGCAGGCGTACTGTCTAGGGGACGGCCGCTCTGCTTTTGCTCTCTGCTCCCTCTTTTGCTGTGCTGGTGGCACTGTGCAACCACCACCTCTACCTCCGAACTGCACACGTCACTCGCATGACCTTGATTCCATGTGGGGTCTAGGACCTCATCATCCTCCACATCATCTTCCACCCACTCTTAACTAGAGATGTCGCAAACATAAAATTTTCCTTTCGCGCACAGTGGACGCGAATTTCCAGAAAATGTTCGCGAACGGGCGAACCGTGCGAACCGCCATAGACTTCAATAGGCAGGCAAATTTTAAAACCCACAGGGACTCTTTCTGGCCACAATAGTGATGGAAAAGTTGTTTCAATGGGACTAACACCTGAACTGTGGCATGCCGGAGGGGGATCCATGGCAAAACTCCCATGGAAAATTACGTAGTTGATGCAGAGTCGGGTTTTAATCCATAAAGGGCATAAATCACCTAACATTCCTAAATTGTTTGGAATAATGTGCTTTAAAACATCCAGTGTGTGTATACGAGCAGGTATGATGTTGTATCGATCAGGTAGTGTAAAGGTTATGCCCGCTTCACAGTGACAGACCAAACTCTGACAGACCAAACTCTCCGTTTAACGCACCGCAAACAACCACAAACAGTCTATTTGCATAACCGCAAACTCCCCATTTGCACAAGGTTGGATTCCAAGCTAGCCATGTTCCGTTCCTTGTCCTCACTGACGTAACTGAAGGTCTCTTCCTCCACCCAGCCACCAACACCAAGGGTTCCCGAAAGGTGACAACAAGACCCCTGGGACGCCTGCTGTGGTTGGTCTTCCATCTCCTCAAAGCCACGTACCTCCTCTGACTCCTCTTCTTCAGACTCCTCTCTCTGTGTTGCCGCAGGTCCAGCAATCAGTGACGACAAGGCTGCTTCTGGTGGTGATGGTGACCACAACTCTTCCTCTTCATGCTCATCTATGGCCTGAACCAGCACTCTTCGCAGGGCACGCTCCAGAAAAAACGCATATGGGATGAGGTCGATGATGTTGCCTTTGGTTTGACTGACCAGATTTGTCACCTCCTCAAAAGGACGTATAAGCCTACAGCCATTGTGCATGAGCGTTCAGTAACGCGCCCAAAAAATACTCAGCTCCGCAGAGGCTGTCCTCTTTTTTTAAATTAAAAAAATCTGTTCTTACCAGTTTAATTTCTGTTTTGTCCCCTATCAGGGGCCGGTGTATGAAATAGATTTTAGGAACCGGGAGATGAAAAAGATGTTTGGTCGGTCCTCTTACTTCCAATTTGGGGAACTGCGCGTGCGCCGTACTGTGCCACCAATACAAATAGTGTGAACTACTATTCTTACCATTTGAATCTTTGTTAAGTCCCCTATCAGGGGACGTGTATTGAATTGAATCCTTGCATGGGGAGAAAAAAGCTTGCTCTGTCCGTTTCCTTCTAATTTTGGGCACTTGCAATGGAACTAGTGTTAACTAAGTACTATTCCTATCAGTTTAATCTCTGTTTTGTCCCTTATCAGGGCCAGGGCCGGTGTTGTGAATAGATTTTTGGAACCGGGAGATGAAAAAAGACCCATGCTCGGTCCGCTTCGTTTGAATTTTAGGTCACTGCGCGTGCGCCGTGCAAAGTACTGTGACACCCTATATGAGTAATGGGCAGTGGGCACAGTACAGTCTGTGGGCCTGACACACACTGGCAGGCAACTGCAATTATATTAAAGGGTAAAAATGTATTGACTTTTTTATCTGCAAGGTACTGGGCCACTCGATATGAGTGGTGGGCACTGGCAGTGGGCACAGTACAGTCTGTGGGCCTGACACTCACTGGCAGGCAACTGCAATTATATTAAAATGTGAAAATGAAATGACTTTTTTATCTGCAAGGTACTGTGCCACCTGATATGAGTGGTGGGCACTGTCAGTGGGCACAGTACAGTCTGTGGGCCTGACACACACTGGCAGGCAGTTGCAATTATATTAAAGGGTAACAATGTAATATTTTTTTTATCTGCAAGGTACTGTGCCACCCTATATGAGTGGTGGGCATAGGGCACAGTACAGTCAGTTGGCCTGACACACACTGGCAGGCAACTGCAATTATATTAAAGGGTAAAAATTAAATGACTTTTTTATCTGCAAGGTACTGTGCCACCCGATATGAGTGGTGGGCACTGGCAGTGGTCACAGTACAGTCTGTGGGCCAGACACTCACTGGCACTCAACTGAAATTATATTAAAGGGTAAAAATTAAATGACTTTTTTATCTGCAAGGTACTGTGCCACCCTATATGAGTGGTGGGCAGTGGGGACAGTACAGTCTATGGGCCTGACACACACCGGCAGGCAACTGCAATTATATTAAAGGGTAAAAATCAAATGACTTTTTTATCTGCAAGGTACTGTGCCACCCTATATGAAGTGGTGTGCACACAGTACAGTCTGTGGGCCTGCAGCCTCTCACACACGGGCAGGCAACTGCAATATATATATATAAAAATAAAATAAAAGTCCTTACAGCAGATGAGTCTTTGAGAACTGGAGTGGACACAGAACACTGGCCTAGCTAACGCTTTCCCTAATAATTCAGCAGCAGCAGCACTCTCCCTGCTCTAAATAACACTGCAGCTTCAGAATGAATCTAGCATGGATGCTGTCCTTGCTTTTTGATAGGAGGTGGGAGGGTCTGGGAGGGAGGGAATGCTGATTGGCTGGAATTTGTCTGCTGACTGTGAGGTACAGGGTCAGGGACAAGTTTGCTCAATGTAGACTTATAGGGGGCGGACCGAACATTGCATATATCCAAACATTGCAAATAGTTGGGGACATCTCCACTCTTTACCCCTGCCCTTTTTGTCGGTGTGCACTCTGCAGAGGGGCACAGCAATTGGCACCTGTGTTTCGTCATCATCAGAGATGTGCTACGTTGGTCCTGCCATGTCCACATCCTGAAACATAAGTGGTTAGGCATCGGTGCACTCAATCTCTTCCACTTCTGGGGCACGGCTATGTGGATGGCCCATGGAAACCCTGCCAGCAGAGTCATCAAAAAGCATAAGAGACTGCTGCATGACTTGGGGCTCAGACTGCTTGGCTGATTTGCAAGGGGGTGAGGTAAAAAACAGATCCCCATGGGCTGCAGGTGCAAACTCTGAGCTTTCAGCAGGGGACCGAGTGGGAGACAAAGTGAAGGAATTGGAGGCACTGTCAGCCACCCAATCTACTATCGCCTGTACGTGTTCTGGCCTCACCACGTGCACCTGAGGAAGGTGTTTCATTTGTGCGTGTAGCTGGCACAGATCGACCACGTCCTCTCCCTGCAACAGGTGCTCCACCACCACCAGCAGCACCACAACCAGGGCCACGTCCCTTATTTGACGCTCCCCTCATTCTTTGTGTTCATCCACCAAACTAACAGACGGATTTACAAAAAAAAATTCCCAGTCAGGTATGCAGTGCAGGGGTACTGTGAAAGAAAAAAAGGGGTATCGATCACCTAACAATCTAAACGCCGACGAATTTACAGAATATATTTCCCTGTCAGGTATGCAGTGCAGGGGACTTTAAAAGAAAAAAGGGTACAGATCACCTAGCAGTCTAAACACCGACGAATTTACAGAATATATTTCCCAGGCAGGTATACAGTGCAGGTATAGTTTGAAAGAAAAAAGGGGTACAGATCACCCAGCAATCTAAACGCTGCCGAATTTACAGAATATATTTTCCCGTCAGGTCTGCAGTGCAGGGGTACTTTGAAAGAAAAAATGGGTACAGATCACCCAGCAATCTAAACGCTGCCAAATTTACTGAATCTATTTCCCTGTCAGGCATGCAGTGCAGGGGTAGTTTGAAAGAAAAAAGGGGTACAGGTCACCCAGCAATCTAAACACTGCCGATTTTACTGAATATATTTGCCTGTCAGGTACGCAGTGCAGCAGGAACACACCCTCCAAACCACTTGCCAATGACTTGTCTGATAACCGTGGAAATGTCCACCCACAATCTAAGAGCTGGATTTACTGATTTTCTTTCACTATCAGAAATGCAGTGCTGGCCGCAAAGCTTTCTCGCCCCCAAAAAAGTGATTTTTTTTCAAACAGAATGTCACAGATGAATTTAATGATTATATTTCACTATCACAAATGCAGTGCAGGCCACAAAGGTACTTTCTATCAAAGAAAAAAAGGGGGTCTTTTCACTCACAATATGACAGTTGTATTTATTGATTATATTTCACTATCAGAAATGCAGTGCAGGCTGCAAAGGCCCTGCAGCCTTTCAACAAGCATTATTAAATGGCCAAACACCGAACTCGAACCCGAACTTTTACGGGAACGTTCGGGTTAATTTCCGTGTACAAAAAACCCTAAAGTCCGGTACGAACGCGAACTTTACAGTTCGAGTTCTCTCAACACTAATTATTTACTATTTCCATTGCACCATGTATCCTGGTATTGGTTACTTCTGGTATGAATTATGCCTGTGTGGTTGTACTTAACCTCAATTCTGTATTGCAAGGGTTAAGCTTTCCCTTGCTGTGTGTGTCTGCACCTATTCAACTAGCATGTTCATTATGTTTGCTATATATTCCTAAGTTCTGTGTCAGTTTGGTGGATGTCTCTTGTGTGCTATAACCTGCCCTGGTTGAGCAACTTCATATATTTCATGCCTGTCTTGTCTGTCTTGCTTCCTTATTCCGACATGTCTTAACTAGTGATGAGCGGCATAGGCAATATTTTTTTTTTTTCGTTTTCGCGACATTTCTCAAATTTTTCGCATAATATTCGCAATAAATTCACGAATGCTAAAATTCATGATCTCCAGTCATTATTTTCACGATTGCGCAAATCAGCATGAATGATGCATATTATTTTTTTTTTGCGCAATACGTGCAACTTCACATTTTATCAGGTCTGAGTAGATATTACTGATTGGTGCACTAAGTACTGTTGTGACATCATAGCACTGTGTCTAACACAGACACTAATCCCTATCACAGCAGAGTAATTCCTATAACACTACCTAAAACCCTGCACTGGAACCAGCCACACTATATCCCTATCTAGACTGACTATCTCCCACTAACTATCTGTATTATATGTATGAGCTAACTAATTTAATTAAATATGGATCCAGATGACTCAGCAAAGAACAGAGCTCCACAATGACACTGCTGTCTCTCTCAGAACTGCAAAAAAAAACTGCAGAAAATAGCTGCTGGGGAGTTTCTTATATAGTAAAGGGGTAGGCAACTTTCCTATTGGTTGCTAGAGATGTTGCTAAGCTCTGAGAAAGATATTGCAGCCTTCTCAATGGCCCACAAGTAAGAAGCAGTAGTACTGATAAAAAAAATCTAGAATATTTGCGATTACGAATATATAGCACTATATTCTGGATTTTCGCGAATTCTCAAAATGCCGATACTCGCGATAAAAATTCACGATTAGAAAATTTGCAATTAACACTAGTCTTAACCATTGCCATCCACTATCCGATATGTCTGAACAGTATCCTTGTTCCTGAAGTCCATTCCAGAAGTTTGTGTGTTCTGGTTCCCGTAGTCTGTATGTCTAGCTTTTGTTGTCCATCTGCATGGGTTCCAGATCTGTTCATCTGTCAATGCTCCATGTATTGTGCCTTTCCAGTGCTTCTGGTGTTTGCATCTCACTGGTCAGCTGCCAAGTCGACCAGGACTATTCCAGGAGGTAGCAGTCTGGTCTACTTGGCAGACGAGTCAACGAGTGTTTTCAATTACTACAATGCAGGTTTTGCATGTGTGCAAACAAAAATGAAACATGGATGCAAAGGTTTACATATTAACTTTAACTTGTGATCACAATTGCCTATCTGACATATGTTGCTTCAAGGTACGTGTAATTTGCTTTGTGCCTTGATCTTGTCCCCACTGGTACAGACTTGGAGATTAGGACGTGTGATCCCTAAAGGCAAGAACATCTGCGGAAAGCATCTGCTGAGCCCACTTTAGTGCTTAAAGTTCTATGCATATTTGCATTTTTATTGACATCTTTCCAATTTTCAAAGCTAAGCACATTCACATTCTGGTTGCTAAACCACAGCAAACTGCATATCCCTGTACAAGGTTTAAAGGGCAAATACCAAGGGGGCACCAGGATAATGCTGTTAGGGTTTGGCCCAAAGTCAAACTGGCTACTTGGCAGAGTGGTTCCACAATCATTCTCAGTATGCATGTCTGTAACAAATACAACATACAAAATCTAGTGCTGCTCCATAGTGTTGAGCGCGAATATTCGAATAGCGAATTTTTATCGTGAATATCGGCACTTCGCTAATTCGCGAATATTTCGAATATAGCGCTATAAATTCGCTATTTCGAATATCCGTTTTTTGTTTTTTTTTTAGTTATATTTTTTTCTTTCCCATTTCCCAAAAGTAGTTCTTACCTGTCCTGAGGATTCCTGGCTTCCTGGCTGCTCCAGTCAGTGCCCGTTGCCGCTTCTGCCGACTTCCGTGCTCATGGAGCGTCCCCATCACCATGGGAACGTCTACATATACTATAATGTACTGTCGTATTTGAGAATTACGTTAAAATCGCAATGCGATTAATTCAAGTTATATTAATCGCATTGCGATTACAACTTAGCAGTGCACTGCTATCTTACATATTAGGCTAGAATTAACGAATATGGAATATAGCAGCAGTGCTAAGTAGAAATCGCAATGCGATTACTCCAAGTTATATTAATCGCATTGCGATTTCAATTAGCACTGCTATAATATATTCCATATTCGTTAACATCGTTAATTCTAGCAAGCTGACCCATTATAAACCCAGCTCTAAGTTGAAATCGCAATGCAAATAATATAACTTGAAGAAATCGCATTGCGATTTCTACTTAGCACTGCTGCTATATTCCATATTCGTTAATTCTAGCCTAATATGTAAGATAGCAGTGCTAAGTTGTAATCGCAATGCGAATAATATAACTTGAATTAATCGCATTGCGATTTCAACAGACATGGTTTACTATGGTTGCTAAAACGAAGATGCAGAATACTTCGTTATCTTCGTTTTGAGGAATATGACGAATACATTCGTCATATTCGCTAATTCTACCAAGCCAACCATAGTAAACCAGGTCTAAGTAGAAATCGCAATGCGATTAATTCAAGTTAAAATAATCGCATTGCGATTTCAACGTAATTCTCAAATCCGACAGTACATTTTAGTATGGAGACGTTCTTGGCTTGGTAGAATTAGCGAATTTGACGAATGTATTCGTCATATTCCTCAAAACGAAGATAACAAACTATTCTCCATCTTCGTTTTAGCAACCTATTCGTCAACTTCGCTAATTCTAGCAATCAAATAGGAAGGTTGACTATAGAGACAGCTGTGTTTAATTCGCTATGCGATTATATTATATATTTTTTTAAATAAATATAATAATTATAATAATTATCAAGTAATATAATTATTTTATTAAAAAAAGCAAAGTAATATAATCGCATAGCGAATTAAACACAGCTGTCTCTATAGTCAACCCTCCTATTTGATTGCTAGAATTAGCGAAGTTGACGAATAGGTAGCTAAAACGAAGATGGAGAATACTACGTTATCTTCGTTTTGAGGATAATTTTCGCTATAATTCTAGATATGAAACTAATAGGAAAGTAGCATAAGTTAAAATCGCAATACGCGATTATTTAAATCGCATATTAATCGCGATAACTAGAATAATAACGAATATTCGATTTCGACGAATATGAAACGAATATGAAACGAATATTCGCGAATTTCGTCGAAATCGAATATGGCACCTGCCGCTCATCACTACTGCTCCAAGTCATAAAAACTGTAGACTTTATTGGAAAGAGAAGAGAGAACAGTACAAAGCAGTAAAAATCATTTACGCATTTCAGCCTACACTAGCCCTAGTGATTTGACTTTGTACAGTGCTAGATTTTGTAAATTGTATGCTGTAGAAATCCTTCTATACACACAAAGGAATAAAGTTCAAACTCACTCCGCTTTCCACATAAAGACTAATCAGAAATAACCATGATGAATCATGGTGGATTTATTACTTCATAGATGGTAGTAAATATATACCACTTCAAAGCTTGCATTTCTAGCATCTAATATTATCCAAAAGTAGCTTTTGAGAGCTTTTTTATGGGGCAGCTGAGGAAGCACTCTAACACTCAGTTCACACTTTCGCGTAAAACGCCGCGTTCGAATGCGCAAAAAAACACACAACAGTACAGGAACCATGCATTCCAATGGGGGTGGTTCACACTTGCGCGTTTTTATGCGCGTTCGAATGCGCCTAAAAACGTCCGACGCATAAGCAAGTATGTTCGCGTTAATTCGGGCGTTTTTCGAGCGCTTGGTGCCAATATACTTCAATGGGAAACGCGATACGCGTGTTGTTCGGGCGTTTGTGCAGCGTAAAATGCGCCTATGGACGCGCGTTTTTCAAAGTTTGCAACATGCTGGATCAGCCACCATGGAATTTCACACCTCTAAAGCACTCAGATTGGCCAAACTATATCATTGGTCATTGGCCAACTATGCAGTCAATCACATAAACGCGCGTCAAACGCGCCTACACTATTTACCAAAACGCTAGAAAAAAACGCGCGTTAACGCCCTTCTTGAACGCTCAGAAAACGCTAGGCTTCAAAACGCTCAGATCTGAACCCAGTGTTACTCCTTCTTGTTGCAAGACCCAGTTCTAATTAGACCTCACTTGTAATCATTTACATATCTGCCTGATACACACCTACATGCAGTTTTTGCAGCAATCTGACATTTCCGAGTGTATTTTCTTCTTTTTTTGTCAACGAGTGTTTTCAATTACTACAATGCAGGTTTTGCATGTGTGCAAACAAAAATGAAACATGGATGCAAAGGTTTACATATTAACTTTAACTTGTGATCACAATTGCCTATCTGACATATGTTGCTTCAAGGTACGTGTAATTTGCTTTGTGCCTTGATCTTGTCCCCACTGGTACAGACTTGGAGATTAGGACGTGTGATCCCTAAAGGCAAGAACATCTGCGGAAAGCATCTGCTGAGCCCACTTTAGTGCTTAAAGTTCTATGCATATTTGCATTTTTATTGACATCTTTCCAATTTTCAAAGCTAAGCACATTCATTTGTGTGTATTATGTTATAATGGATTTCTTTTTTTCCTCTTTTTATTACAACTTCGATTTATTACAAAGTGACATCCTCAAAAAGCTAAGATATTAGCTTAATTTCACTTTCATTTGCTCATGTAGTGAAATTGATATCACTAAATATGAGCTGTAAATTATCAGAGAATAAACACAAGAGATTTGTGTACACATCTGCTCAGACCAGGTGGATTGAATGTAAGATTTATGAATAGATGCAGCTTTTTTACTCTTGAAAAGGAATTGTTGATTTTGTTCTTCTTGTATAAGGGTACTTTCACACTTGCGTTGTTAGATCCAGCAATTTGTATGCAAACGGATACCATTTGTAGATGGATCCGGATGTGGATCCGTCTCACAAATGCATTGCAATACCGGATCCGTCTCTCTGGTTGTCATCCGGAAAAACAGATCCGGTATTTATCTTTTTCACATTTTTAAAGGTCTGCACATGCGCAGATCGGAAGACCGGATCCGTCAATGTGGTACTGGGGACTGAACTGATGCACCCTGATGCATCCTGAATGGAATGCTCTCCATTCAGAATGTATTAGGATTAAACTAATCAGTTTTTTTGGTATTGAGCCCCTAGGACGGAACTCAATACCGGAAAAAATAGCGCTAGTGTGAAAGTACCGTAACTGTTTTAAGCATTTTTAATGACAGATGATGATATTGAGGGTTATCCAATAATGTCATTTTTTAAGTTGTTGCAACGAAAAAAGGAAAACCTCACTCATTCAAATACATGAGCCTATCTTCTTATACTAGGCTGATTTAGACACAAGTCTAATACAAAATGTAATAGTAATAATTGCACAACTACAGTATAGACCAGGGATTAGAAGAAAACAGTAACACACATAGGGTTTTAGTGGAACACATTATATGTGCATCACATTTATTTCAACCTATTTTTTTAGAAGTCATATTAATGTTGTGGCCTAGTGCTTCAATTTTTTAGTTGTATGGTTCTACATATAAATATAAGGATTTTTAAATAACTAGGAAATATGTATGGAAATATAAAAGTAGGGCAGAGTTACTAATGCTAACATTTAAGTGCAAACTTAGGTTCTACAACAGGTTTCTGATGTTAATTAGTCACAAATTGCGGTGCTACACCAGAACAATGAACAGCTTTTATCTGTTTTAAGGGTGAGATAGGCATTTATGGCAAGTTTATTATATATTTATGCCATTGGGCCACACCTGGGGCAAGGTTACATTTTAAGCCACATTTATGATTGCATCTTTTTGATTGCATCACCCGGGTACTCTAGTCCCTGGGTGGCGCATAACTTGATGTAACCTTTGCAATAAATATGATTACACTTTAGACTGAAGAGCCGTAGGTATTTTGAAATTTAACATATATCACATTTTTGAAAATATAAATATTTTTGCAAAAAAAAAGCACAATCCATGACAGCCACATCTAAAAAATGAGAGCAAAAAGTTGCATATCATAACACTACCCCCTGTGGATGTGATCTAAGTCATATGAGGCAGAATTCTGACCCATTTGCAATAGTAAATCTGCCCCAGTTGTTTTTTTGTAAGGATTGCAGAAAAACAGAGTTCCTAGAGGAAACCCATGTACAAAGATAAAAAAAACAACAACATACAAATGCATTACAGATATTTCATTTGGTTTATCTAAACTCAGGACTTCAGTGCCGCAAGGCAATAATGCTAACTATTGAAACAGTGTGTAGATGAACATGAAAGTGAAGTTAGGATAACATGGCACATCAACTTTACAGTATTTTGCATGTCAAAATATGAGTACATATAACATTTTATTTCATTTCATTCAGTGGGAGCAGTGCCACTTACTAACCAGTTACATCCAATACTCTGAAATAGCTGATCGGCTGGAGTGTGGTTATCAGAACCCTGTTGATCTTGAGAATAGGCCATCAATAATTAAAATCCTGGAATACTGTACCTCTTTAACATGATTTAAAATGGTATTAATCACATGATGGAAAATGTTTTTAATCATGAATCATGCAAAGATCCCTTTGTAGGTACAGTTTCATATGGACTGTTTTACCCTATTATTGGTCAATTTAATAGTTATGATTTTTAACAGTAATAGATTAAACGTAGCCTGCACATGCTCCAGAATTTACAAATGAGGATTTCTCAACAGCAGTCTGTTCGTTAAGAAATGTATCAGGTTATTGAAGATTGTAGCTTCTAAAAGCCAAAGAGAACTGAAATGGTGCATGTAATTGGTGACTGGTCAAGTCACCAAAGTGATTCTTTTACTATGTCGGTGTATACTCATGGGAAACTTGTATCCACACCGCAAAGAATTTAGGATTTTCTAACATTGCTAGAAAAGTGTACCAGCATCAGAAAGAAGTGTATATAAAGATATTTGAACATTTTTACATATTAAAAACTCATTATATAAGATTTAGTATTTGTGAAAACAAAAAAAAAAACCATCATAAAACGATGGGAAATCAGTTTTTTCCCTTTATATTTTAAATCAAAGTTTCACAGGATTGTGATAAATGATAATCTCTGATGCAATCTATTAACCTAGGTGAGCACATTTTCTACAGTAATACTATTAATCAGATGAAGGCTAAACAAATGTTGCATTGAATAGAAAAATAACTTGTTTTTCTGGGTGTATTAACATTTTGAAACAAAGTCTAAACATTTGCTTTAGGCACTTCATAAATCAAGTTTCATTTAATTTGACGCATTTCCAGAAAAACATGCATTGAACTATTGAACAAGCCATGTTCTTATGTTCCGTTTGAGAAATTATTTGTTGTTCCAAACTATTTTTAAAATGATCACAAATATTTTTGACAGTAGGCAATGTGGCTGTATTGGATTGTGACTTAAAGGGATTTTCTGGGCTCCTGATATTAATTTACCTATCTTCAGAATAGGTCAATAATATGCAACCGGTGAGCACCCCATGATCAGTTGTTCCCTGAAACTAGCACTGTGAATGGAATAAGAAGCACAGCCCCATTCAAAGTGTAGTGGCCATGATGGATTTCTGCAATCCTGCTTACATTTAAATTAAATGGGAACTAAGCTACAGTAACCTGACACAGCCACTACATTTTGAAAGGATCTGTGCTTTCTGTTTCATTAACAGTGCTAGTTCCAGTGCCAGACACTGCATATCACTTTACTTCAGAATAATAGCATATACAAAGCTGGTCATTTGTAGCTCAAAATCCTACTTTACCCAATTTTAAGCTGATTTTGTTAGCGCTGCCCCATTTATTTATTTATGTCTGATCTTTGTTACCAGAGTTTGACAGCAACAGAAGAGGGCATATTATTTCTCTAGAAGTAAGGCAAGAAGTAAATTCCAGGTGCATCTACAAATTACAGATTAGCTGTTATTTGGTTAAGGACTCCAATTTCTAATGAAGCCAATTCAATTCAATATCATATCAGGCTTGCAAAACCCTTTATTGGCTGTCATTACAACATATCCAATGGGTGGACATACAGTACATAGCCTTACATGAAGCTGGGAAAGAAAAAAAAAACAACACCTGAAAAATGTTATGCCATAGAGCTGAGGTTGACAGTACAAACTGCTAGTGGTGCTTGGTCAATGATGACACAGCCAAGGGAGTACACCCTTTATTTTGGGTTCTGCAGCTGGGTATATGTTGAGGCAGGATCATATTAATACTAGGTGGCATCTCCCCTTGTTGCGATAGAGGCTGCCACTCTTGTATTGTAGAAGTCATATGGATGCTGTATATCCTCCTGTGGTATGTCATTCCAAGCGCTTATCTTGGAGGCATAGTTCAGCCAAGGTGGTTGTTGGCTTGTCTAGATGGTAGATCAATAAGCTCATCCAGTCAGAGACATTCTCCATGGGGGAGAGATCTGGTTATTGAGCCTGCTAGGGAGCTGATGGATACCCTGAAGAATAAATTTTACAGCATTGTGTTATCTTGTTGGAACGCCACGTAAAAACAACACATAAAAAAGGAAGTAGGACTGATTCCACAAGTCCTGGACATACCAAAATCTGGTAAATGTTCCCTCTATGAATACCAGACGGGAACGGCCATGGTAGCTATTGACTAGTCTTGAGTGAATCAAGCTTTGGATTTTCGAGCCGATGTCGATTTATTCAAAACATTGATTTTATTGCTGTCTCTGTACAGCATTAAAATGTATTGGCTTGATGGAGCCAAACTTCATTCCAGCCGAAGTCATGAAAGTTGAATCAATTCTGTATTCATTTCTGCATCTTTAAAAACATTTAAAATTAGAAATTCTGTCAGACTTATTTTAAAGAATTGTGCTCACACGGAGGCAATACAGTTTAATGCTGTACGGAGATAGCATTGAAACCGAAGCATGTTTCGCTCAACACTAATATATACTAATGATGCCTGGTGTTGGTACAGTGATTCTCCACACTATGCATGGTGTGTGAACTCTGATTCAGCCATCATTAATACTAAGGCAGGACCTACTTTCATCACTAAACATTACTGTTTGCCATCATGCACAGTGTGGAGACACACAGGACCAGCACATACACCGTGCTCAAAAACCTAAAATAAAGAGTGCACCACTTTTCTTGTATGATCATTGACCAAGCACCACTTACAGTTTATATTTAGTTAATCTGATTAAAAGGGATTGTTGTTTTATTTTTTTATGGTTGGTTAATCTTATGGCAAATATGTCATAACTTTCCTGGTCACCGTCGGTGGGTGCCTGTTGTATTATGCAATTGGGACCCACCATGTATGGAGCAAGCTCAGAGAGTAATCTCACCTTACATCCTATTAATGCATATGACATACATGTAAATGAATATGCATTCAAGAGTTAAACTATATTGTAAAACACTTACAATATCTAATTTGTCTTTATGTGATATTAAATTGGTGGTATACCCATTTCATTGAGATATTCCCTGTTCTAGTTATTTGTGGCTTAAAAAAATCAGTTTGTGTCTGCACAATGTGTGCAGTTTTGTTAACACCTGCACTTTTAAATGTCCAGTAGACATACAGTACATGTCTTGCATGAACTCCATGGACCCTATTAAATATCTGTCCTGGAGATGTGATGGACAAACTCATTTTGTGGTTGAAATCTTATATACAAACTGTAGTTATACTGAGTTGAGAAATAGTGTAATTTTAAGAAAGAAGTAAACCATGTAGGCTCACACTGAATTCAATGAGAGTTTTTCAAAGCTATTAAGAATTGGTACAGAAAATATATAGGGGCACATTTATTAAGACCGGCTTTTTAGATGCCAGCCTTAATAAGGGCCCTGCACTGGCGATGGATCCGCCTGAGTTATGAAGAGGTACTTCTAAATGTAAAACATGGTAGAAAATGATAAATGAGATGGGCCTGCCGGCCCATCCTCTTCCCCACCCACGCCATGCCCACTTTTTAGGACTTGGTTGAGTGGGGAAAAGTTGCAAATTGTGGAGTAAAGAGCCTTTGAACCGCAATCTGCGCCATATTTCTGTTTAATAAAAGACTTCCATAGTTTTTAACATACTATAGATTTATTGTTATTAAAAACTGTCGTCCAGTGAATCACTACATGTGCTAGAATCTTGGTCATAGTTAAAGGAAAAGTAAACAACCTATTAGGTTATATTGAACCCATAATGGTGGAGCCCCTGATCATGACCCCTTATGAGCCAAAATGGACATCCTCTCTGTATGAGCTTTTGCTAGAGGTGCTGGGAGCAGGACCTGTGTAGATTAACTGATTGCCCGAGGGCAGTATTTTAAAAGTGCTGTCTCAGTTGCGACAACTTTTTCCATTTGTTCATTATGTCACTTTGACCTGTGTCCTGTATTCAGATATAATAGAGTATGAAATTTTTTTTTTTGTTTTAAAGGGTTTATCTGAGATTTCAGTATCTGATGGGTGGGAGTCTGACACCCAGGACCCCTACCAATCAGCTGTTTGAGAAGGCACTGACACTACTGTCAGCGCCGTGGCCTTATCTCTGCTTTTCTTAGTCATAGAGTGGTGACATGTTCATGTGTCACATTGCCTAGAAGCAACTCAGCCCAATTCAAGTGAATGGGACTGAGCGCGAACCCAAGCACAGCCACTATACAATGTACGGTGCTGTGCTTAAAAAGCTGCGAGAAGTCCATGGCACTCATGGGAGTATCGGTGCCTTCTAAAAACAGCTGATCAGCTGGAGTTCCGTGTGTTGGACCCCCACCAATCAGATACTGATAACCTATCCAGAGGATATTACTATTATTTTTTTAAAAGAGTCATTAAATCCATTGTGCTGTACATCAATAGAGGGTTACAAATACATAATTTAAAATGCAATATACAAGGAATTAGTAACAGAATGGCACAGAGGGGAAGAGGACCCTGCCTGCAAGAGATTGCAATCTACAAGGGAAGGGGGAGGTTACTTTTGAATGTTGGAGGAGTGTCTGATGTGCTGGGGTACCGAGTTCTAGAGCATGGAAGATGCACATGAGAAATCCTGTAGTCGATTGTATAAAAAATAGATGAGAGGAGAACATAGAAGAACTGTAGGTCATTTGACCATCGGAGATTACATGTGGGGATGTATCGAGAAAGCAGGAGAAAGCAGGTAAGGGGGGGACTGGTTGTGGATTGCCTTGTATTTAGTTGTTAATATTTTAAACTGAATTTGCTGGGAAATGGGGAGCCAGTGAAGAGATTGACAGAGGGGGGAGGCAGAGGAGAAACAAGAGGAAAGGTGAATTAACTGGGCAGCAGAATTGAGAATAGCTTGGAGGGGAGTAAAAGTGCTAGATGGGAGGCTACAGAGGAGGATGTTGCAATAGTCCAGACATGAGATGACAAGGGCATGTACTAGTTGACTCAGGGATGAGAAAAGAGGGAATAAGAGAGATGTTCTGAAGTTGAAAGCAGGTGGAGGTGAGGATTTGGATGTGTGGCTTAAAGGACAGGGCAGATTCAAATGTTATCCCCAGACAGCGGACATGTGAGACTGGAGGAAACATTGTGCTATTAACTGTATTGGATAGGTCAGGGGTTGATTGACATAGGGGAAAGACAATTAATTCAGTTTTCTCCATGTTGAAATTAAGGAAGCGGGAGGAGAAGAATAAAGATATAGCTGACAGACACTCTGGGTTTCTGGATAGCAGGGAAGTGGCATCTGGACCAGAGAGGTAGATTTGATTGTTGTCAGCATAGAGGTGGTATTGGAAGCCATGGGACTTTATGAGCTGTCCCAGGCCGAATGTATAAATGGAGAAAAGTAGGGAACCCATGACCGAGCCTTGAGGGACACCAAAAAAGAGGGTGTGTGATGAGGATGTGGTAAAAACTAGCAGATTGTTGGCGACTTTGGTTAGAGCAGTTTCGGTGGAATGATTGAGTATGAAGAGAGACTGCAGCTGATCAAAAATTGAGTGAGATGAGAGGTGAGAGGACAGTTTGAGATGGACATGTTGTTCTAGGAGTTATAATGTGAATGCGAGTAGTGCGATGGGACAATAGCTGGATAAAGAGGATGGGTCCAGGGAGGGCTTCTAGAGTATGGGCGTGATTGTTGCATGTTTAAAGAGGACGGGAAGACAGGGGAGGGAGGGATGGCATGCAGCCAAGCGGTGAGGATGGCTTCTGGAGGAGCTCCTGCGCCACCTAACTCATCTCACAGCATTGCTCCTTTTCGTTGTGCCACACAAGTCCGAGCCGCCTTCATCGGGTCTCAGCACTGCAGCAGCTACCAGATAACACCCTTCTGGAGCTCCTTGGCCACCCCAAACCCGAGATACGGGTGAAGCCTAGCGGGGCCTTTCAATCCCTGGCCTCAACTCCCGACGCCTCTGTGCCACTTCCATACACGCAAGCTCCAGGTCTTTAACTCACAGTTGGGATCCCACTCCAGAGTCCCCTAAACCAGGCACAGACACTGCCGGCCACATATTGACACGGTGGAGGTCGACCATTTACAGAGCCAACCTGTGTCTCCCCCATCATGCTTCACATAGCAGGGGCAACAGAGACTCCCCCTATCCCCCTCAGACTATACACATAGATCTCATCTGGAGGATCCCCACCCTCAGACTCCCATACCCCGACACCTACCGGTTTTAACTCAGGCCTAATTGACTACCACCAGGGATGCATTCTCCCCGCCCAGCTACTGCCATCCTCAAAGCAGTCTATACCCCCAAACGCATAGCCTTCATTTTTATGGTCTCTCCACTTTCTTTCTGAGACCATCTTGTCACTATTTAAAGGGCTACTGACCCATTTTATTTAGATCGCCTCTCCACATCTCCATCAACATTGAACGGCACATGATAATGCCGCACTTAACACACACCGGAAGACAGGGGCCTTCCCATTTCTAGGTTCTTCCTTGGAAAAGCTCACAAGCTTTAGAACCAGCAATGAAAGAGCTTCAAGATATCAAACATGACATGCTTAACATCGGGGGCAGAGTGGAACAGCTGGAATCTACTCAATCTCAATTGATATCTTACACTGAAGCAGCCTCATCCGCCTTCAACTCTTGTCAAACGCATATGAATAAATTGGTCAATTGAATCGAGGACCAGGAGAACAGGGCACGCCAAAATAACCTACACCTGAAAGGGGTCCCTGAGACCATCTTAAACAAATTTTCATCTCCATCTTGGGAGACTCCTACCCACTAGAGATCTCCATTGAGATAGCACACAGAGCCCTAAGAGCTAAACCCACACCCACGGACCCCCCAAGGGATATAATTTATTACCTCTTCCACTCTAAAGTCCGGGATGATGTCCTGCGCCTAGCAAGGACCAAACCACCCAGGGTCACCCTCTCTAAAATAAATATCCTGAGACCCCTGACTGAAGAACTTAGACACCGGGGCATTGCCTACAGATGGCTTTTCCCTTTCAGTCTTTTTTTCACAGCAGACAGGGAGAGATTCATCCTGAGGACCCACTCATAACTCCTGGAGATCCTGCAAAGCCTGAAGATCACAGATCTAGACATACTGGACTGGTCTCCAATATAAGATCTGACAAACCTTCGGATAATCCTTCTCCCAACTCCACGGGAACTGGTAGGCACAGAGAAATGGGGGAGAAACCGCAAGGGGCTGGAAAAGCTGAGCCCTAGATGGATTGAAGTCGACCCCACCCGATCTCCCAAGTTTACATGGGGTTAGGTCTTGTTTGGATTTTCTTGTTGGGATTTTAATCCCTATCTTCTCTACATTCTCCAATTTAAAAATTTTTGCAGCGTCAGTTGTCTGATAGGGGGGTTGTGGCCAGGGTCCCGCCGGGTGCCTGTGCTGGTTTTGTGGTCTCTTGGGTCACTGCCCCTGTTCGCTTTGGCCACTTGTACCTGACTGGCTGCAGCCCGCATGTGTCAAGTTTTCTCCTCTTACCATTTCGTAATGTAACAACAATTTAAAGTCGGCTGCACTACTGGCATGCCAAATAGGCAATACAATGTTTATCTTATTGTTTTTTGTGCAAAATGTGTTTATACCTTGTTCATTGCACTCTAATTGTGTTTTACATGCTGTTCCTCCCCTCCTCCTCTGGGCTCTATGGGCATTTTCCTATACTGGTAACCCACACCTCAACGTGCATATCCTTCTGAGAGCGGGTCATCCACTTATACTAAACCAAATCGACTGACCCTCAATTAATTTCATATAACGTAATGTGCCTAAATTTAGTGACAAAACGCAGCCAAACACTCCATAATTTCAAGAAGGTCAGGGTAGATGTCCTCCTTCAACAGGAAACTCACTTCCAAAAAGAAAAAACTCCCTCCTTCCATAGACACTATTTCAGTCAATGGTTTTACACCCACACTCCCACCAAGAGCTCCAGAGGTGTATTTATTGCCTTTGCCAAGCACACTTCATTTGTACCATCGGACTCCTACTCCAATCCTGATGGTAGAATACTCATACTTTCAGGGAAACTAAACGGCCTACTAGTAACTATCGTTATCGTTACAGTACGTACCAAACACACAGCAAGCTTTCTGGATTCAGTCTACAATGACACTGTTAGGTCTCTTTCACACGGGCGTCGCATGTGAGGGCCGTATAGAATGCTGGTGCGTTGCGGGAAATTGCACGTTTTTTCCGAGTGAGTGCAATGCGTTTTAATGCGTTTTGCACACGCATGAGAAAAATCCAAATGTTTGGTACCCAGAGCCGAACCCGGACTTCTTCACAGAAGTTCGAGTTTGGGTTCGGTATTCTGTAGATTTTATTATTTTCACTTTTAATATGGTTATAAGGGAAAATAGTAGCATTCTTAATAGAGAATGCTTACTAAAATGTGGATTGAGGGGTTAAAAAAAAATAATAATTAACTCATCTCATCCACTTGATCGTGCAGCCGGACATCGTCTTCTTTCTTCTTCTTTGAGGACCTGCAAAAGGACCTGTCCACACATACATGCTACATACATAGTGCCTTGATGTCACAAGTTCACAACAATACTTAGTGCACCAATCACTAATATGTAGTCAGACCTGGTAAAATGTGAAGTTGCACGTATTGCACCAAAATATTCGCATCATTAGTGCTGATTTCGCAATCGCGAATATGTCAGAGCACTTTATCTACATATAAAGCTATTGTAATGTTCTGCTGTGCCAATCATTTTCTCCAATCTCAGTAAACTTTGAGCAGTTTGAAAAATGTAGCTATAGTGACCCACGCTTGTATTTCGCTTGCATTACGAAAATATTATATTGCCAATTTTCAGAATCTAGAAAATAATAGCAAATTTGCCAATATATGACGAATATTCTACCAAGTATTCGCAAAATATTGCGAATTCGAATATTGCCCCTGTCGCTCATCACTAGAGTCATCTTGGATCATTTTGGTTTCCCCCGTTCCTTTATAAATGCTATATTTGGGATGTACGCATCTCCCACAGTTATACTACGAATTAATCAATTAATCCCTGTCCTCCAGCTTTAAGATCTGTAATGGGATGAGACAAGGCTGCCGCCTCTCCCCCATCCTATTTGTTTTGTCTCTCAAACCCCTCCTACAACTGATCAGAGAACATCCAGACATAACAGGATACCATGACGGCCAGTTCTCCCACAGCGTCGCAGTGTATGCAGATGACATTCTGGTTATAATGACGAACCCCTCGTCAGCATTCTTAGCTCTACAAGCCCTATTACTCAATTACGTTGCCATCTCCAACTTTAAAATAAACACTCCTAAATCAGAGGCCCTAGAGATCCACCTGGAAGAAATGGAGAAGAAGTCCCTTCAGTCCCAATATCCCTTTCAATGGCCCTCCTCACACATCCCTTACTTAGGCCTCAAGATCGGCTCCAGATAGAAAGCCCTTTACTCACTCAATTACGCACATATCCCTTCCAAATATATACCTTTCAATCTATCTTAGAGTCATGGTCACTTCCTTACCTCTCCTGGATGGGCCATGAAAACCTCATCAAGGTTATCCTCTTACCAAAACTCTTATACTTATTCCAAAACTCTCATACTTATACTCTCCCAATCCCTCTTCCACTCTCTTTCTTCTCAACTATTAGGAAATTCATTAATAAATACTTGTGGCAAGACAAAAAAAGATCCCAACTTAGCGAGAAGGTACGGCACTTCCCGAATGGGCAAGAGTGGACAACTCTAAACTATGGGTTTCCCTGGAAGAACAACTTGCCAAAAGCCCATTACGCTCTCTAATCAAGAGTAATGATGGTCTCTCTCCTGGCCACCAAACACGAAATTCCATCACTAAGGCTTTCATGAAGATTTGGCATACCCTAAAAGAGAAACTAAGCCCACCTACCTCCCCGCTCATACCTGTAGTTGACATCCCGAGCCTATACCTCCCCAAATATGCAGACACACACCTAAAACTCTCTGAACTAAAAGCCATATCTGTCCTCTCATTTCTAGACATAGAAGAGCCGTCAGACCAGTTATCCGCTGACTCCCTTCACTCCATACATAAGGCCCACATCAGGTCACTCCTGTCCTCCTTCCTCGCAAATCCCGCCCCGCAAAGAGGCCTCACTAATTTTGAAAAGCTAATGGCCTCCAATTCCCCCTCTAAGCACTTACTCTTGCAGGTATATCACATGCTCCAACAACTGAAACACCCATCTGATAGAAGGTTTGTCTCTGACTGGGGTAAAGACCTCGACACCACCTGGATGAGACTACAGGAGAATTCCTTTAAACTAATCTCCAGATGGTATCTCCCTCCGGTCCAGCTTAAGCAAATGAACTGCCTCAGTTCCGATAATTGCTGGAAATGTTCCCAGTCAAGAGGCACCTACCTACATGTGGTGGTCATGCCCGGTGATACAGCAGTTCTTGACGGAGATTCTTGAGAAAATAAAAACCATGTTCTCTGACTAATGCACCCTTCTCGACCGCTGTTTTACTAAATATCAGACTACAAGACATTCACCCCCTCTGAAAGAAGACTTTTTCAACACTTAGCTAAATCGCTAATCCCCCAACACTGGATTCAGCAGACCTCATCCACGATATAACAATGGCTACATAAGGTAAATCATATTTACCACATGGAAGAGCTGTGAGCCTGGGAATCCAGAACACATGATTCATTCCGAAAGACTTGGGCGAACTGGGTCCCCTATCATAAAACGGTCTCATTTCTTGCAGACTTCGCCGAGCCCATCCCGCCAACATAATGCCTCACACACTTCTTTACCTTCTTCTCCCAACCCCCATTCCCTTCATTCCTCCCCCCTGTTTCCATTTGCCATGGTTACACTATATTTATCTGGTAGGTCTAATTCATGCTCCCACCTCTTTGCTAAACATTAGAAAGAGGAGCCTTTGCTCCCTCTGGGATACACTCACCTATACCTTCCAGGATCTACCTTCTAAGGTACTACGATCTACCTTCTTCACAAGTACCCCATGTTTTTCCTGAACTGTTTCTAATACTGTTCTGTCATATTTAACTGGTATTACGTACCTATTGTTATACCTGTTTTATTATGTAAACTTAATAAAAAGATAATTGAAAAGAAAAAAGATGACGGGAAGACACCAGTGGCTCGCAATAGGTTAAAGAGGTGGGTTAGGGTAGGGATAACTATAGTGGTGAGATTGTGGATAAGGTGGGATAGGATTGGGTCAAGGCCACAGGTGATGTGGTGTGACTTGGAGTTTAGGGTGAAAAGGTTTTCTTTTGCATCAGTGGTAAACTTGGTTATGTAAGAAGAACACTGGACGGCTGTGTAGTGGGGAAGTTGGTGTAGTTTTAAGCTTTTACAATTTTTTTAAATTGATTTGAAATATGAGGCAAAGTCTTCAGCTGAAATGAGGGGTGTGGGAGAGGGCACATGGGGAAGGAGTAGAGAATTAAAGGTATTAAACAGTTGTTTGCTATTGCAAGGAGGCAGTTGAGGAGAGAGTGGTTGAGAACGTAAGAACATTGTGGCCTGAGAGGGGAAGAGGAGAGATAGAGAAATTAAATTAAGGAGCAAAGGCAGGTCAAGACAAGGTCTAGCAAGTGTCTATCTCTGTGGGTGGTTGTGGAGGACAATTATGTAAGTCTAAAGGAGTCAGTAAGAGACAGAGTTTGAAGACTGTTGAGTTGTATGTGTCAATAAGGATGTTGAAGTTTCCCATGATAATTCTGGGGATGTCTGCGGAGAGGAAATGTAGAAGTCAGGTATTGAAATGGTCAAAAGAAGGCAGTAATAGGGCCTGGTGGACGGTAGACAACGATTTGGAGGTTGGAGGGAGAGAAGATGCGGATGGAGTGTGCTTCAAAAGAGGGAAGGTTCTGAAAAGCTGAAAATTGGTCAAAGGAGCAGTTTCCTGATAGTAGGAGGCCAACACCTCCAATATGTCTGTCTGGGCAGGGAATGTGACTAAACTGAAGTATCCCATAGGATAGTGCAGCAGGGGAGGCTGTGTCACTGGGTGTCAGCCATGTTTCTGTGAGTCCAAGGAATGTAAGTTTCTGGGAAATGAAGAGGTTGTGGATGTAGGAATTGTTGAAAATGGAATGAGTACCATAATGCCCCAGATAGAGAAAGTGAGGGAGCAGGAAGTCAGGTGAATGAGTATAAGGTTAGAGGAGTGATAGCAGTTAGTGGCAGAGGCCCTGTATTAGAGGGAAGATAGAATGGTGGCGATTAGATAAGGGGGTTCAGGATTAGGAGATATGTCTCCAGCAATAAGGAGAAGTAGAGAGACGGATAGCAAGTGACAGTAGAATTTAGTAAGAGGTGGCTGACTGTGTTTAGATGAGATGGTTTGAGTGTTTAGAAGGAGTTCAGCAGAAGTGGCCAAGTGAGAGGATAGAAGGGAAGGCGAGATGATTATTTCTAAACTAAGAACAGAAAAAAAAAATCCAGTATTTTCATCTTGCATAATCCTCTATCACTTGGTCAATGTTTTGCATCAGTGTTGATCAGTACGTGTAATCCAAAAACAGGAGTGGGTCTAAAACAAAAATAAAATGTAAAGGAATTATTTGCATTTGTGTTTTGGACCCACTCCTATGTCTGATCAAATACTGACCAAATAGTGACTGTCTAAAAGAGGTCATACGGATTATCAAAATATAAGATCCTTTTTTTTCTGTTCTTCTGACAATTTAGAAGAAGAAAATAAACTATGATGTGAACATGGACAAACAGGGACAATACTGGCCCCATAACAGAATGCTATGGGGGCCAACAGCAGTGGTAGTAACAAGGACAATAGTGGCCGCATGATAGAGTGGGGGGTGGGCAACAGCAGTGGCATACAGCACAAGATGGTGGCATATGACAGTAGTTACAGAACCCAACAACAGTGTAATAACAAAGCCCAGTGGCATGCATATACTTTTTTTTTAAATTTAACAATCCCTTTGTAGAAATGGCAGCAGAGGCAGCTAGTGGGTTGCATCAGGCGGTTGGCAGCATCAGACTGGTGGCAGCAGCATGTGGCCAGAAGGAGTAATGGCCTGTTTTGCACAATATCCCAGTGCGCCAGGACACTACAGTATGACCGTTAGTGGCAGAATGACCTGTTCTGTTGCATTAGGCAGCGGTGTTTGGAAATCTTGGTTGATCCTACCCTGATTCATCTTTATAAAAGTTAGTCTTTCAACATTTTGGGAGAAAAGGCAAGTTATCTTAGGGGTAACTATGCCCCTGCAGTACTGAACACCCACTCTGTTGCCACACTACTGGCCAGGTACGGAAGCATGTCCATTACTGTTGATCGAGCACCCCGATGCTCGGGTGCTCTGCCTGAGCACATCGGGATGCTCGGGTGCTCTATAGAAGTCTATTGTAGAACCCGAGCATTAAACCAGGCACCCCCTGCTCTGAAGAGGGGAGGGTGTCTGGTTCATAGGAAAAGGTCAGAAATTGATGGAAACACCACTGAAATGGGTCAGGGACAGCATGTGGAGGATGTCTGGATGCATCCTGGACTCCCAAGTTGCTGCTGGGAACAATGTTGCCTGAGTTGTACGTCACTTTTACAGACTGACCATAAAACTCACAAAACCGAAGATAAAAGCGATTTTAGATGAAAATTTGTTAGGAAACATTCCTTCCTGTATATTTACTTTTATATAAATAGCAAGTTCAGACAAAGATTTTCATGATTTTCGGAACTGGGGCCATGACTAGAGATGTCCCGAACTATTCGCCGGTGAACAGTTCCTGGTGGACATCGCATATTCGCGTTCACCGGGGCGGGCGAACATATGCGATGTTCGTTTCACCCCCTACACGTCATCATTGAGCAAACTTTGACCCTGTACCTCACAGTCAGCAGACACATTCCAGCCAATCTGCATACCCTCCCTCCCAGACCCTCCCACCTCCTATCAAATAGCTAGAGCAGGGGGAGTTCTGCTGCTGCTGAATTAATAGGAAAAGCATTAGCTAGGCCAGTGTTCTGTGTCCACTCCAGTCCTCAAAGACTCATCAGCCTCTTTCACACGAGCGTGTCCAGATTAGGCCCCATTCACACATCCGTAGTATGTTGCGGATCCGCAACACACCATGCCGGCACTCCCCATAGAGATGCCTATTCTATAGGACATGCTCTATCTTTTGCGGAGCAGCGGCTGGATGTTTCGGGGCCGCGGTTCCGCAAATGCGGAAGCGGAGAGCACATAGTGTGCTCTCCGCATCACGTCTGGCCCCATTCACAATGAATGAGTCCGCATCCATTCCGCAGAATTGCGGAATGGATGCGGACAAACATTGAGGATGTGTGAATGGGGCCTTAGGTCCGCATGTGTTGCGGATGCGTTCAGTGAAAACTGTGCGATTTCACAGGCAAAGCCATTCAGATTTGCCTGCGATTGCGTTCAGTTGTTCAGTTTTTTCTGCGCGGGTGCAATGCGTTTTCATGCGTTTCTCACGCGCGTCATAAAAAACTGAGGGTTTACAAACAACATCTCCTAGCAACCATCAATGAAAAACGCAACGCACCCGCACTTGCTTGCAGATGCAATGCGTGTTTCACGCAGCCCCATTCACTTCTGAAAAACGCAGAATATAGAACATGCTACGATTTTCACGCAACACACAAGTGATGCGTGAAAAAAAACTCTCTCGTACACAGACCCATTGAAATGAATGGGTTAGGATTCAGTGCGGATGCTATGCGTTCACGTCACGCATTGCACCCGCGTGGAAAACTTGCTCCTGTGAAAGGGGCCATCTGCTGTAAGGACAGCATCCTGACAGCACCCCAAAAATCCCATTTTAGGGCTGGTACATCAGTCTGCTTTTGTACTGTGCCCACTGCCAGTGCCCACCACTCATATCGGGTGGCACAGTACCTTGCAGATAAAAAAGTCATTTCATTTTTACCCTTTAATATAATTTCAGTTGCCTGCCAGTGTGTGTCAGGCCCACTGACCGTACTGTGCCAACTGCCCACCACTCATATAAGGTGGCACAGTACCTTGCAGATAAAAAAGTCATTTAATTTTTACCCTTTAATATAATTGCAGTTGCCTGCCAGTGTGTGTCAGGCCCACAGACTGTAGTGTGCCCACTGCCAGTGCCCACCATTCATATCGGGTGGAACAGTACCTTGCAGATAAAAAAGTCATTACGTTTTTACCCTTTAATATAATTGCAGTTGCCTGCCAGTGTGTGTCAGGCCCACAGACTGTACTGTGCCCACTGCCCACCACTCATATAGGGTGTCACAGTTCATTGCACGGTGCACGCGCAGTGACCTAAAATTCAAACGAAGCGGACCGAGCATGAGTCTTTTTTCTTCTCCCGGTTCCAAAAATCTATTCACAACACCGGCCTTGGCCCTGATAAGGGACAAAACAGAGATTAAACTGATAGGAATAGTACTTAGTTAACACTAGTTGCATTGGTGGCAAATTCCATTGCAAGTGCCCAAAATTGGAAGGAAGCAGACAGAGCAAGCTTTTTTCTCTATCTCCCCATGCAAGGATTCAATTCAATACACGTCCCCTGATAGGGGACTTAACAAAGATTAAAATGGTAAGAATAGTAGTTCACACTATTTGTATTGGTGGCACAGTACATTGCGTGGCGCACACGCAGTGCTCCAAATTGGAAGTAAGAGGACCGACCAATCATCTTTTTCCATCTCCCGGTTCTTAAAATCTATTTGATACATGCCCCTGATAGGGGACGTAACAGGGATTAAACTGATAGGAATAGTACTACTTAACACACCACTCATATAGGGTGGCACAGTACATTGCGCGACGCACGCGCAGTGCCCCAAATTGGAAGGAAGAGGACCGACCAACCATCTTTTTCCATCTCCCAGTTCCTAAAATCTATTCTATACACCGGCCCCTGATAGGGAACAAAACAGAGATTAAACTGGTAAGAACAGATTTTTTTAATTTAAAAGAAAGAGGACAGCCTCTGCGGAGCTGGGTATTTTTTGGCCGCGTTACTGAAGGCTCATGCACAATGGCTGTAGACTCATGCGTCCTTTTGAAGAGGTTACAAACCTGGTCAGTCAAACCCAAGGCAACATCATCGACCTCATCCCATAGGAGTTTTTTCTGGTGCGTGCCCTGTGAAGAGTGCTGGATCAGGCCATAGATGAGCATGAAGAGGAAGAGTTGTGGTCACCATCACCACCAGAAGCAGCCTTGTTGTCGTTGATTGCTGGAGCTGCGACCTACCAACCACAGCAAGTGTCCCAGGGGTCTTGTTGTCACCTTTCGGGGACCCTTGGTGTTGGTGGCTGGGTGGAGGAAGAGACCTTCAGTTACGTCAGTGAGGACAAGGAACAGGACATGGCTAGTTTGGTATCCAACCTTGTGCAAATGGGGAGTTTGCGGTTGTGCAAATGGACTGTTTGCGGTTGTTTGAGGTGCGTTAAACGGGGAGTTTGGTCTGTCAGAGTTTGGTCTGTCACTCTGAAGCGGGCGTAACCCTTACACTACCTGATCGATACAATATCATACCTGATCGTATATACACACTGGACGTTTTAAAGCATGTTATTCCAAACAAGTTAGGAATGTTAGGTGATTTATGCCCTTTATGGATTAAAACCCGACTCTGCGTCAACTACGTAATTTTACATTGGAGTTTTGCCATGGATCCCCCTCCGGCATGCCACAGTCCAGGTGTTAGTCACCTTGAAACAACTTTTCCATCACTATTGTCGCCAGAAAGAGTCCCTGTGGGTTTTAAAATTTGCCTGCCTATTGATCTATGATCTATGGCGGTTCGCCCTTTCGCGAACATTTGCGGAAAATTTTATGTTCGCGACTTCTAGCCATGATTAAGAGGGACGGCCGGTGGCTTCGATTGTGTTGACTGGACTATCATCTTATGATATTGAATTTGTAAGAGGAACGGAGTGGACGTTAAGCTGATCAGTAAAATTGTAGGTGAGGGTCTGCTGCAGCTTTGTTAACTCTAGATAACTTCTATGTTGATCGCATGTCCCCGTGATGTTGACGATCTATCGATGTCTGCTCTTTCAACTTTTGATGTTCTTTTATGCTCCTACTATAGTGTCCATGAGAAATGCGGAATCAGGTTCGCTTCCTGAGAGGGAGCCTGAGGGATGGCCACAGCTACCACTTCCAAGAAAGGCAGACGGGGGCACTCCAATTTCCGAGTACCGCATCAGTGAGGTAGTGATGATAAATAACAATACAGGACTCTTAAGAGAGCCTGTCCCTGGAACGAGTACAAAATAATTACAGGTAATGTCATGGGTATTTAGGATGAGGAAACATTATACAGGAGGAGAGGTAAAGTATGATTGATGGCCTGCTGGTGAGGCAGTAAAACATTAGGGGTGAAGGTCTTCAGCTGAGCTGACCATCTAAAACATTATGGGTGAGGGCCTGCGGGTGAGCTGACCATCCAAAAAACTTATATGCGAGGGCCTGTGGATGAGCTGACCATTGAAAACATTATTTATGCGAGGGCCTGGGGGTGAGATGACCATCTGAAAAATGATATGAGAAGGCATATAAGCAATGGTATTTTATGCGACAATTAAGCATGTAGATATGATGGACGAGGAGGAGGAGGAGGATGAGTATTCAGTACATTCTAAACAACACATTTAAAGTGCTTTGATGTTCAGTCGTGGCCAGTGGCGTTGGGATCGCCATAGCAGCTATAGCAGCCATAGCAATGGCTATGGGGCCCTACACCACTGGGGGCCCAGGCCGCCGGCTGAGGAACGCAGTCTTGCTGGGGGTGCCGGTGCCCCCCCTCCGGCCCAGCGCTGCCTCCTAGGTAATTTATTTACCACACTCACTTGCCTCTAATTGAAGAGAAGCGCCGTAATCTCACACAGGCGTACTGGCAGAGGCATCGAAGTGCGCATGCGCCGTCTTCCTGGCCTCTGCCAGTGCACCTATGTGAGATTACGGCGCTTCTCTTCAATTACAGGCAAGTGAGTGCAGTGAATAAATTAGCTAGGAGGTGGCGGGAGGATATCTTTGGATGACACTGAGGGGGGGATCTGTGGATATGACACTGAAGGGGGATCTGTGGATGACTCTGAGGGGGGATCTGTGGATGACACATAGGTGGGGGATGTGTGGATGACACTGAAGGGGGGGATCTGTGGATGACAACTATGGGTGATCTGTGGATGGCACTTAAAGGGGGATCTGTGGATTGCACTTAAGGGGGGAGTGATCTGTGGATTGCACTTAAGGGGGGGATCTGTGGATGACACTTAATGGGGGGGATCTGTGAATGGCACTTAATGGGGGGGATCTGTGAATGGCACTTAAGGGGGGATCTGTGAATGGCACTGAAGGGGGGATCTGTGGATGACACTTAAGGGCGGATCTGTGGATGACACTTAAGGGGGATCTAGGGAGGGGTGTGGGGATGTTGGGGTGGGAGATCCTGGAGGAGTGTTTGGGTGCGAGCTCTGGAAGGGGTGGGAGGTCTGATAGGTATGTGGGGGTGGGAGATCCAGGAGGGGGGGCATAAATATTTTTTGCTATGAGGCCCAGTCATTTCTAGCTATGCCCCTGGTCGTGGCTTTGCTCTGGTGGAGTGGAGAAGTCAGGGCCAATCCAGACCTGTCAGCATTTTCAGTTGAAAGCCGGATATGCTTATCTGTTATAATGCCACCAGCAGAACTAAATACCGGCTCAGACAAAACGCTGGCGGCAGGGCAGGCCAGCACCTCCAAGGCGTAGAGCGCCAGTTCGTGCCACGTGTCCAGCTTGGACACCAAGTAGTTGTAAGGCACTGAGGGATCACTGAGGATGCTGACAGGGTCTAGAAATAAGTGTAGATTTGCATCTCACAGCAAGCAGAGTCTGTGGAATACAGAAAATGACTTTCTGTCACTGGTAATTGAATTAAATATAGACTGCACACAGTCTAGATATAAGTGTAGATTTGCATCTCACTGTTCACAGCAAGCAGAGTTTGTGGAATACAGAAAATGACTATCTGTCACTGGTATTTTTGAATTTAATATAGGCCACACACAGTCTAGATATAAGTGTAGATTTGCGTCTCACTGCTCACAGCCAGCAGAGTTTGTGGAATACAGAAAATTTCACTAACGGTCACCCTGACAAAAAAAATAAAAATTCCCCCACAACAATTTTGGCTGCTTGCCACCTCTAACAATAGTCCTTAAAAGGACTGTTAGTTCTTTGAAACGTCTTCTCAATGATAATTTTTAGATTAAATTCGCCCTACACTGACTGTCCCTTCCTAACAGCAGCTCTTCCTGACTCCCAATGAGCCGAACCCACCCATAGCACCCGATGACGTATTCCAGCCAACCAATCACTGTAATGCCAGTAGAAAACATGTCTAATGGCATTACAGTGATGGCAATACTTACCTGCATGTTTATTGGCTGCTTAGCAATCGCCAAACGTGCGGTAAGGAGACTCGAGCATGGCGCTTAAGCACATTTGGTATGGGGCCGAGTGCTCGGATCTGCCGAGCATAGCGAGGCCCAAGCCAAACCGGTACACGGCCGAGCATGCTCGCTCAACACTAATGTCCATGGCAATCTCAGAAGGTCTAAAAAAGGTCACTATTTTGACTGGTAGCGAGGGGCTAAAAATGTGGATAGCCAGTAGTCATCCCTCTGCCGAATCTATGTATATATATATATATATATATATATATATATATATGTATATATATATTAACAGATTCTCAGATGCTGGTTCGCATCAGCGTTCGTAATTCCGTTATACGGTTCCATTATAACAGGTTATAACGGAATTTAAGGACGGAATGCAAAATGGAACTCTTTAAAATGCATTCTTTTTTGCTCCGTCCTAATATATCTCTATGGGCATGGGCACAAATAACGGTTCCATTTTGTTCCATTATGAAACACAGAAAAAAACTCCTGGCAATTGTTAGGTGTTATCTTGGTCTCATGATGTCAAAATGTGAACAGCATAATGAGGAGGACTGAATTCTAATTGAACCAGGAAATGTACCTGTTGTGGAATTTGCTGTTAAGCTCCTTGTTAGAGAGCAGCAAGTTGTGCAAGAAGTACTGAAAAATTCAACAGTTAAGTTCACCTCTAAAGGTTGGAGTTAGGGATGCACAAACCTGTGGAAGTTCAGGTTTGCTGGGTTCGGCCGAACTTCAGGTCAAAGTTCGAGTTCGGGACCCGAACTTGACCCAAACTTGACCCCAAACCCGAACCCCATTAAAGTCAATGGGGAACCGAACTTCAATTTATTATTTTCCGTCATAACATGGTTATAACGGAAAATAATAGCATTCTTAAGACAGAATGCTAAATAAAATGGCCTTTGAGGGGTTATAATCGCAGATCCTGCTGAATGAAGATGGAAGGTCCTGCACAAAGAATGAAGAAGAGGATACCGGCTGTGCAATCAAGTGGATGTATATATATATACACACACATACACTCACCTAAAGAATTATCAGGAACACCTTCTCATTAATGCAATTATCTTGTCAACCAATCACATGGCAGTTGCTTCAATGCATTTAGGGGTGTGGTCCTGGTCAAAATAATCTCCTGAACTCCAAATTGAATGTCAGAATGGGAAAGAAAGGGGATTTAAGCAATTTTGAGCGTGGCATGGTTGTTGGTGCCAGATGGGCCGGCCTGAGTATTTCACAATCTGCTCAGTTACTGGGATTTTTACGCACAACCATTTCTAGGGTTTACAAAGAATGGTGTAAAAAGGGAAAAACATCCAGTATGCGGAAGTCCTGTGGGCGAAAATGCCTTGTTGATGCTAGAGGTCAGAGGAGAATGGGCCGACTGATTCAAGCTGATAGAAGAGCAACGTTGACTGAAATAACCACTCGTTACAACCGAGGTATGCAGCAAAGCATTTGTGAAGCCACAACACGCACAACCTTGAGGCGGATGGGCTACAACAGCAGAAGACCCCACCGGGTACCACTCATCTCCACTACAAATAGGAAAAAAGAGGCTACAATTTGCACGAGCTCACCAAAATTGGACTGTTGAAGACTGGAAAAATGTTGCCTGGTTTGATGAGTCTCGATTTCTGTTGAGACATTCAAATGGAAGAGTCCGAATTTGGCGTAAACAGAATGAGAACATGTATCCATCATGCCTTGTTACCACTGTGCAGGCTGGTGGTGGTGGTGTAATGGTGTGGGGGATGTTTTCTGCGCACACTTTAGACCCCTTAGTGCCAATTGGCCATCGTTTAAATGCCACGGGCTACCTGAGCATTGTTTCTGACCATGTCCATCCCTTAATGACCACCATGTACCCATCCTCTGATGGCTACTTCCAGCAGGATAATGCACCATATCACAAAGCTCGAATCATTTCAAATTGGTTTCTTGAACATGACAATGAGTTCACTGTACTAAAATGGCCCCCACAGTCACCAGATCTCAACCCAATAGAGCATCGTGCCCTGGATGTGCATCCCTCAAATCTCCATCAACTGCAAGATGCTATCCTATCAATATGGGCCAACATTTCTAAAGAATGCTATCAGCACCTTGTTGAATCAATGCCGCGTACAATTAAGGAAGTTCTGAAGGCAAAAGGGTGTCCAACACCGTATTAGTATGGTGTTCCTAATAATTCTTTAAGTGAGTGTATGTATATATATATATATATATATATATATATTTATTTTAACAGAATGATGCAACAGGTGAACAAGATGAATGCAGCAATATATTAGACTGCCTTTTAAGACTGATCCTGATGCACAGTAATTATATATATTAACAGATTAAATATGAATCCTTCAACAGGTGAACAAGGTGCACAGGACGATTAGTCTCAAACTGCACTCTACATATGATCTCCCTGCATTGTCCCTACACTCTCCCTGCCCTCTCCAATATTCTTTTTTTTAAAGGTTTGTAGCAACATTGCCTCTAGTGCATAAGGGCTTGTCACGCCACTACCTAAGCTCAGCTCACTGTAAAATGGCAGAGACCATGCTGGATGACACTTTTTCTAGGGCTGTGACATCCCAGGGGATGGCTATTTGCTCGGCATTATGGGCCATATTGTGTTCCTAGTCTTTTTACCCTTACTTTGTAACATGTGCAGCAGCCATTTTAGAAAAAATCTGATTCGTTGCAACGAAGTGCGAGAACACTTGGCTTTCCGGCAAATCGAATGTTTCCTAATCCTCAGATCGACACTAATGCTGATATACTACAACTCCACTCCCATTCACTTGAATAGCTAAGCTGCATGGTCACAACACAGTGTATGGAACATTGTGCTTCCAGTTCTAACCACTGTACAATTTCCGGTGCCATCAGCTGCTTGAAACAACTGATCAGTAGGGGTGCTGGGTGTCGGATCTCCACCGATCTGGTATTGATGACTTAACCTAAGGATAGGTCATCAATATTTAAATAGCAGAAAACCCCTGTAACATATTGTTATGGCAGTCAGATGATTATTTTTCAGATACAAACCACCTATTGTATGTTTTTTTGTGTGGCTACATGGCCTTTGGATCTTCTCAGTAACTGAGATGTTACAGATATCTCCACACCAGTAAATGCAATGCCCTTGTATATAAAGTACATAAATAAAACAATATTGCTTCTCTTTATGGTTGAAAATAAAGTATGCCATATCAAAATTACAACATATACAGGGCTCCAAAAACACTTATAAAATACATTTATAAGACCATTTAAATGGTATATTATTTTACTAATTTTGTATATATTCACTTAAAGCAAAACATAATACACAAAACATGTATTGAAGTGGCCACCAATTATTACATAGTTAAAACTGACTATTTGGTCATTACAAATATAATTAGACAAAATTAGATTTGCTGTAATTAGACATTTAGCGAAAATTTCTACCAAATAAGATTGATCCATAGTTTTACTGCTTATGTAAAATCAGTCTTCTGCAATGTTAGACATAATTAGATGAAACAGACGTAACTCAGCTATGCAAGTTGTGAAATTTCAATTTGTTATCAATTAATTCGATTACAATAATGCAAAAATATACAACTGAGCATAAAAGGGAAAAACAAGATTGATTATTATTTTATGAAGACAGATGCATACATTGTTTGTTTTCTCAGGCCAAAATCTGTTATTCTAATCTGTAAATTTGAAGATTTATATTACTGCCATGGGAATGAGAATGGCCAAGGCATAAGCCATGCTGATGCAGCTCAAGTAAATAATTTCATTTAAATCGAGTTAGCAGGCAACACTCATATTTGGGGTTTGCTGAAAATATTAGTATGTTTATTTAATGTAAAACAATAAAGTTTTTAAAAAATATTTAGATACTAGATTAAACAATAGAATATGGTGATAAGTGTTGGAAAAATTGGTGAGAGTTATCTAAAGGGAAAATAAGAGGTAGGCCCTGTTGTGATTGCTAGATCTGGTACCAGGGAGTGTGTAGTGGAGAAATGTCTCTGTGTGGTGATTGTGTCTCAATTAAATACAGAATTTGATGTGATCTCTTTGTATGTAGAAGTAACAAGGGTTCTAATAGTATATAGTAATACAATAATTTTTTTAAATATCTTAAAAATGTCAGTCTTTTAAGATTAAAAAAAAAGTAAAAAATAAAAATATATATATTGAAAGTTCTTATGACTGCCACATTGATTAGATCCCAATAGTGATTCTATAAGTTAGTGGCTGGAGAATTCCTTTGTTAAATAGTAAAGTTTTCTTTGGTTGTTTTGTCTCCAGATATATATCTATGGGATCCGGTGGATAGATCAGGCCGTGTAATATCTGTGAGGATGAAAGACGGTGTCCTGAGCCTAGGTGTGGTGTCCCGCACTGTCTCTGGCTCAGGATTCACTCACCTGTCTGCTGCGATTGTTCACTGTGCGGCTGCTGGTTGCGTTCTCCTTGTAGCAGGGGTCAGTCGGCTTTGGCGTCCTCGTGGATCATGTGCGCGGACCGCGCGTCTGTTGCTAGACTTGATGGACGTGCGTGGGTCACAAGGTTAAATTCCTGCCAGCTGCTTGGGTGAAGCTGCTTTCTTCTTTATCGGAGTGTTCCAGTTAAGGATGTTATCTCTATATTTGAGCCGAGTCCCAGTAAATTATCAGCGCTGTATTGTGTTAGGTTTATAATCCAATCCTCCACGTGCTTAAACGCGTTTCGGGACCTTGTCCCTTCATCAGTAATCAGTAGGGCTTACTGATGAAGAGACAAGGTCTCGAAACGCGTTTGAGCATGTGGAGGATTGGATTATAAACCTAACACAATACCGCGCTGATAATTTACTGGGACTCGGCTCAAATATAGAGATAACATCCTCGGCAGGAATTTGACCTCGTGACCCACCCACGTCCATCAAGTCTAGCAACAGACGCGCGGGCCATGCACATGATCCACGAGGACGCCAAAGCCGACTGACCCCTGCTACAAGGAGAACGCCACCAGCAGCCGCACAGTGAACAATCCCAGCAGACGGGTAAGTGAATCCTGAGCCAGATACAGTGTAGGACGCCACACGTAGGCTCAGGACACCATCTTTCATCCGCACAGATATTACACGGCCTGATCTATCCACCGGATCCCATAGATATATATCTGGAGACAAAACAACCAAAGAAAACTTTACTATTTAACAAAGGAATTCTCCAGCCACTAACTTTTAGAATCACTATTGGGATCTAATCAATGTGGCAGTCATAAGAACTTTCAATATATATATATATTTTTTTTATTTTTTACTTTTTTTTTTCATCTTAAAAGACTGACATTTTAAAGATATTTTAAAAAATTATTGTATTACTATATACTTTTAGAACCCTTGTTACTTCTACATACAAAGAGATCACATCAAATTCTGTATTTAATTGAAACACAATCACCACACGGAGACATTTCTCCACTACACACTCCCTGGTACCAGATCTAGCAATCACAACAGAGCCTACCTCTTATTTTCCCTTTAGATAACTATCTCACCAATTTTTCCAACACTTGTCACAAAAATTATTGTTTAATTTAGTATCTAAATATTTTTAAAAACTTTATTGTTTTATATTAAATAAACATACTTATATTTTCAGCAAACCCCAAATATGAGTGTTGCCTGCTAACTCGATTTAAATTTATTCTCTCTCTCTGACTGGGTGAGCCAGACACAGCAGCCTCTGCACCTCTGTCATTGGCATTGAAAAGTTGAGCCATCTATCCTCTCTATTAAATAATTTCATAGTTAGGCCTCATGCAAATAACTGTATTTTTCTTGGTCTATGAGTCCACAAAACACAGATACCGCCTGTGAGCTTTACACATTTTGCGTATCGGTACCTCCTGCCCTCTGGTAGAAATGCCTATTTTTGTGGGCAACATGGACAAGGATAGGACATGTTCTTTTTTTTTTCGGGTCTACAGAACAGAAAAAAGGATGCGGACAGCACTCAGTGAGTGTGACCCATGAATGGTGTGGCATCCAATTCCCAAGAAATACAAAAGAGATGCAGACCAAAATTGCTGTTGTGTGCATAGGTTAAAAAAAAAAACTTATAACCACCAATGACTTTATTATTAATCTCCTTTCAGACTTGGAGATTTTTTTTTTTTGTTTTTCACTGCCTGCATTTCTAAGTCCATAACTTTTTATTTTTCTGTTCACATAGCCATACAAGAGCTTGTTTTTTGTGGGGCAGGTTGCACTTTCTAATTCCAGCATTTGATATTGTATACAATGTAGTGGGGAGCTGGAAAAAAGTTCCAGTCCTTGGGCCTGTCGATGTCTGGTACAGTTCATGGCTTCCTGACATGTGGAGCTATAACTATGGTCAAGGACAATATATGCCCTTTACGACCCACTGGGTAAATGTGGTTCCTACCCAGGCACAGCAGCCAGGTGATGGCAATGCCGCCTTTGCGTTTTCATGCTGTCATTCCGGTGCCAATGTCCTCCTCTGCCTCCTCATCCTCCACCTTGTCCTCAGCCTCCAATGTAAGCACAGTTATGAGTGGTCCTCCAGCATACAACCTATGCATAGCACGGCAGTGTCATGCTGTTCTGCACCTGGCCAGCCTGGGCGAACAGAGTCACACCAGGGAGGAACTGCTCCAGGTCCTTAATCAAAAAAATGAATCCGGACTGTCTCCTCCCCAACTGAATATTAGAACCGTGGTCACCGATAATGGTAAGAAAATTCTGTCGGTGTTGTGTCAAGAAGGGCTGACCCATGCACCCTCCAAGGAACATGTCTTCAATCTGGTTGTAACCCAGTTCTTGAAGTCCTCTATCCAACTAAAAGACCCCTGCGTAACTTTAACGTTAGCCAGTGGCAGCTCATATTTGACATTGTTTGCTCAGGCCCTTTGAGGGGGCCACTTTATTTGTCAGTTGTCAGGACTTTAGGATCAATGATGTAATTCCACCCTTTTATGTCTTGGAGCAGATGCTGATAAATCTGGCTGGCCAGGGGACAAGAGACATGGCGCCTACATTTCAAGGCCTCCTGAGCCCTGTGGGGGCTGAACTGGTGGAGGAGGAGGAGGATGAGGAGGATGAGCAGGACGGGGCCCAAAACACAGAATACATGCAAATATTTCTTTCACATGTCATCTTTGTTTTGGACCCACTCCTGTTTTTACCTTACAGATATGTATCAATTACTAACCAAATACTAACCTTGTGACTGCGGATGCTCAAAGGACAGGATCCATTTTTTTGGGAAGTTGTTCTTTTGACAAATCAGAAGAAGGGAAATATAAACAGGGACGACAACACAAACTTACTGCTGACACACTCCCCACCCTGTCATGGGACCACTACTTGCATCATTGGCTAACAAAATAGGTTATCTATCAATCTATGTGGAAGCAGCATATGGTGTAAAATGAGACAGCTCTTTCCTACTTTAGTAGAATTAGTGCTAACAGAACAGGTTATTGAGCAATCAGTATGGACACCCCACAAACAGTGAAATGAGACAGCTCTTTCCCACTTTAGTAGAATCAGTGGCTAAGAAAACAGGTTAAATAGCAATCTATATGGAAACAGCAGATGGTGTAAAATGAGCCAGCTCTTTCACGCTATAGTAAAATCTTGGGCCACTGTGCGGTTAGGTACATTATACCTGATGCTAATATTGCCATGTAAGACTGAGTTCACACTTCAGTTATTTGGTCAGTTAATTCGAGTAGTTACTGTATGGTGACCCAAAATCAGGAGTCAATCCTACTCTCAGATAAGGTATCATGAAAAGATCTGCACCTGTTCTGTGTTTTTGACCCGTACTGACTAAATTAGGGAAGTGTGAACTGAGCCTAATAGTGAAGCACAGCTTACAAAAATGATTCAAAAGCATGTGTTTGCACTGCCACAACATGGCTTAAAATAACCTTTTTTTTCTGCACTACGTTATTGACATTTGTTACATTAGAGTCATTGGGAGACAGGTCTTTCAAGGACGAACAGTGGTTTTTTTTTTATTTTACTTAAGACTACTGTGTGCTTTTCTTTTGGCTTAATGTTAAAAAATACTTTGTGGCACTCAGCTTTCTAGTGGTAAGAGTTGGTTTCCCACCCCCTTAACAACAGACAAAATACTCTTGCAATGTGGTTTCAAGACTGTTAGTATTTATTAGAGATGCTGCTGCTCAAATCATGTATCAAACTACAGTAGAAAAATAAGTAATAAACATAAAATAAATAAATAGGAATAAACCAGATCAGTGGTTATAGATATACAGTAACTTTAACAAAAAAATAGGGATCAATTTCTTCTCAGTATCTAAATATATCCGATTATACATAGATCATTATGGTCAAGCAAGGTTAGGCTCAGTAGTAAAAGTAAAATCCATGGGCTGAATACACATCCAACATCAGAAAGGCATACCTGCTGTCCGAAAGCAACTTCTTCCCACTAATATGGAACCTACTACTGTATGTTTCTGAATGGAATTATTAGAATTGGTTCTTTTCTTACCAATAATTTCTTCTTGTTTTAAGATGACTTTTCTCCAGCAACAGGGTACCGCGATTGGGTCCAATGCAGTGCCTACCTATGCAAATTGCTATATGGCAGACTTTGAGAATACTTTTATTTATTCAGATGTTCGCTTTACATCACAGGTAATAGTATGGAAATGCTATATTGATGATATTTTTTGCATATAGGAGGGCTCATTGGACTGCCTACTACAATTCCATACATTTCTCAACTCCATCTACTCCGAACTTCAATTTACTATCCATTATCACTCTAACTCCATCAAGTTCCTGGACACTATGGTCACCAAAGAATTAACGGGTACCCTTACTACTGACCTATACAGAAAATCAACTGATCGCAATAATCTCTTACAATTCTCCAGCTTCCATCCTCAGAATACCAAAAGATCCCCATTTTAAATAGGTATGACGCATAGTGAGAACAGATTCCCTACATAAACTGAGACTATCAGAGATGAGACAATGTATTCTAGAAAGAGGATAACCAAAACAACTCCTTTACATTTCAGATATAGCCAAAACTACTAAACCCACACAGACCACCACATGGATTTCTTTTGTCCATACCTTTCACCCCAGTGTCAACAAAATACTCAATAGCATTAGGAACCAAAGGCTTACCCCGAGGTGGAGGAATTCAATAACCCCAAAAATTTACGGGATCTGCTGGTGAGGGCCAATATAGGATCTTCCAAAACTGTCCCTAAACAAATGTTTCTTTGCACACAGAAGACAGGGACATTCCCATGTGTACATTGTCTTCAATGTTTGAATATTCTAAAAGGCTCCCACATTTATCACTCACAATCAGGGAAAGTTTTCTATTTATGGTTTATTTACATGTGAGTCCAACGTTGTAGTCAATCTACTCAAATGTCCTTGCTGCAAAGTATATGTGGAAGAGACGACACAGAAAATTCGAGGCCTCATATGTCAGCATTCTGTAAGTCCAGTATTAGGTGGAAAAACGTACTACTACCAGTACCGGCACACTTTCACTCGGCAGGCCATAACCTTTCCGAACTTAAATATCAAGTAATTGAACACGTTACATCCTCTACAAGAGGGGGTAATAGGGTCAAGCAACTAAAAATCAGAGAAGCATACTGGATACATAAACTTGATAGTTTGGAACCAAAAGGGTTAAACACGGAGTATGAAATTCAGAATCTAACCTAATTATATAAGGTACATACCAAAGGTCTTCTAACCAGTATAAAATGTATATAGATATATAGACATATATGTATGGATCTAATATCTAATATAATTCTTGACCCATATCTTCTTTTTCAGATATACTAGTATGGAATCCTGGTGCCACCATAATATCCTTTCACAGCTTCCCAAACCCTCATTTCCTCATTCCCTCATTTCCTGCTTTTGTTTACGTTTGTTTATGTTTACGTATATTTCTTATTTCTTTGTTCTCCCATGTTTCTTATTTTTTCTATATATTTATTTTCATTTTAAAATTCAAAATTTTTATTTTTAAAATTATTATTTCTCCTTTATAGCTTTTCCATTTAATATGACTCTTGTTTCTTCTATTTATCCTTCCCTGTTTTTCACCTCTATAATCACTTCCATTTATATGATAACTTTACTACAATATGCGGCACTCATCCCTGCTCTATTACACACTCGGGTAACTGTCCGCACACAACAAGTAGGTATAGGAGCGTTCCAGCTCCTGTTCATTTTCAGAACAAGGCTTGACACGCTCCATTGCGCATCGTCCTCCGATGGCCTATGCGCACTTCAAAAGAGAACGCTGTACCACATACATGTGGCACATTTCTTACAGTGCTGAGGCACAGATCCATTTCCAGATCCAGACCCTTTACTTTTAGCTGCACCAGGTAATTACTGATTGGGACCCTTGGACAGTACCTATATAACCTCTTGGCACATTTTAACTTCAGAATGTAGATAAATCTTCTCTCTAGTTTATATGGTGTTCACTTAACTTCTCATTACAATTTGAGTATTTACAGCATTACAATGCTGACGAAGAATCATGAGATTATATTCCTTATTGCTTTTCATATGTATTCAGCCTATGGATTTTACTTTTACTACTAAACCCAACATTGCTTGACCATAATGACCTATGTATAATCGGATATATTTAGATTCTGAGAAGAAATTGATCTCTATTTTTTGTTATAGTCACTGTATATCTATAACCACTGACCTAGTTTATTCTTATTTATTTACTTTATGTTTATTACTTATTTTCTGCTGTAGTTTGATACATGATTTGTACAGCCGCATCTCCAATAAATACTAACAGTCATGAAACTACATTGCTGAAGTATTTTGTCTATTTTCTTTTGGTTTATCTAGGGGTTAGCTACGACTATTGATGGCCTGCATGACAATGCACATGTCTATATACTGTATGAGACCTGCCTGTCATACTGATGCACAATAACTGTTTCACTATCATAAAGGACTAGCTATGCATGTTGCTACACTGAACAGTGATGTACATTGAGATACACTGTCCCTGCAGGCCGGGATATAGCTGATTTAACATGCTTTGTGACAAATTAATTTAGAACAAAGCAAATTTCTTGAAAAAAATCGGCGAAGCGTCCGAATCAAATTTTTTAAAACTTTGCTCATCTCTAGTCACAACATTCCTCCTGCTCTTCCTCCTTGCAGCCTCAGAAAAGCCTTTCAGTTTCATCATCACTGCCCCCTCTTAGTGGGGTGCCTCCTTTTTTCTGAGAAGATGCAACAAAACCCCATGTGCTATGGAAGATACTCAAGATAGTCTTGCTATTAATAATGTGTGAGAACAGTCAGCATTCGGACTGGAAACTTAACCCCCTCATAGACTGAATGTGACTCTCATTTGCCGCGATCAGAGTTCAATGTGGCATCTGAGAGGATAAATGATGGGGGGCAGCATGATCACTGTTTCCCCATTATTGTGCCCGATCGGCAAAGCAGCCAAATCGAATATTTAAAAATTTTGCTCATTACTAGTACCATGCACTAGGGTATCACATTTTTATGGTGTTTTCCTATAGGTTTTTCTACAAGATAGTAAAAACAATTCAAACATTTTTATATGAAAAATACTTAGAATTTGTGATTTTTTAATATGTAATGAGAAGCACTGGTAAAAAATAGCATGAAGGAGGCCAAGCTCTGGTTTGTCTACTTTCTATGCCATCTGTACGAAGGTTAAAAAAGACATGGAAATTATACATTTTACCATCCCATAAAACAAAAACTGAATTATTATCCAGTTGTGTGAAAATAAGAAAATGTATTACTGTATGTTCATAAGTAACAATTTATTTCATTAACCAATATGTAAAAATGAATAGTTTAATAGGATTTTTGGGACTACGTACGGCTGATAAAAATATCAAGAGGAAAAGAGATTATCTGTGAAAAATATGAGCTCAGATGGAGTCTGAATTAACAAATTAACTTAACATCTGCTGAGCTTCAACATTTTCTAATGGCATTTTTGCAAAACAGACTATAATGTTTGGTATGCATTCATTTTACATCATGACTTTAATTCTCTTTCATATGTTGCCAGTAAAATAATGACTTTTTGTTTTATGCTAAAAAATAAATATAGGAGTAAAATAATAATTCAATAAAGTGCCATTGGCGAAGCAGTGATAATTGCATAGTTTCTAGGACTTGATACAATTCAAGTACCCATGAAAGAGCCAATATTACCCTTTTTACTGATACTCCTTTAGTTTATGCCAATTTTCCACAACAGATCAATCAGGTACCACATAGGGATCTCCATCTTGCAGCTCCAGATACTGTACTAATGTGTACTAGTGGCACCATGGATGCCATAACATTACTGAATATTGACTTTAAGGCAAATTTGTGGAAAACACCAATAGTATATCTAATAGTTTCTAATAGACTTTCTAAAAGAGCAAAGGTTTTCATTTTGCATTAGTCCTACAGTTTGGAAAATTATCTGCTTAATTTATATTGATGACCTATGCTCAGGATAGGTCATTGTTATGCAAGCGGGTGTGGACCCACTGCTCCACTGACTGGCTATACTCTGGAGGGGCGTGACTAAGCAACCAACAGGTCTTCACTAGAGCCTCTGATGGTAAGGATAGGCTTGGGCCTTTAGGGTAGTTGCCAGGTGCTACTCCAGAGCAGTCCCCGAGACAGTGGCAACTGACCAGGGGGTCAGAGATACTGGTGCAAGCACCATGGAGAAGGAAATGGTCAGAAAGTCCGAGGTCAGGGCATCCAGTGATCAAGAAAGGTCCATAAACAAAGTCCAAGGTCATGGGCAGGCAGCAAACAAGCAAAATCTGATAATTGCAAAGCAGGGTCCGGTACACAGCAAAGTAGAATTTCAAAATCACCTTCACACCAGGAACTAGACAAGCTAATCACCATGAGTTGCTCTGATATCTTCCTGGGGTAGCAAAACAAATGACAAAACAGGTGCACACTGCTGTCTTACTAAGCCCTCAAACTGATGTTAAAATTGAGAGATTTGTCAACATGTCCTACAGTGGAGGACATGTCTTAAGCCCCAGCACCATGCCAAGGTTTCTCAAGTAGCTCGGAACCTAACACTCACCTACCTGTGCCGTATGGGCAATACCAGGGGCCAGTGGGCATTACAGGAATGTATAGGCCGGCTCACAGCAAACTCCTCAGTTACCTCCAGCATGTAACCATGCCTGCAATGGGAGGAGGGAGAGGACTGTGAGCCCCACCCATGCATTCATCCACCATAAGCCTTTTTTCTGGGGATCACCATTAGCAACGGGCCACAAGTGCAGGATATGCTCCCCTGTATATATATATGCACAACTGCAATTTTGGGTTGAGCACATCCTGCTTCATGCCACCTTTCAGTTGTTTTGTGTATATGTTCCTGGGGTAGGAGGTGCCTTTAAATACTTCCTGCAATCCAGCCATAGGCTGGTAAAACAGAAGGCGTGTATGTGCTGCCTCACAAGTGAGGAGAGACACACCCATGCAAGCCCTAACAAACAGTTCAGGTCTCCAGCAGGAAGTAAACTCTGGCATGGAGCACAGTTGCAACAGTTAAGCTACCTGCTGCCCGCACTTGTTTGCATGGTGCATGGCAGCAGAAGGGAAAGAGGGAGACCGGCACCCATGCCCGTGGGTAGGGGCAGCAGCACCGACACGGACCGCTGGGCTAACAGTCATCAATATCAAATTGGCAGGGAACTAACTTTAGGCACTCCCATGGATCAGCTATTTGATGAGAAGGCCGTGCTTGTACAAACACTACCTTCTATTTATTGTTTACCTGCTCTCCATCGCAACAGCATCGGTGAGCAAGTGGATTACACTAAAGCTGCCCTATTCACTTAAATGGGATGGCTATGTAGTATTCATTTGAATGGGAAGGCACCGTCCCATAGAAGTGAATGTGATTTCTTAGGTGTAATTACACCTGCTCACCACTGTGGTTGCAATGGTGATCAGGTAAACAATGAAGAGAAGGCACTGCTCATACGAGTCCTCCCCCTGCCCATCTGATATTGATGGCCTATCCTGAGGATAGGTTGCCAATGTTAACAAATATTAACCCCTTTAAGAACATGGCCAACTTTGTACAAAGACATGCAGAGCAGGGTTTTTTTCCCCATGGATTTGTGACTTTCAACCCCCATGCTGATGGAGTGATTTTTCATTTTTATGTTTTTGTTACTCTCTGCCTTTTTGGAGCCATAGCTTTTTTATTTTTCTATACACATAGCTATATGAGGACTTGTTCTGTGCAGGACAAGGTGAACTTTCTAATGGCACTATTTAATATTGCATATGTTGTAGTTCAAAGCTGGAGAAAAAAATCCAAATGTGGTGGAATTGGGAAAAAAAATACAATTCCGCCACAGTTTTATAGCTTTTGATTTTACAGCATTCACTATGTGGTAAAATTGACTTGTGCTCTTCATTCTCTGAGTCAGTACAATTACAAAAATACCAAATTTCCGGCACCAACCACTCACCAGTCTGTTCTTCGATGCCTGTCCACAGCTCCTGAGGAGTGAGGGTTTTTTCCCCCAAACAGATGAGTTTTATAACAGCCTACTGTCATTTCCCTCTGGCGGTGCTGAAGTTGGTGGGGCAGGTGTTACACTGACCAGATGAGGAGGCGGTACATGAGGAAGCGGAGTAGAAGGCAACAAGAAGCACCGAGAAATGCCCAGCAATCCTCGGTGGCAGTAGGACATGTGCCAAACCACTTTCCGACTCAGGCCCAGCCACTAGTACATTTACCCAGTGGGGAGTTAGAGAAATATATAACGTCCCTGCCCCTGGCTTACTGGTCCACATATCGGTGGTTATGTGGACCTTGCCACTGATGGCGTTGTGCAGCGCACACCTGATTTTGTCCACCACTTGTTCGTGCAGGGCAGGGATGAAGTGGCGGCTGGGAACCACGTACTGAGGGACAGCCACTGCCAAAATGTTTTTAAAACTGTCTGTCTTGAAATGCTGGCATTCAGGGCCAGGGCTCACTGGAGGATGGACAGTGTGGAGATGCCCAGTGACACTGCTGGTGGTGCTTTCACATCCTCTCTTTGTGGTGAGCCAGGCAGCCCTGTCACTAAAGAGGTGGAGGAAAAGGCAGAGACCAAAGCAGAAGAGGGAGCAGGAGGAGGCTCAGATCTTTCGTGGTTTTTCAGGTAGTACTCAGGTTCAGAACAGTTATGCCCTGCCTCTGACTGCACAGTGTGCAAAGCACCCATGTCTTCTCGTTAGCACATTGCCTGAAGAACTGCCACACCAGGGAACTCTTTGAGCTGACTTTGGTGTGCTCAGTTCCTCGGCGTAGTGGACAGTTGCTAGGGGCCAGCCACAGTGCTTTTGCATCCTGTTTCCTCCTTTGTTATGCGGCTGGTGCTGTATCACAACCACCTCTTCCTCTGAACTGCACTTGTCACTCCGATGACCTTGATTCCATGATTCCTCCATATCATCTTCCACCCACTCCTCACCCCTCCTTGCCAATCTATGCACAGTGCAGAAAGCCACAGAAGTTGACATCAACATCAAAGACTTGCTACGGTGGTCCTACCACATCCATATCCTCAAACATAAGTGGTTGGGCTTCAGTGCACTCAGTCTCTTCCACTTCTGGGTCAGGGCTAGGTGGATGGCCCATGGAACCGCTGTCAGCAGAGTCATCAAAAAGCATGAGCAACTGCTGCATGACTTGGGGCTCAGACAGCTTGACTGATTTGTAAGGCGTTGAAGTGGAAGACAAATGCCCATGGCCCGCCGGTTCAAACTCTATTCTTTCATCAGGGGAATGGGTGGAAGACAATGTGAAGGAACTGGAGGCACTCTCAGCCATCCAATCTAATACCACCTCACCATTCGTACAGCAGTATTCTCGCCTACAAAATTATGTAGAACGTCCTGTCACCTGCTTGAACTAGAGGAAAGTGTTTCATTTGGGCACGTATCTTGCACAGATCGACAACATCCTCTCTCTGCAGCAGGAGCTCCACCACCACTAACACCAGCAGCACCATGACCATGGCTACGTCCAGGGGCGTAGCTAGAAATGACTGGGCCCCACAGCAAATTTTTGTATGGGCCCCCCCCCCCTGCGCGTTTCACTCCCCCCCCGCCTCTTGTGTAAACCCCACTCCTTTGGCAAGTCACGAGAATATATATATATATATATACAGTGGAGGAAATAATTATTTGACCCCTCACTGATTTTGTAAGTTTGTCCAATGACAAAGAAATGAAAAGTCTCAGAACAGTATCATTTCAATGGTAGGTTTATTGTAACAGTGGCAGATAGCACATCAAAAGGAAAATCGAAAAAATAACTTTAAATAAAAGATAGCAACTGATTTGCATTTCATTGAGTGAAATAAGTATTTGAACCCTCTAACAAAAAAAGACTTAATACTTGGTGGAAAAACCCTTGTTTGCAAGCACAGAGGTCAAACGTTTCTTGTAATTGATGACCAAGTTTGCGCACATTTTAGGAGGAATGTTGGTCCACTCCTCTTTGCAGATCATCTCTAAATCCCTAAGGTTTCGAGGCTGTCTCTGTGCAACTCTGAGCTTGAGCTCCCTCCATAGGTTTTCGATTGGATTAAGGTCCGGAGACTGACTAGGCCACTCCATGACCTTAATGTGCTTCTTCTTGAGCCACTCCTTTGTTGCCTTTGCTGTATGTTTTGGGTCATTGTCGTGCTGGAACACCCATCCACGACCCATTTTCAGTTTCCTGGCAGAGGGAAGGAGGTTGTCGCTCAGGATTTCACGATACATGGCTCCGTCCATTTTCCCGTTAATGCGAATAAGTTGTCCTGTGCCCTTAGCAGAAAAACACCCCCAAAGCAAAATGTTTCCACCCCCATGCTTGACGGTGGGGACGGTGTTTTAGGGGTCATAGGCAGCATTTTTCTTCCTCCAAACACAGCGAGTTGAGTTAATGCCAAAGAGCTCTATTTGGTCTCATCAGACCACAGCACCTTCTCCCAGTCACTCTCTGAATCATTCAGGTGTTCATTGGCAAACTTCAGACGGGCCTGCACATGTGCCTTCCTGAGCAGGGGGACCTTGCGAGCCCTGCAGGATTTTAATCCATTGTGGTGTAATGTGTTTCCAATGGTTTTCTTGGTGACTGTGGTCCCTGCTAATTTGAGGTCATTAACTAACTCCTCCCGTGTAGTTCTAGGATGCTTTTTCACCTTTCTCAGAACCATTGACACCCCACGAGGTGAGATCTTGCGTGGAGCCCCAGAGCGAGAGTCGATTGATGGTCATTTTGTGCTCCTTCCATTTTCGAACAATCGCACCAACAGTTGTCACCTTCTCTCCCAGCTTCTTGCTAATGGTTTTGTAGCCCATTCCAGCCTTGTGCAGGTCTACAATTTTGTCTCTGACATCCTTGGACAGCTCTTTGGTCTTTCCCATGTTGGAGAGTTTGGAGTCTGCTTGATTGATTGATTCTGTGGACAGGTGTCTTTTATACAGGTGACTAGTTAAGACAGGTGTCCTTAATGAGGGTGACTAATTGAGTAGAAGTGTCTAACCACTCTGTGGGAGCCAGAACTCTTAATGGTTGGTAGGGGTTCAAATACTTATTTCACTCAATGAAATGCAAATCAGTTGCTATCTTTTATTTAAAGTTATTTTTTCGATTTTCCTTTTGATGTGCTATCTGCCACTGTTACAATAAACCTACCATTGAAATGATACTGTTCTGAGACTTTTCATTTCTTTGTTATTGGACAAACTTACAAAATCAGTGAGGGGTCAAATAATTATTTCCTCCACTGTATATATATATATATATATATAAAGGAAAAAGCAGCACTCCGTGGATACGTGTAAAAAATGGATCCCTTTATTCCATACTGTGCACAGTATGGAATAAAGGGATCCATTTTTCCACGTATCCACGGAGTGCTGCCTTTCCTTCATCTAAAAATTTGCTGATCCCGATCCAGGGACGACAGGAATTGCACCCAATTTCCCGCTATTTGAGTGCTGCTACCTGCGCCTTTTTCTATATATATATATGGCCCATCGCCACTGCCTGCCAATTGCTGGGCCCCATCCTTCCCCTACTGTATATTGTATGGCAAGGTGCAAGGATTACTGTATACTGTACATAAAATGTATGGAGGTTACACCATGCCGGACAATATAACCCCTGCGCCATGCTGTACAATATACAGTATAACCCCTACACAGTGTAGCGGTATACTGTATATTGTGTGGCACAGTGTAGGCTATATGTGTATACCATAAACATACTCCACATGAAAACTTACAATTACTTGGCTTTGACCTTGGGGATCTCAGACACGACTTCGGCTGGGGGCTAGGTCTAAGAACACGCCGTCCACTGGGCAGTATGGTTTTTCGTTCTTCCTCTTCAGACTCTGTACATGAGGTAACAAGGGGTAATATAACTAAGTAGTATCAGGGTACATTATTATACAGGGGTAATATAACTCAGGAGGCCTATCAGATATTATACAGGGGTAATATAACAGTTATATTACCTCTGTATAATGTGCCCTGATACCCCTCCTCAGTTATATTTCCCTGTATAACTGATACCACTCAGTTATATAATATAACTGAGGGGTATCTGGGTAAATTATACAGGGAGGGGTAATATAACTAATGGTATCAGGGTACATTATTATACAGGGTAATATAACTCAGGAGGCCTATCAGATATTATACAGGGTAATATAACAGTTATATTACCCCTGAATAATGTCCCGATAGCCCTCCTCAGTTATATTACCCTGTATAATAATGTACCCTGATACCATTAGTTATATTACCCTCCCTGTATAATTTACCCAGATACCCCTCAGTTATATTATATAACTGAGTGGTATCAGTTATACAGGGGTAATATAACTGAGGAGGGGTATCAGGGCACATTATACAGAGGTAATATAACTTATATTACCCCTGTATAATGTCTGATAGACCTCCTGAATTATATTACCCTGTATAATAATGTACCCTGATACCACTTAGTTTTATTACCCCGCTGGGGTAATATAACTAAGGGGCATCAGGGTACATTATTATACAGGGGTAATATAACTCAGGAGGCCTATCAGGGGACATTATACCCCTGATAGCGCTCCTCAGTTATATTACCCCTGCATAACTGATACCACTCAGTTATAAAATATATAACTGAGGGGTATCAGGGTAAATTATAACTGAGGGTACATTACAGGGGTATAACTGAGGAGGGGCTGGGATAGCATTGTGGCAGGCCAGGTAGGGTATAGGGTACATACTTTTTTTTTTTTTTTAGAACTTACTCAGTTAGCACAGCTCGGGGCCAGGGCAGAGTTCCTGTGAGTGGTTGGTGCTGTGGTATAGCAGACACAGTCACGCGGGCAGGCACGCAGCGTGACATGATGACGTCACCTCTGCTGCACTCCCAGCCTGCGCCTCCGCCGGGTCCAACAATCACCGCCCCTATGTGGACAGTAGCCGGCGCCCAGCACCAGGCCCAGCATCCCGCAGCCAGAGTCAGCCAGAGTGGAGGGGGACAGTATGACACTGCTGCCAGCAGACTGCTGGATAGATTTAGTGAGCGGGGCGGGCACGGCAGCGAATCGGAGGGGAGGGGGGATTGTATGGCCAGCTCCAGCACCCCCTTGTGACAGGCGGACACCCGCCCCCCCTCTAGTCCAAGAAACGGCCCTGCCGTCAGTGGTGGGAGGGCCTGTCTCAGGCCCGCCCACCACAGAGCCAGAGGCTGCAGGCAGCAATGTAAGCCTAAGCAGCGGGGCGGGGCAAACTGTGAAGGGGCGGTAGGGAGGGGGGGCCCGGCACAGCAGACAGACAGCACAGCTGACTGAGTCTGAGACAGTGTGAGTCTCAGTCAGAAATTGGCGCAGCAGCAGATTACCGGGGAAGTAGAGGGGAGAGAGGACACGCGCTGCCTGGTGCCGGGCCCCTTGTCAGCCCGGGCCCCGAAGCAGCCGCTTCCCCTGCTTCCCCGGTAGTTACGCCCTTGGCTACGTCCCTTATTTGATGCTCTCCTCATTTTTAAAGGTCACCCATAAAATTGACAGACAGACAAACAATTGTATTTCTGTGTCACGGGTGCACAGAAAGTGTATCTCACCCCCCCAAAAAAATTGCTATAGATCACATACAGAATTAACAGACAGATTAACTATTGTATTTCCATGTCATGGAAATACAAAAGGAGGTGTATCTCACCTCAAAAAATGGGTTTATGTCACCGACAGGATTAACAGACAGATTACGTATTGTATTTCTGTGTCACGGGTGCAAGGGAAATGTATTGTACCCCAAAAAATAGCTATAGGTCACCCACAGAATTAACAGCCAGATGAAAAGCCTAATACTGTCCCTCACTGCAGCTGTGTCCTCTACTGTACTTAGGTATCAAGTTGTCCTCCCTAATATCATCTGTGTATGATCAGAACTTTCCTGACCTCCTTAAAGCTACAGCCAAAATGATGACTGAACTCCCCAGAGTTTTATATTTGTTTAGATCACTCCCAATCCATGTCCCTAATTCCTTTTTTACAGCAGCATACATAAGAAACTGAAGGTTTTTATATGGGAGAAGAAAAGGCCTAGGGTCGCTGCTCATAATATGGTTTCACACCCGAAAGCTCAATAGCAAAACGTTCAGATGTAACATATCGAGAAACAATCATTTAAACTCATTATAATTGGTGTTTTACCCCTGCCGAACTTAGCCGCATTTATTCCAACTGCTCGGATAGATGTTGGAGAAATTCCGGGTAGCTAGGCACACTAAAATACATATTATGCTAGTGTAAAAAAGTGGGCCCCCTATGGAAGGCCACTTCATCGGATAATAAATATTGTGACTTCAAGTACATGCTTCCTTTCTCTTGCTCTAGCCTTACTCCTTTTAGATTTGAAACTACCCCCGATACACCACAGACTTATAGTGGCACATATCCTGATGGCCAAAAAAACAATTATTACATGCCATTGGAAGGAGACAGAACTCCCACATATTAATGAAGTAATAAACCTGGTCAATAAGATTTGTGGTTTCGAAAAAAAATTAGCATACAAAAACTTCACCTTACCCAAGTATAATCTTCTATGGAACATATGCATCAGTTGCCCTTATTATGCCGAATGAGATAGTAACCTAAGTTAAATGACTGACAGGAACAAGTTTAACATATAAGTGTTATGTGTTGTTGACAGTTATTTCCTTCTTCCCTTCTTAGTGGAATCTCAATTCATCCTGCTTTCCTTCCTTCCTTCCATAGGGGCTCATTTGCAGTATTATAAATTATGAATTTTCTCAAGAATGCAGGCACCTAGGAAGGTGGTACCAAGACCATGATGTTCAACTGTAAAGCGTATCTGATGACAAAACCCCTTTAACCACTTCAGCCCCCCTAGCTTAAACACCCTTAATGACCAGGCCACATTTTACAATTCTGCACTACGCTACTTTCACCGTTTATTCCTCCGTCATGCAACTTACCACCCAAATGAAGTTTACCTGCTTTTCTTCTCACTAATAGAGCTTTCGTTTGGTGATATTTCATTGCTGCTGACATTTTAACTTTTTTTGCTATTAATCAAAAATGACCGAAATTTTTGCCAAAAAATGACATTTTTCACTTTCTGTTGTAAATTTTTTTTAAAAAAAACTACATTTCTATATACATTTTTATATAAATTTATTGTTCTACATGTCTTTGATAAAAAAAAATCCAATAAGTGTATATTTATTGGTTTGGGTAAAAGTTATAGCGTGTACAAACTATGGTGCAAAAAAGTAAATTTCCGCATTTTAAAGCAGCTCTGACTTTCTGAGCACCTGTCATGTTTCTTCAGGTGCTAGAATGCCAGGATAGTATAAATACCTCCCAAATGACACCATTTTAGAAAAAAGACACCCCAAAGTATTCGTGGAGGGGCATGGTGTTCATGTATCATTTCATTTTTTTTCACAAGTTAGCGGAAAATGACACTTTCTGAGGGAAAAAAATAATAATAAAGTTTCCATTTCTTCTAACTTCTGGCAAAAAAAATAAAAATCTCCCACGGACTCACTATGCCCCTCAGTGAATACCTTAGGGTGTCTACTTTCCGAAATGGGGTCATTTGTGGGTTGTGTTTACTGTTCTGGCATTTTGGGCGGGGCTAAATTGTGAGCATCCCTGTAAAACCTAAAGGTACTCGTTGGAATTTAGGCCCCTTTGCGCACCCAGGCTGCAAAAAAGTGGCACACATATGGTATTGCCGTACTCGCCGTATCTCTGTAAACTGACAACTTTGTATAAAAAAAATTTAAAAGATGTCATTTACAGAGATATTTCTCACACCCAGCATGGGTATATGTAAAAATACACCCCAAAACACATTGCCCTACTTCTCCTGAGTACGGCGATACCACATGTATGACACTTTTTTGCAGCCTGGGTGTGCAAAGGGGCCCAAATTCCAACGAGTACCTTTAGGATTTCACAGGGCATTTTTACGCATTTGGATTCTCACGCTTTAGGACCCCTAAAATGCCAGGGCAGTATAAATACCCCACATGTGACCCCATTTTGGAAAGAAGACACCCCAAGGTATTCCGTGAGGGGCATGGCGAGATCACAGGAAAAAAAAAATTTGAGCACAATTTAGCGGAAATTGATATACATATATATATATATATTTTTTTGTACAAAGTCTCATATTCCACTAACTTGTGACAAAAAATAAAATTTTACATGAACTCACCATACACCTTACGGAATACCTTGGGGTGTCTTCTTTCTAAAATGGGGTCACATGTAAGGTGTTTGTACTGCCCTGGCATTTGAGGGTCTCCGCAATCATTACATGTATGACCAGCATGAGGAGTTTCTGCTATTCTTCTTATATTGAGCATACAGGTAATGAGATTTTTTTTTTCCGTTCAGCCTCTGGGCTGAAAAAAAAAAAAAATGAACGGGACAGATTTTTTCATTCGCATCGATCAATGTGGATGAAAAAATCTCTGCCAAAATCAGTGACTGCGGTGCGGTGGGCTGGGCGCTAACTACCTAACAAGTAGCTAACTAACTGGCGGTGATAAGGGACCCTTATGCCCCATTCACACGTCCGCAATTCTGTTTGCGTAACGGAATTGTGGACCCATTCATTTCTATGGGGACAGACTTTGTCCCGCTCGGATCCGGAATTGCGGATCCGCACTTCCGGGTCTGCACTTCCGTTCCGCAAAAATATAGACCATGTCCTATTCTTGTCCGCAATTGCGGACAAGTAAAGGCATTTTCTATATAGTTCTGGCAATGTGCGTATCTGCAAAATGCGGAAAGCACATTGCCGGTGTCCATGTTTTGCAGATCCACTACTTTACCTGGTGCTACTTTACATAGCTACCTGGTCCTCTGGTGGTCGATCCCAGCAAATGGGACCAACAGAGGACCAGGTAGCAGGTATATCAGATGCTGTTAACAAAACAGTGTCTGATATACATGTTTGATGCGATTTATTTAGCATCTACAGACTGCCAGCGATTGATCATCACTGGCAGGCTGTAGTATAACTGCTGAGATGCGATCTGCTGTGAACACGCGCGTGCGTTCACAGCAAATCTCGCCTCTCGCGAGATGATGCGCCGCCGCGTCAAGCAGGAACAGACCTGCCGCGCCTGGACGCAGCCCTGCGTTAGGCGGTCGACAGGCGGTTAAACCCAGTCTGTTCTATCACTCACTGCCTGAGGGTCAATGAGAGATCCACAATGCATTGCATAGAGACTAGTTTCTAGTCAACTTTATCTAAGACCTTGTTCTAAGTATTGTTCATACTTCCTTTTTACAAGTTGTTCCTTTATTTAATCCTAGTGCCAACTTCACCAGACCACTTTCTTATATTACTTTATGGTCTAGCATATATGTATAGAACGTTGCAATGCACTGTGTGTCCACCTTTCTATTAGAACCAAAATGAACTAAAGCATGTTGTGCTACAGTAGCCCTTCCATAGGATAAGACCAAATGGGCTAGCCGTTGCACCCCATAGAACAACAAGGAGTACTGGAAGTGATGATATGGCCCCCACAGAGTCCTGATCTCAACATCATCAAGTCTATTAAGGACTATATGAGGAGACAGAAGGATATGAGCAAGCCTACAACCTCATAAGATCTGTGGTTAGTTCTCTAAGACGTATGGAACAATATGAGTGTGCTCAGCTTTTTTCAAAAGTCACATATCTATGAAGAGAGGGGGCCAAACTTGCGCTGTGCACTCTTTTTCACTGTGGGTTGCCCATTCTGGAGATAGGATCATGTCCCAAAGGTGGGACCTGCATATATCTGACATTGACGGCATATAGCAGCAATACGCCATCAATGTCTGAGATGGGAATATCCCTTTAATTATATTTTAAGCTCTCCCTAATAGTAGTAAAAGGATCTGGCCCACAACACCTATAACTCAGATGGCTAATAATCTTCGTTTTCAGCCTTGTCTACAATGTGTCCTAGTTAAACAATATATAGTGTTAAGCGAACCCAAACTGCAAAGTTGGGGTCCGTACCAAATTTTTTAAGTTCAGGTATATGGGCCCGAACTTTGCTGAAAAAGTTTGGGTTCAAGTTCGGTGTTCAGGAATTTAATAAAGCTTGTTGAAAGGCTGCAGGGCAACACCCATCAGCTCAGAGTAGTGCAGGGAGAGGAAGTAGACAGCTGAAGTGAGGGAAAGTGTTAGGAATTTCCTCTGGCTATTTATTTTGTGGGTTACCTATAGTGATTTTTTGTGGGTGCAATACATCTGCTTTATACCCCTGACACAGAAATATAATAATTAATCTGGCTGTTAATTCTGTGGGTGACCTATAGCAATTATTTGTGGGTACAATGCACCATCTTTGCACCCCTGAAATAGAAATATAATAATTAATCTGGCTGTTAATTCTGTGGGTGAGCTATCGTGATTTTCATGGGTGCAATGCACCATCTTTGCACCCTGCCCTGACACAAAAATATAATAGTTAATCTGGCATGACAGGGAAATTAATATAGTTAGTCCATCTGTTAGTTCATCTGCAGTGGTGAGCAGGTGTAGATAGAACCAAGCCGTCCCAATTATTTCAATGGGACGGCTCGTTCCTATACACTTGTATCGAAATGAGCCATTCCAATTGAAATGAATGGGACGGCTTGGTTGTAATTACACCTGCTCACCGCTGTAGATGTGACGGAGAGCAGGTAAAAAATTAAGAAGAGGTAGCGCTGGCATGTCGCGTGCCTTCTCTTCAAACAGTTGATCGGCGGGTGTGCCGGGTGTCAAACCCCCGTCGATCTGATATTGATGACCTATTCTGAGGATAGGTCATCAATAAATATGACTTGGACAACCCCTTTAATCCATATGTTAGTTTGGTGAGTGACACATACTCATTTTTGATGTGAAGTACACCTGCACTGCATTCATGACAGGGAAATTAATATAGTTTATCCGTCTGTTAGATCGATGGGTGACATATACACATTTTTTATGTAAGTTTCACCTGCACTGCATACATGACAGGCAGGGATGAGCGATTTGACTTTGGATGAAACATACTAAGTCAATTCGCATAATACTTTGATTGAATATTGTACGGAGCAAGTGCTCCTTACAGTATTAGAATGTAATGGCTCCTATGAGGCAAAGTTATTTCTTCATAAATCAATTTCTACTGTAAAAAAAACATTTCCCGAATTCGGGTTTGGTTCCATATTGTACCTTGGAGCCGAACATGAGTTCAGGAAATGGTTTGACAGTGTCTCCTGTTCCTTATACCTCACCCCCTTGCAAATTAACCAAGCAGTCAGCCCCAAGTCATGAAGCAGTCTCTTATGCTTTCTGATGACTCTGCTGGCTGGGTTTCCTGGGCCATCTACCTAGCCCTGCCTGAGAAGTGAAGAGATTGAGTGGACTGAGGCCAAACCACTTATGTTTCAAGATGAGGACATGGGAGGACCACCGCAGCATGTCTCTGATGATGATGACAAAACACAGGGGCCAACTGCTGTGGCTTTCTGCAGTGTGCAGACTGTCAAGGAGGGAAGTGGTGAAGAGTGGGTGGAAGATGATGTGGAGGATGATGAAGTCCTAGACCCCACATGGAATCAAGGTCATGCGGGTGACATGTGCAGATCGGGGGAAGAGGTGGTGGTCACACAGCACCAGCTGCACAGCAAAAGAGGGAGCAGGGTGCAAAAGCAGAGTGGCCGTCCACTAGCCAGTACACCTGCTACTGCCCACCGCACCCAGGGACTGAGCACACCAGCAAACAGTTGCTACTGGGTCCCGCCGTCTGCTGGTGCGGTGCTGGGGCGCCGGTGGTCGCCGCGCATTGCTGCGCCATAATTAGAGTAGGTCCCCACTTGTAGAGGCAACTTGTCGTGGTAAGTGGGCCTTTGCTTTTTGATCAAACTGTATACCAATGCCTCATTTATGCACAGCATAGAATGTATTACAAATTGGGCTGAGATGCCACATAATTATGCTGAAGAACAGTCATTATATCAAAAGCATAGTACTGAGCATGTGTGATTCAGATTCACTTTTATATGCTAGACATTTGAATTGTATTGTTTCTTTTTCACCCTTCTGGTATCAGCACTCCTCTCCATTTGGACTAGGTGTTTTTAATTAGCAGGAGTCTGCAAAGGGTCTATAAATTCCTACTATCTCTCAGATGGATTTCCTGAGGGTTGTGACTGGATGAACTCTTTGCACTCGTTCACATGGTGCAGTGCTGCGTGGCTGCCATTGTTGCCTTGGTGCTGTGCTGGTCCAGCGGTGGGGCCCAGAGCCAAGGTGGCTTTGCTGCACAGTGGGGGCACTGTGTGGCTTCTGGGTCCCGCCGTCTGCTGGTGCGGTGCTGGGGCGCTGGTGGTCGCCGCGCATTGCTGCGCCATAATTAGAGTAGGTCCCCACTTGTAGAGGCAACTTGTCGTGGTAAGTGGGCCTTTGCTTTTTGATCAAACTGTATACCAATGCCTCATTTATGCACAGCATAGAATATATTACAAATTGGGCTGAGATGCCACATAATTATGGTGAAGGTCAGTCGTTATATCAAAAGCATAGTACTGAGGATGTCTGATCCAGATTCACTCTTATATGCTAGACCAATACACACATTGTTACACATAAAGGAGGGCATCATACACACCCTTGAAAAATTTAGACTGATGGCCTGCTGGTGACCCTCAAAAACATTTGGAGCAAGGGCCTGCTGATCTGACCATCTAATACATTAGGGGCGAGGGCCTGCTGCTGAGCTGACCATCTAAAACATTATGGTTGAGGGCCTGCTGCTGAACTGACCCTATAAAACATTATGGTTGAGGGCCTGCTGTTGAGCTGACCATCTGAAGGATTGTATGTGAGGGCCTGCAAATGAGCTGACCTTCTAAAACATTGTATGTGAGGGCCTGCAGGTGAGCTGACCCTGTAAAACATTATATGCGAGGGCCTGCAGGTGAGCTGACTATTGAAAATATTATGGGCGAGGGCCTGCTGCCACTTTGTTGACTCTAGATAACTTCTGGCTGATCGCACGTTCCCATGATGTCGACGATCCATTTGGATGTCTGTCCTATCAACTTTGGAGCAATTTTTCAACAAGGACCTTCTGGTATAGCGCCGTTTTGCTTGTCCTCTCCACCATACGAAGGAGAGATGTGAAGTTCTCTTTGTAGCGGGGGTTGAGAAGGGTGAACAACCAGTAATCCGTGTTGTCTAAAATGTGTATAACGCGCGGGTCGTGGGAAAGGCAGCCTAACATGAAGTAGGCCATGTGTGCCAGAGTATCAACAGGCAAGAGTTCGCTGTCGTCACTTTGTTGACTCTAGATAACTTCTGGCTGATCGCACGTCACCATGACATCGACAATCCATTTGGATTTCTGCCCTATGAACTTTCGATGGTACTTTCTGTGCCTACCATGGTGTCCATGGGTAACGGGGAATCAGAGTTTGATTCCGGAGAGGGAGCCTGAGAAACAGCTACCATATCCAAGGAAGGCAGCAGGTGCACCAATTGCCCACTCCCGACTCGGGGAGATAATGACGATAAATAACAATACAGGACTCTCAAGAGGCCCTGTTATTGGAATGAGTACCCTTTTAAATCCTTTAACTGCGTTGGTCAGGGCACGTGTGATGTTACGGGACAGATGTTGGTGTAAGGCGGGCATGGTATACTGTGAAAAATAGTGGCGGCAGGGGACTGCGTAACGCGGGACGGCCGCCGACATCAGGCTGTGTAAGGCCTCATTGTCCACAAGCCTAAATAGCAACATTTCCAGCGCCAGTAATGTGCAAAGCTGTGCAGTTAGTGCTATGGCCTGTGGATGGGTGGCTGGGTATTTGCACTTGCGTTCAAATGCCTTGGGTAAGGACATTTGGACGTTGTGCTGCGACAAGGAAGTGGATGAGGTCGCTGATGGTGCTTGCGAAGGTCCAGGTGCAGGGCCGGAGGCATCCAGGGCCTGCACCATCGACAGGGGATTGGCTAGCAGCACGTAACACCATCTATTTAAAAAGTATACTGTATGCCACAGATACATTTTTTAAACACACACCTTACACTGGAGATATTCCGCAGATAATGTCAAGGCTAAACACTAATAATGATCTAGGTGCGCAGGTCCCCCACGCCATCCAACTCAAATCAAGCAACTTTGAGGCTGACTGGCTCTCTCCTTGCCGATTTCTGGCTTGACCGGACTTGGGCAAGGGGTTGTCAGAGCTTCATAGTGACAACTCGGAAGGCAATTACTCAGCTAAAGTATGACAGTATATATGCTGAACGTCCGTTTCGCAAACCAAGGCAAAATGAAGATCCGAAATTCCATGCAGATTGAAATCTCGAAAGAAGAAGAGACGAAAGGAGAGCTGTTTTTCTTTGTGAACAACATTCTACTAAAGACTTTGAACATGAAGAAGGGTTGTTCTCAACGATTCAAGGAAAGGTGTTTACATTCTCACATTTGATAATCTTTCGAGCAACTTCTACGAGCAGCTGAAAATCCATCACACTTATCCTATTCTACATGGACCTAATTTTGTTTTTCTCTACTCGACGAGGAAATTCCACTACATGTGCAATCCCTTTGTTTACTTATGTGACATTTAATTTTTTCTTTCGAGATATTGTTTAACTTTGAAATATGGCCGCAAGCTTATGAATAAAGCAGACCGGAAAGTATACATTTTTTGTCACCTTCAGGGATGACCCCGGAGGAATTTGAGGATTAAATCTCCCAGCATTAAGCTTCACAAATGGAAGAGACAGAGGTTACATTTATTATCCAGGGATGTAGGAATTTTGTCGAAAGTGTCATCAATTTGGCCATGTACAAGCCAACTGTAAAGAGGAGGCAGTATTTTGCGGGAAGTGCCAACAAGTAGGGCATGAAAGTGTTGACTGTCAGAATGTGATTATATGTAACCTGTGCAGGATGGTAGGCCATGCCTTTAAAGACTGTCCAAAGACTGTCCAAAGCCATAGGCAAGATACCTACAAAAGAATCGGAGGCCCACTAAAAGGATGGAGCTGTACCTAATATGCAAGAACTGGAGAAACCTGAGACTGCAAGCGTACCTGGAACATTTAGAGTGCTGATGGAGGAGAAAATGGTGGATCCTGTGAAGAGTGCTCCTGGAAAATCGGCTCCGGCAAAGGTGGCAGGAGAACCTGCTACTGACGCAGGAGTGAAAAGGACGATCACAGGAGACAAAGCTATGGACCTACAGACAAAAGGAACAAAAATAAAAGTGAGTGGTCATAAAGAACAGGTTCTCAGTGTCAAATGAGCATTCCGTCAAAGTGCAGATAAGAGCGACAGTGGCTTAAGACCAAGTGTGACCTTATCTGATCCTGTGCACATTCTTCAGTTTGATAGCTTAGCATCACCAGAGCCATTAGTTCCATTTATGTCAAGTAATTCATCTGATGAAATGACCTGATGCGCAATGCTTTTCTACGAATTCAAATTTGTGAGAAATTTCGAGAGAGCTCAACAAAGAGAGCTGCTTTTGTATGCAAAGAGACTCTGTTATTTGAAGATTTTTGTTAATGGACAATGTCTGCTACGTTAAAAATCTCCTCCCTTAACGTAAAGACTATTTAGGGAGCACCTAAGAGAGCTGCTGTTTTGGCTTATCTGGAGACAGTCAACTGCTACATCATTTTTTTTACAAGAATGTGGAATAGAATACTCCCCAAACTACGCAGACCTAAGGGAAAATTGGCTTCTGTGGAAAAAATTGGCTTCTGCCTCACAATTTTTTTTTTGCCTTCCTCTGGATCAACTTGTAGGAAACAGGCCGAACTGGATGGACAAATGTCTTTTTTCGGTCTTATATACTATGTTACTATGTTAAAGTTGGACACAGGGCCCTTCATTGTGGTCTGGAGACAACAATAACAAAGCTGCTGGAGTTGGAATACTATTGAAAGGAAATGGTTGCCAAATCATTTCATACATGAAATTGATTCAAGGAAGAGCTTTATTAGTAAATATCAACTTTAATGGCAGAGAAATCAAATTGCTAAATGTATATGCATTCATCTGAACTTCATGAAAGAGCTGAGATGCTAGAGGACATACAACCTTTCTTAGCTGGTCAATCCCCAGTGATCATGGCCTAAGACTTTAATTGTGCTCTAAAAGAGAAAGACAGAACTGGTGAGCAAGCAAGAAGAAGGGACAAAACAGTGCAGCAACTTTAAAATATGATTTTGGACTTCACATTTGGAGTAATGTAAAGGACAATGAACCAGGATACACATAGAGTAACTCTTTAGTTCAATCAAGACAGGATTATTTCTTCATTTGAAAAGTCCTAAAGCCAGTGACGATGTCCCTGGAGGGTAATATCTAATATATGATCATAACTTGCTTCTAGCACAAATTCAAGTAACTGAAGGTGGAAAAGGCAAAGGCGTTTGGAGGCTAAATGTGGATCTATTGAATGATGAATATGTAAAGAAAGTATTCGTTCAAAACTACAAGAAATTGACTTTTTGTAAAGAAAAGTTCACATCAATATTGCTATGGTGGGAATTAGAGATGAGCGAATCGAAGCTGACAAAGTGGAATTTGTTTAGAATTTCAGGAAAAATTTGATTCGCGAATTTCCTTGAGCTTCGTGGTAAACGAATCACAATTTTCCTAAAATGGTGACTACACGTATGAAGACTGAGGACATGGGGCAAGGAACTCTGGGAAGGCGGGATCACCCAGATTGATTTGCCTGCATGCAGCCAATCAGCAGCCAGCCAAGCAGCCCTGTGATGTCATAAACCTATAAATACTGCAGCCATCTTACAGTCAGATATTTTCCAGCATTCAGAATGCAAGGACAGACGTGGGAAGGCGTGAGGGACAGAGAGTGGAAAAACGATTGTGGGGGGGGGGGGGAGAAAAAACTATTTATAAGCGCAGGGATAGGATACGGAAGAATCATTTCACAGCATCTTAGTGCAGGGAAAGACATCAGAAGGCGGTAGGGACATTGATAGGAAAGTGATTTACAAGTGCAGGGAAAGATTATTTGGGGATCCATATCGTCATTAGACAGCTCGGTCATTCCAGCTTTTTGTTATTGGGCTGCCAGTGTTATGTTGAAAAACCTTTAGAGGCTTATATCTTAGTATCTTATTCAGTACTACAAGAAAAAGATATACACATTTCACTTCTGCAGTTATTTGTGGTGAAAGCGTATAGTGGCCTATTTCAGTCCAAAAAGAAATATATATTCTCTGGTCAATTCTGCAGTTATTTCTGGTAAAAGTATATAGAGGCGTATTTACGTAAAAAAAAAAATGTATACGCACTGCACTGTTGCAGTTATTTCAGGTGAAAGCGTATAGTGGCCTATTTCAGTCCAACAAGAAATATATATTCTCAGGTCACTTCTGCAGTTATTTCTGGTGAAAGCGTATAGGGGCGTATTTCAGTTCTACAATCAAAATATATTCTCAGTTCACTATTGCAGTTATATCTGGTAAAGCCTTTTCTGGCATATTGCAGTAGAAAAATAAATATACATTCGCCATTCAATGCTGCACTTATATCTTGAAAAACCTTTATTGACGTAGAGCAGTAGAAAAAATAGAAATATATTCAGCGTTCAGCTCTGCAGTTATATGTGGGAAAGTCCTTTATGGAATGAATTACGTGAATTACGTTGTGATGAAATTTTGTGTTTACATTGCGTGCTTAAGTGACGACGTCCATAAGAGCGGCACACCAATACAGGTGAATACACTATGCACTAACCCTGCACAAAAATGTGAACTTATTCACACCAGCCCGCATCTATCTGCGGTATTGCTTACTGGACACTATGGGGACTTTTCTGCAGCACAGAAACCGCATGAGGACCGCACCTCGCTCTTCCAGCGTGGACCTACTTCCTCCGCTACGTCCCGTTCACTTCAGTTTTTGAAACGGACAGACTATAACCCTTTGTTGAAAAGCCTTTAGTGGCATATATACGTGGAAAAATAAAAATATACTCAGCGGTCCCTGTTCCAGTTATATGTGAAAAAACCTTTTGTGACATATTTTGGTCGAAAAACTCATTTTATTCAGAGTTTAACGCTGTAGTAATATGCGGTAAAATCTTTGGGACTTATTTCGGTTGAAAAAAAAAATTCATTCAGCGTTCAGCGCTACAGTTATGTGTGGTAAAAAATATTTTGTGAAAAGCTTTAGTGGCAAAACAAATTTATTCAACGTGCAGCGCTGCAGTTATATGCATTAAAATCTTTTGGGACTTATTTTGGTGGAAAAAAAAAGTATTCAGCCTTAAGCTTTGCACTTATATGCGGTAAAATCTTTTGTGAATTATTTAGGTGGAAAAACAAATTTCAGTCAGCGTTCAGCACTACAGTTATATGCAGTAAAATCTTTTTTGAATTATTTTGGTGGAAAGAAAATATTTTATTCAGCGTTAGGCGCTGCACTTAAATGCAGTAAAATCTTTTGTGAATTATTTAGGTGAAAAAAACTAATTTCATTCAGTGTTCAGCACTGCAGTTAGATCCTGTAAAATCTCCATGATGTATCCATGATAAATCTGCAGCGTGGGGGCCTCATGTGGCTTCTACACACTTTCAAAATAATCCTTCAGGGGGACGAATAGATGTCGGATAACCGGGACGCTCCGTGACCTTCCCAGGAGCTGCTGTCAGGAGCAGCGGTTCATTTTTGAGATGTCCGTATAGTGCGGTGGAATCCGAAGACGCTCTACATCTCCGTCCTCCGTTATATGTGGTAAAATGTTTATTGACGTATTTCGGCGGAAAAACAAATTTTATTCAGCGTTCAGCGCTGTAATAATATGCACAAAAATCTTTTGGGACTTATTTTGGTGAAAAAACTAATTTTATTCAGCATTCAGTGCTGCACTTATATGTGCTAAAACCTTTAGTGATGTATTTCGGTAGAAAAGCTAAATATATTTAGCGTTCACTGTTGCAGGTATATGTGGCAAAACCATTAGTGATGTATTTCGGTAGAAAAACAAATTTTATTTAGCGTTCAGCACTGCAGTTATATGTGGCAAAACCTTTAGTGATGTATTTCGGTCGAAATACTAATTTTATTCAGCATTCAGCGCTGCAGTTATATGTGCTAAGACCTTTAGTGACGTATTTCGGTAGAAAAAAAATATATTCAGCGTTCACTGTTACAGGTATATGTGGCAAAACCTATAATGAATAATGACGTATTTCGGTCGAAAAACAAATTTTATTCAGCGTCAGCAATGCAGTTATATGTGGTAAAAGCTTTTACTGCACCTACATTTGCTAAAACCTTTAGTGATGTATTTCGGTAGAAAAGCTAAATATATTTAGCGTTCACTGTTGCAGGTATATGTGGCAAAACCTTTAGTGATGTATTTCGGTAGAAAAACAAATTTTATTTAGCGTTCAGCACTGCAGTTATATGTGGCAAAACCTTTAGTGATGTATTTCGGTCGAAATACTAATTTTATTCAGCATTCAGCGCTGCAGTTATATGTGCTAAGACCTTTAGTTACGTATTTCGGTAGAAAAAAATATATATTCAGCGTTCACTGTTACAGGTATATGTGGCAAAACCTTTAATGAATAATGACGTATTTCGGTCGAAAAACAAATTTTATTCAGCGTCAGCAATGTAGTTATATGTGGTAAAAGCTTTTGGGACTTATTTTGGTGGAAAAACAAATTTTATTCGACATTTAGTGCTGCACTTACATGTGCTAAAACCTTTAGTGATGTATTTCGGTAGAAAAGCTAAATATATTTAGCGTTCACTGTTGCAGGTATATGTGGCAAAACCTTTAGTGATGTATTTCGGTAGAAAAACAAATTTTATTTAGCGTTCAGCACTGCAGTTATATGTGGCAAAACCTTTCGTGATGTATTTCGGTCGAAATACTAATTTTATTCAGCATTCAGCGCTGCAGTTATATGTGCTAAGACCTTTAGTGACGTATTTCGGTAGAAAAAAATATATATTCAGCGTTCACTGTTACAGGTATATGTGGCAAAACCTTTAATGACGTATTTCGGTCGAAAAACAAATTTCATTCAGCGACAGCACTGCAGTTATTTGTGGTAAAAGCTTTTGGGACATATTTTGGTGGAAAAACAAATTTTATTCGACATTCAGTGCTGCACTTACATGTGCTAAAACCTTTAGTGATGTATTTCGGTAGAAAAGCTAAATATATTTAGCGTTCACTGTTGCAGGTATATGTGGCAAAACCTTTAGTGATGTATTTCGGTAGAAAAACAAATTTTATTTAGCGTTCAGCACTGCAGTTATATGTGGCAAAACCTTTAGTGATGTATTTCGGTCGAAATACTAATTTTATTCAGCATTCAGCGCTGCAGTTATATGTGCTAAGACCTTTAGTGACGTATTTCGGTAGAAAAAAAATATATTCAGCGTTCACTGTTACAGGTATATGTGGCAAAACCTTTAATGAATAATGATGTATTTCGGTCGAAAAACAAATTTTATTCAGCGTCAGCAATGTAGTTATATGTGGTAAAAGCTTTTGGGACTTATTTTGGTGGAAAAACAAATTTTATTCGACATTTAGTGCTGCACTTACATGTGCTAAAACCTTTAGTGATGTATTTCGGTAGAAAAGCTAAATATATTTAGCGTTCACTGTTGCAGGTATATGTGGCAAAACCTTTAGTGATGTATTTCGGTAGAAAAACTAATTTTATTTAGCGTTCAGCACTGCAGTTATATGTGGCAAAACCTTTAGTGATGTATTTCGGTCGAAATACTAATTTTATTCAGCATTCAGCGCTGCAGTTATATGTGCTAAGACCTTTAGTTACGTATTTCGGTAGAAAAAAATATATATTCAGCGTTCACTGTTACAGGTATATGTGGCAAAACCTTTAATGACGTATTTCGGTCGAAAAACAAATTTCATTCAGCGACAGCACTGCAGTTATATGTGGTAAAAGCTTTTGGGACTTATTTTGGTGGAAAAACAAATTTTATTCGACATTCAGTGCTGCACTTACATGTGCTAAAACCTTTAGTGATGTATTTCGGTAGAAAAGCTAAATATATTTAGCGTTCACTGTTGCAGGTATATGTGGCAAAACCTTTAGTGATGTATTTCGGTAGAAAAACAAATTTTATTTAGCGTTCAGCACTGCAGTTATATGTGGCAAAACACTTAGTGATGTATTTCGGTCGAAATACTAATTTTATTCAGCATTCAGCGCTGCAGTTATATGTGCTAAGACCTTTAGTGACGTATTTCGGTAGAAAAAAATATATATTCAGCGTTCACTGTTACAGGTATATGTGGCAAAACCTTTAATGACGTATTTCGGTCGAAAAACAAATTTCATTCAGCGACAGCACTGCAGTTATATGTGGTAAAAGCTTTTGGGACTTATTTTGGTGGAAAAACAAATTTTATTCAGCGTTCAGTGCTGAAGTTATATGTGGTAAAATCTTTATTGACGTAATGCGGTCGAAAAACATATTTTATTCAGCGTTCAGCACTGCAGTAATATGTGGCAAAATATTTATTGAAGTATTTTGGTCGAAAAACAAAGTTTATTCAGTGGTCAGCGCTGCAGTTATCTGTCAGTTAAAAAACTTAAAGGGAGTCTGTAACCTTTTAAACAGTTCACATAGCACTATAGCCTAACCTTAGATGCTTTAAATGGTACCTTTCTTTGCTTTTGTGGAATTTCCAAACAAGCAAAAACGTACTTTGATGCATATGTAAATGAGGGCTCGCAAGTGCCCAGGGGTGGCGTCCACTGCGTTGAAGCCCAGGCTGCTCTGCCTCTTCGGCTTATATCCCCGCCCAGCCTCTTCCTCTGCCCCCCATCTCTTCTCTCTCCCCCCGGCGAGATCCCGCACCTGCGCGCTCACTGGCTTGGCCGGGGCATGCGCAATGCGATGTCCATTGTTGGCACGGCATCGCAGTGTGGATGCCCCGGGATATAATCCGAAGAGGCAAAGCAGCCTGGGCTCCAACTGTTTAAAAGGTGTAAATGTGGTGACAAACTCTCTTTAATTAATTCAGTGGTCAGCGCTGCGGTTATATGCGGTAAAATCTTTATTAAAGTATTACGGTCGAAAAACAAAATTTATTTTGCGGTCAGCGCTGCGGTTATATACGGTAAACTTTAGTGATTATCTTGATGAACTTCGCGACTCTTCCGGGCTCAAAACTATCTTGACGCTTTGTCTTCTCATTGTCTGTAGCTACTAGAGGCCTGTTTATGCCAGGCAGGTTCCCCCAGAAGTATCTTGGTTGATCAACACTCATTGTCATTGTGCCATTCTGTGGCTTCCTCATGCTGCTGCCACCTCTAGACTCGGTCATTGTGCCACTCGGTGGCCTCCTCATATTGCCGCCACCTCCAGACTCGGTAATTGTGCTGCTCTATGGTCTCCTCATGCTGCTGTCACCTCCAGACTCTGTCATTGTGACACTTGGTGGCCTACTCATGCTGCTTCCACCTCACCACTATGTCATAGGTCCACTCTGTGGACTTCTCATGCTGTTCCCACCCTCCCTACTTCATGACTGGGCAATTATTTTGCCTTTTGGCCTGGCTGACATTATCATTTACACCACCTAGGAGCAAATAAAGGTAAATAACACTGCCAGCCTGTTAAAAGGAATTACAGCATTATACCACAATATATTTTATATGACATTTAGCAAGATTTTAAAGTGCCCACATATAGCACATAGTGGGACACTGCATCAAGATGAATCAGGCATAGATCAGCCAGGATTTCCACACATCAATGCCTGATGCATCATATTAGATCATCCATGGTGCCACACCAACATTTGACAAAAGAGGCCGGTTTCATCTGGCTACCTGCCTCAACTACTATTCTGATGCTGTTACCAGCCTGATGCCACCCATCTGATTCCAAGTGCTCCATCTTTCACCCACCATCTTCAGTGGGTACTGGTATTGCCACCCACCTACACAGTATGTCACCTTGCCACTCTGTGGCCTCATGATGCTGCCGCCACCTCCAGACTCAGTCATTGTGCCGCTCAGTGGTCTCCTCATGCTGCTGCCACCTCCAGACTATGTCAATGTGCCACTTGGTGGCCTACTCATGCTGCCACCATCTCCAGAGTCTGTCATTGTGCCGATAGCCATGGCTAGAAACACAAAGAAAAAAAGTACAATGCAACAGCACTCTGCAGACACAAATAAAGTACAATAATGCCATAATTATAGAAAACATTCTCATACACTTAATTAGCAAATAATTTCAGATTCTTGGCAAATACATTTTGTATAAAATTATTTGGGCCCGTCTGCCAAACATCAAGGAGATCACTATCAGACGGAAACCTAACACTTAATGCTACCTGTAATGTGCCAAAATGGCCACCATAAAATTGAGGGAGTGCAGGTTCCACATGCATGCTGTGTCCACTCTGCTTTTTACTATTTTAGGTGCCATAACGGTCATCATTAAATCCAGGGATTCAGGTACCAACATGCATGCTGAGCCCACTCTATATTTTTCCTGGTGCCAAATAGCCTCTAATAAATACAATGAGAGCAGGCTGCAGCTTTATACTTACTCTAATTAAAATCAGCCTATGGGGCAGACAGGCTAGTCAGGGGTGCAAGACCAACAGGAGTCAGCCACACCTCCAGCTCTAGTACAACTTTATTTTTCTCCTCATACTGCCGCCACCTCTAGACTCTGTCATTGTGCAGCTCTGTGGTCTCCTCATAGTGCTGCCACCTGCACACTCAGTCATTGTGCCACTCTGTAGCCTACTCATACTGCCGCCACCTCCAGACTCTGTCATTGTGCAGCTCTGTGGTCTCCTCAAAGTGCCGCCACCTGCAGACTCGGTCATTGTGCTGCTCTGTGGCCTACTCATGCTGCTTCCACCTCATCACTATGTCATAGGTCCACTCTGTGGACTTCTCATGCTGTTCCCACCCTCCCCACTTCGTGACTGGTCCACTATTTTGGCTTTCGGCCTGGCTGACATCATCATTTATTTGACACTTCTTCTGATCTGTTAGAAGGAAGGAAAAATGAGACGCACAACGGATCCTGTCTGTGTAGCAGCCAGGGCAGTCTTTAACAAGGGGCAAAAGGGGCAGCTGCCCCGGGCCGAGTTGCTCCTGGGGGGCCCAAGGCAGCTGCCTCTTGAGCCCTGCTAGCCACTGCCCCGGGTGTCAGGCTGTCAGCTACACAGGGGGTGCTGCCATGCCATGCCTGCCGGCACTCCAGGCAGCGTACTGTGAGAGCTGTGATTCTCTAGGACCTTAGATGACATCATCACCATGTGACCAGTAACTTAGCAATATTACTGGTCACATGGCTATGAGGTCATCAAGGTCCTTTCTACCAGGAGTGTTGCTGTAGAAGTTTGCCTTAACTGTGGAGCTTTTTTTGTGAAGATTACATCAGAAAAAGCTGACAGGGGCTTTTATGCTAATATACTGTAAACTACTGTATAGTGGGGTACTGTATAGTGTGGGGGGCTGTATACTGTGGGGGCCTGTATAGTGTGGGGGGCTGTATACTGTATACTGTGGGTGCTGTATATTGTGGAGTGCTATACTGCTGTACTGTATAGTGTAGGGGGCTGTATAGTGTGGGGTGCTGTATCGTGTATAGTTTGGGGTGCTGTATACGGTGAGGTGCTATACTGCTCTACTGTATACTGTGAGGTGTTGTATACTGTGTGCTGCTATACTGCTGTACTGTATAGTGTGGGGTACTGTATAGTGTGGGGTGCTATACTGCATACTGTGGGTTGCTGTATACTATAGGGTTCTATACTGCATACTGGGGTTGCTGTATACTATAGGGTGCTATACTGCATACTGTGGGGTGCTGGGGTGCACTGTAAAGATAGGGTGAGCCGAGCCCAGGTCTCCTTCCTGCAGAGCGGTGCCCACTTCCAGCCTGAGCCCAGCTGCCCAGAGCACTGATCGTGAGCCGCTGGAGTCTTCACAACTGGAAGTATTTACAGTCATTCACTGTACCCTACCAGATGTGTGGATTTTTTGTGTGTGTGTTGTGGTGGAGGGCGTGATTGCCTGCTAAGGTGTGGGAAGGGGGGATCCAGGGGGCACAAGTAAATTTTTGCCCAGGGTCCAATTAATATTAAAGATGGCCCTGGTAGCAGGGCCTGTAGGGTCCCATCAGAATTGGCTTATGATTTAGTAACCAAAAGCAGGAGTGGGTAGAAAACACAGAAGACATGTAAATATTCCATTCACGTGTCATCTCTGCTTTAGATCCACTCCTGTTTTTTTTTGCCTTTAGCAATACTGATGGATTATTGAGCAAATGCTGAACGAGTGAAGGAGGATGCTCCACAGATAGGATCCGATTTTCTGGGTAATTGTTCTGACAGATCAGAGAATCAACACAAACTTACTGCTGATACCCTCTCCACTCTGTCGGGGGGCTCTACTTACTTAAGCGTTTAATAGAACAGGTTCTGTAGACATCTATGTGGAATCACCTGACGAGCGTGTAAAAGGAGTGCGCTTCTTCTTGATGCTAACATCTTCTTGTAAGGCTGAGTTGATACTTGAGTTATTTGGTCAGTTTTGGCCCCGTGACTGCCCACATAAGTGAAGTATGCAGTGATTCTAATAGTGACGCCTGTCATCTGCATGTCATACTGACTCACAGTATTATTTCACTACCACAGCAGACTCCCCATGTGTGCTACTGCAAGGCACAGTGTTCTACACCCCTATAGAGTCTCTCTGCAGCACGGAAATAGATGTTTTATATGCGATTTGCAAATAAATTCGGATCGAAGCACATTTTTCCGGAAAAATTCGATGAACCGGCCAAATCAAATTTTTTACAAATTTGCTAATCTCTAATAAGGGACTGCATCTGTTATCACAATAAGAGAAAACAAGATCTAGACATACTATCCTTGGACTTTTTCAAAGCATATCACATGAGTTTCTGTGGTTGGTGCTGAAGCAAATGAACTTTCCAGATGTTGTAATAAAACAGACATCATTGCCCTACAAAGAATCCTGCAGCCAAATTCTTATTAATGGTTTTCTGTCTGGAAAAGTCACTTTGTTTTCCGGAGTCAAGCAAGGTAGCCCCTTGTCACCCATTCTGTTTATTTGTGTTTTGGAGCGACTACTCTCGCTACTACGAAAAGACAAGGTAATCAAGGATGTCTCTATCTTGTGTACAACAATACCTACATTGAGGAGAGCCATTCAAATTACAGAATTCTTTTGCCAAGCTTTTGCCTTTCGTCTTAATAGAACGAACTGTGATTGCTTTGCCATAGGAGATTGGAGAGAAGCAAATATCCCGGATCTAAAAATACAAAAAGAGCAGATACAAATACTTGGAGTAATTTTTGATGAGAATAATAATGGTCAAAAGAGTTGGAAGGAAGTCAAAGCAAAAGTCCAAAAGAAAATGGAGTTTTGGAAGCTGCGGAAATTAACAATAGAAGGGAAAAATTTGATCATTAAAGCACTAATAATCCCAATTATACTGTGATCAGTGTCTGAAATATTCTCAGAGAGCAATCTTTCAGTTTATGTGGAGCTCCATAAAGGAGAAAGTCAACAGTAAGACAATGTATAAACATAAAAAGTTGGGAGGCAAAGGGATACCTAATAGTGATGAGCGAGCATGCTCGGCCGAGCATTAATTCGGCTCGAGCATCGCTATGCTCGGCTTTACTCTGCCAAGCACCACGTGTATTCGTCGCATTGCTCGAGTCCCCTATCCGCGCTTTTGGAGCCTTCTAAACAGCCAATAAAGGTCCAGGTAAGTAATTCCCCTCAGTGTAAGGCCATAGCAATGTTAGCTGTAAGCCTTACACTGATTGGCTGGACGGAACACGTGATACCATTTCATATAGGAGCTGAGGTCCGGCGCTCGGCTCATTCAGCATCAAGGAGAGCAGACAGTAGGCAGGGACAGATAGCATTTTGCTCTAAACTTACTGATTTCACTCCAAAAACCTTATTGAAAGACCTAACAGTCCTTTTAAGGCAGGCATGTCCAAACTCTGGCCCTCCAGGTGTTGCAGAACTACAACTCCCATCATGCCCTTCTGTAGGTTGATAGCTGTAGGTTGTCCAGGAATGATGGGAGTTGTAGTTTTGCAACATCTGGAGGGCCGGAGTTTGGACATGCCTGTTTTAAGGAGTCGGACTAGAGTGTGTGGTTGACAGCAATGCAGCACCTTTTTTTTTTTAAGAAGGGGGTTAATTCAGCACTATCAGGGACAGGCGTCAACAGGAAGGGACAGATAAGTGCAGGGCTTGAAAATCGCTTTGATAACTTTGATAAGACAGAAAGATTTCCGATTAGTGAAATCTACAAAACGGCATTATTAAGCAGTGTGTTGGGCAGATATTATCAAAAGTGGCTACCTACCCGCAGGCCATAGCACTAAATGCACAACTTTTGAAATGACTGGCCCTTGAAATGTTGCCATTTAGGCTTGTGGACACTGAGGCCTTCCGCAGCTTGATGTCGGTGGCAGTCCCTCGGTACGCAGTCCCCAGCTGCCACTATTTTTCACGGTGTGCTGTGCCAGCCTTAAACCAGCATGTGTCCCAGAACATCACCCGTGCACTGAACAATGCACTTACTTGGAAGGTCCACATCACCACGGACACATGGACAAGTGCTGGTTAGTGTTGAGCTCGAATATTCGAATAGCGAATTTTTTTAGCGAATATCGGCACTTCGCTAATTCGCGAATATTTTGAATATAGCGCTATAAATTCGCTATTTCGAATATTCGTATTTTTTTTTATAGTTTTTTTTTTTTTTCCCACTTCCCAAAAGTAGTTCTTACCTGTCCTGAGGATTCCTGGCTTCCTGGCTGCTCCAGTCAGTGTCCGTTGCCGCTTCTACCAACTTCCGTGCTCATGGAGCGTCCCCATCACCATGGGAACGTCTCCATATACTAAAATGTACTGTCGGATTTGAGAATTACGTTGAAATCGCAATGCGATTAATTCAAGTTATATTAATCGCATTGCGATTTCAATGCTATATTCCATATTCGATAACTTCGTTAATTCTAGCAAGCTGACCCATTATAAACCCAGCTCGAAGTTGAAATCGCAATGCGATTAATATAACTTGAATTAATCGCATTGCGATTTCAACAGACATGGTTTACTATGGTTGCTAAAACGAAGATGGAGAATACTTCGTTATCTTCGTTTTGAGGAATATGACAAATACATTCGTCATATTCGCTAATTCTACCAAGCCAACCATAGAAACCAGGTCGTAAGTAGAAATCGCAATGCGATTAATTCAAGTTATATTAATCGCATTGCGATTTCAAAGTAATTCTCAAATCCGACAATACATTTTAGTATGGAGACGTTCCCATGTATGGTTGGCTTGGTAGAATTAGCGAATATGACGAATGTACGAAGATAACAAAGTATTCTCCATCTTCGTTTTAGCTACCTATTCGTCAACTTCGCTAATTCTAGCAATCAAATAGGAAGGTTGACTATAGAGACAGCTGTGTTTAACCACCTGCCGACCGCCTAACGCAGGGATGCGTCCAGGCGGTGGCAGGTTAGTTCCTCCATTGACGCATCAGCGCGTCATCTCACGAGAGGCGAGACTTGCTGTGAACGTGCGCGTTCACAGCAGCTCAAAGATCGCAAGTTATACCTCAGCCTGCCAGCGATGATCAATTGCTGGCAGGCTGTAGATGAGAAATAAATCGCATCCAAGAGGTATATCAGACGGCGTTTTTGTTAACAGCGTCTGATATACCTGCTACCTGGTCCTCTGGTGGTCCCATTGGCTGGGATCGACCACCAGAGGACCAGGTAGCTATGTAAAGTAGCACCAAGCACCACACTACACCCCCCCCCTTGTTAACCCCTGATCACCCCATATAGACTCCCTGATCACCCCCCTGTCACTGATCACCCCCCTGTAAGGCTCCATTTACATGTCCATATGTGTTTTGAGGATCCACGGATCCATTTTGCAGATACGCACATTGCCAGAACTATATACAAAATGCCTTTTCTTGTCCGCAATTGCGGACAAGAATAGGACATGTTCTATATTTTTGCGGAACGGAAGTGCAGACCCGGAAGTACGGATCCGCAATTCCGGATCCGAGCGGGACAAAGTCTGTCCCCATAGAAATTGTTTTGTCATTTGTTCCACAAACAGAATTGCGGACGTGTGAATGGGGCCTAAGGGTCCCTTATCACCGCCAGTTAGTTAGCTACTTGTTAGATAGCTAGCGCCCAGCCCACCGCACCGCAGTCACTGTTTTTGGCACAGATTATTCATCCACATTGATCGATGCGAATGAAAAAATCTGTGCCGTTCATTTTATTTTTTTCAGCCCAGAGGCTGAACGGAAAAAAAAAATCTCATTACCCGTATGCTCAATATAAGGAGAATAGCAAAAACTCCTAATGATGGCCATACGTGTAATGATTGCGGAGACCCTCAAATGCCATGGCAGTACAAACACCTGACAAGTGACCCCATTTTAGAAAGAAGACACCCCAAGGTATTCCAGGAGGGGTATGGTGAGTTCATGTAAAATTTTATTTTTTGTCACAAGTTAGTGGAAATATGAGACTTTGTAAAAAAAAAAAAAACTATTTCCGCTAACTTGTGCCAAATATATATTTTTTCTGTGAACTCACCATGCCCCTCACGGAATACCTTGGGGTGTCTTCTATCTAAAATGGTGTCACATGTGGGGTATTTATACTGCCCTGGCATTTTAGGGGTCCTAAAGCGTGAGAATCCAAATGCGTAAAAATGCCCTGTGAAATCCTAAAGGTACTCATGGGAATTTGGGGCCCTTTGCGCATCTTGGCTGCAAAAAAGTAGCACACATGTGGTATCGCCGTACTCATGAGAAGAACGGGAATGTGTTTTGTGGTGTATTTTTATATATACTCATACATTGTGTGAGAAATATCGCTGTAAACGACAACTTTTTAAATTTTTTTATACAAAGTTATCAGTTTACAGAGATATTTCTCTCACCCAACATGGGTATATGTAAAAATACATCCCAAAACACATTGCTCTACTTCTTGTGAGTATGGTGATACCACATGAGTGACACTTTTTTGCAGCCAAGGTGCCCCAATCGGCGTAAAGTCCAATGATTACCATTAGGTTTTACAGGGTTGCTCACAATTTAGCACCGCCTAAAATGCCAGAACAGTACCAACACCCCACAAATGACCCCATTTTGGAAAGAAGACACCCCAAGGTATTCGATGAAGGGCATAGTGAGTCCATGAAAAATTGAACTTTTTGTCACAAGTTAGCGTAAAGGGAGACTTTGTGAGAAAAAACAATAAAAAATAAATTTCCGCTAACTTGTGCCAAAAAAAATCTTTTATGAACTCGCCATGCCCCTCACGGAATACCTTGGGGTGTCTTCTTTCCAAAATAGGGTCACATGTGGGGTATTTATACTGCCCTGGCATTTTAGGGACCCTAAAGCTTGAGAAGAAAAATGCGTAAAAATGCCCTCCTAAAAGGTACTCATTGGAATTTGGGCCCCTTTGCACATCTTGGCTGCAAAAAATTGTCATTCTTGTGGTATCGCCGTACTCAGGAGAAGTAGGGCAATGTGTTTTATGGTGTATTTTTACATATATCCATGCTGGGTGAGAGAAATATCTCTGTAAACTGACAACTTTGTATAAATTTTTTTTAAAAGTTGTCATTTACAGAGATATATCTCACACCCAGCATGGGTATATGTAAAAATACACCCCAAAACACATTGCCCTACTTCTCCTGAGTACGGCAATACCACATGTGTGACACTTCTTTGCAGCCAAGATGCGCAAAGGGTCCCAAATTCCAATGAGTACCTTTAGGATTTCACAGGGCATTTTTACACATTTAGATTCCAGACTTCTTCTCACGCTTTAGAGACCCCTAAAATGCTAGGACAGTATAAATACCCCACATGTGACCCCATTTTGGAAAGAAGACACCCCAAGGTATTCTGTGAGGGGCATGGCGAGTTCATAATTTTTTATTTATTTTTTGGCACAAGTGGAAATTGATATATATATTTTTTTATTTTTGTTTTTTACAAAGTCTCATATTCCACTAACTTGTGACAAAAAATAAAATTTTACATGAACTCAACATACCCCTCACGGAATACCTTGGGGTGTCTTCTTTCTAAAATGGGGTCACATGTGGGGTATTTATACTGTCCTGGCATTTTAGGGGCATCTAACCCTCTGTTCACACTTGCGCGTTTTACAGCGCGTTCGAACGCGCTGTAAAGCGCTCAACAGGAGAAAACTTATGTTTCCCTATGGGCATGGTTCTCACCTGAGCGTTTTACAGCGCGTTTGAATGCGCTGTAAAACGCCCTACGCTCAAAGAAGTTCTTGAGCTTCTTTGGGGTGTTTTGTCGCGCGTTTGCACCCATAGACTTCAATGGGAACGCGCGTAAAACGCGCGTAAAACGCGTGTTTAACACGCGTTAAAGTGTAAATATGCCTTTTTCAATTGGTCTCCAGAGTCACGAACGCGCATATGACGCGCGTTTCCTATTTGCAAAAGCGCGCTGCAATACGCGCGACTAAAACGCGCGTAAAACGTCTCAGAAACGCTCAGGTGTCAACCCAAGGTAAAGTGCGAGAAGAAGTCTGGAATCTAAATGCGTAAAAATGCCCTGTGAAATCCTAAAGGTACTCATTGGAATTTGGGCCCCTTTGTGCATCTTGGCTGCAAAAAAGTGTCACACATGTGGTATCGCCGTACTCAGGAGAAGTAGGGCAATGTGTTTTGGGGTGTATTTTTACATATACCCATGCTGGGTGTGAGAAATATTTCTGTAAATGACAACTTTTTAAAAAAATATATACAAATTTGTCAGTTTACATTTACATATTTATCTCACCCAACATGGGTATATGTAAAAATACACCCCAAAACACATTGCCCTACTACTCCTGAGTACGGCGATACCACATGAGTGACACTTTTTTGCAGCCTGGGTGCGCAAAGGGGCCCAAATTCCAACGAGTACCTTTAGGTTTTACAGGGATGATCACAATTTAGCCCTGCCCAAAATGCCAGAACACTAAACACACACCACAAATGACCCCATTTCAGAAAGTAGACACCCCAAGGTATTCACTGAGGGGCATAGTGAGTCCGTGGGAGATTTTATTTTATTTTTTGCCAGAAGTTAGCAGAAATGAAAACTTTATTATTTTTGTTTTTTCCTCAGAAAGTGACTAACTTGTGTAAAAAAATGAAATCATACATGAACTCACCATGCCCCTCCGCGAATACTTTGGGGTGTCTTCTTTCTACAATGGTGTCATTTGAGGGGTATTTATACTATCCTGACATTCTAGCACCTGAAGAAACATGATAGGTGCTCAGAAAGTCAGAGCTGCTTCAAAATGCGGAAATTCACTTTTTTGCACCATAGTTTGTAAACACTATAACTTTTACCCAAACCAATAAATATACACTTATTGGATTTTTTTTTATCAAAGACATGTGGAACAATAAATTTTGCGAACATTTTTTATAGAATTGTAGTTTCAACAGAAAGTGAAAAATGTCATTTTTTTGCAAAAATGTCGTTACATTTTTATTAATAGCAAAAAAAGTTAAAATGTCAGCAACAATGAAATACCACCAAATGAAAGCTCTATTAGTGAGAAGAAAAGGAGGTAAAATTCATTTGGGTGGTAAGTTGCATGACCGAGCAATAAACGGTGAAAGTAGTGTAGTGCAGAATTGTAAAAAGTGGCCTGGTCATTAAGGGTGTTTAAGCTAGGGGGGCTGAAGTGGTTAATTCGCTATGCGATTATATTACTTAGCTTTTTTTAAAACTAATATAATTAGTATAATTATTCTATTTATAAAAAAAATAATAATAATATAATCGCATAGCGAATTAAACACAGCTGTCTCTATAGTCAACCTTCCTATTTGATTGCTAGAATTAGCGAAGCTGACGAATAGGTAGCTAAAACGAAGATGGAGAATACTTCGTTATCTTCGTTTTGAGGAATATGATGAATACATTCGTCATATTCGTCATCTTCGCTATAATTCTAGATATGAAACCAATAGGAAAGTAGCCTTAAGTAACAATCGCAATACGCGATTATTTAAATCGCATATTAATCGTGATAACTAGAATAATGACGAATATTCGATTTTGACAAATATGAAACGAATATTCTATCGAATTATCGCGAATTTCGTCGAAATCGAATATGGCACCTGCCGCTCATCACTAGTGCTGGTGGCCAGGGATGCTACATTTCCCTGACTGCACACTGGATGAATGTTTCTTGAGGCCGGGAGTAAGTCGGACCCTGGGATGGCACAGGTGCTACCCACGCCCAGGATTGCGGTCCCTACATCCATCAAGGTCTCCACCTGCAGCTATATTACTGGCTCCAACCTCTATTTCTCCTCCTTTGCCGCCTCCTCCTCCACTTCCACCTCCAACAGCAGTCAGCCATCAGTCACTAGCTGGAAGCAGTGTAGTACTGCTGTGGGTAAGTGTCAACAGGCCGTGCTGAAGCTGATCTGCTTAGGGGACAAACAGCACACCACCGCAGAGATGTGGCAGGATATAAGGGACCAAACCGAGCTGCGGCTCTCGCCACTCAACCTAGAGACAGCCATGGTTGTGTCCGACAGTGGCCGTAACCTGGTGGCAGCTTTGGAGCTCGGCAACCTGACACACATTCCATACCTAGCCCACGTCTTAAACTTAGTGGTTCAGCGGTTTATCAAAACCTACCCAGGGCCGGTGCAAGGATTTTTGCCGCCCTAGGCAAAAGAAAAGTTTGCCCCCCCCCCATGTGACATCACAATGCCCCACCTATATGATCTGCTAAATTAAAGGGGTTCTGCAGTTTATTTAAACTGATTGACAGGGGTCCGATACCCGGGACACCCGCCAATTAACTGTTTGAGAAGGCAGTGGCGCTGGCAGTAGCGCCTCCGCCTTCTCGCAGTGACGTCACAATTAGTATCATTGGCCTGGGCGGAGCTAAGCTTCATTCAAGTGAACAGAGCTTAACCCCGTCAAGGCCAGTGATACTAGTCGTGACGTCACTGCGCCTGCAGTAAACAGCAAGAAGTCGGAGGCGCTACTGCCAGTGTCGGACCCTGCCAATCAGTTTAAATAAACTGCAGAACCCCTTTAACTAACGCCAGTTTTCTCCCCCCCCCCCATGTCATTCTCCCCCCCCCCATGTCATTCTCTCCCCCCCCCATGTCATTCTCTCCCCCCCCATGTAATTCTCTCTCCTTTTCTTGTCATTATCCCCCCCATGTCATTCTCTCCCCCCCCCATGTCATTCCCCCCCCATGTAATTCTCTCTCCTTTTCTTGTCATTCTCCCCCCCCCATGTAATTCTCTTCCCCCTCTTGTTATTCTCTCTCCTTTTCTTGTCATTCTCTTTCCCCCCTTTTTCATTCTCCCCCCTCCTTGTCATCCTCTTTCTCAATCCCCCCCCCCTTCTTGTCATCCTCCTTCTCAATCTCCCCCCCCCTCTTGTCATCCTCTTTCTCAACCCCCCCCCATCTTGTCATCCTCTTTCTCAATCTCCCCCCCCTCTTGTCATACTCTTTCTCAATACCCCCCCCCCTCTTGTCATCCTCTTTCTCAATCGCCCCCCCCCTCCCCACCTCTAGTGTAGCGTGGCCGAGCGCTGTATGCTTCACGGGTACAGGAGCTTTAGTTTCCTGTACCCGGGCGGATTGATAGGAAGCACACACTGTGGGCTCACTTCCTGTCAGTCCGGCCGGGTACAGGAGACAGATGCTCCCTGTACTGGCGGACCATACAGGGCTCGACCAAGCTACAATGAGGGAATGACAGGAGGGAGCGCTGAGCGCTTCCCTCCTGTCAGCCCCTCTCTTCATGCTGCGCCCGGGCGGTGCCATGGACGCGCCAGCCTGAGCAGTGCTGCAGCCGCCTGAGGCTCTCTATAGAGCGCTCGGGCGGCTGCAGCATGAATAGCACCTATAGGACGCGCCGGCCCTGAACCTACCCCAATTTGCAGGAGCTACTAGTGAAGGCGTGCCGCTTGTGTGCTCATTACCGCAAATTGTCCACAGCTTTGGCCGGTCTGTCAACGCTGCAGCAGCGCTTGCGGCTTCCAACTCACCGACTGTTGTGCGACGAGAGCACGTGGTGGAACTCTACGTTCTACATGTTGACCAGGCTTTGTGAGCAGCAGAGGCCAGTTGTGGAATACCAGCTGCAACATGGTCGTCGCCTTTCCAGTCAACTGCCACTATTCACAAGCGAGCATTGATGTCAGACCTATGTGAGGTTTTAAAAAACTTTGATGAATCCACACAGATGGTTAGTGGTGATAACGCTGTTATCAGCGCAACCATCCCACTGCTGTGTCTACTCAAACGATCGCTGCTCACAATTAAGGAGGATGCTTTGAATGTGGCAGGCGAGGTGAGAAGATGTCACAGGGTGATAGCCAGACCTCCCCCAGTTCGTCTTCTCAGCGCGAATTGGGCCATGAAGAGGAGGAAGAGGAGGAGCTGGATACATTTGCCTCTGCTATAGAAGCTAGTACCCATAGAACTTTAATTCCATCTGTTCAGCATGGATCGGCAGAAGAGGAGGAGGATGAGGGTATGGAGAGTCATCCTGAAGTTGACATTGACATCTTGACCGTTGGTACTCTGGCACACATGGCTGACTTCATGTTAGGCTGCCTTTCCCGCGACCCTCGTGTTAGATGCATTTTAGGTAACACAGATTACTGGGTGTTCACCTTTCTCGACATCCGCTACAAAGAGAACTTCTCATCCCTGATACCTGTGGTGGAGAAGACGAGTAAAACCGTGCAATACCATAAGTCCATACTTCCTTAGGCAACAAGGGGAACACACAGTAGTTCTAACAGAGGCAGGGCAACACTTTCCAAGGCATGGGACACTTTCATGACACCCCCCAGCAACCTCACCCTGAACTGCGGCCTAGTGCCACAGGGAGGGAAAAGTTTTGGAAGATGGTGAAGGAATACATTGCAGACCTTGTCAGCATCCTAAATGATCCCTCAGTGCTTTACAACTACTGGATGTCCAAGCTGGACACGTGGCACGACCATGCGCTCTATGCCTTGGAGATTCTGGCCTGCCCTGCCGCCAGTGTATTGACTGAGCCTTTATTTAGGGCATCTGGTGTCATTATAACAGATAAGCGTTTCTGCTTGTCCACTGACAATGCTGACGGGTTGACTGAGATAAAAATGAACAAGGCCTGGATTGCCCCTGACTTCTCCACTCCACCAGACGAAAGCTGAGCTAATGAGGAACAAAAACGCAAAATGTATGCTTTATAATGTACTAAATCCACAAGATTCAGATTTTTTTACCCCTTTCACTGCAAAAAAGGGGTATATGTTTGAATCTTGTTTTCTCATCCACCTCCTCCTCCGACTCCTCTTCCATACAGAATATATATGCCCTCATTACAATCTTTTGTAAGGTTCTCAAGGCTTCAGGCCCTCACCTCCAATGCTTTATACTGTCTGCTCACCTGTAGCCCATCACTGCAATGTTTTATGGGGTTCACTAGGCTTCAGGCCCTCACCTCCAATGCTTTATACTGTCTGCTCACCTGTAATCCATCACTGCAATGTTTTATGGGGTTCTCTAGGCTTCAGGCCCTCACCTCCAATGCTTTATACCATCTGCTCCCCTGTAGGCTATCACTGCAATGATTTATGGGGTTTGCTAGGCTTCAGGCCCTCACCTCCAATGCTTTATAAGGTGTACTCACCGGTAGCCCATCCCTGCAATATTTTATGGGGTTCTCTAGGCTTCAGGCCCTCACCCCCAATGCTTTATACTGTCTGCTCACCTGTAATCCATCACTGCAATGTTTTATGGGGTTCTCTAGGCTTCAGGCCCTCACCTCCAATGCTTTATACCATCTGCTCACCTATAGGCCATTACTGCAATGTTTTATGGGGTTCTCTAGGTTTCAGGCCCTCACCTCCCATGCTTTATACTGTCTGCTCACCTGTAGCCCATCACTGCAATATCTTATGGGGTTCACTAGGCTTCAGGCCCTCACCTCCAATGCTTTATACCGTCTGCACACCTGTAGGCCATCACTGCAATGATTTATGGGGTCCGCAAGGCTTCAGACCCTCCTTGTCAATGCTTTATACCATCTGCTCACCTGGAGACCATCCCTGCAATGATTTATGGGGTTTGCTAGGCTTCAGGCCCTTACCTCCAATGCTTTATACCATCTGCTCACCTGTAGCCAATCACTGCAATGTTTTATGGGGTTCTCTAGGCTTCAGGCCCTCACCTCCAATGCTTTATACCGTCTGCTCACCTGTAGCCCATCCCTGCAATGTTTTATGGGGTTCTCTAGGCTTCAGGCCCTCACCTCCAATGCTTTATACCATCTTCTCACCTGTAGGCCATTACTGCAATGTTTTATGGGGTTCTCTAGGTTTCAGGCCCTCACCTCCAATGCTTTATACTGTCTGCTCACCTGTAGCCCATCACTGCAAAATCTTATGGGGTTCACTAGGCTTCAGGCCCTCACCTCCAATGCTTTATACCGTCTGCTCACCTGTAGGCCATCACCGCAATGATTTATGGGGTCCGCTAGGCTTCAGGCCCTCCCCGCCAATGCTTTATACCATCTGCTCACCTGGAGACCATCACTGCAATGATTTATGGGGTTTGCTAGGCTTCAGGCCCTTACCTCCAATGCTTTATACCATCTGCTCACCTGTAGCCAATCACTGCAATGTTTTATGGGGTTCTCTAGGCTTCAGGCCCTCACTTCCAATGCTTTATACCGTCTGCTCACCTGTAGCCCATCCCTGCAATGTTTTATGGGGTTCTCTAGGCTTCAGGCCCTCACCTCCAATGCTTTATACCATCTGCTCACCTGTAGGCCATTACTGCAATGTTTTATGGGGTTCTCTAGGTTTTAGGCCGTCACCTCCAATGCATTATACTGTCTGCTCACCTGTAGCCCATCATTGCAATATCTTATGGGGTTCACTAGGCTTCAGGCCCTCACCTCCAATGCTTTATACCGTCTGCTCACCTGTAGGCCATCACTGAAATGATTTATGGGGTCCGCTAGGCTTCAGGCCCTCCCCACCAATGCTTTATACCATCTGCTCACCTGGAGACCATCACTGCAATGATTTATGGGGTTTGCTAGGCTTCAGGCCCTTACCTCCAATGCTTTATACCGTCTGCTCACCTGTAGCCAATCACTGCAATGTTTTATGGGGTTCTCTAGGCTTCAGGCCCTCACCTCCAATGCTTTATACCGTCTGCTCACCTGTAGCCCATCACTGCAATGTTTTATGGGGTTCGCTAGGCTTCAGGCCCTCACCTCCAATGCTTTATAAGGTCTGCTCACCTGTAGAACATCACTGCAATATTTTATGGGGTTCACTATGCTTCAGGCCCTCACCTTCAATGCTTTATACTGTCTGTTCACCTGTAGGCCATCACTGCTATGATTTATGGGGTTCGCTAGACTTCAGACCCTCACCTCTAATGTTTTATATGGTCTGCTCACTACAATTTTTTATTGGGTCTTCTCACCTTCAGGCCCTCGAATATAATGTTTTAGACGGTAACCAACACGCCCTTGCTCCAAATGTTTTTAAGGGTCACCAGTAGGCCATCAATGATAAATTTTCAAGGGTGTGTATGATGCCTTCCTTTATGTGCATAGGCTTTATGAGTGCAGCAGTGTACCTGAACAATTGAAGCACCATGTAAATGAGGCCCTCCTTTATGTGATATACAGGCTGTATTGGAGTGCTTTTTCCTTGTAATTTTTGGCAGCATTTGCACTGTATATACAATTGAATATCAAGGAAAGAATGTTTACTAACAATTTTACCTCTAAAAATGTCTTTTTTTTTGAGGGGGCGGGATTTTGGTGTGATTTTGACACTATGTAAAAATGGCGGACAACTGGGACAATATGATTCCCAGCTGCTACATTGGAGTCCAAGATGCACTCAGACATGGCCCCCATGCTGTTTCAGATCCATTTTGGTGGTGTTTCTGTCATTTTCTGACCTTTTCCAATGGACCAGGCACCCTCCCCTCATCCAAGCAGGGTGTGCCTGGTTGTCTCTCATTGACTTCCATTATACTCGGGTGCTCGAAGGAGCACACGAATATCGCTATGTGTTCGGACCGAGTACCTACGCACCCGAATACTTTGGTGCTCGCTTATAACTAATACCTAATATTAAGAAAATTCTGTACCTACATTTCTTTTCCCTGTGCTTCAAGATGAATAAACATGTGGAGTCACTGTGGGTAGAAATACATGGAGGCAAAAACAATAATAAATTATTAATGGGAGTTTATTATAAACCACCTAATATACCAGAGTCCACAGAAAATCTGCTACTAAACGAGATAGATGAGGTGGCAGATCTTAATGAAGTTGTTATTATGACTTCAACTACCCAAATATAGACTGGGAAACAGAAACCTGTACATCTCATAAAGGAAACAGGTTCTTGGCAATAACTAAAGACAATTACTTTTCCCAAATGGTTCAGGACCCGACTAGAGGGACTCCCATACTGGAATTAGGATTAACCAATAGACCTGACAGAACAACAGATGTGCAGGTTGGGGGACACTTGGGAAATAGTGACCATAAAGTAATAACCTTTCAATTATCATTCAAAAGAGTGTTTCTTCAGGGAGGAACAAAAATACTAAACTTCAAAAAAACAAAATTAAGCCAACTAATAGAGGCCGTCGGCCTAACTAACTTGGACAAAGTCCTCAAAAATGAAAATACAGCCACAAAATGGGATGTTTTTAAAAGCATCCTAAAATCTAATTGTGAGAGGTACATACCTTATGGGAATAAAAGGTTAAGGAACAAGAAGAAACCAATGTGGATAAACCGTAAAGAAAGCAATAAATGACAAAAAGAAAGCATTTAAATCACTAAAACAGGAGGGTAGCGAGGAAGCACTAAAAAACTATAAGGAAAAAAATAGAATATGTAAAAAACAAATAAAAGTGACCAAACTAGAGACCGAGAGATTATTTGCCAAAGAGAGCAAAACTAACCCTAAAATGGTCTTCAATTATATAAATGGTAAAAAGGATAAATCTGACGGTGTCAGCCCTTTACAGAGTGATGAGTGGGGAGTTGCACAGAGCGATGAGGAGGAAGCAAAGCTATTAAATATATATATATATATATATATATATATATATATATAAAAAGATTAAAATAGACAAATCGCCAGAACCAGATGGCATATACCCCCATATCCTAGAGAATTAAGTAATGTCATAGCCATAGACGGGGAGTGTTGCACAGGATTGGCGCATAGGAAATGTGGTGCCAATGTTAAAAAAAGGTCCAAAAACAGAGCCCGGAAACTATAGGCCGGTAAGTTTAACATCCAACGTGGGTAAACTGTTTGAAGGTTTTCTAAGAGATGCTATCTTGGAACACCTCAATGAAAATTAGAAAATATCAGCATGGCTTCATGAGGGATCGGTCATGTCAAACTAATTTAATTAGTTTCTATGAGGAGGTATGGTCTAGACTTGACAGCGGCGAATCGATGGATGTCGTATATCTGGACTTCTCCAAAGCATTTGACACTGTACCACATAAAAGGTTATTATATAAAATGAGAATGCTCGGACTGGGAGAAAATGTCTGCATGTGAATAAGTAACTGGCACAGTAATAGAAAGCAGAGGGTGGGTATTAATGGTACACACTCAGATTGGGTCACTGTCACTAGTGGAGTACCTCAGGGTCAGTACTGGGCCCTATCCTCTTCAATATATTTATTAATGATCTTGTAGAAGTCTTGCACAGTAAAATATCAATTTTTGCAGATGACACTAAACTGTGTAAAGTAATTGACATGGAAGAGGACAGTATACTGCGACAGTTGGATTTGGATAGATTGGAGGCTTTGTCAGAGAAGTGGCAGATGAGGTTTAACTCTGACAAATGTAAGGTTATGTACATGGGAAGAAATAATGCAAGTCACCCGTACATATCAAATGGTAAAACACTGGGTAACTGACATGGGAAAGGACCTATGAATTTTAGTGAACAGCAAACTAAGCTGTAAAAACCAGTGTCAGGCAGCTGCTGCCAAGGCCAGTAAGACAATGGTTTGCATCAAAAAGGGCATAGATACCCTTGATAAGAACATAGTCCTACCACTTTACAAATCACTGGTCAGACCACAAATGTAGTACTGTGTACAGTTCTGGTCTTCTGTGAACAAGGCAGACATAGCAGAGCTGGAGAGGGTTCAGAGGAGGTTCCGGACGGGGGCCCAGCTAGTGGGACACTCCGTGGGTAGGTCTTTAGGGCCAGACCCAGGGACAGGTTCCGGACGGGGACCCAACTAGTGGGACACTCCGTGGTTAGCCTCATTAGGGCAATCAGTTGATTGTAGGGTCGAATAGGGTCCATCCAGTATCCACCCTCCCCCCCCTTATCTCCACCTTACGGAACCCCCCAGGGCTGCTGCATATTAAAGAACATCCGAGCGGGTACACCACCAAACTCTCCTATCAACAGTACGGTAGGACAATCGGTTACGGTGCCGCCGTGCACTTTCTATACCGTCATTTGTTTGCGGGTGGAACCACATATATCACACTGTGGCTTCTAAGTGCTTGTTTCTTTCAATCGATGCCCACTGTATACCAAAATCGTGTGCATAGCAGTTTTTTCTTTTTGTCTTCCCCCACCCTCCTGCACATTTAGGAGGCTGGAGGACATCCGTTTTGTTTTATATGTACAGTCACGTGCTCTTTCATTCGGTATTGACTGAGAGCGCTGGTGACTGTTTTGTCTAGTTCCCGGTACTAGGGATTTATAGACGTTTGTGGTGTTTGTGAATACCTGTAGTATAATTTTTTATCAAATTGAAGTAAAAGTTAGGTTTTAAACCAGTCATTTCCAGATCACTGTTTCCAGTATTAGATGCCCTAGCGAGTGATCAATTACATTTGAAATACCCCCTTTTTCAATTCCTTCTACAATTTTGAAGGGTTCAGAGGAGGGCAAATAAAGTAACAGCTGGAATGAGGGATCTACAATACCCTGAAAGATTATCAAAATTAGGGTTATTCACTTTAGAAAAAAACGACTGAGGGGAGATCTAATAACAATGTGTAAATATATCAGGGGTCAGTACAGAGATCTCTCCCATCATCTATTTATCCCCAGGACTGTGACTGTGACGAGAGGACATCCTCTACGTCTGGAGGAAAGAAGGTTTGTACACAAACATAGAAGAGGATTTTTTGCGGTAAGAGCAGTGAGACTATGGAACTCTCTGCCTGAGGAGGTGGTGATGGTGAGTTCACTAAAAGAGTTCAAGAGGGGCCGGGATGTATTTCTGGAGTGTAATAATATTACACATTATAGCTACTAGAGATGGGCCGTTGATCCATGGAGTTAATCTGATTGCCTGATTGGAGTCGGGAAGGAATTTTTTTCCCCTTAAGTGGAGAATATTGGCTTCTACCTCACAGTTTATATTTTTTTTCCTTCCTCTGGATCAACTTGCTGGATAACAGGTCAAACTGGATGGACAAATGTCTTTTCTTCGGCCTTATAGACTATCTTACTATGTTTCTATTTTACTATGTAAAAGAACTGAGAATACCTAGTCTTTTTTCCTAAAGTATGACATTTGTTCCAGAAACGCCAATGGATACAAATTCCTTTAACAGTACCAGTGTTGCTTGTCCCACCAAGGCAATATGTATTAATTGAAAAGATCATTTGACAGTATACCCTAGAGAATTGTGAAAAAGATAATGCTAAAAAAATAATACGACATCTGAATAATAAGGAACAAGTTTGTCCAGTCTCAAAATATATAGAAGCCAAGTCTTTGAAATATTGGAAGCTGGGTAATTGCGCTTACCTGTCAAACTGTTTAAAAGACTTAGCCTAGATGGTAATGCAGGATTGTCTACTGATGAGAGCCTTTCAGCACAGGAGAGGACTGGTGTCAACGGCAAAATGTTCAAGAAGTGACTGTGTTATGGATGAAACCTCTGTTCCCGTAATGTGTAGTGATGAGCGGCAGGGTCAAAATTCGAATTTGCGATATTTTGCGAATATTCGGTAGAATATTCGTCATATATTCGCGAATATTCGTATTCGAGTTTATTCTCTTGATTGCAAAAAATCAGCAATGTAAAAATCGCATAATGCGAATTTGTAACGCGAAATACAGGCGTGGGTCAATTTGGCTACATTTTTTAAGCTCGCGAATTCGCGAATATGTAGAGTATAGTGTGATATATATTCGTGAAAACTAATATTCGTCTTTTTTTTTTTTTTTTTATCTGAACCCATTACATTTACTACTCTAAAGGGTTCAGATGGAAAAAAAAAACGAATATTCGTTTTTACTAATATATATCACAAAAACCTACAAAAACTGAAGCCCAAGGGTACAATTACCAAAAATGTCTATTTTATTAAATAACATAAGTACATATATAAAGAGCGTTGTGTTTAAAAATACTCATCCCATACTCATTACACCTGTAATTTTTCCAACCTTCCCTATTTTTTGATGAATCACACTGTTCTCTCACTTATATAATTTTTAAGCACCGTATCTTCACCCTTCACTCACCTTCCATTTTGTGTTGCACATATATATATATATATATATATATATATATATAACATACCTTACACATATATATTTCACTCACCTTCACCTTTCATCATCTTTTAATCAATCCACAGTCCCTCATCTTTCACGCTCCCTTTTATGTATGTACGCCAATATGGGCTTTAGAGTATATTATGAGATTATTATCTACATTTTATAATTATCTATTGAAGAATGGAAAATGACTTATATATTTCTTTTTATAGTAATAATTATATTTTTTCTTATTTTGATCTTATTATGTAATACAGTTTATATATATTTTGTATGTATTTATTTACTTTCGGTAATTATGTACCATTAGTTTTACTTGTAATCATGTATTATGAGATTCTGTATGGTTGATTTATTTTATACATGTATGTTAATTATCTATTATGAGATTTTGTACAATATATTTATTATATACATTTGAGTATCAACCTATGGATACATTGAACTCCCGTACACTGTGTAATATCAGACCATATGAATATATACATGATCACTAGTCGATGTTCATGGCAATAGGTAGTATATGTCATGAAAATCAAGATAAGAGACATGTAAAACGTTATCAGGAAAAAGTGCTTGTCTGCTCCGATTTTCTTCCCCTGTAATGTGTGCACTTGATGTACGGGCTGGTGCCCAGCACCTCCCACCTGGCGTCTTGACGTTGGCCGGCCACTAGAGATGTCGCGAACATAAAATTTTATGTTCGCGAGCGGCGAACGTGAACTTCCGCAAATGTTCGTGAACTGGCGAACCGGGCGAACCGCCATAGACTTCAATAGACAGGCGAATTTTGAAAACCCAAACTGACTCTTTCTGGCCATAAATCACCTAACCTTCTTAAATGGTTTGGAATAATGTGCTTTAAAACATCCAGTGTGTGTATACGATCAGGTATGATGTTGTATCGATCAGGTAGTGTAAGGGTTACACCCACTTCACGGTGACAGACCAAACTCTGACAGACCAAACTCCCCGTTTAACTCACCACAAACAACCGCAAACAGTCCATTTGCACAACCACAAACTCCCCACTTGCACAAAGTTGGATACCAAGCTAGCTATGTCCCGTTCCTTGTTCTCACTGACATCATTGAAGGTCTCTTCCTCCACCCAGCCACGTACAACACCAAGGGTCGCCGTAAGGTGACAACAAGCCCCCTGGGACGCATGCTGTGGTTGGTCTTCCACCTCCTCAAAGCAGGTCCAGCAATCGACAACGACAAGGCTGCTTCTGGTGGTGATGATGATCACAACTCTTCCTCTTCATGCTCATCTACGGCCTGATCCAGCACTCTTCGCAGGGCACGCTCCTGTAAAAACGCATATGGGATGAGGTCGATGATGTTGCCTTAGGTTTGACTGACCAGGTTTGTCACCTCCGCAAAAGGACACATGAGCATACAACCATTGTGCATGAACGTTCAGTAACGTGGCCAAAAAATACCCAGCTCTGCAGAGGCTGTCCTCTTTTTTTTTTATTAAAAAAATCTGTTCTTACCAGTTTAATCTCTGTTTTGTCCCCTATCAGGGGCCTGTGTATGGAATAGATTTTAGGAATCGGGAGATGGAAAAAGATGGTTCCAATTTGGGGCACTGTGCGTGCGCCGTGCAATGTACTGAGCCATCCTATATGAGTGGTATGTTAAGTAGTACTATTCCTATGAGTTTAATCCTTGTTACGTCCCTATTAGGGGACGTGTATCGAATAGATTTTAGGAACCGGGAGATGGAAAAAGATGATTGGTCGGTCCTCTTACTTCCAATTTGGGGCACTGCGCGTGCGCCGCGCAATGTACTGTGTCACCAATACAAATAGTGTGAACTACTATTCTTACCATTTTAATCTTTGTTAAGTCCCCTATCAGGGGACATGTATTTAATTGAAACCTTGCATGGGGAGATAGAGAAAAAAGCACGCTCTGTCCGCTTCCTTCTAATTTTGGGCACTTGCAATGGAATTTGCCACCAATGCAACTAGTGTTAACTAAGTACTATTCATATCAGTTTAATCTCTGTTTTGTCCCTTTTCAGGGCCAGGGCCGGTGTAGTGAATAGATGTTTGGAAATGGGAGATGGAAAAAGACCCATGCTCGGTCCGCTTCGTTTAAATTTCAGGTCACTGGGTGTGCACCGTGCAATGTACTGTGACTCCTTATATGAGTGGTGGGCAGTGGGCAAAGTACAGTCTGTGGGCCTGACACACACTGGCAGGCAACTGAAATTATATTAAAGGGTAAACATTGAATTACTTTTTTATCTGCAAGGTACTGTGCCACCCTATATGAGTGGTGTGCACACAGTACAGTCTGTGGGCCTGCGGCCTCTCACAAACGGGCAGGCAACTTCAATATACAGTTGTGTTCAACCCCCACTAATATTGAGTGTTTTGTCCAGTTTGACATTGATTTTGATCATTTCAGTCATCTTGTTTACAATTAGATCAAAGAGGCACTTGTAAGTCAGACAAATATACCATAACATTTATAATGAAATAACCACAAATGTCTTTTCTGTGCTCACATCATTATCAGTTTTATTCAACCCCCAAGTGACATTCAATCTTAGTACTTAGTACAACATCCTTTTCCAGTTATAACAGCTTTTAAACGTGAAGCATAGCTTGACACAAGTGTCTTGCAGCGATCTACGGGTATCTTCGCTCATTTTTCATAGGCAAAAGCCTTCAGTTCAGCCACATTCTTAGGCTTGCGCACTGCAACTGCTTTCTTTAAGTCCCACCAGAGGTTCTCAATCGGATTTAAGTCTGGTGACTGCGATGGCCACTTCAAAATGTTCCAGCCTTTAATCTGCAACCATGCTCTAGAGGACTTGGAGGTATGCTTGGGATCATTGTCCTGTTGAAAGGTCTAACGTCTCCCAAGCCTCAGGTTTGTGACGGACTGCATCACATTTTAATCCAATATCTCCTGGTACTGAAGAGAATTCATGGTAACTTGCACACGCAGAAGCTTCCCTGTACCTGTAGAAGCAAAACAGCCCCAAAGCATGATTGACCCCCCGCCATGCTTCACAATAGGCAAGGTGTTCTTTTCTTCATAGACCTTGTTCTTCTTCCTCCAAAGATAGCGTTGATCCATCGGCCCAAACAGTTCTAATTTTGTTTCATCAGTCCACAGAACACTATCCCAAAACTTTTGTGGTTTGTCCACATGACTTTTGGCATACTGCAATCGACTCTTCTTATTCTTTGGAGACAGCAAGGGGGTGCGCCTGGGAGTTCTGGCATGGAGGCCTTCATTACGCAGTGTACGCCTTATTGTCTGAGCTGAAACTTCAGTACCCGCATCTGACAAATCTTTTTTCAGTTCCTCAGCAGTCACACAGAGACTTTGTTCCACTTTGCGCTTCAGGTAGCACACAGCAGTCGAAGTCAACATCTTCTTTCTGCCACGACCAGGTAGCATTTCAACAGTGCCCTTTGCCTTGAATTTGCGAATGATGCTTCCTATGGTGTCTCTTGGTATGTTTAACATCTTTGCAATCTTCTTATAGCCATTGCCCTTCCTGTGAAGAGAAATCACCTCTTCTCTTGTCTTCCTGGACCATTCTCTTGACTTCACCATGTCTGTAAACACACCAGCAAATGTCTAGAAGGAGCTGAGTATCACAGTCATTTTAAATCTGCCTAATTGGTGCTTATTATGCTTGATTTCTGCTCCTTGACATCCAGAGGTGTTTTCAATACCTGATCGAAAACACTTGAATGAACCTCTGTTCTTAAGAGTGGTAGTCTTTAAGGGGTTGAATAATTGTGTCAATGAAGAAATCACAAAAAAAAGCATTTACTACTGTATTACAAAAACAATTGATGTCATTTTAGTTGCATTTGGTTCTTTAAAAAGTCCTTGTAAGATTTCATTCTGAACACAATTACAAATGTACACTAAATTCCCTAAAACTCTTTACAGCATTGGGGGTTGAATAATTTTGAACACAACTGTAAATATAGAGAAAATATATAAAAGCAGACTGATGTACCAGCCCTAAAAAGGGCTTTTTGGGGTGCTGTCAGGATGCTGTCCTTACAGCAGATGGCCCCTTTCACACGAGTGAGTTTTCCGCGCGGGTGCAATGCGTGACGTGAACGCGTAGCATCCACACTGAATCCTGACCAATTCATTTCAATGGGTCTGTGTACATGAGCGTTTTTTTCACGCATCACTTGTGTGTTGCGGGAAAATCACAGGATGTTCTATATTCTGCGTTTTTCACGCAGCCCTAGCCCCATAGAAGTGAATGGGGCTGTGTGAAAAATGCATTGCATCCGCAAGCAAGTGCAGATGCGTTGCATTTTTCACTGATGGTAGGAAATGTTGTTTGTAAACCTTCAGTTTTTTATCACACGCGTGAGAAAAGGCATCAAAACGCATTGCACCCGCGCGGAAAAAACTCCAAACGCAATCGCAGGCAAAACTGAATGGCTTTGCCTGTGAAATCGCACAGTTTTCACTGAACGCATCCGCAATGCATTCAGACCTAAGGCCCGGACGTGATGCGGAGAGCGCACGTGATGCAGAGAGCAAAAAGATAGAGCATGTCCTATTCTTGTCCGCAGCTTGCGGACAAGAATAGGCATCTTTATGGGGAGTGCCAGCATGGTGTGTTGCGGATCTACGGACGTGTGAATGGGGCCTAATCCGGACAATCTCGTGTGAAAGAGGCCGGTGAGTCTTTGAGGACTGGAGTGGACACAGAACACTGGCCTAGCTAACACTTTCCCTATTAATTCAGCAGCAGCACTCTCCCTGCTCTAACTAACACTGCAGCTTCAGAATGAATCTGAGATGGATGCTGTCCTTGCTTTTTGATAGGAGGTGGGAGGGTCTGGGAGAGAGGGTATGCTGATTGGCTGGAATGTGTCTGCTGACTGTGAGGTACAGGGTCAAAGTTTGCTCAATGATAAAGTATAGAGGGCGTAACGAACATCGCATATGTTCGCCCGCCGCGGCGAACACGAACATGCAATGTTCATCAGGAACTGTACACCGGCGAATAGTTTGTGACATCTCTACCAGCCACATGACGTGAGAAGTCACGTGTCATGGGCGGTACGAGGTGATGCCGGCTGGGGGGAGGACCATGCGTCGAACTACGTCCATCAAGTCGCCGCCATTGAACATTCAGGTGATCAAAATACTAAACTGATTAAAGATTGTGGGAATGCAACCTGATTGGAGGGTAGATCTTTATAATTACATGATCCTCGGTGATGACGCTACCCTCTGACAAATTTATTTCAATAACAATCACAAGTCCCCTCAGGAGGGTGCGACGCTATATTTATTAATATTGTCAGGTTAGATGGTCCATAGGACCTCAGCTTGTTTATTGCATCCTCTCTGACTAGAAAAACAAAAAATAAACTAACAATTTTATTACTTCTAATTACTTATCAGTTTATCACTAAGGAACACACATGTTAACACTCCTCAGGAATATCAGGCTATGAGATCAGGCTTATACTAATAAGTACTAATCGTCCATGTCCGTGTTCAGACTTGTCCGGGCCAGACTATACCACCCCTTTGAATCGCACTTCTATATAGGAGTCGCTGTGTCTCGCTAATCTGATAGCAATTTCCCCCTAGTGGGTCCCTGCCTGGTTATCCCTGAAAATAAAATCTTATATCTGCATCCCTACTTGTTTCGCCTTGTACTCGGCGTCTTCAGGGGATGACATGCAAGTAATAATAGTTGGGGGCGGGGTTCGGGCTTTAAGCCCTCTGTTTGGGTGGGTACATCCCCTCAGCCCAATCATCAAATCCCCTCCATTGAGAGACAGTATCCTTACCAATTGGCTACAGAGAAAAAACGCCCCTTTTCACTGTGATGCTGTCATTTACGTCATCCAGGGTCCATTACGGCGCATGCGCAAATACTTTGAAATCTTTTCTCGTTGTCATCTCTGCGCGTGCACCAATACTTAGAGTTTTCAGAGTGTATAGTGTATATAAATGCGCATGCACAGACACTTAGAAATAATTTTGCGCGTGCGCTCATTCTTAGAGAATTTATCGCATTCCATTTATGCGCACGCGCTCGTAGGGCAATCATTTGTGCGCATGCGTCCACACTTAGAAATCCTGGTCTCATTGTTGATCATTTGCACATGCGTCCACACTTAAAAGTTTTCCCAGGCATAGGGTTACTTTCTATGTAGATGGAACCATTCGTGCACATGCGCTCGTGCTTAGATATCATAGCCTCTATGTTCGTTGTTTGCGCATGCGTCTATACTTAGACATTTTCCTACTTATAAGATTACTTTCTATGCGCTTGCGCCAATACTTTAAAATTATTTCCCATGTGAGCTTCTCTTCTTTGCGCATGCATTAATTATTGGTGATTTTCTCATATATAAATTTCATTTATGCGCATGTACCAGTAGATAGAAAACCTCTCATATCCAAGTAATAATTTATTTATTTATTTTTTTATATATGTATTGTGATTCTGCTCTATACACTGTGGCAATGTGAATAGGAGGGGTGTAGCAAAGTCCCGGGGAAGCATGAACAAGGGGTGTTGTTTGCACCAGGAGCGTGTCACCAAGGGGCCCGGCCTTGGTGAAGTAAAGGCCCTAGTCTAGATATAGGTGGCCACTAAGTTAGTTGGTGGATACCAAGATAACTAGCTTAGCTGGCTCCAGCTAGTCCAGGGCGGGCTTTTACTGGGAACAGGCAATGTGCTGGGTGGGTGCCTGTTCCCCATGCTCCAGTCCGGGATTTTGGACAATGCCCATGTCCAGGGATGCTATTTAATCCTCTTGTTGGACATGGGTGGGGTCTCTCACTCTGGAGAGTGTGCAGACAGAGGCCTGCTGAGGCTCTGTCAGTGTGGTCTCAGCAAGGCAAGGCTGAGGGGCCAAGAGGCTATGCAATAGCCTGGACTTTGGGGGACTCGGTGATGCCCGGGAACAAGCGTTGAAAGGTCAGAGTCGGGAGGACTGCTAGACCACAACCCCCGTCTAAAGGTACTGCACTCGTTACAGCCTGAGGGTTGGAGTATTGTATGGCTGGGGTAAGCCATACCTGGTTCCATGTGTGAACGCTATCGTATAGCCGAGTTAGGGATATGATGTTTATTATGTTTAGGTAGAGCCCAGACGGGCAGGCTTTTGTTTTATGCCATGCGGTGTTTGAAGAGTGTCAAATAAATTGCACTGTTTGGACCTGAAACCCGGTGTTTGTGAAGATAATTCTGTGAGAATGACCCCCAAATAAGAGACGATCCCTTACATATGGTGGAGGATGCGGGCAATAACAGCAGGTTGCTAGGGGCAACAACCTGACTGAGAAGAGAAGGTGCTGCTGAATATTGCCAAGGAATTGCTGTGTTGCTGCGCAGTGATTTAAAGGGCCGGAAGCCTGTTTTGTCCAGTGGAGCAAGCTCTGCTCATGCGATTGTGGACTGTTTTTTATTTTTTCCTGTGGTGCAAGCTGTGTGCGGATATAAAGGGCCAGAAGCACAGTAAAAGACACAGACCTGTCAAAATGGCTGCAAAATGGTGGAGCCCATGGGAAAAGTCCTGCGAATTGGAGATCGGGGGAATACCGCTGGGAGTTATATTAGACTCCCGCCAGCAGGTGTCTCGGGTCATGCCCGAAGTACTGGACTTTCTAGAGAGGGGGCCAGAGACAGATGTCACCGTGTCACTGACCTTTGTAACAAACTATGGTTCTGTACAATACAAGCTCTTAAAATGTGAGACTCTGGAAGTGGAGTTTGTGCTCGGCAAAGACTTTCCATTATTCTGGCAGCTGTGGAGCGGAGAGTCCGATAAACAGCAGATGTGTGCCGTTGCCGAGGGCAACCATCAGGAAGACAGGAAGGTGGAGAGTGGTGCATTTCCCAGGAGTGCCTATTTTCCTTGCGACTGTACACAGAGTCCTCAAGGATGCGGTTGGAGGGACCATCCAGAAAAAATTGTGACTCCAGGCCATGTTGTTTCTAGTGGCAACGGTTACAGTAAGGAGTCTGCTGGTGTTCGGGATACCAAGAACCAAGAGAAGGCTGGTGAACTCGGTAGAGGTGTCAGGGGAAGATCTTCGTCTCCTGAGACTGCCAATCCCGTGAGACATTGCTGGGTAAGACTGTTCCCGTTGATAATGTTGTGACAGTAAGCCGGTGGCAGTTGCTACCTGCCGGGCCGGTGAGTGATGAAGCACTGAAGCAAGAAACTGTCTCAAAAATAAATGACTATGTGAAAAATGCTGTGTCTAAACAGACGGGTAAGCCTGTTGTGGTTGCTGCCTTGCAAGGATCTGCACAGGAGAAGGTTATGGTGTTGCCTAAAGTACCTGTGACCAAGGCTAGATTTGGGATGGCGAAAGTCAGAGATCCTATGCTAGCCCGTGTAAGAGATGGCATGATAGCCGCCCCTGAGACTGGCAGATTATTAAATGTGCGGGACAATTATAAGGATAATACAGACTATCCATTGGTTCTCACTGAGGGTGAGACTCCCGTGAGAACTGGGACTTGTGATCTTGATGCCGTAAATGTGCTCGTACATGAGAGAATGATGTTCTGTGATATTGGGGGCACTGGAGTCACTTCTATAGAAAGTGATGAAGCCCCTGCAGAACCTATACCTGTCCCTTTAAATGAAGGTATAAGGGAAATGCAGATAAACCATTGCTTTCTAAGTGAAGTGACCATTAAAAACAGTGACGCTGATAAGGTGCAAAGTGATGGTACCGTGTTGGCCAAAATACATAATGTTAATGCGGATTTTTGTGAAGGATGTGATGATGACATGCCTTTTACATTGCAGGTTATAGACAGGGGAGAAGCACCCCATGGTGGTAAAAATGTAGCAGTTGAAAAAATGCCGATAAATGTTGAGAGCACCGAGTTGGGGGAACCCACTGTAGTGAAAAATATGCAAGTACATGGGGCAGTCCTAGAGGGTGTACCACACGTACTAGAAGTGGATATGCAGTCTCCACAGGTTTCTATGATTAATAAAATGTCCCAGGTGAGGATTAGCTCAGCTGTGCCCCTAGTGGACAGGATTGAGAATGACACGAGCGGTATATATAACACATGTTCTGTGACCGATAGCAACTCAGAGAGAGAGGCTGCCATGTCGAGGACTTGCCAAACTAAAGTGGTTACTAGTAGCTACCAGATGACGGTTATATCTGACGAGACGAGAGTTCAGTCGGGTGATGTCAGCCTAGTGTCTGAAGCTCATATCCAGACCATTTTAGATGCCCTGACAGGACAGTATGTAAGGATACGGTGGTTTGCGCTCCAGCCTGGATCCATGCCCTGTGTAACCATGACAACGATAGCTGTTTGCCTCCCAGGCTGGAAGCAGTGGCCGCTGGGCCGTCTAAGGTGGCTCCGCCCATCCACACTTGGTCAATAAATAGGAGCCAGGTGCTGCACAGGGTGTTCCACTAATGGAGTGCGCACCCTGCCTGCTCCATTCACCACGAGGACGCAAGCTTCTAACTACCTGCAACTCTGAACCTCCAGGAGAAACCCTCACCTACCTTATCCAGCTCCACCACTGCAGGATCCCTGCATGACTTCTAACAGCAAGTATCAGCCTGTCATTTTGTTCACTGACATTGCTCACTGAAAGGAAGGGACACGCGCTGGTGACTATTAGTACTGCAGGCCTGGGATTTCTGAACATTGCCTAGAGCTGTTATTCATGAACTTTAATCTGTACTCTGATTCCTAAAACGAACTCTCCTCACTATTAGTTTTACACTCTATCTTTAGTACGCGGTACATGATTTTGTTACCCCATACTCTCCGCTTAAGACTGAGAGAGCCGCCTGGGGTACACACTGAGCAGTCGCAAAGACTCCATCAACACTCAAGTAGTGTGATAGGAGTGGATGTCAAAGGACTCCGCAGTTGAGATCCTAACTGATCAATTTGGTGCGTTACATATTAGTGGAACCCTCATGGATCCAGCGGAGCTCGCGCGGCACATGGTCGCCCTCACTGAGAGGGTGGAAACCCTTAACGTGACCGTACAGAATCTCCAATTGGAAAATCAGACGCTGCGAGATCTCGTCTCGTCGCGCACAGGACACCACCACGATGGACCGGAACCCAAGGTCAGTCCACCTGAACTTTTCTCAGGAGACCGGAAGCAGTTCCGCGAATTCCTGAATGCGTGCAAGCTGATGTTTCAGTTACGCCCCGGACCTATCCTACCGATAGAACCAAAGTACTCACCATGATCTCGTACCTCAGGGGAGGCCAGAGCATGGGCTAACACCTATTTAGAAAAGGAAGACCCGGTCTTGAATTCCTTTCCGCAATTTCTTGAAACAATGGCCCTCCTTTACGAGGACCACAACAAGCAGCTGACTCGTGGAGACCGCCATTCGCACCCTAAAGCAAGGGAGACGACCCGTTGAGGACTTTATTGCGGAATACACTCGTTGGGCCCGTGAGACTGAATGGAATGATCTCACTCTTAGAAATCAGTTCCGTCTCGGTCTATCTGAGGCCCTGAAGGATGAGTTAGCCCGCGGAGAGCTGCCACATACACTCGACGCCTTGATGCAGAAGGTCACCACCATTGACAGACGCTTAAGGGAACGTAGGGCCGAGAGAGTCTCAGGGTTTACACCCACCCCGAGACAGACCAGCCCGGATCCTGTAGCAGAGATGATGGAGATTGGGGCAATTCGTGGTCCTCTGACTGAGAGAGAGAAGACCCGAGACGGAACCTCAACCTCTGCTTATACTGTGCGTCGGCTGATCATTCGGTCGATGGATGTCCTGCCATAAGAAAGAAACATGAAGGTAAAATGATGACGTTCTGTAACTTAGGCAGAAAAGATAACAACACAAGTGGTTACATTTATACGTCTCTTACCTTACAGTGGGACCAAAACCGAACTATCGTTGATGCAATGGTGGACACGGGAGCTTCAGGGAATTTTATCGATAAGCATCTAGTAGAGAGAAATAAAATTCCCCATACAAGGAAAGATGTATCGATATCCGTGAGTTTTATTGATGGTACAACCTCTAGACCTATCCATAGCCAGACTCAACCCCTTTTGGTGACAAGCGAAAATAACCACACAGAATTTTTATCCTTTGATGTCATACACTCCCCTTCGTTCCCCATCATTTTAGGCTTGCCATGGCTCCGGTTACATCAACCAGTTCTCCTATGGGAACAGGGGAGAATTGGGTTTACCTCACGTTATTGCAGGGAGACCTGTTTCCCTATTAAAACTCTCATGCATGTAGGGGTGAACCAGGTCCCTACCCAATACTCAGAGTTTTCGGAGGTATTTAGTGCAAAGATGGCGGAAACCCTACCGCCCCATAGACCCTACGATTGCCCCATAGACCTGCTGCCGGGCAGTGAAATACCCACAGGAAGAATCTACCCATTGGCACAACCAGAACTTGACCACCTCAAACAGTATCTCGAAGAGAACTTAAGGAAGGGATTCATTCGGCCTTCAACCTCCCTGCAGCCGCAGGTATGTTCTTCGTAAGGAACAAAGACTTGAGCCTCAGACCCATCATTGATTACAGAGCATTAAATAAAATAACAATCAAAAACCGGTACCCCTGCCGCTAATATCCGAGCTTATTGAAAGACTTCAAACATCAACTATCTACACTAAACTGGACTTGAGAGGCGCATACAACTTGATTAGGATTAGAACCGGGGATGAATGGAAAACTGCTTTCCGCACCCGGCACGGACTCTTTGAGTATATGGTAATGCCTTTCGGCTTGTGCAATGCCCCTGCCACATTCCAAAAACTTTATCAACGACATATTTAGGGATCTACTAGATGTATGTGTTGTCATCTATCTAGATGACATATTGGTCTACTCCGATAACCTACAAGATCACAGGAAACACGTCCGTTGGGTACTTGCGCGATTAAGCGTCCATCACTTATATGTCAAACCAGAAAAGTGTATATTCGAGACTACTACCCTTCCGTTCCTTGGTTATATAATCTCACCCAAGGGAATTCAGATGGATCAGTCAAAGATCACCTGCATCCAAAACTGGCCGATTCCGGACTCTAGGAAAGCCCTCCAGCGTTTCATAGGGTTCTCGAACTTCTACAGGAAATTCATCAAAGACTTCTCCGCTACCATCAAACCCCTAACCAGATTAACTAGTGTCAATACGAAATTTGTTTGGTCCATGGAGGCCCAATCAGCTTTTGAGTTACTTAAAGACAAATTCACTTCAGCACCAATTCTGACCATTCCGAATCCAAACTATCACTTTGTGCTGGAAGTAGATGCATCACAGGCAGCCATAGGAGCTGTTCTGTCCCAGCGGAGCTCCTTCTCATCCCCACTACATCCTGTCGGGTTTTACTCCCAGACTCTAAACACAGCTGAAATCAACTACCCCATAGGGGAAAAGGAACTTCTTGCCATAAAATGTTCCCTAGAGAACTGGAGGCACCTACTTGAAGGTTCAACACACCCCATCACAATATACACGGATCACCGTAATTTACAATACCTGAAAACCAGTAAAACACTGTCAGCACGTCAGGTACGGTGGAGTTTTTTTTGACAGATTCGACTTTCAAATTACTTATCGACCAGGCTCAAAAATGGGAAGGCTGACGCCTTATCACGTCTGGCTGAATGCCGCGCCGCAGTTACAGCCCCCACATGCATTATACCACCTAACAAAATTATCCTCGCCACCATCGAATTGGAAACCCAGCTTAAGGATGCTCTGAAAATTGACTGTGCTAACATCCCCGGAACTTCGGAAAGACCAACGGGGTTTCCTCTACAAAAACAACCTACTGTACATACCAACTCCTCTCACCACCCAGGTAATCAAACTCTGCCATGACACACCCTCGCGGGACACCCTGGCATTGCCAAAACCATAAACCTGATACGCAGGAACTTCTGGTGGCCAAAAATGACCAAAGAAATTAAGCAATATGTTTCCACATGTGAGACATGTGCCTCATGCAAAAGTGATAGAAATCGACCATATGGCCTTCTTATGAGTCTTCCTATCCCCAACAGACCCTGGGAATGGGTTTCAATGGACTTCATTGTAGAACTCCCCGCTCCAGAGGAAACAACACCATCATGGTTGTAGTAGACCTACTAACTAAGATGGCACACTTCATCGCCCTCAAAAATTACCTTCCTCCAGTGAAACTGCCGAGGCCTTTCTGTCCAATGTCATAAAACTACATGGAATCCCTACCCAAGTTATATCAGACAGGGGTTCACAATTTATATCCAAATTTTGGAGAGCACTTTGTCTTAGACTCCAAATCGACCATAGAATGTCTACCGCCTACCACCCCCAAACTAACGGGCAGACGGAAAGGGTGAACCAATGTCTGGAACAATTTCTCAGATGTCACTGCTCATTCCTTCAAGATGACTGGGAAAGCCTACTCCCTCTTGCCGAATTCGCTACAACAATTCTGTAAATTCCTCCACTCTACATAGTCCATTCTTTGCTAATTATGGATTCCACCCTAGGTCTCTCCCTGAAATCAGCCTTCCTACAAACGTTCCTGCCACAGATGATTATGTAACTACCTTGCAAACAACCCTCATGATGCTGAAAGACAACCTCCAACGGGCAAAGGAAAGGCAGAAGATCTACTACGACCGTCACAGAAGAGAAAATCCTCCTTATCAGGTTGGAGACTCGGTATGGCTGTCAACGAGAAACCTTCGGTTGGGGGTACCTGCTAAGAAACTGGGTAGGCAATTTTGGGTCCGTTTCTGATAGAAAGAATTATCAACCCCAACACGGTGAGACTTACCCTTCCTCCTCGACTACAGGTACATCCCACATTCCATGTATCGTTGCTAAAACCGTTTAGACCTAGCCCGTTCCCTCACGGGTTCCTCAACCCTCCCCCGATAGATGTCCGTGGTGAGGAGGAATTTGAGGTTGAGCAGCTTCTCGACTCCAGAAGAAGACGGGGAGGATCCAGTACCTCGTTAGATGGAAGGGTTACGGGTCTCAGGATGACTCTTGGGAAGATGTGCGAGACGTCCATGCACCCAGACTCCAAAGGTTGTTCCACAGGAGATTTCCCGACCGACCCTCCCCTACTGGGGTACCCCGGAGAGGGTCCCCTTAAGGGGGTACTGTAAGGATACGGTGGTTTGCGCTCCAGCCTGGATCCATGCCCTGTGTAACCATGACAACGATAGCTGTTTGCCTCCCAGGCTGGAAGCAGTGGCCGCTGGGCCGTCTAAGGTGGCTCCGCCCATCCACACTTGGTCAATAAATAGGAGCCAGGTGCTGCACAGGGTGTTCCACTAATGGAGTGCGCACCCTGCCTGCTCCATTCACCACGAGGACGCAAGCTTCTAACTACCTGCAACTCTGAACCTCCAGGAGAAACCCTCACCTACCTTATCCAGCTCCACCACTGCAGGATCCCTGCATGACTTCTAACAGCAAGTATCAGCCTGTCATTTTGTTCACTGACATTGCTCACTGAAAGGAAGGGACACGCGCTGGTGACTATTAGTACTGCAGGCCTGGGATTTCTTAACATTGCCTAGAGCTGTTGTTCATGAACTTTAATCTGTACTCTGATTCCTAAAGCGAACTCTCCTCACCATTAGTTTTACACTCTATCTTTAGTACGCGGTACATGATTTTGTTACCCCATACTCTCCGCTTAAGACTGAGAGAGCCGCCTGGGGTACACACTGAGCAGCCGCAAAAGACTCCATCAACACTCAAGTAGTGTGATAGGAGTGGATGTCAAAGGACTCCGCAGTTGAGATCCTAACTGATCAATTTGGTGCGTTACACAGTACAGCTGCAAACAGGAGCCTGACCTCACTCTCGCCACACGGTCCCTAGATATGATAGAGAAGGGACTAGCTGTCGTCACAGAGTCACCGAAGAAGGCTGCAGAAGGGTCAAAAGAGGAGACCCCGGAAACGATGAGTGAACTGAAGGGTCTACTGCCTGGTGTCCTGGGGAAGGGAAAAGACTCCAGAAAGACACAAAAGTCTATAGTAGACATCAACAATGGGCTTGAAGAGTCCCTGGGTGGAAATCCCACAAAGTGTCTAAGGAAGAATGGTGGTACTCCTTCAACTGCTGTTACACCAGAACAGAGTGAAGAGCAGCTAGAACAGAAGGCCCAAGAGTGGGGCGCTGCTAACAAGCTGGTGCGAAAAATTAAGAAGGCAACCAAGGCCTTCTCCTTGGCTACAGCCCTTGAAAAAGCGCTTAAGGAGCAAGATGAATTGGAGAGGCTGAACAAACAACTCAGAGCAGAGATGGAAGATCTCAGGAGCTCAAAAGATGAAGTCTATGAGTTGGAGAGGCCTAAGCGTGCTCCTGCGCAGCAGGTGGAAGAAAATGAGATACCTGAAGAGGAAGATCCTCTAAAAGATGCCAAGAAGGCAGAGCCTGTTAAGAATGGGTCTGGAGATGGTGGCGCTGTGGTGCCAGCCGAGGCAGAGAAGAAGATGGAAGATGTATCTACTAAACCAGATGAAGGTGCTGAGGTGGATGCAGAAGCCCAGAGACTTGGGGCGGTGTGTGGCCAGGAACTGGTCATGAGACACATTCCCTCTGCTGTCAATGCCTTCCAGAAAGCCAGCAGTCTGCTGGGGAAGAAATCCGGGGGGACTGACGACCAGTATGAGGGTCCGGTCTACTCCGATGGGCTGTCTCTCCGGAATCCTGCCCAAAAGGAGAACCATATCCTCGGTGAACCTCTGCAGGGATTGCCAGAAGACGACGACTCTGGTGAAGACCCTGATGTCCCCGGTGCCTCCAACCTTGATGAGAAAGAGAAGGAGGAGTTAAGAAGGAAAGGATATGATGCCATGTCCGTGAAGGATAAGACGGCTAATAAAGTGAATGGAGACTCCAAAGAAACAGAGGCCGAAGAAGCTAAGGCCGAGGTCTTGAAGTGGGAGAAATCCTCAGATGTTCCAGAAACCAAAGAGAAGGGGTCTGAACATGCCCATGACTGGGAACAACTATGCAAACAGTCCAGTCAAAAGCTGCAGCAGTACAAGAAAAGGCCTGAGCATGAGAGCAAGAATCAAAGAGTGCGAGAGCATGTCATTGTCACTCAGAAAGCAGTAGGAAAAGAGTATCTGGCCTTTAGTTGGGGACAGAAGGCCTTTGGACAGTTTCTACTAGGTAGGAAGGCAGTGTTTATGACAAACTGGGTTCTGCTGGCATGGTTGTGGCAGAATAATGGAAAGTCTGTGATGCTGGCCACATCTTCCAGGGGGACCGTTGAGCTTGAAGATTGCAAGATAATGCGGATGCCCTATCACGAGCATCCAGTCGGTACATGTGTTCACCCCCACAGGTTTGAACAGAGGGGGGGGATATGTGGCAATGTGAATAGGAGGGGTGTAGCAAAGTCCCTGGGAAGCATGAACAAGGGGTGTTGTTTGCACCAGGAGCGTGTCACCAAGGGGCCGGCCTTGGTGAAGTAAAGGCCCTAGTCTAGATATAGGTGGCCACTAAGTTAGTTAGTGGACACCAAGATAACTAGCTTAGCTGGCTCCAGCTAGTCCAGGGCGGGCTTTTACTGGGAACAGGCAATGTGCTGGGTGGGTGCCTGTTCCCCATGCTCCAGTCCGGGATTTTGGACAATGCCCATGTCCAGGGATGCTATTTAATCCTCTTGTTGGACATGGGTGGGGTCTCTCACTCTGGAGAGTGTGCAGACAGAGGCCTGCTGAGGCTCTGTCAGTGTGGTCTCAGCAAGGCAAGGCTGAGGGGGCAAGAGGCTATGCAATAGCCTGGACTTTGGGGGACTCGGTGATGCCCGGGAACAAGCGTTGAGAGGTCAGAGTCAGGAGGACTGCTAGACCACAACCCCCGTCTAAAGGTACTGCACTCGTTACAGCCTGAAGGCTGGAGTATTGTATGGCTGGGGTAAGCCGCACCTGGTTCCATGTGTGAATGCTATCGTATAGCCGAGTTAGGGATATGATGTTTATTATGTTTAGGTAGAGCCCAGACTGGCAGGCTTTTGTTTTATGCCATGCAGTGTTTGAAGAGTGTCAAATAAATTGCACTGTTTGGACCTGAAACCCGGTGTTTGTGAAGATAATTCTGTGAGAATGACCCCCGAATAAGAGACGATCCCTTACAACACTCTGAAATTTTTTTGCTTGTGCCTATATATGTGCATTTTTTTAGAATACTGATTTCCACATTTGCGTCGGCACTTAGAGATCGTTCTTTTATCTTGGTACTTTACATATGTACCTTTATTCAAGGAATTTTTTATGTGTTTGAGACACGAATCTATGCACATACGCCATTACTTGAAATGTGGAATTATTCTTTTGTGAAGATGTTCCTTCGGAGGGAATAATTGTGCGGAGTGAGACCGCCCACCCCGTTACAGTAATTGTTATAAAGTTATAAGATCTATTAGCTTTTTTGGTTGTTTATTATTTATGCAAAACCCCCTGTATTCTAGTTCCTTTACTTCAAAATACTTATCATAGACATGTATTGATAGGGGACTGAAGGTGCTGTTTTTAGCTATAAAGAAACCCTTATAGGAATGAGGCAAATGTGAACCCCTTATTAATTCCATTTGGTGCAAGAGAATGGAGACGATTTATCCATTTTGTCTCTTCTTGTTGTAATTTACAGTCCACACTGCCCTGTCTGGGCCCACTCTGAATTTTCTGTATTCCCCAGATCCTCAGGCCTATTGTTTTTCCATTGTGATAGTTCTGTAGGTGTCTTGATAACGGTGTTTCTTCATTAGTATTCAGAATTCTGAAATGTTTGGAGATTCTCTTCCGTAACTCTTGATTGGTTTTTCCAATGCATAGTTTATTGCAACTGCATTGGATTCCATATACCACCCCAGTACTTCAACACTTGATGTATTGTCTAATCTTATATATTTTGCCATCATATGGGTTAATAAATTTCTTTTTAGGAGCCATAAACTTGCAAAAACTGCATGATCCACACGGGTAGGATCCCACAGTTTTAAGCCATGTTTCTTTGTTTTTTGACGTTATCTGGAAATGGCTGCGTACCAGCATCTCCTTTAAATTTGTCCCCCGTCTGTTTGTGACACTTGGATTTTTGGGTAGAATTTGTCCCAGATCCCTATCTGCTCTCAGGACGGCCAATGTCTCTTGAGAATGTTATAGACCCGTTTATTCTGGATATCAAAGTGCCTCTACATCTAATTACTTTGTCTCCATCCGATTTTGTTTTTGTGAGGAGATTATCTCTAATTGTATTCTTAGCCCTGTTATATGCTCGATGCAGCACTTTCTTTGGATATCCTCTCATACAGAATCTGGAGTATAGGGTATTACATTACTCGTTAAAGGTCTCATCATTTGTACAGTTGCGCCTTGCCGTTAGATATTGGCCTACAGGAATACCTCTCTTTAGAGGTTGTGGGTGGAAGCTTTGCCAATGCAAAAAACTGTTTGTTGATGTTGACTTTCTGTATATCTCAGTTGAGACCCCTCCATTTTCATCCAAGATAATTGTTAAACACTTTTTCAGGCCCAACTTGTTGTTGTTTAATTTATCTGTGAACTGTGTGAATTCCATAATTGTGCCATCCCAAAAAATCAAAATATCGTCTATATATCGACCCCCAAAATAAAATGGAATCTATGAATTGTGTATTTTCCTCTGTAAATACCTGTTAATCCACCACTCTAGGAATAGGTTTGCGAAACTTGGTGCGCAAACCGTACCCATCGCCGTACCCTGTAACTGTAAATAAAAATAAAAAAAACATGAAAAATAAAAAAAAATAACAAAATCATTGTGCTCGTGAAAATTGTGTTCCTTTGGTGTATACATAGTGCTTAACTGCTCGTATTCCTGCATCGTGTTCAATGCTCGTGTACAGTGCCTCAACATCGAGGCTAGCTACTAAAGTATATGGGCCTACTTGGATGTCCTTTAATTTTTTTACCATGTCCAGTATATCTTTTATATAGGATCTTTGGCATTCTTTACGATGGCTTCTAATTCTTGTTTAAACTTGAATGTGGGATTAGACTCTAGTTTCTTATATGTTTTCCCATCTTGTAATAGTCTATTTGTCATATCCATATAATCCCTTTGTTTCAACAAGACCACATTGCCCCCTTTATCAGAGGGTTTTAACACTATTTTATCTATTTCCATCAGATCAATTAAGGCCTCCTTCTCTTGTGGGGTTAGATTATTACCTACGTCACTTTTCTTAGTCTTGATCTTTTCTAGGTCTCTAGTTACCAAATTCACAAATGTCTCTATATTGGAATATCCTGAGAAAGGGGGTGTGTATTTGGATCTAGGATGTAAGTCTGTAAATGATGCTAAAGAGCACATGATTTCACCCCTACTTTCTCTTGAGAGATCCTCCACTGCTGCCAGGGCTTCCCGTTCCTTGCCCCCTGGGTCATATCTTTCTTTGATCTTTGAATTCTTTGTGCAAAGCCAGTTTCCTGTCAAATAACTTCACATGGGAGTGAGAGTGAAGGAGAGGCCCCTGCTCAGCAAAGATTGATGGGAGGAGTTTTAACATGTGTGTTCCTTAGTGATAAGTAATTAGAAGTAATAAAAATTTTTGTTTATTTTTTGTTTTTCTAGTCAGAGAGGATGCAATAATCACCCCCTGACGAAGACACGCCAAAACGCGCGTTGGGGTAATGCCACCCCGGATTGGATACACTAGCTGTTTGGGTAAGTCTCCTCCGTATATGGTTACTAATATTTCTTCTTATGGTAAGCAGTTTACTAGATGTTATGCCCTGGTTTTGGGCTTTGCATGCTTTTATGATGCTCACAGCTGAGACTGCTGATGCCATCTGTTATGGTGTACTTCACCGTCCTACACACCTACTCTATATAACCTAGAAGACTCGTTCATATTTATATAGACTTTTATAAAGGTTATTAAAGTTTTTTTTAGATGTTGATTACTGTATCATTATTTACAGCTTAGTGTACCACTGGGATGGTGGTTTTTCTTGCTGCTACCTTTTTTTAAACACAACGCTCTTTATGTACCTACTTATGTTATTTAATAAAATATACATTTTTTGTAATTGTACCATTGGGCTTCAGTTTATGTAGGTCTTTGTTTCTTATGGGAGCCGGTACTCCTCCATATTTTTCAATTGTTGACCCCCTTTTTTTACTGCAATATGTATTGCATGTACTCACTGTAGTTTGGGCATGAGGGTCAGCGTTGGTCTTTTATCGGTATTAAAATATATATCACACTATATTCTACATATTCACGAATTCTAGCAAGCCAGCCCAATAGGAAAGTTGCCTATAACCCGCCCTTACTCGATTAACACGCATATTACATTACCGATTTTTGCATAAGATGAAATAAATTTAATAATAAAAAATATTTTAATTCACTACAGACTACGATATTGCAGTCTTCTCACATTGACTCACAAGCAAGAAGCAGGCAGGTAATGGGTTCAGATGAAAAAATATTTGAAATTACGAATATATAGCGCTATATTCTAAATATTCTCAAATTCTCAAAGTTGCGTTATTCGCTATTAAAATTCGCTATTCGAATATTCGCTCTCAACACTAGTAATGTGGAATTGTAAGTATTCCCAGAATTTATGGAGGAGAATGGGTGTGTTGCTAAAGCATACTTGTGAACTGGGCTTCTTGAATCACAAACTAGTAATGAATGGACTTTGTACTGTACTGCAGACGGTTAAGAAGCAGGTATTATGGACTATGGTGAACTGCTTAAAAAATGCATTATGGAAAGTTGGTAATATTTTGTTGTTCAGGAGAGACTTGATTGATGAAAAAGAATGCATCAAACTTGCTTTTCTATTTACGTGACAGAAAACGTTTAGGTGTTAGAGATGCTACATTGTGGAATATTAACATGTGGAATGTGCTTCTTGAGTAACTTTTGATGAAATTGTTTGATTGTAAGTTTTTTAGTTTTATAATAAAAATAAACCTGGTTTTGGCAGTATCATAACCCATGAGGTTTATCCGAGATGTGATTATTGCTAGTTGTCTTATAGTGCACAAAGCTGCCATTGTAAGGTATGCTGACTGTATCTGTCTTATGGATAGGTTGTTGGTTTGCACATACCCGGCATTTGGCTTACAGCTTTAGTATGATTGTGTGTTATAGGTAATGAAATTGCGTATGCAATACGTGCATATTAAATTGCAGATCTTCTCAATCACGAATTCTCAAATTTGCGAATTTATGACAAATATTCGGCCAAAAATGTGCGAAATATTGCAAATTCTAATATTGCCTTTGCCACTCATCACTAATTATAATACCCTCAATGACAATTATTTTTATAAGCAAATAACTCAGTCTCCAAGTTTAATCAATATGGAGCAAAGGTGTTTAAATAAAAATCCAGTGGCTCTCTCCACTTGACATCTTTCCAATAAACCCCCCCACCCCAATCTGGTTTAATCTTCTAAATCCCACAAACAGTAGGTCATACAAACTGGCCCTTATGATAATCTTTATACATATTGCCTAGATAAGGAAAATCTCTTCTAATATAAAAATACTAATAGATTATTTTTAAACATCTACCTTTTTGTACGTCCCACATACATTTTTCCACATGGACACTTAATATATTACCCCATTGCTTTTGCAATATATATATTCGATAATTTTATCATTTTCAACTTTGTCCTTCAAGGACAAACTTTTGACTTTGAATGCTGCACACGTCTTACATGAAAAAAAAAACAACAGGCTGTTGAAAGAAATAATCACCTTTTATTTTTAGATCTTCTATTTTGCACTGTTGGGGTCACCAATGCACAAATGTTCCTTGCTTTCCTGGCTTTTGCTTTGTAGAACCCACGCCCCTGTTGTTGTACATTCAAGTATTCCCAAACAGTACATTTAAGGATTCCCTCATGATGACTATACTGTGTAATAAGGGGTTTTTCAATCTTCCTATTCATTTGGCAACGGTCCACATTTTTATTCTTTATGTTTCCTTAATTATTAGCCAGTAATTCCTCTCTTGGGATCTCTGCCACATCCTTCCTGACAGTTTCCAATTTTTTCACATCATACTCTTTCTCCACAAATTCCCCCTGTAATACCTGTGCCACCTGGTTGTACTCCTCCAATTCTTTGCAATTTCTTCTTAACATTGTCTTTCAGGAGTGATATTTATCCACGTGGAAGTTGACAACTCTATATACATGTATTAATATTACTTTCTGTGGGTTTAGAGTATGCATTAGTCAATATTTTCCTTGTTCTATATAGATTGTTAAATCTAAAAAAATGTACACATTCCTTATTATACATCGACGTAAATTCTAGATAACATTATTTTATTAATCTTAGCTTTTCTCATTAGATTCCAAAAGCACAAGCAAAAGAAGCGGAGAGGTATTTAATATTATAAGTTATAAGTTAATGAGTGGAGAGGAATCTCTATTACAAAAAAGGCTGAAATTTTAACATCCTGTTGATGGAGGAGGGAGCACGTGACCGATGCAGCCAATTACTGTCTGCAGCAATGGCCTGCAGCGCTTGCATAAAGTGACCATTTGTGAAGTGACACAAAGGGAGCAGGTTACTACTGTACACTAGGGAGATGAAGAGCAGGCTGGGGAGCTATAGAGACCGACCCCATTGCTGGGGAACAGTTAAGTATGATCCCCACTATGGGTCAGCCACTCTCTGAGGTCTGATATAATGACCCAACTAGAAAGTATAAGAGAGAACTAAAAATATTAATAAAAAAAGAAAAAAACAGTGGATTGTTTTGAAAGAGGAAGCACTACATAATAATAGCTGGGCACCAAGACTGGCATGTTTTATCATATTCCAAAAATACAAACGTTAACTACAAATCCACCTTAGATATCAATTTTATCTGGGATTAAATGTTTGACATCTAATTTATTGGAATATGTGGCTCATCGGCATCAAGAATATGCACAATCCCAATCCCTCCTAGCTTAGTTGTGGGATACTAAACATGCATTACAAGTATTAAATACGATTGAATTGAAATCTCAAGACATTTTGTGGCTGGACCTGCAGGAAGGGGAGAGCAAGAGGTGGGTCCGCACCACCAGGCAGCTGAAACCAAGGATCGATGAGTGGCATAGTGATGGCCATGGGTCGTTGCTGTAACAAAATTCTTTTGCAATTGATACTTTTTTTTGTTACATGTTACTTTAGGTAATAAAAACAAGTTTTTTGTATTTTTAGCAATAGCTTTTATAACCTTCAGTTACCAAATAAATTTCCTGTAACATTTTACCATGAGGAGGATTTCTCTTTCAGATTTATGTAAGATATTAAGCATCAGTCATTCATCTAGTCTCTCCATTTTGATTTATCGGCTCAAGACGTTACTTGATCACAATGATTATACACGCTTCCCATAAATCACATGAAAGCTTGTCAGTGCCTTTGTTATTTAACAATAGACTTTGATATTTTTAGCAAGTGCACATCTATCCAAGATAATGCAGAATGGTGATCATTTTAAAGTCTGAAGACCGAGCTTGCTTAAAATGGAGCTTGTTCTGAGATAAAGGAATAAAACTAAAGTTAAATATAATTTGCTCAATCAAGATGCTGAGGTGAAAAACAATGAATTAACAAATATGCACTTGAAATAGACACTTTTGGATACTATTGAAACAACCGCAAAAGAAGAATCTACTATATGACCTTCATCAATATTTTAAAATAGAATGCTATAATGTAAAAAAAAAAGTAACATATGTATTGTATTTCCATTACAAACCTTTCACTATTTATTTTATAAAGCACTTGGGAGAAAATGTCTGTATGTGGATAAGTAACTGGCTGAGTAATAGAAAACAGAGGGTGGTTATTAATGGTACACACTCAGATTGGGTCACTGTAACTAGTGGGGTACCTCAGGGGTCAGTATTGGGCCCTATTCTCTTCAATATATTTATTAATGATCTTGTAGAAGGCGTGCACAGTAAAATATCAATTTTTGCAGATGACACTAAACTGTGTAAAGTAATTTACACTGAAGAGGACAGTTTTCTGCTACAGAGGGATCTGGATAGATTGGAGGCTTGGGCAGAGAAATGGCAGATGAGGTTTAACACTGACAAATGTAAGGTTATGGGAAGAAATAATGCAAGTCACCCTTACATATTAAATGGCAAAACACTGGGTAACACTGACATGGGAAAGGACCTAGGAATTTTAGTGAACAGCAAACTAAGCTGTAAAAAACAGTGTCAGGCAGCTGCTGCCAAGGCCAATAAGACAATGGGTTGCATCAAAAGGGGCATAGATAACCGTGATAAGAACATATTCCTACCACTTTACAAATCAGTGGTCAGACCACAAATGGAGTACTGTGTAAAGTTCTGGTCTTCTGTGAACAAGGCAGACATAGCAGAGCTGGAGAGGGTTCAGAGAAGGGCAACTAAAGTAATAACTGGAATGGGGCAACTACAGTATCCTGAAAGATGATCAAAATTAGGGTTACAAAGTATCATTTGACTCCCTAATTACCTTTAATCATCTTTTAATGGCAGGTGGTAAGTGTCCCTAGCCTTCAGTTTAGTCTTTAGGCATTGCTGCAGTTATGCAGTCTAGCCAAAATAGGTCTCTCACAGTGAGAGACCCACAGGAGAAGACGGAAACCGTATATAGCCGACTATTCTCTCTTTGACTGACCTAAATGAGCACCATGTAGTGAATAGAGAATAATGAATGATGAATCACATTTTACTATCTGGCAGGTTGATGGACAAATCTGGTGACTACAGTGACTGATGCTTACTGTAAAATATGTAGAAGGAGAAATGATTGTATGGGGCAGCTATTCAATGCTTGGGCTACGATCTTTATTTCCAGGTAATGTTGGCGCTACAGCATTCAAGAACATTTAGATAATTGTTTGCTTCCAAGTTTTTGACAGTGATTTTGGGAAGGCTCTTTCTTGTTCCAGTTTGCTATGTGCTCAAAATGAGTTTCATAAATACCTGAACTGATGAATTTGGAGTGGAGGTTCTGCACAGACCACTGAGCTCAACACCCATCAAACAGCTTTCAGAGGAATTGTAATGCCTACTGAAAGCCAATCCTTCTGATCCAACCTAAGCACCTGACCTCACAACTGTTCTTTTGGTCGAATTGTGATTTTAAAGTTGGATTTCCAACAAGCTCGCATAGCTATGATTGACTAGGTATATACTATGGTCATATTGCACTTTTAGTGTGGCAAAGTGACCAAAAAATGTCTGTTCTGGCTATATCTTTTTTTTTTTTTTTTACAACAGGACGGATTATGTGTTGTTTTTAAAGAGCAGGTTGTTATGGATGGAATGATACCAAATATGTCTATTTTTATGGATGGAAAATAGAATTATTTTCAAAAGGGTATGCAAGATAAAAAAGACAGAGAAAGAGGACAGCGCCTCATGTGTAGTGTTGCTTGCAATGGTCACGTATATATATATATATATATATATATATATATATATATATAATGTACTGTCCTGAAGAAGGGGGTCATCCACCCCTGAAACGCGTAGACAAATAAACTCAGTTAAAGCAGACATTCGACCATCTTGTGATCCTTGGCAGCGCCGTTGGAAAAAGGTTCAGATTCTTCTTTTAACCTATGATTGACGACTACTCCAGCGCTCACATCCTTCGAGCAAAGGAAGGAACCTAGGCTGCAGCCAAGCACCCGTATGCTGGACGGGTCAAAATACCAGCAGGAGCCCATATAGTTGTTGTGACTCTTTCACAACATGATCTGCTAAGCGTACTACATTATATATATATATATATATATATAACCATTGCAAGCAACACTACACATTAGGCGCTGTCCTCTTTCTCTGTCTTTTTTATCTTGCATACCCTTTTGAAAATAGTTCTATTTTCCATCCATTTTTCTTTAAAATAAATGGAAAAGTTCCTTGATAGGCCAGAAAGAAGACAAAATCAGTCAAAATAAGTCAAATTTAATCATATTATTTACCATCAAATATCAGCCAGTTAAAAAAAATACCTCAGCTGGAAATGAAATTAAGAGATTCTTTTAGAGGTTATTATTGCTGGCATGCCGTGAAGAAAAGACATTCATGTATCAGGATAATATTGTTTAATGTAAATCACACAATGTTGTGATAGATGCAGTTAACAATGAGTATTAGTGTTGAGCGAATTGGATCGTCTGAAGCTGACTTTGATCCGAATTTCAGGGAAAATTCTATTCACTGCGAAACCAAATTTCCTCATTCTTTGTGGTAACAAATAGATTTTCTTTTAAATGGGGTAAAAAAAAAAACATACCTCATATGTTTGAGAGTGAAAAGCCAGCCACTGCCATCATGATTGAGGATCCCAAGCGAAATCTTGTGCACATAGACGTCATGACGTTATCACGCGCCGCGTGAGATTTCACACGAGATTGTATCAAGATCTGTAACCTGATGAAGGGGACCTCAGATTACCCGAAACGTGTTGTTTTATGTATATGCGCTAATTTTTGTCAATTAAAAAGATCCTTAGATACTTCATGGACCGTCCACGCCAGTGATCTTGCGCCATAGCAGAATCTTCCTTTCTGTAGGTCCCAGTAGGGATCTGACCATCTAAAACATTAGGGGTGAGGGCCTGCTGCTGAGATGACCATCTAAAACATTATGGGCGAGGGCCTGCTGCCGAGCTGAACATCTAAAACTTTATGGGCGAGGGCCTGCTGCAGAGCTGACCCTCTAAAACATTATGGTCGAGGGCCTGCTGGTGACCCTCAAAAACATTATGGGTGAGGGCCCGCTGCTGAGCAGACCCTCTAAAACATTAGGAGCGAGGGCAGCGTAATAAGCATGTTGACATGATGTAGGAGGAGGATGAGAAAAGGGAGATTGAACCATATACCCGTTTTAATGGTGGAATGGGTGCAGGGGAATACAGTGTATTCAACACACCATAAAAGCCCCATTTAGAGTGCCTATATGTTCAGCCGCTTTGCTCTGGTGGAGTAGAGAAGTCAGGGGCAATTCAGGCCTTGTTCATTTTTATAAGAGTCAACTGGTCACATTTTTAGTTGACAGGCGGATGCACTTATCAGTTATTATGCCCCCAGCAGCATTAAATACACGCTCTGACAAAACTCTGGTGGCGGGGCAGGCCAAAACCTCCAAGACGAAGAGCACCAGTTCATGCCACGTGTCCAGCTTGGATACCCAATAGTTGTTGGGTATCCAACAACTATTGGGTACTATTAGGACACACAATTTTTGGAGCAATTTTTCCACAAGGAGCTTCTGGTATTGCACAATTTTGCTTGTCCTCCCCACCACAGGAATGAGAGATAAGAAGTTCTCTTTGTAGTGGGGGTCGAGAAGGGTGAACAACCAGTATTCGGTGTTGGCCAAAATGCGTACAACGCGAGGGTCACGCAAAAGGCAGCCTAACATAAAGTCAGCCAACAGACAAAACTGTCCTCATCAGGAAGATGACTCTCAATCTCCTCATCCTCTTCTTCCTCTTCTACCCATCCACGCTAAACAGATGGAATAAAATGTCCATGGGTACCACCCTCTGTAGCAGAGGCAAACATCTTCCTCCTCCTCCTCATTATACAATTTGCGCTGAGAAGACGAACTGAGGGTGGTCTGGCTATTACCCTGTGTACTGTCTTCCCCCATTTCCACCTTTTCCCCATGAAAAGTGTCCACTTTAATTGTGAGCAGCGAGTGTTTGAGTAGGCACAGAAGTGGTATGGTTACGCTGATAATATAGCATTATCGCTGCTCACCATCTGTGTTGATTCCTCAAAGTTGTGTAAAACCTCACTCGTCGTTTGTGAAGAGCGGAAGCTGACTGGAAAGGCGATGACCATGTTGCAGCTGGTATTCCACTACTGCCCTCTGCTGCTCACAAAGCCTGGCCAAAATGTGGAACGTTGAGTTCCAGCACGTACTCACGTCACACAACAGTCGGTGAGCTGGCAATTGCAAGTTCCGCTGCATCGTTGCCAGACTGGCGGAAGCTGCCGATGACTTGCGGAAATAGTCACAAATGCGTTGCACATTCACCAGTAGCTCAGGCAAATTGGGGTATGTTTTGAGAAACCGCTGTACCACTAGGTTGAACACGTGGGCTAGGCATGGTATGTGTGTGAGCTTTCCAAGCTCTAAAGCCGCCACCAAGTAACGGCCATTATCAGACACGACCACAGCTCATTCTGGTCCCGTATACCCTGCCATAGCTCTGCGGCGGTATGCCGTTTGTCACCTAAGCAGATCAGTTTAAGCACAGCCTGTTGCCTCTTCCTCACTGCAGTGCTACACTGCTTCCAGCTACTGACTGATGGCTGCAAGATGATAATTCAGAGGTGAAAATGGAGGAGGAGGCGGAGGCAGAGGAGGAGGAGAAGGGGGGGGGGGGTTGCAGCCAGGTGGGTGGCGTCAGAAACCCTGATGGAAGTAGGGCCCGCAATCCTTGTTGTCAGTAGCACCTGTGCCATCCCAGGGTACGACCCGCTTCCAGCCTCCACAACGTTCACCCAGTGTGCCGTCAGGGAAGTGTAGTGTCCCTGGCCAAAAGCGCTTGTCTATGTGTCAGTCGCTAAGTGGAACTTACCAATAACTGCGTTGGTTAGGGTACGGGTGATGTTACGGGACACAAGCTGCTGTAAAGCTGGGACTGCACACCGTGAAAGATATTGGTGGCTGGTGACAGAGTAACTCACGACGGCCACCGCCATCAGGCTGTGGAAAGCCTCAGTGTCCACAAGCCTAAATGGCAACATTTCCAGGGCCAGCAATTTTGGGTGGCTGGGTATTTGCACTTTCGTTCAAAGTCCTGGGGTATAGACATCTGTACACTGCGCTGGGACACAGAAGTGAATGTGCTAGCTGATGGTGCTTGTGAAGGTCCTGGTGCATGTTGGGAGGCATCCGGGCCTGCGTCTTGGATAGTGTTGATCACGAATTTTCGAATAGCGAATTATAATCGCGAATATTGGCACTTCGAGAATTCGCGAATATTTAGAATATTGCAAAATATATTCGCAATTGCGAATATTCGTTTTTATGTAAATTTTTTATATGCAAGTTTTCGCAAGCAAGAAAATAGTCATTATTTTCCGATTGCGAAAATTCGCATAACAATTTGCATAAACATTTGCATAAAAATTCGTATAAACTGGTATTTAAAAGGTATATTAAATGCCAGTTTATGCGAATTTTTATGCAAATTTTATGTGAATTTTCGAATATTCGCGAAATATTGCGAATTCAAATATTGCCCCTGCCGCTCATCACTAGTCTTGGACAGGGGATTGGCCAGCACGTAACACAGGGGAAGAGGAGGCATTAATCGCATTGCGAATTGAACTTAGATCTGAGTTCCTAATGGTTGTTGTATTGCTAGAATATAACGAAGATTGAGAATATAGCGCTAAATTCTCAATCTTCGTTATATTCTAGCAATACAATCATTAGGAACTCAGATCTAAGTTGTAATCGCAATGCGATTAATACAGGTTATATTAATCGCATTGCGAATTCAACTTAGAGCTGGGTTCCTAATGGTTATATTGCTAGAATATAACGAAGATTGAGAATATAGCGCTATATTCTCAATCTTCGTTATATTCTAGCAATACAACCATTAGGAACCCAGCTCTAAGTTGTAATAGCAATGCGATTAATGCAGGTGATATTAATCGCATTGCGAATTCAACTTACCACACTCAACTACGTAATTTTCCATGGGAGTTTTGCCATGGATCTCCCTCCGGCATGCCACAGTCCAGATGTTAGTCCCCTTGAAACAACTTTTCCATCACTATTGTAGCCAGAAAGAGTCCCTGTGGGTTTTAAAATTCGCCTGTCTATTGAAGTCTATGGCGGTTCGCCCGGTTCGCATGTTCGCGAATATTTGTGGAAGTTCGCATTCGCCGTTCGCGAACGGAAAATTTTATGTTTGCGACATCACTACCTGGCAGTGAATATTATTCAATTATATCAGTCTGTCACATACTGTATTTTTGTGACCTAAAGCGATTTTATTTATTTTTTATCTGACTGCAACAGGCACTGCATATCCGACAGTCCAATAAAAACGTTAAATACTGCAGTTACCTTGCTGCTAGGAAAAAGCACACTTTTTTTCTAGACAGTAAATTTAAGGGCTATGCTGTAGGTCTGACAGTCCAATTAAACCGTTACATACTGCAGTTACATTACTGCTATAAAAAAAAAAATCTAATTTTTTGTGCTATACAGCAAATTTGCGTGCTACACTGCATTTCCGACAGTCGAATACAACCGTAACATACTGCATTTACATTGGTGCTATAAAAAATACACTTTTTGTGCTAGATAGGTGACAGGGAGGTAAATTAGTAAAGATCATCTGCCACCAATGATTTTAATACTGGGGGGGGGGTTTGAGGCAGATGAGAGGCTGAGGGGATTATGAGAGGCTGGGGGCATTTTTGGTAGGTCAGTGGTCACAAAATGAATGTGTTATTTATTACATTGTTATAATTGTTATTGGTGAGTACTTAAATAAAAGTATCGGTCTTAAAGGGATTCTGTCACCATGTTACAGCATATATAGATGCGGACATGCATGGCACACATATAGTGCGGACATGCTAGCGGCGATCTAGCCGTGCATGTTCGCATCTATATATGCTGTAACATGGTGACAGAATCCCTTTTAAAAAAAATGGTAACGGGACATCCCTAATACAAACCCATGCTCTGCATAGGTGACAGGGAGGTAAATTTGTAAAAATCTCCTATTACATTAGTGGGTGACATTTTACCATTTTTGCCGTAAACAAATCCTTGCTCTGTATAGGTGACAGACGATTTTTACTATTTTACCTCCCTGTCACCTATGCAGAGCAGGGGTTTGTATATGGCAAAACTGGGTTAATGTCACCCAATAATGTAACAGATGATTTTTACTAATTTACCTCCCTGGGTGACATTAACCCATTTTGCCATATACAAACCCCTGCTTTGCATAGGTGACAGGGAGGTAAATTTGTAAAAATCGTCTGTTACATTGGTGGGTGACATTTTACCATTTTTGCCCTATACAAACCACTGCTCTGCATAAGTGACAGGGAACTAAATTTAGTAAAAACGTCTGTTACTTCGGTGGGTGACCACAAAATATAAGGAGAGCGTCAAATAATGGACGTGGTGCTGCTGGTGTAGCTCCTTTTGCAGGGAGAGGACATGGTCGATCTGTGCCAGCTACACACCCAAATGAAACACCTTCCTAAGGTGCACGTAGACGACAGAGACTTCAGCGCTATTTAGTAGGCCCGAATGCCGCTCTACGAATGGTGAGGCCAGAACAAGTACAGCCGCCAGTACCTTTACATTGTCTCCCACCCGGTCCACTGCTGAAAGCTCAGAGTTGGCACCTGCAGGCCATGGGCATCTATCTAGTAGTGTTGATCACGAATTTTCGAATTGCGAATTTTAATCGCGAATATCGGCACTTGGAGAATTTGCAAATATTTCGAATATCGCGAAATATATTCCCAATCGCGAATATTATTTTTATTTTTTTTCAAATACCAGTTTATGCGAATTTTTATGTGAATTTTTTATATGCAAATTTACGCAATCAAGAAAATAATGTCACTATTTTCTTGATTGCGAAAATTCGCATATAAAATTTGCATAAAATTTGCATAAACTGGTATTTATCGAACTTTTATATGCGAATTTTCGCAATCAAGAAAATAATTACTGGAGATTACGGATTTGACAAGGAGGGCAGGGGTGAAGACTGGGTGGAAGATGATGTGGAAGACGATGAGTTCCTAGACCCCACATGGAATCAAGGTCATGCTAGTGACCTGTGCAGTTCAGAGGAAGAGGTGGTGGTCGCACAGAGCCACCAGCACAGCAAAAGAGGGAGCAGGGTGCAAAAGCCGAGTGGCCGTCCCCTAGACCATACGCCTGCTACAGCCCACCGCACACAGGGACTGAGCACAACAAAGCCATCTCCAAGGAGTTCCCTGGCGTGGCAGTTCTTCAGACAATGTTCAGACGACAAGACACGAGTGGTTTGCATGCTGTTCCATCAGAGCCTGAAGCGAGGCATAAACGTTCTAAACATGAGCACAACCTGCATGACCAGGCATCTAAGTGCAAAGCACGAGCTGCAGTGGAGTAAACACCTCCAAAACAAAGAAACGTTTCAGGCTCCTCCTGTTCCCTCTTCTGCTGCAGTCTCGACCTTTTCCTCCACCTCTGGAGTGACAGTGGCACTAGCCACCCCACAAACAGAGGATGTGTCAGCAACGCCATCACGTCCATCAATTTCAACAAGCAGCACCACATGGCAGCGTTCAGCTGTCCAAACAATCTTCCAAACAATGCAGCGAAAGAGGAAGTATCCCCCTACCCACCTGCGTTCCCTGGCCCTGAATGCCATCATTTCAAAATTCCTGGCCTTTGAAATGCTGCCATTCCGTCTGGTAGAGATGCAGAGTTTTAAAAACCTTACAGCGTTTGCTGTCCCACAGTACGTCGTTCCCAGCCGCCACTACTTTTTCAGCCGAGCCATTCCTTACCTGCACAAACAAGTGGAGGACAAAATCAGGTGTGCACTGCGCAATGCCATCTGTGGCAAGGTCCACATAACTACCGATACGTGGACCAGTAAGCATGGGCAAAGACGTTATATCTCCCTAACAGCACACTGGGTAAATGCAATTGCTGCTGGGCCTGAGGCGGATAGCTGTTTGGCGCATATCCTTCCGCCACCGAGGATCGCAGGGCATTTCTCTTTGCCTCCTGTTGCCTCCGCCTCCACTTCCTCCTCCTTTACCACCTCCTCATCCGGTCAGCGTAACACCTTTACCACCAACTTCAGCACAGCCAGGGGAAAACGACAGCAGGCAGTTTGGAAACTCATCTCTTTGGGGGGAGAACCCCACACCGCACAGGAGCTGTGGACAGGCATGGAACAGACTGATGAGTGGTTGGTGCCACTGAGCCTCAAGCTTGGCCTGGTGGTGTGCGATAATGGGCGAAATCTCGTAGCAGCTCTAGCCTAGCCGGTTTGACGCACATCCCTTGCCTAGTGCATGTGCTGAATTTGGTAGTGCAGAAACTCCTGAAAAACCACCCCGATATGTCAGAGCTGCTGCAGAAAGTGCAGGCCGTCTGTGCGTGCTTTCAGCGTTTTCACCCTGCTACTGCTCGCCTGTCTGTACTGCTGCGTAACTTCAGCCTTCCTGCCCAGCGCCTCATATGCGACATGCCCACAAGGTGAAACTCCTCCTTGCACATGCTGTAGAGAATGTGCTAGCAGCAGCGGGCGATAGTGGAGTTTCAGCTGCAGCGCGCACGGGTGAGTCGCTCTGCGGATCAGCACCACTTCACCGCCACTGAGTGGGCCTCCATGCGAGACCTGTGTGCCTTGTTGCGCTGTTTTGACTACTCCATCAACATGGCCAATGCCGATGACGCCGTTATCAGCATTACTATCCCACTTCTATGTCTCCTTGAAAAAATGCTTCGGGCGATGATGGAAGAGGATGTGGCACAGGAGGAAGAGGGATCATTTCCATAGTTATCAGGCCAGTCATTTACAAGTGACTCAGAGGGTGGGTTCCTGCACCAACACAGGTCAGGTACACAATTTTCCAGCCAGGGCACAGTTGTGGAGGATGAGGATGAGGAGGAGGGGGAGGATGAGGAGGAACAGTGTTCATAGCAGGGTGGCATCCAAAGCAGCTCAGGGCCATCACTTCAGAGTAGCTGGTGGATACTGAGGACACAGACGATACACCTCCCACAGAGGACAGCTTGTTGTTGCCTCTGGGCAGCCTGGCACACATAAGCGACTACATGCTGCAGTGCCTGCGCAACGACCGCCGAGTTGCGCACATTCTCACTTGTGCCGATTACTGGGTGGCCACCCTGCTGGATCCCGATTACAAGGACAACGTGCCGTCCTTAATTCCCTCACTGGAGCGTGATTGGAAGATTGGTGAGCACAAGTGCACGCTGGCAGACGTGCTGCTGACTGCATTCCCACCTGACACCGGGGCCTCAGTGGAAGCACAAGGTTAGGGCAGAGGAGGATGAAGAGGTTGCCAAAGCAGCCGGGGCACCGACAGCACCTCAGAAGGCAGAGTTAGCATGGCCGAGATGTGGAAAAGCTTTGTCAGCATGCCACAACAACCAGCACCACCAGCTGAATGCAACGTCTTAGCAAGAAGCAACAACGTGGTGGCGCAGTATGTGTGCACACGTCTACACATACTGACTGATGGGTCTGCCTGATTCAACTTCTGGGTCTCCAAATTGGGCACATGGCCCTTTACGACTTGGAAGTGCTGGCCTGTCCTGCAGCTAATGTGGACAAACTCACGTTCATTAAAATGAACCAGGCATGGATCCCACAAGAGTTGTGTGTACCTTGTGCAGAATAGACATTTATACCAGCCTCAACCATCCATTCTTGTACTCAAGTGCACTTATTCTTTGTTTCCCCCCTCGCCTATGACAGCACCCATGGATAGCATCCGCCCCTCTCCTCAGGACAGGAAATAGGAAGTACAGTCACTTTGAAAAGGAGGTACAACCCCCATCATGCCAGTTCTGCTTCGTGTCCTAAGGGGCAGGGTGGATGCACAGCCACAAGCACAGGAGAGCTGTGGGAGCCCCAGGTTTTACCCCATTGGTGGAGGGCTTACCCGAGTGGCATAAGACTTCTTGGGAAGCCGCTGCTGAAGTCTGGATCTCTGACTACCCCCTGCTCCGGTCCCTCCCCCGTCGGGAGATGCCTTCTGGTATCCCCAGTCACGGCGAACCTCTGCGGCCCTGATTGTATGTTCGGCTGCCGACATGTGAGTCCCGGTGTGCGCGTAGTGCGCCGACGTCACTTCCGGTTGCGGCCTCGCTAGCGCCGACGTCATCAGAATACGCTGAAGCCGCTTCCGGTAAGGGCAGAGGGAGGAGGCAGTCCTGTGGCTGGAAGTAGGGGGAGCCGCTGCGCGCCCTGTAGAGTTTAAATCCAGCCAGCTCACACTGCAGGCCAGTGAAGTAGCCTGCAGTGAACTCCATGGATGAAAGCCAGAGGCAGAAAATGGAGCAACCACAGCGCACAGAACCCACTGAAGCCACCAACGAACCCTTGGTACCGGTGTGGGTAAGAGGGGTGAATACCCCATAATTCTTATTGTATCTGAAGGCTTATGGAAGGTTTTTTGTGCCTAGGCTTCCAAACAGAGAAGGGCGTCAAGGTCAAAAAACAAAGGCTGCGCCATCTGTAAGAAAATGTTGCCGTCAGGATGGGGAAAGCCTGTATGCCAAGCCTGCGTTGGCAGATTATTAGAGGATGAGGCCCCTTCTCTCTTATCAAGCTTAAAACAGATGATCAGAGACTAGGTTAAGAAGTCGGTGAAGGAGTCTATGAGCAACCTGCTTGAGAGCTGCCCCAGCACCTCTGCCGCAGCCTCTATTCCCCCCCACCAGTGATCAAGAAGTGTTGTCAGGGTTAGAGGAGGAAGGAGAACGACCATCCTTGGATGACTCCCTGGATAATCACATGGCGGGTCGTCCACTATTTCAGTCAGAGAACATTAGTTCACTTTTTAGGATAGTACGAGCGACTATGGGACTGGATGACCATAAGGAACCCCAATCAGTCAGGGATACTATGTTTTGAAGGCCTCAGCCACAAGAAGATCAGGGGATTTGACGTCCATAAAAATGTGACATCAGTCATTAAAAATGAATGGAGTAGGCCTGATAGAAAGTTTTTTTTATGTCAAATGCCATTAAACAAAAATATCCGTTTGAAGAGAAAGCCTCTGCAAACTGGGATAAAGCACCCAAGTTAGACGCACCGGTCGCTAAAATCTCTAAAAAAGCAGCTCAGGTTCCCTTAAAGATAATATGGATAGGAGAGCAGAAGTCTACTTAAAGAATTGCGGCCACTTCAGTAGCAAGATCATTAAAAGTCTGTATGAATGAATTAGAGGATCATATTAAAAAAGGTACCCCTAGAGAGGAACTACTCTCCTCCTTCCCAACCCTTTACAACGCCATTGATTTTCTTGTGGGTGCTTCGTTGGTTTCCTTAAAATTATCCACCAGAGCTGCTGCCCTTTCGAATTCTTCTCGTCGGGCTATTTGGCTAAAGGATTGGAAAGGGGACTCGGCATCAAAGGCCAAGTTGTGCGCTATTCCTTGCCAGGGTGAATTCCTCTTTGTTAGATGATTTACTACAGAAAGCATCTGACAGAAAGAAGAGGTTCCCATCCTCTGGTCAACAGCCCCATAAGAGGCCCTTTCGGACTTAAGCAAATACATTTAATTATAAGAGAAGGGATGCTCCCAGACAATCCTCTAGTACCACCAAAAGAAACAAGGGATTCCTTTTTTCCGGCGGAGAAGCCTCCAAAAAGCAACAGCATTGACGCCAGAGCCCCGGTAGGAGGTCGGCTTTCCCTCTTCGCAGAACAATGGCGAGAAATATCAAACAGGCCCTGGATTCTATCCATAATATCAGAGGGCTACAGAATAACCCCCGGAATTACCTTTAGTCCTAAGCTTTTTCCAGGAGGGCTGGAAGAAAAAACCTAGACCAAGTACCCTAAAAGTTTAGATCTCTGCCTTAAGTGCCATTTTTGAGTACAAATTAGCTGATCACCCTTGGATAAAATGGTTCGTTGCAGCAATTTCCAAGCTTGCGCCAGTCCAAAAGTCCAGAGTTCCTCCCTGGGAATTAAATCTAGTTTTGTCAGCTTTAACGGCAGATCCCTTTAAGCCCATTGAGGAAATTTCCAAAAAAATGTGTTGACCTGTAAATTAGCCTTCTTACTAGCTATAACATCTGCTAGAAGAGTGAGTGAAATCTCGGCCTTTTTCATCGAAAGACCATATCTCAATATATTAGAGGATAGAGTAATTCTGTCTCCTGACCCCTCCTTCCTTCCGAAGGTTTCATTAGGTTTCCATCATTCACAGGACATAGTTTTACCTTCCTTTTGTCCCTCTTCAAAGAATAAAAAAGAAATGGAATTCCATTGTTTAGACGTAAGAAGATGCTTGATTCAGTAATTAAGAGCCACCCAAGGACTGGAGATCATCCTCTAAGCTACTAGTCTCCTTTCAGGATCCAAAGAAGGGTCTTCCTGCGTCTGCTCAATCCGTTGCCAGACATAGAAGACATACTTAGCATATTCCTCTAGGGGAGTCCCTCCTCCTGCCGAGTTTGGAGCACACTCCACCAGAGCGGTCTCCACTTCCTGGGCAGAACGAGTTTCTGCCTCCATTGACCAGATTTGCAGGGCTGCTACGTGGAGTTCTCCACATACCTTTTTCAAACACTTTAGACTGCAGCTACCTTCTCAGGAGGGTTTAGTTTTTGGACGTAAGGTCCTCCAAGCAGTTATCCCACCCTAAGTTGATCTCGCTTAGATATTCATGGGTGCTGTCATAGGCGAGGGGGGAAATATGATATTACACTTACCGGTAATCGTTTTTCTTTGAGCCTATGACAGCACCCGCCTAATACCCTTCCAAAAATAAATAAATAAATAAATAAAATATAAAAAAATATTTGTTTTTAAACCGTGAAAATAGGTTAGGTTGTATTTTGTATGTTTTTGTGAAGTTTTTTGTTTCCTTAATTCTTGAAATAGTACTGGCATGATGGGGGTTGTACCTCCCTTTTAAAGTGAATCTGCTTCCTGTTTCCTGTCCTGAGGAGAGGGGCGGATGATATCCATGGGTGCTGTCATAGGCTCAAGGAAAAACGATTACCAGTAAGTGTAATCTCATATTTCTTTTGTCCCAATATTTTGGGTGCTACCCCAATAAAAATAAAAAATAAAAAAGTGTTGACTACCACCTCCTCCCTCGCTTCCACCTACACCGCCATGTTCAACCTCCTACTCCACATCCACCTCCTCCTGCTAGTTCAAGATTGTTATTTTTAATTTGCATTTATTTAATTTTAAGTTATTTCCCTATCCATATTTATTTGCAGAGCACTTGCCATGATCTTAAGTACATTTTGCTGCCTTTTGCAGCTCTCTAGCCCTTTCCATTACATTTTTAGAGCCATTTTAGTGCCCAAAAGTTTGGGTCCCCATTGACTTCAATGTGACGGAGTTCAGCCGAACCTGGTGAACCTAAACTTCCAGGTGTTCGCTTAACTCTACTAAGCTTTTTACCTAAATCCCTAAAATCATTTTTAAGGACGCTCCACCTACCTCTAACTTTGTCATTGGTTCTGATATGGACCATGACCGCTGGATCTTCTCTAGCCCCTCTCAGTAATCTGTCAACCCGACATTATTATTATTATTATTATTATTATTATTATTATTAATATTATACAATCAAACCATAGGACCATTCCTGACAAATGACAACAGTAGGAAATAATGTATTAGCTTTTTTAGTTTTATTTAAAATCAGGGAAGCATGGATGACAAGGGTGGATCCCAGCAGTCTGACCTCCGTATTAAAGGATATTAAAGGGAATCTGTCTCTCTGATTTTAGACTATTATCTTTAGTAATACCTGAGTAGTACTGCAGATAAGGAGTCCAGAACATTTTTTATTTTCCTACTGCCCCCCATTCCCTGCTGTCAGTGCTCAAAGCTGCACTTAAATATACAGTCAGGACTGCTGCGCTGTTCTAACATAATAATGAGGACTCATATGCACATGCATAGCAGTCCTGACAATGTATTTAAGTGCAGGTTTGTGTGCTGATAACGGAGGAACTGGGGGCAGTAGGAAAATGAAAAATAGTGATCTGGACTACTAATCTGCAGGGCTACTCATGTAATACTGAAGATAATAGTCCCAAATCAGGGTGACAGATTCCCTTAAACTATCCTCTGTTGTTCATGAGAAACCCCCCTTTAAAGGAATTCGGCTTCGTTGCAAATTATAGTTATTGTTTACAGGCTTCCTGATAGGTAAAATTTATTCTAAGTTCCACCAAATTGGAATCTTTCCACCACTTTTTTTTTTTTAAGAAATATCTTTTTATTGAGACATATGTAGAGACATTGACCACATAATAGAATTGATACAAAGTCAATGAATAATTAAGCATCATACAGATGCATCATACAGATAACAGGCTAGGAATCTGAAATTACAGTTCACGTACCTGAACTAGCAAACTCCACCAGTTTTGATAAATCTTCTCCATATTCATTGGCATTAGAAAATGAGCAGGAAACATTTAGTATGCCTGCACCATTTCTAATTGTGTCTGTTTAAAAATTGAATGATTCAGAATACAATTTATTGATGAAAATAGAATTTTGTGTGTTTTTCCATTTCTTGCAGTACGTGAAAAAAAACAAAAAAATAAGTTTTAAACCATTTTTCGGTGCGATTTATGAAGCACTACCAAGATATCATAATTAGAACTGAAGGGAAATTGCAATCTGTTGTTTGGACACAGTAACTTCAATCACCATCTGTCAACCTATTTGGTTGTTTAGGTTGATTAGTTGACAGCGTTAAACAAGTCAGTTAAAGAAGAAGCAACTGAAGCACCCCCCTAAAAAAAAAAAAAAAAATTAATAAAACTAAAGCTTATTATAGTGTGTGCAGTCACCCTGCTTACATACTTAAAGTACATATATATTTTACTAGTTGCATATGATAATTATAAATACTACATAATAATGTTTCTAATATCATTGTACAGCTGTGTATTATGTAGTTAAAGGGGTATTTCCATCTCAGACAATAGGGGATAAAACTAGGATAACCCGCCATTGTCTGTAAAACTAAGCTTAAAACAAAGCCAACAAAGTGGTGGCCGGCAGTGCCTGGTTTGGCCACCACCAATCGTTCCTATTGTCCTGCCAAAAATAGCTGAGCGGCGCAATTGGCTTTTTTCGGAATCCCAATAGAAATGAATGGGTGCGCACCACGCTTGCAGAGCAAACGCTTCCATTCACTTTTATGCTGCGGACCAAAATAGTCGAGCCAATGCTCGGTTATGTTCGGCGTCCCCACAGAAATGAATAGAGTGGCAGCCACACATGGTCTTCTTCACTTTGCCTGCTGGGTTTAAGAGATGGGACCCAGCAGACAATGGGGGCATATACTGTCCCTCTGGCAGTGCGCAGTCGGGGCCTGGAGCAGATCTTTACAATGCTGGACTGGGTCTGGACTGGAGATACAGCTGGATCAGGTCAGGTTTGAGCCGGTCGGTCAGGTCACAGTGCGTCAAGTGATAGCAGAGGGACACGGCCAGGACAATGTATTTTGGTGCCCCAGGCAGATTGGGCAAATGATGCCCCTTTGTAGAAATAATTAAAAACTACCTTAGTTTCTAATAAAATGAGTTTTAAAACATTTTACAAGATGTAGATGCAGAATACTAAAGGATTTAATCCAGCCACAACAGTTTTTTCTCTGACTGCTGCAGAACCTCCTAATACACCTCAGCTGCTGCAGAACCTCCTAATGCACACCTTAGCAGCTGCAGAACATCATAATACACACCTCACCTGCTACATAACCTTATAATACACACCTCAGCTGCTAAAGAACATTATAATGCACACTGCAGCTGATTCAGAACCTTATAATACACACCTCTGCTGATGCAGAACATCATAATACACACCTCTGCTGCTGCTGCAGAACATCATAATACACACCTTCGCTCCTGAAGATCATTATAATACACACCACAGCTGATACAGAGCCTCATTACACACACCTCAGCTGCTGTAGAATCTCCAAAAAAACATGATAGCTTCTGTAAAACCTCCTAATATACACCACAGATGCTGTAGAACGTCATAATACACACCTAAGCTGCTGCAAAATCTCCTAATACACAGCTCAGCTGCTTCAGAACCTCCTAATACACACTATAGCTGCTGTATAACTAAATAATACACACCTCAGCTGCTTTAGAACCTCCTAATACACATCTCAGCTTCTGTAGAACATGAAAATCTGATGCTACAGAACACATTAGGGTTTCATCACATCTGTGTTTGGGGCCCTTAGTCGCATATTACTTCATTAATGCTGGACAGTATTTTACAGCCTGCTAGGCTCCATGACGGAAACCAGAAATCAGATTTCATCATAGACAGTGGGATCTATCAGTTCCTGTCATCCATGATGTGCCAGATCTGGCACTACCGTGATTTCTGTTGATGTGCTTGTATGACAGAATAGAACAGTGACAGTCACAAGCACAGATGTGAACAAAGCCTAATACACACCTCAGATGCTGCAGAACATTAAAATATTGACAAAAGAACTACAAGTCTAAACAAGACCACATTGTTATAATTGGAAATGATGGGGTTATACAGGAAAGGGTAAAAGAGGAGAGAACTACAACTTCCAGAATGTCCAGGCTGTTAAATTCCCCCTGTCTAGTCACTCTTCTTTTATGCTGATTTAATAATTTCAAAGGATACCCCCGTTCCTTGAACTTGCCTATCATGATGTTCAATGTACCTTCTAATTTGGATTCTTCAGAGACTATACGTTTGGCTCTAACCATTTGAGAGTATGGAAGATGTTGGACCATTTTTCTGGGATGACAGCTGCTATACAATAGCATCGTATTTTTGTCAGTTGGTTTAGTATATAACTGGGTGTGTAAACTACCCTCCGAGAATACCACCTTGGTGTCTAAAAATTTAATTTCACTATTAGAATATACTAATGTGAACTGCAAGGAGCTGTCAACACTGTTCAAAAAATGATGAAAATCTATCAATTGATTCTCATTGCCTGTCCAGATGACGAAGATGTCGTCTACGTATATCCACTACACGAGAACATGCTCAAAGTGGTGTGACACATAGACGACATCCTCCTCAAAACTGTGCATGAATATATTTGCGTATGTAGGGGCCATATTAGACCCCATGGCCATGCTACGTCTTTGTACATAAAAGGTATCCTGAAACAAAAAATAATTGTAATGTAAAATAATTGACAGGAGTTGAATAATGAAGTCGCTAACCATATCTGAAAAAGAAGACATGGCCAGCATTCTTCTGATTGAAGCAATGCCTTTGTCATGTTCGATTGAGGTGTATAATCATGTGATATCAAATGACACCAGCATTACTGTATACATTATTCACTTTCACACAAGGATATGTCAAGTTCACTTAATTTCGACAAAAAATCGGTAGTGTCCCGTATAGATGAATTGCCACCGGTGGAATAACTGCGTAAGATTCTATCCAAAAAGATCGCAGGATGGCTAAATATTGAATCTGAACCAGATACAATCGGCCTCCCTGGAGGATCCACCATTGATTTATGTATTTTCGGCAATACATTAAGTATGGGTGTGATAGGATGTGATACCTGTAAATATTCAAAAAGTTCTTTATCAATCACACCCGCTAACAAAGCTTCAGAAAGACATTTCCTAATAACATCACTAATGAAAAACTTGGGATCACCATTCAAAATGCCATAGACTTCGCTATCACCCAATTGTTTTAGTATTTCAGCTGTATACTTGTTTGAATCCATGATTACCATAGCACCACCCTTGTCCGCCAGCTTAAGGACAAGGGAGGTGTCGTGTTTTAACTCTGTGAGAGCCAAACTCTCTTCAGTGGTGAGATTGGGATGCAGAAAGCCAGTATTGTCATATGTGGCCTTCAGCATATCAATGTCTGCCTTCACACCTTTTATAAAAGCTTCAATTGCTGGTTCATTAACCACAGGAGTGAAGTTGCTTTTGACATTGAGATCAACAATGTCCAAAGCAAATCCACATGTTCTTACAGGCTTATTGAATGTTTTATCCCTAAACCAGGTTTTTAACTTGATAGTTCAAAACAGAACTAGAAAATAAGTCAGATTCCACTGAGAGACAATCAACATGTACACTTGGACAAAAAGAAAACCCTTTACTAAGAACACTCGCTTGTGCCGGCGTAAGTTCTTTTGAAGAAAGATTGACAACCATTAATTCATTTTTGGCATTTGTGGTCTGGTTGTCTAAGTCCGGGTCCTGTTGTTGCACAGCTTTCCTAACTCTATGGTGCCTGCTGCCACCCTATCTAATTCTGCATTTTCCTTTGGGGTGGTGTTCCCTAAAAAACTTTGTCATCATCAACACATTTAATACCATATCGTGCAGGATGGTTTATATATAGTTTTTTTTGTAATTTGTTTGATTTGTCTTGAAGGAGTGGCACCTTCATGTGTGAATACGCTCCTATACTGGAAGTGATATTCAAGTGCACTTTTGCCCCACCTATCTAATAGGTGACCTTGATTAAGGTGGTACATATAGGTGTGTGTGTGTCTCTCCTCCCACCGGTTGCAGATGCACATGGAGGTAACAAGGGGCAGTGAGGAGTAGGAGGAACCGTGTTCTCAGCAGGGTGGCACCCAAGCCAGCTCACGTTCAGCTGGGTCACCACCAGTATCTCAGAAGGCTGGGTTAGCATTGGCAAAATGTGGGAAAACTTTGTCATCAAGCCACAACAAACAGTACCACCAGCAGATCTGGAACGTCTTAGCAGGAGGCAGCATTTCAGCAACATGGTAGAAGAGTGCAGGGGGAGAAGAAAAAAAATAAAAAAAACACCTAAAATAACATAAGAATAATCATTTAGTCGTCCCAATCCTTCCATATAGTACTCCATTTTGCATAGGACCCTCTTTGTCTATACAAGACCCTCTCGTAACTTTTCACCTTCTTAACTAAACTTAGCCAATGATTGCGATCTGGAACGAGAGGGGAGCACCCTTCTCTGGATATAAGAAGCCTGGCCAAAAAAATCACTTTCATCAACAGTTGGCGCTTCAGAGGCGGACAATTAACTTCCGATAGATCACCAAGGACCCACAATTTTAGAGATAAAGGGATATCCATATTAAGTCTCTGAGCCAAAGTTGTTTGGACCATTCTCCAATACTTGCTCACCATCGGGCAGTCCCAGAACAGATGAAGATGATCTGCCCCGGTATCCCCGCATCGAGGACAGTCAGAGGAGCCTCTAAATCCCCTCTTATGGAGCCATAGAGGTGTCACATAAATTTTATGTATAATGTTAAACTGTACAACAATGTGGTTAAAATTATGAGAAACCCTCTTAAACCATCACCTATATTCTCCCAATCCGGGAGCCCATCTCAAACAGTAAGTCAGACCAGGATCTCTGTCCTGGAGAAAGACAATCCAAAAAAATGTTTCATCAAGTGTCTATAACATTGTGAGAGTTTTACTTTCATGCTACCTTTATTACTAATCAAGTTGTGCAAAAATTCAGGAGTGTCTATGTTAAGTGAATAACTGACAGCAGTGCTAAAAGTGCAGACCTCAATTGAAAATAGGCATACCATGCCACCTCACCTACATTTAACTTTTGTTTTAGCTCCATAAGCGACAGGATTTGTCTATCCCTGACCACCTGATGCAAGTATTGAATATTTTTCATCCTCCAATATTGCCAACAATTTGAGTCATCTAAGTTCAGAAGCTTTTGATTATGCCATAATGGGGTACAAATAAGTGATGCCTCCACTTTAAACCAACTCTTTATGACTAGCCAAGCTTTTATAGCCATTCTGCAGAAAGGTTTAAATCCGGTCTGTGTATTAATTAAATAATCAGACTCTAATACTGTATAAAAATCGGAAAAACCTGAATCCTTTACCAATTTTCTACAGAAATGGCTATTTTCCCAATCATTAAAAAAATTAAGTTGAGAGGCCATATAATAACCCTTAAAATAGGGGAGGTTAAGACCTCCCCGATTTGTAGGGCATAGAAAAATAAAGCGCCTTTAATCTCACACGCTTGCTCCCCCATAGCAAATCGTTAATCATCCGCTCTATCAATCTAAAATATTTGTCTTCAATCCATACAGGCGAGTTACGTAGAACATAGAGAACCTGGGGCAGCACCACCATATTTATTAAAGAGATTCTGTCTGCTCGTGCGGGCAGAATTTTTTGCCATACCTTAACTTTAGATCTAACTTTTAAGATTAGGGGAAACAAGTTAAATTTTAAGTAATCTTGAGTTTTGGTAGTTATTGTTATCCCCAAGTATTTCATCGAGTCAGATATTAATAACCGATTTGTACTAGTGTTCTCCATCATTCCTTGCGTTTCATCTACCGGGAGAAGAACAGTTTTCTCCCAATTAACTTCAAAGCTGGAAGGAACAGAAAATAGATTGACCAACTCCATTATTCGAGGGAGAGTGGTTTCTGTTTGATGAATAAAAAACAAAATATCATCTGCATAAAGAGATATTCGATCCTGCATCCCCATTACACCAAAGCCAGCCACTTTCAAGTCCTGCCTGATACTAGCTGCAAGAGGTTTCGATATAGATATTAAATAAAAATGGTTACAGGAAAACCTTGACGGGTGCCTCTTCCTAATACAAAACTCTATGTAAGCGTATCATTAATCTTAATCCTAGCTACCGGGCATTTATATAACAACTGCACCATCGCCATAAACTTAGGCCCAAAACCCATCTTTTTCATCACCTCCCAAAGGAACCCCCACTCGACTCTGTCAAACGCCTTGGTGGCATCCAGTGACAGAATAGAGCGGGCGCCGTTCCCAGGCGATTGAATATTAGTGAAAAGCCTGTGTAAATTATGGTGGGTGCCCCTTTTTGGCATAAAGCCATTTTGATCTGGATGAATAACAGACGACATAACCCCAGAAAGTCTCCTAGCCAGAATTTTTGATAATATCTTAACATCCGAATTTAATAAGGAAATAGGTCTATATGAACTCAAATCGATCGGATCTTTATCTTTTTTAGGGATTAGAACTATCAGAGCTTCCATCATGGACTGTGGTAAGCCCCCTCCCTGTAAGGCTTGAGAGAACACCTCCAGTAGATGAGGAAGAATGATATCCCTGTACTTCCGATAAAATTCATACAGAAGACCATCTAGCCCTGGTGATGAGTTCCCAGAGATGGAGCTCGAGGCCTCCTGGATCTCCAACAGAGACAGTTCTCTTTCCAAACAATTTTTTTGGGCTTCTGTTAACATTGGAAGCAAAATTTTATCCAGGAACTGTCTCGCCAGGTCAGGTGATAATCCAGGAGAAGCTCTATATGTCTGAGAAAAATATTGCAGAAAGATATCTCTGATTCCCTCTGAATCTGTTATAACTACACCATCCAAATTACGAATCAAAGTAATGGCTTTCTTTTTCTTATCCTGTTGTAAAATTATTCTGGCTAGGAGCTTACCATGACGTCCAGACTCTGAAAAGTACGTTTGCCCCTTAAAAAACAACCTATGGTTTGCTTTCTCCATTACTAAGTCTTCCAGAGAGCTACTAGCCTTCTTCATCTCTTCTTTATTATCTTCAGTAGGTTGATCAATAAAACGCTCTGTTATGGATGCCACGGTCTTAGACAATTCCTCCTCTTTTTTCCTAAATGATTTCCTCACAGCAGTGATTTCACTTATGAGGACCCCCCTCAAATATGCTTTCAACGCGTCCCAAACTATATTCATTCTAGCAGAGGGAAGATTCACTTCCCAGAAAGAGGATACATATACTTTAATAGACTTATAGTTATCCATAATGGTAAGCCAATATGGATTCAACCTGAAACCAAGCTCCCTTTTATCGTTGTTCTCCCCGGTACAGACCTCAATAGATACAGGTGAGTGATCTGAAACTGTTCTTACTCCATAACGTATCCTTCTAATGTTGTTCAGATTCCTCTCATTAGTAAGTGCTAAATCAATCCTGGACATTGCTCTGCCCCCCCTGCTAACACAAGAGTATACCCTCTTTCCTCCGCCCAGATGTTCCCATATATCCACCAATCCAACCTCCAAACAAAACTGAGGCAATGGAGAAGTAAAGATGTTCCTTCCCATCTAATGTCAGCCTGTCCTTTTTAGGATCCATAACAGAGTTAAAGTCCCCCATCAGTACAAGCCGACATTCTGGTTTCTTTTCCAAAAAACGCAATAGTTGGGTAAGTGGATACATAGAAAATGGAGGAGGTATGTAGAAAAAGGCGAGAATATAGCTGTGACCATAAAGCCTACCATACAAGAAGATAAATCTACCCTGGTCGTCTATATAAGAGTCTATTAAAGTAAAATCTATAGAATTATGAATCAGGACTGATACTCCCCTAGAGGCACTATTAAAGGTTGAGTGATAGGATTGAGAGTGCCAACACGTCATCAAACGGGTCACTGTCTCATCAGTGAGATGAGTTTCCACTATACAAATGATTGCAGGAAGGTATCTCTTTAATGCATCGATAATAGCTTGCCTCTTAACCCTTTCTCCAAGGCCTCTGACATTCCAGGAGACGATTCTAACGGACATCAATTAAAGAAGAAGAAAAAAGAAAAAAAAACAACACCCCTTCCCTGCAGGGCAATACCCATCCCCTCTCCCCCCCTCTGTTGGTCCACCCGATCTAGCCAGCGAACCTCTATCCTCCGGCCATTCCCCCTCTCATCCCCTCCCCTCCGTCCCTTCCGTTGCTTCTTTTTAAATCATTTCGTTTCAAAGAAATATTTCATATGCCCAATTGTTCCATCCAGTCCATCACGTGTTGCAGTTGTTCAAAAAATTGGGAGGTCCCGTTATAAATCACTCTCAATTTCGCTGGATACTGTAGGGAATATTTAATATCCTTGGATGCCAAGCGTTTCTTTATCTCAATAAAACTTCTTCTTTTTTCTTGAGTCTGCCTAGCAAAGTCAGGGAAAAATAGCAATTTTGTGCCCTGATGGACAATAGGCGAGCATTCTCTGGCTCTTCTTAGTATCATATCTCTGTCCATCGACAATAGCAGCTTTATTAAGATAACTCGCGGCGGTCTCCCTGGGATGGGTTTCCCCCCTGGAATCCGTTGGGCTCTTTCTATTTGAAACATAGACGAGAAGTGTTCGCTGCCCAGATTTTCCTTGATTAGATCCTTCAGTTGCTCCACCAACTGTCGACCTTCAATTCCTTCTGGAAATCCAACTATGCGGATATTATAACGCCTTGATCTGTTTTCAAGATCCTCCAACTTATTTTGTAAAAGGGAGTTTTCAAGAGCCAGGGAAACAGTCTTAGTTTTTAACATGACAGTATCTGTTTGCAAGGAGTCGACCATTTTTTCCACATTGGAAACTCGATAGCGGATTTTTGTCAGTTCATCTCTTATCAGGGATATATCACTCTGCATAGACCCCAACTGGATAGACATTCCCTGCATAAGGGTACCGTTATTTTTAACCGCACACAGGATTTCTTCCAAAACTAGAGGGTCGTGCTCAATTTCTGTTGGCATTAGCAGACTTTCCTCCCCTACTTCCTGACCCACCTCTGAAGATCCGTCCTCGGAGACTTCTTCGGCTTGGGGGGCTCTAACCACTTTTTTAGGATTAACACCCGGTTTCCCTTTGGGTAAATCCTTTTCATTTAGAGAAGGAGATTTCTAAAATTTATCAATTTTACTGTCTAAGGTCTTAGACCCTGGCTTAATTCCAGAAGAGTCAATTGAGCGCTGCTTTGGAGCCATTTCTTATTTAAAGTCTTTTTTCTATCTTAGTATGTTTTATTCGTTTATGTTCATTTATATTAGTTTTTTTTTTCTCTTTTTTTTTTCTTTCTCTTTCCTCCTTTCCTGTTTCTTTCTTCTTCCTTCCTCTCCTTTCCCTCTTTATTCCTCCCTTCTTTCCTTTTTGTTTTCTTTCCTCCTTTTATTTCCTCACTTTCTCTTTTTCCTTCGTTTTTTTTTTTTTTTTTTGAAAGTTCCTTAAGGCTTACTCCCCCATTTTTTTTTTCTACAAGGGTTTCTTTTTAGGGTTTTTTATTTTTTAAGGAGTTTAAGAAAGCTCCCCTTTTCCTTTTTTTTTTTTTTTCACACCCTTTTACCCCCCCCCCCCTTTTCTCTCCCTTTTTTTTTTGTCCTGTGCTTCCAGTGTCCAAGTGAGTAATTCCTGGGGCCCCAAGCAGGGACCTAGATATATACAAACAGAAGCAAATACAGTACACACGCTCCTTATTAAATTTCTCACGTGTCGGATGTCTGATGTTGAATCCCAGGCGTCCACACTTAACAAGCCCAATCCCAGGAAGGGACAGGCAGGAGCAGACAGCACAGCCCAGCACAGCGGACGAGCAGGAGCCGACACACACAGGCACACCAAGGGAAGACAGCGCGTCCAGCAGAGGAATGGAGGAGCAGCAGAACGGAAAGGACCAAGAGGAGGACCGAGGGAGACCCAGGCAAACACGGTCCAAGCAGGAGGAAGCAGCACGTCCAACGCAGGAACGGAACGGAGGAGCCGCAGAGCGGAGAGGAGAGGACCGAGGGGAGGACCGAGGGAGAGCTGGGCAGTCGCGGCAGGAGAGGGAGTCCACCAAGCCACACCAGATCACGCCAACAGGAGAGGAAGAAGGACAGAGGCAACCAGCTGCAGGCAGCAAGCAGGAGGTATGATGTACGCTGAGAGCGCAGAGGGAGGCTCCACCGAAGATTCACTAAGCAGGCAGCATGCTTCGTCGGCGTTCTTCACTCAAAATTCCCGCTGCATTGGAGACGGGGAGGGAGGGAGAGCGGGGGGGGGGGTGAGAACGCGACGCGAGTGTTCACGTCATCACGCCCCCGGTGCCCAATCATTTCTAGCTACGCCATTGGGTCTGCCCTATTCAACTTCTGGGTCTTCAAATTGGGCATATGTCCTGAGGTTGCCCTTTACGCCTTGGAGGTGCTGGCCTACCCTGCAGCCACTGTATTGTCTGAACGTGTGTTTAGCAAGGCTGGGGGCATTATCACAGACAAGAGCAACCGCCTTTCCACAGCCAATATGGGCAAGCTTTCGTTTATTAAAAAGAACCAGGCTTGGATCCCACAGGACTTGTTTGTACCTTATGCAGAATAGACATGTATACCGGCCTCACCAAACAATTGTTATAATACCGTGCACTTACACTGTTTTATTTTTTATATTTTCCCATTTTTGGGGGGTCTTCAGCAAAAAGGCTTTATGTCATGCAAGAATGTAACCACCAATTGTAAGTTCCCTGACAGTTAGGCAGTGAAGGGGTTTGTACCTGGCAAAAAATGGTAAGATTGCACCCAACAATTTAAAAGAGGATTATTCACATTTTCGGTCCCTATCACCTATGCAGTGCAGGGTTACTTGAAAGCAAATAATTAGAAAATGCCAACCCCTGAACTCCCAGACGGATTAACTATACTATTGTCCCCGGCACATATGCAGCGCAGGCCGCAAAGGTAATTCCTGGCCTAAAAAATTATGATTTTATCCCCACCCATGGAAAACATGGATTTCAGTGGTATATTTCGGGGTGTAGGACCTCATTGTTCTCAACATCATCTTCCACCGAGTTGCCACCCCTGCCCTCTTTGTCGGTCTGTACACCACAGAAAGCCGCTGCGGTTTGCACCTGTGTTTCATCATCAGAGACGTGCTGCCATGGGCATCCATGGTTGGGCATCCGTGCACTCAATCTTTTCCACTTCTGGTGCAGGACTATGGTTATGGCCCTGGGAAACCTTGCCAGCATAAAGTCATAAAGAAGCATAAAAGACTGCTGCATTTAACTGCCAATAGTTAACAATTAAGTTCACTAACAGTAAGGCATGTGTCATAAACAGAATACATTTCTATAAGTCACACAACAGTGTAACGAAGCAATTCAATACAATTACTTCACTATCAACAAAAATGTAATTTTTTTCAAACCAACAATGTAAAAACAGAAGTTAACGGTTTTATTTGACTGTCAGAAATGCAGCGTACACCGCAAATGGCTATCTACCACAAAACCAGTGTGTTTGCAACCAACTATGTAAATGCAAAGTTCTAAAGGTTACTTTAAATGACTGAAATGCAGGGTAGGCCTCAGATCTGCTATGTATCACAAAACCAGTGTTTATTGCAACAAACTACAGAAATGCAGTATATCACTGCTAAATTTTAAAATACGTTTTTGTGCGTTGTTTGCCAAACTGCCCTGTGTAACAACAATACATATTTATTTCCCACAAAATACACTAATGCAGTATTTCACTGCTGAATTTTAAATATAGTTATTTGTGCGGTTTATTAAAAACTGCTCTGTGGACCAAGCTGTATGCACAACTGCTTTGTGAACCAAGAACACAGCTTTTTTCCCCCTAACACACTAATGCACTATTTTAGTGCGGAGATTTAAAATAGGTATTTGTATGCTGTATGCAGCAATGCTTTGTGGACAATGAACACGGCTTTTTTTCCCCTAAAACACACTAATGCACTATTTCAGTGCTGAAATTCTAAATAGGCATTTGTACGCTGTATTCACAACTGCTTTGTGGACCAGGAATACCGTTTTTTCCCCAAAAATACACTAATGCACTATTTCAGTGCTGAAAAATAAAATAGGTATGTGTACGCTGCATGCATCACTGCTTTGTGGACCTGGAATACTGCTTTTTTTCCCAAAATACAATGATGCACTATTTATCTGCAGAAATGTAAAATATGTATTTGTACGCTGTATGCACAACTGCTTTGTGGACTAAGAACACAGATTTTTTCGCCAAAATTCACAAATGCACTATTTAATGGCTGGAAATTAAATGTAGGTATTTGTATGCTGTATGCACAACTGCTTTGTGAACCAAGAACACAGCTTTTTTTTTCCCTAAAACACACTAATGCACTATATTAATGCTGAGATTTAAAATAGGTATTTGTACGCTGTGTGCACCACTGCTTTGTGGACAATTAACACGGCTTTTTCTCCCTAAAACACAGTAATGCACTATTTAATGGCTGGAAATTAAACGTAGGTATTTGTACGCTGTATGTATAACTGCTTTGTGGACCAGGAATACCGCTTTTATTCCCAAAAATACACTGATGCACTATTTAACTGCAGAAATGTAAAATAGGTATTTGTACGTTGTAAGCACAACTGCTTTGTGGAACAGAAATACCGCTTTTTTTTTCCAAAAAATACACTAATGCACTATTTAACTGCAGAAATGTAAAATAGGTATTTGTACGCTGTATGCACAACTGCTTTGTTGACCAAGAACACTGCTTTTTCCCCAAAATTCACAAATGCACTATTTAATGGCTGGAAATTAAATGTAGGTATTTGTACGCTGTATGCACAACTGCTTTGTGAACCAAGAACACTGCTTTTTCTCCCTAAAACACAGTAATGTACTATTTCAGTGCTGAGATTTAAAATAGGTATTTGTACGCTGTATGCATAACTGCTTTGTGAATCAAGAACACTGCTTTTTCTCTCTAAAACACAGTAATGTACTATTTCAGTGCTGAAATTTAAAATAGGTATTTGTACGCTGTATGCACAACTGCTTTGTGGACCAGGAACACTGCTTTTTTTCCCCCAAAAATACACTCATGCACTATTTCACTGCAGAAATGTAAAATAGGTATTTGGGCTGTGTATTTAAAACTGCTAAAATTGAAAATACGTTTTGGTGCGTTGTGTGCATAAGTGCTCTATAGCACGACAATACAGATTTTTGCCCCAGACTACAAAAAAGGACTATGTCACCCCTAAATAATACAAAAGGTAATGTAGGGGACTTGACCTGCCAGAAAAAAGGATTTTTTCCTTCACTGAGCTCCCAATAAGGACTAGACTGATGACACATGCAGGTCACATGCAGTTCCAAGGACACTGCAGTGGCTAAAATGTGGCCGCCCACCCCCACCTCAGTAACAGATGGATTAAAAAAAAAAAAATTTACAGTATCACTGGGCTCAGAGGGGGGTACAACAATGTAGGATTGCAGGGGCACCCTCCCTCAACAATTGCAGTAGGTTGAAGATTTCACACCACCTGGTTCAAAAGATTTCTTTCCTAATCTCTCCCTGAGAGCACTGGCATCAACCTTTCCCTATTCTAACAGCAGCAGAGTGACGTGCGGCACTACGTGACTCCAGCTTATAGAGAGGATGGGTCACATGCTGCACTCAGCCAATCACAGCCATGCCATTAGTAGGCATGGCTGTAATGGCTTCTTAGGGCAAAGATGTAAAACGCTTGCTGATTGGCTGCTCTGACTTTCAAAAAGCGTGAAGAATCGCCGAAAGACCCGAACTTTTATAAAAATGTTCGGGTCCGTGTACCAAACATCCTAAAATTTGGTGCGAACCCGAACTATATAGATCGGGTTCGCTCAACTCTTATTCCAGGGAGACGGGTACAAAAAGGATAGAACTACAACTCCCGGCATGTCTACACTGTTATTACTGACCTCAGTAGACATTTTAGAAAGAGAGGTATAAGGAGAAACTAAAATTCACAGCATTACCAGACTTTTGTTGTAGGGCATTTGTTGAAATTACATGTAGAGGGGTATAATAGGACAGAACCACAACTCCCAGCTTTTCTAGGATATTATTATGGATTATCCCAGGAAAGAACTAACCTGCCCTCCATGCACAGCACAGCTGCTCTGCCCCCCTCACATCTACATCCCACAGGTCAACAGGTCTTTCACCACTTCTCTGGACTGGTCACATGGTGATAACATCATGAAAGCTCTTTCTCCACATCCTGTCTTCTCCTCTGCACTGCCAGCTTTACAAGTTTAATTAGGGGTTGCGGGCCTTTTGTCTACTGCTGAGGCACCTTCCCTAATGGCCCCATAGCAGCCGCAGGGTCTGCCTTGATTGGAGGTATGCTACTGTTTACAAGTATGATTATTATTTTATGAGTTATTAGTTTTGCCACTATTTTTTTACTGTCCTACACTATGCACATTATGTCTGACCTCGCTGTATTGTTTGGTTGTCCTTAAATGTTCTGCTTCTGCCTGTAACTGTATTTAGTAGAAAACCATTGGGTACACACCATATATCCTGGTTTGTAGATATTTTTATGGCTGGGTTCTCAGAGACAAAAGCTCAGCTTTTAACATCAGCTTGAGGGATTAGCCAGCATTGTTAGTTGCTTATCATTGTGGTGCACCTTTTTCAGTGATGTATGGGTTCTCAGAGGTTTTAACAGTTTTTTGCTGTTTGGTAATTTTTTTATAATTTCACAATTTGAGGTGAATAACGATACATATTTTAAATAAGCATGATTGTGTTATTAGTTTGATTATTTGAGGTGTAATTTAGATCCTCCATGCCAGTAAAGTAGACCATAAAATTACAGATGGTTTGCCAGGCTTAATCTGGACCTTTCACTTCTCCTGACAAGTCTGTTTTAATAACTATTTCCATTTCCCATGTAATAACAATTCTGGAGCATCTATTCTTATGACTTTATGTTGTGCCATTCCTTTATTATTCTTCCTAGAAATCCCTGCACCCTTACTGCAGACTGCTGGAAATTCTTTCATAACTTTCTAGCAGGAATAATAGAAGATGGTACAACATGGGTCATAATTATAGATGCTCCAGAATAGTTACAACATGTGAATGCAAATAGTTACTAAAACAGATATGTCAGGAGAGGTGACAGGTCCTCTTTAAGCATAACAATGATTTAGATTCACATCTTAAATAATTAATGTTAAGGAAACATATATAGAAGACAGAAGAGAGAATTGGTTTGCCAAGTTTGCGATTTAAGCATGTATACCTTTTATAAGATCATTGATCCAGCGTTATAAGATTAATGACCAATGACTTTTGATTAATTTTTGGCCTTAGGATCAAGAAATAGTTGACACTTACTCAGAATTTCTAGTGAGTGATGAATGATTCTACAATTATTGATCCTATGGGACGATTCTGATTATTGTAAATTTGCTGTGAAAATTAAACTTTTTCAAGAAAATATGTTGTTTGCATACAATAAAGTTAACATCCTTTTAATCTCATTTAACTTGAACTCATCAATACGCCAAAGCATCACCATAACCTTTATTTTCACTGTAGGTGGCGGCATTCAGAAGAAATTTGGACTTTTATTCCTATGCAAATTAGCTATTCGCGCACCAGGAGGTTGGCTTATGCGGTATGAGAACCACTCCGGCGACGTCCTTGGTGCTCAATACTTATGCCTTTTTCCTTCAAAACACAACCCCTCCCCTTAGATTGACAGCTCTACACTTCAGGTTGAGTACTGAGAACTTGCACCTGCTTACTGTCTCTCCAGAACGGCGCATACACACAAAGTCTTCAGCTTCTTCCAGAGCAGCAAAGATGAATACTGCGCACATGCCATTCTAGCGAGTGGGTGCGCAGGTTGCGAGATAGCACCAGACCTGAGGTCTAGTGCTGTTAATCTAAGGAGATGCAGGCATGTTTTGAAGGAAAGAGGCAATAGTATTGAGCACCAGGGGCATCGCTGGAGCGGTGCACATATTGCATAAGCCCACTTTCTGGTGCTCAAGTTGCAAATTTGCATAGGAATAAAATTTCTTCTGAACGCTGGAACCTACAGTGAAAATAAAGGTATTGTTTTAATCAGCTTCATCTACCTTACCAGGCTGTGTGCCTGGTTGTATAGGGTTGATTCTTGTGACAGCCTCTTTAAGATAACATGTTGGCTGTCTGCAGTTCCTTTTAAAGGGAGCCTAAGAGTGTGCTGTTGAGCTTAATAATAAAATAGTATGCAGTAAGCTCTTCAGCAGTGATGAGCGGCTGGGACAATATTCGAATTCGCGATATTTTGTGAAAATATTCATCATATATTCGCAAATTCGAGAATTCATGATCTCGTCATTATTTTCTTGATTGCGAAAATCGGCAATCGGAAAATTTGCGATACGAAAATTCACGATCAACACTACTCCTAAAATTCAAAGATATTGTAGCCTTCTCATTGGCAAAAATAGACACTAGAAACACTAATTAGGCACAAATCCTAATCACGATCAAAGGACAAGGTATCCAACCTCCAAAGACTAATTACAAAAAAGATACCCTTTAAAAAATAACTTTTAATCAGATCAATCAAAAATACTGGGTCCCAAATGTTAAAAAAAATAATAATATATATATATATATATATATATATATATATATAGGGGACGGTGCCCCCGCTAGTAGCAAACAGGAGAAAGGTAAACATGATAGATAGGAAATATGTCAGGACTCTGTCCCTATCCACTCCTGCTTAACCTGAATTTCCCTGCTGACAGGACAGCGACTGCCCGACTTTGTCGAGTTAAAGGGGGGAAACAAAGATGTTCAGGGAAAGCAATAATGTCATCAAGGACGGTAGCAAAAACGTTAAAACTTGGATCAATCAATGAGATTACATCCCCCATCAACTTTTGTAAGCCCAACGCGTTTCCTTAGCGTGTCACTAATTCATCAGGGGATCCATCATATTGTAGGACGTAATCATAAATACTCAGTCATTGCATAGTCACTCCAAGAAATGGAGAGTTATACTTATCAGTCAGATGAACGCCATATAAGGAGGAACTGATGATATCCAGCCTTAGAATAGAGTAGCCAGGTATGCGGCACCAATGTGTCGGTAAAACAATATTCAGCTATGTGGCTAGGAGCCCATGATAGCCCCAGCTCGTTCCACACAGTCCGGGCAGTGGTCCAAGGACCAGTCAAGGTGGCGTGCGCGTGTTAGCAGGAGCACCCACGCTAGGTCAGCCTGGTTTAAAAGGCCACGGGTAGTTCCTAAACCCTCCCCTCAGGTAACGCAGAGTGTCACGTGATCGGACTAACCGCTCGGCGCCGGTCACATGACCAAGCCGCGCCCCCTCCAGGGAGGCTGGTAAGACACATTTCTCATCACATGACAATGTGCAGGGGAGTGGCCAAAGGTCCTACAGCCTGCCTGTAAAGTATCGGGCGGATAAATCGGGACATGGAAGAGAGGAGGAAGGGACAAAATCCTCCGATCGTCCTGTCCCCATATCTCTTAAAGATAAGTAATGCCAGCATATATAGATAATCGTTTCGGCATAATAAAACTGGAGCTTAAATTGACAGGAGACAAACTGTCTATCAGGACAAGGACAGACACTATTATTACTCACACTCAAAAGCCACATAGAGGTGGCCATCACAGATTACTTGTTATCAAGAACAGGGAGATCGAGCATACCCAATTGAAAGGATTGCCGATGCATGTATTAGTAGTTGCATTTCTTTAAACCACGTGTCTACATAGATAGATTTAAACAGTAGAACCTTGTGGAACTCCAAATGGCACAATTGGAGATAAGTAGATGTATGGTGAAAAAATTCAAATATAGTAACCAAAAAGGAGCTGATCATTGAGGCCATTTGGGGCCATCGTGCGCAGTTCGTAGATCCACCACGTTTCACGTTGGAGAATCTTACGATTCCAATCCCTTCCTCGTGTTGGTTTGGGGATACATTCAATACCAATGAATCTAACCCCCTTATAGGATCCTCCATGATGGATCTTCACATGTGTCGCTAGTGGCGTATTTCTTTTGTGTTTAAGATCCCCCCAAGTGTTCCCCCACTCGACGTCTAAGCTCCCTTGTGGTTTTGCCAATATATTCTAGCCCACAGATGCATGTGGCTTTATATATAACCCCTTCTGAGCGACAGTTGAAAAATTGTCGAATGGTGTACACTTTTTGAGTGACCCTACTCTCAAAGGAACGACCTTTCGTAATATGGGGACAGGCCACACAGCCACTGCATCGGTAGCAACCAACCACGGGTTTTAGCCACCTTACCCCCTCCGGTGTTCGACAAGGGCGTTGGTAATGGCTGTGGATCAACGAGTCCTGAAGGCTCCTCCCCCTATGATAAGTGACCTGAGGTTTGTTAGAGAGTACCTCTTTTAGGTCCGGGTCCAGACGGAGAATGCTCCAGTGTCTGTTCAGGATCTCACGGACCTCCTTTGCTCGATTATCATAAGTGGCAATGAGTCGCACCAGACTTTGCTTGTCCTCTGTCTCACATTTCTCACGTGTAGAGGATGGGGACAGCAAAACTGCGCGGTCACTCCTCAGTGCCCTTTGATACGCTCCCTTTAAGATCTTCCTAGGGTAACCTCTTTCAAGGAACCGATTTTGTAGGTCCCTAGCTTGTTCCTTGAAGGCACCCAAAGAGGAGCAATTCTCTTTTTTGTAATTAGCCTTCTCATTGGCCCACAAGCAAGAAGCAGTGATGGATCATAGGTAGTGTTGAGCGAACAGTTCGAGCATCGTTCGGGTTCGTACCGAATTTTGGGGTGTCCGGGACCCGGACCCGAACCCGGACATTTTCAAAAAAGTTCGGGTTCGGGTTCGTCGTTCGGCATGTATTTTGGCGCATTTTGAAAGGCTGCAAAGCAGCCAATCAACATGCATCATACTACTTGCCCTAAGATGCCATCGCAGCCATGCCTACTATTGGCAAGGCTGTGATTGGCCAAGTGCAGCATGTGACTCAGCCTCTTTATAAGCTTGTGCGCACGTCGGGACGTGCTCACTCCCGATGTGAATAGAACAGGGATAGACGCAGCTGATGCTAGGGCGAGAATAGGCAGGGATAATTGAATAACTGGAAGCAAATTTCTCTCCTCCACCTGTGATTCATCTGAACAACTGCAGCTGAGCTGCTTTTTGATAAGGGATTGGCTATTTTTAGAGTGGCCAGAGTGATTTTTCCATCCACATGTACCTGGGCTGACCGCCGGCCGCCATTTTGCGACTTGTAGTGCTGCAGCAGAAGCTGCCACAGTGTGCATTCCAAAGCTCCAAACAAGTCAGACATCTACACCTGGGATTCAGACCAATAGCGATTTAGCAGCACAGTCCAAGGCTATTTTTTTAAAGGTTGTGCAGACCATTTTGTGGCACATGTTACTGGGCTGATAGGCGGCGGCCATCTTGGGACTAGTGCTGCAGCACAATCTCTCCCAACGTCCATTAATCACTTGTAATAGTGGTCTGTGCCATAGAAATCCTACATCAGGGACTTGGGTGTGCTTGTGTCACCCCTACTAATACCAGTCCACCTGTAATCCATACAGTGAAAAGCCATAAAGTATTCCAGTGAGGGAATTTTTTTTATTTAAAAAGGCCAAGTTAGTTTATCTGGCGTTCAATATACTAGATACAGTTAGGCCTGCGTTTCATACATCTGGAATTAGCAAATTAATGTGCTGGGGTTGGGAAAACATATATGTACCCATACTAGAATCTGTCAAAGAAAGCGGTACTCACATATAACAGTCATTCCATCTGTAATCCATACAGTCAAAAGACTGAAAGTATTCCAGTGAGGGAATTTTTTTATTTAAAAAGGCCAAGTTAGTTTATCTGGCGTTCAATATACTAGATACAGTTAGGCCTGCGTTTCATACATCTGGAATTAGCAAACTAATGTGCTGGGGTTGGGAAAACATATATGTACCCATACTAGAATCTGTCAAAGAAAGCGGTACTCACATATAACAGTCATTCCATCTGTAATCCATACAGTCAAAAGACTGAAAGTATTCCAGTGAGGAATTTTTTTATTTAAAAAAGGCCAAGTTAGTTTATCTGGCGTTCAATATACTAGATACAGTTAGGCCTGCGTTTCATACATCTGGAATTAGCAAATTAATGTGCTGGGGTTGGGAAAACATATATGTACCCATACTAGAATCTGTCAAAGAAAGCGGTACTCACATATAACAGTCATTCCATCTGTAATCCATACAGTCAAAAGACTGAAAGTATTCCAGTGAGGGAATTTTTTATTTAAAAAAGGCCAAGTTAGTTTATCTGGCGTTCAATATACTAGATACAGTTAGGCCTGCGTTTCATACATCTGGAATTAGCAAATTAATGTGCTGGGGTTGGGAAAACATATATGTACCCATACTAGAATCTGTCAAAGAAAGCGGTACTCACATATAACAGTCATTCCATCTGTAATCCATACAGTCAAAAGACTGAAAGTATTCCAGTGAGGGGATTTTGCTTATAAAAATAATATATTTCATTGTGGTGCGAGTTGAATCGCAACAATGAAGAAAAATACTATTAAGGGACGAGGGCGCGGTCGTGGTGGTGTCCGTGGAGCCTCTGTTGCTGGTAGAGGACGTGGCCGTTCGGCCCCAGGCGCACACAGTAGGGAACGAACTCCCTCAACTAGCCGGCAGAATGTACCGCAATATCTCGTGGGGCCCAATGCCGCTCTTAGGATGGTAAGGCCTGAGCAGGTACAGGCATTAATCGATTGGGTGGCCGACAGTGCTTCCAGCACGTTCACCACATGGTCTTCCACCCAGTCTTCTGCGGAAAGCGCACAGGTGGCACCTGAAAACCAAGCCCATCAGTCTGTCACATCACCCCCAAGCATATCAGGGAAACGGTCTGAGCCACAAGTTATGCAGCAGTCTCTTCTTCTGTTTGAAGACTCTGCTTCCAGGGTTTCCCAGGGGCGTCCACCTAGCCCTTCCCCAGTGGAGGAAGACATACCATGCACTGACGCACAACCACTTATGTCTCCAGATGAAGAGGACATGGGAATACCACCACAGCAGAGTCACCGACTCTCTGATGATGACGAAACACAGGTGCCCACTGCCGCGTCTTTTTGCAGTGTGCAGACTGAACAGGAGGAGGTCAGGGAGGGAGACTGGGTGGAAGACGATGCAGAGGACGATGAGGTCTTAGACCCCACATGGACTGAAGGTCGTGGCGATGACTTTCACAGTTCAGAGGAAGAGGTAGTGGTGAGACCGAGACAACAGCGAAGCCAAAGAGGGAGCAGGGGGCCAAAGCAGACGAGCCGCCGCCCCAGAGTTCGCCTGCTACTGGACATCGCCAACAGGGACCCAGCCCCACAAAGGCAGCTTCAAAGAGTTCCCTGGCATGGCACTTCTTTAAACAATGTCCTACCGACAAGACCCGAGTGACTTGCACGCTCTGCCATCAGAGCCTGAGGCGAGGCATTAACGTTCTGAACCTCAGCACAACCTGCATGACCAGGCATCTACATGCAAAGCATGAACTGCAGTGGGGTACACACCTTAAAAACCAGGCACTCGCTGAGGCTCCCCTGCTCCCTCTACCGCTGCTGCCTCGGCTTCCGCCTCGAGAGGAATGTTGCCACCTGCCGAGCAGCAAACAGAGGATGTGCCACCGACACCACCACCACCGCCACCGTCAACTAGCGTCTCCACTATATCACACAGCAGCGTTCAGCTCTCAATATCTCAAACCTTAGAGAGGAAGCGCAAATTCCCCCGAGTCACCCTCGAGGCCCTTGGCCTGAACGCCAGCATTTCTAAACTGCTGGCCTTTGAAATGCTGTCATTCCGGCTGGTGGACACAGACAGCTTCAAACAGCTGATGGCCATGGCTGTCCCGCAGTATGTGGTTCCCAGCCGCCACTACTTCTCCAAGACAGCCGTGCCTTCCCTGCACATGCAAGTGTCCGATAAAATCAAGTGTGCACTGCGCAACGCCATTTGTGGCAAGGTCCACCTAACCACAGATACGTGGACCAGTAAGCACGGCCAGGGACGCTATATCTCACTAACTGCACACTGGATGAATGTAGTGGCGGCTGGGCCCCGGCGGACAGTTCCTTGGCGCACATCCTTCCGCCCCTAGGATCGCAGGGCATCATTCTCTGCCTCCTGTAGCCTCCTCCTCCTACTCGGCTTCCTCCTCCACTGCTTCCACCAGCTCATCCGGTCAGCCACACACCTTCACCACCAACTTCAGCACAGCCCGGGGTAAACGTCAGCAGGCCATTCTGAAACTCATATGTTTGGGGACAGGCCCCACAGCGCAAAGGAGTTGTGGCGGGGTATTGAACAACAGACCGACGAGTGGTTTCTGCCGGTGGGCCTCAAGCCAGGCCTGGTGGTATGCGATAATGGGCGAAATCTCGTGGCAGCTCTGGGACTAGCCGGTTTGGCGCACATCCCTTGCCTGGCGCATGTGCTGAACTTGGTGGTGCAGAGGTTCATTCACCACTACCCCAACATGTCAGAGCTGCTGCATAAAGTGCGGGCCGTCTGTGCGCGCTTCCGCCGTTCACATCCTGCCGCTGCTCGCCTGTCTGCGCTACAGCGGAACTTCGGCCTTCCCGCTCACCGCCTCATATGCGACGTGCCCACCCGGTGGAACTCCACCTTGCACATGCTGGAGAGACTGTGCGAGCAGCAGCAGGCCATAGTGGAGTTTCAGCTGCAGCACGCTCGCGTCAGTCGTACTGCCGAACAGCACCACTTCACCACCAATGATTGGGCCTCCATGCGAGACCTGTGTGCCCTGCTGCGCTGTTTCGAGTACTCCACCAACATGGCCAGTGGCGATGACACTGTTATCAGCGTTACAATACCACTTCTATGTCTCCTTGAGAAAACACTTAGGGCAATGATGTTAGAGGAGGTGGCCCAGGTGGAGGAGGAGGAGGAGGATGAGGCTCGTTTCTAACACTTTCGGGCCAGTCTGTTCGAATTGGCTCAGAGGGAGGTTTGTTTAAGCAGCAGAGGACAGGTTCACAAGTCGCCAGCCAAGGCACTGTACTGGAGGACGAGGAGGATGAGGAGGAGGAGGTGGAGGGGGACGAGGATGACGCAAGTTCACAGCGGGGTGGCAGCCCAGGCCCATCACTGGTGCGTGGCTGGGGGATACGGTGGACGATGACGATACGCCTCCCACAGAGGACAGCTTGTCCTTACCCATGGGTAGCCTGGCCCACATGAGCGAATATATGCTCCAATGCCTGCGCAGCGACAGCAGAGTTGCCCACGTTTTAACGTGTGCAGACTACTGGGTGGCCACCCTGCTGGATCCCCGGTATAAAGACAATGTGCCCACTTTAATTCCTGAACTGGAGCGCGACCGTAAGATGCGCGAGTACAAGCGCTACGCTGATAGAGCGCTCTTGAGAGCATTCCCACATGTCACAGGTGAACAGGTGGAAGGTGAAGGCAGAGGAGTGGCAAGAGGTCGCCAACGCAGCTGTGTCACGGCCAGCTCATCTGAGGGCAGGGTTAGCATGGCAGAAATGTGGAAAAGTTTTGTCTCCACGCCACAGCTATCTGCACCGACACCTGATACGGAACGTGTTAGCAGGAGGCAGCATTTCACTAACATGGTTGAACAGTATGTCTGCACACCCCTCCACATCCTGACGGATGGTTCGGCCCCATTCAACTACTGGGTTTCGAAATTGTCCACGTGGCCAGAGTTAGCATGTTATGCCTTGGAGGTGCTTTCCTGCCCGGCGGCCAGCGTTTTATCTGAGCAGCGTATTCAGCACGGCAGGGGCGTCATTACTGACAAGCGCAGCCGCCTGTCCACAGCCAACGTGGACAAGCTGACCTTCATAAAGATGAACCAGGCATGGATCCCACAGGACCTGTCCCTCCCTTGTGCAGAGTAGTCCTTATTAACTGCCTAAAACATGTCTTGTTGTGCTACGGGCCACTTCTTTATTTGATACAAATTTTATGAAACCCACAGTTGAATGAAACTCTTCTCTGTCTGGGCGCCGGGGCCTAACCAGATGAAAGTGGCCGGTTAAACTAACGGGTGACATGAAGCCATAACCTCTGCCATGCTACCTCTGTCTTCTGTCTGGGTGCTGAGGCCTAAGTCAAATAAAGCGGTCTTCTGCTGTGCTGGGGGATATGAAGCTAATCTCTGACCTCTCTCCTCTGTCTGGGTCCAAAGGCCTAAATCACTGAAAGAGGCCTTCTCCTGTGGTGGCTGCTATGATGCCAGAATATATGCTGTGGGGCCTCTCTCCTCTTCCTGGGTGCAGGGGTCAAAGTAACTAAATGGTGGCTTCTCCTGTGGTGGTTGATATGATGCCTGATTCTCTGATGTGGAACCTCTCTCCTCCGTCTGGGTGTAGGGGTCAAAGTAACTAAATGGTGGCCTACTCCTGTGGTGGGTGATATGATGCCAGAATATGTGCTGTGGGGCCTCTCTCCTCTTCCTGGGTGCAGGGGTCAAAGTAACTCAATGGTGGCTTCTCCTGTGGTGGCTGATATGATGCCAGAATTTGCGCTGTGGGGCCTCTCTCCTCTTCCTGGGTGCATGGGTCAAATAAACTAAATTGTGGCCTACTCCTGTGGTGGTTGATATGATGCCTGATTCTCTGATGTGGAACCTCTCTCCTCTGTTTGGGTGAAGGGGTCAAAGTAACTAAATGGTGGCTTCTCCTGTGGTGGCTGATATGATGCCAGAATATGTGCTGTGGGGCCTCTCTCCTCTTCCTGGGTGCAGGGGTCAAAGTAACTCAATGGTGGCTTCTCCTGTGGTGGCTGATATGATGCCAGAATATGTGCTGTGGTGCCTCTCTCCTCTGTCTGGGTCCAAAGGCCTAAATCACTGAAAGAGGCCTTCTCCTGTGGTGTGTGATATGATGCCTGAATATGTGCTGTGGTGCCTCTCTCCTCTTCCTGGGTGCGGGGTCAAAGTAACTCAATGGTGGCTTCTCCTGTGGTGGCTGATATGATGCCAGAATATGTGCTGTGGGGCCTCTCTCCTCTTCCTGGGTGCAGGGGTCAAAGTAACTAAATGGTGGCTTCTCCTGTGGTGGTTGATATGATGCCTGATTCTCTGCTGTGAAACCTCTCTCCTCCATCTGGGTGTAGGGGTCAAAGTCTTTCAAAGTCGCCTTCTCCTGTGCTGATTGATATGAAGCTGATGGTTGTGCCATCTGACATGGTTGCCGGGGTCCCATTCAATTGGGGCCTACTCCTGTGGTGGGTGATCTAAATGCCTGATTCTCTGCTTTGAAACCTCTCTCCTCCGTCCGGGTGTAGGGGTCAAAGTCTGTCAAAGTCGCCTTCTCCTGTGCTGATTGATATAAAGCTTATGCTTGTGCCATCTGACATGGTTGCCGGGGTCTGATTCAATGGTGGCCTACTCCTGTGGTGGGTGATCTAAATGCCTGATTCTCTGCTGTGTAACCTCTCTCCTCCGTCTGGGTGTAGGGGTCAAAGTAACTAAATGGTGGCCTACTCCTGTGGTGGGTGATATGATGCCAGAATATGTGCTGTGGGGCCTCTCTCCTCTTCCTGGGTGCAGGGGTCAAAGTAACTCAATGGTGGCTTCTCCTGTGGTGGCTGATATGATGCCAGAATATGTGCTGTGGGGCCTCTCTCCTCTTCCTGGGTGCAGGGGTCAAATAAACTAAATTGTGGCCTACTCCTGTGGTGGCTGATATGATGCCAGAATATGTGCTGTGGGGCTTCTCTCCTCTTCCTGGGTGCAGGGGTCAAAGTAACTCAATGGTGGCTTCTCCTGTGGTGGTTGATATGATGCCTGATTCTCTGCTGTGAAACCTCTCTCCTCCATCTGGGTGTAGGGGTCAAAGTCTTTCAAAGTCGCCTTCTCCTGTGCTGATTGATATAAAGCTGATGGTTGTGCCATCTGACATGGTTGCCAGGGTCTGATTCAATGGGGGCCTACTCCTGTGGTGGGTGATCTAAATGCCTGATTCTCTGCTGTGAAACCTCTCTCCTCCGTCTGGGTGTAGGGGTCAAAGTCTTTCAAAGTCGCCTTCTCCTGTGCTGATTGATATGAAGCTGATGGTTGTGCCATCTGACATGGTTGCCGGGTCCCATTAAATTGGGGCCTACTCCTGTGGTGGGTGATCTAAATGCCTGATTCTCTGCTTTGAAACCTCTCTCCTCCGTCCGGGTGTAGGGGTCAAAGTCTGTCAAAGTCGCCTTCTCCTGTGCTGATTGATATAAAGCTTATGCTTGTGCCATCTGACATGGTTGCCGGGGTCTGATTCAATGGTGGCCTACTCCTGTGGTGGGTGATCTAAATGCTTGATTCTCTGCTGTGTAACCTCTCTCCTCCGTCTGGGTGTAGGGGTCAAAGTAACTAAATGGTGGCCTACTCCTGTGGTGGGTGATATGATGCCAGAATATGTGCTGTGGGGCCTCTCTCCTCTTCCTGGGTGCAGGGGTCAAAGTAACTCAATGGTGGCTTCTCCTGTGGTGGCTGATATGATGCCAGAATATGTGCTGTGGTGCCTCTCTCCTCTGTCTGGGTCCAAAGGCCTAAATCACTGAAAGAGGCCTTCTCCTGTGGTGTGTGATATGATGCCTGAATATGTGCTGTGGTGCCTCTCTCCTCTTCCTGGGTGCGGGGTCAAAGTAACTCAATGGTGGCTTCTCCTGTGGTGGCTGATATGATGCCAGAATATGTGCTGTGGGGCCTCTCTCCTCTTCCTGGGTGCAGGGGTCAAAAGTAACTCAATGGTGGCTTCTCCTGTGGTGGCTGATATGATGCCAGAATATGTGCTGTGGGGCCTCTCTCCTCTTCCTGGGTGCAGGGGTCAAAGTAACTCAATGGTGGCTTCTCCTGTGGTGGCTGATATGATGCCAGAATATGTGCTGTGGGGCCTCTCTCCTCTTCCTGGGTGCAGGGTCAAAGTAACTAAATGGTGGCTTCTCCTGTGGTGGTTGATATGATGCCTGATTCTCTGCTGTGAAACCTCTCTCCTCCATCTGGGTGTAGGGGTCAAAGTCTTTCAAAGTCGCCTTCTCCTGTGCTGATTGATATAAAGCTGATGGTTGTGCCATCTGACATGGTTGCCAGGGTCTGATTCAATGGGGGCCTACTCCTGTGGTGGGTGATCTAAATGCCTGATTCTCTGCTGTGTAACCTCTCTCCTCCGTCTGGGTGTAGGGGTCAAAGTAACTAAATGGTGGCCTACTCCTGTGGTGGGTGATATGATGCCTGGTTCTCTGCTGTGGGACCTCTCTCCTTTGTCTGGGTGCTGTGGTCAAAATAATAGTAAGTGACCTTCTCCATTGGTGGGTGACTTGAAGCCTGATTCTGTGCTATGGGACCTCACTCCAATTAATATTGTTTAATTTTTATTTATTTTATGTTAACTCATCATTTCCCTATCTACATTTGTTTGCAGGGGATTTAACTACATTTTGCTGCCTTTTGCAGCCCTCTAGCCCTTTCCGGGTGTGTTTTACAGCCTTTTTAGTGCCCAAAAGTTCGGGTCCCCATTGACTTCTATGGGGTTCGGGTTCGGGATGAAGTTCGGGTCGAGTTCGGATCCCGAACCCGAACATTTTTCGAAAGTTCGGCCGAACTCGTCGAACCCGAACATCCAGGTGTTCGCACAACTCTAATCATAGGTACTGATAAAAAAAAATTCTAGAATATTCGTGATGGCGAAGATATAGCACTATATTCTAGATATTGGCGAATTCTCGAAGTGCCAATATTTGCGATAAAAATTCGCAATTAGAATATTCGTGATCAACACTACTCTTCAGCATCCCCCACTGGTGGCTACAGGCAGGCAGAATGTTATCTATATTTAAGCTTAAGCAGGAAGGGTCTGGAATTCTGGTCACTGCAGAATAATGATATACAGTACAGTGTAACCTCTCTTTGAGACGACCTTTAAACTTCATTGAAAGGTAATCTTAAGTTTGGTGGTCTTCTCAAAGGAGATGGCCAGTATGCATATTATATTACGGCACCAAAAAATCTGTTGCCAGAAATATGTACAGGGGTCTGGTTTGGGGTGCCCCCAATGCTACACTAAGTCCCCTGTACCCCGACGAGGTGTCAACGCATGTTGCTACTCTACGGAAGGGATGGTAAGGCATGGAGCACCTCAATAGGAATTAAGTCCAAAAAATCAGGGTCTGCAGTAAACCAGTGTGATTCTTTAATGGAGGAATTCAGGTGCAAAACAATACAGGCAAGGCATAGGGCTGGCGTCTCCAGTCTCCTCCCTGGAAGAAGGGTCTGATGCTGGGGAAAGGCCTGAGTTAGCTGTCCCTCTCTCTCCAGAAGGCTGGTACCCTGGTCAATGGCTGATGACCCATGGTCTGTGGCTGCATATCCCCTTCTCAGCCTCTCCTTCTGGTCACTCAGTAGTCTGGCAGAGTCTCCTCTTGCAAGCACTGTTCCCTAATTGCAGCACGCTAGGGGCTCTGACTGATCTTCTTATGCACACTTTCTGGCTGTTCTAGAACTTTTTAGTGAGAGGGGTAGAGTGGAGAAGCTCAGCACAAACAACTACAAAGTTATTACTCCCGTCTCGCATAGACTTACATTAGTGCTTCAATGACACAGCAGTTTTTCCAGACATAACAACAGAGCTAAAACCAGACATTCAAAAGGTCAGTCTGTCTGGTTTTAGTAGTAAACAAGTCTGGCTTTTTCTCTCCAAAACATGCTCTTCTTTAACCACTTTCCTACAGCCGCACAAGTTTTTACGTCGCGGCGGTAGGCATGTATCTATACCCTATACCCCTATTTTCTCGTCAGGTTACAGAACAAAGTGGTGGCGCCATCTAGTGGTGAAACTCATTGAGGTTGCGCTGTAAGCATACAGCAGTGGCCTCAGTGAGAATCCCGGGCTTCTCTTGTCTTTGACAGCCTGTCAGAGGGAGGAAAAGTAAAAAAAAAAAAAGTAAAAACATAAAAAGTTTATAAAAGTCAGCAGGGTCCCTTTCTCTGCTGAGTGTCATTTTAGTGTTCAGAAAGAGAGAGACCCTGCTGACTTATAAAGTTACTGCTGTAACAGCCATTTAACCCCATTCTGTCCTCACTGTTAAAAACCCACATTCCCCCCTCTTTTTTATTTAAAAAAATGTATTTAAAAAAATCAATATATTATATGTATAATTTTAGATATCGTTAGTGTAGGCGTTCTTTTGTGTGTGCGTAAAAAAAATAGTCAAACACACGTGCATTTTGTCAAACCGCATAGTTTTAGCATACTTAGTATAAATCTATACGTTTTTTGTGTGTAGCCCTATGTGAATTATATTACCGTTTGTACATTTTTTTTGTTTATTCACTTTTTTTTTCATAGAATGAAAAAAAAAAGGTTTTATTAGTAATAATTAGAATAGCAGAGTGTTTGGTGTCTGTGTGTTATATATAGATAGGTGTTCTTTTCAAAAAACACACATACATATATTTTTTATCTTTATTTGAATTTCTATAAAATAAAATGGCGCGTAGATATTTCAGTGCTGAAATGGTGTATGCTTTTGTTTGTTCCTCCAGTGAGCAAATTTATGGGGAAGAGTCCGGTTCAGAGTAGAGATGAGCGAAATTTTCAAAAATTCGATTCAGCCGGTTCCCAGAATTTTCCGAAAAGATTCAATTAGATCCGAATTTATTTGCGGCGAATATACATAAAGTTTTTAGCCATAATATATTGACACATATATTTCATATATGTGTGTATATATATATATATATATATATATATAGTCTGTATTAATTCCGGCAACACTCGCTTTTATAATTTTCAGGTGCACGCGTCTCACCCTTGACATCAGGTATGTATATCCATGAAAAATCAACGCAGCACTCTTCTTATGAAAAAACCGCAGTGTCTTTATTCACACATGTGACACAAAATAGGCGACGTTTCAATCCCCTTCTGGGATCCTTCTCAAGCCAAGGATCCCGGAAGGGGATTGAAACATCGCCTATTTTGTGTCACGTGTGAATAAAGACATTGCGGTTTTTTCATAAGAAGAGTGCTGCGTTGATTTTTCATGGATATATATATATATATAAATATATATACTGTAAGAGGGCGCAGGGTTCCGTCGTCGACGGAAGGTACGTGTCACCGAGGTTCCTGGCCTCGGTGAGATAAGAGACGGATTTTTTGTGTGTCAGCAGCAGCTAGTGCTGTTTGACACATTGATATTTAGTATGGCTACAAAGCCAATCCGGGCCGGCTCTTATTGGGAATAGTCAAGTGCTGGGTGGGAGACTATTCCCCACGGTCCAGGCCGGACTTTTTCCGGGCCTTTAAAAAAGCATCCACCTCAGCAGGTGGGAGGTGATTATCCTGGAAGCTGCTGGTGTTGCTGTGGAGCTCTCAGGGCTGAGGGCAAGAGTCTGCAAACAGGCGTGCAGTCTACCTGGAAGCCGCTGGTGGAAACTTTGCGTGGCCGAGCTAACTGCCAGGTGTGAACTAACACCGACCACTCAGGTGACCTTGCTGTGGGACTGATGTTTTTGCCGTGTGTTTTTGCCTTGTGTGAACAAGCACTAAAGACTGTTTCTGTTTTGCCTTGTGTGAACAAGCACTAAAGACTGTTTCTGTTTTGCCGAGTGTGAATAAAACACTTCTGCTTTACCCAGAGAACTGTGTACCTTGCCTCTATACTGCGTCCGCAAGCCTAGAAATTTTAATAAACAGCAAACTAAGCTGCAAAAACTAGTGTCAGGCAGCTGCCGCCAAGGCCAATAAGATAATGGGTTGCGTCAAAAGGGGCATAGACGCCCGTGATGAGAACATAGTCCTACCACTTTACTTTACAATTCGCTAGTCAGACCACACATGGAGTACTGTGTACAGTGCTGGGCTCCTGTGAACAAGGCAGACATAGCAGAGCTGGAGAGGGTTCAGAGGAGGGCAACTGAAGTAATGACTGGAATGGGGCAACTACAGTACCCTGAAAGATTATCAAAATTAGGGTTATTTACTTTAGAAAAAAGATGACTGAGGGGAGATCTAATAAATATGTATAAATATATCAGGGGTCAGTACAGAGATCTCTCCCATAATCTATTTATCCCCAGGACTGTGACTGTGACGAGGGGACATCCTCGTCTGGAGGAAAGAAGGTTTGCACACAAACATAGAAGAGGATTTTTTGCGGTAAGAGCAGTAAGACTATGGAACTCTCCGCCTGAGGAGGTGGTGATGGTGAGTACAATAAAGGAATTCAAGAGGGGCCTGGAAGTATTTCTAGGGTATAATATTACAGGCTATAGATACTAGAGATGGGTCGTTGATCCAGGGAGTTATTCTGATTGCCTAATTGGAGTCGGGAAGAAATTTTTAATTTAAGTGAGGAAAATTGGCTTCTACCACAGAGTTTTTTTTTTTTCCTTCATCTGGATCCACTAGCAGGATGACAGGCCAAACTGGATGGACAGATGTCTTTTTTCAGCCTTATATACTATGTTACTTACTAGTAGTAAGTATCCCTCTACAGTAAAAGTTATATATATATATATATATATATATTATAATTTTATTTTTTATATTAAGGTTGCTGGGTATGCAGCTATTATAGCTGAGTGGTAAAGTGCCTTGCCTCTAATACAGAAAGTCATGAGTTTGAATCCCAGCAGAAAGTTTTCTGAAATGCAGGCTAAATTATATTTAAATACACTGAGTGTCCCCAAGCACTAACTCCATATATGGACATAGCTATATATGGACAGCGAAGAAAAACCGGCACTTCAATTTTCTTTGCTCAATAGGATTTATTGGTCACTCATGTTAAGGTGACACGCGTTTCAACACTCACAAGTGTCTTTTTCAAACAGAGTGAGCAGCTAGTGTATGTGAAAGAACAAACAAACAGATTTAAATAGCCCGTCCATGATCATGTGATGATATCACGTTGCCGGGGAGACATGTCAACAACACTGTAAATAGACGCCTCTTGTTTAATCTTCACAGAGATGACGTCCTGAAGGGTAAGTTTTAATTGCACTGCAGGGAAAACAATGTTTTCAAAAAAAGACATATATTATATGCACATCCATGATTCATGATGTATTGTGACAAATTTACCAAACAAATTTAAATAGCCAGCCCATGGTCATGTGATGATGACATCACATTGCCCATGGTCATGTAATGATGATATCACGTTGCCGGGGAGACATGTCAACAGTGTAAATAGACGCCTCTTGTTTAATCTTCACAGAGATGACGTCCTGACTCCTGAGGGGTAATTTTCAATTGCACTGCAGAGAAAACAATGTTGCAAACATAGACATATACTATATACACATACATGATTCATGATGTATTATGAAAAATTTACTGGTTACTGCAAATCGCAGCAAAGTGCGGCCAGGAGAGAGAGAGGCAAGATATTTAGAAAAAGAACTCTTAGAAGAAGCTATTAATGGCATAATCCCGATTTAACCCGTTAGGGGCCAATGTCTGTAAGCGATGAATCCAGAAAGCTTCGCTTCTGAGCAACATTTCTACCTGAGCACCCACTGACATTAAATTTCACTAGAACTCCACACCGCTACTAATGCAGAATATTACCACACACAGTGCATCCCGCGTGCTTGCGCATTAATCTCAGACCCACTTTATTTGGTGATAACTTGGACTATTGCACTCGCTTTGCGAACATTCTAAATAAATGGTCCCTGGACCTGTTTACCCTAACTATTGAGCACTTATCTAAAGCCATCAGTGAGTGCAAGCAGAACATCAAAACTATTGAGAACCAATTACAGGACTGTTTGAAGTCTCAGGGCATCAAGACACTAAAGGAGAAGGTTGAGAAAAATTGCACAGACCTAAGAACCCAAATCCAAACCACAAAGAGGGCTAAGTATATTCGGGACTCCGAGGATTATCTAACCAATCGTGTCTACAGATGGCAGGACAAATCCGGTACAGCCACACAGACCACTGGAGGTCCTAGCCGCCGGGCAGGCCACACATCCTCTGGCTCTGGCAGCGACTCCACTACCGTCCAACAGACATTTTTTTTAGGAAGATGGCGACGCCAAAAAAAGCCAACACCAGGAGAGCAAGCCGACGCCATCATAGGAGGAGCCGATGCACCGCGACTGACACGCTCCCAGGTACGGCCAGCACACCCGATACATTAGTCCTTAATTTATCTTCCAAGGACTTGAACCCATTACAGATCAAGGTGTTATAGAAGGGAATGTCCTTCAGCCCCACTGCAACCCTGGATATTTTCGGTCTGGACATGGACTTACAGCGCTTCTTTCGCTCCTTGCAACTGAAGGCTCACTTCTCCACACAAGGAGAATCCGTATCAAATGATCCGGATCCCCTCGTTTACGATTGAAAAGCCAGTACATGCCTGCAAAAACTGCACATCCGATAGAAATGTATATTGAGTTGGTTAAAAAAGAGGTTGATATTTTACTAACACAATTTAAGGGAGAACAATACCACTTACATCAAAACCTCACAGCATCAGAGAAACAGACCATTAATCACTTACTGGACGATAAATCACTTATTTTTAAACCTCCAGATAAAGGAGGCGCCCTTGTAGTACTAGACAGGGACTACTACACACAAGAGATTCTGGGACAATTGTCAGACACCAATACATATGCCATTCTATCACGAGATCCAGTGTATGACATTAAGAGAGAGCTACAAATTCTGATACAGGACAGTTTAGAAGGCAATATCATTGATCAAAAATTGCAGAATTTGTTATAAAACAACATACCATCACACCAGTGTTTTACACCCTGCCTAAAGTGCACAAATCCATGGAACGCCCCCCAGGTAAACCAATAGTGGCAGCTTCAGACTCCATACTCTCAACCCCCCCCATCCATATTATTGGAAAATATACTGACTCCTCTCACACAGTGCCCCTTCATACCTAAAAGACACACAGCATTTCCTGGAAGAACTTAGCCAGGTACATATAGGAGAAGAATGTCTACTGGTCACATATGATGTATGCATTCTGTATACATCCATAACCCATGCAAAGGGGATAACGGCAGTTAAATCTCTATTAGACAACAGCAACTACAAAACAGACCCCAAAACTTTTTTATCTCACTTCTAACTATTGTGCTTGAAAAAAAACTTTTTATTTCAAGACACGTACTACCAACCGCATTGTGGGACCGCGATGGGTTCTAACACCGCACTGCCATATGAAAACTGTTACACGGCTCAATTAGAGAAAGAATATATACCCAAATCCAATTTTCCATCAGAATTGTGTTTTTTAGAAAACATTAATCGATGACATATTTTGCATATGGCGGGGGGCGTAGAAACCCTACAAGAATTTACCCATTATATTAACAACATCTGGCCCGAGCTAAAATTCACACTGCACTGGGATCCCCTAAAAATATCCTTTTTCGATACCTGGGTCATAAAAGGCACTGACGGCAGATGCATAACAGACCTCTACACCAAGGAGACTGACCGCAATAGCCTAATCAGCTATGACAGCAACCATCCACCAGCAGTGAAGAAATCCTTACCCTACTCCCAATTCAGAAGAGTTAACAGGATTGTCAGTGATCCCACAATTCGTGAAACACGATTGGATGAGATGACTGACAAATTCAAACAAAGGGGATACCCCAGTTCAGTGCTACTGCAACAATGGGCCAAGATTCACAGTACTGAATATCACCCATGGATTAACCGCATCAGATCCATCATGCACAAACATTGGAATGTAGTCAAGTCCTCTTACCCCACTGTTACAGAACTCCAGAACCCCCCGATGATCTGCTATTAAAGGGCAAGAAACATAAGAGACATGATAATCAGGGCCGACATAGGCAGCAATAAAACAAATATCAGACAAAGGACACTTGCCACTGTCAAAAAGGGCACCTTCCCGTGTCTCAATTGTGTCCATTGCTCAAGTGTCATTAAAGGGGTATACATCGGACAACCCCATAAGGGTGAACGAATCCCCATTAAGGGACACTTCACATGTGACAGCACATTTGTTGTCTACTTGTTAAAATGCCCCTGCGGTCTTTGTTACGTGTGTGAAACCACCATGTGTATGGAAGACCGCTTTGGGAAGCATAAATCCACCATACGTAATGAGAATCTACTACTCCCAATTCCCCAACACTTTCATCAACAGCGACACAATATCTCATAACTTCGCTTTCAGATCATTGAAGAAGTTAGCCTACCTAGACAGGGTGGGAACCTGCAGAAATGTTGCTCAGACGCAAAGCTTTCCGGATACATCCCTTACAGACATTGTCCCCTAAGGGGTTAAATCGCGATTATGCCATTAATGGCTTCTTGTAAGATTTCCTTTTTTAAATATCTTTCCTCTCTCTCTCCTGGCTGCACTTTGTTGCAATTTGCAGTAACCAGTAAATTTGTCTTAATACATGAATCGTGTATGTGTATATAGAATATGTCTTTTTTGAAACATTGTTTTCTCTGCAGTGCAATTGAAATTTACCCCTCAGGACGTCATCTTTGTGAAGATTAAACTAGAGGCGTCTATTTACACTGTTGTTGACATGTCTCCCCGGCAACGTGATGTCATCATCACATGACTATGGGCGGGCTATTTAAATCTGTGTTTGTTCTTTCACATACACTAGCTGCTCACTCTCTGTATGAAAAAGACACCTGTGAGTGTCAAAACGCCGTCACCTTAACATGAGTGACCAATAAATCCTTTTGAGCAAAGAAAATTGGAGTGCCGGTTTTTCTTCCTTGTGCAGACTTCGGGATTACATCCGCAAAACCAAGCACCCACCGACCAACAAGCAGTGCTGCCTGACCTCACCACACAATGTTTCATAGCTATATATGGAGTCAGAGCAGGGACTCCTAAGCCGTGGACTCATTCTAAGGGATTCACCCACTGTACAGCAATCTTCTGCATAGAAATAGAGGCTAAATTAGATTTAAATACACTGGGGTGTTCCCAAGCACTGACTCCATATATGGACATAGCTATAAATGGAGTCACAGCAGGGACTCCTAAGCCAAACTAGAGTCCTGACATCCTCCCCCTTCAGAGCAGGGGGTGCCTGGTCTAATGCTTGGGTTCTCCCATTGTCTACCATTGTGCTCAGGCATCCCGAAGTGTTCTACATGAGCACTTTGGTGCTCAACACTAGTGATATCTACTCAGACCTGATAAAATGTGAAGTTGCACGTACTGCACAAAAAAATTAGCATCATTAGTGCAGATTTGCACAACTGCGAAAATTATGACTGGAGATCGCAAATTCTAGAAATTGTAAATATTATGCTAAAAATTTGCAAAATATCACGAAAACGAATATTGCCTATGCCGCTTATCACTAGTGGCAGCATCAGAATAGTCGAGGCAGGTAGCCAGAAGAGATCGGTCTCTTTTGTCAAGGTTTGGGTGAGGCAAAATGGATCATCTAAACTGATGCGTCAGGCATTTGTGGGTGGAAATCCTGGCTGATCCACGCTTGATTCATCTTGACAAAGGTCAGTCTCTCCATTTTGGGTGGGCAGGCAAGTTCTCTTTAGGGTAACTATGGCCCCTGCCGCACTAAACACCTGCTCTGCTACCACACTACTGGTTGGGCAGGACAGCTTTTCCAGGGCAAACTCGGCCAGTTGCGGCCACAAATCCAGTTTGGCTGCCCATTAGTCCAGCAGATCTTCAATGTTGGGTGGCAGAGTGCTGTCCAAGTATGCCATCACCTGCTGGTTCAAATTCTGCTCCAGGTCTAGTTGCTGCTGCTGGTGAGTAGTTTGTTCACTAGACGGTTAAGAAAGTTGCTCTACATCGACTCTAGATTCAAGCTGCTGCTGAAAGAGCTGGTACTGCTCCGACACCCCCACCCCACGACAGCAGACATGGCAGTGGAACAAGAGCGCAGAGGGCCCTGCGAGAGGATGGATGATGGTGCCGATAGGCAGTGGCCAACTGACTACATAGGATGTCTCTATAGTAGCTCAGTTTGTCCTCCCTCTCAGCGGTGAAAAAAAAGACCCCATTTTGGACCAGTAGCGAGTAGCAATTCGGCTGTCACTACCCAAGCAAGGGAGCATGCAACGGACCATTTGCCCAAGTGACTCAGAGGGACTCCCTGTCTCCTTCTCCACTGCACACTGCCATGGTGTGCCTGGGTCATCTGCCTTGTCTTCCTCATCTGCCTCTTGCTCCTCCGGCAGCTCCTGCTCGTCCTCTCCTGTGACCTGTGTAGAAAAACCATCCACACCGCCGAGTAGGTGATTTTACCCCAAACACTCCACATTGACTGACTGCTACCGCCGCTGCTTCCGTGAACCCCTGCACCAATATTTTCCGGGCAGGTAGGCTCCTGCAAAGCGGGTGGTCTTCCCTGGGCACATTTGGTTCCCGACCTCCCACTGCTGCCACCCTGCTGACTCCCGGCCACGGTACTGACTTGCTGGTTCCATCGCTGCCTCACAAGCAAGCTGCCACCCTCTTCTACCAATGATGATGATGATGATGATGAAGCCGTTTCGTCACCCAACTTCCAATTGCGACGGCTACATCATCATAGAGTACTGTGTGCACGTCACTGATGTCCTACTCAACGGTCTCTGTGCCAGGAGCCTGACCAGCTCCCACGCCACTCTCCTCATCACTACTTGCCCGCCTACAGGAGGAAGCGGCGGATGTCTCCATGGGCAGAATCTGCTAACTGTCCTCTGGTGGCTATGATTGTGACACCAACATGCCACACAAAATCCAGGGAAGGCGGCAGAGTTTAGTCACCAGTGATGAGGAGTTGTTGGCAAATACCAGCAATGATGATTCCAAGCCGTCTACAAGCCACGTGGCATGAAGAGCAAGTCACAGCATTGTCATTGACGAACAGGGGGGTGAATCTGTGTGTGAAACTACCAGTGCCGAGGTCCATAGTCAGCCTAAAACACGATCTGCCCAGTCTGACATAAATCTGGTATGGCCCCCCTCCAAATAATTTGCTAAATATTCCACCATTTTCAGCTGTCAATAATGTGCAAACTTAAAAATTTTCCCCACTTGATTTTTTTAAACTTTTTATTACTGGGGAACATTTAGAGGAAATTATGCATCAGACAAATTTATATGCCTGGCAATATTTGGCGGAAAATCCAAATTCATCTAGTGCAAAACCCAAATTTTAGAGGCCAACTAAAGTGCTAGAAATTAAAAAAATTCCTTGCCCTAACATTCAATATGGGAATCACCAAAAAAGCTGTGCTGACATCCTACTGGTCCAGAAATCCCAAACATCATATGCCAATGTTTACATCTGTGATGGCTAGGTTTCAAAATTTTGTTGAGATTTTTACATTTAAATGGTAATTCCCTTTGTCCCAGTGCCAATCCATCTGGGCAAGACAGACTTTACAAACTAGAGGCCCCTTGTCTCATACCTTAATGGGAAATTTAGAGAAATTTACACCCCCAAGAAAAATGTTGCAGTTGATGAATCCCTGATCTACTTTACTGGGCGACTGATGTCCAAGCAGTACAACCCAAGTAAATGTGCTAGATATGGCGTCAAGATGTATAAGTTATGCGAAAGTGGTACCAAATACACATTTAGGGTGTATGAAGGAAAGGACAGCCAGTTGGATCTCCCTGATTACCCATCCCATATAGGCGACCTAAGAGAGAAACTTTGAATGGGAGTTCCAGAAAGGCCTGTTCCATTGAAACCCAAGATTTATGAGGAGGGCCTCTCAGCCAATCCACCACTCATGCTAGCAGGACTGCCCTGGCGTAAAGTTCAAGGTCAGGCAAAGACATTCCTCCCCTCTCCCTCGGAAAGGACAGGGTCTTATAGGTAATTTTTGCTTTTCTTTTGTTCCATATAAAAGAGCTGAAAAGGGAGCGTAATTTGGCATAGAACGAGGAGGGAATCGGGATCGGGAGAGTTTGTTGTAGGTAGGTCAGTTTGGGTATAATTAGGGAAAGTAAGATATTTTTCCTCCCAAACCATGATAATACAGGGACATCCAGGGAAGTCAGGTCACCAGATATTTTTTTTTAGGAGAGGGAGATAGTTTAAGTTAAAAAGTTGGCCCGGGTCAGTGCCCATCCTCCCTCCCAGATAAGTTATGTGAGGGGAAGTCCAATTAAAAGGGGAATTCATTTCCAATTGGTGTTTCAGAGATTTGGAAATGCCTGTGGATATAATGAGTCATTTATTATGATTCACCTTAAAGTTGGAGTGGGCACCAGGTTTCCAAATGTCCGTAAATCTTGGGGAAATCAGTTGCATGGTTACTGACCATCGACAGCATGTCATCTGCAAATGTGGCTATTTTGTGTTGTTGGTCACCTAAAGTTATTTCCTGGATATCCCTGTCCATTCGAATGGTCTGTAGCAGGGGTTCTAGAGTCAAGACAAAAAGGAGGGGAGAAAGGGGACACCCCTGACGGGTGCCATTTTGTATTATAAAGGGGGTCAACAGAGTGTCGTTTACTGTTATTGATGCTGATGCATTGGGATACATGGCATTAATTACCTGAATAATAGGGTCAGGGAAATTACGAGAACGGAAGACAGAATTCATAAAAGGCCATCTGACCCAAGGAAAGGCCTTCTAAGCATCTGTGCTGAGAAGTACCAGGGGTAGAGCAGGTTTGGTAACAAAGTGTAGGATATTGAGCACCCTAGCGGTATTGTCTTTCCCCTCCCTTTGTTTAATAAAGCCCACTACATCCCTGTGGATCAGGGATGGAAGTATCCTTGCCAGACGGTTGGCTAGCAATTTGGCCATAAGTTTCAAATCGATATTAAGATGGGAGATAGGACGAAAATTTGGGCAAAGGGTGAGGTCTTTTCCTTCTTTGGGTATCAACGTAATATGGGCTTTGGTCATATCCTCAGATAGTGGGGTGCCCTGCAGAGCTCCATTAAAAACAGTGAGCAGATGAGGAATTAGCACATCATGGAAGGTAGTACAGTAAGGGGTGGGGAGTCTGTCGGGACAAGGACATTTCCCCTTAGGGAAACTTTTAATTGCTCCTAAGAATTCGGCTGTGGAAAAAAGGGCAAATAGTTGAAGTCTATCTTGATTCGATATCAATGGTATGTCTAGACAGTCTAAAAAAGATTTATGGGATGGGGTGGCCACAAGACCTTCTGGAACCCGCTGTGTCGGATTAAGGTTGTAAAGGGACTCATTATAATCCCTAAACAGAAAGTCTATCTTATATGAGTCAAAATTTACATTACCCTCTGGGGTTTTATATTTGTGTACATAATTATTACGTTTTCTGCGTTTAAGTCTCTGCATCATGAACCTGGAAGCCTCATTCCCATGTGCAAATATTTTCTGCTGGGAGTGGAGATAGTATTTAGCAGATGCTGCATTCAAGAGATTGAAGAGGGAGGCCCTGCAAGCAGACAGCTCCACCAAGTGAGATTCAAGTAAGGAGCGTTAAAGAGCATCTATCTTTTTCTTCCTCTACTTTTTAACATGGGCTCCCAGGCTTATTCAGTGACCTCTGATGTACGTCTTATGGGCTTCCCAGACTGTTTGTGATGTGACCTCTGGTGTACGGTTTATAGCAAAGTAATCCTCCAGTAAACATTTCAAACGGGTCTTTATGTCCGGTAGGCCAAGGAGTTGTTTGTTTAATCACCAGTGGTTGGTAAGTCTACAATCGGGGGGTGTCAAGATGTGGACATATATTGGAGCATGATCAGATACCATGATGGACCCCACGTCAGCACCGGAACACAGCTGGAGATGTTCTTTAGATATAAATAGGTAATTCAATATAATAATCCATTATATACCGCCCCTCTGTATCACAGAGTTGGTCTGCCAAGAGAAAGGGGACTTTGCTGTGGAAACCTATGCTCACTCCTCTGGAATTAGACGAGGGGGACCCACAGTGATACCAATTGGAGGCGGGAGGGATGTATGTAAATTCTCAATGCAATATTCACAAGAAGAGAAAAGGAACTAAGGAATTCACATGGTACTGGGGCCACAAGAGGAGTATAATATCAGACACAATGACATCGTCCAATGTAGGATAGTACATATATAAGTCAGGACAAAAATTCTCCTGGCAAATTAAACGCAAATTAGTATATTACTAGAAAAGCCCTTTCCACAGTCCTGGAACAGGTTGGATTCCAGTGCCGGGAATAACAGATACTATAACAGCTCCTTAGCTTGCATATAACAATGTTAATTTGAGGTAGTCTAGCCGCAGTTTAGAAGACATCCGCATCATGCGTCTCGGGGTAAGGAGATGATTCTTCGTCTTTTGCTGCTGAGCTTTGGGGGTACTTCTTGTTTCAAAAGGTACAATTTTGGGTAACTCCGGCAGTGTTGCCAAATCCTGGACAGTGTCCCAATCCTCGATGTTCAAAGGTAAAATGTCCAGTAGGTCATATATCGGGCCCAGATCAGCATATGTCTTGATGGTAACTCTCTTGCCATGATAAGAGAAGGATAAGCCAAATGGAAAGTTCCATCTATACAGGATTTTGTGGTGTCTGAGCCACTCTGTGAGAGGTTTTAAAGCTTTTTTTTTATGAAGTGTGATTGGCGCCAATTCTTGAAATATGCCTATGGTTACCCTATTGTATTTCACTCCCCCTGGTCTGCGGGCTTTGTTTAAAATCGCCTCCTTATCCTGAAAATGAAGAAAGGGACAAATTATGTCTCTGGGAGGGTCAGTGCTACTCGGCTTCGGGCGCAGGGCCCTGTGTGCTCTCTCAATAATCATGGGCTCAGAGGGTTCTGGGCCCAGTAGTTCTACACATATTTCCCTGATGATGTCCAGGGAATCTTGTGTGGAGTGGGACTCTGGGATGCCTCGAAACCGCAGATTGTTTCTTCTACTGCGGTTCTCTTGGTTTTCCAGGGCACTGTATACCGCATTCAAGTGAGATTGACATTTCTGCAGGCTAGTGGCAGCAGCAGTCTGAAAATCTAGCATAGCGGCCTGCACGCTCTCCAGGGCCTCCACCCTGTCCCCTACATGTCTAATGTCCTGCCTGAGAGAGGAGATCTCACCCGCCAATGGATCCAGAGCTCTATGTAATGCTGAGTCCAGGTATTTTCTCGATATTGGGAGGTGTTTGCGACCTCTGGTATCCTCAGTGGCGCTGTTTTCTGCCGGTATGTCAAGCTCGCATTCCTCTGTTTCCTTGTAGGGATCTGGTGCCATCTTGGTTCATTTGTCCATATCTCCACTATTTGCAGAGTGCTTCTGTGAGAGGGAGCAATCTGCCGACTATTGCTGGCCAATCTTGCCCATATTTGCGTCAGGGAGACTTAACGTGAGCTATAAAAGTCGCGTCTTAGCTGCAGAGCTCAGACACACATGTCCATGCCGGTCTGGCGCTGGCTCTGCCCCCCCAAGGCTATCATCTTTATGTAGACACCTACTATCCAAGTATTCCACTGTTCAGACACTTGCATGAGAGGGGTAATGTGTCCTGCGTGACAATTGGAGAAAACAAGAGAGGCTTCCCACAGTCACTTGTCAATAAAAATCTAAAGAGAGAAGCATCAGTGTCTCTGTCCAGCTCAGAATTGCTGGCTGTGAAATACAGAGATAAAAAAATAATTTTCTTACTCAGCACAATCCATGACAATGTCATAGTCCCAGTACGTCTAAGTCGAAGACACGCACATATTGAAAAGCCGCTCTGTCGTTGACTATAATAAGTACATGGGGGCAGTAGATTTAAACGACCAAATGATGAAACTATACCTGGCACTATGAAAATCCAAACATTGGTACAAAAAGGTTTCTCTGTATCTGCTGCAGTTAGCAGTATACAATTCCTATGTGGTATACAACGAATCAGGAAATTGGCGTTCTTTTCTAAATTTTCAAGAGGAATTTATTATATCACTACTGTACCCAACAGGTGATATTCTTGTAAGCTCTGGGTCTGAGTCTGTCAGTAGACTATACAAAAGTCATTCCCCTGAGACCATTTCTCAAACCCGAAGCAAAACTAACCAGTACAGGAGGTGCAGGGTTTGTACAAAGAATGGAATTTGAAGTGTCTATCAAACCCTGGCCTCTGTGTAAAAAATTGCTTCAAGGAATACCACACGTCTTTACATTATAACCAAAAATGTACAATATTTGCCCCAAATTTTCATACTGTATATTGCCATAAAACACAAAATAAATAATTTTGTGAATTTACCCAAAAACATTCTGTTCTGTCATAAATAAGCTGTGATGGAACGTATATTTCTTACTGTGCCTAAACACAAACAAAATAAAAATCTCTCTCTTCCACAAAGGAGAGTGTGAGTGGGTGGGTATAGGGTCATCATATAGAAGGTGCTTTTTTATGGTTTGACAGTTGACTAAATCTGTTCTGGCAGTATGGTGAAAAAGTATTTTCATTTTGTCCACCTTAATTAATTCGATTTTCCTTTGTCCAAATTTCCCCAAGATGAATTCCTTTGGGGGTTAACATAATAAAAAGTAACCACTTTGTGGCTGTTTGTCAGGTTTTTGTACTGTACAACATGTGCTCTGGTGGTATGGTGCCATAAAACCAGCAATAGAAAAGAAGGCCTTCAAAATTCAAAATGCGCTGCAATCCTTTGAAGTCTTTCTGTAAGCCCAAAATATCTGTAAAATACACATATAGGATATCATTCCAAACGTCAGGAGTATATGAATGTGTGGTAATGTGTATTTTCTTCAGGCCACATGGTAAAAGTGAAAGATAGGCCACTAAATCCAAAAAAATGTAGAAAAAAATGGCATCTTCATTTTGTCAACCTAAATTCATTACATTTTCCTAAAAAAGCAAAAAAAAAACAAAAAGTCCAAATTTCCCCAAAATTATTTTCTTAGGGGGTCAACATGATAAAAAGTCACTTTGTGGGTATTTGTCAGTTTTTGATACTGTACATGTGTTCTGGCGGTATGGTGCTATAAAACCAGCAATAGAAAATTAGGCCTCCAAAATCTATAATGCGCTCCACTCATTTCAGGTCTCGTGGTGGGCCCAGCCAGTAAGTAAACTTCACAAATGGCATCAGTTTTCATAGTACACACATACGGTAAAGGTTTTAGACATGTTTTTTTTTTTTTTCTTGAAATCTTTTGTAACAGTTAAAAAATATTGCTAAGTATGAAAGAAATATATTTTTTTTCATAATTTTCAGTTTTTCATTAAAAAAAATTGTATCTGTCTTCTAATGACCTAAAAAAAAGGTCTACAGTGTCCAGTGAAAAATAATGTAAAACATGTGTAGGTTATTTTCAGTTAGATAGGACCGTTCCAAAAACTGAAAAATTGGCCTGGTAAGGAAGGGGGATAAACACTGCGGTAATGAAGTAGGGTTGTTAAACTCTATGGCAGCTGTGGAAAATTACCAGCTTCTTATTCAAAGTTCCAAAATCTCAGAATCCATTAACCCTTTCCACAGAGCCTCACAAATACAGTGCAAATGAACAATATATATATATATATATATTGTAAGAGGGTGCAAGGTATCATAGTCGATGGCAGGTACGTGTCACCGAGGTTCCTGGCCACGGTGAGGTGAGAGCCGGGTTTTATGTGTCTGCAGCAGCTAGTGCTGTTTGACTTTGTTACCTAGTTTGGCTGCAAAGCTAATCCGGGCCGGCTCTTACTGGGAGTAGGCAAAGAGCTGGGTGGGTGCCTACTCCCCACGGTCCAGGCCGGACTTTATCCGGGCCTTTAAAAAGGCAGCCTCCTTAGCAGCTGTGTGGTGATTGTCCTGGAGCTGCAAACAGGACTGTGGAGTTCTCTGACTTCGAGGAAAGAGCTCAGCAAGGAGGTGTTGTTGTTCCTGGCACCCTGAAGGTGGATTCTCCTGCGGCTGGGCCGACAGCCTGGTGCGAACCTGCACCTAAACCTCCCAGGTGACTGAACCTGTGTTGGCCTGTTTTGTTTTGCCTCCTTATTTCTGATGTGCATGATTTACCACCAAGAGACTGTTTGTCGTTTATTTTTGTGTCAGTGTGAATAAAACACTGTTTATTGTACATCCTGGACTCTGTGTTTTGCCTCGGTACTGCACCCGCACCGCTGTCTACCAGAGCGACTCCCCACATTTGGTGTCGGATGCGGGCATGCGCAGTGAGGCTGGCGGGAACGCCGAAGTTTTTTTGCTAAAGTGCATGGAATATATTAAGCCAGCAAAGTTGCAAGCAGGAATTTCTGGCAACATGGAGGCTGCTGTGAAGGCTCTCATAGAGGCTAACGTGCAGCAGCGGGAGACCAACCAGCTACTGCTACAACATGTGATGGCGTTACAGGCGGCAGGAGCGTCCCACCACGTCCATGATGCCCGGAAAGCGGTCCGTGCGGCGACCCCAAAATGACCCCGCAGACGACGTTGAGACATACCTGGCGGTCTTTGAGAAGGTCGCCGTGAGGGAAAAGTTACCCCGTGACCAGTGGGCTGAGGTGGTCGCTCCGTTCCTGGCTTCCGGACCCCAGCAGGTGTTTTTCGACTTGTCGGACGACCAAGCGGCAGATTATGACACCGTGAAAGGAGAGATCCTAGCCAGACTGGGGGTGAACGTGCTGGTCCGCGCTCAAAGAGTCCACCAGTGGGACTTTAAAACGACTGATACCGCTAGGCCGCAGTACTACGACCTGCTGCACAGGCTGCAAAAGTGGCTGCAGCCCGATCTACTAAGTCCCACTGCCATGCTGGATCGACTGTTGGCGGACATCTTTTGGAGGGCCCTGCCTTATCCCCTCCAGCACTGGATCGGCCAGGTATCGCCCACCAATGCCCTGGAGATGGTCGACCTGGTGGAGCGTTACGAGGCCACCAGAAACCTGCAGGGGAGTCTTGCTGGGAAGGGGTCAGTCAAACCCGGAGGCCTCTGCCCCAGTTCCGACGTCCGGCGACAGAGCGGCCTGCACGGAATATACCCCCTGCGAGTCCGCCTCCCGTGGTATGCTGGAGGTGTCAGGAGCCAGGCCACATCAGGGCCGACTGTCCGCATCGGGATGAGCCGATGGAGGTGAACTACGAGGGTCGCCACTCCTTGTACGCCCGGAGACTGTGTGCGACCGGCACCCCGAGACAATAGACAATCGTCATCTGTGCCGGGTGCAGGTCGGGGATAACCTGGCAGTGGCGCTGTTGGACTCAGGGAGCCTGGTAACCCTGATAAGTGCTGCCCTGGTACAGCCCACCCAGTATACGGGCCGGAAAGTGGGTGTGGTGTGCATTCACGGAGACTTAAAGGACTATCCCACTGCTGTAATGTCTCTGTCCACGGCGGCCGGCACCTGGACTTGTGAAGTGGCGATCTCCACAAAGCTACCCTATGAACTGATAATTGGGAGAGACTTCCCTGGTTTTCCGTCACTGTGGCCTGAGGTGAAAGTGTCTAATAGCCCTGAGACAGGGGTAACCCTAGCAGAGTGGCCTGATACCACTGGAAGGCCAGAACCCTGGGAGCCTGAGTCTGAAGGGCCAGCGGTAGGGGTGACCACTGCTGCAGCGGTAGTGGGGAGACAACCCCACTGAGTGTAATGGTGGGAGACACGGAGGACTTGCCACCGGGACCTGAGTTGGCAGACCTCAATGTCTCCGGGGAAAATTTTGGGACCGCACAACACCGGGACCAAACCCTAACCAGGGCCTGGGAGAATGTGCTGGAAATTGATGGTAAACCCCAGAAACCAGGGGCTGAATTAATGTTCCCACGATTTATTGTTCTGCAGGATATGTTGTATCGGGTGAACCAAATCCGAGGTGAACCTGTTGAACAGTTGGTGGTGCCCACAGCGTATCGCAAGCTTGTCATGGAGCTTGCCCACCAACATGTTCTTGGGGGACACCTGGGGTGGCAGAAAACCCAGGACCGCATTCTGCAGCGGTTTTATTGGCCCAGTGTGTTCAAGGAGGTAGAGAATTATTGTAAGTCCTGTCCAACCTGTCAGATAACTAGCCCCCAGCCACATTTCCGTAGTCCTCTGGTACCTCTGCCAATTATTGAAGTACCGTTTGAGCGAATCGCTATGGATTTAATTGGGCCTGTACCAAAGTCTGCCAGGGGCCACCAACACATTCTGGTAGTTCTCGACTATGCCACTCGGTATCCGGAGGCGGTGCCTCTGCGACATACCTCAGCTAAGCTCATTGCCAAAGAGTTATTGGAGATGTTTTCCCGTGTGGGCCTGCCAAAAGAGGTTCTGACAGACCAAGGGACCCCTTTTATGTCCAAAGTAATGAGGGAACTGTGTAAATTGTTGCGTATAAAGCAGTTACGGACGTCCGTTTACCATCCGCAAACAGACGGTCTTGTGGAGAGGTTTAACCAAACTCTAAAAAATATGTTAAAGAGGGTGGTGTCTAGAGATGGGAAGGACTGGGATCTGCTTCTGCCCTATCTCATGTTCGCAGTGCGAGAGGTGCCCCAGGCCTCTACTGGGTTCTCGCCCTTCGAACTGCTTTATGGCAGACACCCTCGGGGCCTGTTGGATATCGCCAAGGAAGCATGGGAACAACAGCCTGTCCCCCACAAAAGTGTCATTGAGTATGTCGCCCAGATGCAGGAACGGATGGAAAGGGTGTTGCCTTTGGTCCGGGAGCATATGGAGGCAGCGCAACAGGCCCAGAGTAGGGTGTACAATCGTCAGGCTCGGGTACGGGACTTCAATCCGGGAGATCGGGTTTTGGTTCTGGTACCCACCCTTGACAGCAAATTCCTAGCTAGGTGGCAGGGCCCCTATGAGGTGATCGAGAAGGTAGGGGAAGTAAATTACAAAGTACACCAGCCAGGGCGGCGCAAGCCGGAGCAGGTGTACCACGTGAATTTACTTAAGCCGTGGAAAGATAGGGACGCGGCCGACGACCACAGCTCCCGGCCAGGGCTTCTAGGTGAAAAGGGTCCAGCCCCACAGTTCGAGGCCTGTGAAGCCGTAACCACGGTAAAAATTGCAGACAGCCTGTCTTCCAAACAAGTTCAGGAAGTCAGGGAGTTCATCAGTCGGAACACGGATGTGTTCTCGGACCTCCCTGGCCGCACGTCTCTCATCCGACATGACATCGTCACTGAGCCTCAGGCCAAGGTCCGGTTAAAACCATACCGGGTACCCGAGGCTCGGCGGCGGGCCATCGCGGAGGAAGTGCAGTTAATGTTGAAGCTCGATGTCATTGAGGAGTCGAAAAGTGAGTGGGCCAGCCCCATAGTCCTAATACCCAAGCCGGATGGGACGTTGCGGTTCTGCAACGACTTTCGCAAGTTAAATGAAGTATCCAAGTTTGACGCGTATCCCATGCCCCGAGTAGACGAGCTTGTTGAAAATTTAGGACAAGCCCGTTATTTTTCTGTGCTGGACCTCACTAAAGGGTACTGGCAGGTACCCTTAACGGAGTCGGCTAAGGAAAAACTGCGTTTGTTACCCAGCAGGGCCTGTATCACTACAAGGTGTTACCCTTTGGCCTGCATGGCGCCCCGCCACTTTCCAAAGGTTAATGGACATAGTGCTGCGACCACATCGTCGGTACGCCTCGGCCTACTTAGATGATGTAGTCATCCACAGCACCGACTGGGAAAGCCATTTACCCAAGGTGCAGGCGGTAGTGGATGCCCTGAGGAAAGCTGGACTAACCGCCAATCCAAAAAAGTGTGCGATTGGGTTGGAAGAGACCAAATATCTGGGATATGTAATCGGGCGGGGAGTCATCAAACCTCAGGTAACTAAGGTAGAGGCCATTCGTAACTGGCCCCGACCGGTCACCACCAGGCAGGTAAAGTCGTTCCTGGGGATTGTAGGATACTACATGAGGTTTGTGCCCCACTTTGCCACAATAGCAGCGCCATTGACAGACCTGTTGAAGGGACGAAAGTCTGGGAGGGTTAGCTGGAGTGAGAAGGCGGAGGAGGCTTTCTCCGCGTTGAAGTCGGCCCTGTGTGGGTCCCCGGTTTTGGTGACACCCGACTTCAACAAGGAGTTCGTCAGTACAGACCGACGCCTCGGAGGTAGGCCTCGGTGCTGTACTGTCTCAGGAGGTCAACGGGGAAGAACATCCCGTTGTCTTCCTGAGCCGTAAGCTCAGTCCCGCCGAGTCCAGGTATAGTATAGTGGAGAGGGAGTGCCTGGCTATCAAGTGGGCACTCAAATCTCTCCGCTACTACCTGTTAGGGAGGAGGTTCCGTCTGGTGACCGACCATTCCCTCTCAAGTGGATGAGTCAGGCCAAGGAGAGGAATGCTCGGGTCACCAGGTGGTTCCTATCCCTGCAAAATTTCAAATTCTCCGTGGAACACAGGGCAGGCCGCTTGCAGGGTAACGCAGATGCCCTGTCCCGCGTCCACTGCCTCACGTGTGTTCACCCCCTCAGGGTTGAACAAAGGGGGTGTGTAAGAGGGTGCAAGGTATCATAGTCGATGGCAGGTACGTGTCACCGAGGTTCCTGGCCACGGTGAGGTGAGAGCCGGGTTTTATGTGTCTGCAGCAGCTAGTGCTGTTTGACTTTGTTACCTAGTTTGGCTGCAAAGCTAATCCGGGCCGGCTCTTACTGGGAGTAGGCAAAGAGCTGGGTGGGTGCCTACTCCCACGGTCCAGGCCGGACTTTATCCGGGCCTTTAAAAAGGCAGCCTCATTAGCAGCTGTGTGGTGATTGTCCTGGAGCTGCAAACAGGACTGTGGAGTTCTCTGACTTCGAGGAAAGAGCTCAGCAAGGAGGTGTTGTTGTTCCTGGCACCCTGAAGGTGGATTCTCCTGCGGCTGGGCCGACAGCCTGGTGCGAACCTGCACCTAAACCTCCCAGGTGACTGAACCTGTGTTGGTCTGTTTTGTTTTGCCTCCTTATTTCTGATGTGCATGATTTACCACCAAGAGACTGTTTGTCGTTTATTTTTGTGTCAGTGTGAATAAAACACTGTTTATTGTACATCCTGGACTCTGTGTTTTGCCTCGGTACTGCACCCGCACCGCTGTCTACCAGAGCGACTCCCCACAATATATATATTATACAAGTAGAGAAAAGCACGGCAGCACTCCAACATTCGTGAAGAAAAGAACTGTGGTTTATTCAGCCCAGTGTCATCAGCAACGTTTCGACTGCTTGTTGCAGTCTTTCTCAATATCTATATCTATATCTATATCTATATCTATCTATCTATCTATCTATCTATCTATCTATATTATCATAACATAGATATAAAATGCAGTAACACAGTAATAAACAGTGTAAGAGAAATAAAGTAGGACGTTTTAACTTTTCATAGGGCTTAATGTCCACTTCTCTTATTCTCTTGATTGCGAAAAATCAGCAATGTAATATTAGTGTTAATAGAGTAAGAGACGGCTATAGACAACTTTCCTATTGGGTTGGCTTGCTACAATTTGCAAATATGTAGAATATAGTGTAATATATTTTCTTAAAAACGAATATTCATCTTTTTTTTTTATCTGAACTCATTACATTTACTAAATTAGTAAATGTAATGGGTTCAGAAGAAAAATAGACGAATATTCATTTTTAAGAATATATCATACTATATTCTACATATTCGCAATTTTAGCAAGCCAACCCAATAGGAAGGTTGCCTATATCCCGCCCTTACTCGATTAACGCACGTATAACATTGCCGATTTCTTACATAAGATGAAATAAGTTAAATAATGAAAAATATTCTAATTCACTACACACTACAATATTGCAGCCTTCTCACATTGGCCTACAAGCAAGAAGCAGGCAGGTAATGGGTTCAGATGAAAAAAATTTGATTAATATTCGTTATTACGAATATATATCACTATATTCTAAATATTCTCGAATTCTCGAAGTGCCGATATTCGAGATAAAAATTTGGAATGCAAATTTTCGCGCTCCACACTAGTCACACACACATCAATCTGCTGGGCTCTGTAGGAGGAGGCTAATTCCTAGAGCTGCATGCTCCTCCTATACAGCCCAGCATCTTGATGTGTAGACTGGTGGGGAGTGGCGCTGCTGAGCTGTATGGTGAAGTAGGGAGTGGATGGCTACCTGCTTCACCACCTAAATAAACTGCAAGGGCACTCCCTCAAATCTCTGCTGTTCTGCTCCCAAGGCACATGCATGACTTGCCCTCCTCACTACACCCCTGCCTAATAATAAGAGGGTTTGCTTTTTAAACTGGCATATGCTGGGCATAACATATTGGGCTCTGAAGCTGGCATATGTGTAAAAATTGCAATTTTTTACTTTGCACCATCTGCTGTGAATTAATTTTTGCAAAACACTGTGGGATCAAAAAGCTCACTATATCCCTTGTTAAATTCTATGAGGGGGTGTGGTTTCCAAAATGGAGGCTTCTTTTTTATTTAACCTCAGAGCCTCTGCAGTTGTCGGCCTGTGCTGAATAAATCATCAAAGAAATTAACAAATTATAGCATTTTTTTTTCTTCTGTTACACTTTGTGAAAATGAAAAAGCTGGGTTAAAAGCAACATTTTTAAATTATACATTTTCTAAATTATGTGAAACTCCTTTAGGGTCAAAGCACTAACTAGACACCTTAATAAATTATTTTAAGGGTGCAGTTTTTACTGTGAGGGTTCCTACAGGGTCTCTTCAAATATGACAAGTCACCCAAAAACCATTCCAGCAAAATCTGCCCTACAAAAGGCACAAAACACTTCTTCCCTTTTGAAAACCGCAGAGTGCCCACAAAGTAGTATATGACCACATATGTGGGGTTTCTGTAAAATGCAGAATCAGGGTAATAAATATTGAGGTTTGTTTGGTTGTTAACCCTTGCTGTGTTATATGAAAAAATAGTTACAAGGATAATCTGAAAATCCGTAAATAAGTGGCATTTTTAAATCTAATCTAAATTTTGCTTTAATTCTTATGGAACACCTAAAGGGTTAAAAAGTTTGTAAAATCTGTTTTCAATCATTTGAGGGGTGTAAAATCGTTAATTTCTAACGATAATTTGTTTTCCCTTAGTCCTAACAGCAGCACAGATGGGGTTAATGCCCCCCGTGAGCTGGTAGGACCGGCGGAATTTTAATGAGCCCAATCAAGAAATCAAAGGATTCCCCTTAAAAGAAGGGGACCACCCACCAGCCCACCGTGTTTGTGACAAGAGCCGCTCACTTAGGGTGGGAAATTTGTGTGCTGCTGTTAGGACTAAGGAAAACAAATTATCGTTAGAAATTAACGATTCCCTTACGTCCTACCAGCAGCACAGATGGGGAGATAGCAAGAGGAACCCCTAGGGAGGGCCCTCCTGCCTGGCAGAAAGTATCGTCTGCCCGAAGGCCGAGAACTCAGAAATTCTCGCATCCACTCGATAGTGCGAGATAAAAGTGGACTCTGAGCTCCAGGAAGCTGCCTACAGATCAACTCCAAAGGCAGACAGCTCCTTTCCGCAAAGGAAGTTGCCACAGCCCGTGTAGAATGGGCCTTGACAAAGTCCGGAGGATCTAATGACAGGGAAAAGAATGATTCCCTAATAGCCTCCCTGATCCAGCGACTAATTGTTGGTTTAGACGCTTTATGGCCTTTCGACTTACCGGCAAACAGGATAAAGAGATTCTCATCTATCCTGAACTCCTTGGTTCTATCCACATAGACCTGGAGGCATCTCGAAATGTCCAGGGATGCCTAACTGGAACCGGAGAAGTGGAGGAGGAAGACAGAAGAACAGGTAAAGAGATTACCTGATTGATGTTCTGAAAAGAAGGGACTTTGGGCCTGAAGTAAGGCAAAAATCTTAGGAGAACACGATCCTGAAGAAAGATCATATATGGGTGCAGGGCCGAAAAGGCCTGCAACTCGGACACCCTCTTAGCAGAGGTCACAGCCAGCAAAAAAATTGTCTTCAAAGTAAGAAATTTGAAATCCACCTCCTCCAAGGGCTCAAAGGGGTGAGATGACAACCCCTTGAGCACTGCTGACAAATCCCATTGAGGGATGGGTTTCAGCACTGTAGGCTTTAATCTATCAGCACCTTTCAGGAAGCGTTTAATAAGCGGGTCCCGAGAAAATGGCTTGTCTAGGCACGCCGACAGTGCCGCTACCTGGACTCTCAAGGTAGATGGAGCAAGGCCTTTGTCCAGTCCATCCTGTAGAAATTGCAACAGCGCCGATAGGGCGGATCTGCGTACACCACCGCCTTTGAGTCACACCATGCTGAGAAGATCTTCATAATTCGGGCATAAGCCTTATTCGTGGACTCCGCTCTGGAATGAGACAGAGTTCTCAGGACCGACTCTGAAAGCCCCTCTACTCTGGGAAGGGACTGATCAACCTCCAGGCTGTCAGGTTGAATCTTCGCAGATCTGGGCAGAGATGAGTGTCCCACGACACCAGGGTCTGCTCTGGGGGAGTCTCCAATATTGTCCCTGACTCATCTGCATGAGTTGGGTAAACCAGGATCTCTTCGGCCAAAACGGTATGATGGCAATCACTGAGGCCTGATCCTGACGGATTTTCATCAATACCCTCGGTATCATGGAAAAGGAGGGAAGATGTATGCCAGCCTGAACCTCCACGGTATTGACAGAGCATCTATCGCCAGGGGTTGTCCTCCCGATACAGGAGCAGAACCTGTGGACCTTGGCGTTGAACCTTGTTGCCATGAGATCTACCTCTGGCGGACCCCATCTGGTGACGATCTGTCTGAAGATCTCCGGATTTAAGGCCCATTCCATTGTTGGAAGGCCCCTGCTCAGGCGATCCGCTATTATATTGTGGGACCCCCGAATGTGGATGGCAGAAAGATGGGAAAGGTTCGCTTCTGCCCACCGCAGAATTACCCCTATCTCTGACAGAAGGGGCAGTGATCTTGTGCCTCCCTGCTTGTTCAGGTACATTACTGCCGTCATATTGTCGGATTGTACTTTCACCGCTTCCCCTCTGATCTGAGGGGCTAAGTGAAGGAGGGCAAGCCGGATAGCTCGAATCTCGCGGAGATTGGAGGAAAGAAGCCTCTCCTGAGGAGACCAGGTCCCACGGACCGGAATACCTTTGAAGATGCGCGCCCCAGCCTAGTAGGGACGCGTCCGTGGTCAATATGACCCATTCTGGATGGGTCATAGTCCTGCCTCCCTCTAGATGGAACCACCATCTTAGAGAGGTTCGAGTTTGACAAGACAGGGAGCAAAGGGAATTTAGGCCCGACTGGTTGCCATCCCATTTTGCTAGGACCTCCGACTGTAATGGGCGGAGGTGCCACAAAGCCCAAGGAACCGCGGCCGCGGCTGCTGACATGAGCCCCAACATCCTCATGAGAGTCCGAATAGAGACTCGTCGTGGAACAGACAGGAACTTTGCCAAGTCCTGGATCCGAGCCGTCCTTTCCGGAGTCAATCGGAGGGACATCTCCATGGAGTCGACTATGAAGCCCAGAAAGGTGATAGAGGTTGATGGGCTCAAGTTGGACTTCTGCCAGTTGACTATCCAGCCAAGCCGGATCAGGAAGGAGACGGCTACATGAAGATGGAGGGAAAGAACAGGAACCGAAGAGGCTAAAAAGCCAATCGTCCAGATAGGGTATTATGGTCAGTCCCTGAAGTCTCAAAGCTGCCACCACCGCGATCACCACCTTGGTGAAGGTAATGGGAGCTGAGGAGATTCCAAATGGGAGGGCGGCAAACTGAAGATGCCGCACCGTACCTGAAACCGAACCGCGATTCTGAGATACCTGCGAGAAGCAGGATGAATCGGGATGTGCAGGTAGGCGTCCTTGAGATCCAAGGTCGCCATGACATTGCCGGGCCTGAGGATATGGGATACTGACCTTATGGTTTCCATACGAAACCTTACTTTTTTACATACCGCTTGAAGAATCTCAGATCGATGATCATCCGGAGATCTCCTGATTTTTTGGGCACCAGAAAGACTGGTGAGTAAATCCCTAGCCCTCGCTCCCTGCCGGAACCTCTTCTAAAGCCCCCTTGGAGATATATTCCTGAATATATGCCTCCAACAGAAGTTGCCTGTCTGGATGAAGCTGCTGGTTGATCAGGAACCTTTCTGGGGGAGAGGAAAGATCTATGAGATACCCGTGGGAGATTATATTTAGTACCCATGGGTCTGGCACTTCCTGATTCCAGACCTGCTGGAAGTGGGACAGACGCCCCAACAGGAACTCGAGGAAGAGGAGTGGCGAAATCTGACTGAGTAACGGCAGGGGCAGCGGGGATCAACCGAGAGCCTCGGGAGGCCCGTAGTCAGGAGGGCTTAGCCTCCTTAGTACCTCTGCGGGGACGCCTGGAAAATTTCCGCTGCGCCCCAGGATCTAGGCTTGGTCTGCAGACCTGATGTCCCCGGGCGATCCTGTCTCCCTTTCCCCGAAAGAGCTGTTGAGGGAGGGACTTTCCTTTTTATCGGAGAGCCCTCCATGAGCCTGTCGAGCTCAGAACCAAAAAGGCGATCAGGCTCAAAAGGTAGACCACAAAGGTTGTACTTGGACGCGTTGTCAGCGACCCAAGGTTTCAACCACAGTGGCCTACGCGCTGCTGGAGTTAGGGCCATAGTCTTGGCCGCCAGCTTTAGCTGAATTTGTGCAGTGTCACATAGAAAATCCACTGTGAGATTAGCGGTCTTAAAGGCCGCCAGAATGTCATCACGTGAGACACTCTGGTCCACGTCTGTCTGGATTCTGTTCAATCTAGAACGAAGAAAAGCGGAAACCTCCGTAGCTGCAATGGCAGTAGAAGCTGAGGCTGCCGCCGCCGAATACCCTCTTCTTAGGGTGCCTTCAGCCCTCCTGTCCAGAGGGTCCTGTAGACTGGATCCATCATCCGTCGGAACGAGGGTACGTTTAGACAATTTGGCTATTGCCATGTCAACCTTAGGATGGAACCCCATGATTCCATTAAGGTTTTTGCCATTGGAAACATAGTCTTGAATTTTTAGTCAAGACCGGCCCCTTTTCAGGTTTTTTCCATTCCATCTGCATCATAGATGAAAGGGCCTCATCCGCCTTAAAGACACGCTGTGCCCGGTAGGCGGGATCGGATGACTCCCAGGGTCAACATCATGGTCCCCCGACCTGATGGACTTCAGCAGTTTCTGAGTCTTCTCTGGAGGGAAGAAGGTAGAAGGCAACTCCTCTTCGTCCGAGGAGGAATCCACGGAGATTGCGGCGGGTCTTTCAACGGACGCCGCGACTTCCATGGGAGCTTGGGATGAGGCAGGCAGCCTCTCGTCAAGCAAATTAACGACTCCTTTGATGGAGTCATCGACGTAGGTTTTCACCCACTGATACATGTCCTGCATGCTGGGTTCGGTGGACGCCTGAGATCTCCTGCACGCTTCACACCTGGAATATGGACATTCCTCATCCAAAGGGGTGTTGCAGTCGAAACATGCCAAGTGTCTTCTCTTGGCGGCTGACTTCCGAGCGGATCCGAGTCCCGAGGCGAGGTCATCTCTGGCAGAGACAAAGGAAGAAAAATTAAATACTGTTTGAACATATGAAACAGTAGGATTGAAAAATAAGTCCCACCGAACACAAGGCAAAACACAATTCACAGAAGAACTTGGCTACGAGTGGCAAACAATCGCACCAAAGACACCAGACTCTGGAGCTAACTCAGAGAGTGTGCTACCAGAGACAGAGCAAAGCACACTGAGGGCTTTTAAACCTAGAGCCCGCCCAAGGGGCGGAGCCACCGAAAAAGTACACACTCCTTTACTTCTTAAAAAACAAGCCCTCTAAGCTGGATCGTTCTTATTAGATTTTAATAAACTACGACCCCAGACTGAAGACGGGTTTCTGAGAGAGAAACCCTGGTCTCTCCTCGGCGGAGCGGAGCTCCGGACCGGAAGTGACGCAACGCCACTCCCGGGAACATGGCGGCGCCCATGCAGCCACACGCCGGAGCCCTAATGCCGCCGCTGAAGCAGCCTCAGACGGAGGTGAGAGGGGAAGGAAGGGAAGGGAGACAAAACGTCCCCAAACAGGATTAAGGGCAGAAAAAATAACTGCCCAAACAGCAGAAACCTAAATACAAGGGACTAGCCCCTAGAACCGCCAGCCCACCAGTCCAGAGGACCTAAAAAAACACGGTGGGCTGGTGGGTGGTCCCCTTCTTTTAAGGGGAATCCTTTGATTTCTTGATTGGGCTCATTAAAATTCCGCCGGTCCTACCAGCTCACGGGGGGCATTAACCCCATCTGTGCTGCTGGTAGGACGTAAGGGAATTGGCTCATTTATAGGTAAGTTTCACTTCAGAACTGAATTGGTCCTTTGAAAGGTCAGTCTTGGAAATTTTCTTGAAAATACTAAAAATTAATTCTAAAATTTTGAGCCTTAGAATGTCCTGAACAATAAAATGACATTCACAAAATGAAAACATAAATTAAACATATGGTGAATATTAATAATTAGCTTTATATGAAGTACTGCTATCCATCTTAAAAGTAGAGAAATTCAAATATAGAAATTGCATTTTTTATTTTCTTTGAATTTAGGATTTTTTTTAAAGATAAAACATATCAACTCAAATTTACTACTAACATTAGCTACAATGTGTCATGAAAAATTAATTTTTGGGATATCTAAAAGCATTTCAAGGATATTACCACATAAAGTAGCACATTAAAGATTTGCAAGATTGGGCAGGGTCAAAAAAGGTGAAAATAGCAGGGACCTGAAGGGATGAATGTAATTATCACAAAAGCAAATAATGTCAGAATGACTCAGCCATATATATCTATGGATAAAAGCATGGTTGACTGTGTTAAAAATGAGCCTGCTTAAAACACACTGTGCCATTACATATTTTATGTTTTATGAAATTAAAAATTATCCAAAAATTGTTGTTTAAACACATAATGTTATGGGAAAAATCTATGTTTTGTTCCTAACAAATATTCTAAAAATGTTGCTCTAACAATACCAGATTTATACAAGCACACTGTCAGAACAAGCATCCAGAAATTATCATCAACAAAGCGTCTATCTTGAGTACCTTCCATAGCATTTTTTTTTTAAATGAGGGTGCCCCACTAGGAGGTGGCAGGGAAGACAGATGATGCAACTGAAAAGCTTCTCTCAGGCTGCAAGAAGGAGCAGGAGGCATGCTGTGACCCCTGGCTCCAAGACATGTTGTCAGTCCACAATATCATCCTCTTTGTCCTCAATAATAATGCGGAACCTATTGAAAGTGAGGGAGAACTGTTGCCTATTTCTATTACTACTACTGCTACTTGCAGGATGGCTGGTACTGCTACTGTTGGTTGCACTACTACTGCCACCCATCTTTTGACTGGTGATGATGAGGCATGGCTCTTTTTTTCCACTCTTCATCTTACCAAACATTCATTATGAAGCCTATAAATGAAAAGTCAATAGTTTGCGAAAAAGATTATTAAACGGTAGCAAAATAGTTTTTTCTCTCATTTAAAGAGGTGCAATTAAATGTCCCTTTCCTTCTACAAACACATTGCACCCTGGTATTGACAACTTACAATGGTAATAAAACTGATATATTAATGATATTGTGTAAGCTAAAACTGCCTTGTATACTGACACGAAATATAGTGCATTAACTAGCTAATATATTAATGCATTTATAGGAGTATAATGCATTAATAAAAACTTGTTTAATAATGAAGTTATTGCAGTACCATATGTTTACTAAAACTGCACTGTATTTTTTTTTATAAAAAATGGATATATCCCCTTCTCAAGTTGCCACCTGCCCAGGTGGCTAACCAACATCCCTTTTGGACAGTTTCACCGACTCAAGCGAAATTGTACCGATGATATCAGATTTGAGGAAGACGCAAATATAATGAGCAAACAATTTAAAGAAAAAAATTACCCTGAACCAGTCATCAATGAAGCCCTGACTAGAGTGAGAAAACTAGATAGAAACACCTTCTTCAAATCAATACAGAAGTCCAAACAAGAAGAGAACCTGGATTTCAGAATCATTTTTCCATATAACACCCAAGCAAAACAGGTTGAATCCATTATCAAATCCCATTGGCATAATTTACACAACGATAAAACAATTGGGATGTTATTACCCTCAACCCCAAAAATAACATACTCAAGGGCCGCAAATCTAGGAATCCAAATAGTCCCCTCAGTAAAATAAAAAAAATAAAAAGGGCTCTACATCAAATTGGCTCCAACCCAAGGGTTTCTTTCGATGTGGGAGATGTTTGGGTTGCAGAAAAACAAAATTTTCCCAGAAAATCACAATGGTCACCTCCACACAGAATTCCAATTCCATGACCATTAAACATTTCCTTACATGTATTTCCGCCAATGTAATCTACCTAATCCAGTGTCCATGTTCAAGACAATATATAGAGAGAACCAAACGAACCCTAAAAGTCAGGATATCAGAGCACTTAAATAACATCATTAAAGGCTATGAGAAACACTCTCTATTCAGATATTTCAAGGAAGCCCACCAACAAGATCCAAAAGGCCTCTCTTTCATGGCGCTGGAAAAGGTAGAGAAACATGGGCGTGGAGGAAACCATATGGAAAGATTGTCAAGAGCAGAATCTAGAAAAATATATGAATTCGGCAGCCTTCTACCGAGGGGCTTAAATGCCCAATTGGAGATTTTTGGCTTTTTATAATATGGGAGGTGCGTTTGGGTGTCGATGTAGAGTTGCATGTCCGGCTGTCTATCAGCACTGCAACCCTCCCTCTACCCCACACGGACCCCCCCATCTTCAATTCCAGACCAAAGAATTGAAAAGCAACACATAAAATATTCTCCATGACCTACCCAAACAAAACAATGAAGTATATAGAAGACAAACAATACATTATTATAAAAAAAATGCATGTATACTGTAAATAAACCGCAGATGTAGGAACAATTATCAAATATAAAACTTAAAATAAAGGAGACCTCCAAGAAAAAATATTTTATCTATGTACATATGTTTATATATTGAGCATAAAAAGATATACTAAGGCCCATATTAGGACTTATGTGTTATTGTATCACTATATTTTATTTGATTACTATTGCATATCGTATTTGCATTTATTATATCGAGACAATGAACAAATCATGAATAATATTCCTCCGTTTGGTGAAATTAGATAACTGAAGGCCCAATATGAAAATCCTTAATGGGCTATGTTATAAATATAGAGCTGCAACTGTAGCATAAAAAATGCACTTGTACATTAAAAAACGCATCCAAACAGCAAACAAATAGCAACAGCATAGAGATCTATTATTACAAAATTCGAGCCAGGCTTTGAAAACCGCCAGGATCCTAACCGGATCTTCAGAAAGACCAATGGAACTATAAAAGATACCAACTGACAGAATTGGGGTAATGCCACTGAGGAAGACTTGGCGTAAAACTTTGGACAGATACCCCAACCACAATAAGAAAAACAGTGCACTGTGATAAAGATAAAGATACCACCTCTACAAAGAAGGAACCTAATACGTCTCCCCGCCAACAGCTGTGAGTAAAGAGCCGCAACCCTTGCATGGAGTTATCACATGACCGTGAGACACACGAGGGACGCCGATACCGCTATAGCCGGGATGCCGGCATACAAGCGAAGGAGAGACAGATAACAAACACTATCAAATAGCGGCGCAGGCGAACAGTATTGAGATTGAAACTTCTATAGCCTAAGGAGGTGAGGTGAATACCCACCTAAATCTGTGTCGATCTGCAATAATTTGAAAACTCTATTCAACATCAGCAGCAACCGTACAAGCGAACATTGACTGTGTTGTATATTCCCATGCAGATTGAATGCTTACCATCTATAATACGAACTGCAGAAATAACTAGTTTTTAAAGTAAATATTGATAACAAAAGAGCGATTCATCAACCAAACAAGTGCGACCACCACAATATAAATATGAATGTTCCACGAGACATATTGTTCTTTTTTATATATATTTCTCATTTTTTTCTATATATTTTTTATATTTGCTACCCCTATTGTATCATTTCCCATTGAATAGATACTTTTTATAAGTATTCAAGTCTATCGCGTTGCTCATTCATTGTGTATGATTTTTATACTGTTCATCAAACAGATGACAAATAATAAATAATGTTTTTCCCTATATGAGTGCCAATCCTGCATATAAAATACTAGCTAGACCAAATCTTTTGAAGGGTGAATCAAACTTGGATTAGAGCACCTGCCCTGAGATGGCAAGTGAGCGAATCTCTCTATCTATTTAAAACTGCACTGTATCTTGACACAATATAGTATGTTAACATAAAAATTGATATATTTATGAAGTTATTGAAGTAAAATGTGTTCAATAAAACTGCATGGTATATTGGAACAATTAGTGAGCAATTTTCAGATTTTCTTTTTTACTTCCGGCCATCCTAGAGCTGTGATTTTTTTATTTTTTCCATTTACATAGACGCATGAGGGTTTGTGGAATAAATCGTGCATTTTAATGGAACCATTCTTTATTCCATAAGATTTAGTGAGAAGCTGGAAACAAATTCTAATAGGGGTGGAATAATATAAAATACAATTGCACCAGAGTTTTATAGATTTTGTTTTTTTAGGGTTCCCTATTCGGTAAAGAATATCACTCATTCTGCGGGTCAGCATGATTACAGTGATACCACATTTTTATAGTTTTTCCTGTGTTTTAATACTTAAATTTTTTTTCTATTTGCATCACCAGATTTATGGTGACAGAATTCTGTGAGGGCTCATTTTTTGCAGGGCATTCTGTAGTTTATGTTGACAACACCATTTTGTAGTGTTTATGACTATGAACCACTATTACCCTCTTGGCCAATCAGTGCAAGCCCTTCTTCCCTCCAAGGGTCATTTCATCCTCCACCCTTATCCTCCATGCCCTTTTTCCCACCAATTTTAACAGTAAAAGGCCACTGACACCTTTTTTTGCATGATTTGTTTGTTGAAGAAAATTGCCAAATAGAGATGAGCGGATACCTGAAAGTTCGGGTTCGGCCGAACTTCGCCATAAAGTTCGGGTTCAGGACCCGAAATTGACCAGAACTTGACCTCGAACCCCATTGATGTCAATGGGGACCCAAACTTTGGGGCACTAAAATGGCTCTAAAAAAGTCCAGGAAAGGGCTAGAGGGTTGGAAAATTAAGCAAAATGGGGTTAAGAGTAGGATAAGTGCCCTGCCTTGGATAGGTAAATAACTTAAAATAACATAAAATACATAAAAATAAACGTTCTAAACCTGAGAACAAGTGAGTGACAGTGGTACCTGGAGCAACACCACCACATCTTTGACTGTCACCAAGCATCTCCACACTATCCCATGGAAGCGTTCAGCTGTGCATCTCCCAAACACTGGAGAGAAAGAGAAATAGAAAGAGGAAGTACCCCCCTAGCCATCCATGATCCCTGGTCCTGAATGCCAGGATTTAAAAATTCCTGGTCCTTTAAAATGCTGTCATTCTGTCTGGCGGAAATGGATGGAGACTTTTAAAAAACTTATGGCGGTGGCTGTCCCACAGTACATCGTTCCCAGCGCCACTACTTTTCCAGGCAAGCCATCCCTTCCCTGCACAACCCAGTGGAGGACAAAATCAGGTGTGCACTGTGAAACGCCATCTGTGACAAGGTCCACATAACCACCAATACGTGGAACAGTAAGCACGGGCAGCGAAGTTATATTTCCCTAACAGCACTCTGGGTAAATGTAGTGGCGGCCGGGCCAGAGGCGGAGAGCAGTTTGGTGCATGTCCTTCCGCCCCCGAGGATTGCAGGGCATTTCTCTTTGCCTCCTGTTGCCTCCCCCTCCTACTCTGCTTCCTCCTCCTCTACCACCTCCTCATCCGCTCAGCTTAAGAGTTAAGACCTTCACCACTAACATCAGCACAGCCAGGGGCAAACAACAGTAGGCTGTTCTGAAACTCATCTGTTTTGGGGACAAACCCCACACCGTGCAGGAGCTGGGTACAGGCATGGAACAACAGACCGATGAGTGGTTGGTGCCACTGAGCCTCAAGCCCGGCCTGGTGATGTGCAATAATGGGCGAAATCTTGTAGCAGCTCTGGGCCTAGCCAGTTTGACACAGATCCCTTGCCTGGTGCTGAATTTGGTGGTGCAGAAATTCCTGAACACGTGACAGTAAAAATCAATTCAGTTAATCCAGCTCTTAGATTCTGGTGGGGATAGAGGGTTGGAAAATTAAGCAAAATGGGGTTAAGAGTAGGATAAGTGCCCTGCCTTGGATAGGTAAATAACTTAAAATAACATAAAATACATAAAAATAAACGTTCTAAACCTGAGAACAAGTGAGTGACAGTGGTACCTGGAGCAACACCACCACATCTTTGACTGTCACCAAGCATCTCCACACTATCCCATGGAAGCGTTCAGCTGTGCATCTCCCAAACACTGGAGAGAAAGAGAAATAGAAAGAGGAAGTACCCCCTAGCCATCCATGATCCCTGGTCCTGAATGCCAGGATTTAAAAATTCCTGGTCCTTTAAAATGCTGTCATTCTGTCTGGCGGAAATGGATGGAGACTTTTAAAAACTTATGGCGGTGGCTGTCCCACAGTACATCGTTCCCAGCGCCACTACTTTTCCAGGCAAGCCATCCCTTCCCTGCACAACCCAGTGGAGGACAAAATCAGGTGTGCACTGTGAAACGCCATCTGTGGCAAGGTCCACATAACCACCAATACGTGGAACAGTAAGCACGGGCAGCGAGTTATATTTCCTAACAGCACTCTGGGTAAATGTAGTGGCGGCCGGGCCAGAGGCGGAGAGCAGTTTGGCGCATGTCCTTCCGCCCCCGAGGATTGCAGGGCATTTCTCTTTGCCTCCTGTTGCCTCCCCCTCCTACTCTGCTTCCTCCTCCTCTACCACCTCCTCATCCGCTCAGCTTAAGAGTTAAGACCTTCACCACTAACATCAGCACAGCCAGGGGCAAACAACAGTAGGCTGTTCTGAAACTCATCTGTTTTGGGGACAAACCCCACACCGTGCAGGAGCTGGGTACAGGCATGGAACAACAGACCGATGAGTGGTTGGTGCCACTGAGCCTCAAGCCCGGCCTGGTGATGTGCAATAATGGGCGAAATCTTGTAGCAGCTCTGGGCCTAGCCAGTTTGACACAGATCCCTTGCCTGGTGCTGAATTTGGTGGTGCAGAAATTCCTGAACACCTGACAGTGAAAATCAATTCAGTTAATCCAGCTCTTAGATTCTGGTGGGGACAAATTCACTTTTATTGGCGCTCAAAGGCCCCTGCGGCCTGAGCTGCAGATGTGACAAATAATTTTAATAAAATTGTCGGTTAGATTGTTGGGTAACATTTCCATGGTTATCAAGACTTTTTATTATAAATCGTAACAAAAACTATACAAGGAACATTTCAAAAAGAGAAAATTAACCCGACCAGCCTCCCATCCTACACCACCCCCCCCTCCTTTCACTCAAACCATTCATTAATGCCCATTCACAAACTATTTACAATTTTACTTATAAATATATTTAAAGTATAAATGTCAATTTTTTTTTTTTTTTTTACTATTGGATTTTGGTGATTAATATCACCTTGTTGGCCCTGTTTTAATTTCTGATTATTTAATAAATAACCCCTAAAAGCCACCTAAAAGTCCCCAGTATTGGCTATTTGTACCTGAGATAAAATCTGGTTGCTATGCTCCTTCCGTCTACCAGATGAAGACTGAGCACGCTGCATGCATTGGGAACTGATAGTGAGTCAACATTGTAAGGGAATGTATAAAAAGCCAGGTTCTTCCTGACAGGAGATAACAGTGCTGGCCTGTGTGTGTAAACTTCTCCACATGCCTGTGCTTGGCAGACACTCCCTTAGCAGTGCTCGACAATGTGGCTGCTCAGTGTATAAATGACAGCCTTATCTGATAAGAGGAGAGCTTCTAGGAAGACTACAGGCTTCAGCCAGACCTGGGAACTTCACTGCAAGACCCCCTATACAGAGCTGGTCTTCACTAACTTCACTGCAGGCGTCCTATGGATTAGCCACAGGGCTGAGGGCGGCCATTTTAACAGAATAGTGAAATTGCAGTTTTATGCAGACTGGTTGCTAAGGGCTGAATCTTATTAAATAAGGGGTAAGTAAGTCTAATAGTTATTGATTCAGGAATATTATCATATTAGTAACTACATATATGAAAACTGAAATTAGGGTCTAAATGTGACAGTTATCCTTTAAATAACTATAAGTCAGATAAACTAAATAAACAACAAAACTATATACATGCCTTACCCTTAACTTATAAGGCCAGTCATTTACACATGGCTCGGAGGGTGGGTTCCTGCACCAATATAGGCCAGGTACACAATTGTCCAGGTACGGCATGGCTCTCTTTTCTCCCGCCTATTTATACAGATAGGAATGTTCAGGCTTTTTAATGATGACATTTTCTGCTAGAGTGGACTATAATCCCTTAATATGTGTTGCCTGTTACCCATTTTAGGTATATAGGTGAATGTGGGTGATAGGGATAGGTGAGTAAGCATTGTCACTGTTACGTTAATATTTGAATAGTGCTTTACTTCCGTGAGCCATTACGTATTTTGAGTCTGTGGGACTATTCATTCCACATCCTTATTGCGCTTACCATTATACTCTTTTATTATGTGTTGTACGATCATGTTTTTATATGATATCTAATAAAATTCATTATTATTTGTATGTGTGTGTGACTATTTTGGTGTTGTATGATTGATTATCACATGGCCCAGTATTGAAATTTTGTACTATTGGTGTATTAAAGAAAAAAATTATGTAGATCGCTGAGTGAGCAAGTTCTGATATCAGATATTATTCAGCTTCTTTCCTATTCTCTCGCTCACAGCAGCAGCATCCTATCCCTGCACTAATAAGAGCAGAGTAACGTGCGGCGCTACGTGACTCCAGCTTATATAGAGGCTGGGTCACATGCTGCACTTGGCCAATCACAGCCATGCCATTAGTAGGCATCGCTGTGATGGCTTCTAAGGGCAGACAAGTGAAACGCTTGTTGATTGGCTGCCTTTCAAAAATCGCCAAGAAATCGCCGAACACCGAACCCGAACTTTTACTGAAATTCGCTATATATATATATATATATATATATATATATATATATATATATTTGTATCTTTTTCCATGTCAGTATAGGGTTATGTTAATCTACACTTATTAAATATAAAACTGAGCTTTGTACATTAATGTGACACACTGTAGATCTTAGAAGTCTAGAAAACGGTCGTAGATGGAAATAAAACATTGAAATTTCAGTGGCAAGATCTTGTTGAGTTCAATCACATTTCCTGTCACTAACATAGATCATTTCATGACTTACCTACCAGCAAAGACTGAGAAATGTGACAATAAATACATAAAATGTCAGAAATCTTATGAAGAAATTCATGAGTCACTGAAGATTGAGAGAGTGCAATGTAATAACAAAAGACATGTAGGCAGACCTGGAGCATAGTTGAAATATATTGAATTTCATGGCAGTTTTAACCTTAGGGAATACATTATTTAATTGATTATTTTTTTCTGTGGTTGGCTTTTTTGAAACCTTGTTTTTCTTGGATGTCATTAATGTCTACTCTTTAAAGTGTATCTGCCATTTCACTACCAAAAATGAAATTCCTAACATATGTGATGCTGAAGGGAAGATATTCATGGAGCTTTATTTTTCAGTTAATTTTACCTTTCTGATGTAACATAGTAACATAGTCTATAGGACCAAAAAAAGACATTTGTCCATCCAGGTCGGCCTGTTTCCTACAAGTTGATCCAGAGGAAGGCAAAAAACCCCTGTGAGGCAGAAGCCAATTTTCCCCACTTAAGGGGAAAAAAATTCCTTCCCGACTCCAATGAGGCAATCAGAATAACTCCCTGGATCAACGACCCCTCTCTAGTAGCTATAGCCTGTAATCAGGGCCGGTGCAAGGATTTTTGCCAACACAAGCGAAGCTACATTTTGGCGCCCCCCCCCATGATCACATTATGACCCTCTATTGTGTCACACTTCTCTCCCTCCATGTCACATTTCTCCCCCTCCATGGCACAGACTACAGACATTTGATTTGTCCCCCCTCCCATCATGTCACCCGTGACCCCTCCCCCGTTATTGTTGTGTAATAATTCTAAACAATATGCGCCCATCACCTACCACCTACCCTACGGCAGTCGACAGTCGATCTGGGCTGGCCTGGGCTGGCTGTGTGAGTCACAGTCACCAACAGCTGCTCCAGTCCCTGCTGCTGCCTGCCGCGGAGCCACTCGCCAGTCATACACCCCCTGAGTGCCCCCGTGACCGTTTTGCTGTGCTGCCGCTCTGTGAGTAAGGATCGGGACCACATGGCACATGCAGACTGGGGTGGGTGGCCGGGGGCCCTGCGGCGCAACTTGCCGCAAGCGATTTAAAAAAAAAAAAGTTCATTTTTCCGCCCCCCCCCCCCCTTCTCTGCGCCCTAAGGCAGCCGCTTGGTCTGCCTTATTATAGAACCGGCCCTGCCTATAATATTATTACACTCCAGAGATACATCCAGTCCCCTCTTGAATTCCTTTATTGTACTCACCATCACCACCTCCTCAGGCAGAAAGTTCCATAGTCTCACCGCTCTTACCGTGAAGAATCATTTTCTATGCTTGTGTACAAACCTTCTTTCCTCCAGACGCAGAGGATGTCCCCTCGTCACAGTCACAGTCCTGGGGATAAATAGATGATGGGAGAGATCTCTGTACTGACCCCTGATATATTTATACATAGTTATTAGATCTCCCCTCAGTTGTCTTTTTTCTAAAGTGAATAACCCTAATTTTGATAACCTTTCAGGGTACTGTCGATGCCCCATTCCAGTTATTAGTTTAGTTGCCCTACTCTGAACCCTCTCCAGCTCTGTTATGTCTGCCTTGTTCACAGGAGCCCAGAACTGTACACTGTACTCCATGTGTGGTCTGACTAGTGATTTGTCTGTATTTAGCCCTTACCAACCCTATTTCTCTGTGCCTCTATTTCAGCATCTTCCTAAGATGGCCTCTGCTTCACTTTCTGTGGTGATCTTTGCCATGTCTTTGAGGCCATCCTGTATTTCACTGACTTCCCATAAGTACTTGCTCTCCTCACATGAAATAGCAGGACCAATCAGAATGCAGATAACTTCCGCCACTACCCCAGAGCAGTGTAGATCCTCTCACATACAGCTGACCAGAGACAGACAAGACCAATCAGAATGCAGATAACTTCCCCACTATCTCAGAGCAGTGTGTATCCTCTCACAGACAGCTAACCAGAGACAGACAAGACCAATCAGAATGCAGATAACTCCCGCCACTACCCCAGAGCAGTGTGTATCCTCTCACAGACAGCTAAGCAGAGACAGACAAGCCCAATCAGAATGCAGATAACTTCCCCACTATCCCAGAGCAGTGTGTATCCTCTCACAGACAGCTAACCAGAGACAGACAAGACTAATCAGAATGCAGATAACTCTCCCCACTACCCCAGAGCAGTGTGTATCCTTTCACATACACCTAAGCAGAGACAAACACGACCAATCAGAAAGCAGATAACTTTCCCACTACCCCAGAGCAGTGTGTATCCTCTCATATACAGCTAACCAGAGACAGACAAGCCCTGAAATTACATTAAATAAGTAAGCTTTTGTTTTAGCCTCTTCCGGAGGTGACGCGGGGACTCTTCTTTTGCATCACCTCCGGGTAATCCGGCCGTGATTTTTTCACGGGCACAATTTTTTTCATAGATGCGATTTTTTTATGCATCTTCCTGTTGGAGACGTTATGGCAACCCTGGACCTCAAGAATGCATATCTGCACATCCCGATCCATCCTGCTTCTAGGAAGTATATCAGGATCACGGTCTAGGTGTCGTCAGGCATCTTCTGTTTGTTGCCCTTCCCTTTGGCATTTCTTCTGCCCCTCACACTTTTACCAAGGTGGTGGTTTCTGTGGTGGCGGCTTTGAGGCTTCAAGGACTGACCATCATTCCTTATCTGGACGACTGGCTTTGAAAGCCTCTGCTCTAGCGGTCCTAACCCAACTTCTTCAGGTAACAATCTTCTTTCTGTTCCACCTAGGTTGGATCATCAGCTGGTAGCCCATCGACTTCAGTAAGATATCTAGGCTTCATAATCGACTCCACTGGGATGTCACTCCAGTTGACTCCAGAAAGAAGATTCCAGGTTCAGAACACGGCAAGTTCCTTTCCCCGGCGAGTTCCAATCCGGACTCTCATCAAGATGTTGGGGCTCATGTCAGCGCCTGCGGAAGCAGTCCCTTGGGCTCTATGGCACCTCCGCCCTCTACAGTCGGAGGTCCTCTCCTAATGGAATGGCAGCCCTGCCGGGCTAAACTCCCTGTGCTCCCTGACTTGGCAAACTCGGTATTCCCTCAGATGGTGGTGCCATCTTTTAGACGGGAAGTCTATGACCCAGCCAACCTGGGTCATATTGACTACGGATGCGACCTAAGTAGGCTGGGATGCTCACCTAGACGACACTCCAGTTCACGGGACCTGGTTTCCTCAGGAGTGGCTTCTTTCATCCAATCTCCGCGAGATTCAAGCTATCCGGCTAGCCCTCCTTCACTTAGCCCCTCAGATCCGGGGCAAAGCAGGGAAAGTCCAGTCAGACAATGTGACTGCGGTACTTTACATCAACAAGCAGGGAGGCACAAGATCACTTCTCCTCCTGTCAGAGATCGGGGTGATTCTGGATTAGGCAGAGTTGTACCTTTCCCACTTATCTGCGATCCACATCCAAGGCTCCCTCAATATGATAGCTGCTGAGCCGCAGTCTTCCGTCGGTGGAGTGGTCTTTACATCCGGAGATATTCAAGCAGATAGTCCTCAAGTGGGGTATGCCAGAGGTGGATCTCATGGCAACAAGGTTTAATGCCAAGGTGGAGAGGTTCTGCTCCTTTTACAGGGAGGACAACCCCCTGGCGTTAGACGCTCTGTCAATATCCTGGAGGTTCAGGCTGGCTTACATCTTCCCTCCCTTTTCCATGATACCGAGGGTATTGATGAAAATCCGTCAGGATCAGGCTTCGGTGATAGCCATCATACTGGTTTGGCCGAAGAGATCCTGGTTTTTCTAGCTCACCCAGTTGACTCGAGGACAATATTGGAGGCTCCCCCCACAGCAGACCCTGGTGTCGTGGGACACTCACCTCTGCTCAGATCTGCACAGATTCAACCTGACAGCCTGGAGGTTGATCAGTCCCTTCCCAGAATAGAAGGGCTTTCAGAGTCGGTCCTGAGAACGCTGTCTCATCCTAGAGCGGACTCTACCAAGAGAGCCTACTCTCGTATTATGAGCATATTCTCATCCTGTTGTACCTCAACTGAGGTGGCGTCTGCAGATCCGCCCCTCTCCGCTATCCTTCAGTTCCTGCAAGACGGCCTTGATAGAGGCCTTGCCCTTCTACTCTGAAGGTTCAAGTTTCAGCCATCTCAGCTTGCCTTAACAGCTGAAAGATTAAAGCCTACAGTACTGAGACCCCTTTTTTTCAATGGATTTATCAGTAGTTCTCAGGGGGTTAGCATCTCCCCCCTTTGAACCATTAGAGGAGGTGGACATCAAGTTCGTCACTTGGAAGTTTGTGTTTCTCCTTGCAGTGACTTTGGCCAAGAGGGTCTCTGAGCTTCAAGCTCACTCAGCACATGAGCCCTATACCATTTTCTTACATGACCGGCACCTTCTTAGATTCCTCCCGTATTGTAGGCCTAAAGTTCCTTCCTTCCAGAACATCAACCAGGTGATATTCCTCCCAGTTCTGTCAACATCTACCACCTCCTCCTAGGAACCTGCTAGACATCCTCTGGACGTCTCGAGATGTCTCCGGATCTATGTGGATAGATCAAGGAGTTCAGGAAAGATGAGAATCTGCTAATCCTGTTGCCGGTAAGTTTAAAGGCTGTAAGGCATCCAAACCTTCCATCAGTCGGTGGATTGAGGAGGCTATTAAGGAATCCTTTGTTTCCACAATCTCTGGACCCTCCGGGATTTGTGAAGGCCCACTCTACTAGAGTTGTGGCTACTTCTTTTGCCGAGAGGAGTCTTCTGCCTCTCAACATGATTTGCAAAGCTGCCTCCTGGAGCTCTGAATCGACGTTCATTTCCCATTATAGACTAGATGCCAGTCTAGCTGAGTTTTCGGCCTTTGGGCAGACTTTTCTTAGTTCTGCCAGGCAGGAAGGCCCTCCCTAGGGGTTTCTTCTTGCTATCTCCTCATCTGTGCTGCTGGTAGGACGTAAGGGAATCGTTAATTTCTAACGATAATTTGTTTTCCCTTAGTCCTAACAGCAGCACACAAATTTCCCACCCTAGTAAGTCTAGTTATTTTTTACTATAAACACAGTGGGCTGGGGGTTGACTTCCTCCTTTTAAGGAGATACTTAATTGTTAAATTGAGTTATTAGTCTTGGGCTCATTAAACATTCCGCCGGTCCTGCCAGTCCACGGGGGGTGGTTAACCCCATCTGTGCTGCTGTTAGGACTAAGGGAAAACAAATTATCGTTAGAAATTAACGATTCTTACAATGTTGCCACAAGTGATTCACTGAAAGAAAGAAGAATTACCCTGGGTTCACACCTGAGCGTTTCTGAGACGCGCGTTTTACGCGCGTTTTTGTCGCGCGTATTACAGCGCGTTTTTGCAAGTAGAAAACACGCATCATACGCGCGTTCATGACTCTGGAGACCAATTGAAAAAGGCATATCTACACTTTAACGCGTGTTAAACGCGCGTTTTACGTGCGTTCCCATTGAAGTCTATGGGTGCAAACGCGCGACAAAGGCCCCAAAGAAGCTCAAGAACTTCTTTGAGCGTAGGGCGTTTTACAGCGCATTCAAACGCGCTGTAAAACGCTCAGGTGAGAACCATGCCCATAGGGAAACATGAGTTTTCTCCTGTTGAGCGTTTTACAGCGCGTTCGAACTCGCTGTAACACGCGCAAGTGTGAACTGAGGGGTAGGCTTGTATGAGTTTTCTTCCTCTGGATATAATTTTTTTTTTTACTAACTAACTTTCTTGCTAACTGACAGCAAACAGAGATCTTTACAATTCTGAAGAAATGAAAAACAATATTTAGATAGTTAAACCCTTAAGGACTCAGCCCTATTTCACCTTAAGGACCCGGCAAATCTGACCAGTGTCACTTTATGTGGTGATAACTTTTAAATGCTTTTACTTATGCAGGCCATTCTGAGATTATTTTTTTGTCACATATTGTACTTCATGACAGTGGTAAAATGGAGTCGAAAAAGTTCATTTTTATTTATAAAATTTCCAAAAATTTACCAAAAGTTTCAATTTCCCTAGTTCTATAATACATAGTAATACCGCCCAAAAAAGTTATTGATTTACATTCCCCATATGTCTACTTCATGTATCGATCATTTTGGGAATGCCATTGTATTTTTTGGGGACGTTACAAGCCTTAGAAGTTTAGAAGCAAATCTTGAAATATTTCAGACATTTTTAAAAACCCACTTTTTAGGGACCAGTTTAGGTCTGAAGTCACTTTGTGAGGCTTACATAATATAAACCACCCAAAAATGACCCCATTCTAGAAACTACACCCCTTAAGGTAGTCAAAACTCATTTTACAAACGTTGTTAACCCTTTAGGTTTTTCAGAAGAGTAAGGCTACATTCACACGACCGTATTTTTCATTCCGCATCCGATCCGCATCCGTTTCCGTTTTTTACGGAATAGATACGGTCCCATTCATCTCTATGGCCTTTTAAAATTTGCGGACAACTTTCCGTAAGTTGTCCGCATCCGTGTGTCCGCATATTTCATCCGCAAAAATATAAAGCATGTCCTATAATTGTCCGCAAAAATCGGTCCGCAGCCACATAGAAGTCAATGGATCCACAAAAAATGGATAACATACGGAAAGGTTTCCGTATGTTATCCGTATTTTGCGGATCTGTTTCCGTATTATTATTAGAATATTTTATTATCTCTCTTTTTTTTTTTCCCTCCCTCCAGTTCAGTATTTTGCGGATCCGCAAAAAACGGAAGACATACGGAAGCCTTCTTCCGCAAAATACGGACATACGGCTTCCGTTTTTTGCGTCCGTAAAATACGGATGAAAAAAATACGGTTGTGTGAATGTAGCCTTAATGGGAAATGGAGATAAAATTTCAGATTTTTTATTTATTCCATTTTAATCAATTTTTCCAGTAACAAAGCAAGGGTTAACAGCCAAACAAAACTCAATATTTATTGCCCTGATTCTGTAGTTTGCAGAAACACCCCATATGTTGTCTCAAACTGCTCTATGGCCAAACGGCAGGGAACAGAATCAAGGGAACGCCATATGGTTTTTGGAAGGCGGATTTTGCTGGACTGGTTTTTTTACACCATTTGAAGCCCCCTGATGCACCCTAGAAACTCCATAAAAGTGACTCCATCTAAGAAACTACACCCCTCAAGGTATTTAAAACCGATTTTACAAACTTTGCTAACCCTTTAGGTGTTCCACAAGAGTTTTTGGCAAATGGAGATGAAATTTCAGAGTTTAAATTATTTGTTATCTTGCCTCAAAAAAAGTGTAATATAGAGCAACCAAAAATCATATTTACCCTAAAATAGTACAAATAAAACTGCTAGCTTATCCCGAAGTTTCCAAAATGGGGTCACTTTTTTGGATTTTCTACTGATGGGGTGCATCAGGGGGGCTTCAAATGGGACATAGTGTCAAAAAACCAGTCCAGCAAAATCTGCCTTCCAAAAACCATATGGCGTTCCTTTTCTTCTGTGCCCTGCCATTTGGCCATACAGAAGTTTACGACCACATATGGGGTGTTTCTAAAAACTACAGAATCAGTGTAATAAATATTGAGTTTTGTTTGGCTGTTAACCCTTGCTTTGTTACTGGAGAAATAGATTTAAATAGAAAATTTGCAAAAAAAAAATAGCTGTTTTTGTTATTTGCATAGTTGATCTGACAGGTTAGATCGAGTGCTATTTCTATAGAGCAGGTTGTTACAGACGCAACAATATATGACTACTTTTTGGGGGGGTTTTGTTTCAGTTTTTCATAACAAAGCATTTTTGAAAAAAAAAATTTTTTTTAGTGTCTCCACATTCTGAAAGCCATATTTTTTTTCTATTTTTTGGGCCACTGTCTTATGTATGGGCTCATTTTTTGCAGGATGAGATGACGGTTTGATTGGCACTATAATGGGGTGCATATGACATTTTGGTCGCTTGCTATTACACTTTATGTGATGTAAGGTGACAAAAATGGCTTTTGATACGGTATTTACATTTTTTTTTTGCTATGTTCACCTAGGGGTTATATCATGTGTTAGTTTTATAGAGAAGGTTGTTACGGACGCGGCAATACATAATATGTATACTTTTTGTTTGCTTATTTAAGTTTTTCACAATAATATTATTTTTGAAACAAAAATGTCTGAAAGACATATTTTTTTATTTTTTTGGGCAGGGGGTATAATTTAACAGTTTGGTCACATTTTTAGTCTCTGATCCCCGCGGTCACAGAAGGCATCCTGTTCCGATTATCCCCTGCAGCGTCGCAATGTACTTTTAAAGATATGATTTACCGGTACGTCATGGGTCCTTAACCCCTTAAGGACTCAGCCCTATTTCACCTAAAGGACTTGGCCATTTTTTGCAAATCTGACCACTGTCACTTTATGTCTGAATAACTTTAAAACGGTTTTACTTACGCAGGCCGTTCTGAGATTGTTTTTTCGTCACATCTTGTACTTCATGACACTACTAAAATCGGGTCAAAAAAGTTAAATTTTTTGCATAAAAAAATACCAAATTTAACAAAAATTTGGAAAAATTTGCAAATTTCAAAGTTTGAATTTCTCTATATTTCTAATACATAGTAATACCCCCAAAAATAGTTATTACTTTACATTCCCCATATGTCTGCTTGATGTTTCCATCATTTTGGGAATGCTATTTTATTTTTGGGGATGTTACATAGCTTTGAAGTATAGGAGCAAATTTTGAAATTTTTCTGAAATTTTCCAAATCCCACTTTTTATGGACCAGTACAGGTCTGAAGTCACTTTGTGAGGCTTACAGAATAGAAATCACCCAAAAATGACACCATTCTAGAAAGAACACCCCTCAGGGTATTCAAAACTGATTGTACAAACTTTGTTAACCCTTTAGGTCTTCCACAAGAATTCATTGAAAATGGAGATGAAATTTCAGAATTTCGATTTTTTGGAAAATTTTTCATTATAATCAATTTTTTCCAGGAACAAAGCAAGGGTTAAGTGTCAAACAACACTCAGTATGGGTTGCCCTGATTCTCTAGTTTGCAAAAACACCCCATATGTGGTCCTAAACTACAGTTTGGCCAAACCGCAGGGCATAGAAGAAGGGAGCGCCATATGGGTTTTGAATGGCAGATTTTGCAGGACTGGTTTTTTTACACCATGTCCTATTGCAAGCCTCCCTGATGCATTCTAGCATAGAAATTCCAAAAAAGTGACTCAATCTAAGAAAGTACACCCCTCAAGGTATTCAAAACTTGGTTAACAATCTTTGTTAACCCTTTTGCTGCTCCACAAGAGTTAATGGCAGATGGAGAAACAATTTTGAAATTTCTATTTTTTGGAAAAGTTTCCAATAAAAACTTTTTTTCCAGTAATAAAGTGGGGGTTAACTGCCAAACAACACTCAGTATGGGTTGCCCTGATTCTCTAGTTTGCAAAAACACCCCATATGTGGTCCTAAACTACAGTTTGGCCAAGCTGCAGGGCATAGAAGGAGGGGAGCGCCATATGGGTTTTGAATGGCAGATTTTGCAGGACTGGTTTTTTTACACCATGTCCTATTGCAAGCCTCCCTGATGCATTCTAGCATAGAAATTCCAAAAAAGTGACTCCATCTAAGAAAGTACACCCCTCAAGGTATTCAAAACTGGGTTAACAATCTTTGTTAACCCTTTGGTGCTCCACAAGAGTTAATGGCAGATGGAGAAACAATTTTGAAATTTCAATTTTTGGAAAAGTTTCCAATAAAAACATTTTTCCAGTAATAAAGTAAGGGTTAACTGCCAAACAACACTCAGTATGGGTTGCCCTGATTCTCTAGTTTGCAAAAACACCCCATATGTGGTCCTAAACTACAGTTTGGCCAAACCGCAGGGCATAGAAGGAGGGAGCGCCATATGGGTTTTGAATGGCAGATTTTGCAGGACTGGTTTTTTACACCATGTCCTATTGCAAGCCTCCCTGATGCATTCTAGCATAGAAATTCCAAAAAGTGACTCCATCTAAGAAAGTACACCCCTCAAGGTATTCAAAACTGGGTTAACAATCTTTGTTAACCCTTTTGGTGCTCCACAAGAGTTAATGGCAGATGGAGAAACAATTTTGAAATTTCAATTTTTGGAAAAGTTTCCAATAAAATTTTTTTTCCAGTAATAAAGTAAGGGTTAACTGCCAAACAACACTCAGTATGGGTTGCTCTGATGCTCTAGTTTGCAAAAACACCCCATATGTGGTCCTAAACTACTGTTTGGCCAAACCGCAGGGCATAGAAGGAGGGAGCGCCATATGGGTTTTGGAAGGCTGATTTTGCTGGAATAGTTTATTTACACCATGTACCCTTTCAAGCCCCCTGCTGCACCCTTGAGTAGAAACTCCATAAAAGTGACCCCATCTAGGAAACTACAGGATATGGTGGTTGTTTTTGGGGACTATTTTAGGGTAGATATGATTTTTGGTTGCTCTACATTACACTTTTTTGAGGGAAGCTAACAAAAATTTAAAATTTAAAATTGTTTCTACATTTGCCATTCATTTTTGTGGATCACCTAAAGGGTTAATAAACTTTGTAAAGTAATTTTTGAATACCTTGAGGGGTGTAGTTTCTTAGATGGGGTCACTTTTTGGAGTTTCTAGTCTAGGCTACATCAGGGGGCTTCTAATGGGACATGGTGCAAAAATAAAAATCTGCCTTCCAGAAGCCATGTGGCGTTCCCTTTGTTCTATGTCCTGCCGTGTGGCCATATAGCCATTTACGACCACATATGGGGTGTTTCTGCAAACTACGGAATGAGGGCAATAAATATTTAGTTTTGTTTGACTGTTAACCCTTGCTTTATTAACGGAAAAAATAGATTAAAACGGAAATTTTGCCAAAAATGGGTGTTTTAGCACCATTTTTATTCCATATTTTTAACGCTCTAGATCTGAGGGGTTGGGTCAAATGTTAATTTGATAGGGAAGATTCTTACGGACGTGGCGATACCTAATATTTTTTTTATTATTTAAGAGTTTACACTAGGTTATCATTTTGTGAACAAAAAATTAAAAAAATTGACTCTCTCTAGACTGGGAGCTACATTTTTTTTTTTTTAGTTGGGCGACTATCTAATGTGGGGGCTTATTTTGTGCGGGGTGAGATGGCGGTTTTATTGGCACTATTTAGGGGCGCATATGGCTTTTGGATTGCTAGATATTACACTTTTTGGGATTCAAGGTGACAATAAAAATGGCTTTTTTATATAGTTTTTTATTTTATTTTTTTACAGAGTTTGTCAGAGGGGCCAGTTTATGGGGTATTTGTATAGAGAAGATTTTTACGGACGCGGCGATGCCCAATAAGTGTGCCTCTCAGAATTTGGAGTTTTACAACATCTGGAAGATCGCAGTTTGAGGAAGCTAATATTTTTGGAAAAAAAATTGTTTATGTGACTCCAAAGTCTGAGAGCCATACTTTTTATATATTTTCTAGGGGCCTGTCGGGAATTATAAAAATTTAGAACTCCATGGAAGTGTGATACTCCCTGAAGCAACCATCAATGCAGAGGCCCGGATGATCGGGGCAAGTGTCACATTGAGTAGTGGTGTCCTTCCGTATCCCCTCTTGCGACACACTCTGCACTTTTTTGGGTTCGTCCCCTCTTTCCAGTATGGGGACCACACCTGGAAAGTGTTGGCCAGGGACGACCCGGGCTCCTCCAATTCCCGAGGTACTCCGACCTGCTCTTTCCCGGTCAGAAAAGATCAGGTCCCTGAGGATTGCCTCATAGAAATGGAGGAAAGTCCCTGTGCTGCCAGCGCTTCGAACAGTACAAAGCGTTGTACATGGCAACCTGCACCATGTAGACCGCAACTTTTTGTACCATGCCCGGGTTTTCCGCATGGCATTATATGGTTGGAGAACTTGATCAGATAGATCAACTCCACCCATATGCCGATTGTAGTCGACGATACAATCGGGCTTGAGGACCGTTGCCGTGGTACCTCGCACAGAGACTGGGGTGGTGCCGTTACCATGGATTGTGGTCAGTACAAGGACATCCCTCTTGTCCTTATACCTGACCAACAGCAGGTTTCCACAAGTAAGGGCACGGGTCTCACCCCTGGGGATAGGTACCTGGAGGGGTAGGTAGGGAGACCACGTTGATTTTTCCGCACGGTCCCACAAGCGAACGTGGATCTGGCGGCAAGGGACCTGAACAAGGGGATGCTGGTATAAAAGTTATCCACGTACAGGTGGTAACCCTTATCCAGCAGTGGGTGCAAAAGGTCCCACACGATTTTCCCGCTAACACCCAGAGTGGGGGACATTCTGGGGGTTCAATACGGGAATCTCGCCCCTCAGTAAACACGAAATTTGTAAGTGTACCCTGAGGTACTCTCACAAATTTTGTAGAGCTTCACGCCATACGTCGCTCGCTTGCTAGGAATGTATTGGCGGAAAACGAGTCTCCCTTGAAAGCAACGAGAGGCTCATCAATCGCGACCTCCCTTCCAGGTACGTAGGCCTGTGCAAACTTGGCCCCGAAATGATCGATGATCGGCCGTATCTTATACAGCCGGTCATAGGCGGGATCAGTTCGGGGGGGACATGCTGCATTATCTGCATAATGCAGGCATTTCCGGATGGCCTCGAATCTGGGACGTGTCATGGCTGAACTGTATAGTGGGGTCTGGTAGAGGACGTCCCCACTCCAGTACAGCCTGACACTGGGTTTTTGACCAGGCCCATATGCAGCACGAGGCCCCAAAACGTCCTCATCTCGGCTGCACTGACTGGCGTCCAGCCACCGGGCCTGGCCAAAAAAGAGCCTGGGTGCTGAGCGACGAACTGTTGGGCATACAGGTTCGTCTGCTCCACCATCAGATTCACCAGCGGGTCACTGAAAAAAAAACTAAAGAAGTCCATTTCAGTGAACCCCACTGTGGGAATCTGGATTCCAGGATTGCCAGCAAAATCCGGAATCGCAGGCTCAAAGTCCACTGGGGGACACCAGCTAAGGTCACCGGTGGGGGGCTCCGGTGCACTTGTTTGGTGGGCCGGGAAACCAGTACGAGCCCCAGGGCTGCTCGTACTGGGGTGTCGGAGAGCATCTGGGCGTATGCCTCCTCCACCGTGAACAGCCGGCGGTCCATGGGTGTGTGTGTTGTGCGTGTGTGTGTGTGCGTGCGTGTAAAAGAAACTTTATTTAGTGTGCATGTGTGTGGGGCCGGGTGTTCACAAACAAATGTACCACTAAAAAAAAAAAAAAAAAAAAAACCTAACTAAAAAAAGGGAGGTGGGAAAAAAAAGTCAAACTCACTGATCAGTAGAAAACTGATCAGCGGTCAGTTGTGCGATGCACTAATAGTGGCCGGACACTAAAGAGCGCCGACCAAAATTAGTGCACAAAAAAAAAAACTTGCACAACTAAAAAGGGGGTGGTAGGGGGCTACAGCAGGGTCTAGGGTCTCACAGCTGAGTGTGCTGTGGACCCCAGACACCAACTACCTGCAAAAAAAATGAATAAGATGGAAAAAAAAAAATCTGTCCCTGAACTGACCCTGCCTGACCTAACCCTGTCCCTGACTTACCCTGAAGATCGGTGCTTCTGAGGGCTGCTGAGGGCTGCTGGGGGCTGCTGGGGGCTGCTGGGGGCTGCTGGGCACGTCTCCTCTCTCCAAGAGCAGGAACCAAAAGGAAGCTGCTCGAAGAGAGGAGGAGATTTGAATCTGCCGCCGCAGCAGCCACCTCCCTCCCCGGCAGCCAATCACAGGGGCCCTCCGGCAGCCAATCACAGGGCATGCAGACATGCATGACGGTGATTGGATGGTGTCCTCACGCCATCCGATCACCGTCATTTCCGGGTAATCGGGTCACAGGTGACGCGATGTACCCGGAAACGCAACAAACCGCAGGTCTGAATTGACCTGCGGTTTGTTGCGATCGCCGACACGGGGGGGTCACATGACCCCCCTCGGCATTGTCATAGGATGCCTGCTGAATGATTTCAGCCGGCATCCTGTTCCGATCACCACCCGCAGCGCTGCGGTGATCGGAACTTCTCAGGGCGTACATGTACGCCCTGAGTCCTTAAGTACCAGGACGCTAGGGCGTACATGTACGCCCTGCGTCCTTAAGAGGTTAAGGACTCGGGAATCATGACGTACCGGTACGTCATGCATCCTTAAGGGGTTAAATAGCTAGTACAGTTGAAAAAAGAAACATTTTGAACCCTTTCATTATGGGTAGCTGGGTCAATGATTCCAGTCTGACCATCAGTGTTTGCTCTGTGACTGACTTCCTTAAGTAATGTACTTAGCATCAGATTCCTCCTAATTGCTCTCAAACACTTCGCTTGTATGTCCTCCATATATAGTTGTGGGGAAGATATAATTATGCCCTACCTAAGAGTCCAACAGTACAATGATATAGAAGAAAAGTTCATACAATGATCAGTTGCAAAGGTATATGCTGTATATGCTATCTGTGTGTGCTGTGTGCAGAATCTTCAGTGTATCCTATAAGAGACACTGCAAACAGGAGGCAAGGGAAACAGGCTGATGCTATGAAGGGCTTTCATCTGACTAACCCACACTATAATTAATAGCCCAATGCAAGGTTGATGACAGCTTTTAACAGAAGCAGATTTGGTGAAAGAATCATTTATTCTAACAAGTAATGTTTCAGGAACCTCTATAGGAAGAATTTATGAAGCACTGCATGCCAGAATTTCAGAGCCACATACAGACTTGGAGTGCAAATTTGGTAGACCTATTTATGAGGTAAAACAAACACAATGAAATAGCTCTCTGCAAACACAAACAACAAAGTAAATACAATAGTGCCATACTCACTATAGAAAATTAACTAATGCTATATTATAAATGTGAGATTCTTGGCAAACACATTTCGTACAAAATCATTTGTGCTTTAGGACAGGAACCTACACTAAATACTACCTCCAGTGGTGCCATTCTTTCCTCAGGGAATGGAGGTTCCACATGTACAGTATGCTGAGCCCACTCTGTATTTTACCTCTCCTGGTGCCAAAATGCCTCCAATAAATACTAGGAGAGCAGGCTACAGCTTTATACTTGCACTAATTAAAATCAGCCAATGGGGCAGACAGGTTAATCAGGAGTGCACGACCAATGGATTCAGCCACACCTTCCATGCAAACTGCAAAGAAAAAAAGTGGGGGTTAGTCAGCATATCCCATCCCATTGGGATGCCTATTCCAGTGAAAGTATGCCTGAGGGATGCATTGGGTAAAGTTGTGAATTTTATGCGACTTTTAAAAAACCCTATACTTACGAAGTGCAATATTTTTTTCACAAAAATTCACAACTTCACCCAAGGCATCCCCAGGCATACTGTCACTGAAAAATATAAATAGCATCCTTCCTCTCCTTTTATGTTCCACTACTGATTTTGGCTTCCAAAACTGTATTAGGAAACCTGACCATATAGCCGTACCCTTACAGTACTGACCCGCCAAAGCCCACAGTGCACACCAACGCTGTGAGAGAGATGAGTCAGATGCTGCACACCTTTGGATGATGATTGAAAGCTTTCTTTCCTGTTGTGCATAGTGAAGAAAAGTGTTGCATGTGGCATCATACCCTTCTCTTTCACAGAAATGTCTCTTACTGCATGATTTGGCAGGTCAGTAATCTCGTTGGGCCTGTCACCAAACTATGCTTCCCTCCATGAAGACAGCATTTGGGAGCTGACTGGTTCCCATTAAAGGGGCTATGCAATGATTGATTTAAAAAAAGAAAATCAGGCATCATATAGTACATGAAAATACCTTTCTAACAAAGCTAGAACCAGCGCTGTACCTTACATGGGTCCAGAGATGTCCACATTCACTGCTCTAATTGCTCTGCTAGTTTATGTTCAGCCTGGCAGCTCGGGGGGCATGTCCCTTAAGCTGCAGCTCTCTCCCTGTAACTGCCACAGCTTCTAACAGAACATATGGCTGGTGGAAACTGAAGATTTAAATTGAGCATATTCAACCAGCTCAGTGAGATACATACAAAATAAAAAAAGAACAATCAGTAGGTGGTGCTATACAGATATATTTTATTGAATAGCTAAATGCTGGCTATACAAAAATTTTAATAACATCTATATACAAAACTATTCAGATCCAGGTGCTGGTTTGAATAATGTAGAATATTTTTCTTGACACAACCCCTTTAACTATCAATACAAGGCAAACATTGCTAATGGGCTTCAAGTATTATGAGTTATAGGCAAACATTACTTATTGGAAAACCAAAAATGATTGATAAAAATAAAAAAATATTATGGGGACATTTATCATAAATAAGATAGGCATAGCAGATCTGGAGATGGTTCAGTGGAGGGAAACTAAGGTAATAACTGGTGGACTACAGTACCCAGAAGGATTATCAAAATTTGGGTCATTCACTTTAGAAAAAAGACAACTGAGGGGAGATCTAATAACTATGTATAAATATATCAGGGGTCAGTACAGAGATCTCTCCCATCATCTATTTATCCCCAGGACTGTGACTGTGACGAGGGGACATCCTCTGCATCTGGAGGAAAGAAGGTTTGTACAAAAACATAGAAGAGGATTCTTTATGGCAAGAGCAGTAAGACTATGGAACTTTCTGCCTGAGGAGGTGGTGATGGTGAGTACAATAAAGGAATTCAAGAGGGGACTGGATGTATTTCTGGAGTCTAATAATATTACAGGCTATAGCTACGAGAGAGGGGTCGTTGATCCAGGGAGTTTTTTGATGAAAACATTTTCCCCTAAAATGAGTAATATTGCCTACCACCTCATGTGTGTTTTTTTTTTGCCTTCCTCTTGATCAACTTGCAGGATAACAGGCTGACCTGGATGGACAGATGTCTTTTTTTCAGCCTTACAAACTATGTAACTATGTTACTTATATTTGAAATCAATTTTCTGTGCTTTTGTGTACATTGTTAAATTTATAAAACAGCACACATTTGTTAAAGAGAACCTATCATCTTGAACCTGGAGTTTGAGCTGCAGGGAGCATGTTATAGAGCAGGAGGAGCTGAGCAGATTGATATATAGTTTTGTGGGAAAAGATTTAGTAAAACGTGTATTTCATTTATTTACTGTATATTCCTGCTCATTCTGGGCTTTAATGTCAAGAAGGCGGTCCTATCAGTGATTAACAGCTTTCCCTCTATGATTGTTTATATACAGATAGCTGTCAATCACTGATAGGGCCGCCTCCTGGACTTCAAAGCCCATAATGAACACAGCTATAAATAAATGTTTTGCGGGAGAAGATTACATTGCAATTCGATATATATCAATCTGCTGAGCACCTCCTGCTCTATAACATGCTGTTGGCAGATTACTCTGTATTTTCATGTTGACAGGTTCCCTTGAAATTTGTTTAAACCTAACAATTTTATCTAAAAATACATCTCCACCTTTCTGCACCCCCCCCCCCCCCCCACACACACACCTGGAGTGGCACTGGGACTTTTTTTTGTAACTTTTTACTTTTTTTGAAGTCCTAGTTATAAATGTGGATTGAAACTCATTAGCATAGCTAATAACACTTATATTTGACTTACTTGAGTGAATGGTGTAAAAATGGAAGAAGTCACAAAAATGTTGCACAAGTGACTTCAGGAAGTCAGAAAAGCCCTATTGAGCAGCATTTTTGAGACTTAATTCCGAAGTGCGGGGTACGATAAATCCCTAAATAATTCTCCCTATATTTCTATATCTCAGATATGAAATTGAAGATATAAGCAGCATTTACTGTTAACTGTAAAATGTAATATGATAAACTTTTATTCCTTATGTAGCTTATTTTATATAGATTGAACATAATAGTAAGAGTAATATTAGTAGTAATAACTATCTTTATCTGAACCTTCTTAAAGACAATTCTTTTATGCATTACGTTACTGTATATTTTTGCAAATATGTACTTCAAAGTATAGTATTTTCAGACAGCTTAGAATGTGTAATAAGGATTTCAGAAGGCTTTATTTTCCTGAAAATTGTTTTATGTTGGCAGAATTGCTCATAGTTTAATGTGACTCTGTAAAGTTAATATCTTTCTGTGTAAGTCCATTAGACATACTGCCATCTTCTGGCATGCACATTTTCTGTTTTCCAAAATCTTATTAATTTGCTGTACAATATTTCAAATCTGATATAGATACGTGATTTTTTTTCGTTATGTCATGAAATGTTTTACTTTCTCATGGTTCTCCACAATTTTAATTAGATAAATCAGTAGGTTTCTAACATTTTCAATTCTTTTTTTAATAAGTTAGTTCCTTTTTATCACTTAGGTAAAATATATACAAAAAGTAAACAAAGAAATAACAATAAGGGCCATTTCACACTTGCGTTTGGAAGATCCGGCATAGAGTTCCGTCGTCGGGGCTCTATGCCCGAAGAATACTGATCAGGATTATCCCCATGCATTCTGAATGGAGAGAAATACATTCAGTATGCATCAGGATGTTTTCAGTTCAGTCACTGAACGTTTTTTGGACAGAGAAAATACCGCAGCATGCTGCGGTATTCTTTCCATCCTGGGATGTGGAGCAAAACGCAAGTCAATGGGGACAGATCCGTTTTCTCTAGCACAATCTGACACAATAGAAAATGGATCCGTCCTTTCAATGGAGTTCAAAACGGATCCATTTTGGCAAAGTTAAAAAATAGTTAAAGTTAATATAAGCGGATCCGTTCAAACGGATGCATGCGGTTGTATTATCTGTAACTGAAGCGTTTCTTTCAGGCATAGAGCCCCGACGATGGAACTCTATTTCGGGTCTTCCAAACGCAAGTGTGAAAGGGGCCTAAAACAGATCGGACACTAACTAATTTATAAGGATCTGTAGATACAATACAGATAGTGTTGAGCGAACTTGTTTTTTAAGTTCTGCGTCCAAAGTTCGGGTTCGATCTATCAAAGAATCCCGTTATGGATTCCAAATTCCGTTATGGTCCATGGTAGCGGAATCCATAACGGGATTCTTTGATAACCAGAACCGGAACTTTGGACGCAGAGATTAAAACACAAGTTCGCTCAACACTAAATGCAGATATCTCAATGTTAGGCTTTTTTGCCTCTGCAATAGAGGTTCTGTTAAAAGCCTCTGTCACAGATTTCACAAAAAAATGCAAGACAAAAAGTTATGTATGATACTGCATTTTTTTTGTCTGGTAAAATAACAGTCTGCATAACTGAAACCTGATAGACCAACTTATAGAGTTATAGTCAATGAGATCTACGGGGCCCGGTTAAGTCTATCATGTGATGGATCAGGTGCTTGTTATTTTTATTGTTCTGCTCTTATAATAGAGCATAACAACATAAATCTGATCAATTGCTCACCTATACTATTGTAGTAAGGCTGAGTTTTAACATTAACCAAACTTCTTATTATGTGACAATGTATTACTGGTGGCTTAACCACCAACTGTGACATTGAACAATACTTTTTAAGAGCAGCATTGGCCATTTAATACTTACAAAGAGTCAAAAGGCACTAGAATAGTCATCAGCAGGGTTGGGTAAAGGTTTCCATGCACCCTTGGGCAACAGAGTCACATTGAACCCCCCTATGTCTCAACTCCTTTCATAAACCCAGTAGTGATGGCCCGGCAGTCATTTCGCGATTCGCGTGTTCGCAATTCGCCAAACATGCAAACATATGGCAATGTCTGCTGGCACTATATTCTTTTGCATTGCGCCAAACTTTGAAACATGACACATCCATCATCCAGGTGGGACAGGACAGCCAATTGAGACGTTTCAGCACATGGACACACCCCCACCCTACAACAGAACCCGATCTGGTAGACATTTTACATTCTTTGTTTTGCCAGTGTAGGGAGAGGTTGCTTTGTGGAGCAGGGACTGGCTGTTAGGGACACCAAACGCTAGCTAATAGGGCCACAAAAGTCCTTTTAAGGACTGGCATTGGAGTGCTATCGATAGGTGTGATATACTGAGGGGTGTGATATACTTATAATATACTTTCTAACATAGAAAGTATATTATAGTGCATTTGTATTGTGCAGCAGTTGTGTACGGTTCTTCTGCGATACTGCAGCTATATAGAGGGACAAACGCTATTGGAATAAATAAGCGCAAATGGTGTGATATACCTGTTGCCCCCCAAAAAACTGATTGATGGGTGTGATATATGTATAATATACTTTCTAGCATAGAAAGTATATGGTGCATTTGTATTGGGCAGCAGTTGTGTGATATACCTTCTTCCACAAAATATTGATTGGGGGCTTCAATATACCTGTTGCCCCAAATAAACAGGGTTATGTGATATAACTGTTGTGGCAAAAAAACATTATTGAGGGGTCTGATATACCTGTTTCCACCAAATATTGATTGAGGCCTGCGATATACCTGCCTTCACAAAATATTGATTGAGGGGTGCGATATACCTGCTTCCACAAAATATTGATTAAGGGGTTTGATATACCAACTTTCAACAAATATTGATTGAGGCCTGCGATATACCTACTTCCACAAAATATTGATTGAAGAGTGCGATATACCTGCTTCCACCAAATATTAAATGAGGCCTGCGATATACCTGTTTCCACAAAATATTGATTAAGGGGTGCGATATAGCTGCTTCCACCAAATATTGATTGAGGCCTACGATATACCTGCTTCCACAAAAAAATTATTGAAGGGTGCGATATACCTGCTTCCACAAAATACTGATTAAGGGGTTAGATATACCTGCTTCCACCAAATACTGATTGAGGGGTGCGATATACCTGCTTCCACGAAATATTGATTGAGGCCTGCAATATATCTGTTTCCACAAAATAGTGATTAAGGGGATTGATATACCTGCTTCCACCAATAATTTATTGAGGTCTATGTTATACCTGCTTCCTCAAAATACTAAATAAGGGGTTTGATATAGCTGTTTCCACCAAATATTGATCAAGGCCTGCGATTTACCTACTTCCATAAAATACTGATTAAGGGGATTGATATACCTGCTTCCACAAAATACTGATTGAGGCCTGCAATTACCTGGTTCCACAAAATACTGATTAAGCGGTTTAAAATGGCTGTTTCCACTAAATATTAATTGAGGCCTGTGATATACCTGATTCCACAAAATACTGATTAAGGGGATTGATATACCTGCTTCCACAAAATACTGATTGAGGCCTGCAATATGCCTGCTTTCCCCAAATACCAATTAAGGGATTCGATATACCTGCTGTCATAAAATACTGCTTGAGGTGTGAGATATACCTGCTTCCACCAAATACTGATTAAGGGGTTTGATACGTACTTCCACCAAATATTGAATAAGGCGTGCAATATACCTGCTTCCACCAAATATTGATTGAGGCCTGTGATATACCTGCTTTCACAAAATATTGATTAAGTGGTTTGATATACCTTTTTCGACAAAATACTGATTAAGGAGTGCGATATACCTGCTTCCACCAAATACTGATTAAGGGGTTTGATATACCTACTTCCACCCAAAATATTGATTGAAGCTTGCAATATTGCTGCTTCCAAAAAATATTGATTGAGGGGTGCGATATACCTGCTTCCACAAAAAATTGCTTGAGGTCTGCGATACAATTACCTGCTTCCACAAAATACTAATTAAAGGGTTTTATATAGCTTTTTCCACCAAATATTGATTGAGGCCTGCAATATGCATGGCTCCACAAAATACTGATTAAGGGGATTGATATACCTACTTCCACCCAAAATATTGATTGAAGCCTGCAATATAGTTGCTTCCACAAAATATTGATTGAGACCTGCGATATACCTGCTTCAACAGAATATTGATTGAGGCCTGCGATATACCTGCTTCCATAAAATATTGATTGAGGGGTGCGATATACCTGCTTCCGCCAAATATTGATTGAGGCCTTCGATATACCTGCTTCCACAAAATATTGATTGAGGGGTGCGATATACGTGCTTTCAGCAAATATTGATTGAGGCCTGCAATATAACTGCTTCCACAAAATACTGATTGAGGCCTGCGACATACCTGCTTCCACAAAATATTGATTGAGAGGTGTGATATACCTGCTTCTACCAAATATTTATTGAGGCCTGCGATATACCTTCTTCCACAAAATATTGATTGAGGCATGCAATATACCTGCTTTCACAAAATATTGATTGAGGTCTGCGATCTACCTGCTTCCACTAAATATTGATTGAGGCCTGCAATATACCTGCTTCCACAAAATATTGATTGAGGCCTGAGATATATCTGCTTCAACCAAATATTGATTGAGGTCTGCGATCTAGCTGCTTCCACTAAATATTGATTGAGGCCTGCGATATACCTGCTTCCACAAAATATTGATTGAGGCCTGACATATACCTTCTTCGACCAAATATTGATTGAGATCTGCGATATACCTGCTTCCACAATATACCGATTCAGAGGTACGATATACCTGCTTCCACCAAATATTGATTAAGTGGTTCTATATACCTGCTTCCACAAATTATTGATTAAGGGGTGTGATATAACTGTTTCCACAAAATACTAATTAAGGGGTGCGATATACCTGCTTCCACTAAAAATTGATTGAGGGATGCGATATACCTGCTACCACAAAATACTGATTAAGGTGTTACCTAAACCTGCATCCACCAAATATTGATTGAGGCCTGCGATATACCTGCTTCAACAAAATACTGATTGAGGGGTGCGATATACCTGCTTCCACCAAATATTGATTGAGGCCTGTGATATACCTGCTTCCACAAAATATTGATTGAGGGGTAAATTATACCTGCTTCCACCACATATGGACTGAGATCTGCAATATACCTGCTTCCACAAAATACTGATTCAGGCGTGCGATATACCTATTTCCACCAAATATTGATTAAGGGGTTCTATATACCTGCTTCCACAAATTATTGATTAAGGGGTGTGATATAACTGCTTCCACAAAATACTGATTAAGGGGTTTGATATCCCTGCTTCCACTTAATATTGATTGAGGCTTGCGATATACCTGCTTCCAAAAAATATTGATTGAGGGGTGCAATATACCTGCTTCCACCAAATATTGATTGAGGCCTGTGATATACCTGATTCCACAAAATATTGATTGAGGGGTGCGATATACCTGCTACCACCAAATATTGATTGAGGCCTGCGATATACCTGCTTCCACTAAAGATTATTTGAGGGGTGCGATATACGTGCTTCCACCAAATATTGATTGAGGCCTGCGATATACCTGCTTCCACAAAATACTGATTTAGGGGTGCGATATAACTGCTTCTACAAAATACTGATTAAGGGGTATGATATATCTGCTTCCACAAAATACTGATTGAGGGGTGCGATATACCTGCTTCCACCAAATATTGATTAAGGGGTTCTATATACCTGCTATTTAAAAATACTGATTGAGGGGTGGGATATAATTGCTTTCACAAAATAATGGTTAAGGGGTTTGATATAGCTGTTTCCATCAAATATTGATTTAGGCCTGCGAAACACCTGTTTCTATAAAATACTGATTAAGTGGATCGATATACCTGCTTCCACCAAAAATTGATTGAGGCCTGCAATTACCTGGTTCCACAAAATACTGATTAAGGTGTTTGATATAGCTGTCTTCACCAAATATTGAATGAGGCCTGCGATATACCTGCTTCCACAAAATACTGATTAAGGGGATTGATATACCTGCTTCCACAACATACTGATTAAGGTCTGCAATATGCCTGCTTTCTCCAAATACTGATTACGCGGTTTGATATACCTGCTTAAACAAGATAAAGATTAAATGATTTGATATACCTACTTTCATAAAATACTGCTTAAGGGGTGTGATATACCTACTTACAACAAACACTGAATAAGGGGTTTGATATAACTGCTCCCATCAAATATTGATTGAGGCCTGTGATATACCTGCTTTCACAAAATATTGATTGAAGGGTGAGAAGTACCTGCTTGCACTAAAAATTGATTGAGGCATGCGATATACCTGCTTCCACAAAATATTGATTGAGGGGTGCGATATACCTGCTTCCAAAAAATACTGATTATGGTGTTACCTAAACCTGCATCCACCAAATTTTGATTGAGGCCTGCGATATACCTGCTTCAACAAAATACTGATTGAGGGGTGCGATATACCTGCTTCAACAAAATATTGCTTGAGGCCTGCGATATACCTGCTTCCACCTAATATTGATTGAGGCCTGTGATATACCTGCTTTCACAAAATTTTGATTGAGGGGTACATTATACCTGCTTCCACCACATATGGATTGAGATCTGCGATACACCTGCTTCCACAAAATACTGATTCAGGGGTGCGATATACCTGCTTCACCAAATATTGATTACGGGGTTCTATATACCAGCTTCCCCAAATTATTGATTAAGGGGTGTGATATAACTGCTTCCACCAAATATTGATTGAGGCCTGCGATATATACCTGCTTCCAAAAAATATTGATTGAGGGGTGTGATATATAGTCCTCCTCCTACTCCATCCTGCGTCTCCTCTTCGGCTGACTCCTTCTTTTCCACAGCTACCGCCTCTTCCGCTGTGCCCCCTCCCCCCCAAGCTCCCCAAAACCTATTCGACGTCCCAGGTGAGATATTGCCATGCTGTTCTGCGGCTGTTGTGCCTGGAAGCCAGTTTGACAGTTGGTAAAGTGGTGTGCGTCAATGGTGCCAATCTACTAAGCGCACTGAAACATTAAAATGATACACTTGGCGTACACACGTCCTGAACTTAGTCGTGCAGCAGTTTGTTGCCAAATACCCTGGGGTCCAGGACATCTTGCGGCAGGCCAGAAAAATCTCTGGCCATTTTAGAAGATCTTACACGGCCATGGCTCATCTTGCTGATGTTCCACGGCGACACCACCTGCCCGTCAGACGACTGATTTGTGACAGCCCGACGCGCTGAAACTCATTTTTCATATTATTTATTTGATTGCGAAAATCGGCAATGTAATATATTTGCGATAAAAATTTGTGATTAGAATATTGCTGATCAACACTAAGGGGTAGGCAACTTTCCTATTGGTTGATAGGGATGTTGCTAAGTGCCGATATTCGCAATATATTCCTGATAAATTCGCGATTAGAATATTCGCGATCAACACTATTCGCGAATACGAATATATAGCACTAAATTCGAAATATTCCCAAATTCTCAAAGTGCCGATATTCGAGATCATCGGTGACATTGTACCTTACGCCTTCTTTCTGGAGCATGCATTCGTCAAGCCGTCGAGGAGCAGGAGCTGGAAGATGAGGAAGTCGCAATGCTGAATGAATTCCCAGGGGGGGCTACTCCATCTGAGACAAGTCAGCAGGAGTCTGAAGAGGAGGAGGAGGAGTATGGTGGCTTGGGAGAAGAGGAGGAGGAGGAGGAGCAAGAAGAGATTGCTTTGAGGGGGACTTTTCGGGGATTCCTGGTGTTGTCCATGACTGGGGGGAGGAGACCGAGGACGAAATTCTCCTGGGCGATGAGCAGGAGCCTGGGAGCTCCATCGCTTCCAATTTAGTGCAAATGGGGGCCTTCATGCTCCAGTGTTTGAAGAGGGACCCCCGTATAAAAAGCATAAATGGCAAGGACCAGTACTGGGTGGCAACGTACTTAGACCCCCGTTACAAACACAAAAATAGCGGATATGTTACCAGCATCATGGAGGGCTGGCAGAATGCAGCATTTCCAGGTCTTGCTGCGAGAGATGCTGCATTCTGCTGTTGCAGTCGCTGGCAGAGGAATTTACGTCCACAACGAAACAGGTGCGGGTACCAATCCTACCGCGCCTGCAAGAAGAGGGCGGTTTAAAGATGTCTTGGCTCTTGGTCACTTTGGATATGAGATCATTCTTGCAGTGAACCCATCGACAGCCACCCTCCGGATCCAGCCTCAGGCAACACCTAGACCGACAGGTTTCCGACTATATCGGGTTAACGGTCAATGTGGATGCTCTGGGAAGCGAGGAACCCCTGGACTACTGGGTGTGCAGGCTTGACCTGTGGCCAGAGCTGGCACAATTTGCCATGGAACTCTTGGTTTTCCCCTTGTCGAGTGTCCTGTCCGAAAGTACGTTCAGCGCAGCAGGGGGGATCGTGACCGATAAGTGCACTCACCTAGCTCACGACAGTGTGGACTACCTCACATTTCTAAAAATGAATTAGGCATGGATCTTGAAGGAATTCAAGACCTCTGACGACCACATGTAATTGAATTTCCTCATGCCAGCCCACACATATCCGCCACCACCCAGAACAAAGAATGGTCCTTGTCTTATGTATATACAGTGGCATAAAACACCTTTTCTATCAGGTGAATGCCTCATTTTTGGGGCCTGTACTGGCCTACAGTAAAAATTTTTAGCCGGTAACCGCCTAATGTACCTCCGGCCACATAATCACAAGTTCTTTTCTGTCAGGTGAATGCCTAATTTTGGGGCCTGTACTCCAGAATCCTACAGTAAAATTTTTAGCCGGTGACCGCCTCATGTACCTCCAGCTACATAATCACAAGTTCTTTTCTGTCAGGTGAATGACTACTTTTTGGGGCCTATACTGGACTACAGTGAAATTTTTAGCCAGTGACTGCCTCATGTACCTCCGGCCACATAGTCACAAGTTCTTTTCTGTCAGGTGAATGCTTAATTTTTGGCGCCTGTACTCCAGTGGCATACAGTAAAATTGTTATCCAGTAACCACCTAATGTACCTGCAGCCACATAATCACTTGTTCTTTTTGTCAGATGAATGCCTCATTTTTGGGGCCTGTACTCCAGTGGCCTACAGTAAAATTGTTATCCAGTGATGGTGAATGCCTAATCTTTGGGGCCTGAACTGGCCTACAGTAAATTTTTTAGCCAGTGACAGCCTAATGTACCTCCAGACACATAATCACAAGTTATTTTCTGTCAGGTGACTGCCTAATTTTTGGGGTTTGTACTCCCGTTGCCTAAAATAAAAATTTTCTATGCTCCAGCAGGGCATATTTTTGACAGTTTCCCTTTAAGATGCATAAAAATGGCCCCTTATTAAAATACTTATTTTTAGGGGGATTTTTTTGCCATTGATCCCCCTCTGGTATGTCACTGTCCATGTTGTAGGGCTATTTGTGCACTTCTAGTAAGTATTTGGTGGCTGCAAAATGACCTAAAGGTTTTTCAGGTTCGCCTGCCATTAAAGTCAATAGGGCCTGCCGCAAACGTGCGTTTTGCGAACATTTGATCGCGAACGCGCGAACGCGAAACGTCCCATTTAATGTTTGTCCATCATGTTTTGCTGCATGTCTTGTACAATTGATAATAATCTCATTTTACCAAATAGCGCAAAAAAACAAAAAGTGCCCACATGCAATTGAAAGAGGCAGCTAGCTGTATGATGCAAAGTTTGTAATATAACACTTTTATTGCTAGAAAATGTATCCACTGTTGTTTGTGTATTACAAAATGTGATTTAGTGTGAATGTTTTGACACTGTTACTTTTAATAACTTTACTGAAAATATGGCTTTTAAAGATAGAAACAGTACAATATTATCTGATAGCCCCGGAACAGATGTTTTTTTATTACTGAAACTACAATTTAAACATTATATTAGTAGTAGCACATACAATTGTAAAATAAATGCCTTTTACATGCCACACTGGCATAATTAGTCTCTGCACCATACAAAAACACATTTTTGCCAGTAATGCTGTACTGTTTGTGTGTGGCATGTCTACAATGACAGTTTTCTTCTATTATTCCATATAGGCAATCCCATCCATTCAAAGGATTTTCATTCAAGCTTCCATGATTAATATTTTCCCATAGAATCCTGTAATCTTGAATGCTGGATTGTTAACAAGATGGATTTACTATATAAACATTGCATTATTACAAGCCTGCAAGAAGTTATTGCTTTTAGCCTACACTACATGGCCTTTTATCACCAAAATCTCTAGCAATTTTAAACCAAAATGAAGAAGCGCACCGCAAATACATAATAGCAGACCCATATAATTTCACATAATAAAAGAGAATCGGTTGTGTCTTTGTTGTTCCCACTTCACAGGTAGAGTAATTTATACAATATATTCACCACAATGTTAATAACCTTGTAGAAATCAATGTCAAATACATGCACAGATCTCCTGCCATATTATTGTTTTACATGATTGATGTTCCTGATATATGGGTAACTGTTGGATGAGCACACGTAAGGGGGGCCTCAAAGAGTATGTTATTTTCATTGTTTGTAAATGCTTGCAGAAAGCACTATGTATTTCAAGTGTTGTACATCAATTATTATGCAATATTTGGAGCATTATTTTAGTGTTTTTATGTCTAAAGTCCTGTAGAGAAGCCTATGAGTGAAATGCCAAAAAAAGACCATGCCCAAGTTAAAAAAAAAGAAGCTATGAAAAATTCAATAAAATAATGTATGTGAATCAAGGGTTTAAATTCTTACAGAATTTATTTTTTTTCGGCCCTAGTGTAATACCCCGGAGTGGTATTACCATTTCTGCACTCCACTACTGTCTTTAAAAGAGGACCTTTTATGGGTCCAGACATTATGAAATAACTAGCAGGTTATGTAGGGCACTGTGCACAGATGTAATATTGCCAACTAGTTTGTCTGGGCGCCACTCCGTTCGCCCGCTGTGCCCGCCTGCAATTTTCCTGGCTGGTATACTAATGAATAGTATCGGTACAGGGAGGAGGAGACTGCCCTGTTTCTCGTCTCTTCTCTCTGGCTGTAGCGTTGTCCAATCACTGCAGAGAGCGTCAGAGCCAAGGAGAAGGTGAGTCTTTTTTTTCTCCCTGTACGGGAGAAGGAGATGGCCATTGAGAAACAGGGCAGTCTCCTCCTCACTGTACCAATGCTATTCATTAGTGTACCAGCAGGGAAAACTGCAGGCGGCATAGCGGGCGAACGGAGTAACGCCCAGACAAACTAGTAAGCAATATTACATCTGTGCACAGTGCCCTAAATTACCTACTATTTATTTCAAAATATCTGGACCCATGAAAGATTCTCTTTAATGGCTAACATAAATGCCATATGTGTATTTATTTCCAGGTCCTTCACAATATTATATTATATATTTATAATCTTGCTATGCAACTGTTTTGGTCATGTAATATGCCTGGCTCACCAGAACAGCATATATGACAGAGCTATCCTTAGACAGAATGTAACTCACCATTCCATTCTCTCCCCTTTGGGCAGAAGCGGACCAGTCCTGCTTTCTACCAGAAGGGAGGGGTTGCAGTTCTAGTTTTTTCCAGTTTTAGACTCCATAGTGGAGCTGGGAAGACCTGAAAGAAGTAGAAGGGGAAAGTGTTCTCACCGCTGCAGCAGGAGTCTCTCCAAAGTAAAGTAACTCATAGAGCACCCTGACTCCTTGCTAAGGAGGGGGACAACAGCCAAAGGCACCCCATTCCAGGGATACAAGAACCGACCAAAAGTTCAGTAACCAGACCCACTACTTGTTCTCAGATCCTCTCAGGTGTTGTACCTTTAGTACCACTCACCTCTACTGCTAGCTTGCTACATGCAGGAATGTTGTTGGATATGATTTTACCTGAAGCTCCTGTTTCAGCCTCAGACACTCCTACTTCTAAATATGTGGCTTGCCAGCACTTTTTATTTAATTTAGTTTGCAAGCACAGCGGTGGTCATGCTTGCACACTATTGGAGAATGTGCCAGCCTCTCTGGTGGCTGGGATTGTGGGAGCTCACATAGGCTAGTGCTTTTTTCTATAGTATGCAAGCATGGCCAAAGCTGCTGGATTGCAGGGTGGTCGTAACCATGGAAACAAGCTGTGTATAATGTGATGGAAAAATGAATCCAGCCGACAAAGGAAGCAATATGGATAACCACAATGCCTTAGTAAGTGCCTTGTAATAACTTTCTCTACATAATAAATGCAATTTGTTGAAGTAAATCAACCCCTTGTCATAAATAAGGTCTTGTTGAATCTAGTAGGTACTTCTCAATGAAAATAATACAAGTGGTCTCTAGATGTAGGATAATGTTAGTGTTGTTTCCAACACATATATTTACAGTGCATAAATTAATTAAACCACCTGGGTTTACAGTGCATTACATTACATTTACATTGCATTACACTATTGTGGCTTACCTACAATGTCCATCACATACTGCCAAAGGCATTTGACTCCCCCAGAGTAGAGATTTGCCATTGCAGACTACCGGTGACATTTCCCACAAATCTACAGCTATGTCCAGGGCCTTCTTTTGTGGCACCACAGCTGTTATTTTCCAGCAGTATAAGGCCTCTTGCACACGAACGTGTGAGGCCCGTGCCCGTGCTGCGGGCCGCAAATTGCGTCCCGCAATGCACAGACACCATTCCGTGGCCATTCCGTGGCCATTCATTATAATGGGTTCGCAAATCTGGAGATGTGGAGTGGTGCAGAATGGAATGACGGAATGGAACACTACGGAAGCACTATGGAGTGCTGCTGTGGTGTTCTGTTCCCTACTTCCGTCCCGCAAAAAGATAGAACATGTCCTTTCTTTTTGTGGAACGGGCAGATCGCGGACCCATTCAAGTGAATGGCTCCGCGATCCGCTGCGGCTGCCGCATGGTCGGTGACAGTGCATTGCGGGCCTCAATTTGCGGCCCGCAGCACGGGCACAGTGCGCACACATTCGTGTGCAAGAGGCCTAAGACTAGTTATGTCCCGAACATAGCTTGTTCGCGTTCGCTGAGGCAGGCAAACAAATGCGATGTTCAGTCTGCCCCCTGTACATCATCATTGAGCAAACTTTGACCCTGTACATCACAGTAAGCAGATACATTCCAGCCAATCAGCACCCTCCCACCTCCTATAAAAACGGCAGCGATTTTAGATTTAGTCTGAAGCTGCAGTGTGTTAGTGAGAGCATGGTGAGTGAAGCTGCTGCTGCTGTGCTGATGAATTCATAGGGAAAGCGTTAGCTAGGCCAGTATTCTGTGTCCACAAACTCATCTGCTGTAAGGACAGCGTCACAGCACCCCAAAAAGCCCTTTTTAGGGCTGCTACATTAGTCTGCTTTTATTTTTTTTTCTCCATATATATATATATTGCAGTTGCCTGGCCTGCCCATGTGTGAGAGGCTGCAGGACCACAGACTGTAGTGGGCCCACTGCCTGTGCCCACCACTCATACTGTGTGGCACAAGACTTTGCATAAAAAAAAGGCATTTCATTTTTACACTTTAATATAATTTCAGTTGCCGGAAAAGGATGCAGCAGTTCCTAACAAGTTAAAAAGTAAGATATACACAGCGTATAAGGGTGATGTCAGAGCACAACGGGAATCTAACAGGGGAAGAGGTGAAAGTAATCCTCCTCCTACCACGACCACGCCGGCAAGGACAGGACACATTACAGACGTGTTGTTGATGGAGGACATGCGGAGATTTTTAAGTCCTACGCATCGCCACAGCCCTTCGGGGTCCACCCTCAGAGAACGACTCGACCGACAGGTTGCAGACTACCTCGCCATAACAGCAGATATCGACACTCTGAGGACTGATGAACCCCTTGCCTACTGGGTGTGCAGGCTTGACCTGTGGCCTGAGCTATCCCAATTTGCGATAGAACTTCTGGCCTGGCCCGCTTCAAGTGTCCTGGCAGAAAGGACCTTCAGCACAGCAGGAGGTATTGTCACTGACAAGAGAAGTCGCCTAGGTCAAAAAAGTCTAGATTACCTCACCTTTATTAAGATGAATGAGGTGTGGATACCGAAGGGACTGAGAGTGGGGGATACATTTGAATAAAAATGGCCTGATGAGATACCTTGGGCTGCTGTTTTCAATCTCTGCATGCCGGATGACTTGCGTAACTTCTCCTCCACCAACTAGGGTTCAAGCCCCAATGTTTTAGTACACTTTCTGCCTGGAAAACATCAATTTTTCCGGCCGCTGCTACAGCAGCGGCTGCAACAATATCTAATTTTTAAGGCATGTGTACATGCCTAATTTTTCTGGCCTCTGGTGCTGCACTGTGGCTGCAAAACAAAACTAAAAAAAAGGCACATAGTTGGTGTCAATTCCCCTTCGTGATCGTAACCTTGTTGTGGTAAAGGGGCTTGCGTATCACAATAAAGCGATCACCTCTATGAGTGTGTTGGCAATGTTGGCACATCCCAGATGATAAGGTCGTTGCTTCATTGTGAACAGACCAAAAGCGATCGGCTGGATAATGTTTCATAGAAAAAACATTAATTTTCTTTGTGATCATCTAAGGTGATCATTAAAGCCTACTAGGCCAACAATGGGCCCACAATGCTGAATCATTGTTTTCTGGGTCACTTAACTGTCACTGAACTACCTCAGCACGACCATAGGCTTTGAAAAACCGCCATCGCCTTCAATCTGCCAAGCGTGCGCACGAGCACAGTCATCACTGCTCCAAGATTGACGCATAGAAGAATAAAATTTATGTAATGAGTGTGTCAGCTACTGACAACTCTTTGCGGTTATCTAAAATCTATTTGATACACGTCCCCTGATAGGGGACGTACCAGGGATCAATCTGATTGGAATAGTTCTACTTAACACACCACTCATATAGGGTGACACAGTACATTGCACGGCGCACACGCAGTGCCCCAAATTGGTAGTAAGAGGACCAACCAAGCTTCTTTTTCCATCTCCCGATTCCTAAAATATATTCGATACACGTACCCTGATAGGGAACGTAACAGGGATTAAACTGATAAGAATAGTACTAAGTAACACACCACTCATATAGGGTGGCACAGTATATTGCACGGCACACGTGCAGTGCCCCAAATTGGAAGTAAGAGGACCGACCAAGCTTCTTTTTCCATCTCCCGATTCCTAAAATCTATTTGATACATGTCCCTAAACTGATAAAAATTGTACTACTGATTACTGAACACACCACTCATATAGGGTGGCACAGTACATTGCGCGAGGAAGAGACCTTCAATGACATCACCGGGACATGGCTAGCTTGGTATCCAACCTTGCACAAATGGGGAGTTTTCGGTTGTGCAAATGGACTGTTTGCGGTGCGTTAAATGGGGAGTTTGGTCTGTCACTGTAAACTGGCGTAACCCTTACACTACCTGATCGATACAACATCATACCTGATCGTATACACACACTAGATGTATTAAAGCACGTTATTCCAAACAATTTAGGAATGTTAGGTAATTTATGCCCTTTATGGATTAAAACCCGACTCTGCGTCCACTACGTAATTTTCCATGGGAGTTTTGCCATGGATCCCCCTCCGGCATGCCACAGTCCATGTGTTAGTCCCCTTGAAACAACTTTTCCATCACTACTGTGGCCAGAAAGAGTCCCTGTGGGTTTTAAAATTCGCCTGCCTTTTGAAGTCTATGGAGGTTCGCCCGGTTCGCCAGTTCGCAAACATTTGCGGAAGTTTGCGTTCGCCGTTCGCGAACGGAAAATGTTATGTTTGCGACATCTCTACCTAAGACCCACATAGCAGATATGTAATACAGTACATTACACATTCAACATGTTACATGCTGGCCTTAATCTCTCCCCCACTGGTGTAGGATTATTAAGAGGTACATGCCTCTTAATAATTATGTCATATCTTTACAGGTATATGTGCAAGAAATTAAATCTATGCCAGTTAAGGGCTGGGGTAGATTCCAAGTAAAATATTACTCTTCTTTCTGCCATAAATGTGATAAGTGTGCAAAGCAGGTTAGGCAGAGTACCTGCACCACTCATTCTCCACACCCACATTTTTGTAAATAGGCAAACATGGGAAAAAACCCTCAAAAAAATCAACACATTTTTGTGCAAGTGGGGGTTGTTCAAACATTTGTGAGACCAGAAAACTGGCATAGGGGAATGATAAATCTTCCTCATAGACAGCTTTTTTTTTATTTTATTTTTTTCATTTTCTTATGTGTTCATGTGTTACTTTAAAGTCTTTAGTGAGGAAATGTGTCTAACTAAGTATCTGAGCTCCTTCATACCCCAGCCATTTTCTCTTGAATCAGGCAATTCCTCATCTCATTTCCTAGGTGATAAGCCAGCGCAAGAAGCCTCTTATATTGCAGATGACCACTAAGGGTGAATCTAGTCACACTGAGCAATTCTTTGCTCTTTCCTCTTTTCAGGTCAAGTGTGATTCACCATATAATATGGAACTGGTTGCAGTTTCTTCCACATCATACACACAAGCACAGTTGGGCTCAGAAGCTGCTACATTACCTTGGAGTGGCATCTCAATATTGAGAACCCAATCACTGAAAAACTCCAGGAGGTCGGAGGCAAAGCCTCCTCCCCCATAGACATTCTCCTTTAAAACCTTCATGGAGTAAAATGGGGAACAAGCAGCTTTCATAAGAAAGATATGGAGGCCTTACAGAAGGATAAATACCATGTTGTCAGCAGGGTGGCTGAAATTGATGAAACACAGGAAAGGGCCGTGGATGTCCTAGAATCTGATAGATAGATGTAGAGTCCAGACCCATTCTTTCAAATCTCAAAGATCCTTCCTCATTTGGATAATATTTAAAACTGTCTTCTGTATCCTCAGTGAGGATATTGAACAAAGGCCTTTCTATAATCTTCCACAACGACCACTCGCACAACCAATTCAAATTAACAGAATTCATACGGCTCTAAGGTCTAAGACAAAGTAGATAGTACTCTTAACTCAAATTTTTTAACTCCTTATAGTAACAAAAGCCATTGAAGTATCTTATCTAAAGCCAGGGAATGCTCCTCTTTCATGACATTGCCTGATTTGCCCAAACGCATTCTTTAATTATGTTACCTGTCTTTGTGCCGGCATGCCTCCAATGAATTCAGGGTTAGTAGACTACACCTTTCCCTGAATTCATTGAAGGCCTGCCAGCACAGAGAGAGATAACGTACAGAGCAGGCACAGTATACATTTGTAGCCTGCTCTCCCTAAATTAATTTGAGACCGGTTGGCAGAGAGAGGTTTAAAATAGAGTAGGTTACCATCCAGAAAGAGCTCTCCTTATCATAGCAGATGGTCACATATCATTTTAATCAAAATATATTTACTAAGTACCTCATATTCATTTATATAAAGTAGTAAATATAGTATTAGCTTATACATTCTATGTTTTAAAAGTGCTCTTGTATTGTGCTTGCTTTTACTTTTGTGGTTTCAGCCATGGCGATGCACACCTGACATTTACAGGCTAGGGAAGCACTAAAGGCTGCCCATTAATGTCAGTGATGTCAACGGGCTTACTGCTAGGCAGAAGCCTCCTCCTAGCTTTCCCCATGGAGAGCCCGGTACGTCACCGGGTCTCCCAAAAAACCAAAAACCTTTGCCTGCGAGATTCAGCGCGGGGCAAGAGAAAGCTGCCTGGGTGAAAATGGGGGTATGTCCGGGTTCAGAGCTGAACCTGGACAAGATTTAACCCCTTTAATCTTTATAGTGCTGTACAATGATGCAGTTTAAGGATTCCTTCACACATACTACACGTTTCTTGCACTTTTTTGTGGTAAAAACAGCATGCTTATTTTTAATATTTCTGCTTTTGGCAGAGTTTTGGGACTTTTTCAGCTTTTTTTTTGGCTAGTATACTTTACAAAGGCATTTTTCAATTTCCACTGAGATCTAAGGCTACTTTCATACTTGTGTTGGTGCGGATCCGTCTGTTTATTTGCACAGACAGATCCGCAGCTATAATGCAAACGTTTGTATCCATTCAGAACGGACCCGTTTTCATTAGCTTTCAAGAAAAATGTCAAAGTCAAAACGGATCCGTTTTGAATTACATTGAAAGTCAATGGGGGACGGATCCGTTTTCAAATGCACCATATTGTGTCAACGAATACGGATCCGTCCCCATTGACTTACAATGTAAGTCAAAACGGATCCGTTCAACTTCGCATCGTCAAACGGACACCAAAATGCTGCAAGCTGCATTTTGGATTCCGCCTTCAGAGCGGAATAGAGGCGGAACGGAGCCAAACTGATGCATTCTGAATAGATCCTTATCCATTCAGAATGCATTGGGGCTGAACTGATCCGTTTTGGACCGTTTGTGAGAGCCCTGAAACCGATCTCACAAACGGAATCCAAAACGCCAGTGTGAAAGTACCTTAAACTAAATGAAAAATGTCTGAAAAAAAGCCATAAGTAAAGCATGTTTTGTTAAAAATGCACAAACACAATGCAAAATATTATGTTTATTTGTAGTGAATTTCATAATTCATGATAAATGTTTAAAGGGTTTTCGAGCCACATATTTATTTTTAAACCCTCCACCCCCAATCTGGGGACCTGTATGGCTCTTAGGGTTCATTGCTATCTTTTCTGGACTTCCAAACCCACAGATAAATATCAGATGGGAGTGACGTGCCACTTGGGAGAAATGTCACTGGGTACAGCGATGCACATGACCCCTGTTTACCTGCTGTAATGGAAGACAGGAGAAGATAGCGGAGGTACCAAGGACCTGGAACCGAGTGTCAGGGAAAAGGTAAGTATGCTTTACCCAAAAGGTGCCAGAGGATGGGTGAGGGGTTTAAAAATTGATATGGGGCTGGAAAAACTCCTTCACAGCAATATCTGAATGCATAAAAAAGGCAAAAACATACAAAATGTACTGAATAATATTTTATCATATACAAACCAGTAGAATGAGCTAAAAATATTTCTATTGAGCTGTCAAATACAGAATATGGTTGGAAAACACTGTCAGGTACTTCTGTAAAGCCAGTTTAGAGCCTCAGCAGAGATATAGCCATTGGCAATAACAGTGTCTATACAGTGTCAGAAGAAAACATTGGTCTGTGTGTATTAGGAGCTGAGACTGAAATGCAGCATAGATTCTTCTAACAAGTTCTTCTAAAATTTCTTTCCAGCGCATGGCAAAAACTGCTGAGTCATATCTCTACTATCTCTCATCCTGTGTTTGATATGCCACCACTAGAGGGAGCTCTACAATAATTCTGTACACTATATGAGAGTTTCTCATATTCTGTAGAAGAATTGCAAAGCCTATAACATCTTAATTCATAATGAGACAGCTTAGTATTTGAAAATAACTCCAAAATAAAGTCAAGAATTGCACAATCTTAGGAATGTAATGAGTACAGTTTACAGCCTAATTCCTTGGAAAGGGTGGGGCGGAACCGGAAGCCGAGCCGTGTGGAAGCGATTCTAGCTGGCTCCATATCAGTAAATACCATCGAGAGCCATCCATCGTCCCGAGGCTTGGTATCGCTACAAAAACCTGACATCTTGTCTGCAAGCACTCGCCGACACAGTTTGAGACGTCCTGGACGTCTCTATCACATCTAGAGGCGAATATATTTCTAAGGCCTACTGCGCCTGCCACGCCGCGGCCTGTAGTAGAGACGGGAGAGCGGCGGGCAGTAACCTGTTCTGATTACAGCCACAAGACCAGTGTACCTACCGGGGATACCGACAGCAGTGCTGCGTCTCCTGGATCCGGCAGTTCATCTCTCCAAGACAGCTGCTCGTGCCTTTTTACAGTGGATCTGCCGCACGGATCCGGGGGCACCCACGACCATACCTCACTAAGGGGACACCGAACTGTGAGTAACAGGCTTAGCCTAGATATACTCGGCTGCAGAGATCGCTGATATCTGCCCTGGGCCCCCCCACAAACACGGCGTAGTCAATGCAATCTGACCGGACCCTGGGGTCCCCCCCTACATATCCTCTGACTGTCTATAGGGGGCCTGCAAAACTCCAATTTTTCAGGACCTGCATTGTTGCAGGTCTATATATATGCTTACCTCTTTAAGGAGCCTGTCAGCAAATTAGTTGCTTAAAGCAACAATTTTTCAGGACTGCAATATTGGTCTGCCGCAGTTTCATTTTGATACTGGAGATTCTACACTAATGTACACTTGAATACACCGATGGGGTGCACCTCACGCCACCTTTATTTCTAAGATATATATTACTGGAACCATATTATTGAAGCCTACCATGGGCAAATCAAGTAAAACAGACATCCTTGCTACCCCAAAGCAGAAAACATCACAGCAGGATATGGAGAGATTTCTGAGCAAAAATCCTTCTCAACACAAATCTAAACCTCCAATGTCGACAGCTGGCTCCCTGGGTCCAGACAATTTGGAATACTCGGATGCAGAAAGTATGGAGAGTGAACAACCTCCCACTAGAGATGCTTAGCTGACTACCTCTTGCAAGACCTTGCAAAAGATCATAGAGACCGCTCTACAACCGGTCTTAGCTGACCTGTCTGACATTAAGCAAGTTATAAGGGAAATTGGAGGAATAGTGGAACACCTTGAAGAAAATCAAACCGCTTTACTATCATTTGGAGAGGCCACGGCACTGCAGACGTGCCAAGATAGGATGAATAACCTCCTCACTTATACTGAGGATCAAGACAACAGGGGACATAGGAATAACTTAAGGATTAAAGGGGTCCCTGAATCCCTAGCGGACTCTAATGTGCTAGAGGTCACTTATTCCATTTTGAGACCACTCCTACAACCAGAGATAGCTCAATAACTCACCCTGAAAAGAGCCCATAGGGCACTGAGGCCCAAACCCAAAGAGGGCGACCCGCCAAGGGACATTGTATGTAAAATCTTCCTCTCACACTACAAGGATGCTCTCCTAAAAGCTGCCAGGGAAGCAAAAGAGATCGTGTTTGAAGGTGCAAAAATTTCTCTTTTCCAAGACATCTCAGCAGTCACGTTAAATAAAAGAAGACAGCTCAAACCAGTCACCGACTATCTCCGAGCAAAGGGCATTAGATACAGGTAGCTATTTCCATTTGGTATCTCCTTTATGCTACAGGGGTCGACTAGGTACATCAAAAGACCCGAGGACTTACTGCTTGTTTGTGAAGCAATTGGCCTTCCTTCCTCTGAGATCCTGTCCTGGCTTCAGATCACGGACATTGCGGATCTCCCTACACTTCCAGAGGCGATCCCGTGGAGCCGCTCTAAAAATCAGCAGTCACATAAGAGGCACCCGACATATGTAGACTGATCATACTACTCACGCTCAAGCGCCTGAGACCTAATGTCTGTGGCCAGATGGGCCCGATGTGATTCCTGTTTTAGGTTTTAGTTCTTGCTGATCTCACAGAATGTTGTTGGCAGATCATGGGACTACTTGGGTGCTCTGGCGGGGTCCCCTAGAGAGCATTTTGCTCATTTGTTCTTCTACTGTTATAGATACCCTTCCCTGGGGTTCCGCGCTGGCACACCTAGGAAAGTACCCATACCAACTATATGTTTATTGGTTCCAGCACAAACAATAGATTCCTACCGTAGGCTTTATGGTCATGTGGCGGGGGCTGCACCCTCACTACAGTGTGCCCCTACATTTGTGTTTCACAAAAGTTGTGTCTTTTAGGTACACTACTAGGTATTAACTAATTTGATTCTTTTCCTTTTACTGTTCTAATTAAGCGATTACTCATTTCTTCTTCCTATGGTTCCGATCCAATGTGTGGCATGGAATGCACGGGGTCTAAATTCACCTCAGAAGTGATCACGGATCTTTCAACACCTCCACTTACTTAAGGCGGATGTGGAAATTCTGCAGGAATCCCATTTCAAGCTAGGTAAGACTCCAAATCTCCCCCTTAACCTCTTGCCGACCGCCTCACGCAGGATTGCGTCCTGCGGGCGGTCGGTCTGTTCCTCCTTGACGCGCCCGCGCGTCATCTCGCGAGAGGCGAGATTTCCTGTGAACGCGCGCGCGTGCGCGCGTTCACAGGATCACGTCGAGGACAAGGTAAGCTACAGCCTGCCAGCGCTGATCGTGCGCTGGCAGGCTGTAGAAGATTAAAAATGGCATATCAGGCGCTGTTTTGTTAACAGCGTCTGATATGCTTGCTGATCGTTCCTTTGGTGGTCCCTTTGCTTGGGACCACCAAAGAAACTTTATAAGTGCACCAAAACACCACACAGACCCCCACCCACCCATCCACCCCACCCCCACCCCCCACCCCGTCACTGATTAACCCCTGATTAACCCCTGATTAACCCCCGATCACCCCATGTCACCCCCTGACACTAATTACCCCACTGTAAGGCTCATTCAGACGTCTGTATGTGTTTTGCGGATCCATGGATCCACGGATCCGCAAAACACGGACACCAACAATGTGCTTTCCGCATTTTGCGGATCCGCACATTGCCAGAACTATATAGAAAATGCCTTTTCTTGTCCGCAGTGCGGACAAGAATAGGACATGCTCTATCTTTTGCGGAGCTGCGGCCGGATGCTTGGGGGCCGAAACCCGGAAGTTTGCGGCCGCAGCTCCGCAAATGCTGATGCGGCGGCGCATAGTGTGCTCTCCGCATCACCGCCAGCCCCATTCACACTGAATGGGTCGCATCTATTCCGCAGAATTGCGGAATAGATGCGGACATTTTTACGGACGTGTGAATGGGGCCTTACTACTTTTTTGCACATTTTTGGCAGAGATTTATTCATCCACATTGATCGATGCGAATGAGGAAATCTGTGCAGTTTTGTTTTTGCACATTTTTGGGCAGAGATTTTTTCATCCACATTGATTGATGCGAATGAAAAAATCTGTGCCGTTCATTTTTTCTTTTTCAGCGCAGAGACTGAACGGGAAAAAAATCTCATTACCCGTATGCTCAATATACGGAGAATCGCAGAAACTCCTAATGCTGGCCATACGTGTAATGATTGCGGAAACCCTAAAATGCCAGGGCAGTACAAAACCCCACATGTGACCCCATTTTAGAAAGAAGACACCCTAAGGTATTCCGTGAGGGGTATGGTGAGTTCATGCAAAATTTTATTTTTGTCACAAGTTAGTGAAATATGAGACTGTAAAAAAAAAAAAAATCAATTTCCGCTAACTTGTGCCAAATTTTTTTTCTGTGAACTCGCCATGCCCCTCACAGAATACCTTGGGGTGTCTTCTTTCCACAATGGGGTCACATGTGGGGTATTTATACTGCCCTGGCATTTTAGGGGTCCTAAAGCGTGAGAATCCAAATGCGTAAAAATGGCCTGTGAAATCCTAAAGGTACTCATTGGTTTTAGGGCCCCTTTGCGCATCTTGGCTGCAAAAAGTGTCACTCATGTGGTATCGCCGTACTCAGGAGAAGTCGGGCAATGTGTTTTGGGGTGTATTTTACATATACCCATACTTTGTGTGAGAAATATCTCTGTAAATTGACAACTTTGAATAAAAAAATGCAAAAAGTTGTCGTTTACAGCAATATTTCTCACACGCAGCTATGGGTATATGTAAAATACACCCCAAAACATTGCCTACTTCTCCTGAGTACGGCGACTACCACATGTGTGCACTTTTGCAGCCAAGTGCGCAAAGGGCCCTAAACCAATGAGTACCTTTAGGATTTCACAGGCCATTTTACGCATTTGGATTCTCACGCTTTAGGGGCCCCTAAAATGCCAGGTCAGTATAAATACCCCACATGTGACCCCATTTTGGAAAGAAGACACCCCAAGGTATTCCGTGAGGGCATGGCGAGTTCACAGAATTTTTATTTTTGGCACAAGTTAGCGGAAATTGATATATTTTTTTTTTATTTTGTTTTTACAAAGTCTCATATTCCACTAACTTGTGACAAAAATAAAATTTTACATGAACTCGCCATGCCCCTCACGGAATACCTTGGGGTGTCTTCTTTCCAAAATGGGGTCACATGTGGGGTATTTATACTGTCCTGGCATTTTAGGGGCCCCTAAAGCGTGAGAAGAAGTCTGGAATCCAAATGCGTAAAAATGCCCTGTGAAATCCTAAAGGTACTCATTGGTTTTAGGGCCCTTTGCGCACCAGGCTGCAAAAAGTGGCACACATGTGGTATCGCCGTACTCAGGAGAAGTAGGGCAATGTGCTTTGGGGTGTATTTTTATATATACCTATACTGTGTGTGAAAAATATCTCTGTAAACGACAACTTTTAAAAATTTTTATACAAAGTTGTCAGTTTACAGAGATATTTCTCTCACCCAACATGGGTATATGTAAAAATACACCCCAAACACATTGCCCTACTTCTCCTGAGTACGGCGATACCACATAAGTGACACTTTTTGCAGCCTGGATGCAAAGGGCCCAAATCCAACGAGTACCTTTAGGTTTACATGGCGACTCACAATTTAGCCCCGCCCAAAATGCCAGAACAGTACAAACACCCCACAAATGACCCCATTTTGGAAAGTAGACACCCCAAGGTATTCACTGAGGGGCATAGTGAGTCCGTCTGAGATTTCTTTTTTTTGCCAGAAGTTAGCAGAAGTTGAAACTTTTTTTTTTTTTCTCAGAAAGTGTCATTTTCCGCTAACTTGTGAAAAAAATGAAATGATACATGAACTCACCATGCCCCTCCGCGAATACTTTGGGGTGTCTTCTTTCTAAAATGGTTTGATTTGGGGGTATTTATACTTTCCTGACATTCTAGCACCTGAAGAAACATGACAGGCGCTCAGAAAGTCAGAGCTGCTTCAAAATGCCGAAATTCACTTTTTTGCACCATAGTTTGTAAACGCTATAACTTTTACCCAAACCAATAAATATACACTTATTTGACTTTTTTTATCAAAGACATGTAGAACAATAAATTTAGAGAAAAATTTATATAGAAATGTAGTTTTTTTTGAAAAATTTTACAACAGAAAGTGAAAAATGTCATTTTTTTGCAAAAATTTCGTTAAATTTGTATTAATAGCAAAAAAAGTAAAAATGTCAGCAGCAATGAAATACCACCAAATGAAAGCTCTATTAGTGAGAAGAAAAGGAGGTAAAATTCATTTGGGTGGTAAGTTGCATGACGGAACAATAAACGGTGAAAGTAGTGTAGTGCGGAATTGTAAAAAGTGGCCTGGTCATTAAGGGTGTTTAAGCTAGGGGGGCTGAAGTGGTTAATTATTTTTCACAATGGTTTCATTCCTGCTACGATAAATCTCGGTCCAGGGGAGTAACCATTGCTATAAAGAAAAGTGTCCCGTTTAAGCTACAGGCTAGCCTGATAGATGCAGAAGGGAGGTTCTTATTTTTAAAAGGTAGGATTGCAAATACACCGGTAACTATGTAGCATCCCCAAGTCAGAGCAATGTCAGGGACTAACCTGAGGAATGCCAGTGATGGAGAGGCCGGCACGCTGTTCCTCTGGGGCACTCTCTGGGTTCTGAAGGGACACAGCCAGGTGCAAGGTGAGGTGCCCTTGGTGTTGTAGTTTAACGTGCCTATGGCTAAGTCCCTGATGTTTCGTGACGCCAGTGCCAGTAAACGGTGGCACACCGTATTTATAGTAGGAATAATAGAGGTGCAGACGTGTAGCTTGAAACAGAATTCCAACTTTACTGAAACAGTGGTAATACAGAAGGCACTCTCTTAAAACAGTTCTGGTTGCAGACAATAGGCTTTTGTACAGTCTCAGTTACAGCAGGCTTATATCCAGCAAGGTAAACAGAGGGTTAAATAACAGGACTTTGAATTGCAGGTGAACCTTACTTTCTTCCTGGCTTGTCCTGACTGGCAATTATTCTTCAAGGCCCCAATGCCCTACTTCTGGCTTATATCCTTGAATCTCCAGTTTACAGTGTACCTCCTCTGACATTACAGTACCTCTTGCTCTAGGGATTGCCTCAGCTTGACTCTTGCTTCTGCTTGACATGGACGTAGGAGGGGAACCTTCTCCTTGGATCTGGAACCCGGTTACAGGGACTGCAATGCCCTCTCCTAGTCTGCAGGCTCCAGGCCTGCTCTGACTTCACAGGCTCATGGCCTGTGCTTAACTCAGACACAGCCTAAACTCCTCTCTCTTTCCCTGACTGGGCCTTATATAACCTAGGGCTCCCTAGCTCCCTCTAGTGTCTAGAGCTGGAATGAAATCCCTAGCCGGCCTGCACATGGCACATTTCACAGTAACAGGGAATTAAATAGCATTACATTACATTGCATTTTAAGAATAGGACTTATACCAGCCTCCCCATAAATGAGAGGAACGACAGCATCCAAGTGACCCTTCTGTAGTGACGGGTATTACAACTCCCGTACACTACAACTATTGCAGGTCTCTATGCCCCAAACTCGGACCAAACTGCATGGCTTACCAATACCCTAGGAAAGCTTAAATCATTTGGAGATGGAGTGTTTATCGTTGGGGGAGACCTTAATTTAGCTTTAGAACCAGGGTTAGGCTCCACCTCCAAAAGATCACATACCTCTCAGAAAAATCTGGCCAGGATTAGGAGATCTTTGCAATCTTTAAACCTAATAGATATCTGGACGATGACTCATCCACAAGAAAAGGATTATACTTTTACTCAGAAGCCCACAAATCATACCAGCGGTTAGATTATTTATTCGTTCCCTCCAATAACCTTCAAGCCTCTATTGGTATTATTGGTATCTCTGACCATGCCCAGTCCTTATCTCCATAAAAATAGACTCTCTACCCAAGAGATCATTTTACTGTCAATTGAACGACGCACTGCTGACTCAGGCTCAACATAAAAACAAAATAGAGAAGGCTATCTCTAATTATTTTATTGAAAATGCTACAAAGCAGATATCCCCTACGGTAGTCTGGGAAGCTCACAAAACAGTGATAAGGGGTGACTTGATAGCGCTGGGTTCTTATGTAAAGAAGAAAAGGCAGCAGGAAATAGACAACACTATGACGTATATTAACAAATTGGAGCAGAGACACAAATGATCCCTAGCTTTAAAAGACCTAGCAGATCTAACTCATCAAAGGAATCATCTGACCCAATTGCTAAATTACAAAGCTTCAAAAGCCTATATGCTTGCCCCACATAAAATATATTTACATGGCAACAAAGGGTCCAAACTACTAGCGTTGATGGCCAAGCGAAGGTTAAGCAGATGTTTATTAAAGAGATCCGTACAGTCGCGGGGAGTAAGACATCAGAAACTGAGAGCATAGCGGCCCAATTTGCGAAATTTTACTCCGACCTGTATAACTTAAGAGCTGGAGAATCGGCGAAAATGCATGCTGCCAGAAAGGAACAAATAGAGGCATTTCTGACAGCCCTTTGCTTGCCCTCGTTATCACCATCCCAAAGTTAATTGCTATCATCCTCTTTCACCTAAAAAGAGCTTATCTCTGCTCTTAAAGACGCCCCCATTGGAAAAGCCCTGGCCCGGATGGCCTCTCTATAAATTACTATAAAACTTTTTCTGACACTCTTGTCCCACACCTTTTACTAGCTCTTAACACAGCAGCGACAAGCAACGCTTTCCCTAAACAATCACTGGAAGCTCACATTACCGTGTTACCCAAGGAGGGAAAAGATGCAACTCTCTGCAGCAGCTATAGGCCCATTTCTCTACTAAATGTAGATATTAAACTATATGCAAAAATGCTGGCCAATAGATTGCAAGGTCTCCTCCCCTCCTTGGTCAACCTGGAACAAGTTGGTTTCATTAAGGGTAGGGAAGGACAACACCCTCCGGGTTCTACATTTAATCCAATATGCAAAAAAGAATAAAATCCCTCTTGCGCTTTTATCCACTGACACGGAAAAGGCATTTGATAGGATGGACTGTCATTTTATGGAAAAAGTGTTGGTGAAATTTGGTATTCCGACCCCCTTTGTTAAAGCCATACTCGCCTTATATACGGTACCGTCGGCCTCTATCAAAATTAATGGTGCATTGTCGTCCAGCTTTACCATAACAAATGGCACAAGGAAAGGCTGTCCATTCTCTCCTCTTTTATTTGTCCTCACAATGGAGACACTCATACAGTGTATAAGACAACTCCCCAAGGTTTCAGGCATCACAGTATGGGGGCGATGACATAAGACGGCGGGATATGCTGATGACCTCAAATCCAGACGTCTCTTTTCCTGCTTTAGCACAGGTCTTTGAGGAATTCCACTCCATATCTAATAAAAAATATGATCGACGCCTGTAAAATCCCAAACTTCTCGTGGATGGGGAGAGTAGCTTTATTAAAGATGATGATGGTGCCTAAAGTATTATACTTGCTTCAAACAATTCTCCTCTTTCTACCCAAAACTTTCTTCTCTCACCTTAGAAGCATTTTTCTTAAATATACATGGGCAAATGGAATTTGTAGAGTTGTGCATTCCACAATGACTAGACCTAAAAACCGGGGGGGCATCGGGTTTCAAGATATGGCAGGGTTATATTCAACAGTGCAATTATCTCGGGTATTGGATTGGTGCATGAACACAGCCACAAAGCTATATGTCCCAATTGAAGAAGAAGCAGTGGGGTTCTCGCTTTCCCAAGCTATAACAAAAATTAGTATGGGCTCACGACCTCCGAGTGGTGTTTCCATCCTGAAAAAATCTACTCTGGTATCCTGGGCACAACTTCACCATTCCCTAGATCTATGGTTACACCCATCCCCCATGATGTCGGTGGGAGACTTATTGGGTTTACAGGACCCATTCACTTCACATTGGCTGGACAAACAATGGAATTTGCATCACCTGAGACTAGGAGATATCCTCCAAGGTGGTTGTTTTCCCGATATGTCCACACTACACACTAAGCTGGAACCGGGGCAGATTGACCATATGACATACTCTAACTTACTAAATAATTTTAAAACAGTTTGCTCCACAGACACTTGGGACAGAGAAATGATTTGAAAAGCTAGCCTGCTAGCCTTACAAAGATCACCCCCCCAAAAAAAAAAAAAAAAAAAAAAACGCTTTCCACTATGTATAAAGCTATCATGACTCTGGGAGATAATCTAACTCCTACATATATAGCAGCATGAGAGAAAGAACTGAACCTTAAATTGACGACTGACGAGGTAAAACGTATCTGTAAAAATGCATGCAGACCATCTAGATGTAGTACGATGCAGGAAACATCTTTTAAGCTAATCAGCAGATGGTACAAAACGCCTGTAGCTCTGCATGCTATGAACCCGCTCATTACCCCTTCTTGCTGGAGATGCAATGCTGCACTCGGTTCATATGCCCACATCTGGTGGTCTTGCCCCTTAATCACCCCCTACTTGGCTACTTGGTGGAAGTAGAAAGGATTCTGTTGACAGTCTGCAAGGGTTCTCCAAGGCTTTCCCCTGCTGCTATATTTATAAATGTAACCCCCGAATCCCAGTCCAAATACAATCTTCCACTATGCAATCAAATGTTGCTTGCAGCAAAAAGTATGATTCCTCTTTACTGGAAACAATCAATATCCCCGCCCATACCACATTGGTTGAACAAAATTAACCTAATATATCAGATGGAAGCGCTTTTACTCTTAGGGTCACCTCCAAATTTAAGATGATTTGGAAGTTTTGGCGGAGTTATGCGGATGACCCAGAAACGCTCCAGCTTATGGTGTCATAATTTGGTACCTATTTCACCTCCATATTTTATGGGTTCGTCCTGTGCATTCCACGTGCCCTGTGCATTCCACGTGCCATATGCGTTTCACGCGCCCTGCGTTTTCCACATTACACACTTTTCGCATTTCTCGCAGTCTCTGGATGCACTAATATATCGCACGAACAGATAACATCAAGTGAATTGTTTAAGTTTTCTTCTGGTGTGTTGCACTAAATGCTCCGTTCAAGCGGGCTGGTTCTGATGGACGAATCACTTGTTTTGCACATTAGCTAGATACAGTCATATGGTACCTATTATTGCTACCACAAAATAGACAGAAAGGTGGATTTTATTGAAGTTGAGTACAATGTTTGCAGATATTACTATGCCAGTTTATGGTCTAGTGACGCAGTTGTGTGTATCTCTATTTAAAATTAAAATGTGTAACTCCTTTTTATTATACGTTATGTAACGCTGCTGTTAATTTGATTTTTTGAGTTTCAATAAAAACAGAATTATAAATATAATTCCTCGGAAAGTTTGAAGAACAATTCTGCCAAACTTAAAAGGAGATGTCCAGAAATTAACATAACAGTAAGAAATGCTATGAAATAAGAGCAACTGTTATTCTCCTGTAAAATTCCAACTGTTCCAGGGCAGACACCCCACTAGTCCCCACCGGTCTCCTACAGTAATGTACAATAATTACACATGACTGCTGCAGCCAATTACTAGGCTCAGCTGTGATCTTAAAGAGGACCTTTCATCAGGGTAAAAAATGTGTACTACGTAAGTATGCTGACATGTAGTGAGGCGCCCAGGGATCTCCCTGCACTTACTATTATCCCTGGGTGCCGCTCCGTTCGCCCGGTATAGGCTCCGGTATCTTATGGGACTTGGTTATACTAGGAGGAGCCTAGTATCACTTGGTTATAGTAGGCATATCCCAGGATGAAGCGCTGGCCAGTTGCAGCGCTCAGCTCACAGCCTGGGAGAAAAAAAAACTCCCAGGATATGAGCTGTGCGCTGCGATTGGCCAGCGCTACAGCCTGGGATACGCCTACTATAACCAAGTGTACTAGGCTCCGCCTAGTATAACCAAGTCCCAGAAGATACCGGAGCCTATACCGGGCGAACGGAGCGGCGCCCAGGGATAATAATGAGTGCAGGGAGATCCCTGGGCGTCGCTCTACATGTCAGCATACTTAGTACACATTTTTTACCCTGATGAAGGGTCCTCTTTAACATATACCCTAAAAATGCTGAGGCTAGTAAAAGGCTGCAACAGCCACCTGGATATACTGCATGTCATAAAAACACTGGGGACAATCAGAGAATCAGAACTGGAGCAGCAAGGGGTTCTACAATTAAAGGTATTCTCTCAGCTAGTTTTAGCATATAGAGTTGTGTACATGTGCTACAAGATCGCCACTAGCATGTCCACAATATACATTTTCCATAGCTGTGAATGCTTTTTATTCAGTCAAGAAAAACTATTTTATATATGCAATTGAGGCAAGTGAGGAGCCCAAGGGGCTGTTACCAATGTTTCAGGAGCCCAGCCACGCCCACTGTGAAGGTGCCCAGCCCCGCCTCACATTCTCCAAATCCCCTTCTTGCTTCCCCAACGTCACAAAGTTGAGGCGCCATAATCTCGTGCATGACGGCTAGTGCATGCACAGTTCGTTCCCTGAGGCTGATGCCAGCACAGGAAAGGAACACCATGCTGGCAAGATTATGATGCTTCAACTATGTGAGATCTGGGAAAACAAGGAGGGGATTTGGAGAATGCGGGGCAGTGCTCGGCACCTTCACAGTGGGCGTGGCTGTGCTTCTGAAATGTTGGTAACAGCTGCTTGGGCTCCTTTAGGACCAATTGCTCCTCAAAAGTCAAAAACCTGAGACTGAGCATAGGGCTCCATAGATGCTGAACTCTCAAAGCCCTCCTTGCCTTCTTCCACCATGATCTATCCTGTCCTTTGAATCAATAAATATGCTTTATCCTGTAATAGCTAGAAGGAAAAAACAGATTGGACCATGAAACCCCTCAGGAGAGATCAGGAAAATTCCAATGATTTCCGCTTCACAAAAATTCAGGTAAGATCCTAAGGGATAGGAGAATATGCATTGAATTTTTAGTTTTTGGCTGAAGTTAAGCTGCCGTTCGAAATGACTTTGGTGCTGTTCCAGCAATGTACTCTCATCCTTTTGAAATTGTTAAACATCTTTCTAGAGCATCCTGAGGTCATTCCAGTCTATGATATTATATCACAGATCACTTCAATCATATAAATTAGGAAGAAAATATGCATAGTATGAAAGCCCATAATCTGCAGTGTCAGTCTATATTCAGCAGATTTTTCTTTTCATATTAGTTTATCATTCAATTGGACAGTAGCTGGAACATTAAAATTTTAGGAAAATCAATAAAAGAGATAGAAAGAATGACTTCATAATTACATTCTACACAAAAAATCCGTAGCTGTGAAGTACATTGATTTCATGAGCCAGTCTACAGAAGTAAGAATGTAATTACCCATATTTTATTCAATTTGTAGTTGATTATTGAAAGTTAGATATAGTTTACATGGACATTTTTTACTCTTTCATTTCAGATAGTGTAAATGCATTTTTTTAAATTAATGTTTCTGTATATGTTTCTTCATTTACCCCATAAGGACCAAGTCATTTTGCCCCCTCCCTCTTTTAAAGAGTCATAACTTTTATATTATCCTGCCAACACAGCGATTGACCTCATGCTTTTTTTGTGGGACGAGTTGTACTTTTTAATGGGATTATTTAATAATATATTTATATACTATATTGAGAAACTATAAAAAAAAAATATGTTTGTGGGGTGGAAATGGAGAAAAAGGCAATAATTTTTTTTGTTTTGTTTTCATATTTATGGTGTTCATGGTGTGATGAAAATAGCATGTTAAAGGGGTTGTCCCATGAAAAATATTCTACATTTTTTAAACCAGCACTTGGATCTCAATACTCAAAAATTTTGTATAGCCACTGAGTTATTCTCTGAAATCTATCTGTATAGCGCCATCTGCTGTTTCTCCTTTTTCTAACTTTTAAGTCCAAATCACTGAGGTTGCCATACATGCTCAGTTCCATCCTTGCCACTAGCTGCAACAGAAAGGACATGAGAAAGTGCACGCTCCCAGAGCTGCCAGCTTGAAATAAATTTAGATCAGCAATTGCTGCAATAAATGGGGAGATCTCTGGATCCATGTGAGGTACATGGTTGGTCCTAGCTTTATTAGAAGGAGATTGTCATGTAATATATGATATTTGATTTTTATTTTTTACATTACTCATGGGATAACCCCTTTAACTTTATTTTCGGAGTTTTTATATATATATATATTATTTTTTTTTGTTTGCTTAGAGAAGGATGGTATGACCTTAGGGTACTTTCACACTTGCGGCACAGTGATCCGGCAAGAAGCTCCGTCGTCGGAACTGCCTGCCGGATCCCTCGATCTGGATGCAAATGCATTGCAAGAACGGATCCACTACTCCGCTTGTCATGCGGATAGACGGATCAGTCTTCAATTTTTTTTACAGTTTTAAAGGTCTGCGCATGCGCAGACCGGAAGGGCGGATCCGTTCTTCAGGTATTTCTAAATCCGCATCTGGCGCTAATAGATTTCAATTTAAATTAATGCCGGATCCAGCATTCCGGCAACTGACCCGGTATTTTGGATGGAGATAATACCGTACCATGCTGTGGTATTATCTCCGTCCAAAACACCGTTCAGTGACTGAACTGAAGACATCCTGATGCATCCTGAACGGATTTCTCTCCATTCAGAATTCATTAGGATATAACTGATCAGTTATTTTCCGGTATTGAGCCGTTTGACGGAACTCAATGCTGGAAATGAAAAACGCTAGTGTGAAAGCACCCTTAGGCAGTCGCCTGAAGCGCTTTCTTACAATGCCAAGCAGATAACCCTCCTTTTAGCCCGGCCAATCATGAGAGACTATAGGGAAGAGTCACTGATTACTCAGCAAATGATTGAAAGCCGCTTTAAAACATTCCAAACAGGAAAGGCTGCTGCTTTGTGGGGATACAGATAGGGGAGGGATATTAAAACACAGAATACAGATAGATTGTGGATTAGTGTCATTGAGAGTGTTTGATACTGAGGAACACAGAATAGATAGCTAGATTTACAATTAAAGATGAGCAAATTTCTCAAATATTCGATCCAGCTGGTTCGCCGAATCTTTCGAAAAAATTAGCTTTGATCCGAAATTATTTGCGGTGAATCTCTTTAAAAAAAAACTATTTCTGGGCTGCAGACAGCCTTTATAGGTGTGTAGAACACTGTGCCTTGCAATAACACGCATAGGGAGTCTGCTGTGGTAGGGAAATAATACTGTGAGTCAGTATGACATGCAGATGACAGGCGTCACTATTAGAATCACTGCACACTTCACTTATTTGGGCAGTAACGGGGCCAAAACTGTCCCAATAACTCAAGCATGAACTAAGCATTACAGGTCGATGTTAGCGTCAAGAAGAAGCGCCCTACTTTTACACCGTCGTCAGCTGATTCCACATAGATGTCTACAGCGTCTATTAACCACTACAGGACCGCCTAACGCAGGGATGCGTCCTGCGGGCGGTCCTGTAGTTCTGAGTGGACGCATCGGTGCGTCATCACGAGAGAAGCGAGACTTCCTGTGAAGCGCGTCTCAGGAGTTCTGCTACAGCCTGCCAGCGATGATCCATCGCTGGCAGGCTGTAGATGCGAATTAAATCGCATCAAAGAGCTATATCAGACGCTGTTTTGTGAACAGCGTCTGATATAGCTGCTACCTGGTCCTCTGGTGGTCCCATTTGCTGGGATTGACCACCAGAGGACCAGGTAACTATGTAAAGTTGCACCAAACACTACACTAACCCCCCACCCCCTCACCTATTAACCCCTTGTTAACCCCTTGATCACCCCATCTAGACCCCCTGATCACCCCCCTGGCATTGATCACACCCCTTGTAAGGCTCCATTCAGACGTCCATATGTGTTTTGCGGATCCGTGGATTCACGGATCCGCGGATCCGCAGATCCTCAAAACACGGACACCGGCAATGTGCTTTCCGCATTTTGCAGATCCGCACATTGCCAGAACTGTATAGAAAATGCTTTTTCTTGTCCAGAATTGCGGACAACAATAGGACATGTTCTATATTCTTGCGGAACGGAAGTGCAGACCCGGAAGCGCGGATCCGTAATTCCGGATCCGAGCGGGACAAAATCTGTCCCCATAGAAATGAATGGGTCCGCAATTCCGTTCCGCAAACAGAATTGCGGACGTGTGAATGAGGCATAAGGGTCCCTTATCACCGCCAGTTAGTTAGCTACTTGTTAGGTAGCTAGCGCCCAGCCCACCGCACCGCAGTCACTGATTTTGGCAGAGATTTTTTTTGGGGTGTATTTTTATATATACCCATACTTTGTGTGATAAATATCGCTGTAAACGACAACTTTTTAAAAATTTTTTTCAAAGTTGTCAATTTACAGAGATATTTCTCTCACCCAGCATGGGTATATGTAAAAATACACCCCAAAACACATTGCCCTACTTCTCCTGAGTACGGCGATACCACATGAGTGACACTTTTTTGCAGCCAAGATGCGCAAAGGGGCCCAAATTCTAATGAGTACCTTTTAGGAGGGCATTTTTACGCATTTTTCTTCTCAGGGCCCCTAAAATGCCAGGGCAGTATAAATACCCCACATGTGACCCCATTTTGGAAAGAATACACTCCAAGTTATTCGCTGAGGGGCATAGTGAGTCCATGAAAAATTAAACTTTTTGTCAAAAGTTAGCGGAAAGGGAGACTTTGTGAGAAAAAACAATAAAAAATCAATTTCCACTAACTTGTGCCAAATAAAAAATCTTCTATGAACTCGCCATGCCCCTCATTGCATACCTTGGGCTGTCTTCTTTCCAAAATGGGGTCAAATGTGGGGTATTTCTACTGCCCTGGCATTTTAGGGGCCCTAAAGCGTGAGAAGAAAAATGAGTAAAAATGCCCTCCTAAAAGCTACTCATTGGAATTTGGGCCCCTTTGCGCATCTTGGCTTCAAAAAAATGTCACACATGTGGTATCGCCGTACTCAGGAGAAGTAGGGCAATGTGTTTTAGGATGTATTTTTACATATACCCATGCTGGGTGAGAGAAATATCTCTGTAAATTGACAACTTTGAATAAAAAAATGTAAAAAGTTGTCGTTTACAGCGATATTTCTCACACACAGTATAGGTATATGTAAAAATGCACCCCAAAACACATTGCCCTACTTCTCCTGAGTACGGCGATACCACATGTGTGACACTTTTTGCAGCCAAGATGCGCAAAGGGGCCCTAAAACCAATGAGTACCTTTAGGATTTCACAGGGCATTTTTACGCATTTGGATTCTCACGCTTTAGGGCCCTTAAAATGCCAGGTCAGTATAAATACCCCACAAGTGACCCCATTTTGGAAAGAAGACACCCAAGGTATTCTGTGAGGGGCATGGCGAGTTCACAGAATTTTTATTTTTGGCACAAGTTAGCGGAAATTGATATTTTTTTAAATTTTGTTTTTTACAAAGTCTCATATTCCACTAACTTGTGACAAAAAATAAAATTTTACATGAACTCACCATACCCCTCACGGGATACCTTGGGGTGTCTTCTTTCTAAAATGGGGTCACATGTGGGGTATTTATACTGTCCTGGCATTTTAGGGGCCCCTAAAGCGTGAGAAGAAGTCTGAAATCCAAATGCGTAAAAATGCCCTGTGAAATCCTAAAGGTACTCATTGGAATTTGGGCCCCTTTGCGTACCCAGGCTGCAAAAAAGTGGCACACATGTGGTATCACCGTACTCAGGAGAAGTAGGGCAATGTGTTTTGGGGTGTATTTTTATATATACCCATACTGGGTGAGAGAAATATCTCTGTAAACAACAACTTTTAAAAAAATGTATACAAAGTTGACAATTTACAGAGATATTTCTCTCACCCAACATGGGTATATGTAAAAATACACCCCAAAACACATTGCCCTACTTCTCCTCAGTACGGCGATACCACATGAGTGACACTTTTTTGTAGCCTGGGTGCGCAAAGGGGCCCAAATTCCAATAAGTACCTTTAGGTTTTACATGGCGGCTCACAATTTAGCCCCGCCCAAAATGCCAGAACAGTAAACACACCCCACAAATGACCCCATTTCGGAAAGTAGACACCCCAAGGTATTCACTGAGGGGCATAGTGAGTCCGTCTGAGATTTTTTTTTTTTTGCCAGAAGTTAGCAGAAATTGAAACTTTTATTTTTATTTTTTTTTCTCAGAAAGTGTCGTTTTCCGCTAACTTGTGAAAAAAAATGAAACGATACATGAACTCACCATGCCCCTCCGCGAATACTTTGGGGTGTCTTCTTTCTAAAATGGTGTCATTTGGGGGGTATTTATACTATCCTGGCATTCTAGCACCTGAAGAAACATGACATGAAAGTCAGAGCTGCTTCAAAATGCCGAAATTCACTTTTTTGCACCATAGTTTGTAAACGCTATAACTTTTACCCAAACCAATAAATATACACTTATTGGACTATTTTTATCAAAGACATGTAGAACAATTAATCTAGAGAAAAATTTATATAGAAATGTAGTTTTTTTTGAAAAATTTTACAACAGAAAGTGAAAAATGTCATTTTTTTGCAAAAATGTCGTTAAATTTTTATTAATAGCAAAAAAAGTAAAAATGTCAGCAACAATGAAATACCACCAAATGAAAGCTCTATTAGTGAGAAGAAAAGGAGGTAAAATTCATTTGGGTGGTAAGTTGCATGACGGAGCAATAAACGGTGAAAGTAGCGTAGTGCAGAATTGTAAAAAGTGGCCTGGTCATTAAGGGTGTTTAAGCTAGGGGGGCTGAAGTGGTTAAACGCTCATACAAGTAGAGCCCCCCCCCCCAGTAACAATGCAGGCGTGTGGCATGTATTAGTGGAAAAAGAAAAAATATATTTGCCGTTCAGCGGTGATGTTTAGAGATGAGCGAATCAAATATTGCGAAGTGGAATTCGGTAACGAATCATATTTTTTCCTAAAATGGCTGCTACACGTGTGAGGACATGGGGCAAGGAACTCTGGGAAGGCGGGATCACCCACACTGACATCCATGCAGCCAATCAGCAGCCAGCCAGCCCTGTGATGTCACAGTCCTAATAATACGGAGGCCATTTTAGATTCTGCCATTCACCTGCGTGCTTAATGCACGGAGAGACGTGTCTGCAGGCGCTAGAGACAGTGATAGGAAAGACTTGATTGTGGTGAGAAAAAAAACTATTTACAAGTGCAGGGAAAGATTACTCGAGGTGTAGGGAAAGGATAGGGAGGAATCATTCCACCAGCATTTGTGTTGAACAGGGTTCAGTCAGGGAGGTGACAGCCTGAGTAATAGGAACAATACGATTATACCATGTTGCACTGACTAGGGATCCAAATTGCCATTATACAGCTCTGTAGTACCAGCAAACCTGTCTTATTAGGGTGCAAGTGCTGTGTTTGATACAGGCATTAACAGGGTTTATTACAAGGAAATATTTCTAATTGTATTTGCCCTTGTGCGGTGCAGTTGTATGTTCTACAGCATTTTTTGGCTTGTATTAGTGGGAAAAAAGGGCTTTAATAGGAATTGTGTGGTGACAGGCGAAAATACAACCCTTTTTGTCGTGTATTAGTGGCAATAAAAATATATTGCCACTATATTTGCTGTTTTAAAGCCCTTTTTTCTGTGTATAAGTAGAAAAAGAAAAAAAATATTTGCCTCTCATCAGTGCAGTTATCTGTTTTAAAGCCCTTTTTTACGTGTATTAGTGGAAAAAGGAAAATTATATTTACGCTCTGCGGAGTAGCTATCTGTTTTAAAGCCCATTTTTCCATGTATAAGTGGAAAAAGAAAAAATATCTTTACCGCTCAGCGGTGCAGTAAAATATTCAGAATCCCAGTTTGCCGTGTATTAGTGGTGAAATAAAAACATATTTGCCGTCCAGCGTTGCATATATTTGTTGAAAAGCCTTTTGTGTAAAACTAGAAAAAAAAGTCGGGCCTGATTGACATTCTGCGGTGCAGTGATATATTCTGAAGCCCTGTTTTCAGTGTATTAGTGGCGAAATAAAAATATATTCGCCGTCTTTAGTTGCATATATCTGTTGAAAAGCCTGTTGTGTAAAACTAGAAAAAAAATTGTGCCTAATTGACATTCTGCAGTGCAGTGATATATTCTGAAGCCCTGTTTTCAGTGTACTAGTTGTGAAATAAAAATATATTTGCCGTTCAGCGTTGCATATATCTGTTGAAAAGCCTTTCTTTAGTGTAAAAGTTGCATTATATGTGGTAAAGGCATTCTTGCTTGTTTTTCATTGAAGCAGGCTTTTTTGGGGAAATTTCATGGGTGCCTGTACAGCTCCTTTTGCTGTATGGACCAAATTCCGTAGTGAAGAAATTTTTTCTGTGAAACAGTCTTTTTTTGGGGAAAAATCATGGGTGACTGTACACCTCCTTTTGCTGCATGGCAGAATTACGTAGTGGTGAAATTTGTTATATGAAACAGGCTTTTTTTTTGGAAAATGTATGGGTGAATGTACACCTCTTTTTGTGGTATGGACTGAAGTACTTAGTGGTGAAATCCTTTATGTGACACACACTTTTTTGGGGAAAATTTGGGTGTGATTGTACACCTCCTTTTGCGGTACGGGTCGAATGACATAGTGGTGAAATTTGTAATATTAAACTGTTTTTTTTTCCGTAAAATGTATGGGTGAATGTAGACATCCTTTTGCTGTATGGACTGAAGTACTTAGTGGTGAAATTCTTTATGTGACAGGCTTTTTTGGGGAAAATTTTGTGGTGATTTTACACCTCCTTTTGCGGTACGGACCAAATTATGCAGTGGTGAAATTTGTAATATGAAACTGGCTTTTTTTTGTCAAATTCATGGGTGACTGTTCACCTCCTTTTGCGGTACAGGCCGAATTACGTAGTGGGGAAAGTTGTAATATGAAACTGTCTTTTTTTGGAAAACGTATGGGTGAATATACACCTCCATTTTCAGTATGAAACAACTTACTTAGTTGTGAAATTCTTTAAGTGACACTGGCTTTTTTTCGGAAAATGTATGGGTGAATGTATACCTCCTTTTGCGGTATGGACTGAAGTGCTTAGTGATGAAATTCTTTATGTGACACTGGCTTTTTTTCCGAAAAATGTATGAGTGAATGTACACCTCCTTTTGCGGTATGGACTGAAGTACGCCGTCGTGGGTCCAGCAGTAAACATAATGAAGACACAGATGACAACACACCAGAAGACTCCAGTTCCTTAAGATCAGGAGTTCCATCAGAATTGTACATAACATTCTTGCTCCCTGTGCAAAGCCATAACAAAAGGACTCCATAGACGTATACATTGGAGAAAGCTGAATCCACATGCTGCTTACGGTGGTACATGTTTCTCGCTCTGAAGGAAGCTGGGAAGGTTCAGCCCGAACTTCCGGCTAGAAGACAGGGCAATAGCAAAGACCTTTTGGTGTCTCACATAAGCCACAGGCAGGGAGGTGGGTGAGCTGGTGTTCCTCCCATCTCTCAGGTGGAGTAGGTAAACCCTGGGATGAGCGGCTCCTGCTCTGGCTAAGTTCATTCTCTAGCAACCTCACCACCACCAGCATGATCCGCAACATGGCATCAATGAATGTTCATCTCTTGCAGACAGCGCACTTTGCTTATTACAGCTGGGTCCTCCGGCCATACCTCTGGTGCTGACAACGGGACCAGAGGTTTCTCGAGGCAGATTAATGCTATAGCAAATGGACCCTGAAGGGACTCCATGGGGGTGTATTCTATGTTGTCCCTCTTATATAGGCTGTGGCGGGCCTGAGGAAGGTAACGGCACTTCGCAGAGCTTGTCATCTTGGATGAAGCCAGACCCCCTCTCAACCGAGAACCATACCATGCTCCCATTCCTCCTCTCAAAAATTGGGTCCCTGGGCTGGGGTCGATCCCATACCTTGACTGCCCAGTCCTCAATAGCTTTCCGATATTGCCACATATTTCCCCCATGGGCCGTAATCTCTCTGGGGACCATGGGATTTAGTCCTTCAAAAGAGCCATGCCTTCTGGGCGCCGGAATGGTGACTCTGGCTGCCTCCGCCGCTCAACCGGCATGGGGAATGCCACTTCTTTACTAGTGTTGGGCGAGCATGCTCGGCCGAACACCATTTTGACTCGATGCTTGGCACATCGCATTGTTCCGCCGAACACAGCGTATGATCAAGCGCGATGCTCGAGTCTCCTCCCTGCACATTTGTTGGCACTCACTGTCATGCCGTAGCCATGTTGGTTACTGGCATTACAGTGATTAGCTGTCCAGAACGCATCATCGGGTGCTATATAGCACCTGATGACATGTGGTTCAGCTCAGTCTTAGTCAGGGCGAGCTGCAGCAGAAGAGACAGATAGTGTAGGGACAGGAATTGTTGTTTTTTTTTAGGCAGGGTTTAGTGTTGAAAGGTGTTAGAGACCCAAAAGTCCTTTTAAAGACTATCGTTTTATCTAGCTGCAATATATATTATTAGCGCAACCTGTGCTTAATTGCGTGCATCTGCTACATCTGTTGTGTTACATTTGCGCATCCTAAATATCTGTGACATTCAGCGCAATTGTTTGGCCGCTGCTGACACTGACATTACCTGCGCTACATCTCCTGTATAATGTTTGCGCATCCTAAATATCTGTGACATTCAGTGTAATTTTTTCTTAGCCGCTGGTGACAGCGACATTACCTGCGTTACAACTCCTGCATAGCGTTTGCGCATCCTAAATATCTGGGACATTCAGTGTAATTTTTTCTTAGCCGCTGGTGACAGCGACATTACATGGACTACATCTCCTGTACAATGTTTACACATCCTAAATATCTATGACATTTAGTGTAATTTATTTGCGCATACTCTTCAAAACTTGAGCTACGGTACGTGTGACATACTTGCAAGCATATATACCATTTAATATGTTCAAGGTGAGCAGTAAGGGACGGGGAAGTGGCCATGCTGCTGATGGTGCACGCAGAGGCCATGGCCCTGGGGTCGGTGAAAATGTGCCTGCTGCCAAAGCACACGAAACACACTCATCCACGATACCTAGCTTCATGTCACAATTAGCAGGGCGGCGCAGGACACCACTCTCGAAGTCACACCAGTGCGACCTGGTGGTCGCTTGGATTGCAGCATATAATGCTTCCAGTCAGTTAAGCACCACCCTGTCTTCCACAAAGTCCAGTCTCAGTAGCCAAGAGCTGGTCAACAGAATCCTCACCCTGATCCTCCTTCCTGCCACCATGGAGAGTCTTGGCAAACAAGAGATCCCACACTTGGATATTCCAAGGAGCTCTTTTCGTTGCCATTCCATGATTTGGGCCTCTCACCAAGCCTGCTTGAAGAGGGACATGAGGAGATCTTGTGCACTGATTCCCAAACTCTAGAGCATCCACAGTCAGAAGAAGATGATGGTGGGGAACATCAATTAGTGTTTCACGAGGTGGATGATGATGATGATGATGATGAGACACAGTTGCCAATAAGTCAATGGCAAATAGTGTCTCAAGAGGTTGATGATGAGGATGAGACACAGTTGTCATTAAGTGAGGTTCTTGTTAGGTCAACAAGTCAGGCGGATGACCAGAGTGAGGAACTGGAAGAGGAGGTGGTGGACGATGAAATCACAGACCCAACCTGGGAAAGTGGCAAGCCGAGCGAGGACACAAGTAGATGGGGAGGGATCTGCAGCACCACAACAAGGGGTAGATGTTCCGCAGTCTGGTGCTTTTTTGAGGAAAGTGCGGATGATAAAAGAATTGTCATTTGCAACCTGTGCCGTACCAAAGTGAAAGCGGGCTTGATCACTAGCAACCTCACCACCACCAGCATGATCCGCAACATGGCATCAAAGCACCCTAATAGGTGGGCAGAACGCCTGGGTCCACAATCAGTGTCTGCGGGTCACACCACTGCCTCCTCTTCCCCTGTGTTACTTGCTGGCCAGCAGCTATTTTCTGTAGTGTAATGGAGTTCTGAGAGAGACACCAGTGTCATTGCTGTGCTCTGTGCTTTGTTGTATATACATTAGACAGTTAACTTATATATATAATTCAGATAGTTAGGGGGAGATAGTCAGTGTAGGTTAGATTAGCTGAGAGGCGCCAGGGAAACTTTAGCGAGATTTAGGTTGGAGACTATAATCCCCAGTGGTTGGCATGGATGATATTTAAAGGCAAATTGCAGGACTGTCATAAAAATACGGTACTAAAATAATGTGGTTGATTTAAAATCGGTTAAAAATATAATTTATACCAAAATATATGTTGAGAGGAAGTCTCAAATGAGAACTTACTTTACTAGGGAGGGAGGTATAGGGTAAGCACATAACACCTATACCTTCTCCTCCCCCGCCGAGGTCACTTGTCAGTTGGTCAGAATATGCCTGCACGTCCCCAAAAAATGGTAGCCAGGGTTTCCAAGTGGAGAATTCTTTATTTAATAAAAAAATCTCAACGCGTTTCGGGGTTAAATCCCCTTTATCAAGAGCAAAGCAAGGTATAATGACATACTGAGGCACACATTATATATATATATATATATATATATACACACACATGAGTTCATTATCATTTGAGGCTGGTTTTTGGTGGGGGCTGGAAGTGGGCGGAGCCTCGCCCCGACCATGTGCCCAATATTCTTTCCAAGTTTAGCCCTTTGTGGTGTTATAGTCGTTGGCATTTAAGGATATTTTAAAGGGGAGGGGGCGCTTGTGCCCTTTTTGTTATGCCACTGCGTTCCTGAGTGGAATGCATAGCTTCAATTCCGAGCGCATCTGGTGCGTTCCAGGGTGAAGCACAGATAGTCAGATACTACTTCCGGTCGGTGGCCAGAAGATCGGGTGGTGTGCGCTCCATGGTGGAACGCACAGGGTGCGGAAGGATCCGCCTCTGTGGCAGGTGACTGACCAAAGTAGGATGCCCTGGAGAGGATCGGGGGCATGGTTATTGTCAAAGCGGACATGGATGGTGAGATTACAGGGATTTAGATGTTAGATAATGGAAAAATGGAATCCAGCTTCTTATGGAATAATGTGCGTTACTAAGGAGGTTACGTCCACAGTGAATAATAACAGACACACTTTGAAACAATATATTAATTGTAACATGGAATTTGTTGTGTATGTTATCACATGTAAAATTTGTAAACTTCAGTAGGTTGGATGCACTATGAAAGAGTTGAAAATACGCATTAGAAAACATCTTAGTGACAGCCCTTATTTTCAGACTTGTAATGTATCGGCGGCGACTTTCCACTTCACCACTGTTCATAAAGGAGACGCATCTGTGTTTTGTGCACAGGGGATCGAAGTGGTGACATTGCCTATGAGAGGATGTGATAGACAAAAACTTCTCAGTAGGGAAACCTTCTGGATGTTTTCGCTTGACACCTGTATACCAAAAGAGCTAAATAGAAAACATGATCTTACTCTGCAATACAACTAAGATGTTCTCATTATGCATATGTACACGAATCCATACATATACACACAGATGTAGACACAAACATGAAATCACATGGACAAAAACATACATAGAAGGGGGCACGTGTACATATATAAATGCACACATGAACGGGTGTATATAAGTGCAGTGGTGAGGCTAACTGACTGCAATATTTATTGAAACATAAAAGAAAATCATTTGGGACCCTACGCAATATATAAGGGTGAAGAACATATATGTAGATAGTGTAAGTGAGTAGTTGTGGAAACAATGGCAATACATTTTATTGAAATATGTGCTGCACCATGATCAGTGACAACTTAAAAGAAGTAGAAATAGCAACCTCAAAGGATCACATTATGTAACCACATGGATTGCAGCACATCCTACGTAAAATATACGCTACAATGTCCATGTGGGATCCAATATATCGGTCGCACAACCCAGAACTTAAGAGACCGTATGAACTCACACCATTCTAATATCACTAAAGAATACATGAAACATAGTATCTCTAGACATTTCTCACAAGTTCATTCAGGTGACGCATCTCTCTTGAAACTTACCCCCATTGAATGGGCCCCAAGATCCTTTCAGTACCTCTGCCTTAAAGAGATGTATTGGATATATCGTTTCAACTCCCTCCACCCTTTTGTTCTAATTGAAATTTTAAAACATAGTAACTATTAATCTCACTACTCACTTACACTATCTACATATATGTTCTTCACCCTTATATATGCGTAGGGTCCTAAATTATTTTCTTGTGTTTCAATAAATATTGCAGTCAGTTAGCCTCACCACTGCACTTATATACACCCGTTCATGTGTGCATTTATGTACAGTATGTACACGTGCCCCCTTCTATGTATGTTTTTGTCCATGTGATTTCATGTTTGTGTCTACATCTGTATGTATATGTATGGATTCGTGAATATTTCATATATGTTTTGGTATATGCATTTATTTATATATTTGTGTATATATATATATATATATATAATCATAGAAAAGAACGCAGCACTCTTTCAGACGTAAAAAAAGCGGTGATTTATTCAGCACATGTGTCAGCAACGTTTCAGCTCTCTCACAGAGCCATTATCAAGCCAAGTGAACAAACATAGCATAGTTGTGCATATATATACTCCTGTGCAGGAAATCATTAGTATCATATCCTGTGTAATTACATACAAGTGTGTATAAAAAGGGTGCGATTAGTCAAAATACAATTGATTGCAAAAAACGTGGTTCTGCGCATAGACATCGTGTTCCCCAGCATGAGGTATCTTAAAACATATTCATTCGTGATACATAAAATTTATCTTCATATAAAAGTGTTCATCTCCATGTGAAGTCACACGATGCAGTGAAGTTAAAAACTCATGGCTTGTATCGCTTCATAAGCATATACAAAGAAAGGAACAACCTGCAGGGAAAAGGAGTCAAAACCATTACTTATGTGGGTTACCTTATATTGTTTGTAAGATCTTCATTCATATAGTTTGGCGTCCCTCATGTTCCACCCTGCATGCACACGCCCCTCCAGCCGCGTCACCACCACAACCGTGATGGGGTGTAACAAGGATGGAAGGGCATGCGCCCTGCGCAGCAAACACACTAGGAGCCATCTTGGGTAAGGGTACATTAGCGTCACGTTCACATGGCACCATGTCCCTCCACAGAAAAAACGCGAAGCGGTACAATCTGTCAACACCACCATATAACTCACAACCCCCTCTTACCAAACATCATAACCCCTCACGGGACAGTTAGACAATATTTATGTCGATAATGGGTAGTGTATTCGGTAACCCAAATAAGGGCCGACACCTTAATTACCCTGGTCAGCTCACATACTATAATTCATTATAATAAACTATATAGATCATATCATTATTGCACAAACAATAGCCATATCACTTTATATAGCAACCAGAATTTTTCAAGGACTATCCTTAGCAGCCTATAGAATCATAACGCCTGTACTCATTAATTTACTTAATCATTCCTGCTGTAACCCTAAACTCCACATTTAACCCCTTTGGCATAAATGTATCTAACCGGAAAATCCATCTTAACTCACTCTTTTTCAGTATCGATATTCTATCCCCCCCTCTTTTTGGCATGTTAATCTGTTCTAAAATCATAAACTTTAGATGCTGTTCCCTGTGTTTCTTCTCAAAAAAGTGTTTTGACACCGGGAGATCTTTCCTCTGATCCCTAATGCTCTGTCTGTGGTTGTTGAGGCGTGTTTTCATTTCAGTGGTAGTTTCCCCCACATATAATAGATTACAGGGGCACCACAGAACATAAACGACCCACGATGAGTCACAGGTAAGGTACTGTTTAATTTCAAAATGTTCTTTTGTTAAAGGGTGTATAAATTGTCTGCCTTTCTGCATGTACCTACAGTTTATACATCTCAGGCAGGGATAACTCCCTCTGCTTTGTGTTCCTAAAAAGGTCTGTCTCATCGGAGGTGATTTATAGGTATCAGTTTTTACTATCCTATCACCAATATTCCTACTTCGTCTATATGACATTAGTGGGGCATCCTGGAAGGCGGAGATCATCGGATATCCGCCCTTCAGGACCCCCCAATGTTTTCTGACAATCCGTTCTATTCTGGGACTATAGACACTGTATGTGGATACAAAGAGCAATCTATCAGTATCCCTTTTTCGTTTATTCGTACGTATCGTGTCCCTTGATTGGGACTTGACTTTTGACATATGTTTTTTTACCAAGGATTTGGGATAACCCCTTGAAGTAAAGGATCTTCCCATATCAGTCAAAGCTATATTTAGATGCTCATCATCATCTACAATCCTTTTGATGCGGAGCATCTGACTATACTGACAGGGAATCTATCATTCTCTTAGGATGACCGCTGTTGTAATGCAGTAGAGTGTTTTTATCCGTTGCTTTAATATGTAAATCAGTATGAATCTGTCCATCTCTCACGTACACCTCTGTGTCCAAAAATTGGATCCTCTCAGTAGACGCAGTCATGGTAAATTTTATGTTCATGTCTATGCTATTGAGGAAATTATGGAATAATTCCAAATCATCATTTGTACCAGTCCAGATGAGGAACACGTCATCTATGTACCTCCACCACTTCAGAACCTGGCTAAAGTGGGGAGATACATAGATAAGGCGCTCCTCAAGTGAACGGACAAAGATATTTGCATAAGTGGGCGCGACATTCGAGCCCATGGCCGCGCCCACACACTGCAAATAATATCTATCCTGAAAGCCGAAATAGTTACAATACAGTGTCAGTTCCAGAAGATCCAAAAGAAACTTCCTGCATGTCACTGTATATATAGAAGTATATATATATATATTTCTACATACATCCTTTATAGGTGTATTTTTAGATTCATTCCATATGTCCAAATAGTTCCACACCTACTTTTTCATTATAGTTTCACATGGACCCCTCTACCTTCACATTCCCAAATATTTGTAATGTCTTCATACCTTTTTAAGGAAAAGAAAGAAAAGGAAACACATATTATATTGGTTTTCACGAGACATATATAATCATTTATTGCATTTTATATTATTATTTATCATCTATTATCTAACATCTATATCCTTGTAATCTCGCCATCCATGTCTGCTTTGACAATAACCATGCCCCCCGATCCTCTCCAGGGCGTCCTACTTCAGTCAGTCACCTGCCACAGAGGCGAATCCTTCCGCGCCCTGTGCGTTCCACCATGGAGCGCACACCACCCAAACCTCCGGCCATCGACCAGAAGTAGTATCTGCGCTTCACCCTGGAACGCACCAGACGCGCTCGGAGGACAGGAATTGAAGCCATGCGTTCCACTCAGGAATGCAGTGGCATAACAAAAAAGGCACAAGCACCCCTCCCCTTTAAAATATCCTTAAATGCCAACGACTATAACATCACAAAGGGCTAAACTTGGGAAGTATATTGGGCACATGGCCAGTGATGAGGCTCCGCCCACTTCCGGCCCCGCCAAAAAACAGCCTCTAATGGTAATGAACTCATGTGTATATATATGTGTGTGTGCCTCAGTATGTCATTATACCTTGCTTTGCTCTTGATAAAGGGGATTTAACCCCGAAATGCACGTTGAGCTTTTTAGATTAAATAAAGAACTCTCCACTTGGAAACCCTGGCTACCATTCTTTGGGGACGTGGAGGCATATTCTGACCAACTGACAAGTGACCTCGGGGGAGGAGAAGGTATAGGTGTTATGTGCTTATCCTATACCTTGCTCCCTAGTGAAGTAAGTTCTCATTTGAGACTTCCTCTCAACATATATTTTGGTATAAAATATATTACCGATTTTAAATCAACAACCTTATTTTAATACTGTATTTTTATGATAGTTCTGCAATTTTCCTTTTAATATCATCCATGCCAACCACTGGGGATTATAGTCTCCAACCTAAATCTCGTTAAAGTTTCCTTGGCACCCCTCTGCTAATTACATCCCCATCATCCAACATCATGTTTTTTTAGGTCAATTAGCAATCTTTTTTGTGCTTTTTCCACTTCATTGCAAATTTTACAGTGTACTCCCTTACACTGCATATTTCAGGGTGCAGCCTTGGATACGCCTTCTCCCCTGTTTACCATTTTTTTCCCTCTATAGTCCACCAATAGTTCCCTTTGGCGATCCGCAATCCACCTTGTTCACTTCTGTTTTTTCTTCCTGCTCAATATAGGTTAGATTAGTGTAGGTTGTTAGGTAATGTGATAGGTTCTGCTGTCCATATACGTACATACTACAGACATAGTGCTGTGCTGTCACCAGTTCCAAAATATGCGCATCATTAATTGCCGATTTTCACAATCGCGAATAAATTGGAGCATGCTATCTGCATATAAAGCTATTGTAATGTTCTGCCGTGCCAACCATTATCCCCAGTCTCAGTAAACTTCTAGCAGCAGCTTGAAAAATTTAACCAAAGTAAGCCACGCATGTATTGCACGCACAATATGCGAATACTACACTGCAGATTTTTTACAGTCAAGATAATCGCAAATTCGCAAATATATATGGAATATTAGCCCAAATATTTGCAAAATATCTCGAAATCAAATATAGCCCATGCCGCTCATCACTACTCCACACTATGTCAACTTTGCCAGTCTGTGGTCTTCTCATGCTGCTGCCACCTCCACACTATGTCACCTTGCCACCTGACGCTCATTGTGCCCCCCCCCCCCCCACACACACACACACACTTCATGACTGGGCCACTATTTTGCCTTTCGGCCGGGCTACATCATCATTTATTTGACACTTCTTCTGATCTGTCAGAAGGAAGGAAAAATTAAATGCACAACGGATCCTGTCTGTGTAGAGGCTGTAAGGCCAGAATGGTCCCATCAGAATTGGCTTATGATTTGGTATCCAAAAGCAGGAGTGGGCACCACACCCAGAAGACATGCAAATGTTAGATTCACATGTCATCTCAGTTTTGGATCCACTCCTGTGTTTTTTGGCCATAGCAATCAGTATCAGGATGCGTTTTTGGGGGGGTTCTTGTTCTGACGGATCAGAGGAAGAGCAAAATATTCAGTGACATCAACACAAACTTACTGCTGACACCCTCTCCACTCTGCTCTACTTGTTTAATAGAACAGGTTCTGTAGAAATCTAGGTGGAATCAACTGATGACGGTGTAAAAGGAGTGCGCTTCTTTTTGCCGCTAACATTGACCAGTAAGGCTGAGATCATACATGACTTATTTGGTCAGTTTTGGCCCCGTGACTGCCCAAATCAGTGAAGTATGCAGTGATTCTAAGTGCGACACCGGTCATACGGACTCACAGTATTATTTCACTACCAAAGCAGACTCCATATGCGTGTTACTGCAAGGCACAGTGTTCTACACCACTATAAAGACTCTCTGCAGCCAGGGAATAGCCGTTTTTTAAAGTAATTTACAGTGAATTTTCGGATTGAGCCAAATTTTTTCACATTTTTTTTTTTTAATTCGCTCATCTCTAATAAAGATGACAAGTAATACAGGTCTATAGCTCAATATACTGATAGTAACAGATTACCAGCATTTACTGTGACCTGTAAAATTCTATTTTATTAAATGTACTACGTACAAAATAGTAAATTTAGCCAACTCAGTGTTTTATTTTACATTTTTTTTAAATAAAAAATTAATTACAGTATGTATTATATAATATTAGTGGGAATCAATAACAACAATAATAGAGGTAAAGTAAAATACTTTCACTCATATGAATCAAGAGGTTATATTTAGGGATGAGCGAATCGCTCCGTACAGAATTAAAATGTATTGGCTCCAATGAGCCGAAGTTACCATATTACTTTGCGAAGTCTCTCGAGACTTCGCATAATAACTTCAGAAATTAATTTATACTGTAAAAAAACATTTCCTGAACTCTTGTTCGATTCCAAGTGGTACCATGGAACCGAACCCGAGTTCGAGAAATGTTTTTTTACAGTATAAATCAATTTCTGAAGTTATTATGCGAAGTCTCGAGAGTACGTGATAACTTCGGCTCATCAGAGCCAATACATTTTAATACTGTATGGAATGCTTGCTCCGTACAGTATTGAACCAAAGTTTTATGCAAATCGACTTTGGATATTTAATCCGAAGTCGATTCGCTCATGCCTAATTATATTGCACACACCATATCTACATCTAGGGTTCCACAGAAACCTTTATGAGTCATCTTTATGAGCCACAGTAAAATCGTACCCAGTTTTGTGACTCATATTGATATTCTGTGTTTTTCTGTGGGTAATAAAAGTAGCAAGTGCAGTGCAAGTACAGTACAGTGCATAGTTGCATTTTCTTACATGTTCTCAGAGGCAGAGTATAATGTTGGCTACTTAAGAAAGATTGAGGCTATAACGTGCATCTCCCATTGTGGGTCAAGCATACACTGTGGTGAAGGGGTTGGCCACTTTCTTTCTACTTGTGTCGTGCGTGTATTTAAGATGACTATATGGCACTTACTAATATAGCCTTTTTAGAAATTCTGTGCCACTTAGGTAAATCTTCTGTGCTGTCATATAGATCCTGTCCATTAAATGGCTGCTGATAGTCATGAGACCAGACACTACTCAGCCTTGATTTGATTACTTGATTTAATCATTTTTAATAGAAATCTTGGCCAATAGTTGTTTTGTTAGTATTATTTCCTAACAGTACTTTCACACTTGCTTTGCTCGATTTCGGCAGGCAGTTCCCTCGCAGGAGCTGCATGCTGGATCCGGCAATCTGTATGCAAACGGACAGCATTTGTAGACGGACCTGGATGTGGATCCATCTCACAAATGCATTGGAATACCGGATCTATCTCTGGTTGTCATCCGGAAAAAAGGATCCGGTATTTATTTTTTTCACATTTTTAAAGGTCTGCGCATGCGCAAGACCGGATCCGTCAATGCGGTAATTTTAATGCAGGATCTGACACTAATACATTTCAATGGAAATGAATGCCGGATTCAGCATTCGTGTTAACGAATCGCAATTTTCCCTAACATGTCGGCTAGCCAGCTACAATGGCGGCTAAAATGGTGGCTACACGTGTGAGGACATGGGGCAAGGAACTCTGAGAAGGCGGGATGACCCATGATGCCATGCATGCCGCCAATCAGCAGCCAGCTCGTGATAAAAAGTGATTTACAAGTGAAGGGAAAGGATAGTGAGAGGAATCATTTCAGAGGCAGGGAGAGACGTGTGCAGATGCTAAGGAGAGTCATAGGAAAATCCTCATTGTGATAAAAAGCGATTTACAAGTGAAGGGAAAGGATAGTGAGAGGAATCATTTCAGAGGCAGGGAGAGACGTGTGCAGATTCTAAGGAGAGTCATAGGAAAATCCTCATTGTGAAAACAAGTGATTTACAAGTGCAGGGAAACATTACTTTGGTATCCAGATAGTCTCATGAGATACCTCTGTCATTCCAGCAATTAGTAATTGCGGTGCAAGTGTTATGTTGAAAAGCCTTTAGTGGCTTTTATCTGTGGAAAAATATAAATATATACGCAGGTCACTTTTGCTGTTAAGTGCGCTGATATCATTTAGTGGCCTATTTCAATACAATACAAGAAATATATACGCAGGTCACTTTTGTTGTTATTTGCGCTAAAAGAGTTTATTGCCATATTTTTAGAGAAAAAAGAAAAATAGACTAAGTTCATATTTGCTGTTATTTGCACTAAAACCATTTCTTGTCATATGTCACAAAAATACGAGAAAAATAGATGCAGTTCACATTTGGTGTTATTTGCGCTAAAAGCGTTTCTTGTCATATTTCAGTATGTAACGGGAAGAATAAACGCAGTTCACGTTTGGTTTAATTTTGCTAAAAGCGTGTATTGCCATATTTCTAGAGAAAAAGAGAAAAATAGACTAAGTTCATATTTGCTGTTATTTGCACTAAAAGAGTGTCATATTTCACTACAATACGAGAAAAATAGACGCAATTCACATTTGCTGTTATTTGCTCTAAAAGTGCTTCTTGTCATATTTCACTACAATATGAGAAAAATAGACTAAGTTCACATTTGCTGTTATTTGCGCCAAAAGCATTTCTTGTCATATATTACATTAATACGAGAAATATAGACGCAGTTCACATTTGGTGTTATTTCCACTGAAAGCGTTTATTGTCATATCTCACTACAATCCGAGAAATATAGACGCAGTTCACATTTGGTGTTCTTTGCGCTGAAAGTGTTTATTGCCATATTTCTAGAGAAAAAGAGAAAAATAGACTATGTTCATATTTGCTGTTATTTGCGCCAAAAGCATTTCTTGTCATATTTCACTACAATACGAGAAAAATAGAAGCAGTTCACATTTGGTGCTATTTGCGCTGAAAGCGTCTATTGTCATATTTCACTACAATACGAGAAAAATAGACTAAGTTCATATTTGGTGTTATTTGCGCTGAAAGCGCTTAGTGCCATATTTCTAGAGAAAAATAGACTATGTTCATATTTGCTGTTATTTGCGCTAAAAGCATTTGTCATATTTCACTACAATACAAGAAAAATAGACTCAGTTCACATTTGGAGTTATTTGCGCTGAAAGCGTTTATTGTCATATTTCACTAGAATACGAGAAAAGTAGACTCAGTCCACATTTGGTGTTATTTGCTCTAAAAGTGTTTATTGCCAAATTTCACTACAATACAAGAAAAATTGACAGCTCACATGTGGGGTTATTTGCGCTAAGAGTTTATTGCCATATTTCACTCCAATACGAGAAAAATAGACTCAGTTTACATTTGCTGTTATTTGCGCTAAAAGCGTTTGTTGTCATTTTTTTGGGAGAAAAAGAGAAAAATATACGCAGTTCACTTTTTCTGTTATTTATGTACTTAGAAATCGATTACTGGCCTATTTTAGTCCAATATGAGAAATATATACACAGTTCACTTTTGCTGTTATTTACTCTGAAATCGTTTTGTTGCCAATTTCAAACCATTTAGTTGCCTATCTCAGTAAAAAAAGAGAAATATATTTGGCACTTTTAGGGGTGTTTTAATTTGCTTTTAATTTATTTATTCAGCTAAAAGTATGTCAGACAGAGAAGTGCCAGGCCCTGCACAGGGGAGTGGCAGAGGCGTAAATAATTTTGGTTCAGGCACAGGTCGCAACAGAGTAAGGGGGCGTGGCAGCAGGGGTTTCTTCCCGAGGCCTCGGGTCCAAGAATCCCAGCGGTTCTTGATTGGTTGACTCGATCTTCAACTTCGTCGCAAGTGACAGCAACAGTAGCAGCCTAAGTCTAGAGTCGCTGATGAGCAGCTTTCTTCACCCGCATAGTGAAGAAACTACTCACCAGCAGCAGCATGTAGACCTGGTGCAGGGCCTGAACCAGCAGGTGGTGGCATACTTTGACAGCACCCTGCCAGCCGTCATAGAAGATCCGCTGGACTACTGGGCAGCCAAACTAAATTTGTGGCCGCAACTTGCCGAGTTTGCCCTGAAAAGGCTGTCCTGCCTGGCCAGTAGTGTGGCATCAGAGTGGGATGAAGAACTCGCCTGTCCACCCAAAATGTGTATAGACTTACTTTTGTTAAGTTGAATCAGGCGTGGATCAGCCCGGATTTACACCAACCAATGCCTGATGCATCAGATTAGATCTTCAATCTCCACACTATGTCCCCGTGCCACTCAGTGGTATCATGCTGCTGCTGCCATGTCCACACTATGTCACAATTCCACTCTGTGGTCTCCTAATTCTGCCATCTCTACACTATGTCACCGTGCCACTCCGTGGCCTCCTGATGCTGCCATGTCAACACTGTCACTTTGCCACTCTGTCGTATCCTGCTGCTGCTGTTGCTGCCATCTCCACACTATGTCATCTTGCCACTCTGTGGACTTCTCATGCTATTAGCACCCTTCCCACTCTATGACAGGGTCGCTATTGTCCTTGTTTGGCCTTCTTGAAATAACCATTTATTTGACCTTTCGTCTGATCAGTCAGAAGGAAAGAAAAATAAAAAAAACACACAACATCTCTGTGTAGCAGCTGTAAGGCTAGGATGGTCCCATCAGAATTGGCTTATGAATTGGTAGCCAAAAGCAGGAGTGGGTACAAAACACAGAAGACATGCAAATATTACCTTCATGTGTCATCTCTGTTTTAGGTGTACTCCTGTTTAATTTGGCATTAGCAATACTCATGGATTACTGAGCAAATGCTGACAGATAGAAGGCATATGCTACCCAGATAGGATCAGCTTTTTGTGGGTTATTGTTCTCACGGATCAAAGGAAGGGCAAATTAGTCAGTGACGTCAACACAAAATTACTGCTGACACCCTCTCCACTGTGTCGGGGGGCTCTACTTGTATAAGCGTTTAATAGAACAGGTTCTGTAGACATCTATGTGGAATAGGCTGATGAGGGTGTAAAAGGAGTGTGCTTCTTCTTGACACTAACATGGACCTGTACGGCTGAATTCATACTTGAGTTATTTGGTCAGTTTTGGTGAATTTGAGTATACTTTCTTATAATTTTAATCAAGTTTTGGTTCAATTTAGTATTAAATATTTAATGAATTTACTAAGAAACATTACGTGTTGCCTAACAAAGGAGAGAATCGGCCAGTCTTCCGTTTATTCAAGGACGTGGTGTTGTGATGGAGAAAGCATGCAATGAAAACATTTCCTCTCCACCTGGAGACGAATCCTGTCAAGATTGCTGCAAGTGCAGTATTGGCTGCTCATCGACCAATATACTTTTGTGGGCAACCTGCCTGGAATAAACAGGCCTCCAGTAGCTACAGACAATGAGAAGACAAATTTTAAAGATAGCTTGGAGCTTGGAAGAGTCGCAAAGTTAGTCAAGATTCAAACCACCAACCAGGCCCCAGTCTCATCGTCCGGTAAAAACATCACTGGTTCCCACTCATTATGGAAATTAAAAGGAGGGCACCCTGTGGTGCCCAGAGATGGAGAGGGTCTTCGGATTTCCCTGCCCTATACGGACGTCTTAGAAATGAACCTCTGCTCCGGACAGCTGCTCCTTGGAAGGTCATGGAGTGTCCCGGTCATCCAGCATCTATTCGCCCCGCTGAAGGATTATTTTGAAAGTGTGTAGAAGCCAACACGGGGCCCCCACTCTGCAGATTTATCATGGAGACACCGGATTGTACAATATTAAATTATTTTGTGCATTAGCAATACTGATGGATTGTTGAGCAAATGCTGATCGAGTGAAGGCGTATGCTCCCCAGACAGGATCTGTTTTTTGTGGGTTATTGTTCTGACGGATCAGAGGAAGGGTAATATAATCAGTGACTTCAACGAAAACTTACTGCTGACACCCTCTCCACTCTGTCGTGGGGGGGGGGGGGTCTACTTTTATAAGCAATTAATAGAACAGGTTCTATAGACATCTGTGTGGAATCAGAACAGGCCTTGCCATGGTCAACCAAAGAAGTTCAGTGCACGTGCAGAGTGTCATATCCAGAGGTTGTCTTTTCAAAATAGACATATGAGTGCTGCCAGCCTTGCTGCAGAGGTTAAAGGGGTAGGGGGGTCAGCCTGTCAGTGCTGAGACCATACGCCGCACACTGCATCAAATTGGTCTGCATGGCTGTCGTCCCAGAAGAAAGCATCTTCTAAAGATGATGCACAAGAAAGCACGCAAACAGTTTGCTGAAGACAAGCAGACTAAAGACATGGATTGCTGGAACCATGTCCTGTGCTCTGATGAGATCACAATAAACTTATTTGGTTCAGATGGTTGCAAATGTGTGTGGCGATAACCAGGTGAGGAGTACAAAGACAAGTGTGTCTTGCCTACAGTCAGGCATGGTGGTGGTAGTGTCATGGTTTAGGGCTGCATGAGAGCTGTCGGCTGTGGAGAGCAACAGTCTACTGAGGGAACCACGGATGGCAACATTTTGTGACATACTGAAGCAGAGCATGAGCCCCTCCCTTCAGAACCTGGATGGCAGAGCAGTATTCCAACATAATAACGACCACAAACACACCTCCAAGACAACCACTGTCTTGCTAAGGAGTAAGGGTGAAGGTGCTTGACTGGCCAACATGTCTCCAAACCTAAACCCTATTGAGCATCTGTGGGACATCCTCAAACGGAAGGTGGAGGACCTTAAAGGATAACTGTCACATTTAGACCCAAATTTCAATGTTCATATATGTAGTTACCAATAACATGATATTCCAGAAACAATAACTATTAAACTTGCTCACCCCATATTTCATAAGATCCAGCCCTTAGCAACCAGTCTGCACAAAACTGCAATTTCACTATTCAGTTAAGATGGCTGCTGCTGCCCTCACCCTGAGGCTAATCCCGCCTGCCCTCACTACCCACAATGCATTGCGCTCCTCGTGCACTAGCATCTGCACCTCAACCAATCGGTGCTCTCCCCACTGAAACACGCCCCCTTGCTGCTATCACATACACTCTGGGAAGTGGTTGAACTGTGTGAAGATTCTCTGTAGCTTGGACAAAGAAAACTAATGGTAAGCTAGTCTTTATAATATAATAGTACTGCCTTACACTTTATATTTTCTTTATTATTAATGTTATATGTTTGTGGTGGTCAGGCATGGTTGTATCCCCTACATATGTGCTGAATCACTGAGGTGATAGGGGGACATACATGGGTGGCAGAGTTACTGTCATGGGGAATCACTGAGGTGATAGGGGGACATACATGGGTGGCAGAATTACTGTCATGGGGAATCACTGAGGTGATAGGGGGACATACATGGGCGGCAGAATTACTGTCATGGGGAATCACTGAGGTGATAGGGGACATACATGGGTGGCAGAATTACTGTCATGGGGAATCACTGAGGTGATAGGGGGGACATACATGGGCGGCAGAATTACTGTCATGGGGAATCACTGAGGTGATAGGGGGACATACATGGGTGGCAGAATTACTGTCATGGGGAATCACTGAGGTGATAGGGGACATACATGGGTGGCAGAATTACTGTCATGGGGAATCACTGAGGTGATAGGGGGACATACATGGGCGGCAGAATTACTGTCATGGGGAATCACTGAGGTGATCGGGGGACATATGGGTGGCAGAATTACTGTCATGGGGAATCACTGAGGTGATTGGGCGGCAGAATTACTGTCATGGGGAATCACTGAGGTGATAGGGGGACATACATGGGCGGCAGAATTACTGTCATGGGGAATCACTGAGGTGATAGGGGGACATACATGGGCTGCAGAATTACTGTCATGGGGAATCACTGAGGTGATAGGGGGACATACATGGGCGGCAGAGTTACTGTCATGGGGAATCACTGAGGTGATAGGGGGACATACATGGGCGGCAGAATTACTGTCATGGGGAATCACTGAGGTGATAGGGGGACATACATGGGCGGCAGAGTTACTGTCATGGGGAATCACTGAGGTGATAGGGGACATACATGGGCGGCAGAATTACTGTCATGGGGACACATATCGGCTGCCAAAATTTAGTACTGGGGACACACATTTGAGCTCTATGAATCCATTCATCCCATATTTATCTTCTAAAAAGCTAAGTATATATTTTACTTCAATTCCATACAATTTTTTTTCCAGGCTGACATAGAAAAAACAGCTTCTCTTGAATTTGAATATGAACACAGTGATTCAGATTCTGAGGCAAGTACTTATCTAAGCGTAAATTCTTGTGTCTTATTTTAGTCTACTGTCATCTTTTGCCCATCATTCTTATACCTATACAATCCCTATAGTATAATTTAAAAAAAAAAATTGTCTGGTTTTTAAAAATTTACAATAGAAATACATTATATTTTTAGGATCTTTCTTATATATCGGAGGAAGATTTTTCATCTGAAGAGGAATATGACAGTAGCCAGTCAACGATTGTCAACCCGGTAAGCTTTTGAAAGCTTTTTATTGTTATCACAGTAGTGATAATAAAAAATAAAACATAAATCTTACTTTAGGGCTCATTCACACAGGCGTATGGTGCCCATGCCCGTATTGTGGACCGCATTTGCGGATCCGCAATATATGGGCACAGTTCTGTTGCCGTTCCGCATCACGGATGTGGACCCATTCATTTCAATGGGTCCGCAAATCCGGAGATGCGGAACGGAACAGCACACTACGGAAGCACTACAGAGTGCTTTCCGGTGTTCAGTTCCGTCAATCCGCACCGCAAAAAGATAGAGCATGCTCTATATTTTTGCAGAACGGAGGGATAGCGGACCCATTCAAGTGAATGTGGCCGCTATCCCCTTGTGGCTGGCAGACGGTCAGTGCCTGGCCATTCAGGACCGCAAGTTGCGGTCCATGGCTCGGGCACGGGCACCATACGCCCGTGTGAATGAGCCCTTATAATGATACATTTTTGTATTTTTATATAATTTTTTTCATTACTTTTTATTTTTTATTTTTTTAAACTCAGGAAATTCTTGAATTGATGGATAAATTAAAAGTAGAGGCTTTGTAAGATGGTGAGTTAGCAGCACAGGCATTTCAGCAAGACCCTGAATGGGACAGTATAGAAGATGTCCCAAAAAATTCCAATTATGATCATGAACGTGTAGGAAATAATGCTTGGTGTAGATGCTCACACTGTATTCCAATGCCAACACGAGATGAGTCAAAATGTTGTCAAGAGGAGGAGGCACACAACAGGCACTTTGACACAGGAATAACCTGCATTACCCAATTAGCAGAGCTTTCTGATGTGCGTTTGAAGGAAGAGATTCTAGTAATGATGGTGGAATTTGCTGGAAATGTTTCAGATAAAGAGATACTAAAATCTCGTAACAGGTATTGATTTATGATGCTATATAAATATCATAGTAAAAATTATTTTATAAATTATCCTACTTTACCACTAGCATTAGGTGCGTATCTGTCATGGATAAATTACCACCTATAATACAAACGTTGCAATCTGTACAAAATGGATCTATCAGAATTACCATTGGAATACTGAACAAAATATTTAATCCAATACGGATCCGCCATGAAATACATTGAAACACAATAGGATACGGGTCAGTTTCACGTTCTATGCCAGAAAAAAACTGATCACTATTATCCCCAGGCATTCTAAATGGAGAGAAATCCATTCAGCATGCATCAGGATGTGTTCAGTTTTATATAGAAGAGAAGACAGGCACTCAATTTGACTATAAGGCCTCATGCACACAACCGTAGGTGTTTTGCGGTCCGCAAACCACGGATCCAAAAATACGAAAGCAATTTGCAGAATGGAACGTGGCCCACTGTAGAAATGCCTATTCTTGTCTGCAAAACGGACAAGAATAGGACATGCTCTTTTTTTTTTACAGGGCCACGGAACAGAGCAAAGTACGCGGACTACACACGGAGTGCTGTCCGCATCTTTTGCGGCCACATTGAAGTGAATGGGTCTGCGTCCTAGCTGCAAAATATGCGGCTCGGACGTGGACTCAAAATACGTTTGTGTGCATGAGGGTTAATTTTCAGTGATTTATTGTCACATTACTGTACAGTACAGACTTGACTTGTAATGGTGCCATAATAAACAAAACGACTGATCCAGCATTACGGTCTGTGGCTGCGCAGACATCTATAAAAGTTAAAAAATATATGCTTGATCAGTTTATCTGGATAACACCTGTAGAGAAGGATCTGGCATTTCAATGCATTGGTCATATAGATCAGGATTCTGATCAGTATACTAATGTTTTCATTTTTCATGCGGTATGAATGATCCAGCGGGCGAGTATAAACGTATGATGGAAGACGGACCACCGGAAATCTGTTGTCCTTCAGCAACAACTCTTCCCGCTCCATTCTTGATATAGGTGCGGGTGGGACCCACAACTATCAGATAATGTTGGCATATCCTGGCTATAGGTCCCCATTGTCTCAGATGGGAATACCCCTTTAATATTGCATAAAAAATCTATTCAAACTAATGCATAAATAATATAAATTAGTATATTCTAAACGATAAGAACTTGTATGTATACATTTTTTTGGTATTCAATTTGTAATTTTTATTTTTTTAAGAGTAATTCGGAAAGCTGCATACCGGAGTATACAGTATTTATACATGGACATTTGGGTCCAAAGAAGCGGATCCCTGTGCCATCTTGTGTTGTTAACCTGATTAGGAAGAGATTTCCAGACCCTGATGGACAGTACATTGGATTCTACTGGGAGCAAGATTATGAAGCTTCTGAAATGGCAGTCAATGTTTGAATTATTATATCTTTTTTAAATGTTTTTTTTTTTCCCATGCAGAAATAAAGTTATTTTTGTTGTAACCAAGATAGTTTTCTATGTGCGAATATTAATAAATAAATCAATAAAAACATTATTGGATGAAAAATGTAATATCTTTTATTTATATTAATGTTCCAACCATTATGAAATAAATAACAATTATATATTGAAATTAACAATTTCTTAAAGTTAGTAATATTTTTCACAAGCTTAGCATCTTTGTCCAAGCCTGGGCAAAAAACCATCAAAGTGGTTGTCCCATATTAGACAATGGGGGAATATCGCTATGATATACTCCCATAATCAGATAGGTGCATGTCCCACAGCTGGGACCCACACCTATATTGAGAACGGAGCGGGGAGATAAGTGGTTGGAGGACCCCGATTTTACGAGGTCCATCAACGACCTAGCACTTCTTCCCGCCTTCGCCATATTAGTGAATGGGAGCTTGGGCTGCGCATGCGCGGCACGCTTCTATTCACTTCTACGGAGCTGACGGAAATAGCCAAGCCAGCGGTACACTCTCATTTAAGTGCGGGGCCCCGTTCTAGATAAAGGTGAGGGTTCTAGAGTCGGAAGCCCGAACCTATGAGACAATATACTAGCGATATGCCCCCATTGTATAAGATGGGAATACCCCTTTCAATATGAAAAGCTATTCCTCATCAACAGATTGTAGTTTACTTAACAATGCCTAAAAATGTATCTAAACTTGTAAATAATAAATGGTAATTTTTAATTCTGTAGAACATTTAGATATAAATCTACAAAGTACAATAATTTAATAAAAAAATAAACTGTATACTCAAACTATGGGTCTATTGTTGACTTCCATCTGGATAATAGTAGTGTGCGAAAACAGTCAACTGTGTGCTATGGTGGGGTGGCAGTTTTATTTTTAAATCCGGAGAGGAAGATTTAGACCATCCCGCTGCATGTACGATAGTGTTCGTTGGCCTTATATTAATCACAATGTATATGATCCAATATTCAACGGATTTGTAACGTATTTGAATATGTGTATGGTTACACTTGAAAGTGACTGCAATGCTTATTTATCATCTCTTCCTTGTCTGGCCTAGGGATTGGAGCTATGCTTGTAGTAAACTTTCCTTTATTGGATGTCCAGTCAGACACATGAATACCACATGCTAAATCAATGGCCCACTCAATGACTTGAGTGAGGAATTCTTGATTTGATGGTTCATAGATGGCCTTGACAAACCATTCTTTTCTTAATTTTGAGTATTGTATGCTAAATTTCTTTTCACCGGTCTGTTTTTGGGAATGTGCTGAATTTTTTATAACTGCCTGAATTTTTTTGCAGTTATGGTTGTGGTCTAAGGCTGCCAGTTGAGTGCGGGCTATCATGCCGTCAATAAAAAAGTGCTGCCTCTTTGGTCGGTATTTAAGAACCGCGCTGTGAAATATTTCTAGACTGCCGGTGTGGCAAAAATACAAGATATGTCTCATATCTTTAAGAAGTCTTTGGTCAAGGACAATTTTGCTAAAATTGTCGTAAGCAACTGTTTTTTGTCTCAACCATTTTCTCCTTAGAGCAGTACTTTCATCCAAAATGTCATGTTCACAGGAAACTGTATTGCCATCCACATCCTTCCATGTATGGATGTTTACTATATGATACAGTACAGATTTCCATTTTGTTATCAAATTTTCATAGCTGTTTCCGCAATGAGCACTACAGTACCACAGATGATTTTTTAATGGTGCGATCCACTCTGACAGCTTTTCACAATTTTTATTCTTACTGGCTGCTAACATTTTTTTGCCTATACTTTTTGCAATATGCCAGATGTCAAATTCATGGGTTATACCCGAATAATCCTCACGGACCATCTTTCTGATTGACACATGTCTATCTGTGCATATTAGTTTTACATTTACTTTTTCTTCTAATAAACTGTCGAGTGCATTTTTACAGGCTTTTTTTTCTAAATTCACGGATGACACTCCCGGAACTACCTGTTGTACATCAAAAGACAAAATTTTTTTGGAGGAGATATCCATAAGTGTATAGATACAATATTTGGCACTATGGCCCGGCGAATCACATTGTCCATCACCTGCAAGACATACAACTTGTGATCCGATTGCAGTAATCAAATTACTCTTCTCTGTTATCCAAAAATGATCGATTGCAGGAAAAAGGAAATTTCGTTGATGTCTGTAAAAAGTGGATTCCGATATCCCTCTTATGCCAGTCATTAACCAAAACTGTTTTAGCTTTTTATATGTATTGCCACTAGTCAGAATTCCTCCGGCAATTATTATATTTCCCAGGGGCATTTGACCAGTTCGTGGTTGACTTTCCCACAGTTTGTATCGATGGCCTTTCATACAAACGACAAAAACTGAAAAAAGCTACCCGAAAAACATTTTTCTATTGTTTGAAATTTCATACCACAATCGGAACGAGCAGTGCAACTTATTTGACAAATTAGATTGTCCAGTGCACTTTCAAAAATTATGTATTTTTCTTCTTTTACGACATTAGGATAACATCTGGACACACTATATTCGTGAGATTCTGTACATGTTTTCATTCGTGAATCCTCATCTTCTCCAGTGTCTGATGTCAAGGATTCCACTTGGGATGAATGAAAAGATGGATCCTTTTCCTTGGCTGGTGTGCTCTGACAACTATCAGATGTAACACAGTCAATTAACATCGGATTGCGTAATGGAGTAACTGGAGATAAATACAATTGCGGTACTCTTTGTTTTGGGGTGCTTGTTTCGGAAATTAGACATGTGTTTAGCGGAGTTGAAATTTTAGACGACTTTCCTTTATCATCGTGAATGTTAGGAGCCTTCAAAACAGGTTGTTGAAGGTTACTAGGGCTTAGCAAATTCTCAGTGGCAACAGTATTAACGGTAGACTTCGTTTTTGTTGTGCAGCAGGTTTGGATTGTGGTTTCCTTTTTTTGGTCTTAGTCTGCTACACTGAGTATGCTTATTCCGTCGATAACGGTTCAATATGGCTTTGTCGATTTCAGTTATTTTATCTATTTTTCTTTAATTGAAGTAGAGTGAATTTGTCCACTTAAATTTGGATCAATATCCTTTAGATTTGTTCCACAATGGGGACATATCCTAAAACAATTACAAGATGATATGTTGCCAGTAGTACTCTCTGCAACTTTTTTCCTTTTCTGGATGGTTCTCCATGTGTTTCTGTGACAACTGTTGTATCTGACATGAAAATAGTCGGCAAGGCATCTTTGAGTAATATTTTCCGTGTAGATCCAACAACATAACTATCGAGTGCAAAATGTTTAGAACACATACGATACGGATCATTTTTTTTTTATTATAGATTTTTTCAACAAATTCTTCAATATTCTCAAAATTTGGTTTAGTCTGCTGAAGCCAGGCACGTATCATGTCTTTGTTTTTGGAAAGACATGTAATATGATCATTAGAGTCACGCTGTTTTCGACCGGAATAACACCCTTTAACCACACAAGAGGGCATGTTTTCTCTAAAAAAAAAAATACATTTTTATGTAAAAATATTAAGAGAATATATGTAAAGATTTACATATGTTTCTTTAAAAAAAAAAATGTTGTTATTAAAACTTTGACTATGACATTGGCCAAAATAAAACTAAATGCAGGGATGCCGAAATGCACAGGTGGACAGCACATAGTAAAAATAGTAAATAGTAAAAGGGACATGGTGTCAATAAATAAGGCAATCAAAATCGGCCTTCAAGAAACCATGTCGGTCCTTTCCTTTGCGCCCTGCCTTTTAGTGATACAGCAGTTTACGACCACAAATGTGGCATTTCTGTAAACTGAAGTATCAGGGTAATAAATATTAAGTTTTGTTTGGCTGTTAACCCTTGCTTTTTACCGGTAAAGACGGATTGAATTTGAAAGGTGCCAAAAATTACGGTTTTGGCACCGTTTTTAATATTTTATTTTTGGACCGTGTTAATCTGGGGGTTAGGTCACGGGGTATTTTTATAGAGGAGATTATTACGGATGGGGCAATACCTAATTTGTCTAATTTTTAAATTAGTTTATAAATCTAAAATAATTAAAAATATATCATTTTTGAAAAAAATGTTTTGGGTGTCTCAAGTCTGAGAACTATACTTTTTATCTGATTGTCGGTGGCTAAATAGAAAAGGGGTAATAAATTTAGTACTCCATTGAAATGTGGTACTTCCTAAAGCAACCGTCAATGCAGAGGCCCGGATGATCGGGGCATGTGTCACACTGAGTGGTGGTGTCCTTTCGTATCCCCCTCCTGTGACACACTCTGCACTTTTTGAGTTCATCCCTTCTTTCCAGTATGGGAATTTCCACACCTGGAAAGTGTTGGCCAGGGACGATCCGGGCACCTCCAATTCCAAAGGTACTCCGGCCTGCTCTTTCCCGGTCAGAAAAGATCAGGGCCTTGAGGACTGCCTCATAGAATTGCAGGAATTTCCCTGTGTTGCCAGCGCACTGGAACAGTACAAAAGCGTTGTACATGGCAACCTCCACCAAGTAGACCGCAACTTTTTGTACCAAGCCCGGGTTTTGTGCCTGGCATTACATGGCTTGAGGACTTGATCGGAGAGATCAACTCCTCCCATATACCGATTGTAGTCAACGATACAATCGGGCTTGAGACTGTTGCCGTGGTACCTCGCACAGGGACAGGGAGATGCCGTTACCGTGAATTGTGGTCAGCATAAGGACATAAGGAAACTTGTAAGTGTACCCTGAGGTACTCTCACAAAGTTTGTACAGCTTCACGCCATACCTCGCCCGCTTTGAGGGAACATACTGGTGAAAAATGAGTCTCCCCTTGAAAGCAATGAGAGACTCATTAACCGCGACCTCCCTTCCAGGTATGTAGGCCTCCAAAAATTGGGCCCGAAGTGATCGATGACCGGCCGTATCTTATACAGACGGTCATAGCCATTTCCGTATGGCCTCAAATCGGGAACGTGTCATGGCCGTACTGTAGAATGGGGTCTGGTAGAGGACGTCCCCACTCCAGTACAGCCTGCCACTGGGTTTCTTGACTAGGCCCATGTGCAGCACTAGGCCCCAAAACGTCTTCATCTCAGCTGCACTGACTGGCATCCAGCCACCGGGCCTAGCCAAAAAGAGCCCGGGTGTTGAGCAGCGAACTGTTGGGCGTACAGGTTCATCTGCTCCACCATTAGATTTTCCAATTGGTCACTGAAAAAATGACTAAAAAGTCGTATTCAGTGAAGCCCACTGTGTAAATCTGGATTCCTGATTCACCAACAAAATCAGGAACTGCGGGCTCAAAGTTCTCTGGGGTACACAGGCACGTTCACCTGCAGGGGCTCAGGTGAACTGGCCTGGTCGGCTGGGAAACTAGTATGAGCCCCAGAGCTGCTCATACTAGGCCGGGCCACAGGGTCCCTAGCATGGGGTCCCCTTAATCTGCCTGGCGGCATCTCCGCCGCCTTGTGGGCTCATCATCGCTTGATGATGAGGAGGGCCGCGGATGACAATAGGAGCGTGGTGTCATCATCGTCCTCACTGGGGCTCTCAGTTTCGGAGGCAAGAAGGTTGTATGCCTCCTAGGCCGAGAACGTCCGGCGGGCCATGGGGGTGTGTGTCTGCGTGTGTGTGCGTGCGTGTAAATCTTTATTAGGTGTGCGTGTGTGTGGGGGCACGGGTGTTCCCGACTTTTCCTTAAACCTAACAGGAAAAAAAACTAACTAAAAATAAAAATTGACCTTAAAAATGTGAAAAAGAAAAAAAAATTGAATTCGCTGATCAGATGTCCGCCGCTGATCAGCTGTGGAGATGAGCGATGCACTAACAGTGGCTGGGCGCTAAAGAGTGCCGGCCACTGTCAGCGTATGCCAAAAAAGCTGCACCCCCAAAAAGGGTGGGGGGGCAAGGGAGCAACTGCATCTCCCTGGGAGTCTAGGGTCACACAGCTGTGGTGATGCAATAATCAAAAAACTGAATTTTCCTAAAGTCTCCCTGCCTGAACTAAATCTTTCCCTACCCTGTCCCTAACCTATCTTTTAGTGCCAGATGGCACTGTGGAGGATCTAGAGAGGGGTGCTGGGCAGGGGTGCAGGATCGGGCAACAGGGTGCAGGATGAGCAGCAGGGTGCTCTCTCCTCTCTCCAACGGCCGAATGTAGGAGGAGAGCAGGGGGAGTTAACCCCCGCCTGGCCGTGCAGCCAATCAGATTTGAACCTGTGAGGTGATGTCACCATCAACTCACAGGATCTAAGGATGTGGATTGGTGGTGTATTATCACACCACCAATCACCATCCTATTCCGAGGTTATCGGGTCACCAGAGACACGAATAACCCGGAGACGCTAACAAACCGCAGGTCTGAACTGACCTGCGGTTTGCTGTGATCACCGATGTGGGGGGGTCACAGGACCCCTCTAGGCGTTGTGCCAGAGTGCCTGCCAAATTATTTCGGCAGTCACTCTGTTCCGATCACCGCGTGCGGCGCCACGGTGATCGGAAATTGTCAGGACGTGAAAATGGAAAGTTTAAAAAAAAACTTGCTGTTTTGGGACAGTCTTTAATTTTGTTATTTTCATCGTTTATTTGATAGGTTAGATTGTGAGCTATTTCTATAGAGCTGGTTGTTACGGACGCGACAATACCAAATATGACCACTTTTTTGTTTTTGGTTAAAATTTTCATAACAAAGCATTTTAAAAAAATGACTTTTTAGTGTCTCCACATTTTTAAAAGCCATATTTCGTTAATTTTTGGGTGACTGTCTTATGTAGGGGCTAATTTTTGGCAGGATGAGATGACGGTTTGATTGGCACTATCTTGGGGTGCATATGACATTTTGGTCGCTTGCTATTATACTTTTGTCATGTAAGGTGACAAAAATGGCTTTACACAGTATTTATAAAATTAATTTTGCTGTGTTTACCTGAGGGTTTAGGTAATGTTTTATTTTTATAGAGCAGGTTGTTACGGTCGCGGCGATACCTAATATGTATACATTTATTTTTATTTTTTAAGTTTTACACAATAATATCATTTTTAATGACTCCATAGTCTGAGAGCCATATATTTTTATTTTTTGGGCGATTGTCCGATGTGGAGTATTATTTTTGCGAGGATGGGATGACGGTTTGATTGGCACTATTTTTGGGTGTATATAACTTATTGATCGCTTGCTATTACACCTTATGTAATGTGAGGTGACAAAAATGTTTATTTTTGACATTGTTTTTATTTTATTTTTACAGTATTTACCTGAGGGATTAGATCATGTCATATTTTTATAGAGCAGGTTTTCCGGATCGGCGATACCTAATATGTATATTTTTGAATTTATTTTACTTTATTACAATAACCGCATTTTAGAAAAAAAAAAAGTTTTAGTGTCTCCATAGTCTGAGAGCGATATTTTTAAATCTTTTGGGCGAATGTCTTATTTAGGGGCTTATTTTTGCGGGATGAGATGACGGTTTGATTGGCACTATTGTGGGAGGCATACGCCTTTTGATTGCTTGCTATTACACTTTTTGTGATGTAAGGTGACAAAAAATAGCTATTTTACACCATTTTTAAATTTTTAAATACTGTATTTACTTGAAGGGGTAGGTCATGTGATATTTTTATAGAGCAGGTCAGTACGGACCCAGCGAAACCTAATATGTGTAGTGTATTTATTTTTATTGTTTTTATTGAGCGATATGTGTTTTTAATGTTTACTTTTTTCACTTTTTTACATTTTATTTGACCCAGACCCACTGGTTCTTGAAGATCCAGTGGACCTGGTGTCTATATAATACAGTAAGTACACTATATAATGTACTTACTGTATTTTTCTTTACAAAGTGTGAATAGACCTGCCTTTAGCAGGTCTATTCACACTCAGCACCATGGAGAGCAGGACGCTTCTGAAGCGTCCTGTCTCCATGGCAACCATCACCCGCTGCCAGAACTAAGCAGCGGTGATGGGGAGGAGGAGCTCCGTCCCTCTGCCACCCATCCTGTCGGGAGGCTGCAAGGCACAGCAGCCCCCGATGGGAGAGGGAGGAGCTCCCTCCCTGTTAACCCCTTCCATGCCGCGGTCGAACCGGCCGCGCATAGAAGAGGTTAAGCGGCTGACATCACAGCACAGATGTCAGCCGTTTATAACAGAAGTGTCAGCAATGTGCTGACACTCTGCTACTAACCACTGGACCACCAGGGAAACTTCAGAGGAGGCGGGTGGGGGATCGCGATTGCGATCCCACATGCCGCACCACCCGCCTCCCGAGACTGCTACTCCCCCGCCCCCCCTCCGCCACCATAACAGTCAGGGCTGCAGGGGGGGGGGTTAAAAATGAGAATGTGGGGCATATATAAGATTCTGATTCCCGCAGTCACCGCAACCGGGATCAGAACAGGGCCTCCCGCACATACCGCAACTCCCTTTCCCCCCGCCCGCTGCACCGCCCACCATAACAGTCAGGATTGCGGGGGGGGGGGCAGGAGATTTTTTAAAAATGACAATGTGTGGCATAAATAAGTTTTCTGAAATATATATACCCTCTTAAGGACCGATTTCTGCATTTTCTGATCCCTTCCGTCCGTGACAGCGGGGATCAGGAAATGCAGAAATCGGTCCATAGAGGTATATATATAAAAGCGCTATGTGTGTGTTTTGTTCTTCAAACTGTGTGCTTGGGGTGCTCAGGTACCTTTAATAGAAAGATGCCGGGACTCCTGAGGTGATAGCAGTACAGCACTCTCACTTCCTGAAATGAACGTGAACGCGCACGCACTGCCTGCTGGTGCGTCTCCCGTCCTCCAACCAGCCAAGAAAGTGACGGACCTCTCCTAGCAACCCTGTTTTAATGTAAGGTTAGAATAGGCGCTATTGGGGACTAAATAGATGATTTAAAGGGTTTAGAAAGTATTAAATTAAAATTTAAAGATGGCCACTAAGGTGATATTAATCACCTTTATCAAAATATGGGAAAAAAAAAATTTGACAGTTATACTTTAAGGTCTCTTACATCCACCAGCTCCGTGATGTCGTAATGGAGGAGTGGAAGAAGATTCCAGTGGCAACCTGTGAAGCTCTAGTGAACTCCATGCCCAAGAGATGTTAAGACAGTACTGGAAAATAATGGTAGCCATACAAAATATTGACACTTTGGGAACAATTTGACCATTGTCACATAGGGGTGTACTCGCTTTTTTTTTGCCAGCGGTTCAGACATTCATAGTTGTGTGTTGAGTTATTTTGAGGGCACACCAAATTTATACTGTTACACAAGCTGTACACTGACTACTTTACATTGTGTCAAAATGTCATATGTTGTCCCATGAAAAGACAGATTCAAATATTTTCAAAAATGTGAGGGGTGTACTCACTTTGTGAGATACTATGTGTGTGTGTATATATATATATATATATATATATACACACTAGCTGAAGGACCCGGCTTCGCACGGGTATATTTAATCTATTTCATTTAATGTTTGTGTGTGTCGTTAAAAGATATCAACAGTATTCACTATAACAGTGACATCTACAGAACCCCACCCCCTTAACAGTGACTTCCACTGTACCCTACTCCCTTAACAGTGACCTCACAGTACCCCACTGCCCCTTTAATAGTGGCCTCCACAGTCCCCTCCTCCCTTAACAGTGACCTCCACAGCGGCCTGCCCCCATAACAGTAACATCCACAGCACCCTCCTCTTTAACAGTGACCTCCAGAGCAGCTGCTGTAGCCCATCTTGTTCACATTGATTTCTACAATAACTCTCCCCTTTAATAGTGACCTCCACAGAGCTCCGTTCCCTTAAAATGTGACCCCACCACCCTAACAGTAACCTTTACAGCACACTGCCCCTTTACACTGACCTCCATAGCAGACCATCCCCTTAACTGTGACCTCCACCGTTTCCTACCCCCTTAACAGTGACCTCCACAGCATCCCGCCCCCTTAACAGTGACCTTCAGAACAACTGCCCCTTTATTAGTGACCTCCACAGTACCCCATCTCCTTAACAGTGATTTCCACAACATCCCGTCCCCTAACAGTGGCCTCTACAGAAATCTGCCCCTTAACACTGATCTCCATAGCGGACCATCCCGTTAACTGTGACCTCCACAGCAGCCTGCCCCTAGGGTAGGCAGAGGTCCCTTACCAGCCAATAGAAGCTCGCAGGCCTTGGTCTCCACATACACACAGCTTTAGTCCAGGTTTCAATAACAACCCAGCCATTTTTCTTCACCGCTGTAGGTCTTTAGGCTAGGGCTGCAAGACACATAGGGCTACAACTCCAACTTGGATGGATTTTTTGCGGCTGTCATGTTGCAGTCGGAGCATGTCGCAGTGCGACACCATAGCCTATCATTATAAAAATTGTTGTGTGACATTGGTACGACAAAATGTCGGGTGAAACATGTCATCATGTACTCCTAGCCTTAAAGGGCCAGGGCGCTGAGGAGTTGGCAGGAGCCACAGTTAAAGGGGCAGCTGCTGTGGAGGTCACTGTTAATGGGAAAGAGGCACTATTAAAGGGGCAGGCCGCTGTGGAGGTCACTGTTAAAGGGGCGGGCACTGTGGAGTTGACTGTTAAGGGGGTAAGGGCCACTGTTGAAGAGGAAACTGCTGTGGAGGTCACTGTTAAAGCCGCAAGCACCGCGGAGTTCACTGTTAAAGGGACGTTCACTGTGGAGGTCAATGTTAAGGTGGCAGGACGCTGTGGACATCACTGTTAAAGGGGTGGAAACTGTGGACATCACTGTTAAAGGGGTGGGCACTGTGAAGGTCACTGTTAAAGGGGCGGGCACTGTGGAAGTCACTGTTAAAGGGGCGGGCACTGTGGAAGTCACTGTTAAAGGGGCAGGCACTGTGGAGGTCACTGTTAAAGGGGCAGGCACTGTGGAGGTCACTGTTAAAGGGGAAGGCACTGTGGAGGTCACTGTTAAAGGGGAAGGCACTGTGGAGGTCACTGTTAAGGGGTGGACACTGTGGAGGTCACTGTTATAGGGTATACTGTCAATATCATTAACGACACACAGAAACATTAAATGAAATAGATGAAATATATCTGTGCAAAGCTGGGTCTTTCTGCTAGTTTATTTTAAAGTTGCAGAACTTTTCAAAAAAATAATATTAGGTTTAGGTAAGATTGGATACTCAACTTTCACATTCTTCAACATTAAAATTGCAACCAACACCAGAAGGAAAAGTCATTGAATTATAAAAATCATACAATCGATATACATGTTAATGATATGCAAATGTTAAAAAATGGAAACAAAATATTGAAAACATCTGACTTTATTCAATTTCATATATGAACACTAGAGATGAACGAAGTTTACAAAAATTCGATTTGGTTTCTTTGCCGAATTTCATAAAGAAATTCCCTTCATGCTGAGATACTTCATTACGAAGCGCATTTCTCTGCAAGTAGCGAGCATGATGACGAGGAACGGATATTGTGACGCCACCATCATTGAAACTCAGATGCCATGTTCATCGCTGATTGTGGCATCTGAGATGAAAAATTAGGGCTTTCAGGGATTAATCAGCTAAAAATATATATAAAAAAAAAAAAACAATAATCTGGATCAATCAGGGTCACATATATGTTATTAACAACAACCTATAAAGAGCATGTGTTTACCCATCTATACCGTATATCTCTATACACACAAATCTGAACAACCACTAATAGTTTATCAAAAATTTAACTTTATTGAAAATCTCATTAAAGACATACACATGGAGTCTCATATGGAACAGGGGAATAATCAGGAAGGAGACACATGGGGGAGGGAGTCAGTACATGACATGTTAAGAGTAACAATTCATACATGAAATCGAAAGTTTCCACAGTGTGATCACGTGTTGCCGCAAACAAAATGTAGATAAAGTGCAAGTGCAAAAAATGTTAGATTGTGAACCAGAGTATCAAACAATGGTCACAAATAAAGCCATCCAAAGTTAGATGCAAATACATTATGAGACATAGTGTCAGATATAAATTAGATGCAAGCGGGAACACATGTGACCATACAATAAGTAAAAAACAATCGGAATAGAAGGTATATAATCAGATACATGAACATGAACTGCCCCCTTCCCAGTGTCCCCACACCTACCCAACGCGTTTCGCCACAAGGCTTCGATTTCATGTATGAATTGTTACTCTTTACATGTCATGTACTGACTCCCTCCCCCATGTGTCTCCTGCCTGATTATTCCCCTGTTCCATATGAGACTCCATGTGTATGTTTTTAATGAGATTTTCAATAAAGTTTAATTTTTGATAAACTATTAGTGGTTGTTCAGATTTGTGTGTATAGAGATATACGGTATAGATGGGTAAACACATGCTCTTTATAGGTTGTTGTTAAAAATATATATATAAAAACCTTATCCATTTTTAGTGCGAAGAGACCACCGTGGCCATCTTGATTGAAGATACTGTGTAAAATCTTGTGCGGTGCATCATGACGTCATCACGCCAGCTGGCGTGGTGACATTATAAGTAGAGATAAGCAATTTTTTTAAAAAAAAAATTTGATTCGCCGGTTCACAAAATTTTGGGGGAAAATTTTGATTCGATTCAAATAGATTTGAGGCAAATTACACTAAAAAATGGCTACTTCCTGGCTGCTGAGTTCATTTATAGTGGTGTAGAACACTGTGCCTTGCAGTAACACACATAGAGAGTCTGCTGTGGTAGTGAAATAATACTGTGAGTCTGTATGACATGTAGATGACAGGCGTCGCTCTTAGAATCACTGTACACTTCACTTATTTGGGCACTCACGGGTAGAGTTGAGCGAACACCTGGATAGAAGTCAATGGGGACCCGAACTTTTGGGCACTAAAAAGGCTGTAAAACACACCCGGAAAGGGCTAGAGGGCTGCAAAAGGCAGCAAAATGTAGTTAAATCCCCTGCAAACAAATGTAGATAGGGAAATGATGAGTTAACATAAAATAAATAAAAATTAAACAATATTAATTGGAGTGAGGTCCCATAGCACAGAATCAGGCTTCAAGTCACCCACCAATGGAGAAGGTCACTTACTATTATTTTGACCACAGCACCCAGACAAAGGAGAGAGGTCCCACAGCAGAGAACCAGGCATCATATCACCCACCACAGGAGTAGGCCACCATTTAGTTACTTTGACCCCTACACCCAGACGGAGGAGAGAGGTTACACAGCAGAGAATCAGGCATTGAGATCACCCACCACAGGAGTAGGCCCCCATTGAATCAGACCCTGGCAACCATGTCAGATGGCACAACCATCAGCTTTATATCAATCAGCACAGGAGAAGGCGACTTTGAAAGACTTTGACCCCTACACCCAGATGGAGGAGAGAGGTTTCACAGCAGAGAATCAGGCATCATATCAACCACCACAGGAGAAGCCACCATTTAGTTACTTTGACCCCTGCACCCAGGAAGAGGAGAGGCCCCACAGCACATATTCTGGCATCATATCAGCCACCACAGGAGAAGCCACCATTGAGTTACTTTGACCCCTGCACCCAGGAAGAGGAGAGAGGCACCACAGCACATATTCTGGCATCATATCAGCCACCACAGGAGAAGCCACCATTGAGTTACTTTGACCCTGCACCCAGGAAGAGGAGAGAGGCCCCACAGCACATATTCTGGCATCATACTAACCACCACAGGAGAAGCCACCATTGAGTTACTTTGACCCCTGCACCCAGGAAGAGAGAGAGGCCCCACAGCACATATTCTGGCATCATATCAGCCACCACAGGAGAAGCCACCATTGAGTTACTTTGACCCCGCACCCAGGAAGAGGAGAGAGGCACCACAGCACATATTCTGGCATCATATCAGCCACCACAGGAGAAGCCACCATTGAGTTACTTTGACCCCGCACCCAGGAAGAGGAGAGAGGCACCACAGCACATATTCTGGCATCATATCAGCCACCACAGGAGAAGCCACCATTGAGTTACTTTGACCCCTGCACCCAGGAAGGAGAGAGGCCCCACAGCACATATTCTGGCATCATATCAGCCACCACAGGAGAAGCCACCATTTAGTTACTTTGACCCCTTCACCCAAACAGAGGAGAGAGGTTCCACATCAGAGAATCAGGCATCATATCAACCACCACAGGAGTAGGCCACAATTTAGTTTATTTGACCCCTGCACCCAGGAAGAGGAGAGAGGCCCCACAGCACATATTCTGGCATCATATCACACACCACAGGAGAAGGCCTCTTTCAGTGATTTAGGCCTTTGGACCCAGACAGAGGAGAGAGGTCAGAGATTAGCTTCATATCCCCCAGCACAGCAGAAGACCGCTTTATTTGACTTAGGCCTCAGCACCCAGACAGAAGACAGAGGTAGCATGGCAGAGGTTATGGCTTCATGTCACCCGTTAGTTTAACCGGCCACTTTCATCTGGTTAGGCCCGGCGCCCAGACAGAGAAGAGTTTCATTCAACTGTGGGTTTCATAAAATTTGTATCAAATAAAGAAGTGGCCCGTAGCACAACAAGACATGTTTTAGGCAGTTAATAAGGACTACTCTGCACAAGGGAGGGACAGGTCCTGTGGGATCCATGCCTGGTTCATCTTTATGAAGGTCAGCTTGTCCACGTTGGCTGTGGACAGGCGGCTGCGCTTGTCAGTAATGGCGCCCCTGCCGTGCTGAATACGCGTTCAGATAAAACGCTGGCCGCCGGGCAGGAAAGCACCTCCAAGGCATAACATGCTAACTCTGGCCACGTGGACAATTTCGAAACCCAGTAGTTGAATGGGGCCGAACCATCCGTCAGGATGTGGAGGGTGTGCAGACATACTGTTCAACCATGTTAGTGAAATGCTGCCTCCTGCTAACACGTTCCGTATCAGGTGTCGGTGCAGATAGCTGTGGCGTGGAGACAAAACCTTTCCACATTTCTGCCATGCTAACCCTGCCCTCAGATGAGCTGGCCGTGACACAGCTGCGTTGGCGACCTCTTGCCACTCCTCTGCCTTCACCTTCCACCTGTTCCCCTGTGACATGTGGGAATGCTCTCAAGAGCGCCTCTATCAGCGTACGCTTGTACTCGCGCATCTTACGGTCGCGCTCCAGTTCAGGAATTAAAGTGGGCACATTGTCTTTATGCCGGGGATCCAGCAGGGTGGCCACCCAGTAGTCTGCACACGTTAAAACGTGGGCAACTCTGCTAGTCGTTGCGCAGGCATTGGAGCATATATTCGCTCATGTGGGCCAGGCTACCCATGGGTAAGGACAAGCTGTCCTCTGTGGGAGGCGTATCGTCATCGTCCACCGTATCCCCCAGCCACGCACCAGTGATGGGCCTGGGCTGCCACCCGCTGTGAACTTGCGTCATCCTCGTCCCCTCCACCTCCTCCTCTCATCCTCCTCGTCCTCCAGTACAGTGCCTTGGCTGGCGACTTGTGAACCTGTCCTCTGCTGCTTAAACAAACCTCCCTCTGAGCCACTTCGAACAGACTGGCCCGAAAGTGTTAGAAACGAGCCCTCATCCTCCTCCTCCTCCTCCACCTGGGCCACCACCTCTAACATCATTGCCCTAAGTGTTTTCTCAAGGAGACATAGAAGTGGTATTGTAACGCTGATAACAGTGTCATCGCCACTGGCCATGTTGGTGGAGTACTCGAAACAGCGCAGCAGGGCACACAGGTCTCGCATGGAGGCCCAATCATTGGTGGTGAAGTGGTGCTGTTCGGCAGTACGACTGACGCGAGCGTGCTGCAGCTGAAACTCCACTATGGCCTGCTGCTGCTCGCACAGTCTCTCCAGCATGTGCAAGGTGGAGTTCCACCGGGTGGGCACGTTGCATATGAGGCGGTGAGGCCGAAGTTCCGCTGTAGCGCAGACAGGCGAGCAGCGGCAGGATGTGAACGGCGGAAGCGCGCACAGACGGCGAGCACTTTATGCAGCAGCTCTGACATGTTGGGGTAGTGGTGAATGAACCTCTGCACCACCAAGTTCAGCACATGCGCCAGGCAAGGGATGTGCGTCAAACCGGCTAGTCCCAGAGCTGCCACGAGATTTCGCCCATTATCGCATACCACCAGGCCTGGCTTGAGGCCCACCGGCAGAAACCACTCGTCGGTCTGTTGTTCAATACCCCGCCACAACTCCTTTGCGCTGTGGGGCCTGTCCCCCAAACATATGAGTTTCAGAATGGCCTGCTGACGTTTACCGGGCTGTGCTGAAGTTGGTGGTGAAGGTGTGTGGCTGACCGGATGAGCTGGTGGAAGCAGTGGAGGAGGAAGCCGAGTAGGAGGAGGAGGCTACAGGAGGCAGAGAATGATGCCCTGCGATCCTAGGGGCGGAAGGACGTGCGCCAAGGAACTGTCCGCCGGGGCCCAGCCGCCACTACATTCATCCAGTGTGCAGTTAGTGAGATATAGCGTCCCTGGCCGTGCTTACTGGTCCACGTATCTGTGGTTAGGTGGACCTTGCCACAAATGGCGTTGCGCAGTGCACACTTGATTTTATCGGACACTTGCATGTGCAGGAAGGCACGGCTGTCTTGGAGAAGTAGTGGCGGCTGGGAACCACATACTGCGGGACAGCCATGGCCATCAGCTGTTTGAAGCTGTCTGTGTCCACCAGCCGGAATGACAGCATTTCAAAGGCCAGCAGTTTAGAAATGCTGGCGTTCAGGCCAAGGGCTCGAGGGTGACTCGGGGAATTTGCGCTTCCTCTCTAAGGTTTGAGATATTGAGAGCTGAACGCTGCTGTGTGATATAGTGGAGACGCTAGTTGACGGTGGCGGTGGTGGTGGTGTCGGTGGCACATCCTCTGTTTGCTGCTCGGCAGGTGGCAACATTCCTCTCGAGGCGGAAGCCGAGGCAGCAGCGGTAGAGGGAGCAGGGGAGCCTCAGCGAGTGCCTGGTTTTTAAGGTGTGTACTCCACTGCAGTTCATGCTTTGCATGTAGATGCCTGGTCATGCAGGTTGTGCTGAGGTTCAGAACGTTAATGCCTCGCCTCAGGCTCTGATGGCAGAGCGTGCAAGTCACTCGGGTCTTGTCGGTAGGACATTGTTTAAAGAAGTGCCATGCCAGGGAACTCTTTGAAGCTGCCTTTGTGGGGCTGGGTCCCTGTTGGCGATGTCCAGTAGCAGGCGAACTCTGGGGCGCGGCTCGTCTGCTTTGGCCCCTGCTCCCTCTTTGGCTTTCGCTGTTGTCTCGGTCTCACCACTACCTCTTCCTCTGAACTGTGAAAGTCATCGCCACGACCTTCAGTCCATGTGGGGTCTAAGACCTCATCGTCCTCTGCATCGTCTTCCACCCAGTCTCCCTCCTGACCTCCTCCTGTTCAGTCTGCACACTGCAAAAGACGCGGCAGTGGGCACCTGTGTTCGTCATCATCAGAGAGTCGGTGACTCTGCTGTGGTGGTATTCCCATGTCCTCTTCATCTGGAGACATAAGTGGTTGTGCGTCAGTGCATGGTATGTCTTCCTCCACTGGGAAGGGCTAGGTGGACGCCCCTGGGAAACCCTGGAAGCAGAGTCTTCAAACAGAAGAAGAGACTGCTGCATAACTTGTGGCTCAGACCGTTTCCCTGATATGCTTGGGGGTGATGTGACAGACTGATGGGCTTGGTTTTCAGGTGCCACCTGTGCGCTTTCCGCAGAAGACTGGGTGGAAGACCATGTGGTGAACGTGCTGGAAGCACTGTCGGCCACCCAATCGATTAATGCCTGTACCTGCTCAGGCCTTACCATCCTAAGAGCGGCATTGGGCCCCACGAGATATTGCGGTACAATCTGCCGGCTAGTTGAGGGAGTTCGTTCCCTACTGTGTGAGCCTGGGGCCGAACGGCCACGTCCTCTACCAGCAACTGAGGCTCCACGGACACCACCACGACCTCGTTCCTTAATAGTATTTTTCTTCATTGTTGCGATTCAACTCGCACCACAATGAAATATATTATTTTTTATAAGCAAAATCCCCTCACTGGAATACTTTCAGTCTTTTGACTGTATGGATTACAGATGGAATGACTGTTATATGTGAGTACCGCTTTCTTTGACAGATTCTAGTATGGGTACATATATGTTTTCCCAACCCCAGCACATTAGTTTGCTAATTCCAGATGTATGAAATGCAGGCCTAACTGTATCTAGTATATTGAACGCCAGATAAACTAACTTGGCCTTTTTTAAATAAAAAAATTCCCTCACTGGAATACTTTATGGCTTTTCACTGTATGGATTACAGGTGGACTGGTATTAGTAGGGGTGACACAAGCACACCCAAGTCCCTGATGTAGGATTTCTATGGCACAGACCACTATTACAAGTGATTAATGGACGTTGGGAGAGATTGTGCTGCAGCACTAGTCCCAAGATGGCCGCCGCCTATCAGCCCAGTAACATGTGCCACAAAATGGTCTGCACAACCTTTAAAAAAAATAGCCTTGGACTGTGCTGCTAAATCGCTATTGGTCTGAATCCCAGGTGTAGATGTCTGACTTGTTTGGAGCTTTGGAATGCACACTGTGGCAGCTTCTGCTGCAGCACTACAAGTCGCAAAATGGCGGCCGGCGGTCAGCCCAGGTACATGTGGATGGAAAAATCACTCTGGCCACTCTAAAAATAGCCAATCCCTATCAAAAAAGCAGCTCAGCTGCAGTTGTTCAGATGAATCACAGGTGGAGGAGAGAAATTTGCTTCCAGTTATTCAATTATCCCTGCCTATTCTCGCCCTAGCATCAGCTGCGTCTATCCCTGTTCTATTCACATCGGGAGTGAGCACGTCCCGACGTGCGCACAAGCTTATAAAGAGGCTGAGTCACATGCTGCACTTGGCCAATCACAGCCTTGCCAATAGTAGGCATGGCTGCGATGGCATCTTAGGGCAAGTAGTATGATGCATGTTGATTGGCTGCTTTGCAGCCTTTCAAAATGCGCCAAAATACATGCCGAACCCGAACCCGAACTTTTACGAAAAAGTTCGGGTCCGTGTCACGAACACCCCAAAATTCGGTACGGACCCTGTTAGGAATATTCATTTCTTCCCCTCTTATTGGTAGTTGGTACCCCTGGTACTAGACTTCGGTATTCAGCTTGATTTGATTCTTATCTAGCGCTAGGAGAGCAGCATTGACACACGATACGATTCTGGTATACAATGCCACTCTGACGTTTATTGGGTATATGAAACATATATAGTCGTAGTCCAATGACATGATGTTTAAGTTTATCCAATGATAGAGAGACACGAGTCTTAGCTACACATTTGTTATCTTATCTGAAGAGTCAAAGCTATATGTCAGCAAAACAGTTCCTGGAGAACCCTCTCACCTCCATGTTCCTGATATATTAATGTATATAGACCTTGGACTGCCATGTAAGCATTTACAGCTACACTACAGTCCAAAGTTCATTCCACACAAGCAGCAATGCCCTGTTCATATTTAAAGTATAGATGAAAACTCAAAAAGCCCATATAAAAATAGCTCAGTAATAGAACCCTTCAATCCCCTCTTAAAAACCATCTACACATTTCATTTTTGGTTTTTTCATTTTGTTCCTTTCAAAATATTTCTGTAAGTATTGTTGGTACTCCTCTGGAGACCCAGGGTTTCTTGAGGTACCTGAATGTATGCAGCTTGTGGTGTATCTGAGACTCGCCTACATCTCATAAATGTATTAACTAATGAGGGTATACATTGGATACAGTAACAACACATGTTTGTGTAAGGTCTACGTGAACTCTGTAAATCTGTAATCTAGGGCATTTAGGGCCTTCACTATCCTGATTATACTATTCTGTTCAGAATATGAGGGTCCAGGAACAACTGGATCTTGCTCCTGAGCTCCTTTAGAGACTGTGTGATTATTTGGTGCACCACATAATAAACTCATCTCCTCTGGATGATAAATACAAGTGGTAATGAGTCCGATTGGCAAGAAAACACAAAGATTAATAATCAGCAGCAGACAAACAAATCTCCCAGAATATTGTGGGGTCTTCATCTTCAGCCTGTGGCAAGGCTTCTTCTGAGCTCCGCTCTTTGTCTTTGTTGGACACCGGAGAAGAAACCTCAGGGATCCTTTTCACTCTGCTAGCATGAATCCAGATTGGAGCCTCCTCTGTGAGAATCGCCGTTCCAGTGATTGCTACCACCGTGGTAGGGGGTCCGAATGCCAGCTCCTTTGGATCTTTTCCTTTACGTAGTACCCTGACCACCACCGTGTCTCCAGCTCGGAACGAGTGCGTCGGTTCCTGTGGAAGAGAGGGAAACTTACAAGCAACTTTTTCTTCAGTTTTGTGACATATTCTTCCCTATTCTGGTCTATGTCGCCTTCCTGTACCACTAGGAGGTGATTTGCCCAAGGAGTTGGAAAGGGCCTACCTATGAGGATTTCAATGGGTGACAGTCCTAACCTCTTATTAGGAGTCATTCTTATTTCTGCCAATATAATAGGTAGGGTTTGTTTCCATTTCTCAAAAGTACCTGCTGTGGCTTTCCTAAGTTTGTCTTTAACTGTTCGATTCATGCATTCTACAAGAAATTTTTGATGCTGTTGTGCTCTACTCCGTAAAATGTGCTATGAAAAGTGCAGCGCTGTGCTGGGGTATACATGGTTTCCCCTCTTGCAGACCAATCCAGTGTGTGGATTTTTCTGCAAAACAGGATAAACCCAATCTTTTCCTCGAGTATGTGCTTTGCAATGTATAACAGCTATTTGTGAGGGAAGCTGGAGGACGGCCAACAGATCATCTATAAGCTGGGAATGAGATATTTTCTTACCGATCAGCTGTGGTGAAACCCTGCGTTGCCAGATTACTCCATGGTCCCACACTACCCGTGTGCATATCTGCTGTCTGTGTATATTGTGACAGGTTTGTTTTTGTGTATTTGACATGCCCTTGTAAGTGCTATTAATTCTGCAGCTTGGGCTGATTGCACATGAACGGGTCGTGACTCAAGGATAATATCTGGCAGCATCACTACTGCATATGCTGCACAGTAGACGGTATCGAGTGGACGTGAACATGAACCGTCTACTGACACTTCTGGTGCGTTTGGTATGGGGGTGACTGACAAGTCTAGTCTGGGGGAGGTTTCGTATTCGAGTACCTTGAGACAGTCATGTTTGTCTGGTAAAAAGTCTTCTGTCCCTTTTAGTCCTAGTAATGCATTCAGTATAGGTGCTGGTCCTGCCGTATGTGAGGCATATTTAATCTGTAATGATGGATCACTGAGTAAAAGGACTTCATATCCTGACAACCTTTGTGCTGACATGTGGTGCGTATGAATACCTCTGAGTAGTCCCACTACGTCATGAATAGTATGCAAGACAGTGTGGTGTCCCAGTGTAAAAGGTGTAGCCAATTCCACCATCATCGCACAGGCCGCAAGAGCACGCAGACATGCCGGCATCCCTTGTGCAGGGACAGGCACAAGGACGCAACTTTCCCCCGTGTTCTTGAGTGCGTACCCCCGCCATGGTTTTACAGTTTTGTTGTGCAGACATGTGGAATGGTAGGTTATAATCAGGGAGGCCCAATCCTGGGCTACACATCAATGAACATTTCAGAGTATCGAAAGCATTCAACATTCCTTTTGACCATCTTATTAGCTCTGGGGATTCTTCCAGAGTGGCTTGCCTCAAAATATTTCTGTAATAAGAACAGTCGGGGATCCATTGTCTACAGTAGTTTATCATACCAAGAAAGGACAGCATTTCCTTTTGGTGTGGGGTGACCAGACCCACAATAGACTGGATTCTCCCGCGACTGATTCTTCTTTCCCCCTGTGTGAGGACAAAGCCCAAGTATTCAACCTGCTTTTTGCACCACTGCAGTTTCTTTAACGACACTTTATGACCACATTCTGACAACCATTTCAACAATCATTTACACTTGCCTCCACTGACATGCTGCACAACAGTAGATTATCAACATACTGCATCAGGATGGAACCTTGGGGGTGCCAGGGTTTCAAAGTGGCTTGGAGGACAATGCTGTACACAACTGGTGAATCAGCATACCCCTGTGGCATTCTACCCCAGGTCAGTTGACGTCCCTCAAAGGAAAATCAAAATGGTACTCTTATTAAACAGACGGCTTCCGCAGGGATGGAGAAAAGGAGAGTTGTGACATCAGGAACCACTGAGGCTATGGGCACAATGAGATTGTTGATTGCCCTCAAATCCTGGACAAGCGGGTAGTACCATCTGCCTTTGTCACAGGATTGATAGGGGTAGAGTAAGGTGAAATCACCTCCTCGAGGATTTCTCCTCAGAAATTCTTCTATCATTGGCCGTAGACCTCAATCTTTTCCTTGGACAGTGGGTATTGCTTTGATACACTGGTGTGGCAACGGGTTTAAGATTGGCTTGATAAGGTGTGCAATCAATCAGGCCCGTGTCATAGTCGCCCTGTGACCATAGTGAAGGGTTTATGTCTCCTAGCTCAGGGTGGTCCTGTAAACTAACAAAGGTACATATAGCCGGGGTCACTATGGGCATGGTGGCTGAGTGAATACTTAGTCCGTCATTTTTACTGTCACTGCTAAGTCCAACTTCACAAACAAGTCCCTTGTACATGTCTTTGTGAAACACACTGGAGGTGGTGCCGCTGTCTACCATGAATCCTACCTTCTTTCCTGCAACTTTAAGCAAAATAATCAGTGTATCTTTCCAGTGGGTGGTGACCTGTGTGAAGCTGGGGTGACTCCCTCCGGGCCCCGTCAGTAGGGTTGTTGATGATTCCAATCAATGGGGAACCTGGGCTGAGTCTGCGTACTCTGCTCTATCTGTATTCTGTCCCCTTTGTGTCATGGGCTGTTGTTGGCTGTGTGCTCCCTGATTCTGCGTGTCTCTCCTGGGTGTTGTGCACTTTCTAGCCCAATGTCCCTCCTGTCCACAGTTATAACGGCAGTTATTCATGGTTTGGAAGTCTTGGCTTCTATCATTTGATCTATGAAAGTTTCCTGCTGTCTTTCGCATATTTCTCCTTTACAGGCTTCTTTAAATAAGCCACTGTGCCAGACGGAGCCACAGTAGGCTTGGGGCAGTGTTTAATAATCTTATTAAGGTCATCTATGTCCAAAGCCTTTTTCATCAGTTGATTTCCAACCGTCAAAAAAGGCATGGATGTCTCAGGTCCCCTTATCTCACTATCCTTTTCCACTTTTCCCTTGTTCCTTAAATTATATCTCGATACAATTGGGGATGTGGGTTGTTTATTAACTGTGTGTCCTGCTATTATGTGACTGGCTGCTATTAAATCCTGAGCACTAAACAGTTAATTTTATGTAGATATGAAGGTGGGGGATACATCTGATGTTTTTTTTATCATTTTCCTTCTTAGTCTGTATCTCATGTAGTTTTCTATCGTCTTTTGATCTTTTTAAACCTTTTGCACATGTTGGGGTCCTACCAGTGAGGAGCTATCTCTAGCCATTGTTCTCCTCCTTTCTGCATATAATCCATATCCCATGAAGGGTCAGGTTCAAAATACAGCCAGGCGGCAGTGTCGCCTAAGCATAGACCCTTGACCATGTCCATGTGATATATGCTACTATCTCCTTCCCTGGGAAAGGGGTCTACCACTTCCATTGCCTCTGTCCATCCTGCCAAATTATCTACCCATGGGTTAACAAGATAATAATTTGTAGGTCTGACTCAGGCAACATATTATTTACATGATTCTCCTGGTTCTGGTTTAGGTATTCTGTCTTAGATTTTTACTACTTATTATCAAAACTTATTTTCTTACAAACAGAATTCAAAACAGCAATAGCAAAGCAGAATGTTAGTCTTGGGATGACAGCTGTACACTCTACCACCCAGCCTGTCACTTCCCCTTATATAACTATGTTAGACATAACAACTTATCATGCAAAACTTCTACAATTATCAAACAACTTATCATTCAAAACTTCTATAATTATCTTATTAAGAATCAAATCAAGCTGTGAAACCTTCTGTGAAGTCAAGCCCTCTGAAGTACGCTTTCCTTGTTACTGGACTTCCTAAATTCCTAACTGGACAGTTCCCTGAACTGTGTACAACTCCCTGAGTTGTATCGTATGTGTCCCTGACACAATACTGGGTACTCCCTGAGTACCTATCTGACAGTTCCCTGAACTGTATACAACTCCCTGAGTTGTATCGTATGTGTCCCTGACACAATACTGGGTACTCCCTGAGTACCTATCTATGTATCCCGGATACAAAAAACTCTGTACTTACTCCGAGACGTGGCCAGTGCCCTCGGATCGGCCAGAGGACAAAATTGGTGTCTCTTCTCACCAGACCCGAGGATGACCTTCTCGATCCCGGACAGAGCCCCCAGATTGTTAGGAATATTCATTTCTTCCCCTCTTATTGGTAGTTGGTACCCTGGTACTAGACTTCGGTATTCAGCTTGATTTGATTCTTATCTAGCGCTAGGAGAGCAGCATTGACACACGATACGATTCTGGTATACAATGCCACTCTGACGTTTATTGGGTATATGAAACATATATAGTCGTAGTCCAATGACATGATGTTTAAGTTTATCCAATGATAGAGAGACACGAGTCTTAGCTACACATTTGTTATCTTATCTGAAGAGTCAAAGCTATATGTCAGCAAAACAGTTCCTGGAGAACCCTCTCACCTCCATGTTCCTGATATATTAATGTATATAGACCTTGGACTGCCATGTAAGCATTTACAGCTACACTACAGTCCAAAGTTCATTCCACACAAGCAGCAATGCCCTGTTCATATTTAAAGTATAGATGAAAACTCAAAAAGCCCATATAAAAATAGCTCAGTAATAGAACCCTTCAGACCCGAACTATGCTCGAACTGTTCGCTCAACACTACTCACGGGGCCAAAACTGACCAAATAACTCAAGTATCAACTCAGCCTTACAGGTCAATGTTAGCATCAAGAAGAAGCGCAGTCCTTTTACAGTGTCCTCAGCTGACTCCACATATACAAGTAGAGCCCCCTCCATCAGAGTGTAGAGGGTGTCAGCAGTCAGTTTGTGTTTACATCACTGATTATTTTGCCCTTCCTCTGATCTGTCAGAACTAGAGTTGAGCGAGTTGTATAGTTCGGGTTCGTACCGAATGTTGGCGTGTTCGGGACACGGTCCAGAACATTTTCAAAAAAGTTCGGGTTCAGGTCCGTTGTTTGGCGATTTCTTCCTGCTTTCTGAAGGGCTGCACAGCAGCCAATCAGCAAGCGTTTTACTTCTTGCTCTAAGAAGCCATCACGGCCATGCCTACTAATGGCATGGCTGTGATTGGCTGAGTGTAGCATGTGACTCAGCCTCTTTATAAGCTGAAGTCACATACTGCCGCACGTCACTATGCTGATTTGAGCTTAGGGAGAGGATGTTGGTGCTGCGATCAGGGACAGAATAGGGCAGAAATCAGAAGAACCTGTGCTACTTTAATCCACAAGATACAGCAAATAGAAAGGGAGGGAGCTTCAGTAATCCAACATTTCTGTACCCAGCCACTGCAAGGGAAATCTTTTTTTGTAATCCATCTGTTACTGAGGGGGTGCTCGGCGGCCATATTAGCCACTGCATCGTCCTGCATGTGTGCCAGCCAGCCAGGGACATCAGCCTAATCCTATTTTGTAGCTCAGTGGAGGAAAAAAAAATTCTTTCTGGCTGCTCAAGTCCCCTATATTGCGTTTTGTATGTTTAAAGTATAACTGTCATGTTTTTTTTTTTCAATATCTTAATAGAGACCATCTTCATGACTTTAGTGGCCATCTTAATTTTTTTTTCCCATTATCCCTGAACCCCTATAAAACTCACATTTTGCCCCCCTCATGCTATGTGAGGTCCATCTATCTCCTGTACGACGGGAAACGCACAGTAACTTGTGCGTGCGCCCTCACATCCATTCCCGGAAGTGAGAGCTCTCTAAAATGCCGGTTTCAGGCTGCGATCTCCACTCTGGAGACTGCAGTCTGAAATCGCGTTAGTGCACCAGTCTGCTGCCGTGCCCCCAGTGCCCAGTGCCCCCAGAGCCTTTTTATAAATAAATGTTCCCACTGCCCCCAACATGCGGCCATCATTGCCCCCATATGCCTCAGCATGTCCCCCACTGCCCCCTCCGTTCCTCCTCCTCCTCCATGCTGCGCTGTAATGGCAGGGTTTAGGAGCCTCTGCCATCAGCAGCGAGTGTTAGCTGTGACTTACAGCTAACACTCTGCTGCTACACCCCAGATCGGTGCTGACACCAATCTGGGGCGTTTAACCCCAGAGATGCTGCGGTCAGCAGCCGCCCACGGCATCCATGGGGTTAAGAGGGATGGCGCTCCCTCTCTCTTCTATCGCGCTGCTGCTGCTGCCATGGTTGCCAAGTTACCTAAGGCTGATGAGACCCTGAGGGTCTGATCAGCCTTAGTGTAAATGTAGCACTGACTATAAAGTGCATTGCAATATATGACTATTGCAATGCACTATACAGTGATCAGGCCCACTGGATCTTCAGGATCCAGATGGGTCTTGATAAGTAAAAAAAAAAAAAAAAAAAAAAGTGAAAAAATAAATAAATTAAAATTTAAATGAAAATCAAATAAAAATGGTCTTTTCTTAAATCTGTTTGTCATAAAAAATAAAAAAATATATACATAATTGGTATTGCCACGTCCGTAAAAGACAGCTCTCTAAAAATATCACATGACCTAACCCCTTAGATAAACACCGTAAAAAATAAAAAATAAAAACCATGTAAAAAAAAGCCATTTTTTGTCACCTTATGACAAAAATTCTAACACAAAGCGATCAAAAAGGCGTACACCGCCAAAAATAGTACCAATAAAACAGTCACCTCATCCTGCAAAAAATGAGCCCCTACCAAAAACAATCGCCCTAAAAATTAAAAAACTATGGCTCTGAGACAAAAGCATGATTTGTTTTGCTTCAAAAATGCTTTTTCGTGTTAAATGTAAAAGGAAAAAAAAAAAAAGTAGACATATTAGGTATCGCAGCATCTGTAAGAACCCGTTCTATAAAAATACCACATGACCTAACCCCTCAAAATTAACACTAAAAAAAAAAAAAACACTGTCAAAAAGCCATTTTTTGTCACCTTACATCACAAAACGTGTAATAGCAAGCAATCAAAAAGTCATATGACCCTAAAATATTACCAATCTAACCGTCACCTCATCCCACAAAAATTATACCCAACCCAAGACAATCGCTTAAAAGCTAAAAAAAAAAATATGGCTCTCTGACAATGGAGACACTAAAACATGATTTTTTTTGTTTCTAAAATGATTGTGCAAAACCTAAATAAATAAAAAAAGTATACATATTATGTATCGCCACATCCGTAAGGACCTGCTCTATAAAAAATATCCCATCACCTAACCCTTCAGCTGAACACCGTAAAAAAAAAAAATAAAAACAGTGCCAAAAAAAGCCATCAAGCGATCAAAAAGGCGTATGCCCCCCCAACATTGTACCAATCCAACCGACACCTCATCCCGCAAAAATGAGACCATAACTAAATCAGTCAAAAAATAAAAAAGCTATAGCTCTCAGAACATGGAGACACTAAAACATCATTTTTTAAAAAAATGCTATTATTGTGTAAATCTTACATAAATAAGAAAAAGTATACATATTGTGTATTGCCACGTCTGTAACGATCTGCTCTATAAAAATAACACATGATCTACCCTGTCAGATGAATCTTGTAAAAAATAAAAATAAAAACAGTGCCACAACACTCCATTTTTGTTTACCTTGCCTCACAAAAAAAGTAATATTGAGCAATTAAAAATCATATTTACCCCAAAATAGTACCAATAAAACTGGCACCTTATCCCCTAGTTTCCAAAATGGGGTCAATTTTTGGGAGTTTCTACTGTAAAGGTGCATCATGGGGGCTTCAAATGGGACACGGCATCTAAAAATCAGTCCAGCAAAATCTGCCTTCCAAAAACCATATGGCGCTCCTTTCCTTCTGTGCCTTGCCGCCTGTCCTTACATCAGTTTACAACCACATGTGGGGTGTTCCTGTAAACCGCAGAATCAGGGCAATAAATATAGAGTTTTGTTTGGCTGTTAACCCTTGATGTGTCCCCATGAAACTAATTCTGCAGCCCATGTATGTCCCCCTATTACACCAGTCATTCTGCGCATATGTATCCCCATGACACTAATTTTGCAGGCCATGTATGTCCCCCTATCACATCAGTCATTCTACATAAATGTGTCTCCATGACAGTAATTCTGCCGCCCATGTATGTCCCCCTATCAAAGCAGTGATATAGCAGATATGTGTCCCCATGACAGTAATTCTGCCACCGATGTATGTTCCCCTATCACAGCAGTGATACAGCAGATATGTGTCCCCATGACAGTAATTCTGCCGCCCATGTATGTCCCCCTATCACAGCAGTGATACAGCAGATATGTGTCCCCATGACAGTAATTCTGCCACCGATTTATGTCCCCCTATCACAGCAGTGATACAGCAGATATGTGTCCCCATGACAGTAATTCTGCCGCCAATGTATTTCCCCCTATCACAGCAGTGATACAGCAGATATGTGTCCCCATGACAGTAATTCTGTAGCCCATGTATGTCCCCCTATCACAGCAGTGATACAGCACAGATGTGTCCCCATGACAGTAATTCTGCAGCCCGTGTATTTCCCCCTATCACAGCAGTGATACAGCACAGATGTGTCCCCATGACAGTAATTCTGCCGCCCATATATGTCCCCCTATCACAGCAGTGATACAGCAGATATGTGTTCCCATGACAGTAATTCTGCCGCCCATATATGTCCCCCTATCACAGCAGTGATACAGCACATTATATATGTGCCACTATCACGGTAGATCTAAGGGCTCGTTCACATCACTGTTTCTCCTTTCCATTCTCCGGCTCCATTAAGGAGCAGGAGAACGGAAAGGACGGATTCTGGAGTTAACTGACATCTAACTGAGTGTAACGGAGCCTAAAGACCCCATAGACTATAATGGGGTCCGTTCCGTGTCCGCTCAGAACATGATTTTTGAGCGGAGATGAAAGTCCTGCATGCACTACTTTCGTCTCCGCTCAAAAATCATGTGCGGTTTGGCGCATGTCCTTCCACCCCCGAGGATCGCAGGGCATTATTAGTTGCCTCCTTTTGTTTCCTCCTCCTTCTCCGCATCATCCTCCTCCTACTCCTCTTCTACAACCCCCACATCTGGTCAGCGAAAGAACCTCACCCCCAACTTCAGCACAGCCCAGGGTAAACGTCAGCAGCCGATTTTAAAACTCATGTGTTTGGGTGACAAACCCCACACCGCACAGGAGCTTTGAAAAGGCATAGAACAGCAGACTGATGAGTGGTTCGTGCCAGTGAGCCTCAAGCCCGGCCTGGTGGTGTGCGATAATGGGCGAAATCTCGTTGCAGCTCTGAGACTAGCCGGTTTGACGCACATCCCTTGCCTGGCACATGTGCTGAATCTGGTGGTGCAGAACTTTCTTAAAAACTACCCAGACATGTCAGAGCTGCTGCTGAAAGTGCGGTCCGTATGTGCGCGCTTTCGGTGTTCTCACCCTGCTGCTTGCCTGTCTGCGCTGCAGCATAACTTCGGCCTTCCTGCTCACCGCCTCATATGTGACATACCCACCAGGTGGAACTCCACCTTACATATGCTGGAGAGACTGTGCGAGCAGCAGCGGGCAATAGTGGAGTTTCAGATGCAGTATGCACGGGTTAGTCGCTCTGCGGATCAGCACCACTTCACCAGTAACTGGGCCTGGGCTTATAGGGAACGTGTTAGCAGGAGGCTGCATTTCAACAACATGGTGGAACAGTACATGTGCACATGCCTCCCATTCAACTTCTGGGTCTCCAAATTGTCCACATGGCCAGAGCTTGCCCTTTATGCCTTGGAGGTGCTGGCCTTTTTTGCTGTTGCTGTTTTTTGGTGTATTGCCTTTTTTTGCTGTTATGGGACCTTTCTTTATCTGGGTGCCAGGGTCCTATATTAATTATAATCGCCTGCTGCATTGGTGGGTGACATGATGCCTGTTTTGCTGTTATGGGACCTGTCTCCTCTGTCTTTGTTCCCGGGGTCTACATTAATGATGATCGCCTGCTGCATTGGTGGCTCACATAATGCCTGTTTTGCTGTTATGGGACCCCTCTCCTCTGTCTGGGTGCTAGGGCCTAAATTGCTGAAAGTGGCCTGTTTCATTGGTGGGTTACATGATGCCTGTTTTGCTGTTATAGGACCTCTCTCCTCTGTCTGGGAGCCAGGGGCCTACATAAATGATAATGGCCTGTTCAATTGCAGGTTGACCTGAGGCCTGTGTTGCTGTTACGGGACCGCTCTCCTCTTTGCGGGAGCCATGGGCCTGAATGAGTGATTGTTGCCTGTGGCACTGCTGGGTAAAATCAATACTGCTTTGGTGTGATTTGAAATCTCCTATTTGTGGGTGCCAGGGGCCTGAGTCTGTGCATGAGGCCTGTGACACTGCATGCAGGCATGAGTCCTTTTTGGCTGTGATGAGAAATTCTCCAACTCCCATGTATGGTTGCCACCTCCTCCTCCAAGTTGCCAATTAATAATGGTTAATTTTTATTTATTTTATTTTAAGTCATTTCCCTATCCACATTTGTTTTCAGGGGATTTATCTACGTTTTGCTGCCCTCTAGCCATTACCAGGGCTATTTTACAGCCTTTTTAGTGCCCAAAAGTTCAGGTCAAGTTCAGATCCCGAACCTGTTCCTGAAGTTCGACCAAACTTCTCGAACCCGAACATCCAGGTGTCTAGTCAGAACAATAACGCCCCAAAAAAAGAACCTGTCTGTGGAGAACCCGCCTTCGGTCAGTAATCCATCAGTATTGCTAATGCCCAAAAAAACTGGAGTGGAATAGAGTTGAGCGAACACCTGGATGTTCAGGTTCGAGAAGTTCGGTAGAACTTCACGAAAATGTTTGGGTTCGGGATCCAAACTCAACCCGAACCCGAACCCCATTGAAGTCAATGGAGACCCGAACTTTTGGGCACTAAAAAGGCTGTAAAATAGCCCAGGAAAGGGCTAGAGGGCTGCAAAAGGCAGCAAAATGTAGGTAAATCCCCTGCAAACAAATGTGGATAGGGAAATTACTTAAAATAAATAAAAATTAACAAATATCAATTGGCAACTTGGGGGAGGAGGTGGAATAGGAGGTTGGGGTGGCGTCCGGTGCGAATGCTATGGGAGTTGAAGTTCTCATCACAGCCAAAAAGGATTTATGTCTGCCAGCAGTGCCACAGGCCTCATTCACAGACTCAGGGCCATGGCAACCATACATGGGAGTTGAAGTTGTCATCACAGCCAAGAAGGAATCATGTCTGACTGCAAGGCCACAGACCTCATTCAAACATTCAGGCCCACGGGACCCACAAAGAGAAGAGTTACAATCATGCCAAATCAGTATTGATTTCACCCAGCAGTGCCACAGACCTAATTTACTAATTCAGGAGGACAGTGGCACCCGCAAAGAGGAGAGCGGTCTCGTAACAGCAACACAGGCCTTAAGTCAACCTGCAATAGAACAGGCCATTATCATTTATGTAGGCCCCTGACACCCAGAAAGAGGAGAGGTCATTTGACATTAAAAAGAGTTTAATGTCTCCCACCAATGCAGCAAGCGATGAAATGAAATATAGGCCACTGACAACCAAACAATGGGGCGGTCATTTGACAGTAAAAAGAGTGTAATCTCTCCCAGCAAGGCAGCATGCAATTAAACGAAATATAGGCCCCTGACACCCAGACAGAGTAGAGGGCATTCAACATCAAAAAGAGGATAATGTCACCCACCAAAGCAACAGGCGATTATCTGAAATGTAGGCCCTTGGCACCCAGACAGAGGAGAAAGGTCCCATAGCAGCAAAAGAGGCATCATGTTACCCACCATTGGAACAGGCCACTTTCAGTAATTTAAGCCCCAGCACCCAGACAGAGGAGAGAGGTCCCATAGCAGCAAAACAGGCATCATGTTACCCACCAATGGAACAGGCCACTTTCAGTAATTTAAGCCCCAGCACACAGTCGGAGGAGAGAGGTCCCATAGCAGCAAAACAGGCATCATGTTACCCACCAATGTAACAGGCCAATTTCAGTTATTCAGGTCCCTGGCACCCAGACAGAGGAGAGGTTAATGTTACGCACCAAAGCAGCAGACGATTAGCTGAAATGTAGACCCCTGGCACCCAGACAGAGGAGAGTTTCATTCAACTTGGTGTTGCCCCCAAAATAATGGTACAATAAAAAAAAAAGAGAATTCAATAAAGAAGTGCCCTGGAGTACAAGAATGTATGGTTGAGGGCGAGGCATTTATAAATGTCTATTCTACACAAAGGATAGACAGGTCCTGTGGGATCCATGCCTGGTTCATTTTTACGAACATCAGCTTGTCCACGTTGGCTGTGGACAGGCAGCTGCGTTTGTCTGTAATGACGCCCCTTGCCGTGTTTAATACATGTTCAGACAATACACTGGCCGCAAGGCAGGCCAGCACCTCCAAGGCATAAAAGGCTAGCTCTGGCCATGTGGACAATTTAGCGACCCAGAAGTTGAATGGGTCGGAACCATCAGTCAGTATGTGGAGGCGTGTGCACATGTACTGATCCACCATGTTGTTGAAATGCTGCCTCCTGCTAACACGTTCCATATCAGCTGGTGGTGCAGTTAGCTGTGGCGCTGTGACAAAACTTTTCCACATCTCGGCCATGCTAACCCTGCCTTCAGAGGAGCTGGCCGTGACACAGCTGCATTGGCGACCTCTTGCTCCTCTTCTGCCTTCGCCTTGTGCTTCCACTTGTCCCCCCGTGTCAGTTGGGAATGCTCTCAAGAGCGCGTCTACCAGCGTGTGCTTGTATTTGCGCATTTTCCTATCACGCTCCAGTGCGGGAATTAAGGTGGGCAGGTTGTCTTTGTACCAGGGATCCAGCAAGCTGGCCACCCAGTAGTCAGCACATGTTAAAATGTAGTGGGCCCTGAATGGCCAAATTTATACCTGGCCTCTGCTGTTGCAAAAAACCTCCCTCTGAGCCACTTCTAAAAGACTGGCCTGAAAGTGTTAGAAATGACCCCTCTTCCTCCTCCTCCTGGGCCACATCCTCTTCTATCATCGCCCTAAGTGTTTTCTCAAGGAGACATAGAGGTGGTATTGTAACGCTGATAACGGCATCATCGCCACTGGCCATGTTGGTGGAGTACTCGAAACAGCGCAACAGGGCACACAGGTCTCGCATGGAGGCCCAGTCATTGGTGGTGAAGTGGGTCTGTTCCACAGTGCGACTCACCTGTGCGTGCTGCAGCTGAAACTCCACTATGGCCTGCTGTTGCTCGCACAGTCTCTCCAGCATGTGCAAGGTGGAGTTCCACCTGGTGGGCACGTGGCATATGAGGCGGTGAGCGGGAAGGCCGAAGTTACGCTGTAGCGCAGACAGGAGAGCAGTGGCAAGAAGAGAATGCCGGAAGCGCGCACAGACGGCCCGCACTTTATGCAGCATCTCTGACATGTCGGGGTAGATATGAATGAATTTCTGCACCACCAAATTCAGCACATGCACCAGGCAAGGGATGTGCGTGAAACCGGCTAGTCCCAGAGCTGCAACGAGATTTTGCCTATTATCGCACACCACCAGGCCGGGCTTGAGGCTCACCGACAGCAACCACTCGTCGGTCTGTTGTTCTATACCCCGCCACAACTCCTGCATGGTGTGGGGCCTGTCCCCCAAACACATGAGTTTCAGAACGGCCTGCTGACGTTTACCCCAGGCTGTGCTGAAGTTGGTGGTGAAGTTCTGTGGCTGACCGTATGAGCAGGTGGAAGAAGAGGAGGAAGAAGTCGAGTAGGAGGAGGAGGTGGCAACAGGAGGCAAAGAATGATGCCCTGAGATCCTTGGCGGCAGAAGGACGTGCGACAAACAGCTCTCCACCTGGGCCCCAGCCGCCACTACATTTACCTATTGTGCAGTTAGGGAGATATAGCGTCCCTGGCCGTGCTTACGGGTCCACGTATCTGTGGTTAGGTGGACCTTGCCACAGATGGCGTTGCGTAGTGCACACTTGATTTTATCTGATACTTGGTTGTTCAGGGAAGGCACGGCTCTCTTAGAGAAGTAGTGGCGGCTGGGAACGACGTACTGTGGGACAGCCACTGTCATCAGCTGTTTGAAGCTGTCTGTGTCCACCAGCCTGAATGACAGCATTTCAAAAATGCTGACATTCAGGGCCAGAGATCGAGGGTGGCTAGGTGGGAATTTAATCTTTCTCTCCAAGGTTTGTGAGATGGAGAGCTGAACGCTGCCGTGTGACATGGTGGAGATGCTTGGTGTAGGAGGTGGTGGTTTTATTGGCACATCCTCTTTTTGCTGGGCGGCAGGTGCCAATAATCCTTCAGAGGCGGAGGAAGAGGCCGAGGCAGCAGCAGAAGAGGGAGCAGGAGGGGCCTGAGCCCTTTCTGTGTTTTGAAGGTGCTTACTCCACTATAGCCCATGTCTCGCATGTAGATGCCTGGTCATGCAGGTTGTGCTAAGGTGCAGAACGTTAATGCCTCGCTTCATGCTCTGATGGCACAGCGTGCAAACCACTCGGGTCTTGTTGTCAGCACATTGTGTGAAGAAGTGCCATGCCAGGGAACTCCTTGAAGCTGCCTTTGGTGTGCTCAGTCCCTGGTGGCGGTGGCCAGTAACAGGCGAACTCGCTTGGCGACGGCTGTTCTGCTTTTGCACCCTGCTCCCTTTTTTGCTACACTGTTGGCTCGGTTTCACCACTGCCTCTTCCTCTGAACTCTGAAAGTCAGTGGCACGACCTTCATTCCATGTGGGGTCTAGGAACTCATTGCCCCCTGCATCGTCTTCCACACAGTCTTCCTCCCTTACCTCCTGTTCGGTCTGCACACTGCAGAAAGACACAGCAGTTGGCGCCTGTGTTTCGTCATCATCAGAGACGTGCTGACTCTGCTGAGGTTGTATTCCCATGTCCTCATCAGTAAACGTAAGTGGTTGTGCGTCAGTGCATTCTATCTGTCTTCCACCGCTGGGGAAGGGCTAGGTGGATGCCCTTCGTAAACCCTGCCAGCAGATTCTTCAAACAGCATAAGAGACTGCTGCATAACTTGAGGCTCAGACAGGTTCCCTGATATGCATGGGGGTGGTGACAGACTGATGGGCTTGGTTTTCAGGCGCCACCTGTGCGCCTTCTGCAGAAGACTGGGTGGGAGATAATGTGAATCTGCTGGATCCACTGTCAGCCACCCAATCGACTAGCGCCTGTACTTGCTCAGGCCTTACCATCCTTAGAATAGTATTAGGCACGACCAAATATCGATGTTGATTCTGGCGGCTACTGGGACCTGAGGCAGTTGGTTCACTAGGACGTGTAGCTGTGGCAGAACAGCCACGTCCTCTCCCAGCACCAGAGGGTCCACTAACACCACCACGACCGCATCCCTTACTAGATGTTTTCCTCATTGTTACCGTTCACCACAATAAGGAAAAACTTATTTGGCCCAATGTATAGAGTTCAAATTAAGCCCTTTTTTACAGGCACCTAACACTATCTAGCTATCTATTTATGTACCGTATTATACTTATACAGGCACAGCAGAAACAACATATTTATGGGAATATCAATTTAAGGCCTAGTATTTAGGCCCTGGCACACTTGGAGATGCACAGTAGCGTGAGCAAATATAGAGGATTTAGCTTTCAGCACTTGTATTTAGACACTGACACGCTAAGTGTAATATACCTTTTTATGGACAGAAATACACTTGGAGAGGAACAGCAGCGTGCACAAGTATAGAGGATTTATTTTTCAGGCCTTGTATTTAGACGCTGACACGCTAAGTGTAATATATCCTATTACGGACAGAATTACACTTGGAGAGGAACAGCGGAAAGCACAGATGATTTCTAATTTCACCCCTCAATAAAATATAGCAATTTCTATCCTGTGTTTCAAGGTGTGACAATAAGCACAACCCCTGATTAGAGATGGCCCGAACTATTCGCCGGCGAACAGTACCCGGCGAACATAGCTTGTTCGCGTTCGCCGCTGCGGGCAAACACATACGATGTTCGGTCTGCCCCCTATACATCATTGAGCAAACTTTGACCCTGTACCTTACAGTCAGCAGACACATTCCAGCCAATCTGCAACATACCCTCCCTCCCAGACCCTCCCATCTCCTGGACAGCATCCATTTTAGATTCATTCCGAAGCTGCAGTCTTAGTGAGAGGAGGGACAGTGTAGTTGCTGCTGATTTAATAGGGTAATCGATAGCTAGGCTAGTGTATTCAGTGTCCACTCCAGTCCTGAAAGACTCATCTGATCTCTGCTGTAAGGACAGCATCCGGATAGCACCCCAAAAAGCCTTTTTAGGGCTGCTACATTAGTCTGCTTTTATTTTATTTTTCTCCATATATACAGGTATATTGCAGTTGCCTGGCCGGCCCGTGTGTGAGGAGCTGCAGGTCCACAGACAGTAGTGTGCCCTCTGCCTGTGCTGCCTATCAATCATACCGTGTGACACTGGACTTTGCCTTAAAATAAGGCACTTTATCTGTACACTTTAATCTAATTTTAGTTGCCTGCCTGCCAGTGTGTGTGTGTGTGTCAGGCCCACAGACTGTAGTGTGCCCTCTGCCAGTGCTGCCCATCAATCATACCGTGTGGCACAGGATGTTGCCTTAAATAAGGCACTTTATCTGTACACTTTAACCTACTTTCAGTTGCCTGCCTGCCAGTGTGTGTGTGTGTGTGTGTGTGTGTGTGTGTGTGTGTGTGTGTGTGTGTCAGGCCCACAGACTGTAGTGTGCCCTCTGCTAGTGCCCAACATTCATAACGGGTGGCACAGTACCTAGCACTCGTAGTACCACTTATCTAAAATACATTCAATACACATCCTGATAGGGAACGTAACAGGGATTAAACTGATGAGAATAGTACTACAGAAAATACCACTCATATCGGGTGTGACAGTAAATTGCACGGCGCGGACGCAGTGACCGTGGATTAAAACAAAGGGGAGGGAGCCAGCGTTTTTTTAACCATCTCCCCGTTCGAAAAATCAATTCAATAAATGGACCCCAGATTAGGGAGGTTAGAGGGATTAAACTGATGAGAATAGTACTACAGAAAATACCACTCATATGGGGTGTGATAGTAAATAGCACGGCGCAGACGCAGTGACCATGGATTAAAACAAAGGGGAGGGAGCCAGCGTTTTTTTTAACCATCTCCCCATTCGAAAAATCAATTAAATTCACCTTTCGGGGACCCTTGGAGTTGTACGTGGCTGGGTGGAGGAAAAAACCTTCAATGACTTCACCGGGATATGGCTAGCTTGGTATCCAACCTTGTGCAAATGGGGAGTTTGCAGTTGTGCAAATGGGGAGGTTGCAGTTCTGCAAATGGGGAGTTTGCGGTGCATTAAAAGGGGAGTTTGGTCTGCCAATGTCTGTGAAGCGGGCGTAACCCTTACACTACCTGATCAATACAACATCATACCTGATCGTATACACACACTGGATGTTTTAAAGCATGTTATTCCAAACAATTTTGGAATGTTAGTTGATTTATGCCCTTTATGGATTAAAACCCGACTCTGCGTCCACTACGTAATTTTCCATGGGAGTTTTGCCATTGATCCCCCTCCGGCATGCCACAGTCCAGGTGTTAGTCCCCTTGAAACAACATTTCCATTACTATTGTGGCCAGAAAGAGTCCCTGTGGGTTTTAAAATTTGCCTGCCTATTGAAGTCTATGGCGGTTCGCCCGGATCGTCCGTTCGCGAACATTAGCGGAAGTTCGCGTTCGCTGTTCGCGAACGGAAAATTTTATATTCGCGACATCACTACCCCTGATGTAGGATATTGAAAAAAAAAGCCTACTATTAAACCCAAAAATGTATGTTGAACTTGGTGGCAGCTCAAAACATGGGCTGGTGCACCAAAAGATCACTAAATGGCCGCCGATCACCCCAGAAAAATGCTCTAGACAGCCTAAAAACCAGTGAGCAATGAGCTAACAGAAGTTGAATGATTGACAGCTGTAGATCGATCACTTCATTAAGTGGTTTTGCTGAGACTTCCCTGCCTAATCTCGCCCTTACAGCAGCTGCATCTTATCCCTTCACTAATCAGAGAAGAGTGGCGGGCGGCGCTACATGTCTTCAGCTTAAATAGAGGCTGGTTCACAGGCATGGCTGTGATGGCCTCTTGGGGCAAGTAGTATGACGCTTTTAAAAAGCGCCATAGAAATCGCCGAACACCGAACCGAACTTTTACGTAAATGTTCGGGTCCGGGTCCGTGTCCCGAACACCTCAAAATTCAGTACGAACCCGAACTATACAGTTCGGGTTCGCTCAACACTAGAGTGGATCCAAAACATAGATGACACGTGCAGGGGCGTAGCTAATGGCTCATGGGCCCTGGTGCAAGAGTTCAGCTTGGGCCCCTCTTCCCTCAGTGCTTTGTGTGTCTTCTTATGTGGCACAAGGGTCTTTGGGCCCCCTCAGGCTCCTGGGCCCGGTAGCGACTGCTACCTCTGCACCCCCTATAGCTACGCCAATGGACACGTGAATGGAATATTTGCATGTCTTCTGTGTTTTGTACCCACTCCTGCTTTTGGCTACTAAATCACAAGCCAATTCCTATTTATATATATTTTTTGAACGGGGGAGAAACACATAAAATACAACATAGAAGGGTGCAAAAATCACAAGAATCTTAAAAGATAAACTGAAAATAAAAAGTGCTTCATCAACAAGAATGGATTGACAACCAGTGTCGGGGTGACCACAATGGTAATGCATATTGATTATGAAACTTATGGGGTTTTGGCTGATAACTGGAGGACAGTCCAGCAAACAAGCTGACTCCAGCTCAGTCCAATAGTGCAGGCTACACAATCACAGCTTGAAGGTAACTGGTCGGTACAGAAAACACCCGAAAATCTTCATAAATAAGCCTTAGTATGTGCAGGTCTCACAGCCACTGTAACAGAACGGTAAGTAGAGGACTGTAAATAGAGATCTTGACAGACAAACGTTTAAAACTCTGCCGTCATTTTTCTAGGCGCCACATCTCCAGTCCCCTGACCAGACAGATTTACCAGCATCTGTTCCAGGACATGAAGCAGTGGAATGACATTGTTCATCCCGTAGTCCTGGCGACTGACAAATTGAGTTGAGTGAACACCATGTTCGGGTTTGAGAGGTTCGGCCGAACTTCCGGAAAATGTCCGGGTTCGTGATCCGAACTCAACCCGAACCCGAACCCCATAGGAGTCAATGGGGACCCGAACTTTTGGGCACTAAAAAGGCTGTAAAAGACTCCCGGAAAGGGCTAGAGGGCTGCAAAAGGCAGCAAAATGTAGGTAAATCCCCTGCAAACAAATGTAGATAGGGAAATGATGACTTAACATAAAATAAATAAAAATTAACCAATATTAATTGGAGTTAGGTCCCATAGCACAGAATCAGGCTTCAAATCACCCACCAATGGAGAAGGTCGCTTACTATTATTTCGACCCCAGCATCCAGACAAAGGAGAGAGGTCCCACAGCAGAGAATCTGGCATCATATCAACCACCACAGGAGAAAGCCACTTTCAGTGACTTAGGCCTTAGCACCCAGACAGAGGAGACATGTCAGATAGCACAAGCATTACATTTATACCATCCAGCACAGGAGAAGGCCACTTTTAGTTACTTTGACCCCTGCACCCAGAAAGAGGAGAGAGGCCCCACAGCACATATTCAGGCATCATATCACCCACCACAGGAGTAGGCCACCATTTAGTTAATTTGACCCCTGCACCCATGTCAGATGGTACAAGCATCAGTTTTACATCACCCAGCACAAGAGAAGGCGACTTTGAGAGACTTTGATCCCTGCACCCAGACGGAGGAGAGAGGTTTCACAGCAGAGAATCAGGCATTTAGATCACTCACCACAGGAGTAGGCCACCATTTAATGGGACCTCGGCAACCATGTCAGATGGCACAAGCATCAGTTTTACATCACCCAGCACAGGAGAAGGCGACTTTCAGTGAGTTAGGCCTTAGCAACGAGACAGAGGAGACAGGTCGGATAGCACAAGCATCAGTTTTACATCAACCACCACAGGAGAATGGCACTTTTAGAGACCTTGACCCCTGCAGCCACACGGAGGAGAGAAGGCCCACAGCAGAGAATCAGGCATCATGTTAACCACCACAGGAGTAGGCCACCTTTTGTTTCTTTGACCCCTGCACCCAGAAAGAGGAGAGAGGTCCCACAGCAGAGAATCAGGCATTTCGATCACCCACCACAGGAGAAGGCCGCTTTCAGTGACTTTGGCCCCCTGCACCCACACAAAGGAGACATGTCAGACAGCACAAGTATAACATTCATATCACCCAGCACAGGAGAAGGACACTTTCATGTACTTTGGCCCCGGCACCCAGACAGAGGGAAGGTTCATTCAACTCTGGGTTGCACCCCAAGATCCTACTTAATTTCAAAAATCGATTTTTTAATGAAGAAGTGGCCAGGAGTACAAGACAACATGGTTTAAGGCAGTTATTAAGGACTACTCTGCACAAGGGAGGGTCAGGTCTTGTGGGATCCATGCCTGGTTCATTTTTATAAACGTCAGCTTGTCCACGTTGGCTGCGGACAGGCGGCTGCGTTTGTCAGTAATGACGCCCCCTGCCGTGCTGAATACACGTTCAGATAAAACGCTGGCCGCCGGGCAGGACAGCACCTCCAAGGCATAACATGCTAATTCTGGCCACGTGGATAATTTGGAAACCCAGAAGTTGAATGGGGCCGAACCATCCGTCAGTACGTGGAGTTGTGTGCAGATGTACTGTTCAACCATGTTAGTGAAATGTTGCCTCCTGCTAACTCGTTCCGTATCAGGTGGTGGGGCAGTTAGCTGTGGCGTGGAGACAAAACTTTTCCACATTTCTGCCATGCTAACCCTGCCCTCAGAGGAGCTGGCCGTGACACTGCTGCGTGGGCGACCTCTAGCTCCTCCCCTGCCTTGGCCTTGGCCTTCCACCTGTTCCCCTGTGACAGTTGGGAATGCTCTCAGGAGCGCGTCTACCAGCGTGCGCTTGTACTCGCGCATCTTCCGATCACGCTCCAGTGCAGGAAGTAAAGTGGGCACATTGTCTTTGTACTGTGGATCCAGCAGGGTGGCCACCCAGTAGTCAGCACACGTTAAAATGTGGGCAACTCTGCTGTCGTTGCGCAGGCACTGCAGCATGTAATCGCTCATGTGTGCCAGGCTCCCCAGAGGTAAGGACAAGCTGTCCTCTGTGGGAGGCGTATTGTCATCATCCTCTGTATCCCCCCAGCCGCGCACCAGGGATGTGCCTGCGCTGTGCTGGGTGCAACCCCGCTGTGAACCTGCTTCATCCTCATCCTCCTCCACCTCCTCCTCATCCTCCTCTTCCTCCAGTAGTGGTCCCTGGCTGGCCACATTTGTACCTGCCCTCTGCTGTTGCAAAAAACCTCCCTCTGAGCCACTTCTAACAGACTGGCCTGAAAGTGCTAAAAACGACCTGTCATCCTCCTCCTCCTGGCCCTTGCCCACCTCCTCTTCCATCATCGCCCTAAGCGTTTTCTCTAGGAGACATAGAATTGGTATCGTCACGCTGATAACAGTGGCATCGCCACTGGCCATGTTGGTGGCGTACTCTAAACAGCGCAACAGGGCACACAGGTCTCGCATGGAGGCCCAATCATTGGTGGTGAAGTGGTGCTGTTCCGCAGTGCGACTGACCCGTGCGTGCTGCAGCTGAAACTCCACTATGGCCTGCTGCTGCTCGCACAGTCTCTCCAGCATGTGCAAGGTGGGCACGTCGCATATTAGGCGGTGAGCGGGAAGGCCGAAGTTCCGCTGTAGCGCTTACAGGCGAGCAGCGGCAGGATGTGAATGCCGGAAGCGCGCACAGAAGGCCCGCACTTTATGCAGCAGCTCTGACATGTCTGGGTAGTTGTGAATGAACTTTTGCACTACCAAATTCAGCACATGCGCCAGGCAAGGGATGTGCGTCAAAGCGGCTAGTCCCAGAGCTGCCACGAGATTTCGCCCATTATCGCACACCACCAGGCCGGGCTTGAGGCCCATCGGCAGCAACCACTGGTCGGTCTGTTGTTCAATACCCCGCCACAACTCCTGCGCGGTGTGGGGCCTGTCCCAAACATATGAGTTTCAGAATGGCCGTCTGACGTTTACCACGGGCTGTCCTGAAGTTGGTGGTGAAGGTGTGTGGCTGACTGGATGAGCTGGTGGAAGCAGAGGAGGAGGAAGCCGAGTAGGAGGAGGAGGCTACAGGAGGCAAAGAATGATGCCCTGTGATCCTTGGCGGCGGAAGGACGTGCGCCAAGGAACTCTCCGCCTGGGACCCAGCCGCCACTACATTTACCCAGTGTGCAGTTAGGGAGATATAGTGTCCCTGGCCGTGCTTACTGGTCCACGTATCTGTGGTTAGGTGGACCTTGCCACAAATGGCGTTGCGCAGTGCACACTTATTTTTCTTGAACACTTGCATGTGCAGGGAAGGCACGGCTGTCTTGGAGAAGTAGAGGCGGCTGGGAACCACATACTGGGGGACAGCCATGGCCATCAGCTGTTTGAAGCTGTCTGTTTCCACCATCCGGAATGACAGCATTTCAAAGGCCAGTAGTTTAGAAATGCTGGCATTCAGGCCAAGGGCTCGAGGGTGACTAGGTGGGAATTTGCGCTTCCTCTCAAAGGTTTGAGAGATGGAGAGCTGAACGCTGTGTGAAATAGTGGAGACGCTAGGTGACGGTGGTGGTGTCGGTGGCACATCCTCTGTTTGCTGCTGGGCAGGTGGCAACATTCCTCTCGAGGCGGAAGCCGAGGCAGCAGCGGTAGAGGGAGCAGGGGGAGCCTGAGCGGGTTCCTTGTTTTTAAGGTGTGTACTCCACTGCAGTTCATGCTTTGCATGTAGATGCCTGATCATGCAGGTGGTGCTCAGGTTAAGAACGTTAATGCCTCGCCTCAGGGTCTGATGGCACAGCGTGCAAACCACTCTGGTCTTGTCGTCAGCACATTGTTTGAAGAAGTGCCATGCCAGGGAACTCCTTGAAGATGCCTTTGGGGTGCTGGGTCCCTGTTGGCGCTGGCCAATAGCAGGCGAACTCGCTTGGCGACGGCTGTTCTGCTTTTGCCCCCTGCTCCCTCTTTGGCTTCGCTGTTGTCTCTGTCTCACCACTGCCTCTTCCTCTGAACTATTTAAGTCAGCGGCACGACCTTCAGTCCATGTGGTTTCTAAGACATCATCGTCCTCTGCATCGTCTTCCACCCAGTCTTCCTCCCTGACCTCCTCCTGTTCAGTCTGCACACTGCAATAAGACGCGGCAGTGGGCACCAGTGTTTCGTCATCATCAGAGACTCGGTCACTCTGCTGTGGTGGTATTCCCATGTCCTCATCATGTGGATACATAAGTGGTTGTGCGTCAGTGCATGGAATGTCTTCCACCGCTGGGGAAGGGCTAGGTGGACGCCCCTGGAAAACCGTGGGCGCAGAGTCTTCAAACAGAATAAGAGACTGCTGCATAACTTGAGGCTCAGACAGTTTCCCTGATATGCATGGGGGTGATGTGACAGACAGATGGGCTTGGTTTTCAGGTGCCACCTTTTTTCACCAAAATTACAACACTGGACAATGTAATGCCTTTTTCAGGTATTAATTGCAAGAAGACTGCTGCTAATTGGAAACCAGAATTTTTAAAATGCAAGTTTGTGTACATAAATTCCCACACTGGAAGATATAATTCCTTTTTCCGGTATTAATTACAAGTAAACTGCTGCAAATTGGACACCAGAATTTTTAAAATGCTAGTTTTGGTACATAGATTCCCACACGGGGAGATATAATTCCTTTTTACAGGAGTAAAAACGTGCGGCCTACTGTTTCTGGTGTAACTAACACCAGATTGATTAAATTGGCCTTTTTTTCACCAAAATTACAACACTGGACGATATAATGCCTTTTTGCGGTATTAATTACAAGAGGACTGCTGGTATTTCAGAACACCGGAATTTTTAAAATGCTAGTTTTGCTAGATAAATTTCCCACACTGGGAGAAATATTGCCTAAGCCTTTTTACAGTATTAATTACAACAGGAGTGCTTCTTCTGGTCTAACACCAGAATAATTTTATTGTTACGGTGAAAGCTGAACAGCAGTTCCACTCTCGCACCACCTGTTGTAGATCTAAGGAATATGTGTAATGTTTATATAGGTGTATGAGTCGCACTCACCTGCTTCAAAATGTAAAACAAGTAAGACCCAGAGATGCACTTAAGGCACATGTTACATACTCTGAATGTATATTTTTGTATACTCATATTGGTACCTATTGTTATCTTTATTTTGTATGTACTATTTGTATGTTCAATATGCATAATTTGTAAGCTATTACAATCAATGATACCATTCAATAAAATAAATTATTGATGAAAAAATTATTACGGTGAAAGCTTTTTTTAATTTATATTTCTGGCACATAAAAAAAAAAAAAAAAATTTCTGGCTGACAGTATTGGACTTGGCTGTAGTGGCACTGGCTAGCCTAGCTGGAACAGCACATTCATGGGATTTGCTATCCAAGTGGGTTACTTTCAGTTTCACCACTGATATATTAAATATCTTTGCAGTTAGTATGGGTGACACAAGCACAGCCAAACCCCTGATGTAGTATATCTATGACAAAATCGACTATTACATGAGATTAATGGACGTTGTGGCAGCTTTTGCTGTAGCACCACAAGTCCCAAAATGGCCGCCGCCTATCAGCCCAGTAACATGTGCCAGAAAACGGTCTGCCCAGCCAGAAAAAGAATTGACTTTGACTGAGTAGCTGAATTGCTGTTGTTCTGATTCACAGGTGTAGATTTTTCACTTCTTTGGAGCTTTGGTTTAGACTCTCTGGCAGCTTGTGCTGGCGCACCACAAGTCCCAAAATGGCCACCGCCGGTCAGCCCAGTTACATGTGCCAGTAAAAATCGCTCTGGCCAGTCTCAACAAAATAGTGACTTTCAGTGAACAGCTCAGCTGAGTTGTTCTAATGCACAGGTGTAGAAAGGTAGATCATTCACTTCTTTATCCCTGCCTATCTCGCCCTCACAGAAGCTGCGTCCTCTCCCTACACTAATCAGAGCAGTGTGACGTGCGGCGCTACGTGACTCCAGCTTAAATAGAGGCTGGGTCACATGCTGCACTTGGCCAATCACAGCAATGCCATTAGTAGGCATGGCTGTGATGGGCTCTTAGGGCAAGAAGTAAAACGCTAGCTGATTGGCTGCTGTGCAGCCCTTCAGAAAGCGGGAAGTAATCGACGAACACCGGACCCGAACCCGAACTTTTTTGAAAATGTCCGGGTCTGTGTCACGGACACCCCAAAATTCGGTACGGACCCGAACGATTCTCGAACTGTTCGCTCAACACTACTGACAAATAATGTGGCCTCCTCAAAGGGCCTGAGAAAACATCAGGTGTCACGTATGAGCTGCCACTGGCTGACATCGAAGTTACACAGGGGACTACTCCTTTCCGCTTGCATGATCAAGAAATCGTTAATGGCCTTTCTCTGTTCGTATAGTCGGTCCAACATATAGAGGGTGGAATTCCAACCGTGGAAACATCGCATATCAGCCGATGTTGGGGGATGCCGTTCTGCCCCTGCAGCTCAAGGAGGATGTGCTTTGCGGTGTACTAGTGGTTGAAGTGCATGCAAAGTTTCCTGGCCATTTTTAGAATGTCTTGCAGATGGGTGAAAGACTTCAGGAACTGCTTGACAACCAGATTGAACACGTGCGCCATGCAAGGTGCATGGCTCAGCCCTCCTTGACGCAGCACCGACACCATGTTTTTCCCATTGTCGGTCACCAAAGTTCCGATTTTCAGTTGTCTCGGAGAAGGCTAGGATTTGATTTCTTGATGAAGGACATGGAGCAGTTCCTCCCCTGGTTGACTCTGTTAGCCCAGGCAAACCGGGGGCAGAACAGCATGAGAGTGATGAGAGGGGTTGCACATGGCTTGCATACAGTACATGCCTCCAACGTAATTCTTGGATCTCTACATGAAAATATCGTATTTGGTGTAAATCGAGGGGCATAGTTGGAGAAATTGACCTCACAAGAGATACAAAGCAGCGGAGTTTGCTTTGAAATTAAAAGTTTCACCACTGCCTAATTCGGCCCATAGAGCAAAAGGAGGTGTACAAATCACCCATCAATTTTCCCCCAAAAAAACAGTTTCAGATAACAAATTTCACCACTAAATAATTTGGTTCATACCACAAAAGGAGGTGTACAATCACCCAAAAATGTGGCGAAAAAAGCCCTTTTGATATTATAAATTTTACTACTACATCATTCGGCCCGTAGAGCAAGAGGAGGTGTACAGTCACCCATGAATTTTCCCCAAAACAGCCTGTTTCATGTTACAAATTTCACCACTATGTATTTTGACCGGTACCGCAAAATGAGGTGTACAATCACCCATAAATTTGACAAAAAAAAGCCAATTTCATGTAACAAATTTCACCACTACGTAATTCAGTCCATATAAGAAAAGGAGGTGTACAGATACCCATACATTTGACGAAAAAAAAAGGCCCTTTCCTATAACAAATTTCACCACTGCGTAATTCTGTCCATACAGCAAAAGGAGGTATACAGGCACCCATGAATTTTTCCTGTTTCACTGAAAAATGTCACCACAAATAGACCTTTACCACATATAACTGCACCGCTGAACGGCAAATAGTCCTTTATATTTTTAAACTTTTACACTACACAAGGCTTATCAACAGATAAATGCAATGATGAACGGCGAATAGAATTTTTTTTCTTTCACTAATACACGGCAAACTGGGCTTCTGAATATATCACTGCACCGCTGAGGGGCAATTAGGCCCTAATTTTTTCCCACTTTTACACAAAAGGCTTTTCAACAGATAAATGCAAGGCTGGACGGCGAATATATTTTTATTTTGCTACTAATACACAGCAAACTGGGCTTCTGAATATACCACTGCACCGCAGAACGTCAATTAGGCCCCAATTTTTTTCTAGTTTTACACAACAGGCTTTTCAACAGATATATACAACACTGGACGGCAAATATATTTTTATTTTACCACTAATACACAACAAACTGGGCTTCCGAATATATCACTGCACCACTGAGTGGCATTTAGGCCCTAATTTTTTCCCACTTTCACACAAAAGGCTTTTATTCCAATGGTGGATTTGCCTCATTTTTGTGTTAAATAACATGCCAAAACCAGTGTTATAGACGGGTAGAACTAGTCTAAGTTACAAGGTAGGATGAGGTAACAGGGGATTTGTTAGGAAGGTGTCCTATAGGGCATTGTTACTATGTTATTGACGTTTATTGAAACCAAGCAACAGTTCGGAAATTATATAAGGGGTTTTTGGATGGTATTGTAGGTGCCCAGGGGCGGCGTTGATGCGTCCGGTGCCCATGCCCCTCGGCACTTTTCAAAGCAAACCACTCCCCTTTCACCCCTCTGGCCTGTCCTAGGTTTTTCTGTTTCCATCTGCTTTCACCCCTAAATCCCGTGCCTGCGCTGTTCAGTATAATCCTTGTGCCTGCGCACTACATTACCCTAATATGTCGACTTTTTTTTATATATTTTTTTTCATTTTACACAATAAAAGCCATATTTTTTTTTTTTTTGGGTGATTGTCTTAGGTAGGGGCTCATTTTTTGAGGGATGAGGTGACGGTTAGATTGGTACTATTCTGGGGGGCATAGGCCTTTTTGATTGCTTGGTGTTGCACTTTTAGTGATATAAGGTGACAAAAAAAGTTTTTAGGACTTTTTATTTATTTAATGGTGTTTATCTGAGGGGTTAGGTCATGTGATATCTTTATAGTGCCATTTGATACAGGCATGTCTACTTTTCTTTTTTTCCTTATTTTTAACAGATTTTTTTTTTTTTTTTGCTTTATTAGGGGAAAATTACACTTTTCTTTCTTGAAACTTTTTTTTTCACTTTCTTTTTTGACCCACTCTGGAACTTCCACTTTTGGGGGTCTGAACCCCTTTACAATGCATTCTAATACTTCTGTATTGGAATGCATTGACTGTAAGTGTAATACAGTGTGTATTACATATACAGCTTCCTGCCTGTGAGATCCAGGGGGCTGGATCTCACAGGCTCTCCCCCGGAAGGCAGCCACGATTCCTAAGGAAGGCATCGGGCTGCCTTCCATGCCATCGGGTCCCTGTCATAGCAGCACGGGGACCCCATAGAGACCCCGCACCAGACCAAATACCGCACGTGCTGCGGTCAGCTCTGATCGTGGCCGTGCAGTGGTTAATGCGCCGGCATCAATGATTTCACCGATGTGGGCGCATGCAGCAGTTGTCCGGCCATCAGTGACGGACGGACCCCTGCGGCAGATCAGGCGGGCGCAGCTCCTGCACACGCCTGATCATAGCACTGTACATGTATGGCACTGGGCATTAAGTCACGTCCTGTTGCGCCGTACATGTACGGCGCTGGTCATTAAGGGGTTGAATGGATGAAATACGGATGTAGTAGAGTTAACACACATGATTTATGAGACGTGTTATGTAAACTAAATGCAACAAAATGCGTTAAGCAATTTTTTTTTCAATGGCTTTTGTTTCAAGATAACTTGAGTTAAGAAATTTGAGATTGTGTGTTACCCATGCTATATCTTAGCAGCATAACTGAATATATACATCACAGAGTGTTGTAGAGAGAGATACAAACATCAAGTAAGCATTAGCAATAGGCATTTTACCTGGGCATAATCTTATACTTTGGTCTCGGATGCGATCCGAGTAGTAGCGCTTTAAGTCGAACCATTTTTTTTTTTTCTATAGCTGTCTTTTTGTGCCTCCGTTCAAATTTTTGCAACATCTCCTCTTGGAGATCCAGGATGATGGCATCCTTCTCCGCATTTTTCCCGGTGCGATCGTAGCCTTTTTCCAACATGTGCTGCAGGATAAAGATGCAAGCATATAATCCCAATTTTTTTAAATACAAGTTTTAAAAAAAATGCCCTTAACAAAACAGCAAAAAGTAGTTAAGTCTTTGAAGGGGAAATATTGGATTTAATGTTGCCGTTATAAGATCAGATTGTATTGCAATTGTATGTGTGTGGGGTCTGAGCAATCGGATATTGGCTAGCTAAGCAGAGATGTACCTGTCTAGTGAAGTGATGGTACGGTATGGAGTGTAAAGCTGGTTTGCCTCCTTATGGTGCACCCTGGGTAATGCTAAATGAACCAGCAATTACGGTCAGACAAAAAAAGGTCATTGACATAAAATATACTCTATATATATTGTGGTGTGTGTATGGTATATAGTGTGTGGTATATAGGTTGTGGTATATATTAGGGATGTCCCGATACCATTTTTTTAAGACCGAGTATGAGTACCAATACTTTTATTTAAGTACTCGCCGATACCAATTACCGATACCTCGAATAAACAGCGGCGCAGTTGCTGATAGCAATGAAAAAAATTAAAGCTGGAATTTGGTTGCTACGGACAACAGCTTTTCTTTTCCTTTGTACAAGTGTTAATAAATGAATACATGGGAATATAATAGTGTATGCCACCAGGGGGATCTGTGGATGACGCTGTAATGGGGGATCTGTGGATGACACTGTAATGGGGGGATCTGTGGATGACACTGTAATGGGGGGATCTGTGGATGACACTGTAATGGGGGGATCTGTGGATGACACTGTAATGGGGGATCTCTGGATGACACTGTAATGGGGGATCTCTGGATGACACTGTAATGGGGGATCTCTGGATGACACTGTAATGGGGGATCTCTGGATGACACTGTAATGGGGGGATCTCTGGATGACACTGTAATGGGGGGATCTCTGGATGACACTGTAATGGGGGGATCTCTGGATGACACTGTAATGGGGGATCTCTGGATGACACTGTAATGGGGGGATCTCTGGATGACACTGTAATGGGGGATCTCTGGATGACACTGTAATGGGGGGGATCTCTGGATGACACTGTAATGGGGGATCTCTGGATGACACTGTAATGGGGGATCTCTGGATGACACTGTAATGGGGGATCTCTGGATGACACTGTAATGGGGGATCTCTGGATGACACTGTAATGGGGGGATCTCTGGATGACACTGTAATGGGAGATCTGTGGATGACACTGTAATGGGGGATCTCTGGATGACACTGTAATGGGGGATCTCTGGATGACACTGTAATGGGGGATCTCTGGATGACACTGTAATGGGGGATCTCTGGATGACACTGTAATGGGGGATCTCTGGATGACACTGTAATGGGGGATCTCTGGATGACACTGTAATGGGGGATCTCTGGATGACACTGTAATGGGGGATCTCTGGATGACACTGTAATGGGGGATCTCTGGATGACACTGTAATGGGGGATCTCTGGATGACACTGTAATGGGGATCTCTGGATGACACTGTAATGGGGATCTCTGGATGACACTGTAATGGGGGATCTCTGGATGACACTGTAATGGGGATCTCTGGATGACACTGTAATGGGGGATCTCTGGATGACACTGTAATGGGGGATCTCTGGATGACACTGTAATGGGGGATCTCTGGATGACACTGTAATGGGGATCTCTGGATGACACTGTAATGGGGGATCTCTGGATGACACTGTAATGGGGGATCTCTGGATGACACTGTAATGGGGGATCTCTGGATGACACTGTAATGGGGGATCTCTGGATGACACTGTAATGGGGGATCTCTGGATGACACTGTAATGGGGGATCTCTGGATGACACTGTAATGGGGATCTCTGGATGACACTGTAATGGGGGATCTCTGGATGACACTGTAATGGGGGATCTCTGGATGACACTGTAATGGGGGATCTCTGGATGACACTGTAATGGGGGATCTCTGGATGACACTGTAATGGGGATCTCTGGATGACACTGTAATGGGGATCTCTGGATGACACTGTAATGGGGGATCTCTGGATGACACTGTAATGGGGGATCTCTGGATGACACTGTAATGGGGGATCTCTGGATGACACTGTAATGGGGATCTCTGGATGACACTGTAATGGGGATCTCTGGATGACACTGTATGGGGATCTCTGGATGACACTGTCATGGGATCTGGATGACACTGTTGGGCTGGATGACACATATATAGCATATTATGCTATATACGTGTCATCCACAGATCCCCCATTAGTGTCATCCACAGACCCCCATAAGTGCCATCATAGTGTGTGTGGGGGGGCAATTTACACTCGCAGGGGCCGGCCCCACAGCTCCTATACACTATTGATGTAAACTTAATCTCTATTAATGTGGCCGGAATTACTAACTATTCATGCGCAGTCTCCCTCAGGTTAGGCGCTCAGTCCCTCCATGCTCCTCCTGCCCCACGCGCCTTCTACATTCATAAAGTGGGCGGAGCGCGCAGGAGGGACGTGAGGTGCTTGGAGGAATCGGGCAGCTTGAGCTCTCAGTTCCTCCATGCGCCTCATGTCCCGCCTGCCCGCTCCGCCCACTTTTATGAATGAAGAAGGCAGGCGGGGCAGGAGGAGCATGGAGGGACTGAGCGCCTGACCTGAGGGAGACTGCGCATTAATAGTTAGTAATTCTGGCCACATTAATAGGTGTTAGGTTTACTTCAATAGTGTATAGGAGCTGCCGGACCGGAACTTCCGGTATCGGCGGCATTTTCACGAGTACAAGTACTCGTGAAAATGCCGGTATCGGTCCCGATACCGATACTGGAATCGGTATCGGTACATCCCTAGTATATATTGTGTGGCAGGAAAATGGATGTGCTATATGCATGCGGGAGATATTTATCTGTCGTCCATACATACGTGCTACAGTACAGACACAGCGCTGTGATGTCACAACAATACTTAGTGCACCAACCAGTAATATCTACTCTTATCTGGGGGAAGAAAAAAATCGTATAAATATATTTGTGGTCGGGGCTACATGACACGTAACCGTCTACCTGCCTAACTAACTAGGCTAAGCGGCTTGAGTTGTGCCATAACCGCTGCGTAGGAGGAATGCCTGAAGGGGGCCAAAAAGCCAACTAAATGATACACAATAGTACGTAGCAACACTAACATGACCAATCTCTGGAATGCAAGAACATCTCTCAACTAGGCTGAGGTATGAACCTATTGAACATGCAGAGCGTCTAAATTCCGGATAACATGTAGCCAGAACTATTGTTCCCAGAGGCAGCACACGCTGCACCTGACCTCAAGGAAAGGCCGGATAGCTGTTGGTTTGGACCCTAAAATGGGACACCGGGATAGGACATGCCGCTTAACTGAGAAGTGGTGAGGGGTGCCGTGAGGACCGCGACAGAGTACTCTTAGGTCTTGGTCTGTTACTGCTGCCAGTAATTACTAAAAGACACAAAGCCGGGCACTCTGAAAGGAATGTCGGAAAGAGAATGATTATATTAGGGCCAAAATGGCAATGAAACCAGTGCCAGCAACAACACCAACATGACCAACCTCTGGAATGCAAGAACATCTCAACTAGATTGAGGTATGAACCTAATAAACATGCAGAGCGCCACTGACCTAGCTTCCGGATAAAAATGGTCCGGAACTATCGTACCTAGAGGCAGCATATGACGCACCTCACCTGAAGGAAAGGCTGATAGATGTAGGTTTCAACCCTAATTTGGACATAGGCATGCGGTCATGCCGCACGACAAAGGTGTAAGTAGAGATGAGCGCAAAGACCCACATTCGACCTTGCAACGTCAGACAAACAACCTGCATCACATTAGTCACGCTTTCGCGATATAGCAATATTCGTTATTTCGCATGCAATATCATGACTAGCGACTAATTCGAGTAATATTTGCGAGCGCATAAATTGTTCGTTATTAATAATGTTTAAACAGCTTTACACGTATAGAAAGCTTGAAATGGCGGGAGTCATTTGAGTGAATGGAAGGGCGAAAAGGCATGTGGAAATCCGTACAATACACTCAGCGTACTGGAGTCTGACACGACCTGTTAACGCTAGGTAGGTAAGGGAATACAAACCGCGAATAGATTAATGCGATTATTCAAGTGACGAACATTATTAAAACTCTATCGTTTAATCTCTACTGTGAAAGCAGCAACTAAGGTTGGGGAAATTATGTCTGAATATAATTTTTTTTTCCTTTCAGATACAGTTTCTTTATCACTCACTATCCATCTCAAGAGCGAATATACGTAATTGCGAATATGGGGTTAAGTATTTAACATATTTGCAAACCTCAAAATCACAATATTCAAGATCAAACTCGCCTTGCGAATACTCGCGCCCAACACCAGTGGCGAGTGGGCCATGGGAACCCCAACAGAGTACTCGCAAGGCCTTGGTTTGTTACTGCTGCCAGTAATTGCTGATAGACACGAACCGGGCACCGTGAATAGAAAGTCGGAAAGAAAATGATTATATTGGGGGCCAAGAAATGGTAACAAAACCAGTGCCAGCGAAAGCATCAGAAGAAAAAAATAAATAAAATGGTTGAAACCGCCGTGCCCTGAGCGACGTGTACAGTTTGACGTTGCGATACTGCAACCTGATGAAAACGTGACTTACCCAACACTGAACCTATAGCAGTCTTTGAAGAAACATCAAGTAGCGAGTTTGTAAGCTGATAAGGTTTCACACATACTTTACTTTCCATTTAATTTTAGTTCCCCCGCTACCTTAGCAACAGATGTAATTGACCACACCAACTAAGAATGGAGAGCTGTTACGTGACCTGAAGAAGCAAATGACATGCAAAGATGCTCCTGGCTCTGGTAGTGCCGACACAGACGTGATGCCTGTAGGCATCAGAACCAACGAAATGGTTGACACCGCCGAGGCCCGAGTGACGGGTCAGGTCTGATGTTGTGACACCGCAAACTGATGAAAAATGACTTACCCAACATTCTGGACCTATACCAACCTAAAAATGATGTGATTTTTTTTTTTTTTCTACTACCTTAGCAACAGATGTAATTGAGCACACCAACTGAGAATGGCGAGCTATGACATGACCTGAAAAGCAAAATTACATGCAATGAATGAAGCTGGCTGTGGTAGTATGCCGACACTGACACGAGGCATCGGAACCAACAAAATGGTGGAAACCGCCGAGGCCTGAGTGACGGGTCAGGTCTGATGTTGCGAGACCGCAAACTGATGAAATGTGACTTACCCAACATTCAGAACCTATAACAACCTAAAATAAACGTCAAGTAGCAAAGCCCGTAACATAATGTGAAATCCGCCCATAATGTGACTTTTTTTTTCTCCCTACTACCCAAGCACGAGATGTGATTGACCACATCAACTGAGAATGGCGAGCTGTGACGTGACCTCAAAAGCAACGAATGACATATAAAGACAAACCTGACTGTGGTAGTATGCCGACACTGACATGAGGCATGCAGTAATATAAACAACCTGTACCACACCACTCCGCTATAGGCGAGTACATGCAAACGTCGCCACCATCAGCACATGCGCCCAGTAGAGATGTGGGCATATAAGCCGTAAAACCAAACAAAACTCAGTTCTCGGCAAAAGCCACGCTTCTATCTATTTTTAGCACAAATAAAGCAACAAAACGAGGCAAAAATGACAAAATAAAAAAAAGGTCCTCATGGGTCTCTGCAATTACCTTTGAAGCAAGCTGCTCCCCCAGTGTCCAGCTAACACTCTGAACTGAAGATGGATCCCCAGCCCCAAGCACAGGTGCTTATTAAGTACACAAACTCAGGTTCACAACCTTAAAGTGATACACACATTTTACATTTCAAAAACAAATGAAACAAGACAAATGAAATATACCTCAGCGCAGAGGAGCTCACCGACTACTTAATATACATATCGCAAAATAGCATTTATACTAAAGAAACAATAACACTCTGAAAACAGCAACTCTGCGTCACCTGGAGTAATCAGCTGCCTCACCCTCTATAATGCGAGTAAGGGGATAATGCTGAATGTCAGTGTGAACAAGGCCTTAGTCTGTCTGCAGAAATAATAGCAGAGAGCGAGAGAGGTTTGCTGGGAAGATACCTCAGCACAGAGGAGCTTACCGTCTACTTAAACACGCATCATAAATAGCATTTATACTAAAGAAACAATAACACTTTGTAAACGGCAACTCTGCTCCACCTGGAGTAATCAGCTACCTGAACCTATCCCTCTATAATGCAAGTAAGGGGATAACGCTGGATGTCAGTGTGAACAAGGCTTTAGTCTGTCTGCAGAAATAATAGCAGATAGCGAGAGAGGTTTGCTGGCAAGCAGCGAAGTGAAAAGCAGACAAGAAAGATATGAAGATATACACGGACAGACTAAGCAAGGTGACCTGTGCAAGACATGGAAGCCTGCGAGAAAGCGAGACGGAGTCACGCTGACCCCTGCTGCCTAGATGTGCCGCCACGTGGACGCCAAGCGTGGGCTGTCAGGCGCGAGAAAATGAGACGGAGTCACGCTGACCCCTGCTACCTAACCGCACTGCCACGTGGGCACCAAACGTTGGGGTGCCAGGCAGGATCGCTCCGGTGCAGTGCTGCTCCTACTCACCAAAGAAGCCGACACACTGCCGGCCGGACTAATCGTGCTGCCGCGTGGGAGCCAAACGTGGGCTGCCAGGCAGAATCGCTCCAGTGCAATGCCGCTCCTCCTCACCAAAGGAGCCGACGCATCGCCGGCCGGACTGTAACGGGACGATGCTGCACGAGCTGGTTGCAAACCCTCACCCGACCGGAACGACCTCAACTGGGATCCTGGACACTGACTGGGTATGGAAGCTGCAGATTCAGCCCATGTGCTGCAACAGGTGGCTCTAACTGCACACAACTACGCAGCAGCCGTCGACACGCCCAAGGGAGGCGCCTGCCTGGTATAAATGTGCTACTTACGCCCCTCCCACAAATACAGGCCAATAAACTGGCCTTCTAACATATAATATTCACATACAAGAATATTTTGCAACACTCGATCTACATATAAATAATTTATAGGTAGATCAAGTGTTGCAAACTATTGTTCTGCCATGCATGCAATATGAAATAAAATACAGTGCTGTAATACAATATTACTTACAGTCATCATAAATTCTTCCTCATCTTCTTTAACCACTTTAGGACCGCTGCACGCAGATACGCGTGATCTCGGCAGTCCTTCTGTTCGTCCTTGACGCGCGGGCACGTCGTCTTGCGAGAGGCGAGATTTGCTGTGAACACGCACACGTGTGCGCGTTCACAGCAACTGAAAGATCGGAAGTTATACTGCAGCCTGCCAGCGATGATCAATCGCTGGCAGGCTGTAGATGTGAAATAAATCGCATCAAAGAGCTATATCAGACGCTGTTTTTGTTAACAGCGTCTGATATACCTGCTACCTGGTCCTCTGGTGGTCCCATTTGCTGGGATCGACCACCAGAGGACCAGGTAGCTATGTAAAGTATCACCAAGCACCACACTACACCCCCCCCTGTCACTTATTAACCCCTTATTAACCCCGGATCACCCCATATAGACTACCTGATCACCCCCCCTGTCATTGATCACCCCCCTGTATGGCTCCATTCAGACGTCCATATGTGTTTTGCGGATCCACGGATCTGTAAAACACGGAAACTGGCAATGTGCTTTCCGCATTTTTCAGATCCGCACATTGCCAGAACTATATAGAAAATGCCTTTCCTTGTCCGCAATTGCGGACAAGAATAGGACATGTTCTATATTTTTGCGGAACGGAAGTACAGACCCGGAAGTGCGGATCCGCAATTCCGGATCTGAGCGGGACAAAGTCTGTCCCCATAGAAATGAATGAGTCCGCAATTCCGTTCCGCAAACAGAATTGCAGACGTGTGAATGGGGCATAAGGGTCCCTTATCACCGCCAGTTAGTTAGCTACTTGTTAGGTAGTTAGCGCCCAGCCCACCGCACCGCAGTCACTGATTTTGGCAGAGTTTTTTTCATCCACGATGATTGATGCGAATGAAGAAATCTGTGCTGTTCATTTTTATTATTTTTTTTCAGCCCAGAGGCTGAATGGAAAAGAAAAATCTCATTACCCGTATGCTCAATATAAGGAGAATAGCAGAAACTCCTAATGCTGGCTATACATGTAATGATTGCGGAGACCCTCAAATGCCAGGGCAGTACAAACACCTCACATGTGACCCCATTTTAGAAAGAAGATACCCCAAGGTATTCCGTGAGGTGTATAGTGAGTTCATGTAAGATTTTATTTTTTGTCACAAGTCAGTGGAATATGAGACTTTGAAAAAAAAATTTTTTTTTAAGTTGTCGTTTACAGAGATATTTCTCACACAAAGCATGGGTATATATAAAAATACACCCCAAAACACATTGCCCTACTTCTCCTGAGTACGGCGATACCACATGTGTGCCACTTTTTTGCAGCCAAGATGCGCAAAGGGGCCCTAATTCCAATGAGTACCTTTAGGATTTCACAGGGCCTTTTTACGCATTTGGATTCTCACGCTTTAGGGCAAAAATGCCAGAGCAGTATAAATACCCCACATGTGACCCCATTTTGGAAAGAAGACACCCCAAGGTATTCTGTGAGGGGCATAGCGAGTTCACAAATTTTTGGCACAAGTTAGCGGAAATAGTTTTTTTTTGTTTTTGTTTTGTTTTTTACAAAGTCTCATATTCCACTAACTTGTGACAAAAAAATAAAATTTTACATGAACTCACCATACCCCTCACAGTATACCTTGGGGTGTCTTCTTTCTAAAATGGGGTCACATGTGGGGTATTTATACTGTCCTGGCATTTTAGGGGCCCCTAAAGCGTGAGAAGAAGTCTGGAATCCAAATGCGTAAAAATGCCCTGTGAAATCCTAAAGGCTCATTGGAATTAGGGCCCCTTTGCGCACCCCAGGCTGCAAAAAAGTGTCACACATGTGGTATCGCCGTACTCAGGAGAAGTAGGGCAAAGTGGTTTGGGGTGTATTTTTACATATACCCATGCTGGGTGAGAGAAATATGTCTGTAAATGACAACTTTTTAATTTTTTTTATACAAAGTTAACAATTTACAGAGATATTTCTCTCACTCAGCATGGGTATATGTAAAAATACACCCCAAAACACATTTCCCTACTTCTCCTGAGTACGGCGATACCACATGAGTGACACTTTTTTGCAGCCTGGGTGCGCAAAGGGGCCCAAATTCCAACGAGTACCTTTAGGTTTTACATGGCTGCTCACAATTTAGCCCCGCCCAAAATGCCAGAACAGTAAACACACCCCACAATGACCCCATTTCGGAAAGTAGACACCCCAAGCTATTCACTGAGGGGCATAGTGAGTCAGTGGGAGATTTTTTTTTTTTTGCCAGAAGTTAGCAGAAATGGAAACTTTGTTATTTTATTTTTTTCCTCAGAAAGTGTCATTTTCCGCTAACTTGTGAAAAAAAATGAAATGATACATGAACTCACCATGCCCCTCCGCGAATACGTTGGGGTGTCTTCTTTCTAAAATGGTGTCATTTGGGGGATATTTATACTATCCTGGCATTCTAGCACCTGAAGAAACATGACAGGCGCTCAGAAAGTCAGAGCTGCTTAAAAATGGGGAAATTCACTTTTTTGCACCATAGTTTGTAAACGCTATAACTTTTACCCAAACCAATAAATATACACTTATTGGATTTTTTTTATCAAAGACATGTAGAACAATAAAATTTATATAAAATTTATATATATATATATATATATATATATATATATATATATAAATGTAGTTTTTAAAAAGAAATTTACAACAGAAAGTGAAAAATGTCATTTTTTTGCAAAAATTTCGGTCATTTTTGATTAATTGCAAAAAAAGTAAAAATGTCAGCAGCAATGAAAGACCACCAAATGAAAGCTCTATTAGTGAGAAGAAAAGGAGGTAAAATTAATTTGGGTGGTAAGTTGTATGACAGAGCAATAAACGGTGAAAGTAGTGTAGTGCAGAATTGTAAAAAGTGGCCTGGTCATTAAGGGTGTTTAAGCTAGGGGGGCTGAGCACCATTTTCGGTTTCCGATTCGATTATCTTTCAGGCAGACTGCCAATTTCCAACTCCAATAGCGAAAGCGAAACCAGGGCACATGACACGATGACTTCATACGATCGCGTACTTCATTACGCGATCATTTATTACGTTCCCGATTTTCGGATAAAAATTGGGAATTCGAATATAAAGATTGATTCCACCCTGCTTCTTGCTTGGGCAGGGAGGAATCGTTATATTGGCATATATTTGTTTCTTTAGCATATTCATGATCGCGTGAATATTCTATTAAACGAAAATATAGCAATACAGCGATTATTCTAAGAAACTAATATGTAGCACTATATTCAAGATATTGCTAGATATTCGTTTTTTAGAAAATTCGCGAATATTCTAAAAACAAGTATATAGCATTTTCAATATATTGCTATGTATTCGTTTTTGTTGAATATTCTCAGAATATTCTACAGAATATTTGCGAAATATCACAAATTCGAATTTTGACCCTGCCGCTCATCACTATGCATTATGCCACCCCATACTATAATGCTGGGTCAGGGTAAAGCTCACTTTTGAAGGCCTCTTCAAGGCATTGCCCATGTGGTCTCCAGAACAAACTCTCCATATCCATTGCATCTAAGACCAACCACTCCAGCATCCATTGCTGTCTTGCTGTGCACCATGATAGCTTTTGTGAGTGGTGGCGTAAGGTCAACAAAACACTTGTAGCTGGATATCTGTACAGAATGGACCACAATGGATCATTCTTTTAATCAGATTATTTGTCCATAAAGAGGTTCACCTCTGTACAACTCTTGCTGTTGTTCCAGTTAATTTTTGTTCTCCTAACCCCCAGGATATGCAACAGTAAACAGTGATGACATCTCAGCCTAGACATGTAGCGATCTGCCATGTAGACATGTAGCGATCTGTTAAACCAAGGTCTCTCAGTTCAAGGATTCTGTCCCTCCCAGTGTGCAACAAGTAGCGATAAATGGCATGCTGATAAGCACCATACAACCATCTCATATGACTTGATCTTATTTTTGAGCTTTCATGTGGCTAAAAAACTTTGCTTTTAATCAGGCATTTATGCCCTTCCCACAGATTGGAGTTAGGTGCTTGAAAATTTGATCATTTGTAGATCTTAGCGACACCGGCTACTTTTTCGATTTGTATAACCTTTTGGCTTCTGCAGTATCCCAGAATAAGGTACTTGCAAACTTTGCTTTTTATGTAATGATATTTGATATGGAAATGCCATGTAATGTCCCGGTATCTCTGTATGGATCAGTCGTGGTTAATGATCCAGAGGTTAGATGAGGGACTTGGGTCTGCATTTAAAGTAGCTCAGTCAGTTTGTAGTCTGTCAGCTGAGGAAGTGATACAAGCTACATTTGCTCGCTCCCCAGAAAACTAGATCTGCTTTCCAGAGAATCATCATCTTTGAACAAGAAAGTCATTGCTATCCAAAAGTACTTCGTGAGAGATAGAGAAAGTAAAGAAACGAGAATTGGAATGGTCGAGCAATAGAAGTCAGTTAGTAAGATATATGCTATTTAGTGCTGATAGAGACTTTACTGTAGTTAGAAAGACATTGCTAAAACACCTGTCACACTTTGACATGGTCCTGGCCAACCATACATTAATCCTATCAGCTGGGAATTGCAGTCAAGCTTGCAAGAACATGGAGGCAAATGACGCCAATATTCAGTTACTATAAAATAACCTTAAATTAAAAATAAAAACACAAGAACGACTTTATGGAATAAAATGGCCGCAGTGCTTTATTATGGGTAACCATAAAACAGTATTAAAAAACACCAAATAATTTAAATAAATTAGACCAATAGCCATTAATAAATTATACCAATAACAAACCACGAACCAAGATCCGTTCAGCATTAGCTGAACGATACAGCCCCACTAATAAAGCACAGCGACAGGGGTAAAAAGGTTCTAAAAGGGGGAGGGAGGGCGGGCGCCGACGTCTTCTTCTTTGAACTGACCCAGAGTCAGCGGCGGACCTGCAATATAAAGGCAACAAGCTTCCCGCCGTAGGAAGCACAACAAATCAGGAGCCTGGAAATCTCCCACAGCAACAGGAGTGGACCAATCAGGAAGCACCTTTACCACATCACCTTTACAGCTGACCGGACCAAACTGGAATTACCTCAGGTAAGATTCTGAAAAATAAAGAGCGGGAAAACAGCCACAGACAGAAAAAAAAAAAAAGGGGGAGAAAACACAGCCCATAGAAAATAACAAAACAGTGAGGTGTCATTGCCCCCATGTGTCCCCCAAGCTAGGCGCTCTGGGGGCCTGAACATGGAGGCAAATGACGCCAATATTCAGTTACTATAAAATAACCTTAAATTAAAAATAAAAACACAAGAACGACTTTATGGAATAAAATGGCCGCAGTGCTTTATTATGGGTAACCATAAAACAGTATTAAAAACACCAAATAATTTAAATAAATTAGACCAATAGCCATTAATAAATTATACCAATAACAAACCACGAACCAAGATCCGTTCAGCATTAGCTGAACGATACAGCCCACAAGCCACGCCTCCTAAGGCGAGGCCCCCAAAGCACCACAGCCATTTTTCAACCACATTTTGTAAACCCAAGTTAAAAATGTCCAACCCCACTTCAGAAAGATGCACATTATCTGATCTGTACAGACCAGACACGAAGCCCTCTAAATCGACATGTCTGTAACTAAACCCCCTAGCAGGGGGAGAAATTTCTCCATAGCTCTGTTAATTCGCCTACGAATTTTTTCAAGAAATTTGAATTCTACCCCTTCCCACAACAACCGTGGAACTATTTCGGAAAAACTAGGGTCGTCTGTGGCAACATACACTGAAGTAGGGTTAGGTCTTTTTCATCACCCATAACAATTCACAAGTCTTCATTTTTCCCAAATCATTGCCTCCTAAATGAATAATCAATAAGTTAGGTGCAGGCCACCGACTCACTAACTTACGAACTTCCACTACTAAACTTTTCCAGTTTAACCCTCTAACTCCCCACCAGAAAATATGGAGATTGTCGGTATTAAAGGAAAGGTTCACAGAATAACTTCTCCTCTCAGCTCGCTTCTGAGCCCAAAAATAAAGGAGTGGCCCAAAATCCACACAACAAACTGGCTACCTGAAAAATAAGATTGAATTTAGCTTCACAACATTAAATCTGGCCTGATATATAAATTAACCCTATGGGAATCCCACCTCCCAATCCTCCTAATCACTGATTCCTCCAACCCATATCTAGCCGCCTCTGTGGCAGCACCAATTCTGAAAGAGTGAGATGATATTTTACAGTCACCAAGGCCCAACAAAACCAAACATCTTTTTAACACTGAATTAAACTGAAACTTGGTAAGAGGTGAAAAATCCTTATGAACTAAAAAGGGGCCGCTACAAAAGGACGCACACTAAACCACTGCCGTACCGTCAAAACTGGACATAAATTCGATCCTGACCACACTCTAAGCCTGATAAATCTACCTCTCCCATATTGATCCGTTTTAGATCTTCTAAGAAAAATTTCAACCACTTGGTCGCCTAGCCAAACATCAGAAACATCCAAACCAGAACAAACAACTCTGCTGGCAGCTACCAACTCACTGATTCTTAACGCTGCAAAGAAAGCCAAAACAAACGCCGTCTTAAAAAGAAAAACTTCAAACTGGTCCGAGCAAACCCTAGGCAGAATATTACACAATTCAAACAATAAGGGGATGGAGATCGGCCTTCTAAGATCAATATTTGACACGCCTCTCTTATAACCCTTCAACATCTGCTTCACCTGAAAATGAGAAGACAGAGGTTGATTGCCATAGAGCTTCTGAAAAAATGATATACCAGCAACTATCCTAGATACCGACGAGGCTGACAAATCCCTATCAAATAAACTAGCTACAAACATTAACCCACAATCTAACTGATTAACTTGACTGACATTAGGGAATGCATTGATAAAATTTAACCAATCACGCCATGCGGCAGAGTACGCTGCCCATGTTCTTGGAGCCAGAGACTGCTTAATTGAACTGGATATCACTCCCATAAAAGATCCCACAGATGTAGAGGGCATGGGGTCCCAACCACGTCTGCTTCTGGGGCTAGCTCCCGAAATTTCACAAACTGAAAGCGAGATAAAGAATCAGCGATAACATTTGAAACACCCACAACATATTTCGCTTTAATCCAAATATTAAAACGCATACAAAACAAAACTAAGTGTCTCAAAAGTTTAACAACTGCGTCGCATTTAGAAGAAAGAGTATTAACTGCAAAACACACCCCTTTGTTGTCAGAATGCAATAAAATCCTTCTGTCACGGAAATCACAACCCCATAACACAATCGCCACAATTACCGGAAATAATTCCAATAACACAATATTTCTCGTGTAACCGCCACTAATCCAAGACTGCGGCCATCTCTCAGCTGACCATTTGCCATTCCAATAAGCCCCATAACCACAGCTGCCAGCTGCGTCTGTAAACAAACCCAAAGCGCCAGCATCCATAAACTCGTCCTGCCAACAAGATGAACCGTTAAAATCCTGCAAAAATTCCCACCAAATCAACAAATCCTCTTTCAAAGCCTTAGTCAGTCTTATATGAGAACTGGGAGATTTCAAACCCCTTGTTGAGAAATATAACCTCTTAGAAAAAACCCGACCTATCGGTATCACTCTACAGGCAAAATTAAGAGAACCTAACAAGGATTGCATATCTCTAAGGCTACATTTCTTCCTTCTTAACAACGACACTAAACTTGCTTCCATCTTAACCAATTTTTCCAATGGCAAACGAAACTCCATGCGACCGGAATCAATAATAATGCCTAAAAACTCTAAACAACAACAGGGAAAAACCGTCTTCTCAGGCGCTATAGGAATACCAAAACAGGAACAAATATCTAAAAACCTATTCAACAAAAGGGAACACAAATTACAATCCGGAAAACCAACAAACAAAAAGTCATCAAGATAATGCAGGACACCTCCACTCCGCATGTCAAATTCTACCACCCACTGAATAAATGAAGAGAAGGCCTCAAAATAATAACACGATAAAGAAAAACCCATCGGGAGACATTTATCAAAATAAAAGTGACCATCAAACTGAAAACCTAACGAATTGAAACCAACAGGTGAAACGGGCAATAACCGAAAAGCAGATTTGATATCCGCTTTAGCCAACATGGCCCCCTGACCAAAAGTCCTCAACAGCGCTAAAGCATCCTCAAAAGACGCATATTCCACTGACGCCTTAGACTTATCCACCACGTCATTCAAAGATGTTTTTTCAGGAAATGACAAATGATGGATAAGTCTAAAATCACCTGGCTCCTTCTTAGGCACAACGCCCAAAGGAGAAAGCCTGAAATTCACAAAAGGAGGATTTAAAAAGGTCCAGCTATCCTATCCAACTCCATCTCCTTTAGCAGCTTCTTCCTAACCACCTCTTTATGCAGCGACACTGACTTCAAATTCTCAACCCAGCAGCAGCCACTACCCAAAAATTGAGGGACTTCAAAACCAAACTGGAAACCGTTTAAAATTAGCTCAGCTTTCATTCGGTCTGGGTAAACTTCTAGCCAGGGGCGCATTTCTGACAGCCTCACTGGACTCTGCGCTTTTTGAAATCTGCTCTCTAATATTTGGCTGCTGCTGACCTGACTGGGAATTCCTTTTAAAACAGCGTGACATGGGGTGTGTACCTCCACAAAAGGAGCACTCGTGCTTAAAGCGACAGTTATTCAACCATTTGCACGTCAGCTTCATTATAGGCGAAGCACACACCTTTCCTCATGCTGATCTGAGAGGAATGAGACGATTTAACAGGCGCTGCTTTCTGAGGTAACATCAAGTTAACCCATAAACCTATATCTTTTACTCCCCATTTCAGTGAAGGGTGTACTGCCAATTTTGACGGAATGACTCGTCATAATAAAACCAAGCCATCCCGCCAAAATTCCTATAGGCCTCAATAATAATATCTAAGTGTTGAAATAAACCTGAGCAAAAATCGGGACGCTTCTCACCCAAAACCGCCGAATAAATGCAAAAGGCTTGAAGCCAATTATTAAAAGACCTGGGTGGAAAGCGCCTCCTATCTTCCTCAGGCTTATCCTCCTTTTTAACTGGGACTTCTTTTACGGATGGTAATAATGACATTAAATCAATATATTCTAATCTCCAAATACGTTCCTTAACACTAGCATTTAAATGATAACCTAACGGCGAAACCTCACATGCTAAAGCTTCTTTAAAACACATCTCGCTAACACCTACACCTTTCTCAATACTAGGAATCACTGAACCGCTCGCAACAACAGGCGCAGTAACTGCCGGAGCCGGCTCAGTGATCCATACCTCAGAAACAGGATTAACCCTTTGACTATTCACTGCATTATTTAAAAGCCTAGCTAACTGAGACAATATATCAACATTAGGGACAGACTCAACATTGAAGTTCTCACCCTCCTGACGTTCCTCCTGGAGAACACCAGAGGTTGAAGGACCATGATGAGGGGATCTTCCCTGGGGGCCTGGAGACAGCTCAACCACAGATTGTGGGAGCCTCTCAACAGGCAGCCCCAGCTCCTGATGCTGGTTCCTGGAGGCTCTCATCGGCAAGGCAGCTCTTTCACTTCCTGGATGCTGGCCACGCCCCCTGCTGCTCAAAGTTGAAGTGCAGAGAGAGCCACCGCTCTGTACCTGTCTCTCTCTGCTCCTGGAGGACTGTGAACATCGTGGTGATGTTCTCCTGGCTCCTCTGCTCCCGCGGCGCCGACCAAGCTCTGGGGAGGAGTATAGCGCTGCGCACCCTTCTAGCTCTTTTGCTGGGCAGCGCAGAGAACTCCTCCACCCGTGGCAGGCCAGACTCCGGAGCTTCAGCACTGTTCCCCGCCGGCTTCTTCCTTCATCCTGTGGCTCTCTCAGCTGTTCAGCCGCCGGCAGCGAATGTCCTCCTCAGCGGCGATGGCGGCGGCAGCGGCGACACTCCAGGCGCTTCAGACGGCGGCTGTATCGGCATCTGGAGGCAGCTTCTCAGCAAGTCTTCTCCGCCGACTTCTTCAGCTCTCTCCACCAGTCTTCTCAGCAGGTCTTCCATCCTGGTTCCAGCGCCGACGTCTTCTTCTTTGAACTGACCCAGAGTCAGCGGCGGACCTGCAATATAAAGGCAACAAGCTTCCCAGCGTAGGAAGCACAACAAATCAGGAGCCTGGAAATCTCCCACAGCAACAGGAGTGGACCAATCAGGAAGCACCTTTACCACATCACCTTTACAGCTGACCGGACCAAACTGGAATTACATGGGACAAAGATGTTAAAAATACAACATTTACATTTTCATTTCTATCTTTAAGTACTAACAAGAGATAAGACAGTACATTTCACATGGAAATGTTTAAACCATTAAAAGCCTTTCCCTCAGTTATCAGAAAAAACTATTAGTTAAGTAAAGGAATTTCTGTAACTAAAAATAGAAGCGAATCTGCATGAATATTTGCATGTCTATATTTTCAATCAAGTTTTCCGATACTCCTCATGAATTGGAAATAGACATAAAATTGAGCTGCTATACTAAAATATGCATGAGATGTCTGGAGATAGAGCAGCATATGTTTGCAGACAATTCAGCAAGTACTGAATCAGCAATTCAGCATGTGTAGTATGTACAAAGTGATGAACCAAGCAGCTCACGTGTAAACTTTCTAGACATGATATATTTCTATGACTTACAATGTGCATTTAAATTATACATTGATTTTGCAGGGTATATTTTTGCCAATCCAGACATGAATTTGATATCAAAACGTTTCTATGTTGCATATTGCTGTGGCCCCATTTTCATGGTATACATGGTAGAAAAATTAAGCAGGGTGCTGGGATAAGCCAAAAAGTACTGAAGTAAATGATACCTTTCACTTAGAGATCTGTTTCTTCATTCTGGACAAAAAGTACTTTTATTCCATATGCAAATAAGCAGTTAAGTGCACTGAGGGCAGGCCCAAGCAATTATGTGCATATTTGCTCCTACTGCTTCTTCTTCAGACACCCCCATCCCCCTCTCTTTTTTGTGGGATAGAAAAACTGATCAGTAAAGAAGGATTTATGGATGGCAGTAAATCCTGGGCAAGTACTGAGGAAAACCTGTTCTGAGGAAAACCTATTTGAGACTGGGAACGAAGTTCACCTTTGAGCAGGACAATGACCCTAATTGCTATTGCTAGTAAAACTGAAGTGGTTTAAGAGGAAACTTTAAAATGCCTTGTAATGGCCTGGCCAAAGCCTCGACCTCAATCCAATGGAGAATCTGTGGTATGACTTAAAGACTGCTGTACAACAACATAGCCCATCAAACTTTAAGGAGTTGGCACAGTTTTGCATAGAAGAAAAGACAAAATCTCAGTGTCTATGCAAAGCTAATAGAGACATGCCCAAAGTGTTAGGCATATGTCAGCAATGCGTAGACAACTGAATAATCAGGGATATAGAGAGAAGCAAAGTCCAGAACAAACTAAAACTAAGCAGACATCTAAGGGGTAATGCAGGAGAGTTGTCAAAGGCAATTGCAGATCAACAACAGTAGTGAAGGCAAAATCAAACAGAATCACAAGTAGCAGTAGCTATGCTATATTAAAGTACAACATTATACGAATTGACTGAGATTTGAGGTGGGTTTGCATGTTGCTGTTCTGTTACTCTTTAAAAATGCATTAAAAAAGATTCATAAAAATGCATCAAAAATAGTGTTGAGCGAACAGTTCGAGAATCGTTCGGGTCCGTACCGAATTTTGGGGTGTCCGTGACACGGACCCGAACCCGGACATTTTCAAAAAAGTTCAGGTTCGGGTCCGGTGTTCGTCGATTACTTCCCGCTTTCTGAAGGGCTGCACAGCCAATCAGCTAGCGTTTTACTTCTTGCCCTAAGAGCCCATCACAGCCATGCCTACTAATGGCATGGCTGTGATTGGCCAAGTGCAGCATGTGACCCAGCCTCTATTTAAGCTGGAGTCACGTAGCGCCGCACGTCACACTGCTCTGACTAGTGTAGGGAGAGGATGCAGCTTCTGTGAGGGCGAGATAGGCAGGGATAAAGAAGTGATCTACCTTTCTACACCTGTGCATCAGAACAACTCAGCTGAGCTGTTCACTGAAAGTCACTATTTTGTTGAGACTGGCCAGAGCGATTTTACTGGCACATGTAACTGGGCTGACCGGCGGTGGCCATTTTGGGACTTGTGGTGCGCCAGCACTTGCTGCCACAGAGTGTAAACCAAAGCTCCAAAGAAGTTAAAAATCTACACCTGTGAATCAGAACAACAGCGATTCAGCTGCTCAGTCAAAGTCAATTTTTTTCTGGCTGGGCAGACTGTTTTCTGGCACATGTTACTTGGCTGATAGGCGGCGGCCATTTTGGGACTTGTGGTGCTACAGCAAAAGCTGCCACAACGTCCATTAATCTAATGTAATAGTCGATTTTTTCATAGATATAATACATCAGAGGTTTGGCTGTGCTTGTGTCACCCATACTAACTGCAAAGATATTTAATATATCAGTGGTGAAACTGAAAGTAACCCACTTGGATAGCAAATCCCATGAATGTGCTGTTCCAGCTAGGCTAGCCAGTGCCACTACTTTGTCCAATACTGTCAGCCAGAAATATTTTTTTTATGTGCCAGAAATATAAATTAGAAAAAGCTTTCACCGTAATAATAAAATTATTCTGGTGTTAGACCAGAAGAAGCACTCCTGTTTTAATTAATACTGTAAAAAGGCTTAGGCAATATTTCTCCCAGTGTGGGAAATTTATCTAGCAAAACTAGCATTTTAACAATTCCGGTGTTCTGAAATACCAGCAGTCCTCTTGTAATTAATAACGCCAAAAGGCATTATTGTCCAGTGTTGTAATTTTGCTGAAAAAAAGGCCAATTTAATCAATCTGGTGTTTGTTAGACCAGAAAAACTCGGCCTCACGTTTTCACTCCTCTAAAAAGGAATTATATTTACCCGTGTGGGGATCTATGTACCAAAACTAGCATTATAAAAAATCTGGTGTCCAATTAGCAGCAGTGTTCTTGTAATTAATACCGCCAAAAGGAATTATTGTCCAGTGTTGTAATTTTGGTGAAAAAAAAGCCAATTTAATCAATCTGGTGTTTGTTAGACCAGAAAAACTAGGCCTCACGTTTTTATTCCTGTAAAAAGGAATTATATCTCCCCGTGTGGAATCTATGTACCAAAACTAGCATTATAAAAAATCTGGTGTCCAATTAGCAGCAGTGTTCTTGTAATTAATACCGCCAAAAGGCATTATTGTCCAGTGTTGTAATTTTGCTGAAAAAAAGGCCAATTTAATCAATCTGGTGTTTGGTAGACCAGAAAAACTAGGCCTCACGTTTTTACTCCTCTAAAAAGGAATTATATCTCCCCGTGTGGGATCTATGTACCAAAACTAGCATTATAAAAAATCTGGTGTCCAATTAGCAGCAGTGTTCTTGTAATTAATACCGCCAAAAGGCATTATTGTCCAGTGTGGGAATTTTGGGGCTAAAAAATAATATATTTTATTGTGGTGCGAGTTGAATCGCAACAATGAGGAAACATTCTATTAAGGGACGAGGACGCGGTCGTGGTGGTGTCCGTGGAGCCTCTGTTGCTGGCATAGGACGTGGCCGTTCGGCCTCAGGCGCACAAAGTAGTGAAACAACTCCCTCAAGTAGCCGGCAGAATTTAAAGCGATATTTGGTGGGGCCCAATGCCGTTATGAGGATGGTAAGGCCTGAGCAGGTACAGGCATTAGTCGATTGGGTGGCCGACAGTGCTTCCAGCACGTTCACCACATTGTCTTCCGCCCAGTCTTCTGCGGAAAGCGCACAGGTGGCACCTGAAAACCAAGCCCATCAGTCTGTCAGATCACCCCCATGCATATCAGGGAAACTGGCTGAGCCTCAAGTTATGCAGCAGTCTCTTCTTCTGTTTTAAGACTCTGCTCCCACGGTTTTCCAGGGGCGTCCACCTATCCCTTCCCCAGCGGTGGAAGACATTCCATGCACTGACGCACAACCACTCATGTATCCAGATGATGAGGACATGGGAATACCACCACAGCAGAGTGACCGAGTGTCTGATGATGACGAAACACAGGTGCCCACTGCCGCGTCTTATTGCAGTGTGCAGACTGAACAGGAGGAGGTCAGGGAGGAAGACTGGGTGGAAGACGATGCAGAGGACGATGAGGTCTTAGACCCCACATGGACTGAAGGTCGTGCCGCTGACTTAAATAGTTCAGAGGAAGAGGCAGTGGTGAGACCGAGACAACAGCGAAGCCAAAGAGGGAGCAGGGGGCAAAAGCAGAACAGCCGCCGTCCAGAGAGTTCGCCTGCTATTGGCCAGTGCCAACAGGGACCCAGCACCCCAAAGGCATCTTCAAGGAGTTCCCTGGCATGGCACTTCTTCAAACAATGTGCTGAGGATAAGACCAGAGTGGTTTGCACGCAGTGCCATCAGACCCTGAGGCGAGGCATTAACGTTCTTAACCTGAGCACCACCTGCATGATCAGGCATCTACATGCAAAGCATGAACTGCAGTGGAGTACACACCTTAAAAACAAGGAACCCGCTCAGGCTCCCCCTGCTCCCTTTAGCGCTGCAGGCTCGGCTTCCGCCTCGAGAGGAATGTTGCCACCTGCCGAGCAGCAAACAGAGGATGTGCCACCGACACCACCACCACCACCGCCACCGTCACCTAGCGCCTCCACTATTTCTCACAGCAGCGTTCAGCTCTCCATCTCTCAAACCTTTGGGAGGAAGAGCAAATTCCCACCTAGTCACCCTCGAGCCCTTGGCCTGAATGCCAGCATTTCTAAACTACTGGCCTTTGAAATGCTGTCATTCCGGATGGTGGACACAGACAGCTTCAAACAGCTGATGGCCATGGCTGTCCCCCAGTATGTGGTTCCCAGCCGCCACTACTTCTCCAAGACAGCCGTGCCTTCCCTGCACATGCAAGTGTCCGATAAAATCAAGTGTGCACTGCGCAACGCCATTTGTGGCAAGGTCCACCTAACCACAGATACGTAGACCAGTAAGCACGGCCAGGGACGCTATATCTCCCTAACTGCACACTGTGTAAATGTAGTGGTGGCTGGGCCCCAGGCGGAGAGTCCCTTGGCGCACATCCTTCCGCCGCCAAGGATCACAGGGCATCATACTTTGCCTCCTGTAGCCTCCTCCTCCTACTCGGCTTCCTCCTCCTCCTCCTCTGCTTCCACCAGCTCATCCAGTCAGCCACACACCTTCACCACCAACTTCAGCACAGCCCGGGGTAAACGTCAGCAGGCCATTCTGAAACTCATATGTTTGGGGGACAGGCCCCACACCGCGCAGGAGTTGTGGCGGGGTATTGAACAACAGACCGACCAGTGGTTGCTGCCGGTGGGCCTCAAGCCCGGCCTGGTGGTGTGCGATAATGGGCGAAATCTCGTGGCAGCTCTGGGACTAGCCGGTTTGACGCACATCCCTTGCCTGGCGCATGTGCTGAATTTGGTGGTGCAAAAGTTCATTCACAACTACCCAGACATGTCAGAGCTTCCGGCGTTCACATCCTGCCGCTGCTCGCCTGTCAGCGCTACAGCGGAACTTCGGCCTTCACGCTCACCGCCTAATATGCGACGTGCCCACCCGGTGGAACTCCACCTTGCACATGCTGGAGAGACTGTGAGAGCAGCAGCAGGCCATAGTGGAGTTTCAGCTGCAGCACGCACGAGTCAGTCGCACTGCGGAACAGCACAACTTCACCACCAATGATTGGGCCTCCATGCGAGACCTGTGTGCCCTGTTGCGCTGTTTAGAGTACGCCACCAACATGGCCAGTGGCGATGCCACAGTTATCAGCGTGACGATACCAATTCTATGTCTCCTAGAGAAAACGCTTAGGGCGATGATGGAAGAGGAGGTGGGCCAGGGCCAGGAGGAGGAGGAGGAGGATGACAGGTCGTTTTTAGCACTTTCAGGCCAGTCTGTTAGAAGTGGCTCAGAGGGAGGTTTTTTGCAACAGCAGAGGGCAGGTACAAATGTGGCCAGCCAGGGACCACTACTGGAGGATGAGGAGGATGAGGAGGAGGTGGAGGAGGATGAGGATGAAGCAGCTTCACAGCGGGGTGGCACCCAGCACAGCGCAGGAACATCCCTGGTGCGTGGCTGGGGGGATACAGAGGATGATGACGATACGCCTCCCACAGAGGACAGCTTGTCCTTACCTCTGGGGAGCCTGGCACACATGAGCGATTACATGCTGCAGTGCCTGCGCAACGACAGCAGAGTTGCCCACATTTTAACGTGTGCTGACTACTGGGTGGCCACCCTGCTGGATCCATGGTACAAAGACAATGTGCCCACTTTACTTCCTGCACTTGAGCGTGATAGGAAGATGCGCGAGTACAAGCGCACACTGGTAGACGCGCTCCTGAGAGCATTCCCAACTGTCACAGGGGTACAGGTGGAAGGCCAAGGCCAAGGCAGAGGAGGAGCTAGAGGTCGCCCACGCAGCAGTGTCACGGCTAGCTCCTCTGAGGGCAGGGTTAGCATGGCAGAAATGTGGAAAAGTTTTGTCTCCACGCCACAGCTAACTGCCCCACCACCTGATACGGAACGTGTTAGCAGGAGGCAACATTTCACTAACATGGTTGAACAGTACATCTGCACACAACTCCACATACTGACGGATGGTTCGGCCCCATTCAACTTCTGGGTTTCCAAATTGTCCACGTGGCCAGAATTAGCATGTTATGCCTTGGAGGTGCTGGCCTGCCCGCGGCCAGCGTTTTATCTGAACGTGTATTCAGCACGGCAGGGGGCGTCATTACTGACAAACGCAGCCGCCTGTCCGCAGCCAACGTGGACAAGCTGACGTTTATAAAAATGAACCAGGCATGGATCCCACAAGACCTGACCCTCCCTTGTGCAGAGTAGTCTTTAATGACTGCCTTAAACCATGTTGTCTTGTACTCCTGGCCACTTCTTCATTGAAAAATCAATTTTTGAAATTAAGTAGGATCTTGGGGTGCAACCCAGAGTTGAATGAACCTTCCCTCTGTCTGGGTGCCGGGGCCAAAGTACATGAAAGTGTCCTTCTCCTGTGCTGGGTGATATGAATGTTATACTTGTGCTGTCTGACATGTCTCTTTGTGTGGTGCAGGGGGCCAAAGTCACTGAAAGCGGCCTTCTCCTGTGGTGGCTGATATAAATGCCTGATTCACTGCTGTGGGACCTCTCTCCTCTTTCTGGGTGCAGGGGTCAAAGAAACAAAAGGTGGCCTACTCCTGTGGTGGTTGACATGATGCCTGATTCTCTGCTGTGGGACCTCTCTCCTCTTTCTGGGTGCAGGGGTCAAAGTCTCTAAAAGTGCCCTTCTCCTGTGGTGGTTGATGTGAAACTGATGCTTGTGCTATCTGACCTGTTTCCTCTGTGTCGGTGCTAAGGCCTAAGTCACTGAAAGCGGCCTTCTCCCGTTCTGGCTGATATAAATGCCTGATTCTCTGCTGTGGGACCTCTCTCCTCCGTGTGGCTGCAGGGGTCAAAGTCTCTGAAAGTGCCATTCTCCTGTGGTGGTTGATGTGAAACTGATGCTTGTGCTATCTGACCTGTCTCCTCTGTGTCGGTGCTAAGGCCTAAGTCACTGAAAGCGGCCTTCTCCTGTTCTGGCTGATATAAATGCCTGATTCTCTGCTGTGGGACCTCTCTCCTCCGTGTGGCTGCAGGGGTCAAAGTCTCTGAAAGTGCCATTCTCCTGTGGTGGTTGATGTGAAACTGATGCTTGTGCTATCTGACCTGTCTCCTCTGTGTCGGTGCTAAGGCCTAAGTCACTGAAAGCGGCCTTCTCCTGTTCTGGCTGATATAAATGCCTGATTCTCTGCTGTGGGACCTCTCTCCTCGGTGTGGCTGCAGGGGTCAAAGTCTCTGAAAGTGCCATTCTCCTGTGGTGCTGATGAAACTGATGCTGTGCTATCTGACCTGTCTCCTCTGTGTCGGTGCTAAGGCCTAAGTCACTGAAAGCGGCCTTCTCCTGTTCTGGCTGATATAAATGCCTGATTCTCTGCTGGGACCTCTCCTCCGTGTGGCTGCAGGGGTCAAAGTCTCTGAAAGTGCCATTCTCCTGTGGTGGTTGATGTGAAACTGATGCTTGTGCTATCTGACCTGTTCTCTGTGTCGGTGCTAAGGCCTAAGTCACTGGAAAGCGGCCTTCTCCTGTTCTTACGGATATAAATGCCTGATCTTCGCTGTGAACCTCTCCTCCGTGTGGCTGCAGGGGTCAAAGTCTCTGAAAGTGCCATTTCTCCTGTGGTGGTTGATGAAAACTGATGCTTGGTGCTATCTGACCTGTCTCCTCTGTGTCGGTGCTAAGGCTCAAGTCACTGAAAGCGCCTTCCTTTTCTGGCTGATATAAATGCCTGATTCTCTGCTGTGACCTCCGTAGGTGGCTGCAGGGGTCAAAGTCTCTGAAAGTGCCATTCTCCTGTGGTGGTTGATGTGAAACCAGATGCTTGTGCTATCTGACCTGTCTCCTCTGTGTCGGTGCTAAGGCCTAAGTCACTGAAAGCGGCCTTCTCCTGTGCTGTTGATATAAATGCCTGAATCTCTGCTGTGACCTCTCCTTCTGGGTGCAGGGTCAAAATCTCTAAAAGTGCCCTTTCCTGTGTGCTGATGTGAAACTGATGCTTGTGCTATCTGACCTGTCCTCTGTGTCGGTGCTAAGGCCTAAGTCACTGAAAGCGGCCTTCTCCTGTGCTGGCTGGATATAAATGCCTGAATCTCTGCTGTGGACCTCTCTCCTTCTGGGTGAAGGGGTCAGTCTCTAAAGTGCCCTTTCCTGTGGTGGTTGATGTGGAAACCGATGCTTGTGCTAATCTGACCTGTCTCCTCTGTGTCTATGCTGGGCGCCAAGTCACTGAAAGGCCTTCTCCTGTGCTGGCTGATATAAATGCCTGAATCTCTGCTGTGACCTCTCCTCTTCTGGGTGCAGGGTCAAAGTCTCAAAAGTGCCCTTCTCCTGTGGTGGTTGATGTGAAACTGATGCTTGTGCATCTGACCTGTCTCCTCTGTGTCGGTGCTAAGGCCTAAGTCACTGAAAAGCGGCCTTCTCCTGTGCTGGCTGATATAAATGCCTGAATCTCTGTGCACTCCTCCTCTTTCTCTGGGTGCAGGGTCAAAGTCTCTAAAAGTGCCCTTCTCCTGTGGTGGTTGATGTGAAACTGATGCTTGTGCTATCTGGACCTGTCTCCTCTGTGTCGGTGCTAAGGCCTAAGTCACTGAAAGCGGCCTTCTCCTGTTCTGGCTGATATAAATGCCTGAATCTCTGCTGTGGACCTTTCTCCCCTCCGTCTGGGTAGGGTAAAAGTCTCTCAAAGTGGCCTTCTCTTGTGCTGGGTGATGTGAAGCTGATGTTTGAAAGTATCTGACATGGTTGCCGGGGTCCCATTAAATGGTGGCCTACCCTGTGGTGGGTGATCTAAATGCATGATTCTCTGTTGTGAAAACTCTCTCTCCGTCTGGGTGGGTCAAAGTCTCAAAGTGGCCTTCTTTGTGCTGGGTGATGTGAAGCTGATGTTTGTGCCATCTGACATGGTTGCCGGGTCCCACAAATGGTAGCCTACTTCCTGTGTGGGTGATCTAAATGCATGATTCTCTGCTGTGAAAACCTCTCCTCCGTCTGGGTGCAGGGTCAAAGTCTTCAGCGGGCCTTCGCTGTGCTGGGTGATGTGAAGCTGATGTTTGTGCCATCTGACATGGTTACCGATCCCATTAAATGGTGGCCTACTCCTGTGGTGGGTGATCTAAATGGCGATTCTCTTGCTGTGAAACCTCTCCTCTGTCTGGGTGTTGGAATCCAAAATAAATGAGTGGCCTTCTCCTGTGGGGTTGATATGACGCATGATTCCTTGATGTGGGACCTCTCCTCTGTCTGGGTGCTGGTCCAAAATAAATGAGAGGGCCTTCTCCGGTGGTGGCTGATATGACGCCTTATTCTTGCAGTGGGACCTGTATCCTCTGTCTGGGTGCTGGTCCAAAATACATGAGAGTGGGCCATCTCCGTGGTGGTTGATATGAAGCATGATTCCTTGCTGTGGGACCTGTATCCTCTGTCTGGGTGCTGGTCCCAAATAAATGAGAGTGGCCTTCCAGTGGTGGATGATATGACGATGATTCCTTGCTGTGGGACCTCTCCAATTGATATTGGTTAATTTTTATTTATTTTATTTTATTTAATTAATTCTCCCTATCTACATTTGTTTGCAGGGGATTTAACTACATTTTGCTGCCTTTTGCAGCCCTCTAGCCCTTTCCGGGAGTCTTTTACAGGCTTTTTAGTGCCCAAAAGTTCGGGTCCCCATTGACTTCTATGGGGTTCGGGTTCGGGATGAAGTTCGGGTTGAGTTCGGATCACGAACCCGGACATTTTCCGGAAGTTCGGCCGAACCTCTCGAACCCAAACATCCAGGTGTTCGCTCATCTCTAATCAAAAACATTTTTACCCCAACTGCTGTTTTTACAGGTGAAGCACATTAATTTAAGATTTCACTAGTTTAAAAAAAAAAACAATTGCAGTACAAATGCATGCATTTGTGTGATGTGTTTTTGATGCTTTCTTAAATAGAAACACAATACTGCTTATTGTAACATTTAATATATTGCAAAATAATAAAAATAATTTTGAAAAGAAAAGAAACACAAAAGCAAATGTGTAAATCTGGCTTAATAGCTGGGATAATCAACTCCTCAGAATGGGAGTATGAGAAACAAAACCATGCAGGACCCTGGCAAATTATTTAACAACTGCCAAACAGTGATGCACACACATGACAGTTATAGTTAGTGCCCTTATTCTGCCACTGATGTACTGTATACGAGAGTAGTTTCTGATGAGTGTGAGTGGCAATCTCTTGTACAAGCAATCAAAAATAGTCAACTCACTATAATCATTCCCTTAGTAACACCAGCTGCATGTGGAATTCCAGTGAGGAAGATGCAATGGATATGTACCTTGAGAAATGAGGCTAGAGGTCAAAATAAAATTCTCTATCTAGCTGTATGATGCATGTAAAATAGGAGGAGTTACAAGATGGATGACATAATGAAATACAACCATAAATAACTTACATAAAACCAAGTATAATAATGACCATTAGATGGCAGCAAAGTAAACTAAGTGTAGGGGATAAATCTAACACAAAATATAATTAATATAAATTCTAGATAAGAAACCATTAGCTGGGACAGCACACTTCCTGTCTGGAATCCTTGAATTTCACTATATGAACCGACATTAAGCAGTAATGTCTGGCTGATGTTCAACGAAGTTTCTGCAAGTGTATTTTTATATAATCAAATTGATCTTTGTATGGAGAAGCCGCACTATCCTAGTCGTTGTCCAGTATTAAATTCTCATATCCAGGGATGAACACACCTGTTGACTGAAAATTCTTATAAGGTCCCTTGACAGAGAATTACTTCAACAGATTAGAGAAAGACAACCTCAGATATAGGCTTGATAAAATATATTTTGCAATGGCAACCCCTACCTCACTAACCTTGCTGTTTTTACAAGGAAAGATCTTTGAAATAAGTCCCATGGGCCATGCATTTATTTCCACTTTCTGGTCCTTTAGGAGAACAAAATCTCCTACCTGCTCATTTCTTCTACCTGTCTACCCATCTGTGGGCTAATCAGATTTGCTGTTTCTACAATTTTCCCCTGGACTTGTTACACTGAATACAATGGTGAATTAGGTGGGAAATCTGTATTTTTGCTTCTATTATCCAAAGCCATGTGGCTCTTAAAGCACCCTCAGTAAAATGTCTGCCTTGGTGCTTGACTTTTTGTAATGATGCCATATCAGCAGTGTGGTAACATGATGATAGATGGGAATAATGATTAAATTCCTTTCTGATTTCCCCAAATTGGCACTGTTGGCCCCAGCATGCCATGACAATTACTTGTTTTAGTTTGGCAATGGGGCTGCTCCTTAGAATATCTCGTTTGTAGCGTACACATTTAATTTCCATATCAAAGACACTCTGTTGGTGCTTATGACACGCGTGCCAACTAGATATAAGCGAATCGAAGTTGACAAAGCCGAATTTCCTCACGCTTCATGGTAACTAATCGCATTTTTCCAAAAATTGCTGCTGCACGTGTGAGGACATGAAGAAAGGAACCCTGGGAAGGCAGAATCACCCATAATGCCATTCATGCAGCCAATCAGCAGCCAGCCAGCCCTGTGATGTCACAGCCCTATAAATACCGGCAGCCATCTTAGATTCTGCAATTTACCAGCGTACTTAGTGTAGGGGGAGACGTCTGCAGGCGCTAGGGACAGTGATAGGAAAGACTGGATTGTGGAGAAAAAAACGATTTATAAGTGCAGGGAATGGATAGGGAAGAATCGTTCCACAGCATTTATGTAGAACAGGGTTCAGTAGTGGAGGTTACAAACTGGGCAATAGGAACAATCCTATTACACCTTGGTGCACTGACTGGGGATCCAAATTGCCATTCTACAGCTCTGTACTTCTAGCAAACCGTTCTTGTTATTGGGGTGCAAGCCATTAACAGGGTTTATTACAAGGAAATATTTCTACAGTAAGTCTTATTTGCCCTTGTGCGGTGCAGTTATTTGTTGTAAAGCCCTTTTTGCCGTGTATTAGTGGCGAAATAAAAATATATTTGACGTTCTGTGTTGCACTTATCTGTTGTAAAGCCTTTTGTGTAAAAGTGGAAAAAAAGTAGGGCCCAATTGCCGTTCTGCGGTGCAGTGATATATTCAAAATCCCAGTTTGCCGTGTATAAGGGGCAAAATAAAAATATATTCGCCATTTAGCGTTGCACTTATCTGTTGAAAAGCCTTTTGTGTTGTGTAAAAGTAGAAAAAAATTAGGGCCACACTGTCATTGTGCCACTCTGTGGACTCCTCATGCTGCTTCCACCACCACACTATGTCACCTTGCCCTTCTGTGGTCTCCTCATGCTGCTGCCACCTCCACATTATGTCACCTTGCCACTCTGTGGTCTCCTGATGCTGCCACCACATCCACACTGTCATTGTGCCACTGTGTGGCCTCCTCCTGATGCTGCTGCTGCCACCTCCACACTGTCATTGTGCCACTCTGGCCTTTTCATGCTGTTCCCACCCTCCCCACTTCATGACTGGGCCAATATTTTGCCTTTCGGCCTGGCTGACATCATTCTTTATTTGACTATTCTGATCTGCCAGAAGGAAGGAAAAATTAGATGCACAACGAATTCTGTCTGTGTAGCAGCCGCAAGGCCTGCATAGTCCCATCAGAATTGGCTTGTGATTTGGTAGCCAAAAGCAGAAGTGGGTACAAAACACAGAAGACATGCAAATATTCCATTCACATGTCATCACTGTTTTGGATCCACTCGTGTTTTTTTTTTTTGGCATTAGCAATACTGATGGATTACTGACCAAATGCTTACCGAGTGAAGGCGGATGCTCAACATGCAGGATCTGTTTTTTAGGGGTTATTGTTCTGAAGGATCAGAAGAAGGGCAAAATAATCAGTGACGTCAACACAAACGTACGGCTCTACTTGTATAAGCATTGTAATAGAATGGGTTCTGTAGACATCTATGGGGAAACAGCTGACGATGGTGTAAAAGGAGTGCACTTCTTTTTGATGCCAACATTGACCTGTAAGTTCACACTTAAGTTATTTAGTCAGTTTTGGCACTGTGACTGCCCAATTAAGTGAACTGTGCAGTGATTCTAAGAGCGACGCCTGTCAGCTGTATGTCATATGGACTCATAGTATTATTTCACTACCAGAGCAGACAACTTTTACGTACATGCCAGGAAGCCAGGAAATAGCTGTTTAACGCGATTTGCCAAATTTTATCCCTATGATTATGTCAGGACTGAGGCACAAATGGCAACACTTTGATATTAGCGGTCAGTGTGTCCTTCCTTCAGGAGTGACATAATTTCTGTACCAGTGCCATCTATTAGGTATAGTACGTGTGCTGTGCTAGTACATGATTCTGCCTTTGTACTGGGCAGAATGCTGTATTATAGGCAGACATAAGTTCTTGAATTATTGTTGATGGTAGCTCCGAGTTCCTGTTCATGTCCCTGATGTCCCACATGTATGCGGCTTATGCTTCAGTGTACTTCACCTACCGTGTGAACAGCCGCGAGTAGGTTCCTCCGGTTATTGCGGCGCTGATGCGCTCCTATCAAGGACCTCAGCATTACCAGCCCGTGGGGCGAGTGCAGGAGGTGTGGCCAGGATGCGTCCCCTCTCTCCATTCGCCCAGCACGGCAGCGTCTCTCTTTGGTGGGTGGGGTGTTAGCTATTTTAGTCCAGCGTGTGTTTGGCCACGCACGGCCATCACAGCGTCAGATGCTTGGCACACAACTGTGGGGGTGGTCAGGGTTTTGAATCTTCTACAGTTGTATTCATAAAACCTGATACTCCTGATGACACTTGGGGCCAATCCCCCCTTGTAGAAACGCGTTGAGTGAGTGACGCTCTTGATGTATGGCAGCCCACAGACTGAGGGGCGGTGTGAATGTGGCTAGGGAAAGCTAAATTAAGTTTGGAGCACGAGGAGTCCATGTGCGTACTTAAACTATATCCCCCGCACTGTGCATTGCTGGCTGCTTTAGCAAGGAGCCACCTTGTGTATAGCCCGAGTGATTGGTCTAGCGAGGTGGTACATGGACGGAGTAGTACAAATCAGTGAGTGGAAACCGCAACTGTACTCACTGTGACTACATCTCTCACACACCCCGCTAGCAATTTAGGTGATTTGCTGTGACAACTTTCAGCGATCCACCATATTGGGCTGGCTCTGACGTTATTATACCAGTCCACAAGGGGCTTATTTTCCAGGCCATCACATGTATGAATGGTTTTAATATATATCCCTCTTCATACATGGGGGTCCTGGGCCTGATGTATTTTATATCACGTTGTAGCACCCTAAATTATCCTAAATAAAAGTATTTATTATTTTCACATTGAGATCCTTGCCACTTTTCACTGTGGTCTATGTTTTAGAGCTAAAAGTTAAATTAGACCTAGATTACAACTCATTCGCAACCAATGCCAGGCAGCCCCTTCACACCTAATGTTGTACACATTACTTTCACGCCACATATATTATTATGGTGCACCAGTTCATAAATTTGGTGCATCTGGGTGGCAATTCAGAGAGATGCGGCTCTCTCTGCCTTCCGATCTGTCCCCTAGCAGTGAAATCACGAGGCTCGAATCCGTTACCATAGCAGCGTGGATGCTTCTGAAGCTTACCAGGCTGACCTTGTTAAGCTACCTGCTTAGCTGTGCATGAAGCACAGCTCAGCAGGAAGCATTTCAGAATCCTATTCACCCTATTAAATCTCTATTAGGGTGAAAAGGACAAGGGATCAAAAGATCCCAGGTTCTAGGGGTTAAAAGTTATTACTGTAAAAATAAAAGTTTAAATCACCCCACTTTCCCAATTTTAAAATTAAATAAAAAAATAAATCAGATATCACCGCGTCCTAAAATGTCTGAACTATTAAAATACAAAAAATAAACTCCTGTGCGGTAAATGCTGTAACGTAAAAGAAAATGGAAACCACACTCTATGGTGCACTCTATGGAGCCCCAAGTAAGATTATTTCTCCTGAGATTATTAGTGAGATTATTTCTCCTGAGATTAGTAAGATTATTTCTCCTCTCCAGAAGAAGCCTGTAAGGGCGAAACGGCGTTGGGAGGAGGCGACCACAGGATCCAGCACATTAAGAGGGTATATGATATTATATTTTCATCACCATATTGTTATTATTTTTTGTGGATAGGCCTGTTTATCTGGGACTTTCTTTCCCAGGGCCCCAATACTTTGATATAACCTATAGTGGTGTTACCTATACATATATATTTTTTATGCACTTTTATGTGTGTGCCTTCTATGTGCTGACCCTGCGGTCCCCTCCATTTTTTGCTTCCTCATTGTTGTTCTGTTTACCACAATTTTTACCATCTTTTTATATTCCCATTATGTATGAAATAAAGTTGTATAATTTTTTCTAAATTTCTTGGTGAATTGTGTCCAATGATATTCGGTGTTAGTTTCTCCTGAGTAAGACTAGAATATTATCATGCATGTATATAAGAAGATTTTTTTTAGCTACGTGCCTTAAAGGGGTATTCCCATTTCATTGATTCTATTTTATTTAAATAAACTAATGCAATTAAACATTTCCCCAAATATAACTCATTTAAAAATACTTAATACTTAATACTTAGGGTTAATAAGTATGGTTTATCCCAGCATGCATGCTGGGCCCACACTCCCTGGATTTTATCTGGCTGTCATGGCCCATAACAGGTCAGATTTAGCGTTAGGACCACTCACGGGACAGCCTTGGCGTGGCGAGTGGCTTATTACCTTTTGATCAAAACGTACACTAATGTCCTCTTATAGCTTCTATCTTGGGCAGAGTTCTGGTTGCAGAGTGCTTTTGCATTTTTTTGTTTGTATGTATAATTGCCATAGCTACGTGCACCTGCATACAGGGACGTGCTGACTGACCCCCCCCCCCCCTTGTGTTTCTCATTAAAAATACTTACTATTTTCCCTCAAATTAGATTTTTCCTCCTGCTTTGTTTGTCTTGGTATCCCATGGATACGGCCACCTATCGTCTGCCTATCGCCTGCCGCATCCATGGGCCGCGCTTGCACACAAGAACTTGTGCAATGGAGTGGAGTTGTACTTATTTTGAGCTATATATATATATTTTTTATTGGTGTTTATTAAAAATACTGAATCCTTTTTAGTGTATAGAACTGACATGCTGTAGTAGTAACCTGTGGATCTTTTGTATTTTCCGTAATCTGGGGAGCAGACAGATTTCTTTTCTCTGCTCTCACATTATAAACCCTCATTAAAGCTCAATCGTTATCTTACTGACAAGAATGTGGCTTAAATAAGTGTTTAGGACCTCTTAGTAGTTTACCGAAAAGGTTTATTAGATGACAGCACAAAGTGAAAGTGAAAGTACCAGTCACACAGTTAGAAAAACAGTTAACCCTTTGTGACAGAATGGCTCAATATTTTTAATAAAGACCAATTGAAAATATGATTTTTAGCCAAAAATTAGTAAAATGCAATCATAAAAGGTGTACATAGCCTTTAAGTTAGGATGATGATGTGCGGCTTCTGGAATAGGAATTTCTTCTTTCATCCGGTATCTGGTCACATTTAATAAACATTGGTAAGGTTATGGGCGGGTACCTGAGCTTAGGGTTTTCTATTGTCCAGTTTACCAGTGAATGTGTACCAAACTTCTGCCTACCAACTTTGACTCCATGCCGCCTTTTGCCTGTTTCTCGTAGTGCTCCTTAGCTGCCTGCACGACCTTGGATCTGTCTTCTGGTTAAGTTTGTCCTTCCTCTTCCCTCAACTCAACACATATTCAGACTACACTTATTGCCTGACCCCTCTGGGTCAGCCAGCAATGACACGTGGACAATCGGAAGGGGGTAAGGGCCTAGTGTCTCTCGGCAGTGAAGTCCAGATCCCTGTACAGGGCTTAAAGTGTAAATACCTGAAGACTGCCAGGATAACTTCCTTAGATTTAGTTCACAGTCAAACCAGTTGGTTGGTACAGTGGGTCCACACCCACTGTCGTAACATTGCCTTACTCTACATAATGAGCTGACCTGGATGCATGGATGTTGATTGTGTAAACTAATCATTTTTTTTTTAGATTTTTATACTAAATATAGCTAAGTAAGAAATTGTGAGACTATAATAATCCATCCCTCCTGTTATACTCATATTCCTGCTCAGAGAGATGTATTCACAGGAGGTAATGTCAGCTTGGAGACAGTCCTTTCTGGGCATAAAATCATTAATTACTTTCAGAATTAATCATAACTTAGTGAAGACTTTCATGCAAGGTATGAGAATTAACAAAAAGATGAGCACTAAAACCATGAAGAGAAAACATAATGCAAACCACGCAAATCCCTGAAGGACTCATAAAGTCACAATAAAGTTGGGAACAGTATTAAAATGTATAAATGCACAGCGAGAGCCAGTCATTAACAGATCTTTTCAAACTCAATTATGCTAGTCTTATTGTATTGATGTAGTTACAGGCTGACTGCTGCATGTTAATTTTTCATTTTTTAAATGTAATCAATCTTTCATTTATATACTGGTTCCAGTTTCTGTCTTCTATATAGCACAGGAAATATGAGGCATGCAGGAAATTCACTTAAAGGTCCGATACTAACAAATCGGTCAAATGCAAATAAATTAAACCTGAATCAAAAGTGTTCAAATTGGCCTAAAAATTGGTGTATGACACTGAGGTCTCATAGGACTATTTTTTGTCTCTCTCTCTCTCAAAAAAGAATAATAAATACCGTATTTTTTGGCCTATAAGACGCACCTAGGTTTTTTAAGAGGAAAATTAAAAAATATATATTTTGAACCAAAAGGTGTGCCTAATGGTGTTATGTGGGATCTGTGGATGGCACTGTTATGGGGGTTCTGTGGATGGCACTGTTATGGGGGACTGTGGATGGCACTGTTATGGGGGACTGTGGATGGCACTGTTATGGGGGACTGTGGATGGCACTGTTATGGGGGACTGTGGATGGCACTGTTATTGGGGACTGTGGATGGCACTGTTATGGGGGATCTGTTGATGACACATAAATAGCATTTTATGCTATGTGTCATGCACATATCTCCCATAACATTGTCATGTCATCCACAGACCCCATAACAGTGCCATCCACAAATCCCCATAACAGTGCTATCCAAAGAATGACCCCCAATAGGGAGGAGGGGCCCTGCATCTAGCTCTGTAATTAGAGCGGGCCCGGTGCAGTCACTGTATTCTGCTACACCGGGCCCGCTCACTGAAGGAATCCTAATTGCAGGCAATGCTGGATGCTGATTAAGGTAACAGTAGTCTTTTATGCAGCCTGTACTTACGATACTAACTTTCCGGCAGGCAGCAGTCAGGAGGCTGAGCTGGCGGGCTGGCGCTGACAACATAACTCACTGTCACGTGCCGGCTCCCCCTTCTTCTTTCTTAAAGTGGGCGGAGCCAGTGCGTGACATAGTGAGTTACGTTGTCAGCGCCCACCCGCCAGCTCAGCCTCCTGCCTCCTGCCTGCTGCCTGCCGGAAAGTTAGTATCGTAAGTACAGGCTGCATAAAAGGCTACTGTTAGCATTGCTTGCAGTTAGGATTCCTACAGTGAGCGGGCCCGGTGTAGCAGAATACAGTGACTGCACCGGGCCCGCTGTAGTTACAGAGCTGGATGCCGGCCCCTCCTCCCTCATCCCTGCCTGCTAATACACAAGCCACCGCGCTGCGCAGCATGCGGTCGGCGGTATACAAACTGAAGTATTCGCCCCATAAGACGCACTGCCTTTCCCCCCCACTTTTGGGGGGGAAAAAGTGTGTCTTATAGGGTGAAAAATACGGTATATATCACATTTGTTTTATCTTTTTCTCTATTTCTCTACCCTTTCAAGCTCATTAACGCAAGGGCAGCAATAGTAAATAATGTCTGTTTAAACACACTTTGGGTCATTTATCAAACTAGTGTAACGTAGAACTGGCTTAGTTGCCCATAGCAACAAATTTCACCTTTCATTTTCCAAAGGAGCTGTCAAAAATTTAAGGTGGAATCTGATTTGTTGCTATGGGCAACTGAGCCATTTCTACTTTACACCAGATTGATAAGCAACCCCAAGTATTTGTTATATATTTTACATAAAAAAAAAAAATAATTGTCCATTATTGGGGGCAGATGGCTGCTAATGTATAGAGACTAGAGTTGAGCGGACACCTGGAAGTTTGGGTTCTACGGGTTCGGCCGAACTTCACAAAAAAGTTTGGGTTCGTGATCCAATCTTTATCCGAACCTGAACCCGAACCCCATTGAAGTCAATGGGGACCTGAACTTTTGGGCACTAAAATGGCCCTAAAAATGTAATGGAAAGGGCTAGAGGGCTGACTGGATGAGAAGGTGGTAGAAGAGGAGGAGGAGGCAACAGGAGGCAAAGAATAATGCCCTGTGATCCTATTCCTCGGTGGTGGAAGGACATGCGCCAAACCGCTATCCGCCTCAGGCCCAGCTGCCACTACATTTACCCAGAGTCTCCACCAGAATGACAGCATTTCAAAGGCCAGTAATTTTGAAATACTGGCATTCAGGGCCAGGGATCGAGGGTGGGTAAGTGGGTATTTCCTCTTTCTATTTCTCTTTCTCTCCAGTGGTTGGGAGATGGACAGCTGAACGCTTGCGTATGACATGTTGGAAATGCTTGGTGATGATGACGGAGGTGGTGGTGTTGGTGGCACATCCTCTGTTTGCTGGGTGGCAGGTGCCACTGTGACTCCAGAGGTGGAGGAAGAGGCAAAGACAGCAGCAGAAGAGGAAACAGGAGGAGCCTGAGACATTTCATGGTTTTTAACATGTTTACTCCACTGCAGTTCGTGCTTTGCATGTAGATGCCTGGTCATGCAGGTTGTGCTCAGGTTAAGAACGTTTATGCCTTGCTTCAGGCTCTGATGGCACAACGTGCAAACCACTCGTGACTTGTTGTCAGGACATTTTCTGAAGAACTGCCACGCCAATTGAACTCCTTGGAGCTGGCTTTGGTGTGCTAGGTCACTGGGTGTGGTGGGCAGTAGCAGGCGTACTGTCTCGGGGATTTATTCCCCCAAATACAGAAATGCAGTTTTTCACTGCAAAATTTTAAAACAGTTTTTTCAGCGTTTGATGCAAGCGTGCTCTGTGGTACAACAGTATGGGTTTTATTCCCCTCAACTACAGAAATGCACTATGTCACCCCTAAATTATAAAATAGGTAATGTAGGGGACTTGACCTGCCAGAAAAAAGGAATTTTTCCTCCACTGAGATACCAAAAAATAATTAGACTGATGTCTCTGGCAGGCTGGCACACATGCAGGTCACATGCAGTTCCAAGGACACTGCAGTTGTTAAAATGGCCGCGGACCCCCACCTCAGTAACAGATGGATTAAAAATTATTTTGCATTATCACTGGGCTCAGGGCTGGGTACAAATATGGGGGTCCTATTCCATACCTCTGGGTGTAGGACTTGGAATTTTCTCTAGAACAGGGCCCCCATAGTGAACAAGAGCACAGCACATGTGCATAGCCGTCCTCATTCACTGCTGTGGTAGCTCTGAATATAGCCAAACTATTGCTTGGCTCTTTCCAGCAGTCCTATCGTGGCTGCACTTGTGTAGTGTTCTCTTCATTCATTTCTGTGTGACTTCTGAAAATGGTCAAGTATGCACAGAGCACTCTTGTTCACTCTGGAGGACAAGGGGGGGATCTCTGGAGGTGGGGGCTGGTCACACTCTTAGGACCCGCACCTATCTGAAATTGGTGGCATAACCTAGCGATTTTTGCATGTTAAAAATTCAGAATCGGCAGTTGGGCAAAGGCAATTGACAATTATTGCTAGCAATGATGGGGCCACAACTGGTATGTTCACCCATGTACTTTCTGCCCTCCAGGTCCTGCGGTCAGCACACAACTCCATTGCAGCTGAAGGACACTGCAGGGTAAGTGTTGAGATACTCGATGGTTCAAATATGAAAACTGATTGTAGAGAGAGTTCTGAATTTACTCCACAATTGTGCAAATATCAGGGGATTCTGGCTTGATGTCCTTTCTGCTGGAGCAACTGTGTATCAACTATCTGCTTATCTTATAAATGCTAACTGACGCATGGCTCCTTACAGAAAGGTGTCCTCTGGAGACAACAGCATTCAGAGTAAGGGCTCATGCACACTATTTTCTTTTCGGGCTAGTTCGATATTTTTGTGGACTGTAAATCACTCCGTGTGCATTCTGCAAAAAGTCCATAATGTGGACAAGGATACATGGTCGTGTGCATGAGCCCTTAAGCTGTTGCAGACAGTGTTTAGGTTGCAAGTACATTTTTTTACTTATTTTTTTTTCAGCCTAATGAAGATGGAGTCCATTTCCACTTTATAGTGTTCACAGCGGTGAATGGGCATCTCTATGAGCTTGGTAAGGATAGCCTTGTGATTTCAATACTTGAAGGCTGTATGCTTTACCATAATGCTAACTGCTTCCGTTTTCATTAAGTGAGAGAGTTCCCATCAACAATAAAGCTGGCCATGCAGATGAGATTATTCTGTAGAATAGGTTGTTCATTTCAGATGTTGCAGACTTGCTCATGGCTTGGCTCCATTAAATGGACAAAGGTCTACACACCCCACCAATAAGGGACATGCCTGCCTGCAAACTTCAGAGCTGCCCCCATTGAAGAGAATCAGAGGCACACCACACAGCTGCTGCCAGTTTCCACCATGTTAACGGGGCCTTAATCTTGTGTGGACACAAGAGGACAGATTGTTAGCAGATCTGAAAGATTGGCTGCAGATAAATTTGTCTATGGCCAGCTTAATTGCATCCTGATTGCACCCTGAAATTCTAGTGGTGTCCTTACACCCTGCTTTGTGTGCACTCCACTCTAATAGAGACATTATACAGGATGGCCCAAGAAAAAGTTGCCCACCTCCAATATCTCCAAATCAAACTGCCCAACAGTACTCCTGTCCTAGTTGTCCAAAGCAACCAATCAGAGCTCGGCTTTCATTTTTTCTGAGCCCTGTAGGAACTGAAAACTGAGCTCTGATTGGTTCCTATGAGCAACTATGACTGATTTATTATTCAGTTTGATAAAAGTGGCCTATTGTGTCAGAAAGATGGCTATATTCCTGATAGGGTAGGGTAAGGTCATATTTGGTATTTTCGTGTCCGTAACAACCTGCTCTATAAAAATAGCACATTATCTAACCTGTAAGATGAACGTTGTAAATAATGAAAAATAAAAACAATGCCAAAACAGCTACTTTTACCTTGCCTCACAAAAAGTGTAATATAGAGCAAACATAAATCATATGTACCCTAAAATAGTTCTAAAAAACAACTGCCACCATATCCCATAGTTTCCAAAATGGAGTCACTTTATTGGAGTTTCTACTCAAGGGGTGCATCAAATGGGAGATGGTGTCAAAAAAACAGTCCTGCAAAATTTGCCTTCATAAAACCATATGGAGTTCCTTTCCTGCTGCAGCCTGCCGCGTGCCCGTACAGCAGTTTACGACCACATATGGGATGTGTCTGTAAATGACAGAATCAGGGCAATAAATATTCAGTTTTGTTTGGCCGTTTACCCTTGCTTGTTACTGAAAAAAAATGGATTAAAATGGTAAATCTTCCAAAAAAGGGAAATTCTAAAATTTAATCTCCATTGTCCAGTAATTCTTGAGGAACACCTAAAGGGTTACCAAAGTTTTTAAAATCAGTTTAAAATACCTTGAGGGTAGGGATAAGCGAACCCGAACTGTATAGTTCGGGTTCGTACCGAATTTTGGGGTGTTCGTGACACGGACCCGAACCCGAACATTTATGTAAAAGTTCGGGTTCGGGTTCGTTGTTCGGCTATTTCTATGGCACATTTTGAAAGCCTGCAAAGCAGCCAATCAACAAGCGTCATACTACTTGCCCCAAGAGGCCATCACAGCCATGCCTACTATTGGCATGGCTGCGATTGGCCAAGTCCAGCATGTGACCCAGCCTCTATTTAAGCTTGAGTCACGTCGCGCTGCACGTCACTCTATTCTGATTAGTGTAGGGATAGGATGCAGCTGCTGTTAGGGCGAGATTAGGCAGGGATTAACTCAGCAAAAACACTTAATGAAGTGATCGATCTACAGCTGTGAATCATTCAACTTCTGCTAGTTAATTGTTCACTGTTTTCAGGCTGCCCAGAGCGTTTTTCTGTCACTTTTTTCTGGGGTGATCGGCGGCCATTTTATGTCTTGTGGTGTGCCAGCGCAAGCGGCCAACAAGTCCATTAATCCATCAATAGTAGGTTTTTTTGTGCTATATCCTACATTAGGGGCTTGGCTGTGCTTATTGTCACCCCTAGAAACTAAGGATAGAATTTTTTATATTTTATTGAGAGGTGAAATTCACTTAAAAAAAATAGCAATCCCCTAAATCTGGTGTTCCAGCTGTGGCTAGCCAAGTGTAATACTGTCTGGCAAAGAATATATTTTTTTCTGGGGTGAAATTCAATTGCCAAAATAGCAATACCCTAAATCAGTGGTTTCAGCTGTGGCTGGACAAGTTTCATAGTGTCTGTAAAAGTATAGCTTTGTTCTGGGGTGAAATTCAATTGCCAAAATAGCAATACCCCAAATCTGGTGTTCCAACTGTTGCAGGCCAAGTGTAAATCTGTCCGTAAAAAGATATATTACACAAAGTGTCAAATTACAATTGCTGAAAGCATAATCCTTTAAATTTGCACGCACTATTGTGCATCTCATAGTGTATTTCTGTCCGTAAAAGGGTATATTACACTCAAGGTGTAAATATACGTGCTGATAGAGTCATCCTCAATAACTTCACACGCTACCGTGCATCTCCAAGTATATTTATTTCCGTTTAAGGGTATATTACAGTAAGTGTTAAAATACTGCATAATCCTCTACATTTGCACACACTGTTTTGCATCTCTAAGTGTATTTCTTTCCGTTAAAAGGTATATTACACAAAGTGTTAAAATACAAGTGCTGAAAGCATAATCCTATATATTTTTTCACGCGCTACTGTGCATCTCAAAGTGTAAATCTGTCCGTAAAAGGATACCTTTCATCCAGGGCCTAAATACTAGGCCTACAATTGATATTCCCCTAAATCTGTGGTTACTGCTGTGCCTGGATTAGGCCTCTTTCACACTTGCGTTCTGAGGATCCGGCGGGTCCCGCCGGATCCGTCAGAACGCAAGTCGCCTGAAAGCATTAGAAGACTGATCAGGACCCTGATCAGTCTTCGAAATGCTTTCAGGTTACTATGGCAGCCAGGACGCTATTAAAGTCCTGGTTGCCATAGTAGGAGCGAGGGCGGGGAGCGGTATACTTACAGTCCGTGCGGCTCCGGGCGCTCCAGAATGACGTCAGAGCGCCCCATGCGCATGGATCACGTGGTCCATGCGATCACATGATCCATGCGTGTGGGGCGCCCTAACGTCACTCTGGAGCGCCCCGGGAGCCGCACGGATGGTAAGTATACTGCTCCCCCGCTCCCCACTACATTTTACCATGGCAACCAGGACTTTAGCGTCCTGGCTGCCATGGTAACTATTGAGAAAAAGCTAAACGTCGGATCCGGCGATGCGCCGAAACGACATTTAGCTTAAGGCCGGATCCGGATTAATGCACTTCAATGGGCATTAATTCCGGATCCGGCGTTACGGCATGCCTTCCGGATTTTTGGACGGAGACAAATCCGCAGCATGCTGCGCTTTTGTCAACGTCCAAAAAACGTTCACATACTGAACGGAAGACATCCTGATGCATCCTGAACGGATTGCTCTCCATTCAGAATGCATTACGATAATCCTGATCAGTATCTTTCCGTCCTAGAGCCCCGAGGACGGAACTCTAGGACGGAAAGCAAAAACGCTGATGTGAAAGGGGCCTTAGTGTAATACGCTACATAAATAGATAGCCAGATATTGTTAGGTGTCTGTAAAAAAAGGCCTGAATTGGAATTCAATACATTGGGCCAAATAATTTTTTTCTTATTGTGGTGAACGGTAACAATGAGGAAAACATCTAGCAAGGGCCCATCACTGGTGCGTGGCTGGGGGGAAACGGAGGACGATGACGTTACGCCTCCCACAGAGGACAGCTTGTCATTACCTTTGGGAAGCCTGGCACACTTGGGCGACTATATGCTGCAGTGCCTGCTCAACGACAGCAGAGTTGCCCACATTTTAACGTGTGCGGACTACTGGGTTGCCACCCTGCTGGATCCCCGGTACAAAGACAATGTGCCCACCTTACTTCCTGCACTGGAGCGTGATAGGAAGATGCGCGAGTACAAGCGCATGTTGGTAGACGCGCTACTAAGAGCATTCCCAAATGTCACAGGGGAACAAGTGGAAGCCCAAGGCGAAGGCAGAGGAGGAGCGAGAGGTCGGCAATGCAGCTGTGTCACGGCCAGCTACTCTGAGGGCAGGGTTAGCATGGCAGAGATGTGGAACAGTTTTGCCACCACGTCACAGCTAACTGCACCACCACCTGATACAGAACATGTTAGCAGGAGGCAGCATTTCACTAACATGGTGGAACAGTACGTGTGCACACCCCTCCACGTACTGACTGATGGTTCGGCCCCATTTAAATTTTGGGTCTCCAAATTGTCCACGTGGCCAGAGCTAGCCTTTTATGCCTTGGAGGTGCTGGCATGCCCGGCGGCCAGCGTTTTGTATGAACGTGTATTCAGCACGGCAGGGGGCGTCATTACAGACAAACGCAGCCGCCTGTCCACAGCCAACATGGACAAGCTGACATTCATAAAAATGAACCAGACATGGATCTCACAGGACCTGTCCATCCCTTGTGCAGATTAGACATTTATAACTACATCCCCCTAACCATATATTCTTGGACTCCAGGGCACTTCTTCATTCAATTCTATTTTTTTAATTTTACCATTATATTGCGGGGCAACCCAAAGTTGAATGAACCTCTCCCCTGTCTGGGTGCCATAAATATCATAAAGTGGCCTTTTCCAATGGTGGGTGACATGAAGCCTGATTCTCTGCTATGGGACCTCTCTCCAATTGATATTGGTTAATTTTTATTTATTTTATTTTAATTCATTTCCCTATCCACATTTGTTTGCAGGGGATTTACCTACATTTTGCTGCCTTTTGCAGCCCTCTAGCCCTTTCCTGGGCTATTTTACAGCCTTTTTAGTGCCCAAAAGTTAGGGTCCCCATTGTTTTCAATGGGGTTCAGGTTCGGGGTGAAGTTCGGGTCGAGTTCGGATCCCGAACCCGAACATTTTCAGGAAGTTCGGCCGAACGTCTCGCACCTGAACATCCAGGTGTTCGCTTAACTCTACTTGAGGGGTTTAGTTTCTAAAATGGGGTCACTTTATTGGAGTTTGTATTCTAGGGGTGCATCACCGATCTTCAAATGAGACATGGTGTCAAAAAAACAGTCCAGCAAAATCTTCCTTCCAAAACATTGAGTTTTGTTTGGCTGTTAACCCTTGCCTTGTTACTGGAAAAAATTTATCAAAATGGAAAATCTGCCAAAAAAGTGAAATTCTGAAATTTCATCTCCATTTTCCATTAATTCTTATGTAACACCTAAAGGGTCAACAAAGTTTGTAAAATCAGTTTTGAATACCTTGAGGGGTGTATTTTCTAAACTGGGGTAATTTTTGGGTGTTTTCTATTATGTAAACCTCAAAAAAAAAAATTCAAGATTTGCTTCTAAACTTCTAAGCCTTCTAACATTCCCAAAACATAAAATGGCATTCACAAAATGATCCAAGCATAAAGTAGACATATGGGGAATGTAAAGTAATAACTATTTTTGGAGGTATTACTATCTATTAAAAAAGTAGAGAAATAGAAATTTGGAAATTTGCTAATTTTTCAAAATTTTTGGTAAATTTGGTATTTTTTTTATAAACAAAAATGAAATATTTTTACTCAAATTTACCAATTTCATGAAGTACAATATGTGACAAGAAAACAATCTCAGAATGGCTTGGATAAGTAAGTGTTTTAAAGTTATCACCACATAAAGTGACACATGTCAGATTTGCAAAATCTTAAGGTTCTTAAGGTGAAATATGGCAGGGTCCTGAAGGGGTTAAAGCACTAAAATACAAAGGTGCAAAATATTTATAAATATTTATTGTAATCATGACTCATATAAGCCATAAATAAGTCACAAGACGCTAGCAATATAAAGGCAGAAGGGCAAAATTCTCTTTGCAAAGTACTGTACACGTAAAGCAACTGATCTATTCAAACCCCAGCCCTGGGGGTCTCATGCAGTTCTCAATAGAACTGATTGCATTTTTCACCTCGTCCGTGGCCACTGCTCTCAGCATCAGGTCACAAATCATCTGTACTCCCCTGCCAGGATCCGCAGACCAGATAGTCTATAGCAGGGTTCAGCAACCTTCGGCACTCCAGCTGCTGTGAAACTACAACTCCCAGAATGCAAACATGCTCGGCTGCTCTTCTAACTCCCACAGAAGTGAATGAAGCATTATGGGAGTTGTAGTTTCTTAACCTTTGGAGTGCCGCAGGTTGATGGTCCCTGGTCTATAGTAGCCCTAGGGTCCTGCTGCAATTATCTACTTCCAGCCACTTCCCTGTGAGTTTCTACTTCTCCTACCCTCACCTCTCTGTTAAGCTCATTCCTTTTTCTGGCCAGAGCATAAAAGTGATGGACAGGCAGTTACCAAATTCATCCACAATTTCTGGTTATCAGGGAAAAATATAAGCTCTGTCTGGTGAGTACTCTTCCTCATCATAGAGAGCACCTATAATGCGTGAGGAGTGTTGCAGGCTGCTCTTGGTTTCTGGGGAAAATATATGCAAATTAGCATATCTTAATTCTGCTGGAAAGGTCATTTGCATATTGTTGGGCTTCTGGAAAAGATATTTGAATTTTCCTTTTATTTTGCATATATTTTTTACCAGAATCCAAAAAAACATTACCTAGCTTACAATACACTTCACGTTTACTAGGCAGTCACCATAATAGAAATAGTACCTGCCCAGAATCCCCCAAGAATGGAAATATTGTCTGCAATACTCTGACAAAAGGCATATGCCTGGGAAAAGCAATTTGTAGATACTGTAGCTTAGCGGTTTTCCTTGGAGGCTCCGCTCTGGAACTCTCTCCCATCACTTCCATATGCACATTGTCTCATTTTACATATTCTATAGAAGGTGTCAGCAATCTCTAGTACTCCAGCTGTTATAACACTGCAACTCTTAGCATGTCTACTTGTTGAGCTGTTCTTGGAAGTCCTGTAGAAGTGAATGGGGCATGCTAGCAGTTGTACTTTCACAGCAGGTGGGGTGCCAGAGGTTGCTGATCGATGGTATATAGTACATATTGCTTCCTTTGCTGGCTTGGTTCATTTTTCCATCACATTATACACTGTTCCAAGGAGTTATGACAACCCTGCAACCCAGCAGCAGCACACACAAGATTTGGCTTGGTTTCTTCACTCAAGATGGCTGCGACAACAGCGAGTATGTATTGTTTTTTTGTTTTTGTTTTTACTGCTATTTCACTAAAAATTGATTTGTTACCACAAAGAGCCAGAAAATTCAACATGGCAAATCAAATTTTTTCTGGAATTCGGATCGAAGTCAATTCGTTTCACTTCAATTTGCTCAATGCTAGTCCAAACCCCCCAAGCAGTGTATAATGCGATGAAAAAAACAAGAAAGCCAGGAAAGGAGACAATATGGACATTTACAATACATTAGTAAGTGTCTGACTTTCTATACATAATAAATGCCATTTCCTGAAGCGAGACAACCCCTTTAACCCCCTCCCGACCAGCCAACACTTTCCTGGCCAGGTCTTTAAAGATAGCTGCAGGGTGCCTACTGTTTCATATGGCAGACACCCTTGGCTCATGTCCACAACCAGCGATAATGCCGGTCACAGACATTTAACACTTCAATCCTGACCACAGCATCTGAGTGGGTGCAAACCTGGAAAAGCACACTTTTGAGTATGCTCCGGCTCCCTCCAGTGGCGATAAGAGGAGCCGAAGCTTGTATGCAGCAGCTTCTGTCATAGACAATGACAGGAGGCTGCTGCATAGTGTCTCCTATGCGGCTCTTGTCTGTAGCAGGGATCCATAGGAAACTAGTACATGTCTCATAGACTCCAGCGCTAATGCATTGGAGTCTATGAGAATAGCAATCTAATGATTCCCTATAGGAACTATAAAAACGTGTAAAAAACAAAACAAAAAGAAACACTCTGTTTCGTCCATGACACTGTTCGTGATTCTGTGGTCTTGGTCTGTAAGCAAAGATCCATGAAAACCACAGACTAAACAGGGATGACATAGACTATAATGTGCGTGAGAAATTCATGATCAAATAAGGCCTGTCTCCTTGGTGTCACCATGGACCCATGGTCTGTGGAAAACCAGTTACAGTATGTGTGATTATACACATTAAAGTCCATGGATACATGTGCTGTCCATGGTGTGGGCAGCACACATCCGTGATTCACTGATGTTTGAAAAATACATAACTAATCATCAAGCCAGCAGTCTAAGCAAGTCATTGACATACATAATGTAGATATTTTGTGAAGCTGAGAACAGAAAAAGTAGTCAAATAAATCCCTGCTATTCTCTAAAAGTTGAGTTTTCTTCTGGAAACTTGCAAATGGATTTTTTGAGCTTCTTAAATCTTATGGATCTCAGGACCATTTAGAAATGCCATTTAGGCCTCTTTCACACTTGCATTGTGAGGATCCGGCGTGCACTTCCGTCGCCGGAAATGCCCGCCGGATCCGTCACAACGCAAGACAACTGAAAGTATTTGAAGACTGATCAGTCTTCAAAATGCTTTCAGTGTTACTATAGCAGCCAGGACGCTACTAAAGTCCTAGTTGCCATAATAAGTAGTGGGGAGTCAGAGGAGCAGATACTTACAGTCCGTGCGGCTCCCGGGGCGCTCCACAATGACGTCAGAGCGCCCCACGCGCATGGATCACGTGATCCATGCGATCATGTGATCCATGCTCATGGGGCGCTCTGATGTCATTGTGGAGCGCCCTGGGACTCAGGAGCTGCACGGACGGTAAGTATACTTCTCAACTGCCTCCCCACTACATTTTACCATGGCAGCCGGGACTTTAGAGTCCTGGCTGCCATGGTAACCATTCACAAAAGCTAAACGTCGGATCCGGCAATGCGCCGAAATGACGTTAAGCTTAAAGCCAGATCCGGATTAATGCTTTTCAATGGGCATTAATTCCGGATCCGTCCTTCTGGCATGCCTTCAGGATTTTTGGCCGGAGCAAAATCCGCAGCATGCTGTGGATTTTGCTACGGCCAAAAAAGTCTCAGTACTGAACTGAAGACATCCTGATGCATTCTGAACGGATTTCTCTCCATTCAGGATGCATTGGGATAATCCTGATCAGTATCTTTCCGTGCTAGAGCCCCGAGGACGGAACTCTAGGACGGAAAGATAAAACGCCAGTGTGAAAGAGGCCTTAGAAAGGCTTCAACAGTCCACAATTCTTGGCAAGAATAATTGAAATCTGTACAGATAAATCAAGTAGAAGATCTTTAGTATTGCCATTTCCGCAGGCCACATTATCGAAATGCCCCGTTGAAATTCAATCGCATAAAATGTGGATTGAATGTGCATGATGCCTAAAACTTAGAATTACTGGGCCACGGTTATGACTAGAGAATGAGTAGTGTTGAGCAAACCCGACCTGTAAAGTTCAGGTTCGTACCGGACTTTAGGGTTTTTTTGTACCTGGACCCGATCCTGAAGTTTTCCGTAAAAGTTTGGTTTCGATTTCGGTGTTCGGCCGTTTTGCAAAGCTTGTTGAAAGGCTGCAGGGCAGCCACTGAACAAGCGTTTAAGATGTGTGCCCTTAGAAGCCATCACAGCCATGCCTACTAATGGCATGGCTGTGATTGACCAGGTGCAGCATGTGACCCCCGCCTCTATAAAAGCTGGAATCACGTAGCGCCGCTCGTCACTCAGCTCTTACTAGTGTAGGGATAGGATGCTGCTGCTGGGAGGGAGAGATTAGGAAATAATCTGATATCAGAGCTTGGTGTTATATATGTGATCTACAGCGATTTTTTTTTTGTGGGTGCAATGCAACATTTTTGTACCCTGCCCTGAGCCCAGTGACACAGAAAAATAAGTTTTAATCCGTCTGTCAGTTAGGTGGGCGTCGGCGGCCATTTTGTGCAAGTGCAGTCCACTTGCACCTGCATATGTTCCAGGGACAATATTTATGTTGGCTTAAAAAAGTCAACATACTGTTATTAGATTTTTTGTTTACATTTCAGCTTATTATTCTTAGCGCCCCCTCTCATTCTATACGCTACTCCTCCTACAGTTTTTGTCGTGCATACAACAAACTTTCCACGACCTATAGTGAGGTAAGTTGCTTGTGTTTTAATAAGCGATCCCACCCTCCGGGCCCCTGCGGCGGACAAACCAAAGACCCCTTTTTTGCCATTGACTTTGACAGGGAAAATTTTCAAATCGCTCCCACTCACACAGTTTTGAAGCTAAACTCCCCAAACTCAGACCACATATTGGTGTCAACCCGAATAAAAATGTAAATTTAAGGGATCACACCAAAGTGGGCGGAGCTACCAACGGCCAATAAAAATGTTGCTATTTTCTATACGCTACTCCTCCCGCAGATTAAGTACAATTACCAAACTTTGCACACTTGTTTGGCACATACCTGAATTGGTTACTTGTGCTTGAATAATAGAACAGGTTCTGTAGACATCTATGTGGAATCAGCTGACGACGGTGTAAAAGGAGTGCGCTCTTTCACGCTACAGTAGGATCTTGGGCCTCTGCAAGGTTCTTTATACCTGGCTCTAGTATTGGCCTGTAAGGCTGAGTTCACACTTCAGCTATTTGGTCAGTTTTGGCCCAGTAACTGCCCAAATAAGTGACGTGTGCAGTGATTCTTAAAGCGACGCCTGTCACCTGCATGTTATACTGACTCACAGCATTGTTTCACTACCACAGCAGGCTCTCTATGCGTGTGACTGCAAGGCACAGTATTCTACACCACTATACAGTCTCTCTGCAGCCAGGAAATTGCTGATTTTTAAAGTGATTTGCCTCAAATAAATTTGGATAGAATCAAATATTTCCGGAAAATTCGTCGAACCGGCCGAATCGAATTTTTTTAGAAATTCGTTCATGTCTAGTTATGACAGCAAGGTTAGGGTACGACCACATGATGGAGCATCTCATTTCCTAAGAGAAGTCTATGTGAAGGTTTCTGTACCTGATTAACTCTACCTGATTGACCGCACGTAAAAGATGTCTGCTGCCTGTGGCTGCTGACTGCATGAGATATAAAGTTTAGTAGTCATTTAAGGTATATGTTTTACCACAGATGTTATTATTTGAAGTTAATCCAAAAGTTAATGAACCCGGAAAATTCACAACAATTCAAACAACAGTTGCAGACAAAAAATGCACTTTAAACGCATGGGGTCGGAGGCATGTATTTCCTAAATGCATCCTGACCGCACTGTGTAATCATACGCTTAGAATAATTCTGACTTTACTGACAGTCAGTAACACAATACATCCTCAACCTTGCACAAAGTATGGCTGCCAATGGTGTGAGGTCCCTGTGAACATTCTTCATAAAAGAGGTTTCCTAGGAAGAAAGAGTTTAAGAGGTGTACTGTGGACCCCAGTGCTGGAGATATGCCCTAGACACATCAGCATTACCAAATATGCTTTAGCCTTTCTCTCATTATTATCGCACTAGACATCTAGAGTTCAGATGTCACATTCTTGTCTTACCAGCCACTGCAGTTTCATAAGTGACACATTGTAAAGGTGTCCTCTATTCTAGGTAGATAGTTTTATTTGACATTTTCACATAAGAAATTCCCAAAGTCTTTATCCAGTTTTGGTCTAAGCTTTTTTTTTTTTTTTTGTCCCATTCTGCTAAACAGAACTACAGTATTGACATTTTTTGAAACATTTCATAAAATTTCAATATCTCCTCTAGTGATTTCAGCTCCAACCCATCCATCATCAGTACTGTGGATCATAGTGTGATATCTCCTGGTGCACTGTCAGCCCCAGCACACCCTTTGCTGCCTACTATTGTGGGCAGAAGAGACCAGCACAGGGTGCATTCAGTCTGTGCATCTATAATACAGATCCATGTAGATATAAAAGAGCCTGTATCCAGGGCCGGTGCAAGGATTTTTGCCGCCCTAGGCTAAAAGAAAAGTTTGCCGCCACCCCCCATTTGACATCACAATTCCCCACCCATATGATCTGCCATATTAACTAACGCCAGTGCTGCAGTGCAGCCGTGTTTACATTAAAAAGCCTGCAGGGACAGGCTATGGACACCAGAGCCACTGCATTAAGCTGCAGAGGTTCTGGGGACTATAGTGTCCCTTTAATGTGAGGTAAATTGGAGACTAGCGCCACGAATATTATACTAGATTGCCTCCTTACACCCAGATGAGGATGATGATGGGCTCTGGCTGCAGTCCGGCTCCACTGGTCTTGTGTAGAACAGGCTCTCTGGAGGCTGACTGTAACTGTGGTCACAAAAATCAATGTCCCGGGAGAACGGGAAGCAGCTCCATTTTTTGGGGCCCTTTACACAGCTCAAGGTCTGGGCCCCAGGGCCTGATGGTGGGTATGCCCATAAGGCCACCCATAAGTCCACCAACATGTTCCACCCATGAGTTTGTTCACAGTGGGTAAAGTGTGTAGGGGATGTGTTCTGTGTTGCCGTAGAGAATCTAATGTGTGTGCTTATGGAATGTAGTGTAGGGATAGCAGTGTGTGTAGGTGATGCAGTGTGTGTGTGTGTGGTGGATGCAGTGTGTGTGTATAGGGATAGCAGTGTGTATAGGGATAGCAGTATGTGTGTGTGTAGTGGATGCAGTATGTGTGTGTAGTGGATGCAGTGTATGTGTATAGGGATAGCAGTGTGTGTAGGTGATGCAGTATGTGTGTGTGTAGGTGATGCAGTGTGTGTGTGTAGTGGATGCAGTGTGTGTGTATAGGGATAGCAGTGTGTGTAGGTGATGCAGTATGTGTGTGTGTAGGTGATGCAGTGTGTGTGTGTAGTGGATGCAGTGTATGTGTATAGGGATAGCAGTGTGTGTAGGTGATGCAGTATGTGTGTGTGTAGGTGATGCAGTGTGTGTGTGTAGTGGATGCAGTGTATGTGTATAGGGATAGCAGTGTGTGTAGGTGATGCAGTATGTGTGTGTGTAGGTGATGCAGTGTGTGTGTGTAGTGGATGCAGTGTGTGTGTATAGGGATACCAGTGTGTGTAGGTGATGCAGTATGTGTGTGTGTGTGTGTGTAGTGGATGCAGTATGTGTGTATAGTGGATTGCAGTGTGTTTTCATGTAAAGGATAGAAAGCAGTGTGTGTTTGTGTATAAGGGATGTATTGTGTGTTTCTGAATTTGTGTACGGAATGTGTTGTGTAAAATCTGTTTTTGTATGTGTAAGGGCAGCAAGGTGTGTGTCTGTAAGGGGTGCATTGTGTGTAAGGGGTGCATTGTGTGTAAGGGGTGCATTGTGTGTGTAACGGATCGACAGGCACCCCGACTGGGTACCTCCGTTGAAAGATGCTCCTAGCGCTTCTTCAGGATTCCAAGCGCTCTAGCCGACACCACAACCACCAAATCGGAGAAGCATATGAATGCGGTAAACAGCCGAATAGGAAAAACCATACGAAGAGGTTTACACTCCTTGCAGTCAAACTGGAACAGCATTCACTAAATCCCCCCCCCCCCCCCAATAACGAGACGACACTTCGTTTTGAGGGTCAAGCAGGAACTTTTTATTGGATGGCAAAGCTTGGCCTTTTATGCAAGTCTTCCAGCCAGGGCTACTCCCCCGGGGACCTGATTGAGGACAGGCACACAAAATACAGCGACCAATCAACATACAGCCAGATATATCCCAACCCCACATGCATGGTCCATTGTGCTTGCTGATTAGGTCACAGGTAATGTCCATTGTGAATGCCAACTGTCACTGGGGCCATAGTCACAGGGTAAGAGGCTGACAAGCATGCCTCTCCAACTCCCTGTGACAAAGGTGCTTTTGTCGCAGTGTGTAAGGGGTGCATTGAGTGTGTGCAAGGGGTACATTGTGTATGTGTATAAGAGATGCATTGTGTGTGTGTAATAGATGTCACCCCCCCCCGTCACTCCCCCCCCCCTTGTTATTCTCTTTCTCACCCCCTCCCCTTTGTCATTCTCTTTCTTCATCCTCCCTTGTCATTCCCCACCCTGTCATTCTCTCTCCCCCGCCATTCTCTTTCTCCCCCCTTGTCATTCTCCCCCACTCCCTTGTCATTCTCTTTCTCCCCCCTGGCCATTCTCTTCCTCTCCCTTTGTCATTCTCTTCCCCCCACCCCTCCCTCCGCTACCTCTGGTGTAGAGTGACCGAGCTCTGTATGGTCCCACGGGTACAAGAGCTTTAGTTTCCTGTACCTGGGCAGACTGACAGGAAGTGCACACTGTGTGTGCACTTCCTGTCAGGGTACAGGAGACAGATGCTCCCTGTACCCGCTGGGCGCTTCCCTACTGTCAGCCCCTCTCTTCATGCTGCGCCCGAGCGGTGCGCCCTCATGGACGCGGCAGCCCGGGCAGTACTGCAGCCGCCTAAAGCTCTATATAAAGTGCTCGGATGGCTGCAGCATAAGGGGGGGCTGCCTAGTCCGCCTATAGGATGCGCCAGCCCTGCCTGTATCATCAAAGCAAAAGCAACTCACTATCACACAATCTACATGGATAGGTCCAACTATTAAAGGCAACCTGTCAGCACTACAGCTGGCATACACAGTTCAAAGAAGAGCAGGAAACAGAAAGGAGCCAGATGAGAAGTCAGTGGTGAGCTGCCCCTACCCCGAAGCTCCTGACGGGTTCCCCTTCTTCACTCACTTTCTGCTTAATAATAATTATAGTGGATGTATATCCCCCTAGTACAAAACAAAATGGGGAGGACATTGTATAGGTATGGTACAGGACACTATGCACACAGCATCCGCTTCTTCACTTCTCCAAATACTCCAACAGACCTGAAGGACAGCAAAGCTCAAGCATCCACCACATTGCCTATCTATCTATCTATCTATCTATCTATCTATCTATCTATCTATCTCATATCTACCATGTATTTCAAATCTTATGTCTATCTTTGTCACATAACTATCAAGTATCTATAACTTTACATTTCTTTCTTTCCTTCTTTCTTTCTTATTATCTATCTATGTATCTAATTATCTCATATCTATACCTCTCATAACCATCTAGTATCTTTTATCTATTGATCTAACAACCTCATCACTCTCTTAACCGTCTAGCATCTAACCATCTATCTATCTTAAAGGAGTTGTCTCCACTGAGACAATGGGCGCATATGGCTAGGATATGCCCCCGTTGTCTGATAGGTGAAGGTCCCACCCCTTCAATATCGAGAACGGAGCCCCGAAAGTGGTGGAGTGCGCACTGCGCAGGCGCCCTCTATTCATTTCTATGGAGCTGCCAAAAATAGTTGAGCACTGGCTCAGCTATTTCTGTCGGACCCATAGAAGTGAATGGCTGGCCATGGGCAGTGCGCTTTCCGTTCACTTCTATAGGGAGAGCGCTTGGTGGTGTCCAGACTCAGGGTCCTCCAGCCACCACTTTGTGGGGCTCCGTTTAGCGATATAAAGCCATTGTCTGCGACCCTTAAAATCCAATATTTATCTCTCTCACATAACCAGCTGGTATCAATTATCTATAAATCTGTCTTTTATTTAGTATTATCTATTTATCTGTCTAATTATATCATATCTGCCTCACTCTTAACCATCTATCTATCTATCTATCTATCTATCTATCTATCTCTGTCTTCCTGTCTATCTATCTATCTATCTATCTATCTATCTATCTCTGTCTTCCTGTCTATCTATCTATCTATCTATCTATCTATCTATCTATCTATCTATCTATCTAACTATCTCTGTCTTCCTGTCTATCTATCTATCTATCTATCTATCTATCTATCTATCTCTGTCTTCCTGTCTATCTATCTATCTATGTAGTCCAGGGATAAGTAGGCTTCGGCACTGCAGCTGTGGGTGAAACTACGACTCCCAGCATGCACACTTGCTTGGCTGTTCTCAAACCTCTCTTAGAAGTGAATGGAGCATGCTGGGAGTTGTAGTTTTACAACAACTGGAGTGCCATAGGTTGCTGACCCCTGATGTAGTCTATATATTCTCTCTGGTATATATCTATTTATCTATCTATCTATCTATCTATCTATCTTTCTCTCTCTCTCTCTCTATCTCTCTCTCTCTCTCTCATATCTACAGTATCTATCTATCTATCTACTATCTATCTATCTCCTGTCTATCTATCTATCTATCTATCTATCTATCTATCTACTCTCTCTCTCTCTCTATCTCTCTCTCTCTCTATCTCTCTCTCTCTCATATCTACAGTATCTATCTATCTATCTATCTATCTATGTATCTATCTATCTCCTGTCTATCTATCTATTTATCTATCTTTCTATCTCCTTTCTATCTATCTATCTCTCTCTCTATCTATCTATCTATCTATCTATCTATTTCCTATCTATCTATCTATCTATCTATCTATCTATCTATCTATCTATCTATTTCCTATCTATCTATCTATCTATTTCCTATCTATCTATCTATCTATCTATCTATTTCCTATCTATCTATCTATCTATTTCCTATTTCCTATCTATCTATCTATCTATCTATCTATCTATCTATCTATTTCCTATCTATCTATCTATCTATTTCCTATCTATCTATCTATCTATCTATCCATCTCCTATCTATCTATCTATCTATCTATCTATCTATCTATCTATCATCTCTCTCTATCTCCATCCCCATACATACAGTATGCGGCATGCAGGCACATGTGCTCCCTCACTCCTCTGACCTAATCCTGCAGGTAGGCTGTAGGAGAGCAGAGGTGTCTATGCCGTGTACAGCTGTATACGGATGCTGGTGGTGATGATGATGAGGATGCGCCTGGTGCTTCCTCTGCTCCTCTATGTTAGGTTCCCCAGTATCTAGGCCGGCTCTCCAGCTTCCACATATCAGAGCAGAAGTAATTGGTTTGTTTTTTTTTTTTTCTGCCCCCTCCCATAATCAGAGAAATCGTGATCAGGTACAGTCTGTGTCTCCTCTCCCACCACCACTGCAGCTTCCCTGGGAATGGCTGCACCGTGCTACGGGAAGGAGAGCCGCTGACAGGTCCCCGAGCAGCCGCGATCCAGCAACAGCACGTCCCATCCTCCGGCCATGCTCACCCATCTCCCCCGACCCCGGAGCTGAGCCTGCACCCCTCGGGGGACACCGCCACCCTCTCATCAGCCTGCATGGACTGAGCGCAAGGCACAACTTTTAACCCCTTGGAGACTTGGACACCCCCCCCCCCCCCCGTTTTTTTTTCCCCTCAATCTTTTCCAGCCCGTGTGGAGGCTGCCTGCACTGCGCATGCGCCGCTCTATTAGGAATTATCGCCTGGCTTCAGACTTTTGTTGCATTCGTTGAATCTTCGCTCATTAAGCTGCGTTTTATTAATTTTTTTTTTCTATCAACTTAGTAATGTGGACGCTGCAAAGCAGAGGAGGATATTTTGGGATTGTATCGTTTCCTTTGCTTATAGCCATGGTGTGCTGTGCTCAGAGGTGAGATGTGCTGCAGAGACGTGTGCATATCATTCATTGGGATCACATACATGTATACGTTAGATTTGGGATGATGGGGGTGGTGGTGGTGGTTATGGCTGATACATGTAGTTTAGGTGCTGACTCCACTATCTATACTTCTTCTTCTCCTCCTTAGTGTTAATGAGCCCAGCAACATGTCATATGTGAAAGAGACAGTGGACAGATTGCTGAAAGGATATGACATCCGACTGAGGCCAGACTTTGGAGGTAATGACCACCAAGCCATGATCCCCTTGTCATGTCCTAGCCATCCATGTATGATCATCTATCAAATCATAATCATCATCAGAGCTGAGGGTGAAATGTCCTAGAAAAAAAAAGATGGATCCTGAATTATTCTTCTGCATATTGCTCCTGTGATGACTCGCCTGCCTCCTGCTTTTTTTCTCTCTCTCCCCAGGCCCTCCTGTTGATGTGGGGATGAGAATCGCTGTAGCCAGCATAGATATGGTCTCTGAAGTCAACATGGTGAGTACCATCAGAGAAAGTGCCCAGAGAGGAGATGGAGAAGGAGCCTGGTGCTTGGCTCCTGCAACTTTGTGTCAACTTGGTCTCCTCTCCAGAGGCTTTGATGACTTCACTTAGCTGCCTGTGTTGTGACTAATTGCACTGGTTGATAGTCCCTGCTAATTAGATCTCTGTATATTAATTCTGATGTCTGAAATGTCTCCATCTGTGGAGGAGAAGTGGGGCTGCTCTGCTCCTTTCAGCACCATGGACAGCACTAGGCTTTCTCAGCTAGCCTGCTTTTAGACATAGTCTAAGAATTAGAATTGGAGATGTTGCTCTGTGTGTCTATTTGGTCAATTATTGCGTGGTGAGATAGTGGAGTTGTGGTCCTGCTGGGCTTACTACAACACGTGACATCACTGTGCCTCAGACTGTTACAATGGGATAGGAGATGCTATACTTACTTACGTATGTCACTCACTAATATAGCACTGACATATTCCGCAGCGCTTTACAGGCGTTGGGGCTCATTTATGAATTATGGTATGCCTGTCGCTGATAACAGTTTTTTGCAACTTTTTGCGACATTTTGGTCTGTTCCAATTTCTAGATGAAAACTCTAGATGAGACTGGAATTATAGCACATGTATGCCTCATGCACAAGACCGTTCCGTTTTTTGAGATCGGCAAAACACGGAAGCCGTCTGTGTGCCTTCTGTAATTTGCAGAATGGACCGTGCGGCCCATTATAGAGATGCCTATTCTTGTCCACAAAACGGACAAGAATAGGACATGTTATATGTTTTTTTGCGGGGCTACGGAATGGAGCAACGGATGCGGACAGCACACGGAGTCCCGTCTGCATCTTTTGCGGTCCCATTGAAGTGAATGGGTCCACACCCGAGCAGCAAAAACTGGGCCTCGGATGCAGACCTGGACAATGGTCGTGTGCATGAGCCCTTACTCTGTGCGACTTTTCCAAATATCAGAAAAATGTTGCATCTCATGTCAGGTAAACCCCTGGTCTACTTTTATACCTTTTGGTGTAAACCACATTACACTCACGCCACATGTATTATTAAGGTGCACCAGTTTATAAATTTGGTGCAGGCACACAAAGGAAAGCCAGACTTAAAACTGACATAAAAATAACCCTAAATGAGTCCCATTATCTTCGCTTGCTGTCCCCAGGGGAGCTCACAATCTAAGTTCCCTATCAGTATATCTTTGGAGCGAAACCGGAGTACCCCCATGAAAACACAGGGAGAACCTATAAACTCCATGCAGAGTGGTCGGATTTGAACCCAGCGCTGCAAGGCACCACTGCTAACCACTGAGCCACCGTGCTATGTCTAGTGCTATTATGAATGTACTGGTATTATTACTACTAAATAGCATTACAAAACAGTTTTTGTAATGCATCTACTTTATGTTTCAAATGATTGGTTTTCTTGTCCAGAGCTTGTAAAAGTTTTAGTAAGTTCTAGAGTTGTAGTTAGTTCTAGATTTTTTGTGAGGTCTAGAGTTTTAGTGAGTTCTAGAGTTTTAGTGAGTTTTAGGGTTGTAGTTAGTTCTAGGGTTGTAGTTAGTTCTAGAGTTGTAGTTAGTTCTAGGTTTGTAGTTAGTTCTAGGTTTGTAGTTCGTTCTACAGTTGTAATGAGTTCTACAGTTGTAGTTAGTTCTAGGTTTGTAGTTCGTTCTAGAGTTGTAGTGAGTTCTACAGTTGTAGTTAGTTCTAGAGTTGTAGTGAGTTCTACAGTTGTAGTTAGTTCTAGGGTTGTAGTGAGTTCTAGAGTTGTAGTGAGTTCTGGAGTCTTAGTAAGTTCTATAGGGTAGATTCATCAAAACTGGTTTAAAGGAAAAGTTTTTCAGTTGCCCATAGCAACCAATCAGACTTTGCCCTACATTTTTCAGAGCTCCTTAGGAAAATCAAAGATGGAGTCTGATTGGTTGCTATGGACAACTAAAAACTTTTCCTTTACACCAGTTTTGATAAATCTCCGCCTGTGTTCCAGAGCAGAGCTTCGCAGTCTGCAGTCTTTACTAGCTCACAGGCCACTCATATTGGACAGGCGGTTTTAAGACTGCCTATTAAAAGGTTGAAGAGATAGTTGATGTATGACATATAAAATACATGACCCCTGTCTCTTACCTTAGAATTCACTGCCAGTGATATGATTTTGAATCTACTATTATGGTGTCTCTGGTGCCACTAGGGCCCAATAGTATTTATACTACCCACCAGCTCCATGTACTGGACTTTACTGGATAGGGAACACTGCTTTAAAGGATAGCTTGTATGATGTCAACACTTGATCCATCTCTACAATATGTCTTCTTCAGAAGAAAAAAAAATCACTATTTTACTTTATGATTATTTTTAAAGCAACCCTCTGATTCAAGAAAAAAAATTACATGAACAAGGGATCAAACAGACCACTTACCTGGTGTCTCCTTTTCAGCTGGAGATCCACCAATTCTATCCTCTTCTGTGATCCAAGATGGTCACACACAGGGGCGGCTTGGCAATAGACCTTACAGGGGAAATTTTGCAGTGGGCCATTTCCAGGGGCCTCCTGAGCCCTCCTCACGGCTTGCCAGCGGAAGTTTTTGAGTATTTTGTGCTGCTGACAGTATTTTGTGATGGACTGTGGTATTTGGCTCTGTTGGGGTGGTATAATGTACCACAATATGGTATTGCTGGCCTTGCCTTCCATAAATTTAGACCCAACTTCAAAACGGAGCCACTTTAAGTACTTTTTCCAGGGCCACTTTAAGTTCCCAGTCCTCCCCTGCTCGCACTGCTTCTCAGACTACCTGATGCATACTGTGTGTTTAGTAGTCCGAGACACTTCCTGCTGCCCTCGGTTTGGCCAGCATGGCACAGGTGAGCAGTGCCGGCCAATCTAAGAGCAGAAAGGATCAGGTGCACAGTGTTCATCAGGAAGTCTGAGAAGACATGCGGCCTACTTGGATGACAGAAGAGGAGCCCGGGAATCGGCAGATGAAAAGGAGGTCACTGGGTAAGTGTTCTGTTTGGTCCCCAGTTAATGTGAATTAAGGGTTCCTTTAAATGCAGTATATAACTAAAGGTACTGTACAGAAGACTCTTGAATACGAGGACCCACTGTTTTGATGATCCAATATACGAAATACTATGTTATACATTATTAGTATGCTTTTATTTTATAGTAATTCTGTAGTATCTTTACTTTTTCACCTCTGTTCTTTTCTGACTCTTTAAGTATTTTATTTTTAATTTTCTTGCTTAAATTCTGCCCGGTTTCGGATGAATTCTACTTGTATAAAAGTAAATACAATAAATCACTAGTGGTGTCAGAATATAATAATCTTCTTAAGGGTAGCTTTCACCAGCAGCATTGAGTGTCATTATGATCTATCCTGTGCAATAAAGGGGTTCTCCAGGTATTTCACCTAATCTTTAGTTGTTACTAACCTGTGGAAGAAAGATTTTTTAGATACAGTAAGTACTATCTGTCCCAGGTTTTGCAGATGCCACCATCCCCGCTGCCCTTGCACAGGGTGCGGGTTCTTCCTCCAGATGAGGCTGCTTCTTTTCCTGTTCAACTGCATTGGAGTAAATGCAAGTGAACAGGAAAAGAATCTGCCACATCTGGTCGGGGCCCAGGTGGAAGAGCCTGCACCCTGTGCAAGAGCAGGGGAACCAGGAACAGATAAGTACTATCTAAAATACCTTTCTTCCACAGGTTAGTAACAAATACAAATTAGGTGAAAAGCCTGGAGAACCCCTTTAATATGTAAATGAAGGAAGGGTAATATATATTACCTCTATAATCTATGTTATATGGCACAGTTGTATTTATACGGAGGGCAGATCGTAATAAATCGACAAGGTTAGACAGGTACATCAAGAGTGCCAGAGAATCCTGTGGTGGGAGCAGGCTCCGACTCAAAAGATCCAGCAGAAGACAACCTTATTATAAGCTGGTTTGGGGCCTATCACTTACAACCAGGGAAATATCTTCTGGGTTGATTCACAAATATCTTAATACAGTTTAAAGTTCCTGTGTGTACAACGAAAGCAACATGATTTAGGGCATTCACATGTTCTATCTGTATAGTTTGATGGCAGATCATCAGAATTTTCTTTTTTTTTTGGGGGGTAGGCCCAAGGTTGAAATGTTACACTGTAAAATGTTTTATTCAGGACCGGTTCTCTGCTTTCCTTGTATGGAAAAGAACATGTTACAATGATGTATACAATTAGGACTGACCATTATATGGAATCATTGGATTTGCTTCTCGTTCTACTGTACTTGACCTGTGCTCTGAAAAAAAAAAAAGTACTCCAGCTGTAAAATAGAATAATGTATTCTTTAAGATGTATGGCTTTATCCCATAGGTCCCTTATTGTTGATATCTCATAGTAAAGCAGTGTCATGTGAGTAAAAGATATCGTCTGGTGAAGTCCTCATAAGGTACCATGTTCCTTAGTAGAAATAAAATTGACCAATGATTTTGATTAAAAAAAAATAGCACACGCATATGTTCCTGTAAAAACTTCTCTAATACTAATACATCTTAAAATAGTTAAGAGGATCTGCTACCAGGAAATTCACTGATAAACCAGGCACAATGCCTTGTAAGGATAGCTCAGCTAAATGCAATGATACCTTTCACTTAGCTTCATTTTTGAGAAAAAGTCCATATGCCGATGAGTGGTGCACCGAGGGTGGGCCCAAGCTACTTTGTGCATCCTTTCTCCTTCTGCTATCTCTGCCAACCCAACCCTCTCCTTCCTGATTGACATGACCAGGCTAGTTAACTATCCAGTAACCTTGCCATTTCAATCATGAAGGAGAGGGAGCTGCTAAAAAGGAAGCAAAAGGAGCAAGGGTGCACAGAGTGAATTGGGTGAACCTTCAGTGCACTTAATTGCTCATTTACATATGGATTACAATTAATTTTTCTCCAGAATGAAGAAATAGATCACTAAGTGAATCATTACATTCACCTGAGGTAGACCTACAAGGCATCATGTCTGGTTTAACAGTGACTTTCTCTGTAACAGTCCCTTTCACCAAAAATATAACAATGACCATGCAGACATCCTTTACCTTGAATCTTGGCTGCAGATATCCCAAGAAGAGTAGTGCCAGAATAAAAAAAATAAAAAAAAGGATTGTGTAATACTCCCAAATCCCAATCCTAGAGCCAACTTTAGGAAGGACACATCTATAGGCAAGCAACTCAGAAGTTATGATAGTTCCCTTTATAGCTATTGCCATCTGTTACCTTTAGGCCTCTTGCACACAAACCTTTTTCTTTTCCGTTTATGTTCCATTTTTTGCATTCCGTATACGGACTGTATATGGAACTATTCATTTCAATGGATCTGCAAAAAAACAGAAGGTACTCTGTATGCCTTCCGTTTCCGTTTTTCCATTCCGTTCAAGGATAGTACTGTTCTATTAGAGCCCAGCTGTTCTGTTCCACAAAAAACGGAATGCACACGGACGTCATCCCTATTTTTTGCGGATCCGTTTTTTGCAGACCAAAAAATACTGAAAAAGCCATACGATTGTGTGCAAGAGGCCTTAGAGACATTCCCAGCTCCTTTTCAGCTACAGTGGCCATTTTTGCGAGTGATAACAGGAAGAATATTGGTTGTCACTCTTGAATTAGCTTGTCAGGAACTAAAGGTCAACTCTCATTTTTTCTGCATATTCTAGAGAAAAAAATGTTTTACCATCAATTGATGAGAGACAAGTTCAAAAATAGCTGCCACCATCAGAAGCTCAAAATATCTTATAAAATACCATGAGGTATTCTGCATCAAGGAAATTATGTTGAACCATAAAGAACTGCAATAGGACACAAATGTGTTGTCCAATTTTTTTAGAATATGATCTTTTTTTTTTCCTTTAGTAAAAAAAAAATTTCCTTGCTCTTTTTCCTTCTTATTCTTTTTTTGTTCATGTGGCTTATTTAGTTAATCTTAATCAAGAAGGAGCAGCTTTTGTTCTGATGATTTAATCACTTTAAAGGGATTGTGCTAAGTTTTGAAGTTATACCCTATATCACAGGATAGGAATTAACAAACTGTTTAGTGGAGGCCCGACCACTTGGTCATGATCCCAAGAACGCATGGATTCCGTCCCTTCAAGTCATGTTTCCTGCCACTCTATTTATTCTTAATTGGACTACTGGAAATAGCCGTGCTCTCTATTTGCAACGGGCCACTGGCTATGCCTGGGGTATACCTTGCCCCTTAGGAAGTTTCTACGAAAATGTCCCTATTATAGAGCAAGTAATCGTGATCCCGGTTACAGTTAAGTAACAAGGATTTGGAGTCCCCTTTGTAAATAGTAATGTTGGTACCCAGTGTAGGATTGCCAGAGTGGTGTAGAGTGGCCTACAGTGTCTCTGCAGATGTTATATACACGTGTCACGGTGTTACTACATGGATATCTGTGGATCTCAGACGTAGTGTGGTTCGAAGCAGTGAAAAGGGGTTGATAACTTTGGTGGTGTAGAACAAAGTTGAGTCCCAGACTTGGTAGAACATTGAACAGTTGCTTTTACTTGGCATAAATGGTATTCTCCTGGAAAATGTCTTGATAAACTTGGAAATTAATTTTTCCTTTGATGATAGCAATCCGTCTAGGCCCTGATGCAGCATAGCAGCCCTAAACCATGATGTCCCCACCACCATACTTCACAGTTGGGATGAGGTTTTGATGTTGGTGTGCTGTGCCTCTTTTTCTCCACACATAGTGTTGTGTGTTTCTTCCAAACAACTCAACTTTGGTTTCACTGTCCACAGATTATTTTGTCAGTACTGCAGTAGAGCATCCAGGTGCTCTTGTGCAAACTGTAAACGTGCAGCAATGGTTTTTTTTGGACAGCATAGGCTTCCTCTGTGGTATCCTCCCATGAAATCCATTCTTGTGTTTTACGTATCTTAGATTCTCTAACAGGGATGTTAGCATATGCCAGAGACTTTTGTAAGTCTTTAGCTGACACTCCAGATTCTTCTTCACCTCATTGAGCAGTCTGTGCTGTACTCTTGCAGTCATTTTTACAGGATGGCCACTCCTAGGGAGAGTAGCAGCAGTGCTGAACTTTCTCCATTTATAGACAATTTGTCTTACCATGGACTGATGAACAGCAAAGCTTTTAAAGATACTTTTATAACCATTTCCAGCTTTATGCAAGTCAACAATTCTTAATTATAGGTCTTCTGAGATCTCTTTTGTGCAAGGCATCATTCATATCAGGCAATGCTTCTTGGGAAAAGCAAACCCAGAACTGGTGTGTGTTTTTTATAGGGCAGGGCAGCTGTAACCAACACCTCCAATCTCATCTCATTGATTGGACTCCAGTTGGCTGACACCTCACTCCAATTAGCTCTCGGAGATGTCATTAGTCTAGCGGTTTACGTATTTTTTCCACCTGCACTGTGAATGTTTACGTGGTGTGTTCAATAAAAACATGGTACCATTTAATTATTTGTGTGTTATTAGTTTAAGCAGACTGTGATTGTCTATTGTTGTGACTTAGATGAAGATCAGATCACATGTTATGACCAATTTGTGCAGAAATCCATATAATTCCAAAGGGTTCACATACTTTTTCTTGCAACTGTAACTCACAAATCCAAGGAAGCTCTTAACCTCTTGGACGGTCTTAGGAGGGGGCCAGCTTACAGCATGTCCCAGATATTTCACATGGGGTTTCAGCAAGTGACACTTCAAAGGTTTGACTTTCAAAACATGTTGAGCCAGAGTCTGGAATACATCTGCCAAATGCTGTAGATGCACTTTTTAGGTCTTGGAGTAGACGATCACATCATCCAAGTACAGCAATATGGATTCAAAGTTTTTGTCCCCAAGGCATCTTTCCATGAGTCTCTGAAATGTCCCAGGGGCATTACACAGCCCAAACAGCATGTAGTTGAACTCGAACAGGCCCATTGGGGTAGTGAAGGCTGTTTTCTCCTTATCTTAAAGGAATTCTGTCACCATGTTATAGCCTATATAGATGCGGACATGCATGGCTAGATCGCCGCTGGCATGTCCGCACTATACCTGTGCCATAGCGCTGCGCTTTTTTATTCAGTGTAAAAAAATATTTTATTGATATGTAAATCAGGGTGTCAATGTGCTCAAGGGGCGGTACGAACCTTTCTTGTGTCCAGCCACACCCTCCTGTGAAGGAGCCCATTTAGCCTCCGTTTTACCAATCTCCTCCTTGCTCACAGTTATATCGCGGTAAATCTCGCGATGCGCGAGATTGCGCATGCGCAGTTCCGACATTGTTCCTTCCCTGTGCTGGCACATCACGAGATTTACGGCGATATAACTGTGAGCAAGGAGGAGATTGGTAATACGGAGGCGGTGCTGGGCTCCTTCACAGGGGGGCATGGCTGGGCACAAGAAAGGTGCTTACCGCCCCTTGGGCACATTAACACCCTGATTTACATATCAATAAAAAATGTTTTACACTGAATAAAAAAGCGCAGCGCTATGGCACAGGTATAAGGTGGACATGCTAGCGGCGGTCTAGCCGTGCATGTCCGTATCTATATAGGTTATAATCCTGTTAAGGCGCCATGGGGACTTGCCAATAGCCACTGGTTAGATCCTGGGTTGAGAAATAAGCAGCAGATCCCAGGGCTAATAGAGACTCTTCAATTCGTGGCGGGGGTACACGTCCTTATGCGTAATGTTAATTTTGCGATAATCCACGCAGAAAAGGATGGTTCCATTCTTCTTCTTTACCAGGACCAAAGGAGCAGCCCAGGGGGCTGACTATCCTGGATGACATTAGCTGTTTTCATGTCCTGAACCATCTTCTTCACCTGCTGGTATAGGGCAGGAGGCACTGGCTTATATCTTTGTTTGATTGGAGGGTGAGTGCCAGTGGGAATAGTGTGTTTTATTAAGCTCGTTTGACCATAGTCCAAAGAATGTTTACTGAAGACTTGGTGGTGCTCCTTGGCTAAGTCCAACACACCTTCGAGTTGTTCTGCAGAGATGGTGACATCTCCAATGTGAAGTTCGGCCCACCAAGGTTGTTCAGACGGATCTTTGGCTGCATCCGCTGTTTGAAGCAATTGCTGTGCAGCAGCAGTAGGGGAATCCAGGACGTCTTATAGACGGACATGATGTAGACTCGCTACTGGATGATATTTCTTTAGTTCCACAGTTTCCACAGTTTCCACAGTTGATGCTAATTTCGATCACGGGGCGGCCTCCCACATATCTAGGCATTAAGTCTGGATCTACTATTATTCCTCCTGTGGGGTGGTCCTTGGCCTCAGGGGATATTCATTTAACTGCCAGCAATTATCTTCAGTGTGTCCATACTTCTGACAATACCTTTTTGGTGTGTCGGTGCTGGGGGCTGGACAACCTACCGATTGGCCGACATCAATCCTCTTATGGATCGGGTGGAGGACAGTCTTCGGGTGTAGCGGTTCCTTCTTTGGGCCTGGGCCACTGTTCCAGTCACTCTAGCTGCTTCCTCATCCTCTCCACATTCTCAGATAGAAGGACAACTTGGGCAGTCATGGCTGCCACAGCATCTGGGCCAGGTGTCTGGGCCCCACACTCCGCTATCTGGCCGTGGGCAGCGGATAGCAGGACGGACCAGGCCTTCCTATCTTCAAAAGGTTCAGAGTGGGGATTTTCTCCCAGGATGCCAATAGCCAGCTCCTTTAAATCTAGGAACGTGATATCCGGTTGCTGAAACGACAGCATCTTCAGCTGGCATTTGAGAGGTTCGTCAAGGACACCTTCGATAAACTGCTCCCGAAGGGTCTGATCTTATCCCTCAACTTCATGGGGATCTAGGTTGATAACTGCCCGCAAAGCTTCTTCAGGGATAGAGCAAAGTCTCTTAATGACTCCGTGGACTGCTGTCATTTCCCAAAGAAATGCATCTTCAGTTCAGAGGCGGTCCTAGTGTCAAAGGTGTTGCTGAGTAGGTCTAGGATCTGATCAACTGTTTTTCGCCCTAGCTGGGGCCAGGACTTGACCTCCCGGAGCGCAGCTCCCTGTAACTGGCCAATCAGGATTTCCACTTTCTGGTCCTGAGATACTTGATATAGCTTAAATGTAGCCAGCATTTTATCACAAAATTCCCTGAGTGAATGGGATTCTCCTGCGTAACGTGGGAGCCAGCGTGCTCCAAAGTAATATGGCATAGTAAGAGGCATGATGCATGCGACTGCAGCTGCTGCTGATTGATCACTGTGGTCCAAGTGGGTGCTATCTTCACTATCAGACATGGCTTTTGATGTTTTCTACCAGACTAGAGGGGTAGACGTAGGCTAGATTGCAATTTTTTGTGTGCGTTGCTATGGGCAACAGCAGCTGAATTGGTGCGTGGCTCCTTTAAGAGTTGTTGCGATTGCACACTTTTGGGGAGTATAATACTCTGGCAGGCAGATAACCCAAACTGTTCCAAACAGTCTTTACTAACGCTACTTTTCCCATTAGTACTTACTCCGATCTCTGGACGAAGTTTCTTGGGATCTGGTGAAGAGAGAACTGCACTAGCCCGTTTCTAAGATGGCCGCCGCTTCACTTCCTGTAGGGGCACTGTCGATTTCCTTTGTCTTCCCTGGTGTTGGCGTGAGCTGATGACGAAAGAGGGGCTTTGGGGGAGGAGCTGCCATTTCCCTTCTTTCTACTGTGAAGTTGCTCCCTGTAGGCAGGGCTGGATTTTCCAGCTGCGGAGGGGGTGTTTCTGGTCTTTGCCGCTTCTAAACTTGAGAAGAAGCGGTGTCATCAAGGTTAAATATGGCTGATTTATCGGCGCGCGCAGATTCGCGCCTGTTGCTCTGCGGTAAATTCAGTAAAGTCACTTCTCAAAGGTTTTCTGTTTATTATCTAGGCTTTACAATGGGATGGCTCACAATTTTGAGTTATCTGAATCTTGTTCATGACTTTATTTGATGCAACAGGCCCACTGGCTGTGCCTGGGGTATCCCTTGCCCCTTCTACGAAATATGTCCCTCTTATAGAGCAAGTAATCGTGACGCCAGTTGCAGTTAAGCAATGAGGACTTGGAGTCCCCTTTGTAGATGGTAATGTTGGTACCCAGGATAGGATTGCCAGAGTGGTGTACAGTGGCCTACAGTGTCTCTGCAGATGTTTTATACACGTGTCACGGTGTTCCTACCTGGATATATGTGGATCCCAGACATAGTGTGGTCCGACTTGGTATAACGTTGAACAGTTGCTTTTACTTGGCATAAATGGTAATCTATAAAGTTTCCAAATGTTATCTTGGTTACCAGCAGGTTTAGGCATGAAGTGGCAGGCAAATCCTTTCTCTGCAAGACACTTCTCCCTGCTGAATCTGTAGTGTACTCTGTCAGCTCTGCTATGTCAGCTGTATTAAAGTAATATAAAATATATAATATAAAAGTAATGCTTTCTTTTCTGCTTAATGCTGTTGTTCTAAGTCTGTCTCTCACTGTGATCCTAGGAACTTCTTGTCCTGACTGACTTTGAGGGAGAGCTCAGTCCCACCGGGACGAGTGTCTGCTTTTTCCCTACAGCATGGAGTACTAGCACTAACTAGTTCGAACTAGATCATACTTTCTCCTTGGAGGAATAAAATTAGAAAAAAAGGAGCACGAGTGGGGGAAATTAAAATAAGGGTGAGATGAGAATATAAGGAGTGGACCAGGGCATTGGAGATACCCAGGGAAAGAGAAAAAAGGAACGAAAGAGGAGGAGAGAAGGGTGCCAGGGGAAACCCAAGTGAAAAACCGTGGGGAGGGAAAAAAGAACCAAATAGTAGGGCTGCTGACACTGCTATAGAACCTAAGTTCAAAACGCCCCTACCGGCGGACTGTAGCAAATCGTAAGGTGAAAGGAAAAAAGAAAGACTGTGGAGCGCCAAGTAAGAAAAAATATATGTGAAAGGTCTTAACACGTATTGATTAGTTATAAAAGCCCTTCCTCAGCGTTAGAGAGAGGAATTATTTAGGAGGAAAGAGTGACCATATCCCAGTCCGATATTAGAGCTGGGATGGAAAATGTTATAGGAATATTAGAATAAAATGTCAAAAGACATGCAACATATAAAAAAATATACTTTGTGCTGGATGTGCTGGATTGCACATATGTGGTTTTACTCACTTCACCAGGGGGGGTGGCTGGCCCAAGATAAACCCAAGACACTCGAGGCCAATGCCCCCCTTGCCGAGGTCGCCTCTAGTGTTTTGGATCCCTTTGTAGTCCTAGTGATAGATGACCTGGAGGACTCCAAAAATTCCAAGGTATCCATTATTTCAATCAGCTTGATTTGTTTCGGAGTACAATGGGACCCCTTCATCTGGAGATAAACAGGCAGAATGAACATTACACTAGTGGGAAAATAAAATTGATTAAAAAGTAAACAATATAGAGCATAAAAGAAAAATTAAATAAAAAAACAGGAGATGAGGATGAAAAATTAAAGATAAATGAATATATTTAAAAAATAAATAAAGAAGGGAATTCCTCTCTTCTCTCATATAAAAGTCATCATATTACAATCACAGACTAATCTAAAACCTTATATCCATAAAAACTCACACATTATAAAGGTATACAGGTATAATAAATATTAAAAGTACAGGTTACAGGTGGACCTTTTGATATACGAAGATAAAATTAGGACCAGTCCTGTTGACCCATATTGAGTTCCAGGGTTCAAGGTAAGACTATATCTTATTTGTATATAAAAAAAATATATAAATAGGGTGGTTCACCCCTGGTGACCAACGGTAGGTGCTGAAATTCACAAAGAATCACCCGATTACAAAGAAAAGAGAATATGTATAAGTGTGAACAAGCACTCAAAAACACAAGCACTCAAAAACACAAGGACTCATGCGTAGCATAGCCCCTTGTGTTTTTGAGTGCTTGTTCACACTTATACATATATCTCATTTGACTTCTAGTATATATTATGTCGCCCTTGTGCTCTATTGCCCCCAACGGGTTCTTCTTTACCTAGGTTATATTGTTAAAGGGGTTTTCCCACGACACCTTTTTTTTTCCTTACCTGCTGCCAGCACGCTGTTCACTTCCTGGATTCTGGCTGGGGACGGGTTTTATCTTGATTGAAGTGTCTTCTCACGGCCGCACACTGCACATACTAGATAAAGGGGAAGGGGGGGGGGGGGGAGAAGGAATTCTCTTGTTTGAAGAGTTCCTGTCACATTATCATATGTTTTCTGACCGATTCCTAATTTTACTGTATCAGGGTTTAGGTCTAGTCAGGCTGGAATTAGTAATGTACTCCAGGATCTCATATGCTTTCTGATGGATCTTTCTTTCTAGTTATACTGTATTGAGGTTTGGCTCTAGTCAGGCTAAAATTAGTAGTGGCTGTACTCCAGGGTTTCATTCAGACCGAAGAGGGAGAGCGCGTTAAACCTATAGATCCAGTACATTTCTCGTCTGCAAAGCTGGGAATAGGATTGTGGGACCATGTCTATAGTTGTTCATTTCAGGCCCAAAAAATTCCCAGCATGAGCTTCGGAGAAATGTTTGGAGACCCCATGTTTTAGATATTGTCGTTGAATGTTAGAACGATGATTGTTAAGTCTCTCACATAGCGTCTGTGTGGTTCTCCCAATGTACTGCAAACGGCAGGGGCACTCGAGCATATATACAACATATCAAGAATTGCAGTCAATGTGGTGTTTAAGGGATATGGTCTCACCCGTATTGGATGCAGTGACCATATTCATGTGGTCCGATATACTATGGCAGCATAGGCACCATTTGGACCCACATTCAAAGGATCCTGTTGGTAGATCTATGGTGCTGTCCCTATTGGAGCCCTGTTTCTGGATGGTTAATTTAGGGCAAGATGGTGCCAATATGTTTATTAGAGTATGTGCTCATCTAAAGGTAATGCCGGGTTTGGTCGGGAGCAACTTTCCAATGATTGGGTCTTAGTGGTGAATAGACCAGTGCTTCTGAAGTATAATTTTTATAGCATTGTGAAGGGAATTATACCTCATAAAGAAATTCAACTGTACATTTTGAGGTTCAGTTTTGGGGTTAGAAGTGCGGGGTTTTAGACAATAGCCCTAACTCTCTTTAATAATTCGAGACCTAGAGTCCTGTACAAGATTTTCCGGGTACTCTTTGTCGCAAAATCTCTTTTGCAGTATGTCCAATTGGTCTGCCAGGATTTTGTTATCCGAACAATTCCTAGGGACCCGTCTCATCTGTCCTTAGGGAATGTTCTTTTTCCATTTATGGAAATGGCAGCTGCTGAATTAAAGGTAGCTGTTTGCATCCACTTCTTTAAAATGCGTGCTGGTCGTGATGTAACCCTTGGCACTTTGAAGATGTAAATCTTGAAACACTATCGAATTGGGCCTGAAGTGGGCAGTGAATGATAAGTTCCAATCATTCTTATTTAGTTATCGAATAAAAGTGGACAGAGAGGAAGGTTCCCCCTTCCATATAAAAATGATATAATCTATAAACCATTTATAAAATATATTATCATGTTCAAGGAGGCCTTCTTGTTTTTCAAAGGCCCCCATGAACAGATTAGCATATGATGGGGCAAATTTTGTCCCCATTGCTGTTCTACACTTCTGAAGGTAGAACTCTCCCTCATAACAGAAATAATTGTGTGTTAATACGTATTCATTGGAATCCAGAATTAAGGTTTTTTGACTTGAAGGTAAATACATGTCTTCATCGAGAAAACCTTTTACTGCCCCTAGGCCTAGATGGTGTTGGATGTTTCTATACAAGACCGAGACATCCAATGTGACCCACAGGAGCCCCGGTTCCCAGTTTATTTCTTGTAGGAGTGTTATTAGATGGCTAGAATCTCTCAGATATGACGGTAAATGTTTGACATACCTCTGTAGGGTATGGTCTACATAGGCAGATAAATTAGATGCTAAAGAATCAATTCCTGAACTGATCGGGCGACCAGGTCGATTGATAAGGGTTTTATGAATCTTCGGCAGATAGTTAAAATACGGAATGGAAGTAAAAGCTATTTTCAAGAATTGTATTTCCCTTTTTGTGAGTATTTCTTCTGCGAGACCCCTATCCAGAAGGGTAGTTAGAGTTTTTTTTAAAGCCTCTGATGGGTCACTCTGAAGTTTTGTGTAGTAGTCCTCATCCGACAGGATTCTCATTGCTTCAGTAGTATAAGCACTGGAGTCAAGTATAACTATCCCACCACCCTTATCAGCATTTTTAATTACTGTTTACCTATTCCATTTTAAAGAGGAAATAGCTTTCTCCTGTGTCCTGGTCAAGTTCCGTAATGATCTACCCCCCATGTGGTCTGCACTAGTGTTGAGCACGAATATTTGAATTGCGAATTTTTATTGCGAATATTGGCACTTCGACAATTTGCGAATATTTAGGATATAGTGATATATATTTGTAAAAACTAATATTCATATTTTTTTTTTTTCATCTGAACCCATTACCTAGTATACCTACTTGCTTCTTGCTTGTGGGCCAATGTCAGAAGGCTGCAATAGTCTGTAGTGAATTAGAATATTCTTCATTATTTAATTTATTTTCTCTTATACAAAAAATCGGCACTGTAATATTTGCAGAATGCGAATATTTTAAAACATGAATATTCTATAGTGCTATATATTCATTTTTTAGAATATTTGTAATTTCTTTCCATCTGAAGTCATGATTAAGTTGCTTAAGTTGCTTTTGGGCCAATGACTGTTCACATTAAATTGGAAAAAATGACGAATATTCTAAAAAACAAATATACAGCACTATATTGTATAGTGCTATATATTCATGTTTTAGAATATTGACATTACTCGAATATTACATTGCCGATTTTTCACAATCAATAGAATAATCTCGAATACGAATATTCGCGAACATATGATGAATATTACAAAGAAAAAAAAGTGGGGGGTTCAGTCAGCACAACCCTATATGCAGGTGCACACTGTTATGGCAAAATACACATACAAACGCAAAAACAAAAATGCAATGGCACTCTGCAATCTCCATGCAGTCGTGCACACCTGACTAGTTAGTCTGCCCTGGAGGCTGGTTTTAAAGTCAGTATAAAACTGAGTCTGCTTTTATAGCGCCTACCAGTAGCCATTTGGCTCCAGGAGAAGTATATAGTGGGCTCAGCATCCATGTTGGTACTTGCATCCCTGGATCTGATTGAAGCTGTTATGGCACCAGACGGGGTTACAAGCAGAGTGTACCTGGCATGCATGCTGCACCTGCGCTCCCTGGATTTGTGTGGCTGTCATGGCCCATAACAGGTAGGAACTAGTGTTAGGGACCACTCATAGAGGCAACCTTGACGTGGTGAGTGGCTTATTACACTTTGGCCAAAATGTACACTCATGCCTCATTCAACATCCAGCATGGAGGCAGGGCAGAGTGCTGGTTGCAGAGCGCCATTGCATTTTTTTTTGTATATGACAAATATTCTAATGAATATTCGCGAAATATTGCGAATTCGAATATTGCCCCTGCCGATCATCACTAGTCTGTGCTGACCAAACTTTTTAAATCAGTGAGGACCATATTATAAAATGTTTCTAAGTGTTGTCCCCGATGTTCTATCAGGTAGAATGTGGACCATGGTTTAAACTGGGATGGAAAGGGGCAGTCAAAGAGATCTTCCATTAAAATATCTAATTTGTCCTCCTCTATTTCACCGCTTCGTAAATTAATGGTAGTTTGGCTTGTGGAATTGGGGGCGAGGTCTTTTAATGCAAAGTGTCGTTTCAATGTTAATTTTCGCAAATACTGATTTAGATCGACAAACAGCTTGAACATGTCAGGCCCTTTTGAGGGGCAAAAAGATAGTCCTTTAGAGAGGACTTCCACCTCAGGAGCACTGAGGTGGTAGCTTGAAAGGTTTAATATCCCTTTCTCCTTTTGATCTTTAGTGGGTTATGGTCCTTGTTTATATGTTCGGGTCGCAATTTTTTGTTTTCTGGACCTACATCTCTTCCCTCCTCTGCATCCTCTTCGCCAGATATTGTTATTTAGTGCCTGTGCGAGAGGGGTTGCATTGGACTGAAGAATTGAGTTATTTTTAAATTCCGCTGTGAGTGTATGTTCTGAAAAGGATTAGGTTGGACCACTGAAGAATTTGTCAAACAGGGAGATAATAATTGAATATTCAAAAAAACGGGCTTTGGCCCGGTTTGATTGCACGCAGAAGGAGATAAATGGTTGAGGGAGGCTTGATCTGCCAGATTGACTGGTAGGGCCAAAAAGGGCTCTGGACTAGATGGATCATCACTATACACGGATATATTGTCTCCCAGGTCAAAAAGAGTGGAAGGTTGAACTTCTTGATGACATGATGGTCCCTCGTGTATGTTGTTGTCATCTCGTGTTATGCTCGATATAGGCTGTGTGGTTCCTATGGAAGATATTATTGGGGGTTCATTGTAAATTATTCTAGAGATATGTAGTGACTTCAAATCCGCATAGAATCCAATTTTGACTCTAGTGGCGCTACTTCTAGTCTACATTCTACAGGTAAGTGTGTAGGGTCCGGATGTAATATTCCACCCAGATGCCCATGTGGTGGATCTTTCTTGTGGTCGCTTATGTGAACCTGATCTAGTGGGAGTGGGGATTTAGTGTGTCCTGGTGTAGAAGGTATAGTTTGAGGGACCCTTCATTTTAATTTATAATTTTGGACACTGAAGTGAAATAACACTATCAGTACAACATGCGTTCCACGGTGAAATGCACTTCCGGGTCACGTGACCGGGAGGAAGCGCTCCAACATGTGGAACTTCCTCATTTATGTATACATTGATATTATTGTCTGCCTGTTTATATATACTACTAAAGAAGGGGTCCAATTGTACCCCGAAACGCGTCAAACTGATTGAACTAAAGGATACCTTGGAAAGATTTGGAGTCCTCCAGGTTATCTATCCATCTACAAGGGGATCCAAAACACTACAGGCGACCTCGGCGAGGGGGGCACTGGCCTCAAGTGTCTTAACTTTATCTTGGGCCACCCCCCCTAGTAAAGTGAGTAAAACCACATATGTGCAATCCAGCACTACGTATGTTTTTTTATATGTTGCATATCATTTGACATTTCATTATAATATTCCTATAACATTTTCTGTCCCAGCTCTAATATCAGACTGGGATATGGTCACTCTTTCCTCCTAAATAATTCCTCTCTCTAACGCTGAGGAAGGGCTTTTATAAACTATCAATATTACTTCTTACTTGGCACTCCAGGGTCTTTCTTCTCTCCTTGGAGGAGAGTCTAAGAGAGCTGAAAAGCCAGGTTCCACCCTCTGTAAAGTAGCACTGCCAGGTATGCTGCCACCCGCTGGTAAACCTGATTATTACTTGAACAAACAGAAATGCTTAAGAGGAAATGCACAATAGGTGGAGGACTGGGAATAAAGATGTAAAATGACATTATTATTGCATATACAGACAGAAGCAGCGTGCAGGAGTAGTAATGCCACTCGGGGGCGTTACATATTCATCTATCTTTGACAGTCCTATGGAGAATGATGGGACTGACAGGGCACGTTCTAGGGATTGGTAGGGGTCCCAGGGGTCGTATCTGTAAGTTATCCATTATCTTATGGATAGGGGTTAATTTCAAAACTTGGCACAACCCATTTAAATCCAACCCAAGGTAAAAGTAAAAAATAATGAATGCTTGGCCTCTCTTTAGGAGCTAGCATCATTCTGAAGATTAGTTTATTGTCATTTACTAGATCATAAAGTCTCAGCCACCTTGACATTTGCACAGAAAATACTCCAACTGCTTGCATTCAAGACCAGGTATATTGTCTAATACTGTAGCTACAGTGTGGTGTCCTATAGAAGAAGTGACAGGCAGCTGGGGAGTAGGAGGCATCAGAACACATAGAAGGGGGATCTGAGCAGTAAAGGCAAAATAACAATGTATTTTATTGATTTAAAACAGAACATTATATTTTCAAGTGGAATTCTGCTATGAAAGAAATCTACTAGAAGTATTTTCCAAATCAGTTTTAAAGGGAATCTGTCACATTGAACATAGTATCTGAGGTGAAGACAACATATTACAGAGCTGAGCAAACATGTAGTTTTGTGTGAAAAGATTTAGTATAAGGGTGAGTTCACATCACCGTTATGGATTCCGTTATTGTTTTCGTTATAACATAGTTAAAACATAACGGAATCCTGTCAACAGGACTTTTTTCTGTTCAGCATAATGGAAACAAGACGGATCCGTTATGATTGCCCATAGACTTCTATTATGAAGTCATAATAGAAGTCTATGGGCAATTATAACGGATCCGTCCATGTTTCCGTTATGCAGGACTGGACTCCTGAATAATGGAAACCCGGATGGATTTGTTATGTTGTCCATAGAATGTATTATGAAGGATCAAAATGGAATCCCTCTTAAAGGCTTCCGTTTTTACTTCCTTCTTATGGATTCCGTTATTTTCCGTTATAACCATGTTATAACGGAAAACAATAATGGAATCCATAACGGGCTCTGAAGTCCAGGAGTCAGTCCTATCAGTGAATGACAGCCTTCCCTCTCTGACTGTGTATATGCAGATTCAATTACTGATAGGACCTTCTCCTTATACTGAATATTTTCCTGCAAAACGATATATATAGCTATAAATATATATATATATATATATATATATATATATATATTTACTGTATATCTCAATCTGCTCAGCATTTTCTCTATAACATGGTGCTGGCATATTACAATGGTTTTCATGGTACCAGGTTCCCTTTACGGGCAAGTGAAATATTTTTGCTATTATGGTGATTTTTTTTTTTAAATGCCTTCCCCGCACACATCCATATTATTTATTTATATCCTTTTTTTTAAATAGGTTATGGGTGTGAATGGCACTGGCAAAGTAAAAAGATGTACAAGAAGCCCACTTCTGTCAGTGCATCAAAATGAAATATTAATTTTGCTGTTGTCATCCTCAGATGAAGGAGTTGCAGCACTGGCAATTGGTTGGGTTCTTAGCTATGGTATATGCTACCAATATGCCACCCTTCACACCTTATGATGGAGGTAACCCAGGTTCACTATGGTTCTTAGCAGATATGCTCATGTAGCTGCATGTACATCTTCCCCATTCTTTTTTTTTATTTTTTTATTTAGACTCCTGACCTGTTTTCACCATGTAAACCAATCCCTCTGGTTTATTTCCATCCTGTATATAACACTTCCTGTTGCTGTTTCCAACCAAACCCATGATGCACTTCTTCTTTCTCTGCCACAGCACTATGCCCCCCCCCCCCTCAAAAAAAAAAAAAGCTCCCAGCTTCTTCATAGTTCCTCCCACCAGCTAGTTACTTAGACACTATCGCTGCCCCTGTATGGACATAAGAAAGACCCACATGGACATGGTCATGTGACTATAGCCCAGAAAGGAAAATATGACCCATAAAGGTTAAAAAAACTGGGCAAACTGGGCATTGTCTAAGGGGCCCACTGCTTCAGTGCTGCTGTTCACCTGAACGTCCGGGGAAGTAAATGGGCGGACAGCTGAACAGCTGCACTTTACAATGCAGTGTAAGCTGAATGCATTTGTAGAAGGATTCGGATGCGGATCCATCTCACAAATGCATTGCAAGAACGGATCCGTCTCTCCGCTTGTCATGCGGATAGACAGATCCGTCATGTATTATTTTTTCACAGTTTTAAAGGTCCGCGCATGTGCAGACCGGAAGGACGGATCCGTCCTTCAGGTATTTCAATGTAAATTAATGCCAGATCTGGCATTTTGGACGGAGATGATACTGTAGCATGCTGCGGTATTATCTCCTTCCAAAATGCCGTTTAGTGACTGAACTGAAGACATCCTGATGCATCCTGAACGGATTTCTCTCAATTCAGAATGCATTAGGATATAACTGATCTGTCCTTTTCCGGTATTGAGCCCCTTTGACGGAACTCAATGCTGGAAAAGAAAAACGCTAGTAAAGTACCCTAAGAGAAATCGTTAGCACAGTGCTGACAGGATCTGCGGAGCTCAGCAAAGAAGAGGGGATGAAGGACCTACGATAACCTCACAATAATGTGACCAGAACAGGAGGCGGAGCTCAGAAGTGTAGTAAAGAAGAAGACCAGTGATGCACGGGAAGAAGTATGGATTCAATGTAAGTGCCAGGGAAATGCTGGGAGTTGTAGTCCTCTCCTCCTATACCTACTGTTATGTAATGGTGCATTACAAGAGGAGGTATGATGAGAGGATTACAACTCCCAGCATGTGCAGCTTGTTATGTAATATCAGAGTACATTACACAAGTAGTTATAACAGGAGGAGGATGAGTGGATTGCAACTCTCAGCATGTACAGGCCATTATTATATAATATCAGGGTACATTACAACACCCTGGATATGTTGGGAGTTGTATACCTCCTCTTATAATGTACCCTGATATTACATAATAACGGCTTGGACATGCTGGGAGTTGTAGACCTCTTCTGGTGTACCTCCTGCAGTAATTTGTTCTGAAATAGACCTCAATCACACTCCAGTTGCCCAGCCGTGGTCGTATTGCAGCCATCAAACAGCGGGTCCGCAATATGCCGGCACCTGCTGTGTGCTCCGCGCATCACGGATGTTGACCCATCCACTTAAAAGGGTCCGCAATCCAGACCTGTCGTGATTAACATGTTCTATTTTTTTGCGGTGCTAACGGATCACGGACCTACGAAAGTTGCCCATGCATTGGGGACCGCCCGGGGGGGGTGTCATCCGCCCAGGGTGCCACTTCACCCCATTAAGAGAGGGGGGGGGGCGGTCCAACTTCGCAAGCCTCAGGCCGCTAGGCCTCAAGCCTGTGGGGCATTAGAACAGAGCAAGAAGCCGAAATGACATCACTGCAACCTCCTGTTCTGGGTCTCATATGATCATCACGTGAGACCCGGAGCAGGAGTGGTGATGTCATTGGGACCGCATGAATCAGGATGCAGCAACACAAGCCACAGATAAAACTGTGTTCTGCATCTCAGTATATATATTGACACTATGGGAAGAAGCATTATATATTGGAACTAGTGGGGGGCACTACATGGGGACATTAGAGCCACTGGGAGCATTATAGTTATATTATTACTACTAGAGTACTGAAGGGCGTTATTATTATTTGACGGAATATGGAGGACTACATATGAGGGCTATCTTGGAAGTATTATTTGGGGCATCATTACTAAGGAGGGCAGTCTGGGTGTATAGTATATTGTTTGTGGACATGGGGGGGGGGGAGTAGAACAGGCTAGGTATCAATATTAGAATGGTAATCAATATTAGATTGGCGGTAGTAATGAGCGAGCATGCTCGGCCAAATATCTGTTTGGCTCGAGCATCGCTATGCACCGCCCCACATGTTTTGCGGGTTTTAAGCAGCCAATGAAGGTGATTGGCTGGCCGAAACTCGGCATCAGCTGCTATATAGATGTAGACAGGGAGAGCAGAGTGTAGGAAGGGAAAGACAGTGTAGGGAGTGATTTTCAAAGTTTTTATTCAGAGAAAGTTTTTCCAAGAACCAAAAGTCCTTTTAAGGACTACTGTGTGTGTGTGTGTGTGTTTTAACCTCTTAAGGACACAGGGCGTACAGGTACGCCCTAATGTCCGAGTCCTTAAGGACACAGGGCGTACCTGTACGCCCTGTGTTTAAACTGCTACTGCGCCCGATGTGGGCGCCGTAGCAACATGGTTCCTGCTGATGTAGATCAGCAGGAACCATGTTCTAATGCCGAGGGGGGTCATGTGACCCCCCCGTATCGGCGATCGCTGCAAACCGCAGGTCAATTCAGACCTGCGGTTTGCAGCGGTTTAGGATCTCTGATCCCGCGGTCTGTGACCGCGGGATCAGAGAGTTAATTGCCCCAAAGATAATCATATTAACCCCCCCTGCATCCCCCGATCTTGTTATGGCGGCGGGGGTGCAGGGGGGGTGGTTGCGGCGGCGGTAGGCGGTGCGGGAGGCGGGCAATAGCGATCCCCCGCCCGCCTCCCTTGTAATAATTCCCTGGTGTCTAGTGGATTCTATCAGAGTGCCAGCACATTGCTGGCACTCTGATAGAAAACGGCTGGCATCTGTGCTGCAGATGCCAGCCGTTTAACCCTTTCTTACCGCGGTCCGGACGGACCGCGGTATGGAAGGTGTTAACAGGGAGGGAGCTCCCTCCCTCTCCCATCGGGGGCTGCTGTGCCTATGCAGCCCCCAGGATGGGATCGCAGAGGAGGGAGCTCCCTCCCTCCTATCCATCACCCACTGCTCTCTAATGGCAGTGGGTGATGGTTACCATGGCAGCAGGACGCTTTCAGAAGCGTCCTGCTTGCCATGGTATAGTAACTCTGGTCAGACTTCTGCTAAAGGCAGAAGTCTGACCAGACTGTGAAAAGTAAAAAATACAGTGCAGTACACTATATAGTGTACTGTACTGTATTATATAGACACCAGATCCACTGGATCTACAAGAACCAAGTGGGTCTGGGTCAAAAAAAATGTAAAAAAGTGAAAAAAAAGTAAAAATAAAAAAATACACTACACATATTAGGTATCGCCGCGTCCGTAAAAAACAGCTCTATAAAAATATCACATGACTGAACCCCTCAGGTGAACGCCATAAAAAAAAACCCCCCAAAAATGGTGTAAATAAGTCATTTTTGGGCACCTTACATCACTAAAAGTGTAATACAAAGCGATCAAAAAGGCGTATGCCTCCCAAAATAGTACCAATCTAACCGCCATCTCATCCCGCAAAAAATGAGCCCCTTCATAAAACAATTGCCCAAAAAATAAAAAAACTATGCCTCTCAGACTAAAACATGATTTTTTTGTTTCAAAAATGCTTTTATTGTTAAATGTAAAAAATTTAAAAAAGTAGACATATTGGGTATCTCCACGTCCGTAAGAATCTGCTCTATAAAAATATCACATGACCTAACCCCTCAAGTAAACACTGTAAAAAAAAAAAAAAAACTTTGTCAAAAGCCATTTTTTTGTCACCTTACATCACAAAAAGTGTAATAGCAAGCGATCAAAAAGTCATATGACCACCCAAATAGTGCCAATCTAACCGCCACCTCATCCCACAAAAATTATACCCAACCTGAGACGATCGCCTAAAAACTGAAAAAAATATGGCTCTCAGACTATGGAGACACTAAAACATGTTTTTTTTGTTTCAAAAAGGATATTATTGTGTAACACCAAAATAAATAAAAAAAAGTATACATATTGGGTATCGTCGCGTTCGTAACGACCTGCTCTATAAAAATATCACATGACCTAACCCCTCAGGTGAACGCCGTAAACATAAAAAATAAAACGTTGTAAGAAAAGTCATTTTTTTGTCACCTTACATCACAAAAAGTGTAATAGCAAGTGATCAAAAAGTCATATGCACCCCAAGATAGTACCATTCAAACCGCCATCTCATCCCGCAAAAAATGAGCCCCTACATAGGACAATCGCAAAAAAAAAAAAAAAAACTATGGCTTTCAGAATGTGGAGACACTAAAAATCATTTTTTCAAAAATGCTTTATTATGTAAAACTGAAACAAAAACCCCAAAAAGTAGTCATATTTGGTATTGTCGCGTCAGTAACAACCTGCTCTATAGAAATAGCACACAATCTAACCTGTCAGTTCAACGATGTAAATAACAAAAATACAAAACTGTCCCAAAACAGCTATTTTTTGCAAATTATCCATTTTAATCCATTTTTCCAGTAACAAAGCAAGGGTTAACAGCCAAACAAAACTCAATTTTTATTGCCCTGATTCTGTAGTTTGCAGAAACACCCCATATGTGGTTGTAAACTGCTGTATGGCCAAACGGCAGGGCACAGAAGGAAGGGAACGCCATATGGTTTTTGGAAGGCGGATTTTGCTGGACTGTTTTTTGAGACTATGTCCCATTTGAAGCCCCCGATGCACCCCTACAGTAGAAACTCCAAAAAGTGACCCCATTTTTGAAACTACGGGATAAGGTGTCAGTTTTGTTGGTACTATTTTAGGGTAAATATGATTTTTGGTTGCTCTATATTACACTTTTTTGAGGCAAGGTAACAAAAATTGAAATTCTGAAATTTCATCTCCATTTGCCAATAACTCTTGTGGAACACCTAAAGGGTTAACAAAGTTTGTAAAACTAGTTTTGAATACATTGAGGAGTGTAGTTTCTTAGATGGAGTCACTTTTATGGAGTTTCTATTCTAGGGGTGCATCGGGGGTTTCAAATGGGACATGGTGTCAAAAATCCAGTCCAGCAAAATCCGCCTTCCAAAAACCATATGGCGTTCCCTTACTTCTGTGCCCTGCCGTTTGGCCATACAGCAGTTTACGACCACATATGGGGTGTTCATGCAAACTACAGAATCGGGGCAATAAATATTGACTTTTGTTTGGCTGTTAACCCTTGCTTTGTTACTGGAAAAAATGGATTAAAATCAAAAATTTTCCCAAAAATCGAAATTCAGAAATTTTATCTTTATTTGCCATTAACTCTTGTGGAAAACCTAAAGGGTTAATGACGTTTGTAAAATCAGTTTTGAGTACCTTCAGGGGTGTAGTTTCTAGAATGGGGTCATTTTTGGGTGGTTTCTATTATGTAAGCCTCGCAAAGTGACTTCAGACCTGAACTGGTCCCTAAAAAGTGGGTTTTGAAAATTTCTGAAAAATGTCAAGATTTGCTTCTAAACTTCTAAGCCTTGTAATGTCCCCAAAATGAAATGGCATTCCCAAAATAATCGATACATGGAGTAGACATATGGGGAATGTAAATCAATAACTTTTTTTGGCAGTATTACTATGTATTCTAGAAGTAGAGAAATTGAAACTTGGAAAATTGTAAATTTTTCAAAATTTTTGGTAAATTTGGTATTTTTTTATAAATAAAAATGAAATTTTTCGACTTTATTTTACCACTGTCATGAAATTCAATATGTGACGAAAAAACAATCTCAGAATGGCCTGGATAAGTAAAAGCGTTTTAAAGTTATCACCACATAAAGTGACACTGGTCAGATTTCCAAAAAATGGCCTGGTCCTTAAGGTGAAATAGGGCCGTGTCCTTAAGGGGTTAAAGCAGCAATCTATTTACCTCCTGGAGTCTCAGGGACAGTGCTTCGGAAGGGACAGATAGTGCAGGGAGAAAAATTTGCTGTTTTTACTCCTAAAGGCTTTTCAACCACCCCAAAGTCATTTTTTGGACTACTGTGTGTGTTTGACAGCAGCAAGATATTTTTATTTTATACCTATTATACCTATTAGTGACATATACTGTACACATATCTAGTGTCCTTAATCTGTGGTGTTCTGTAACCAACACTGTAGAACATCTGCAAACAGTTTCTGTATTACAAATTCCAACAATCAGGTCCACATCTAGTATCCATAATCTGTGGTGTTCTATAACCAATACTGTATAACATCTGCAAAAAATTTCTTTATTACAAGTTTCAATAATCTGGGCCACATCTAGTGTCCATAATCTGTGATGTTCTATAACCAAAACTGTATAACATCTGCAAACAGTTTCTGTATTACAAATTCCAATAATCTGGGCCACATCTAGTGTCCATAATCTGTGATGTTCTTTAACCTAAACTGTATAACATCTGCAAACAGTTTCTATATTACAAATTCCAATAATCTGGGGAACATGTAGTATCCATATTCTGTGGTGTTCTTTAACCAAAACTGTAGAACATCTGCAAACAGTTACTGTATTACAAATTCCAATAATCTGGGCCACATCTAGTGTCCATAGTCTGTGGTGTTTTTTTAACCAATACTGTATAACATCTGCAAACAGTTTCTGTATTACAAATTCCAATAATCTGGGCCTAATATAGTGTCCATATTCTGTGGATTTCTGTGACATATACTGTCCTGCACCCGAAAACTATATCTTTAGCAGACAGTAAAACAATCTGCGCCACATAGAAACATAGAATGTGTCGGCAGATAAGAACCATTTGGCCCATCTAGTCTGCCCAATATACTGAATACTATGGATAGCCCCTGGCCCTATCTTATATGAAGGATGGCCTTATGCCTATCCCATGCATGCTTAAACTCCTTCACTGTATTTGCAGCTACCACTTCTGCAGGAAGGCTATTCCATGCGTCCACTACTCTCTCAGTAAAGTAATTCTTCCTGATATTACTTTTAAACCTTTGCCCCTCTAATTTAAAACTATGTCATCTTGTAGCAGTTTTTCATCTTTTAAATATTCTCTCATCTTTTACCGTGATGATTCCCTTTATGTATTTAAAAGTTTCTATCATATCCCCTCTGTCTCTTCTTACTTCCAAGCCATACATGTAAAGGCCCTTTAACCTTTCCTGGTAAGTTTTTTCCTGCAATCCATGTACTAGTTTAGTAGCTCTTCTCTGGATATCCTTCTGCAGATGTGGTCTCCAGTACTGCACACAATACTCCAAATGAGGTCTCACTAGTGCTCTGTAGAGCGGCAAGAGCACCTCCCTCTTTCTACTGTTAATGCCTCTCCCTATACACCCAAGCATTCTGCTGGCATTACCTGCTGCTCTATGACATTGTCTGCCCACCTTTAGGTCGTCTGATATAATGACCCCTAAATCCCTTTCCTCAGATACTGAGGTTAGTACTGTATCACTGATTTTATATTCTGCTCTTGGGTTTTTATGCCCCAGGTGCATTATCCTGCACTTATCGACATTAAATTTTAGTTGCCAGATTTTTGACCATTCCTCTAGTTTTCCTAAATCCTTTTCCATTTGGTGTATCCCTCCAGGAACATCAACCCTGTTACAAATCTTTGTGTCATCAGCAAAAAGACACACCTTACCTTTGTGGCCTTCTGCAGTTTCGCCGATAAAGATATTAAACAATATGGGTCCCAGAACAGATCCATGAGGTACCCCACTGGTAACAATACCATGGTCTGAATATACTCCATTGACTGACTACAACCCTCTGTTTTCTGTCCTTCAGCCACTGCCTAATCCATTCAACAATATGTGAGCCCAAGCTCAAAGACTGCAGTTTATTGATAAGCCTTTTATGTGGGACAGTATCAAAAGCCTTACTAAAGTCCAGATAAGCGATGTCTACTGCACCTCAGCCATCTATTATTTTAGTCACCCAATCAAAAAAGTCAATAAGATTAGTTTGACATGATCTCCCTGAAGTAAACCCATGCTGTTTTTTTATCAATCAACCCATGGGTTTTTAGATGTTCCACAATCCTCTCCTTGAGTATGGTTTCCATTAATTTCGCCACTATGGATGTCAGGCTTACTGGCCTATAGTTGCCCAATTCCTCTCTACTACCTTTCTTGTGAATTGGCACAACGTTTGCTAATTTCCAATCTTCTGGGACGACACCTGTTACCAGTGATTGGTTAAATAAATCTGTTAATGGTTTTGCTAGTACACCTCTAAGCTCTTTTAATAGCTTTGGGTGTATCCCATCAGGCCCCTGTGATTTATTTGTATTAATTTTAGACAGCTGACTTAGAACCTCTTCCTCTGTAAAGACACATGCATCAAAGGATTCATTAGTCTTCCTCCCTAACTGAGGTCCTTCTCCTTCATTTTCCTTTGCAAAAACTGAACAGAAGTATTCATTGAGGCAGTCAGCTAGTTCTTTATCCTCTTCCATTTACCTTCCTTCTTTTGTTTTTAATTTGGTAATTCCTTGTTTTAATTTCCTTTTTTCATTTATGTACCTGAAGAATGTCTTATCACCTTTTTTCACTGACTGAGCTAATTTCTCTTCTGCCTGAGCTTTAGACGCTCTTAACACTTGCTTGGCCTCTCTCTGCCTTATCTTATAGATTTCCCTGTCATCCTCGTTTTGGGTGTTTTTATACTTGCTAAATGCCCTCTTTTTGTTTTTAATGATTTTGGCCACTTCTGCTGAGTACCACAGTGGTCTCTTCCTTTTTTTGCCTTTACTGACAAGCCTAATGCACTTTTCTGTTGCCTTCAGTAGTGCCAATTTTAAGTAGTCCCATTTCTCTTGGACTCCATTGAAATTGTTCCAGTCTGATAGGGACTCGTATACCACTGATCTCATTTTAGAAAAGTCTGTTTTCCGAAAATCTAAAACTTTAGTTTTTGTGTGGAGTGACTCAGTCACTGTACTTATAGTAAACCTCTCTGACTGGTGATCACTGGATCCTAAGCTTTCCCCTACAGTAATATCAGATACCAAATTTGCCATTTGTGAATACCAAATCTAAAATGGCCTCCTTCCGGGTTGGCTCCTCAACTACTTGCTGTAGAGATAATCCCAGTAGGGAATTTAGAATGTCTGTACTCTTGGCAGAACTAGCTATTTTGGTTTTCCAGTTTATATCAGGAAGATGAAAGTCTCCCATAATGACAACTTCCCCTTTCAATGTTATTTTAGCCATTTCCTCAACTAGTAGATCATCTAATTCTTTGACTTGGCTTGGTGGTCTGTATATGACACCTACACGAGTTACCTTATGATTAACAAGCTGCAACGTAACCCAAACTGACTCTAAATTGGTTTAGCTGACTTGTATTAGATTAGATTTTATGCTTTCTTTCACATATAGGGCTACTCCACCCCCTTTCTTGCCTTCTCTGTCTTTCCGATATAGAGAGAACCCAGGTATTGTTATATCCCAGTCATTACTCTCATTGAACCATGTCTCAGTAACAGCCACTAAATCTATATTCTCAGATGGCATTACAGACTCAAGTTCGTTGATCCTATTCCCTAAACTGCGAGTATTTGTAGACAAGACTCTCAGCTTGTCATTTCTTATCCTATCAGCTCCTGGCATCTTCTGGCATTGTTTTTTCGGGGGCAGCCGAACTACATCTAGTGACAAAACCATTAATATGAAGAAGGCGAGCACTAAGTGACGGGAAGTGGGCGTGATGCTGATGGTGCATGCAGAGGCCGTGGCCCTGGGCGCAATGAAACCGTACCCTGCTTCATGTCCAATTTAGCTGGGCAGCGCAGGACAACACTGTCCAAGTCGGACCAGTGCGAACAGTTGGTCGATTGGATTGCTGACGATAATGCTTCCAGTCGGTTAAGCACCACCCTCTCGTCCAGTCTCTGTAGCCAAGAGTCTGGTCAACCGAATCCTCACTCTGATCATCCTTTCTCCCACTATGGAGAGGCTTGCCAAATGAGTAATCCCACACTCGTATATTCCAAGGAGCTCTTTCAAGTGCCACTATTCGATTTGGCCCTCGCGCCCAGCACACTTGATGAGGAACCTGAGATATTGAGCCCTGATTCCCAACCTCTTGAGCCTTCACAGTCTCAAGAAGATGACGGTGTTAAACGGCAATCATTAGTTCACGAATTGAATGATGATGAAACACAGTTGTCAATTACTGAGGTTGTGGTTAGCTCTCCTCAGGAGGATGAGCAGAGTGAATAAGTGGAAGAGGAGGTGGTGGACGATGAGGTCACTGGCCCAACATGGGAAGTGAAAAGCCAAGCGAGGACAGCAGTACGGAGGGGGATGGATCCACAGCACTGCAACAGTCTGGAATAGGCAGTGGGGTTGAAAAAAGTAGATGTCGGCCCACACCAAACAGGCCCCCAACCATTACACCAAGCACCCCCATGCGTAAATCTACCTTGCCAAGGGGTAGGTGTTCCACAGTGTGGCACAATTTTGAGGAAAGTGCAGACGACAAACGAGTGGTGGTTTGCAACCTGTGGCGTACCAAACGTAGCCAGGGCGTGAACACTAGCAACCTCACCACCACCAGCATGATCCACCACATGGCATCCAAGCACCCTAATAAGTGGGCCGAACATCTGGGTCCACAATCTGGGTCTGTGGGTCTGGGTCACACCACTGCCTCCTCTTCCCCTGTATTATGCACTGTTGGCCAATCCCCTCTCGAAGGCGCAGGATGCCCCTCGCGCTGCACCTGGACCTTCGCATGAATTGTCAACAGCAACATCCACTTCCCTGTCCCAGCGCAGTGTCTAAATGTCGATAACACAGGCATTTGAACGCAATTACAAATAACCACCCACCCACATGCCATAGCACTAAATACGCGAGTCTCCAAATTACTGGCCCTTGAAATGTTGCCATTTAGGCTTGTGGACGCTGAGGCCTTCCGCAGCCTGATGTCGCGGGCGCCCCTCGGTACGCAGTCCCCAGCAGCCACTATTTTTCACGGTGTGCCTGCCTTACACCAGCATGTGTCCCAGAACATCACCCGTGCTCTGACCAATACACTTACTGGGATGGTCCACTTCACCACAAACACATGGACAAGTACTGGTGGCCAGGGAAGCTACATTTCCCTGACCACACACTGGGTGAATGTTGTGGAGGCCGGTAGTGAGTCGTACCCTGGGATGGCACAGGTGCTACCCACGCCCAGGATTGCGGGCCCTAATTCCATCAGGATCTCCGCCAGCAGCTATGTTACTGGCTCCAACCCCTACTTCTCCTCCTCCGCCGCCTTCTCCTCTACTTCCACCTCCAGCAGCAGTCAGCCATCAGTCGCTAGCTGGAAGCAGTGTAGCACTGCTGTGGGTAAGCGTCAACAGGCCGTGCTGAAGCTGATCTGCTCAGGGGACAAACCGCACACGGCCTCAGAGCTGTGGCAGAGTATAAGGGACCAGACTGAGCCGTGGCTCTCACCACTCAACCTACAACCAGGCATGGTTGTGTATGACAATGGCCGTAACTTGGTGGCGGCCTTGGAGCTTGGCAACCTGACACACATCCCATGCCTAGCCCACGTCTTAAACTTAGTGGTTAAGTGGTTTATCAAAACCGACCTCAATTTGCAAGAGCTACTAGTCAAGGTGCGCCGCGTATGTGCCCATTTCTGAAAGTCTTCCACAGCTTCAGCCGGTCTGTCAATGCTGCAGCAGCTCTTACGGCTTCCAGCTCACTGACTGTTGTGCAACGTGAGCACGCAATGGAACTCTACGTTCTACATGTTGGCCAGGCTTTGTGAGCAGCAGAGGGCAGTTGTGGAATAGCAGCTGCAACATGGTCATCGCCTTTCGAGTCAACTGGCACTATTCACAACCAAGGAGTGGGCATTGATGTCAGACCTCTTTGAGGTGTTAAAAAAACTTTAATGAATCCGCACAGATGGTTAGTGGCGATAACACTATTATCAGCGTTACCATCCTACTGCTGTGTCTACTCAAACGATCGCTGCTTACAATTAAGGAGGACACTCTGAATGTGGCAGACAAGGTAAAGAGGAGATGACACAGGGTGATAGCCAGAACACCCACAGTTCGTCTTCTCAGCGCAAATTGGACCATGAAGAGGTGGAGGAGGAGCTGGAGACAGTTGCCTCTGCTATAGAGGGTAGTACCCATGGAACTTTAATTCCATCTGTTCAGCGTGGATGGGCAGAAGAGGAGAAGGAGGATGAGGAGATGGAGCATCATCCTTATGTTGACATCAACGTCTTGCCTGTTGGTACTCTGGCACAAATGGCTGACTTCATGTTAGGCTGCCTTTCCTGCAACCCTCGCGTTATATGCGTTTTAGATTACACGGATTACTGGGTTCACCCTCCTCGACCCCCGCCACAAAGAGAACTTCTCATCTCTCATCCCTGTGGTGGAGAGTAAAATGGTGCAAAACCAGAAGGTACTTGTTGAGAGATTGCTCCAAAATTTTCCAGCTGACAACGCGGCCGGCAGAATCCGTACTTCCTTAGGCAACCGAGGAAGGGAGACAAGGGGAACACACAGCAGTTCCAACAAACGCAGTGCAATTCTCTCCAAGGCACGAGACACTTTCATGACACCCCGCCAGCCACCTCACCCTGAAGTGCGGCCTAGTGCTACAAGGAGGCAAACCGTGTCGGCGTCCTAAATGATCCTTCATGCCCTACAACTACTGGGTGCCAAAGCTGGACACGTGGTATGAACTTGCGCTTTACGCCTTGGAGGTGCTGGCCTGTAAGATGCAAAAAAGGACAGTAACATGCTAAAACATAACTTTTAATAGTTATAGGTAAAATCTCATCAGAGAAAGCCCCTTACAACGAATAACGACTGGGTCTTGGAAAACAAGCGCGCCTGAACAGTCAGGCTAACTGAGTATGCACACGGAATCCATGTCCAGAAATACGCTACCAGTCCCGGTCAAACATCAAAAAACAAAAATCTAAAACCATACCAATTCATGTGGCCATTGACCAACCCAGTGGTACACAAAATAACCACTTTAAACAAGAACAAAAACATGCCCGTTAGGGCCGCAGATGGAATGTTGTTACCGGTTGTATGTAGACTCAACTCTATTCACCCGACCACATATGAAAGGCCCAGCTGTATGGTCAGGGGAGTAGAGGGATACAGGTCAGGCGCTGTGGGTATCGGAACACATACCTGATGACAGGCTGTCCCTGTTCTGCCCTACATGGCCTACTTGACCCTCCACAGCCTACTAACACGGTGTCCTTGCCCTGCAAGGGGTGGCCCCGTCCGGAACCTCACCCTACACTGAAATCCCTACGGGTCCCTGCACAGGGTGTCAACTTGGACTAGGATGAGTGCTTGCTAGGGTGTGGTGAGAATAAAGGTAAGTTGACCTAAGTATATTCACGTTGTAAGGGGCTTTCTCTGATGAGAATTTACCTATAACTATTAAAAGTTATGTTTTAGTATGTTACTGCCCTTTTTTGCATCTTACATTTTCTAGTCTCTGAGCAGTTTTAGAGAGAAGTGCGCACGCACCAAGCTCCCTTGTGTGGGACAGCCGACCTTTTTCTTTCCTTTTTCGAGGTGCTGGCCTGCCCTGCCGCCAGCGTATATTTAGCGTGTATTTAGCGTGTATTAAGCATATTTGATGTTTCAATTAGGCACCTGTGTTCCTCAAGGTTTAAACAAAAAGCATGACTTAACATTGCAGTATAAATGAGCAATTATGCTTTTTTTAAAAGTCTTTTTAGTAGTGTCTTTTGTGTGATAAGGATTCATGTCAAACACAATTGTATTTCACCTCCCTCTGGTAATCATGTGAACACCTCTGAGTTAGGTGATGTCACTGACACAGGTGGATTGTGATCACACTGCCTTAAAAGGAGGTTATCATTTGTAAGTTTGCATGTCATGAGTAAGGACCTAAAACAGAAGTAGGGTCCGAAACGCGTAGACTGGATTAACTGTACTCTGTGCCATGTCTGTACTGGATTTTACTGCATAGAAATAAAATTGAAGTTTCATCGAAAGCTGGATCCAACTATCTTTCTTCACATTAGTGCTGCTGGTGGCATTATAACAGATAAGCGTATCCGCTTGTCCACTGACAATGCTGACAGTCCTGGATTGCCCCTGACTTTTCAACTCCACCAGAGGAGAGCTGAGCTGATGATGAACATAAAGGCAATTTCAATCTATCATTTATAATGCCAGCAGAATGCTTGGGTGTATAGGGAGAGGCATTAACAGTAGAAAGAGGGAGGTGCTCGTGCCGCTCTACAGAGCACTAGTGAGACCTCATTTGGAGTATTTTGTGCAGTACTGGAGACCATATCTGCAGAAGGATATTGAAACTTTGGAGAGAGTTCAGAGAAGAGCTACTAAACTAGTACATGGATTGCAGGATAAAACTTACCAGGAAAGGTTAAAGGACCTTAACATGTATAGCTTGGAAGTAAGAAGAGACAGAGGGGATATGATAGAAACTTTTAAATACATAAAGGGAATCATCACGGTAAAAGAGGAGAGAATATTTAAAAGAAGAAAAACTGCTACAAGAGGACATAGTTTTAAATTAGAGGGGCAAAGGTTTAAAAGTAACATCAGGAAGAATTACTTTACTGAGAGAGTAGTGGACGCATGGGATAGCCTTCCTGCAGAAGTGGTAGCTGCAAATAAAGTGAAGGAGTTTAAGCATGCATGGGATAGGCATAAGGCCATCCTTCATATAAGATAGGGCATGGGGCTATTCATAGTATTCAGTATATTGGGCAGACTAGATGGGCCAAATGGTTCTTATCTGCCGACACATTCTATGTTTCTATGTTTCTATGTAATGTACTCAATCTACTGTAGTGTATTCCCATACACCTTTTCCACCACAAAAAAGAGTATATGGTTGAATCTTGTTTTCTCCTCCTCCTCCTCCTCCTCATCCAGATTGTATATATCCCCTCCACTCAAAATTTTCTATAGTGTCAGCTCAACTGCAGGCCCTCAACGCAAATATTTTTTATAGGGTCAGCTGAACAGCATGCACTCGCATATAATGTTTTAGAGCGTCATCTGAACAGCATGCACTACTGCATATAATGTTTTAGAGCATCAGCTCACCTGCAGGCACTGGCATATAATGTTCTAGAGCGTCAGCTCACCTGCAGGCACTCGCATATAATGTTTTAGAGCATCAGCGGAACAGCATACACTTGTATTTAATGTTTTAGAGCGTCAGCTCACCTGCAGGCACTCACATATAATGTTTTAGAGTGTCGGCTCACCTGCAGGCACTAGCATATAATGTTTTAGAGCATCAGCTCACCAACAGGCACTCGCATATAATGTTTTAGAGTGTCAACTCACCAGCAGGCCCTTGCACCTAATGTTTTAGAGGGTCAGCTCAGCAGCAGGCCCTCACCCCTAATGTTTTAGAGGGTCACCAGCAGGCCCTTGCTCCAAATGTTTTTGCGTGTCACCAGGAGGCCACCAATCATAATTTTTCAAGGGTGTGTATGATGTCCTCCTTCAGGTGTAATAAAGGGGGTATTGGAGTGCTGGCTCCTTGTAATGTTTGGCAGCCCTTTCACTTTATGAGTGTAGGAGTCCCACTACCTGAACAATTGTAGCACAATGTGAATTAGGCCCTCCTTTATGTGATATACAGGCTGTTTCGGACAACATGGTTCCCAGCAGCGACCTGGGAGTTCAAGATGCATCCAGACATCGTCCCCATGCTGTTCCCGATTTATTTCGGTGGTGTTTCTGTCACTTTCTGACCTTTTCCAATGGACCAGGCACCCTCCCCTCTTCAGAGCAGGGGGTGCCTGGTTGTCTCCCATTGAGTTCCATTATACTCAGGTGCTCGGCCGAGCACACGAATATAGCAATGTGTTCGGGCTGGACACCCGAATACTTTGGTGCTCGCTTATCACTAATTGGCGGTGGTCTAAAACCCGGCACTCCCAACATCAGATGTTTGAGGAGATGATGAGCGCTGTGCGTACGTGCCTTCTCCCTTCTCTCTTCCTGATCTGCTGCTGTCTGTCTATGGGACAGTAGCAGTGATCAGCATGCGCCGTCTCCTCAAACAGCTGATCGGCGGGGCTGTTGGACGGTGTTTTTAGCACATAATTACAAGATATGGGCCCCCTCTTTTGATTTTCCCCAGGGCCACATTTTATCTAAAACTGGCCTTGTCTATTGATACACCACCCCGACGTCCGCACTGTGGGGGAGTTGGTGTGACATACTGTATAAGTGGAGAACTAGTTAAGAAATAATGGGACATTTCCACAAGATGGTTACAAATCTGGTGGCAAGTATAAATAATACTATAATATCTTTAATAGGTTTTCTACACAGTGTTATATGCAGCTGCTAATAGGAAGGGAAGCACATGTCTTCTCGGGAATGGGGTGGCAGAACAAAATGACGCATTATTGGCTTAGCTGATTGACTTGCACCATAGCAGCAGAATGGAAATACGAGTTAGGTTAAGTAAACATTTCATTTTATTTATCTTACAGACCCATATTTTGCATTTTGATTTGTTTTCATTTCCTTGAGAGATAATATTCCTAAGGGACAGATGTCCTGGATGAAATATATGAGTAGCATTAAAAAATGACTGCAGCACTTGGTGGCTTAATGGTTTGAATTTATGGGGTCTGCTAAAAACATTGAGCATAAATTGATAAATGTCCTTATGCAACAGCTACAGCACATCAGATTTTTACCAGGAGAGACAAAAATAGAATGGGTATTTAATCTACAAATACAAGCTCATTGCATTACAGCTATTTGTATTATATCGGAGAATATTTCTTCAATCTTTGATGCAAGTCTATTATTTGGAGCAAAGTGTGTAGGGAGGAGTGCAAGAATAGTTTAAAAAAAGAGTTTAGGAGAATATATATGTGTTGTTTAACTCTTTTAAATTTTAGCTTACATTTTTTGCTGTGTGTGCTACTAAAGTGTTCAAAAGGGAAACGACTGTAGTATTGCATAGGGTTGATATCTTGACAAAGTACAAGAATTGGGGTGACAGAGAGCTCTACAGGAGCAAGAAATGGGAAAGACCTTAAAAGGGTTGTCCCGTGAGAAACAACAACTTGTCTACAGAATAGGGCATAAGGCTCAGATTTTTTTAGACCAGCATGTGCTACACTGGAATTGATGAGCCCTGTGTCACCAGAACAGGCATTTAATTTATGATGAGGCAAAAGACTAATCATAAATTAAATGCCCCTTCCTGCAGTCTGTGCCAAACTGAAATCTAACACAGCCCAGAGCTGCTGTAGATTTAATCCAGGGCCGGCTCCAGGTTCATGTGGGCCTCTGGGCAATAAAGTCTCAGTGGGCCCCCTTGTGGCATTGTGCACGGCGCTTACAGCAATGAAACTGCATGTATCATAGATTAAATACCTTACACAGAGCATACTACAGAGCGGATATTTGTGAATCAGTGCCTACTTTTATTTTCTACCCAGTGTTTCAGTCCCTCAGGTCTACTCACAGATATGTGTCCTCTCACAGTAGATATGCCAAGATATGCCCCCTTCATAGTAGATGTGCCAGGATATGTGCCCCCTCACAGTAGATATGCCAAGATATGTGCCCCCTCACAGTAGATATGCCAAGATATGTGCCCCCTCACATTAGATATGCCAAGATATGTGCCCCCTCACCATAGATATGCCAAGATATGTGCCCCCTTCACAGTAGATATGCCAAGATATGTGCCTCCTCACAGTAGATATGCCTAGATATGTGCCCTCTCACATTAGATATGCCAAGATATGTGACACCTCACCATAGATATGCCAAGATATGTGCCCCCCTCACAGTAGATATGCCAAGATATGTGCCCCCTTCACAGTTGATATTCCAGGATATGTGCCTCCTCACCGTAGATATGCTAAAATATGTGCCCCCTCACAGTACATATGCCAAGATATGTCCCCCTCACAGTACATATGCCAAGATATGTGCCCCCTCACAGTACATATGCCAAGATATGTGCCCCCTTCACAGTAGATATCCCAATATATGTGTCCTCTTACGGTGGATATGCCAAGATATGTGCCCCTTGTAAGAGAGCGCAAGGGTCCGTCATTGACGGAAGGTAAGTGTCACAGAGGTTCCTGGCCTCGGTGATATAAGAGCCTGGTTTGTATGTCAGCAGCAGATAGTGCTGCTTGACACATTGGTATTTTAGCATGGCTGCAAAGCCGATCCGGGCCTGCTCTTACTGGAAGCAACTAAAGTGTTGGGTGGGTGGTTGCTCCCCACGTTCCAGGCCGGGTTTTAAAGGCTTGTATAAAGCCCAGCCAAGCACCTGTCAGCAGGGCCAGCACTACCGATAGGCGAACTAGACGTTCGCCTAGGGCACCGGCCTGCTGGGGGCGCCCTGATAGGCTCCCCCTGTCTGGGGCTGCAGCGCTGGGTGAGCGGCTCTTGAGCCACCCCCAGTGCCATTACAGGGGGGCCAGAAGGTGGAGGTCCTTTTTAAATTTGGCAGAGCAGGCACCTGCTTACCCTGATGGCAGGTGCCTGCTCTGCCAGTAAATTACCAGAGCAGAGGAGGCGGGCAGCAAGGGAGGCTGTTCTAGCAGTTTCCCACTCCTCCCTCGCGCGCCCTCTGTGATGCCGGGAGCCGGAATATGACGTCATTCCGGCCTCAGCATACTAAACGGCGCGCTGGAGGACTGAGGAGCTGCACCACACTGGACCCCAGGGAGGTGAGTGTCTGCCTGTGTGTGTCTGTCAGTGAGTGAGTGTATGTATGTCTGTCAGTGAGTGTATGTGTGGCTGTCATTGAGTGAGTGTGTGTATGTCAGTGAGTGTGTATGCCTGTCTGTCAGTGAATATCTGAGTGATTGTATGTCTGTCAGTGTGTGCGTGTCCGTCTGTCAGTGTGTGCGTGTCCGTCTGTCAGTGTGTGCGTGTCTGTTTGTCAGTGTGTGCGTGTCTGTCAGTGTGTGCGTGTCTGTCAGTGAGTGAGTGATATGGCGGGGGGGGGGGGGGGGTCGGCAAAATGGATCTTTTCCTAGGGCAGCAAAAATCCTTGCACCGGCCCTGACTGTCAGCTGTGTGGATTATCCTCCATCTGCCAGTGGCGCTGTGGAAGCTCTGAATGCTGTTAGTGAGAGTCCGCAAGCAGACGTGCAGTCTGCATGGAAGCCTGCACCTGGACTATCCTGTGGCTGAGCTGTCAGCCAGGTGTGAACAAACACCAAAACCTTACAGGTGAACTTTTGCTGTGTTGTTGTTTTTGCCATGTGTGAACAAGCACCAAGACTTTGTTTTTCCTGAGTGTGAATAAAACACTACTGCTTCCTTCAAAGAACTGTGTACTTGCCTCTGTACTGCGTCCGCAAGCCTGTCTACCGGAGCAAATCCCCACACCCCTCACAGTACATATGCAAAGATGTGTGCCCCCTTCACAGTAGATATGCCAAGATATGTGTTCTTTTACAGTGGATATGCCAAGATATGTGCCCAGTGCCCCCCTTCACAGTGGTTATGCCCAGATGTGCCCCCTTCACAGGAAGTGAAAAAAAAACAATCAATAAATACTCCTCGCCTCAGTGACCTGGCTCCTGGATACTGTGACACATCGCGCTGCTGTGTAGGAGGACCAGAGGCTGATTCCCAGCCTGCCCCACTCCTCCTCCTACACAGAACAGCAGGACCATGTGTGAGGACATCATGCTGCTGCTACTGTGGAGCACTGGCGGCTCAATGGTGGAGCAAAAAGTCCCCTGCTTCAGTGGTGTGCCTACGCTGTTTGGCACCCGGGGTGGGTCCTTTCTCTGGCACCCCCCCCCTCTTTCTCCCCAATACTTTAAAAAAATTGTACCCCCTCACAGTAGTATTGCCCTCATTGTACAACCTTCTCAGTAGTTTTGTACAGATGTGTGCAGTTATGCCCTCTCAATGCCCCTTTCACAGTTGTATTGCCTCTCTGTGCCCCCTTCATAGTAATAATCCCCATTGTGCCCCCTTCATTGTAGTAATGCCCTCCGCTTCTGTGCCCCCAACATAGTAGAAATGCCCATTGTTCCCCCTTCACATTAGTAATGCCCTCTGTGGCCGCACCAGAGTAGTAATGCCTCTATGCCCCCTCCATAGTAATAAAGTCCTCTGTGCCCCCTCCATAGTAATAAAGTCCTCTGTGCCCCCTCCATAGTAATAAAGTCCTCCATGCCCCCTCCATAGTAATAAAGTCCTCTGTGCCCCCTCCATAGTAATAAAGACCTCTGTGCCCCCTCCATAGTAATAAAGACCTCGGTGCCCCCTCCATAGTAATAAAGACCTCTGTGCCCCCTCCATAGTAATAAAGACCTCTGTGCCCCCTCCATAGTAATAAAGACCTCTGTGCCCCCTCCATAGTAATAAAGTCCTCTGTGACGCATCTGTATTAAAAACAAAAAAAACACAGTAACTACTCATCTTGTCCCATTCCTGAAGCTCACATACCTCTCTTCCCTGCAGGCACGGATGGTGGAGCTTGGAGAAGTCTTCCTGTTTCACCATTCAGAGCGCGGCTGGTCTGAAGAACGGGAGGAGCACGGGGAGCTGAGTGGTGAGTGACAGGACCCAACTCCCTGCGCTCCAGCAATGAGCTCTTTCATCTGTATTGATAGAAGCGCTCATTGCTTCTGGCCTCTAGCAGCTGTGCTGTTGGGCCCCCGCAGGAGCTGTGGGGTTGATGGCCCCAATCCACACCATGCCCTTGCCACGCTACCTTTTTGGAAACCTGGTAAGTGCAGCGTAAAAATGATAGTTGTGACTGAAAAAGTCATAATGGCATTTAAAAGTTTGCAAAACCAAGTTTTGCTACTTTTTAACACCGTGAAACTGGCATGTGGGAATGATAAATTCCCTCTAAGTGTCTGATCAGCAGGGGTTCAATAGCTGGGGCCCCCTCCAATCACTAGAATTGTTGCACATGCCTGCCGCTCCATGCAACTGTATGGGACTGACTTGTACTTGCCTATCTCTGGCGGCTTCATAAAGTTGCATGTCTGAGGACAGTGGAAAAGTTGTTGTCATGGGATAACCCCTTTAACAAATGTGAGAAGACGTTTAAGAGTCCATGACCAGTGTTGCTACGCATAACCAAAGAGCCAAATACTGTAATTGGTAGGAACTATGAGATTAGAAAAAACATTTGCTGCTTTTGTGTTGCAAATGCATCACTCTTGTATATAGGTTGTCTGGTGTTGTAGCTCAACAATTCATTTGAATAGTGTTGAGCCAGGTGGGACCATCCTACAGATTTTCTGTTGGGGCATTGGAGCATTGATACACACAAATAGCCAATGTATAAGAGCAGAGCTGTATCTGCAAGAAAGCAACCATGTTTTTTATATATGCAGTGAGCTCCAGGGGAAAGCGAAGATGATTGGAGCGGTTGTTGTAATAATAGGTGTTGTAGTTATTCACAGAAGCAGTGTTCTTCCTATGTTGCTCCCCTTGAGGCATACAGTGATGGGAAGGGTACATCCTTCTTCCCATTGGGGTACTTCCGGGCTTTTGGACTCCTGTCTGATGTTGGTTCACGGTTTCTTTGGTGGTGTTAGGCTTTGAGAAGCAAGGCAAGGTTCCCTGAAATGTGAAGAGGCCAGGTTTAGTGCAACACGTCCTCTGTACTTTACTGAGGTAGTTCAATAGATGGTTCACACAGACAGGGACATAACTATAATTCCTAGGGCTCCATACCAAAATAAGATGGCTCCCCCCATCTCCTAGTGTAGGAAAATGAAAACAGCAGCATATGTAGCAATAATTTACACACCATGTGTCAGAAAACTTACTTGATAACAAAAAGTCACCATATTGTTATTCCTCACAAAAGGTACTATGCTATTGCACCTGATGGGGCCCCCAACCTGTGAGCCCCATAGCTATGGTTGCTATGGCTGCAGTTACCCCCATGCACAGAGACACTGTACATTTTAAGTGCAGTCTTTACAAGTTGACATAGGCAGGGCTGTATATGGGATGACGTTACCACAGTAGAGGTTTCCTTTAAGTCTCTTTCTTACCATTTGCATGTTCTTAACAAATTGACCAATGAGTGCAACTTCTCTCTCTGCCACTCTCACTTTATGGTATCTCTGCAGTATCATCAGTGGAATACAGTCTCTAAACAGAGGGCCCCCTGTCCATTTAAAATGATGAGGAACCTGAAGCGGATTTCTCCCACCAGTGTCCAGAGAAGTCTGTAGCCACAATGTAGATGTATTACCTTTCTCTGACAAATGCTGTGTACTTCCCGTTATGTGGCAACTGTACATTTTGCTGACTCCAGCAGCTCTTTTTCTCAAGAGCTAGCACATCAGCTAACACTTTGATGCCTGTATTTCACTGGGTAAGATGTTTCCCTGTTAAAGGAGTTGTCCGAGTTCAGAGCTGAACCTGGACATAAAACCTTCTCCCTCATTCAGCATGAATAAGTGGAGCAACATTTCATGCTCTGATGCTCCCCCTTCCCTAGGCTGTGTCGCACAGGGCAAGGACTTTTTCTTTCGATCCGGTGATGTACCGCGTCTCTGTATGGGAATGCTAGATGGAGACTTCTGCCTAGCAGTGAGCCCAGTGACATCACCAGCACTAATAGTCTGTCTTTAAAGCTGCCCTAGCCTATAAAACAGCCTATGGCAGTGCTATAGACCTACACCAAGCAGTGTAAAAATGTGAACAAAATGCTCCAATCATAACGGCTGAATGGGTCAGAGCTTAACCTCTTTCCGACCGCCTCACGCAGGATTGCGTCCTGCGGGCGGTCGGTCTGTTCCTCCTTGACGCGCCCGCGCGCCATCTCGCGAGAGGCGAGATTTCCTGTGAACGCACGCGCGTGCGCGCATTCACAGGATCACGTCGGGGACAAGGTAAGCTACAGCCTGCCAGCGCTGATCGTGCGCTGGCAGGCTGTAGAAGTTAAAAAAATGGCATATCAGACGCTGTTTTGTTAACAGCGTCTGATATGCTTGCTGATCGTTCCTTTGGTGGTCCCTTTTGCTTGGGACCACCAAAGAAACTTTTATAAGTGCACCAAAACACCACACAGACCCCCGTCACTGATTAATCCCTGATTAACCCCCGATCACCCCATGTCACCCCCTGACACTAATTACCCCCTGTAAGGCTCATTCAGACGTCCGTATGTGTTTTGCGGATCCATGGATCCACGGATCCGCAAAACACGGACACCAGCAATGTGCTTTCCGCATTTTGCGGATCCACACATTGCCAGAACTATATAGAAAATGCCTTTTCTTGTCCGCAATTGCGGACAAGAATAGGACATGCTCTATCTTTTGCGGAGCTGCGGCCGGATGCTTGGGGGCCGAAACCCGGAAGTTTGCGGCCGCAGCTCCGCAAATGCTGATGCGGCGAGCATAGTGTGCTCTCCGCATCACCGCCAGCCCCATTCTCACTGAATGGGTCCGCATCTATTCCGCAGAATTGCGGAATAGATGCGGACATTTTTGCGGACGTGTGAATGGGGCCTTACTACTTTTTTTTTTGCACATTTTTGGCAGAGATTTATTCATCCACATTGATCGATGCGAATGAGGAAATCTGTGCCGTTTTGTTTTTTGCACATTTTGGTCAGAGATTTTTTCATCCACATTGATTGATGCGAATGAAAAAATCTGTGCCGTTCATTTTTTTTTCTTTTCAGCGCAGAGGCTGAACGGAAAAAAAAATCTCATTACCCGTATGCTCAATATACGGAGAATCGCAGATACTCCTAATGCTGGCCATACGTGTAATGATTGCGGAGACCCTCAAATGCCAGGGCAGTATAAATACCCCACATGTGACCCCATTTTAGAAAGAAGACACCCCAAGGTATTCCGCGAGGGGTATGGTGAGTTCATGCAAAATAATATTTTTTGTCACAAGTTAGTGGAATATGAGACTGTAAAAAAAAAAAAAAAAAATCAATTTCCGCTAACTTGTGCCAAATTTTTTTTTTTCTGTGAACTCGCCATACCCCTCACGGATTACCTTGGGGTGTCTTCTTTCCACAATGGGGTCACTTGTGGGGTATTTATACTGCCCTGGCATTTTAGGGGTCCTAAAGTGTGAGAATCCAAATGCGTAAAAATGCCCTGTGAAATCCTAAAGGTACTCATTGGGTTTAGGGCCCCTTTGCGCATCTTGGCTGCAAAAAAGTGTCACACATGTGGTATTGCCGTACTCGGGAGAAGTAGGGCAATGTGTTTTGGGGTGTATTTTTACATATACCCATACTGTGTGTGAGAAATATCACTGTAAACGACAACTTTTTACATTTTTTTATTCAAAGTTGTCAATTTACAGAGATATTTCTCACACAAAGTATGGGTATATGTAAAAATACACCTCAAAACACATTGCCCTACTTGTCCTGAGTACGGCGATACCACATAAGTGACACTTTTTTGCAGCCCGGATGCGCAAAGGGGCCCAAATTCCAACGAGTACCTTTAGGTTTTATATGGCTGCTCACAATTTAGCCCCACCCAAAATGCCAGAACAGTACAAACACCCACAAATGACCCCATTTTGGAAAGAAGACACCCCAAGGTATTCGCTGAGGGGCATAGTGAGTCCATGAAAAATTTAACTTTTTGTCAAAAGTTAGCAGAAAGGTAGACTTTATGAGAAAAACAATAAAAATCAATTTCTGCTAACTTGTGCCAAAAAAATCTTCTATGAACTCGCCATGCCCCTCACAGAATACCTTGGGGTGTCTTCTTTCCAAAATGGGGTCACATGTGGGTATTTATACTGCCCTGGCATTTTAGGGGCCCTAAAGCGTGAGAAGAAAAATGCGTAAAAATGACCTCCTAAAAGGTACTCATTGGTTTTAGGGCCCTTTGCGCATCTTGGCTGCAAAAAGTGTCACTCATGTGGTATCGCCGTACTCAGGAGAAGTAGGGCAATGTGTTTTGGGGTGTATTTTTACATATACCCATGCTGGGTGAGAGAAATATCTCTGTAAATTGACAACTTTGAATAAAAAATGTAAAAGTTGTCGTTTACAGCTAATATTTCTCACACGCAGCATGGGTATATGTAAAAATACACCCCAAAACACATTGCCCTACTTCTCCTGAGTTCGGCGATACCACATGAGTGGCACTTTTGCAGCCAAGATGCGCAAAGAGGCCCTAAAACCAATGAGTACCTTTAGGATTTCACAGGCCATTTTTACGCATTTGGATTCTCACGCTTTAGGGCCCCTAAATGCCAGGGCAGTATAAATACCCCACATGTGATCCCATTTTGGAAAGAAGACACCCTAAGGTATTCCGTGAGGGGCATGGCGAGTTCACAGAATTTTTATTTTTGGCACAAGTTAGCGGAAATTGATATTTTTTTTTTTTTTTTTTTTTACAAAGTCTCATATTCCACTAACTTGTGACAAAAATAAAATTTTACATGAACTCACCATACCCCTCACAGAATACCTTGGGGTGTCTTCTTTCCAAAATGGGGTCACATGTGGGGTATTTATACTGTCCTGGCATTTTAGGGGCCCCTAAAGCGTGAGAAGAAGTTTGGAATCCAAATGCGTAAAAATGCCCTGTGAAATCCTAAAGGTACTCATTGGTTTTAGGGCCTTTTGCGCACTCAGGCTGCAAAAAGTGGCACACATGTGGTATCGCCGTACTCAGGAGAAGTAGGGCAAGTGCTTGGGGTGTATTTTTATATATACCTATACTGTGTGTGAAAATATCTCTGTAAACGACAACTTTTAAAAAATTTTATACAAAGTTGTCAGTTTACAGAAATATTTCTCTCACCCAACATGGGTATATGTAAAAATACACCCCAAAACACATTGCCCTACTTCTCCTGAGTACGGCGATACCACATAAGTGACACTTTTTGCAGCCTGGGTGCGCAAAGGCCCAAATTCCAACGAGTACCTTTAGGTTTTACATGGCGGCTCACAATTTAGCCCCACCCAAAATGCCAGAACAGTAAACACACCCCACAAATGACCCCTTTTCGGAAAGTAGACACCCCAAGGTATTCACTGAGGGGCATAGTGAGTCCGTCTGAGATTTCTTTTTTTTTTGCCAGAAGTTAGCAGAAATTGAAACTTTTTTTTTTTTTCTCAGAAAGTGTCATTTTCCGCTAACTTGTGAAAAAAAATGAAATGATACATGAACTCACCATGCCCCTCCGCGAATACTTTGGGGTGTCTTCTTTCTAAAATGGTGTGATTTGGGGGGTATTTATACTTTCCTGACATTCTAGCACCTGAAGAAACATGACAGGCGCTCAGAAAGTCAGATCTGCTTCAAAATGCAGAAATTCACTTTTTTGCACCATAGTTTGTAAACGCTATAACTTTTACCCAAACCAATAAATATACACTTTTTGGACTTTTTTTTTATCAAAGACATGTAGAACAATAAATTTAGAGAAAAATTTATATAGAAATGTAGTTTTTTTTTAAAAATTTTACAACAGAAAGTGAAAAATGTCATTTTTTTGCAAAAATGTCGTTAAATTTGTATTAATGGCAAAAAAAGTAAAAATGTCAGCAACAATGAAATACCACCAAATGAAAGCTCTATTAGTGAGAAGAAAAGGAGGTAAAATTCATTTGGGTGGTAAGTTGCATGACGGAGCAATAAACGGTGAAAGTAGTGTAGTGCAGAATTGTAAAAAGTGGCCTGGTCATTAAGGGTGTTTAAGCTAGGGGGGCTTAAGTGGTTAACATGGACATCCCCTTTAGGTTCTGTTCTTTGCTCCACATGACTACAGTTTACACTAGACTCAACAACTTCCTCCTAAAGAGGAAAGGGTGGTGCCAAATCTGCCTAGCAACAGTAACTAGGAAACTCTGACTCCATTTACAGCCTTTTGGGCAGTGTACAAAATACAGTGACACACTTGAAGTGGGACAGTGCAAATATATTTCCAATTTATTTTAAAATTTCCTGCCACCCATTTAATCTATCATTTGTTAAGTCTGTGTTCTTAACCCATTGCTATTTGGCGTGTATACTCGTCATGGAGCACTGCTACTTGGTGCTCCATGATGACTATACATGGTGACAGCGCTGAGACCCTGGCTTTTACACACAGCCAGAGATCTCAGCTAACCAGCCCAGGACCAGGATGGTCTTGGGCTGGTGATCGCTCTGATTGGCTAGTCTGTACAGACTAGCCAATTACACGATCATAATGCTGGCTGAAAGGTTTTTAATCCCCACAGTCCGTGACTGTGGGGATCAGAACCTTGTTAAATAAATATATATATATATATATATATATATATATATATATAGTAGAAACGGAGGACGCAGCAGACAAAAAAATGGGTGCAAAATCAGGCAAATAGGACCAGCACCAAGGTCCAATTCAATAGTCGATGAAAAAGCCAGCAGTAGTTTATTCACCCAGTGTCAATAGCGACGTTTCAACCACGTTTCTAGCTTGAGAAAGACCGCAACAAGTGGTTGAAACATCGCTATTGACACTGGGTGAATGAACTTCAGTTTACTTGGCTACGTCGGAGTGCTGCTGGCTTTTTCATCGAATATATTGTGGCAGTGGAGCTGCCAGAAGGCCATAGGAAGGCCATTCAAGTGGTGTATCTCACCCAGAGCAAACTGGGTGAGAACAAGAAAGGTTGGGAAAATAGTTTTTCCCACTGTCTGTAGCAGCCAGGATGGTAATGGGGATAATTAGCAGCCAGCTGACGAGCTTGGATTCATCTGGGCTGAGCTCCTCAATCAGGGCTCCCAGTCTGGGAAAGGAGCAGGCTATGTCAAGGCTGGTGGGAGTCAGGACCCTCTAAACCTGTGTGGGGGTAAGCACTGTGGGGTTTTGGGGGAGCTGGGTGGTAGACCCACCAGGATCCCACTAGAGAGGGAGTATGTACTGTGTAGTCAGTGGCCAGACGGCTGAGGTTTATTTTTATGATTTCTTTGTACTGCTGTTATTACAATAAAGCTGGTCGTGGCCAGTTTGCACCCGAATCTACAGTGGTGGAGTGGCTTCTTGATGTGTGCCAACCGTCTAAGATGTTAAGACGGCGATCTGGAAGAGCTAAATGACCCTGAGTTGTTACATATGTTGGAGGTATGCTATGGCATGAAAATGGCACACGAAGCTGGGTGCTGCAAAGCTAAAAGAGCAAAGACAACAGGTTGCTAAGAGCACCAGGAAGCGTTGTCTGTGCTGAATGCTGCGGGATTGCTGCAGGGAAAGTGTCCGTGCTGAAAAGTAAAAAAACTGTTGGTTGCTAGGGGCAACAACGAGACAGCAGGTGCTGCTGAAAGTTGTTTTTGCTGTGTGTGGAGTTAAAGTGCCGGAAACTTTTTTTGTCCAGTGGAGTAGGTGCTTCTCATAAGAGTGTGGACTATTTTGCAGTGGTGCAAGTAAAACTGCAGTGAATTATAGGGCCAGTAGCCCAGCAAAGGGGACTAGTTGCTGACAATTTTTCCTGCTACCATGGGTCTTATGGAAGAGTACGTCTGGCGGCGCTGGCACATACAGCAGGGAGAAGAAATGGCCATAGCGATTGGCTATACTAAAAATGAATTGGCGAAATTTGATGCAGAGCGAGAGGCTCTGGAGCCTCAGTTGCTGCTGACCCTGAGGAAAGGGTTCTCAACGCTGTATGATCACTGTGCAAAAGTACCAGAGGTTGGTGGTGTGCCGGGAGTTCTGGAGGAAAGGCGAAGGTGTGCCGTTGCCAAGGGCAACCATCGGGAAGATAAAGAGATGGTGAGTGGTTCGATTCTCAGGAGTTCCTATATTCCCTGCGAATGTGTGCAAGATTCTAAAGGGTGCAGCTGGAATGACAGTCCAGGAAAAGTCTTAACTGCAGGCCAAGTTTTATCTGGTAGCAACTGTTGGAGTAAGGAGTCTGCAGGTGATCATGGTACCAGGAATCAAGGGCAGGTCTCCAAAAGCTGGATTTTGGAGGATGATCTTGGTAGAGATGTGGGATGCGTCCGTGGGATGCTCTCGTCTCCCGAGACTGCCGAACCTGTGACAACAAAGCGTAAGACTGTTCCTGTTATTAATTATGTGGCAGACCCAGTGATGGTGAGCCGGCGGCAGTTGATACCTGCTGGACTGGTGAGCGATAAATTGCCGAGGCGAGGAACTGTCTTGGAAATGTGTGACATTGGGAAAACTGCTGTGTATGAACAGGCGGGTAAGCCTGTTGCAGTTGCTCCCTCGCAGGAATCTGCACGGGAGAAACTCAATGTGTTGTCTAAAGTGCTGGTGACCAAGGCTAGATTTGGGATGGCAAAAATCAGAGATCCCATGCTAGCCTGGGTAAGAGGTAGAATGATGAATGTTCGGGACAATTATGTGAATACTGTGGACTATCTGGTGGTCCTCACGGAGGATGAGACCATGGTGGGAACAGAGACTGATGGACTTGATGTTGCAAATAGGCTCATGCATGACGTAATGTGGGGCAATGGAGACACTTCTGTAGAAAGTAATGAAGCTTCTACAGAACCTGTACCTGTCCTTTTAAATGAAAGTGTAAGGGAAATGCAGATAGAAAGCAATGGCTTAAGTGAAATGACCATTGGAAACAATGGTGCAGACACGGTGCCAAGTGAAGGTGCAGAGTTTGTTGAAATGTATAATGATAATGTGGATCTATGTGCAAGAAGTGATGAGGATGATGACAGTCCTTTTCCTTTGCAGGCTGTGATTGGGGAAGAAGCTCTCCCTGTTGGTAAAAATGTGGATGGTATAAAAATGCTAATTGATGTTGAGAGCTCACAACTGAGGGAAACCACTGTGAAAAATGTGCAAGGACATGGGGCAGTCCTAGAGGGTGTATCACACGTACTAGAAGTGGACATGTCTCCACAGGTTTCTATAATTAATAAAATGTCCCAGGTTGGGATTAGCTCATCGGTGCCCCTAGAGGACAGGATTGAGAATGACACGAGCGGTATATATAACACATGTTCTGTGACTGATAGCAACTCAGAGAGAGAGGCTTCCATGTTGAGGTCTTGCCAAACTAAAGTGGTTACTAGTAGCGACTAGATGACAGTTATATCTGACGAGACGAGAGTTCAGTCGGGTGACGTCAGCTTATTGTCTAAAGCTCATATACAGACAGTCTTAGATGACCTGACAGGACAGTACAGCTGCAAACAGGAGGCTGATCTCGCTCTCACCACACGGCGCCTAGATACGTTAGAGAAGGGATTAGATGTCGTCACGGAGTCCCTAAAGAAGGCTGCAGAAGGGTCAAAAGAAGAGACCCCGGAAAAGATGAGTGAACTGAAGGGTCTACCGCCTGGTGTCCTGGGGAAGGGAAAAGACTCCAGGAAGACACGGAAGTCTATAGTAGACCTCAACAATGGGCTTGAAGAGTCCCTGGGTGGAAATCCCACAGAGTATCTAAGGTAGAATGGTGATACTCCTACAAGACCAAGGCCCTCTCCTTGGCTAGAGCCCTTGAAAAAGCACCTGAGGAGTGTGTCACATTTGAGAGTCTGAACAGGCAACTCAGAAAAGAGATGGATGATCTCATGAGCTCAAAGGAGGACGTTGAGAAGAACGTCTGAGTTGGAGAAGCCTAAGTGTGCTCTCGAGCAGCAGGTGGAAAATGAGAAACCTGAAGAGAGACCTCTGAAAGACATCAAGTCTAAGCCAAAGCCTGTTAAGAATGGGTCTGGAGATGGTGGCGCTGTGGTGCCAGCTGAGACAGAGAAGAAGATGGAAGATGTATCTGTTGAACCAGGTGATAGTGCTGAGGTGGATGCAAAAGCCCAGAGACTCGTGGCGGTGTGTGGCCAGGACCTGATTATGAAAGACATTCCCTCTGTTGTCAATGCCTTCCAGAAAGCCAACTGTCTGCTGGGGAAGAAATACGGGGGGACCGACGAGCAGTATGAGGGTCCTGTCTACTTCGATGGGCTGGCTCTCCTGAATCCTGCCCGAAAGGAGAACCTTATCCTGGGTGAACCTCTGCAGGGATTGCCAGAAGACGACAAGTCTGGTGAAGACCCTGATGTCCCCAGTACCTCCAACCTTGATGAGAAAGGGGAGGAGGAGTTAAGAATGCAAGTATATGATTCCGTGTCCGAGAAGTATGAGAAGGCTAACAAAGTGGATGAAGACTCCAAAGGAGACTCAAAGGCTGAAGAAGCTAAGGCCGTTGAGTTGGAGTGGGGAAAAACCTCAGATGTTTCCCAATGTAGGAGCTTTGACACTGGAGGGGGCTTAAGTAAGGTGAAAAGTCTTACAACCTTTATCGGGGGGGGGGAGGACATGTGGCAGTGGAGCTGCCAGAAGGCCATAGGAAGGCCATTCAAGTGGTGTATCTCACCCAGAGTAAGCTGGGTGAGAACAAGAAAGGTTGGGAATATAGTTTATTCCCACTGTCTGCAGCAGCCAGGCTGGTAATGGGGATAATTAGAAGCCAGCTGAGGAGCTTGGATTAATCTGGGCTGAGCTCCTTAATCAGGGCTCCCAGTCTGGGAAAGGAGCAGGCTGTGTCAAGGCCTGTGGGAGCCAGGACCCTCTAACCCTGTGTGGGGGTAAGCACTGTGGGGTTTTTGGGGAGCTGGGTGGTAGACCCGGATCCCACTAGAGAGCTGAGGTTTATTTTTATGATTTTGCTATTATGATAATAAAGCTGGTTGTGGCCAATTTGCACCGAATCGACAGTGGTGGAGTGGCTTCTTGATGTTTGCCAACCATCTAAGGTGTTAAGATGGCGATCTGGAAGAGCTAAATGACCCCGAGTTGTTATATATAATGTTATTTTATTACTACACACCCCCCCCCCTTCCCCCATTTTCAGGATGTCCGGAGCGGTTAGCAGAGGGTCAGCATACAGCTGACCCTCTGCTTGAAACGACCAATATCCGTGCTGGCACTGATGTGAGCCGTTTTAACTCCCTTCATGCCATGGTCCATAGGGAACACTGTATGGAAAGGGTTAACAGGGAGGGAGGGAGCTCCCTCTCCCATCGGGCCGCTGCGGTGCCATAGCAGCGACCCGATGCTTGACGGGTTCACAGAGGGAGGAAGCTCTCTCCCTTTCCCATTGGGCCGCTATGCTGTTGTGACAGTGTCCCGATAATTTCCATGGCAACTGGACGCCTTTACAGGCTTCTGGCTTGCCATGGTATAGCTAAGGGTATTTTCACACTAGCATTTTTCCAGATCCGGCAGGGTCTAGCAAAAATGCTTCTGTTACTGATAATACAACCATCTGCATCCATTATGAACTGATCTGGTTGTATTATCTTTAACATTGCCAAGACGGATCCGTCTTTAACTCTATTGAAAGTCAATGGGGGACAGATACATTTTCTATTGTGGCAGAGAAAATGTATCCGTCCCCATTGATTTGGATTGGGGTAATGCCAGATCCGTTTTGCACCTGCATCACGGGACGGAAAGCAAAATACAACATGTTGCGGTTTGCCTTCCGATCTCGGAATGCAACTAAATGGAACAGAATGCATTTTGGTGCATTCTGTTCTGTTCAGTTCAGTTTTGTCCCCATTGACAATGAATTGGTACAAAACTGAAGCGTTTTTCTCCAGTATTGAGCCCCTATGACGGAACTCAATACCAGAAAACTTAAACGCTAGTGTGAAAGTACCCTAAGCCTGATCAGGCTCCTGCTAAAGCCGAGAGCCTGATCAGGCTAAGAGTAAAATCACAATACACTGCAGTACACTATATAGTGTACTGCAGTGTATTATAGAGGAATCAGACCCACTGGATCTTCAAGAACCAAGTGGGTCTGGGTAAAAAAAAAGTTTAAAAAGAAATTTAAAAAAATCTAATTTCTTCTTATAGCACATTTATAATTGATTAAAATACACTACACATGTTTGATATCATCGCATCCGTAACGACCTGATCTATGAAATGGTCATGTTACTTTCCCAGTACAGTGAACGCCATAAAAAAAAAAGAAAAACTATGATGGAATTGAAATTTCCCCCCCCCCCTCACTTCCCAAAAAAAGGTATTAAAAGTGATCAGAAAAGTTTTATTTACCCCAAAATGGTACCAATCAAACCGTCATCTCATCCCGCAAAAATGAGCCCCTACTTGGGACAATCACCAAAAAAATGAAAAAAAATATGGCTTTCAGAAAATGGAGACACAAAAACATTTTTTTTTCCTAAAATGCTTTTATTGTGTTAAAGTGAAATAAAAAGTATACATATTAGGTATTGCCATGTCAATAACAACCAGCATTATAAAAATATCACATGACCTAACCCCTGAGGCTAACACCATAGAAAAAAAAAAGTTAAACTGTGCCAAAAAGCCAAAAATAGACATATTGGGTATTGCTGCATCTGTAATGACCGCCTCTATAAAAATATTTCATGATCTACCCCCTATGGTGACTGCTGTTAAAACTAAAATAAAAAATGTGCCACATCAACCATTTTTTTGGTCTACTTGGAAAATAAAGTGTAATATTGAATGATCAAAAAGTATTATGTACCAAAAATTGGGACCAATGAAAGTGTCAATTCTTCCTGCAAAAAATGAGCCCCTGCCCCTGACAATCTGCAGAAAAATAAATAATAAAATGTCTTTCAGAAATTGGAGACAAAAAAACAAGTGAAACAAACAAACAAAGAATGATTTGATATCATCGCCTCCGTAACAACCTGTTCTATAAAAATAGCACATGATCTATCCTGTCAGATGAACATTGTAAAAAAAAAAAAAACTGTGCCAGAACGGCCATTTTTGATAACCTTGCATAACAAAAAACATAATAAAGAGTGATTAAAAATCATATGCAACCCAGATTAGTATCAATAAAACTGTCAACTTATCCCGTAGTTTCCAAAATGGGTTCCCTTTTTTGGGAGCTTCTACTATAGGGTCCATCAGGGGCGCTTCAAATGGGACATAGTGTCTAAAAAGCCACATATGGGGTGGTTCTGTAAATCGCAGAATCAGTGTAATAGATTTTGAGTTTTGTTTGACTGTAAACCCTTGATGTGTTACAGGAAAAATGGATTAAAATGGAAAATCTGCCAAAAAAGTGAAATTTAGAAATGTCATCTCCATTTTCCTTTAATTCTTTTGAAATACATAAAGGGTTAACAAAGTTTGTAAAATCAGTTTTGAGTAACTTGAGGGGTGTAGTTTCTAAATTGGGGTCATTAATGGGTGGTTTCCACTATGTAAGCCCCGCAAAGTGACTTTAGAGCACACTAATCCTTAAAAAAATGGTTTTGGAAATTTTCTTTAAAATTTTAAGAATTTCTGATAAAATTCTGAGCCTTCTAACATCCTAAAAAAATTAAATTACATCTACAACATTATACCAATATAAAGTAGACATATGGGAAATGTAAAGTAATAACTATTTTGTGAGGTATCACTCTTTGCCTTAAAAGCAGAGAAATTCAAATTTTTAAAATTACACATTTTTCCAAATTTTCTGTAAATTTAGGATTTTTTTTTATAAATAAGGTAATTTATATTGACTCAAGTGTACCACTTTCATGAAGTACAATGTGTCACGAGAAAGCAGTCTCGGAATGGCTTGGATAAGTAAAAGTGTTCCAAAGTTATAACCACATAAAGTTTCAGATTTCCAAAATTTGGCCTGGTCCTTAAGGTGAAAAATGGCTATGTCCTGAAGGGGTTAAGAGAATGCGGCATATGTTATAACCTAAATATATACTCAAATATCCAGGGCATATTTTTATCTACATAGTTATACATAGAATCTTTTTTAAAATGTAATCATATCTAATTCTGAAAAAATCTTATGATTTAGTGCTAGCTTTAGTTTTTTTTTTTTTGTATATAACTATGAAATTGTCTGGAACATATGGTCAAATAGTAGGCACTATTCAATATTATAGTACATGTGACTTCCTGGAATAAATGCTAAATCAACAGAGCAATAATACAATCTGAACATAAAACTAAAGGTGCAACTGTACATACCAGGGGACTTATTAGTAACTGGTCCCTGTCTAGTTTTAATATATTACATTCAGTAAATACTGTACACAATGTATGACACTTAGTATTACTTGACATTACTTAAATAGTAGCATGGTTAGCAGCTGTTATGGGGTAGTTCTGCTAAGGGGAATCAATGCCATGTCTATTTAGAGACACTGTGGATGGAACGCAGGCAATGAGGAAAAGACAAATATGATATGCATTCTTAACATTCTGAGTGAACCTGCAGACTTGGTGGTCTTGGTGGAGTGGGTACTATTATAAATTTTGCCAAAAGGTTGCTTATTCCACAGTGACAATTGTCATATGCATGGAATATGTTCTAGTTATATTTTTATATACTGTTCTGAATTCATCTACTTTCCCGACATCTCATTCAAACCCCTACCAGAACTATTAGGCTAGGTTCACACGATGACATTTGTCACGCGACAAATAGAGCACAACTACACTGCAACATTTGTCGCATTGCAACATGCGACATGCTGCAACTGCAACACGACAGTAGCAGAAAAATCCATCTTGAAATCCATCCATCGCGCGACAAATGTCGTCGTGGGAACCTAGCCTTAGTCACAGGCCTGTCTCCTGCAGCCTCCACTCTGAAAGCTCTGTTAAATAACACACTTGCACCCCTCCAATCCACCCTCAACTTTACTGCACAGTTTATCTGCTGCTCCCCTCATTTCTTCTCTACCTCCTCCTTTAGACGGTCCCTTCACTGGCGCCCCTTTGCCCAGAGAATTGAGTACAAAATAGTATTATCAACAACATACTGTACATGGCCATCCACAAACTCTTCCCTATATACATCTCTGACCCAATCTCCCAATATATATTCCCCAAATGTAAACTTTAATCCACATAGAACCTCCTTCTTTGTTCTCTTCCTGTCTGTCTGTTCCTCATACAATCTTCTCCAAGAGGTCTCTTGTGAGTCTAGAACTCATGTTTCCAACACATCAGATTCTCTCCCACCATCCAAACCTTAAAAAACCTGTAACCCTGCTGCTTCTACCATTTAAACAACTTCTACTTTCATCTACTCTCTCCTTCTCTCATAGACATGGTCCTCTCTCCCTCTTTACCAGTCTATCATTCATTAAAGTGACTGTGATAAAATAACAAAAAAGTCATATTCACCTCTTATGTCCTCTGCCACCTCCAGCTCCACACTCTGATTCTCTCAATCACTGTTTGCCTTTTTGTCTGCAGCAATGATGTCCTGCATACACCACATCACCGCTACAGCTGATTGCTGGCCTCAGCAGAAGCTGACTAGTCAGGAGAGTCAGACATCAGGGTCACACATCACTTGAATTTGTCTCTTTTCTAGGGCTCAATAAAATGATTTTTTTTTTTAAAGACTGATAGGGGTTTTGAACCCAAGAACAGTGCATGTGCGACAACCATCTAAACCACTGAGCTATAGGTTTAGACAGCAACTTGAAGGATTTTCTTCATCTATGTGATTCAGCATATCAAAAGTACAATGAACCTAAAGGTCATTGTGATGCTGACGCTAACTAGTCAGGAAAGTCAGATATCTGGGTTACACATCACTTGAATGTGTCTCTTATCTAATTCTTAAAAACATTAACTTGTTGTTTTAAGGTTTCTATTGGGTCCTGAACCCCAAAACTCCAGAGTACAAACCAGCAACTTAGCCACTGGGCTATGCACTCATATAATACTGTGATGTGTGAGCCTGTAGCATTTCAGACAGAGCTATAGACTTTCTTTAGTTGTGTGATTTAGCATACAAATACAAAGTATATCTATAACTAATTCTCACTTGGACCCTAACCTATGAAGAGCATCAGTCAAACTCAGATGTCAGAGTCAAATATCAAAGTCAGGGTCAGAGTCAGGTGTCAGGGTCATGTATCACAATGGCATTTTTCTGATACTTGACTATGATAACTGACCATGTCCTAAAATGAGTAGTGTAGGTATATCTCCTATAAGCTCCACTGTTTCTCAGCATTGCATTTTTTTCTGGGCAGATTTCAAATCCACAAAAAGTAGGGATATAGGGAAAATACATGTAAATTGCAATGGGTGTCCCATATGACATGGCTAAGGGATTAGATTAGGGACTATGAGTACTAGATTTCTAAAATGGTTTGATCTTTATCTTGGAACTACTACATTTGGAGTTGAGAGGAAATTTGTCTCTAACATGAGAATGTCTGCCCCTTTGAATCAACTCAACAAGATAAAATGTTGAACTACTATGGAATTATTGATCTATTTTAGGTTAGGAAAGCACCCCTACCCATTTATAGACTTGGTGTATGGTTTATAGCCATATATTTCTACATTCCACTTTTCTTGGGTATATACAAACCACCATACTATAAATAGGCCCCTTTTCCCATTAGGTTGGTGCACAATTTGGAATATATAATTAATTCAATGCTAGTGATATGTGACATTTCTGTGTCAGTTGACTAGGACTCCTTGCTCGACGTCACCTTGAGATCTTAAATCTTTCTTGTCAAGAAATAGCTTGTTGACTTTCACTTAAGAGGAGCCTATAAGCTGTCTGTGACTTTGCTTAAGTGAGGTCTATTTGAAAGATAAACATCAGTGTATTTTTCCCTTCGGCTGTCATAAGTCAGATGCTGTTTATTCTATGGCTTGCGTGGAGTGGACATATTTTGATTGCAGTGTCCATTTCAATTTCACCTGATTTTCTTTTCTTGTATTGTTTCTGAAAGTTTGTCCAGAATTGCTATTCTGTATGTCGAGGTTCTTCTAGTGCAGTACTGGTATTTGCAAAATAAAATCTGCCTGTAGGAGCTAAAGATTTGGTCATTTCTCAATACTTAGCATAAAACATAATCAGTATGTATACTATAATAAATATCATTTTCATAACAATTGTAATCTTTAGATAGCTCCACCATATTCCACAGTGCTTTGCAATTCAGTGGATTCATGTACAAATCAAGATAGACATCACAGAATTACAGACTAATATAAAACTGAAAGCTTGCAAAAGCTTATAATCTATGAGGAAATGGGGGTGATACAAAAGGTAAAGTTGATTGTTTTCCAAAGTGGTCCAACCATCTTTGCACTAAATACAAAGACGGAGCTGTAGACAGAGCTGTATGAGCAGGTGCAAAGAATGTGGGGTTTACTGTTGGATGATGGCGTTCGACTGAGAAAAATGAGGGACAAAGGGGTAAATGGGGAAATTTCAGTTTAGGGAACATGATTTTGTGTTTTTAAGGTATGTTTAAAGCTAAGGAAGTTGGGAATTAATTCCATAGCCAGGGGCAGTGCATTCCAGAGATCTGGTGTAGCTAAAGAAACGTCTTTAAGATATGGAGGATCTTAGTTCATTGGCAGAACGGATAGCACGATTAGGGTGGTATAGATAATGAGGGAGGATTTGTAGGGAGATGCAGAAATGTTAAGAGCTTTGTGTGAACTGTATTCTGGGCGTATTGGAAACCAGGGAAGTGACTGGCACAGGCTAGAGGCAAAGGTGTAAAGGGTGGACAGATAGATGAGCCTGGCTGCTGCATTTAGGATAGACTGAAGGGGAGATAGTTTAGTCAGGGGAAGACCAATTAGTAATGAGTTGCAGTAGTCAAGACAAGCGTTTTAGCAGTTTTCCAGTGAAAAAAAGGCAGATTCTGGTGATGTTCTTGAGGTTCAGACAGCATGAACATGCCAGTGATTGAATATGGTAAGAAAATAAAAGACCTAAACATAACCCCAGACAGCAAGCATGCTGACCAGGAGTTATGATAGTACCACTGACTGAAATTTTAAATATTAAGTTAAGGTTAGTAGATAGAGAAAGACAAGAAGTTCAGTTTCAGATATAGAGAGGACATAATCTTAGAGACAGTGTACAGACAATCACTGGGGTTTTGTAGTACTGCTGGAATGATATCACAGGAAGCATATAGTTGTGTCATCAGTATAGAGATGGTACTATAAACCAAATCTGTTGATAATCATTCCGATAGGGGCTGTGTAGAGAGAAAAGAGAGGAGGACCTAGAACTGAACCCTTAAAAAACACAACATCAAGAGAATGAGGAGAGGAAGTAGAGCCAACAAATGACACAATGAAAGAGTGGTCAGACATAGGAACAAAGAAAGCTAAAGAAGTGTCCTTGAGGCCAATATAGTGGAACGTGGTGAGGAGGAGTTTGTGGGTCTACAGTACCAAATGCTGCAGAGAGATCCAGGAGAATTTTTCTCTGTCAAAAGATCATTAGATACTTAGGTAAGGGCACTTTCTATAGAGAGTAGAGTGTGAAAGCCAGAATGTATGGGGTCAAGGGGAGAGTTAGCAGAGAAGTACAACTTATTAGGTGAGAGAAGACCAGACATTCCAGGAGTAGAGTTGAGTAAACACCTGGATGTTCGGGTTCGAGAAGTTTGGCCGAACTTCATGAAAATGTTCAGGTTCGGGATCCGAACTCGACCCCGAACCCGAACCCCATTGAAGTCAATGGGGACCCGAACTTTTGGGCACTAAAAAGGCTGTAAAATAGCCCTGGAAAGGGTTAGAGGGCTGCAAAAGGCATCAACATGTAGGTAAATCCCCTGCAAACAAATGTGGATAGGGAAATGACTTAAAATAAAATAAATAAAAATTAACCAATATCAATTGGCAACTTGGAGGAGGAGGTGGAATAGGAGGTTGGGGTGGCGTCAGGTGGGAATGCTATGGGAGTTGAAGTTCCCATACAGCCAAGAAGTATTCATGTCTTCAAGCAGTGTCACAGGCCTCATTCACAGACTCAGGGCCATGGCAACCATACATGGGAGTTGAAGTTGTCATCAAAGACAAGAAGGAATTATGTCTGCCTGCAGGGCCACAGGCCTCATTCAAACATTTAGGACCACGGGACCCACAAAGAGGAGAGTTAAAATCACGCCAAAACAGTATTGATTTCACCCAGTAGTGCCACAGGCCTCATTGACTAATTCAGGACCCTGGCCCCCGGAAAGAGGAGAGTGGTCCCGTAACAGCAACACAGGCCTTAGGTCAACCTGCAATGGAACAGGCCATTATCATTTATGTAGGCCCCTGACACCCAGACAGAGGAACAGAGGAGAGGTCATTTGACAGTAAAAATAGGTTAATGTCTCCCACCAATGCAGCAAGCGATTTAACAAAATATAGGCCCCTGACAACCAGACAATGGGGCGGTCATTTGACAGTAAAAAGAGGTTAATGTCACCCACCAAAGCAACAGGTGATTATCTGAAATGTAGGCCCCTGGCAACCAGACAGAGGAGAGAGGTCCCATAGCAGAAAATCAGTCTTCATGTCACCAGCAATGGAAAAGGTCACTTTCAGTTATTTAGGCCCCAGCAGCCGGACAGAGGAGAGAGGTCCCATAGCAGAAAATCAAGCTTGATGTCACCCGCCAAAGCAGCAGGCGATTAACAGAATTTTAGGCCCCTGGCACCCAGACAGAGGAGAAGCTCATTCAACTTGGGGTTGCCCCCAAAATAATGGTACGATTAAAAAAAGAGGATTCAATAAAGAAGTGCCTTGGAGTACAAGAATGTATGGTTGAGGGCGAGGCAGTTATAAATGTCTATTCTGCACCAGGTACAGACAAGTCCTGTGGGATCCATGCCTGGTTCATTTTAATGAACGTGAGCTTGTCTACGTTGGCTGTGGACAGATGACTGCGTTTGTCTGTAATGACGCCCCCTGCCATGCTAAATACACGTTCAGACAATACACTGGCCGCAGGGCCGGCCAGCACCTCCAAGGCATAAAGGGCAAGCTCTGGCCATGTGAACAATTTGGAGACCCAGAAGTTGAATGGGGCAGAACCATCAATCAGTATGTGGTGGCGTGTGCACACGTACTGTTCCACCATGTTGTTGAAATGCTGCCTCCTGCTAACATGTTCCCTATCAGCTGGTGGTGCAGTTTGCTGTGGTGTGGTGACAAAACTTTTCCACAGCTTAGCCATGCTAACCCTGCTGTCTGAGGAGCTGGCCGTGACCAGCTGCATTGGCGACCTCTTCCGCCTCTGCCTTTCCTTGTGCTTCCACTTGTCCCCCCGTGTCAGTTGGGAATTCACTCAGGAGCGCATCTACCATCGTGCGCTTGTAGTCGCGCATCTTCCTATCACGCTCCAGTGCGGATATTAAGGTGGTCACGTTGTCCTTGTACCAGGGATCAAGCAGGGTGGCAACGCAGTAGTCAGCACAAGTTAAAATGTGGGCAACTCTGCTGTCGTTGCTCAGGCACTGCAGCATGTAGTCGATCATGTGTGCCAGGCTGCCCAGAAGTAACGATAAGCTGTCCTCTGTAGGTGGTGTATCGTCTGTGTCCTCCGTATCCCCCAGCCACACTTTAGTGATGGCCCTGAGCTGCGTAGGTTACCACTCTGCAGTGAAACCGGTTCCTCCTCCTCCTCTACCTCATCCTCCTCCTCCTCATCCTCCAGAAGTGTTCCCTTGGCTGTCCACATGTGTACCCGGCCTCTGCTAGTGCAGGAACCCACCCTCTGAGCCACTTCTGTATGACTTGCCTGAAACCCTGTAAAATGCCCCCTCTTTCTCCTCCTCCTGTGCTGCATCCTCTTCCATCATCGCCGTAATATTTTTTTCAAGGAGACATAGAAGGGGTATTGTAATGCTAACAATGGCGTCATCAGCACTGGCCATGTTGGTTGAGTACTCCAAAGACCGCAACAAGGTACACAGGTCTCGCATGCAGGCCCAGTCACTGGTGGTGAAGTGGTGCTTATCTGAAGAGCGACTGACCCGTGCATAGTGAATCTGAAACTCCACTATTGCCCGCTGCTGCTCGCACAGTCTCTCCAGCATATGTAAGGTGGAGTTCCACCTGGTGGGTATGTCACATATGAGGCGGTGAGCAGGAAGGCCGAAGTTTTGCTGCAGCACAGACAGGCGAGCAGCATCAGGGTGAGAACACAGAAGGCGCACATATGGACCACACTTTCAGCAGCAGCTCTGACATGTCTGGGTATTTTTTAAGGAAACTTCTGCACCACCAGATTCAGCACATGCGCCAGTCAAAGGATGTGCGTCAAACCGGCTAGTCCCAGAGCTGCAGCGATATTTCGCCCATTATTGCACACCACCAGGCCGGGCTTGAGGCTCACCGGCAGCAACCACCATAGTATGTGGTGGTGTTGGTGGAACATCCTCTGTTTTCTGGTCGCCAGGTGCCATGGTGACGCCAGAGGTGGAGGGAGAGGCAGAGCCAGCAGCAGAAGAGGGAATAAGAGGAGCATGAGAGAGTTCCTTGTTTTTAAGGTGTTTGCTCCACTGCAGTTCATGCTTTGCATGTAGATGCCTGATCATGCAGGTTGTTCTCAGGTTTAGAACGTTTATGCCTCGCTTCAGGCTCTGATGGCACAACATGCAAACCACTTGTGTCTTGTCGTCAGGACATTGTGTGAAGAACTGCCACACCAATAAACTCCTTGGAGCAGGCCTTGGTGTGCTCGGTGCCTGGGTGCGGTGGACAGTAGTAGGCGTACTTTTTTTTCTTTTGCTGTGCTGTTGCCTCTGTGTGACCACCGCCTCTTTCTCAGAACTGCACGCCTCACTAGCACGACCTTCAGTCCAGTCTGTGTCTAGGACTTCATCATCCTCCACATCATCTTCCACCCATTCATGACCTCCTGCCCTCCTCGTCGGTCTGCACATTGCAGAAAGCCACAGCAGTTGGCACCTGTGTTTTGTCATCATCAGAGACGTTTTGTGGCATTATTCCCATGTCCTCATCCTGCAACAAAAGTGGTTGAGCATCAGTGCATTCAAGGTCTTCCTCTTCTGGGGCAGGGTTAGGTGGATGGGCCGTGGAAATCCTGCCAACAGAGTCATCAAAAAGCATGAGACTTTCCTGCATGATTTGGGGCACTGACTGCTTGGCTGATTTGCAAGGGGGTGAGGTGGAAGACTAATGGGCATGGGCTGCAGGTGCCAACTCTGAGCTTTCTGCAGAGGACTGGGTGTTAGATACTGTGAAGGAACTGAAGACACTGTTAGCCACCCAATCTACTATATGTACATGTTCTGGCTTCACTATCCATACGTAGGGCGGCATTTGGGCCTATCAAATAACGCTGCAGATTCTGTCGCCTACTTGCACCAGAGGAAGGTGTTTGACTTGGAGCGGTAGTTGGCGCTAAACGGCCGCGTCCTCTCCCAGCAACAGGAGCTCCACCAACACCACTACGACCATGCCCACGTCCCTTATTTGATGTTCTCCTCATTATTTGCGTTTACCCACCAAGCTGAAAGATTTGTCTCTCTCCCATGTCAATTTAACTGCCACAAGTCGACAATTACATTCGCTAAGGCAGTGCCCGTGTCATAAAAATGCTCTGTGGACCCAGAGTAATGTTTTTTGAGCCCAAAATACACTGATTCTGAATTCCTATGCGAAATGTAAAAAAATGTTGGGGTACGCTGTATGCACAAGTGGTTTGTGGAACAAGAACAAGTATTTTTGTAATAAAATACAGAAAATAAGTATTTCACTGCTGTAAATTGAAATTATCTATTTATAAGCCGGATGCACAACAGTTTTTTCGGCCTAAAATACAGCTTTTTTTTAAATTAACAAAATGCAGTTTTTTAACTGCTGTACATATTTAGATATTTATACTATGTATGGTCACCAGATTTGGGGACCAAGATTCACAAATGCAGTATTAGACTGTTATAAATGGGAAATAATTATTTAAATGACGGATGCACAACAGTTTTTTCGGCCTAAAACATGGTTATTTTTAATAAAACCCCAAAATGCCGTGTATGTACAACTGCTTTGTGAAGTAAGAATATTGCTTTTTTCACACAAAAAAGAATAATGCACTATTTCTCAGCTGTAATGTGAAATCGGTATTTAAGCGGTGTATTTCAAGATGCTCTGTGGATTAGCACTCTTTTGTCAAAAAAATACACTTATGCTGTATTTCACAGCAGCAATGTAAAATTGGTGGTTGTAATGAGTATTTCAGACTGTTTGGTGGACCTTGAATGATTTTTTTTTTCTATAGAAAACAAAGAAGCACTATTTCCATGTATAAATATAAAATATTTCGTTGGACGGGGTCGGCAGAGCTGTTTTGTGGACAAGAAATATGGTTTTTCACCCAAAATTACACGGATTCTCTATTTCACCGCAGAACTGTCAAATATATATTTTGGCGGTGTAAAATTGGCTTGGTGGATCAGGATGACCACTTTTTTTAACTAAAGTACACCGATGCCCTATTTGGTAGCTCAAATAGAATATACGGTTTAGTGAATAGTAAACAAAAGTGCTCTGTGGCACCACAGAGCCCAGGCTAGACAAATGGACTATGTAACGGCTTTTGTTACCAAAATTCACAAATGCAGTTTTTCACTGCTGTACATTAAATGTAGGTATTTATACCATGTATGTACAACTGGTTTGTGAAGCAGAAATTTAGCTTTTTTCACACAAAAAAAAAAAGAAAAATGCACTATTTCTCAGCTGTAATGTGAAATCGGTATTTAGGCGGTGTATTTCAAAATGCTTTATGGATCAGGATTTCCACTTTTTTGTCCAAAAAATACACTTATGCTGTATTTCCCAGCAGCAATGTAAAATAGGTGGTTTTTCAGACTGTTTGGGGGACCTGGAATAACGTTTTATTTCTATGAAAAACAAAGAAGCACTATTTCCATGCAGAAATAAATATGCAGAACTGTTTTGTGGACAAGGAATACGTTTTTTCCCCCAAAATTACACGGATTCTCTATTTCACCGCAGAAATGTCAAATATAAATTTTGGCGGTGTAAAATATGCTTGGTGGATCAGGATGACCACTTTTTTTAACTAAAATACACTGATGCACTATTTGATAGCTGAAATGGAATATACGGTTTTAGTGCATAGTATACAAAAGTGCTCTGTGGCACCACAGATCCCAGGCTAGACAAATGGACTATGTCACCCTCAAGCATACAAAATGCAATATAGGGGACTTAAGCAGCCAGAAAAAATAGTTTTTTTTCCCTTCACTGAGCTACAAAATAGGATCAGGCTGATGTCCCTGGCAGGCTGGCAGACATGCAGTACACTGCAGTGCCTAAAATGGCTGCCGACCCCCACCTCATTGAAAGATGGATTACAAAAAAAATCTCCCTGGCAGTGGCTGGGTACAGAAATGTTGGATTGCTGAAGTTCCCTCCCTCTCTATGTGCTGTATCTTGTGAATTAAAGTTGCACAGGTTCTTTATTTCTGCCCTGTTCTGTCCCTGATCGCCCCAGCAGCTACCTTGCTCTAATCTCAATTCAGCAGACTAACGTGCGGCACTATGTAACTCCAGCTTATAAAGAGGCTGGGTCACATGCTGCAATCAGCCAATACCCAGCCATGCCATTAGTAGGCATGGCTGTGATGGCTTCTTAGGGCAAGAAGTAAAACTCTTGCTGATTGGCTGCTGTGCAACCCTTCAGAAAGTGGGATGAAATCGCCAAACAATAGACCCAAACCCGAACTTTTTTTAAAATATTCGGGTTCAGGTCCGTGTCCCGAACACCCCAAAATTCAGTACAAACCCGAACTATACAGTTTGGGTTCACTCAGCTCTATCCTAGTTTAGAAATGAAGGGGAGATTAGAGACGAATTGTAGTTAGAAGAACAGGTCGGGTCAAGAGATGTTTTTTAAAAGTGGTGATATACAGTAAACCCACTATATAGAATGTTTGAAAGAGGACTAAAAGAGGTCAGACGAGAGGTTAAATATTCTAGTTACTTGACAAATAACAGCCAGTGAGAGGGACTGGAAGAGGTGTGAGGTATTAGGATCATTACTGCAGGTAGTCAGTCGAGAAGAAGATAGGAGTTATAGGGTCAGATAATGAGAAAGAACAAGGAGGTGTGGGATAGATTGGGGGTGTTGATGCTGGTTGGGGAATGGTGTATTATTAGTTCTCAGTCTTATCTTTGAAGGAAGTAGTTGGGTATTCAGCAAAGAGGTCAGAGATTGGCATGCACACTTTAGGGTTGAGGAGGGGGTGAGAAAATATCAAAGAATCCTTATGGGTTATTTGAAAGTGAGGAGATGAGAGAAATGAAGTAGACTTGTTTGAGAAGGTTGGGAAAAGTTGTAGTTTTTACGGATATATTTATAATGGAAAAAAATCTACAGGCATAAGTAATTTTCTCCATAAAAGTTTGGCGTACCTAGAGCAGTGCTGAAGAAAATGTGTTTCATGTGTGTGGCAGAATTGCATCTGACTACTAATTTTAGTCAGTTTTATCCAAGACCATGTCTGCGTGGCTGTTCTGTAAAAAATACAACATTTCCTATTATTGTCCGCATAATGGACAAGGATAGGACTATTCTATTAGGGGCTGGACATTCTGTTCCGCAAAAAGAGGAATGCACAAGGCCTGTTGTTGTGAGATACATTAAAAACTAACAAACGCTTTTTATCGTCATACTTCTATTTGACAAGTGATTTGATAATTTAAGAGGTTGTCCAACATAAAAAGTTCTTCCAAAAACAGCACCTCACCTGTTCACAGGTGGTGTGTGGTATTGTGAAGCTCAGTCCCAATCACGTCTCTAGAGCTAAACTCTAATATCAGAAACAACCTACAGTATAGACAGGTGCGGTACAGATATCTTTAAGACTGGAGAACCCGTTTAATGCAATTGATACTATTCTCTATGTTCTTGTTACTAGAATCGTCAATCTCATCTGCATCTCATGATTTCATATATTCATTTTTACCTTTAAGTTGCTGTAAAATGATAGGATTATATGGATTTTGTATTAAACATGCTTATAGTGCATATACAGGGTGCTTACAGGGCCAATCAATTACAGTAACCTGAAAATAACCATTGATTTGCAAATGCTAGTATAATAAATGTTATTACTAGAGATGAGCAAATTTCATGTTATGAAATTCGTTCTCGCTTTGTTTGGTGGTAAAAGCAGAATTGTGTTATGGATTCCGTTACCACAGAACATAACGCAAGTCTATGATGGAATGCATAACGGAATGCCTTTAGAGGCATTCCGTTATTCATTCAGTCATAATAGAAATCTATGGCCTGCTTAACGGATCCATCTCGTTTCAGTTATGCCGGAGAGGACTTCCCTGCATAACGGAAATGGGACAGATCAGTTTTGCAGCCCATAGATGTCTATTATGACTGAATAAATAACGGAATGCCTCTAAAGGTATTCCGTTATGCATTCCGTCATAGAATTGCGTTATGGTCCGTGGTAACGCAATCCATAACGCAGTTCTGCTTTTACCACCAAAATGTGAACGAATTTCAAAATATGAAATTCGCTCATCTCTAGTTATTACCATCAAACAATATAGATCATTAAAATCATCAGGCATAATCATTTTATGGATCTTTGTAAATTATGAATGCCACAGATTTGCTGAAGATAAGAAGATGCTTCATTTTTTGCCGGGTCTAAGAAAATCTATTAACAATGAATATGTATCTGGCTAGATATTTGAGTAGACAATGAGTTGCAATAAATACGAACATTAATGGTCAGGAATTGTTAACAGCACAGCAGTGGAGCTAAATCAATACAGCTTCTATATGCTAATGATGGTGTTATTTTCTGCAGGAGAATACACTCTGCTGCTCTTCTCTACGACAGCAATGTACTAGAGCATGTGGCATTCATATAATGCTCTGGGACACCCATCAGGCTAAGATCACTTAGCAACAGCTACAGTTTCATGGGAGTCCCAGAGATAATTTCTTAGATTTTATTTTTTTAAAGAAATAAGCTTGTAGGAATTCTGCCTCACAAGCTGTATAACATTACAAGTAGAACTAAAGCTCATCATCATTAGGCAACATCACCACATTCTCCATGGGTTCTGACTCATGGGAATATCTGTACAGAGGCTATGGACAAGATGGTGATGTAATTTACTACATGGACATGATTAGAGATGAGCAAATTGACGAATTGGAATTCGATCCGAATTTCAGGAAAAATTAGATTCGAACTGAATGCGAATTTCCTTTCGCTTCGTGGTAACAAATCAAATTTTTTCCTAAAATGGCTGCTGCACGTGTGGGGACATAAAGAAAGGAATTCTGGAAAGGTGGGATCGCCCATAATACCATGCATGCAGCCAATAAGTAATCAGCCAGCCCTGTGATGTCCCAGCCCTATAAATACGGTGGCCATCTTAGATTCTGCCATTCACCAGCATGCTTAGTGCAGGGAGAGACGTGTCTGCAGGTACTAGGAACAGTGATAGGAAAGACTTGATTGTGGTGAAAAAAAAAAAACTGTTTACAAGTGCAAGGAAAGATTAACAAGGTGTAGGGAAAGGATAGGGAGGAATTAATCCACTAGCATTTGTGTCGGGGAGGTGACAGCCGGAGTAATAGGAACAATCCGATTACACCTTGCTGCACTGACTGGGGATCCAAACTGCCATTATACAGCTCTGTAATTCCAGCAAACCAGTCTTATTAGGGTGCAAGTGCTGGTGGGTGCTAGCGGCATGACGTAGGATACATCGGCATGCAGCTTCCTCTCCCTCCCTATCCTGCTCTCGGCGCTTATGATCTAAGCCCAAACGAATGCTATTGGTTCTCCTCGACTGATGCTTAGATACCTGAATTCATGGCATAAGCTTCCATCCTAGGCGCGAACATGGGGCCGAGGTGAGCCGGCAACGGCCGCTTCCCCTTGAATGAGTTACTGTCCTCGGGAAATCGATGCAAGAGCTGGAACAATCATCGCGAGAGCTGGGCTGCAGTAGAAGGGGGAGACGCCGTCTTTGAAAGCGGCCAAGCCAGCGTGGGGTTTATGTCCAGTCTTAGAGATTTGTGCACCCGGTTGGCAAGAGCATTTACCGGAGTTCCCTGAGGTCCCTTCAGCATCAGTGACAGCTGCCAGCGGAAGCCCCCTGTGGGCCGTGTCCTCTCTTCCTGGCTTTAGTCCTGTGGCCGGGTCATACGGCCACCTGCCTGTCTTACCAGACGTATCCTACATTGTAATGGAACCCAATGACCGTTGTCACAGACTACTAACGACTACTAAATTAACCTCATGCCTCTTAAATAATCTTCTAACATCTTATTATGAATGGCAAGCTTCTTTAACCACAGTGTTTTCTCTGTGGGAAAGCTTATTATTAGGGATGTCCCGATACCGATACTAGTATCGGTATCGGGACCGATACCGGCATTTTCACGAGTACTTGTACTCGTAAAAATGCCGCCGATACCACTGCCGATACCGGAAGTTCCGGTTCAGCAGCGGCTATATTGTGTTTCATTAACCCTAACTTACTGTGCCCGTGATTACGAACTATTAATGCGCAGTCCCTCCATGCTCCTGCCCCGCGCGCCTTCTGTAATCATAAAGTGGGCGGAGCGGGCAGGCAGGAAATGAAGCGCATGGAGGAATCGGGCAGCTTGAGGTCTCAGTTCCTCCATGTGCCTCATGTCCCGCCTGCCCGCTCCGCCCACTTTATGATTACAGAAGGCGCAGGGCAGGAGCATGGAGGGACTGCGCATTAATAGTTAGTAATCACGGGCACAGTAAGTTAGGGTTAATGAAACACAATATAGCAGCTGCGGGCCGGTGTATGAGTCAAGCTGCACCGGCCCCGACACTAATGGGGGATCTGTGGATGACATGTATATAGCATAAGATGCTATATATGTGTCATCCACATAGCCCCTAACAGTGTCATCCACAGATCCCCCATTACAGCCTCATCCACAGATCCCCCATTACAGCCTCATCCACAGATCCCCCCATAACAGTGATGTCCACAGGTCCCCCCCATAACAGTGATGTCCACAGGTTGTCCCCCCATAACAGTGATGTCCACAGGTCCCCCATAACAGTGATGTCCACAGGTTCCCCCCATAACAGTAATGTCCACAGGTTCCCCCCATAACAGTAATGTCCACAGGCTCCCCCATAACAGTGATGTCCACAGGTCCCCCTCCCCCATAACGGTGATGTCCACAGGTCCCCCATAACGGTGACGTCCACAGGTCCCCCATAGCGGTGACGTCCACAGGTCCCCCCATAACGGTGACGTCCACAGGTCCCCCATAACGGTGACGTCCACAGGTCCCCCCATAACGGTGCCGTGCACAGATCCCCCATAACAGTGTCACCCACAGATCCCCCATAACAGTGCGTCATCCACAGATCCCCCATAACAGTGCGTCATCCACAGATCCCCCCCCATAACAGTGCGTCCTCCACAGATCCCTCCCATAACGGTGACATCCACAGATCCTCCACAACAGTGTGTCCTCCACAGATCCCCCTGGAGGCACATTGGTTTGAAAACGCTATTATATTACCATTTATTAATTTATTAACACTTGTACAAAGGAAAAGAAAAGCCGTTATTCATAGCAACCAAATTCCAGCTTTAATTTTTTTCATTGCTATCAGTAACTGCGGGGCTGTTTATACGAGGTATCGGTAATTGGTATCGGCGAGTACTTAAATAAAAGTATCGGTACTCGTACTCGGTCTTAAAAAAATGGTATCAGGACATCCCTACTTATTATGCTGTCTGTGACATGTGTGGGGCACTCCCGTTGAAAATGATTGTTACCGGATGCAAAGGGTCTCCATAGGGGATTTACGTCCAGTAAATATACATAGATCCCGGACTGGAGGTCCATATTATTAACTGGAGCCTGGTTTGCAGTGTGGAGTACTCCTGTGTGTGTGTTTAGCCTATTGCTGTACATTGGTCTTCTACATGAAATTAATCTCTCCAATGTATATTGGTGAATTAGCAGCTTAGAACGCCTGCTTCCCGGGGATAGGTATTTGCTCTACAGCCGTATTAAAATTTATGTTAATTTCGTTATTTTTGGCTGTATGTTATGTTTTCTTCCTGTGATACTTTATGCGTGGTGTGTCGGGCATCGTGAAGCATAGCAAGAAGGACTCTCGGGTTCTGCTAGGACTGTGTTCACCCTGGTCATCTTCGCTCAGTGGAATATAAATAGGAGACCGTGAGTCCTTTTTTTTTTTTGTTTATGTCTAACACGTCTATTCCACTGTGAATGAACTGTAATACAGGAAGTGGTTAATCTATCCAAAATTTGGTGTTTTTAATGGGCATTTTTAAAATCCCCAGTGTCCAAGACAAAAAGAGGGGGGGCATTATGAGCCCTATGGGAGTAATGGATAGGGAAGACGAACGACCCTTTCGGATGAACTAGGGGGCAGCTCTGACCAAATAAAAAGGAATGAACTAATTATCAAAAAACTTGATGTCATCTTAGAGACAGTTCGCCTATCTAATTCCTCCCTTAGAGAGTTGTCCAATAAGGTTGCGTCCAGACGGACATCTCATTAATAAGAGATGACATGAACAAAATAAGAGATAAGGTCAAAGACCTACAGGAGGTTTCACAGGAGATTAAAAAAAAAAAGGATCATGTTACAAAAAGAGTTGTTTCACTTGAAGCTGAGGAGAATTAATTAAGGAAAAAACTAATTGAGATGGAGGATAGAGCCAGAAGAACCAATCTTCGATTGGTGGGCTTCCCTGAGGGTAGTGAGAAGGAGGATCCAACAGGCTTTCAAGACTGGTTCTTGAAGGTTTTTGGTCAAGAAAGCCTCTCTTCTGTTTTTTTGAGTCGAACGAGCCCAGGGAAAAGCTCCTCCTCCCGGAAGCCCTCCCAGGACCATAATTGCTAGATTATTGGCTCAGCAAGATCAGGATATATTCATGAAAAGAAAGCGTGATATTCCTGAGCTGCTTTATAATGGCCCCAAGATAGGGATCTACCTGGATCTATCAGCTGCCACCCAGAAAAAAACATACAGGCTTCTGGGAAGTAAAAAAAAGGTTGGCCAGTGCCAAGGTTAAGAATTCCATGGTATATCGACATTGAGAGTCACTTTTCAAGAACAGGTTTTCTTTTTCGCTACTCCTAAGGAAGTTTTGGATTAGGCGGACTGCAAGGGTATAGATGCCTGAATTTGTATTCCTAATTACTTACTATTTAAAAGATATGGGCGGAGGGACGTTTAGATTGGGGTAAGGAAAATTGGTAGAGGCACGCAGGGTTGTTTCACCCTGGGAATCATGTGAGAATAGAGGGGGTTGGGGGGCGGGTTGATAGGGGAGGGGGGATCACCTGTGTCTTGGATGCTGCGAGGGAGGATTCCCGCATGGGGGCCCAAGGCCTACTACCCAAAAGTCATGACCCATAGAGTTTTTGTGTGGAATGTCCGTGGGCTGGCAGAAAAATCTAAAAGGGCAATAGTCTCAGACCAAATAAACAAACATCTCCCCGCCATAATCAGGCTCTTGGAAACCCATCACTGCAGAGAAAGTTGGCCACATGCAGAAGAGATGGACACAGGCTGAATATCATTCTAATTTTTCATTATATGCAAGGGGTGTGAGTGTTTACATTCACCACAAGGTCTCTTATGAACCCCTTGATCATAGAATCAACAAGGAAGGGAGGTTAATTTTTTGGTATTGTCGTTGGAATGGTGTAACATGTATACTCACATTCATTTTTTATTTGCATGTCATTACATATTTGACCAGTTTCGTCGAACAAAAGGCAAAATGCCCTATCCTAATATTGGGGGATTTAAATAATGTTATGAATCCACGGAAGGATAGGATGTCATCAGCGCAAAAACTAAGGAAAGGAGCTCCTCAACATACTATTCTTTATAGGGTATGTCAAGAGGTTGGATTTATAGACATATAGCGTTATTTATATGGGGAAAAACAAGTCTTTTCTTGTTTTAGTCACTCTTGTTCGGTCATGTCGAGAATAGATCTTGCGCTGCCGATATCAGACTTTATAGATAAAATTCATAGAATGAAGTACTAAGCACATACTATATCAGATCATTCCCCGATAATAATCTCTATTAAGACTGAGGATAGCCCACCGAACGTAAATAACTTTAGGATTAACCCGCACTGGTTCAAGCTCATTCAGGAAACGGATAAAATAAGTAATGATATCAAAGAGTTCTGGTGGTTTAATTACAACTCCACCCGTTCCCAATTTGTATTGGATTCATTAAAGGCATTTCTATATATATATATTATATATAGATATATATTTTAGTAGAATCAAACATTGCAAAGCTAAATTTGCCCAAAAAAAATAATAAACTTCTAGAACAGAGGGTTAGTGTTAGTGAAGAAAGAAAATGTTAAAAAGAATAATGAAGAATCCCAAAATCTTTTTTGGATAAAGGCCCTAATGCTGGCCAGGGTGATAATTGTTAGAAACTGGGGATCTAAAAAATCCCTCCGGATAAGCGAATGGTCTCTTTTGATGAAGAAGGTTAAATAATTCGAGATAATTCTATTAAAAAAAAACAGCAGAAAAGCATCTGGGAAAGTACGTGGGCTTATTGGCTTTGATCTAATGCGTGGCGAATGCCTTCTGCGCTGCACCCGAAACACAGTTGGGGGGGGGGAGGGGGGATTTAGTTTCAAAGGTGTATTATAAGCATGTTGTTATTAACAGTGTTGATAGTTTAGCTTTGGCATTGTTAAGATTTTGCAATTACATTGGATGGTTGTAACAGGAGTTTGTTTTAATGAAAATATGTTTGTATTGATGGCTATTCTGTTTTATAAAATAAAAAATTAATAATAAAAAAAAAGGGTGCAAGTGCTGTTTGATACAGGCATTAACAGGGTTTATTACAAGGAAATATGTCTATGTTTTATTTGCCCTTGTGTGGTGTTGTTATATGTTCTAAAGAGTTTTTTGGCTTGTATTTGTGTGAAAAAAGGGCTTATTAGCTGTTGTGTGGTGAAGGGCAAAAATTACAGCCCGTTTTGTCGTGTATTAGTGGAAAAAGTAAAAAAAATATTTGCCGCTGTGCGGTGCAGTTATCTGTTTTAAAGCCCTTTTTCCGTGTATTAGTGGAAAAAGAAAAAAAATATTTGCCACTCAGCGGTGCAGTTATCTGTTTAAAAGTCCTTTTTTGCCTGTATTAGTGTAAAAAGAAAAAAAAATTTGGCGCTCAGCGGTGCAGTTATCTATTCTAAAGCCCTTTTTTCCATGTATTAGTCGAAAAAGAAGAATATCTTTGCCGCTCAGTGGTGCAGTGATATATTCAAAAGTTCTGTATGCCATGTATTAGTGACGAAATAAAAATATATTCGCCGTCCAGCGTTGCATATATCTGTTGAAAAGCCTGGTGTGTAAAAGTAGAAAAAAATTTGGGCCTAATTTACGTTCTGCGGTGCAGTGATATATTCTAAAGTCCAATTTGCCATGTATTAGTGGCGAAATAAAAAAATATATTCGGTGTAGAGTATATATCTGTTGAAAAGCCTGTTGTGTAAAAGTAGAAAAAAAAAATTGGGCCTAATTGACACTCTGCGGTCCAGTGATATATTCTGAAGAACAGTTTGCCGTGTATTGGTGGCAAAATAAAAATATATTTCGCCGTCCAGTGTTGCATATATCTTTTGAAAAGCCTGTTGTGTAAAAGTAGAAAAAATATTTGGGCCTAATTGCCGTTCTATGCAGTGATATATTTTAAAGCCCTGTTTGCCATGTATTAGTGGCGAAAGAAAAAATATTTGATCTAACAGTATGTCAGACAGAGAAGTGCCAGGCCCTGCACAGGGGAGTGGCAGAGGCCTGAATGTTTCTGGCGCTCCTGGTGTCATCTAGCGGTCCTGTCTTGACCAGCAAGCCAGCGGTTCTTGAATGGTTAACTCGGTCATCCACGTCATCCCAAATGACATCAGACACCCCCAGGCAACAGTCGGTGGGTTCATCAGACACAACCCTTAGTTGGCATATGCCCTCACCTGTCCTCAACCTGCCACTATACTTTTCTGTACCCTCAGCCAGAGAATTATTATATGCTATGGGCTTAGATCCACTTTTCAGCAAGGACAAGCTACTAGAGGACAGTTATCAGCTACTGCCCAGGCAAGATCTGGAGGAGACATCCACCACTTCCTCCACTAGACGGGCAAGTACCAATGAGGAAAGTGGCATGGGAGCTGGTGTTGCGAGCGGTCAGGCTCCTGACCTAGAGACGTTGAGGAGGAAATCAGTGACATGCAGACAGTACTCGATAATGATGATGTAGCTGATCGCACTTGGGAGTCGGGGGACCCCAAATCACCTACTCGGCGGTGTGGCAATTTTTTGTAAAGCCACCGGAGGAGGTGAATATGCCCATATAGAGAATATGTGGGCAGAAGGTGCAGCGTCACCCAAATTGGCCTGGGAGAACCGTGGCTCCAATGTGGTGGTCCAGCCTGCCGCAGCAACTGCTGCATCACCCAGTGGCACACACCCGGTTTCAGGCAGTTAAGGCTACACCACCTCAGGCGATGGGAGCTGTCTGTCCTTCCCATAATCTGGTACTGATGCTCCGGCTCCTCCCCCTACTCCACGTCAGTCATTCCATCAGCAATCGATCACCGAAGAGATTGCCAAGAGACAACAGTATGGGTGCATGCATTGAATGGCGCAGAAGCTGAATATTCTACTGTCCAAGTTGCTGGTGCTGCAGTCCCTCCCTTTTCAAGTGCCACACATCTGATGCCAAGTGTTCCTTCTTACACCCACCATCATCAGCGGGTACTCTAATTGCCACCCACCTCCACACTTTGTCGTCGTGCCACTCTGTGGCCTCCTCCTGATGCTGCTGCTGCCACCACTTACACACTTTGTCATTGTTCCACTCTGTGGCCTCTTGATGCTGCCGCTCACCTCCAGACGCTATAACTGTGACATTCTGTCGCCTCCTGATGTTGCTGCTGCCACCTCCACACTTTGTCGTCATGCCACTCTGTGGCCTACTCCTGATGCTGCTGCCGCCACCTCCATACTCTGTCATTGTGCCATTCTGTGACCTCCTGATGCTGCTGCCACCTCCACACTCTGTCATTGTGCCACTCTGTGGCCTCCTGATGTTGCTTCTGCCACCTCCACACTCTGTCATTGTGACACCCTGTGGGCTTCTCCTGATGCTGCTGCCGCCACCTCCAGACTCTGTCATTGTGCCACTCTGTAGCCTCCTGATGCTGCTGTTTTTTGGGGGGTTATTGTTCTGACGGATCAGAAGAAGGGCAAAATAATCAGTGACCTCGACACAAACGTACTGCTCACACCCTCTCCACTGTCAGGAGAGGCTCTACTTTTATAAGTGTTTAATAGAACAGGTTCTGCTTACATCTATGTGGCATCAGCTGATGACAGTGTCAAAGAAGTGCGCTTCTTTCTGAAAAATTGGCGAACCAGCGAATCGAATTTTTGAAAAATTCGCTCATTTCTAGACATGATTACAGGAGAATCAATCCTGGAAAACAGATTTATGCCAAGTTCACACTTAAGTCATTTGGTCAGTGATTTCCATCAGTGATAGTCAGCCAAAACCAGGCGGGGTTCAAGAACACAGAACAGGTACAAATGTTTCCATTATACGTTATCTCTGTGTTGGCTCCACTTCTTGTTTTGGCTCACAATCACTGATGAAAATCACTGACCAGACACTGACCAAATCACTGAAATGTTAACTAGGCTGCATGTGTAGCTAACCTTTCAGCAAACTTTGCATTAACCAATAGTACAGTGTGTGTACATGCAGCAAGCCCAGGAGAAGGAGGATGGGAGTGGTGGTAATTCGGGCAATGGTAGCTGTACACATGGATCACAGTGGCAACCCTCACAATGATGCTTCCTAGGACCTTTCTTCCCTTAAGGGCATACCCTGATGTTGGTACTCCTGCTTGGTAGTGATTGGGGTGCTCTTGTTAGGTGTTTTTGCAGGGTGTGAGGCAGGACTGTGGATGAAATGGCCGGTGGATGGTTGAGAAGTAACCAGACCAATGGTAGTATATGAATAAGTCTTTCTTTACCAAAGTGCAGGATAGGTGTAATAGTACACACAAAATTATCAACAAACAGTTCTTAAGCAGTTCACAGTGCAAATCTTCCGCAGTAGCAATGTATGGATAGAAGCAATGATGTGTGTTGTGGTACTTCTGCTTTATGTCTTTTTCTGTAATTCCTAGGCTGAGGGGTATAGAGTTAAGATACAGCTTCAAAGTGTGGATGAGTCTGTTAGCAATATAACCTCTCACCGGAGTAAGGACTCTCTTTCTACCATAGAGTAGTATAATACCTTTCTGACTAACTCCAGTGTATGGCCTTGTAGATTCTGGACCTTCTAACTTGTTCTCTTTCTGAAGCACTTTTATGCAGCAGTTGTTCTTTGGCTGTACAAACTTCAGAGGTGAGCTCAGTTCTGAGGATTAAGCACATGTAGGTCCTTTTTCTTCCTCAACTAGCACAAACTAACCTTTTTCTAAGCAGGGGGTGGACCCAGGTCTATCTCCTGGCAATCTAAGGGGGTAAGTCAATGTGTTAACTCTGACTTATCCCTACTGTACTACTATAATTCGGTATAAAAATATAGTAAATCAGAAAATTTCACTTAGTACAACATTACAACATTTACCTTTTTGCATTTACTCTGGAGTATTGCATCCATGAGGAATAAAACTATTACTGGCAATTATATTGTCATCTGCAGAATTGTCATCTGCAGCTCTCCTAAACCTGGTGGATGGCAATTAACTCTCATCTATTGCACACAAAATGTTCAGGAGAATCTGTTTCCTAGCTTTCTTACACTCACTCAGAAGCAGCAAGCACCAGGATCATGAAGGACATTACAGAGAAGTGCTGACCTGTACGGATGTGAAAAAAACATTTGTTCCAACATATAAACTCCCTATTTAGCTGTAGCAGTCTCTTTGGTGTCGATCCTGGGGTATTCTCTCTCTAGAGACTTGTATTGTTGTGTAATCTGAGCCTTCATTGATCTGGTCTGTCCTGGGCGGCTACAAGAAAAATGTTAAAACAGAAAGAGAAAAGCATTTAGCAAGTGGCAGGCAGGGGATAAACTGGTAACAGGAGAGCTAGACATTTCTGATTTCTTTCTTAGAAATTGTGAACCTTAAGTGGAAAGTGTATATTGTATTAGAATCATTTGCACCAAAATATCAGACTTAGGGTACTTTCACACTATCGGCAAGAACTCTGGCAGGCTGTTCCAGCAGGTGAACAGCCTGTCGGATCCGTGCTGCCGCTAGTGCACACTGGTGCAGACAGATCTTTCCTGGTACCTTGAATAGAAACTACTATATTATTGAAAAAGCTGATTGCAGCAAAAAACATTTACTCTAATGTACACAAGTTATTTTTTTTTTATGTGTGTAATGTTATGGCATTATTAACAAAGCCTTGTACTATAATGTTATCATCTTAATTTTTGGAAAATATGCTAATTCTTCCATGTTGGCCACAGAATTGTTACACTCTCTGCCAGGACTAGTCACAATAGACTCAACCTCCTAGCTCTCAGTGTTTCATGCAGCAGTCACATTTTCTTTAATGTAGCGTTCTACTGAATCAGATCAGCATAATTAACAGAGAGATTAACACAATTAGAAGTAAGGAGATAGTTTAAGCTATTCTGAAAGCTGTGAAGTGGAAAATGGATAATTATATGGATGCAATATTTGGGGTGTGATTTTCAACCCAATAAAGACAATTTAGCAGTGAAATGTTTTAATACTTCTATGAGTTTTTGACTGCAAGTAGCACAATTTCAGAATACATTGCCTGGGATGTGATTATGACGTGTTTATTGACCTACATCTTGATACATGACACATATTTATAAAGACTCACTGATCCATCTTTGTTAGGTTGGAGCAACATACAAGAAAATTATAATCCTTGTTCACACTCAAGGGTGCTGCTGTCCTTTTACAGATTTTTTTTTGCTTGTAAATAGTGATGAGCGGCGGGGGCAATATTCGAATTCATGATATTTTGCAACTATTTGGGCAAATATTAGTCATAAATTCGCAAATTCGAGAATTTGCTATTATTTTCTTGATTGCGAAAATCGTCAATGTAATGTGCACGTGCAATACAGGAGTGGGTCACTATTGCTACATTTTTCAAGCTGCTAGAAGTTTCCTGAGACTGGAGAAAATGGTTGGCATGGCAGAACATTAGAATAGCTTTATATGCAGATAGAGTGCTCTAATCGGCAATTAATGATGCACATATTTTTTCGCAATACGTGCAACTTCACATTTTAGTAGGTCTGACTACATATTACTGATTGGTGCACTAAGTATTGTTGTGAACTTGTGACATCACAGCACTATGTCTGTAGCATGTATCTATGGACAGCAGAACCTATCAGCTACACTATATCCCTATCTAACCTACACTATCTCCCACTAACTACAGTATCTGTATAACTGTATTTATATAAGCTAATTAACTAGCTAATGTAATGACACAGCAAAGCACAGAGCACAGCAATGACACTGCTGTCTCTCTCAGAAGTGAAAACAAAACTGCAGGAAATGGCTGCTGGGGAGGTTCTTATACAGTAAAGGGGTAGGCAACTTTCCTATTGGTTGCTAGGGATGTTGGTAAGCTCAGACAAAGACATAGCAGCCTTCTCATTGGCCCACGAGCAAGAAGCAGGGAGGGATCAAGGGTTCAGAGGAAAGAAAAATCTAGAATATTCACAAATACGAATATATAGCACTCAGGGAAAAAAGGGGGTCAGTCAGCAAGTCCCTGTATGCAGGTGCACGTAGCCATGGCAAAATATACATACAAACACAGAAATGCAACAGCACTCTGCAACCAGCACTCTGCCCAGCCTCTATGCTAGAGTTTAACAGAGGCCTTAGTGTACATTTTGATCAAAAAGTAATAAGCCACTCGCTGCGCCAAGGCCGCCTAACGCTAAATCCTACCTGTTATGGGCCATGACAGCCACGTAAAATCCAGGGAGTGCAGGCTCAGCATGCATGCTGGATCCACTCTGCTTATTAAGCCATTTTTGGGGCCATAACAGCCTCCATTAAATCCAGAGATGCAGGTACCAACATGCATGCTGAGCTCACTATGTAATCCTCCTGGAGTCAAATGGCTACTAGTAGGTACTATGAGTGCAAATTCAGTTTTATACTTACTCTCATTAAAACCAGCCTCTAGAGCAGACAAACTAGTGAGGTGTGCATGACTGAATGGAGGCCCCCCACACCTCCAGTATATGCTACACAGGAAAAAAAGGGGGTCAGTCAGCACGTCACTGTATGCAGGTGCACGTAGCCATGGCTGTGAATATATAGCACTATATTCTAAATCTTCACAAATTCTCAAAGTGTCGATATTCGCGATTAAAATTCGAGATGCAAATATTCACGCCCAATACTACTTGTAAATAGACATGTATGAATCAATTCTAAACATATTGGATTTGTCACAAATTTCAAGATTCTTCTTCCAAATGAATAGGTGCCCACCATTTTACATGTAAAATACAGTACTCTAGTAAGGGGAACAGAGCACGGGGAAGGAAGTAGAGTATTACATGACCCTGGGCGGGGCACTAGTTTTCGGCTTGCCACAGTGCTTTCTGATCTGCCTGACAGCCAAAGAGTAGAGATGTCGCGAACATAAAATTTTCCGAACTTCCGCGAGTGATCGCGAACGGGCAAACCGTCATAGACTTCAATAGGCAGGCGAATTTTAAAACCGACAGGGACTCATTCGGGCCACAATAGTGATGGAAAAGTTGTTTCAAGGGGACAAACACCTGGACTGTGGCATGCCGGAGGGGGATCCATGGCAAAACTCCCATGGAAATTTACGTAGTTGACGCAGAGTCGGGTTTTAATCCATAACGGGCATAAATCGCATTCCTAAATTGTTTGGAATAAAATGCTTTAAAACATCCAGTGTGTGTATACGATCAGGTATAATGTTGTATCGATCAGGTAGTGTAAGGGTTACGCCCGCTTCACAGTGACAGACCAAACTCTGACAGACCAAACTCCTCGTTTAACGCACCGCAAACAACTGCAAACAGTCCATTTGCACAACCGCAAACTCCCCATTTGCACAAGGTTGGATACCAAGCTAGCCATGTCCCGTCATTGAAGGTCTCTTCCTCCACCCAGTCACCTACAACACCAAGGGTCCCCGAAAGGTGACAACAAGCCACCTGGGACACCTGCTGTGGTTGGTCTTCCACCTCCTCAAAGCCACCTTCCTCCTCTGACTCCTCTCTCTGCGTTGCCGCAGGTTCAGCAATCAACGACAACAAGGCTGCTTCTGGTGGTGATGGTGACCACAACTCTTCCTCTTCATGCTCATCTACGACCTGATCCAGCACTCTTCGCAGGGCACGCTCCAGAAAAAAACGCATATGGGATGAGGTCGATGATGTTGCCTTGGGTTTGACTGACCAGGTTTCTCACCTCCGCAAAAGGACGCATGAGCCTACAGCCATTGTGCATGAGCGTTCAGTAACGCGGCACAAAAAATACCCAGCTCAGCAGAGGCTGTCTTACCAGTTCAATCTCTGTATTGTCCCCTATCAGGGGCCGGTGTATGGAATAGATTTTAGGAACCGGGAGATGGAAAAAGATGATTGGTCGGTCCTCTTACTTCCAATTTGGGGCATTGCGCGTGCGCCGCGCAATGTACTGTGACACCCTATATGGGTGGTGTGTTAAGTAGTACTATTCCTATCAGTTTAATCCCTGTTACGTCCCCTATCAGGGGACGTGTATCGAATAGATTTTAGACAACCGCAAAGAGTTGTCAATAGTTGACACACTCATGACATAAATTTTATTCCACTATGCATCAATCTTGATGTAGTGATGACTGTGCTCATGCGCACGTTTGGGAGATTGCAAGCGATGGCGATAGTCGTGCTGAGGTAGTTCAGTGACAATTAAGTGACCCAGAAAACAATGATTCTGCAGTGCGGGTCCATTGTTGGCCTAGTAGGCTTTAATGTTCACCTTAGATGATCACAAAGAAAATTAATGTTTTTTTCTATGAAAAATTATCCAGTTGATCGCTTTTGGTCTGTTCACAAAGAAGCAACGAACTTATCATCTGGGGTGTGCCAACATTGCCAACACACTCATAGAGGTGATCGCTTCATTGTGATACACAAGCCCCTTCACCACAACAAGGTAACGATCACGATGGGGAATTAACACATGTATGTGCCTTTCTTTTTGTTTTGTTTTTGCAGCCACAGTGCAGCACCAGAGGCCAGAAAAATTGGGCATGTACACATGCCTGAAAAATCAGGGATTGTTGCAGCCGCAAAAAAATTGCGTCTTGAAGCCTAGTTTGTGGCGGAGAAGTCACGCAAGTCATCCGGCATGCAGAGATTAAATACAGCAGCGTGGGGACCATTTTTAGCCCAAAGCATCTCATCAGGCCTTTTTTAGTCAAATGTATCCCCCACTGTCAGTCCCTTCGGTATCCACGTCTCATTCATCTTAATAAAAGTGAGGTAATCTAGACTTTTTTGACCTAGGCGACTTCTCTTGTCAGTGACAATACCTCCTGCTGCACCGAAGGTCCTTTCTGACAGGACAGAAGTTCTATCGCAAATTGGGATAGCTCAGGCCACAGGTCAAGCCTGCACACCCAGTAGTCAAGGGGTTCATTGCTCCATAGAGTGTCGATATGTGCAGTTAAGTCGAGGTAGACCTGTCGGTCGAGTTGCTCTCTGAGGGTGGATCCCGAAGGGCTGGGGCGATGCGTAGGACTTAAAAAGCTCCGCATGTCCTCCATCAACAACACATCTGTAAAGCGTCCTGTCCTTGCCGGCGAGGTCGTGGTAGGAAGAGGATTACTTTCACCTCTTTCCCTATTAGATTCCCGTTGTGCTCGGACATCACCCCTATACGCTGTGTAAAGCATACTTTTTAACTTGTTTTAGAACTGCTGCATCCTTTCCAACTTCCGGTAATTCGGTAACATTTCAGCCACTTTCTGCTTATACCGGGGGTCTAGTAGCGTGGCCACCCAGTACAGGTCGTTCTCCTTCAGCCTTTTTATACGAGGGTCCCTCAAAAGGCATGACAGCATGAAAGACCCCATTTGCACAAGGTTGGATGCCGAGCTACTCATCTCCCATTCCTCGTCCTCACTGATCTCATTAAAGGTCTGTTCTTCCCCCCAGCCACGTACAATACCACGGGTTCCAGATAGTTGACAACAACGAGCACCCTGGGATGCCTGCTGTGGTTGGTCTTCCTCCTCCTCAAAGCCACATTCCTCCTCTGACTCCTCTTCCTCAGAATCCTCTTCCAGCATTGCCGCAGGTCCAGCAAGCGATGATGATAAGGCTGTTTCTGGTGGTGATGGTGACCACAACTCTTCCTCTTCCTCTTCAAGCTCATCTACGGCCTGATCTAGCACTCTTCACAGGGCATGCTCCAGGAAGAAAACAAATGGGATGAGGTCGCTGATGGTGCCTTCGGTGCGACTGACTAGGTTTGTCACCTCCTTAAAAGAACACATGAGCCTACAGGCATTGCGCATGAGCGTCCAGTAACGTGGCAATAAAATACCCAGCTCCGTAGAGGCTGTCCTAGCACCCCGGTTATACAAATATTCGTGGACAGCTTTTTCTTGTTGGAGCAGGCGGTCGAACATTAGGAGTGTTGAATTCCAACGTGTCGGGCTGTCGCAAATCAAGCGCCTCACTGGCATGTTGTTTCGTTGCTGAATATCGGAAGAGTGCGCCATGGCCGTGTAGGAACACCTGAAATGGCCACACACCTTCCTGGCCTGCTTGAGGACATCCTGTAAGCCTGGTTACTTACACACAAAGCGTTGTACGATCAGATTCAACACATGTGCCATGCACGGCACATGTGTCAACTTGCCTAAATTCAATGCCGCCAACAGATTCCTTTCATTGTCACACATCACTTTGCCAATCTCCAGTTGGTGCGGGGTCAGCCACTGATCCTCCTGTGCGTTCAGGGTGGACAGGAGTGCTGGTCCGGTGTGACTCTCTGCTTTCAGGCAAGTCAACGCCAAGACTGCGTGACACTGTCATATCCGGGATGTGGAATTGCCCTTGGTGAGCTGGGGGGATGCAGTTGATGTGGAGCAAGACGCAGCAGCAGAAGAGGACTCAGCCGAGGAGGTTTGCGAAGAGGATGGAGTAGGAGGAGTAGAGGAGCTGGCAGCAGGCCTGCCTGCAAGTCGTGGCGGTGTCACCAACTTCGCTGCAGAGTCACGCATTCCATGCTTGGCAGCCGTCAGCAGGTTTACCCAATGAGCAGTGTACGTGATATACCTGCCCTGAACGTGCTTTGCCGACCAGGTATTAGTGGTCAGATGGACCCTTGCCCCAACACTGTGTGCCAGACATGCCATGACTTCCTTTTCCACAATAGAGTACGGTTTGGGATTGCCCTTTGTGAAAAAAAATTTCCACGGACACATCGTCATCATCAACCGCTTCACTTGTATCTGACAACTCAGCAAAGGAACCATCAGCGGGTACAACATAATCATCATCACACCGTACATCCATGTGTGTAATGCTGCCTGACTGAGACATATACCTGTTATCTACATATGGCAATAATGGTTGCGCATCACTCATTTCTCCTAACTCATGTGTAAATAAATCCTCTGACAGATCAAATTAAGCGTCTGTGGTGCTAGTGTTGGTGGTGGCGGCAGGCGAGTGGTAACTTGAGAGGTGCCCGAAGCTGAGCTGGAGGAGCATGGTGCGTCAAGGTTCCGAGTGGAAGCTGTAGAAGATTGGGTGTCCTGTGTAAGCCAGTCAACTATGTCCTCAGAATTTTTCGAGTTCAGGGTATGTGGCCTCTGAACACTAGGCATTATTCTAGGGCTAATGGAAATCACAGCACCACGACGGCCCCTGCGGGGTGGCCTGCCTCTGCCTGTCATTTTTTTTTTGATTAGTGGTACTATGCGTGCAAGGTACTGTGCCACCCGGTATGAGTGGTGGGCACTGGCAGTGGGCACAGTACAGTCTGTGGGCCTGACACACACTGGCAGGCAACTGAAATTATATTAAAGGGTAAAAATTAAATTACTTTTTTATCTGCAAAGTACTGTGCCATCCGACATGAGTGGTGGGCACTGGCAGTGGGCACAGTACACGGGCAGGCAACTGCAATTTAATATATATATATATAGAAAGAAAGAAAAAAGCAGACTGATGTACCAGCCCTAAAAAGGGCTTTTTGGGGTGCTGTAAGGAGGCTGTCCTTACAGCAGATGAGTCTTTGAGGACTGGAGTGGACACAGAACACTAATAGCTAACGTTTTCCCTAGAATGCCTATATTAATTCAGCAGCAGCAGCACACTCCCTGCTCTAACTAACACTGCAGCTTCAGAATGAATCTAAAATGGATGCTGTCTTTGCTTTTTGATAGGAGGTGAGAGGATCTGGGAGGGAGGGTATGTTGATTGGCTGGAATGTGTCTGCTGACTGTGAGGTACAGGGTCAAAGTTTGTTCAATGATGATGTATAGGGGGAGGACCGAACATTGCATATGTTCGCCAGCAGTGGCGAACGCAAACAAGCGATGTTCTCTACCAAAGAGGAGTTAGGATATTGGCTGGTCGACAGGATCTATGCTAGCGCTGAATCACAAATGCCATTGAGATATCAGCCACTCATATGATAGGGCTGTGATGGCTAACCTACCGCACTCCAGCTGTGGCAAAAGTACAACTCCCAAGATGCACACTTGCTGGTTGTTCTCAAAACGCCAAAGAAATGAATGGAGCATGCTGGGAGATGTAGTTTCACCACAGCTGAAGTGCCGGAGGTTAGCCATCACTGTGATAGGGTGTGCCTGTCGAGTTCCTATCAGAAACAGCAATCAGACACACATGCCAGCTATTGTAGGATCTTGCAGGAATAGTGTAGGGATTGTGAAGAGGAACACAGTACATAAGTGGCTTACTAGATAATAAGTCAGGTTTTATCATAGGGATAGAATAAGGTCAGTTTGACAGTGTTTTCTCGGTTTTATGTTTTGTCTTTTCTCTTTTTTCTGTGCAGGAACTAGCCTTTTTCTTCAAAAATATGCTGCAAGGCCACTACAGTTTAAATGAGTATTGCAATAAGTTTATTTTAGTGTGTCAACAGCAGTGTATATTTTAGTTGCACCCAAGAGACGTCTAATTGAACCTGCTTTCTCCAAAAACCTGTTGCAATGTATCTACAGTTTATTCTTGAACTTTGCAATGAGCTTGCTGCATCAACAGCAGAGTATGTTTTGGACTCGGTGATTATCCAGTTGTGCATGTTTCTTTTTCCCCAAAAACCAGTTGCAATTTTTGTACAGTTTATATGTGTACAAAGAAATGAAATAAATATATTTTACTGTTAGATCACAGTACTGTATATATTCTTATTGCATCTCGGGGGACATCTAATTGAACCTTTTTTTTGTTTCCACACAGCGGGTCAGTTGTTAATCTACATCGTGGCTGGACTGCATTTGGGCAAAATAACACATATCTCATGCATATTACACGCGATAAATTTACTGATGCAATACTTTTTAAAAGAGTGTTATATGTTGTATGTTGGCCATGTCCAGGAAAGTGCCTGCACATTTCAGCCATTTTTATGGGGATAAGAAGGCCCTCCTGGACTCGCAGTGACAGCCTGGTCTGCCTATGCACTGCTTGATCCATAACATTCGAACTCACTTGAACTTTACTTTGCCTATGCTAGAGTGTCTTTATGAACAATGTAAAGCAGCAAATAATTATATTAATGCATGACACCACCTAAGCAGGGATATGCTTTATTTTTTAGCCCAGGCAGTGGCAGCTCATCAGGGATAAGTGTTGCATAGTCATGCCCTTTGAAAAGGCCACCATATTTTTCAATAGGCCCAACATCCACGGCATTAACAATGTCAATCTCTTGATTTTTATATTAGCACAAACAGGCTGACACAAGGGATTATGGTATAATAATAGCTTCCATATGGCCAACCTGTAACTGCTGGAGAACAAAGTCCCCATGAAGGCAGAAATGGTGGAAGAGGAGGAGCTACCATTAGAGGAGGAGCAAAAGGATAAGTAGTTGGTGGTGCAGGTCGACAAGGCTGATGATGGCACTGGCCATGACCAATTATTGCAGTAAGGGGCAGAGCCTCGAGCCTGAAATACATGCTTGGTTATGTGCTGACAAGTGTATCATTAGCATCACCCTGGATGACCCTGGATTGCCATGCATTTTATACCCTTGCTATCAAAGCAAAATGGGGGAATGTAAAAAAATAAATAAAGTTAAAGTTTTTTTTTTTTTTTTTAAAGAATATAGTATGAAAATGGCCAAGGGTATATATTCAAAAGTAATAACGTTGTTGCAGGAATATTTGACTCATTCATCTACAGGAGACTTGCAGAGGTCCAAGTACTTGCTACAAAAGCAATCCTATTTAGATGAATAGATTTGATTTTCAGTCACATAAATTTCTGCAGTAAATTGGTGGACATAAATATTCCCTCATAGTACAGCTTTTGTTGTGTTTGAGGGTCATTTTTGTCCTTTAAAACCTTAACTTTTTTTTATTTATTTTTAAATTCCTCAGATAGAACTCAATTTATAATTGATATTGTTTAATTAATGTGGTAAAAGTAATACTTGCTTAGATTTTACATTTTGTTTTATTGCACAGGTTGCAGAGTGGCTTAAAACTTTCTTAGCCTAAATAAATTGGCCCCACAGTATGTAAAGATCATGATTCATGTTATCCTCTGATCCTTTCTTACTGTAGTGGCTTATTACAAAATCCTTGCCATTTTTATGCTTAATTATCATAATATATACCATGGAGGCAGCCTGTGCAACTGCAATATGGTCCTTGGGGGACAAGTGGCCCATTTTAGGTTAGTTTCATCTTCATTTTAAAGTAAAATGACAATCTGCACAGAGCTTCACATAGGTAATCTAAAGTTAACAGATAATTAGAGATGAGCGAATCGAAGCTGACGAAGTGGAATTCGATTCGAATTTCAGGAAAAATATAATTTCATGGTAACGAATCCTATTTAATTATAAAATGGCTGCTGCACATGTGGGGACATGGAGCAAGGAACTCTGAGAAGGCAGGATCACCCATAATGCCATGCATGCAGCCAGCCAGCCCTATAAATAGACTCTGCCATCTTGGATTCTGCCATTTACCAGTGTACTCAGTGCAGGGAGAGATGTCAGAAGGCGCTAGGGACAGTGTTAGAAAAAACATCATTGTGCTAAAAAAAACTATTTACAAGTGCAGGGAAAGATTATTCAAGGTGTAGGGAAATGATAGGGAGGAATCATTTCATAGCATTTATGTTGAAAAGGGTTCAGTAGGGGAGGTTACAGCCTGGGTAATAGGAACATTCCTATTACACCTTGCTGCACTGACTGGGTATTCAAATTGCCAAGGCTTGTAAGGCTCTGTCCTGTAGACACCACATCATCAGTGACCTTGCCTCTCAGGGCGGTGTTCTGCTTATTCTTCTGGGCCCTGCGCTGTAGACATGATGCCGTGTCTTAGGGCTTACGCACACTAATGTACTTTCTTTCCATGTCCGTTCCATATTTTTTTGCGGACCATATGTGGAACCATTCATTTCAATGGGTCCACAAAAAAAGTTGTTTCTTGTGAATTCTGTTTCCGTATGTCAGTATGTCAGTTCCGCAAAAAAAATAGGACATGTCCTATTATTGTTCTTATTACAGACAAGGATAGTACTGTTCTATTAGCGGCCAGCTGTTGCGTTCCACAAAATACGGAATGCACACGGACGTCATCCGTACTTTTGGCAGATCCTTTTTTGCGGACCGCAAAATACATATGGTCGTGTGCATGAGCCCTTAGGGTGGGGTTTTTCCAGCAGGGCTTCAAGCAGGCTTGGATCTAGAGATGTCATCATAAATTTTAGGGCTCCATACAGGCAAACCATGTGAACCCCTTCCCTCTCATCATTATTTCTCAATAGTCACACTGTTTACCTATCATCATAAATAATATGTTCATTATATTGTACATGTTATTATGATTACAGGGATACCAAATACTGCTTTGTGATATTTAAGTTAAAAAAAGAAAAACAGTAAAACTATAAGGCATAAAAAAATCCTATCTTTAACAGCAGAGCTTTTCTATAGACAGCAGGTATAATGTAGGTGTTCAGATGGTCGGGTTGAAACTGTTAAAATATTGTTATAGTAAAAGTTATGGGAAAAAATTGAATTTTTACTTTTCAGCTTTTTTCTTTTGTGGTAAAAGTTACAATTTTGTGCAAAGTTATTGTTACAAAAAAAAAAAATTATAGGTGGGACGAATAAAAAATTTTTCGAATTCAAATCCGAATCCGAAAATGTTCTCGAATTTTCAGAATCTCGAATCTTACGAATCCTGTACATAAGAATGACACTGTTATGGGGGATCTGTGGATGACACTGTTATGGGGAATCTGTGGATAACACTTTTATGGGGGATCTGTGGATGACACTGTTATGGAGAGGCATCTGTGGATGACACTTATGGAGGGGGATCTGTAGGTGACGAGGGGGATCTGTAGGTGACATTTATGGAGGGGGATCTTTAGTTGACACTTATGGAGTGGAATATGTGGATGACACTGTTATGGAGGAGGAGCTGTGGATGACACTTATGGAGGGGGATCTGTGGATGACATTTATGGGGGGATCTGTGGATGACACTTATTGGGGGGGTCTGTGGATGACATTGGGGGATCTGTGAATGGCACTGTTATGGAGGGGGATCTGTGGGCATCTTATGCTATATGTGTCATCCACAGATCCACCCCATAACAGTGCCACACACAGATACCCCAGTGTCATCCACAGATCCCCCTTGATAAGTGTCATCCACAGATCCCCCTCCATAACAGTGCCATCCACAGCCGCTCATATGTGTATACATTTAACTGAAATCCGTATCCTGCTTAAATTTTGCACATGCAAGGGCAAAAAAGTCGCAAAAGCCCTTTTTGACTCCAGAATTCTTAAATGAGGTCCTATGAGTGGTAGACGCTAAAAATAATACATTTTATTGATATACATTAAAAGTACCGCAAATCCAATCAATTCTATATATGGAAAAAAATCCCTCCAACAAAATACACAAAATCCTATATATGTGAGTAACACCAGGGAGGGATGGTAGATACCAATGATAGAAGGGAATGGCTATAGGGAGACAGGTGTGGTATCCCTACCGTATGCCTTGTGTATCCCTCAGCCCGAAGAACTCACCTGATGGTGGTAAGTCTTCGTCCACGTACCTACCCCTGAAACCCTGCGTGTCCCTAAGTACACCTGAACACCCCAACGAATTTCCCCCTACCAAAGGGTTCCTCAGGGGGTCAAAATAGCAAAAACAAATATAGATAAATAAATATGACCATAACAAGAGAGGGGGCTGGTTATAACCAGCAATACCTGATGCATATAAGGCAGCGCTCGTCAGATAACATATATATTGTGGCAGCCACCCGGGTATCCAGCCCCCTCTCTTGTTATGGTCATATTTATTTATCTATATTTGTTTTTGCTATTTTGACCCCCTAAGGAACCCTTTGGTAGGGGGAAACGCGTCGGGGTGTTCAGGTGTATTTTGGAACACCAAGGGTTTCAGGGGTAGGTACGTGGACGAAGACTTACCTCCATCAGGTGAGTTCTTCGGGCTGAGGGATAGACAAGGGATACGGTAGGGATACCACACCTGTCTCCCTATAGCCATTCCCTCTATCATTGGTATCTACCGTCCCTCCCTGGTGTTACTCACATATATAGGATTTTGTGTATTTTGTTGGAGGGATTTTTTTCTATATATAGAATTGAATGAATTTGCGTTACTTTTAATGTATATCAATAAAATGTATTGTTTTTAGAGTCTACCACTCATAGGACCTCATTTAATACTTCACATGTGGAGACCTACTACCATGGTTCAGTTATTTATTGCTATGTTGATGTAAGACTCCAGAATTCTGGATTAAAGGTATGATAAATCAGGGCCTATGTCCTAGAAGAGGGCCCCTCCCTCAACCCATATCTAGCACAGCATCATTAGTATTCACTGCATTGAAGTGAATACTAATTAGGCTGCCTACCATGCTTGGATTTGTGATGTTCCAGCTGGGAGGGGAAGGACAGGCAGAAACCTGATGCTACAGACACTCCCAGTGAGTCTTGCACTGGGATATTAACACAGGGTGTGGGTCACAGAAATTATGCTGGAGCAGTCAAAATGCACTTAGAACATCATCATCTGAAATATAATGCAGTAAAGTTGACTGCTGGTGGTATTATTTTTTTTTGTAACTGAAAAACCCCCTTAAAGAGGACTTGTCATGTCCTCTAACAATGGCAAGCATCTATATCCCACTGCGCAGATTCCACCTCTTTTTCTCCTAAGACCCCCATTCCCAAACAATCAGGGCCATTACTTTCAGCTAAAAATATGCTATTGGGACCATGCATTGTGAAGGGGCATGATTCTCAAAAGCGACTGAACCAAATAAAATAAATAAAATACAAGTAAAAGAAAACTATAAAAAGGAAAAAGTGCAAAATTAAATTGTTCACTGTCATATTATGTGGCAAAAATATATTTTAAAAATAAATAATAAAGTGAATAATGAAAAAATATAAAAATACAAAATAAATACAATACAAAAAAAGATAAGTATAATAAAACTATTCAACACATATAGGAAACTAATTATAATAATTTGCATATTTAAATAATGAGCTAAAGTTTGAATAAAAATGACTCTAAAAAAATGTACAGTTTCCCCCTAATAAAACAATTTTTTTTTTTAAAAAGCCCTGTGTTATGTAATAAAAAGCTGTAAAAGTTATTTTGGTAGTCCAAATAAATAAAAAAGTTATAAGTGTTTGAACCAGGTGCGCTAAATCACAAAACAGTGACTGGTCATTAAGGCCTTTTCAGGCCTGGTCTTTTACAGGTTAATCAGTAAGTGCTTTCCTGGCTAGTAAGACCTCATACACACGGCCATTCCTTTTCTTTTGGTCCGCAGGACACCAGCCATGTGTGTTCTGCATTTTGCAGAACAGAGTAACGGAAGCGGACAGAATATGGAGTGCTGTCCGCATCTTTTGCGGCCCCGTTGAAGTGAACAGGTCCACAGCCAAGCCACATAAAAAAATTGTGGCTCAGATGCAGACTAAAACAATGGCTGTGTGCGTGAGCCCTCAGGGTAAATGCTTACTGGTTATTGCAGGGCACCTGCAGTATATCTCGGGGGTGCAGGAGGCAGTAATAACCAGTGAGTGACGTCATCTGCAGTGAAGTAAAGCACTCATCTGTGAATAGGAGGCAGGACGGAAATGTCGCCACTTAAAGGAGTTTCCTAGTTAAAATTATCTTTAACCAGTTCCTGCATCATGGCCCCTGACACAGAAGATTCCTACTTTCCTGCTCCGTGCTGCTCTCGCTGTCTCCATCTTCCGGTCCCAAAGCACCTCTCCAGCAAATGACCGACTTTAGCGGGGAAACTCTGCTTGTGGCCACATCACAAGTGAGCATGCCCATATCCAACCGGATGTAAACAGCGCCGGGACCGGAAGATGGAAACAGCGGATGGCAGGGAGCAGGAGAGTATGAATCTTCTGTCTCGGGTCCATGCTGCAGGCACGTGTTAAAAATCTTTTTTTACCAGGAAATCTCTAAGCCCCTGTTACACAGAACGATATTCAGGATAATTACTGGGAACAAGTGTTCATAGGAACTCTCATTTTTGATATCTGGCTGGTATAACTGTGCCGCTGATCAGCCGATAAACAGGGAATCGCTCGTTTGTCGGCTAATTTTAATATTTTATCAAGATTAAAGATGTACAATTATCGTCAGCACATCTCACTGTGTAATCAGGGGTCGGCTACCGATAATCGATAGAAGTGAATGAGGGAGGAGTGACTGTGGTAGCGATCATTCCTCCCCAGTCACTTTGCATTAGCCTGTGTAATAGGCTGATGCAAACAAGCGCTGATTAACTTTTTTTTGTGGCCCCTTGAAATAGTACGATGTGACAATGCGGCCCCCAGACCAAAAAAGGTTGTGCACCCCTTGATTAGACACTGGGTCTTGCCATAAGAGGGGTTAAAAGTGCTTCCCCTGTTGCCTTATAAAAAGGCTTTCTAAAGCTACTTTTGGGTGGTGTACCCATTGGTAAGAGATTAACCCTGGGTTCAGACCTGAGCGTTCTTGAAACGCGCGTTTTACACGCGTTTTAGTCGCGCGTATTACAGCGCGTTTTTGCAAATAGGAAACGCGCATCGTACGCGCGTTCATGTGATTGACTACTGTGGTGTCAATCATAAAACGCGCGACAAACGCCCCAAAAAAAGCTCAAGTACTTGTTTATGCGTATGGCGTTTTACAGCGCGTTCGTACACGCTGTATAACGCTCAGGTGAGAACCATGCCCATAGGGAAGCATTGGTTTGCATGTGCTGAGCGTTTTACAGCACGTTCGAACGCGCTGTAAAACGCGCAAGTGTGAACTTAGGGTAAGAGATTAAGCCTGTACAACGCACTCAAAGACATTTTGTCCAGCTGACAGACTTTGATGGACTGAGACAAGCAGGATGGTCATTTTGATGAGTAGCCCGCCATCTAGGCATTTCTGACCTTTGTGTTAGGAGGTCTTGGGAGCAGTGGCTATGTGAGGTGATGCACACATGGTAAAAAGGCTCCAGATGGCCCAGACAGACCAGTATTAGGGAAGATTGTTTGATCCGACAAGAACAAGCGGCGCCCACAGTTTTGTTATCTACCATCTAGACACAGGTAGCAATTTCATTACATACTCCCCAAGTGCAATTTCTCCTAATAAACGTATCAGCTTGTGCTAAAATAATAAGCATTTAGATATATCATCATTACATTCACACACAGAAAGTTTTGTTTTATTCCAACAACTCTTTCTTGGGGCGTTAATTTTTTGACAGGGAGTATGTATTGATTTTTATCATTTATATAAATAATCAAAATCATTTTATAACTATTTAACTTGAATAGCACTGAGAAGGAAACTAATTTCAGTTCCACTTCTTTTAAGTATAGTAGATGCAGTACCCCAGTTTGATTTCAGCCAATAAATTTGATGCTATACTAAGTTCAGGAAATGGACCTGCAATAAGCCATAAAAAACATTTGCAATTGAGGTAAAATTACTAAACGATTTTATCCCCAGGATATGGGGTTCCAGTTTTTCCTCTACGAGAACAACTTGCTCCAGGGACAGACTGTTCTAATGAAGATGTATGAGTGCCTAGGACAAAAACATGATTATTTTGTTCATCCTTCTACTATTTCACATATATTCCTATTTAAATTCCCAGCCCAGCTGATTTAATACTACTGGACTCCCACTTCTTAAACGCTGTACAATATTCAGTCTTATTTTCCATTTTCATTAAGTAAACTAAGCACATAAATCAATCTGCGGGCACACTTCAATACTCAGATGGCAAATTCGTCCACCAGTGTTTTAGTACCTCATAAACAATTTGGAAGGTTTATTGAGCACATTTACTGAGCATGCAGTTTTACCTGTGTCTAGAAAAGTAATGAATGAGCTATTTTTGCATGTATCCTAATTTTCATATTTATATTACATTTCAATATCCCTTACATCAGGGTTTCTCAATCTGTTTCCACAAGAGCTTCACCGTCCAGAATGTGGTGATGCCTGGGACTCTCCATTGGTCAAATCTATCTCTATGCCTATTTTTTTCCTATTTAATTTTTATTTTTTTAAAATATTTTTTAATTCTGTTTCCTGAACATGATAGGGCAGTTTTCCAAGGTTTGCTCTGTGACCTGAGTAACGGTCACTGCAGTGTCAGACTGAGATGCCAACGGCCCACCAGTAGAAGTGATGCTAGTGGCCCAACCTATAGTGTCATGAAACTATTGCCACTTAAGTTTTAAGCCTTCAGGACACAGCATTCCAAGAGCCATAGTTTTTTTTTTCTCCCCCATCGGCATATCTGAGGGCTTTTTAATGCCACCATATGCATTGTGAGAATTATTGCCTTTGGATAACTGACACTTCCATGTAATGTGGCATGTATTCTTGGAGCCTGTGTTCCTTTCTTTGAGGCTGATCGCCACTAAGCATGTGTCTTCTGTTATGAATTGATTGCGGTATTAGTCTGCTCCCACTGTTTTGAACCCTATAACCTCTGACCTTGAGTATGCTGACTAGTATTGACAAAAAACATGTGGTGAGCTGAAGATTCATACATTTTATATTACCATTTCGGGGTCCATACATTTATTACTAAACATTTATTCATTTTTGGGAGGGGGGGGGAATGGATAAATGGAATAAATCACTAAAAACATTATTTATCAGCTTTTTTTTTTACCAAAAGCAAAATTATGGGACATCAAACATATATATATATATATATATATATATATATTTTTACCATGTGTATAAATACTATAGGATCTATATTACCTCAAGGTGCTACATAGGGTAACAGAAAAAAATCTCTATACAAATAAACAGCAGCAGAACCAAGTAGTTAGACCAAGTAATGGAACCAAGCTCAGTGCAGTACATACAGTAATACAACCAGAGTTCATTCCTTAAAGAAATGTTCAGATTTCAAATGTTTGGGGGTCAAACTGCAGGGAGGCTGTTAAAATAATAATAAAAAAAAACTAAACTCACCTTCCTGACCACCCTTTGATAAAGTGCTGCTGATGTGCCACTGTCCTCTCCACCAGGGTTGCAGTTGTGATGTAATGTTTTAGTTGCAGTGGTGGTGACAAGCCCCTAAAGTGCAAATTACTGCTGCAGCTAATCACTGGCCTCAACGGTCTGGTTACGTACAGTGATTGGTTTCAGCGGTCATTTATTGTATACGGAAATATCACTGCAGAAGCCAATCACGCTTCGTTTGGTGGTAAAAGCAAAAAAGCAATTCTATGATCGAATGCATAATGGAATGCCTTTAGAGGCATTCTGTTATTCATTCCGTCATAATAGAAGTCTATGGCCTGCATAACGGATCCGTCCCGTTTCCGTTATGCAGGAGAAGACTCCACTGCATAACGGAAACGGAACGGATCCATTTTGCAGCCAATATAATTCTATTATGACGGAATGAATAACGGAATGCAGCTAAAGGCATTCCATTATGCATTTCGTCATAGAATGGTAATGGTAACGGTAACGTCATAGAACGGTAACGGAATCCATAACGCAATTCTGCTTTTACCAGCAAATAAAGCGTGAACAAATTTCAAAATATGAAATTCGCTCATCTTTAAACAGTACTAGAGCCAACTTGCATTTATAGATACAGTAATGAAACCAAGTTGTATACATAGATATAGTAACTTAACCAAGCTATGTGCATAGATACAGTAACAAAACCGAGCTACATATATACAGTCATGTGAAAAAATTAGGACACCCTTTGAAAGCATGTGGTTTTTTGTAACATTTTTAATAAATGGTTATTTCATCTCCGTTTCAACAATACAGAGAGATTAAAGTAATCCAACTAAACAAAGAAAACTGAAGAAAAGTCTTTTCAAGATCTTCTGTAAATGTCATTCTACAAAAATGTCTATTCTAACTGAGGAAAAAGATAGGACACCCTCACATGTATTCCCTCTTAAATTGGCTCAGATCTCACACAGGTATATCACACCAGGTGCACATAATTAGTAGATCGTTACTCTGCATGTTGAATGAGGCTTGCCCTATTTAAACCTCAGACATTTAGTTTGGTGTGCTCCTGACTGTTGAAGTGAGAGTGAGCACCATGGTGAGAGCAAAAGAGCTGTCAGAGGACTTCAGAAAAAGATTGTAGCAGCCTATGAGTCTGGGAAGGGATTTAAAAGATCTCCAAAGATTTTGAAATCAGCCATTCCACTGTCCGGAAGATAGTCTACAAGTGGAGGGCTTTCAAAACAACTGCCAACATGCCCAGGACTGGTCGCCCCAGCAAGTTCACCCCAAGAGCAGACCGCAAGATGCTAAAAGAGGTCTCCAAAAACCCTAAAGTGTCATCTCGAGAACTACAGCAGGCTCTGGCTACTGTTGATGTAGAAGTACATGCCTCTACAATCAGAAAGAGACTGTACAAGTTTAACTTGCATGGGAGGTGTGCAAGGAGGAAACCTTTGCTTTCCAAGAGAAACATCGAGGCCAGACTGACATTTGCCAGAGATAAAGTTGACAAAGACCAGGACTTCTGGAATAATGTTCTTTGGACAGATGAGTCCAAAATTGAATTATTTGGACACAACAGCAGAGGACATGTTTGGCGTAAACCAAACACAGCATTCCAAGAAAAGAACCTCATACCAACTGTGAAGCATGGAGGTGGAAGTGTCATGGTTTGGGGCTGCTTTGCTGCAGCAGGACCTGGTCAGCTCACCATCATAGAATCCACGATGAATTCTACTGTGTATCAGAAGGTGCTTGAAGAACATGTGAGACCATCAGTTAGAAAATTAAAGCTGAAGCGAACTGGACCATGCAACATGACAATGACCCAAAACATACTAGTAAATCAACCAAAGATTGGCTGAAAAAGAAGAAATGGAGAGTCCTGGAATGGCCAAGTCAAAGTCCAGATTTGAATCCCATTGAGATGCTGTGGGGTGACTTGAAAAGGGCTGTACGTGCAAGAAACCCCTCAAACATCTCACAGCTGAAAAAGTTCTGCATTGAGGAGTGGGGTAAAATTTCCTCAGACCGATGTCGAAGACTGGTAGATGGCTACAAGAACCGTCTCACTGCAGTTATTTCAGCCAAAGGAGGTAACACTCGCTATTAGGGGCAAGGGTGTCCTATCTTTTTCCTCAGTTAGAATAGGCATTTTTGTAGAATGACATTTACAGAAGATCTTGAAAAGACTTTTCTTCAGTTTTCTTTGTTTAGTCGGATTACTTTAATCTCTCTGTATTGTTGAAACGGAGATGAAATAACCATTTATTAAAAATGTTACAAAAAACCACATGCTTTCAAAGGGTGTCCTAATTTTTTCACATGACTGTAGATAGAATAACTGAACCAAACTGAGTGTATAGATACAGGCTGTGTGCATAGATACAGTAGCAAAACCAAGCTGTGTGTAAAGAAACAGTAACAGAACCATAGGCTTGCGCACGGGGTGTGCCAGGTGTGCCTGGGCACACCCTAATCAAGCCGACTCAAGGTTCTATCAGGGCCGGGAAGCAATGAAAGTGCTATACTCACCTATTCCTTCCTGGTCCTCGGCACTCCACTGTGAAGGCTGCACACAGTGTGAGGCCACGCTGTGACCTCACACTGTGCGCGCCCACACAGCAGACTGTACAAGAGGATTACCGAGCGGTCTGTAAGGAGAGGTACGTTGGGGGCTGAAGAGAGGCTGCTGTGGGGATGATATGAGGCACTCGGAGCTGAAGAGAGGCTGCTGGGGGGCTGATAGGAGGCACTGGGGGCTGATAAGTGGCACTGGGGGGCTGAAGAGGGGCATTGGGAGCTAATATGAGGCACTGGGGGGCTAAAGAGAGGCTGCTGGGGGGCTGATATTACAGTATTTGATCTTACAGTATGTCAGACAAAAAAGTGTGGGGCCCTTCACAGGGGAGTGGCAGAGGCATAAATGTTTTGGGCGCCGGCAGAGGTCTCAGCAGAGTAAGGGGCCATAGCAGCAGGTGTCACTTTGAGAGGCCTGAGCTCCCAGTGTTAGCTAGCGGTCGTGTCTTGACCAGCAACCCAGCGGTTCTTGAATGGTTGACTCGATCTTCGACTTCATTGCAAGTGATATCAAACACCCCCATCCAAGAGTCGGTGGGTTTGTCACACAACCCTTATTTGGCATGGCCCAGGAGCAGGCCCTGTGCCCTCACCTGTCCTCAACCTGCCTCTGTCCTTTTCTGTTCTTTCAGCCTGAGAAGTGTTGTATGCTGCAAATATATATAGCGTCCTAGAGAGGATGTTCAGAGGTGCCCGAATGATGTTTCTAGGAGCAACCAACATACAACGCAATAAAGTAGCGGCGCCTTATGAGGGGATAGGTTCGGTCCCCTTTTATGCAAATAGTTCAATAATTAGAACCACGCTAATAACAAGCAGTACATCAAATGATCCAAGAAATATGGAAACCGCAGCTGACCAGGGTAAGATCCAATAGTGGTGCACCGATCACTCTGTCAGTCATACTCACACGGCGCTCCGATACACCTTGGTGCAATGCGCTGCAGTTAAGCTGGTCTTCCTGGTACACACACCAACCGAATCCTCGTCTCAGACACACTCAACCTTCGGAGGAAGAGACAAGAACAAAATGGTGCAATACCTCCAATATTTATAAATATAAGCCTGGATGTTAGCCTGTAAGCCTGGATGATAAAATCAGTAAGGTCTGCACGCTGATGGATGTGGTGGTGTTTGCTGGTAATGAGCCAGAGATATTTGTGGAAACTTCCTTACAGGTGTCAGTTGTTGGTAGTAACCTGGAGTATAATTTTTTTTTTTTCAACAGTGTTTTTATTGGATTTTTAGTATAATTAAAATTACAATTTATCTTGATTATGTTTGCAATAAATATCAATAAACATAACTTTAACAGCAATTTTAACCTGGAGTATAACACCACCAAGGAGGATGTCTATGGTAGAGAAGTGTGTTTAGTAGAAAGGCTGACCCCTGGAGGTCGTGAGTGGAAAGTAGAAGCTGAGACCCCCGCAGAGCTCACTCATTCCCAGGTTGAGAGGGAAGCCACCAAAGGGGATGGCAAGATTAGTTCCGTGGGTGAAGATATAATGCATGTCCCAGTCACTGATGTTAAAAGTAGTGTTGAGCGAACAGTTCGAGCATCGTTCGGGTTCGTACCGAATTTTGGGGTGTCCGGGACCCGGACCCGAACCCGGACATTTTCAAAAAAGTTCGGGTTCGGGTTCGGTGTTCGTCGATTATTTCCCGCTTTCTGAAGGGCTGCACAGCAGCCAATCAGCTAGCGTTCTACTTCTTGCCCTAAGAGCCCATCACAGCCATGCCTACTAATGGCATGGCTGTGATTGGCCAAGTGCAGCATGTGACCCAGCCTCTATTTAAGCTGGAGTCACGTAGCGCCGCACGTCACACTGCTCTGATTAGTGTAGGGAGAGGACTCAGCTTCTGTCAGGGCGAGATTAGGCAGGTTAAAGTCAGCAACAGCACCTAATGAACGGATCGATTTACAGCTGAGAATCATTGAACTTCTGCTAGTTACTTGCTCGCTGGTTTTTAGGCTGCACAGAGCGTTTTTCTGTCACTTATTTTCTGGGTTGATTGGCGGCCATTTTGTGACTTGTGGTGCGCCAGAAGAAGCTGCCACCAAGTCCATCAATCCATCAATACTAGTTTTTTTTTTTTTTTGCTATATCCTACATCAGGGGCTTGGCTGTGCTAATTGTCACCCCTAGAAAATCAGGATAACAATTTCTATATTTTATTAAGGGGTTAAATACAATTGCCCAAATACCAATCCCCTAAATCTGGTGTTCCAGCTTTGGCTAGACAAGTATAATACTGTCTGCTGTCTGGCAAAGGATAGATTATTTTCTGGGGTTAAATTCAATTGCCAAAATAGCAATACCATAAATCAGTGGTTTCAGCTGTGGCTGGCAAAATAGAATAGTGTCCGAGGTAACGCACACACGTACAGACGCACGTACACGATTCTTGAATAGTTGTATTATCGCGATAATAAAACTAACAGTGTAAAGTTGACTGTATTGCTCTAAGTTATATTCGCGTACGAATGTAACTTCTATTACAGCACACCAATACTAAAACTGACTAAGAGACAGCTTTAAGTTCTATTCGAACGCGATTGCAACTTTGGAACTTAAAGTGGTGTACGATTTTAAAAGTTGAGTACTAAAAGTTGGAATCGCAATGCGATTCTTATGTATTCTTAATCGCATTGCGATTACAACTTTGAGCTACCGATCACCATGGGAACGCCTCCTCAGTAGAATGTACTGTCGGATGTGAGAATTAAGTTGAAATCGCAATGCGATTATTATATATCTGCTTAATCGCATTGCCGTTTCAACTTAGCATTGCTAATTCTAAATAATTCCATCCATATTCGTTAACTTACTGACTCAGTAAGTTAACGATATGGATGGAATTATTTAGCAATGCTAAGTTGAAATCGCAATGCGATTAAGCAAATATATAAGAATCGCATTGCGATTTCAACTTAATTCTCAGATCCAACAGTACATTCTACTGGAGGAGGCGTTCCCATGGTGATCGTTAGCTCAAAGTTGTAATCGCAATGCGTTTATTGCGGTATATTATCCCTCTGGGTGTCTTTTACAGCCTTTTTAGTGCCCAAAAGTTCGGGTCCCCATTGACTTCTATGGGGTTCGGGATGAAGTTCGGGTTGAGTTCGGATCACGAACCCGGACATTTTCCGGAAGTTCGGCCGAACCTCTCGAACCTGAACATCCAGGTGTTCGCTCATCTCTAGTTACAAGCGATGTAGACCAGGTTGCCTGTGGTAACAACGAAGATGAGGTTATGAAGAGCGATGTGGTATAGGCTGTGATAGATGCCCCTACATATTAGTTTGTATGGGATGACCCTCGGGTATCAGAGCTCAGGGTCAGTTATAGTGAGTGTAAAGAGCAAAGTGAGGATAGAGGCTCGGCACTTTTAGTACTGAGAGAGTTAATTACTGAATGTCTGTCTGCAATTGCTGAAGTCGCACTTCCCCAAGCTCAGGGTGACGAGCTGTGCGATTAGTGATGGAGAGAAAACAGATGACAGACCTTCTAGAGAGAAAGATAAACAACATCATGTAGAGGAGATGCTCATAGAAAGTGATATACATGGTATGCCTACTGCTGAAGTGACCCCAGATGTTTCCAAACGTAGGACCTTTGACCCTGGAGGGGGATTATGTAATGTTAAAAGTTCTATGGCCTTTATCAGGGGGGCGGGATGTGTGGCAGCGGAGCTGCCAGAGGGCCATATAAGGTCCAATAAAATGGTGTATCTCACCCAGAGGAAGCTGGGTGAGAACAGGAAAGGCTGGGAAAATAGTTTTTTTCCACTGTCTGCAGCACCTAGACTTGTAATTTAGATAATTAGCAGCCAGCTGAGGAGCTCAGGTAAATGTGGGCTAAGCTCCTCAATTAGGGCTCCCAGTTTGGGGACGGAGCAGGCTGCGCCAAGGCCTATGGGAGCCAGGACCATCTGACCCTGTGTGGGGTAAGCACTGAGTGGTGATTTGGAGAGCTGGGTGGTAGACCCAGATCCCAATAGAGAGGGGGAAATACTGTGTAGTCAGTGGCCAGATGGCCGAGGATTTATGTTTATGGGTTATGTTTTGATGACTGTAAAGTGACAATAAAGCTGGTTGCAGCCAGTTTGCACCCAAATCAGCAGTTCTGGAGTGACTTCTTGAGGTGTGCCAACCGTCTAAGCTGAGAAGACAGCGATTCTGGAGAGAGCTAAGTGACCCCGGGTTGTCACAACACATATATCATAATCAACTCCCAATAGAGTATCATGAAATCATGTTTTGTTTTTCTGTTTATTACATATGGTAATCTTGTACCACTTGACATATAGATGAAAGGTAAGAAAGGACAAATCTGTAAATCAAAACATTTTAAAGTGTTGAAACAATAGCAAGTCAATTACATTTAACTATATATAAATATATCTATAAAGCTATATACAATGAATACTTAAATGGGTTCCCAGTGTCAGCATATGGATGACCTATCCTTAGGACAGGCAATCCATATTGCATAATGATCAGCTGTTTGTAGAAGTTGTGGCACTTGTGCAAGTGCTGCAGCATCTTAAATGTTTATTTAAGTCTATATACCTGGACACCGTTCATGTGATGGGGATGAACCTACAAAACCCCACTACTAAATAGACACAGTAGCATGCAGGTCGACTGATCAAGGTACATTTTGAAGAGTCTGCAGAGCTGCTTGATCTGTCTCATTGATCTAATGTTGATGGCCTCTCCTTAGGGTAAGTTGCAAATACCAAAAAAAACTCCTTTATTGTATTTGGGGAGGTCATGATGAAAAATTCCTATTTCAATTTTAGGAGAATTGTAAAAATCTTCCAATTATTTAACTAATTGGATTAATAATTATTATTTCTAACTGGATAGATCCTTTAGTAATTGGTTATAAAGAAAAAGTCACATTTTAATGGTACATACAATTAATGATTTTTCATATTTCTTTATTTACTACACATTCCAGATTGTTTTTACCACAATATCAAATAATATTTTCTCCATAATTTCCTGTTCTCTATAAAAAAAAAACTTAATTGCATCATCATTTCTTCAATTATCACACTTCTACTTTTTATAGGAAATACAGTGAAATATATACATACAGGAACATAGACAGAGCGTATGATTTTTTTTTCTTACCGTTTTGAAAACTTTTGTAGGTTTATTCAGTAAATTTGCTGAAGTGCTGAACAGGCATAAAGAACTTTTTTCTGCACCAGGTAATTCCTGCTGTCCTAGTATTTGGCAGTGTGCATATATCATATAGCTTGCCAGAACTACACAGGTTATTTACACAGTACAAACGTTCCAGTATAAAACCATGGGTAGTCTGATGAAGCCTTAAATTATCTATCGTACTGCTGTATAAGCATCTTCTTGTTTTAATTGTTGCAGTTTGTTATTACACTGAACAAAAATATAAATGCAACACTTTCGGTTTTGCTCCCATTTTGCATTTTTGAACTCAAAGATCTGAAACATTTTCTACATAAACAAAAGACCCATTACTCTCAAATATTGTTCACAAATCTGTCTATATCAGTGTTAGTGAGCACTTCTCCTTTGACGAGATAATCCATCCCACCTCACAGGTGTGGCATATCAAGGTGCTGATTAGACAGCATGAATATTGCTCAGGTGTGCCTTAGACTGCCCACAATAAAAGGTCACTCTGAAATGTGCAGTTTGATCACACAGCACAATGCCACAGATGTTGCAACGTTTGAGAGAGCGTGCAATTGGCATGCTGACTGCAGGAATGTCTACCAGAGCTGTTACCGTGTAATGAATGTTCATTTCTCTACCATAAGCCGTCTCCAAAGGCGTTTCAGAGAATTTGGCAGTACATCCAACCGGCCTCACAACCGCAGACCACGTGTAACCACACCAGCCCAGCTGTGTTAGGGAGAGCATGGACACGCCCCCTTAGCTGTAGCAGAAAATACACTCCCCTTCAGCTAAAAAAACTGACTTTTTACTTTTATTCTACAGGTCAGTACGAATCCGGTGATACTCTATATGTAGAGGTTTTCTTGCGTTTTGTTTTACTTTTTTGTCACCATGTTTTGATCCCTAGAACTTTTTTGTAATTATATGTACAGAGCTGTATGGGGGCTAATTTTTTTTAGCCATAATCTTATCTTTTATTGATACCATTCTGGCGTGTGTGACTTTTTTATAACCTTTATAACCATGTAATTTTTTGTGGAAAATGAAGTAACCGAAAATAGCGAATCCGCCATTTGGACGCTTTTTTCCGTTGTGATGTTTGACATATGGGGAATATTTTTTTATATTTTTATAGTATGTGCGTTTTCGCACCTTGCGACACCCATGATGTGTATTTTTTAAACTTTTTTAATATTTTTATTTTAGCAAAAGGTGGGATTAGGGAACTATAACTTACAATCATTTGATTGCGATTATCATACATTTCAATGCAATAGCATTGGTATGTATGAAAAAATCGCATATTTCCTATGAAGCCTATTACAGGCTAGGCTCCATAGGAAATACTACAGAGCTGCCTGGGTTTCATTCATAGAAACCCAGGCTACTACAGGCGTGCTCTGGCTCCTCCGATCGCCACACGGAGAAGCCGTAGCGCAAACAGAAAGTAAAACTTTCGGTTTGTGCGCACTCAGATGCCGTTGTCAGGATTGACCACAGCATCTGAGGGGTTAAATGTCCGCAATCGGCATTGCTGCCGGTCGCGGACATTAGCCGTGGGTGTCTGCTACAAGATCCATGCGGACACCCGCGACATAGGCGCCCGCATGAAGCAGGAGTGGCGCCATCGTTAAAGACCGGACGCAGAGCGTACATGTACGCCCTGCATCCTTGAGAGGTTAAGTAACAGTCTCACACGGTCATTTTTGCAACCATTTGCAGTATATGTGACCATTCACTTGGCTGTTTTTATTTAACAGCCAGTGAATAGTGGCCGACAAAAAGATCTACAAAGAGCTAGTGGCAGGAGGAATGAGCCAACCAGTCCACAATATCATCCTCTATAAAAATGTGGCGCCTCTTGGAAGCCAAGGAGAACTCTGGCCTAACACTACTACTCCTGGCCAGATGGCTGGTGCTGCTACTACCTACATTGTGACTCTCAGATGACAAGACATGGGGCCAGATTTATCATTACACTTCCATCTTACTCCAATTTCACATAAGTCCAAAGTCACTTTTGGCTCAGTCAGATTTATTAATGGTCCTTTAATACTGTGATAAATGTGGTTTGATGGCAGCAGTTCATCCTTCAGTAAAAGGCTTTACAAAAGTCGCACATATTTGCAAAAAAGTCGCATGTTCTATTAAAAAGTCGCATAAGATAAGCATGGTCCTCACTGGAGTGAAATTGGGACTTTTTAGCGAATCTGGAGTGAAACTCATTAACATGGCTAATCACGCCCATTTTTACAAAACTGGAGTGAGTGATGTACACATGTAAAAAAGTCGCAAAATTATGCGCAAATGAGTGTGAAAAGTTGCAAATGCCCTATTTTGGGACTTTTTGATGCCAGAATTCTGGAGTGAAGGTATGATAAATAATGGCCATGGGCTTTTCCTTAACCACTCTTCCATCTTCTAGATATTTTATTATGAGGCCTATAACTGAATGGGTTTCCTATAAATGAAAAGTTGTGGGTTTGGTACATAGATTATTAAATAGTAGTAGTAAAACTGCAAGTGTTATTCTGTAATTCAAAGACAGAGAGACGTAATTAAATGTCCCTCCCTTTCTACAAACAGAGTACATACTAGTATTGATGATTTACTGTGATAATGCAGTTTTTGCAAATGTCTTTGAACTAAATGGTCTGTTTCAGTAATGCATTCACTAACATGGGTATAAGAATGCAAGTTGTGCAGTAAAATGTCTTTGAACTACATGGTATGATGTAGTAATTAATGTTGGGCACGAATATTCCAATCACAAATTTTAATTGCGAATATTGCAACTTCGAGAATTCGCGAATATTTAGAATATAATTTTGCATATATATATATTCGTATTTTCGAATGATCTACTTTTTTTTTTCATCAGTAAACTCCCTTTTTGCCTGTGGGCCAATGAGAAGGCTGAAATGTCTTTGTCTGAGCTTAGCAACATCCCTAGCAACCAATAGGAAAGTTGCCTACCCATTTAGTATATAAGAACCTCCCAACAGCCATTTTCTACAGTTTATTACAGTTCTGAGAGAGACATTGCTGTGCTCTCTGCTTTCCACTCATTACGTTAGTTATTTAGTATATATATATATATATATATATATATATATATATATTACAGATAGTTAGTGGGAGATAGTCAGTGTAGGTTAGATTGTGATATAGAGTAGCTGATAGGTTCCAGTGCAGGGTGTTAGGTAGTATTCTATCCATGCATACATAATGCTGTATGTATGTATGCTACATACATACATAGTTCACAACAATACTTAGTGCACCAATCACTAATATGTAGTTAGACCTGTTAAAATGTGAAGTTGCATGTATTGTGCAAAAATATGCACATCATTAATTGCCGATTTGCGCAATTGCGAATATATCGGAGCACTCTATCTGCATATAAAGCTATGTAATGTAATGTTCTGCTGTGCCAACCATTTTCTCCGGTCTCGGGAAACTTCTAGCAGCTTGAAAAATGTACCTATAGTGAACCACTTCTGTATTGCGCGCGCATTTCATGAATATTACATTGCCGATTTTCACAATCAAGAAAATAACCATGAATATATGATGAATATTCTACAAAATATTTGCGAAATATTGCGAATTTGAATACTGCCCCTGCCGCTCATCACTAGTGGTAATACCTTCACTAACATGGGTAAAAGTGCATTTTTTTTTTTAGTAAAATACCTTTGAACTACCTGGTATCTTGCAGTAATACAGCATGTTCTTTGTGGTAACAATAAAATGTGTTCAATAATACAGGTATAAAAATGTCATTAAGGCAGTATTGCTTTTACTGTAACTACAAATTATCTTGCAGTAATATGCAACATATTTGATAACACGCAAGGTATAAAAATGGCATGATTGCAGTATTGCTTTTGCTGTAACTACACGTTATCAGTCACATGCAATGAGTTTATTAATACCGTCATGTTCCTCCCTAATGGTGTTCCCCACCAATTTTCACAGTAAAATGTTGCTGGGAATTGTTTTTACATGAATCATCTGAAGTGGATCATGAAAACTTTTGTTTTAGATTTGTTTGTTGGAATTCATTATGTAATCTGAATGAATCTAATTTGTTTAGAATCAATGTGCTCATCTCTACTAATAATGTGTGATATCACACTAAGAGTGCCAACACTGTTTAGACAAGGTCTGAATATGTTGTGATTATAGATTATATATATTTGCATTATATGGGGGTTCTTTTTGTTTTGTTTTTACGATCAGAAATACGCCTATATTAGCCAGGTCTTAAAAAGTAGGCGTGGCATGGAAAGGGGAAGGCCGGCAGACCTGTCTCATCCATCATTTTCTATGCCTGTTTTAGGTGTTGAAAATGGTATGAATGTAATGCAATATGTATGGGATCTGCAATCCAAAATATACAGAGTGGAGGCACGGAGCGGAGGGTCACGGAAGCACTACAGAGCACTTCTGTAGACAAGGACAAGGATAGGCATTATTACAATGGATCTTCCAAAAAAACGGATCCGTCAAAAAAAACGGTCCGTCATCCGTTTTTTTGACGGACGCAAAATTTGCAGATGGAGAGGACGCGGAGGCAGGCGACGGTCGTGTGCATATAGCCTAAGTCCTTATTCTGCGAGTCAGTACAATAGCGTCTGGTTTGTTTTTTCTTTAAAACATTTTGCCGTATGTACAACCTTTTGATCACTTTATATTAATGTTTTGGCAGGCAAGGTGACCTGAAAATGTCAAATTAAGAGTTTTATTCATTTTGTTTTACATTATTTAATGCATTTTATGCCTAATGTTTTTTTAGAGGAAAGTATGTTTCCCCACTTATGCCATTTCTGCTGTTGAACTGTATGATAAAAAAGCATTGTTAAAAAAACATGGAAAATTCTATTAAAACACCGACTCACAATGCATATGCATTTTTAGAGCTGTAAAAAAGCTATTGGAGCTCTGGAGTTAATAAAAAAGCAGGCCATGAAGGAAAAAAAACAGGCCCGGAGCATACTACAATTGGAGAAAAATGCAATTCACCCCAAAAAAATTCTACACCTCAAGGAAAAAAAAAAAAAAAGGTACTTAAAAAAAACCCTGTTTGCCAGCTAGTGTCTGTAGAAATGTATCTACTTCAGTATGTCGTTTTTACGCCATATGTTGTCTAAATTGTGACATTTTCTAAAGCATTATATACTGTATTTATTGTTGCCTTAAGAAAAATGGAAATATGCCAACTACTTTTTTGCAAACACCCAAAGATACAAAGGCTTGTTTGATGAGCTACCTTTATGAAATATTGATGAGCTATCAACCCACTTTCTATATTTAGACCCAAAGAGAAGTTTCATAACGCCTATGATTGAGTCAGGTTCATTTGATAACTACAAAAAACTTATCATAATTCCAGAGGAAACATACCTCTAATGCACTAGAAAATACATTTCATAACTCCCCTATTGAGTACATTACAGATAAAGAAAAATTTTAAGCCACACTTATCTAGAGGGCTAAAGTCTAATGTTTCACCATTTACAGTGAGTACGGAAAGTATTCAGACCCCCGTAAAATTGTTCACTCTTTGTTATATTGCAGCCATTTGCTAAAATCTTTTCAGTTTGGCTGAACGGACATCTCTAGGAAGGGTTCTGCTCGTCCCTAATGTCTTCTATTTAAGGATTATGGAGGCCACTGTGCTCCTAGGAACCTTAAGTGCCGCAGAATTTTTTTGTAACCTTGGCCAGATCTGTGCCTTGCCACAATTCTGTCTCTGAGCTCTTCAGGCAGTTCCTTTGACCTCATGATTCTCATTTGTTCTGACATGCACTGTGAGCTGTAAGGTATTATATAGACGGGTGTGTGGCTTTCCTAATCAAGTCCAAACTGTATAACCAAACACAGCTGGACTCAAATGAAGGTGTAGAACCATCTCAAGGATGATCTGAAGAAATGAACCGCACCTGAGTTAAATATATGAGTGTCCCAGCAAAGGGTCTGAATACTTAGGACCATGTGATATTTCAGTTTTTCTTTATTAATAAATCAGCGAAAAATGTCTACAATTCTGTGTTTTTCTGTCAATATGGGGTGCTGTGTTTACATTAATGAGGAAAAAAATGAACTTAAAAGATTTTAGCAAATGGCTGCAATATAACAGAGTGAAAAATTTAAAGGGGTCTGAATACTTTCTGTACCCACTGTATGTATGTTAGACTAATGTCAGTTGAACCTGCTGATTTTTCGTCACTGACCGACCATACATTGTTTATGGGGGTGTCCTGAATTTCTCCTAACGGCAGATGCAAAGGAGGATTGGGCTTTTAGATTTTACCATTCCCAATATTTTTGTGCCTAGCAGCATATTATTTTCCCCTCTCTATTAAGAACACATGCATGCTTAGCCAAACATGTAAGTGTACAGTATGGGGAAGGGTATTGGGAGAAATAGCTGTTACCTGACAACTGCCTAAAGTAAAATGTTTTTGGAACGTCTTTACATTTTTTAGCCTTGTGCTACAATGAAAAAATTTGAAACCCCTCCCCCAACCATCATTTTGCACTCAATACCACATCTGTCCTAATTTATTGAAGATCAAAAGTTACATTTTTTCATAAGTATTTAGACCTGTTACTCAGTACTTAGTTGAAGAACCATTTGAGATTACAGCCTCCAGTCTTCTTGGGTATGATGCCACATGGTTTGTACACCTGGATTTGGGGACTTTATGCCATTTTTCTCTACAGATCCTCACAGGTTGGATGGGGACTGTCTATGGACAGCCATTTTTAGGTCCAGTGATTTTTGATTGGGTTCAAGTCAAGGCTCTAGCTAGGCCACTCAATGACATTTACAGAGTTGTCCCTAAGCCACTTCCGTGTTGTCTTGGCTGTGTGCTTAGGATCATTATCTTGCTGGAAGTTGACTCTTCATCCATTCTGAGTTCCAGAGCACACTGAATCAGGATTTCATTAAGAATTTGTCTGTAGTTTGCTCCTCTCAGCATTCCACTGAAAAACACCCCCACACGTTGATGCAGCGACCACTATGCTTCACTGTCGGGATGGTATTGGGCAGATGATAAGCAGTAACTGGGTTCCTCCAGACATAAAATTCAGAGCAAACGGTTTAATCATGGTTCAGATAATCTTGTTTCTCATAGAGGGTCCTTTAGTTGCTTTTTTATGGAAAATTCCACGTCTTCAACTGAGAGGCTTCTTTCTGGCCACTCTGTCATAAAGCCCACATTGGTGGCATGCTGCAGTGATGGTTGATCTTCTGAAAGTTTCTCCAATTTTCACACAGGATGTTTGGAGCTCAGCCAGAATTAACATTGGGTTCCTAGTCACCTCTCTTACTGAGTCCCTTCTCCCCCCCCCCCCCCATTACTTTGTTGGGGTAGCCAGCTCTAGGAAGAATCCTGGTTGTTCCAAACTTATTCCATATAATAATTATGAAGGTCATTGTGCTTTTGGGAACTTTCCGTGTAGCATATTTTTTTTTTTTTGTACTCTTCTCCAGATCTGAACCTTAGACCAGTCCTGTCTCTGAGCTCTTCATCCCGGTCCTTTCTTCTTGTGGCTTCGATTTTGCTCTGAGGTGCAAGGGTGTGTCTTTCCAAATCATGTTCATTCAACTGAATTTTAAAACCGGTGGACTCCAATCAAGATGTAAAAACATCTCAAAGATGGTAAAGAGAAATTGGAAACCCCCAGAGCTATATTTCAAGTGTCGTAGCAAAGGGTCTGAATACTTGTATCCATGTATAATTTTTAGTTTTTCCTTTTTAATAAATTAGCAAAAATTTCTAAAATTCTTTTTCACTTTTTCATTATGGGGTATTGAATAAAGATTAATGGGGGGAATTTATTTTTTTCTCCGAATACATAGTATATGGCCAACTTAACTGATATTCACTATTATTTTTGTCTAGAAATGTTACTGCAGTTTTTTACGCCACTTCCTTCTGGAGTGAGATTGCAACTTTTTATGTGACTTTTAAAAAAAAGTTAAACTAATTAACATAGTTAGCAATGGCCACTTTCCTATCCACCTTTTAAAAGTGTTAAGAGTGGTGTAAAATGGTAAAAAAATCTGATTTCTGTTGCAAAAGGGGGTGAGCAAAATGTTGCTAGTTTTTACCACTAGCATTCTAGCAAAAGGAATGATAAATTCCCACTATGAAAAGAGATGGCTAAAGGCAATATAAGTTAAGTCAACTGGGCATAGAAAGAAGTAAGGCTTTGTTCAACTGATACTAGCTGTTCTTGGCAAACCCCATGGATTTTCAATGGTATCCACAGGGTTCTATCATAATGTCAATTTTTTTATATTTTTTTGGCAGCATGAATTGTGTTGCATGCTGTGTTAAGACTCATTCACACATCAGTGTTTTGGTCAGTGATTTCTATCAGTGATTGAAAACCAAAACCTGGACTGGAGCCTCCACAGACATAAGGTATAAGAGAAAGATCCGCACCTGGTTTTGGCTCAAAATCACTGATGGAAATCACTGAGCGAACACTGACATGTGAATAAGGCATTAGGATACAACACAACGGAGGTGCTGGCTGCATGCGACCAAGCCATACCAATCAACAACAGCATGATTTTACTGCGAACTCATGTGAACATTGGTTTCCACAGATGGGCATGACTTGGTAGCATGCATCCAGCCACACCATCCGGCCATATCCTAAATCATGTTGTCAAATAAGAGAATTGGAGAAGTCTTCAACAGAAAGTGAAAAGTGCCTAAAATTATACACATTTAAATATTTAACAATAATATTAAATATATCGTGCTCTGCACTCCAGAGTTCTAGCTTTAAAAAGTCACAAAATTAAGCTTAGTGACTTTTCACATTCACTTTTGTAAAACAATTGAGACTTTTTGAATTTTCACACCACTCACTCTAGTTTAGAAAAGTGTGTGGGGAAGTGGATGTGGTCAGCTACGTTTATTAGCTTTACTCCACATTTATCACTGTGACTTTTTGAAAAAGTCGCTTAAAAGTTGTAAAACCATTCTAGGAAAAAAAAAACTGGAGTAGCATTTTTAGATAAGTGTTACGTTAGATGTGGCAAATTTAACAAACATTTGATAAATTTACATTAACATGACATTTGATAAATTTGGTTCATTGGTATATAACATTCTGAGGTCTCCTAGAACTTTTTTTTCTCAAATACCAGATAAAAATAAACGTTAGTCCTAGAAGACTAGAGAGAGAGAGAAGTATTATACTTGGGTATCTCCTCTTTCACCCAGTTCATTCAAATCTAATTTTTTTTCCTAAACAGAAAACAAGGAGAATGGTTATTTCATCTAATTAAAATAAAACATAAATAAACACACGTTAGCACATACACCAATGTTTTTGTCACAGTTTTATGATGCAAGAAAGCAAATTATGCTGCAAGCCATTTTTGCGATAATATTTGCAAAATTTCTAGTCATGTTTTATGCCCAATAGAAACTGGTGTGAACCATAGTTTAAAGCTGGTGTAAATTTAGTTTTCTGGCCAGAAAATATGCTGATTCTCCCGGCTGGGCTCTATTTACCAATCTGCAGCTTGCACAACACTTGACTGGTGCAGCCAATCATTGGCCTTGTCAGGTGCCGATGTAACTAGAAACCAGGTGGAAGAACTGGAATGGCGGTGCGGGATCTGGCAGATGAGACAAACCTTTTCAGACAGCTAAGCTGGTAAAACTTATTCTGACAGACTGTTTACTAAGATATAAAGCACTGGTCTTAGTGAATCTGCCTCAGTGTTTGTGAGGTTTAGAATTTTTCTAAAACATACGGTAAATGTTAATGTCCTTCCATTTTTTCTATATCATCTACACCATTTTACTGTGCTTGGGAAATAATATTTTCTTTAGAATTTAGTTTCTTTTCATACAGTAATACTATAGTGAATGTCCTATAAATTATTTTGAGGTGTTCTATGCCATGCACAGTATAAGTGCAGTGCTTTTACAGTATAATTATGCTCCATCACATATAACCCCTGTATAACCCTCTTGTGTGTCTTTTTTACTTGCGCATAGGATACTCCAGCTAAAAATACACTTGAATAGAAATGTTCAATTCAGCAACAAAGACCACAACATAATTGTACTTTAGATGTTGATTTTAAAAAGAAGTTTAAGTCCAGAGGGATTTCTGTAAGTAGACCATTTGAAAAAACAACAAAGCAGAAAAACCTGTTCATGTGCGCAGAGGAAGTTTTTTTTTTAATTTTTTTTTTTACCATTTCTATCATCTAATACTGTATTCTCTACAATAAAAACTACTAAATGATAAAAAATGTATATCTTGCTTAGATGTTTTCTGTACAGTTTCTAATTGTTTGTATTTAGTTTAAGAATTTTTCACAGCTTAAAGGGTCACTGCACTTTCAACAAACTTTGGATGAATCAATAGTACATATTCATATAAGAAACTTCATAATATTTATTTTCAGAGAGAAAGAGTAGCATGTGTCTGTGTCTCTATGCACTTCCTTCATTGTCCTCCTACCTTGTATATAGACCTTTATGTTCAATATATAACGTCACCAAGGAAATTATTACTTCTGATTAACTGCCTTTCATTTCAACTCATTTTTATCTTATATTATTATGAATATTAGTGATGAGCGGCAGGTGCCATATTCGATTTCGACGAAATTCGCGAATATTCGAATGAATATTCGTTTCATATTCGTCGAAATCGAATATTCGTCATTTTTTCTAGTTATCGCGATTAACATGCGATTTAAATAATCGCATATTGCGATTTGTACTTAAGGCTACTTTCCTATTGGTTTCATATCTAGAATTAGCGAGGATGACGAATATGACGAATGTATTCGTCTATTCCTCAAAACGAAGATAACGAAGTATTCTACATCTTCGTTTTAGCTACCTATTCGTCAACCTCGCTAATTCTAGCAATCAAATAGGCAGGTTGACTATAGAGACAGCTGTGTTAAATTCGCTATGCGATTTTTTTTTTTTTTTGCCATCACCATGGCAACCTCCCGTGTGTAGAGTATACTGTCGGCTCTCCTCAGAGCTCTTCCTGGCCTCCCAGAGTCATTGGGATTAGGCTACACTCCGCCCTGATGAGCATTCCCATCTCCATGGGAACTACCATGGTTAGAGTGTAGCGTCGGATATGAGGTTCGCCGTTTGCTTGGTCCGGGCACTGATGTGGGCGGTGCAGGTGACGCATAGAGCTTTGTGTGCTGATAGATCGCTGCGCATGCCCAGTGTAAAAATTGGTGCACGGACACAGCGCAGGCACGCAGAGCTTTTATTAGGTAGGATTTAGAGTTTGTTGAAAGTACAGGGGACATTTAGCCACTTCTAGTCGAAGCCTAATTTTGCACATCTGATATGTATCACTGTTTGTGGTAATAACTTTGGAAAGCTTTCACTTATCCAAGTGATTCTGAGACTGTGTTTTCATGGCACATTGTACTTCATGTTACTAGTGAATTTGAGTCAATATAATTACTTTTATTTACACAAATAAAATTAACTGAAAAATGTGCAATTTTCTAAATTTGAATTTCTCTGCTTTTAACCCTTTAACTCATAATCCCGTACATGTACGTCATTATGCACCTGCATTTGTATGGAGCAGACTGCTGCGGTGAGCCCGCTCTATATGTGGCCGCAATGATTGGGAATAGCGATCCTGCTGAACTTTGTCATTTAATCCTTCAGATGCGGCATCTGTGGAGTTAGGAAGAGGGATGTGGCTTCCTCTTCCTTCCGATCGGAGACCCTGCAGTGAAATTGCGAGGCTTCGATCGGTATCCATGACAGTCTGGATGCTGCTGAAGCCTTTCTTAAACAAAAAACAAGTCCACATACAGACCGAAATATAAAAAAGTTATGGCTGTTAGAACATGACAATGCAAAAAAAATTGTGTTTTTTTTTTTTTTTTACAAAGGTTTTTATTTTTTTTAAAGTAATTAAACAAAATAAGCTATACAAGTTTGGTGTTGCCTCAATTGTATTGAGCCACAGAATAAGGGTGTCATGTCATTTTTAGCACACAGGGAACACTGTAATGTCAAAGCTAGTGTTGGGGCGCGAATATTCAAATTGCGAATATTCATTGCGAATATTTAGAATATAGTGATATATATTCGTATTTGAGAATATTTGTTATTTTTTTCCATCTGAACACATGATTTCTCCCTGCTTCTTGCTTGTGGGCCAATGAGAAGGCTGTAATTTATTGGTCTGAGCTTAGCAACATCCCTAGCAACCAATAAGAAAGTTGCCTACCCCTTTACTATATAAGAACCTCCCCAGCAGGCATTTTCTGCATTTTTTTTACAGTTATGAGAGAGAAAGCAGTGTCATTGCTGTGCTCTGTGTTTTGCTGTCATATTATATGGTTATATAATAAAGATAGTTAGTGCGAGATAGTCAGTGTAGGTTAGATTGTGATATATGTTCTGCTGTCCATACATACATGCTCCAGACATAGTGCTGTAATATCACAAGTTCACAACAATACTTAGTGTACCAATCAGTAATATGTAGTCAGACCTGCTAAAATGTGAAATTGCCTGTATTGCGCAAAAATATGCGCATCAATTGCCGATTTGCGCTATCGCGAATATATTGGAGCACTCTATCTTCATGTAAAGCTATTGTAATGTTCTGCCATGCCAATTATTTTCTCCAGTCTCCGTAAACTTCTAGCAGTTTGAAAATGTAGCAAAAGTGACCCATGCCTGTATTCTGCACGCAATACGCGAATATTACACTGCCGATTTTTGCAATCAAGAAAATAATCCCAAAATATCCCGTATATTCGCGAAATATCGCAAATTTGAATATTGCCCTTGCCGCTCATTACTAGTCAGTTTTACCCCACATTACCCGAGCATTAAAAAATGCATCTTGTCCTGCATAGAATAAGCCCTCATATGGCTATGTGAACAGAAAAATAAAAAAGTTATGGCTATTAGCACATGGGGAGGAAAAATACAAAATGAAAATAGACTGGTCTTTAACCATTAGGATACCGGCGTTTTTTTCATTTTTGCATTTTCCTTTTTCCTCCCTATTTTCCTTGAGCCATAACTTTTTTATTTTTCCATTCACATAGCTGTATGATGGTTTATTTTTTGCGGGAAAAGTTGTACTTTCTAATGCCATTTAATAAGGCATACAATGTAGTGGGAAGTGAGAAAAAAATCTAAAAATGCTATTCCTCCACTATTTTACAGGTTCTAATCCAACAGCGTTCCCTTTGCGGCAAAACTGACCTATGTCATTGATTCTCTAGGTCAGTAAGATTACAACGATATCATATATGTATTTTTTTTTATGTCTAAATAGTGTAAAAATAAATGTAAACTTTTTTTACATTCTCATATTCTGACCTCCATAACTTTTGTATCATTATATCTACTGAGCTGTGTGAGGGCTCATTTTTTGCTGGACAATCTATATATCATGGATGTACCGAGACATACGGACATTCCCGAGACATGTGGCAGGAGATCTGTGAGACCGGCAACACATGGTTTGATCTGGCATGTTTTCCTTTTCAAAGATGTCTGTGTTGTTTCTGGTGCTTGCCACACCTTCTTTCCCCAGGTGTGGCTATTGTGGTCATTTTACCTTCTCTATTTATTGTTGTTTCTCCAACTATGCTATGCGTTTTATAGCTTCTCTTGGACTTGTGGCTAGCTTGTGTTCTCACCAGTTCCTGGTGCTACCAAAGCTTCATTGAAGATAAGTGTTTCCTTTTTATTTTGTTATATATATATATATATATATATATATATGTGTGTGTGTTGCCTTTCCTGTAGTTTGTAATTTGGCCTAAGGGAGACTACTGTTTGTCCTTTCCTTTGGAGGAACAGGTAGACTCAGTCCTGACATTAGTTTCAGGGTCCGATAGGATGAGATAGGATTCTAGGTAACTGGTGTATGAACTTGTCTACCCTTGTGGCCTGTTCATACTAGTAGTCTGTCAGGATTGGCGTTAGGGTTTTCTCTAGGAGGTGACTATTTTCCTTCCCTAGTTTTTAGGCCTTATTTCGGTATCCCCTTTTCCCTCCTATGCTCGGTGTGGTGTTTTCCTCCCACACACAAGCGTGACACTATAGTTTTTATTGATACCATTTTGGAGTGTGTGTGACTTTTTGATCACAACTTGCAGATGTGAAACTGGCTTAGCTATTTTTCTTGCTTTGCTAATCGTGTTAAAAAGGCAGGAGGCCATGTCAAAATAATGCAGTGCTTATATTGCTGCTGTATTCTTCTAACTTTTTATCTTCTTGCTAATTATAGCTCTCTCCTGTTCCCCTGAGAATACATCATCTGTACAGCAAAAACAGACAACGCATTGGGCTATTTTAGCTCACCATTTTGATTCATGAGTATTACATTAATGGTGACACTACTCATGGTTTCTAAGAAGAGCATATCACAAAGCACATTCTTCTGACATTAGATAGGATATCCCCTTCTGAATTAATTTTTTTGTCCGGCAAACTAATTTGCATACCTTTCTGAAAACTATATTTAAATTAGCTCTTCTTAAACAAAAAATAATGCAAATTTTTTTCTCATGCCAGCTGAATTAAAATATGTGATTTGTATATACTCTCCCTAGAAACCAAGAGTAGTGTCATCTGCCATTTAATACTCATGCTTATATTTTTTTTGTCTCCCTAATGATAAAGAGCGCCTCACAAGGCAAGTCAACTAAGTAAGACGTGTTTCTCTATAGTCTTCCTTGAAAAATAAGTCATTGCATGTTTTTTTGAGGGAGGTATAAGCTTAGAAGGATGTTGTGATTCTCACATTCAATTATCTGAAATTGATCTAAAGTAGTGAAATAAAGTTGCTATACTGATGATGTATCCTCAGGTGAATAGGAAGGAGCTATAATTATACTTGCTGCTGCAAGTTGGTAAACAGAAACGAGCACTGCATTACTTTCATACAGAAGACTAGGAGAGATGATTTCACGCCTTTTAAACAGGCTTATGTACTGCAAACAACTAAAACAGCCTCTCATCTACAACTAGTACTTTCAAGATAATAGTCTTTTATCAAAGAAAAGAAGAAGAGAGTTGTAATGCCTTAGGAAGGCCCTCTTGATGGGTACTATTTCTATTATGGAGACCAGTTTATATACATTACGACTATTGTAGGCTAGACAAGCTCATCTGGATTTCTGTGTTAAATATATATGCAAATTATCATGTCTAAAATCTTCCATTAGATAGGTTTAGGAAAGCTAATTTGAATATATTTCCAAGAAACCCAGAGCGGCCTCGTCTGGTCTACAATAGTGTGCATGCATACTCAATGTATCAATCGCATTGTCTGGTCTATATTCTATAATACTGCACTCATGTACTTGGCATAGTAGGGGTGTCATCTGGCCTATAATACTGCATATGTGGCACACCATGGGCTCTTTATAATAAGAAAGAGTACCGCTTAGGCTTAGATAAAGCATATATATTGTTGAGAAACATTCCCCCTCTCATGGTGTATTAGTATGTGACATATTTGTCACAAAAATTTCCATGACTGAAAATGAGTTCCATTTGTCTCAGTGCAGTTGCAAGCACAGGGTTTTTTGCAAGCAGATGAATTTTCTGCAACAAATCATAACTAGTGTTGAGCAAGCATGCTTGGCCGAACTGGTTTGTGACTTGAGCACCGCAGTGTTTGGCTGAATACCACGTGTGCTCAAGCGCAATGCTCGAGTCTGTGTATTTAAATTTAATTTAGCCTCTATTTCTGAAAAGTTTCTTCTGGGATTTGAACTCACAAACATCTACATTATATATTTTTATATATTTTATTTAGTAATTGTAAAAAATGTATGGCACAAAATAAATGTGTAATTACAAATATATATATTAATTACACATTTATTTTGTGCAATACATTTTTTACAATTACTAAAAAAAATATAAAAAATATATAAATTTAGTTTTGCCGCTATTTCTGAAACATTTCTGCCAGGATTTGAACTCACAACCTTCTACATTAGATCCAAAAACCTTAACCACTATGCAATACAGCTACATGTTAACCTGCAGTGAAATATTAAATGATACTTCTGCTGTATAGGAATACTTACTACATGAAAAACTACTATGAGGTTTTTCTGACACAGTTTATCTGACACAGTTTATCATTCAGCTTTATAACTGAGTGGTTAAAGTCCTTTCCTCTAATGTAGAAGGTTGTGAGTTCAAATCCTAGCAGAAACTTTTCAGAAATAGAGCCTAAATTAGAGTTAAATACACTGGGTGTTCACAAGCACTGACTCCATTTATGGACATAGCTATATATGGAGTCAGTTCAAGGACTCCTATGCCATGGACTCACACTGGGGGATTCCCTCACTCTACTGTACAGTGATCTTCTGCATAGACCTCAGTGGGACCTGGCACCCTCCCCTCTTCAGAGCAGGGGGTGCCTGGTTAAATGCTCGGGTTCTCCCATTGACTTCCATTGTGCTCGGGTGCTCTATAGAGCACCCGAGCATCCCAAAGTGTTCTACTCGAGTACTAGAGCACCCAAGCACTTTGGTGCTCAATCAACTCTAATCATAACTGCTGCTTGTGAATTCCCACTTTATTACACAAAGTAATGTGTTAGTTCTAAGTTTTATATGAATATAAAGTTGTAAATTAGCTGTGAAAGTTAGATGTTAATGTGCTGTGTTTGCAATTTTCTATATTATATCTAAATAGTTATTTTGTGCATCCAAATAGGTTGCTGCATGCTAACTTGGGGATTGGGTACCATTTGGATCAACCATAGAAGTCTAATATAAAAAAGGGCCCAAGACGGCATCAGATCATTTTTAAATGCTTTATTGTGGAACACAGATCAGCAGCGTTTCGCATTCGGGTCTTCCTCTGTTTTAGGAAGACCTGCTTGAGGAAAGCTTGCATGTCTAAACATTACCATTGCTGCAGGGGAAATGGAACATCCCCTGAAAAAAAGATACTTGCTAGGAATGTGAGAAGCCAGACCCATGTGACACAGCTTCCATCAGAAACTGGATTATGTGTGTGTGAAACAAGTGGCCTTGGGCACTGCCCTGATGTCCAAATGGTTGGTCCATTCTTTTTGTTCTTTACTTCAAATGATACCATGAGATAAGTAATGATTTGACTACTAATGTAAATCTTAGGAAACTGTTTCCAAACCAGTCAAAATCCATAGTTCTGCAAAGTCTATGATTGAATTCACACAGACTAAAATGGTGCACCACATTATAGCCAAACTTTCTTTTTGTAGAGATTCTTAAGTTATGTTTGCCTGGAATCTGTGGTTTTGACCCATTGCAATAGTAGCACTCTGCCACATCATTCCACATAAAACCTTTTCTTATGACCTTTTTAAAGGGGTTAGCCTATCTCAGACATTGATGGCATATCCCTAGGATATGCTATCAATGTCTGACAGGTGCGGGTCCCCCACCTCTGGGATGCACTTTTATGTGCAGAATTGGGCCCCAAAGTGAAGGAGAGCACATTGTGCATACTCGGAGTGCTCTTCATTCACTGCTCTGAGAGTTCTGAAAATAGCCTATGTGGTATGCTCAGCTATTATTGGAAGTCACATAGCAGTGAATAGAGAGTACACTAAGCATGCTTGGCCACCTCTCCATACCAGCAATGGTTATCAGAATGTTGTAAAAGCATTGCAATGATACCTTTGTATCATGTGAGTGTTTATTCCATGTCCTTTTAATCTTATGAAAAACGGCTTCCAAGTGCCCAGCGGGACGGGCTTCCCTTTTCAAAGTGCCCAAGCCCGCCACCCTTCCCCGGTGTCTACTCCTCCCCTAACCTTCCAAGGATTCCCCCCTTCTTCCCTGACGTCACAATAATGCAGGATAGGAATGTACATTATGTTTAATATGTAACATGTAGGAATGAAAAGAAATCTACAAAGTGTACCATCTCATGACTCATTTAACCAACATTTTTAAATGTACAGTACAGAACATCCCTGCCTTCCCAGAGTTACAGTATATTAATTCCTGCCCAGTAAAGAACTACAATATGAACCAGTGAACCCTCATATCATGAAGCTCCAGATTTGTTATTTATTAAAAAATGTAGTTACCTTCTGAAATATTAATCTTTCAGTCATGGTTTGGCTTGCTAGTTTCTCTTTCAAGAAATTCCTATTTTCATTGCTTAGAGGTACACAAATGAAGAAGGGAGACAGCACAATTTACTTACTGTATATCCACTATTATGGGCCCTGAGCGACTGTGATGCATGGTATTTCATTAAGTCATAGGTCACATTTGAGGCAACCACAATATGCATGGTTGACCATTGCTGTTCTACATAACAGAATGTGCTACTCGATTCAGGCCACCACATCACACTGCAGATCAGTCACTGCAGTGGACCCCAGTCTTTGTAACTGCATATTATAAAATGTCTAATAATGTGGGAAAGCAGGACTATTCTAGTACAAGGGGCAGAGGAGGATAGATAGGTAGCAAAAATATAATGTTTTACACTCTATCACTATTGTGTCAGTCAACTTATAAGTTTTAATAATAAACCTAATTAATTAAAATAGTTCTTCAAACGCATGTTCAACTTTTAACTCTATAATAAGCTGCGTTGACATCTGTTTTGGGGGTATTGTTGCAAAATACATGATATAAAAATTCTATTTTTTCTTTGAAAATGATGGATATGACATAATGTGACATACTCCATTAAAAGTCATTGGGGCCCACTGAGCACCATCAGTGCCAGTCATGTGACAAATCCGGCACTGCACCTTGGTTTCAGTTGTTAATGGTAAGCACAATACAGATGTGAACATAGCATTACTTCCTCTTTATGTCTTACTTTAAAACTTAGTTGCACCATGAGATATTGTACAATATAATTTAGAGCTGCATTAAGATTTCTGCTGGTTGTTACTGAGGCCATTTGACAGTTTGCTCACAACCAACTAGTAACAGTGATACCTTGATAAAGACACTAAAGTAATAGTAAATGCTTGAATATTTGAACTCTGCATAAAAATTTGAGTCTGCAGAATTATTACTACAGTTCTGAAGAACAACGGTTAAGAAATGTGGTAGTTCTGGATTAGAATTGAGTGAAATATTAATTATTCTAAATATTTAAATGGGTATTCTGGTTTTATGATATTGATGACCTATCCTCAAGATAGGTCATCAATATGAGATCAGTGGAGGTCAGACTACTGGCCGATCCGCTGTTTGAAGAACCATAGCACTCCGTTGAGTGCTGGGGCCTCTTCCTAGGCCAGTGATGTCATGTTATTTGGTCACATGGCCTATGTGCAGCTTAGTTCCATTCAATTAAATTGAGCTGGGCTGCAAGACCAAGCACAGCCACAATACAATGTACAGCACTGTGCTTGGCATGCTATAAAGTGTTGAGGCCCTTTCAAACAGCTGATTGACTGGGTGTGCCAGGAGTCAGACCCTCACTTATTTGATATTGATGACCAGTTGTGGAGATACATCAACATTGTAGTCCATGTGAACCCTTTAATTATTTTAAACTTTAAAATGGTATTTAAAGTTTCAGAAGGTTTAGGGTAAAAAAAATACATAAACCTCTTAATTGTATGTACACTAAGGCCAGAAGCCTGACTAACAAGACTGGTTAACTGGATTGTGATTGTGAGGAGAACTACTGTATGACATAGTGGGAATAACTGAGACATGGCTGAATGATGGCTATGACTGGGCAATTAACGTACAGGGTTACAGTCTGTTTCGAAAGAATTGTCAAAACCAGAGAGGGGGAGGCGTCTGCCTTTAAACTCCTGTCTAAAGCCCACACTCATGGAAGATATAAGTGAGGGACATGAACGTGTGGAGTCACTGTGGGTAGAAATACATGGAGGCAAAAACAATAATAAAATACTAATAGGAGTCTACTCCTAGATAGCGGCGTGATGATGCGCAGGTTTATGCGCGAAATGGCCGTCCCGCTCTAACCACCTGCATTGGCGTCCGCCCGTAGCCCTTATTTTATTGCGAATTAATGCTGTAATTACAGCGAAATAAAGCAAAGATTGAAGACTTCGATGGTGAGTGCCGCCTCTTTCTATCACTTTCTTCGGATGATATAATTGCATCGATCTATATATTACGGGCAGAGCACCACCAGACTGGGAATAAATACAACTGGACATATGTGCATGTGGCAATAATTTTGGATGCAGATTTTTTTATCGCACCACAGTGCATCGCAGTGCCGCTGACCCCCTCTCATATACAACTCTCCTTCCCTAGAACACAGCTTTTAAAGATGATGCTAGCGTACAATAGCTCTATTGACTCAAGGAAATTGGAAGTCGTCTGAGATTCCTCCTTCATCATTGTATCACGCTGCTACTCTATGCTTTTCTTTTTTTTTAACTGCAGCTCTGCCTGGATAGAATCATGGTAAACTACATGTACACACCAGTAAACCTCCAGTCACAAAAAAGCTTGTTATTGAGACTATGTACTAGGCCAAATAAGCCTCTGTGGGGTGAAAGGCTGGAGTTCCACTTTAAATAGAAACCTGTGCTTGTTTGACAAGGAAAAATGCATAGGTGTGTGTCTGAAGACAAGTCAATATCTACGCCTAGGCTATAACACACACTGCAATGTAAAATCAGTAAAAGGTAAGTAATGCAATATATTTTCCAAGTTAGTAAACTATTTAATACAATCTGTAATAATTACCTTTAGAGGGGAACTTAAAGTATTTGGGAGAACCTTGTTAGTGTTAGATGCTGTAGAAGCTACAAAATGAGATTTAGTTACCTACAGTAGCACTTTGTAGCTCTTCCATGAGTTGTAAAAACACTGTAAAATGTCAGAAAAGATTAGCTTTGGTGGCTAGAGGGATATATTTGGTGTAGATTTTTCTGTTTGTAACTTCTGGAAATGCTCATTGCTTGACAGGTAAAGTACTGTTCAGAGCTGGCATTTCATAAGAGAATACCCGCCATAGCCATAAACATGTCAAAAGAATTTATCTCAAAATTCTGTGCCATTGTGTATATCTTAACTAGGTTTCTATGTTTAAGACAAGCAAGTGTCATCCTGTTCTAAATAAATTGGAGCTTTTGATTAATCAGCACCAGTTTGCTTCTTATATATACTTTCAGGTATCCTGTAACACCTGAAATCATATTTTCTTCTCTAGCAGTCACATATTTTGAAAGCCTATGACATAGTAAAAATAGTGAAGAATAGTTACAGTTATCTTGTGGTAAGTAATGCCATAGACAGAAGGTAACATAATATATGTTAAAAATAGGCTTTTTCATATGTCACCATATAACAGTTAGGGGCACATTTATTAATACAGGCATTTTAGACATAGGTCTCAATAAAGCCCTAAAATGACGGTGGCTCCGCCAAGGTTATAAAGAAGTGCAGGCCTGCACCTGAAATATGCCTAATTTAGGCATGTTTCAGCATAGTAAATTACCCCTTTAAGCTCAATGTAGAGGAATCTATTACTATTAAATATGCCAACTTCCTATCCTGATATCGTGTAGGGTAGAAGGGGACACATACCATAATCCCATGTTTCCTAAGGCTATAGAGCCTCAGATGAAGGAAGAGCATTGCACAGATTAACTGGTGTGAGAGTGCACGGTAGAGGTATGGTGGTGGGGGGGGGGTATTTCACACGGTGGTTCAGTTTAGCTGGGTGAGATAACTGAAATCCAGAAATAGTGCTGCCTCAGCAAGGCATAGCTTGCTAGAGATTGTTTTGTTTAAAGTTGTATGGGCTAGACTTTTTTGGACTGGGAGACAGGTTGGTAGTGGTCTTTCAGTCCACACCCCTAGTCCACTACAGTTATTCCCTTTAGCTCAGGAGATCACATGTGAGAACTACTGGGCTATAATCAAGGTGGGATAACTTCTGTGTATGACTGTGGAGAGGAAGAGACCCTACAGAGAGGGTTGGAGCCGGAGACCCTGTGTGTAAACTGCGTTTTTTTTAGGTGAGTCAGGGAGAAGACCTCTGTATTAGCTAGAGCCCAGATGGGCAGGTGTTTATTTTGGTTTATGTTTATATTTGTGATGGTGCTGAAGTGCCAGAATAAAGCATCATTTGGACTTTAAACCCCTTGTCAGAGGAGAAATCTGTGATTGCGACCCCCTGTGAGAGAGCGATCCTTACACTGGCCATAGGTAGACCAACTGTAGCTACCCCTCTCTACATGGCTACATCCATGCTATGTACATTTGACAAGATGGGTAAATGTAGCTAGAGAGACCAAGGAAGTGGTTGTAGGACATTAGAATTAGATTAGAAACATGAGTGCTTTTTTTACCCTTGTTTATGGATCGTGTCTGGGTTTTTAGCTCAGCCTAGAGATGAGCCGCAATAAATGTGACAGCCTGTGACAGCCTGTTTCTGGAAGAAAGCAGACATGTTTTTATAATTTTATACAAGTTTAGTTTTTTTTTATGATTTTTTTTCAAACTTTGGCTTAAAATATCATGACATATAGATCTGCATTCCTGGGTTGCGTTTTTCTGATTGCTTCCTCTAAGTGGTAGTAGTGGAGCCTCCTTTTTCCTTTTTATTCATCAGCATTTAGGCAGCTATTACTAGATTCCTTATCAATCAGTAGGCAGGTCAATGGGCAGGTTGCTTTTTCAAAACTGTCAGAGCTCAATTGCTCTTCACTACTCATTTTCGGGTCTCATTCAGACAGGTGTACAGTTCCTCTTTCTAACTGTTCATATTCATGGTCAAAGATCCCCATGATGCTGTAAGTTCAGTTAAAGGGGTTGTGTCATCTGAAGCATTGATGGCATATCGCTAGGATATGCTACCAATATCTGATAGCTAATGGGACCTGCGGCTATTTCTAAAACGGATCCCGCAAAGTAAAGGAGAGCAGACCGAGCATGCAGAGCCACCCTCTATTAATTTCTCTGAGACTGACAAAAATAGTCAAATGGTGCGCTTGACTATTTTTAGAAGTGCCATAGAAATTAACTGGAAGTGTACTGCGCAAGTGCGACCACTTCTCCATTCACTTCTGTGGAGCTGATGGAAATAACTAAGCTAGTGCTGAATGGAGGGTGGCTGTGCATAAGCAGTCTGCTTTCCTTGACTTTGAGGCATCCGTTTTGGAGATAGTTGCAAGTCACAGAGGCAGGACCTGCAGCTATCAGACATGGTGACGTATCCTAACGATATGCCACCAATCCTTGAAATGACACACCCCTTTAAATGGACTTACAGCATCACAGGGATCTATGGCCATGAATACAGACAAAAGAGGAACAGTACTTCTGTCTGAGACCTGAGAATGAGTAGTAAGAGAATGCAACCCCTTTAGGTAGAACCTCAGGGGAGGGGATAGTTGGGGTTGCATTCATAATACAGATAGTCCAATGCTCTATAGTTGTAAAATTGTAAAACCAGCCATTCTTTAGTTGCAGCATTTTTCATGATATGAGATCTAAAGTATTGGTACACACACAGAAGCCAAAGTTTTGATGACTTTAATGTTCCCCTGAAATATCATTGATACCTCATCTTGAGTGAATGGATGTGACATATTTCATAGGACTTGACAAACATATTTTCTTGCCCTGGGCACAGACATTGTAAAGCACATAAATAAATAAGTAGATACATTTTGAATCCCAGCAGAGGAAACATCAAGAAATTGAGCAGCCAAGGAAATTAATTCTTCTTGACTCCTGCAATGTCATGCAGTAAACGACCATCTGAAATGTGAATGTTGCATCTATGATAAATCAATACATATTCCTTCTGTGTTCTCTGGAGCACATCATTCAATACATGAATATATTTGGTAGAACACTATGGGGCACATCTACTGTGTATAAATGGTTTGGCTAAGGGCATAACTATAGGGGATCTAGATGTTTCAGTTGCATCTGGACCCTAGGGCCTGAAGGCAACCAACGGTCACTTTAACGCATGAGAGAATAACATTGTTTACTATTCCTGTGCTGTGACATCACTGTGTGCATTATCTTCTAGGTTTGTCACCTTGTTTACGAGACCTGTGCAGCGACATCACTGTATTAATTACAGAACTGCACATTGACATTACTCTATTATCCCTTTACTTTAACATCACTGTTTACAATGTCATTGTATTATAATGCTGTATCTATTATAGCCGTATATGTTAGCCCCATTGCTGTTGTCCTTGGACATTAACTATACTTTCACAATTTTATTACCCCTGTACTGGAACATTATCCTTGTGCTTTGAAATCGCTGTGGACCTTAGGCATTAGTTGTGATATCACAAGGTTTATTGTTCCTATTCTGTAACATGACTCCTGTTCTGTGACATCACTGTGATCCTTAGGCATTAGCTGTGACATCACTGTTTATTACTGTATCTCAGTTCTGTGACATTATCTTTGACCTATGCCTGTTGTCTCTAGACCACATAGACTGGGTAATATGCTGTATCTATATTAGGGTTGCTTCTCTCTCACTCTCTCTCTCTCTCTCTCTCTCTCTCTCAGAAGCCACTGTGCATATTTCCTATTTACCATTACCCCTGTGCTGAATAACTTTTTTAGTAATCCTGTTTTGTGATATTAAATCACAGTGGTCCTTAGGCATTACCTGATATATCACTCTGTTTATTATCTCAGTTGAGCCCGATAAAGATGGCAGACCACCTTTTAACCCTTTAAGGACCGGAGGTTTTTTACTTTTTGAGTTTTTGTTTTGCGCTCTCTGCCTTCCCATAGCCATAGCTTTTTTATTTTTCGGTTCACATAGCCATATGAGGGCTTGTTTTCTGCAGGACAAGTTTTACTTTCCAACGCCACCATTTAATATTGCATAGGATGTAGTGGGAAGCGGAGAAAAAATTCCAAATAGGGTGAAATTGCAAAAAAACAGCAATTCCACCACAGTTTTGCGGCTTTTTAAATTCCGACGTTCGATGTGCGATAAAACTGACCAGTTAATTTTACTCTACAGGTCAGTACGAATCCGGCGATACCCTATATGTATAGGTTTTCTTGCGTTTTGATAGTGAAAATAAAATTCAAAAGTGGGAAAAAATCTGTTTTACTTTTTTGTCACCATGTTTTGACCCCTATAACTTTTTTTTAATTATATGTACAGAGCTGTATGGGGGCTTATTTTATGCGTAATAATCTTATCTTTTTATTGATACCATTTTGGGATGTATGACTTTTTGATCACCTTTTATGTAATTTTTTGTGGAAAATAAAGCGAAGAAAAATGGCGAATCCGCCATTTGGACGCTTTTTTCTGTTTTGCTGTTTGACGTATGGTGAATTTTTTTTATATTTTTATACTATTGCGACACCCATGATGTGTATTTTTTAAAAATTTTTAGTTTTTTATTTTTTAATTTTTATTTTAGCAAAAGGGGTGTGATTTGAACTTTTATGTTTTTTGATTTTTAACTTGTTTTTTTTTTTTTACACTTTTATATAGTTAAATTAGTTATTTATGTGTTTATACACAATAAAACACCTACCTCGAAGTATCTGATGCAGCACATTGTTTTTATTTGCTACCTTTGGGAGCCTTTTTGTCTTCTATTATCTCAGTTCTGTGACTTTACATCTGAGTTGTGACATCACTGTAGTCCTTAGGCATTAGCTATGAAATCTCTATTTTATGACCCCTGTTCTGTGACATTTTTTCTGTGCTGTAACATCACTGTGGACATTTGCTTTAGCTATGACATCACTATTACCCCTGTTCTGTGATATGACTGTGGACCTTGGGCATTAGCTGTGATATTACAATATTTATTTTCGCTGTTCTGTGACATGACTCCTATTCTGTGACATCACTGTGGATCTTAGGCATTAGTTGTGATAAAGCAATGTTTATTATCTCAGTTCTGTGACATTATTCATGTATACAGTGTTCAATTTAGGATATAATCAGATATCATAGTCAAATATCAGAATAATGTCAGTTTGAGACAAAGTACTCACCCTGACATCTGACACCTGACGTCTGATTTTCTTCACGGGTCAGGGTCAAAGTTAGAATGTGTTTTAGATATACTGTGTATTTGTGTGCTAACTCACATCACCAAAGAAAATCCATAGCTTAGTATAGCTATAGTAGTTTACATCTCTGAAATGCTGATGTAAAAATGGTCATTTTACTTATTTGTAAGAACAGGCACAGCTTAACTTAACGCCTATAAGTTCAATAGTAAGGCTTCTGGCTTGAAAACAGTAGGTTTTTGGTTCAAGACTCGGCATCAAAGTCAGAATGAGATGTCAACATTAGGTCAGGTGTCGGAGTCAGATATCAAAGTCAGATATCAAAGTCAGGTGTCAGAGTCAGGTGTCTAACTAAATGAAAACTGTACCTGTACTTTGACATCACTGTGTTTCTTAGGCATTGGCTGTCACTTCATGATGTTTATTATCCCAGTTCTGTCACATTATCCCTGTGCTATGACATTACTGTGATCCTTAGGCATTAGCTATGATTAGATATGAGCGAATTGAATCCAATGAAGTGGAATTTGATCCGAATTTCAGGATAAATTAGATTCTCTGCAAAGCCAAATTTTCTCATGCTTCGTGGTAGCGAATTGATTTAATCTAAAATAGTGTAAAAACACAAAAAAATCATACTTGCCTCCTTTATTTACTCACGACGGGCCAGCCATCACCATCTTTATTGAAGATATTGGCCGAAATCCTGTGCATGGTGACGTATGACGTCACCATGCCAGCTGGCGTGATGACGTCATCTCAGACCAAGCAAGATTTTGTGCAAGATGGCGGTGGCTGGCCCTTCACGAGCAAATGGAGGCAGTATTATTTAATTTTTTTGATGTTAATTTTACACTGTATTATTACACTCAGGTGCCGCAATCATGTATGAACGCTGCATCTGAGGGGTGCAATGATGGGGAGCGGCTACTTACAAAAAATGTGCTTAGTGATGAAGTAATTGGTCACTAAGCAAATTTTCTTATGTAAAATTTGGCACAGCATCCAAATCTTATTTTCCAAAAGTTCGCTCAGCTCTAGCTATGATATCACTAATTATTAACCCACTTCTATGACACCATTCCCATACCTTTGTATGCAATAACTGCTTGCTATGAATTCACAACATTCATTTCTGTGTACCGTGACAACATTAAGTTACTCCAGTTTTGTGACATAATTTTGTGCATTTTCGCTATCCAATTAGGGTGACCTGTTACAGATTTCACATTATAGTCTAGAAACGTCAAGGTACACCAAAGGCATCATTTTTCCATTAGTTAAAACAGGGCATCTTGTAGCTCCCTCAAAAAATCAATAATGAAACTATTGGACATAGAGCAGCAGTAACATACACAACATCAAATGCATATCCCAAAAATCATGACAAACGTGTGTGATGCTTTTATTTACTATGTCATATTAATGCACAGTGGCCCACATTTACAAGTCTGAGTTTGGCATAAATTGTGTCAAAAAGCGGTGGAATTTAGTTTTAAAGTAGGGGGGGAGCAAATTTCTCAAAATTCTTTTCATTTTGATTTATCAAAATCTGCAAAGAAATTTGATTCAGGTACAAATCAGTTATATGAGAAAGTATCATAAACACGAGGAACCTTACAGCCAAGATAATACTCCTCTAGGTATGCAAACTAACTTTCCTTCCAAAAGGAAGAGAAAGCCCCTGATGCCATCAGATCGGATGCTAGGTATCAATCCAATAAGTCAAAGCTTAGCTTTTTAAACAGACCTTAAGCATAACTTAGATTCCTCCTCTTCAATGTAGAGCAGAGAGAACTGAATTAGCTAGCTGAGAGGGCTTGGTCAGGATTTGGGGGTACTATTTCTTCTTATAGAGAGCACCTGAGCACCCAGTATACATCAGAAGTCTTAGGCCCCTTTCACACGAGCGAGTTTTCCGCGCGGGTGCAATGCGTGACGTGAACACATAGCACCCGCACTGAATCCGGACCCATTAATTTCAATGGATCTGTTTACATGAGTGTTTTTTTCACGCATCAGTTCTGCGTTGTGTGAAAAATGCAGCATGTTCTATATTCTGCGTTTTTGACACAGCTCTGGCCCCATAGAAGTGAATGGGGCTTCAGTGAAAAACTGAAGCAAGTGTGGATTCAATGCGTTTTTCACTGATGGTTGCTAAGAGATGTTGTTTGTAAACCTTCAGTTTTTTATCACGCGCGTGAAAAACGCATCAAAACGCATTGCACCCGCACGGAAAAACTGAACGCAATCGCAGACAAAACTGACTGAACTTGCTTGCAAAATGGTATGCGTTTCACTGAACGCATCCGGAGCCAATCCGTCACGCTCGTGTGAAAGAGGCCTCAAAGGCCAGGCAATTGTTCTCTGTGTTTTTGAGAAATTCTAAATTAATTTTAGTTCAGCAGAATTGATTAGCTCATTTTTAGTTTGGAGAAAGTTTCTGTGCCTAGTCTGAAAAGGGAGTGTTGTTGCATGGCAAAGGGCATGTTTTGGCATAAACATTTGTCTCAGACTAAGGCCCCATGCACACGACCGTTGTTTGTTTCCGTGTCCGTTCCGTTTTTTTTCACGGATAGGATGCTTCCCCATTAATTTCAATGGGTCCGTCAAAAAATGCGGATGGTCAACCGTTTTTGTTCCGCATCCGTGATCCGTGTTTTCATTCCGTCAAAAAAATAGTGCATGTCCTATTTTTTTCACGTTTGCGGACAAGGATAGGCATTTTTACAATGGATCTGCCATAAAAATCGGATCCGTCAAAAAAAACGGTCCGTCATCCGTTTTTTTTGACGGACGCAAAATTTCAAGGAGGAGCGGACGCGGAGGCAGGCAACGGTCGTGTGCATGTAGCCTAAATCAATGTATAGTTGATATAAAGTTAGCCAAAAGTAGCTAGCCATGCACCAGATTTATCATTCAGCCTGAGCTACACTGATAAATCTGGTACAGGTCTAGACAGCCTAGGATAGTATAGTATGTTTAGTATTGGAGAAGGTGAAGTGAAACATTTTCACACTGTGCATGTTGCTACGTAGGAAAATTCTATTTTTAAAGCTTTGTTTGTGAATTATAAAAAGCAGGGCTATGTGAATTGTAAATGTGCAAATGGTAAATCGTCTGGTGGTCTGTAAGAGAACAGACTTCCATTTGATTTCAATTTTGTATATGCTACAGCTAGTCTTCATACTGGGGAACATTTAGATGACATTCTGTTATTTTATATAGCCCAAGGGAGAAAATGATGACATTTTAAAATGGCACAGAGCGGAATGCACACAAACATGTAGTGAAGTAGAGTACAGTGCTATAAAAATGCTGAAATGAATGGGACTGAAGTCTTATTTACCAGCATGTGAGCTTGAAATGTTTAAGTAGGTTGCTGCAGGGGGGTATATAGAGAGATATACAATGTACATAGCATCTTGCAAATAATGAATCCACTTAAAATGAACCTCCAGTTATAAATAAGTTTTAAGAGATCAATAATATGGCTGAATGTAAGAAACTTTTGGGGGAATTTATCATGAAGGGAAAATTTGAAGTCAATTTAGCTTGAGTCTGTGTTAATGTATCTTATGCCACATTTATCAAATATCTCATGTTTCTTGATAAATTTGTCTTATACTTAAAGTATAACTGTCAAATTTTTTTATTTTTTTTTACTATTGGATTTTGGTGATTAATATCACCTTGTTGGCCCTGTTTTAATTTCTGATTGTTTAATAAATAACCCCTAAAAGTCCCCAGTATTGGCTATTTTTACCTGAGATTAAAATCAGGTTGCTATGCTCCTTCCGTCTACCAGATGAGGACAGAGCACGCTGCGTGCACTGGGAACTAATAGTGAGTCAACATTGTAAGGGAATGTATAAAAAGCCAGGTTCTTCCTGACAGGAGATAACAGTGCTGGGCTGTGTGTGTGAACTTCTCCACATGCCTGTGCTTGGCAGACACTCCCTTAGCAGTGCTGGAGAATGTAGAGCTCAGGGAGATCTGCCCTCTGCTCAGTGTATAAATGAAAGAATTATCTGATAAGAGGAGAGCTTGTAGGAGGACTATAGGCTTCAGCCAGACCTGGAAATTTAACTGCAACACCCCCCTATACAGTGCTGGTCTTCACTAACTTCACTGCAGGTGTCCTATGGATTAGCCTCAGGGCTGAGTGCGGCCATTTAAACAGAATAGTAAAGTTGTAGTTTTATGCAGACTGGTTGCTAAAGGCTGAATCTTATTAAATAAGGGGTAAGTAAGTCTAATAGTTATTGATTCAGGAATATTATCATATTAGTAACTACATATGAAATTAGGGTCTAAATGTGACAGTTATCCTTTAAACCTAACACTTTTGTCTAGAGACACTCCTCCAGTTTTCCTACTCCACCCTACTTCTGAAGTGAGATTGTTGCTTTTAAAAAAAAAAAGTTTCATTTATTAATCTGTGAGTGAAACTCATTAACATAACTAACCACACCCAATTTTCCACCCACATTACAAAACTGGAGTGAGTGTTGTAAAATTTTGCACAAGCAAGTGCAATAAGTTGCTATTTTTGCCACTTTTTGCCACCAGAATTCTGGAGTGAACGTATGATAAATGAGGGCCTTTGTGTACATCTTATTAAAGAAATATGCATCCTTCTTCTCAGGCTACTTTCCTCCTCTTTCCCTTCACTCAGCCTCTTATCGCTAGTAGCTCCGGTCTCCATCTTAAGTCTCACAAGCAAAAGTCTATGGAGAGAGGGATGAGGAGGTTGCCAACAGCCATTTATCACCTCACTGAACACTGATAGAGCCTCATCCTATTAAGTACTATATGTAGCAGAGCTAAGAAACTGCAGTTTGTCTTTCCCCCTCCTCTCCTCATAGACATCAATGTTAAAACTAGGAAAGAGCAAAGCAGCCTGATAAAAGTATTATTCTTTAAAATGATATATTGCACCTATGCTATTCATTTGTGGAAAGTTGTTTTATAGCTGGAGGTACATTTTATGTATCGCTTGCACCAGGAAAGGATGAGGAATGCTAATTGGAGGTGGGCTCCACCTACAGTGCTTTGCAAATGTATTCACCCCCTATGACCTGTTTTGTTAATCTGAATTTTGGTTCAGAACTAGTGTTGATCGAGCAACAAAGTACTCTGGTGCTCGACTAGAACACTTTGGGATGCTCAGGTGCTCTACAGATCACCTGAGCACAATGGAAGTCAATGGGAGAACCCGAGCATTAAACCAGACACCCTCTGCTCTGAAGAGGGGAATATGCTGAGTCCCACTGAAGTCTATGCAGAAGATTGCTGTACAGTGCGGGAATCTCCCAGTGTGAGTCTGCGGCTTAGGAGTCCCTGCTCTGACTCCTTTATATAGCTATGTCTATGTCTATGTATGGAGTCAGTGCTTGGGGACACCCAGTGTATTTAAATCTAATTTAGCCTTTATTTCTGAAAAGTTTATGCCGGGATTTGAACTCTCAACCTTCTACATTAGAGCCAAGAACCTTAACTACTACGCTATACAGCTACATGTTAACCTTCACTGAAATATAAAATGATACCTCTGCTTTATAGGAATACTTACTACATGACAAACTACTGTGAGTTTTTTCTGGCACAGTTTATCATTCAGCATTATAGATAACTGGTTAAGGTCCTTGCCTCTATTATAGAAAGTTGTGAGTTCAAATCCCGGAAGAAACTTTTCAGAAATAGAGGCTAAATTAAATTTAAATACACTGACTTGAGCATCGCACTCGAGTGCACGTGGTATTCGGTCGAACACTAGTTCGGCCAAGCATGCTAGCTTAACACTAATCAGAACACAATAGTCTAAGTTGGTGAAGTGAAATGAGAAAAATACAAAACTATTGTTTAGAAACAGAAAATTGGCATGTGTATATGTATTCACCCCCTTTGTTAGGAAGCCCATAAACTCTGGTGCAACCAATTACCTTCAGAAGTCACACACACCTTTTTTGAAAGGCCCCAGAGGCTTTAACACCTAAGCAGCAGGCATCACTAACCAAACACTGCCATGAAGACTAAGGAACTATCCAAACAAGTAAGGGACAATGTTGTTGAGAAGTACTAGTCAGGTTCAGGTTATAAAAAAAATATCCAAATCTTTGATGATCCCTAAGAGCACCATCAAATCTATCATAAACAAAGGGAAAGAACATGGCTTAACCGCAAACCTGCCAAGAGACGGCCACCCACCAAAACTCACAGACTGGGCAAGGAGGGCATTAATCAGAGAGGCAGCACAGAGACCAATCCCTCAATTTTGAACATTTCCAATGCTGCCAAACATTTCATTTTTTCACATTGACGCAGTGTTTATTCTTTCTGTACCTATGCTATTGAAAAAGTTTTCTGCCATCCCAGGTGGGGTGATTTAAAAAAAGCCATTCTTTTAAGGGAAGCCTGCTGGATATTTAGGCTGAGCACCAGGATGCCTGCAGGTCTTAATTTAAGATAAGAATTAATGTACTTTTATCAATAAAGAAAAATTATCACCTGCTCAGTGGTTTCCAGAGATTATCATATACTTGCCATTGCATGTTAATGGACTATTATTTATTTTCTGTTGATTTTAACATTGTATTGGTGTTTATTTTATGTGTCCATTCACACCATGCGGTTTTGTGAAAGCTTTCAGGCTGGATGCTAGTGGGTTAATTTTTTCTTTACCTACCCCCATTATGGCAGAGGGGCATTTGGCACAGCAGCTTAAATTCTCCCACTTGAGCATTCACCTGTGTAACAACTAAGGAATGGATTTGTAACGTATTGTGCAGCACAGAGACCTAAGGTAACCCTGGAGGAACTGAAGAGTTCCATAGCAGAGACTGGAGTATCTGTACATAGGATGACAATAAGCCGTATGCTCCATAGAGTTGAGCTTTATGGCAGAGTGGCCAGAAGAAAGCCATTACTTTCAGCTAAAAACAAAAAGGCACGTTGTGAGTTTGCGAAAAGGCATGTGGGAGACTCTCAAAATGTATGGAGGAAGGTGCTCTGGTCTGTGAGACTAAAATTGAACCTTTCGGCCATCAAGGAAAACGCTATGTCTGGCGCAAACCCAACACATCACAACACCCAAAGAACACCATCCCCACAGTGAAACATGGTGGTGGCAGCATCAGGCTGTGGGGATGTTTTTCAGCAGCCTGGACTGGGAAACTGGTCAGAGTTGAGGGAAAGATGGATGGTGCTAAATACAGGGATATTCTTGAGCAAAACCTGTACCATGCTGTGCGTGATTTTAGGCTAGGATGGAGGTTCACCTTTCAGCAGGACAATGACCCCAAACACACTGCTAAAGCAACACTTGAGTGGTTTAAGGGGAAACATGTAAATGTGTTGGAATGGCCTAGTCAAAGCCCAGATCTCAATCAAATAGAAAATCTGTGGTCAGACTTATAGATTGCTTTTCACAAGCACAAACCATCCAACTTGAGGGAGCTGGAGCAGTTTTGCAAGGAAGAATGGGCAAAAATCCCAGTGGTAAGATGTGGCAAGCTCATAGAGACTTATCCAAAGAGACTTGGAGCTGTGATTGTCGCAATAGGTGGCTCTACAAAGTATGGATTTTAGGGGAGTGAATAGTTATGCACATTGACTTTTTCTGTTATTTTGTTCTATTTGTTGTTTGCTTCACAAAAAATAAAAACAAACATCTTTAAAGTTGTGGGCATGCTCTGTAAATTAAATGATTCAAATCCTCAACCAATCCATGTAATTCGAGGCTGTGAGGCACCAAAACACGAAAAAAGTCAAGGGGGTGAATACTTTTGCAAGGCACTGTATGTCAATCCACTATAGAAGTCCAATATGCAAGAATAGTCCAAGGCACCACAAGATAACTTCTTAAGTACTTTGTTGTTCAGCACAAGACAAAAGCCTATGGAACTACAGTCTTCTCATTCTGAACCTGTAACCCTAAGGATGGTTGCACACACATAATTTTTGAACAGGCTGTATGCTTTTTGTGGAGTTTTTTTTACATGTGTTTTCTTTTATTGAAAAACATTGTGGCAAGATTTTAGCTGGAAAGCATAGTAAAATGTAAAACACAATACAAACAAGCCATATTTTTTCAAAATGCAGCATGCTCTAGGTATGGCATTTTTTCGAGACTTCTCCACAGAACTTGAAAAAAGGCATGTAATAGAAAAAAAAATCAAACCAATTATAACTTTTTTTTTTACAAACGAAAATTGCCTGGATAATTGCTAAATACACATACTGGCTACAATTGTCCATTTGGAAAATTGTACTTTGTTAATGAATCTTCAATTGTGGTCTATTGTTTATTAAAGGGATATACCCATTTCAGTAGTTTATGGATGGGATCGGAGTACTCACCATATGCGGTGTTCAGACATGATGTGGTTATGGAAACAGTTGAGTCTGCTGTGCTATTTTCTTTCCAAGTATGGTAGTTACGGAAACAGTGTAGCACAGCCGGATCCGCTGTTCCTGTAACCACTGCCTAGCCTGGGCAAAAATACCCAAACAACCTACCGTATGGCTAACTTAGGACAATTGTATAAACTCAATGCAAGCAGTATCATTCCATTTTCACTTTATTATTCTGGTGGTGGACTTAGCACTGACATATTTTGCATTTAGCGTATGCATGTGCAGGGGATTTAAAGCCACACATAAGAGATAAGGATTCAAATGTTCACCATGCACTTGCAGCAAAGCAGGTATGCTGATGAAGAATGTGCTTTCATTTGTTATTGCTTTTCTGTGTATATTAATTTAACCAAGAAATGAATTTTGGATATTTCAGATATGTAAGCTGGAATCCTTTTATCAATGAGCAGCATTTACACTGTGGCTCTCTACTGAAAGATTTATGTAACTCTCTGGTTGTGATGTACATAGATATCTGTGGCTAAAAAATCTTTGGTTTAAAAATTGACCTTTTTAATTACAGAAATGCATGATTCATGTAAATAACAGCTGTACTGGTTAACCAGTATGAGTGAGCTGCATTTCTATAGGACTCAAGGCCTAAGGTGGAGTTGACCTGGGAGACAAATAACATATAAGTGAAATGTCTGAAGTGCCATGTAACCCCCCTTAATACAAATGTGCCAGAACCTATATTCTAACTAGCAGGATGACCCAACATCGCACAGGTATATTTCGACTATTTCAGTTAAGGTCTGTGTGTGTGGTTAAGATATCCACAGTGTCCCCATAGCAGTGACCTTGACAGTGCCCAACCCCCTTAATAACAAACTTCACAGCACCCCACTCCCTTAACAGTGACCTCCACAGTACCCGACCCCCTTAAGTGACCTCCACAGTACCCTGGGACCTGAACAGTGACCTCCTCAGTACCCCACCCCCTTAACAGTGACCTACACTCCACTCGCTTAATATGTGACTTCCACAGCATCCCGCTCCTCAACAGTGATCTCCATAGCACCCAGTCCCCTTATCCTTGACCATTAAAGTGGCTGTCCCTTTAACAGTGACCTCTGCAGCATCCCGACCCCTTAACAGTGACCTCCACAACACCCTGTCCCCTTAACAATGACATCCACGGCACCCTGCCCCCTTAACAGTGACCAATAACAGTAAAGAAAAAGGGCTGTTATGGAAACCTGGTGTAAAACTGTGTGTACGTCAAGACTGGAGGACCTGAAAGATTCTATTGGCCAATAAGGGTCATGTGACTGTATGGCAGTTAGGATATCAGTGAAGCTGCGAGCTCTCATTGGCTAATACATTTTTTGCAAATATTGGAAGAACTGTATATCCTAGAGAACTGCCATCTATCTATTGGTCCAGTGGTTTGGCCATGCATTAAAGACAGACAGACAAATTGATTTATGTATTGCAAGGCAATGAATAGGACATTTTAAATGAAGTATTACTACAATATTCATGCAGTAGAAATATTGTCAGGTTTTGTATATATATTTTGTATGTACGGCTGGTTATCCGGTGAAAAAAAGTTCTGGTCCACCTTCTACTGCATTCAGAGGTGGACTAAAATGCTCCCTTTCTCTGTTCAGTCACGGCGTAGTTATCTTAACAATGAAGCAGGGGCCGGAACTAATTTCTGTGCCTCAGAAGTGCCCCCCCCTCCCCCAATTTTTTTGCATTTATATAAAGTTATTATTCTCTCTCTCTCTCTCTCTCTCTCTCTCACTATATATATATATATATATATATATATATATATATATTAGCAGAAGGACGGGAATATTTCCTCTATTTCATTTAATGTTTGTGTGTGTCATTGAAAGATATTGATGGTATCCACTGTAACAGTGAATTTTACAGCACCTCCACTGTACCCCGTTCCCTTGACAGTGGCCTCACAGTACCCCACTGCCTTAACAGTGACCTCCAGAGCGACCTGCCCCCTTAACAGTTACATCCACATTTCCCTCCCCTTTAACAGTGGCCGCCTCTTTATCAGTGACCTCCACAGTACCCTGTCTCGTTAAAAGTGATTTCCATAATAACATTCCCCTTAACAGTGACCTCCACAGAGCTCTGTTCCCTTAAAATGTGACCTTCAAAACACCCTGCCCCCATAATAGTGACCTCTACAGCACTCCACCCCTTAACACTGACCTTCATAGCGGATCATTCCCTTAACTGTGACCTCCACCGTTCCCTGCCCCCTTAACAAAGATATCCACAGCGTCCGTTCCCTTAACAGTGACCTCCACAGCAGCCCCCCCCCCTTTAACAGTGTCCTCCGGAGCATCCAACCCCCTTAACAGTGACCTCCATAATCCGCCCATTTAACAGTGACCTACACAGCGGCCACTTCTTTATTAGCGACCTCCACAGTAATCTCCATAACAGTGATTTCCACAACATTCTGTCCCCTTAACAGTGGCCTCTACAGCAATCTGCCCCTTAACACTGACCTCCATAGCAGATCGTCCCCTTAACTGTGACCTCCATAGCAGTCTGCCCCTAGGGTGGCCAGAGGACCGTTTTTTTGACTCCCTGTCCTCCCTCCTGTGCAGGGCCTGGACGGACACAGGGATGTCCTCTTGAACAGCTCAATCTGGGGTCCTCCAGCCACAGCACTCCCTGCTTTGTTCTCGTTGTAGGTGCGAGTAAAATCGGTGGGACCCGCACCTATCAGACAATGGGGGCATATCCTAGCGATATGCCCCTATTGTCTGAGATGGGAATACCCTTTTAAGCTGTTCCTCACAAATGGCATTTGGGAAAAAGTATGTTAATTTACATACTAATCAGGTTATAGTATAATATGTAGCAGACTTGTGTTCCAGCTCACCCACATGCACACCATGGTAAATCAATGCTTTAGGTGCAATCGGATTTCAGTAAAGTTCTGAGTTTGTATAATAATAAGTGGAAGAAATATCCAGCACCTTTTGTAGTTTTTCTGAGTGCAAAAAGTTTATTCCAATGTAGAAAAAAATTCAGCATCATAAAATCCATTAGAATCTCCACTCCAAGTCCAGTGACTGGACTTGGAGTGGAGATTCTAATGGATTTTATGATGCTATAATTTTTTCTACGTTGGAATAAACTTTTTGCACTCAGAAAAACTACAAAAGGTGCTGGATACTTCTTCCACTTATTATTATAGTATAATATATGTGATGCTTCAAATGTTGAAAAAAATAACAGATATATGGCATTTAGTGATGTCCCGAACTATTCGCCGGCAAACAGTTCCCGGCGAACATAGCTTGTTCGCGTTCGCCGTGGCGGGCGAACATATGCGATGTTCGCGTTCGCCCCTATACTTTATCATTGAGCAAACTTTGACCCTGTACTTTACAGTCAGCAGACACATTGCAGCCAATCAGCATACCCTCCCTCCCAGACACTCCCACCACCTAACAACAAGGAAGGGACAGCATCCATCTTAGATTCATTCTGAAGCTGCAATGTTAGTAGTTGTAATCGCAATGCGATTAATATAACCTGCATTAATCGCATTGCGATTATAACTTAGATCTGAGTTTCCAATGGTTGTATTGCTAGAATATAATAAAGATTAAGAATATAGTGCGTAAATTCGCGTTCACCATTCCAAACGGAAAATTTTATGTTCGCGACATCTCTAATGGTATTCCTTTTCCTTCTACATTGTTTTTCTTTAAAGGTTTTTTTTCTGGTTTGCATCCACATTCTTTCAAATACAAATTTCTGAAGGCTGCTGTAATTTTGTAATGTATTTCTTTTACCTTTTATTTATCCTATCTCCCGTTCTGGGCTGAGGTCACATGACCGTGTTCATGCAGGACTTTCTTATTTCCTGTGATATTATGTCCATACAGGGGCATTGATAGGGGAGTGTCTATGTAACTAGCTGGTGGGGGGAGCTATAAACTAGCTGGGTGTTAGGGGCAGTGATAGGGGAGTGTCTATGTAACTAGATGGTGGGAGATAAACTAGATGGTTGTTAGGGGCATTGATAGGGGAGTGTCTATGTAACTAGCTGGTGGAGGAGCTATAAACTAGCTGGGGGGGGGGTGTTAGGGGCAGTGATAGAGGAGTGTCTATGTAACTAGCTGGTGGGAAGAGCTATAAATTAGCTGGGTGTTGTTAGGGGCAGTGATAGGGGAGTGTCTATGTAACTAGCTGGTGGGAGGAGCTATAAACTAGCTGGGTGTTGTTAGGGGCAGTGATAGGGGAGTATCTATGTAACTTGCTGGTGGGAGGAGCTATAAACTAGCAGGGTGTTAGGGGCAGTGATAAGGGAGTGTCTATGTAACTAGCTGGTGGGAGGAGCTATAAACTAGCTGGGTGTTGTAAGGGGCAGTGATAGGGGAGTGTCTATTTAACTAGCTGGTGGTTGGAGCTATAAACTTGCTGGGTGATGTTAGGGGCAGTGATAGGGGAGTGTCTATATAACTAGCTGGTGGGAGGAGCTATAAACTAGCTGGGTGGTAGGGGCAGTTATAAGGGAGTGTCTATGTAACTAGCTGGTGGGAGGAGCTATAAACTAGCTGGGTGTTGTTAGAGGCAGTGATAGGGGAGTGTCTTTGTAACTAGCTGGTGGGAGGAGCTATAAACTAGCTAGCTGGTGTTAGGGACGGTGCTGGAGCTGTGGTAGAGAAAGGAGAAGGGCATCATGGGTTTGGTTGGATACAGAAAAAGGAATTGCTACATACAGGATTGAAAAAAAAAAAACTGAGGGATTGGTTTACATGGTGAAGATGGGTCAGGGGAGTTCAAATTGAAAGAAAGCATATGGAAGATGTACATGAGGTAAAAAAAACTACATGAGCAGATTTGTTAAAAAACATTGTAATCCCAGAAACCGCTGTAAAGGTGTCATCCTGCTGGCAGAAGATGTTCATTTACCCTGTAGTGCCACCTCAAGGGAAATGAAAGGTAATTAATCACCAGGAATCTGGACTATTATCTGCAGTCATACATGAGAGGTACTGCAGATGAGTCCATATCACCATTTTTTATTTTCCTACTGCCACTGGTTCTCCCTCTGTCAGCGCTCAAAGCTGCAACTGAAATACATTCTCAGGGGTCACTGCTGCTGTACGATCATAATGAAAAGGACTCATGTGCACATGCACAGCAGTCCTGCTAATGTATTTTAGCGCAACTTTGAGCGCTGATAGCGGGGGGACGGGAGGCAGTAGGAAAATAAGAAATTGTGATCTGGACTCCTTATTTGCAGTGCTACTCATGTATTACTGTAGATAATAGTTCATGATCATGGTGAGGTTTCTAATTTAATGAGTGCCATCTAATGCTTTCAAAGGATATTTGAAAGTGGGTTTTGTAAACTAGTGAACCCTTCTGTCAGTTTTACAGATTATTCATTATAAATACAATATGCAAATTTAGTGTTATATATTTCTATATGGAGGTGAAGCCAAAGTCATTTTTTCTGACATTTCTCAATCCAAATGACTATTGGAATCACATACAAAGTCTCTATTTGTCACTAAGTTCAATTGATTTTCCTACATGCCTTGAAGTCAGAGGAGCAGAGTGCAATGAATACAAACAGCACAGTTCTCCAAAACAATGTGACATGAATTAAAAGCACTGCATTTTCTACTGAGCTTGTATTATGTTCAAATTGGAAAGTGCTGCTTGTGTGAATCTGCCAATTTTATGTTTAGCACATTTATAACATATGTGATGATTAGCTTTCTAAAAAAAGAAACCTAGGTATATATGTTTCAGAATTACATAATACATAGTGTACGGTATTATATCCTTTTTAATCATGTACCTCAGTGAGTCCAATAGAATATAACTTGTACCTATCTGTCCACTCTTACCTTGGATTGAAAATGGTTAAGGACTGTAATATCTCATTAAATAATTTCAACCCAATATTGTCAGCAAAACCTTTGAAAGGCAGCAGTTCACATCACAGCCACTGGGTGGCTGCATATAGAGAGATCATGTCAGATATCTTGTGACACAGTATCACAAAATCATGTTTTTTCAGTCAAGATGAAATGTACTGTACTTAAGCATTTGTCTATATATTGATTCATTAACAGTGTATGATAATTAGTGTCTGTGTGTCATATCGCAATGAGTATGAGTATATTACCAATTATAATAAAAAGTTGTAAAAAAAAATAGAGTAATATAGCAGTCTGTTGAAATAACTTACTGTATAGTGGGCCCCAACTAGTGGTCCCATGTTTATGACTGACAGGAAGGACATTTATATCCAGTGTTCTTTTTTGGTATTTGGAACTGGAAAAGGTCTTAAAATATTGTAAACTATGGTGTGATGTTCAAGTGTTGGGATGTAAAGTTAAATTCATCAATGACACTATATGTGTTGTCATGGCAACATATTCTTTTAAATACCTTTCGACTGCAATAGTCTCTGCTGGTATCCAATCAAAGATGTTAGGACAGTCTATTACACCAATGGATATCAGTCAGGGTTGTTTTAATGAATTGGTGAGAACAGTTCTGAGTGTTTTGGAGTGACACCCCTTTCTAAACATTTTTTCCCATTGTCGTCTTGTGTGTCCACACTCTGTGAATCATCATAGAAACAAATATGTTTATATAGAAGTGCAATATTTTAGAAATATAAAGGGGAAAAGTTTTGACATTTTCTCTGATTGGTCTTGTCCATTCTCCCTTTTCTTCTGTATCTGGCCCAAACCTCCATGAAGACTTCTTCCAGCCATGGCTTGTCTCTGCAGGGTTCACTATCCAGATATCTTTGGTTCCCTGATTTTCCAGCACACTTCCTGCCTTGTCCCAACCTTCTACATGAACACTTTATCCTGCTGCTACTTCCAGTACTGTGCCTGTTTCTGCACCATTTATCACATTAAACACCACTTGCTTCATTTTAATGTCTCCAAATCCTGGACCTCAGAAAATTTGCACCAGTTAAAAATTCTAGCAATTGAAATATGGTTGTCATGCCTATACTGTAATTACACCCAAAAGAATAATGCCATACAAAATAATATTGCCAGTCAAAAGTAAGTGCTGAAACAATCCAGAAAATTGGACTCAAAAAGATAGTTGCTAAAATGACTAAATTATAACCACTTCAACTGATCTCTAGACACCTGTTTTATGTAGTATTTATTAGTATAATAGCATTCATATTTGAAAAAATCTTTCTAAAAATACAATAATTATCTCTAAAAACACATAATATAACAATTGTTCACCATAAGAAAAAATATAGGCTTAATTGTCAATCCGTATGTCTAAATATGTTTCCAATTAACAGTACCACATGGTAGCAAATTAATACAGAACAAAAACAAATGAAAATAAATAACCCCAAACAAATACAAATGTAAGAAAAATAATTCAGAATAAATGTACTGATATATGTTAACATAAAATATGCCAATGGAAACGAAACACACAATGGTTCCTTGCTCCAAAATGTTTTGCAAATGCATCTGCATCCTGTGGATATGGATATAGTTGCAAGTGGTGCTGCCACTGGGAAACCTGGGCAAATTTTCTATTTGCCCTATGGCTAAAATGGCCCAGATAGCATTCTGTTACTCTTTGAATGGGTTTTCAATAACCAACAATCCTTCTCGGACATGAATAATATAGATCCAATGATGTTCCTTGTATTGATCATGTCATCTGGCCATTTTAAGGGTGTGTCTCTGCTATAATTTTGCTAGCAGTAGCGTAAGACTGAGAATTTGTATCCAGTAATCCTTGTATCTTGTATTCAGTATCTACTATAGTTCCTTGTCTAGTTGCACCACAGTCTGTTTGTTTTGTTCTTGATATAATTTTATTTTGAGTCTAGTATTTTGTAGGTTTTTTGTGTGTCCTGACTCCTTGCATATGAATCTGTTTGCATTGATTCTGTTTGCAGTTCTGCTCTCTTTGGTTTTCTTGTCTCTAGGTCCTAGCGCCTTCCTGTGGTTCATTTTAGAAGGTAAAAAAAATGTATTTTGAAATAGCCAAGTTAGAATCCTGACAGTAACACCGTCGAGATGCTGTGGCATGACCTGAAGTGGGCTGTGCATGCAAGGCATCCAAGAAATGTTGAACAAGTGAAGCACACAGGAAGTCAGTGTTTTATTTGGATTTCTCTATAGAGATATTTTCAGGAACAATGAAAGTTAGTAACGTTTGGTTTAAAGGCCTTCTCGCTTTTTACCTCAGGCCCAGTGACGTCACGACTAGTATCACTGGCCTGGACGGGGCTAAGCTCACTCGAATGAAGCTTAGCCCCACCCAGGCCAGTGATACTAGTCATGACGTCACTGGGCCTGCGGTAAGCAGTGAGAAGGCCACGGTGCTACTGCCAGTGCCGCTGCCTTCTCAAACAGCTGATCGGCGCGGGTCTCTGGTGTCGGACCCCTGCCGATCAGATGCTGATGATCTATCCAGAGGAGTTTAAAATAACTGCTGAATGCCTTTAAGGATCAGTGTTTAGGGATAGATCCAGCAAAATACTCAGGGAAAGCTACAGTCAGGTATTGTTTGTTTGTTTGTTACCCCTGGAAATCTTTATCCATATGCTTCAATACCTGACTGTCATTATTAGAGATGAGTGGATTTTTCTAAAATTTGGTTGGGCCAGTTTGCTGAATTTTTTGCAAATTTGTTACGATACAAATTTATTTGTGGCAAATCACATTAAACGGCTATTTCCTGGCTTCAGAGAGCCTTTATAGTGGTGTAGAATACTGTGCCATGCAGTAACACGCATAGGGAGTCTGCTGTGGTAGTGAAATAATACTGTGAGTCAGTTTGACATGCAGATGACAGGCTTCGCTCTTAGAATCACTGCATACTTCACTTATTTGGGCAGTCACAGGGCCAAAACTGACCAAATAACTCAAGTATGAACTCAGCAATACAGGTCAATGTTAGCGCCAATAAAAAGCGCACTCCATTTACACAGTCATCAGCTGATTCCACTTAGATGTCCTCAGAACCTTCTCTAATAAATGCTTGTACAAGTAGAGCCCCCCAACAGAGTGGAGAGCGTGTCAGTAGTAAGTTTTAGTTGACGTCACTGATTATTTTGCCCTTCCTCTGATCTGTCAGAATAATAACCTCCAAAAAAAGATCCTGTCTGTTGAGCATCAGTCTTCACTCGGTCAGCATTTGGTCAGTAATCCATTGACATGTAAATGGAATGTTTGCATGTCTTCTGTGTTTTGTACCCACTCCTGCTTTAGGCTACCAAATCACAAGCCAATTCTGATGGGACCATACAGGTCTAACAGTTGCTACACAGACAGGAGCCACTGTGCATCTCATTTTTCCTTCCTTCTGACAGATCAGAAGAAGAGTCAAATAAATGATGATTTCAGCCAGGCTAAAAGGCAAAATAGTGGCCCAGTCATGAAGTGGAGAGGGTGAGAACAGCATGAGAAGTCCACAGAGTGGCCCTATGACATAGTTGTGAGATGGAAGCAGCATGAGGAGACCACAGAGTGGACCAATGACAGTGTGGAGGTGGCAGCAGCATCAGGAGGCGATAAAGTGGCAAGGTGACATAGTGTGGAGGTGGCAGCAGCATCAGGAGGCCACAGAGTGGCAAGGTGACATAGTGTGGAGGTTTGTTCCTATTACCCAAGCTGTAACCTCCCCTACTGAACCCTGTTCAACATAAATGCTGCGGAATTATTCCTCCCTATCCTTTCCCTACACCTTGAAAAATCTTTCCTTACACTTGTAAATAGTTTTTTTTAGCACAATTAAGTTTTTTCTTGCACTGTCTCTAGCACCTGCTGACATCTCTCCCTGCATGACGTACACTTGAAAATGGCAGAATCCAAGATGGCTGAGGGTATTTATAGGGCTGTGACATCTCAGGGCTGGCTAATGATTGGCTGCATGCATAGCATTATGGGTGATCCCACCTTCCCAGAGTTCCTTGCTCCATGTCTCACACGTGCATCCGCCATGTTAGGAAAAATTGCGATTCGTTACCACGAAGCGTAAGTAAATTCGGATTCGGTGTGAATCAAATAATTCCTGAAATTCGGATCGAATTCCACTTTGTTAGCTTCTTTTCACTCATCTCTAGTCATTATCATTTGAGATGAGCGAAGTTATGGAAAATTCAATTTGGCTACTTTGATGAATTTTCCAAAGAAATTTGCTACGCTCCGTCATGAAGCGCATTTCTTAGTATGTAGTGGGCGCAATGATGGGGAACGGAAATGGTGCTGCCTCCATCATTGAACCCCTTTGATGCCGCATTCAGTGCTAATCATGGCATCTGAGATTAACATTGAGGGCTTACAGGGGTTAATCCGGCAAAAAAAAAATTTACTCATCATCCATCTGATTGCATTCAGGCCGTCACGGCCATCTTGATTTGAAGACACCATGCGAAATCTCACTCAAGGGAAGCGTGATGACATCATATGTCATCACACGCGAGATTTCCCGCAATATTTTCAACCAAAATGGGCGTGGCAGCCTCTTCTCATGCAAATGGATGAGGTAAGTATGTATCTTTTTTATTTTACCGCCATTTCAGGGAAAATTGATTTGTTACCATAAAGCGCGAGGATTCAAATTTTTCCTGAAATTCGGATCAAAGTCTACTTTGAATACTTCGATTCGCTGAATACTAATTATCATTAGTCTGCTTCATTACTTGACTGACATTTCCATCATCCGTTTGTGCCATGATCAATTTACTATCATCTCTTGGCTTCTGTCATAGGTGAGTTTCTACTGTATGTTTCTTACCTACCAGTGTTTATAATAGTATTGGTATTGCAGTAGTCATGTTTGTAAATAATTCAGGGTATCTGAGTATTGGGAGGCACTGTTAGTAGTCAGAAAAGGGAACTGCTATAGGTGAAGTCCAGTTGTGCAGTTTTGCTCACGGCCAGCATAGTTGCACTGGGGACTGTTTGAATTCTGATTTTATGTGGATAAATTTGCAAAGAAGAAATCTTTTATTGGAATTCCTAATCTGGGCTGTATTGATTTGCTTTGTACTGTTACATAACCGGTTCTCTGTGTCTCTATGCATAACGACTAGAAACATCATAGTAGTGAGCTGAACAGTATTTGCTATTTATATTGTCTCCCCTTACTCCTCAATAGAGATAAGTGTATTCCTTAAAATTTGAACCGAAAGTGGAAAAGTCTCTCTTTTCCTCTCTCTCCAAAAATTCTCCTGAATCAACTCACTTTAGGTTCTGATTCTATGGAATACAAGTTTTTACAAAAATAGGGTTCAATTTATATTATATAGAATCAATTTGCTCAACTATACTCCTCAATTTTACCACCACTATTTAAAATACTATGCAACATATATTGCTGCTGAAGAAATCTTTTGCTGTAAACCATTACTTTCATCTCCTGTTCAATAATTCTCAGTCATTCCAACAAAACTCAAGTCATAATATTTGACTTTGATTTTAGTCTCTACTTTCTGGATTAATAGACTATGGAGCTTCACTTGCATATATTTTCAGCATCTTGAGTCTGAAGGTCACAGTCATTCAGATTGGCGGTTGTCCTTTTGCCCTGCATAAAGCCACACATAATTAGTGTGGGCACACATCACATGCCGCAGGATTACATTCACACTCTGTAGATATGTGAGATACACTGGAGCATTTGAGGCTGTAATATTTAACAGCATGGACAGAGCTTTATTTATAGAGTCTGTGCCAATAAAGTGTCTAACTATGGTTAAGTCATTAATTGGTATTCAATTACCGCTGACACTTTTCCCCCCAGAAGTCTCAAGAGGTACATTGAGCATATTCATCAGTCATACTTATGTAGTCAAGTGTTTCTTAATATTTGGCTTTCTCTGTCTTAAAGATAAAGAATCAGATGTTAGTACCAGTTAACTTCTTGCCGACCGCCTCACGCAGAATTGCGTCCTGCGGGCGGTCGGTCTGTTCCTCCTTGACGCGCCCGCGCGTCATCTCGCGAGAGGCGAGATTTCCTGTGAACGCGCGGCGCGCGTTCACAGGATCACGTCGGGGACAAGGTAAACTACAGCCTGCCAGCGCTGATCGTGCGCTGGCAGGCTGTAGAAGTTAAAAAAATGGCATATCAGGCGCTGTTTTGTTAACAGCGTCTGATATGCTTGCTGATCATTCCTTTGGTGGTCCCTTTGCTTGGGACCACCAAAGAAACTTTATAAGTGCACCAAATCACCACACAGACCCCCCACCCATCCACCCCCCACCCCGTCACTGATTAACCCCTGATTAACCCCCGATCACCCCATGTCACCCCCCCTGACACTAATTACCCCCTGTAAGGCTCATTCAGACGTCCGTATGTGTTTTGCGGATCCATGGATCCACGGATCCACAAAACACGGACACCAGCAATGTGCTTTCCGCATTTTGCGGATCCGCACATTGCCAGAACTATATAGAAAATGCCTTTTCTTGTCCGCAGTGCGGACAAGAATAGGACATGCTCTATCTTTTTGCGGAGCTGCGGCCGGATGTTTGGGGGCCGAAACCCGGAAGTTTGCGGCCGCAGCTCCGCAAATGCTGATGCGGCGGCGCATAGTGTGCTCTCCGCATCACCGCCAGCCCCATTCACATTGAATGGGTCCGCATCTATTCCGCAGAATTGCGGAATAGATGCTGGACATTCTGACGGACGTGTGAATGGGGCCTTACTACTTTTTTGCACATTTTTGGCAGAGATTTATTCATCCACATTGATCGATGCGAATGAGGAAATCTGTGCCGTTTGCTTTTTTGCACATTTTTGGGCAGAGATTTTTCATCCACATTGATTGATGCGAATGAAAAAATCTGTGCCGTTCATTTTTTCTTTTCAGCCCAGAGACTGAACGGAAAAAAAATCTCATTACCCGTATGCTCAATATAAGGAGAATCGCAGAAACTCCTAATGCTGGCCATACGTGTAATGATTGCGGAGACCCTCAAATGCCAGGGCAGTACAAAAACCCCACATGTGACCCCATTTTAGAAAGAAGACACCCCAAGGTATTCCGTGAGGGGTATGGTGAGTTCATGTAAAATATTATTTTTGTCACAAGTTAGTGGAATATGAGACTGTAAAAAAAAAAAAAAAAATCAATTTCCGCTAACTTGTGCCAATTTTTTTTTTTCTGTGAACTCGCCATACCCCTCACGGATTACCTTGGGGTGTCTTCTTTCCACAATGGGGTCACTTGTGGGGTATTTATACTGCCCTGGCATTTTAGGGGTCCTAAAGTGTGAGAATCCAAATGCGTAAAAATGCCCTGTGAAATCCTAAAGGTACTCATTGGTTTTAGGGCCCCTTTGCGCATCTTGGCTGCAAAAAGTGTCACTCATGTGGTATCGCCGAACTCAGGAGAAGTAGGGCAATGTGTTTTGGGGTGTATTTTTACATATACCCATACTGTGTGTGAGAAATATCACTGTAAGCGACAACTTTTTAAATTTTTTATTCAAAGTTGTCAATTTACAGAGATATTTCTCACACAAATATGGGTATATGTAAAATACACCCCAAACACATTGCCCTACTTCTCCTGAGTACGGTGATACCACATGAGTGACACTTTGCAGCCCGAGTGCTAAAGGGGCCCAAATTCCAACGAGTACCTTTAGGTTTTATATGGCTGCTCACAATTTAGCCCCACCCAAAATGCCAGAACAGTACAAACACCCCACAAATGACCCCATTTTGGAAAGAAGACACCCCAAGGTATTCGCTGAGGGCATAGTGAGTCCATGAAAAATTTAACTTTTGTCAAAAGTTAGCAGAAAGGTAGACTTTATGAGAAAAAACAATAAAAATCAATTTCCGCTAACTTGTGCCAAAAAAAATCTTCTATGAACTCGCCATGCCCCTCACAGAATACCTTGGGGTGTCTTCTTTCCAAAATGGGGTCACATGTGGGGTATTTATACTGCCCTGGCATTTTAGGGGCCCTAAAGCGTGAGAAGAAAAATGCGTAAAAATGCCCTCCTAAAAGGTACTCATTGGTTTTAGGGCCCTTTGCGCATCTTGGCTGCAAAAAGTGTCACTCATGTGGTATCGCCGTACTCAGGAGAAGTAGGGCAATGTATTTTGGGGTGTATTTTTACATATACCCATACTTTGTGTGAGAAATATCTCTGTAAATTGACAACTTTGAATAAAAAAATGTAAAAGTTGTCGTTTACAGCAATATTTCTCACACGCAGCTATGGGTATATGTAAAAATACACCTCAAACTCATTGCCCTACTTCTCCTGAGTTCAGCGATACCACATGAGTGGCACTTTTGCAGCCAAGATGCAAGAGCCCTAAACCAATGAGTACCTTAGGATTTCACAGGCCATTTTTACGCATTTGGATTCTCACGCTTTAGGGCCCCTAAAATGCCAGGTCAGTATAAATACCCCACATGTGACCCCATTTGGAAAGAAGACACCCCAAGGTATTCCGTGAGGGGCATGGCGAGTTCACAGAAATTTTATTTTTGGCACAAGTTAGCGGAAATTGATATATATTTTTTTTAATTTTGTTTTTACAAAGTCTCATATTCCACTAACTTGTGACAAAAAATAAAATTTTACATGAACTCACCATACCCCTCACGGAATACCTTAGGGTGTCTTCTTTCCAAAATGGGGTCACATTTGGGGTATTTATACTGTCCTGGCATTTTAGGGGCCCCTAAAGCGTGAGAAGAAGTCTGGAATCCAAATGCGTAAAAATGCCCTGTGAAATCCTAAAGGTACTCATTGGTTTTAGGGCCCTTTGCGCCCAGGCTGCAAAAAGTGTCACACATGTGGTATCGCCGTACTCAGGAGAAGTAGGGCAATGTGTTTTGGGGTGTATTTTTATATATACCTATACTGTGTGTGAAAAATATCTCTGTAAACGACAACTTTTAAAAATTTTATACAAAGTTGTCAGTTTACAGAGATATTTCTCTCACCCAACATGGGTATATGTAAAAATACACCCCAAACACATTGCCCTACTTCTCGTGAGTACGGCGATACCACATAAGTGACACTTTTTGCAGCCTGGATGCAAAGGCCCAAATTCCAACGAGTACCTTTAGGTTTTACATGGCGGCTCACAATTTAGCCCGCCCAAAATGCCAGAACAGTAAACACACCCCACAAATGACCCCTTTTCGGAAAGTAGACACCCGAGGTATTCGCTGAGGGGCATAGTGAGTCCGTCTGAGATTTCTTTTTTTTGCCAGAAGTTAGCAGAAATTGAAACTTTTTTTTTTTTCTCAGAAAGTGTCATTTTCCGCTAACTTGTGAAAAAAATGAAATGATACATGAACTCACCATGCCCCTCCGTGAATACTTTGGGGTGTCTTCTTTCTAAAATGGTGTGATTTGGGGGTTATTTATACTTTCCTGACATTCTAGCACCTGAAGAAACATGACAGGTGCTCAGAAAGTCAGAGCTGCTTCAAAATGCAGAAATTCACTTTTTGCACCATAGTTTGTAAACGCTATAACTTTTACCCAAACCAATAAATATACACTTATTGGACTTTTTTTTATCAAAGACATGTAGAACAATAAATTTAGAGAAAAATTTATATAGAAATGTAGTTTTTTTGAAAAATTTTACAACAGAAAGTGAAAAATGTCATTTTTTTGTAAAAATTTCGGTCATTTTTGATTAATAGCAAAAAAAGTAAAAATGTCAGCAGCAATGAAATACCACCAAATGAAAGCTCTATTAGTGAGAAGAAAAGGAGGTAAAATTCATTTGGGTGGTAAGTTGTATGACGGAGCAATAAACGGTGAAAGTAGTGTAGTGCGGAATTGTAAAAAGTGGCCTGGTCATTAAGGGTGTTTACGCTAGGGGGGCTTAAGTGGTTAAAAGAAAATGGATGCAGAATGGCATGAGTATGTTTATGTGACCTCAATGTTAGTCAGTCAGTGTGATGAGGATTTCAGATGAACAGTGCATTTCCTCCCAAACATGTAAAAAATGGTGCCCTATAATGTTGCCATTTCTCTGGCACCTAGATAAGTCATCATTGGGGATGAGAAAACTTCAAGTTCGAGTTCGGGTATATGCTGATGACTCTCCTGCATAACGGAAACTGTTCTATTATCACGAAATGCATAACGGAAGGCCTCTAAAGGCATTCCGTTATGCATTCCATCATTTAATTGTGTTATGGTCCGTGGTAACAGAATCCATAATGGAATTCAGCGTAAACCCGAACCTGAACATCAAGAACCGAAGTTCGCTTATCCCTGGTCATCATGTCCTCAGTATGTCACCACTCTGCTTCCTGTATGACCATTGCACAAAAAATACAATGAGTTCTAGAAAACTCTTGTCAATTTTTGTTATATTTTTCATGAAGCATTAAAATACAGAAGCATTTGCAACATGATAATCCTCCCAGTGCAGGAACCACGGACCACCTTTATTTTTTTTGTTGCTCCCCCTCCATCTCAATTATACTGACTCATTCTGACCTCCAGATAGTGATAACCCCCCCCCCCCAACTAACAACTTAAAGAAGGAGGAGCAAGGCAACCCGCTTTTTTAACCCACACCAGGAGCATCCACTAGTCAATATCCTTCTACTGAGCACCCACACTACTATATCTATATTTCTATATAAGGCCTCTTTCACACCTGGGTTCGGAGCATCCGGCGGGCACTTATGTCCCGCCAGATCCGTCAGAACGCAAGTCGCCTGAAAGCATTTGAAGACTGATCAGGATCCTGCAGCCAGGACGCTACTGAAGTCCTGGCTGTCATGGTACTCCGCAGCAGTGTACTTACCTGCACTGCGGCCGCCGGGCACCCATTCATGACGTCACAGGTCCCTGCGGCGCATAGATCAATGCGCCGCCCGGACCTGTGACGTCATGAAGGAGCACCCGGAGGTCGCAGCGCAGGTAAGTACACTGCAGCAAAGTACTTACCATGGCAGCCAGGAGTAGCTGCCATGGTAACCGGTCGGAGCCCCAGCTTACACTGGGGCCCGGATCGGAACTGCTGCTGCACATGTGCAGAGCTAAACGTCGGATCCGGCGATGCGCCGAAACGAAGTTTAGCTTAATTCTGGATCCGGATTAATGCACTTCAATGGGCATTAATTCAGGATCCGGCGTTACGGCATGTCTTCCGGATTTTTGGACGGAGACAAATCCGCAGCATGCTGCGGTTTTGTCAACGTCCAAAAAACATTCACATACTGAATGGAAGACATCCTGATTGGATTTCTCTCCATTCAGAATGCATTAGGATAATCCTGATCAGTTTTTTTCCGTCTTAGAGCCCCGACGACGGAACTCTAGGACGGAAAAGAAAAACGGTAGTGTGAAAGAGCCCTAAGTAGATTGAAATGCATACATAAAACTTAGGCTAGTATTGGGTTTACTGTATTTCAAAATCCTTGTTAGGGCTGGAGAGGATGGTTGATAATATCACAGTCCATTTAGCCAGCAGAATAAAGAATAGCATTATGAGTAGCTGAATAAGATATGATTATCACTCCAACTGCCCTCATCTTGGCAGCAGGGAAATCAAGTTTTTTGTTGCGCCATATACCATCAGCAGTATACAGAATTCATGCCTGAAAAGTTCTGGTAAAACGACCACAAGGGAGAAATTAAGGATTGGTATCCATAGAAACTGCATATTAAACACTGCTAATACAGGTGTCATATTTTCCATTATAACAGTGACCATGATGATGAATCTATGGATCAAAATGACTAATAATCGATTTGTTAGGATTCCATTTTTTAAAAGAATTATGCAGCTAATTTAACTACTCATCGGAGGCAAAGAGCAACCTCAGTGTGATCCAATCCGGAGATCAGTTCAGGCAATAGCTATATCTAATGTTATGGAAGGGAAACTATCACTGGGGTTCTGATGCACAACCTAATGGAAGCATGAGTTAGTGAGATGAAATGTGAAGTATGCAAAATAATGTTTCATGAAAAAATGTATACACTGTATGCACATATATTAGACAAGTGAGTATTGTGTATCATATCATTGTTTTTATGCATATTTTCCAACTCCAAGCTGTATAAATATGAATGCGTATTAGAGGCATATCAGGTGATGTGTATTTGTGTAATGAGGGAGGATATGGCCTGAGGAGATCAAGACCCTATATCAAGATGTGCATAATTATTAGGCGGCAAGTTATCCTCTGTGAAAATGGGCCAAAAAGGTATTTAACTTACTCTGAACAGCCAAAAATTGTTAAGTCTTTCAGAAGGATGTAATTAGAGATGAGCGAATTTTTCAAAATTGGTTCCATCCAAATATATTCGCAGCAAATTTTTTTAAAAAACGGCTCTTTCCTGGCTGCTGAGAGCATTTATAGTGGTGTAGAACACTGGGCCTTGCAGTAACACACATAGGGAGACTGCTGTGGTAGTGAAATAATACTATGAGTCAGTATGGCATGCAGATGACAGGCTTCGCTCTTAGAATCACTGCACACTTCACTTATTTGGGCAGTCGCGGGACCAAAACTGACCAAATAACCCAAGTGTAAACTAATCAAATGTTCCCCTAGACCATGCAGTGATAGGAAGGGCACAAAATTCATCCCTTTGGGCATTTCCTGGTTTTGGGTTTCTCCTGCTTGGTATAAGATGGGGTGCCCTTGATGAAGATAAGTTTTGAAGTACAAGTCAGGGGTCCTAGTGCTTTATAAAACAAGGTGGTACTGTGATATTGTAGATGTTGATGCACACAAGGATGGTGCTGATGTTAGTGCAAACAGTTCACTCTACTCAATTCAACCCCCTACCAACCACCACACACAACTTTTGAAATAGAAAATGCATAATGCTATACAGCACTGAGGACCAGATTTATAATCGTTGCAGCCCAAGACTGGAAAAGAGTCATGGCTGCCTGAGAAGAGTCATGGTTCTTCAGGAGCTCCTGCTCTCCCCACCCACTTACTGATGATCGCCAGTTCCCCTTTAGGGAGGAAACTAGGGAGAAAACTACCAAGCCTTATTTTAATTTTCTTAAAGTCCTGCCCACATATTGAAGGTGACATGGACATTATAGGACGTATATTACTCCTGCATGTTCACATGTTATTTACATTTTAAATACATTTTAAATAATAAAAAAAATTGTAACATATCACACACTGAGAGTGTAGTAAAAGGAGCAGGATTCTTCAGCAGTGCAGAGTATTTTAGGAGAGGAGTGTATTGATCTTGTTGAAGACTGTGGACTTAGAGTTACAAGGTGGAAAGAGCAGAGTCTCCAGCAGCACAGAGTATTTCAGGAGCGTGACGGTTGTGTTGTAAAGGACAGGCAGAATTAATCGCTCTCAAAAAGCTTAGAATCAAGTGCGCTATTGGCTGCTCATCGAGCCAGAAACTTGAGAGAACCTGCCTGGCAAGAATAGGCCTCTAGTAGCTACAGACAATGAGAAAACAAATCTTTAAGATTGCTTGGAGCCAGGAAGAGTCACTAAATTCATCAAGATTCAAATTATAACTACCAGCCCCTGGTCTCATCATCAGGGAAAACATCACCAGTTTCCAGTCATCATGGAAAAAGCTTAAAATCAACGTTGAAAAATATATGGCATCAGAGGTTTCTCAGGACACCATCATGATAGGACGGGTACGCCATCCAGGGCAGATTGTATATGTGGGCGACCTACAGAATATAACCAGGAAACAGATTGAAGAATAGGGACAATTCAATCTGATAATTGGCAGCAGTCCTTGCAATGACTTATCTGTGGTTAGCCCGCAACGGAAAGGCCTTTATGGGGCAGTGAACAACTGTTTTTTGACTTTGCATAATTACTCAATAAAGTGTTGCCTAAGACAGGAGAGAATCAGCCAGTCTTCTGGTTATTCGAGAACATGGTTGCAATGGAGAAAGCATTCAAAAAAAGAATTTCTCTCCACCTGGAGACGAATCCTGTGAAGATTGATGCAAGTGCGGTATCAGCTGCTCATCGAGCCAGATACTTCTGGGGGAACCTGTCTGGCATTGACAGGCCTCTAGTAGCTACAGACAATGAGAAGACAAAGCTTCAAGATTGCTTGGAGCCCAAAAGAGTCGCAAAGTTCATCAGGATTCAAACCATAACTACCAGACCCTGGTCTCTTCGTCAGGGAAAACTTAATGAGTTCCCAGTCATCACGGATGGGAAGGAGGACATCCTGTGGTAGCTTTAGAATATATAACTGCACCGCTGAACGGCAATTAGGCCCTAATTTTTTTAAAATTTTTACACAACACAAAAGGCTTTTCAACCGATAAGTGCAACGTTGAACTGCGAATATATTTTTCTTTTGCCACTAATACACGGCAAACAGGGCTTTACAACATTTAACTGCACCGCACAAGGGCAAATAAGACATACTGTAGAAATATTTCCTTGTAGTAAACCCTGTTAATAGCTGTATCAAACAGCACTTTCACCCCAATAACAAGAAAGGTTTGCTGTATAGAGCAGAGCTGTATAATGGCAGTTTGGATCCCCAGTCAGTGCACCAAGGTGTAATAGGATTGTTCCTATTACCCAGTCTATAACCTCACCTACTGAACCCTGTTCTACATAAATGCTGTGGAACGATTCCTCCCTATCCTTTCCCTGCACTTATAACTCGTTTTTTCACCACAATCAAGTCTTTCCTATCACTGCAGACAGAGGTCTCTCCCTGCACTAAGTACACTGGAAAATGGCAGAATCTAAAATGACTGCCGCTATTTATAGGGCTGTGACATCACAGGGCTGGCTGGCTGCTGATTGGCTGAATGCATGGCATTATGGGTGATCCCACCTTCCCAGAGTTCCCTTCTTCATGTCTTAACATGTGCAGCAGCCATTTCAGGAAAAAATGTGATTCGTTACCACAAAGCATGATAAAATTCGGCTTCGGCGCGAATCGAATAATTCCTGAAATTCACATCGAATTCCACTTCGTCAGCTTCGACTCGCTCATCTCTAGATTTAATACTCTTGAAATTGATCATAGAACCATCAAACGTTTTGTTGCAAATAGTCAACAGGGTTGCAAGAATAGTATTGGAAAAAAAAGTTGCGAATTAACTGCCAAAGACAGAGACATTGGCAAGGTAAGGACGCCTGAAACCTGACCAGCACTGAACAAGACACGACAAATAAGTTAAAACGTCAAGGCTGGACCAAGAAATATATGACAACAGTTTTTTTTAAATGTTTTCTGCACTGATGAAATGAGAGTAACTCTTGATGACAGGGGCGGATTGGCAATGTATCTTACCAGGAATTTTTTTTGTCCGTGTCCATTCTGGGTTTTTTGCAGCCCTTATTCGGAACCATTCACTTCAATGGGGCCGCAAATAAAAAAATTGGAAATTACTTTGTGTGCATTCAGTCCTTATGTCCATTCCGCAAAAAAAAAGAACATGTCCTTTTATTGCCTGTCGGAACCCTTATCGTTGCGCTGCACAGTACAGTATTGTTTATGGAAATCATTTTTCTAATTAAAAACCTTCATTAGTATTCCTGTACAATGGAATAGTATCTACAGATACATCACTGTATACCAGGGCATTGGAATAACATCAAAACCCTAACTTAGTAATCACAAAAATAAAAGTAAGCAAAATAATTTACTATAGATGTCTCTTAAAAAAATGTGTTTGTGTTTTTATATATATATATATTGTGGGGAGTCGCTCTGGTAGACAGCGGTGCGGGTGCAGTTTAGAGGCAAAACAAGGAGTCCAGATTGTGCATCAAACAGTGTTTTATTCACACTTGCACACCAGAAATGAAAACAGTCTCTTGGTGACAGTTCACACACAACAGAAATCATGTGGCAAAACCAAAAACAGGCCAACACAGGGTCCAGTCACCTTGGGTGGTTTAAGTGCGGGTTCACACCTAGCAGTCGGTTCAGCCGCAGGCGATTCCTCCTTCAGGTTGCAGGGAAACACCACCTTGCTGAGCTCCATCCTCCAGCACAGAGAACTCCTCAGCCCTGTTAGCAGGCTCCAGGATAATCACCTCAGACACAGCTGATGGCTGTGTTTTATACCCAGCCCAAAACTCGGACTGGACCGTGGGGAGCAGCCACCCACCCTACTCTTTAGCTGCTCCCAGTAAGAGCCGGCCCGGATCGGCTTTGCAGCCATGCTATTTAAAAGAGTCAAACAGCACTAGCTGCTGCAGACAAAAACCCGGCTCTCACCTCACCGAGGCCAGCAACCTCGGTGACACGTACCTGCCATCGCATATGACACCTTGCACCTTACCACATACCCCCCTTTGTTCAACCCTGAGGGGTGAACACACGTAAGGCAGTGGACGCGGGACAGGGCATCTGCGTTGCCCTGCAAGCGGCCTGCCCTGTGTTCCACGGAAAACTTGAAATTTTGAAGAGATAGGAACCACCTGGTGACCCGAGCATTCCTCTCCTTGGCCTGACTCATCCATTTGAGGGGGAATGGTCGGTCACCAGACGGAACCTCCTCCCTAACAGGTAGTAGCGGAGAGATTCGAGTGTCCACTTGATAGCCAGGCACTCCCTCTCCACTATACTATATCTGGACTCGGCGGGACTGAGCTTACGGCTCAGGAAGACAACGGGATGTTCTTCCCCGTTGACCTCCTGCGACAGTACCGCACCGAGGCCTACCTCCAAGGCGTCGGTCTGTACGACAAACTCCTTGTTGAAGTCGGGTGTCACCAAAACCGGGGACCCACACAGGGCCGACTTCAACGCGGAGAAAGCCTCCTCCGCCTTCTCACTCCAGCTAACCCTCCCAGACTTTCGCCCCTTCAACAGGTCTGTCAATGGCGCTGCTATTGTGGCAAAGTGGGGCACAAACCTCATGTAGTATCCTACAATCCCCAGGAACGACTTTACCTGCCTGGTGGTGACCGGTCGGGGCCAGCTACGAATGGCCTCTACCTTAGTTACCTGAGGTTTGATGACTCCCGCCCAATTACATATCCCAGATATTTGGTCTCTTCCAACCCAATCGCACACTTTTTTGGATTGGCGGTTAGTCCAGCTTTCCTCAGGGCATCCACTACCGCCTGCACCTTGGGTAAATGGCTTTCCCAGTCGGGGCTGTGGATGACTACATCATCTAAGTAGGCCGAGGCGTACCGACGATGTGGTCGCAGCACTATGTCCATTAACCTTTGGAAAGTGGCGGGGCACCATGCAGGCCAAAGGGTAACACCTTGTAGTGATACAGGCCCTGCGGGGTAACAAATGCGGTTTTTTCCTTAGCCGACTCCGTTAAGGGTACCTGCCAGTACCCTTTAGTGAGGTCCAGCACGGAAAAATAACGGGCTTGTCCTAAACTTTCAACCAGCTCGTCTACTCGGGGCATGGGATGCTGCGTCAAACTTGGATACTTCATTTAACTTGCGAAAGTCGTTGCAGAACCGCAACGTCCCATCCGGCTTGGGTATTAGGACTATGGGACTGGCCCATTCACTTTTCGACTCCTCAATGACCTTGAGCTTCAACATTAACTGTACTTCCTCCGCGATGGCCCGTCGCCGAGCCTCGGGTACCCGGTATGGTTTTAACCGGATCTTGGCCTGAGGCTCAGTGACGATGTCATGTTGGATGAGAGACGTGCGGCCAGGGAGGTCCGAGAACACATCCGTGTTCCGACTGATGAACTCCTGACTTCCTGAACTTGTTTGGAAGACAGGCTGTCTGCAATTTTTACCGTGGTTACTGCTTCACAGGCCTCGAACTGTGGGGCTGGACCCTTTTCACCTAGAAGCCCTGGCCGGGGGCTGTGGTCGTCGGCTGTGTCCCTATCTTTCCACGGCTTAAGTAAATTCACGTGGTACACCTGCTCCGGCTTGCGCCGCCTGGCTGGTGTACTTTGTAATTTACTTCCCTACCTTCTCGATCACCTCATAGGGGCCCTGCCACCTAGCTAGGAACTTGCTGTCAAGGGTGGGTACCAGAACCAAAACCCGATCTCCCGGATGGAAGCCCCGTACCCGAGCCTGACGATTATACACCCTACTCTGGGCTTGTTGCGCTGCCTCCATATGCTCCCGGACCAGCGGCAACACCCTTTCTATCCGTTCCTGCATCTGGGTGACATACTCAATGACACTTTTGTGGGGGACAGGCTGTTGTTCCCATGCTTCCTTGGCGATATCCAACAGGCCCCGAGGGTGTCTGCCATAAAGCAGTTCGAAGGGCGAGAACCCAGTAGAGGCCTGGGGTACCTCTCGCACTGCGAACATGAGATAGGGCAGAAGCAGGTCCCAGTCCTTCCCATCTCTAGACACCACCCTTTTTAACATATTTTTTAGAGTTTGGTTAAACCTCTCAACAAGACCGTCTGTTTGCGGATGGTAAACGGACGTCCGTAACTGCTTTATACGCAACAATTTACACAGTTCCTTCATTACTTTGGACATAAAAGGGGTCCCTTGGTCTGTCAGAACCTCTTTTGGCAGGCCCACACGGGAAAACATCTCCATTAACTCTTTGGCAATGAGCCTAGCTGAGGTATGTCGCAGAGGCACCGCCTCCGGATACCGAGTGGCATAGTCGAGAACTACCAGAATGTGTTGGTGGCCCCTGGCAGACTTTGGTACAGGCCCAATTAAATCCATAGCGATTCGCTCAAACGGTACTTCAATAATTGGCAGAGGTACCAGAGGACTACGGAAATGAGGCTGGGGGCTAGTTATCTGACAGGTTGGACAGGACTTACAATAATTTTCTACCTCCTTGAACACACTGGGCCAATAAAACCGCTGCAGTATGCGGTCCTGGGTTTTCTGCCACCCCAGGTGTCCCCAAGAACATGTTGGTGGGCAAGCTCCATGACAAGCTTGCGATACGCTGTGGGCACCACCAACTGTTCAACAGGTTCACCTCGGACTTGGTTCACCCGATACAACATATCCTGTAGAACAATAAATCGTGGGAACATTAATTCAGCCCCTGGTTTCTGGGGTTTACCATCAATTTCCAGCACATTCTCCCAGGCCCTGGTTAGGGTTTGGTCCCGGTGTTGTGCGGTCCCAAAATTTTCCCCGGAGACATTGAGGTCTGCCAACTCAGGTCCCGGTGGCAAGTCCTCCGTGTCTCCCACCATTACACTCAGTGGGGTTGTCTCCCCCTCTACCGCTGGAGCAGTGGTCACCCCTACCGCCGGCCCTTCAGACTCGGGCTCCCAGGGTTCTGGCCTTCCAGCGGTATCAGGCCACTCTACTAGGGTCACCCCTGTCTCGGGTCCCTCAGATACCTTTATTGCCGGCCACAGCGCCGGAAAACCGGGAAGTCCCTCCCAAGTATTAGTTCATGTGGGAGTTTAGTAGCGACAGCCACCTCGTGGGTCCACCTACCAGCCGCTGTGGACAAAGTCACTAGTGCAGTGGGGTAGTCTTTCAGGTCTCCGTGGATGCACAGGACCCCGACTTTACGGCCAGTATACTCCACAGGCCGTACAAGGGCAGCCCTTACCAGGGAGACTAAACTCCCGGAGTCCAGCAGAGCCACCGCCAGCGAATCTCCCACCTCTACCTGACACAGGTGGTTATGGTCTTGCACCTCACGGGTGCCAGTTGCGCACAGCTTCCGTGCATACAAGGAGTGGCGACCCCGTAGTTCACCTCCATCGGCTCATCCCGATGCGGACAGTCGGCCCTGATGTGGCCTGGCTCCTGACACCTCCAGCATACCACGGGAGGCGGACTCGCAGGGGGTATATTCCGTGCAGGCCGCTCTGTCGCCGGACGTCGGAACTGGGGCAGAGGCCTCCGGGGTTTGACTGACCCCTTCCCAGCAAGACTCCCCTGCAGGTTTCTGGTGGCCTCGTACCGCTCCACCAGGTCGACCATCTCCAGGGCATTGGTGGGCGATACCTGGCCGATCCAGTGCTGGAGAGGGTAAGGCAAAGCCCTCCAGAAGACATCGGCTAACAGACGGTCGAGCATAGCAGTGGGAGTCAGTATGTCTGGCTGCAGCCATTTTTGCAACCGTTGTAGCAAGTCATAGTATTGTGGCCTGGCGGGTTCAGCCGGGTTAAACTCCCACTGATGCACCCGCTGGGCCCGGACCAAAACATTCACCCCCAGTCTTGCCAGGATCTCACCTTTCACAGTCGGGTAGTCAGCTGCTTGGTCACCTGGGAGGTCAAAAATACTTGCTGGGGTCCAGACGCCAGGAACGGAGCGACGACCTCTGCCCACTGTTCTCGGGGTAATTTCTCCCTCACGGCCACCTTCTCGAACACCGCCAGATAGGTCTCAACATCATCCGAGGGGGTCATCTTAGGGATCGCGGCACGGACAGCTTTCCGGGCATCGTGGACGCGGTGGGACGCTCCTGCCGCTTGCAACGCCATCACGTGCTGTAGCAGTAGCTGGTTGGTCTCCCGCTGCTGCACGTTAGCCTCTATGAGGGCTTTCACAGCCGCCTCCATTTTGTCGGGGATCACAGGCTGCAACTTTGCCGGCTTAATATAGGACATTCACTTTTGCTCAGCAAAAACAAAGTTCGGCGTTCACGCCAGCCTCACTGCGCATGCCCGCATCCGACACCAAATGTGGGGAGTCGCTCTGGTAGACAGCGGTGCGGGTGCAGTTTAGAGGCAAAACAAGGAGTCCAGATTGTGCATCAAACAGTGTTTTATTCACACTTGCACACCAGAAATGAAAACAGTCTCTTGGTGACAGTTCACACACAACAGAAATCATGTGGCAAAACCAAAAACAGGCCAACACAGGGTCCAGTCACCTTGGGTGGTTTAAGTGCGGGTTCACACCTAGCAGTCGGTTCAGCCGCAGGCGATTCCTCCTTCAGGTTGCAGGGAAACACCACCTTGCTGAGCTCCGTCCTCCAGCACAGAGAACTCCTCAGCCCTGTTAGCAGGCTCCAGGATAATCACCTCAGACACAGCTGATGGCTGTGTTTTATACCCAGCCCAAAACTCGGACTGGACCGTGGGGAGCAGCCACCCACCCTACTCTTTAGCTGCTCCCAGTAAGAGCCGGCCCGGATCGGCTTTGCAGCCATGCTATTTAAAAGAGTCAAACAGCACTAGCTGCTGCAGACAAAAACCCGGCTCTCACCTCACCGAGGCCAGCAACCTCGGTGACACGTACCTGCCATCGCATATGACACCTTGCACCTTACCACAATATATATATATATATATATATATACATATATATATATACATTGAAAAATTGGTTTATTGTAATTTATCTTGCACCATTTCATTTTGGTTATTACTAAATAAATTTGACTTTAGTGTTTACCACAGGATTCACAACCTTCTGCAAAGAAGACTAATGCCTTACCCGTTTACTGCAGGGGACACCGCTGCTTTTGAGAAGAAGAGTTCCATTAGAACACATTAAATCTCCTAGGGGGACTTAAAAATAAGTGAAAAGAAATGAAAAAGTTTTTAAAACTATAACAATAAAATAAAACCGTATAAACATTCAAATCAGCCCCTTTCCCCATATTAATAACAAAAATTAACAATAAAAAATAAAGATCATTGTTGCACACAAAATGCCCATACTATTATAATATAAACATAATGTCCCCAAAAAACTGAATAAAAATGTAACAAAACGGCATATAAATTCCAAAATGGTACCAATAAAAACTACACATTGCCCCACAAAAAAGCTGCCTACTTAGTTTGGTTCCACCTACAACTTGTGGCAGCTTCTATGTTTTTTTTCTAGGGCCATTTTGATTTCCCAATTTGCCCCTGCAGATGGATGGACCCTTGACTGGATCAGTAATTGGCAGAGAGCTCCTCTTCAATGCCAGCAAGATGGAGGTGGGGTAGTGCTATGGGCTGGTATTATTAAAGATGAGCTAGTTCAACCTTTTTGTTTTGAAGATGGACTCAAAGTCAACTCCCAAACCTACTGCCAGTTTTTAAAAGACACTGTCTTCAAGCAGGGGTACTGGAAACAGTCTGTATATTTCAAGAAAACCATGATTTTTATGCAGGACAGTGCTCCATTATATCCATGGAAGTACTTCACTACATGGCTAGCCAGTAAAGGCCTTAAAAGGGAAATAATAATCCCCATCTGACCTAAACCCTATTGAGAACTTGTGGGCCCTTTTTAAACGGGAGATTTATAAGAAGTAAAACAGTACACCTCTCTGAACAGTGTCTGATAGGCGGTTGTATTGCTGTGCAAAAAGTTGATCGTCAATAGATTGAGAAACTGACAGACTCCATGGATGGAAGGCTTATGACTGTTATTGAAAAGAGGGGGGCCATACTGGTGATCGAAAAGTTAAAATTTTAATTTAGTTACAGCATAATTCTGCACACTAATAGTTGCCCTATAAGTATTCACACATAGATATTCTCCTTAGAAAGCCAGAACCTCGCTTTTACTTTCTTAAATATTCATGTGTGAAGTTTAGTAACGTTTTGGATTGACCCTCAGCATTGTAGTTGTTCAGTAATAAAAATTAATCCTTAAAAATACAACTTGCCTAATAATGTTGCACACAGTATAGTCTCAATATCTTCTAGGCATCATCATTTGTTCTTACAATTTTCTTATCTCCGAAACCTATGAAGGCCAATTTTGTATTTGATCAAATCTTTCAGAATGTTTTTGAAATGAAATCTGAACCAGCATGGGATAAACATACAAACTCCATGTAGATATTATACATAGATTTAAACCCAGGATGCCAGCACTACAAGTCAACATTACCTAAGTGAGCTTTCCTTGAGCGCTGGAACTCATTCAGTATAATTTGCAAGTCTCAGAGATATGTCTCTGATGACCAGCTCCCCTCTCATTTTCTCTAAATTGATCCCTTTTTTTTACATATCCATGTATAGCAGAAATGTGTCACTGGAAGCAAAATAGGGGAAAGCCGAGAGACAAATTATGCTGTCTGTGACTCAGTGCATAAGGTATTGCTTCTCCTAAGGCTGCTTGCACATAGGTGCAGACTGTCTTGCACACCAAATCCTGATGTATTACTTGCGGTTTTAAGATATATAGATATTTTTTTTGCTGCAGATCTCACTCTCGCATTGAAAAGGAAGAAGACCGCACAAAGACTTGACATGTGGCGGATTTCAAAATCTGCATCTTAGCTACTGGCTGAACACTTGTTGGGTTGAAATCTCTTCATTTCGAGAGAGAGAAAGAGAGAGGTGTAAGCCAGTGACAGATATCTCTAGCAATGGTTTATCTACCTTAAAGGGGTTGTCCCATGAAAAATATTCTACAGTACCTGGGTATACAGTGGATATAAAAAGTCTACACACCACTGTTAAAATGTCAGGCTTCTGTGCTGTAAAAAAAAAGAGACAAAAATAAATCAATTCAGAACTTTTTCCACCATTTATGTGACCTATAAACTGTACCACTCAATTGAAGAACAAACTGAAATATTTTAGGTAGAGGGAAGAAAAAATATAAAAATTTAATAATATGGTTGCATAATAATATGGTGCACACCCCTAAACTAATACTTTGTTGAAGCACCTTTTGATTTTATTACAGCACTCAGTCTTTTTGGGTATGGGTCTATCAGCATGGCACATTTTGACTTGGCACGCTTTGCCCACTCTTCTTTGCAAAAACACTCCAAATCCGTCATATTCACCCCACAGATTTTTTTATCGGATTCAGGTCTGGGCTATTGCTGGTCCATTACAAAACTTTAATCTTCTTCTGGTGAAGCCATTACTTTGTCGATTTGGATGTACGCTTTGGGTCGTTGACTAGTATTTGGAACTGTTCATAATTCCCTCTATCTTACCTAAGGCCCCAGTTCCAGCAGAAGAAAAACAGCCCCAAAGCATGATGCTGCCACCACCATGCTTCACTGTGAGGATGGTGTTCTTCTGGTGATGTGCAGTGTTGTTTTTGCTCCAAACATATCTTTTGGAATTATGGCCAAAACACCTTTTCCCACATGCTTTTGGGAGACTTCAGATGTGTTTTTGCAAAATGTAGCCTGATGTTTTTCTTCGTAAGAAAAGGCTTTTGTCTTGCTACTCTACCCCATAGCCCAGACATATGAAGAATACAGGAGATTGTTGTCACATGTACCACACAGCCAGTAGTTGCCAGATATTCCTGCAGCCCTTTAATGTTGCTGTAGGACTCTTGGTAGCCTCCCAGACCAGTTTTCTTCTCGTCTTTTCATCAGTTTTGGAGGGACGTCCAGTTCTTGGTAATGTCACTGTTGTGCCATATTTTCTCCACTTGATGATGACTGTCTTCACTGTGTTCCATGGTATATCTAATGCCTTGGAAATTCTTTTGTATCCTTCTCCTGACTGATACCTTTTAAGATCCCTCTGATGCTTTGGAAGCTCTCTGTGGACCATGGCTTTTGATGTGGGATGCGACTAAGAAAATTTCAAGAAATGATGGCAGGTGTATGCTGACTCCTATTTAACATGATTTTGAATGTGATTGCTTAATTCTGAACACAGCTACATCCCCAGTTTCTTCCCTCCACCTAAAAGATTTCAATTTGTTTTCCAATTAAGTGGTACAGTTTAGAGGTCACATTAAAAGTGGAAAAAAATCTGAAATGATTTATCTTTGTCTCAATTTTTTACAGCACAGAAACCTGACATTTTAACAGGGGTGGGTGTGTAGACTTTTTATATCCACTGTATATACTTTTGTAATTGCATGTAATTAAAGATTTAGTATAGCAACAAAGTTATTGAATTAAATGGATCTGTATAGCACCACCTGCTGCTTGTTCTTTTTCTTATATCTCTGCCCACCTCTCTGCAGTGGACACACATGCTCAGTTGCATCTTTCAACTGCCACCTGGCAGATCTTCTTAAAAGCTATGGCAGATAGAATGAGAGAGCTGTTGTAGAAAGGACGTGCCCCCAGAGTAAAGACGCCCCCCCCCCCCCCCCGGAGCCGCCAGCTTGAAGAGAGTGTAGCAAAGCAATTGGAGCAATGAACAGGGAGATCTCTGGATATATGGGAGATACAGGGCTGGTTCCAGCTTTGTAATAAATACCTTGTCATGTCCTATATGATGTCTGGCTTTCTTTTTTTACATTAACATGGGATAACCCCCGTAAGAGCTGAAGGTTGGAATCCAAATGTCAAACCTCTCCTTTAACATCTCCTGTCAGGGGAGAGCTAGGATGCCCCCATACAGATTAGATGTTTGTATTATGATCTTAGTGACGGGTTTACTTTCATGCAGTGCCCTAATATATAAATTTAAATGGTGCCAAATCAAAACCTCGAACATAGTGATAACTTTAACTTTCATTAGATTAATATTTACACCAAAGGTAGGAGAATAGCCTTTACTCTTCAAATATAGAACAACATAGCATTTTTATAGCAATGTCAACCAGAGGAAATTCTGATTCATTTTAAAAGTATTTACAGTATTGTAGCCATATACTTACAATTTTGAAATAATGATAAATTACAAGTCATTAAATATACAATTGTTTTTTAAGAATAAAAAATAAGACTGAGCTCCATATAAGACTGCTTGGAAGTCATCCTGTTGCACTGTTGTCACAGTGTGGTTTCTGTATCACACTGTGCATGTGAAAGACAAAACACAGAGTTGATTGTTTTTCTAGGGGTCTAGCATTACTATTACTTATAGTCACCAGCAGAGCCATGTAAGTGATTAAGGGATGTTCAATGTGCAAGACGTAATGTAACACCGCAGAGAGAATGGTTTCTTACCATGGTTTCATGTTCCTATCATGGAGAAGAACAATGGAAATGATACGACAATGTGAACCTAGCCTAAGGTAATATATCACTGTTAACGGGAAAATATAACAAGTGTTATTATTTATCTCAATTATGGTCCATAAAATTAGGGATTCTTTTTAGCTGGTTGACCTTTACTACATGTAGGATAGTCCATTGGGCCAATAAAGTAGTTTGTTCCAGAATATCAATGCTTTTTCATGCTACATGGGATTCAATAAAAGAAAATATTGCACAATTAGATGCTATGAATTTATGGTGCATATGATCATTTAAATTAATGATACAATTTGTAAAGGCATCTGTACTAAGGCTGTGCTATCATCTGTGTCGGAGGAGCCTCTGTAGCAGATGCCGTCATTTCGTACAGGAAATTATCACTGCTGCTGGCCTTTTCTATATGGTATTAAATGGCAAAAAGAGGAGGATAAAGAAACTACTGAAGAATGTCCTCTTTTATCACCCGGTATCAGCGACTACAATTTTGCTTAAAGAGGTTCTCTAGAAATTAGGAAAATGAAAATACTTAAATATTATTTGATTAGAAATATATTCCCAAATACATTTCATTACTTATAATGGTTTGTTTTGTCTAGGGAGCAATCATTAAAAGAAATTAAATGGCCGGTGTCCTATTAGTACACACAAAACCTGTCCTAATCACACAGGAGGACAAGTTACTTCAGAACACTGAGCTAAAGAGCATGGGTGTAGGGATCACCATAGCAGCCATAGCTGCCACTAAGGATTTTTTTTTTTTAATTCATGTGGCGTAGCTACAGGGGTCGCAGTCCCCTCCAGGACAGATGGAGAAAGCGCTATCTGCAGGGCCTGCAGGCTGTGGGCGGTGCAATAGGGGACAGCCGGAGGCAGAGAGGAGTACCTGCAGTGAGGAAAGGGAGTGGTCCCGCTCCCAGTCTGGGCGGCAGTCCTACTGGCCGGAAGTAGAGGAGGCCGAGCGTACAGCGAAGCTGCGTTCTACTGGGCCTGGCAATGCTGCTGGAGTGTGGGCGCGCAGACGTTCAAGTGGCTGTGAGGTGAGAGCTGGCTGAATCTGGGACTGGTAAAACTTACTCTGGAGTCCTGGTCCATTATATCTGGTGTGGGGATGTTGGGGTGGGAGGTCCTGGAGGGGTGTTTGGGAGGGAGATCTGGAAGGGGTGGCAGGTCTGAGAGGTATGTGGGGGTGGGAGATCTGGGAGGGGGAGGCCCATCATTTTTTTTTTGCTATGAGGCCCAGTCATTTCTAGCTACTCCCCTGCTAAAGAGCTGTCTCGGCCTCCTCTCTTAAATGGGTCGCAAAATCTGATCCGTGCTTCCATTCCGCATCTCAGTAATTGCAGGCCCATTCAAGTGAATGGCCACGGGCACACAATGGCTGTGTTCATGAGCCCTAAGTGCTTGAATTCTTATAAACCCCTTCATATATAAGAAAAAGTTGTGGAAATGTTTGCAACAAATCTGCCATGGATGAACCTGTAAGGGGGTAAGACCTGACCCAGGATCATTTTGGCCAGTGAGTGGTATACATGGCATCCCACTCAAGAAGGATAGACATATTTGTAACTTGAAAAAAACGGTTTCACATAAGGCAACAAGCTTGGCAGTTACAAGAATGTAACAAGAGGCAATTGGCTTAATGGTTACAGTTCTTACAAGAGGCAACCGGCTTAATGATTACTGCTACTTATATTATATGGGGTTGGTTTAGCCCCCCCCCCCCCGCCCCTCTTGGTCTGTATAACTTACTTATCTTTGTGCCATTTATGTATTCTTTTTGAAACATGCCTTTGTCTTCTAGTCAGGAGGGTTTAAGATCCTACTTAGACCTTATTGGGTGATGTATTGTTTAGTGTCCCCTTAATTGCACTGATGCATATAGTGATATGATTGGAGATTGGGGAATGCTCTACAATACCATATAATTAGACAGAATACTGCCCCTGGTGGGAGATTTATTTTATTTTATATTATTAGAGTTGAGCAAACACCTGGAAGTTCGGGTTCGCCGGGTTCAGGCAAACTTTGCCACAAAGTTCAAGTTTGGGACCCGAACTTGACCCCGTACCCGAACCCCTTTGAAGTCAATGGGGAACCGAACTTTGGGGCACTAAAATGGGTCTAAAAAAGTCCTGGAAATGTCTAGAGGGCTGGAAAATTAAGCAAAATGGGGGTAAGAGTAGGACAAGTGGATAGGGAAATAACTTAAAATACATAAAGATTAAAAATAAACATTCTAAACCTGAGCACAAGTGAGGGACAGTGGCACCTGCCATTCCGCAAACAGAGAATGTGGCAGCAACGTTACCACATCTTTCACAGTCACCAAGCGTCTCCACACTATCCCATGGAAGCGTTCAGCTGTCCATCTCCCAATTAGTAAGAGAAATAGAAAGAGGAACTACCCCTCTACATACCCACGATTCCTGGCCCTGAATGCCAGGATTACAAAATTCCTGTTCCTTTGAAATGCTGTCATTCTGTCTGGTGTAGATGAATGGAGACTTTTAAAAAACTTATGGCAGTGGCACTGTGCAACGCCATCTGTGGTAAGGTTCACATCACCACCAATACGTGGACCAGTAAGCACGGGTAGGGAAGTTATATCTCCCTAACAGCACACTGGGTAAATGTAGTGGCGGCTGGGCCAGAGGCGGATAGCCCTCCAGGATTGCAGGGTATTTCTCTTTGCCTCCTGTTGCCTCCTCCTCCTACTCATCTTCCTCCTCCTCTACCACCTCCACATCCGCTCAGTGTAACACCTTCACCACCAACATCAGCACAGCCAGGGGGAAACGACAGCAGGCTGTTCTGAAACTTATCTGTTTGGGGGACAAACCCCACACTGCGCAGGAGCTGTGGATGGGCATGGAACAACAGACCAATGAGTAGTTGGTGCCACTGAGCCTCAAGCCCGGCCTGGTGGTGTGTGATAATGGGCGAAATCTCATAGCAGCTCTGGGCCTAGCCTGTTTGACACACATCCCTTGCCTGGTGCTGAATTTGGTGGTGCACAAATTCCGGAACACCTGACAGTGAAAATCAATTCAGTTAATCCAGCTTTTAGATTCTGGTGGGATAAATTTACTTTTATTGGTGGTCAAGGACCTCTGCGGCCTGAGCTGCAGATGTGACAGGCAAATAATTTTTTTAAATTTGTCAGTTAGATTGTTGGTTAACACTTCCATGGTTATCAGGACTTTTTATTATAAATCGTAACAAAAACTATACAAGGAACATTTCAAACAGAGAAAATGAACCCGACCAAATGTGCACACGCCTACACATACTAACTGATGGGTCTGCCCAGGGTCGTAGCTATAGGGGAAACAGGGAAGGCAGCTGCTTTGGGGTCCTGACCCAGAAGGGTCCCATCCAGGAGGAGGAGGACTAAAACACTTTGTCAGGGCCCCCTTAACAGTATTATACAATGAAATTATATACAGTGGCAGTATAGACAGTGTAGAAAACGGATGGAACAGCTGCCGGGCCTGGTCTGAGAGAGCGATCTTTAGTAGCCACAGGAATGGGGGCGGCATGAAAGGAAGGGGATGTGAAACAATAACTGGGGTAGGGGGGCCCCATTCAAAAATTTGCTGTTGGGCGCAGTCATTTCTAGCTTCGACACTGGGTCTGCCGCATTCATCTTCTGGGTCTCCAAATTGGGGACATGGCCTCAGCTTCACCTTTATGCCTTAGAGGTGCTGGCCTGCCCTGCAGCCAGTATATTGTCTAAACGTGTGTTTGCCATGGCTGGAGGCATTATCACAGACAAGCGCAGCCGCCTGTCCACAGCCAACATCTCGCATTCATTAAAAAGAACCAAGCATGGATCCCACAGGACTTGTTTGTACCTTATGCAGAATAGACATGTATACCGGCCTCACCCAACCATTGTTATACTACAGCGCACTTACTCTTTGTTTTCATTTTTATATTTTCCAATGTTTTGTGGTCTACCCCAATTGAATAAAATAAATAAATAAAAGAAAACACATTGTTGTTGGCAACTACCTTTGGCTTCACAGCCAAAAAAGACTTTATATCAGGCAACAATGTAACCGCCAATTGTAATAATTTAGGTTCCATGTCTGTTATGCAGTGCAGGAGTACTTTGAAAGAAATAAGGGGTACAGAAAAGCCAACAATCTGAATGCCACCTAATTTAATTGGACTGTCAGATCTGCAGTGTCTGTGGCAGACAGATAAAAAATCGCTTTAGGTCACAAATATATGTGACAGACTAATGTAAATTAATAATTTTCACTGCCAGGTATGCACTGCAGGCCGCAGGGGTACTTGACTGGCCAGAAAAGGGAATTTGTCCTCCACTGAGCCACCAGAACAGAATTAAAGTAATGTCCATGACACACATGCAGTTCACATGCAGTTGCAAGTGCACTACACTTGAAAAAATGGCAGCTGACGCCCACCGAACTAGCAGATGAATTAAAAGTTATTTTTCAGTGTCACTGGGCTCAGGGCTGGGTACAAAAATGTAGCATAGCACCCTCAATAATCGCTGTAGTTTGAAGATTAAACACCACCAAGTACACCAGAATTTTTCCCTAATCTCTCCCTTACAGCAGCAGCAGCATCCTATCCCTACACTGAGAAGAGCAGAGTGACGTGTGGCGCTACGTGACTCCAGCCTATATAGGGGCTGGGTCACATGCTGCACTTGGCCAATCACAGCCATGCCATTAGTAGACGTGGTTTTGATGACTTCTAAGGGCAGACTAGTGAAACGCTTGTTAATTGGCTGCCCTGCAGCCTTTCAAAAAGTGCCAAGAAATCGCCGAACACCGAACCCGAACTTTTACTGAAATGTCCGGGTTCAGGTCCGGGTACCAAAAACCCTAAAATTTGGTACGAACCCGAACTTTACAGTTCGGGTTCGCTCAATCCTATATATTATCTATTAGGGGTTTCTTATCCTATTTCTAGTAATGATATACTGTATGATAAGTGGGACATGTAAGGAGATCTAGGGATTGGGGGGTTTCACTCTCTCAGCACTTTTCTGCATCAATTTTATTATTGTCAATACTTATATGTTGTATGTCTTTTTTTATGAGACACAATAAAGATATTTTTGTACTGTATGTGTGGTGTTTGTAATTCGGCTTTGTAGATATGTTTCCACACATGGCTATTTGTTACATGGTGTTTTTTGTTTGGTTTTCTTGTTTTAGAAGCAGCAAGCTTGACATAAAGGGGGGAATTTATCATTAAGAGAATATTTGAAGTCAGTTTTGCTTCAGTCTGTGTTGGAGTACTTTGTGCCACATTTATCAAATGTTGCATGTTGTTTGATAAATTTGGCTTGTCCTTAAACCTAACACTTCTGTCTTCTGAAGTGAGATTGCGACTTATTTGACATTGACATTCTCCCAATACTCTCTCTCCACACTCTGATTCTACAGACCACAATGTCCTGTTTGGTACCTTTATTTATGCAGTACAGGAACATGATGCATAGTATGGTGGCATCTTAGGCATAACCCCTACACTGACCACTGAATCAGCCCAGAATTGTGGTGTACATGGCCATTATCCTATTATATGCCAACACTATATAATACAGCATCTCAATAAATGCAGTGTATTTAAGATAAGTCACAATGTGGTTCCCACTGACATCTTGCTTGAAGGTTAACTAGAGTAGTGAAACTTGTCAGTGCACTTTGTACATTCATAGCAACGTATGGGCAACATAGGGTTAACTTTGACAGAATGATGCCAGAGTGATGGAATTGTTCCACTCCATGATTAATGAATGTCAGTTTGTCAAAGCAAGGGAGAAGACGTAAAAGTGTAAGCTCCTGAGACCAAGGAACTAGTCCAGAGAACCTTCGTCTTTGAGACTACAGCTGCCAGAGAAGTTTCTGTAGTACCAGAGTACAGTACCCCTGATAGAAAGAGACCAGTCATCTTACAAAGTCCAGAACCATCCTGGCCATGCAAGCTTCAGACAACAAGGTATTCATACTCATTTATAATAGTAAGGCTTTACTGCTGTGGAAAAAGTTGTTGCCTCCAGCACCTACCACACTTTGGGACGGACTGGCCATCCATATCTAAAAAGTTTCTATACCTCTCAGCCTGGAAACTGCAGAAGACGTGAAAGGGAATCTGTCACCAGTGACTTCCCTATCCAACTGCTTGCATAGACAGATATCTGTGGTTCACCTGATTAAAAAGCTGTTTTCTTTTTGTTGATCTGAGGCTCAGTTCTTGAGTTATGATATTTTTTTCTAAATATGGAAATTAGGCCTCATTGCAGCAAAGACCCAATTTGCATATTAGAAAAAAAAAGTAGCATAACTTGGGAATGGAGCCTCGGATCAACAAAAGAAAACAGCATATTAATCCAGTGAACTACAGCTATGTGTCTATGCACACAGATTTATAGGGAGGTCTCTGGTGACAGATTCCCTTCAATAAGTTCAGTATAGCACGCTTAAGCTTATCTTGGGAAGACAGCAAACTATTTGGAGTCAGTCTCAGGAAGTACTGCAACTACCATTATTATTGTTGCCTCTACAGTACATTGCTACTGAGAAAATATAGCAGTTTGATATACATTGGAATTGTGCCTTTGCTGCTATATTATTTACCACTACTCCTACTATTACAGTGCAGTCTTTTTTATATAGCGTAACGTATTCCGCAGCGGTTTCCAATTCAGAAGGCAAATGTGCAAGTCAAAATAGAACAGGATAGCCTAATATACAGTACAATTGAAGGGAGTTGAGGGCCTTGCTCACAAGAGCTTACAGTCTATGATGAAATAGGGGCAACACAAAAGGTAAAATTGTTTATTTTCTAAAGTGGTTCAGCCATCTTTCTACTAAATAGAAAAGTGCAGATAGAGCTGCATGAGCTTGTGAATTAAATGTGGAGATTACTGTCAGAAGATGGTGTTTGGTTCTGAAGAATGAGGGAGGGGGAGAGTAAATGGGTAGAAGTCAGATTAGGGAACATTATAAGCCTGCTTAAAAAGATATATTTTTCAGGTACTTTTAAAGCTAAGGAAGCTTCAAATTAACATGATTTTCCAGGGCAGTTCATTCCAGAGAGTTGGTGCAGCTCAAGGGAGTCTTGAAGATGGGAGTGAGAGGTTCAAATTATGGAGGATGTTAAAGGTGTTGTTTCATCTCGACGTTAGTAAGGCAAGATGAGACACAGTTCTGACCACTTCCTGGCTGGGAAACAGCAGAACACTCCAGAGCTCTGCTGTTTCAGTAGCTCTCATTGCTGTTCTTTGCATAGTTTGCTGTGCTACACTGTTTCAGTAGCTCTCATGCACGGCAATGAGAGCTACTAAAAAAGCAGAGCGCCCGAGCTCTCTGCTGTTTCTGGGGCGGGAGGTGGTTACAACTTTGATTTTAGATCATTGGCAGAACAAACAGCATGAGTAGGCTGGTAGACAGAAATGATGGAGGATATGAAGAGAGATGCAGCACTGTGGAGAGCTTTGTGGGTGAAGGTGAGAAGTTTGAACTGTATTCTGTGATGGATGGGCAACTAGTAAAGTTGGAGGGCGTGACCCCAGGGATAGCCAGAAGGGGAGATTGCCGCTGTAAACTTTGAGTTTTCCTACCACCAGCATATCCCCTACCACTTCAATCCTCCTCAAAGCACTTCCCCTGTGGACTCACTGTATATGGCTCACATGGACAATATTTCTATCAGTGATGTAAACCCATGATGAACTTCTGCTGTATTTGCCACAGCTCCAGTACTGTTCCGACAATGCCCAGCTAGTTTATAGCTCCTTCCACCCACCTAGCTACATAGACACTCCCCTATCACTGCCCCTAACACCACCCAGCTAATTTATAGCTCCTCCCGCCACTTAGTTACATAGACACTCCCCTATCCCTGCCCCTAACACCACCCAGCTAGTTTATAGCTCCTCCCTCCAGCTAGTTACATAGACACTCGCCTATCACTACCCCTAACAACACCCAGCTAGATTATAGCTCCTCCCACCACCTAGTTACATAGACACTCGCCTATCACCGCCCCTAATAACGCCCAGCTAGTTTATAGCTCCTCCCACCAGCTAGTTACATAGACACTTCCCTATCACTGCCCCTAACACCCAGCTAGTTTATAGCTCCTCCCACCAGCTAGTTCCATAGACACTCCCCTATCACTGCCCCTAACACCCCCCAGCTAGTTTATAGCTCCTCCCACCAGCTAGTTACATAGACACTCCCCTATCACTGCCCCTAACAACACCCAGCTAGTTTATAGCTCCTCCCACCAGCTACTTACATAGACACTCCCTTATCACTGCCCCTAACAACACCCAGCTAGTTTATAGCTCCTCCCACCAGCTACTTACATAGACACTCCTCTATCACTGCCCCTGTATGGACAAAACATCACAGGAAATAGGAAAGAGCTGCATGGACATGGTCATGTGACCACAGCCCAGAAAGGAAGACAGGATCAATAAAAGTAAAAGAAATACATTACAATTCCAGCTGCCTTGATAAATGATGATTTTGGAGGATGTTAATACAAACCCCTTTGTGAGTGATTACATTGTTGAAAGAACAGTGTATATTATTTGTCTGTGTTACTGTAGATGATAGGTAGCTCAGTGGTTAGCACTGGTGCCTTGTAGCACTGCGGTCATAGGTTCAAATCTGCCAAAGGACATCTGGATGGAGTCTTTATGTTCTCCCCCTGTTTTTGTGGGTTTCCTCCAACACTCCAAAAACAGGTAACTTAGATTGAGAGCTCCGCTGGGGACATCGAGTGATGATAATATCTGTAAAGTGCAGCGGGATATCTCATGATATTTCTAGCCTATGTACAAAGCCAAATGCATTAGCACATGACAGTAGATAATTTACATGTAATAATATTGTGCTCCATCAAACAGACTATGGACTCATCAAAAACCATTATTATTAATGACTATCACTGCCTGGTTCACTGGAGGAGTAATTAATCAAATAGCTTGTTCTAACTTTAATGTGCACGTTTTCTGTATGTATTGGATTGGTCTATTTTGTATGTGTATCAGGTCTATGTTTCATTAGATACATACATCAGTGCAGAATAATGTGTAATAGCATACATTGTCATTCTTTCATGACCAGTACTTCATGTACATCCTTAACATTTCAATAATAGGTACTGTAAGTAAATAGATTATTTTACAATATACTGATCAGCAGTAGTGATGAGCGGCAGGTGCCATATTCGATTTCGACGAAATTCGCGAATATTCGAATGAATATTCGTTTCATATTCGTCGAAATCGAATATTCGTCATTTTTTCTAGTTATCGCGATTAACATGCGATTTAAATAATCGCATATTGCGATTTGTACTTAAGGCTACTTTCCTATTGGTTTCATATCTAGAATTAGCGAGGATGACGAATATGACGAATGTATTCGTCTATTCCTCAAAACGAAGATAACGAAGTATTCTACATCTTCGTTTTAGCTACCTATTCGTCAACCTCGCTAATTCTAGCAATCAAATAGGCAGGTTGACTATAGAGACAGCTGTGTTAAATTCGCTATGCGATTTTTTTTTTTTTAATAAATAGAATACTTATAATAATTTTATCAAGTAATATAATTATTGTATTAAAAAAAATAATAATCGCATAGCGAATTTAACTACAACTGTCTGATAAGTCAACCTTCCTATTTGATTGCTAGAAGTAGCGAATAGCGAAGTTGGCGATGACGAGACGAATAGGTAGCTAAAGCGAAGATGTAGAATACTTCGTTATCTTCGTTTTGAGGAATATGGCGAATACATTCGTCATATTAGCTATTAAGCTAATTCTACCAAGCCAACCATAACTTCTGTGCTCATGGGCGTCCCCATCACCATGGGAACGTCTCCATATACTAAAATGTACTGTCGGATTTGAGGAATTACGTTGAAATCGCAATGCGATTAATTCAAGTTATATTAATCGCATTGCGATTTCAACTTAGAACTGGGTTTATAATGGGTCAGCTTGCTAGAATTAACGAAGTTAACGAATATGGAATATAGCAGCAGTGCTAAGTTGAAATCGCAATGCGATTAATTTAACTTAAAGTATTCGCATTGCGATTTCAACTTAGCACTGCTAGTGCATAGCATTAGCTATACTCCATATTCGTTAATTCTAGCCTATGTAAGATAGCAGTGCTAAGTTGTAATCGCAATGCGATTAATTTAACTTAAAGTATTCGCATTGCGATTTCAACTTAGCACTGCTAGTGCATAGCTATACTATACTCCATATTCAGCTATAATTCTAGCCTATGTAAGATAGCAGTGCTAAGTTGTAATCGCAATGCGATTAATATAACTTGAATTAATCGCATTGCGATTTCAACGTAATTCCTCAAATCCGACAGTACATTTTAGTATATGGAGATTCTCCCATGGATGGGGACGCTCCACATGAGCACGGAAGTCGGCAGAAGCGGCAACGGGCACTGACTAGAGCAGCCAGGAAGCCAGGAATCCTCAGGACAGGTAAGAACTACTTTTGGGAAGTAGGAAGAAAAAATATAACTAAAAAAAAAAAAAAAAAAAAAACGAATATTCGAAATAGCGAATTTATAGCGCTATATTCGAAATATTCGCGAATTAGCGAAGTGCCGATATTCGCTAAAAAAATTCGCTTTTCGAATATTCGCGCTCAACACTAATCAGCAGCAATCCTCATTTGTCACCTAAGAACGCTACATAGTAACATAGTTTGTAAGGTAAAAAGAAGACATCCAGTTCAGCCTGTTATCCTGCAAGTTGATCCAGAGAAGGGCAAAAAACTCTGTGAAGTAGAAGCCAAATTTTCTCATTTTAGGGGAAAAAATTTCTTCCTGACTCCAATCAGAATAACTCCTTGGATTAATCACCCTTCTTCAGAAATCTAATAACTATAACCTGTAACGTTGTCATATAATCCCCATGTTGGTAACCTTTGATGGGCTTGTTTGGTATTTCGGGACAGTACAGCACATTGAATTCCCTCCATGGTTAGATATTTATTAAAAATTATGATGCAGAATAATGTGTAATGTTTTCATTGCTGTTAATACTGCACATTTCTTAATGGTTTCCAGTTTTGATGGTTTTCGAGAGCTAAGAGTTGGCCAGTGGGCAGAGACTTTCATTTGAAACAATACAATTGCTGAACCAGGTCACTCACCTACCACGTGTCATTTGAATATTGGTGTCATGTCATGTTGAGGCAGAAGGGCCCCTCAGTTTCCAGGGCCTTAGAGACTTAAAGAAACACTGTAGGTTATTAGCCTACATTTACTAATGTGAGTGTATTTAGATTCTGCTATTAATTGCACCAAAATGTTATGTCTTTTGGTGCATCTAGATTTACAGAGATTATGTGATATTATATATGATTAGTCAGAAAAGGGGTTTGCTTTAATGGGAAAGGGGCATGACTTGATGGTAAAGAGGCACAGTCTAAAATTCGACATATTTGTGTGTCATGTATGTCCCTTTTTATGCTCCCTACTATGATAAGCATAATGTGTGACAGTATAAGTTTTACCGAGTTTTTTTCAGCAATAATTATAACATAAACTATACTATAACAAGAAAGAATACTGCAGCCGTTTCCACAGATGTGTCCACTCCTTAGCTTAAATTTGGTTGAGGACCAAACAATGAACCAAACAAAACTAATTTAATAAAATATTGCAACATGCTAGCAAAAACCCTTATCAAACTGCAATTCATAACACAACCACTGGGCGGCCACACATAGGATTGACTTCTCATGACATAGTATCACAAAATCATGTTTTCTTTTCTATTTTTTTTAAGCTGATTATTTTGTGCCATACATCTTAGGATATAATTAACCAAGTGTAAATAATCCATAATTTAATATAAGAGGACACACAATATTTATTGTAGTCACTGAAGAATGTTGCAGATAACAAACAACACAAAGACTTCTTGAAAGCTGTCAAGCAATGGAAATAAGTATAATATATAAATCTTTTATATGTATAAAGAAGGACTTTTTTATGTGTGTGTGTGTGTGTGTGTGTGTGTATGTATGTTCCATGATCACTCAAAAATGCAACCATCGATTTCAACGAAACTTGGTGTACACATCCCTTACTACCTAGAAAGAAATCTTGTGGGGGTCATACGCCCCTACACAGGAGCTGCATGGAGTTTATATGCTCCAACTGTTTTTGCTGCACACATATTGCTCTGTAACTCAAAAACTGATTGATCAATTTCTACTAAACTTGGTGCACATATCACTTACTATCTGGGAAACAATACTGTGGAGATAACAAGCGGGTACACAATGAGTTACTATTCCTGAGATATTCCCCAAAATCCTTCTGCTAATATATATATATATATATATATATATATATATCTAAAAGATGATTTGTAATTTTTCCACAATTTAATTTTTCTCCAATTTCGTATCGATGAAAGCCTGCATTATCACTATTATGATTAGCATGGAAGAAGAGAAGAAACTTTTAGTTAAATGTAGAGATTTTTAAGTATGTAAAAATAGTCTTACAACATTGAAATGACTATTTAATGAACCACTTTAATGTCCATATACACCTGCCGTATAAATGACTTTACATCCCCAATATAAATCACTTTAGTTCTACAGTACATTTAGCTCTCCAAGGAAATGCACCCTCATATGAAAATATTGTATTTGCTCAACTGATTAATAAAGTAAAGAGGAAGCAGTGAGTATGCACTAATGCCTTTGGATTCGGCTCATAAATTTCCCGGCTTTCTGACAGGTAACATGTATTTGATTAAGTTTTTAGTGTTAGTAAATTAAGCGATAGACTTGTTTCAGGATAGGAAATTACTTTTAATGAGAGTGCTGTAATTAGAGGTATCTGTTTTGCTACGTGGATGAGATCAGCACCATTGACCACAATGGCAGGTGAAATCTTTCATAGTAATGGCTTTTAGATGCATTATTGTAATGACGCCTAAAAAAAAAGGCTGTTTTCCATCAATTTTTGTCATGGTATAAATTTATTCAACCTATAATATTATATTGAACTGTAGTTAAAAGGATTATCCAGTGATTAATGGAAATAATTAAAATCAGACACCATATAGGACATGACAACCTCTTTCTAACAAAGCTAGAACCAGCCCTGAACCTCACATGGATCCAGAGATCTCCCCATTCATTGCTCACATTGCTATGCTAGATTTATATCAAGCTGGGAGCGCAGGGACCATGTCCTTTCTGCTCCAGCTCACTCCACATTACAGCTCAGGAGGTAGTTGAAGGATGGAACTGAGCAAGAGTCTCCATCTCAGCGAGGTGGACAGAGAAATAAGGAAAAGAACAAACAACAGGTGGCGCTATACATATAACTCATTGACTATACAACATTTTTTTTTTTTTTGGCAGTGTGTCTTATAAAGCGAATGGTACAATTTTTACATTGCTGACACCGATACATCGCCGACCGCTATGCTGCACAGCGCGGCCTGTGATGTATCAGTTCCAGTAAGCAGGGTGGGAGGAGGGGCTGGAGGCCGGCAACTGCTGTTGCACTTGCAGCAGGGCCTGGTGCAGTCACTGTACTCCCTTAGACCAGACCCCACTCAAAGCACTATTTACATGTAAAGTCTGTTTATTTAATCCTTAACCAGTGGCTCTGGTTTGTTAAACTAGCATAATCTTCTGTAGTAGTACTCACTATCTCACTATCAATGCGGCGAGCAGGCCGGCAGCATAACCTCACTCGCTCATTTATGCTCCTCCCACTTCATGAATGGAGCAGGAGGAGCGTGAATGAATGAATGACGTTACATTGCCGGTCTGCCCACTGCTTTGATAGCGAGTACTACTACAGAAGATTACGCTAGTTTAACAAATGAGAGCCACTGGTTGAGGATTAATCTAGGTGCTGGTTTGAAAACTGCAGAATATTTTTCATGAGACAACCCCTTTAACATTCACATCAGGTCTAAAAATGGAAAATATTAAGAAATGTATTAGTCAGAAGACTTAAATATGAATACATTGGAGGATATTTACTAAGCATGTTACACCAGAATTATGGCGGAAAATACGCCCGAAAGAATATTGTTCAGAGTTGCTCCAAATATATCAACTGTTTTCTCTAGAATTTTCACTCTAAAGAATGGATCACACCAGAATGAGTTATAAATTTCAAAGTGGGCGTAGATATCAAATTGTTGCATATTTCGCCTTATTTATCATCCTCTTATTGACAGAAATGGCTCAAATTATTGCGGACAATTAAGCCAGCTTATGTGGTGGTGCTCTGTGTAAAAGGTTGCATTTGTGGCAGAAAGATGCGACTTTTTGTCAAAAAGTTGCATTTATGAAAAGAAAACCAATTTGTCGTGGGAACAAGTAATAGGTAAGTACTAAAACAGGATGCATTTATTTTTATCTAATATAAATGAGGTAAACTGCAGGGTTTTGTCAGAAAATTGACATTCAGCAAAAACAAAACAATTTAAAAAAAGTCCCGAGTCTAAATCAAAAGTCGCAATTTACCACAGGAAATGTCGCAAATATGTTTCAAAGTTGCAAATGCGGACTGGCAGGATTGGTTAAAATGGCGCATTTCAGTTAAAAAAAAAGTCGCATTTTAGTGCTATTGCCGTTTACTTGTTGCAAATTAAGAGAAATAGGCAGATAATAATTATATTTTAAAAGTGGCATGCACCTTTTGGTATATGAGGTGAAACAAATCACCACTTTTGATTTGTAATGTTATATTTTTTTTTTTGCCACAGATTACACCATTATTAGTAAATGAATCACCGAAAAAACTATATATAAACCATCCTGCACAATATGGTATTAAATGTGCGGATGTGTATGGCTACATTTACAAAATAACAGAAAATAATGCACTATAAAAATAGATGCAAGCATAACATATGGACCAAGCCCTCACTCTTGATAAAAACTGAGACACTTGGTCAATACATTTTGATAAAAATACATCTAAGCCCACCTACCAGCGACAAGGTGGTCTCAGTTCAGGCGGGTTCCTATGCTAACCTATTCATGCTGTGGTGCATTTTTCAGGAGCACAGTCCCCGCACATATGGTGTGCTGCCCCCTTGTTACCTCCATGTGCATCAGCAACCGGTGAGAGGAGGGACACACACACCTATATGTACCACCTTAATCAAGGTCACCTGTTAGATAAGTGGGGCAAAAGTGCACTTGAATATCACTCCCAGTATAGGAGCGTATTCACACATGAAGGTGCCACTCCTTCAAGACAAATCAAAAAAATTGCCGAAAAAAATATATATAAACCATCCTGCACGATATGATATTAAATTTGCGGATGTATATGGCTACATTTACAAAATAACAGAAAATAATGCACTATAAAAATAGATGCCAGAATAACATATGGACTAAGCCCTCACTCTTGATAAAAACTGAGACACTGGGTCAATACATTTTGATCCACACATTTAATACCATATTGTACCATATCGTACCCCATAACTTTTTCATTTTTCCATTCACATAGCCGTGGAGAGGGGGAGGCTTGTTTTTTGAAGGAAAATCTAAATTGCATATGTTAAATGTCCACATGAGCCGCGGATGTCTGCTGTATTAACCATCAGGCACCCCACGGCTGTGGCGTTTGCTTTGCTCAGGAGCAGGTGCCATCTTTAAAGACCCGTCCAGCACCGTACTAGTATGGCGCTGGTTAGGAAGGGGTTAAGTTCTTTAACTTTGAGACAACACTAGTAACGTCAAAGTGGCAAAAATTGTCCCTTTTCGGTGGAAGTTGTCTTCTTTTCTGAACTTTAAATAATGTGTGATTCATAATTATTACATATTTATAAATTATTACTTATTTTATAAGTTAGAGAGAGTCTGTCACCAGGAGATTCACTGTTAAACCAGACACAGTGTAGGGCTAGCTCAGACAAATCAAATGATACCTTTCACTTAGAGATCTGTTGTTTAATTTGGAGAAACAGCTTCTAATCCATATGCGAATGTACAAATGAGCATTTAATTGCACCAAGGAAAGGGAGGGGCTGGCAGAGTAAGCAAGAGGAGCAAGAGTGCATAAAGTGGTTGGTGCACTTAACTACTCATATGAATATGAATTACAAGTACAGTACTTTTTCTCTAGAGACTGCTCAACTGTTGTCCAAGAGATGGTTTCTGGAAAACCTCATTCCCAAGATGACACTTCATATATAAAATTTTAACACCCAATTTTAACTGAAGTAGGCTCCACAGTTCCCCAGATACTTTTATTATCTTTTTTTAACTGGAAATTTCATACATTGTAAGACTCAACAATCTGGTTATCCAAGGAGTAGAATATTTGCAGTAAAGCATTTTTCTTCATCAATATCATGTTCTTATTAATGACAGGCATAGATTTGTACCAGAAACTTTTCAATTTTGATCAGGACCCATTAACTTTAAAATAAATTTGCTGTGCTTCCAGTCTGCACACCTTTTTGACTACGCTAATGACAAAAAGTGGCATTGACTGCCTAGTTAATCCATTTCATCCATGTAAATTTAGTGGTGACTATGAACATCAGTGCACATCTGTGAACCTTAGTGCACCAGTCTCTGTTGTCCTTGCATAGACTAGATATGTTTAAAGCATTTCCAGAATGCAACTCTCATTTACTCCAGTCTAAGGCTCATAGCACTCTGGAACAGGTTTTAAAAGTATGTCTGTACTTTGCTCCATTCAACTTTTCTTCAACCCTGACCATTCTTTCTGGCCCAGCCGCTAAAAAACATCCCCTCAGAATGGTGCTGTCACCACCATGATTCACTGTATTGGGCAGTCCCTGATTTCCTCCAAACACTGGCCTTCTTAACAAAATGGCAGCTTGTATTCTGCACCTGGAGATCGTTACCCTTTTCTTTATAATTACAAACACAAAAATATAACAGCACTCAGCAACTAGAGATCTGCCCAAGATGGGAGCTGTAAGAGGACATTAGTGATATAGCATGCAAACAGTGGAGACATTGGTTTACATTTTGATCAAAAGGTAGTAAGCCCACTCACCCCGACACGGTTGTCTCCTAGAGTGGGTACTAACGCTAAGGTCTATCCCAGCGTGCATGCTGGGCTCACACTCCCTGGATTTTATGTGGCTGTCGTGGCCCATAATAGGTAAGACTTAGCGTTAGGAGGATTTTATGTGGCTGTCATGGCCTATAGTAGGTCAGATTTAGCGTTAGTACCCACTCTAGGAGACAACCGTGTCGGGGTGAGTGGGCTTACTACCTTTTGATCAAAATGTAAACCAATGTCTCCACTGTTTGCATGCTATAGCATGCTATCACTAATGTCCTCTTACAGCTCCCATCTTGGGCAGATCTCTAGTTGCTGAGTGCTGTTATATTTTTGTGTTTGTATGTATAATTGCCATAACCCACGTGCACCTGCATACAGGGAGTGCTGACTGAAACCCCCTTTTCGTTTTTACTTAATATATGTTGGAGGTGTGGCTGACCGCCTTTCTCAGTCGTGCACACCTGACTAGTGTTTCTGCCCTAGATGCTGGTTTTCAGTCAGAGTGAGTATAAAGCTGACTGTGTTCTGCATGCATGCTAGTACTATGGTTTCATGAGTGAGTATAAAGCTGAATGTGTACTCACATTGTGAGTCAAGCTGCATAGTATTCTGCCCCATCTGGCTCCAGGAGGGAGTGCACAGTGGGCTCGGCATGCATGCTGCTGGTACCTGCATCCCTGGATCTAACTGGAGGCTGCTGCAGCACCAGAAGGGGTTAATAGGTAAGGTCTATCCCAGCATGCATGCTGGGCTCACACTCCCTGGATTTTATGTGGCTGTCGTGGCCCATAATAGGTAAGACTTAGCGTTAGGAGGATTTTATGTGGCTGTCATGGCCTATAGTAGGTCAGATTTAGCGTTAGTACCCACTCTAGGAGACAACCGTGTCGGGGTGAGTGGGCTTACTACCTTTTGATCAAAATGTAAACCAATGTCTCCACTGTTTGCATGCTATATCACTAATGTCCTCTTACAGCTCCCATCTTGGGCAGATCTCTAGTTGCTGAGTGCTGTTATATTTTTGTGTTTGTATGTATAATTGCCATAACCTACGTGCACCTGCATACAGGGAGTGCTGACTGAAACCCCCCCTTTTCGTTTTTACCTTTTCTTTATAATGCCATGCCCAATGAGGTTGTACTGTACAGGATTAAGGAGACGCCTCCATAGTACCAGATATTTGGCCGTGTCATTATAAAGAACAGGGTAATGATCCCCAGGTGCACAAGGCTGCAATATAGCAAAATGTGAAAAACGTTAAAGGGTCTGACTCTGAAGACTTTCCGAATGCACTGTATGCACCCATTTCTCTGCTTAGTAATGATCCTGATCCTGATTACCAGATCCTGCTAAGGAAAATTGAACAGGTGATGCCAATAATGATTAGTTAAGTTCAAGTGGGATGCATACAAGGTAGGCAATCAAGAGATGCCACATGGCATCTCTTTACACAACAATGATGAAAGTAAAACAGATCCCTTCTATAGCTTTTTCGATAAGCGAGAATGACAGTCAAGGCAAAAATGTTAATTTGATAAAATGGGAACAGGATTTGGGGTAATCTTTCTTGAGACCATCTTTCAGGTTTGAGACATGGAATAGTGCCATGATGTGTTAAAAAAAAAAGATAATGACTCTTCCATAAGCTATTTTTGAAATCTTAGTGTATCTGTCCCCTAAGTGAATCAACCATATGTTACCCAGCTAGACTAATAAGTGCTACATATACAGTATAGTGGCTAATTTCAGTGAGTTTATCATTTTGTTCATCAAGTAACAGGAATTCTACTTCTCCAAGTGCCAAGCTTGACTTTACTAAAGTTAGAAGCGAAAATGATTCCACGAGAATTTAGGCATATTATGTTATCTATACTGCTAGTAGAACGCATCTGTATTGCTAAACTCAGGAAATCTGTATTAGCTCCAAAAATCGCTGAAGTTATACAGGCGGTAAATTAACTTATTTTGTATGAGATATCAATGAGGTTGTTCTACTAGTAAAGTAAGGAATTGGAGGCCTTGGCTGAGAAGCATGCATTCTGTGGAATAATGAAAAGAAGATTGCTTCACTTAGACTAAATTGTATGTTCTACAGTAGCTTTTTGTATTCTTTTTTTTCTTTTCCAATTTCTCCTGTTTTTTTGTTCTTTCTTTTTTTTCTTTCTTTTTTTCTTTTCTGGTGAGTATGAGCTATTGATAGTTTTGTATGTACTTTAATAATAAAAATAAATTTCAACAAAGAAAAGCAGGATACAGCAGTGAATATAGATATTATGCTGCCCTATATACCTGTATAAGATTTTATTCAATTATGGAATATTATGCATTACTTTTACATTATTACTAGATATTAGCTAATTGTAAACTAATCAAATGTTTCTAAAATTTCCCCAAAATTCTGATTCCAGCTGAACATGAATCTTTTGCAATTTGATTTAGCTGAATCTCTCAAAATAACAGATACCATTTTACAGGTCATAGTAAGTTAATAGTAAGTGGTTGTCAAGAACCAATATCATAATCATTGCAGCCCGGGCCTGGAAAAGATTCACGTCTACTTTAGAAGAGTCAGGATTATGCATGAACTCCTGCTCTCCAGACCCACATGCTGATGATTGGCAGCTCTCTACTAGGGAGAAACTAGAAGGTGGGCAGGGAAAACAGGAACCCGGGCTGTGACGATTATGATCCTGGTTCCTAGCAACCACTTACTTTTAGCTCATGAGTGACACACCACTGAAACCAGCATGTCTGTCACTACTTTATGATGTCCTTAGTGAGTTTAACATAAGGTTCATGACAGGTTCCCTTTAACAATTGTCTTTTGACAGAACACATTGCAGATACCAAGTCTATAGTTATGTCATTTAACCATTCTAAAATGCTGGTAATAATCTTCCCATTGTTTTCAATGGAAAATACTCTTCATCGTTTGCACTGGCACATTTTAGAGTGCAGATTTGAAATATGAAACACAAAAAATCCTCCCCGAAATTAAATCTGTTACCATTAAAAGGTAATGGCAATGGTTCAAAACATGGACAAAACAACTTATACAGTGGAGAAAATAAGTATTTGACACACTGGCTATTTTGCAAGTTTTAGCACCTACAAATAATGGAGCGGTCTAAAATTTTATTGTAGGTACACTTCAACTTTGAGAGGCAGAATCTAAAAAAAAATCTAGAAAATACCATTGTATGATTTTTAAATAATTAATTAGCATTTTATTGCATGAAATAAGTATTTGATCACCTACCAACCTGCAAGAATTCTGGCTCTCACAGACATGTTAATTTTTCTTTAAGAAGCCCTCCTACTCTGCACTCGTTACCTGTATTAATTGCACCTGTTTGAACTTGTTACCTGTATAAAAGACACCTGTCCACACACTCAATCAATCACACTCCAACCTCTCCACCATGAGCAAGACCGAAGAGCTGTCTATGGACACCAGGGACAAAATTGTAAACCTGCACAAAGCTAGGATGGTCTATAGGACAATAGGCAAGCAGCTTGGTTAGAAGGCAACAACTGTTGGCACAATTATTAGAAAATGGAAGAAACACAAGATAACTGTCAATCTTCCTCGGTCTGGGGCTCCATGCAAGATCTCGCCTCATGGGGTAAGGATGATTCTAAGAAAGGTTAGGAATCAGCCCAAAACTACATGGGAGGACCTGGTCAGTGACCTGAAGAGAGCTGGGACCACAGTCTCAAAGATTACTGTTAGTAATAGACTACGCCGCTATGGATTAAAATCCTGCAGGGCATGCAAGGCCCCCTACTCTTGCCAGCACATGTCCAGGCCCATTTCAAGTTTGCCAATGACTATCTGGATGATCCAGTGGAGTCATGGAAGAAGGTTATGTGGTCAGATAAGACCAAAATGGAACTTTGGTATAAACTACACTTGTCGTGTTGGGAGGAAGAAGAAGGATGAGTACAACCCCAAGAACACCGTCCCAACCATGAAGGATGGGGGTGGAAACATCATACACTTGTGGTGCATTTCTGCAAAGGGAAAAGGATGACTGCACCGTATTGAAGCGAGGATGGTTGGTGCCATATATCGCGAGAGTTTGGCCAACAACCTCCTTCCCTCAGTAAGAGCATTGAAGATGGGTCATGTCTGGGTCTTCAAGCATGACAATAACCCAAAACACACAGCTAGGGCAACTAAGGAGTGGCTCTGTAAGAAGTATTTCAAGATCCTGGAGTGGCCTAGCCAGTTTCCAGACCTGAACCCAATCAAATATCTTTGGAGGGAGCTGAAACTCAATGTAGCCCAGCGACAGCCCCAGAACCTGGAACATCTGGAAAAGATCTGTATGCAGGAGTGGGCCAAAATCCATGCTGCAGTGTGTGTAAACTTTGGCAAGAACTACAGGAAAATTCTGACCTCTGTAATTGTAAACAATAGTTTCTGTACTAAATATTAAGTTCTGTTAAAATGCAAATTAATTATGTAAAAATCATACAATGTGATTTATATATATATATATATATATATTTTCTATCTCTCACATTTAAAGTGCACCTACGATAAAAATTACATACCTCTTTATTCTTTGTAGGTGGGAAAACTTTCAAAATCACTAGTGTATTAAATACTTATTTTTCCCACTGTATATAGTCGCAACACTAGTGAATCTAGGAGTGATCATACCACCCATACAGTGGAATATGCAACCTAGATAACAGATGAAAAGGTCTTAATAAAAATAAGCAATTGCCGTTCAAACACTATTATAGTACCTCAGGTCCATTGCAGCACATGATGTACAGTAGCATCACCGGATCCTTTGGGAAATACAATTAGAACAAATCTTTTCTCCTTCTCCTGGTTCTCTTTGTGTCAGCTAACCTGCATCCCGAGCAATATGGAATCTTTATCATCATCTTCATCATCTTCTTCTCCTGCTAAGACTCCTCCATACTCCATCATGAGACACCTATAATGGAATGTTTGGTCATGAAAAAACTTTCCTCCACCAGCAATTAGCTTGTCTACAAGCTGAACCCCCACCTGGTCAAGTTGCTGGCAGTGCAGTTGCTGTACTACATACCACTGTAGTAGAGCCTTGTACTTTCACATGGCAGAGAATGCGGACCACTCCTTGCAATTTATGCTGCGCGTCAAGCTGCACACCACGGTGGACACCTGGAGAATCTGTTATGGGCAGGGACAGTACATGTCTTTCATGGCCCACTGGGTAAATGTTTTTTACGGCAGTGGAGAGGTACCCTAGTAACATGGCCAGGTCCTTTTGACCCCCTCTCACCATATCATAGGACTGGCTCCCACAGGAGGCATTTATATGCCTCCCCCACGTCCTTCTCAATGGACATGGTTATCCCCAACAGCAGCAGGAAACAACGTTGCTCGCACTACCCCTCCTTCCTATCAGATGTGTCAAGTCAAGCATTGCCACACAGAGCTGTTTAGCCTAGGCAACAGTAGCCATACTGATGAGCAGTTGCAGTGTAGAAGTATATCAAGGAGCAAACATCCCCACCAACTTCAACTGGGCAAGGTGGTCAGCAACAATGAATACAACATCCTGGCCCCCATGAACCTGCGGGGTAATAACACATGCTCCCTGCATGGCCTTTTAAAATAATACACTGGCTTGCGCGAGGTGCTGGCAATGTCCAGAAGACTTTCCCTCTTTTCAACCATTCTCATGTGGTGAGGAACATCCTCCTGGACTTGCAGTGTCATAAATGTCTACAGCTACACTGTTTAATCCGCAACATTCCAACTTGCTGGAATTCAACTTTGCAAATGCATGAGCGTCTCTACAAGCAGGGGGCATGTGTTGTTTCCAGGTCGGGCAGTGGCAGCTCATGCAGTTCATGCTGCAGTTGTCCCTCATGCCCTCAATATGTAATTTTGCTTCCTGCATGTCTGAAAAGGAGGCCCTCTCCGCCCCCCGCAGTCACCCCCTCCCACCGCCATGAGCAGCAGAAGATGCAGCAGCAGTAGCAGCAGCAGCAATTTCAGTCTCATCAACATGATAGAGCAGTTTTTTATGACAGAGGTCAGTCAGCAAGCAAACAGCTCCCGCTTCAATGCAGAGGTTCAGTTCTAACTAAACTCTGGCCAGTCTCTGACGCATACCCTGTTCCCTTACCCCATAGATTTCTGGGAAGGCAGACTGGAACAGTGGCCCGAACTGGTACAGCAAGCTCTCTTTCTTCTTTCTTGCTCAGCCTCCAGTGAGTTTTCAACACCGCTGGAGGTGCTATGATACCCAAATATATCAAGTTGTCCTCTGCCAGTGTCCAAAACATCACTTTTGTCAAAATGAATCAAGCCTGGATTAAGGAGAATTTTCACACTGCTTTGGCTGAGGCTGATGAATAGATCTGGCCTTGCTGACGGTTCCCCATCTTGTCACTGTTGTCTTTCTGCCTGCCAACATCATGCAACTGCTGTGACCTGACTACCATCACATTCTGTATGGCTGATGCCACTGCCACCATAGTGCCACTGCTGCAACCTGCCCACCATCATGTTCTGCACGGCTGCTGCTGTCGCCTCCATCATGCCACTAACGCCATCATGCCAGTGCTGCAAGCTGCCAACCATCATCTTCCTGCTAACATGTGCTATATGGCTGCTGCTGCTCTACACTGCTACTCCCCTACTGACAACACTATTAACCAAAGCATCTGCCACTACTATGACTACCACCACTACTACATTACTACTTCTCCTTTTATTACTACTACCCATAGACAGCCTTGTATGTTCTATGCTATGCTGCTTTTGCTGCCACTACTATTGTGGCTGCATGCCACTATATCCGTACATCCACTCTGCACTGCTGCTCCCAATTAAATAGAAAAAAAATTTTTAGGCTCTTTCACAACGAGCCACTTTTTCTTCTGACAATCAACACTTATGCGTGTTGTACGGGCAGGCATTCTGACCCTGTCAAGGCATAATTTTTGGAAACTTGGTCCCCCCATCTTTGAACACCAGGCATGTTTTAACAACATCTGACCTTGATGAGGGGCACTTTCTGGCAGCTTTGGAATATGATAAACATAACACACGTGTCGGTGCGATGTGTTTTTTAACACGCTGTATGTTAACGTCATCAAACATGCGTTTACCCATAGCTATGTATGTCAGTGTCACTCAGACATCATTTATATCATTGCATTCTAGAGTTTGAGAGGGGGAAGGTGGGTGGAAAAAAGAAAAAAGTCATAAAAAAGAAAAGAAAAGAGATAACAAATTTTCCTAAAAAAAATATCTTAGTTCGAGTCCTAGGAGGCTAGAGGGGGTTATATACCAACTTTCAGGGCAATTGGATCAACTTCTTCAAAACCTTTTAAAAATTTAGCAAACTGGACCTGAAATGAATCTTGAGTGGTTCGCTCATCTCTTACCTAAATCACTAGCCCGCCTAATGGCCTCTTTAGAGTACACCCACACTGTGTGCTGCTTTCTAGAACTGCAAGGCCTTATGGGTCACAGTGGGCTCCAATTACACTAATGAAGACCACACTGTTCAGTGTATCTGTATTGTTAATGGCGACATGGCACCTTCAATATACCACGTGTCAATTAACAATACAGTCCAGACGCCACAAGGCCATTAACGTCCAGGTGCACTTGACCCTTCCTCATTCCCCCTCCCTCCTCCTCTATATTTTGTTTGTATATATCTGGCTAATGAAAACTGGTTTTAGACAATTTGGGTTGAAATAGGCCCCCTGGGAGAGCATTCGGCCACAGGCTTCCACTGAAAATGCCACTATTAGAATCTGCCATTGATGAGTGCTGAAATGCACAGTGGTAAAACAGAATACATTTAGCTGGTCATAAAGACGCTTGGAACTGAGCCATAAATTGGTTAATACTATATTTAGGTTCCTTAAGCAATTTCTGGGACGTTTTAGTTATGTAAATAACTGTAGAGTAAATATATTTCTTTGCCCCCTCCTCCAAAAGAAAGTATCCTTGGACACCAAGTTGATGCTGGTACTCATGATCTGGTTCCTTACAATCTGTGACAATAGCTTAACTGCATTGCCTAAAGAGAGCCGGATGTGGTCTGGAATCCAACTCTCATTATTGTTGCTGTGTATAAGCAGAACCCCATCACAAGCTCAGCAGGAGATGTTTGAAGAGCTGTACACACCAAGTACGGATGATTGTAAAGTTCTACACTTTTAAAACAACTTAAAATTAAGAGTTTTATTTTGCAACATTGAAGAGGTAAAATAAAAATCTAGTGTATTATATAGCCAACTGTATCTGCATTTACATGGTGTAGAATAGAAGCACATTCCCTGTCTTTATCCTCATGAATTGTGATATTTTTCTGAAAGCAGCATCCCATTATTTTTTCTTATCTTTATCTCTGCGCATGACCATGGAGTAATTTATAAAAAAATATATATACTGTATACACACAGATTTTAATACTGCTACATAATAGCATAAGGCAGAAGCAGATATTACAGTGACAAATATTACTTGCCCAATGCACACTATTAGTCTACTTACGCGAAGCTATTTTACATGGAGGACAAGAGGAGTCAAAAGATTAATGAAAACAGTCTAAGAAGGAATATGCATCATATAATCATATTTATGTTGTAGGTAAATTATTTTCTTTTCAGACAATAAATGTATACCTAATAATGCTCCGAGAGAGTGAGATGGAATATTGGCTTTATTTTAATGCATTCAAATAGTCACTTCTGGTATAATTTTGTCATTCGTTTTTATGACTGCTTTGCAAGTCAAGTCATGGGCTCTTCAAAAAGGACTTCAAAGGTAAAAATACATAAGAGAACCAACAGAGTAGCAAGATAAAAGATTGGAACATTAGACTCTCTGGCAAGTCACTCCAGCTTTATTTTCATTCCACTTGCATACCAAGCGACACTGACGATTTCAGAGTTCAATTTAAAAATAAAAAATGGAAATGACATGCCGTTTTAATTGGGGGAGGGTCAGTGCATTGGTTGGGAAGGGGGGGTTGTATATGTAAATTTATGACAGTGTCTGAAATCTGATGCGTCACAGATTAATTAATCTTTTGACTACATTCCCTGACCTGGAAACTAATTATTTTACTTCATCTAATACAAGATCACTATCCTTCCTTCAGTTCAAATGACTTCCTTTCCAACATGCCTTAGTTGCCTAATTGTATATTCAAAGCATGCGATCAATCTTTTATGTCTTTGCACTGCCACCTTGCATATCAGCTTCTGTACAGATGAAATTCCACAAACACTCAAAAACTAATTCCATAAGGGTTGAAGGGTTCATTGAATTGTTCAGCAGATAACACATCGAGAGTGGATATCAGTATTCACCTGCACTAATGCCTTCAGAATATTTCTCCTTTTTTTTTCCATTTTACCATTTCTGCCAGCTTTTTTCAGAAATGAGCAAATATCGAAATAATACGGATAGTATAGGTTCCGCATAGAAATTCTAGTCTGTAGAGCTAAAGCAACGGCATTGTACGGCTTAAAAGGCAAAAAGAATTGATTAGTAAGATTGTCTATGTGTTAATTATGCTCGTGGATGCCTTATGCAGGGTCCTTTGGGAAATTACAAAGGGGGATTAGACTTTAATCCTTAAAACTGTTTTGTATTAAAGGAAATAGATGGTGATGATTGTTATTTGGCTTTCTGCATAAATAAAACAAAATGATCTTGGTTATTTGTAGGTAAGAATATTAATATGAGGTTGTATGGCACTGGAAAACATATCTGCCCTCTCCCAGAAGAGTGCCACTCAGTGGCTGAGCTTCAATACTCAACACATCCCATGGGCAAGACAGGTGCTGTTTCGGGAAGTCAGAAACCATGATATACATTTTGTAATTCTGTTTAATTTTTAAAGTAAACGTGGCAAGACAGTCTGAAAATGTGCCAAAGTTACCAAAGTGCTGATGCTGGATAATAAACCTAGTGAATCTTTTGACTGTCTAGTTCATACCACCTATTTTTTGGCTTAATTTATGCTGAAAATTTGTCAACATGCCCTGAATAACTGTCAGTGCACCAAATATATGTCTCCCTAAATGGATTTAATAAGTGTTGATGATCTGTCCTCATGATAAGTCATCAATATCTATTTGGTGGGGTCTCTACCTGCCCCCCTGATCAGTTGTTTGAAGAGGCCATTGCTCTCCGGTGAGCATCGGGGTCTTCTTGCACCTTACCAAGCGACTGAGCTGTCCATTGGATAGTGGCAGTGCTTGGTATTGCAGCTCAGCCCCATTCACTTGAATGGGACCAAGGTGCTCCTACGCCATGTGAGCAACGAACATGATGATGTCACTGACCGAGGAAGAGGCTGCAACGCTCACCAGAGTGCTGGAGCCTCTTTAAACAGCTGATCGGTTGGGGTGCTGGGAGTCAGATAGTCACTGATCAGATAGTGATGACTTATCTTGAGCATAGATCATCTGTATTAAAATCTCAGAAAATTCCTTAAGCCAAAAATGTGTCCCAAGCATGGACACCTGAGCCACCTATATAGGCCTCTGTCCTGGTTTGAAAATTTGATCACATCCCCACAACAGCCAAAAAGGATTATCTCTCAATTGCACGACCGTCTGAGAACCCCCTTTACTAGGACTACACCAGCCCTTACAGGTTTGTGGGAGAGAGATCTTGGAAGGTCCCTCACTAGTGGAGAAGTGAGGGCCATCTTCTTGGCCCCTCACTCAATCTCTCGATGTGTGAGAATTCAGGAAAATAGCTATAAAAATTTTTCTAGGTGGTACAAAATGCCTGATAAAACATGTTTGTATTCAGCGGCGGCCTCGGACATATGCTGGAGATGCCAAACAATTAAGGGCACTTTCTTAAACTTTGTAACAAAATTGGTTCCGCTTCTTTCCCAGTCTCACCTGAATTGGCCCTTCTAGGGCTCTTCCCAAACACTACACTTTCAGCAACTGCAATTCTCTTTAGATACCTAGTCGTAGCAGCCAGACTTCTTATCCCGTCCCATTGGTTATCCTCCTCTCTACCCTCTACTGAACATTGGCTCTTAAAGATTGACCAGATATATCGTATGGAGGAACTCGGCCTGGGAACAACGGTCAATAGGTAAATTCAGAAACCTGTGGTCCAAGTGGATAGCCTACAGAGGATATGAGAATTAATTTGATAAGCGAAACTCTCCAATTAATCACCTCTTATGTTTCATACCTCTTATAGGGGTTTGTGATTCTAAGCTTTCAGGTTCAGGTTTTGCTCACTTAGAATCTCTAGACATTCCGGATGACCTCTTTACGTACCTGTTACATCGGTTGTTGTCCTCCCCTGCGACTCATTATTCGCCTCATACACCCCCTCCCCTCCTTAGTTCTATTCGGACAGGAGTATTATTGATCAGTCTACTCTTTATGGCTCGCTCCCGATATGGATACTTAGATATGTTGTTACATGTATTTACCTCAATAATTTTCTGACTTTGTATCCCTTTGCTGACATCATTGTTACTATTTTGTCGATCGGAGGTAACGACTGCTCCTGATGTCTGTATTGTTTGTTTTACTTAAATAAAACTTTATATATAAAAAAAAAATATGTGTCCCTATTTGCCAAAATTCTATCCACCAAAAACTTTAGAGCAGCTCTATATTGGTCTGATCTGTGCCACTTTTACATTCCAGAATCATGGATTTAAGCTTCATAAATGTAGCTAGAAAACAAAAGCGGGCCAAAAGCACAACTGACACCAAACATTCCCTCTCAGACTAATATAGCCAATAATACTCCTGTTTGATTGTTGAAGCTGATAACTGAGGAGATTTAGCATTTTGTATGTTTATGTTTTTGTGATATTACGTTTTTAAAGTTTTTGTAATTGTTTTAAAACCTACTGTTCAGATTTAACCCCTTGGTGACCAAGCCTGTTTGGACCTTTATGACCAACGTTTTTCTTACTTTTTTCATTGTCGTGTTTCAAGAGCTATAACTTTTTTATTTTTCCATCTATATAGCTTCTTGAGGGCTTATTTCTTGCGGGTTGTAATTTTTAATGTCGCCATTTTGGGGTACACATAGCTTTCTGATTAACTGATTAACTGATTAACTTTTATTAACTCTTTCTCGGAGGGAGATGGGAAAAAAACTGCGTTTTTACGTTATAAATTTTACGGCGTTCATTTTTCGGTATAAATAACATAATATATTAATTGTCTGGGTCAGTATGATTACAGCTATACCAAATACATATACTGTTATCTTTTACTACTACTTTTTTTGCTAAAAAAAACCCTTTTTTTAAAACAAAAAATGATTTTGCATTACCGCTTCCCAAGACCCATAACTTTTTGTTTTTTATTCTATGGAGTTGTGTGAGGGCTTGATTTTTGCGGAACGACTTGTATTTTTCATTGGTATCACTTTAGAGTAAATGGAGCTTTTTGATCGCTTGTTAATAGGTTTTTTTGGTGGCAACTAAGAATAAATAAAAAATTCTGTCTTTTTTTTTTAAGGCGTTCACCGTAGGGGATACTTTATGTGATATTTATGTAGGCCGGGTCATCACGGACGCGGCAATACCAAACATATGGGGGATATTTATTTTGCCAATTTTTTTCATTGAAAAGCGTATTTTCAATGTAAAAAAAAAGCATATTTTTTATTTTATGAAATTGTTTTATTTACTAAATGTTTTCTTTCTTTCTTTTTTTACCACTTAATAGTCCCACAAGGGGACTATAACAAACAGTATTTTGATTGTTTTTAAAATACAATGCATTATCTCGATAATGCACTGTATTTTAAAAGCAATGCTTTTCTAAAATTGACCAGCAGGCTGCACCAGAGAGGTGCAGCCTGCTGGATCTACTTCAGGAAGGACAGGGCCTAATGAATGAAAGCCAGATAAGGCTCGCATCTCGCGATCGCATTTGCGGGGGGCGGATGGGTGACAGAGGAAGTCCGCTCCCTCTGTCACCGGTTTACATGCGGCGGGCGCCACTCCTGAGGGTCCGGGCTGTTAAAGCAGGGCCCTGACTCTCATGTGAGAGCTGGGTCCACGATCCCCGTTACAGCAATCCCCCAGCCTAAGGCCCCTTAGTGACCCCTGCAAAAACACGTATGGGTGGTCACTAAGGGGTTAATACTACCTGTATGCTGGCATTAGATATAACAGGTTTCCCATTGCCATCTTTCCATCATGTCTTTTTTTTATCCAGGATCTCTCTTATAAGAAGAACCATCTTTTGCTATCATTGAGCCTTTCTAAGCATTTGCTTGTAAAGCTGAACCTTACGGTGTGTTAATGTAACTACAATGCAGTTGTTATTGCTGCTCTATTTCCCTGTGTCCACTAATATATACATGTTGTTATATACACCATTGGTGTCCATGCAGTTGTTGCTAGGCAACCATATATGCCATATAAAAAAAACTACAGTGAAGCGGTTATTATTAAGAGTACAATGGTGACATGTAAGGATTCCCTAGTAATTTTAATTAATCATGTTTGTAAGCCTTATTAAAGGAGCTTCCCTGGGATGTACAAAAATAGACTAACTGCAGAGAATTTGCCAAAATAAAATAAAAATTTAAAATCTGCACTCGTTAAATGCCCTCCAGCTCCAATGCTCCTGCTCTGGTTGTTCCTGGCGGTCTTTGTTTATTTGACCAACTGACCAATCAGAACTACAGAAAAACAAGACCTCACACAGCTCTGTCAATGGGATAATAGAATGTTGTGATACATTGTTGTTGTTGTTTGTTTTCTTTTTATAGCAAAAGCTATATAAATTTGGTAAATGTATTGACCCACACAAGTTAAGATATCACTTTTACAGATTTTCTTTTTTCATTCCACCCACAATTTTTTTATATTTTTAACAGCTTCTAAATACATTATTGTTACAGTAGTGGGTGTGGATCAGCAGTGCCACTGATCAGATTTGACTTGGGGTCACTCCTAAGTTGTTATCCTGGTAACTGCCCCTGGTCTTCATACTTCAACCTCTATACAGGGATCTGGACTCTGCTGCATGGGGAACGACAAGTCTTCTAGCTCCTTGAGTAGTCTCTTTCAGTGGACTGTTGAAGAGACACTGATGCACAGCACTGAGGAATCAGGCAAACCCTAGTCCAGGGATGGCCAACCTGAAGCTCTCCAGATGATATAAAACTACAACTCCCAGCCTACCCAGACTGCCAACAGCTATCAGCCTACAGCAGGGCATGGTGGGAATTGTAGTTTTACAACAGCCGGAGAGCCACAGGTTGGCCAGGCCTGCCCTAGTCAGACACAAACTGCAGTCCGTCCAGGCATATTGGGCAGACCTCAGAATAGGTCATGAATATCAGATCGGCAGGGGTCCAACTCCTGGGACCCTGCCGATCAGATGTTAGAAGAGGCTGGGTGCTCTTTGAGCACCTTAGCCTCTTCCTAGGTCATGTCATGTCACTATACATTGGTCATATGGCCTGTTTGCATGTGATGTCACTATACATTGGTCACATGGCCTGTTTGCAGAGCAGCCACATTGATGTGAATGGGGCTAAGTAGCAATACTAAGCACAGCCACTGTACTATGTGCTTGTAAAGTTGCCAGGATCCGGCTACACTCCCCACAGCTCCGAGAAGTGCAGTGGCTCTCTAAAACAGTTGATCGTCAGGGGTGCCGGAACTCGGACCCCTGCTAATCTGATAATTATGATCTATCTTGAGTATAGGTCATCATTATCTATCACTGGATAACCCCTTTAAATACCGTAAGGTGGCCAGCCATTGGCTGAGGAAGTGCCAGATCTATTCAGAAGTGCATGCCTCTTAAAACATTTGGTGAATATTGGACTGTTCTAAAGACAGAATCTAATTTGTGCTCCAATTTGCCCCATTTTCTTGTAAAATTCTTTTTATTGGATCCAATTTGCCCCATTTTCTGTCTTTAATAATGGTAAATCCATCATAATGCATAAATGTATCATCCCTGTTAACCCTGACCACTTTTCAAAAGTGGAGAAAAAAAGTCATGACTTTTAGTGCAAATATGGTGTGCACCAAAAATTGCTACTTTTAATTGACTGGCTTATGATATACCAGTCTTAACCCCTTAAGGACGCATGACGTACCTGTACGTCATGGTTTCCGAGTCCTTAAGGACCCATGACGTACAGGTACGTCATGAGTAGTTCTGATCATTGCTGCTCAGCCGGCAGTGATCGGAACAAGGTACCTGCTGAAATCATTCAGCAGGTACCTTGTTACAATGCCCAGGGGGGTCTTGTGACCCCCCCATATCGGCGATCGCTGCAAACCGCAGGTCAATTTAGACCTGCGGTTTTCAGCGCTTTGTGCGATCTCTGATCCCCGCTATCTGTGACCGCGGTGATCAGAGGGTTAATGCCCCCAAAGTGCCTCGCTCCTCTGTAATGTATCCCTGGTGTCTAGTGGGTCTATCAGAGTGTCAGCACATTGCTGACACTCTGATAGAAACGGCTGGCATCTGTGCTTGATCAGATGCCAGCCGTTTAACCCCTTCCGTACCGCGGTCCATACGGACAGCGGTATGCAAGGGTTCACAGGGAGGGAGCTCCCTCCCTCTCCCATCGGGGGGCTGCTGTGCCTTTGCAGCCCCCCAACAGGATGGGATCGCAGAGGGAGGGGGCTCCACTCCCTCTGCTTCAATCACCCGCTGCCCTCTTATGGCAGCGGGTGATGGTTGGCATGGAGACAGGACGCTTTCATTGGGGTGCATTGGGGGGCTTCAAATGGGACATGGTGTCAAAAAACCAGTCCTTCAAAATCCACCTTCAAAAAACCATATGGCGTTCCCTTCCTTCTGCGCCCTGCAGTTTGGCCATACAGCAGTTTACGACCACATATTGGGTGTTCGTGCAAACTACAGAATCGGGGGAATAAATATTAAGATTTGTTTGGCTGTTAACCCTTGCTTTGTTACTGGAAAAATGGATTGAAATGAAAAAAATTTCAAAAAATCGAACTTCTGAAATTTTATCTCCATTTGCCATTAACTCTTGTGGAAAACCTAAAGGGTTAATTACGTTTTAATCAGTTTTTAATACCTTGAGGGGTGTAGTTTCTAGAATGGGGTAATTTTTGGGTGGTTTCTATTATGTAAGCCTCACAAAAAGACTTCAGACCTGAACTGGTCCCTAAAAAGTGGGTTTTTGAAAATTTCTGAAAAATTTCAAGATTTTCTTCTAAACTTCTAAGCCTTGTAACAGCCCCAAAAAATGAAATAGCATTCCCAAAATGATTGATACATGAAGTAGACATATGGGGAATGTAAATCAATAACTTTTTTGGTGGTATTACTATGTATTATAGAAGTAGAGAAATTGAAACTTGGAAAATTGCAAATTTTTCGTATTCGTAATTTTGTATTTTTTTATAAATAAAAATGAAATTTTTCGACTTTATTTTACCACTGTTATGAAGTGCAAAATGTGACGAAAAAACAATCTCAGAATGGCCTGGATAAGAAAAAGCGTTTTAAAGTTATCACCACATAAAGTGACACTGGTCAGATTTGCAAAAAATGGCCGGGTCCTTAGGGTGAAATAGGGCTGAGTCCTTAAGGGGTTAAAGGGGTTGTCCATCTGAACATTTGTGTAATATTGATACGATGTGCCAAAAATGTCTGATAGGTGCGGTTGCCACCTCTGGGTGGGTAGCTCAGATATTTTTGTAAGTCCTTTTATAGTTTATGGAGAAAACCAGACATTCCCAATGGGGTCTCATGCCTGTTGTAGAGGACGGACCTTCACCTATCTTAACAATGTACTCTAAATGCTTCCTGAGCTAAATGAAGATTTAGCCCTGAAAATGACACTTAACAAATACATGGCCATAATATGTAAAGTGGAAATAAAAAGTCTACAAACCCCTGATAAAATGTCAGGTTTCTGTGATGTAAAAAAAAATGAGACAAAGATAAATTATTTCAGAACTTTTTCCACCTTTAATGTGACCTACAAACTGTACAACTCAATTGAAAATCAAACTGAAATCTTTTAAGTAGAGGGAAGAAAAAAAGATAAAAAATAAAACAATATGGTTGCATAAGTGTGTACACCCTTAAACTACTACTTTGTTGAAGCACCTTTTGATTTTATTACAGCACTCAGTCTTTTTGGGTATAGGTCTATCAGCATGACACATTTTGACTTGGCAAGATTTGTCCACTCTTCTTTGCAAAAACACTTCAAATCTGTCAGATTGCAAGGGCATCTCCTGTGCACAGCCCACTTCACATCACCCCACAGATTCAGGTCTGGGCTCTGGCTGGACCATTCCAAAACTTTAATTTTCTTCTGGTGAAGCCATTCCTTTGTTGATTTGGATGTATGCTTTGGGTCGTTGCCATGCTGAAAGATGAAGTTCCTCTTCATGTTCAGCTTTTTAGCAGAAGCGTGAAGAATTTATGCCAATATTGACTGGTATGTGGAACTGTTCATAATTCCCTCTATCTTAACTAAGGCCCCAGTTCCAGCTGAAGAAAAACAGCCCCAAAGCATGATGATGCCACCACCATGCCTCACTGTGGGTATGGTGTTCTTTTGGTGAAGTGCAGTGTTGTTTTTTTGCCAAACATATCTTTTGGAATTATGGCCAAAAAGTTCAACCTTGGTTTCATCAGACCATAAAAACCTTTCCCACATGCTTTTGGGAGACTTCAGATGTGTTTTTGAAATGTAGCCTGGCTTGGATGTTTTTCTTCGTAAGAAAAGGCTTTCGTCTTGCCACTCTACCCCATAGCCCAGACATATGAAGAATATGGGAGATTGTTGTCACATGTACCACACAGCCAGTACTTGCCAGATATTCCTGTAGCTCCAATAATGTTGCTGTAGGCATCTTGGTAGCCTCCCAGACCAGTTTTCTTCTCGTCTTTTCATCAATTTTGGAGGGACGTCCAGTTCTTGGTAATGTCACTGTTGTGCCATATTTTCTCCACTTGATGATGACTGTCTTCACTGTGTTCCATGGTATATCTAATACTTTGGAAATTCTTTTGTACCTTTCTCCTGACTGATACCTTTAAACAATGGGATCCCTCTGATGCTTTGGAAGCTCTCAGTGGACCATGGCTTTTGCTGTGGGATGCGACTAAGAAAATTTCAGGAAAGACCAACTAGAGCAGCTTAACTTTATTTGGGGTTAATCAGAGGCACTGTAAATGATGGCACGTGTATGCGGACTCCTATTTAACATGATTTTGAATGTGATTGCTTAATTCTGAACACAGCTACATCCCCAGTTATAAGGGTGTGCACACTTATGCAACCACATTATTTTAGTTTTTTTTTACTTCCCTCCACCTAAAAGATTTGAGTTTGTTTTTCAATTGAGTGGTATAGTTTATTGGTCGCATTAAAGGTGGAAAAACTTCTGAAATTATTTATCTGTGTCTCATTTTTTTACAGCACAGAAACCTGACATTTTAACAGGGCTGTGTAGACTTTTTATATCCACTGTATGAGGGGTAATCTGGAGTGAAACTATTATACTATATGTACAATGCTAAATCTGATTATATTCTGTAATACTATAGCAATATTAATTGGCTCCACTCTCTTACAGCTTGACCTGGTATCACACTCACTGTTTCTACTCGGTTCTGTTTTAGAACATTTAAATTGGGGCAGGTTTTTGCCTTTTGTTCGTACTTGCTTATTATGTAATTTGTAAGTCTAAACATGGTTAAATGTGTAGGAGGTTAAATGTAGATTAACACATTATTACAGTAGTAAGCCTATTAATAGTGCAAAGTATTTTAAAAAATACTGTGCTAATAGTAGGGTAGCACGTATCATGAGTATGACTTGAACATCTATTGTCGTTCAACATCATTCAGATAAAGCATTTTCGTTGTTTTTACTGAAATGTTCTAGGGCTCTAACGCAAGTAATTATTATAACACAGAGGATTATACAATGATAAATGAGGTGATAAGGAATCTTAGGAATGGCAGAATTCACAGTGCCTAGGCAGGTGCTATCTCAGCTCACTGCGCCTGCGCCGAATACACAAGCAGACGGCGGGAGAGTTGAGCTGCCCGGCACTGTCAATCAAAAGAAGAGGGATGTGGCCGCAAGTAGGAACATGGAGCCTCTAGGAGCAGGGGCAACGCCCTCCCTGCTCCTAGAGGCTAATTTGCATATAATATAAAGACGTTTTTTAGCCTTATAAAAGGTCAGAGGGGCATATGATTAACATTATAAGGATGGTCTGACATTGGCACATAGCTAATGTCAGACAGCTTATGATGCCTAAATCTGGTGACAGAAACCCTTTAAGGAGCTTGATATGTGTTGCATATAATTCTAGAGTCACTTTTGATTCAGCTTGAATTTGTTTGGACCTGAATTGAATCACCCTTCCAATTCAGCTGAATTAAATACAAATTTTATTTCAAGAAATTCATCCTCACCACTTCTGATGAGAAAAACTCCACAAAAGGTATGTTTGTTCATCTCTCTCCAGCCCCTACTATATGCTGTCAAAAGTAAGTTCACGCTGGCTGTGAGCCATGTGACATAAGTACTCAGTGTTGAGCAAATTGAAGTTCAGAAGTGGACCTCGATCAGAATATCAGGAAAATTTGATTTTCCGCAAAGCCGAATTTCCTCGTGCTTTCTGGTGACACATCAATTTTCCCTAAAATGTAGGTAAAAAAAAAATCATACACACTTCATTTGCACGCAAAGAGTCTACCATGGCCATCTTGATGCACCACTCATGATTTTGCATTGGATCTTCAATCAAGATGGTCGCAGCGGACTCTTCAAAAGCAAACGGATAAGGTGAGTATTTAATTTTTTTTTTTTAAACAGATTAACTCTTGACAGTCCTCAATGGTCATCTCAGATGCCACGATCAGCGATGAACGCAGCATCTGAGGGGTTCAATGACATGGCGTGGCACTGTTCCCGCTACCCATAAAGAAATGTGCTTTGTGACGAAGTAAAGCCATGTTTTAAGAGCTTCACTCATCTTTACAAGTAATGATAGCTCTGTACGTTTTGTACGTTCTATACCAATTTGAATTTTCCTTTTTATTTTTAAGTTGGAGGATTAGTATTGCATGCGTGTCCTGTGTGGCATGTTGTTTTGTCATCTTAGATAAAATATAATAAGTAAATGATGGAATCCAAATGAGACAACAAGACATAAAGTATTAGGTAGACCTTCTTAACGAAGTTGAATATTCATTCATTAGCATTTAAATGAAAACTAGACTGTGTCATTTGATTAGCTAAGAAAATTGATCAAGTTTAATTTGTAGGAAAAATTCATTACGGCATCCTCATTTACGTGGGGACAAAACAATGCAATTTAAACTGATTGCAACATTTAAAAGAAGTAGGTTTCAAGAGAATGCAGAAATTCCGAGTTGTTACTGAATCAATTGTTGTTCTACTTACTGGCTATTACTATAGTTGTACTTCTATATTACGCCATTGTGTCTTTTTCTTTTAATGGAACCAGTGAAGCAGGGAATATATGCTGTTGTAGCTATTTTGCAGTGTGCAAACATAACCTGTTGAATGTAATTGATATTTTTTATTTTAAGCCATGCAACTATTTTGATGAGTATTTTAATACATTTCTTTTTTTTTTTAAATTAAATTAAGTCATTTCAAATAGGTCTGTAGTAAAACCCTAAACTCTATTCCCTCAACCCCATGTAACAATCATAGGAACAACAGCATGCCTTCAATGGAGGCAGACCATACAACTGGTATGAGGCCCAGGGGAAAGGGGGGGGGGGGGCACAGCTTGAACGCCTTCTTCTTTTCCCAACAAGAAAATGCAGCATTCTTATGCAGGCTTCTATGGTAATTGCATTAAATTCCTATGTACTGAGCTCCCCCTAGTGGTGGCTTAAGGCAGTCAGCTTTTTATTGGAAATAAAGCAGATTTATCTATGCATTTTTGCCAGTCTGGCGTAAATACATATATGCAAATATCCTATTAAGAACGGATGCCATAGAAACATAGAAACATAGAATGTGTCGGCAGATAAGAACCATTTGGCCCATCTAGTCTGCCCAATATACTGAATACCATGAATAGCCCCATGCCCTATCTTATATGAAGGATGGCCTTATGCCTATCCCATTCATGCTTAAACTCCTTCACTGTATTTGCAGCTACCACTTCTGCAGGAAGGCTATTCCATGTGTCCACTACTCTCTCAGTAAAGTAATTCTTCCTGATATTACTTTTAAACCTTTGCCTCTCTAATTTAAAACTATGTCCTCTTGTAGCAGTTTTTCTTCTTTTAAATATTCTCTCCTCTTTTACCGTGATGATTCCCTTTATGTATTTAAAAGTTTCTATCATATCCCCTCTGTCTCTTCTTACTTCCAAGCTATACATGTTAAGGTCCTTTAACCTTTCCTTTAACCTTTCCTTTATGAACCACCTGTTTGTCTTTACTGACGTAGAAGTCAGATAATGTGGATGAGGTAGAGGGTGACTTTTGTATGACATTTTTTAATTCAAATCTATTTCTATTAATGGAAAAAAATGAAAAAAATCTGGGGCATTGCACTTTGCATTGCCTCAGAGTGATTGTAACTTGTGTATAGGGAAAGTGGGTGGGGCAGTGGGGCCCCTACTAAGTTTTACTGTGGAGCCCTATGAGATCTGTGTACGCCACTGCATGGGAATTCAAAAAAGCTGAAATGTTAGTTGATAACTTAACTCAATACAGTATACACAAATCAGTTTTCATCTTTGTCCAGAAAACTGTCTGAAAGGGGTTGTCCCAGCTTAAAACCACTGTAATATGCAAGCTACCCAGGGATATTTAACAAAAATAGTGGATGAACCCTATTAACCACATAATTCTGTATGTATCAGTTTGCTAGATGTAGTATGTATGTAGTTTCATATGTTTTAAATAAACTCTGGTCAGAGATGTGATATAATTTCCTTATGGCATGAAAATTAAAGTTTCAGTTTCCCAAAACAGTTAATTTGCTAGGCACTTTGTCACAATGCTAGATAATGATTTATCTACACTACGTGCTATGTATCACCTCAGATACTGTATGTTAGCCACTGCTAAGCAACAGAGACCATGGCTGGTAGATGACACATGAACATTGCCAATATAAAGGCGGATGACGAACAATGATGTCTACTGCCAGCAACTATGGTCCCAGCTGGCCAAGGGAGAAAGATGGTAGATGGGACATCTACAGTAAGTATATTTGCAAACACCCCATTAGGTAGTTCTGACATGAGACCCCTGTTCAGGGTCCTCATCTATAAGGCAGAATAGAGAGGAACTACAGAGAGTATCTCTCACTTTGCAGAACCCAACTTGCTCATGCATACTCAACCAATCCATTAACGGGAGTCTGGAAATGGATACACTCTGCATTTCAGAGAAAATATAGCTTTAAAAATGCCCAACCATGGACAATGCAGATACACTATCTATATTCTAGAGAACTTTGAACACAGAAGCGCAAATTTAATAATACTGTTTAAAAGTAATAAAGTGTTATCTTAGAGAGTCAAACTGTGCTGGATGATATATCTGTTGCATCTGTATGTTTACATTACCTATAGGTTGGCACAGTTTTTCTCCAAGAATACACCAAAATTTGGGTGCATTGTGTGGTATACAGAACCACATTTAAAGCACATTTAGTGAAATATACCCCCTAATAATGTGCACTAGGGCAAAAATGCCCCCGTTCTATGTGACCATATGAAAAAAAATTTTTAGTTCCCCCAGTTGAGCTAATGTCCCCATAGTGCCCCCATAATGTGTCAGTATAAAATGTCCCTTTATAGTACCCTAGTAGATGCCCCCACAGTGCTCTCCTTCCCCATAGTTCCCCCTCATAATGTGCCAGTATAAAGTACCCCCAATAAAGCCCTAGTGCTCCTCCCCCCTTCCCTATAGTGCCCTCCATAATGTGCCAGTAGTGATGAGCAGCATAGGCAATATTCGTTTTCATGATATTTTGCAAATGTTTGGCCTAATATTTACCATAAATTCACAAATTCTAGAATTTGTGATCTTCAGCAATTATTTTCCTGATTGCGAAAATCGGCAATGTAATATGTGCGTATCGTGCACGCAATACAGGCGTGGCTCACTTTTGCTACATTTTTCAAGCTGCTAAAGAAGGTGTACAATCACCCATAAATTTGACGAAAAAAAGCCTGTTTCATATAACAAATTTCACCACTATGTAATTTGGCCCTTACCGCAAAAGGAGGTTACAATTACCTATACATTTTCCGAAAAAAGCCAGTGTCACATTAAGAATTTAACCACTAAGTAATTTGGTCCATACCACAAAAGTTGGTGTACAATCACCCATAACTTTGACGTAAGAAAGCCCATTTCATATCACAAATTTCACCCCCATGTAATTCGGCCCATGCTGCAAAAGGAGGTGTACAATCACCCATACATTTTCCGAAAAAAAAGCGAGTGTCACATTAAGAATATCACCACTAAGTAATTTGGTTCATTCCGCAAAAGGAGGTGTACAATCACCTATAAATTTGACGAAAAAAGTCTGTTTCATATAACAAATTTTACCACTAACTAATTTTGTCCATATCACAAAAGGAGGTGTCCAATTACCCATAAATTTGACAAAAAAAAGCCAGTTTCATATAACAAATTCCACCACTTCGGTCCATACAACAAAAGGAGGTGTACAGTCACCCATGAATTTTCCCCAAAAAAGCCTCATAGAAAAATTTTCACCGCTATGTAATTGGGTTCATACAGCAAAAGGAGGTATACAGGCACCCATGAAATTTCCCCCAAAAAAAACCCGCTTCACAGAAAAAATTCCACAACAAAAAGGCCTTTACCACATATAACGGCACCGCTGATCGCCAAATAGGCCTTTTTTTTCAACTTTTACACTACACAACGCTTATCAACAGATAAATGCAACGATAAACGGAAAATATAATTTTTTTTCTTCCACTAATACATGGCAAACTGGGCTTCCGAATATATCACTGCACTGCTGAGCAGCAATTAGGCCCTAATTTTTTTCCCACTTTTACACAAAAGGCTTTTCAACAGAGAAGTACAACGCTGGACGGCGAATATATTTTTATTTCGCCACAAATACACTGCAAACAGGGCTTCAGAATATATCATTGCACCGCAGAACGGCAATTAGGCCCAAGTTTTGTTCAACTTTTACACAACAGGCTTTTCAACAGATATATGCCATGCTGGATGGCGAATATATTATTATTTCACCAGTAATACACTGAAAACAGGGCTTCAGAATATATCACTGAACCGCAGAATGGCAATTAGGTCCAAATTTTGATCTACTTTTACACAACAGGCTTTTCAACGAAATAGGCCACTAAACGCTTTCACCACAAATAACTGCAACAGTGAAGTGCGTATATATTTTTCTTTCTGTACTGAAATAGGCCACTAAGCACTTTCAACAAATAAAACTGCAGAAGTGAACTGAGAATATACAGTATTTTTATTTTTGTACTGAAATAGGCCACTAAAGGCTTTCACCACAAATAACTGCAAAAGTGAAATGTGTATATATTTTTCTTTCTGTACTGAAATAGACCATTAAATGCTTTCACCACATATCACTGCAGAAGTCAAATGCGAATATATTTTCAAACAAGCAAGTAAAAGGCGGCTACACCCCGTAGTGGCAAATGGATAAAAAGGTGCTCACCCTAAGCCTGAGGACAGACAATTCTAACATGGTAATAAGAGGCACACTTAACAAATGGCGGCAAGATACAATAGTGACGACTGATTTAATAGTAGCGACTAATATAATATCACAATAAAAACACTATAATCACATAATAAAAACACTAATGAAAACCATACTCCAATGCAATACTCTAATGTCATCGCAGGATCAGTTGATGACAATGTATGTAGAGTCCAACATGCACTGCGTAATATAGTTCTTAATTTGGCAATTATGGGGTTACCCCGGATAGATGATACTATCGGTGTCCAGTGCTGGTAGTGATGTGACAGAACTTTGTTCCTTGATGTAGACAATAGAAATGCTTGCTATATGCCAACTATGGATCCAATGCTTAGGGAGTTCAGTATAGCGATGGTATAGTCACTCATATCACTGGCCAGTACATAGAGAAAAATGTAATAACCTACATCACAGGCCAAAATCTTCCATATACTGGACTGGTGTTAGCACTGTGCAAATTCCAGCTTGAATATAGTTCATGCAGCTCTTAATATATTCTCTGCCTTACCTCCTGTCTTGATGTTGTCCTGGACCACGACCGCTTATATATTTTTCTTTTTGTACTGAAATTGGCCACTAAAGGCTTTTCAACATAGCACCTGCACCCCAATAACAAGAACAAATTGCTGGAATGATAGAGCTGTATAATGGCTATTTGGATCCCCAAATAATCTTTCCCTGCACTTGTAAATCGCTTTTCTAGCACTGTCCCTAGCACCTTCTGACATCTCTCCCTGTGCTAAGATGCTGTGAAATATTTATTCCCTATCCTTTTCCTGCATTTATAAATCGTTTTTTCCTAGATAGATAGATAGATAGATAGATAGATAGATAGATGAGGTAGATAGATAGATAGATAGATAGATAGATAGATAGCAAAAGAGATCGGCAGCACAGCTGGATGGATAGGGGTCCAATTCCTCTAAACACTGACTAGGCAATTCTTGTTCAGTGCAAATAATGGACCGACTGCTCCTTGCAGTCATTATCAAGCTTGATGCTTGATAATCACTGCAAGGAGCAGTTGAAACGTTGCAATGGGAAAATAAAGTGGGTCCTTTATTTGCACTTAATATTGTAGTGCTGCCTCATCTTTGAAGGAAAAGATAGATAGATGGATAGATGGATAGATAGATGGATGGATAGATAGATAGATAGACAGACAGACAGATAGATAGATATGAGATACATAGATAGATATGAGATAGATAGATAGATAGATAGATAGATAGATAGGAGATAGATAGATAGATAGATAGATAGATAGATAGATAGATATAAGGTAGATAGATAGATAGATAGATAGATATGAGATAGATAGATAGATAGATATGAGATAGATAGATAGATATGAGATAGATAGATAGATATGAGATAGATAGATAGAGATAGATAGATAGATAGATAGATAGATAGATAGATATGAGAGAGAGATATGAGATAGATAGATAGATATGAGAGAGATAGATATGAGATAGATAGATAGATAGATAGATAGATAGATAGATAGATAGATAGATAGATACTAGAAATATATGGAATTATGTTTCAGAATGTGAAGGTTTTAGTCTCCATACAGATATTAACTGCAAATGGTTAAATTGAAAAGCATTTCCAATATAAAATATCCCACAAAATCGGCATCATTTCCGGGTTGAATTAACAGACATCAGTGGCAAGTTATTATTAATGTAACCATGACAGCCAATCTCTCACGTCATTGAAGTAACGTTATGCTGGTATCCATAGCAACCAATAACAAGTGAATAGCAATGATACAAAGGATGCTCACAGATGACATTGTCAGGAAAATAAATTGCATTACACAACATGAAATATTAGCCATGATTGGTTTTTAGATCAACATATGAATATGATTCACTTTAAAGAAAAACAAAAATTACGGTACATGATATCACTTAAAAAATAACATTCATAAACCTTCATCTGTAAGTCTTCAGTCTGGTACTTGGATTGTGTTTAAGAAGAAGGAAGATCAAGATGAATGAAATTAGTATACATTTATTTATTGATTGATTGAATCATTCTTTCATTAATTATTTCAATGGTCAGTTAGGAGGATTGACATGATTGAGAAGACGGAGCTATACATTCTGCCCAGGAGAATGATTAAAACTTCATTATGGAATGATTTGTATCGGTGAGATTAATACAACATATAAAAAAAAATCCAACATGAAAATGATTATTAGCAATATTCAGGGAATATATGGCTGCAGTCTATGGGGACCCCTTGAGAAATCTCTCTTAACCTTAGACTGTATTCACACCGGTAGTTAGGGTTAGTTCAGATGTGATGGATTTACGTAAATCACATTTACATAACGTAGAAATTTTCCTGTGTAAAAATGAAAAGGCTGCTGAATTCCAACCCAGCAGTGTATTCATTCTGTTGAAGAAATGTGGTGGATTTTCTCTGTGAATATTACCTCTTCGATGTATAATGGTACAATTTGAAGATTTTCTGAGCTTACCTTTAGGTTTTATTCTAGTTTCCATTTCCCCTGATAAACAGATTAGAGTAATCTAATGAGATAAACCTGATGGATTCCATTTTTAGTCCTAAGAAAAGAATCAAAGGCAAATCCCTTCTTAAAGAGGTTGGTAAGGATTTTTATATTGATGACCGATGGCCGGCCCACTATAAAATGGATAGAACTGTGAAGCTACAAGTAAATAGCTGATGGAGAGGCAGGGTGTTGCAGGATTTTGGACTCCAGTGATCTGATATGGATGGGCTATCCATAATTCTGGGCAACCACTTTAAGTTGGCCATGCACATTAGATGTAAGTTAGCAAAAGTCACTGATGACCAGTCAGCCATCTAATGTGTATAGAGACCTCCTCCCACTCCTAATCAGAACAAATGCTTTCTTAGCCGGGCCGAGCAGTCACGAGCATGAGGGAATCAGGGGTAATAGCTGTCGGCCAAATAAATATTCAGCCGACAGCTATCTTCATTGAAAGGTCAGCAGTATTATAGGAGTGCAATCACAGGGTCATTTTCACGGTCCCTCCCATGACAGAGGTGAGAAGATCTGAGAGACTGGCTGCACGTGAGGGTATCTGACAGTCTCTCTGTTTTCATCTTGCAGTGTTGTTGTTTGATAATGACCACACCTCTGGTCAGGTGCAGCTTGTGGGTCATTACTGAGGTTCTATTTAGTTCTAACTCACACTGCTTACCATGCGGTTGATCGTTCCTGCTGGAGTTGGTTGAGATGGTGTGTTGTTCCATTGGATCTCCGTTTTGCATTTTGTTGTTCGCTTGTGTGTGTGTAGTCTTCATCTGGGGAGGAACCAGGAGCCTCATTCAATGCCAACACTCCTAGGGCCTTCCAGGGTCTCCAAGGCAATGGTTACGGTGTATGAATATTTACACCTTCTAGGTCTACTCATTCTGGCAGGAGTCAGGAAGAGGTCTAGGGATCCCTAGGAGGTAACCATCCCTCTCCCTTAGCTTTGAAGCCTAGACTCCGGTCTATTCCTTCTGTGTGTTATCTGATCCCCATTACCCGTGACAGCCATAATACTGTATGCTCATGTCCTATCGATACCAGTGCATATGTAATATAATTAGAGATGAGTGAATCGAAGTTGACGAAGTGGAATTCGACCCGAATTTCAGGAAAAATTTGATTTGCACCGAATCCGAATTTCCTCGTGCTTCATGGTAACGAATCACATTTTTTCCTAAATTGGCTGCTGCAGGTGTTAGGACATGGAACTCTGGGAATGGGGGATCACCCACAATGTCATGCATGCAGCCAGTCAGCAGCCAGCCAGACCTGTGATGTCACAGCCCTATAAATAGCCTCAGCAATCTTGGATTCTGACATTTTCCAGTGTACCAAGTGCAGGGAGTGAAGTCAGCAGACGCTAGGGACAGTGGTAGAAAAGACTTTAAAACTTTTATTTTTCTGTATAGAAGTTTAGGGAAAGGATAGGGAGGAATCATTCCACAGTATTGAAGCAGAACAGGGTTCAGTAGGGAAGTTTACAGCCTGGGAAATAGGAACAATCTATTACACTTTGCTGCACTGACTGTGGATCCAAATTTCCATTATACAGCTCTGTTTTGAATCCACTCCAGTTTTTTTTGGCGTCAGCAATACTGATGGATTACTCACTAAATGCTGAATGAGCGAAGGTAAATGCTCCACAGACAGGATCCGTTTTTTCCTGGTTATTGTTCTGATGGATCAGAGGAAGGGCAAAATAAATAGTGATGTCAACACAAACTTACTACTGACACCCACTCCACTCTTATGGGGGGGGGGGGGGGCTCTACTTGTATAAGCATTTAATAGAACAGGCTCTGTAGACATCTATGTGGAATCAGCTGCCAATGGTGTAAAAGGAGTGTGCTTCTTGACGCTAACATTGACCTGTAAGGCTGAGTTCACACTTGAGTTATTTGGTCAATTTTATCCCTGTAACTGCCCAAATAAGTGAAGTGTGCAGTGATTCTAAGAGCAATGCCTGTCATCTGCATGTTATACTGACTCACAGTATTGTTTCACTACCACAGCAGACTCCCCAGGCGTGTTACTGCAAGGCCCAGTGTTCTACACCACTCTAAAGGCTCTTTGCAGCCAGAAAATAGCAATTTTTTAATGCAATTTGCCACAAAAAAATTTGGCAAACCGGCCGAATCAAATTTTTGATAAATTCGCTCATCTCTAAATATAATATCTTAGAAACTCAACTCTGACTCTGAGCTAGTGTTATAACCAGATGTCTGACAAACTCTTATCTAATCCAGCTTGTCATACTGGATTCAACTTTATTTTGGAATGTTAAATATTAAAAAAGAATGGACATTTCATGTCTAGGGCTGCTTATTCTTGTTTGTCTTCTTCAGCACCACTGCAGTTTCATAGCTTCTTGTCCTAGATAAATCTGAAATGTTTGTGGATTATTGGTCCTTGGCCTTAGATGATGCACTTTGAATAATCTCTATAGCAACCTCAGTATTCTGTATCAGTCCGCAGTACGGTTCATACAACTTCAGTCATCACGGCTTCTTCACAGCATCTGCTATTCCTTTTAGGTACTATACATTGACCAATCTGAATGCAGGAAACATGGCACGGCTAGTCCACAAAGCCTGCTGCTGTTTACAAATAATCTTTGTGGAATGGTTCTGCGTTTTGTTTTTTTCTTGTTTTTGCCATTGACCTGTGTCATGTTTCATTGTAAGGTTGAATATAAAACATCAAATCAAATTTAGTAGCATCATTTGATATGAGGATGTGTTCTCATGGGAATAGTCAATAAAATGATAACTATCTATGACTATTGGCAAGTTGACAATCAGCAAGTCTATAGGTGTGGAAGTTCAGTGATTCCTCTGACTATCAGATGGTCATATGATAGACCAACCAGGGGCATTATACAGAGGAAGCTGCTACATTACATTTCCTTCGAAAAATGGATGTGATCAGATTATCCAATATTTACCTATAACCAGACATTTTGATTGGCATACACAGATGGCATTTAGGAGGTCTGCAATGTTAGTTAATTGGAGGAGGCAACCATAGTGTAGTATATAGTATTCTAAAAGATTTTTTTATGACAAATGCTGCTTTTTTCTATTATTCTAGTAGTACGAAAAAACAAGAAGCCTAAAAAGTAGTCAATGTAATTTTAGAGTAGATAAAAGTTTTTCGATGTCAGTTGTAACTGGAATAAGAGTCAATGAAATCTCATGAAATACCAAAGGTGGCCATATTGTAGGTTTTGAGAATGACATTCTCACAATATTTCTCCTAAGCCCCCATGTCCATAAACGTGTGCAGTATCTCACAATAGTGAGTTTACTTCTCAGATTTTTGTAAATATTTTATTATATCTTTTATTTAATTAAAGGGATAATCTAGTTTACAGACTACATTTCCATGCACCCGATCTGAGAATATTTGAGTTGTGGGTGCTATCACACGTCATGGAAAAATCAGCTGGCAAATGAGAAAGTCCAGATTTTTACAATGGTGCAGATTAGGATGCATAATTTATTTTTTTATTTGAAGCACATTTCTGTGCAAATTACATCACCTATTAGCTACAACACATCATAATGTAAGGGGTTAACATGGCAGGGATTGATACTTTTTAACCCCATAGTATAACATTGTGGGAATCTTTATGCACTGTATTTTATGGTTGATTCCTCTGCCAGCTATGAAGGCACCCTTATAGTTGAGGTTTCTCTGCTCTGTACCTCCATCTCTTGGCCATAGTAAAAATCAGTTACAAGGAGAATCTCTTGCTGTAGAGGAGCACTGTCTTGTCCTGCATTACAAAGGCAACCTACTGTCTGGGCACTATGTAATCTTTAATTCAATACTTCCTGCCAGTTTTCCCCACAGATTACAGCTAGATTTTCTAGTAGGGGGATATTTTCTGATTAGCATTGTCAAGTGACTCTTCGAACATGTATAGATTGTCCTAAGAGGAGGATATATTTAGTTGTATATAAAACTATACATAAAAGTTATTTTGACTTTTGCATTGTAATAGTATTGCCATAATATTATTAAATACATTTTTACATAGTTTACAAAAGAAAACATTTTCCTTTGTCATTGATATAGTCATCAAATGGGCAAATAAGGAAGGTACTACACTCTATTCAGTGCTCCCTTAGTGACTTTTCTCATGCTTCTTGAGCATGAATTGCCATTTTAGCCGCCTTCAGTTTAAGGAAGAGTAGACAATTTTGCTTGCCTAGGGCAACTTGATTTGGACCTACAAAGGAAAGGCAGATTAAGCTATATTATAATATAAAACTTTAGAAAAAAATATTTTCATAAGTCACACAATACATGAATTTTCTAATTTTTCTAATTTCAAAAGGTCAGACAATTTGCTGAATTTCAGTTCTTACAATGTCATTTTGTTTGTTTTCACTTTTTGACATAGCTTTAAGGATTGTTGTAGAGTGATTTAGTACACCCCAGTAGTACTTGTACCAGCTCTGTATAAGCAGCTCCAGAAATTGATATAATCATGTGGTCTGCACAGTTAAATATGTATAATTCAATTACTTTACTTATCTAAATGAAAAAGAAAATCTGTATTACCAGTACTATGCCAAGAACCGGTGGCCTAAAGTGCTTATAATACATTGATCGGTGCAAACAACTGTTTGCACCTACAATAAGAAATCATCTCATGGGATGAAATATGATTGATTTATTCAAAAACACTACACATGCTTGGTTATTTAGGACAGCAAGAGAGTATTGAATAAGTCAAAATATTCAATATTGGTCAGCTTGAAAATGTTGGGAAAAATCTATAATTCCACTAGTTTGCCCCTCATATGTTTCTCAAGCATATATCAACACCAGTATGATTTATTTCCAAGGCCCATTGCTTAACCCCCATCTACTGTACCTTTACCTAGCATATTTGTTACAAAACTGCTGTGTACATTAAATAGGTTTGGCTTGGGGCTATTCCTAAGGGCATTATCTATGTACCCCCTTGCTCTTCACCCTTTAACCCTTGTACAGGGATCTAGACTGAACTGCATGAGAACCACCAGGCTGCTACATCTTGGAGTAGTGGTGAGAGAAAAAAAACAAAAGGATCCTGGACCAGCGTTTTCCAATGATATTCCTTTTATTTATGAAAAAAAACTATAAAGTCCAAAATACACATTGCAGGAATCTCCTCTTTTCTCAGATTCCGGATATCTGAGGAAGGGGCAGCTCCCCAAAACACATCTTTTGGATTTTATTAGTTATTGTTTTAAATAAATAACAGGAATATTGTTTGGAAATCATTGTCCAGGATCCTTTAGTTTTTTTCCTATGAATCAGCACATCTGGGTTCTCTATCAACCTTAAAGTGGGTCTGCAACGGCCAAGCGGCAAGTCCAGCCATCCCCTACATACCAATCCAACGCCAATATGGTTGTTGTGACCAATCAGAAAAATACAAGGTGAGCATCCAATTGTCTATACTAGAGATGAGCGAACTGATTGAGATTTGGTTCAGTTCAGGTTAGCCAAATTTTTCAAATAGTTATGTTCGGACCTTAATCAATTGAGACTGAACCAAAATGGCTCAAATTGCCCAGAAAATTGGTAAATCAAACTCTCTAGTCTCCTAGGACCCAGGAGTTTTAAGAAAACTTGTTATCTCTTTTTGTTATTTTTTCATAAATTTTTGCTTTGTCCCTCTTTCCTCAACCAAAATCTTGAACACAATGACAGCAATAATAAGTCATGTCTGAGTGCCACTGACTTACATACCTATGGGTAAACACACGTTTGACAGCATTAGCAAACGGTGTGTTTAAAATCACACTGCGTCATCACATGTTATGCTTTTTCATGTTCCAAAGATTCCAAAAATTGTCCCATATCAGGTTCAGATGATGTTCATACATACATTGTGTTATGGGATAACATTTTTTACAAAAAATGGCTTGTTAGGGGACCAAGCATCCAAAAATTAGGCCTTGACAAGGTCAGGATGCTATTCCATATGACACTTGCAAGTGTTAATTGTCAGAAGAAAAAGTGGAGGCAGCAGGAGTCTTACAGAACATGATGGTAGGCAGGATGGCAGGCAGGCAGACAGTAACAGTGACAAGATGGGACACCGTCAGCAAGGCCAGATCTATTCAACGGCCTCAGCCTGAAGAATGAGAAAGTCCTACTGTCTACAGGCTTTGTTCATTTTGACAAATGTGATGTTTTGACACTGGCGGAGGACAACTTAGCCGGTTTTTGGTGTCACCACACCACTGTGGCACTGAAAATCCTCTCCCAATGACAATGGATGCTGGACAAGAAGGTATAAAAAAGAGCGAGTGAGGTGCCAGTTCAGGCCACTCTTCCAGTCTGCCTGCCCAGAAATCCATGGGGTCAGGAAAGAAAGTATTCGCAAGAGAGTGGGCAGAGTGTAGGTTGGCCTGAACCTGGGCATTGAGGGGGGAGCTCTCAGCATGCTTATTGTCTTCCGCCTGGTGCAGCACATGAAAAAACTGCTCCATCATGTTGAGAAGACTGAAATGGCTGCTTCTACTGTTGCTGCAGCATCTACTGCTTGTGGTAGCGGGAAGAGAGGTCACTCTGCGGGGGGCAGAGAGGGGACTCCATATCAGACATGTTCTCTGCCACGTGAGCGTACAAGACAGGGATGGCTTTTTGGGAGAAATAATGGCGGCTAGGTACAGTATCTTCCATTGAGGCTGAGCTACCGCTCTGAGTTCAGTGAAGGGAGCAGACTCAACTAAATGGCATGGCAACGACTGGACCACCAGCAACTTGGCCAAGTGGAATGAAGCTTGTGACCAGTAATTACTTAGTGTGTACAGTTGTATACTGGCCCATCACCCTCCTCTGATATTGCCTTATCCTCAGCACTCTAATCCAGCCCCCAGGTACTGTACAGCACACAATCATCATTAATTATCACAATGGGAGTCCTTACAATCTGTACCGCTTTTATCAGACTGTGAGATATCATGGTGGGTTCTTAGACCCCTTTCCCTGCTCTGCATTTACCCCAACTGCAACTATCACTGCCCCCATGACAATACTGTGGCTATGGGTGCCACTACTACCACCACCAACACAGCTACACATGGGGTCTGCAGCCTACTTCTAAACCTCCTCCCCAGGGCAGTACAAATTATGACTGATCTCACACATCACTCATCAACAGGGTGACTCTCTTGACTATCTGCCGTAGGGGATGGTGTTTTTTTTTTTGCCACTTCTTAGAAAATAGGAACGTGCCCCACTAGGAAGAGGCAGTAAAAACTGAGAAGACTCCAATGAAAGTCACTGGGGCTGCAGTGAGGAGAAGCAGGTGGAACACTGTGACCCCTGGCTCCACAGCACGGTGCCAGACTCCGAAGTCACCTACATATCACCCTGCTGGAACTGAGAGGAGCATTGAGCCATACAGTCCACAATCTCATCCTCTTTCTCCTCAATGATAATTCTGCGCCTTTCTGAAGCCATGAACAACTGCAGCCTACTACTACCACTTTTGGCTGGATAGCTGGTGCTGCTACTACCCACATTCTGGCTCTGGGTCTTTTCCTTGGGACCCTTTTGTATCCCTTACATTTTTGGGCCAAAATATACACAGTTACACAAAGTGTGGAACTTAAAAACAGAGAGGTACAATATGATGTCTTTCTTTTTCACAAACACACTGAAGACACTTCTACTAACAGTATCGGTGCCAACAGATTTGAAAAGGCACATTATTATAGAGCTTTAAGTTTTAGCGAGTACAAATTACTACCCCTGATTTTATAGAGCCTAGACAACAGTCTATTTCTTTGGTTTATATTTTTCATAGTGTCCAACAGAGTATGCCTCAAGTTTTTGAACCACAGGTCCTTTAAGTGTGGCTCCACCACATGGAAATAATAAATAAAAAATTAAAATAAGCCTTGACTTCCAATGTAAAATTCTAAAGCGGATCTTTAGCAACTGATACCACAAGATACTTATTAAAATCCTTAAGTACCCCATTGTCTAAGAGAAGTACCCCATTGTCTAAGAGAAGTACCCCATTGTCCAAGAGAAGACAGCAGAACTTACTCCAATTTATTTTACTACCTCCCATGAGTTTTTATTATATTATTACTTTCTTCATTGCATGTTCCAGTTCTCCCAAATGAGAGGCATGCCATCCACTTATCAGAGGATCTTTTCTTGGACCATGTACAAACTCTCTGCTCTCTTCATTTCTACATATACAACAAAATATTGTTCAGTGGACAGTGCAAATATAAGAATAAATCTTTTCCCTCTTCCCCAAGTAAACTTCAGTTATTAGGGATGCTCTTCCATTGACACTGACTCTTGTCCTTTCTCCTCTATGCCAAAACTCAACCCAGCAAAAACTTTTTCACAGCCCGATTCTCTCCTGGATAATATAAAGGGTTAATCCTTAAAAACATTGTTGATGGGCTGAGAGTGCTGTTGAAATATAAAAAGCAATACAGTATTTACCTCATAGATCTCGCACTGCTTCCAAACTGACACTTTCCAGTCCCCAGTTGCTCTCTGTTTCCTGGTCTAGCAATGATATTCCAACAGAGAGAGAGAGCGATAGAGACCAGGCAGCTTTGATACGGAAACAGATGTGGATCCAGGAGATGAGCAATGCTTTTTAAACTTTACTGCTTTTTAAACAATACCTTCAGCACATTACAACTGTGGGGAATCGTACTCACTTGACCAGTGTACAGAGGCAGGGACACCAAAGCGTTCATCAAAAAGTCCTCTTTATTTAGGCTTTTTCACATCAGTACAGCCAGTACATCCGGATCGCAGCCGGGTCAAGTAGTCGTAGCACACTCGGACAGCGTTACCTCACACTGTCTGCCTTTCCTCCAGACTGAGACACACCTAACACTCAGCAGCAGGATTAAATAGGATCCCTGGACATGAGCATTCCCCAAATCCTGGACTGGAACGTGGGGAACAGGCACCCACCCAGCACATTACCTGTTCCCAGTAAAATCCCACCCTGGACTAGCTGAGACCAGCTACACTATCTATATGGCATCCACCAACTACTTTAGCGGACACCTAGTCTAGGGCTTTTACTCCACCAAGGCCCTTGGTGGCACATTCCAGGTATAAGCAAGCAGCCACTTTTAGAATGCTTCCTGCAACATTCTGGGTGACACATATCTCCCCTCAAAGATAACTCCTGTCACCGCCTCACACAACATATTACACATTTTAATATTCATAAATAAATTGAATATACATTAACATCGGCTTTAAAATGTTTGCCTGCTCCTACAAAATAAAGCAGGTTTTCCATAGTCGTACGATCCTCAATCAGGTTTATCAATTTAGTGTCCTCTTTCAAGTTAAAAGCCTGGATTGCAAAAGCTATTTTAAACATAACGCCTAATATGTAACTTCTGGATACAGTTATGACAAGTAGGGATATTCAGAACTGAGCCCCTCTCTACCATGAGCATTAACTCCCTCCATTGTGCCAACAAACAGCATCATGAACCACAGTGCAGTAAATGATCCCTTGAAAAGTGCTCTGTAAATGTATACTTGCTGCATAGTGGGCAGTAACATACCCCCATCAGGAACAATCACAGCTGTGATGCCTACTCCTCCCTAATCTGTGAGGCCAGGAGCTTGCGGAATACAAATAAGACAAGGGAATACAGTAGCCGGACCATAGCCAGAGCTGCATTGATTAAAAGCTGCTACCAATAGAAGAAGCAAAGCTGTTAGTTTCTGATATCAAGAATACTATGAAATTCACAGTGCAATTTAGGGTACTCTCCATGACACCCAGAAGGAATTGGAACAACAGGGTAGACATTCACAGAGGCTGACCAGTGTATCTCAAACATAGAGGAGGAGGCTGCTAATACCTACTCAATAATCACAGAGTCTATGAGATGAAAGAGGGCTACAGCAAGGTTAAAGAAGGGAGAATGTGTCAGATAGAAACATCTTGGTGGATCTCTTGGAGGATATCTCATCTAGAGCTCTGAAACAAGTTGGCAAAGTGGTCCTGTAACAGGCACTGGGCCAGCAGAACTTGAAGAAGTTTTAAAGGGTTCATTGGGTCAACTACACAGAGAAAGCTTCCACAAACCAGCCTACTTGCCCTAGACAGATTAGAACTAAATCACTGGATTATTCAGATAAAGAAGGGATCATAATTTTCTTCAGATGAAGTTGTTACAAACTTACCCATTGTTTTTTACATATTGTGGCTCTTTTTAAGAGCTTTCAAAATTTGAATGAGGCTTTCTTCAAAGCAAAGTGCACGATGAGAAAGCATAAAAACACTGAATTGTAAAACCCATATTTTCCTATATCATCATCACACTAATATAAGATGTGACTGCCATCAAGTAAAACTCATGATCAGCTGAGATGCAGAAAGCAAAGAGGTCAATATACTCAAAGCAGGAGAATGAACAATAGAGAACATTGGAGATCCAAAAAGATTCTTAGTCTACCTGTGAACTTGACAGTTAGAGTTGAGCGAACCCGAACTGTATAGTTCAGGTTCGTACCGAATTTTGGGGTGTTCGGGACCCGGACCCGAACATTTTCAAAAAGGTTCGGGGTCGTTGTTCAGCGATTTCTTCCTGCTTTCTGAAGGGCTTCACAGCAGCCAATCAGCTAGCGTTTTACTTCTTGCCCTAAGAAGCCATCACAGCCATGCTTACTAATGGCATGGCTGTGATTTGCCAAGTGCAGCATGTGACCCAGCCTCAATTTAAGCTGGACTCACGTAGCGCCACCCGTCACTCTGCTGTGATTAGTGTAGGGATATGATGCATCTGCTGTGAGTGTGAGATTAGGCAGGGAAGATTAAGAAAAAACACTTAATGAAGTGATCGATATACAGCTGTGAATCATTCAACTTCTGTTAGTTCAATGCTCACTGGTTTTAGGGTTGCCCAGAGCATTTTTCTGTCACTTTTTTCTGGGGTGCTCGGCAGCCATTTTGTGATCTTTTGGTGCACCAGCACATGTTGTAAGCTGCCACCAAGTTCAACATACTTTTTTGGGTTAAATAGTAGGCTTTTTTTTTGCAATATCCTACATCAGGGGTTATTGACACACCTTGAAACACAGGATAGAAATCGCTATATATTATTGAGGGGCGAAATTCAATTGCCAAAATACCAATCCCCTAAATCTGGTGTTCCAGCTGTGGCTGGCTAAGTTTAATACTGTACGTCAAAGGATAGATTTTTTTCTGGGGTTAAATTCAATTGCCAAAATACCAATCCCCTAAATCTAGTGTTCCAGCTGTGGCTGGCTAAGTTTAATACTGTCCATCAATGGACAGATTTTTTTGTGGGGTGAAATTCAATTGCCAAAATACCAATCCCCTAAATCTGGTGTTCCAGCTGTGGCTGGCTAAGTTTAATACTGTCCGTCAAAGGATAGATTTTTTTGTGGGGTGAAATTCTATTGCCAAAATACCAATCCCCTAAATCTGGTGTTCCAGCTGTGGCTGTCCAAGTGTAATACTGTCTGTCAAAGGATAGATTTTTTCTGTGGTTAAATAAAATCCCTGAAATAGAAATCCTAAACATTTGTGCTTTCCGCTGTTCCTCTCCAAGTGTAATTCTGTCCGCAATAGGGTATATTACATTCATCATGTCAGCGTCTAAATATAAGGCCTAAAAAATAAATCCTCTATATTTGCACAAAGGGTATATTACACTAAGTGTCTAAATACAAGGTCTGAAAGCGTAATCCTCTATATTTGCACACGCTATTGTGCATCTCCAAGTATAATTCTGTCCGTAAAAGGATACCTTTCAGCCAGGGCCTAAATACAAGGCCTAAAATTGATATACCCCTAAATCTGTGGTTTCTGCTGTGACTGTATTTGTGTAATACGGTACATAAAAAGATAGCCAGATAGTGTTAGGTGCCTGTAAAAAAAAGGCTTAATTTGAACTCTATACATTGGGCCAAATAAGTTTTTCCTTATTGTGGTGAACGGTAACAATGAGTAAAACATCTAATAGGGGCCGCGGACATGGTCGTGGTGGTGTTAGTGGACCCTCTGGTGCTGGGAGAGGACGTGGCCGTTCTGACACAGCTACACGTCCTAGTGAACCAACTATCTCAGATGCCTGAGCACAGGTGCTAGTCGTTTGGGTGGCCGACAGTGGATCCAGCAGGTTCACATTATCTCCCACCCAGTCTTCTGCAGAAAGCGCACAGGTGGCACCTGAAAACCAAGCCCATCAGTCTGTCACATCATCCCCATGCATATCAGGGAACCTGTCTGAGCCTCAAGTTATGCAGAAGTCTCTTATGCTGTTTGAAGAATCTGCTGGCAGGGTTTCCAAGAGCATCCACCTGGCCCTTCCCCAGCGTTGGAAGACATAGAATGTACTGACGCACAACCACTTATGTTTCCTAATGATGAGGACATGGGAATACCACCTTATACCACCTTATCGGAGTCCGCTCGTCTCTAATGATGATGAAACACAGGTGCCAACTGCTGCGTCTTTCTGCACTGTGCAGACCGAACAGGAGGTCATGGAGGAAGACTGTGTGAAAGACAATGCAGGAGACGATGAGGTCCTATACCCCCCCATGGAATGAAGGTCATGCCACTGACTTTCAGAGTTCAGAGGAAGAGGCAGTGGTGAGACCGCGCCAACAGTGTAGCAAAAAAGGGAGCAGGGTGCAAAAGCAGAACAGCCGTCGCCAAAAGATTTTGCCTGCTACTGGCCACCGCCACCAGGAACCGAGCACACCAAATGCAGCTTCAAGCAGTTCCCTGGCATGGCACTTCTTCACACAATGTGCTGACAACAAGACCCCAGTGGTTTGCACGCTGTGCCATCAGAGCATGAAGCGAGGCATTAATGTTCTGAACCTTAGCACAACCTGCATGACCAGGCATCTACATGCGAGACAGGGGCTGCAGTGGAGTAAGCACCTTCAAAACCAAGAAATGTCTCAGGCCCCTCCTGCTCCATCTTATGCTGCTGCCTCGGCTTCTTCCTCTGCCTATGTAGGAACGTTGGCACCTGCCGCCCAGCAAAAAGAGGATGTGCCACCAACACCACAACCTCGATCACCAAGCATCTCCACAATGTCACACAGCAGCGTTCAGATCTCCATCTCACAAACCTTGGAGAGAAAGCGTAAATTCCCACCTAGCCACCCTTGAGCCCTGGGCCTGAATACCAACATTTCTAAACTACTGGCCTTTGAAATGCTGTCATTCAGGCTGGTGGACACGGACAGCTTCAAACAGCTGATGGCGGTGGCAAGTATCGGATAAAATCAAGTGTGCACTGCACAACGCCATCTGAGGCAAGGTCCACCTAACCACAGATAGTTGGACCAGTAAGCACGGCCAGGGACGCTATTTCTCCCTAACTGCACACTGGGTAAATGTAGTGGCGGCTGGGCCTCAGGCGGAGAGTTCCTTGGCGCACGTCCTTCCGCCGCCAAGGATCGCAGCGCATCATTCTTTGCCTCCTTTTGCCGCCTCCTCCTCCTACTCGGCTTCCTCCTCCTCTTGTTCCACCTGCTTATACAGTCAACCACAGACCTTCACCACCAACTTCAGCACAGCCCGGGGTAAACGTCAGCAGGCCATTCTGAAACTCATGTGTTTGGGGGACAGGCCCCACACGGCGCAGGAGTTGTGGCGGGGTATAGAACAACAGAACAACAAGTGGTTGCTGCCGGTGAGCCTCAAGCCTGGCCTGGGGGTGTGCGATAATGGGCGAAATCTCGTTGCAGCTCTGGGACTAGCCAGTTTAACACACATCCCTTGCCTGTCTGAATTTAATGGTGCAGAAATTCATTCACAACTACCCCGACATGTCAGAGCTGCTGCATAAAGTGCAGGCCATCTGTGCGCGCTTCCGGCGTTTTCATCCTGCTGATGCTTGCCTGTCTGCGCTACAGCGCAACTTCGGCCTTCCCGCTCACCGCCTCATATGCGATGTGCCCACCAGGTGGAACTCCACCTTGCACATGCTGGAGAGACTGTGCAAGCAGCAGCAGGCCATAATGGAGTTTCAGCTGCAGCACGGATGGGTGCGGAACAGCACCACTTCACCACTAATGACTGGGCCTCCATGCGAGACCTGTGTGCCCTGTTGCGCTGTTTCGACTACTCCACCAACATCGCCAGTGGCGATGACGCTGTTATCAGCGTTACAATACCAGTTTAATGTCTCCTTGAGAAAACACTTAGGGCGATGATGGAAGAGGATGTGGCCCAGGAGGAGGAGGAGGAAGAGGGGTCATTTCTAACACTTTGAGGCCAGTGTTTTAGAAGTGGCTCAGAGGGAGGTCTTTTGCAACAGCAGAGGCCAGGTACATATTTGGCCAGCCAGGGCCCACTACTGGAGGACGAGGAGGACGAGGATGAGGAGGAGGTGGAGGAGGATGAGGATGCAGCATGTTCACAGCGGGGTGGCACCCAACGCAGCTCGGGCCCATCACTGGTGCGTGGCTGGGGGGAAACGGAGGACGATGACGATACGCCTCCCACAGAGGACAGCTGGTCCTTACCCCTGGGCAGCCTGGCACACATGACCGACAACATGCTGCAGTGCCTGCGCAACGACAGCAGAGTTGCCCACATTTTGACGTGTGCTGACTACTGGATGGCCACCCTGCTGGATCCCCGGTACAAAGACAATGTGCCCATCTTAATTCCCGCCCTGGAGCGTGATAGGAAAATGCGTGAGTACAAGCGCATGCTGGTAGACGCGCTCCTGAGAGCATTCCCAACTGCCATGGGGGGTCAAGTGGAAGCACAAGGCAAAAGCAGAGGCCAGCATCCTCTGAAGGCAGGGTTAGCATGGCCGAGATGTGGAAAAGTTTTGTCACAGCGCCACAGCTAACTGCACCACTAGCGGATAGGGAACGTGTTAGCAGGAGGCAGCATTTCAACAACATGGTTGAACAGTACGTGTGCACATGCCTCCACGTACTGACTGATGGTTTGGCCCCATTCAACTTCTGGGTCTCCAAATTTTCTACATGGCCAGAGCTAGCCTTTTATGCCTTGGAGGTGTTGGCCTGCCCTGCGGCCAATGTATTGTCTGAACGTGTATTTAGCCAACGTCCACAGCCAACATGGACAAGCTGACATTCATAAAAATGAACCAGGCATGGATCCCACAGGACCTGTCCATCCCTTGTGCAGAATAGACATTTATAACTGCCTTGTCATCAACCATACATTCTTGTACTCCAAGGCACTTCTTTATTGAATCCTCTTTTTTTTAATACCATTATTTTGGGGGCAACACCAAGTTGAATGAACCTCTCCTCTGTCTGGGTGCCAGGGGCCTACATTTCAGCTAATCGCCTGCTGCTTTGGTGCGTGACATTAACCTCTTTTTGCTGTCAAATGACCTCTCCTCTGTCTGGGTGTCAGGGGCCTAAATAACTGAAAGTGGCCTGTTCCATTGGTGGGTAACATGATGCTTGTTTGCTGCTATGGGACCTCTCTCTTCTGTCTGGGTGCTGGGTCCAAAATAACTGAAAGTGGCCTGTTCCATTGGTGGGTAACATAATGCCTGTTTTGCTTCCATGGGACCTCTCTCCTCTGTCTGGGTGCTGGGTCTTAAGTTACTGAAAGTGGCCTGTTCCATTAGTTAGTAACATGAAGCCTGTTTTGCTGCTATGGGACCCCTCTCCTCTGTCTGGGTGCTGGGGCCTAAATAACTGAAAGTGGCCTGGTCTATTGATGGGTAACATAATGCCTGTTTTGCTGCCATGGGACCTCTCTCCTCTGTCTGGGTGCTGGGGCTTAAGTTACTGAAAGTGGCCTGTTCCATTGGTGAGTAACATGATGCCTGTTTTGCTGCTATGGGACCTCTCTCCTCTGTCTGGATGCTGGGGCTTAAATTACTGAAAGTGTCCTGTTCCATTGGTGGGTAACATTATGCATGTTTTGCTGCTATGGGACCTTTCTCCTCTGTCTGGGTGCCAGGGGCCTACATTTCAGATAATCGCCTGTTGCTTTGGTGGGAGACATTTAACTCTTTTTACTGTCAAATTACCGCCCCAATGTGTGGGTGTCAGGGGCCCATATTTCGTTTACTTGCTTGCTGTCTTGGTGGGAGACATTTAACTCTTTATACTGTCAAATGACCTCTACATTGTCTGGTTGTCAGGGGCCTATATTTTGTTTCATCGCCTGCTGTATTGGTGGGTGACATTTTCCTCTTTATACTTTTAAATGACCTCTACATTGTCTGGTTGTCAGGGGCCTATATTTCGTTTCATCGCTTTCTGCATTGATGGGAGATATTAAACTCTTTATACTGTCAAATGACCTCTACATTGTCTGGTTGTCAGGGGCCTATATTTTGTTTAATCGCTTTCTGCATTGATGGGAGACATTAAACTCTTTTTACTGTCAAATGACCGCCCCATTGTGTGGGTGCCAGGGGCCTATATTTCATTTAATTGCTTGCTGTCTTGGTGGGAGACATTGAACTCTTTTTACTGTCAAATGACCTCTCCTCTGTCTGGGTGTCAGGGGCCTACATAAATGATAATGGCATGTTCCATTGCAGGTTGACCTAAGGCTTGTGTTGCTGTTACGGGATCGCTCTCCTCTTTGCGGGTGCTATGGTCCTCCTGAATTAGTAAATGAGGCCTGTTGCACTGCTGGGTGAAATCAATACTGATTTGGCATAATTGTAACTCTCCTCTTTGTGGGTGCCATGGGTCTGAATCTGTGAATGAGGCCTGTGGCATTGCTGGGTGAAATCAATACTGTATTGGCATGATTTTAACTCTCCTTTTTGTGGGTCCCATGGGCTGAATGTTTGAATAAGGCGTGTGGCCCTACAGGCAGACATGATTCCTTCTTGGCTGTGATGACAACTTCAACTTACGTGTATGGTTGCCATTGGCCTGAGTCTGTGAGTGAGGCCTGTGACACTGCTGGCAGACATGAATCCTTCTTGGCTGTGATGTGAACTTCAACTCCCATGTATGGTTGCCATGGCCCTGAGTCTGTGAATGAGGCCTGTGGCACTGCAGGCAGACATGAATCATTTTTGGCTGTGATGAGAACTTCAACTCCCATAGCATTCCCACCTGACGCCAAACCAACCTCCTATTCCACCTCCTCCTCCAAGTTGCCAAATGATATTGGTTAATTTTTATTTTATTTTAAGCCTTTTCCCTATCCACATTTGTTTGCAGGGGATTTACCTACATTTTGCTGCCTTTTGCAGCCCTCTAGCCCTTTCCTTGGGTATTTTACAGCCTTTTTAGTGCCCAAAAGTTCGGGTCCCCATTGACTTCAATGGGGTTCGGGTTCGGGGTCAGGTCCGGGTTGAGTTCGATCCCGAACCCGAACATTTTCGTGAAGTTCGGCTGAACTTCTCGAACCCAAACATCCAGGTGTTCGCTCAACTCTATTGACAGTGATAAATGATATGATCAGACTTTTCAACTCCCTTGCACACTTGAGATTGTGCTGACCTACATGTATGAGAATGGGTTGAGACTATTCCCGGTAACATCTTATCAAAACATTCAAAGTGCTCAATTTTTCTCCAGTATGCACATTAGCTATCTTTTCAAAAAATAAAAGAAAGCCAAGACTCTGATTCCACTAGATGTAAGGTAGGTACTGTATCCTATAAGTTAATGACCGAATTTTTAAACAGGCATTCAAACATAATTTTTGATTATAGCTAAGCAAGTACCTCATCTGCATAGTTGAGGTATCAAAGAGTTACTGCAGGAGACCAATCTCCAAGAAACCATTGGCAGGTGCTATGTATGAGTCTCCTGCTGTAAAATGGAAAACCAGAGTACTACTTTTAATAAATAAGAAGTTTCTGAATGCAGTGGCCAGGTTTGAGGTGGTCCGAATGTTACTCTGAGTCCCCCGGACACCGTCAAGATATCACCATGTGTTTCTGCTCTCTGGAACAGATGCTAAGTCACGGTGCAACCCAAAGGCAAATAAGTCCAGAGAGTCAGGGTCTGTAGTTTACCAGTGGGTTTCTTTATTGAACGAATTGAAGAGCAAAATAGTACAATCAAGGCACAGAGTTAGCTCCTCGGGGCTCCTCCCCTACAGAACAAGGTTTCATGCTGAGGAAAGGCCTACGCTAGTTGTCCCTCACTATCAGAATGCTGGTACTCTAGCCAAAGACTGGTGGCCCAGAGTTTCTGGCTCAGTTTTAAGTCTGGCTCCCTGCTCAGCGAGCTGATAACCCAGGGTCTGTGGTTCATCATCCCTATTTCAGCAGCTTCTTTTGGTCACTCATTCAATCTGGCAGTGTGTCTCCTACTAAGCACTGGTCCGTATCTGCAGATTGGCAGGGTCTCTTTTACTAAGAACATGGGCTCTGACTGCTTTCCTTATATACAGTTTCTAGCTAAACTATATCCTTCTAGGTAGAGTGGAGAATCGCAACCTAAACAGAATTTTTTTTGCAATTTTAGTCTATCGTATATTTTTATAGCATGTCCATGTAAGTGTATGGGACTAAGGCTGAGTTCACACTTCAGTTATTCGGTTAGTTATTTCCATCAGTTATCGTGAGCCAAAACTAGGTGGGGGTCAAAAACATAGAATATGTGCAGATCTTTCCATTATACTCCATTATCTCTAAGTAGGCTTCACTACGGGTTTTGGATCACAATAACGGATGGAAATAACTGATCAAATAACTGAAGTGTGAACTCAGCCTAAGCAGTTTTTCCAGACATAAACAAGTCTTTAGACATAAATAACAGAGCTAAACCAGATAGTTAAAAGGTCAATGTGTCAGTTTTTTCCCTTCAAGACTTTATTTAGGTAGAAAGTCATAATGCTTCTCAGTATTAGCTGACTATAAATGCAGTGCAGATATAGTATAATAACAATGAAAATGAATGGGAGATGTTACAATAAACCTATAAATGCAGTGCAACAATATGAATCAGTATAAGTGCACACAACAGTATAAGTCACAATGCAACTTAACCCTTCAAAGTGCAATAAAGTAAGGAGTTGAAGGCTTTGCATGGTAGCAATAGGTGCAAATGTCTACAGTCCAAAGTACACTTGTTTCAGTCCACTACACACATACTGTGAGATCATAAGAGAAAGATGCAGAGGGAAGGATATTGCATCTTCATTTAATGGGTACAAAAATTTATAATGCATACACTCCAAACTTTGTGTCACAGGGTGCCAAAGGCGCACTCGGTCTCCCATCAGCCGCAGACCTGCTCCTTAGGGTCACGTCACATGACCCTCAGACCCCACTATAAATACAGGCAGCCTGCTGACCCCAGGTTGCCTGTTAATTCTAGGTTCCTGGCTATTTGTTGGACTTCTGAATACTCACCTGATCCTGTTCCCTGACGATCATTTGCCTGCTCCTCCTGTACTGCGCATCCCTCCTGGTATTGTGACCTCGGCTCCCATCTGACTACTCTTTATCCCCTTTCACACGAGCGAGTTTTCCGCGCGGGTGCAATGCGTGACGTGAACGCATAGCACCCGCACTGAATCCTGACCCATTCATTTCAATGGGTCTGTGTACATGTGCATTGTTTTTCACGCATCACTTCTGCGTTGCGTGAAAATCGCAGCATGTTCTATAGGCCTCATGCACACGACCGTTGTTTGATTCCGTGTCCGTTGCTCCGTTTTCCGTGATTTTCTGCGGACCCATTGGTTTTCAATGGGTCCGTGGAAAACTCGTAAAATGCACCGTTTGTCCTCCGCGTCCGTGGTCCGTGATTCCAGTCCGTCAAAAAAATATAACCTGTCCTATTCTTGTCCGTGAAAAATGGTTCACGGACCTATTCAAGTCAATGGGACCGTGAAAAAATGCGGATGGCCATCCGTGTGTCATCCGTGTTCCGTGTCCGTTTTTTTTGCGGATCCCTTGGCAGGCACTTGGCAAAAATTGTCAGCCTGTCTTTTGGTAAAATCTTTTGGGTCATGTCCGCTAAAAAAAAGGAAGACACAACGGAAGGCAAAAACGGACACGGATCACTGAACAACGGAACCCCTTTTTGCGGACAGCATAAAAAAACGGTCGTGTGCATGAGGCCATATTCTGTGTTTTTTACGCAGCTCTGGCCCCATAGAAGTGAATGGGGCTGCGTGAAAAACACATTGTATCCGCAAGCAAGTGCGGGTGCGATGCGTTTTTCACTTATGGTTGCTAGGAGATGTTATTTGTAAACCTTCAGTTTTTTTTCACCCGGCTGAAAAACGCATCAAAAAGCATTGCACCCGCACGGAAAAAACTGAACAACTGAAAGCAATCGCAGACAAAACTGAATGGCTTTGCCTGCGAAATCGCACAGTTTTCACTGAACGCATCCGCAACGCATCCGGACCTAATCCGAACACGCTCGAGTGAAAGAGGCCTTTGCGGACTCCTTTGGTACTTCTCTACTCTCCTAGTAATTATAAAGCTGTAGCCTGCTCACATTGTATTTATTGGAAGCCATTGGCACCAAGAGAAGTATAGAGGGGGCTCAGCGTGCATGTTGGTACCTGCATCCCTTGATTTAATGGAGGCCGTTATGGCACCAAAAATGGTAAAAAGCAGAGTGGACCCAGTATGCATGTGGAACCTGCACTCCCTGAATTTTACGGTGGCCATTTTGGCACATTACAGGTAGTGTTAGGTTCCCGTCTGATAGCGATCGCCTTGACGTTTGGCAGATGGGCCCAAATAATTTTGTACAAAATGTATTTGCCAAGAATCTCAAATTTGCAAAATAAGCGTAGCATTAGCATCAGAATGTTTTCTATAATTATGGAATTATTGTACTTCATTTGTCTGCAGAGTGCTGTTGCATTGTCCTTTCTTCACATTCTAATAGATCCACTAACCAATAAAATAAGTCAGTCAAAACCTCAATACTAGCCAACCTTTTGGCAGCTTCATTGATAAAAGATAGCTGGAAATTATGTAATCTGAATGTCTATTAGTAAACTCACTATTCATGCCTACATGACTCATGACCAGGAATCCATTATATTCTGCTTAGCAAATCTTTACTTTCCACAATGAAAGCCGTACATATAGAAGACATGGTAATTTCTGATTATACTTCAATGATTCTGACTTTAAAAGGTTTGTGCATAATTTAAATGTATCCCTATTCACAGGATGGGAGAAAAGTACCTGACCGGTGAGGGTCCGAACTTTGAAACCTCCACCAATCATCAGAACAGGACACAGGAGTCCTCTATGCCTTGTATGAATGTTGCTTTATTAATTCTCTATGGGGCTACATAAGATACAGTATGAAGCTTGGTTTCTTCATAATTCCATAGAGATGAATGTAGTGACAAAGCACATGCTTGACTGATACATCAATGCACTGACACAACAAAGTATGTAGTTCTAATAATACTTTTAATAAAAAGCTTATGCTTTTATTACCATCCTTTTTGGATGTGTTTGTCTGTGGATTGTGCAGAGTTTAGACCACCAAGTGACCCGGCAGGATCTCTGGCTGCATGCTGCGTGTTGCGCTTCTACTGCATAACCCCAGAAGTTCAGTCCAATTGCACTCGTATGGTGTCCATATTAGGACATCGTCAAACATCATCCACAACTCCATCCTCCGTCAGGCAAAACTCCCTCCTTCGTCAGCCCAAACTCCATCAGTCCTCTTCCTTCAGGCAAAACTCCCTTCTCCCTCATCCAAAACTGCCTCCTCCCTCAGACCTCAGGCAAAACTCCATCAGATGTCAGACAAAACTCCCTCAGACATCAGCCAAAACTTCCTCATCTAAAACTGCCTCAGACATCAGCCAAACCTCCCTCGTCCAAAACTGCCTCCTCCCTCAGACCTCAGCCAAATCACCCTCCTCCCTCATCTAAAACTCCATCAGATGTCAGACAAAACTCCCTTCCCCCTCAGAAGTCAGTCAAAATTCCCTCCTCCCTAACTCAAAAGTATGCAATACACAAACTCTATTACACAGTGCACACATCTCTAATACACAGCTCTATTTGATGACTACAGTTCTGTACACAGCCGCTGTGAAATCTGACCCCTCCCACACACATGACTCATCACATGGTCATAACATCATCACAGGTCCTTTGCCTTTCCAGCAGCTAGCAGCTTCTTCTGGCGTAGAGTTTGTGTATTGCATACTTTTGAGTTTTGAGCTGAACCAAATTTGCTCCAATTTCCCTTGGTGAAAGTTGGTATATAACCCTTCTAGACTCTTAGGACTCAGGATTTTTAGGAAAACTTGTCATCTGTTTTCATTCTTTTTTTATGATTTTCTTTCTCCTCCCCAAGGTCTGTAACACAATGACAGCAATTGTAAATGATGTCTGACTCACACTGACATACCTAGCTAAGCTAGCACGCTTTTGATGGATACAAAGTATTTAAAAACACACTGCGCTGCCACATCTGCTTTTTAATATTCCAAAGTTTTAAAAAATTGTCCCCTATCGGGTGCAGACGATGTTTAAACAAAAAAAAGTGGCTTGGGGGACCAAGCGTCCAAAAATTGTGCCTTGGCAGGATCAGGATGCCAGCCCATAAGACACGCACAGTGGTGCTTGTGAGAAGAAAGTGTGTAGTTGTGAACAAGCCTAAAAAATCACTGATCACTTTTAATTGGAAGCAGCAACAGCACAGTGTAGATATAGAAAGAGTACGGATATAGTGGCATGCGTACACAATAGTGGCAGCAGCGGGAGCAGTATAGCATGGAATATACTGTATTATACTATACTTGTCATGGCAGGATGGCAGCGGCAGCAGACATACAGAATGTGATCATTGAAAAGTGGCATATGCAGGTGGCAGCAGCAGCCATACAGAATGTGATGGTAGGCAGACAGACATAAACAGTGGCAAGATAGGGCATCGACAGCAAGGTGAGGTGAACTCATCTGAATCAGCCGGAGGAGTGTGAAAGTCCTCCTGAATCCAAGCTTGGTTCACTTTGACAAAAGTGATGTTTTGGACACTGACGGAGGACTTGGTCCGATTGCATGTCACCATGAAAATTTGACTAATCTGTCTGCAACTGTGGCGCACTTCCACGGATTTTACTAAATTTAATTTTTCTGTATTCTGGCCCAGACAATGTGGTGGGACTCTTGGTGTGTGTGTCATATGGACAGGCTTCTTCTGTGTATTTAAACACCATGTCCCCCCGATAAGGAAAAATTTAGGAAGCTTTGGAAAATGAAAAACCATAACACATGCAACAGCGCAGTGTGTTTTTAAACACGCTGTTAATAATGTCAAACATGTGTTTATCCATAGCTATCTACAGATGCAGCCGAGCTAAACTTGATGGTTAATGTTTTAAGTAAAGAATGGGGGGAAAAATAACTAAATTTTCAATGGATTTCAATGGCTTTTGTCATGAGATAACCAAGACAACACTGTTCCATGTGTTTTGAGAGTCAATTTTACCGGTATGTCATTGTCACTCTGACATTATTTGCTATTGCTGTCACTGCATTCTAGAGCTTAGGGAGGGAGGGAAGAAGAAGCTGAAATTAATTAAAGAAATTAACAAAAGTAGATAATTATTCATAAGGTCCAAACTGAACTTTTGGTTTTTTTTTTTTTTAGTTTTGGGTCCAAACTGAACTTTTTGAAAAATTCAGTGAACCTGAAACTAACCAAATTCTCAAAGGTTTGCTCATCTCTACTAGAGGCAGTGTAGCTAGATTTTTAGGAGTACAGCCTCTAATAGATCTGTTTATTCCCCTTTACAGAAAAAGTAACATTGTCACAGCCACAGTGACACCTGGTCTGGTTGGTTACTGATATGTCACCCCTCTCTCCCATAATGTGATCAAAGGGTGGCAATGGCTTGCTCTCAAAAGATGATGACACAAAATGAATGTTTTCTTTATTTTAAGGTGCTTTTCAAACATAAAAAAACATTATATATAATCTGGTATCAATGTAATTGTGCTGATGCAATCGCTGAAAAAATGTTCAAATGGCCATGCGGTCACAAAGCTGCTGAGAACAACATATAAGCTTAATTGGAACATCTAAACAAGAATATCTATCAAGATGCTGCCACAAGCACTTTGATCAAAGTGAGAATCCTGAATTCTCTAAATGAAAGAAGAAAATTACAATCCACTGGTAATACCTATTTGTTCTTTCCATCCAGAAAAATGGAAGACAAATAATAAACATCCAGATGACCTGGCCAAAGCCTGGGAAAAATTAGGAATCTGATACTTTGATGCCGCCCCTTGACCACCCATCCATCTGCAAACTTTATTCCCAGCAATGCCTTTGTAAGACAAATAGACTTCCTAAATGAAGATGGAGATGCCTAAATGCAAGTCAACAGAAGAGGCCCATTCCATTACCTTACTGTGACACCAGAGTCTAGTGTTTATTAAGGAGTAGTTGGAGATCATCTTGATAGCCTCTGAATCACACTCCTTTACGAGCTGGTCTTGTTAGTAGGCTTATTGCACTATGGATCTAGTATTCTTTTTGCTGCTTGTTTCTTTCATGCAGAACTGCATTTTCTTGTGTATCCACCATAGTAAAGCTATCCCACATATGTAATTTTCTGTTACATCATCCACCCCTTCTATACATCATAATGATGATAAAACTTAGGATAGTGTCTTCAGGCAGATTGACAAATCATTGTTTTACTATTTTGAAGAACATCTACAGTATGCCCAGCATAAGAATCATTTGTGATCTTATTATGCATCATTTTCTATACTGGGTGACCTATTTGCAAAACACCAGTCTTAAATCAAATGTTTACCCCAATGGATAGCTATGGCAACAATTAAAATGAATGCTCCCCAAAAGTTCAGCGAGGTATTCTCTATTACATATAAAATGAAATTTGATACATTGTTCTTACACAAGATTAATTTTCATCACTTGCAAGTCTTCTCTCACACTACATTCCCTTATGGTTTCACAGTGTACATTCCTTTGATTCTGGAAGCACAAGCATGTACCTTTTACAACAATAGGTCAACAATCAGACCCAGCAGCCAGATACATCGTTTTTAAAGGAAGATATTTGCCCAAAAAAAAACATTTTAGGGAAATTCCAGTCCTTCATGTCATAGTTAAGAAAGGTGACTAAAAAGATGGATCTTGTCCCACTGAATAGACCCATGAAGAATACTCCACACAGACTTTAAAGACTGCTCTTACTACTTTACTTCCACATCCATTGCACCTTTTATCATTAAGATCAGAATTTCATATTTAAAGAGGACCTTTCACTAAGATTTGGGTAGTGAAATACTTACACTACCTTCCTGTGCGGCCCCCGCTGACGTCCAGGAAACATTTTTTTTTTTTCAAAGTAACCCCTCATTCGTGCTCTCCTGTCCCCGTTAGTTTTCACATGCGCTATGTGGAAAGCCACTCCCCATGCAAAAGACAAGTCCCCGCCTCATACAAGAAATCCCCACATGTGAAAACTAACGGGGACCGGAGTGCACGAACAGAAGGTTATTTTGAAAAAAAAATGTTGCCTGGACGTCAGAGGGGGCCGTCCAGGAAGGTAGTGTAAGTATTTTACTACCTAAATCATAGTGAAAGGTCCTCTTTAAGAGGCATCCGATCGAAGTAACAGCAACTGATGTGAGGTTAATCGCTGTTATAAAACACCTTACCAACTTGTAAACATTATACCAGGCAGCACTTTTTGAAGATGTTACTCAAATGTTGCAACCATCTGCCCACGCCTTGGTTTCTTTGCTGGGACAAAAGTTTTAGGCTAATGTGGCTAATCACATTAACAAGATTAGCAATATAAAGTTCCTCAAAGAACTAGTCCTGCTATGGCTACCCTTTCCATACTTTGACCTTTCTAAAATAGCTACTATTCTCCTGATGTCAGCTCAGCTGCTTATTCCCATTAAATGGAGATCCAAAGATCCCAAAAGGCTAGAATAATGGATAGATAGGGTATACCAAATGTCTAGATTGGATGAACTTCCCAGCTAGACAATAGGACCACACAGCATATAGTTTTAATTTGTAAACCCTCAAAACCCTAAAACCTCAATCAATAGGAGGCTAAGCATCTTGCTGATGCAGGAACCTCTGCACAAATATTTGAAGCAACATGTGATGTTTTGACTTTAAAGGTAATAATGCAATTCCCTATGCTTGTCAGTCCTTGTCATTAACAAGTAATGTGATACACTTTAATTGGTTACAAGCGTAATATAAGAACTTAATGAACAAACTATATATTTCGGCATAGTTTTCCAAATTCTCCAAGATTTGAATAGGAACTTTAACAACAATTTAATTCTGTCACTTTAATTACCAACCTAATTGTGTTCAAAAATTAACAAATAACTACTGCTATAAGAAATCAATACAGAATTGACTTATACTATTTTCAATTACTGCGCCTTACAACAAATTTCTGTGCTGCCTTACAGAAGAATGGCACAGTAGATGCCTTGGGTCATTTTGATATGTCTAGTTTTTGCTTGTGAAGGTCATAGTGTTAGACTTTTCAAATTCCTTCTGGATTTGTTTTTCACAGTATGTTTTCTCTAAGTCTGTGACTTCAAGCTGCTGAAGCAATGTACTCTGTACAGCAGGCATTTGTAATAAAAAGTAAGACTTTTATAATACTCTGTATGTGATATTTTGCTGGAATTTTGTAAGTAATCAACAACCTAACATTTCTAATTAACTGATGTTACAGTTTTATGGTTACAAATGTATTTTTTCAAATTATCGAATTTTATATTTGATACTATAAACTTTTAGCTACAGTAAATATAGTCTTAAAATAGAGAACATGGCTGTCTTCTCATGAATGCTGACATGAAGGGGGTTTTTTTTTGTTTGTTTTTTTTGAATTTTTTTTTTATAGGATTTAGATATAGTCATAAATATCAGATCAGTGGGAGTCCAAAACCCGTCACTCCCACCAATAACCTGTTATGAGCAGCTGTTGGCACTGGTATTTATAAATGACCAGACCTAGAAATATAAGGTCCAGTCCACTGTGTAGTGGCCATTCCCACAAATCTGCAGCTGAAATATAGGGAAACAAGACAAGTATATTCTGTTAATGCATAAGTCAGTGGTGCACCTAAAGCTTCATTAGCAACATTTATCCTTCATCAATCAGATTATGAAAGTCAAGATAGTTTCTAAGGGGCTTTTCTACTTTGGACAATTCCTTTTTGTTGATGATAAGCTCAGAAAAAGGTGACCGACATCTGGAACCACTTTGTTATTAGCTGCAATCTGTGAGAGAATCTAGTGGGAAGTGTTCAATTCCACTACAGTGAAGTGAAGTATTACACATTAAAATAAAAGAGCTTTTCTTGTAATACAGAGATACACTGGGTACTCCAAAGTGAAATAAGCTCTATTTAGTTGCTCTCAATTCTGGCTAAACAATGAAGTTCTGTAATTGTGCATCCCCCATAATAACTCATACGGTAGTTTCTAAACCAAAGAACATCTATATTGAAATTCTACATAAAATTAATTTTGTCTTCTGCATCAGCATTTGTGGATGTTTATGTCATATTGTGCTGTGTTTAAGCTAATTTGAGCTTCATCAATATTATTTTCATAAGGAAAATTTTAAGTCACATGTTCTCCTTTAGATGATGAGACTACAGGATGATCTACAGACAAATGTGTTTCTTATTTACATGATATTTGTTTTCCTTTTTCAATTCTTATTTGCTTTTTCTGACCACTTTTTTGTTTTTAGAATCTTCTCTCCATTCCATAGATTAATTTATAACCTTAAAGGCTATGTAAACCTTTAGAGGCAATTCTTGTTAATCTTTGCATTTTACTCATTTTTTGTTAAAAACATATCTTCCTTTTGGCTTTTATTAAAAATATTGAGCCATTATGTTACAAAGGGTTTACTGTTTTTCTAACTGTGTGACTGGTACTTTCACATTAAATTTGTGCCTGTCATCTAATAACACGTACCTCTAAACTACTAAGAGATCATAAACACTTATTTAAGCCATATTCTTATCAATAAGATGATAACTGAGCTATAATGAGTGTTATCAGAGATAAGGAGCCCATCAGCTCCCTAATGGAAAAGAGAAAAAATACAGAGGCTGCTACTAGAGCATCTCGGCTATGTACAGAAAAAAGGACTACATATTATTTTAGCTCAGAATGAGTACAATGCAATAATAATTTTAAAAAATGCCCACAAAGGTATACATAACCGTTCAGTGAATGATAGTACTGAATGCATCCTATTTTATGCACTTATACACTTTATGCACTTATATAATAATAGCACTACTAAATTCCTCAGCACTTTACAGACATTAGGATCACGCTGTACCCAATGGGGCTTAGAAAACCCATGCAAACACAGTGAGAACATACAAACTCCATTTAGATGCTGTCCTTGGTTAGATTCGAACCTAAGACCCCAGAGCTTCAGCTTATAGACTTTAAATTATCATGCTAAAGGAAATGGACAGGGCCAATACTAGGTTATGGGCAGAATAAGAGGCAATTGCCCTAGCGTTTCCACCATATACTCATATATCTATGCTATCCTCCCAGCTTCAGATTGAAAGGATATGCTATAAATCCCATTCATAAAGGATATAGTGGCACTAAATTGGAGATAAGCAAATTTCTCGAAATTTGTTTTGTGACTGATTCGTCAAATTTTTCAAAAAATTAAATTCAACTTAATCTAATTCATATTTACTCCAGATCGATTCATAATTCAAATTTCCTCCAGAAAATTAGTATATGACACTATGAGGTCTCCAATTTTTTTTTAATTCTATATCTTTTCATTATCTCTTTTTTTTATTCTTTTTTTTTTTTTTTTATATTTTTGCTCTTTCTTTTCTTCTGCCAAGTGCCAAACAGAGCACTTTTCATTCAGGTAGAATCAATTTGGCCACTAGTCGAATGTTTTGAAAAATTCAAGAATCGGATACAAAATTAATTCAAGATGTTCGCTCATATCTAATACATTGTAGGAATGTAAATTTGTATTGCATTGTGTATAAGAATCTTGATTTCTTGTGTAATAAACTTTCTGTAGTACTCTTATCTTCACTACTAAACAACCACACTGAACAAAACCTCTATTACTGTATATCACCTAGGAACTAGTGACTATCTTTATTTAGTTAGAATTCCAAGCAGTTCAGAAGACAATGACTCTCTGAACACCAAGGAAATGCTTAAAATATTGATTTGGTAATCTACTGTATGTGTATAGAAACATAGAATTTGTCGGCAGATAAGAACTATTTGGCCCATCTAGTCTACCCAATATACTGAATACTATGACTAGCCCCTGCCCCTATCTTATATGAAGAATGGCCTTATGCCTATTCCATGCATGCTTAAACTCCTTCACTGTATTTTCAGCTACCACTTCTGCATTCCTGATATTGCATTTAAACATTTGCCCCTCTAATTTAAAAGCATGTCCTCTTGTAGCAGTTTTTCTTCTCTTAAATATTCTCTCCTCTTTTACCATGTTGATTCCTTTTATGTATTTAAAAGTTTCTATCACATCCCCTCTGTCTCTTCTTTCTTCTAAGCTATACATGTTAAGGTCCTTTAACCATTCCTGTTAAGTTTTATCCTGCAATCCATGTACTAGTTTAGTAGCTATTCTCTGAACTCTCTCCAAAGTTTCAATATCCTTCTGCAGATATGGTCTCCAGTACTGCATACAATACTCCAGATGAGGTCTCATTAGTGCTCTGTAGAGCGGCACTTGCACCTCCCTCTTTCTACTGTTAATGCCTCTCCCTATACACCCAAGCATTCTTCTTTGTGGTGCCCTTCTATATAATATCATTAGATATATTATGGACATGCTTTTTCAAATAATATTTTCCATACTTTCTTTATAATGAGAATAGTCAAGATCAAGAATGAATTGTAGGTGAACTATTATGTCCATTATAATGAAAATAGGAGATCAATTGTGGGGCTTGGCTGTAGCCCAACTGGAAATAATTGAGTTCCTGCTTGATGTGAAAGAAACAGGGACATGATCTATCATCAAAAATGCTGTCACCATATTATATCTTCAGGGAAGAAATATATAGGAAGTATATTTAAATAGTGTGTGGATCTCAGCTGAGTTTCTGGTACTGCCATAGCCACTTGAAGTTAAGCGTTTTCTTTCCCTTTTGTATTTTGTTTGGGTAATTTTGTGTGTTGAATTTCCATATGACTTGTATTAAAGCCTGAGGGAGATTCCTGTTCATCCTTCCTTTTGGAAGAACAGGTTGTCTCAGTCCTGACATTAATACCAGGGTCCTATAGAGTAAGTTAGGACACTAGGTATAGAGATGTACCGAACTAGCGGGCGAACATATGCGATGTTTGATTCGCCCCCGATACGTCATCATTGAGCAAATTTTGACCCTGTACCTCACAGTTAGCAGACATATTCCAGCCAATCAGCATACCCTCCCTCCCAGACCCTCCCACCTCCTATCAAAAAGCAAGGACAGCATCCATCTTAGATTCATTCTGAAGCTGCAGTGTTAGTTAGAGCAGGGAGAGTGCTGCTGCTGCTAAATTAAGAGGAAAAGCGTTAGCTAGGCCAGTGTTCTGGTTTTACTCTAGTCCTCAAAGACTCATCGGCCTCTTTCACACGAGCGTGTCCGGATTAGACCCCATTCACACTATTCCGTAGTGTGTTGCGGATCCGCAAATTGACGATCCGCAACACACCATGCCGGCACTCCCCATAGAGATGCCTATTCTTGCCCGCAGGCTGCGGACAAGAATAGGACATGCTCTATCTTTTGCGGAGCCGCAGCCAGATGCGGATGCATAGTATGATTTCCGCATCACGTCCGGCCCCATTCACAATGAATAGGTCCGCATCCATTCCGCAGAATTGCGGAATGGATGCGGACAAAAGTTGCGGATGTGTGAATGGGGCCTTAGGTCCGGATGCGTTGCGGATGCATTCAGTGAAAACTGTGTAATTTCATAGGCAAAGCCATTCAGTTTTGATTGCGATTGCGTTCAGTTCAGTTTTTTCCGCGCGGATGCAATGCGTTTTGATGTGTTTTTCATGCGCGTGATAAAAAACTGAAGGTTTTTAAACAACATCTCCTAGCAACCATCAGTAAAAAACGCAATGCACCCGCACTTGCTTGTGGGTGCAATGGGTTTTTAATGCAGCACCATTCACTTCTATGGGGCTAGGACTGCATGAAAAATGCAGAATATAGAACATGCTGCGATTTTCACGCAACGCACAAGTGATGCGTGAAAAAAAATGCTCATGTACACAGACCCATTGAAATGAATGGGTCAGGATTCAGTGCGGATGCTATTTGTTTACTCCACGCATTGCACCCACGGGGAAAACTCGTTCGTCTGAAAGGGGCCATCTGCTGTAAGGACAGTGTCCTGACAGCACCCCAAAAAGCCCTTTTTAGGGCTGGTACATCAGTCTGCTTTTATTTTATATATATATATATATATATATATATATATATACATGTGTATATATATATATATCTTGCAGTTGCCTGCCCGTTTGTGAGAGGCCGCAGGCCCACAAACTGTAATGTGTGCACACCACTCATATACAGTGGCACAGTACCTTGCAGATAAAAAAAGCAATTACATTTTTACCCTTTAATATAATTGCAGTTGCCTGCCAGTGTGTGTCAGGCCCACAGACTGTACTGTGCCCACTGCCCACCACTCATATAGGGTGGCACAGTACATTGCACGGCGCACGTGCAGTGAGCTAAAATTTAAACGAAGCGGACTGAGCATGGGTCTTTTTCCATTTCCCGTTTTCAAAATTCTATTCACTACACCGGCCCTGGCCCTGATAAGGGACAAAACAGAGATTAAACTGATAGGAATAGTACTTAGTTAACACTAGTTGCATTGGTAGAAAATTCTATTGCAAGTGCCCAAAATTAGAAGGAAGGGGACAGAGAAAGCTTTTTTTCTCTATCTCCCCATGCAAGGATTCAATTCAATACACGTCCCCTGATAGGGGACTTAACAAAGATTAAAATGGTAAGAATAGTAGTTCACACTATTTGTGTTGGTGGCACAGTACATTGCGCGGCGCACGTGCAGTGCCCCGAATTGGAAGTAAGAGGACCAACCAATCATTTTTTTCCATCTCCTGGTTCCTAAAATCTATTCGATACATGTCCCCTGATAGGGGACGCAACAGGGATTAAACTGATAGGAATAGTACTACTTAACACACCACTCATATAGGGTGGCACAGTACATTGCACGGCGCACGCGCAGTGCCCCAGGTTGGAAGAAAGAGGACCGACCAACCATCTTTTTCCATCTCCTGGTTCCTTAAATCTATTTCATACACCAGCCCCTGATAGGGGACAAAACAGAGATTAAACTGGTAAGAACAGATTTTTTTTATTTAAAAAAAAAGAGGACAGCCTCTGCGGAGCTGGGTATTTTTTGGCCGCATTACTGAACGCTCATGCACAATGGCTGTAGGCTCATGTGTCCTTTTGCGGACAAACCTGGTCAGTCAAACCCAAGGAACATCATCGACCTCATCCAATATGCATTTTTTCTGGAGCATGCCCTGCGAGGAGTGCTGGATCAGACTGTAGATGAGCATGAAGAGGAAGAGTTGTGGTCACCATCACCACCAGAAGCAGCCTTGCCTTTGTCGATTGCTAGATCTGTGGCAATGCAGAGAGAGGAGTTTGAAGAAGAGGAGTCAGAGAAGGAAGGTGGCTTTGAGGAGGTGGAAGAGCAACCACAGCAGGCGTCCCAGGGGGCTTGTTGTCACCTTTCGGGGAACCTTGGTGTTGTACGTGGCTGGGTGGTGGAAGAGACCTTCAATGACGTCATTGAGGACAAGGAACATGACATGGTTAGCTTGGTATCCAACCTTGTGCAAATGGGGAGTTTGCGGCTGTGCAAATGGACTGTTTGCGGTTGTTTGCGGTGCGTTAAATGGGGAGTTTTGGTCTGTCAGAATTTCGTCTGTCACTGTGAAGCGGGCGTAACCCTTACACTGCCTGATCGATACAACATTATACCTGATCGTATACACACACTGGATGTTTTAAAGCATGTTTTTCCAAACAATTTAGGAATGTTAGGTGATTTATGCCTTTTATGGATTAAAACCCGACTCTGCGTCAAGTACGTAATTTTCCATGGGAGTTTTGCCATAGATCCCCCTCCAGCATGCCACTGTCCAGGTGTTAGTCCCCTTGAAACAACTTTTTCATCACTATTGTGGCCAGAAAGAGTCCCTGTGGGTTTTAAAATTGGCCTGCCTATTGTAGTCTATGGCGGTTCACCCGTTCGTGAACATTTGCGGAAGCTCGCGTTCGCCGTTTGCGAACAGAAAATTTTATGTTCGACATCTCTAACTCGCCTACCTCTGGGGTCTGTTCATACTGGTAGTTAGTCAGGACATTGATTAGGATTTTACTAGAAGGTGTACATCTCCTTTCTCTAGTTTCCAGGCCTTATTCCCTCCCCCCTTTACCTCCTATGTTCGGTGTGGTGTTTCCCTCCCACACTTGAACATGATAGTTAGTTTGTTTCTCTCTGCACTTCCTCCTCCTCCTCCCATCTACGTATATTTGTATGGGATGATGAAATATGATCTATTGGTGTCCTAAACTAACTTTTATATTTCATAGAGAAAGTTAGTTTAGGAAAAAGAAGAATATCTGTTCAATTGATTTATGTGGCTGCTCTGGTCCCCTCCCCTCTCTACATGGTCTTGGACTTTTCATTTAGGAAATGGCTTGAACTGCCAGTACAACCAATCACGAGCTTTGGAGGTAACCCACCTTAGCAATTGATTATATCCCACCTATTTCCTCTATGTTAAGTCAGAGAACAGGAAGTGAAGAAGAACAGGGACTAGAGCAGCAGCCAGGCAACAACAGAGTGGGATGATTTTTTTTTTATTTTTCATTCCAACCCCATTTTTCAATCAATTGATTCTCTTGGAAGACCTCTCTAGTTTACCATTACAGAAGTAGAACCGTTGGATCGGCACTGTCAGCAGAAATTAAGGAGGTATATTTTATTTTTTTGTCTACGTGTTTCAAGGGCTCAGCACCCTTTTCCTCAGGACAGTTGCCTCATGGTCAACCCTTATAAAAGTCATCACTCAAAAGTTTCTAGTATTTAAACCAACCATTAACAATGTTAGATCTGATTAATTCAGATGCTAAGACTCTTAGCATCATAAGACGGTAAAGTCTTGTGTGGTTAGTCACTAACGGAGAGCGGGGGAAGGTTTTCAGTGTATTTAAAGGCAGGTACTCTAGACAAAAGAGAACAAATGCTTTAAGTAAAACAAGAAAATAATATTTCAGAATTTCACTTTTCAATTGCTTATACAAAATACTGCTTCATTTATATTGTATTAGTATTTCTATTTTCCCAGCTGTTCTTTTTTTTTTGTTCTTTTTATTCCTTTCATACCACAAAAATTATTTTTAAAAAAAGCCTGTTTTTCTGTCCTCTTGCGTAAATTACAATATATCAAGCAAGCAGCATATAAAGATGTAGTTAACCCAGGGATGCCCTCCCGGATCAAGTTTAACCTGGAGGATATCAGCGCCGTACATGTATAGTGCTGGAAAGTGGGTCTGAAATCCCAGCGCTGTACATGTACAGCGCTGTGTACACCCGTTCCCTGAGGGAAATTGCTCGGTTACCAGGGTACAATGGCTGCTCTGCACGGCAGGCAGCCATCTTTTCTACAGCACAGGGAGGTTTTTCCGCCTGCAGCCCTGATCGCTGCGATTGGCCAGTTTCTGCAGGGGGGTGGTGCAGGGCTTGTACAAGGGTGACTGGTCACTGGCTGATGAGGGACCCTCTAGAAGGTGCCCCAAGGGTAGCAGAAGAGGTAGCCCCCTAGAGTGCTCCCACATGGACCCCATCCCCTCAGAATTTTCTGCCCCAAATTTCTGAGTTTGAGGGCAACTCAGGAATTCAGATAGATTGTGCGGGCTTCACAGAAATCAATTTTCTTAAAAATCTTTTTCTCTGAAGATTTTATAAATTTGATGGCAACCCAAACAAATTTATGCGCCCAGCAATTTATTTCCCAGAACTCCACAATGCTATAATCTAGACCCGAAAGTTGGAACCCAGTAAATGCAGCAGAGATTATGACCTTTTGGGGGCTCTTGCTGCATGCGTTGTTAAAAAACCAAAGATTAATCAGGATTGGAGTATGGATGTCTGGTACCAAACTCCAATTTACAATAATACCATGGCCCGTAATGGATTCCAATCAATACTTATGTTTTTGCATTACAACGATAATGCACAGTGCCCACCCCAGAATGACCCCGCATTTGACTGTCTGTTCAAAATTAGGCCCGTCCTTGAACACTTCAACGCAAAGTTTTCAGAAGTGTACACCCCAGAACAAAATCTCTGCATTGATGAATCCCTATTACTTTTCAAATGGAGGGTAGAATTCTGCCAGTACCTGCTCAAGGTATGGCATAAAACTGTACAATATCTGTGAGAGTAGCTCTGGGTGCACTCACAAGCTTTTGAAGGTAGAGACACCCGGGTTTTTGAAGGGAGGGACACCCAGATTGAACCCCCAGAATGCCCCCCATCCAAGGAGTTAATGGGAAGATAGTGTGGGACTTACTGCACCCACTGCTGGATAAGGGTTACCATCTATACGTGGATAATTACTACACAAGTCTACCACTGTTCCGGTCACTAAGTTCCAGAGGTACTGTGGTGTGTGGCATTGTACAAAAAAATCAGAGAGGCCTCCCTAGATCCCTGGTAAGGCAACCACTAAGAAAAGGAGACAGCCATGCTCTCCTCAATGAGAACATGTTGGTGGTTAAGTACAAGGACAAGAGGGATGTCCTTTTGCTGACCACCATTCACAGCAACACCAGCTCCCCTGCCCCTGTACGTGGTACCACTAGCACTGTCCCTAATCTAGACTGCATTCTGGAATACAACAGGCGCATGGCCAGGGCTGATCTTTCAGATCAAGTTCTGAAGCCCTACAGTGCCACAAAAAAAGCAAAAAACTGGCTGTGCATATTGTATAGATGGCTCTGTACAATGTGTACGTGCTATTTTAATCTAGAGGCCAGACAAGAACATTCCTACAATTTCAAGAGGTGGTGATAAAGGCGCTAATTCTTCCAAACCAAGCAATGGAGGGCCCCAGTACTTCTGCAAGTTACAGTGCCCGAGTTGTACCAGGGCAACATTTTCCTGGTGAAGTCCCCCAAACAGCAAGGAAGGGAAGGACCCAAAAAAGATGTAGGGTGTGTTCCAAAAGGGGGATAAGGAAAGACACAATTTACCATTGCGAAACCTGCCCTGAAGATCCTGCCCTGTGCATCAAAGATTGTTTCAGAATCTACCACTCATCCATTGAGTATTAATTTAATTTCATTCTTGATGTACCCTGTAGTTTTACCACCTTATATCTCTGATTTAGTCCGCATAACCTACATATCCACTTTTCACCAACCACTACATATTCATTTCTGTGAAACACCTGTTAGATCAAAAGTGCCCTTGCCACCCCTTAAAATGTTCGTACGGGGGTGCTTTTTTCATAATTGGGTCAATTCTTGGGGTTTTTAATTATTGGGGACCTCAGGAATCTTTTAAATGCAACATGGCACCTAAAATCAATGTCTGACAATTCAGGTCAGCAAAATCCATATTTTCCTGTTTGACTCTAGAGCCCTGCTGTGCGCCCATACATCCTTTTTTGAGAAAATATGGGTGTTGTTGAATTCGGAGGGAGAAGCAGAACAAAATGTGGGGTGTATTTTGTCCTGTTACTCCTTTTGAAAGTGAAAAATATGGGTGTAAAGCAACTTTTTCTGGAAAAAAGAAAATTGTCCTTTTGTAATTTGTCCTTTTCACAGCCAAGCGTTTCCTAACTCTGTGAAACACCTGTTGGGGCAAAGTGCTCACTACACACTTTGAATAAATCCTCGAGGGGTCTAGTTTCCAGAATGGGGTCACTTTTTGGGGGTTTCTACTATAGGGCCACCTCAGGGTATCCTCATATGCGACATAGATCCCAATTACCATTCCAGCTAAATCCGTTGTCCAAAAAACATATGGTGCTCCTTCCACTCTGAAGCCTGTTGTGCGCCCATACATCATTTTCGAGCACATATGGGGTGTTGCCATATTCAGGGGGAAATGGGGAACAATTGTTGGGGTGCATTTTGTCCTGTTACCCCTTGTGATAGTGAAAAATGTGGGTGTAAAGCAACTTTTTCTGGAAAAAAGCCAAGTGTTTCCTAATTCTGTGAAATGCCTGATGGGTTAAAGTGCTCACTACACACCCTGCAATATTCCTTGAGGGGTGTAGTTTCTGGAAAGGGGTCACTTTTGGGGGGTTTCCACTGCAGGGCCACCTCAGGGTGTCTTCATATGCAACATAGCTCCTAATTACCATTCCAGCTAAATCCGCTCTCCAAAAGCCATATGGTGCTCCTTCTACTCCGAAGCCTGCTGTGTGCCCATACATCAGTTTTCGAGCACATATAGGGTGTTTCTGTAAACTCCAGATTCAGGGTAATATATTTTGAGTTTTGTTTGGCTGTTAACCCTTGATGTGTTGCATAAAAAATAGATTTAAATTTAAAATCTGCTTAAAAAAAGTTAATTTTAGAAATTCCATTCCCATTTTTCTTTTAATTCTCACGGGGCACCTAAAAGGTTAAGAAAGTTTATAAACTCAGTTTTGAATCACTTGAAGGGTGTAGTCTATAAAATGGGGTGATTTATGGGTGGTTTCTAATATGTAAGCCCCTAGAAAGTGACTTCATAACTGAACTGGTCCTGAAAAAAATGGGTTTTGAAAATTTTAGGATTTGCTTCAAAACTTCTAAGCCTTCTAAAATACAATGTTTTCAAAATTATCCAAACATGAAGTAGACATATGGGGAATGTAAAGTAATAACTATTTTTTGAGGTATTACTATATATTATAAAAGTAGAGAAATTTAAATTTTGAAATTTGCTAATCTTACCAAATTTTTGGTAAATTTGGGATTTTTTCATAAATAAAGGTGAAATATATTGACAAAATTTATGATCATAAAGTACAATGTGTGACAAGAAAACAATCTAAGTAAAAGTGTTTTAAAGTTATCACCACATAAAGTGACTCGTCAGATTTGCAAATATCGGCCTGGGATTTAAGGTGAAAAGTGGCTCGGTACTGAAGGCTATAAAATACTCCTCAGGCAAATGAAAAACATATTGGCTGCACCAGCAGGAAGGTGGCTGTGTTCTTGACAAATCTTTATAAATGAAATGACCTACACAGTGATTGTCACAAATGTTTTCACTGTATTTTATGTAATATACTTAAAGGGATTCTTTCACCCCCAAACCCCAATTTTCACTACTTACATCATTATTTGGTAAATAGTGCCCCCATTATATAGCCACTTACCCCATAATTTTTAAACTTACAGATGATGAGAAAACGAAGTTTATAATACCTGTCAATCAATAGTGAAGGAGCCCAGGGGCGGCGTCATACCGGCCGGAGCCCAGGCCGCGCGCTCATCTAACTTTTCTACCACGCCCCCTTTCACCCAGGCGGCCCGCCCATTGTGATGCGCTCGGCCTCGTCCAGAACTGGCCAAATCCCGCGCCTGCGCCGTGGATCGGGCAGTCCGCGCCTGCGCACTGGATTCCCGATTACTGGCGCAAGCATCGGGCTACCCTGTGCGCAGGCGCGGGGCCCGTACTGCGATAGTGTACCAGCGCAGGATCGGAGCCTCAGGAAGAGTCGTGGGCGCTGGAGCTGGCTGTCACCCTGCCTGCCTCCCTCCCTCCCTCCCTAGGAATTTCACCAAATACATTTTCAAAGCAGAGTATGTGTTTCTCATACATTTTTAATCAATACAATAAAAAGACCCACAGTACATAATCCACGGCGCAGGCGCGGGATTTGGCCAGTTCTGGACGAGGCCGAGCGCATCACAATGGGCGGGCCGTCTGGGTGAAAGGGGGCGTGGTAGAAAAGTTAGATGAGCGCGCGGCCTGGGCTCCGGCCGGTATGACGCCGCCCCTGGGCTCCTTCACTATTGATTGACAGGTATTATAAACTTCGTTTTCTCATCATCTGTAAGTTTAAAAATTATGGGGTAAGTGGCTATATAATGGGGGCACTATTTACCAAATAATGATGTAAGTAGTGAAAATTGGGGTTTGGGGGTGAAAGAATCCCTTTAAGATACATGCTGAAAGGAAGACAACATGCAACTAGTGATGAGCGGTAGGGGGAATATTCGACTTTGCGATATTTCGCAAATATGTGGTAGAATATTTGTCATATATTTGTGAATATTCGTATTCACGATAATTCTCTTGATTGCGAAAAATTGGCAATGTAAAAATTGCATAAGGCGAATTCTAAACTTGAAATACAGACGTGGGTCACATTTTTCAAGCTGCTAGAAGTTTCCTGAGTTTATCCTGAGACTGAAGAAAATGGTTTGCACGGCAGAACATTACAATAGCTTTATATGCAGATAGAGTGCGCCAATATATTTGGGATTGTGCAAATTAGAATATTTTTTTTGCACTACATGCAACTTCCCATTGTAGCAGGTCTGACTGATTAGTGCACTAAGTATTGTTGTGAACTTGACATTGCTGCTTTCTCATTGGCCCACAAGCAAGAAGCAGGGAGGAATCATGTGTTCAGATGGCAAAAAAATGACGAATATTCGAAATTACGAATATATAGCACTGTATTGAAAATATTCACGAATTCTCGAAGTTGCGATGTTCGCTATTGAAATTCGCTATTCGACTATTCGCTCTCAAGACTACATGCAACAAGGTTATAATTTGCTGATTTTGCCTCTTAACAGAATCTATGTATGAAGTATTTGTTTACACAAAAGAGACATGTAGAGCATTAGTAGAAAGCATTGATAAGGTAGTACTGGGTCATGTTTAAAATTAGTGGACATAAAAAGGGTGCTGCCCATGTCGAACAATGAAATTAAAACTTTTTTGTTCAAAGCAAGGTTGAAAAGTTAAAGAGATTGTCGGAATTAACATGCACATTATATCCATTGAATATGGCAAAATAATATTATGTGTGTATCCCACTCTTGTGAACCTACTGATTGGAAAAAGATTACTGATCTAACCTCCCCAACAGGAAGGGGAGATCTAGCAAATTAAGGGAATGTGTCATCAGAAAATGACTTATTGTTTAAAATCATGGTTTTATGTTAAACAGTTAATTTTCCATGTCTATCTATATTAAAACTGCAGTTTTCACACTGACTACTAAACCTAAAAATAGGCGCCACTTCTATAGGCAGGATTAGAATGACATGATAGATAGATAGATAGATAGATAGATAGATAGATAGATAGATACAGGTACAGGCCTGTAGAAGCATAGCAATATGAAATGGCTATCACCTAGACTGCACACTATATAGCCATGTAATTTTAAGTGGAAAAAAAAGAGTTTATCTCTTCCTTATTTGTATACTTTGTTTATTGGTCAGTATTGCCCAGTGAGGTTACCACATCAATCAATATACTGAATTTTGAGATTCTTTTGTGACAGATACAGTGCTACAAGACTGATTCCAGACATATGTGGTGCCCGTTATGCAAAAAGGGCTTTACGTGTTCACCATGTGATTCTAGTCCGGTAATCTCATCATTCATTGTGAGAAGAATGTTTGAGGGATTCATAAGGAACAATACTAAGGAGTATATGATAGAAAATAGTATTATAAAGGATACATAGCATGTAGTTTCCAAGGACAGAAGTTGGCAAACCAACTTTATTTGTTTAAAAAGACTGGTTAGTATAAGCCTCAACTGAGGAGACTGTGGATATATTATTTTGGGAATTTAAAAAGGTTTTTGACCCCTTCCCTCATAGGTGCAAAGTGGGTACATCTTGGTCTGTATTAAAAGATGCATGTATTGACAAGACATCTAGAATATGCAAATTAGTTCTGAGCATCAGTTTATAGAAAGGATGCCCTGGAGCAAGAAAGAATACAAAGCACAGGAACTAAACTAATAAGTAGTGATGGCCTCACGGTTCGCCCGGCAGTCGTTTTGCTGCGAACTTTGCGAGTTCGCGATTCGCCGAACATGTGAACATATGGCCATGTCCGCGGGTGCCATATTCTTTTGCATTGCGCCGAACTTTGACCCATGACCTATCCATCAGGTGGGACAGGACAGCCAATTGAGATGTTTCAGCACATGGACACACCCCCACCCTATAACAGAATCCGATCTGGCAGCAATTTTACATTCTGTGTTTTGGCAGTGTAGGAAGAGGTTGCTTTATGGAGGAGGGACAGGCTGTTAGGGATACCAACCGCTAACTAATACCACAAAAGTCCTTTTAAGGACTGGTATAGGTGTGCTTTCGATAGCTGTGATATACTCAGGGGTGTGATATACTTATGATATACTTTCTAACATAGAAATTATATTATAGTGCATTTGTATTGTGCAGCAGTTGTGTGCGGTTCTGCTGCAATACCGCAGGTATATAAAGGGACAAACGCTATTAGAATAACTAATTGCAACTAGTGAGATATACCTGTTGCCCCCCAAAAATCTGATTGAGGGGTGTGATATACCTATAATATACTTTCTAATATTGAAAGTATATAGTGCATTTGTATTGTGCAGCAGTTGTGTGCAGTTCTGCTGTGATACCGCAGATATATAAAGGGACAAATGCTATTGGAACAACTATTTGCAGCGGGTGTGATATACCTGTTGCCCCCCAAAAAACTGATTGAGGGGTGTGATATACCTGTTGCTCTAAATAAACAGTGTGGTGTAATATAACTGTTGTGGCAAAAAAAATAATTGAGAGGTGTGATATACCTGCTTCCACAAAATATTGATTGAGGGGTGCGATATACCTGCTTTTACAAAATACTGATTAAGGGGGGCAATATATCTGCTTCCACCAAATATTGATTGAGGCCTGTGATATACGTGCTTCCACAAAATACTGATTGAGGGTGTGATATATCTGCTTCCACAAAATATTGATTTAGGGGTTAGATATACCTGCTTCCACCAGATATTGATTGAGGCCTGCGATATACCTGCTTCCACAAAATACTGTATATACATAAGACAAGGACCATTCTTTGTTCCGGGTGGTGGCGGATATGTGTGGGCTGGCATGAGGAAATTACATGTGGTTGTGTAAGAAACAGTCATATAATGTCTCCAAGTTTCATTACTCTGTTTAAACTGTGTTAAAATTCAATGTATATGTGTTTCTCTATTACTGTGATACTGGTCCTTTAAGTCAGCAGCTAAGTGTTGAAGTGACACGCCACCTATGATGTCAGCCTGCCTCGGATGCAGACAGTGTGAGCATAGAGAAGGAGGAAGTGACAAGACTTGTGCAGAAGCTGCAGCCATATTGGCAAGATATAGAACAGGTTTTGTGTTGTGTTAAGTGTGTGGAGATACTAAAGGACTTCCTTGTGAAGCCAGGCTGTGTGAACTTCGGTCTACAGACGGGCGGAGTATAAAGAAACAGTGCATGTAGTGGAGCCATGCTGAAAAGGACTGTGTGCAGCAACTACTCAGTGGAGCTGACATTGGGCTGTGTGAATTGCCACCAACAGTAAGAGACTCACAGTGCTGTCAAGGTACTGAACAGTACCTGTAAAATCCCAGATTACATCACACCCCCTCAGTATATACTTTCTGCAGGAGGATCAGAGTGCCAAGGGGACATCTGCTGTTGAACTCCATTATATCCAACTGGTTTCCAGCCTGCTGAGGAGGACTCCATTGTTCTGGATATTGTGTTCACTGAAGGAAAAGGATGACATTGGGCCCCACCGTGCACTTCTACGAACTGTAAGCGGTCCACTTGGACCACTGGGATAAGGGGGTGCGCACCCAATTGTGAAGTTATGGTCAGTTAGGGACAGTTTGTGGGACTATTGCAAATATGGACATAGAAAAGGTGAAAGTTGTTGCAGTTATCTCATCTTTAACTTGCCTTTATTAATCTATTTAACCACCTGCCTTTCTCTCGGTTCACAGTCGTCACAGGTTTTGAATTCCTCTGAGATCCATGCCTCATTCATTTTTAGAAATGTGAGGTAGACCACACTGTCGTGAGCTAGACGACTGCGATGATCGGTCACGATCCCCCCTGCTGCGCTGAACGTCCTTTCAGACAGGACACTCGACGAGGGGCAAGCCAAAGTTTACATGGCAAATTGTGCGCGCTCTGGCCACAGGTCAAGCCTGCACACTCAGTAGTCCAGGAGTTCCTCGCTTGTCAGATCGTCCACATCAGCCATTAACCCAATGTAGTCGGATACCTGTCGGTCTAGGCGTTCCCTGAGGCTGGATCCGGAGGGCGGCTGTCAATAGATTGGCTGCAAGAATGATCTGATATCCGAAGTGACCAACACATCTTCAATCCAATAAAACAGTTTAGTGATGGCTCTACCTGGTTAGTATATGGATTTAGGGTGCTTCCAACCTATATAAACACACCCATTTTATCAAAATATAGGAAAATTATTAGTATTGGTTGGGCACACCTCATAAGGAAAAGGACTTGTATTATGTATATAATAGTAAGACTGGAAGTGTAAATTATTAGATTTATTTGGAAAATTATAACACTAAAATATAGTAAAACTTTAAAACCGCATACAATATAAAATATGTGAAATTGTGTATATGACACAGAGATAGGTATTAGACAGTGAGGACCGTGACCACCCGGATCCTTGGTAGGGACAGTTCCGTGTAGAGGTTGTCTTTTCCCTTTAAAAAACAGTACAGCAAGAACCGTGGCAGTTTAGGTTTTATATACCAAAAGGACCAATGTGGGTCATATTTGGAATAAGTTGAACATAGACCTTGACTGCTTAGGGTCCGTGGTGTGCTCCAAATTATGTTGACATTTAAAACAACATCCGGTAACCTCTGTTAGTAGGTACAAATAGACAGTAAATATTCAATCACCAGTGAGGATGTATAGAAATGGGTATAAAGATAGGCTATATAGTAATAGCACAATATCCACTGTCTATCGATCTGTTGTGTACCATATAGATACAAAATAAATAAGATAGCGGTGTCTTTACGCTTATATAGATTGTGAACGCTGTTACAGTCGATTGAATGATAAATTCCTACTTTAAAATTCCCCAAAACGATATGGTGTATCAGTCCAATGATTTGTAGATGATAAAGCAGTCTGATATATATGCAGTTCGTAGGTATATATGCGCTTGGATTATATCAATTAATGTTCGATATACTACTCACAGTTTGCAGCTGAAGATAGAAGTTTTTCTTCTGTGTATCATATGTACATACTGTGCTTTGTATGAACAGTTGCCGGGAATCCCTTTTCACTTGGTTAGCATCACCCTCTTCTTCTAGGCACGGTAGGATTGGTACCCGCACATGTTTTGCTATGGGATGAAATTCCACTGCCAGCACCCACAACAGTAGAATGCAGCAACTCTCGCAGCAAGACCTGGAAATGCTGCATTCTGCCAGCCCTCTGTGATGCTGGTAACATGTCCGCCATTTTGTGTTTGTACCGGGTGTCTAAGTACGCTGCCACCCAGTACTGGTCCTTGCCCCTTATGCTTTTTATTCGGGGGTCCCTCTTCAAACACTGGAGCATAAAGGCCCCCATTTGCACTAAACTGGAAGCAGTGGAGCATGGCTCTTGCTCATCGCCCAGGAGAATATCGTCCACGGTCTCCTCCCCCCAGCCCCAGACAACACCAGGGATCCCCAAAAAGTTTAAAGTCCCCCTCAAAGCCTGCTTTTCTTGCTCCACCTCCTCCTTCCCCCAGCCACCATCCTCCTCTGATTCCTCTTCAGACTCCTGCTGACTTGTCTCAGATGGAGTAGCCCCCCCAGGGAATTCTTTCAGCTTTTCGACTTCATCATCTTCCAGCTCCCACACCTCAACGGCTTAATCAATGAGACAATGCAATGCACACTCCAGAAAGAAGGCGTAAAGTACGATGTCACTGATGGCGCCCTGGCTGCGACTGACCAGTTTGGTGATCTCATCAAATGGCCGCAGAAGTCTGCATGCGTCGCGCTTGAGCAGCCACTGGTGCGGTGAAAAGAAACCAAACTCCCCAGAACCTGTCCTGCTGCAGAGTTCGTACAGATAGTTGTTAAATACACGTTGCTGCTGGAGCAGCCTATCAAGCATATACAAGGTGAAGTTCCACGGCTTCGGGCTGTCACTAATTAGACATCTGACAGGCAAGTGGTGTCGCTGCTGAACGTCAGCAAGGCCAGCCATGGCCGCGTAAGATATTCTAAAATGGCCAGAGATTTTCCTGGCCTGCTGTAAGACATCCTGGACCCTGGGGTATTTGGCAACGAATCGCTGCACGACTAAGGTCAGGACATGTACCATGCCACTGGTGGTCATTATACCGTGTGGGAGTCACAGAGGGACATGTAAATGTACAAAAATGCCTCAAGGGGGCCCACTGGACTTTATCGCCCAAGGGCCCTCATGAACCTGGAGCCAGCCCTGCCCCCAGCCACATAATTGTTCTTTTTTGTCAGGTGAATGCCTAATTTTTGGGGCCTGTACTCCCTTGGCTTAAAATGAATAATTTCTAGCCTCCAGCAGGGTACATTTATGAGAGTTTCTCTTTAAGACACATAAAAATGGCCCCTGATTAAAATACATATTTTTTTGTGGGAATTTTTGCCAATGATCCCCCTCTGGTATGTCTCTGTCCATGTTGTGGGACTATTTGTGCACTTCTAGTAAGTATTTGGTGGCTGCAAAAAACCTTCAGGTTAACCTGCCATTAAAGTCAATGGGGCCTGCCACGACTGCGCGGTTCGTAATCATTTGATTGCAAACACGCATTTGCGTTCGCGAAATGTCCCGGCCGATGTTCTTCCATCACTACTAATAAGAGGCAAGTAATACAACTTAAAAGAATTTAAAAAAATTGCCTTGAGAAGAAACATTTAAGGAGGAACACAGGTGTAGATAGTGGCAACAGTCTTGAGCCCGATTACATTTGGGGGCCAATTCTCTAGTCTTGTGATTGCTCTCTCTGAATGCACCTCAGAGTTTGGACATCACATGAGGCATTTGTCACCATTACAAAATGGCAAATAGAAAGTTCAGACAGCACTCCAAAGATGTAGTGGTGATACTAGGTGGACATCTCAAATGTGGAACTGGGTCCAAACCATTTCCCAAATTGCAATCCGAAGCAAGAAGAAGGAAAGACTCATATAAATCATTAAATGGAGAGGAGCTTTAATCTTTAGTCAACAAAATCAAACCCAGTAAATGCAACATTTCAGCTACAAAGAGTATTTTTCAAGTAAACCTACACATAGTTTTATTTTATTTTATAAAGACACCTTTTTATGTGCATTTATTAAGCTTTTCATGAGCGACCTGTGCTATTGCTTTTCACTTCCTTTGTTCCAACTATGACATCACCTACTGTGGGGTGTTTATAGTTGCTTGTTACACTGTGTATGCATGCTTGAAAAAGGCTCTTTGCAGCATTGAATTTACTGTAGGTCATTTTGATTAGTATGGATTAAGGATCCTCACCATTTGATTTATGAGTGCTTCCTTCTTCTTCTTACCTTGAGTCACAAAAATTTGATTGGTGAATGAATGGCTCCTGAAGCCTCCCATAGAACTCTGCACTACAAAAGAGACAGGAAATGCATCATGAAATAGATAGTCATGCCAGAAGAAGAATATACACAATACATCCAGGTAAGTGAAATACGAGGTTGACAGAATAATGGGATAAAGCGGTCTGTATGATGACATGCTGGGTGGCAGAGTGATGGCATACAGGGACAGAGTAATGGAATGCTAGGGAACAGAGTGATGTTATATTGGGAGCAGAGGGATGGCATACTTGGGACATACAGTACCCGGATAGACTTAAAGAACTTAATCTGTATAGCCTTAAGGAAAGAAGGGAAAGGGGGCCATGGTTGAAACCTTTAAATATGTTAAAGGTTTATAAGGTTCAGGAAGTGTTCTCAATAAGATGCTAAACAAGGGGACACAGTCTGAAAGATTGGTTAAAGCTTGGAACAAAAGTCCAGAATGCGTGGTTGGGAAATCTACAGTAAGTGAATTTAAACATGCCTGGGATAAACACACATCTATCCTAAGATCAAATAAAGAAATAATAATAGTAGTAGTAATAATAACAACAATAATAAAAATAGTATAAGGGCAGCCTAGATGGACCAGATGTTTTTTTTTCTGCCATCAATTTCCTATGTTTCTTTCAGTCTGTGACATTCCTCACCAGTGTAATCACCCAGCCACACCCTGCATTATAGTCCAACCCTTTGTACCACTAATACCATGCTGAATTATATGTATTGTACTTAACATACTTACTGTAAATGCTTGTTTGGACTTCACTTGTTTTATTACAGTTATTTCACAAAATGGTTTAATGCACATAAATGTAATACCATATGTAGCGATATACAAACAGCAGCCTACCTTTAGTAAGGATTTTTTCTTTCATTCATGGATCCATTTACAGTGAAGGTTACTTATACGGTGAACAGTATTTACAAAGTACAAGATGTCCTAGTTTCTTTTAAAGTCATTGTTCTTTTGAAGAAATCAGAACTTTAAACCTACAGTATAGGTTAAATTCTTTTATTTTATTGATGGAATAATAAATGAAAACACTTCATTTAATTCCTCAATATCTGGTTATATTGCATGGCCTCCAGCCCTGATAATTTACACCAACCATTGTATGTATATGTGCTTGTTGAACATATCATTCCAAAACCAAGGATGCTTTTATGGATTTCTTTTGTCCTTTACTTCCTTAGAAGTTTACATTATTTTTGAAAAAATAAAATGTGTGTCCAAATCGATTCTAGGTCTGCTAGGACTCAGATATTTTTTATATGTGTGTTTATTATTTCTCTTTTTTTTTGTTCAAATGTTTGCTCTCTCTATATCTCTTCTTCTCTGACCCAACCGGAGATAGACTATGGGTTCTATGGGTTTCGTTTTTATGATTTTCTCTATATGGTAAAACTGACTAGTTACTGTTTATTTTTATTTTTTTTGTTATGTGTATGGGGTATGTGAGGGCCCATTTTTTGCAGAGTGATCTGTACTTTTTATTGATACCATTTTGGGGTGAGTACCACTTTTTAATCAAATTGTTTATTTAATTTTTTTGTGGGAGGAGAAGCGACCAAAAAAGTTGAGTCGGCTATTTTGACTTTTTTTTTTTTCCATTTCACTGTTTTATAAATATTTTTATATTTTAATAGTACAGCATTTTTGCATGCCCATAATGTGTATTTTTTTAGTTTTTTTATTTTCATTTTGGGGAAAGAGGAGGATGCGATTAGAATTTATACATTTGTAAAAAAAAAAATTTGCACTTTTTTATATTTCCTATAGAGAACTATAACAATCATTAGATTGCTTCTTTCATAGACTTCAATGCATGGAAGAGAAAAGTAGATATGTTTGATTCTGTGTTGGGGTAGTATTCCTAGTAGTGGCAGCTGTGTAGAAGTAATGGAAGTGGCAGTAGGGGGATTAGCAGCAGGGAATTGCAGCTGTGGTGGCAGCACCATACGGTCCAGAACATGATCGTGGGCAGCCAGACAGCGGCAATGCAATGATGGGGCTCCATCAGCAATGGCGAATCTATCAGCCACAGTTAGAGGAATCTGAAAATCATCATGGATCCATGCCTGATTAAATTTGACATTTGATGTTTTGTACACTGGTGGAGGACAACTTTGGGTGTAACGACACCACTTGCCACATTGAAAACCCTCTTTCTGATGACAATGGATTCTGGATAAGACAGTTGAGACAGAGCCAACAGGCCAGTTCCGGCCTCTGTTCCAATCTGCCTCCTCAGATGTCTGCTTAGACAAGGAACAGGGTATCTTCTGGGTAAAGGCCATGGTCATTTAGAAAATAAAATTATTTAAAACTATTTTTTTGAGAGAAAAAATGGACAGCTGAGTAGAAGTATGAATATTATGAAGCAGAATTAAATTTCGGTGAAGGAACACAACTTTTGAAAAAGATTACATTTTCATGAAGGCGTGAAACTGCACCACTATGGAAAAGGGATGGGATATGGCAAACACTGTGGCAGATGACAAGAATTATATTTCAGAGAAAAATTGCATTTTGGGGAAGGCACGTAACTGCAGCACATTTACCACACATAAGTGGTAGGCAGCAAGTGCACCATCAACAATTTGGTCAGATGTGAGCTCCCATATAAGCTAATTGCTGGTCCCAAATAGTTTTCATGGCCACACAAGGAGGAGGAGTCTGGGCAGGAAAAGAAGCAGCTGATGATGACAAGAAGCAGCTACTGATTAGGAATGTGGCCTGGCACCCACAATGAAGACCAGGAGAAGGAGGGCAGACTTGTTCTGATTCAAAATGCTGGCCATAGAATCCAGTGATGCCGCCTCTTGGGCAATAGAGCCCTGGTACTAATGTTTGTATTTAAACTTCCATAACTTATTTTAATCCTGCAGATCTTGCACACTGCAGTGGTTTTATTTGCCACCCTTGAGGGGATAACCTGCCATACAGGCAATACTCACACAGGGCTAGCATCAGCCAAGCTTGGCCTAGGTCTGGTGCACTTTGAGCCTGTGCCCGCAGTATCAGTGGCATCACCAGAACCCGAGCTTACCACAATAGAAGCAGATCTGGCTCTGCCAGTTCTTTTGGAGGTTTTGGACAAGTGTTGCTTCTGCCCTTTATTGCAGCTGCAGTCAACAGCCTTCTCACATGTCTGCTCATCCTCCTTAGCATCAAATCTGGCTACCAAGTCCTTTCCAGAACCTGATTAAGGTAGCGGTCAGCACTCCAATCTGGTTACCAAGTCCTTTCCTGAACCTGAACTTCCCTGTCATGGTAGTTTAAATGCTGATGCTTCTCAAACAAGTCATGAACAGGTAGATTTTTGAGTATCTTCCATAGTACAATGGGTTTTGTTGCCCCTACTTAGGGAAAAAGAAGGTGCCCCATTAGAAGGGGGCAGTGAAGAGAGAGAGATAATGCAACTGAAATTTAATTCTGAGGCTGCAAGCAGGAGAAACAGGAAAAATTCTGAGACCCCTGGTTCCAAAACAATAAGTCAGACTCAGAGGCGATCTTGACATCATCCTGCTGTTACTGAAAGGAGGAGTGAGCCATCAAGTTCATTTCATCCTCTTTGTCCAAAGTAATAATGTGGCGCCTATCAGAAGCCAGTTATAACCTACTACTACTACTGACCTGGATGGCTGGTGTTACTACTAGAGATGAGCAAATCGAAGTTGACAAAGTGGAATTCGATCCAAATTTCAGGAAAAATCTGATTTGCACTGAAGCCGAATTTCCTCACGCTTTGTAGTAACGAATCACATTTTTTCCTAAAATGGCTACTGCACATGTAAGGACATGGAACAAAGAACTCTGGGAATGAGGAATCACCCACAATGCCATGCATGCAGCCAATTAGCAGCCAGCCAGCCCACCCTTGTGATGTCACAGCCCTATAAATATCCTCAGACATCTTGGATTCAGCCATTTTCCAGTGTACTTAGTGCAGGAAGAGACAGCAGGTGCTAGGGACAGTGATAGGAAAGACTTTATTGAGCTGAAAAATCGATTTAGAAGTTCAGGGAACAATTATTCAAGGTGTAAGGAAAGGATAGGGAGGCATCATCCACACTATTGGGATCCAAATTGCAGTTATACTGCTGCTTTTAAGTTTGCACTATATGATACATCAGTAATTCTATACTCGCCGTATAAGACTACACATCTTCCAATGCACACCAAATAAAAATGAAACCGACAATTAGAGGATGAGAAAACCACTAAGAGCAGGGAGAGGGGGCTATTTATGGGGTGTATTACAAGGAAATATATCTCCATCCTAGCAGCTGTTCTGCTGTGAATTTATTATTTATTTTTTAATTTTTTTTTTTTTTTTGGGGGGTTGTATTAATAGGGAAAAAAAAGGAAAAAATATATGTCATAATTGCCACTCAGAAGTGAGGTTACTTTGTACTACAGCCATTATTATTGTATAAATAAGAAAGATACGTGCGTCCTATTAGCCGTTCTGCGGATAATTTTGATTATACTTTTTTGGGGGGTTTATTAATAGGAAAAAGAATACTTCCTAATTGCTGTTCTGCGGTGAAGCTACATTGTACGTTGCATTTTTGGGGTGTACTATTTTCTTTTTCATTTAATTCTTTAATTATACAGTATGTCAGACAGACAGATAACAGGCGCTTCAACAGGAATGGGCAGTGTGCAAAATATTTCTGTCACAGGCAGAAGTAGTAGAAGAAGAAGAGTAGGTGGCAATAGGAGTCACAATGAGCGTCCTGAGCTCCCAGCGTCATCTAGTGGTCGTGTCTTGACCAGCAACCCAGCGGTGCCCAGCAAGTGACATCAGACACCCCCAGCCAAGAGTCGGTGGGTTCCTCTGACCCGACGCTTAGTTGGCATGGCCCAGGAGGAGGCCCTGTGCCCCCACTTGCCTGACTCTGCATCTGTCATTTTCTGTTCCCTCAGTGTAACTTAGTAACATAGTAACATAGTACATAAGGCCGATAAAAGACATCTGTCCATCCAATTCGGCCTGTCATCCTGCTAGCTGATCCAGAGGAAGGCAAAAAAAAACCTGAGAGGTAGAAGCAAATTTTCTCCACTTGAGGCGAATAAAAAATTCCTTCCCGACTCTAATCAGGCAATCAGAATAACTCCCTGGATCAACGACCCATCACTAGTAGCTATAACCTGTAATATTATTATACTCTAGAAATATATCCAGGCCCCTCTTGAATTCCTTTATTATACTCACCATCACCACCACCTCCTCAGGCAGAGAGTTCCATAGAAAAAAACTAAAAGTGTTCCAGCACTTCACTTATGTTGCAAGCCAGTAGTTTATTGTGGTGGAAAAATTGTTTTACAACAAGTCGATCACCATACTTTTTTTTTTAGTTATGAGTAAGGACTGATGTCCGAAATGCGTCAACTGTACAGGAGCACGAAAATTATGGGGATCAACTTGTTGTAAAACTATTTTACCACCACAATAAACTACTGGCTTGCAACGTAAGTGAAGTGCTGGAACCCTTTTTGTTTTTTCCTATTGCCAAGAGGTCTTACTCGTGTTCCGTTGCACCGAGGGTTAATTGCATAAGACAGGTGAGCTGGATACACATGTATATTTGTATCCAGAGAGTTCCATAGTCTCACTCCTCTTACCGTAAAGAATCCTCTTCTATGTTTATGTGCAAACCTTCTTTCCTCCAGACGCAGTGGATGTCCCCTCGTCACAGTCCTGGGGATAAATAGATGATGCAAGAAGTATTGTATGCCGTGGGCTCAGCTCCACTTTTCAGCGAGGACAAGCTTCTAGAGGACAGTCAGCAGCTACTGCCCAGCCAAGATCTGGAGGAGACATCCGCTGATTCCTCTGATAGGTGGGCAAGTAGTGCTGATGAGAGTCACATGGGAGCAGGTGTTGCGAGCAATCAGGCTCCAGGCCCTGAGACTGTTGAAGGGGAAATCAGTGACGTGCAGACAGTAGCGGATGATGATGATATAGCCGATCTCACTTGGGAGCCGCGTGAAGAAGGGACTTCATCATCATCAGAAGAGGGTGTCAGCTTGCGTGTGAGGCAGCGGCTGAGTCAGCAAGGTGGCAGTGTGGCTGTGAGTAAGCAGGGTGGCAGCAGTGGGAGGTGGGGAGCCCGGGGTAGACCAACCGCTTCGCAGAAGCCTACCTGCCCGGAAAGTAGTGGTGCAAGGGTTCAGGGAGGCAGCGATAGCAGGCAGTCGGCGCAGAGTGTTGGGGGGGGAAATGCCATACTCGGCGGTGTGCCAATTTTTTGTTAAGCCACCTGAGGAGGTGAACATAGCCAGTTGGAGAATTTGTGGACAGAAGGTGAAGCGTGGCCAGGATGCCAATGTTGACACCACGGCCCTGCATCACCATAAAGTGGCCTGGGAGAACCGTGGCTCCGATGTGGTAGACCAGCCTGCCGCAGCAACCGCTGCCTCACACAGTGGCACGCACCTAATTTAATGCAGTCAAGGCTCCACCTTAGCCGAAGGGAGCTGTCTGTCCTTCCCATCATCTGCTGGTCCTGATGCTCCTGCTCCTCCTCCTAGTACTCCTCGTCAGTCATTCCGTCAGCAATCGATCACCAAAGTGATTGCCAAGAGACAACAGTATGCTTGCACTCATCCAACGGCGCAGAAGCTGAAAGTGCTCCTGGCCAAGTTGCTGGTGCGGAAGTCCCTCCATTTCAAAGTGGTGGACTCAGCACCTTTCAGAGAACTGATGGCTGGTGCCAAATTGAAGTGGAGAGTCCCAACCTGTCATTTCTTTGCCAAAAAGGCAGTACCAGCTCTGCACACATATGTAGATTAGAAGGTGGGCCAGTCCTTGAGCCTGTCGGTGTCTGCCAAAGTGCAAGGCAGTGCCGACGTGTGGAGCTGTAACTATAGTCAAGGGCAATATATGTTCTTAACGGCCCACTGGGTAAATGTGGTTCTTGCCTAGCCACACCAGCAACTTGGCCAGATGATGCCTCCAAGTTCTCAAAGCCGTTAGTCTGGCAACAATGTCCGCCTCTGCCTCCTCATCCTCCACTGTGTCCTTAGCTTCCACTGCAGCATACCACATGTGCAGGGCATGGGAGTGTCATGTTGTTCTGCACCTAGTTTGCCTGGGCGAATGTAGTCACACAGGGGAGATACTGCTCAGTGTCCTTCATCAAGAAAATCGTAACTATGGTGACCGACAATTGGAAGAACATGGTGTTTGCTCTGCATCAAGGAGAGCTGAGCCATGAGCCCTGCATGGCGCATGTGTTCAATCTGGTTGTAAAGCGGTTCCTGAAGTCTTCCGCCCATCTTCAAGAAATCCTAAAAATGACCAGGAAACTTTGCATGCACTTCAGCCACTCATACACCGCAAAGCATACCCACCTTGAGCTGCAGCGGCAGAACAGCTTTCCCCAATATAGGCTGATATGCGACGTTTCCACCTGTTAAAATTCCACCCTCCATATGTTGGACCGATTATGTGAACAGAGAAAGGCCATAAACGATTTATTGATGATTCAGGTGGACAGAGGTACTCCCCTGAGTAACTTCGATGTTAGCCAGTGGCAGTTCATGCGTGACACCTGCCTTTTGAGGAGGCCTCTTTATTTGTCAGTCGCTAGGACTATGGGATGAACAACATCATTCAACTGATTTATGTCCTGGAACAGATGCTGCTAAATCTGGCTAGCCAGGGGACAGGAGATGTGGCCACTACATCTCACAGCCACATAAGCCCTATGAGGGTTACACTAGAGGAGGACATTCGAGCTCAAACAATGCGTAGAGAAATGGGTGGTTTTTCTACAGAGGTGACAGGAGAAGAGGAGGAGCAGCAGCCGGAGGAGTTACAGGGCAATGAGGAAAACGAGGCAGATGACCCAGGCACACCGTGGCAGTATGTAGTGGAGATGGGGGTAAGGAGTCCCTCCGAGTCACTTGCACAAATGGGCCGATACATGCTCAGTTGCTTGCTTGCAGATTGATGACTACTCTCTCTCTCCACCATGTTAGACCCTCACTTCCGGTCCAAAATGGGGACCTTTTTTACACCCGCTGAGAGGGAGGACAAACTGAACTACTATCGAGACATCCTATGTAGTCAGTTGGCCGTTGCCTATGTGCGACATTGCCCATTCTCACGCAGGTCTGACCACTGGGGCCCTTTGTGCTGACTTTCCCCTGCCAAAGCTGCTGGATGGGGGGGGGGGGCCTGGAGGGTTTGGGGGGGGGGGTCAGAGCAGTACCAACTCCATCAGCATCAACTTAAGTCTAGAGTCGCTGATGAGCAGTTTTCTTCACCCGTCTACTGAAGAAACTACTCACAAGCAGCAGCAGCTAGACATAGGGCAGAACCTGAACTAGCAGGTTGTGGCATACTTGGAGTGCACCCTGCAACCCCAGATCAAAGATCCCCTGGACTACTGGGCAGCCAAACTTGATTTGAGGCCGCAACTGACCGAGTTTGCCCTGGACAAGCTTTCCTGCCCAGCCAGCAGTTTTGCATCAGAGCAGCTGTTTAGTGCAGCAGGTGATATAGTTACCCCAAGAAGAACTTGCCTGTCCCCCCAAAATGTGGAGAAACTGACCTTTGTGAAGATGACTCGGGCGTGGATCAGCCAGGATTTTCAAACACCAGTGCCTGATGCATCAGACTAAATCATCCATGGTGCCTCACCTAAAATTTGTCAAAAGAGACCTGTTTCTTCTGGCTACCTGCTTCAGCTACTATTCTGATGCTGCTACCCGCCTGATGCCACACCTACTGCCAGGTGCTCCTACTGCCACCCACCATCTTCAGATGGTACTGGTATTGCCCCCACCTCCCCACTCTGTCACTCTGCCACTCTGTGGTCTCCTCATGGTGCTTCCACCTCACCATTCTGTCACTGGGCCACTCTGTGGTTTTCTCATGCTGCTGCCACTTCCCCACTCTGTCACTGGGCCACTCAGTGGTCTCCTCATGGTGCTGCCACCTCAGCACTCTGATATTGGGCCACTCTGTGGACTTTTCATGCAGTTCCCACCCTCCCCACTTCATGACTGGGACACTATTTTGCCTTTTTGGCCAGGTTGACATCATCATCATTTATTTGACCCTTCTTCTGATCTGTCAGAAGGAAGGGAAAATGAGAAGCACAACGGATCTTGTCTATGTAGCAGCTGTAAGGTCTGTATGACATAGTCCCTATTTTGCATCGAAATTGGCTTATGATTTGGTATCCAAAAGCAGGAGTAAGCACAAAACACAGAAGACATGCACATATTCCATTCACATGTCATCTCTGTTTTGGATCCAATCCTGTTTTTTTATTGCTTTAGCAATACTGATGGATTACTGAACAAATGTTGACCGAATGAAGGTGGATGCTCAACAGACAGGATCCGTTTTTTGGGGGCTTATTGTTCTGACGGAACAGAGGGCAAAATAATCAGTGACTTCAACACAAACTTACTGCTGACACCCTCTCCACTCTGTCAGGGGGGCTCTACTTGTATAACCGTTTAATAGAACAGGTTCTGTAGACATCTATGTGGAATCAGCTGACGACGTTGTAAAAGGAGTGCACTCTTTCACGCTATAGTAGGATCTTGGGCCTCTGCATGATTCTTTATACCTGGTGCTAACAATGACCTGTAAGGCTGAGTTCACACTTGAGTTATTTGGTCAGCTTTGGCCCCGTAATTGACCAAATGAGGGAAGTGTGAAGTGATTCTAAGAACGAATCCTGTCTTCTGCGTGTGATACTGACAGTATTGTTTCACTACCACAGCAGACTCCCTATGCGTGTTTCTGCAAAGCACAGTGTTCTACACCACTATACAGGCTTTCTTAACGGAAGACTCGGCAAACCGACCAAGTCAAATTTTGGAGAAATTCTCTCTTCTCTAGCTACTACTTCTACTACTACCCACAGTCTGATTTAGATGATAAGGCAAAAGTGTTTCATTTTGTTATCCGTTTTCCAGATATTTTATTATGAGTAGGGATGAGCAGACCCGGGACCGAACTTGACCCGAACTCGAACCTGAACCTGAACCCCATTGAAGTCAATGGGGACCTGAACTAAAATGGCTGCAAAATAGTCAAAGTAAATGCTAGAGGGCTACAAAAGGAAGCAAAATGGGGGTAAGACCATGACAGTTGCCCTGCAAACAAATGTGGAAATTACTTAAAATAACATAGAATAGAAAATAATAATAATAATAATAATCTTGAACTAAGAGGCGTAGGTCAAAGTGGAGTAGGAGGTTGAAGAGGCGGTGGACGTGGCGTTGTAAGTGGAAGGGGAGGAGGAGGAGGTAGCCAACACAGTTTTTTTGTTTGTTGTTTTTTTTATTATTTTTAAAAATTTTGGAAGACCTTAAAACATTGGGTAATAGAAAAGAGAAATTGGGCTGGAGTATAACAATGAATGGGTGCATCCGGTATACTTGTCTGCTCAGCACAAGGTACGGACAAGTCCTGTGGGATCCATGCTTGGTTCTTTTTAATGAACGTAGCTTGTCCATGTTGGCTGTGGACAGGAGGCTGCGCTTGTCTGTGATTCCCCCCCCCCCCCCGCCGTACTAAACACACGTTTGGACAATACACTTGGCACAAGGCAGGCCAGCACCTCCAGGGCGTAAAGGGCAAGCTTAGGCCATGTGCCCAATTTGGAGACCCAGAAGTTGAATGGAGCAGACCTATCAGTCAGTATGTGTAGGCATGTGCACACCTACTGTTTCACCATGTTGCTGAAATGCTGCCTCCTGCTAATACCTTCTGTATCAGCTGGTGGTGGTGGTTGTTGTGGCGTGCTGACAAAGCTTTTCCACATTTTGGCCATGCTAACCATCCTTTCTGAGGTGCTGGCGGTGCCCCAGCTGCGTTGGCAACTTTTTTCTCCTCTGCCTACGCCATGTGTTTCCACTGAGCCCCCTCTGTCAGGTGTGAATGCCATCAGCAGCGCGTCTACCAGTGTGCGCTTGTACTCGCTCATCTTCCGATCACGCTCCAGTCATGGAATTAAGGACAGCACGTTGTCCTTGTAGTGGGGATCCAGCAGGGTGGCCACCCAATAATCAGCACTGTTTACAATGTGGGCAACTCGACGGTCATAGCGCAGGCACTGCAGCATGTAGTTGCTCATGTGTGCAGGGCTGCCCAGAGTCAATGACAAGCTGTCCTCTGTGGGAGGTGTATCGTCTGTGTCCTCTGTGTCCTCCATTGATGCCCGTAAGCTTCTTTGGGTGCCACCCTGCTGTAAACATGGTTCCTCCTCATCATCATCATCCTACTCATCCTGCAGAACTGTGCCCTGGCTGGACAGTTGTGTACTTTGCCTCTGTTGGTGCAGGGTCCCACCCTCCGAGCCACTTGTGAATGACTGGCCTGATAACCATGGAAATAATCCCTCTTCTTCCTCCTCCTCTTCTTCCTGTGCCACATCCTCTTCCATCATCGCAAAAGTGTTTTTTCAAGAAGACATAGAAGTGGGATAGTAATGGCACTGGCCATGTTGGTGGAGTACTTGAAACAAAGCAATAAGACACACATGTCCCGCATGGAGGCCCACTAATTGTTGGTGAAGTGGTGCTGTTCCGCAGAGAGGCTTACCCGCGCGTGCTGCAGCTGAAAGTCCACTATCGCCTGCTGCTGGCACAGTCTCTACAGCATGTGCAAGGTGAAGTTCCACCTTGTGGGCACGTCGCATATGAGGAGTTAAGCGGGAAGGCCAAAGTTACGCTGCAGCGCACACAGGCGAGCAGCAGTAGGTTGAGAACTCCGAAAGCACGCACCGACGGCCCGCATTTTCTGCAGCAGCTCTGACATATTAGGGTAATTTTTCAGGAACCTCTGCACCACCAAATTTGAGGCTCGGCGGCACCAACCACTCATCGGTCTGTTGTTCCATGCCCTCCATAGCTCCTGTGCGGTGTGGGGTTTTTCCCCCAAACAGTTAAGTTTTAATACAGCCTGTTGTCATTTCCCCCTGACTTTGCTGAAGTTGGTGGTGAAGGTGTTACGCTGACCGGATAAGGAGGCGGTAGAGGAAGAAGCGGAGTAGGAGGAGGAGGCAACAGGAGGCAACAAGAAATGTCCTTCAATCCTCGGTGGCAGTAGGACATGCTCCAAACTGCTATCGGCCTCAGGCCCAGCCGCCACTGCATTTACCCAGTGTGCAGTTAAGGAGATATAACTTCTTGGTCTGTGCTTACTGGTCCACGTACCGGTAGTTATGTGGACCTTACCACAGATTGTGTTGCACAGTGCACACCTAATTTTGTCCGCCACTTGGTTGAGCAGGGCAGGGTGGAAAAGTAGTGGCGGCTGGGAACCACATACTGTGGGACCGCCACCGCCATAAGGTTTTAACAGTCTCTGTCTCCACCAGACGGAATGACAGCATTTCAAAGGCCAGGAATTTTGAAATGCTGGCATTCAGGGCCAGGGATCACATGTGGGTATGGGGGTACTTCCTCTTTCTCTCCAGTGTTTGAGGGATGGACAGATGAACGCTTCCATGGGACAGTGTGGAGATGCTTGGTGGAGGTTGTGGTGTTGGTGCCACACCCTCTTTGCGGGTCGGCAGGTGCCACTGTCACTCCAGAGGGGGAGGAAGAGGCCAAGACCGCAGCAGAAGAGGGAGCAAGAGGAGCCTGAGATTTTTTGTGGTTTTTCAGAAGTGTACTCCACTGCAGCACGTGCTGTGTAGTTAGTTGGTGTTCAGGTTTACAACATGTATGCCTCGTTTCAGGCTCTGATTGCACAGCGTGCAAACCACTTGCGTCTTGTCGTCAGCACATTGTCTGATGAACTTCCACACCAGGGAACTCCTTGGAGCTGACTTTGGTGTGCTCAGTCCCTGGGTGCAGTAGGCAGTAGCAGGCATACAGGCTAGAGGACGGCCACTCTGCTTTTGCACCCTGCTCCCTCTTTTGCTGTGTGGCTGGCGCTGTGTGACCACCACCTCTTCCTTCGAACTGCACACATCACTCGCATGACCTTGATTCCATGTGGCGTCTAGGACCTCATCGTCCTCCACATCATCTTCCACCCACTCTTCACCCCTGCCCTCCTTGCCGGTCTGCACATGGCAGAAAGCCGCAGCAGTTGGCACCTGTGTATCATCATCATCATCAGAGACATGCTGCGGTGGTCCTCCAATGTCCACGTCCTGAAACATAAGTGGTTGGGCATCAGTGCACTCAATCTCATCAGTCAGTAGCTGGAAGCAGGGTAGCACTGCAGTGGAGAAGCGGGAACAGGCCTTGCTTAAACTGATCTGCTATGGTGACAAACAGCACACTGCCGCAGAGCTATGGCAGGGGATAAGGGACCAGACTGAGCTGTGGCTCTCACCACTCACCCTATAACCAGGCATGGTTGTGTCTGATAATGGCCCTAACTTGGTAGCGGCTTTGGAGCTCAGCAAGCTCACACACATACAATTCCTAGCCCACTTTTTAAACCTAGTGGTTCAGCGGTTTCTCAAAACCTACCCCAATTTGTCTGAGCTACTGGTGAAGGAACGCTGTGTGTGTGCCCATTTCCAGAAGTCATCGACAGCTTTCGCCGGTCTTGCAGCGCTTTTCACAAGCGACGAGTGGGCATTGATGTCTGACCTCTATAAGGTTTTACGCAACTTTGAGGAATCAACACAGATGGTGAGCGGCGATAACGCTGTTATCAGCGTAACCATCCCACTTCTGTGTCTACTCAAATGCTCGCTGCTCACAATTAAGGTGGACGCTTTGCATGGGGAAGAGGTGGAAATGGGGGAGACAGTTCACCCTCAGTTCGTCTTCTGAGTGCGAATTGGAGGAGGAGGAGCAGTTTGCCTCCGCTACAGAGGGTAGTACCCATGGAAATGTTATTCCAATTGTTCAGCGTTTATGGGTAAAAAAGGAGGAAGAGGATGAGGATGAGGAGATTGAGAGTCATCCTCCTGATGAGGACAGTTTTGTCTGTTGGGACTCTGGCACAGATGGCTGATTTTATGTTAGGCTGCCTTTCCCGTGACCCTGGCGTCATACGCATTTTGGCCAACACCGATTACTGATTGTTCACCCTTCTCCACCCCCGCTACAAAGAGAACTTCGTATCTCTAATTCCTGTGGTGGAGAGGATGAGCAAAAATTTCCAGCTGAAAACGCTGTTCCTTGGCCAACCGAGGAGGGGAGACGAGGGGAACACACAGTTGTTCCAATAGAGGAAGGGCAACACTCTCCAAGGGCTGTGACAGTTTTATGACACCCCACCAGCACCCTCAAACTGATGTGTGGCCTAGTGTCACAAGAAGGGAAACATTTTAGAATATGGTGAAGGAATATGTAGCAGACCGTGTCAGCGTCATCAGTGATCCCTCTGTGCCTTACAACTATTGGGTGTGCAAGCTGGACACGTGGCACGAACTGCTGCTCTATGCCTCAGAAGTGCTGGCCTGCCGCGCTGCCAGCGTTTTGTCAGAGCGTGTAGTTAGTGCTGCTGGGGGCATAATAACTGATAAGCGCATCCGCCTGTCAACTGAAAATGCTGACCAATTGACTCTTACTGACTCTTATAAAAGGCCTGGATTGCCTCTGACTTCTCTACTCCACCAGAGGAAAGCGGCTGAACATAAAATGTGGCTTTTATGGGGTAATGAATACACAGTATTCCCATGCACCCCTTCCACCACTAAAAAGGATATATGGTTCAATCTTCCTTTTCTCATCCTCCTCCTCATATCAACATGCTTATTAGGCTGCCCAAGCTCCTAATGTTTCAACAGCGGGCCCTCACCCATAATGTTTTAGGGGGTCAGATCAGCAGCAGACCATCACTCCTAATTTTTTAGATGTCAGCTCTACAGCAGGCCCTCACCCATAATGTTTTAGATAGTCAGCTCAGCAGCAGGCTCTCACCCGTAATGTTTTAGAAGGTCAGCTCGGCAGCAGGCCCTCACCCCTAATGTTTTAGATGATCAGCTTGGCAGCAGACCCTGGCCCCTAATGTTTTAGAGGGTCAGCTCAGCAGCAGACCCTTACTCCTAATTTTTTAGATGGTCAGCTCTGCAGCAGGCCCTTGCCCATAATGTTTTAGATAGTCAGCTCAGCAGCAGGCCCTCACCCCTAATGTTTTAGATGGCCAGCTCTGCAGCAAACTCTCACCCCTAATGTTTTAGAGGGTCAGTTCAGCAGCAGACCCTCGTCCATAATGTCTTAGATAGTCAGCTCAGCAGCAGACCCTGGCCCATAATGTTTTAGATGGTGAGATCAGCAGCAGGCCCTCGCCTCTAATGTTTCTGATGGTCAGCTCTGCAGCAAGCCCTCGCCCCTAATGTTTTAGAGGGTCACCAGCAGACCATCAATCGTAATTTCAAGGGTGTGTATGATGCCCTCCTTTATGTGTAATAAAGGGTGTATTGTAGTGCTGGTTCCTTTTAATTTTTGGCAGCCCTTTCCCTTAGTGCATAGGCTTTATGATTGTAGAAGTCCCACTACCTGAACAATTGTACCAAAATGTGAATGAGGCCCTCCTTTATGTGATATTCAAGTTGTATCGGAGTGCCTCTTTCTTGTCATTTTTGGCAGCACTTGCACTTTATATACAAGTAAATATACAGGAAAGGTTTCCTAACTATTTTTCCTCTAAAAGTGATTTTATCTTCGGTTTTGTGCGTATTAAGGTCAGTGGCATACTACTCGGACAATATTGTTTCCAGCACTGACATGGGAGTCCAAGATGCAACTAGACATCCTCCCCATGTTGTTCACAAACCATTTCAGTGGTGTTTCTATCAATTTCTGACCCTTTTTTTGTGAACCAGACACCCTCCCCTCTTCAGAGCAGGGGGTGACTGGTTTAATGCTCGGCTTCCCCCATTGACTCATTTGTACTTGGGTGCTGGGTAGAGCACCCGAGCACCCCTAGGTGTTCTACTCGAGGACCCGAGCACTTTGGTGCTCGACCAACACTACTGATTGGTGCACTAAGTATCGTTGTGACATCATAGCACTGTGTCTAACAGAGACACTAATCCCTATCACAGCACAGTAATTCCTATCACACTGCACTGGAACTTACCAGCTACACTATATCACTATCTAACCTACACTGACTATCACCCACTAACTATCTGTATTATATATATGAGTTAACTAACTAATCTAATTAAATAAGGATCCAAATGAGTCTGCAAAGCACAGAGCACAGCAATGACACTTCTGTCTCTCTCAGAACTGCAAAAAAAAACTGCAGAAAATGGCTGCTGGGGAGTTTATTATATAGTAAAGGGATAGGCAAACTAGAATAATCGCGATTACGAATATATAGCACTATATTCTAGATTTTCGTGAATTCTCGAAGTGCCAATATTCACGACAAAAATTCGCTATTAGAATATTTTCGATCAACACTATTCACCCACAGAATTAAAAGCCAGATTAATTATTATATTTCTGTGTCAGGGGAACAAAGATGGTGCATTGTACTCACAAAAAATCGCTATAGGTCACCCACAGAATTAACGTCCAGATTTATTATTATATTTCTGTGTCAGGGGCGCAAAGCAAGCTGGTGTATTACACCCACAAAAAATCATTAGCAAATCATTAGCAAAATTGCAAGTGTTTTTTTTCTTAAATTTAACCACTTCCTGACCAGGCCATTTACACCCCTTCCTGACTAGGTTTTGCAAATCTGACATGTCTCTTTATGTAGTAACAACTTTGGAATGCTCTTACTTATTCAAGCCATTCTCAAAGTTTTTTTTCGTGACACATTGTACGTCATGTTCATATTAAATTTGAGTCAATATGTTTTACCTTTATTTATAAAACGAATCTAAAAGTTATTGAAAATTCACTATTTTCTAAATTAGAATCTCTCTGCTTTTAAGACAGATAGTGATACCTCATAAAATAGTAACATAGTTTATAAGGCTAAAAAAAGACATCTGTCAATTCAGTTAAACCTGTTATCCTGCAAGTTCATTTCCTCACCTTAGGGGAAAAAATTCCTTCCCGACTATAATCAGGCAATCAGAATAACTCCCTGGATCAACGACCCATCTCTAGTAGCTATAACCTGTAATATTATTATACTCCAGAAATACATCCAGGCCCCTCTTGAATTCCTTTATTGTACTCACCATCACCACCTCCTCAGGCAGAGAGTTCCATAGTCTCACTGCTCTTAATGTAAAGAATCCTCTTCTATGTTTGTGTACGAACCTTCTTTCCTCCAGACGCAGAGGATGTCCCCTCGTCACAGTGACAGTCCTGGGGATAAATAGACGATGGGAGAGATCTTTGTACTGACCCCTGATATATTTATACATTGTTATTAGATCTCCCCTCAGTCGTCTTTTTTCTAAAGTGATTAACCCCAATTTTGATAATCTTTCAGGGTACTGTAAAAAGTAATAGCAGACCACTAGACATTGTGAAAACACAAGAGAATATGTGTTTTAACCAGTGACATAAAGGACTAAAACATCTACGTCAAATACAATCTAGAATAAAGGCATATGTGGTGCAAAATTAAAGCACCATTATATACTAGGTTACGCTGCTATCTCAGTGTTACTAAGACACATATTCTACATAAATAGATCGCACCATTGTGCTACTAACACATACCCATATTGCTGAAAGTGTGAGTGAGGGATGACCCAGGACACCAAACCTCGACACTTGTTTTGCCCCACGAGCTTCGTCAGGAGGTGGAGATTAAAACCATAATGGAGGTATATATATCCAATGAGGGAGGGACATATCAAAGTAAATAACATGATGGTGTGCCACCTCTTTTCCTGCTCAACGTCAGCGATGCGCCATGTTAAAGCAATACACTGACGTAAACAGAGGCATCCAGAGGGTGGCACGACAGTGCATGCGCTGGATCGCGTCACCAGCCCCAACATGTGACTGATCATCTAATCATAACATATGATATAGAGAAAGGTCCTATATCCAGAATAAATTGCTAGCGTGCCTGTCAGAACATAACTGTGTCTTTCAATTCCACCCCACAATAATCAAATCGAATCAATTCAATACTTCCATACATTGAATACACCATAATTATAAACAATGACTACCAAATTCTCTATATGTTCAGCCATTATCCTCATAATTTTTTAAAACCCCAATTCAAATATAGATGACCAATAGATTCATTCCATACATTAATACCAGATTATTTCATAACAATAAATAACCACATCATAAACCATGATAATAGTCCAACCATTGCTACAAATATATTGAATCATGATTATATCAAAAATATCAAAATAAATATATATATAAAAAAACATACAAAAAAAGTTAAAATTGTGAAAAAAGTGCAAGTGAATATCACATATTGATATCACTACATATGAATAATGAAAAATATAAATTGTAAAGAGCATGTGAAGAAAAAAAAAGATATATTATTGGCAAAAATCTAATGTAAAATGTGCCTAAATATAGTGTAAAGGACAGATGTCCATCCTATGCTGTGATATAATAAGGATGACCAAGAACTACTTCTTGATCAATATATATACTGTGGAATCACAATTACTAACCCATGTGTACATATAAATAACAATAAAATATCCCCCCCCCCCAAAAAAAAAAAAGAGGAAAAGGGGTGGACATTGTTTAAAATTTCATCCATATGATTGGCCACTCCAGATTTTTAGATGTTCAGCTCATCCATTTTCCAGATCCCATCCAGATTCCACATCAATTATTAACCCTCAATATATCTCTAGAGAGAAAAGAAAAATCTTTAGGACTAATACACCTCCAAATAAAATTCACGTCAATCAAAGAAAGTATTTGAAACTGTTATAGTCATTTAAACCTGCAGCAACCATAGTATCCACAACAGTAATCCATTTAGTTTCTTTCCGCAATAATGCCCTCTTTACATCACCAGCCCTAGCGCCCAGCCTCACTCTATCTATCAATACCTCTTAATTTGAGTAGACTGGGATCACTGTTGTGGTGCCTCAAAAAATGTCTTGGTACTGCTTGTAGATCTTCAACATCTTGTTCTGCAGTATGTATGGCTGTATAGATCCTGCTGGCATGCTCTAAGACCCGTGTCTTCAGAGCACTGGTGGTCATGCCAATGTAAATTAATTTATGTGGACATGTCATCCAGTATACAACCGATTCGGTATAACATGTTATAAAGTGTACAATTTTGTACTCTTTCTCCCTAGACACATCCCAGAATGTGGTGGATCGTTTCATATATACACAAGCTGCACATCTGCCACATACCTGAGAACCCCATTTTGGACCTTTGTAACCAAATATCCCCCTCGGAATATCTAATACATAATGACTTCTACATAGACAGTCCCGTAATGTTTTTGACCTCTTCCACGTAATTTGTGGATATGTAGGTAGAACTGACCGAAGATCCTTATCAGTCAATAATTTTGACCAACGCTTTTTCATGGTTTTTTGAATAGTACGCCATTCTCTATTGAAGGGAGTGATGCATTTCACAGTTGAGTCACTTTGACATTCTTTTCTCTTTTTTGTCAAGACAGAGCATATCTCTAGTTTTATTTTTTACTGACTCATATACTTTTAACAGAAAAACAAACTTTAATATGTATTACCCTGATTCTGCAGTTTATATTAACACCGCATATGTGGTAAACTTCTGTATGGGCACACAGTAGCGCTCAGAAGGCAGGGAGAGCCATATGGTTTTTGGTGGGCAGATTTTGCTGGAATGGTCTTTGGGTGCTATGTTGCATTTGAAGAATCCCCGAGGTAACCCTACATTCCAAACTCCCAAAAAGTTACCATAGTTTGGAAACTACATCTTCCAACTAATTTTGAGGTGTGTAGTAAGAGAATTGACCCAACAGGTATTTCGTAGAATTTATGACACTTGGCTGTGAAAATGAAAAATTTAAAAAAACAATTCACAAGAAAATGGTGCTTTAGGCACAACTTTCTTTTTCACAAGGGATAACAGGAGAATATCACCCCATATTATGCTAGCCATTTTCTCCTGAACATATAGACTTTTTTTTTTTCTGGTGATGATTTTTTGTGAGAGCTCGTTTTTGTGGGATGAGGTGACATTTTAATTGGTACCATTTTGAGGTACATATGACTTTCCGAATGCTTGATCTTATATTTTTTGGGTGCTGAAAAATATTAGCTTTTTTGACATTTTTTTTTACAACTTTCACCTTATAGGATAGGTCATGTAATAATTGTATACACTAGTTTTTCAGGGACGCATTGATACCAAATATGTCCATTTTTTATATTTTTAACAATTTTTAGATGACTTAATTGGGGAAAAGGGAGCTTTTTACATCTGAAACTTATTATTTATTTTTATAAAACACTTTTTTATTTATTTTTTTATTACACTTTTTGTCCCCCATATGGTCATACAAGACCTCTGGGGGACATAAAGTAGAACTGTTTATTCTCTGACCTGCTAGAAAATGATGTCATGTGACCAACTCTCTGATCTGCTACTGACACAGAACAGGAAGTCAGTTACTTCTCTATTCATTCCTATGAGAGTGAGCCTCGGATAGAAATACATAGAGAAATAGACTTCATGTCTACACATAAGATATTGTGTCAGTTGGAAAGTCTGATTGCTGTTCACATAACACAGGTGACAAGCATAAAGGAGGTATAACTCACAAATACAGCCACTGGTAAGAAAATTACATTCACTACCGATTACATTATGTACCTTTCTAACAGGTCAGAGAATAAAAATTTTGGCGGGAGTTCTTCTTTAACATCATTTTTTTTTTTGTTACTGCTGATTTCTCCTGTAACTGAAGCTGACATAGAAGGCTGGGTTACAGGGGGAATACATCATTATTCAGCGTTGTACAGCCTCACTGCAGGGCTAATAGAGGTCTAAGTAAGACCTGGCAGCTCCTGCAATCTCTTGGCCCGCTAGAACATGGAGTGGCATATTGCTTCCTGATCTGTGTACACAACACTTCTTTAGTGCTGTGTATACAGTGATCTAGAAGGCAGGGTCTCTGACAGTGGGACAGTTCAACAGCTTTATGATTAGCGTGCAGCTGCGATATCTGAATGGATGTTCCAGAACGTCAGTTCAGAGAGAAGTCCTGATGGCCTGTAAATTTAAGTTTATGGGTGATTGGGAACTGTTTAAATATACCCCACTTCTACAAACAAACTGCACACTGATATTGACGGTTTACTTTGGTAATAATGCATTTTTTGCAGTACATGTGTTTGAGAGAAATGGTATATAGCAGTTATAGAATGTGTTCCCTAACTTGTATAACAATGCAGTTTTTGCAGTAAAATGTGTTTATAGTGAGCAGTATCTTGTAGTAATATAGCACATTTCTTTGCAGTAAAAATAAAATGAGTGCAGTAAAATGCAGTAACTTGGAAGACATACATTAAGGCTACTTTCACACTAGCTTTTTGCTGGATTCGGCAGGGTTCGGCAAAAACGCTTCCCTTACTGATAATACAACCGTCTGCATCAGTTATAAACGGATCTGGTTGTATTATCTATAACATAGCCAAGACGTATCCATCAGGAATTCCATTGAAAGTCAATAGGGGACGGATCCGTTTTCTATTGTGGCAGATTGTGGCCGAGAAAAGGGATCCATCCCCATTGATGCAAGTCAATGGGGATGGATCCCTTTTCCATTGTGGGTCATGACGGATCCGTCTTGCTCCTCATCCAAGAACGACGGAAAGCAAACCGCAGGATGCTGCGGTTTGCTCTCCAGTATGAGAACGGAACGGAATGCATTTTGGAGCACTCTGTTCTGTTCAGTTACATTTTGTCCCCATTGACAATGAATGGGGACAAAACTGAAGGTTTTTTTCTGGTATTGAGACCCTATGACAGATCTCGATACTGGAAAATAGAAATGCTAGTGTGTAAGTAGCCTAACACGGGTATAATGCACTGAAATGCCCATTTAAAAACAGTTAATTTAAAAATGTTTAGCATTTTCAGTTTTTGCAGCAGACTGTTATTAGGGTGCTGGCAATAAGTCTTTGAACTGTAGAAACTTTTTTACAAAAAAGTCTGGCTGTTTATACAGAAATATATAACTATCTTGTGGTATTTTGTAATACAGACCAGAGACAACTGAAAAGCGACCATTCCCTCATTCTCTCTATTTGATTTAACTGATCAAACCCTGAAAAATAGCCATTAATTATATCTATTTATTCTCTCCCTATACTCTCCTTATAGTTTACTATCACACTGGATTAGTGGCTTGTGTCTGTTATAGCTTTTTGTCAGATACTGCCACAAGACATCCTTTTAGGTCACAAGTTGAACACAGAATAGTGTTCTATGACATTAAAAATGGCCTTCCTGAATACTGCCCCTTATTTGTTTATCAGGCTGTCTCTGAGCACATCAGAGCAAGCAAACACACACACAAACACTTTCTCTGACACTTTCTTTTTTCTCCTTCTTAGTTTTGCCCACCAATTTGCATGATTCATCTAAAACAAATCACCAAAACTTTGGATTTGTTTGGCAGACAAAGTTTTGTGAAATTTGTAATGAATCCAATTAGTTTAGAATACATTCTATCATATCTAGTATGACTCAAGGGGGTAATGTGAGGGTGAGCAATTTTTGGAACTCCAAAAGTGGTGGATGGAGGGTGGTTATGCATGTGTGGCTGCTCTCCATTCACTTTGGAGGGGGACATTTTAGAGATATCCTAACAATATTCCATCAATGTCTGAGATAAGCCCACCCCTTTAAATGCTGCTGTAAATAGTGCCTTTAAGAGTTTTGTCACTGTGTAACTCTTTCCACAGTACAGCTGATTGGCATGGGTGCCAAGAATCAGACCCCAATAAACTCATATTTACAGTGGTATAGAACTCCTCCTACTTTTGGATATGCTGGTTGGGAGGGAAGACGACCCCTCATTTTGGAGCTTGGTGTTCAAATCAGTCATTGTGTATAGGTGATAAACCAGTTTAATGAAGATGGATTTTATTTCTTGTTAGAAAATAATGTTTTTTAATTTAGATACAAATGGTAGACCTTGAGTTTGACACTGCATAATTTTGTGTTCATTGGCTCTTTATATATAAATGTTTATAGTCCATGCTTTTTTAATAACTACATTTTTCATTGCTGCAGAATATGTTGCCATATAAATATGTTTAAGTGTCGCTTATTAATTCTATGAAATATATTTAAGTTGCATTCTGTCGTTCAGCTTTGTGCAGGTAGCAAATATTTATGATGCTCTATCAATGGTATTTATTATGCTAATCTGAATCAATCACTCATTATTAAAAGTTCACAGAACACTTGCAGGCTTTTCATTTTTGGTGCCCTTGAAACCTTATCTTAACAGAGGTTCAAAGACTTTAGCTTTTATTTTATGTGAATATTTTGAATTACAGAAGTAATGTTCCAGAAATAACTGGAACATCTAAACATCTAAGTATTAGAAAACTGCAGAGAAAAAAAATCATACATGAATTCATGAAGATATGTTTAAATAAAATACATTCTACCTGCTTCAGTCATTTACCACTTATAAGTTTTTTTTTCTGCAAGTTTAATTTTTATTAAGTGAACTCAGTTAAGAACAAAGATCAAATTACAGATAAGTGCAAATAATTTGAAATATTATGGTTTATTTTGGCTTACTTGCCAAAATGTATCTTTATTTTATTGGTTACAAATGGGAATGGGATGTATTTCCTCAATATGACACAATTTAGAAAATAATTTGATGATGCCCTTTATGATATATTACTATAATATCAGTCCTGGTACAGTATTAGTCATTGGTACCTATTGGACTGAGAAGACAAGTTAAACCTCTATGCATAAACCGTCAATTTATCACCTGCCTGGAGGCCTCCTATGAACTTTGTAATTCCTTTGATCTACTTGAACTATATTTATGAGGATTTTGCTAGTGATGTTCTACTGTGGGAAACATTACATTTTGCTCTGCTGTGTTGGGCTCTTATATTTCTTCACCACTTTGAGGATTTTTTTTAAATAAAAATAATTGAAAAAATGAATACCATAAATTAAAAATAAATAATTTTATTACTGTAATTATAGAAGTTCTGTCACCACTTCTGACATGTCTGTTTTAGAAAATAATTGAATTCCACATTCAATATTCTAAAGCATCTTTTCTTAAAACTCTATTATTCTTACTAGAATTTAAGAATGAATTGCCAACTGAGTATTACCAGGTGGGAATGTCTCCATACACAGACTGGCATTGTCCAATCAGTGCTAGCAGTGGAAGACGGTGCAGGGACACCCCCTCACCTGGTACCACTCAGTTGGCAATTCATTCTCAAATTCTAGTAAGAATAATAGAGGAATGATACAACACAGAGTTTTAAGAAAATATGCTTTAGAATATTAAATAAGGTATTAGAAGTGGTGACATATCCTCTATAATTTTACAGTAATATAATATTTAGAGTTTTGACTAGCATTTTTCTAATATGCATTGTCTTCTGTTTGGATCTAAAAGGAAACCTGTCATTAACTTTGTGCTGCCCATACTAACGGCAGCATAAAGTAGAGACAGGTGAGTTGATTTCAGTGGTCTGTCAGTTATAAGTTAAAAGTAAGTGGTTGCCAAGAGCCAACATCACAATCATTGCAAACTGGGCCTGGAAAAGAGTCTCGGCCACCTGAGAAGAGTCCTGGTTATTCATGAATTCCTGCTCTCCTGCCCACCTGCTGATGACTGACAGGCTTCTACCTAGTTTTCTCCCTTTCTCTGCCAATCATCAGCAGAGGGGCGGGGAGAGAAGGAGATTATGATTAATCATGACTCTTCTCAGGTAGATTTGACTCTTTTCAATGCCTGGGCTGCAATGATTATGATGCTGATTTTCAGCAACCACTTACTATTAACTCATGAGTGACACAGCGCTGAAATCTGCATTTCTGTCACTAATTTATGCAGCCCTCAGTGATGTCAGCATAAAGTTGATGACAGGTTCCCTTTAAGTCTTCTGAATCATAAATATTGACTCTATCCATTTACTGCTTACATTTTTTATTTTCCAACTGTGTGGTTTTAATGACCAAACATTTCCCGAAGTGAGCTAAATTGTGGTCAAATCAAAGATTATTAAATGAGAAATTAGACTCATCACCCACGCAGAATTATTATAGGCACTTACTAGGGTATGTATTTAAAATACCATGTTCTAAGGCATTGTGATGACCATGAAAATTACTATCTTGTTTATATGTTTTTTTGTTTTTTTTTTACTTTTCTTAGGACTATACGCTCACTATGTATTTTCAGCAGTCCTGGAGAGACAAACGACTTTCTTATTCAGGAATCCCCCTTAACCTTACATTGGATAATCGGGTCGCTGATCAGCTCTGGGTACCTGATACATACTTTCTCAATGATAAAAGATCATTTGTCCATGGAGTTACTGTCAAGAATAGAATGATACGTCTTCATCCAGATGGAACGGTTCTTTATGGACTAAGGTAGGAAACATTTTCATAGCAAATTTTTCTTGATCGAATTATACATTGTGCACAAGTAGATGCATCTAGACCTTGGTAAGATTGTATCAACAGTTTGGATATCTGCGAACCAATACATTACTAGCGGTTTTGGAGGGTTATGAGAAGTAGCTCGCTATAAGAATTTCCTGTATAATTCTTAAACATTTTAATAATAAAAATTTTTAAGCAAAAATAAGTAAAAAAAGAATACTTTGCTTTAATCAAATTAGATGGTGATTTAATGACATGATTCATATTTGTGGGGTTAAATGCCTTACTGAAAAGTTGTAGAACTGTGAATTATATAATGCTAGAGAAAAATGAAATAAAAGAAGACAACAGTGTTCATGTTAGTAGTAATGAATCATGTGACATCTTGGCAAAATGTAAATTACGATTTAAGTTCTATGCCCGCTGAAGTTGCAGATGATAAATGCAATCAAAATCATTATAATTTGCATAGAGAAGTAAAGGAGGAAATCAAATGTAAAAAGCATTAAGCATAATTTTCCCTAGCAATTTCAAGAGGTGCTTCAGCTAAAAAAAGAAAATATTTCTGTACGCCGTGAGACCAATGAATGTGTCCTCTTAATCAGTCAAATTCTTGGAACGTCAAAATTGTCAGCACGGTGCATCCTATAAGTGATTTATCATTATTTTCCTATGATGTTTTAAGATGGCTGTGCTGAGCTGAAGAGTGGATAAGGATCTGATTTTAATTATCACGAAGCTGAGCACTTGATATTTATCAAAATAATGAAAATTGGCATGAAAGAGAGCTAATATGTTAAGTGTGTAATGTCATTGTAACTGGTATAAAATGTAACTTTGTCAAAGAGTTCATTCAAAAGTTCTTTAACCAGTTTTCAAGGGTAATTTTCCTTATCAATCTGGTATTTTCGATTAGGTGATGTTCTTGTACCACATATGGAAAGTATCTACTGTATGTTCCTAGATGCAAGATGTAGTGGCTCCATAGTTACCGCTGAAGCGTCCAGCACTGATATCTTAGTTTTGATTTTGACCTAGGCAACATCTACTTTCCATGTTGGGTTTGGTGCATGTGTTTCAGCTAGGCTTCCTGCGTTTGTCAGGTACGTTTATGTGTTCATACTTAAGATAGGGAAAATCAATGGTAAACTCCATTGATGACAGAGGCCCATGTGACTACATTCATTGTAAAAGACTGGACCTATCGAATTATCTACTATCCAGATTAGAAAAACTGTTACAATATTATTTTTTATTTACAGCATATAGGAGAAGATGTACTAATCTTGCAGATGGCATCAATTTAGACAGCCTGTCTAGACATTGTCTAAACAAAGGCTCAGAATGGATGATAAATTTAGTGCATGGTTAGACACTTTTGTCTAAGTTTATACCAACTATTGGTTGACTTTCTTTGCAATAGAATTTTATGACACAATTGTGACATAATTTTGCTGTAAAATGCGACATCTTAGGCTACAGCCCCTGTCATGCTATGCCTTTCCCCTTTTGCATTAAGTGATATCCCACTGCCAATCTAGGTGCAGTGGGTTTTTCTAATATTAGATGCACTAAATTGCACTAAAATGTACCAAATTGCCACAATTTGTTCCAAGTTTGTATGATTTGCCACACAGTTGAGATGCACTCAAATTTTTAAATGTTGGTCATAGTGTCTATTTGGAATGATGGCATGTTTATAGAGTTATGTTTTATAAATGATATTTTATCAGGACTTTGATTAGGGTTTCTCTAGGAGGTGACCTGCTCCTTTCACTAGTTCCCAGACCTTTTCCCCTCACCCCTTTCCCTCCTATGTTCAGTGTGGGTTTCCCTCCCACATCGAAGCGTGACAACTATGTTCAAATCACAGGAATCTATGCCCTATTGATGCAACCAATTATCTTAAAAAAAAACCCAATAAATCACCACATTAAATAAGTAATAAAAAATCAAATTTTATTTTATAATGTTAAAAATATACAAATAACAGACCAATATATCTAAAATGGATCCTCATAGAACAGGTGGACAGTAATCACACTCCACAGAGGTTTGTACCCATAAACCCTATTCACAATGTGCTAGTAGCCAATGTAATATGACTACAGCCATATGTCTGACCAGTGAATGTCAAAATAGATGAATGGAAAAAGTAAATACAATCCATCCACAATATATCAACATAAGACAGGAACGCATGTCCCAATATTCAAGGTCGGTTGCCAAATACAAGGGTAAAGATACAGACCGATGTGGAGGTAGTGCTTCCTCACCAGCATGCGCTTCCCGCTTCTTCCGGAAGAAGCGGAAGCGAAACGCACGCTGGGGTTGAGGAAGCACTACCTCCACATCGGTCTGTATCTTTACCCTTGTATTTTGGTAACCGACCTTTGAATATTGGGACATGCGTCCTGTCTTATGTTGATATATTGTGGATGGATTGTATTTACTTTTTCCATTCATCTATTTTGACATTCACTGGTCAGACATATGGCTGTAGTCATATTACATTGGCTACTAGCACATTGTGAATAGGGTTTATGGGTACAAACCTCTGTGGAGTGTGATTACTGTCCACCTGTTCTATGAGGATCCATTTTAGATATATTGGTCTGTTATTTGTGTATTTTTAACATTATAAAATAAAATTTGATTTTTTATTACTTATTTAATGTGGTGATTTATTGTTTTTTTTTTTGCTAGTTGTATATTCCGCATTAATTTTGGTATTTCTGCGATGGAAGGTGTTTAACCAATTATCTTATCAGCCTTGGTAGCAGCTGCCTGACACTGGTTTCTATAGCTTAGTTTGCTGTCCAATAAAATTCCTAAATCCTTTTCCTTGTCAGTTTTTTTCCAATGTTTTACCATTTAGTATGTACGGGTGTCATGTATTTTTCCTTCCCATGTACATAACCTTACATTTGTCAGTGTTAAACCTCATCTGCCACTTCTCCGCCCAAGCCTCCAATCTATCCAGATCCATCTTTAGCAGTATACTGTCCTCTTCCGTGTTAATTACTTTACACAGTTTATGCAAACAGTAATATTTTACTGTGCAAGCCTTCTACAGGGTCATTAATAAATATATTGAAGAGAATAGTGCCCAATACTGACCCCTGTGGTACTCCACTAGGGACCCAATCTGAGTGTGTACCATTAATAACCACCCTCTCTTCTCTATCACTTATCCAGTTACTTACCCACATACAGAAATTTTCTACCAGTCCAAGTATTCGCATGTTATATACTGTACTAGTCAATCATGTGGCACAGCACCAAATGCTTTGGAGAAGTGAAGATATATGACATCCATTAACTTGCCGTGGTCAAGTCTAAAACTTACCTTCTTATAGAAACTGATTAAATTAGTTTGACATGACCGATTCCTAGTGAAGCCATGCTGATATGGCATTTTTTGCTTATTTTCATTTAGGTACTCCAAGATAGCATCCCTTGGAAAACTTACAGCTTACTAACCGCATATGTTAAACTTACCAGCATATGGTTCTCCTCCCATTGTTTGTTTACTAACAGCAGTGGTGACATGACAGCATATGGCACTTATCTGCTGCGGCCAATGACTGTCCTCAGCAATCTACCATTGAGGACAGAGATTGGCTGCAGGGGTCATCTGCATATACCAACACATCACTGTGCATGCCATGGTATTGGTATTGTGCCAGGATACAGCATGTGATCACTGCAGCCAATCACTGTCCTTACTGTCCTTAGCGTTAGATTGCTGAGGGCAGGAATTGGCTAAAGAGGTCAAATGCCTTATCCTGGAACATCACTTCTGCTTTTTGTAAACAAACAGCGGAAATAGAACTGTAAAACACTGCAGAGAATGTCACTGAAGTGAGGGGTGAGTATAACTTCTTTTTTTAAGTCATTTTAGGGCTCATATGAGATATTTTTGTTATCTCGAACAGCCCCTTTGTGACCTAAAATGACCTGGTTAGAAAATGGTTTAAACACAAAGCTTGATGTTGGAGAGACCAGTAGTTCTCATCTTCTTGATGCAAAAAGATTAATGGGAGGAGGTGAAAGATTACAGGACAATGCATGAAACTTAATATCACTGAAATTTATTCCTTGTAGTGTGTCAAATACTTACAAGGTAGTATTCCATTTAGTTGGAAGATTGCATATGGTACTTTAGTAAAATTGTTCTGTCTTTGCAGTGTGTTAAGAGAAATATGATCTGGTAAAATGAACACTGATCTTTCTTGACATGATGAGTTTTTGATAGATGCTCAAGAGTTTTCATACAATTTGGATCCGAACATTCTGAAACTTTATTGTTTTGTATTTTACCGTACATAAGCACTAGGTTAGGGACTATTTTCAGGCCAGTGTCAGATGTCACATTTCTGATCTTCAGATGTGTGAGTTCACCAGGAGTAACTATAGGGATTAAGTCAAGGTAGAATTTCTTAAGGGACAATGTGATTTATTTTTAAACCCGATGGAACAGAAGTTGACAATACTGTAAGTTGATTTTGTCTTGGCTTGATCTTCTGCCATTTTCAAACTGTATTATTCTTTTTAGTCATATTAGTCAGTTATGAAGTTGCTGTATGTTGTGACTTGGTTCAGATGATTTTTGAGAGTACTGTTGATAATGTTATGTAATTCAACCACAACTGATTTTTTTATTTTTATATAAAACCTCTTTTTAAGGTTTATACTCCCTAGAACAAAACAATGGGTGTAATCTTTATTGTTTCACAACTCTTACTTCTTACTAATTACATTAAATCTATTGAAATCATGCAAAATAGAGAGTTTTTTGTCACCTCTATGATTCCTTACTACAGTTTAACTCCTGTTCACTTCAATCAGAGCTGAACTGCAGTGACCCAGCATGGCCACTACACTTTGAATGGAGAGACCATTCAAAGTTCTCCAGTAGCTCCAGTGCAAGAGGCTGCAGAAAAGAGCTGACCAATGGGGGTCACCGATTAGATATGAATGATCTATCCTGGGTATAGATCATTAATACCAGGAGCCTGGAAAACTGCTTTAACAGGAGCAATAAAAGATTATTATTACTATTATAACTTACAAGAAATCCTCCATAGCAGGCAGTGCGGCTGGCTGGGTTACGTCATTTACTGACGTTGCATGCCTGCTCCGCCCACTTTATGAATGAAGCAGGCGGAGCAGGCGTGCAACGCCAGTGAGTGACGTAACCCAGCCAGCCGCTCTGCCTGCTACGGAGGATTTCTTGTAAGTTATAATAAATGAGAGATCGCAGCTTTAGTTAAATCTATTAGGAGCTTAAGCATTGCTGTTTAGAAATACTATGCAGAGCAGCAGGGCCCGGTGTATTAGGGGACATTGTTATACGGGGGATCTGTGGATGACACATATAGCAGTGTCATCCACAGATCCCCCCCATAACAGTGCCATCCACAGATCCCTCTCCCCATATCAATGCCATCCACAGCTCCCCCCCATAACAGTGCCATCCACAGATCCCTCTCCCCATATCAATGCCATCCACAGCTCCCCCATAACAGTGCCATCCACAGATCCCTCTCCCCATATCAATGCCATCCACAGCTCCCCCCCATAACGGTGCCATCCACACCTCCCCCATAACAGTGCCATCCACAGATCCACCCATAACAGTGCCATCCACAGCTCCCCCCATAACAGTGCCATCCACAGATCCCCCATAACAGTGCCATCCACAGATCCCCCATAACAGTGTCATCCACAGATCCCCCATAACAGTGCCATCCACAGATCCCCCATAACAGTGCGTCATATATAGATCCACCATAATAGTGTCATGTACAGACCAGCATTCGTTCAAAACCCACCAAAACCACACCTTTTGGTAAAAAAAAATTGTTTTCTTATTTCCCTAGCCAAAAACCTAGGTGTGTCTTATGGGCCGGTGCGTCTTATAGGGCGAAAAATACGGTAGATTTTTTTTTTTTCATGGCTTTCACTGAACAGGAAAAATAATTTTATATTTTAAAGGGGGTTCCCTGGGCTTATAACATTAATGACCTTTCCTCGGAAAGGGGGTGATGTGAATTTTTTTATTTGTTATATTTCTAAAAACATTTCTTACTTTGTTTACACTTATAGTAAGTCTCCTTAGCAGACTTGGACTTGCAATCATGAGATCGTTTGTCTCCTAGACTACAAGGAATTGCCATTGGAGTCTATGGGACATTCTGTACATTTCTATTGAGCCCTTTTACGGCAGAGGTCTGAAGAGGGTTAATGTACATGATCGATTTAAGGCCAAATAACAATCCTGCAGTTTTACACTTGCCATCAAGCCTACTAATACGCACAACTTTGTAGTCTGTACAGATCACTTTCCAGCAGTCATTTCTTTATCATCACAGACAGGATATCAATGACAGATATCACCTATATAAAGATTGCACAAGATCCTCCATTCACATTATGTGATATCCTAGCATATCTACTCCCTCCTGACCTATGCACAGTTTACAGAGCAGTTCTAGAAAACCCTTACAGAAGGTAATGAGTGCCCTACAGTTCATTATGCCCATGGTGGCTGCTTAAAGTATGTCTCTAAATGTTGTTAACAACTTAAAAGGGTTTTCAAAAATTTTAATACTATCTTCTGGATAAATCATCAGTATCTAATTGAAGGGGGTCTGAAACCTGGGACCAAAGCCAATCAGCGTTTAACCCACATTCACTTGAATGGGGCTGAGCTGCTCCTAGGCTATGCGACCATTGAACATGTCGTCACTGGCCTAGGAAAAGCAGAGAGAAGGCCATGGCTCTCACAGGACCACCAATGCCTTCTCAAACAGCTGAATGGTGTGGGTCCCAGGAGTTGGACCCCCACCATTAAGATATTGATGATCTATCCAGAGGATAGGTCATAAATATAAAGATATCAGAAAGCCCCTTTAAGCAAGATGTCTGCCCCCATAAAAATGATCAAGAAATAGAATGGAAAATAAAACTAGAGTAGTAAAAAAAAGATATGTCATTATCTGGTTTTAACTGGCAGAAAAAATATGGGTGACACATTCCCTTTAAGTGTTCGCTCCCTTTAATCTTTTTTACAGTATGTCTCAGTATAAAAAAATATATATATATTTTGCATAAATATTCACTATGTTCTCCAGTTTGACATAAACACATGGGTTTTTTACAGCAGCAAAAATAACAAAACATTTGCCATTTGGATCGCTTGTCCTACTGATGAAATTGAACTTTTATTAAAACTATTCAGTAAGCATTAATCAAACATGAATGCATAAATTAATTGCTAGTCTATAAATAAATTAGTTAATTACGGGAAGACAAAGCTCTGTTTTTCTTTGCTGCATGCTATAAACAGAGACAGTTGCCAGCAGGGCACTGAGAATAATTTGCGACACATAAAATGTTGGAAGGAAGTAGGATTATATAAGATATGCCTTAACTTTGCTGTTCTGAGTTTTTATTAAATTGACACGGAACAGAACTAGCACATTCACTGAGCCATAATTAACCAGAGTGTTACGTTCCCCTTGTGGCAGCTTGGAGTGGAGTTTTACATTCTTTTGCTTTCCCTTATGGGTAATGGTGCCGAGCAGGGGACAGAGCATGTCCTTCTTATCCTAGGCAACATGTCCTCAGTTCCTCTTCTTCAGCTTCTCTAATCAAGAGAATGGAATTAATAGAATTTATATCTCATTATGTCAGTCTTGTGGGACAGGGAGGTAGCTGCACATTCTATTTGTTTCTCTTCCATGCATGACATTATCTCATTTTAATCTCAACATTTCAACATTGAAGAAGTTTTTGCCTAAAAGAAACCACACTGTTAATTTTTAGCATTTTATCCTCGATATGTAATTTGCAATTTTGCTGGCTATGGTATGTATGATAGGTGTGATGTTAGTAAATTTTCTGTCAAACCATCAACATTGGTTAAAGGGGTATTCCCATCTCAGACATTTATGGCATATCGCTCAGATAGGTTCTGGAACCATCTCCAGAATAAGCTCCCTTCCATTCAATGCTATGATAGCCAATCCAGTGCTCGACTATTTTTGGAACTATTTCCAGCAGTGCTATAGTGGTGATTGGAGAGGTGGCTTTGCATGTGCAGTGTGCCGTCCATTTACAGCTATGGGACTTCCAATCTTGCATAGCAATGGATGGTGGGCATGCTGTGCATGCCCTGTGTGCATTCGTTCACTTGATGGGGCCCCATTCTGAAAATGGGTTGAACACCTATCTGATATTGATAGCAGACCAAATGCCCCTGTGTCCATGAATACTTGGGGACAGCCTTACTGGAAATAGCCAGCCTACCCCTTGGGCTTTGGAGCAACCATCCATGCAGGCCACAACCTAAATTACCTAATCTTGTCATTTTGAAAAAATTTGATTGATTTTGTAAACTGATTCAGTGCTTGCAACATGTAATTTTTTGAAATAAGAAAGTCAAAGTTAATGGGTTTTTAAAAGAAAAGTGTCTTGAATCAGTTGGACCAGCACTGATCATGGAAATTATAGTTCTGTACTGCGCACTTGAATGGATGAGTGGTCACCTCTTTCTGTTGCCACTCCATTCAACTCTATGGGGCTGCTGGAGAATACAGAACTCGGCTAACTGTTGAGCAAACTGCTCAGCTTTCTCTAGCAGTCCCATAGAAGTGAACAAAGCAGTGACAATGCATGCATACCACTACTCCATTCACACTGGGTTTCTGTGGAGACCACTCTTTGTGCCTCAACAGACACAAGTGAAAAAAGAATGGTATAGCAAATTTCAGTTCTGTAAAATGCATCCATAGGAGAGCTGGATATGACTAAACATGGCTTCAGTCATGTGAGCTGTCATGTGACCCTCACAAGTATCATGTAACCCAGCTTTCAGTTAACTGTCCAGGTATCTAACAGGTGAGTAGTATTGTGGAAGCAGAACCTATAGAGTATATACAGTTTTACTACTTGCAGCAGCGCGACATAATTTCTGTCAGTGTCTATGTAGAAGAAGATATATGTGTGTGTGTTTTTTTTCACATTAAACATTATTAACAACATGGCAACACCTAGAGACTGGCAGCCATTTTAGAACATCACCTAGAAACAGGCCACTATGTAAATACACACAGTAATGTAGTTACTATAATAATCACAATAAGAATCATTATTCCAACAGTAGTCATATTAAATTATCCAAATAATGTGATCTATGTAATGATCCAGTACATTTATGTCATATAACCCTGTTGCTTACTGAATTTAAAAAATTGCATCATGTATAGGGTGTCACATGACTGATGCCATGTTTGTTAGGCCATGGATACATTACAGAGGACTGACACATGGGCTATACCATTCTACTTCATATAGCGGTCAATTACCTGATATAAGGGTATGTATAGAGAATTCTAAATACCTGTATATTACAAGATTGTATGATTTTCTATTATATGAACAAATAAAAAACTGGAATACACCTTTAACTTTGCTTCAAAAGTTTGGGAGAGCATAATGCAGGCTTAGATGACCTGGGATAAGTAATGTATGCTGTAAGAGTGTACAGAGTAAGGGTGTACAAGTTGTTGAGTCAATTTGCCTATTTAAATATATTCTGTCAAATCCTTGGTAGAAAATCAGTACAATACTGCTACAAAATGGCTAATTATATATTTGCAACTTTTTATAATTTCTGACCACTTTATATTTGTGATCTCAGAATACCTACTTATTCAACAATGTAATATATATGACTCAACTCAAAGTCAGCACTGATGAGGTGGGAATACAAAATACATTTGCCTCTATCGCGTAAGCAGTAATAAACAGTCTCACAGCCACTATAAGATTTCCAGCATTAGGATGTAGCGTGGTTCATTTGGGAGTTTGCAGTTATTTAGTGATGACGCTATAAACATTGGAGGGTAGCTGCTCTGCCTGTACAAATTTGGTGAAAAATATTGCAAGGTGCTTCTTTTTAATAGCTATTCAATTATATTGTGAAGGTTAATGAGATTTGTAAATGGCGTCCCAAAACAAATTAGACAATCTACATGGGGTTACACAGGATCATTCTCAATAGGTGTTTTATGTTACACTATAGGAAAGTATAGTTTGTTGTAATTTTATTATTTTAAAAAAATCCAGGTTTTTTAAAGTATTTTAAGAGCTATTTGTTGATAATTACAATACAGCAATGTATATACCATGTGATGGTACCACACTCCTTAGGATTACAGTACATATTCCATAAATGCAATACATGTCGCAGATTTGCATAAAACATTGGTCCAGATTTACTAATGTGTGTTCACCTAGAATTTGATTAATAGGTGTTTCAAATTGGTGAATTTTGGTGCAACTAGGTCTTTTCCAAAAAATATTTAAGCTAGCTCTAAGAGGGGCATTTGGGAAGGGGTTGGGCTTTGTGGGAAAGAGGGTGGGACTTAAGTATTGCCATTTTGCTTGAAAATTGTTCCACAATTCTGTCTCATAGTAAGTCAACCAATTGCTGGTAGAGTCAGAGAAAAGTGTCAGTCCCTGCACCACATTTATCATGCAGCCTGAGCCCCTGTGATAAATCTGGTGCAGGTCTAGACAGCCAGTCTAATGGGATAATATTTTAATATGTGGCTCTTTGCTCTTTCTTATTTTTTTTGTGCCTGGTTTTCTTGTGAAAATTTACAAAATGTTGCAAGTCATATTATTTAAGTTTATGGCACAAAATACCTATGGATTTTTCAGTTTAACCCCTTAAGGACCGGGGGTTTTGGGATTTTTGCGTTTTTGTTTTGCGCTCCCTGCCTTCCAAAAGCCATAACATTTTTATATTTCCGCTCACATAGCCATATGACGGCTTATTTTTTGCGGAACAAGTTGTACTTTTTAACGCTACTATTTATTTTTGCATGTGATGTAGTGGGAAACGGGAAAAAAATTCCAAATGGGGTGAAATTGCAAAAAAAAAGCAATTTCACCACAGTTTTACGGGTTTTTAAATTACAACGTTCGATTTGCGATAAAACTGACTGGTTAATTTTATTCTTCAGGTCAGTACGAATCCGGCAATACCTAATATGTATAGTTTTTCTTGCGTTTTGATAGTGAAAAAAAAAATTAAAAGTGGGAATTTTTTTATTTTATTTTTTTGTCGCCATGTTTTGACCCCTATAACTTTTTTGTAATTATGCGTATGGAGCAGTGTAGGGGCTCATTTTTGCGGGGCAATCTGAACTTTTAATTGATACCATTATGGGGTGCGTATGATGTTTTGATCACTTTTTATTCATTTTTTTAGGAAATGGAGCGTCCAAAAATGGCGAATTAGCCATTTGGACGCTTTCTTCCGTTTTTATGTTTACCGTATGGTGAATATTTTTAATATTATTATAGTATGGGCGTTTCGCACATTGCGACACCCATTATGTGTAATTTTTTTATTTTTATTTATTTTATTTTCATTTTGGGGAAAGGGGTGATTTGAATTTTTATATTTTTTATTTAATTTTTATTTTTTAAACTTTTTTTTTTTTTTACCACTTTCTTATAGTTCCCATAGGGAACTATAAGATGCAATCATCAGATTGCTATTCTCATATATTCAATGCAATAGCATTGGAATATATGAGAAAATCACATATTTCATATGGAGCCTATTACAGTCATAGGCTCCATAGGAATACTATGTAGTACCCTAGGTTTCATTCACAGAAACCTAGGGTACTACATCATCTCGGCTCCCCCTTGTGGCCATCAGGGGGCCGGAGCAAACCAAAGTGAAACTTTCGGTTTTGCTGCGATCAGATGCCGTGGTCAGGATTGACCACGGCATCTGAGGGGTTAAATGTCCGCGATCGGCATCGCTGCTGGTCGCGGACATGAGCTGCGGGTGTCAGCTTGATGAATCAAGCTTTTACCCGCAGCTCGGGCGCCCGCTCCGTGCGGGAGCGGGCGCTATATTTAAAGTGCGGACGAAGGGCGTACATGTACGCCCTTCGTCCTTAAGAGGTTAAAGTGTAGTCATTGTTATTACAAAGGCAATGTCAGTTTGTACGGCAGGGGACTGGAACAAAATGACAACTTTTGGCCACCGCTTAGAAAATGCAAGCTTCCGGGCATGGCGCAAACTACCCTAAAATGGTGCAAATTCATCATAAATAACTTTGTCAAAACAGGAAAAATCACTTAACGCACTTGATACATTAGCCCCTAATTTTATGCAATGTATAGGATTAGCAAAATCTGCCACAATTTTTTTTAAATGTGTAACAAAAGTTTCCGTTAAAAAATTAGCTGGACCTTAAATATCAGTGACAATAAATGTACTTATGAAACTCCAATTTACATGACTGGCACTCCTGTAGCTAATCTCCTTCTTCGAACCTTGTGCTGATCCCCACTCTACAAACTCTCTTCAGTGGTGCTCTGTGCAGTGTATAAATCCAGGTACAGGAGACAGAGTTCGCATGGCACTCACCAGAGGGTTGAAATCTTCATTATTCTGTAATGCAGACACATGAAGACATGGACATGTAGGCAACGGCCGTTTCATGCTGGTTTACACTTCTTCTGGCCTACACACACGCGATGTGCACACCAGCATGAAACGGCACCTATATGTCTTTGTTTACCTGCATAACAGAATAAAGAATATTTTAACCCTCTGATGACTGCCATGTGAACTATGTCTCCTGAACATGAACTGTACTTATGTAAGTCATGAGACACGTTAAGCAGCATAATAGTTTAGTGGTTAATACTGTTAGCATGCAGTACTAGGGCCCTGTGTTTGAACATCTGATCAAAATCTAATAAAGTTCTACTAAAATACAGTATTCTGGTTTAAGCAGGGTTTAGGATTTGGCAATAAGCATTTGGCTAGTAAACACTGGGGTCAGATAAAGTGAAAAATGATCCTGTGATACAGTTTTTTCTCTCTCTAGCTCTATGTAGAAGACAAAAGGAGTAGAGCCTTGTGTCCTTCAAGGTGTGAGGTCTTATAGTTATTCACAATCTTCTGTTTGGTCTTCACTAGAGATGAGCAAACTTTAAAAAAAAGTCCGGTGTTCGGCGTTCGGGTTGTGCTAAGTCGCGCATCCCATTATGGATTCCACTATAGCGGCATATGGAATCCATAAGGGGCGGCTGCCACCAACCCGAACTGTTGAACAGCCGAAGGACCGGGGGTGACGTCACCGTCATGTGATCAGTGCAGGGGGCGTGGCCCAGCACGGGATCAAAATATCTACTCTAAATATCAGACTTATGAAGGTCATAATATGGTTTTGAAACCGATTTGAAATATAAATGAATAAAAAAAAAACTGTTTCTTGTTCATCATTGGATGAGGTATCTACTATTATTGTCCAAAAGGGATCATATCAACTGATGGTATAGGTAGGTAATGTGCTTACATTTGCTCAACCTCATATACCTTTCTTTTTTCTTTATATCTATGCATAACAAATGTAATCCTAGGTACACTCGTATGTTGAAACCGATTTGAAATATAAATGAATTAAAAAAAAACTGTTTCTTGTTCATCATTGGATGAGGTATCTACTATTATTGTCCAAAAGGGATCATATCAACTGATGGTATAGGTAGGTAATGTGCTTACATTTGCTCAACCTCATATACCTTTCTTTTTCCTTTATATCTATGCATAACAAATGTAATCCTAGGTACACTCGTATGTTGCTGTAAAAGCCAGTTTTGCATATACCAATATCTTAATCTACCAAATGAAAACCATTTTAAGCTTAGACATTTTATTATTGCTTCTATAAGAATTTTTCTCCAATGTGTTTGCCTCTTAGCTTTGACATGTTACCAAGGAAACATGGTTTTCAGCATTAAATATCTTTTGCAAGACCCTTTGGGTACTAAATACACTTCTCAGGGAAAAAGAAAGCATGCAGACTAAGATAGTGACTGTATTATATATAATAAAATGAATTCAAAAAATATTTAATATTTAATAAACATACCTCACAGACAAATACAATTAAAAACCTGTTCATCATAACAGAAAATCTTGCAGCAAACTGAGAGATGAGAATTAGACCAGTAAACAATATTTTGTAACACATTCACAATATTTTTGGTAAAAAAAATGTTTTGTAAAAAACATTATAGAATTAGAAGTCTAAAAAAATGTTAAAAATTAGAAAGACTAAAACTATTAGAAATCTTAACTGGAAGATGTTTGGAACAGCCAGTAATCTTTTTAGAGCAGGTAAGTATATTGTATACAAGGGGCCCGGGCATTGCGGTGGTCATTATATCTGTTGGATAACCCCTTTAAATACTTGTGCCCATGCTTGCCACCCCAGATAATTATTTTTCACAGGCAAGGGAAAATAATACGGATGTAATACAGTATTACAATATTTATCTATGGAGCTATTACTTGGCCACTGTATGCTGGTATTATATAAGTGGTGGCAGAACTGTGTAACATTGTTATTTAAGTACGGTACCTATATGGAAATGTATTTTGGACAAAATAACAGACAGTTATTTGGCCCACATGCTATATTACCCTGTATGGTGCTGATACTAAGGCAGGCTTTGGTACATTTATTTGTAGATATGATAGGTCACGGTTGAGGCAAGAGAAGGGGTGCCAACAAAAGACGCTACACAGGTCACCATCTATTCTAGGACTAGCTTTAAACTACTGTAAGGTGGTAACTTTGAGTACCCCTGATAACTTAAGGTTACCTTTTATTTTTACACCCCCTACTGTTAATATGACACAAAAAACCTGGAATTGTGAAAACAACTAAATAATTCCCATTTATGTTTTAGTATTATTTAAGAAATTTTTATTTAAAAAATGAAGTATTTAATATTTATTTCTTCGCATAATGTACAGATCTATAAAATCCATCACTTTGAGGTCCCTTGTTTATTATTAAATAGAATTTTGTTAAACAAACAACAAGAAACGTTCTATAGTTCAATTAGACTATATTAAGTAAAAAAATGCAATAAAGTCTGTAAAGGAAGTGTGAGAAAAATCTAGTAAATCATGATCTTACTCAGTGCCATATGTTTTCACATATTTAACAAGTGAACCAGGATATGCCAGGCAATTAGGCAAGTCTTCTTTGGGCCTCTTGTCAATTTTTCTTCATCTTGGGACAGAAAAGCTCAATGTAAATCTATTAAATAACAAACTGGTCAGACCCAAGGAAGGCAGCAGACTGAAATAATACCTTATGGCAAAAGTCAGGATTCAGACAACTTTTGCGCACAAGGGATCTGTTGCAGCTCATTAACTACGGTAAATATTTCTGTTACTGGAAAAAGAAGAAAGCTGCATATTGATAATCGCCTCTAAATGTGGTCTAGGGCAGTGATCGAGTTATGTTATGTGCATCATTTTCTATTCCCAGTTGTTAGCAAACCTACCAATTATTTTACTGTTCTATTGTTTTAAGGTATTTTCCACTTTTCACTTCCATGTCCATTCCTTGTACATTAAAGTCTCATTTATTTTTCATACTTTTTATGCCTTGATAGTTTTGGGAATTTGTGGAGATGTTAGTGCTTTCAAAATCTAATTTTAAAAGTTTGTTTCAGAGTTTCTTGTCAAAAGAACACTTCTGATCTATAGCAAATATGAAAATAGAAATCAATAAAAGTCAATATCACACAAAAAAATAGCATACAGTACATACAATAGCAAATAGTTACGGTATACAATACATGATCCTGAAGGTACATGGGTACAAGGCTGACTGGTGAGATAGTGCTGGTAGGGCTTTACTAATTTCAGACATTGACAGCATATCATTAGGATATGCCATCAATGTCAGATAGGTGTGGGTCCCACCTCTGGGACCCGAACCTATCTCCATAATAGGGACTCTCTAACTGAAGGAGGGCATGGCGTGCCTGAGTGGGAGTTTCATAAAATAGATGAGAGGGAGTGCTCTGATGTTTTCAGAAGTTCTATATTGGGGAATGGAGAGCTCAGCACGCAAGCGTTACCACTAGATTATGCACTGCAATTTTTTGGAGGGCAGCATGACCAAAAAACAGCATATTAACCATTTATTTTTTTTCTGTTATGACTAGTGATTTGCGAAGTATTTGAAAATTTGATTTGGCTGCTTCGCCAAATAAAAAAAAAAAAAAGTGTTTTGTGGCGAAGTGCATTTCTTTGTAAGTAGTGGGTGCAATCACAGGGAGTGGCGATCATATCTGATTACAGCATCTGACAATAATAACACAGTGTAAATTTTTTTTAATCATACTTACCTCATCCATTTGATTGCGACAAGCTAGCCACTGCCATCTTGATTAAAGATCTGGAGCAAAATCTTCCGTGGCCTGTGAGGATGTCATCACGAAGGCCAGAGTGGTTACATCATACGTCACTGCGCACGGGCCCATACGTTACTGCCACAGTAATTTGATGCATATTTGGAATCAATATAATCTTATCGACCAGTAAAAGTAAAACTCTAGTTAGGAAAAATGAATGGTACAAAATTTAAAATATCATTGGCGGAATACCTGTTATTTTTCCCTCCAATAACAAGTTAAGTGCCATTGAAAAATGCATTTCTTCCTGCCAAAAACAAGTCCTCATATGACTATCTCAACTGAAAAATAAAAAAGTAAAGGGTCTAAAAATGCGGCAATGCAAAAATGAAAAATACAAATTGTGGCCTTAAAGGAAATGTGTCACTAAAAATTTTATCTGCCAGTTAAAACCATATAGTAACACATCTCCTTTTTTAGTAATCTGATTTTAATTTCTGAACAAAGTTTGTTTTTTATTCTATTTCCTAAACATGATTGCCTGAGCTGTTCTTAACAGCATTTATAAAGCATTAAAAAAATTGCTTTATGGCAGCCCCATGATCCATACATGACCAGTGCAGAGGTCATTGTACCAGGGAAGAATAGATAAGCTATTGTAAATGGTGGATCCTGTCTTATAGCTACACAGAGATGATGTCTCGTTCATTAAAGGCAGGTTTAGAATAATATAAAACGGCAATAAAGTGATCTGTATAGACCAAGAAATGGCACTATTATTAGGCTTGGTGGACAGTGGTTTTTGTTATATCGTTATTGACAAAGAAAATGTAAAACAACATCAACAAAAATTCTTTAAAAATGTGTTAAACATAAAAAAACGTAATCGCTCATTTTCTGATGAAACATTTCTTTTACAGAAATGTCACCACTCCTGGCATGTCTGATTTAGGGTGTTTCTACACTTTCAGTCTTCATGATGAAAAACCAGGAGTGTATTGAATTATGTGGATGAGTTGCAACTGCCCTTAATACGTTCTCTCCTAATATCATCCACACTTGATTTTGGCTTTAAAACACTTAATCAAAAATCCTGAATATGTGGCACCTTCCTTATTCGATAACCTTATTTCTTATGCAATAACGATTATGGAGTGTGAATCACAGCCTTCTTTGATTGCAAGGCCCTTAATGAGCAGGAATTCAAATGAATGAAATACAAGTCATACTGAATCTTTTCCCATATAACTATATATCAATCTGCTCAGCTCCTCTTGCTCTATAACATGCTGCTGTCAGATTATACTGCATTTTCATGGTGACAAGTTCCCTTTAATTCATCAACATGTACATCTTCTTAAATAGAATTCTAAAACTCTTTAAAACTGTACCCCATGCCTTCCAAAGTAAGAACCAGATGCATACCTCCTGTGTGTCACTCTTTTGGAGGAACAGTCCCCTTGTCACTCTTTGCTCTTTATTTGTCTATCTTTTTGTGCAATATATGTGCATTAATACACTTATCTTGTTGCTCCTTATATTAGATCCCAACATATATATTATTTCATCATTCTGATGATGTTTGTGCTAATATTTAAATACAGAAATATTCTAGTGGATGTTTCCCACAATAAAACATACATTTTCCTCTCCGACTTTCCAAGTGTCTCCAAAAGTGGAGAGGTATTCTAGATATCTGAGTTCAGATATTAGACTCGGAATGACAGAGAATGTGAGCGCTGCCTCGAATGGAAAATGATATATTAATCTATTAAGTGATTTTAAACGTTTAGTAATAATGAGTACAATTATTTAGTGAAAATATACTAAACAGTTCTAAGAAAATTTTATAGGAAGCCTTTAAATAAATATCAAATTATTTTAGTTTTTCGCTATATGTAGTTTTCTTTTATTCCTGTTCAATACAACTCCGGCACTAATTTGGTTGTGGCTGAGTTTCAAGTCAGTGTTCAGCTGCCAAGAGCAGAATGTCATGTTTTTTTCTTTTTTTTGGCATCTATAGGAAGTCCAGATGTCATTGCTGAGTTATCCTTCCAAGTTGCCTATAATATATTTGTAGAAGAATGATAAAATAGATAATGACAGCATAAACAACATTGAGGGGTAATTGAACTTTTTATATATTAAAGGAAATGTCTAATCAGAAAACGACCTATTGTTTAAATCACATTTTTAAAGTATTATTAAATACGTTATTTTTTATTTTCCATGTCAATATCTATATTTAAACAAAAAACATAAAATACTGCAGATTTTGCACTGGTCACTAAGCCTAATAATAGGCACCACTTCTTGGTCTGTACAGATCAATTTAAAGCAGTTACCTGCTCGTCTGTAATTCTATTTCTGCCTTTAATGATATCACCTCTGTGTATAGATAAGACAGGATCTACAATTCACAATAGGTGATTGTCAAAACATATCTATTCTTTGCTTTTACAATGACCTCTGCACAGGTCACAGAGCATGCCTAGAAACCTCTCCCATAGAAGTCAAAGAGGTGCCCTCTTGACCATTGTGTCTATGGCCCATGTGGCTGCCTTAAAACATTTTCTTAATGCTTTCTACAATCAGAAAACAAACACAGATTAGAAGGGATATGTGTTACTATCTGGGTTTTAATAGGCAGATTTAAAGGAACAGATCTTAACATACTACACATTGATGAGTATTCTGTAAAAAACTGTTTACACTTCTCCATGTACAAAAACTCACTATAGAACATCTTCTATATATAGAATAAAATATGTTGTCTTTGTGGAGGTGTTACAGGGTAAAGACTAAATTCATGTGAACATGGGTTAGGTTATGGCAGAACCTGTCCAGCAACTGCAGATCTACTGCTAGACTTGGCGCTAGCCACTTTTTGAGCAAGAGTTTTAAAACAGGAGCCCTGCCTAAGGTGGAATAGCCACATCAATAAGGAACCTAATTAGTGAACCCTGAGCTGTCCCTGCAGGTAGTATCTTATCTTGCCTTAACCTAGTAGCTAATAGCACATGGAGAGGACAGGCCAAGTGGTCTTACTAGCCAGGGTCAAATATAGAGCTGTCAAACATCAAATTTGAAACAATCTAATAGCAATCACAGAAAAATGTCAAGTCAGAACTAAGAGAGACAAAGGTACAGAGATGCAAAGGCAGAGGAATGGTCAATGAACAGTTCTATGACAAACAAAGAAGAATGATCACATAATGCACATAATAATCTAGCACACGCAAGTACAAGGTTGAAACTTCAATAACTAGAAAAAATTTGAGCACAATCTCACTGATCTCTAAAGCCATGGCCCCTTCTGCAACTCTGCTCCAGAACAGGGGAAAGTGTGCCCTCTGCTGCCTCTTTGCCTGACTTCTGGAGCACAGACTTGCTGGATAACAGGCTGAACTGGATGGACAGATGTCTTTTTTTCAGCCTTGCAAACTATGTTACTATGTTAAGACTGTTACATGGGTCCTCTTTGAATGCAACCCCTGAGGCTTAAAAGATAAGTCCATCCTTGAATATTATTTCACAAAGCTATAGAAAGATATATTTTATAGAAAATTTTTATTTTCAAAAATACATTTCTTTATGTGATCCCAATGTTCTTGTTGAATACACAATGAAAATGATGAGTAAAAATAAAAATCTTGGATTTTTTTTACATGTCAAGTGTATATCTTCTTCATTGCTTTGATTGCACAAGAGTATACCGTTCTCCAAAATTTGTGAGTTTAGTTATATCCTTAAGGGTGCATTTACACGACTGTAAGTGTTTTGCAGTCCGCAAATTGCAGATCTGCAAAACACGGATACTGGCCATGTGTGTTCCGCATTTTGCAGACCGCACATGGTTGGCACTAGGGATGAGCGAATTGACTTCGGAAGAAACATCCGAAGTCGATTCACATATAACTTCTTTTTCAATACTGTATAAAGCGAGCGCTCCGTACAGTATTATAATGTATTTGCTCTGATACACTTGGAACCGAACCCGAGTTCCGGAAATGTTTTTTTACAATATAAATCAATTTCTGAAGTTATTATGCGAAGTTTCTTGAGACTTCATGAAGTAATAACTTCGGCTCATCAGAGCCAATACATTCTAATACTGTACGGAGCGCTCGCTCCATACAGTATTGAAACAAAGTTTTATGCGAATCAACTTTGATTCGCTCATCCCTAGCCGGCACTATGATAGAAATATTTATTCTTGTCTCCAATTGTGGAGAAAAATAGAACATGCTCTATCTTTTTTACAGGTGCACTCAGGGTGCTGTCCGCATCTTTTGCAGCCCCATTGAAATGAATGGGTCCACATGGATGCAGACCCATTCATTTGGTCATGTGAATGCACCCTAAGGCTGAGGCTACACAGCAAACTTGGGCTTGACAGGTTTCGCGTGTCCAAGGATTACACAGTAGCACTGCAGCTATAGAGATCAATGGGGTCACAGAGCTAATCACACATTTACAGTGACCCCAGAATAATTTTGGGTACAAATAAAGACCTTAAAGGTTTATTACAGTTCCAAAATAAGGGACAACTATTAGATCGGGGGTGCTAATAATGTGACCCCCACAATCATGAGAATAGGGACCGAGTACTCTGCGGAGCCCTCCAAAATGAAGGGGGTGAAGGTATGAGCATGCACACTGACATTCCATTCATCTCTATGGGAGCTCCCGAAGTAGCTGAATGTACTCGACTATCTCCAGAACTCCTATAGAGATGATTAGTGCACATGCTTAACCTGTTGCTCTGTTCATTTTGGGGGCCCCACAGGGTGGGTGGGAGCCACAGTGGACAGACTGTGGATAGGGGGTAACTTGCTCCAACTGGAATATTCCTTCAAATGAATTGTTTGAATTAGAAAACCCATTTTCAAATATCCATCCCTTCCTGCTCTGTCAACCAGAGCAGAGTGAGGCTAAAAAGAGCATCTTTTGCTGTGAAAGACATGGACACCTCATGTGGTGCTGTAGATAAATTCAACACTAAGTTGCTGCCAATGTATCCAACAGATAACAGTTTCCTGTTGAGATCCTTTCTGAGGCTCGTTGCACACATTGTGAACGAAATGCGGACAACCGGATAGTATTTTTGGTATATAGACCTAAATTTTGCCTTAAAGGGGTTGTCTCACTTCAGTAAGTGGCATTTATCATGTAGAGAAAGTTATTGTGATTATCCATATTGCCTCCTTTGCTGGCTGGATTTATGTTTCCATCAAATTATACACTGCTCGTTTCCATTGTTACAGACCACCCAGCAAACCTTCAGTGGTGGTCGTGCTTGCACACTATAGGCAAAAGCATCAGCCTCTCTGGTGGCCAGGACCATGGCAGGACACATAGGCTAGTGCCTTTTCTTATATTGTGCAAGTACAACCACCACTGATAGATTGCAGGGTGGTCTGTAAGCAATCCATCAGTGGTGGTCGTGCTTGCACAATATAGGAAAAGGCACTAGCCTATGTGCCCTGCCATGGTCCTGGCCACCAGAGAGACTGACGCTTTTGCCTATAGTGTGCAAGCACGACCATCACTGATGGATTGCAGGGTGGTCTGTAACCATGGAAACGAGCAGTGTATAATGTGATGGAAAAATGAATCCGGCCAGCAAAGGAAGCAATATGGACATTTATAATACATTAGTAAGTGGCTTGTATTAACTTTCTCTACATGATAAATGCCTCTTACTAAAGTCAGACAACCCCTTTAATCTGTAGAATATATTTTACCAATAGAGAAAAATATTGCAGTCATTAACCCTCATGTAAAGCTCATTTCCTATTCACACTCTGCTCCACTAAAAACTGTCAGTGTAGAACACAGAAACGAACATGACATTAGATATAGTGTTGTGGCATGAGGTTGAGTTCTGTTTCTATCTATAGCGTTAGAAATATGATTAAAACCAGGATGAGGTCCCCAGAAAATAACATGTCAAGTTGCTGATCTCCTAGAATCTTGCACATAGAGCACTATATACATTAATTATACTAGATAGATAGATAGATAGATAGATAGATAGATAGATAGATAGATAGATAGATAGAATGAAGCACAGCATCAGATAGAACATTGATATATTCGTGGCAGAGATCCGACAATATTCAGTTCATGCAAGTTCACCCCGGACACCATCATCACCTTTCTTCTTCAAAGCACAACTTGTTAATGGCACCATCAGTCTGATACCTAATGTAACATAGAAAATAAAAACAATAATGGAAAGAGGATGATATACCTGTTAACGTGCTTGGATGTCCTACATGGTAGGAAGGTTTATAGGTCAGTATAAAAAGAGCTGTAGAACTAAAATTTTGCTTCATCATGCTATTTATGCTATATATAGTATGGGGCACATTTATTAAGATCTGCATTTTTTTACGCCAGTCTTAATAAAGCTCTAAACCCGGCGGTAAATACAGCAAAGTTATGAAGAAGCGCAGGTCTCTCCATAACTTTGGCACATCTAGCGCCAGTTCTAAATGTAAGACAGCTTCCTTGCGGTCTTACATTTAGACCTTTTTCTGTGCCCACGCCACCCCCACAATTTTAGAACTGGCGTAAGTGGGGCAAAGTCGCAAATAGCTACCTGCACCTGACATATGCCAAATTTAGGCTTATTTCAGGATAGTAAATGACCCCATAGATATATATATATATATATATATATATATATATACACACACAAGTATCTCACACTTTGATACAATGTAAAGTAGTCAGTGAACAGCTTTTATAACTGTGTAAATTTGGTGTGCCCTCAAAATCACTCAAGACAGCCATTAATGTCTGGCAACAAAAGTGAGTACACATGTAAGTCAAAATGGCCCAATCGTGCCCAATTATCCTTTTTCCCTCCCCGTTGGTGTCATGTGACTCATTAGTGTTACAAGTTGCCAGCTGTGAATGGGGAGCAGGTATATTAAATTTGGTAATATCATTCCTTATGAAAGACTGGCACTCAAATATAGGTCATACACACGGAAAGTAGTTATTAAAAAGCCCAATCTAATAATGATAAAAGTCACGGTGACCACGGGACGCCGGACTGTGATCAGCAACAGATCACCACTCCAGGCCGCAGGTTGAAGGGGCAAGGAGGTAAGCCCACATATGTGGGACATTAATGTTTGACTGTCTATCTCCTATATTAGAGGAATTGTTTAACCTGAAGAAAATCTTGGGCTGCAGCCATACAAAAAAAAGGATATATGTTGGCCCATTGGACGGGATCTTAACTGGATACTAGATCAACCCATCAACCCTCCATTTCTACAAGGAATTTTTTCAGTAGGAATTGAATCCTAAATTCTTATATTAAAAACTATATTAAGAACTACATATGTTTTGGAGACCCATATATGAACTATCTGGAGGTCATGTGATTTGAACCCTGCTGTTCTGACAGAATTAGATTTGATTGAGATCTGACTATATCATACACACTCTTTTTAGACTATGTATTACTTCCAATCAAATCTCAGTGATTATTGGACCACATATCCACATGAAGTCATCTGAGAGTTATATGACCTGAATTCTGCAGATGTGTTATATTATTTTATTATATGATCGGTCTATAGCTTCAACTGTGATAGATACAGCCTATATAAAAATACAGGCAAATTCAATACTGATCTGACTGTACCGTCCACAGCCTTCTAGGACCGATCATTGTTTTTATGGTTTTAGTTTTATTCTATAATATTGTATTGGTCACCGGGACTTTTATCAGTATTAGATTGAGCTTTTTAATAAATACTTTCCGTGTGTATGACCTATATATGAGTGCCAGTCTTTCATTATTATTACCAATTTTTTTGAGGGGTGAATCAAATTAGACTTGAGCACCTACCATGAGTAGACGTGAGTGAGCTATTTCCGTTAAGATTGTTCTGTATTATCATGTTAAATTTGGTGTTATTGCTCTTACACTCTCTCATACTGGTCACTGTAAGTTTAACATGGCACCTCATGGCAAAGAATTGTTGCTCTACATAAAGATGGTCTAGGCCAGGCATGCTCAACCTGCGGCCCTCCAGCTGCTGCAAAACTACAACTCCCATCATTTCTTGACAGCCTACAACTATAATCCTACAGAAGGGCATCGTGGGAGTTGTAGTTTTACAACAGCTGGAGGGCCGCAGGTTGAGCATCCCTGGTCTAGGCTATAAGAAGATTGTCAACACCCTGAAACTGAGCTGCAGAGTGGTGGCCAAGACCATATATCAGTTTAACAAGACAGGTTCCACTCAGAACAGGCCTCGCCATGGTCGACCAAAGAAGTTGAGTGCACGTGTTCAACATTATATCCAGAGGTTGCTTTTTCAAAATACAAGCATGAGTGCTATCAGCATTGCTGAAAACGTTAAAGAGTTGGGGCGTCAGCCTATCAGTGCTCAGACCATACGCCGTATACTGCATCAAATTGGCATGCATGGCTGTCGTCCCAGAAGGAAGGCTCTTTTAACCACTACAGGACCGCCTAACGCACAGATGCATCCGGCGGGCGGTCCTGTAGTTCTGACTCGACGCATCGGCACGTCATCTCGCGAGAAGCGAGACTTCCTGTGATGGGATCCACCACCAGAGGACCAGGTAGCTATGTAAAGTTGCACCAAACACTACACTAACCCCCCCCCCCTCACTTATTAACCCCTTGTTAACCCCTTGATCACCCCATCTAGATTCCCTTATCCCCCCCCTGTCATTGATCACACCCCTTGTAAGGCTCCATTCAGACGTCCATATGTGTTTTGTGGATCCGCAGATCCTCAAAACACGGACACCGGCAATGTGCTTTGCGCATTTTGCAGATCCGCACATTGCCAGAACTATATAGAAAATGCTTTTTCTTGTCTGCAATTGTGGACAAGAATAGGACATGTTCTATATTTTTGCGGAACGGAAGTGCAGACCTGGAAGCGTGGATCCGTAATTCCGGATCCGAGCGGGACAAAGTCTGTCCCCATAAAAATGAATGGGTCCGCAATTACGTTCCGCAAACCGAATTGTGGACGTGTGAAATGGGCATAAGGGTCCCTTATCACCGCCAGTTAGTTAGTTACTTGTTAGGTAGCTAGCGCCCAGCCCACCGCACCGCAGTCAGATTTTGGCAGAGATTTTTTCATCCACATTGATCGATGCGAATGAAAAAATCTGTGCCATTCATTTTTTATTTTTTTCAGCCCAGAGGCTGAACGGAAAAAAAAAATCTCATTACCCGTATGCTCAATATAAGGAGAATAACAGAAACTCCTAATGCTGGCCATACGTGTAATGATTGCGGAGACCCTCAAATGCCAGGGCAGTACAAACACCTCACATGTGACCCCATTTTAGAAAGAAGACACCCCAAGGTATTCTGTGAGGGGTATGGTGAGTTCATGTAAAATTTAATTTTTTGTCACAAGTTAGTGGAATATGAGACTTTGTAAAAAAAAATATATATATCTATCAATTTCCGCTAACTTGTGCCAACATTTTTTTTTCTGTGAACTCGCCATGCCCCTCACGGAATACCTTGGGGTGTTTTCTTTCCAAAATCGGGTCACTTGTGGGGTATTTATACTGCCCTGGCATTTTAGGGGTCCTAAAGCGTGAGAATCCAAATCCGTAAAAATGCCCTGTGAAATCCTAAAGGTACTCATGGGAATTTTGCCCCTTTGCGCATCTTGGTTGTAAAAAAGTGTCACACATGTGGTATCGCCGTACTCAGGAGAAGTAGGGAAATGTGTTTTGGGGTGTATTTTTATATATACCCATACTGTGTGTGAGAAATATCGCTGTAAACGACAACTTTTAAAAAAATTTATACAAAGTTGTCAATTTACAGAGATATTTCTCTCATCCAACATGGGTATATGTAAAAATACACCCCAAAACACATTGCCCTATTTCTCTTGAGTTTGACGATACCACATGTGTGCCACTTTTTTGCAGCCTGGGTGCGCAAAGTGGCCCTAATTTCAATGAATACATTTAGGTTTTACATGGCTGCTCACAATTTAGCCCCACCCAAAATGCCAGAACAGTAAACACACCCCACAAATGACCCCATTTCGGAAATTAGACACCCCAAGGTATTCACTGAGGGGCATAGTGAGTACGTCTGAGATTTTTTTTTTTTTTTTTGCTAGAAGTTAGCTTAAATGGAAACTTTATTATTATTTTTTTTCCTCAGAAAGTGTCATTTTCCGCTAACTTGTGAAAAAAAATGAAATGATACATGAACTCACCATGCCCCTCCGTGAATACTTTGGGGTTTCTTCTTTCTAAAATGGTGTAATTTGGGGGGTATTTATACTCTCCTGGCATTCTAGCACCTGAAGAAACATGAAAGGTGCTCAGAAAGTCAGAGCTGCTTCAAAATGCGGAAATTCACTTTTTTGCACCATAGTTTGTAAACGCTATAACTTTTACCCAAACCAATAAATATACACCTTTTGGATTTTTTTTATCAAAGACATGTAGAACAATAAATTTTGCGGAAAATTTATATAGAAATGTAGTTTTTTTTGGAAAAATTTTACAACAGAAAGTGAAAAATGTCATTTTTTTGCAAAAATGTCGTTAAATTTTTATTAATAGCAAAAAAAGTAAAAATGTCAGCAACAATGAAATACCACCAAATGAAAGCTCTATTAGTGAGAAGAAAAGGAGGTAAAATTCGTTTGGGTGGTAAGTTGCATGACGGAGCAATAAACGGTGAAAGTAGTGTAGTGCAAAATTGTAAAAAGTGGCCTGGTCATTAAGGGTGTTTAAGCTAGGGGGGCTGAGGTGGTTAAAGATGATGCACAAGAAAGCCCATAAACAGTTTGCTGAAGACAAGCAAATTAAGGACATGGATTACTGGAACCATCATGTGGTCTGATGAGACCAAGATAAACTTATTTGGTTTTTGGTGTCAAGCGTGTGTGGCGGCAACCAGGTGAGAAGTATAAAGACAAGTGTGTCTTGCCTACAGTCAAGCATGGTGGTGAGAGTGTCCTGGTTTGGGGCTGCATGAGGTCTGCCAGCTGTGGGGAGCTATAGTTCATTGAGGGAACCATGAATGTTTTGTGACCTACTGAAGCAGAGTATGATACCCTCCCTTTGGAAACTGTGCGACAGGAAAGTATTCCAACACGATAATGACCCCAAACACACCTCTAAGATGACCACTGCCTTGCTAGAAATTGAGGGTAATGGTGCTGGACTGGCCAAGCATGTCTCCAGAACCAAAATCCTATTTGGCATATGTGGGGCATCCTCAAACGGAGGGTGGAGCAGTGCAATGTCTCTAACATCCACCAGCATCACAATGTTGTCAATGAGATCACCAAAAATCTCGCGATGTGTGAGATCGCGCATGCACAGTTCCTTCCACAGGGAAGAAACACTATGTTGCAACTGCTCATGCGCAATCTCGCGCATTGCGAGATTTATGGCGATCTCATTGAAGCAAGGAGGAGATTCAGCAGACGCAGGCGGTGCTGGGCTCCTTTACATGGGGGCATGGCTTGGCACCAGGAAGGTTAGTACCGCCCCTTGGGCACCTTCCTGGGTTATTTGCATATCAATAAAATCATTTTTTAAAGAAAATAAAAGCACCCAGAGCTATTCTACTGCTATATTGTGAACGTACTAGCGGCAATCTAGCGGTGCATGTCCGCAGCTCTATAGGGTCAAATGCCGTGACAGAATCCCTTTAATGGGAACATTTTAGAGTATACATTATAGCATTAGTTTTTGAGGTGGAGTAATAGCTAGTCTGCCATTGCCATTTATTTTTGTGTTTTGTTTTTATGTCATTCACTATGTAGCATGAATAACATGATTTTAACATTATTTTATTCCCCCGATCAGTATGTAAATAATTGTAAAGGTGCTGCTGATCACCCAATGAAGAAAATATGCTTGAGTTTGTGAAGGGATTACATATTTTATGCTGCACATAAAATCATTGCTTGCCAGCAGCAGATAGACCTGTATAAACAGGGATCTGCTGCATGCAAAAAAAATAAATCTATTGGGGATGAATGATCACAGTATCCCCTTTACTGTACATCATGCACTACTGGATTATACCGTGCTCTGTGGACTGTTTTACTGTGTGGCACAGTAGTTTTTGGACATTTTGTTTAGAGCAATAAATATCGTTGGGGCTGTTCCATCATCACTCGCTCTGTTAATTGTGCAGTTAACAAACAAACCCCCCTCATAACATGCTCCTATACAGAGGAGAAGAAAAATGCATGTAAATGCAGCTATCAGAGATCAAGCAATTATCGGGAACAATCAGTTTGTTCCTGATAATTGTCTGTTCCTCCAAGTCTATTGTTTATCAGCGTTCAGCAGTTATAAGCGATTGGAACACATATTTGTGATGTGAAAGGGTTACTCAAAATAGTTAGAAATTTTAACTAAATATAAAAAAGTACGAGCACTGCGCAAGAAAATCTGTGTTTTGTTGGACTGCTAACAGCCCACTATATCCTTAAGTTATATGTGTCCTGTTTTCCAACCTATTTATATAAAAACTACATTGTTACAAGAAGCTTAGCTTGATGTTCTTGGATGCTTGGGCAAAATTTTTAACCCCTTAACAGTCACATTAAACTTTCAAAAACTCTCTTAAAAAGGTCACTCTTTTATTGTAGATTTTTGAATTTATGTGTTAAATAAATATAGTTGTTGCACAACTCAGGTGACTTAACCACTTACTGATGCAAACATTTTTTAGACTTAAAGAGGTTCTCCAGGCTTGTTCATATACATGACCTATCCTCAGGATAGGTCATCAATATCAAATCAGCGGAGGTAGGACACCTGGCATCCCCACTGATCAGCTGTATGATGAGACGGCAGACGGCTATGTATACCTGCCGTCTCCCTTCTCTCTTCCTGTTCACCGCTGCTGTCTCATAGACATAGTGCCCACCGTTTCCCCATACAGCTGATTGTTGGGGTTTCCGACAAACTGTTCCAACAATCTACGCAATCAAATGACTTTTTAACTTCGTGATATAGCTTTGTTTAATATTTCGATTAATGCCTCTATATTGTACCTATTGTTCTGTAGTCATATGCATTGTAAGAATGCCTGTATTGTTTATGTTCTTTAATAAATAATAATAAAAAGAATTTTGAAAAGAAAAAATATTTTTTCCAAAGTTTTTCTTTTTTTCAGTATTAAAACACAAGAAAAACTATATGAATGTGTTATCGCTGTAATCATACTGACCTAGAAAAGGAAGGGAAGAGGTCAATTTTACCGCATAGGGAAAGCCATAAAAACAAAACCCATAAAACGATGCTGCAATTGCATTTTTTTTCCCAATTCTAGGTTCACATTAATCTTATGCAATTTTAAATTTTGGCATTAGTGCAACTTGTCCCGTGAAAAACAAGCCCTCGTACATGTGAACGGAAAAAAAGAGTTATAACTCCGGAAGGAAAATGAAAAGACAGAAAATTGTAGTGTCAGAAAAGTGTTAAATCTGCATCATGTCAATGCATGTTGTAGATTTACACATCAGATATAATCGTTTGTAAAACAGAGAGAGAGAAATCCATAGCGACTCCACAGCCAAATCTGTGGCAAAATCCACATGTAAGGGTGGGTTCACACTAGCGTTAGGGATTCCGTTATTGCTTTCTGTTATAACATGGTTATATCGCAAAATTACGGAATGCCCAGACAGAATGCAAAACGGAAGCCTTTAAGAGACATTCCGTTTGCTTTATGTCATAATATAAGTCTATAGGAAAGCATAACGGATCCGTCTGGGTCCCGTTATGCAAGACGGAAAACAAAGTCCTTTGTTTTCCATCTTGCATAACGGGAACCAGACGGATCCGTTATGCTTTCCCATAGACTTGTATTATGACAGAAAGCAAACAGAATGACCTTTAAAGGCTTCCGTTTTGTATTTTATCATAATAGAAGTTTATGGGCAAAAGAACAGATCCGTCCTTCCGTCTTATGGACTCTGTTATGTTCCGTTATAACTACATTATAACGGAAGGCCATAACGGAAACCATAACGCTAGTGTGAACCTACCCTAACTTGTGAATTTTACCACAGGTTTTGTGCCACAGAAATTCTATTAGGACCCCTATTTTACCAGAGCTGGGTGCAACTATAGCCTCTAAATCCCTATAGTTACATCCATGAATGTAACATAAAACTGACCCTTTAAATGCCTGATTATTTATTATTCAGTCCTGTTTGGAACTTCATACATTATGATGAAAATAATAATAGTTTGATAAATTGCATTATCTTTCATCTCTTGCTGTGTACAAAGAACCAATTATTCCTTTAATTGCCTGGCATGTGCAATGGCATACTTAACACACATTTTTTTCACATTCTAGCTGAAATTGTATAGCTTTATTTTATATAAAATATGTTTATATTTAAGCCAATTACAAGGAATCAAATGTATCAGCGTTCTGTTATTTACTATTCAAATAGAAAATTAGAAATACAAAGAAAATTTCAAATTTATTGTATGAATCCTCTACCATTGACTGCGTGGTCCAGTGTACACTGAAATATTAAAGGAGTTCTACAGGAACGATTTAAATGTGAGCAGGACTCACTCAAATGGCCTCCAGCAACCTGTCCTAGAATATGAGCAGGACTGGTTGCATCCTTTTACAAGGCTGCCTAGGGGAGTGAAATGGTGTGGCCTGACTACACTGCTCTACAATACATGCTAGTGATGTGATTCTGCCTATGATATGCCATTGTGGCTGAGCAGCCTTACAGGAACACTTACTGATGAGTAAATACACGAATAATTCATATGTCTGTTCCACAAAAATATAGAGCATGTCCTGTACTTAGCTGCAAAATCCGGACCACAGGTCCACGGAAGTCAATGGGTCAGCAAAATACATATGGTCGTGTGCATGAGGCCTTAGTCTTAGACCTCTTCTTATAATATTAGTTTTATACAGAAAACTGTTGCACCAGGGCAGTCTCAAGTCCTACAGCAATGCTCTCTCCTTCCATCTGCTCCTGTTCCAGTCCCTGTGGCATTACTGGCAGGGACATCAGGTGATGCTGGCTGGGATGCTGTGTGGCTCATAAGAGGAGCGGATGGTCATTCAGTCAAGTTTGGCCGTTAGGCAAGTCAGGTGGCCTGATTTTCCAGCCAATCAGGAGGCAGACCATTCAGGGCACAGATTTTTATCAGACCATCTAACACTCTCATTTTTTGTCTCCTATGATTGCCATTTTTTGTCCCTACAACCAGGTGTGGTATTGTTTGTGTCATGGAATATTTCTATTTTCTGACCCAAATTTTCATCTGACTGCTTTTCAGGATTAACCCTTTTTTATCTACATTGAATTTGATCCCGGATTCCACAGCCTTCTATTTGCCTCTTGCTTTTCACCTGTAATACTTCCTGGTTTTACCTTGCAACTGACTTTGAGAGTGGACTTCTTTTTGACTTAAGGTGGTTGTACCATCTCAGACATTGGGAGCATATCGCTAGCCCTTCACTGCAAGCAATGTTTCCAGCAACACCTCCTGTATGTTACACTACTTTATTCTACAGGCCGAAGAATATTTGGGTCACTTATTGGGAACATGTGTTCTTAGGACTGCTCATTCCTGATAACTGGTCCTTATAATCATGCTCGCAGTCAGTCATTAAACAAGCAAATGCTCATTTGTTGGCTTATTTCCATCTTTCATCAGGATGAAATATGCACAATATTTGGAAAACACATCTCCGTCGCCAATAATCAACAGAACTGACTGACAGATGAACGACTGCAGTAGCAATGATCTCTCCTACACTCACTTTGAATCGGCCTGTATAATAGGCGGGTAATGACGAGAGTCAATGGATGTGTTCATCATCCATCGGCATTTGTCCTACCAAAATATCGGGTTGTTTAATAGGGACCTTAATAAATATATGTAAATAACCAGTACCTGCAGACAGAAAATAAGAGAGGCAGGACTGGTGCCACCACTGTGGAGCATGTCTGCTTATACAGAAAGTAAGCTTAGTACTCATAGGCTGAGTGCACTAAAGATTTTAGTGGTGTAATTATGGTGTTGGTGCCTGTGCCCACCAGAGGATCCTCCAGTTCTCCAGTGGGCCAGTCTGACGCTGGTGAAATACAGAATACAATGCATCTAGTGGAGCACCATAAAAAATCTGATATAAACAATGAACTCCTGTAAATGTAGATTTAATTTTCTGATGTACAGATAGTGTTGGACTGGAGTGCTAGGACCCAACAGTAAAATTTATTTTGGGGGCCCACCATATGGATACATTCAAAAATTACCTGCTCACACAGCAGCAAGATGCTACCAGATGATTGAATATGAGGGTAGGTCCTGGGGAGAAGAGGACACTGGCAGCTTTCCTCTATACCTAGAAGTCATCTCAGCTCTGATCATGTCTATAATAATAAACTGGGAAGTTTCATTAATAATCTATCAAGTTTTTCATATGAACATGGGCTGATTCAGGTGCTGTACACTGAATATATGTATGTAGTGCAGTAAGTCTACTGTATTATGTGCCACTTGTGCAGGGGGTTGGAGACTAGGGGCCCATCTTGCTCAGGGGCCCACCGATGGATTCACTTGTACTCCAGTGGTCCAGTCCGAGCCTGTGTACAGACCTCCCAAGATGCGCCAAAATAATTAAAAGGTGTGCTCCACTTAATAGATCTCACGTCAGTGCAGTATCTTATTAAGACTGGTGTACTGCTCGCCTGTCTTAATAAATGATCCCTAAATACATATAGAGATTGGTTAAAGTGCTCTATTTCTGGAAATAGGTCATGAGTTTAGTAAAGTTAATTGACAATCCTTTCCAATACTTTTTTTTTGGCTATTTTTGGAATTGATTCAGATCCTATTCAATAGACTCCCATTGATCTGCGTTTTATTACGTATAACATTTATTACATATTATTTTGTTATTTAAGCACACACCCTTTATATAAAGCATTGTCCATATTTGTCAAGATCAGTCTTCAAAGATTATTAGTATTATATTAGGCCACTTTCACACGGTCATGTATCAGTATCTGAAAGCCAAAACCAGGAGAGGAACCTACACAGAAACATTATTATAGAAAGATGTGTTCCTCTTCTGTTTTGAACTCACTCTTGGTTTTGGCATACAAATACTGATGAAATTTAGTGCTCAAGTACTGACCATGTAAAACTGTGCCAATCCATTATGCGGTATTTGCAATATTGAGTGTTTTGTCAGAGGTTTTTAGGCAAGGGCTACAAAGCGACATTGGTCGTGTGACACCTGCCGCAGTCAGGATCGCTAAGTAGCGGTGATCCCATAGAAATGAATGGGATCGCTGCGGCAGTCGCAAGAAATCCAACACAGCTGGATTTCCTGTGACTGCCGTGGAAATCCCATTCATTTCTATGGGATCACCGCTGCTCAGCAATCCTGGCCATGACAGGTGTCGCCATTTAGCCCTTGCCTTAATGTATACTTTTTGCAATTGTGGTTGCAAGAATTGAAAGAAATGCAAAAAAATCTTACATTTAGTGACAAATTTGTCTCGTGTTTTTGCACATGCATGTATTACACAAAGATATGCTCACATACACTAACAGAAACCACATAGATGCATAAAACTAATGGCCAGTGATATATTGAAGAACGCTTGAGAGGGCTATGGCAGAAAGAGAAAATGACATTTTAAAGAGAACAGGGAATCATTGCAAAATGTTCTGAAATGGAATGAGTTGCTTCCCAGCAGATATAACTAAAATTAATTTTTCAAGATCTGCCAAGTGTACAATGCTGCAAATGCAATGAAGTTTTAAATATATCCCCAAATGGGAGAAGATAATGAAGTTGCTGTTAAATATTTATCAATGAATGTAAAATCTCTCCGTGTATTCTGGGAGCCCCCTGCTGGGAACCTGCCTGAAGGTACAAACCATGGAACATGCAGGGACACAGATGTAGCTCTTTCTCATTCCTCTACAATGTGACATTTGGCAGTGAAATGCTGGAGTGGTGTATTTTTATAATACTCTGTACTGATCTTTATACATATATAATAAGATGCCCAAACAGCAAGCTGCAGTGATGCAAGCAATGTGGATTTTTATCAAAGCAAAATGCATGTATGCACAGGGAGAGGTTTAAAAAACTAAAGAGGAACCAAAATGCAATAATGTTGTTGATGACGGTTGTTTGCAAGATTGCAGAATCAGACTTCACCTATGGCATACACTCATACACCCAAGACTTACAGTAAGGTCAGAACTGCATAACAACTGGATGTCAATGAAACCAAATAAAGAAAATACACATATATACTAGTGGAAAACAAGACACTTAAAATCACTAGTGAATGACAGGAACTGAATGCTGAGGGTCATGGAAGGAGAGATGATCTAGCAATGGAGCAGAAGGCAGACGTATGACACATAGATGGAAAATTTATGCCTGAACAAAAAATGTTAAAATGTTAGACTGAGCCTATTTGAATTGACATCAGCAATAACAAAAAAACATGCAACTGCACACCAACAAACAAATTTTAAACAAGGAAAAACACCAATCTCTGTGGATTAAAGAATACACACTAGACTCCATGGAACTACAAATATCAGAAAACACATCAGTAAACACAGTAAACAGTACACAGTAAACTAAAAAAAGGGTCAAAGTGACAGAATCTGGGAGGAAAACACATGTCAAATAGTATTTGCAGCAACCAGACTGAAGTGAGGATTGGATATAAATACATGAAGTTAATGTTTTGGAGGCTGGAAAACTAGGCAAGTGTAAGGATCTAAAAGAAATGTTTTGTGGCTCTACGGCGAAAACCAGATACAACCTCTTGCAGCAGTCCCACAAAATCGGTGTAGGTCCTATTCACCGTTCATAGAGCACATAAAGAAAGAACTCCTTATCCCTAATCCCATACTGATAAAGGTGGTATTTCCCCGATAGAAGAATATTAGAAATGGTCTGGATATTTTATTCTCTATTTATATTTATATATAATTTTTATGCGGCCTCATGTTGAATTTCAGGAATTAAGTTTTATGGGAATCGTTTTTAGTGTATTGATTTAGAAAAGGTGAGATGACCGATATCACTCAGCTTATGTATAATGATGTTTGATGCGATTTAAATGATTGTTTTTATGTTGTATGGCATAATGAATTTTAATGCGGAAGTGACGCAAGAATGTTTTAAATAGCACTGACTACCCACTGAAAATTAACCCCTGAAGAAGCTAATAGCGAAACCCGGGTCGGGTGTGCAGCGATACTGTTGCGTGCAGAGTTTTGATGGATATGTGCCAAGCATTGTATCTTGTGAGTATAATAAAGCAGATTTTTAATGAACATCTGAATGTGCTACACTATGTCCGGGAGTTTGCTTTAAAGGGGAGAAACATAAGAGAGACCGCGGTTTGGTGTGCTGGTGAGCGTTATTCAGTTGGAAACTGCCGAGAACATCCAGTCCTGAGTTCCTCGTGGATAGGTTCCTTGACTGTGAGCCCGGCCCCACTACTTCTTATTAAGTGTAAGGATCTGTGTGACTGTTACTAGGTCCAAATTGTGATAACTAGACAAGTTGGTCAAATCATGTATGCAGTGATTACTACCAACATTTGGTCCAAAAAGGGACAACTAGTGAAATGGTAATAGGATCAAAGGCACGCAAGACACATTTCTGCACATTCGATCCATGGAATCTCCAACTTAAAGGACTTAATGACATGCAAGGCAGGCATCATCGTATAGAGCACCAGGAGCTGAGAAAGTTGACCATATAATTTTATGAGAATAGATTCAGCATAGGGAAAACTATTAATCACTGATAAGGATCTGTAATCAGAAAGAATAGAGATTTAAAGGTATATAGTTTTGCTCAATCTTTACCCATAAAACTATATATCAATCTGTTCAGCTCCTCCCGCTCTATAACCTGCTGCCTGCAGATTGCACTGCATTTTGCGATCACAGTTTTTTGTTTTTTTCACAAATAATCTTTTGCTAGTCCCTTGATGCCAAGCATCACAGGATAATTATTTATATCTCTGCTCACAGTTCTGTGAGGTGCTCCATTGGGAGTCTACTAGTTGTACTATGTAGAAGTAACCATATCATGCCTAAAAACATTGCTGTTACTGGGGTGTTCCACATTATGATAATATATCCTAAAAGTCCTTATACTGTTTACAGTGGAACAGTAAGCTGTAGAGTTCCTCACGCTTTGCTCCAGCTACTTGTTAGGGTGTCTTCATATATGGCAGATTTTGTTGCAGAAATTTGTCTGCAACTAAAAATCTGTTCTATTCACCTGAATTGGGTCATTTTGGCTGCATGCTCGTCTGCATAGTGGTTGAACAGTCACTGATCACATCTAACCTCTGAGCAGAGCAGGATTCAACTGAGAACAGACAAAAAAGCAGTCACAGGACCACCATGTTGCTCCTTGGACATGGGGACTACAGGGCACATTCCCTGTATGTTTTTTAAGTGTTCAAGTATGCCACCACTATACTTTTGTGAAAACAAAAAACTACCCACACAATAAACTTGGAAATATAATTACAGTACAGATGCCCTACCATTTATCGAATGGCAAATTTGTTGCCATCATTTTATGGTTTGTTGCTTGACTGCTGGGAATACTTACACTGGGCAATGATCGGAAACAAGGCTCTTTTGGTCTCTTAGGAGGCTAAATGGTGGTTTCTGGGATAAGACGTAATGTCACTTGACAGATGCAGAGGAAAATGAATGCATTCATGTTACCTGGAACATTACAAAAGGTAACGAAACAGCATTGGAGGTGGAATAATACATGACAGGAGATCATTTTGATGAATCTACGTATAATATCAATAAAGCTGCATCACTTTACAGAAAAAGAAAAACTGAGAGAAAGATCTGTATAGCAGCTTTATACTAAATGCCTAGAAAATACAGTATCTTTACAAGGATTGGGTTGTCAACAATGTCACAATGATTAGAGGGATCAACTAGAAAGGTACAAGAAAAACAACCTTCAAATTAAGCATCTTGAAGGTCATTAACAGTTCCACAGGGCATCCTCAGTCAAATGACCTGAACCTCATCAGGGCCAGATTTTGAAAAGAGTAAGACAAAATTCAAATTATAATTTTCTACTTGTATTGATGTTTCAAAGTTTATACAACGATTAACCCCTTAAGGACACAGCCATTTTTCACCTTAAGGGCCATGCCATTTGTTGCAAATCTAACATGGGCTACTTTATGTGCTAATAATTTTGTAATGCCTTTACTAACCAAAGCCATTCTGAGATTGTTTTCTTGTGAGACATTGTACTTTATGACATTGGTAAATTTGAGTAGATATACAGTATTTCACATTTATTTATAAAAAAATCATAAATTAACTAAAAATTGGGAAAAATTCACAATTTTCAAAATTTGAATTTTCCTGCTTTTAAGGCAGATAGTAAAACCTCTTAAAATCGTTATTACTTTACATTTCCCATATGTCTACTTTATGTTGGTAGCATTTTGCAAATAATTTTTTTTTAGGACTTCAGAAGGCTTAGAATTTTAGAAGCAGTTCTTAAAATGTTTACGCAGATTTCCAAAACCAACTTTTTAAGGACCAGTTAAGTTATGAAATCACTTTGCAGGGCTTTTACCGGGGCTTTTCATTGATCAAAACTGATTTTACAAACTTTGTTAACTGTTTATGTGTTCCACAAAAATTAAAGGGAACTTTTGTGCCAGATTTTCCATTTTAATCCATTTTTTCCTGTAACACATCAAGAGTTAACAGCTAAATAATAATTAATATGTATTAGCCTGATTCTGCAGTGTACAGAAATACCCCATATGTGGTGGTAAAATGCTGTATGGGCGCACACCAGGGCTCAAAAGGACACCATATGGTTTTTAGAGGGCAGATTTTACTGGACTTGTTTTTAGGCACCATGTCACATTTGAAGACCCCCTTGATACACCCCTATAGTATAAAATCTCAAAACTATGGGATAAGGTGACAGTTTTGTTGGTACCATTTTGGGGTACATATGATTTTTGATTGCTCAATATTACGCTTTTTGTGAGGCAAGGTAGGCAGAAAATGGCTGTTCTGGCACAGTTTTATTTTTTTTGTTTTTTACAATGTTCACCTGACAGGTTGGATCATGTGATATTTTTATAGAGCAAGTTGTTACGGACATGACAATATCAAATATGTCTACTTTTATTTTTTGTTTCCGTTTTACATGATAAAGCATTTTTAGGGGAAAAAAAACATGATTTTGTGTCTCCTTTTCTGAAATCCATGATATTTTTTTCTGCTGTTAATCTATTGTAGGGGCTTGGTATTACACTTTTTATGATGTAAGATGACAACAAATAGCTTTTTTGGCACATTTTTTGTCAGTGCCACTCAGACATCATTTACTACTGTTAATATTAAAAAATGAATATAAAGAGATAAAACAGGAGGCTAGAGGGGGTAATATAACAACTTTCAGGGTAGTTGAAATAACTTCGGTTCAGCCCGAAGAGTAGGTAGAGGTCATACATACCACTTAGACTGGGTGACATTTACCATGAGGTGAAATGAGCATCTCCTGCCATTTAGGGGACAACAGTTTACGGCATGGCACCAGAGCCTATGTCTTTAGTCAGTCATGGCAGAAAGAATGCTGCAAACATGTGGTCATTAATGCCCACATCCTGGTGCAGGTGTCTTATTTTCTTTTATTTTTAAGTTCAATAGGCAATAAATAATACAGCATACAGAAATGAAGCTCAGTGTATAACAAACAGAAAAAAAAGCTCTTGATAGAGTATGGCAGCGGTCCTATACAGGCGGTACATAAACAAATGTGTAGTCATTCATATCCAACAGTAATACAGGTCTAAGTTAGTTCCAAAGCTCAATGGGTAATAGCTGTGTTATCCAGAATGGTTGCTTTGATGGAGATAAGCAAGGGTTAAAAGTATGAGATGGACCATCCCATCTGAGAAAGGGCATCCCCAGAGTGACAACTTGCATTGACCAGGGCAGGGAAAGTTGTCAGAGACATCTGGTAATCTATAGTGGACTGAAAAAAGGAACCATTATAACATAAAAAAGGAAGCTGTGAAGCAAAGGGGTATCCCAGTTACATAAGCATATGGATCATCATTTAAGCCCTAAGTCCCATGGGATGCCCTGTAATGCTTCCACGGGTGCCATAGTTTTAAAAATTTAGCGTGTTGTCTGGAGGCCCACTTGGCTATCTTCTCCATTCTATATAGTTGGTCAAGTTTGCTATACCAATGGTTAATTGTTGGTGGGTCTATACTGAGCCATTTTAGGGGAATCATTAGGCGGGCAAGTTGTAGTAGGATAGTGGGTAGGTTATGTGCTGATGGGGACCACGAGTCATTTGGTAACCATAGCAGAACCGATTCTGGAGACAATCGAATCTGGGTGCCACAAATCACATTGATCTTTGACTCTATCTGTTTCCAAAACATCTGGATAGGCGGGCAAGACCAGAATATGTGAAGGAGGAAGCCAGAATCTTGTTAGCACCAACAGCACAGGTCAGATTGAGAGAGGCCAATTGGAAAAAAAAAATTGGATAGTTATACCATCTAGTCAAAACCTTAAAGGAGTGTTCTTGTATGCAAACACATCTAGAAAACCCATGGGACCTAAGGCGAATTGTTACAATTTCGGGTTCTGTGAATGACCTTTGCAATTCTCTCTTCCAGCCTCATATATATGCTGGCCAAGACGCCTGCTTTAGAGATGAAAGGGTATTATATAGAAAGGAGATACACCTAGGATGAGTGGGTAAAGGATTTAGGGATTTTTCCAACCAGGTGGGTTCTCCCAGGTCCTTTCTTGCTGAAAATATATCAGAAAGTGAGCAAGAGAGCTTGTGTTTTTCTAGACAGTTACCTGATCGGAGTGTTGTAGAGCAGTAAGGCAAAGCATTCTCCACAGAGCCTACTTCTATTAGGAGGTCCTCAACTTATTTATCCTTTTAGCTTAACCCAGAAGCTTGAAGCGTGTGAGTGGGAAGGGAGGACATAGTATGGGATGAACTGGGCACTGAAAGAGGTTGGGAGACGGGATAGGAGGGGGGAGCTGTTGGTAAGGGATCGAAAAGTTGAGTAAATTCCTTTCGTCAACCCAGAAATCACGATCTTGGGCACAGTCTGGCCCCAAAGGCTAGCCAGTTTTTGATCGCCTAGTGCAATACGTTTGATGTCCACTCTCAAAGTGCCACAGCCAGTGACACACAAGGAGATCCAACTCTTCAACTGAATAGCTTTGTAGTAAGTCAGAATGTCTGGCAAACAAAATCCACCAATGGAACAGGGCAGGGTGAGGGTTTCATATGCTATCCTGGGTTTACTTTTCTGCCAGAAGAAGGAAGAGAAGATGAATCTGACCATGAAAAAGAACAACTTGCTGAGAAATATGGGCATCATCTGGAGCATACACAATAATTTGGTCATGGCATATGTGCGTAATAAATTCTTGCACCCTACCGATTTAGTGTAGTTGACTTTGAAGTTGAAGAGTTTCCCGAACTCTTCGAATAATTCAATAATATATGGAAAGGCTATATCTGGGTTAGTAATGAGTGTTAGCAGGTCATCTGTGAAAGCTGCATTCTGGTGTATTACATTTCCCACCTATAAGCCCTGAATCAGCTTATGTTATCTGATAGCCTGGAGTCTCCATGACTAATATAAATATTCTGGGGGAAAGTGGGTAACCTTGCCTGGTACCGTTTGAAAGTTTCAAAGGGAGCAGACAAAGTCCCATTTACTCTGATCCTAGCGTTCGGATGGTTGTATAGGGACATAACCAATTGGACACAGGAGATTGGGGCACTAAAGTGCAATAGCACCTTTTGTAAAAATTCCCAATCAACTCTGTCAAAGGCTTTTTCTGTGTCTGTCCTAAGTGACACTAGCCGAATATGTTTGTTGGATGCATATCTTATAGCATTTATAAGCCTCACTGTGTTGTGGTTTCCCTCCCTACTTTTAACAAAACCAGTTTGTTCTGGGTGAACAAGCAGCTCTGGGACAAGTTTGCCAAGGCGGATGGCTAAGATATTAACCCAGATCTTAACATCCACATTAATAAGTGAGATGGGGCAGTATGAGACGCATATTTCAGGGTCCTTCGCCTCTTTTGGCAAGATGGCAATAGTGGCGTTGAGAGCTTGTTTCGGGAGCAGATCTCCAGACATGAGCCCGCTGCACCAAGCAACCAACCTGGGGATCAGGATTGAGGAGAAGGATTTACAATACCCAACTGGAAGCCCATCCGATCCCGGCACCCTCCCTAGGGGCATAGATGCCAATGTCGCAGAGATCTCATCAGCTGTAATGGGCTGAATAAGTTGAAGACTCTCTTCTTTAGAAAGGCAAGGTAGATGAAGGTTAGACAAAAATTTGTCTATCTCATCATCAGTCTTAGGCTAGGCACCTGGCAAGGACGGTTTGTTGGTAGAATGAGACAATGGCATGGGCTATATCTTTGGTCTCAGTAACTTTACCACCTGGCCCCATCTGAATAGAGTGAATGCATGACGAGTCCTTGCGTTTCTAAATAAGGTGTGACATGAGCTTAGTTATTGCCCTTATCATCGTGGGCATAAAAATTAAATTTAGCATAGAGATAGTTTTTAACATACTGGGCATTCAGATAGTCTTTCAGCTGTCGACGTAAAAACGTCAGTTCAGCCTTGGAGTTATATATTCTGGATCTCTTTTGCAGAGTCTCAATGGTCAATATCTGAGCCAGTAAGGAATTGAGCAGATTCTGGTGCTCTTTTTTGAGCCTAGTGCCCAGTGCTATAAACTCTCCCCTTAAAAAAGCTCTGTGGGCCTCCCAGTTTATCGGGATAGATGTATCTTCCGGGGGATTGTCAGTGAAATAATTCAGTAGCTTCTCAGAGATGGCTTTTACATTGACCTCTTTATCTAGTAGTGTCTCATTCAGTCTCCATACCCACCCCTTCTCTGGTAAACCCATGAAGGAGAGGGTGGTGGATACTGGTGCATGGTCAGAAACTGTAATGGCTCCAATATTGACCCTTTTGACCAGTTGGATAACGCTATTAGGGATCAGAACATAGTCTAGTGGTATGAGGAGTCGGCTGTAGACTGAAAATAGTAGTCTCTGGAAGATGGGTTATGTAGTCTCCAAGTGCCTAACAGTTGCAGCTCTGGCAAGGTTTTGTATATACAATTAAGGGATCTTTGTGAGTGGACCGAAGTGCCAGTAGAGGAGTCTAACAGAGGATTGGCGGCAATATTGAGGTCTCCCCCCACCCTATAAAAATCAATCTTTCAGCAAAGAGCTTGAGTTTGGTTAGAGTGGATATAATCCACCTGGACTGTCCTCTATTCAGGGCATAAAGACAAGCAAGGGTGAGTGTCACGTTACCCAATTTGCCCTATACAAACAGGAACCTACCATCTGCATCCTGTAGGGTCATTATTGGGGCAAGAGGGATGTGCCCACACCTTAGGTGTGTCTCTTGGAGAAAACCTTTGTCTGCTCTCTCTTTCCTAAATAAGGCAAGGATCTGTGATCTCTGCTGGGGGGTGTTCATTCCTTTTACATTAAAGGAAGTTAAGTTAATGTCAGTTACCATATTTAAATGTTAGAGTGGACAATAGACCTGCTGTCTGTGCATGCCTGACATAGCACGGCTGGTAAGGAAGAGCATGTAAAAAGAAAACTACTAACATTCCAACAACCATAGGAATAACATGTAACAAGTACAATGATATAGCATTCAAGTATGATTATTGAGGGACCTGCTTGAACTTTAGTGGCAAGGAGAGGGATTGTGGTGGCAGGAGGACTAGTAATGTTCCTTCCTGAACTGACACCACAAGCCAGCATACAGAACAAATGGATATCGCAATACTGCGAGCAAGGCAGAAGCCTAGAACATGCTAAGATATAATTGACATCACCTAGATAAGAACCATGGCATTGGCAACTGAGTAACTTTTGTCACTGGAAGGTGTCCCAGAGATCCGCAGCAGGAGACACGGCCGTGCCCTGTGCCTACTAAGAGACACTAGAAAAGAAGGGAGGCTGGTAAAGTCCTAAAAGAAATAATACAAAAGTAAAAATAAAAGAGAAAGGGAAGAGAAGACATAACAGAAAGTCCCCTGTCACAAACCGGATGGTGTAAAGCCACTGTGCCACCTTTCTTACCCCCTCTAACAGCGTTGTATAAGTGAACCCCTTCACAGTACCCCTTATGGTGGGGATAGACTTTCCCGAGGGGAACACCAGGTCGCTAACTCTTAAGGAGGATTGGCACATGAGGCAGCTGGTCCAGGCTGACCAGTAGGTACTTGAGCAAGGTACCAGAGGTACAGGCGTCGTTGGCAGGTCAAGTTGTAACCAGGAGCAACAGGACCGAAGGATGAGGCAGAGGCAAAGTCAAAACAGACAATAGGTAAGGGCAGGCGGCACAGGTACAGGTCAGGCAATCCAGGTTGGACTTGGCAACAGGAGAGTCAAGGCTAACAGTCAGGGATCAAACAGGTAGCAGAGTCCAGGAATACAAGTATGAGTCAGTAACACAGGAACATAAGCAGAAATCATGAACCTTAACAGGACACAAAGACCTTAACACTGAGGCATCTGGGAAGGGGGCTGAGCCACTTATATATGTGCAGGAGGGCTAAGATTGGTCAGTGAGGTCACATGATCCAACCCATAAAGCACAGCAAGTGACGCGCGCCGCCCCTTAAGGAAATGCTGCAGGAAACAAGCAGCAAGCATGCTATGGCCAGGGCTGAAAAGAAACACTGGCAGCAGATCACCGCTAAACACGGCACCTGGGACTGCGGCGGTAAGCAGGGGACTAAAGGGGCATTATAATACAGGCGGCACTACAGGGAGAAATATAATACAGGAGGACTATGGGTGACAATATCATATGGGGGCAATATTATACAGGGGACACTATAGCACTACCAGGGGCATTGCAATACAGGCAGCACTATAGGGGGCACTACAGCAGTACAGGGGACTTTATAATACTGGCAGCACTTTACAAAGCGTTGGTGCGGCCTCCTCTGGAATATGCAGTTCAGTTCTCGGCAGGAGTCCATAAAAAGGACACACTGCAGCTGGGAAAAGTACAGAGGAGAGCGACTAAACTGATAAGAAGATTAAAAGAATTGAATTTACAGTGCCTTGCAAAAGTATTCACTGACTTTGTTTGTGTTTTGGCGCCTCACAACCTGGAATTAACAAGGATGTGCATTATTTAATTTACAGAACATACCCACAACTTTGAAGATGTTTTTTTTATTATTATTTATTATTATTACTATTATTATGAAGCAAACAACAAATAGGACAAAATAACAGAAAAAGTCAATGTGCAGAACTAGTCACACCCCCTAAAGTCAATACTTTTGCGGCAATCACAGGTCCAAGTCGCTTTGGATAAGTCTCTATGAGCTTGCCACATCTTCCCACTAGGATTTTTGCCCATTCCTCCTTGAAAAACTGCTCCAGCTCCCTCAAGTTGGATGGTTTGCGCTTGTGAACAGCAATCTTTAAGTCTGACAACAGATTTTCTATTGGATTGAGATCTGGGCTTTGCCATTCCAACACATTTACATGTTTCCTCTTAAACCACTCAAGTGTTGCTTTTGTTCTGTGTTTGGGGTCATTATCCTGCTGGAAGTTCAACCTCTGTCCTAGCCTCAAATCACGCACAGAGTGGTACAGGTTTTGCTCAAGAATATCCCTGTATTTAGCACCATCCATCTATCCCTCAACTCTGACCAGTTTCCCAGTCCCGGCTGCTGAAAAACACCCCCACAGCATGATGCTGCCACCACCACGTTTCACGGTGGGAATGGTGTTCTTTGGCTGATTTGATGTGTTGGGTTTGCGCCAGACATAGCATTTTCTTTGATTAAATTTTAGTCTCATCAGACCAGAGCACCTTCCTCAGGACGTGGAAACAGCAGGAACAGTGGGTCGTTTAAAAAAGGGTTTAGACGAATTCTTAAAAGTAAACAATATTAATGCTTATGAAAACGTATAGAAATCTGAGTCTCACTTCCTTCTGGGATTCGCGTCCCCACCTATCCCTTGGTTGAACTTGATGGACTTATATCTTTTTTCAACCGTATCAACTATGTAACTATAGAAATCATTATCATACATTGGGCACAACAATACTACAGGGGATACTACGGGGACATTATAATATAGGGGTAAAATATAATACAGTGGGCATGATGGGGAGAAAGTACAGGGACATTAAAATATAAGAGGCACTATCAGAGGGCAGTACAGCATTACAGGGGGCATTATAATACAGGCAGCACCACAGGGGCCAGTGCGGGGAACACTACAGGGATGGGCTTATATTGCAAGTCAAAGCACAATTGGGGGCATGATAAAACAGGGGCACTACAGAGGGACATTATAATACAGGCTGAGGCACTACAGGGGGGCATTATAATACAAGCCAGAACACAACAAGGGGGTATTATAATACAGGGGCACTACAGGGGGGCATTATATTATAGAAGTAATAAATAGGGGCATTATAATAGAGGACAGAACACTACAAATGGATCATTATAATACAGGGGGGCATCATATATACAGGCACTATAAGGGGGACATTACTACAGAGAGTCATTATAACTACAGGGGGCACTGCAAAGGGGTCTTTATAAATACCGTGCCCACAATATGGGGCTTTATAACTACTGGGGACACTATAGGGGGCCTTATTATTACTGTGACCTCTATAGGGATTCTAATTACCGATATGGGGGGCTTTTTTGTATTGGAGGCATTGTAGTGCATTATTACTACTGGGGGCACTGTGAGAGCTTTTGCTTGGTCTTAATATGGAGGGTACTACCGCTAATGGGGACACTTTTGGGGTGTATTATTGTAATTGGGGGACTGTAAGGGTCCTATTACTAATTGTGGCCAGTCTGGGAGCACTAATACTATGGGGGAACTATCTGTATGGCACTATTATTTTTGCAGTATAGTGTTTGTGGGCATTGAGGAGAACAGCAGACACAATATTGGTGGTAGCAACAGGATAACAATGTTGGGACACCAGAAGGGGAAGGATAATTTAAAAGTGAGAAAAATTAGATGTCTGTGTGGTAAGTTCTGCAGAGACGAGACATGGCTATAAGAAATCGTCATAGCGGTCTGGGCCAAATGGAGAAGATGAGGAAAGAAAACGTTTTTATATCAGAGGAAGCATCACTGGATGTAAGATACATGTCTTGCTGTATTCTCCTGTATGTTTTGCAGCGCTATACATTATGTAATGTTTTCCAAATATGTCTCTAACAGTAGGGCTGGCAGGTAGGGGTTGGATTGAGAATTTAGCACTGGGGTGGGGGTGGGAAGGGGCTCCATTACAGTTTTCAGCTCAGGCAGCAGAAAAGCTAGGTCCACCCCTGCACTTTACATATGTTCATAAAATCACAATTTCTGGAAAAATAACTGTGGTTTTGAGCTGGAAATAAAAAAATAGCAGGCTAAAAAAACTGAGGTTACAGCCCTTAAAAAGTTAGTACAACTCCAAAACCAATTTACTGTATTTCCTGAAAGCAGACAACCTAATGATTGCAGATGCCTTGATGTACTGTTGTCAACCATGTCCACCTTCAGGTAACTTTGTGACAAATGTTAGTTATTTTAAAAAATGCATCAAAACAATTGAACCTAAAACTCACATCCAAGGTGAGGTTTTCAGGTAAAAACAATGTAGGAACATATTGAGGTGTTTAAATCTAATATGTACCACAACTTTATACATCAACAATCAACAGTCTACATTCAAGGCTGCAAGTGTTAAAGAAAGGAAAAAAAACTGCAGGAACGCACCAACCAACTTTTTATGCATGCAAGTATTGGAAATTATTTCGTATATTATTTTCTATCCCCCTATACAAACTGTACTCTTAAATAACAATAATAAATCTCTGACCTTAATATAATGTAATAACTAAGGATGCTTCAAACGGGTATAATATGGGTGCTTTATTACTCCCGTAGTATGGACACAACACCTGAACAACCTGCAATTTATCAGAAAATTAGTTAGAGCGCCATACCTCTGTTTCTGATGAACCGTTTGAGGACCAGGTGTTACACCCATAATATAGACACAAAAAGAAAAAAAAATACCTGGTATTACACTTGCCTAAAAAGCAGTTTAAGGCCCCATTCACACGTCCGCAATTCTGTTCCGCATTTTGCGGAACGGAATTGTGGACCCATTTATTCCTATGGGGACAGACCACTTCCGGGTCCGCAATCGCGTTCCCGAAAAATGTAAAACATGTCCTATTCTTGTCCGCAATTGCGAACAAGAAAAGGCATTTTCTATGAGATTGCCGGCGATGTGCGGTCCGCAAAATGCGGAACGCACATTGCCGGTGTCCGTGTTTTGCGGATCCGCATAACACACATGGATGTGTGAATGTAGCCAAATACTGTTGTTTAAAAAAATGACGGTATTTGAAAGCAACTATGGCAACAGTACAGTTAGTGAGTGAAAATGTCTTTTCTGACTGATGAAAATGTTTTCCATATGTTTTCCAGAAATATATAGACATTTGTGTCTAGTGATGATTGTTATCATTTTACTGCAACATGTAACAAGTGTCGCTAGAGAAGTGGTCTGTATATTTTACTCTATAAACCAGGAATGGACAGGATAGGGACTTTGTAAAATGTAAACTTTATTGATGTTTGAGCACTTGTATTGTGTCTGGGGCAACTTGATGTCATGATCCGGATACTGGTAAACATTTGGGTCATGGCTTCAATAGATGACCTAATTAGACACAGAGGGTGATTAGATCAGCAAGTGCTCATCTTCACACTCTTTTTCTGTAAAAAAAAAAAAAAGACCCCATATGTGACAATTAGAGAGCAAGTATGCCCTCTGATTGATGAGGTAAGGAAGACTGATAGAATAAATAGAAATCCATGCTGTCTTACCCCTGGGGACATGTACAGCTAGACAGGGAGAGACAACCAATGTCTCTCCCTGTGCAGGCTTCCAGCACTTCCCTCACTGGCCCCTCCTTTCCTACTCTTGACTGACATCTTGGGGAAAGTGCTACTTTCTGCTGGTTATGTACCAGCAAGACATTCTTACCAGGTCTGGTTTGAAAGCTGACAATCTCAGCTATAAAGCGAGACCAAATTCTAGTCATGATATATCATGAGTATCATAAAAGGATAGGGAACAGTGCAGCCCTGTGCTCCACCCACACCACTGTCCCTACAAATTTCCACGATCTGTCCTGAATGATGGCCCACAACTGGACGGCAGTCTCTTCTTAGGTAAGTGCAGGGGCCTAAACCAAAATGGGGAAAGTCTTAAAAAAAGAGGTGAAAACCAGACAGGCAAAACCAGGAAGTGTTCAGGATCCAAAATCAGATATACTGTAAATACACAGTAAAGTTAAACCAGGAGAAAACACCAGAGACAAAGTCAGCAGGCAAAGGCGAGGTCACAACATGCAAATACCTGGAGGTCATTTCAGAGGCAAAATCAATAATCAGAGGCAATGTCAGAGAAACAGAAAAAAGTCAATGATCTAGAGTAGCAAACAAACAGCTAGCTAGTGAGGCTTAGAACAGGCACCTGTCGCCAGTGGCTACCTGTTTAAATAGCCCACCTCAGAAGGCATGTGATGTCGGCACAGAGGGCGAGCAGCCCCACTGTCAGCGGGGCTAGTTGCCATAGCAACAGAGCAATGCCTGCAATGTAGCCATACCCCATAAATTGGGAATAAAAACTTCAGACATATGCAGTTTTCACTTAGACCCATGCCTAAGGGTTCTAACTCATGATTTATAATAACTAGAGCCTAGAATTGGGTCTGAAATTGTCAGCTTTAAAACAAGACCTGGCATGATTTGCTAGCTGTTACACAGCCTGAGATCCAGCCATCAGTAGCAAGGATATACGAGGTATGTTCTTGGCTACTGAATTGCCACCCTTCCAGGATGTACCACATACGTCCTTGGCAGGGAAAGGGTTAGATCTCTTCTCTTTTTGACTTTATTATTCACGGTTATCAGTAATTTATAGGATTATCTGTGTAAGTATGGATAAATTGATGTTTGCTGACTGACTGCTCTCATTCACTGATAAAGAATTCATCTATATGTGTCCCAAGAGATGATGCATTTACCCATCCTGCTTCTCACAATCGTGTGTCTGGCTGTAATTCAACTGTATTGAAAAGGAGCCCCCATTCAACTGCTCTGTAATACCATTGGAAACATGCTTTATAATTCTGTCAATATTTGTCCCAAACAACTGGTAAATATGACATTTATTAGGTGTTTTACATACTTTTAGACATTTTTCACATCCCACCCATTAAAGGGGTGTAGCACAAACTGTATTGATCAAAAACACTTTTGGCATACAGTAAGCCAGCAAATAGTTGAAGTAAAGTTAGACTAGGCAGTCTATAAGTGTGTCAAATGTATCATGAAACATCAGCCTTTGTGATAAATCTTCGGGTGCATTTTAGGGGGGTGCACTTCATAAGCAAATTGGTTCAATTAATTTTTAGAGAGGTTTATGCCACGCTCAGCAAATTGCATTTAGACTAGTTTCACCCTAGCGCTAAAATGATCAGGCAAGCTGTTAAGGCAGAGTAACAGCCTAGCGGTGTTCATCAAAATCCAAAAGAGTAAATACAGCACTTTAAATATTTAAATGCACCTTATTTCTTTACATAGCAATAACTCACAGATACAGACCCTCCACCAGCAGTTGACATTTTTCGAACAAAAATGTTCTTAATCGTAACTAATCGTATTGGTGTTCGTCATATGTGGCATAGCCAGAAGGGGCTGGAGCATGGCCAAGTCCCATTGATTATAATGAAACCTGGTGGGATCCAGCCTATTTCTGGCATTAGTGCTGACATTTGGCTAGAAAATACAGGTGTTTCCTAGCCAGATTTATCATTGTTACTTTTTGACCCAAAAGTTGCATGTCAGCCACAGACTGGCATACAGATTTTCAGAAGCCTCTATCATAAATTAAATAAATTATTTGGACTGAAACAGCCATGGTATTCCATGCAAAAAATGTAACAAATGGTGTGCGACATTTAGTAAATGTGTTGAAATAAAATGCAATACTCATGTAAATAAGAGCAAAAAGCCATTACCCTCTGTCACGGTGCGGTTAACTGTGACAGTTTTGTCCATGTAGGCTGGCTGCATGCACTCTCGCGTACTGGCTGCAGGCTGTCTCCTGTGTATGCTGGTTGCTTGGGGCTGCATGCTGGCTGCTGTGTTTTGTGGAACTGCTGCCTGTGAATGTTTGCTCTCCCCGTGTCTGCTTCTCTGTGCAGTTCTTATCACTGTTGCCGTGCAGGCTGGCTGCAGGCTCCTTCACGTACCGGCTGCAGGCTGACACCTGTGTATGCTGGTTGCATGAAACTGCATGCTGGCTGCAGTGTATTGTGTGAAATGTGGCCTGTGTTTGTGGATTACCATGTCTGCATCTCTTTGGCTCATGTCTCTGGTGCCGTGCAGGCTGGCTGCATGCGCTTTGTGTACTGGCTGTGGGTATCCCCATGCATGCTGGTTCTGCGATGAGTGCTGGCTGAGGCCTTGCGTGTGAACATGGTCATAGTATAGATGCATTTCTGTTGTCTCACAGGTTGTTTGTGCTCTGGCGTATTGGCTGCGGGTGACTCCGTGTTTGCTGGTTGCCAGGGGCAATCTGAAGCCTGTGTGTTCACTTCCCTGTTCATGCAGGCTCCCCTCCCTGTTTGGTTCTGATGGGGATAATTTCCCCTGGTCCGTTCCTGAGTGTGGCTTATCAGGTGCCCTTATTATGCAGCTCTGCCTGAGACCGCCATGCTTCCATTCTGCTTGGGGTCCAGGCATCTGCTTCTGTGCTGGTTCCCGTTCATCTTGTTGTCTGTTTCATGTCCTGTGTTTGCTTTGGTTCCAATTTTGTTGTCTTCCCGCTGGTGGTTTCACCAGCCCGGTTCTCTGGAGGTAGGGGGCAAGTGTCCCGGGACCCTCCTGGAGGTGCGACGAGTGAGCCCCCGTCCCAGTTCATTCCCACCACCAGGGACTCTGTGAAGAATGGGGCTCACTGGCTCTCCGCTCTCTGGGTTTACCACTGATCTGCAAGTGCGCTTGGTTCTGTGGTAGTGCTACCACTATTGCCTAACCTGCTTACTGTCCCGTTCCGCGACCTCCGCGACATCATGCAAACAGGACACAGGCAAAACAGACCAAGGACCCACAGAGAACTTTATTAGAAGTGTAATAACAGCACATGACAGCGAGGCAGCCTACAGCCAGCATGCATGGCAACAGTGATAAGAACTCCACAGAGAAGCAGACATGGGGAAAGCAATCATTCACAGGCAGCAGTTTCACAAAACACCACAGCCAGCACACAGCCCCAAGCAACCAGCATACACATGAGACAGCCTGCAGCCAGTACGCGAGAGGGCATGCAGCCAGCCTACACGGCCAAAACTGTCACAGTGAACCACACTGTGACACCCTCTTTACACTGTTAGACAATATTAATAAATCTGCCTGACTATGACCTTCCCCTAAGCTATCTGCTAAAAAAATCTGAGGAATGTAACACTAATTTAGTGTTCCTTTAAGAAATAAAGATACTTCTTGGAGCCATTTATCAGCAGATTTGACCCATGTGGTTACAGCATAAAACCTTATGCACACAATTGAATGGGTTTTGGGGTCCAAAAACTATGGATCTGCAAAATACAGATACCGGTCATGTGCATACTGCATTTTCTCTCTGCGTTCTTCTCTTCCAATAGTGGAAATTACTGTTCTTGTATGCAAAAGAACAAAAAGACAAGAATATTGCATGTTCTAATATTTGCGGGAAAGATAAATCGATGCGCAAAGCACTTGGCTGAACAGCAAAAAATATGGATCGGATGCAGACCAAAGCCACGGTCGTGTGAATAAAGTCATAGTTTAGACAGCTCTTACTGTTTTTTTGTTGCATTTTACAATAATATACAAGTTTGGTTCTAAAAACATATTTTATGTTCTACTTTGAATATTCCATTTATGGACCAAGTATTTTTTCATTAGTTTTTGGTTATGTTTCTCTACCTCATTATTACTAGAGATGAGCAAATTTTTCAAAAATTCGATTCAGCCAGTTCGGCGAAGTTTTGAAAAAAATTTGGTTCGAATTTATTTGTGGTGAATCACGTTGAAAAATTGTTATTTCCTGTCTTCAGAGAGCCTTTATAGTGGTGTAGAACACTGTCCTTGCAGTAATAAGCATAGGGAGTATGCTGTGTTAGTGAAATAATACTGTGAGTCAGTATGACATGCATATGATAGGCGTCGCTCTTAGAATCCCTGCACACTTCACTTATTTGGGAAGTCACGGGGCTAAAACTGACCAAATAACTCAAGTATAAACTGACCCTTACAGGTCCATGTTGACCCCAAGAAGCGCACTCCTTTTACACCTTCATCAGCTGATTCCACATAGATGTCTACAGAACCTGTTCTATTAAATGCATATACAAGTAGAGCCCCGCTACAGAGTGGAGAGGGTGTCAGCAGTAAGTTTGTGTTGACGTCACTGACTATTTTGCCCTTCCTCTGATCTGTCAGAACAATAACCCCCAAAAAACAGATCATGTCTGTTGAGCATCCGCCTTCACTCGGTCAGCATTTGGTCAGTAATCCATTAGTATTGCTAATGCCAAACAAAAACAGGAGTGGATCAAAAAAAGGAATGACACGTGAATGGAATATTTGCATGTCTTCTTTATTATGTACCCACTCCTGCTTTTGGTTACCAAATCACAAGCCAATTCTGATGGAACCATACGGGCCTTATAGATGCTACACAGACAGGATCCGTTGTGCATCTCATTTTACCTTCCTTCTGACAGATCAGAAGAAGGGTCAAATAAATGATGATGTCAGCCAGGCCGAAAGACAAAATAGTGTCCCAGTCATGAAGTTGGGAGGGTGACAACAGCATGAGACGTCCACAGAGTGGCCCTACGACATAGTGGTGAGGTGGAAGCAGCATGAGGAGACCACAGAGTGGCACATTGACACTGTGGAGGTGGCAGCACCACAATCAGGAGGCCACAGAGGGCAAAATGACAGTGTGGAGGTGACGGCAGCATCAGGAGGCCACAGAGTGGCAAGGTGAGATAGTATGGAGGTGACAGCAGCATGAGGAGACTACAAAGTGGCAAGGTGACATAGTGTGGAGGTGGCAGCAGCATGAGGAGAGCACAGAGTGGCAAGGTGACATAGTGTGGAGGTGGCAGCAGCATCAGAAGACCATAGAGTGGCAAGGTGACATAGACTGGAGGTGGCAGCAGAATGAGGAGACAACAGAGTGGCAAAGTGATATAGTGTGGAGGTGGCAGCAGCATGAGGAGACCACAGAGTGGCAAGGTGACATAGTGTGCAGGTGGCAGCAGCATCAGGAGGCCACAGAGTGGCAAGGTGACATAGTGTGGAGGTGGAAGCAGCATTAGGAGACCACAGAGTAGCAAGGTGACATGTCTCGTCGCCTGACCAGCCAGATTTACCAGTATCTGTTCCAGGACATGAAGCAGTGGAATCACATCGCTCATCCCGTAGTCCTGGTGACTGACAAATAACATGGCCTCCTCAAAGGGCCTGAGCAACTGGCAGGTGTCACGCATGAGCTGCCACTGGCTGACATCGAAGTTACACAGGAGAGTACTATTGTCCACTTGTATAATCAAGAAATCGTTCATGGTCTCTCTGTTAGTATAGTCGGTCCATCATACGGAGGGTGGAATTCCAACGGGTGGAAAGTTGCATATCAGCCTATGTTGGGGGATGCCGTTCTGCCGCTGCAGCTCAAGGAAAGTGTGCTTTGCGGTGTACGAGTGGCTGAAGTGCATGCAAAGTTTCCTGGCCATTTTTAGGATGTCTTGTAGATGTGTGGAAGACTTCAGGAACCGCTTGACAACCAGATTGAACACATGTGCAGCACCAACACCATGTTCTTCCCTTTGTCGGTCACAATGATTCCGATTTTGAGTTGTCGCGGAGAAAACCAGGATTCGATTTCTTGATGAAGGACACGGAGCAGTTCCTACCCTGTGTGACTCTTTTCGCCCCGGCAATCGAGGTGCAGAATAGCGTGACACTGCCGTGCCATTCACGTGTGGTATGCTGGAGGGGTACTGTGAATTTTCCCTGCAGTGGAGGCTGAGGAAACGGTGGAGGATGAGGAGGCAGAGGAGGACATTGTCGCAGTACCAACGGTGTGAGAATGTTGAGGCGGAAGCGGAGTCATCTGGACAAGTGGCTGGTGTGGCTGTGCAGGAATCACTTTCACCCAGTGGGCTGTAAAGGACATGTATTTTTCCTGACCGGAGTTACAGCTCCATACGTCGTCGTTGCTGTGCACTTTGGCAGATACCAAACAGGCTCAAGGACTGGCCCACCTTATGTTCTACATGTGTGTTCTGGGCTGGTACTGCCTGTTTGGCAAAGAAATGATGGCTTGGGACTCTCCAACTTGGCTGGGTACAAGCCATCAGTTCTCTGAAAGGTGCAGAGTCCAGAATGACTAACAAGGAGTAGGAGGGCTCAGGTGGTGGAGCCTTGACTGCCTGAAAACGGGTGCGTGCCACTGGATGATACAGCGGTTGCTGCGGCAGGCTGGACCACCAGATCAGAGCCACTGTTCTCCCAGTACACTTTATGGTGATGCTGCATTTGTTGACACAGGGCCGTGATGCCAACATTGGCACCCTGGCCATGCTTCACCTTCTGCTCACAGATTCTACATATGGCCATGTTTACCTCCTCCGGCGGCTTAACCATAAACTGCCACACCACCGAGTAGGTGATTTTACCCCCAACACTATGCACTGACTGACTGCTACCGCCACTGCCTCTGTGAACCCATTCAGGGGAGGTGGAAGTAGCTACATCATCATCATCGAGTACTGTCTGCAAGTCACGGATGTCCTCCTCAACCGTCTCTGGGTCAGGAGTCTGACCGCTCGCAACACCAGATCCCACACCACTCTTTTCATCACTACTTGCCCGAATGTCTCCTCCACATCTTGGCTTGCCAGTAGCTGCCGGCTGTCTTCTAGTAGCTCGTCCTCACTGTATAATGGAGCTGAGCCGACAGCATACAATACTTCTCTGGCTGAGGGAACAGAAAAGGACAAAGGCAGGTTGAGGACAGGTAAGGGCACAGGGCCTGCTTCCGGGCCATACCAACTAGGGGTTGTGTCTGACAAACCCACTGACTCTTGGCTGGGGGTGTCTGATGTTACTTGCGATGAAGTTGAAGATCAAGTCAGCCATTGAAGAACCGCTGGGTTGCTGGTCAAGACACGACCGCTAGCTGACACTGGGAGCTCAGGCCTCTCGAAAGTAACTCCTGCTGCCACAGCCCCTTACTCTGTGGGGCTCATTTAGGCCTTTGCCACTCCCCTGTGCATGGCCTGCCACTTCTCGGTCTGACATACTGTTAGGGTACTTTCACGCTTGCGTTATTCTTTTCCGGTATTGAGTTCCGTCCTAGGGGCTCAATACCGGAAAAAACCTGATCAGTTTTATCCGAATGCATTCTGAATGGAGAGAAATCCGTTCAGGATGCATCAGGATGCATCAGTTCAGTCCCTCTTACGGTTTTTGGACAGAGAAAATTCCGCAGACTGCTGCGGTATTTTCTCCGGCGCAAATTCCAGAACATTTGGCAGAATGCAGGCATTAATTTCCATTGACATGTATTAGTGCATTAAAATTACCACATTGCCAGATCCGGTCTTCCGGTCTGCGCATGCTCAGACCTTTAAAAAATGTGAAAAAATATATACCGGACCCTTTTCCGGATGACAACCAGAGAGACGGATCTGGAATTACAATGCATTTGTAAGACGGATCCATATCCGGATCTGTCTACAAATGCTGCCCGTTTGCATACATATTGGGACTGGAACTGCCTGCCAGATACCTCTAACTCAAGTGTGAAAGTACCCTTAGATCAAATAAATAAATAAAAAGGAAATTAAAACACCCCAAAAAAGTCTACGGTATAATTTTCTCACTTCACCACACAACAGCTAATAAGACCTTTTTTCCACTAATACGCACAAAAAAGGGCTATAGAACATATAACTGCACCGCTGAACATCAGATACATTTTTCTTTTGCCACTATTACACGACAAAAAGGGCTTTATAACATATAACTGCACCGCTGAACGGCAAATATATAGTATTTTTCTGTTGCCACTAATAGACAACAAAAAGGGCTTTAGAACATATAACCGCACTGCTGAACAGCAAAAAAATTTTACTTTTGCCACTAAAACACGCCAACAAAAGGCTTAAGAACATATACCTTCACCACAGAACGGCACAACAAAATGGGCTGTAATTTTCTCCCTTCACCACACAACGGCTAATAAGCCCTTTTTCCCCAATAATACAAGCCAAAAAAATGCTTTGGCAAATAAGATGTAGAAATATTTCCTTGTAATAAATACTGTTAATGGCTGTATCAAACAGCACTTTCACCCCAATAACAAGAATGGTGTGCTGGAATTACAGAGCTGTATAATGGCAATTTGGATCCCCAGTCAGTGCAGCAAGGTGTATTAGGATTGTTCCTATTACTCAGGCTGTAACCTCTCCTAATGAAACCTGTTCAACATAAATACTGTGGAATAATTCCTCCCTATCCCTTCCCTACACCTTGAATAATCTTTCCCTGCACTTGTAAATCGTTTTTTCAGCACAATGACGTTTTACAATCACTGTCCGTAGCACCTGCTGACGTCTCTCCCTTCACTAAGTATACTGGAAAATGGCAGAATCCAAGATGGCGGGGGCTATTTATAGGGCTGTGACGTCACAGGGATGGATGGCTGCTGATTGGCTGCATGCATGGCATTATGGGTGATCCCGCCTTCCCACAGTGCAGCAGCCTTTTTAGGAAAAAATGCGATTCGTTACCACGAAGCGCGAGGAAATTTAGATTTGGTGCGAATCATCAGATACCAAACACTCAAGTGGCTATGAGATGGGAGATGTACCATGAAAATGTATCCCTAGAAAATGAGACAGGAGGGACTTTGGTACGATGACAATGATTCCAAGTCTTTTTCTGTATGATCCCTTTTTACATTTGTATAATGTATTAACTACATAAGAAATTATTAAAATATAAAGTATACAATAAATACTGATAAGGTAAAATCTCACATCAACAGATCTAGTTCTAGATCTAGGGTTATTCTTGCTATTTCAATGAGTTATCACACCAGTAAACTTGTCTCCCAAATATAGAGACTACAGAAAAGGTTAAATTGATTAAAATTATGTAGGCAATTCACGAGCAAGACGAACATAACTTACATGTGAATTTCTCCTTTGTTCATTTAATCTCCTTTTCTCTGATATTTTTTGCTACTTCATGGTGAGTTTGGAAATTATTCACAGTGTGTAAGCTGAAGAATTATTTACAGATGACTAGCATTAAGAATTTTCAGAACTGGTTTTAGTTTTAGCATTAACCCATCTGCCGTTGAATCAGTTTACATATACAGAACGTGGGCAATGAGCCTCACTGTATATTATCGTAGGAGGATAAGGCAACTAAAAATATATTACTATTTCTGCAAAGTTGTAATTCAAAATTAATTAGGCTAAATGAACATGACAGGGGAAAAAAATCAGTTAAAAAGGATAAACTGTTCTAAAAAACAGACGTCAATGTATGGGGTCAGTCCGTCAGTGAAAAATGACCAAGATAGAACATTTTTTACATCTGTTATTCACTGGTCATCAAAAAAACGGCCGTGTGGATAACCCCATAGACTATCAATGGTCTTAAAACAGACATGGGATGGCCGTTAAAAACGTATCATTTTGCATGTAGTCTTAGGTTGCGCTTTTTCCTTACAATAGTGTCTGCTCCTACATCAGCAAGGAATTGATTGCAATCAGAAGACTTATGGAAGTCCATGTATTTTTTCAGATATTAATCCTGTCAGACAAATACAAAATGATTAGGGTGTTGACAGGAAGAATGTGGCCATAAGTCTAGAAATAGATCCCACACAGAGGATGAGAAAACAAAAGGTCAGGACTAGGGTATAAATATAAATGCAGAGACAAGCTCAAGAAACATAACTACACAGATTGATAGATAGACAGACAGACATATAGGCGGATAGACAGATAGACACATAGAGATAGATATGAGATAGACAGATATGAGATGGATAAATAGATGAGAAAAAATAGATACAGTATATGACAAACTGATATGAGGTAGACAGATAAGAGACACAGGTATGATAAATAATAGATGTTAGATAGATAGATAGATAGATAGATAGATAGATAGATAGATAGATAGACAAAATGAGGCCGCACTCCAAATAAAGTGAAAGGGTGGTGGACATGTTTATTCCCAAGGCAACGTTGCCTTAGGAATAAACAGGTCCACCACCCTTTCACTTTATTTGGAGTGCTGCCTCACAAATAGATAAGCAAATATATTGCAGTATTTTTTTCATTTCCCATTGGTGAGTTATAAAATTAGACAGCCTGTGAGGAGGTTTTGGCTCACATGGCACAACCTTCCCATACAAATCACCAATTTAATGTAGGGTTTTGCTTTTTATCTTTTATTCCTCTATATACAGAGTGGTTGCACATTCAATGGACACTGGAATCCATCTCCTTTGATCACTGTAAGAAACTTTCTTCTCAGGGCTCCAGTGTTATGTCATCATCCTTCTGGGAGCCGCAATAATAAGTCTCATGGTGACCAGCAGGTTTGGATTTTTATGACTGTTTTGTCACAGTAACTAGAGTAGTCACATTGTAACTGCTATATCTGGCTGTGTGACATGTGTCAATGACAAAGTCATCATGTTTCCCTGGTCTTAGTCCTCTTTGGCACTGTTTAGATCTGTCACATCACGGACACCAATGGTGCTCAATTAACTTATAATGGGTCTCATTGGGTCCCACCGTGATGTCTATTGTTTTGACAAATTTTGGACTGCATGCAGTGAAAATGTTGATGTAATGAAATCTCTGATGGACACCCTTTTTACCTTTACCACTAAAATATAGAGTGTTGAATGACTGAAAAAAGATCTTCAAGTTCAATAGTCTAGTAGTTTCAAACCAAAGAAGATCCAGAGGAAGTAAAAATCCCTTCTAGACACTATGCAACCCTGTATGTTGTGTTTCAAAAGGAAGATATTATATGTGACCCCTTTTTGAAGCTATGCACACTTTCACCATTAACAGTTCCTGTTGGAGCATGCTCTATAAATTTGAGAATTGATTTTACTGAGTCAAAATTCATCCTGAATTTCCAACACATTTTGGATTCTAACACACCCCAAAAATCTTACTATGTTACTCTAGGTTTCTGGGAAAAATATATAAGTGTTGTCTGGTGGGTACTCTTTCTTATTATGGAGAGAGACATTTATGCATGAGGACTATTGTAGGCAAAGTGCTTCTTGGGAAAATATATGCAAATTAGCATATCTTACTTTTCCTGGTAAACAGGCTTAGCTTTCTTTTCCTTTTGTAAGGAGAGCTAATTTGAATATCGTTCCCAGAAACTCAAAGACATTCAAATTAGCTTTCCTTCAAAAAGGAAAAGAAAGCTAAGCTTCTCTGATGCTAGCAGAAGAAAGAAATGCTAATTTGCATACTTTTTTCCCAGAAACCCAAGCGTTGCCTGGCCTACAATACTTCTCATGCATACGCATACATACGTAGAGTTCAAAGTGAGTGAAATTTAACAACTATCCCCATTTGTGGTGGATTTTTCTGCAGATTGCCCATGAATCGACAGTAAAATCTTCAGGTCTTAAAAAACAAACAAACAAAAAACCGCCAAGGCCAGGGATCACATGAGTCAAAATGTCATTGCACGGGGCTGGTTTTTACAGAAATTGGCATGCTACCTGTCAAGGGAGAAGTACCACAAAAGGTTGTGTGCAAGTGAAATCCACAATCAAATCAGCAGTAAATGTGTACTCTTTGGTGTAGATTTATGCCACTGCAGATTTCCCGGCATATTGTTGTAGAATAGCTGTGGGAATTTTCTGCATATACTCTGCATGTACTCTTTGGTACGGCCACAAGGTCAGGTTTCCTGATACTGTTTTGGAAGCCAAAAAAGAGGATAAGTAATATCTGTCCCTTATATTTTCAAAACTGCGCCAATAGACAGGAGCATGTGGCCGTACCCTTAGTGTTCATCTGATAGCTACTATATGTGTGGTAAGATAATTTGATGAAAACCACAATACTGATTTTATTAGTCTGCAGGTAATTTGCACAATATTAGCCTTGAAGAAAAAAAGTGGCAGCAGTTACGTTAAAACTGACTATAAGCTACTAAATACTTTACATTAAAAGGATTTTCCAAGTGTTTTACATTGAAGACCTTCTCAGGATTGGACATCAATATCTGATTGTTGGAGGTCCAACTCCCCTGTTGGTCATCTGTTTGAAAAGGCCACAGTGCTCTGGAGAGTGCCACAGCCTCTTCCTGAGCCAGAGATGTCACGTTCATCGGTCATATGGCCTAGGTGCAGCTCAGTCCCATTCAAGTAAATGAGGCTGAGCTGTGATACCAAGCTCAATTTCTACCCAATGGATAGCGTTCTGCTTGGTAAGGTGCAAGGAGGACGCTGATCACAGGATAGGTCATCAGTATAAAACACTTGGAAAAACCCTTTATATAGTATTTTACTCTATTTTTTTTAGAATAGTGCAATGGAATACCTGAATTGTTACTAAAACTAACTGATAGGTGCCAGATTATCGACTATTCAGATCATTGAATCATCATGGAGAAGTATATAAAATTCAGTTGTCAGGGTAGGAAATAGTAAGCAAGTGCAAATAAAATGGAAATGCAAAATCTTACTCTTTAGTATGTTGGTGTTCAAGAATGAAAGAATGTAATCTGTTTATTTGTGTCCAGAGGATAGATAGTAGTAACCAGTGATGAACCTTCAATGGAGGCAGACCACACAACTCGTACAGGGACTGGGGGAAAGGGGCAGTTATAATGGCACTGAACTCATTCTCTTTCCGACATAAAAATATTTTATTCTCATGGAGTCATCACTAGGGTAGTTCAGTGCAAAGAAATTATTACAGCTTCCATTGCAGTCCATAGTAACTATATAAATTCCTATGTACTGGGCTCCCCATACTGGCGGCTACAGGCAAACAATTTATTAATATTCTGTGTGAAAGAAAGCAGGAGATTTTTTATGTATTTATGACAGTTATCTGGAGTTAATACAATGAGAAATATGCTGTTCAGAATAATTATTACATTTTTAAAGGAACTGTTCCATTTTTCGTCTGCTTAATATAAATGTAAATTTATCAGAAATCTAGGGTGTTCTGCTGTGTAATCTGTGTTGCCTGCAAGTGATTGAGGCACACATACTGGGAAACTGGATGGGGCATTGGAGCCCGTACTAAGTTTTGCTATAGGGCTCTATGAGATCTGGGTACTTGTGGCAGTAACTTTTTGCAATTTGGGGAGACTTTTTATTTTACCTAATGCTCAAAGGAGGGAGACAAAGAAAAGGTTAGATATGCTGTTGTCTGGGGTGATAGTAAACTACTAACTACTAGTAGTAGTAATATTAGTGGTAGTATTGATATTTTAGCTACTTTGCAATTACTGAAGAGCATATGTAGGTTTCATGGTGCCTTGTGGTGACGAAGAAGGTGGAAAGTTTAACAGGCGTCCAGAAGCTACAGACTTTAGGCACATAGGATATTATGGCAGTGGGTGTGGAACTACTGTGTCAACCAATTTATTTAGCTTTGGGCTACTCCTAAGGGTGTTATCCTGACAGTCCCCTGGTATTCACCCTTTAACTCCTGTATGTGGATCAGGACTTCACTGCAGGGGAACCACCTGGTTGTTACCGATGAAAAGCACTGAGGGGTCAGGGAAAATCATACTCAGGAACAGGCTGAGGTCAAGAAAGGCAGAGTACGTGCAGCATGGCAATAGTTTTGGGTCAGGGAGGGCAGCAAAGGAACAACACAGAGATAGGCACAGGTTAGGCAGCAGAGGGTCAGAATCCAGAAAACAGGTAGAATGTCAATACATGGGCAAACAGAGCAGCACACCTTTGTAGGAACAGCAAGCTATGAACCTATTGCTCACTCTCTGCCTTAGGATGTGGTGATGGTGAGTACAATAACGGAATTCAAGAGTGGACTGGATGTTTTTCTGGAGTGTAATAATATTACAGGCTACAGCTACTAGAGAGGGGTCGTTATTCTGATTGCCTGATTGGAGTCGGGAAGGAATTTTTTTCCCCTTAAGTGGGGAAAATTGGCTTCTGCCTCACAGGGTTTTTGCCTTCCTCTGGATCAACTTGTAGGAAACAGGCCGAACTGGATGGACAAATGTCTTTTTTCGGTCTTATATACTATGTTACTATGTTACTCCCTGGGCCAGAACACCCTACCTTCATTTAGATCGGGGAAGGCGTCCCTTAGTAGTTAAAACCCAAGCTTGTACAAAGCTTTCAGGCACATTACTTGCAGGCCTGATGGTGACAGCACTGAATTGTATTCTACTGATATTTCTATTCGGTAATGGAATAAATTCACCAAGGTGGCCATCCATTGGCTGGTGACAATTACAGTGGGTGTACTGGCCCTTTTAGAGCTGGAGGAAGCACACCCTAAGGGCAAAGTAGGAGAGGCCTTGCTGGCAAGCAGACGTCACCTGTGTGGAGGGACAGAGCAGACATGGTAGGCAGACCTGCCAGGAAGAATGGGACAGTGGGAGGTGGGTCGGGAGGATCAGGGCAGGTGAGCCAAACAGTGGTGGCCATGGGCCTTTGCTGCAATAGATATATGTTGGCTAGATGGTCACTTGTCTAAGGCTGGGTTCACACTCTTTTTACAGCAATTTTGGAATTTTGGATTTTTTTTTTTTTTAAATACTTTTTTATTTTTCAATTTGCATCATACAATTACAACATACAATTTATGAAAAAAAGAACATAATTACAAAAGCATCCCACCCCCCCCCCTCGACCAATCCCTCCCCCCTGCCTTGCGGAGAAAAAAAAAAAAATTATTACACCATTTAATTAATCGTCCCATTCCTTTCATATGTTATGCCACTTTTCATAGGATCCTCGCTGTCTATACAGAATCTTCTCGTAACTTCTGACCTTATTAACCAAGTTAAGCCAGTTGTTACAATCTGGAGCGGAGGGGGAAAGCCATTTTCTAGATATAAGAAGCCTAGCTAAAAAAATCACTTTAGTCAGCAGTCGACCCTTCGTAGCCTGACAATTAACCTCTGATAAATCCCCCAAAACCCATAATTTGGGAGATAAGGGAATATCGATAGTGAGTCTTTGGGTTAGAGTTCTTTGAACCAACTTCCAGTACTTGCTCACCGTCGGGCAATCCCAGAACAGATGTAAATGATCTGCCCCAGGATCCCCACAGCGGGGGCACCCAGAGGAAGCTGCAAGTCCTCTCCTGTGGAGCTACAGGGGTGTTATATATATTTTGTGCATAATATTAAACTGAACCACAGTGTGATTGAAATTGTGCGAAACCTGACTTAAACTGTTACCTACATTCTCCCAATTCGGGGGACCCAAACCTAACAGTGAAGTGGACCAGGATCTTTGCTCTGGAGAGAGACTATCTAAAAAAAAATTTTTCATCAAGTGCCTATAACAATGTGATATCTTAACTTTCATATCATTCTTATTTTGGATCAAATTTTGCAAAAATTCAGGGGTGTCTATATTAAGTAAGTGATTATCAGAAATACTAGAAAGTGCAGACTGCAGTTGAAAGCATGCATACCAAGCCACCTCACCTACAATTTCCCTTTGTTTTAACTCCACAAGGGTCAGAATTTGTCCATTTTCAACCACTTGACTCAAGTAGATAATTCTTTTGTTCCTCCAGTATTGCTGGCAGTTCAGGTCGTCGAGATTCAAAAGTTTCAAATTGTGCCACAGCAGGGTACAAGTAAGTGATGCCCTAACTTTAAACCAGCTCTTAATGACCATCCAGGCTTTCATAGCCATTCTGCAGAAAGGTTTATAGTGATTCTGAAAATTAAGTAAATAGTCAGACTCCAGTACTGTAAAAAAGTCCGGAAGGCCTGAGTCTTTGACCAGTTTCCTGCAGAGATGGCTATTTTCCCAGTCGTCAAAAAAGCTAAGTTGAGATGCCATAAAATAACCTTTAAAGTAGGGAAGATTAAGACCTCCCTGCTTGTAAGGCATAGAAAAATAAACTGCCTTTAATCTCACCTGCTTCCTCCCCCATAATAGATCATTATTCAGACGTTCTATCAGTCTAAAGTACTTATCTTCAATCCATATAGGAGAATTCCGAAGAACATAAAGAACCTGGGGCAGCACCACCATTTTTATTAACGAAATTCTATCCGCTCTTGCAGACAGAATTCTTTGCCATATCTTAATTTTTGATCTCAACTTTTGCAATAGAGGGATCAGATTCAGTTGCAGGTAATCTTGAGCCTTGGCGGAAGTTACTATCCCCAGGTACTTCGTTGTCTCGGAGATCGATAATCTATTGATCAGATCATCAGGAGATCCTTGCAGTTCATCTATTGGAAGAAGAGTAGTCTTAGCCCAATTAACCTCCAGACCGGAGGAGTGACAAAATAAATTAATTAACTCCATAACTCGAGGACGTGTACTATCTGTTTGATGGATGAAAAATTGAATATCATCTGCATAGAGAGATATGCGATCCTGCTTCCCCATTACCCCAAAGCCAGCCACCCTCAGGTCCTGCCTTATACTAACCGCAAGAGGTTCAATATAGATGTTAAACAGAATAGGAGAGAGAGGGCAACCTTGAGGGGTGCCTCTCTCTAGTTCAAAACTCTCAGTCTGCATGTCATTGATCCTGATCCTAGCGGCCGGGGATTTGTATAACAGCTGTATCATTGCGATAAATTTAGGGCCAAAACCCATTTTTTTCATCACCTCCCAGAGAAACGCACATGGAATTTTTTAAAACGAACATACTGTATGTTTCACTTTTTTAAACAATAATTAATCATTGATTAAAAGCACAAAATGTACAAAGCACACAGAAATGCAGGTTTTTCCCCAGCGTCTCAAAACGCAGGAAAGATGCACAGCGTGAAACCACCCTCACTGCTGTTGTCCCCAACTCTTGAATTAGCATAATCTTCAGACTGAATGAACAGACATGATAAATCTATGGATTGTATGACAGTATTAAAGGCTATGTACCCCTTCTGGGGCATTTTCTTTATGTTTGCATATTCAAAGTCCTTTTTTCAATTCGTCTTTATCAAAAATATTGAGCCATTCTGTCATACAGGGTTAACTGTTTTTCTAGCTGTGTGATTCATACTTTCACTTTCACTTTGTGCCATCATGTAATAAACCTTGGGGGTCATTTACTTGGCAGATGGTTGACCGCATGTCCAGTTGTTTCAGAGGTGATATTCTGTTTGTCTCACAGTCTAAATATCTCACATCACATTGAGAAGATGTGTAAAGTGAACCCTCACCTTCACTTCAAAGGAGCTTCTGGTTGCACGTACTGTAAATAAAGCTTAAACTCTAAACTAATCGGATTCAACCCAAATTTTGTAAAAATTCAAATTACTTTGAAAAGTGATTTGATTAGAGCAAATTATTTAAAGAGGGTGAGAGTTATTCCCATTTTATCCTTCCATGGCTGAGACTAGAATAATCCTTGTAGCAAGCGGCAAGAGGAAGGAAGAATTCCAGAAACAGCCAGGTGGGCTGTGCTATGCTGTTTCCGTAATTCCCATAGAAGAGAATGTGAGCTATGCAAACAGTATAGCACAATGAGCTATGCTGTTTCCTTAACTCCACTTACGAGACAGGATGAGATGCAAAAAAATCCATTAAGGATTTATAAGTGTTTGACTTTTGACTTTAGGCACCCATACACTTTAAAAACGCTTGTTCATCTCATGGCTATTCCTAGAGAATTCACCATATACTTGGACATTAGGTTTGGCCAAACATGCATTTATTTGTAAAGGCAAAATGTTGGGTTGTCTAATCCTTCGTTCCCCCGACTTCATCTGCTGAAACAAAGTGTACCACCTCTTAGAAGAAGACATGTATACTTTTGAATTTTTTATTAATTTACTGTTCCATTTCCATGGATTATCATTAATTCTACAGTGGCAATACCATCCAGGCTGATCTGTTAAACTGTTATGCGACTGCCGACTGCAATATATGCCAGTATGCACCTAAATGTTCATTGATCTGCACTTAAGTGACCCATGTATGATTCGTTATGTGATCTACTATGTGCCTAATGCCATTGTATTATACGTGAGGAGCCACCGAGTCATGTACTTGCACTACTGTGGGTGAAATGACTTGTCCATGTTGAGACCAGTTACATAGCTGTTTACTGTATTGGTGACATAATGGGTTGCTTGTGACAGGAATGATGTGCTGGAGTCATGAACAGGATTTTAAAAGGCACAGGACTCATATGAAATTTGAAACACACTGTTTGTAGTGAAAAATGCACTGTATTTGTGGTGGGAAAACCCATTGAATATGTGGCTCTACAGGGATTAATGTCAGATACTGTATATGGCAACGCTGGGCCAAGTTAAAGGTTAGCATAGTGGTTACTTGAGGTATCCTCACTCCACTGAGTACAGTATGTCCTGGTTGGATGGCGGGACCTTGTGGTCAGAGGCATGCAGATAGCAGAAGAGAGAGAAAGCTGGGAGATGCTGCAGCTGAAGAGCCAACAAATATGCTTGGTATAGAGGTTAGCTAGAAGTAGAGGAAGAGCAGCACCAGTCAAATGCCACATAAAGCAGTGAGAAGCAGTAGCATCCACAATAGTCAAAGGTAGCCTGGAGCAGGGGTAGCTAGCTTGCCCTCCCAGCTGCTGTACAATCAAGAAGTAGAGGAACTGTGGAGAAGCCAGGCCAGGAGTAAAGAACAGCCAGCAGTGTGAACTGTGTGTGTACCAGTGTGTGTGAGAAGGAGACTCTGTGACCTGTTAAATGCTTGTGCAGATAATGCACTAGTGCATCTTGAGGACAATGTGCCATGGCCTGTCAAACAACCAAATAGATTATCATTGCTGTCATCCAGAGGGAAAAACCCAAACAGTGTCTGGTTTCCCAGAAAGTAAATGCAATGCATGCAGAGACAAAGATAGTAAGCCTGTTGCTTCTTGAAGATACTAAGTATCTGCCAACCCTGTTGCCTCTTCTGAGTATTTTTAAACCTTCAAGCCAGTTTCTTCTTTGATGCCTATGTAACCTCAAGTGCGTTGCCTCATGTGAAATTAGTAAAAGCCATTGTTTCTGTCACATCCTGTCATCAGTAGAGATGAGTAAAGTTCTTGTAATTTGTTTCTGGTCTGATTCTAACAAATTGGTCGGAAGATTAAATTCAGATATGAATACATTGAACTCAAATCGATACTGCTCAGATTGCCTTCAAAAGTTGTGCATGGTACTCATGAGGACCCTTCACACATTATGAGGGTCAATTGCTCCAACCAAAATCATCCGGTTCTGCCTACATGTATGCGTTTGTGTGCCCAACATAGAGTTGTCTCTTCAAGTGAACCCTACAGCTCTAGTCGTATACAAGTTTTTAGCCCCTGAATGTAAACAAGACTGGTTGAATTTACTGATAACCAGGCCATATCTTGAAGACCATTAGGAATTAAAACTTTAAAATGCTTTATGGTGTTTCTCTAGGCAATGAATATGCCATTTTTCCCATACATTAATACTGCAGATTGCAGAACCTTTATATTAAATATACACATATTGCACAAATTACAAATATATCCAGTGAAATAGCAGCTTTAAATAACCTTTTAGTGACACTAAATGTAAACTATAAAAACAAAAGTAGAGAAGTTACAGAGATGTAGTTTAAGACTATTAAGCCAAATTATTAACTTTAATTTTACCCTGGAGTTCTGTCCTTGTTAATAATGTTCTCCTTGAGCCTCATGCTCCAGAACCTGCATTACAGCAGCTGTAAATATAACTCTTACAAAGCATAAAACTTTCCCGTTTCCCATGGTTTTGTGTTCTCTTTTCCTTTTTTTTGCCTTTGTTATTGGGTATATTGAGTCACATTTTCTCCCAGGAAGAAATAATTCATAGTTAGCTTTGGAGCATTTGTGTAGCCGATAAACTGAATTTTAGCTATCTGGGTAATATAACCATATTTAGTATGATCATATATTGTAATCCATTCTAAATATTGTGTCATCGGTCGGAAGATTCGATTCAGATATGAATAAGTTCAATCTAAATCAATAGTTTTCAGATTGCTCTGAAAAATTTTACATGACACTTTTCGGTCTTCTAGGATTGTATCTAACCCCTTTTAAGCTCTTTAATGCAAATACAGCATTAGTAATATCAAAATGACAGTGACACACTGTATATGGCCATGGGTAAATGCATGGTTGACAATGATAAACATCCTGTCAGATTTGTTGTGCTTTTTAACAAACACATGAATAACACATGTCTATGAAAATGGCTGGTTCTGAACAAGCAATCCAAAACATATTCCTTAAAGAGGACCTTTCACTGGTCCACAGTTTATTAGGCAAATGTATATACATGCAGAGCAGCACCCAGGGATGACCCTGCACTTACTTGTATCCCTGGGCGCCGCTCCGTTCGTCTGCTGTAGCCCCCGGGAACGACACTTGTTCTTCTGATAATTTTGCCTGGGGCGGAGACATCTTTTTTTGCCATGGGCGTCTCCTTCTCCCAAGGCTACAGTGCTGGCCAATCGCAGCGCTCAGCTTATATTCAGGATATGACCTGAGCGCTGCCCAAGTCTTTGGACCCTCCTGGGTCCACTAAAACGGCGACCCAGCCTGGGCATATGGAGAAGTTCATTAAAAAAGTATCCTGAATATAAGCTGAGCTCTGCGATTGGCCAGCGCTCCAGCCTTGGAAGAAGGAGACGCCCAGGGCAAAAGAAGATGTCTCCGCCCCAGGCAAAATTATCAGAAGCACGAGCGCCGGTACTGGGGGCTACAGCGGACGAACAGAGCGGCACCCAGGGATACAAGTAAGTGCAGGGTCATCCCTGGGTGCCGCTCTACATGTATATACATTTGCCTAATAAACTGTGGACCAGTGAAAGGTCCTCTTTAATAAGGGTAGGTGCCTGTCCTACTTTTATAGACACAGTAGTAACAGAAAAAAAAAACATTGGCTTGTTCTGAATAAGCAGCAAAAAAAAAAAATCCCTACACGGGGGAAGATGTCTGCCCATGTTTATGAAAAATGAGGTAAGGACAGCACCACTTCCTTACCAATTTTTTTTTTCTGTTGTTCAACTGCGGTGCTCGCGATGTCTGGTCCTGGCCCAAAGGACCACTCAGTTACCAAAAGACTTTGAATAAAACTGCAGAACTCTCAATCTTTAGTTCACTTGTGAGTTTATTCTCACCGAAAAAATAGAAATATTTAGACTGCAATGAGTCGGTGAAAATAAACTTACAAGTGGACTGAAGATTGAGAATGCTGCGGTTTTATTCAAAGTCTTCTGCCCATGTTTATACACACGGTCGTATTGGAAAAAATAATGGCTTGTTCTGAACAGTCCAAAAATTACCCATTTCTCAGGAACAGCAGCAGTAAGGTGTGGAATATGAAAGACAAGGCAGTAGATGTGCAGCTGTGTAGGGCCAGCAATAGTGGCAGCAGTAGCAGTACATTGTGGAACTTGATAGACAAGGCAAGAGAAGTGTGGCTGTGTAGGAGTGGAAGTAGTGGCAGTAGTAGAAGCATCAGAAACGGTACATTATGAAACCTGACAGGTAAGGCAGGAAATATTCGGCTATGTAGGAGTAGAAGCAATCGCAGTAGAGTGAGTAGCAGCTGTGGAAGCAGCAGTAGAAATTCAGAATGGAACAACAGGCTGGCAGCTTGTTTTTTGGTATATTATTAAATGAGGGACTTTAAAACAGGTGTATTGAAAAAAATTAGCAAATGGACATAGTCTGCAGCAAAAATATTCTCTAACCTTAATGCTGGACGATATGTCCAATCAGGCTTGTATCACTTGAAATTGAAGAAACTTTGCAACAGCTTTTTGGGGAAAAAATGTGCAACTTAATGTCTTGAGCAGAAAATATAAACTGATTGTGATGCTGCAAAGTTAAAGAAACTAGAAACTTTGCAACAGCTCATTTGAAAAAAAGTATAATTAGACAGTGTCCAGTGCAATTCTGATGTTTAAAACATCAGCAGGCACTACATATGATTTATTTTATATATACATTGAGCTGTTAGCTGGCTTTTGCACATTAGGAAAAAAGCGGTACTGCAGTGTTAAATAGCAATGCAAGCATAGGATTGTCAATGGCTGGCTGCAGCAAACACACAGTACACTTAATGACCCTTGTCCTGTCCGTAGCTACAACCTCTATCTATCATTTAAATCAGTCTATCTAAATAAATCTCTATAAAACACTTTGTTGTATTTGCTGTGTGTCTAAAGTTCTTTGCTCTATGTGTTAGAGACATCCTGCCTCATCAATGTCCAAACTCAGAATTAAATAATGAAACTTGTTTGTGATCATAGTGCTTATAACTAGAGATGAGCGAACTTTAAAAAAAAGTTCGGCGTTCGGGTTGTAGTAATCGCCGCATCCCGTTATGGATTCCACTACCGCGGACTATCGCAGCATATGGAATTCATAAGGGGCGGCTTCCACGAACCCGAACTGTTGAACAGCCGAAGGACCTGGGGTGATGTCACCGTCATGTAATCAGTGCAGGGGGCGTGGCTCAGCATGGGATCAAATCCAGTGCTGAGCCACTCCCCCAGCACTGATCACATGACGGTGACATCACCTCAGGTCCTTCGGCTGTTCAACAGTTCGGGTTCGTGGAAGCCGCCCCTTATGGATTCCATATGCCGCGATAGTCCGCAGTATTGGAATCCATAATGGGATGCGGCGATTACCACAACCCGAACGCCGAACGCCAAACTTTTTTTTAAAGTTCGCTCATCTCTACTTATAACACCTCTGCATTGTCTCTTGCCATATTTAGAAATGACAAACCCAGACAACCGTACTAAGTTTAACATGTCTTGTGCATAAATTTCTATTAAACAATCCTTTATATGGTGTACCATTACCATATAGCTCCCAAACATCCAGTATCCAAACACTGACAGACATTTGCCTATATAACATGGCGCATTCCAGCAAAGTAATGAAACAGCATCTGCCCATAGGTTTGGGCAGCAGAGGTTGTAATCTCCAGGTGTCCAGGGTCCAGAGTTAAGTGGGCCCCATGCAAGAACAGCAGATGATGGTAGTTTTGCGACTGCACACGCCTATGGTGGTAATCCCTGATGCTTTCATATGAGCAGCAAAGATGCCGGTAAAAAAATACAACCTAATATAATTTTATCTTAAAACACCATTGGTTTTGCCAATTTTTACAAAACAAAACATGTGAAAAGAAGGATGTGAGTATTGAAAAATGAATCTAACCTTTTATTTTATAGTTACATTTTATTGCTATGAAAGCAAAGATTTTTTTTAAACCATTTGTAATGTTGCTTCATATTTTTGTTGTTGTTTTTACATCAAATTGATCAAGCAATAAAAAGTGGTAACAAAGGTGGACATACCCTTTAAAATGATTTATAATTCAAAAACTGTGTTTTGAATTTATATGGTAGACTTTACTTCTATTATTTTAGTAAAAATCATACTGTATGGGGAGAATTATCAAACTGGTGTACAGTAGAACTGGCTTAGTTGTCTATAGCAACCAATCCGATTCCACCTTTCATTTTCCAAAGGAACTGTCAAAAATGAAAGGTGGAATCTGATGGGCCAGTTCTGCTTTACACTAATTTGATAAATATTCCCCATAGATTATATATATATACAGGGAGTGCAGAATTATTAGGCAAATTGTATTTTTGAGGATTAATTTTATTATTGAACAACAACCATGTTCTCAATGAACCCAAAAAACTCATTAATATCAAAGCTGAATATTTTTGGAAGTAGTTTTTAGTTTGTTTTTAGTTTTACCTATTTTAGGGGGATATCTGTGTGTGCAGGTGACTATTACTGTGCATAATTATTAGGCAACTTAACAAAAAACAAATATATACCCATTTCAATTATTTATTTTTACCAGTGAAACCAATATAACATCTCAACATTCACAAATATACATTTCTGACATTCAAAAACAAAACAAAAACAAATCAGTGACCAATATAGCCACCTTTCTTTGCAAGGACACTCAAAAGCCTGCCATCCATGGATTCTGTCAGTGTTTTGATCTGTTCACCATCAACATTGCGTGCAGCAGCAACCACAGCCTCCCAGACACTGTTCAGAGAGGTGTACTGTTTTCCCTCCTTGTAAATCTCACATTTGATGATGGACCACAGGTTCTCAATGGGGTTCAGATCAAATGAACAAGGAGGCCATGTCATTAGATTTTCTTCTTTTATACCCTTTCTTGCCAGCCACGCTGTGGAGTACTTGGACGCGTGTGATGGAGCATTGTCCTGCATGAAAATCATGTTTTTCTTGAAGGATGCAGACTTCTTCCTGTACCACTGCTTGAAGAAGGTGTCTTCCAGAAACTGGCAGTAGGACTGGGAGTTGAGCTTGACTCCATCCTCAACCCGAAAAGGCCCCACAAGCTCATCTTTGATGATACCAGCCCAAACCAGTACTCCACCTCCACCTTGCTGGCGTCTGAGTCGGACTGGAGCTCTCTGCCCTTTACCAATCCAGCCACGGGCCCATCCATCTGGCCCATCAAGACTCACTCTCATTTCATCAGTCCATAAAACCTTAGAAAAATCAGTCTTGAGATATTTCTTGGCCCAGTCTTGACGTTTCAGCTTGTGTGTCTTGTTCAGTGGTGGTCGTCTTTCAGCCTTTCTTACCTTGGCCATGTCTCTGAGTATTGCACACCTTGTGCTTTTGGGCACTCCAGTGATGTTGCAGCTCTGAAATATGGCCAAACTGGTGGCAAGTGGCATCTTGGCAGCTGCACGCTTGACTTTTCTCAGTTCATGGGCAGTTATTTTGCGCCTTGGTTTTTCCACACGCTTCTTGCGACCCTGTTGACTATTTTGAATAAAACGCTTGATTGTTCGATGATCACGCTTCAGAAGCTTTACAATTTTAAGAGTGCTGCATCCCTCTGCAAGATATCTCACTATTTTTGACTTTTCTGAGCCTGTCAAGTCCTTCTTTTGACCCATTTTGCCAAAGGAAAGGAAGTTGCCTAATAATTATGCACACCTGATATAGGGTGGTGATGTCATTAGACCACACCCCTTCTCATTACAGAGATGCACATCACCTAATATGCTTAATTGGTAGTAGGCTTTCGAGCCTATACAGCTTGGAGTAAGACAACATGCATAAAGAGGATGATGTGGTCAAAATACTCATTTGCCTAATAATTCTGCACTCCCTGTATATATATATATATATATATATATATATATATATATATAATCTACAAAACATTCATGATTTGTAATGCAATAAGAAATTGAGTGTTATCCATAAATGTGTTTGTGCAGAATTATTGGCTTACATGTTAAACCATGATGTGGAAAAGGTATAAGATTATAACAATTTTTTGTATTCCCTTAAAGCTGTGGAAATTGAATTATTCTTTGTCCAATTCGCCGTGGACAGTTTCCATTGTATTTTCCATGCAATTCTCATGTTCACTCAGAGTCAATTTTACCTCTTTTGAAAATACTTGTAAGTATTCAGAATGTCAGATTATTGTTTCCACCACTCATCTGCAGCTTGTCCTATTAGGCTCTGTCTAGGGTTATTATCGTTCTATCAGATGACATCCCAAAATGGCACACAGACAGGAGGAATAGACTCACACAGTAGAAACATTCTTAATGGAACTCTTTGTAGCAATTTTAGACTTTCCACAATGTGTTCAACTATTTGCTGTTTTAAAAAAAAATTAATAAATAAACAAAGCATAAAGAAGCACTCAGAACAATTGCCCTAAAGCCCTCATGTCCAATATATTAGTCCAGGGTACACCCTCTTGTTATCTAAAATTAGATTTCCTTATGTAATAGCATGCCCCAAGGAATGTCTGCCTCGTATTGACTTGGAATACATTAAGTACAGTACATTGGGACTATGAAAATATGTTGGCTTCACAAGTAGACAAACTATTTTAAGGTAACAATATGATTTATTATTTATTTATTTTATGTTGCAGTGCTTTACAGACATTAGCATCCAACTGTCCCCAATGGGTCTCACAATCTAAGCTCCCTATCAATATGTCTTTGGAGTCTGGGAGGAAACCCATGCAAACACGGGATAACATACAAACTCCATGCTGATGTTGTCGTTGGTCAGATTCGAACAAAAATGTACAAAAAATTTTAAAATATTAAAATAAAGATAAATACAGTATATAACTGTGGAGCCAAAGATGTGTACATTACCAACTCAATCTGCTTTAACTTCAACACTATGATTTATATAGTAGGAGGTATATGGTGATTTATAGTTGGGTTCACAAAATAATTTTCCTACCTCAGATATTATGCACTGCGGTCATGAAGCCAATTAACCTATAAGTATTATTATCAGTATATTTTTGCAATATGGGAAGAAACCAGAGTACCTGGAGAACATACAAGTTGAAGGCCCCTATACACGGGGTGACAGAGCAGGCAGTTATCGAGAATTAACTGTTCATTCATGATAATTGCTTGCTTGTCAGAGGAGGTGAGAGCTGCATTAATTGAGACAAGTGATCGCTGCTGAGATTGCTCATCCCCTTAAAAAAAATTATTATTTCTGTGTAGCAGATCTTTGTTTAGACAACATGATCTTCTACCCAGACACAATGATTTATCAATGCTGACCTTTACACAGAAACAAGCATTCCTAGAAATGTTCCTTATCTACTTGCCCTAATTGTTAGCCCAGAACCCTTTAGTCAGATATGAACTCAGAACCTCTACAATGCTAGCCAGCTGTGAACCATCATACTGCCCAATGTGTAAGGACATTTTAAAATGCTTTGTAATCAAGACTCAAATATACAAACAACAGTAGGAATAATATTAAGCGCTAAAAATCAATCTATGCAGATTAACTGCACCCTGAACTATCATTGGGCAAACCACTATAGCAAGTCACTGAGAAAAAGGGGTAAATGATTCGTCCTAAAAATTATAATATTACTAATATGGGGGGCGTTCAATGTAATATGCTAAAACAAAATCTTTATTTCATATTACTTAAAAATATAAGGAGTGGAACATATTGTTTCAAAACAGTAGGGTGCTGAGCTCACTCAGGTGACAGTAACTGCCGGTGAAACCACCTGCAGCTGTCACCCCAGCTAGACTTCACTGTAGTAGTGGATAATGTGTATGTCAGTGACAGATCGACAGCAACTCAGCAGTGGTGTAAATTCTTCGAGCTCTGCACTGAGGTCTCAGCTAAGACCTCTCGTGTAGGGTATTTAACAGCAGACTGTTCGGGGAAAACCTTACTGAACTATGTCCCTTAAAAAAAAACAACACCTGTATCTGGGCACTAAGTTTGTTACCCCTATGCTATGTAAATAAGCTGAGATCAATGAGTATAAACAACAGACTCTCAATCCTACATACAGTGAAATTGGTCAGCTGGGTTTACAACATTTTGTGAGGGCCGGTCTGTCCGGTTACAGAGAACACAGGCAAGTTACAACCTGCTCCCGCCGCCCAATCTCATCAATTGCTCAGTCACCTCAATCTTAGAACCCTGTCAAGCATTTACTGTCGCTACGGTATATATAGCATGCTTGCAGGTAAAACTGAACATTGTATCCAGGTGAATGGGAGGCTACTATTGCGAATATCGCCACTTCGAGAATTCGCAAATATTTAGAATATAGTGCTATATATTCAGGTTTGTGAATAGTGTTGATTCTGAATATTCTAATTGCAAATTCAACGTGTCTGTATCGCGAATATCGGCACTTAACAACATCCCTAGCAACCAATAGGAAAGTTGCCTACCTCTTAGTGTTGATCGCGAATATTCTAATCGCAAATATTTTTATCCGTTGCTGATTTTTGCAATCAAGTAAATAATGACTTGAGATCACGAATTCTCAAATTTGCGAATTTATAGCAAATATTAAGCCCAAAATTCGCAAAATATCGCAAATTCGAATATTGCCCATGCCGCTCATCACTAGTGATCATGTGTCTTGCTGTAGGGCAAGTGGCTGGAGCAGAAGCCTCCTTTCTGTGTCCTGTCTGTAGTTACACAGAAAAATATTAAGCCTCTCCCCTTGGCTAAGCTCCACTCTTTAGTCGGTGACCAGTCAAAGATGGAGCAGATCAGCAAAATAATCAATTTGTTCTTCCTACTGTCCATTAGATTACATGTTAGTGACCGACCTAATGAATTATAATGGCTGCCAATTATTGGTGGATTGTTTGAAAGACTTACTAGAATTGAGTGATCAGTGCTGAAGGAACAAATGCCGGCTGTCAGCCATCACTGAAGGACCCCATTATAGTCAGTGGGGTTTCGGCGGTAAATTGTAGGATCCAGCAATGCCAGATCCGGCAAATTCCATCAGGCTGCTCTCTGCTGGCACAGCTTTCCAGATCTGCTGTCACAGATGCGAACATTATTTGCATAGTGACGTACCATAGAGGCAGACCGCACCACTACTATAAGGCCCCTGATGAGAAGAGTGCCCAGCTCTCTACTCCTCTGTCCAGACAGAGCAGTTGTAATTTGCAATAGCTACTTCTAAGGTAAACTCATTGCATAGAGCAGGCATGCTCAACCTGCGGCTCTCCAGCTGTTGCAAAACTACAACAAATTAGCATATCTTAATTCTGTTGGCATCAGAGGCTCTGCTTTCTTATCCTTTTGGAAGAATAGCTAATTTATATTTCTCTCTAGAAAAGATATTCAAAAGGAAAAGAAAGCTAATGCTTTCTGATGTCGCCAGATGTAGGATATGGAAATGTGCATAAATATTTTTTGCTGGCCTACAATGCTCCTCACATACTAGGTGTTCTCTATAATGAGAAAGAGCATCCCCAAGACCAGAAAAAGGCCTCTCAGATTTTTGAGCCAATTTTCTCTGCTAAAGGTAAACCAGACAGAAAGAGGTATGTACAGATAAGAGGCTGGCTTAATTATCATCCAGGATATGTTTTACGGTAAGTCCTTTTTAAAAGACTGAATTCGGTATTGGATAGCTATGCTAAACTTAGTGGTGCAAGGGGGGCGGAGCCTGCGCTGGAAGAAGATGGCTGCGTGAAGCACTGCTCCGCTGTCAGTATATCCCTCATATCCTAAATCCTGAAGCTTTCTGGACCCAATATGATCAAAATCGGTGGCCCAAGTCCGCGGACCCTCCTGGCTCCACTAAAACGGCGACCCAGCCTGGGGATATGGAGAAGTTCATTAAAAAAGTAGTCGCCTCATATATGGCTAGAGACTCCAAGATGGCATCCTGAACACCGCGGGCCTCTGGACATAAACAAAAAGCGGCTGGCAGAGCTGAGAGAGGAAGGGAGACTCCCTGGGCCCCGACAGCCTGACGATCAAGAGGACTTTCTTAAGGGAAGCCCTGGCTGATGCCCTGGAACCCCTAAGCTCAGACCGAACAGCAATTAAAGAGGACATACACCATATAGACAGAAGGTGTGGAGTCTCTTGAACAGGTACAGTCGACAATTATAACACAACAAAAAGCAGTGTCCTCTAGGATGGCTAAATGCCAGGCTCATGTTAATGCTTTATTCACAGCGATGGAGGACCAGGAGAATAGGGGCAGGCGCAAAAATTTGTGCTCTTGAGATATTCCAGAGTCTGTTGCCCCTAGCGATATACCGGAAATGGTGATTCATATCTGCTATACAGATGGTCATTCCCTTTTGGCCTTTCTTTCCTACATGATGGACGAAGTCTATCTATTTCTTCCTATAATGATCTTGACAAGGTATATGATCACCTCAAGATATCCCCACTGCAAATTGAAAAGTGGGAAGTGGCTCTGGATCTGGCCACGTTGCCCGAGCTACGTACAGTTACTCCATAGGAATTGCCCCGCACTCCGAAACCCCAAAAGGCCAGAAGAGGAAATGCAACACCGAGAAGACTGCCACTCACGGAAGAGTGAGGAGAACACTTACCATCTTTCTCTCAAAATTGCCAGAGGACTTACTTCTGCATTGAGACGTTCAATGTATACTAGTGCTTAATAGCGTGAAGTGGAACTCTGCTATATACCTCTCAAATTACCAAGGTTATACCTACTATAATTGTGATCACCATACATGAGTGTTCATCTTCTTAACTCGAGTTTTAATTAATGGGTCATGATTCAGAGCTCAAGCTCGGGGTCCCCTGCACCCCAGGTTTTCTTTTAACTCCCTTTATGTTTCTGTTGGGAACATTTGGAATATACCTACTGAGGTTTTTTGCTGTCCCTTTGGGGTGTCCTGGGGGATGGGGAATCCTGAGATTACCAAATTATAAGGAGGTTCAGGACCTAATGCTTAATTGAGGGAACTACTTTACGGTACTTACCCTACCCCCAATATGTTATTGGAGCTTACACGCTCTACTAAATCTTCCACTAATTGTTTATATACATACCATTTTGTTTGGTTGGCTTTCTTTGTTTCTCCTTTTCCTTTTTTTTATGACAGGTACTGCTATAGTCTTTTGGCCTGTATGCGAGAGAAGATAGGCCCATTGAGATATCCCACTGCTTCACCTGGGAGGCTAAGTATTTAAGTATATTATCCACCTTGGATAACCGGCGATACATTTGGAATGCATCCCTCCTGCTCAATTTTCCCTTGAGACATGGCTGACATATGTATAGCATCATTTAATGTTAGGGGATTCCACTCTCCTTCTAAGCATAGTCAGATATTATCATATCTGAGGAAGGAGAATTGTTCTGTCATTTTGCTTCGAGACAAACTTTAAGTTTGACAAATACCCAAATCTATCTCACTCCCTATTTTCGCAATGGTATTACTGTGGATCGGGCTCCTCAGCCTCCAGGGGGATGAGCATCGGGATTTGGAAAGGTCTCCCATTTACATACATCTCCCATGTCCAAGATAGAGAGGGCAGATATATTTTGCTCAAGGGGACCATTTCCAATCAAATATACACCTTTATTAATGTGTATGCCTCTAATGTTAATCAGGTTGCCTGGATGGACTAAGTTCTGTCCTTGTTGGAAGTGCACAAGGAAGGTGTAGTGGTGCTAGGATGAGTTTTTAACACAACTGGGCTCAACACTCTGGACTCAACGTCTAAAAGGTCAGCGATCTCCACCGAAGCTCTTAAACGTCTCAAGAAAAAAACTACAGAAATGGTCTGTTTGTGATGTTTGGAGACTTTTTAATCCTGCCGGGCGTGACTACACCTACTTTTCAAAGGTTCATGGGTCTTACCAAAAACTTGATTACCTGTTTGTATCAAAAGAACACCTCCAGATTTATAGACAAACCAGCATAGGCACCATGCATTTATCAGACTATTCTCCTGTGTTCTTAACATTGTCTGTACCTGATTTAGAACAACACTCCTTCAGGTGGCGTCTGAATGAGCAACTTATTTCTCCAAGTGAACATTTAATTCACACCCAAAAGCTACTGGAGAAATACTTTTCTGTTAACTCTCGACCAGAGACCCTGCCCCAAGTGGTATTGGATGCCCATAAAGCATATATGAAAGGTCAGTTTGGGGACCAAGCTTAAATAAAAAAGGAGAGCCCGTATAGATACACTTCTTACCCAGATCCAATGTTTAGAAACTTTACACAAGCAGTCTCTACTAGATGTCCACCTCACAGCACTTATTAACATAGGTGAGGAATTTAAAAATACCCTGAATAATGCTTCAGCTAAGCTTTACCTTCACTTCCAATTTAAATATTATGCTCATGGATACAAGGCCTCCAAATTCATGATGCAACGCATCAAACAAAGGAAATCTCATAATTATATCTATAGGATAAAGGTCCCTGATGGTGGGGAGGTCTTTACTACCTCGGCTATTGTCACACAGTCCCGGAATTTTTACTATTCCCTATATAATCTAAAAGAAACTGAATTGATAGCTCAGGCCCCCTTTCCACCGTCTGGGACTGTGACATCTTTCCTACGCTCTCTTTCCCTGCCCACCCTGACCGATCTCCAAGAACAAACCTTACAAGCTACATTCACAATAGACGAATTGGAAATTGCTATTAAACAACTCCCAAATGGGAAGTGCCCTGGCCCCGATGGTTTCCCTGCTCTGTACTACCGCACTTTCTGCAAAACTTTAGGACCACATTTACTCTCAATTTGTAATAACTCCCTGTCTGGTATCCCCCTATCAGTTGATATGACCATAGCTCATATCTCCCTAATTCCAAAAGAGGGAAAGGATGGGACCCAATGCGCGAACTACCACCTTATATCTCTGGTAAACTTAGATCTGAAGTTACTAGCTAAAATCTAGCCACTCGCTTGTCTCTGCTTCTACTAGATCTAATACACGGGGACCAAGTGGGCTTTGTCCGAGGCAGGGAGGGCAGGGACAATACCTACAGAGTTCTAGATGCTATTTTGCACTCAAAGAGATTCAAACGCCCTCTGGTCCTTCTCAGCATGGATGCTGAAAGGGCTTTTGATAGGGTGAGCTGGGACTATATGTGGATAGTGCTGTCCACATTCGTGATTCCTTTTCAAAATTCTTTTTATTATTTTGTAATATATAGAATACAACAATAATCAGTATTGTAGTATACATGAGTAACAAAAATACCAGAGGGTAAAGTATCAAGATCATCACAATGAGTAAATACATCAATTACAAATAAAATCAATTAGACGTTCCTCTGGGTAACAAAGCAATATATCTGGTAATCAGGTATACAGTAAATGGAGATGTTAACACGTTGTATAAGCACATTCGGGATTCCAAATCAGTTTATTGAAGCAGTCTTCTCCCTTTACATCTCCCTTTACACAAATGCTTTGGCCTCTATCATTGTAAACAACTCTATCACGTCCCCCTAACATGAACAAGTCCCATATTTTAAACGTAGATCTCCCCAGCTCCACCACACAAGAGTTGAGAGCCAACTCCCCCTTCAACTGGGACACTCCACACATCACCTATTTGGGAGTTAAGGACTTGACCCTGCAGCATTATTTTGATTAAACTACATCCCACTCTTACACTCAATTAAGGAGCAACTATCCACATTTAAAAACTATATGCTGTCCTGGTTTGGAAGGAAAAGTATTGTTACTTCACTTGTCCTGCCTAAACTGACCTACCTACAACAGGTCCTACCCATTCCGGTACCAAGATCGTACTATGCCACAGCGAAGCACCTGATCCGGTCATTTGTTTGGGCCGGGAGGAGGGAAAGTATATTCTAGGATACCCTGCCTGGGCCGTATTGGGGGATAGGCCTGCCGGACCCGAGCGGTTCTCTTATCAAAAGCGGTTAAGTGGTTCACTGAAGTGTTTGGTGGGTCGTGGGTGGGTATGGAACAGACAAATTTTGGCCTTTCACGGGCCTTCTGGTGATGACAGCTGATCTCCCAAATTTAAACAGACCATTTAACCCAATAGTTAGTTCCATATTAAGAGCATGGAAGTGGTTGCAATCATCTCAGGGTACCATCCCTTTGCCTTCACCTTTGATCCAAATAAAAGATATCCTAGTCCATGCACCTAGGACACTGATTGATAGTTTACCCACATCTATCCGAAACTCTACACAATCAGTCTTGGTCCTTTTTGACGAGAATGGTGAGGTTATGAGGAGTGAGGCTTTATCACAGCTTTTCCCTGAGAGTGGTTCCCAACCCCCCTCCCCCCATCTAATATCATTTTTACACTCCTTCATTCTCAAACATGTGCCAAGACAGGCTCTGCTGGGAACATTAACTTGGTTCGAGGGATTACTTACAAACCGAGGCTCACACATCAAGTTGATTTCTCAGATCTATAAGAGATTATGCACCCTCATACTCATGCCAAAACCAGCTTTTGTTAGCCTCTGGGAGAGGGATTTGCGAATCTCCTTTACCTAATCAGAGATATCACAGCTCCTTTTTAAGGCCTCACAAATCATCTAGATGTGTCCAAACTCAGGAGAATGGTTATAAAATCTTAACTAGGTGGTACAGATTAGAACCCCAGACATTACTTTCATGTACGGAACGAATAAAACAGATACCTTTTAGAGATGCCTAAAACATGAAAGATCTTTCTATCATATCTGGTGGACCTGCCCCCGAATTCAGGCTTGGTGGTCCAAAATCTTTAGCATTAGTACAAAGATATGTAATTCAACTATTACGATGTCAACACATATAGCCTTGCTGGGGTTTCAGCCTTCCAACTCAACAGGGATCCCCTCATCACTTTTTAGGCTCCTTCTTAGTGCAACCTGCCTATTGATTCTCACTTTTGGTTGTCTGAGAACATTCCCTCTACACCACAGTGGGTGAGCAAAGTAGACCAGATATATAGGTTTGAGGAGATAGCAGCATGAAAAAGTCGCAAAATAACTAAATATAGGAAATGTTGCCAAGCGTGGTCTACCTATAAAAAATTTCAGTGTTTGGGTCTGCTCAATCAGATAATATTCCCTTAACGAGATTCTCTCCAGTGGGTCTGATGGGTATCTCTCACTATGTATCTCTCATAGTGTATCTTCTTTGATATACAATTACTAACAATTATTATCAAACTTATTGAGCTGTACCTGGACATCTTGTTGTTCTACTTACCTGTATGTTTATATTTTTCTTTAATAAAGAAAAAAAACTTAGTGGTGCTAGACACTCAGTTTTCCTTTCTATTTAGAAGAAAAACAGAATGACATGACACCTAAGTATTAGAAAGAGCAGAGATCTTATCTTAAATAATAAATTACAAGTTTTCCTGAATTTTCCATAATACTATATATCAACCTGCTCAGCTCCTCTTGCACTGTAACATGCTGACTGCAGATTACACTGTATTTTACAATGATGGGTTCCATTTTAAGTCAGCAGAATGGAACCAAAGACTAATGAAAGAAATGCAGATAGTAATCTATTTCTCAAAGCTACCTTTGAACATGGTCTATGTATGTTACATACTGTTAATCAATAAGATTGAAGCAACATGAACTGGAAATTTCTTAGCCTTGCAGTGTTATTTGGAAGCATATCATTTATTCTCATGCATTCACGTATACCTTCCATTTGTTACGTTTCTATGCTCATAATCACTTCCTTCTCCTTTAGATTACCTGCACAAAATCAATATGTCTTTATCTTTGTAGGTCTGTGGGCACACTTCAAGTAAAGATCTCAGGTTTTCATGAATATAAATGGACTTTGAGACTATGCACATTGTAACTTGTATGGCACTTTAGTGCATTACTAAGAGCATACCATAAAATGCAGTTTGCTATGATATGCAATATTTCTAATGATAAACAGTATTGTAGGTCCCCAGCTCTATCTAATTGTATGGAAAAACTATAAATCTTTCTAAACATGGGGAGAGCCCCAAGCTCAAAGACAAGCAGGTAAGGTACATGGAGGTACCAAGTTTCCCTTTTTCCAGCAATTTGAGTAGCATAATATTAAACAATGCATACTGCCTGGTATGGTTGATCATGCTGATTAAAATTATATCTTTCTTTTGTCATGTGTTAAACAGCTGCAGCGATATCTGAGTTTTTATTCAAATGCAAATGAAAAATTGGAGCATCAGAGGTCGGGGCTGAGTCCTTGAAGCACTGTTTGTGTTACACCCCCATGCTCTACACACTCCCCCCTACCATTCATTAACAGTGCTAGGAATAAGCATGCTAAGGGCAGAGCTGTGTACTAGAGCTGTGTCTAACATGTAGTTATCATACTATATCATACTATAACCACCTACTATAACGTTACCATAATGAGAATAGTTGATTTTTATGCTTAGAAAGCTCATACATATTACAACATGGATTAGTTTTCTAAGCATAGCAAAAACGCTATTCTTAATATGATAAGGCTATAGCCTGGAGGTAAGTGGTCAGCTTTGCATGCAGATATTTCAGGTTTGAATCTTGGGAGAGGATTTTAGATTTTTTTCTTCAAATATTTGTGTCCCTCATTTAAATCATAATAACAGGCTATATCCTTATCATATTGAGAATAGTGTTTTTATACTAAGAAACCAAATACATACAGTATTACTGGTTTCTCTATAATCTCATATTGTGCCTGTGAGTAAACTAGTAATATATTTTAGCTTTCTAAGTATAGAAAACTCTATTCTCAACATGGTAAAGCTGCAGTAGAGTAAGTATTGTATATTATATGCCCATGCCGGGATGCAACTCTAAGGCACAGCTCTGCCTTTAGCATGCTGATGCCTGACATTGTCAATCAAGGGGAGGAGGAAGTGTGCAGAACACAGGGGTGTTACAAAAGCAGTGCTCCAAGGACTCCGTCCCACTCTGTGGTGCTCCAATGTGCTTATTTGCATTTGAATAAAAACACAGATATCTCTGCAGATGTTTAGTAACATAGTAACATAGTATATAAGACCAAAAAAAGACATTTGTCCATCCAGTTCAGCCTGTTTCCTACAAGTTGATCCAGAGTAAGGCAAAAAACTCCTGTAAGGCAGAAGCCAATTTTCCCCACTTAAGGGGAAAAAATTATTTCCCGACTCCAATTAGGCAATCAGAATAACTCGCTGGATCAACGACCCATCTCTAGTAGCTATAGCCTGTAATATTATTACACTCCAGAAATACATCCAGGCCCCTCTTGAATTCCTTTATTGTACTCACCATCACCACCTCCTCAGGCAGAGAGTTCCATAGTCTCACTGCTCTTACCGTAAAGAATCCTCGTCTATGTTTGTGTATAAACCTTCTTTCCTCCAGACACAGAGGATGTCCCCTCGTCACAGTCCTGGGGATAAATAAATGATGGGAGAGATCTCTGTACTGACCCTTGATATATTTATACATAGATATTAGATCTCCCCTCAGTAGAGATGAGCGAACACCTGGATGTTCGGGTTCGAGAAGTTCGGCCGAACTTCCCGGAAATGTTCGGGTTCGGGATTCGAACTCGATCCGAACTTTATCCCGAACCCGAACCCCATTGAAGTCAATGGGGACCCGAACTTTTAGGCACAAAAAAGGCTGTAAAATAGTCCAGGAAAGGGCTAGAGGGCTGCCAAAGGCAGCAAAGTGTAGAAAAATCCCCTGCAAACAAATGTGGATAGGGAAATGAATTAAAATTAAATAAAATAAATAAAAATTAACCAATATCAATTGAAGAGAGGTCCCACAGCAAGGAATCATGCGTCATATCACCCTGCACCGGAGAATGTCACTTCATGTATTTTGGACCAGCACCCAGACAGAGGATACAGGTCCCACAGCAAGGAATCATGCGTCATATCACCCTGCACCGGAGAATGTCACTCATGTATTTTGGACCAGCACCCAGACAGAGGATACAGGTCCCACAGCATGGAATCATGCGTCATATCACCCACCACCGGAGAAGGCCACTTCATGTATTTTGGACCAGCACCCAGACAGAGGATACAGGTCCCACAGCATGGAATCATGCGTCATATCACCCACCACCGGAGAAGGCCACTTCATGTATTTTGGACCAGCACCCAGACAGAGGATACAGGTCCCACAGCATGGAATCATGCGTCATATCACCCACCACCGGAGAATGTCACTCTCATTTATTTAGGCCCAGCACACAGACAGAGGAGAGAGGTCCCACAGCAAGGAATCATGCGTCATATCAACCACCAACGGAGAATGTCACTTCATGTATTTTGGACCAGCACCCAGACAGAGGAGAGAGGTCCCACAGCAAGGAATCATGCGTCATATCAACCACCAACGGAGAATGTCACTCTCATGTATTTTGGACCAGCACCCAGACAGAGGAGAGGTTCATTCAACTTTGGGTTGCACCGCAAGATCATGGTAAAGTAAAAAAATGAGGATTCAATAAAGAAGTGCCCCAGAGTACAAGAATACATGGTTGATGGGGAGGGAAATGTCTATTCTGCACAAGGGAGGCACAGGTCCTGTGGGATCCATGCCTGGTTCATTTTTATGAACGCCAGCTTGTCCACGTTGGCTGTGGACAGGCGGCTGCGTTTGTCAGTAATGACGCCCCTGCCGTGCTGAATACACGTTCAGACAAAACGCTGGCCGCCGGGCAGGCCAGCACCTCCAAGGCATAAAATGCTAACTCTGGCCACGTGGACAATTTGGAGACCCAGAAGTTGAATGGGGCCGAACCATCAGTCAGTACGTGGAGGGGTGTGCAGACGTACTGTTCAACCATGTTAGTGAAATGCTGCCTCCTGCTAACACGCTCCGTATCAGGTGGTTGTGCAGTTAGCTGTGGCGTGGAGACAAAACTTTTCCACATTTCTGCCATGCTAACCCTGCCCTCAGAAGAGCTGGCCGTGACACTGCTGCGTTGGCGACCTCTTGCTCCTCTTCTGCCTTCGCCTTGGGCTTCCACCTGTTCCCCTGTGACATTTGGGAATGCTCTCAGGAGCGCTCTACCAGCGTGCGCTTGAACTCGCGCATCTTCCTATCACGCTCCAGTGCAGGAAGTAAGGTGGGCACATTGTCTTTGTATCGGGGATCCAGCAGGGTGGCAACCCAGTAGTCCGCACACGTTAAAATGTGGGCAACTCTGCTGTCGTTGCGCAGGCACTGCAGCATGTAGTCGCTCATGTGTGCCAGGCTCCCCAGAGGTAAGGACAAGCTGTCCTCTGTGGGAGGCGTATCGTCATCGTCCTCCGTATCCCCCAGCCACGCACCAGTGATGGGCCTGAGCTGTGTCGGGTGCCACCCCGCTGTGAACCTGCTTCATCCTCATCCTCCTCCACCTCCTCCTCATCCTCCTCGTCCTCCAGTAGTGGGCCCTGGCTGGCCACATTTGTACCTGGCCTCTGCTGTTGCAAAAACCTCCCTCTGAGCCACTTCTAACAGACTGGCCTGAAAGTGCTAAAAATGACCCCTCATCCTCCTCCTCCTCCTCCTCCTCCTCCTGGGCCACCTCCTCTTCCATCATCGCCCTAAGCGTTTTCTCAAGGAGACATAGAAGTGGTATTGTAACGCTGATAACGGTGTCATCGCCACTGGCCATGTTGGTGGAGTACTCGAAACAGCGCAACAGGGCACACAGGTCTCGCATGGAGGCCCAATCATTGGTGGTGAAGTGGTGCTGTTCCGCAGTGCGACTGACGCGTGCGTGCTGCAGCTGAAACTCCACTATGGCCTGCTGCTGCTCGCACAGTCTCTCCAGCATGTGCAAGGTGGAGTTCCACCTGGTGGGCACGTCGCATATGAGGCGGTGAGCGGGAAGGCCGAGTTACGCTGTAGCGCAGACAGGCGAGCAGCGGCAGGATGTGAACGCCGGAATCGCGCACAGACGGCCCTCACTTTATGCAGCAGCTCTGACATGTTGGGGTAGTTGTGAATGAACTTCTGCACCACCAAATTCAGCACATGCGCCAGGCAAGGGATGTGCGCCAAACCGGCTAGTCCCAGAGCTGCGACGAGATTTCGCCCATTATCGCACACCACCAGGCCGGGCTTGAGGCCCACCGGCAGCAACCACTGGTCGGTCTGTTGTTCAATACCCCGCCACAACTCCTGCGCGGTGTGGGGCCTGTCCCCCAAACATATGAGTTTCAGAATGGCCTGCTGACGTTTACCCGGGCTGTGCTGAAGTTGGTGGTGAAGGTGTGTGGCTGACTGGATGAGCTGGTGGAAGCAGAGGAGGAGGAAGCCGAGTAGGAGGAGGAGGCTACAGGAGGCAAACAATGATGCCCTGTGATCCTTGGCGGCGGAAGGACGTGCGCCAAGGAACTCTCCGCCTGGGGCCCAGCCGCCACTACATTTACCCAGTGTGCAGTTAGGGAGATATAGCGTCCCTGGCCGTGCTTACTGGTCCACGTATCTGTGGTTAGGTGGACCTTGCCACAAATGGCGTTGCGCAGTGCACACTTGATTTTATCGGACACTTGCATGTGCAGGGAAGGCACGGCTGTCTTGGAGAAGTAGTGGCGGCTGGGGACAACATACTGTGGGACAGCCATGGACATCAGCTGTTTGAAGCTGTCTGTGTCCACCAGCCTGAATGACAGCATTTCAAAGGCCAGTAGTTTAGAAATGCTGGCATTCAGGCCCAGGGCTCGAGGGTGGCTAGGTGGGAATTTACGCTTTCTCTCCAAGGTTTGTGAGATGGAGAGCTGAACGCTGCCGTGTGACATGGTGGAGATGCTTGGTGACGCAGGTGGTGGTGTCGCTGGCACATCCTCTGTTTGGTGGGCGGCAGGTGCCAACATTCCTCCCGAGGCGGAGGAAGAGGCCGAGGCAGCAGCAGAAGAGGGAGCAGGGGAGCCTGAGTGAGTTCCTTGCTTTTAAGGTGTTTACTCCACTGCAGTTCATGCTTTGCATGTAGATGCCTGGTCATGCAGGTTGTGCTAAGGTTCAGAACGTTAATGCCTCGCTTCAGGATCTGATGGCACAGCGTGCAAACCACTCGGGTCTTGTCGTCAGCACATTGTTTAAAGAAGTGCCATGCCAGGGAACTCCTTGAAGCTGCCTTTGGGGTGCTCGGTCCCTGGTGGCGGTGGCCTGTATCAGGCGAACTCTCTTGGCGGCGGCTGTTCTGCTTTTGCCCCCTGCTCCCTCTTTTGCTACGCTGTTGGCTCGGTCTCACCACTGCCTCTTCCTCTGAACTATGAAAGTCAGTGGCACGACCTTCATTCCATGTGGGGTCTAGGACCTCATCGTCCCCTGCATCGTCTTCCACACAGTCTTCCTCCCTGTCCTCCTGTTCGGTCTGCACACTGCAGAAAGACGCAGCAGTTGGCACCTGTGTTTCGTCATCATCAGAGACGTGCGGACTCCGATGAGGTGGTATTCCCATGTCCTCATCATCAGTAAACATCAGAGGTTGTGCATCAGTGCATTCTATGTCTTCCACCACAGGGGAAGGGCTAGGTGGATTCCCTTGGGAAACCCTGCCAGCAGAGTCTTCAAACAGCATAAGAGACTGCTGCATAACTTGAGGCTCAGACAGTTTCCCTGATATGCATGGGGGTGATGTGACAGACTGATGGGCTTGGTTTTCAGGTGCCACCTGTGCGCTTTCTGCAGAAGACTTGGTGGGAGATAATGTTGTGAACATGCTGGATCCACTGTCGGCCACCCAATTGACTAGCGCCTGTACCTGCTCAGGCCTTACCATCCTTAGAACGGCATTGGGCCCCACCAAATATCGCTGTAAATTCTGGCGGGTACTGGAACCTGAGGTAGTTGGTTCACTAGGATGTGTGGCTGTGGCAGAATGGCCACGTCCTCTCCCAGCACCAGAGGGTACACTAACACCACCACGATCGCGTCCGCGTCCCTTACTAGATGTTTTCCTCATTGTTACCGTTCACCAAGCACCACAATAAGGAAAAAATATTTGGCCCAATGTATTGATTTCAAATTCAGGCCTTTTTTACAGGCACCTACCACTATCTGCCTATTTGTTTATGTAGCTTATTACACTAATCCAGGCACAGCAGTAACCACTGATTTAGGGAATATCTCTTTTAGGGCAAGTATTTAGGCCCTGGATGAAAGGTATCCTTTTATGGACAGATTTACAATGGGCCTGCAACAGCTGTGACACCAGATTTAGAGGATTGCTATTTTGGCAAGTGAATTTCACCCCAGAAGAAAATATATGTTTTTGCGGATACTAATATAGTTTGCCAGGCTCAGCTGTGACACCAGATTTAGAGGATTGCTATTTTGGCAAGTGAATTTCACCCCAGAACAAAATATATGTTTTTGCGGATACTAATATAGTTTGCCAGGCTCAGCTGTGACACCAGATTTAGGGTGATTGCTATTTTGGCAAGTGAATTTCACCCCAGAAGAAAATATATGTTTTTGCGGATACTAATATAGTTTGCCAGGCTCAGCTGTGACACCAGATTTAGAGGATTGCTATTTTGGCAAGTGAATTTCACCCCAGAACAAAATATATGTTTTTACGGATAATAATATAGTTTGCCAGGCTCAGCTGTGACACCAGATTTAGGGTGTTGCTATTTTGGCAAGTGAATTTCACCCCAGAAGAAAATATATGTTTTTGCGGATACTAATATAGTTTGCCAGGCTCAGCTGTGACACCAGATTTAGAGGATTGCTATTTTGGCAAGTGAATTTCACCCCAGAACAAAATATATGTTTTTGCGGATACTAATATAGTTTGCCAGGCTCAGCTGTGACACCAGATTTAGAGGTGTTGCTATTTTGGCAAGTGAATTTCACCCCAGAAGAAAATATATGTTTTTGCGGATACTAATATAGTTTGCCAGGCTCAGCTGTGACACCAGATTTAGAGGATTGCTATTTTGGCAAGTGAATTTCACCCCAGAACAAAATATATGTTTTTGCGGATAATAATATAGTTTGCCAGGCTCAGCTGTGACACCAGATTTAGTGGATTGCTATTTTGGCAAGTGAATTTCACCCCAGAACAAAATATATGTTTTTGCGGATACTAATATAGTTTGCCAGGCTCAGCTGTGACACCAGATTTAGTGGATTGCTATTTTGGCAAGTGAATTTCACCCCAGAACAAAATATATGTTTTTGCGGATACTAATATAGTTTGCCAGGCTCAGCTGTGACACCAGATTTAGTGTGATTGCTATTTTGGCAAGTGAATTTCACCCCAGAAGAAAATATATGTTTTTACGGATACTAATATAGTTTGCCAGGCTCAGCTGTGACACCAGATTTAGAGGTATTGCTATTTTGGCAAGTGAATTTCACCCCAGAAGAAAATATATGTTTTTGCGGATACTAATATAGTTTGCCAGGCTCAGCTGTGACACCAGATTTAGAGTGATTGCTATTTTGGCAAGTGAATTTCACCCCAGAACAAAATATATGTTTTTGCGGATACTAATATAGTTTGCCAGGCTCAGCTGTGACACCAGATTTAGAGTGATTGCTATTTTGGCAAGTGAATTTCACCCCAGAAGAAAATATATGTTTTTACGGATACTAATATAGTTTGCCAGGCTCAGCTGTGACACCAGATTTAGTGGTGTTGCTATTTTGGCAAGTGAATTTCACCCCAGAAGAAAATATATGTTTTTGCGGATACTAATATAGTTTGCCAGGCTCAGCTGTGACACCAGATTTAGAGGATTGCTATTTTGGCAAGTGAATTTCACCCCAGAACAAAATATATGTTTTTACGGATACTAATATAGTTTGCCAGGCTCAGCTGTGACACCAGATTTAGTGGATTGCTATTTTGGCAAGTGAATTTCACCCCAGAACAAAATATATGTTTTTGCGGATAATAATATAGTTTGCCAGGCTCAGCTGTGACACCAGATTTAGAGGATTGCTATTTTGGCAAGTGAATTTCACCCCAGAAGAAAATATATGTTTTTGCGGATACTAATATAGTTTGCCAGGCTCAGCTGTGACACCAGATTTAGTGGATTGCTATTTTGGCAAGTGAATTTCACCCCAGAACAAAATATATGTTTTTGCGGATACTAATATAGTTTGCCAGGCTCAGCTGTGACACCAGATTTAGTGGATTGCTATTTTGGCAAGTGAATTTCACCCCAGAACAAAATATATGTTTTTGCGGATACTAATATAGTTTGCCAGGCTCAGCTGTGACACCAGATTTAGTGGATTGCTATTTTGGCAAGTGAATTTCACCCCAGAAGAAAATATATGTTTTTACGGATACTAATATAGTTTGCCAGGCTCAGCTGTGACACCAGATTTAGGGTGTTGCTATTTTGGCAAGTGAATTTCACCCCAGAACAAAATATATGTTTTTGCGGATACTAATATAGTTTGCCAGGCTCAGCTGTGACACCAGATTTAGTGGATTGCTATTTTGGCAAGTAAATTTAACCCCAGAACAAAATATATGTTTTTGCGGATACTAATATAGTTTGCCAGGCACAGCTGTGACACCAGATTTAGGGTGTTGCTATTTTGGCAAGTGAATTTCACCCCAGAAGAAAATATATGTTTTTGCGGATACTAATATAGTTTGCCAGGCTCAGCTGTGACACCAGATTTAGAGGATTGCTATTTTGGCAAGTGAATTTCACCCCAGAACAAAATATATGTTTTTGCGGATACTAATATAGTTTGCCAGGCTCAGCTGTGACACCAGATTTAGGGTGTTGCTATTTTGGCAATTGAATTTAACCCCAAACCAAAATATCTGTTTTGGCGGACACTATTATATTTTGCCAGCCACTGCTGAAACCACTGATGTATGGTTTTGCTATTTTGCCAATTGAATTTCACCCCAGAAAATAATCTATCCTTTGCCAGACAGCAGACAGTATTATGCTTGTCTAGCCAAAGCTGGAACACCAGATTTAGGGGATTGGTATTTGGGCAATTGTATTTAACCCCTTAATAAAATATAGAAATTGCTATCCTGAGTTTCTAGGGGTGACAATTAGCACAGCCAAGCCCCTGATGGAGGATATAGCAAAAAAAAATAGTATTGAAGCATTGATGGATGTGTGGCAGCTTGTTCTGGAGCACCACAAGTCACAAAATGGCCGCCGATCAACCCAGAAAATAAGTGACAGAAAAACGCTCTGTGCAGCCAAAAACCAGCAATCAAGTAAATAGCAGAAGTTCACTGATTCTCAGCTGCAGATCGATCCGTTCATTAGGTGCTGTTGCTGACTTTTCCCTGCCTATCTCGCCCTCACAGAAGCTGCATCCTCTCCCTACACTAGTCAGAGCAGTGTGACGTGCGGCGCTACGTGACTCCAGCTTAAATAGAGGCTGGGTCACATGCTGCACTTGGCCAATCACAGCCATGCCATTAGTAGGCATGGCTGTGATGGCTTCTTAGGGCAAGAAGTAAGACGCTAGCTGATTGGCTGCTGTGCAGCCCTTCAGAAAGCGGTAAGAAATCGACGAACACCGAACCCGAACCCGAACTTTTTTGAAAATGTCCGGGTTCGGGTCCGGGTCCCGGACACCCCAAAATTCGGTACGAACCCGAACGATGCGCGAACTGTTCGCTCAACACTACCCCTCAGTCGTCTTTTTTCTAAGGTGAATAACCCTAATTTTGATAACCTTTCAGGGTACTGTAGTTGCCCCATTCCAGTTATTACTTTAGTTGCCCTCTTCTGAACCCTCTCCAGCTCTGCTATGTCTGCCTTGTTCACAGGAGCCCAGAACTGTAAACAGTACTCCAGACAATAAAAATGTATCGTTTTACAACATGACAACAATGCTTGTCATCAGAGGTAGCCAGCTTCTATACCATGAAAATAATTCTTATTATGGTTTCCACAGGTGCACCACCACTGTGTCAATCAGTCAGGAATAGGAAAAGCTATAATATAGCTTCACAAAAACAATTAAGATCTAAAGAACCATTTATCTCTGTTTTGATTGCATCACAGAGATATGATATGTGCCCATCTGTAGATAGGCCAGGGTCCTGTGAAGGACCATAAGGATGAGTCTGTTCGTATGGCTGATTGCTGGTACATATTGTAGCTAGTAAGGTTAAAATAAAACTAGTCCATCATGTTCAATATATTATCATACAGTGTTGGTGCAGAGGAACAAAAACAATCTTTTGAAATTGTAGGCAATTCCTCATATTCTGCAGCACTTTCAAAGAGCACAGACAAAATCAGACACAATGTACTAAAAAAACTAATCAACACTTTAAACAAGAGGCATGAGGGCTCTGCTTGGGAGAGCTTGCAATCTATGAGGGAACTGGAGGAATACAAGAGCTACTGTAAAAAGGGCTTAATTGTGGCAGTCAGAATAAACCCTTGAATTTTTGACCATCCTAGTTATCAAGTACATATAGGGGTAGATTTACTAATCATACCTAAAAATGTCACACATCATTCTTTTTCATTTGTCACACAAGTTAAATATGGCTTGTTCAGTCTAGTCATAGGTATTACTAGTGATGAGCAAATTTCTGAAAAATACTGTAATAATAAATTTGGTCAAATCATGTGTTCTGTTCAATTCAGACCCGAATCGATTCAACCCAAGTCGCAAGTGTTTCAATCTCCTCCCCTGAAAAGCTGTGAATGACATTCTTGTCATTCCCTTTCTCTCTCCATCTATCTCTCTCTACAAAGATTCCCCCAAATCAAATCACATAAAGTTATGATTGTTTAGAATACATATTTTTGAAAAATTTGTATAACATTTTGATTCTATAGAATTGACAATGCACATTTTTGTACGCCATCATGGTACTGAGGTACACTTACAACTTTTTTGCCTATTTTGCAATCTGGCAGGCCACAGTAAATGTAAACAGTCAGATATGATGCAAACCAAACTACAAATGGCACAAATGCCTACTCCACCGACAATGAAAACAAATCACTTCACTTTTCCCCCTTAGACTGGACAAGCTAACTATCCACAGGCCTAGATATCTATTTATTGGCCGTTGATATATTTAGTAGCTAATTTTCACACCAAATTGCACCAAATTAATCACAGGGGCTCAGATCCAAAAAAGAAAGATAACAAGAATGAAGGAAAGGAAGGAAGGAAAGAAGGAAGGAAGACACCAATCCACACTTTGCATAATGAATAAAACATGTTGAAAGTCACCACTTAGATGTCACAAAATATGAACTTTGCTGGAATGTATAGTGTAGAAAAGAATGAATAAAACATGGAAATTATTCAACATTTTCACCAGATAAAAAATGTATACAAATTGCATGCTTATGCTCATTGATGTATATGTAGCACAAAATGAATACAAGACAACAAAGCTATTCTGACTATTGTTGAGCAAACCGAAGTTAACAAAGTGGAATTCAATCCGAATTTCAGGAACAATTTGATTCGCCATGAATCCAAATTTCCTGGCGCTTCATCTTAACAAATTAATTTTTCCTGAAATATTGGTTTAAAATTTCATTCCATCCATTCCATTGAATAAGAATGGGCCATTCCCTGTGATTTAACCCCTCAGATGCTGTGTTCAATGCTGATGGCAGCATCTGAGAGTCACATTCAGCCTATCAGGGGGTTAATCATAGGTTATTATAAAGAAATATATATACTCACCTCCATTTCATCGGGGAAAGGCCCTCCGGTCATCTTGATTTATGAAAATGCACCAATTCTCACACGCACTGAGGTGTGACATCACCACGTCATCATACTGGGTGGGTGGGTGCGGTGATGGTATGACATCACACGTCAGTGTGCGCGAGAATTGAATCAAGATGGCCATGATGACTTCTCCACGATCAAATGGATGAGGTGAGTATATATATTTCTTTATATTAAGCCCTGATTAACCCCCTGATACATTTTCCTAGGCCAGTGATGACACCGTCACATGGCCTAGGAGCAGCTCAGCTCGTTCAAGTGAATGGGGCTGAGCTACAGTATCAAGCACAGCCGCTATACAATGTATAGTACTGTGCTTGGTGAGCTGTGAGAAGGCAGCGGCGATCAAAGGAGCATAGTTGCCTCCTGAAACAGTTGATCGGCAGTGTCCTGGGCGTCAGACCCCCACCGATCAGATACTGATGACCTATCCAGAGGATAGTAGAAACACAAGAGTCGCAGCAGCATCTTCGGCTTTTCTCTTTATTGTGAAAACTTCACAGCATGTATACAAATAAAGTGCAACGTTTCGGCTGTTGCCAGCCTTTGTCAAGCATAATCAAAAGTGACACATACAAGACCTTAAATAGTATAGCCACCACCCTCCTCAAAATGATCCTCCAATCACATGCAATAATAATTATCCAATCCTGACCATTGCAGGTTTCAATCCCTCTTTTGCATACATTAACCTTATCACCTGTGTGGAGTTCGTCATGGTATTCCATGCTCCCGCCCGGCGTTCGCGTCTCTGCATCACCACTGCGCAAACTCGCGCCACTGGTTGTTTACACATCACCTGGGCAACGGCAATCCAAATCTCACGGTAATCTCGCGTGACCGCGTCACTATACCACATGAGCTCTTGTCAATTAATCCGCGCCGCGGCTATGTACCGCGCACAGATATGACATCACTGTATACCAGGTTGCCAGGTATTCGTTTCGTAAGCCATAATTGGAGGGGCAGAGAATTCATTAATCTCAGGTAACCCCCGTTGTAGAATGTGCCACTCCTTTCTGAGGATACTGGCAATTGCACCACTGTCCTGTCCAAAACTGGAAACAAAAGGAATCCTTTTCATCGTCCTGTCACCAGATGATTCACTGAGCGTGGACTCCATATCCATCCCCATAATTCTCTCCTTTGATCTCAATGGGAGTTGTCTGGGGTAACCTCTATCGGCAAACTTGTTACACAGAGGATAGATCATCATTAAAAAGATCTCGGAAAACCCTTTTAAAGCAAATATTGTTTGGTTCTACTTGAGATTAAAAATGCCAAAATAGTGGGAGAATGTCATACAGATTATATAAATTAAAGTATATACTTTATATAGTTTGTATTATTTTCCACATTTTGTGTATTTTTGTGTATGGGTGGTCATATGGCATAATAACTCCCCTTTTAAACTTACGGTATAGTATGTTATTGAAAACAGATGGTAAGCTATATTTAAATCATATGCTAATTTAATACTTTCAGTGGGAGTACTTTCAGGTGCACCCCATGCCATTTGGTGGATGAATCATAATTTTGAGTTTCATTTGTTGCTTTTTTTAGCACCTATACATTGTTTACTATGCTGTAATCTGAAATTCCATTTAAAAAAAAATCATATACACATTGCACTTTACAATAAAACTGTAGTGAGCCTTTGACCGGTGTTACTATATTCTCTTATATTATTATGTAACAATAGATAATGTTGAATGAAAAGTCATATTATGTCACATTTTTCTGGGTTACTCAGAACTTCTCCACATTATAAACTATCATAAAAAATTACAGTTTCATAATTAAAAATATTTAAGGGCTACACAAGCCAATAGTAAATCTCTATCAAATAATTCTTAGATCATAAAAGTGGATGGGATTAACCGGAAAGGGGTAGAACTACCATAGAACCGGCAAATGTATAAAGTTTTGCACCCATAGCATCCATAGAATCCAATAGCCTTCAATTATTATTTTTAGGGTAACAAATGAACATTGTGGTCCAGATTTATTAATCCTATAGATAGTGTAAGTTTAGACAGACAGTCTAGACCTGCACCAGATTTAAAACAGTGTCTCAGGCTGGATGATAAATCTGCTGCAGGGATAGACACTTTTGTACCTCTTAGGCCACGTTCGTTTCCTATTAAGCCCCATCCAGTTCCAATATGCCCTGCTCCCTTTTCGAGCAAGTCAGGAAAAACTCTGGTTCTGCCAATTTGCACAACTTTTTAGACAGATCCTAGGAACAGACACATTAGTAAACCTTGGCCTTTGTGTAGATAATGTTTAAATGTTGCATAATGGGACGCTAAAGTTGTAGCTACCCTGCAACAACAAACGCTCATGCTAATGTAAGGTTTAGCTTGAATGCTTTTAAAATAGCAAAACTAGTAATTTTTCTTGGGAAAAATAAGCTGTTGGCAAAATAAAAATAATACTTACTGTACCTTACCCGATGGTAACCTGACAAAAGACTTTTGAGTCGAAAGACATTGTTCAATACATTGATGATAAATATAGTTTTAAGGGAAAATGCAATTGATGTATGAAGTCAGTTTCCCAGAGATATTAGCTTGGTAACACTTCTAAGAAATATCTCTCTTTTTTAATTATTTTGCACTAACAAAATAAAATTCTGTATAAATATGGTGTTACACTTAAACTTATACAGTTAGCTGAAGCAACATCCTAAATCTATGATGTGAAATACAGTATGTACTACCCATTTGGAATAAATGTTTTGTCATTCCACACTCTATACAGTATCTACTGTATATCTATAATTTATGATATACAGTATCTAACAAAAGTGAGTACACGCCTCTCATTTTTATGAATATTTTATTGATACAATGTAGAGTAGTCAGTGTACAGCTTGTATAACAGTATAAATTTGGTGTGCCCACAAAATAACTCAACACAGCCATTAATGTCTAAACCACTGACAACAAAAGTGAGTACACCCCTAAGTGAAAATTGCCAAATTGTGCCCAATTAGCCATTTACCCTCATGTGACTCCTTAGTGTTACAATTTTGCAGGTGTGAATGGGGACAAGGTGTGTTAAATTTGGTGTTATTGCTCTCAGGCTCTCTTATACTGGTCACTAGAAGTGCAACATGGCTCCTCATGGCAAATTACTTTCTTGAGCATCTCAAAAAAATAATTGTTGCTTTACATAAAGATGCCCTAGGCTATAAGAAGAATGCCAACACCCTGAAACTGAGCTGCAACACGGTGGCCAAGACCATACAGCGGTTTAACAAGACAGGTTCCACTGAGAACAGACCTCACCATGGTCGACCAAATAAGTTGACTGCACGTGCTTAGAGTCATTTGCAGAGGTTGTCTTTTCAAAATAGATGTATGAATGCTGCCAGCATTGCTGTAGAGGTTAAAGGGGTGGTGGGTCAGCCATATGCTACACACTGCATCAAATTGGTCTGCATGGCTGTCGTCCGATAAGACAGCTTCTTCAAAAGATGATGCACAAAAAAGCCCACAAACAGTTTGCTGAAGACAAGCAGACTAAGGATGTGGATTACTGAAACAATGTCCTGCTGTCTAATGAGACCAAGATAAACTTATCTGGTTCAGATGGTGTCAAACGTGTGTTGCGACAACTAGGTGAGGAGTTCAAAGACAAGTGTGTCTTGCCTACAGTTAAGCATGGTGATAGGCGTGATGCATCCATTTAATGCCTCTATTTGATTGTATATGACAAAAACACCCAAATGGCCCCTGGGGGGTTCAGATATCCTGCCTCGGAGGCAGCAGAACATTGGTGGTAGTCATAGTCAACCGTCATATACAATCAAATAGAGGCATCAAATGGATTCGCAAAGCGATTAATAATTGTAAGTGTTATTCGCATTGCGATTACAACTTAGAGCTGAACTCAGCTCTAAGTTGAATTCGCAATGCGATTAATGCAGGTTATATTAATCGCATTGCGAATTAAACTTAGATCTGAGTTCCTAATGGTTGTTGTATTGCTAGAATATAACGAAGATTGAGAATATAGTGCTATATTCGTTATGTTCGTTATATTCTAGCAATACAACCATTTTGAACTCAGATCTAAGTTGTAATCGCAATGCGAATAATACAATTTACAATTACTAACACTGCAGCTTCAGAATGAATTTAAGATGGATGCTGTCCTTGCGTTTAGATAGGAGGTGGGAGGGTCTGGGAGGGAGGGTATGCTGATTGGCTGGAATGTGTCTGCTGACTGTAAGGTACAGGGTCAAAGTTTACTCAATGATAAAGTATACGGGCGAACGCGAACATCGCATATGTTCGCTTGCCGCGGAGGACGCGAACAAGGTCTAGTGAACTCCATGCCCAAGAGAGTTAAGGCAATGCTGTAAAATTATAGTGCCCACACATAATATTGACACTTTGGGTACAATTTGGCCATTTTCACTTAAAGTTGTACTCACTTTTGTTTCCAGCAGTTTAGACATTAATGGCTATGTGGTGCGTTATTTTGAGGGCACACCAAATTTACACTGTTATATAAGCTGTACACTGACTACTCTACATTGTATCAAAGTGTCATATCTTCAGTGTTGTCCCAGGAAAAGATATCATAAAATATTTACATAAATGAGAGGGATGTACTCACTTTTGTGAGATACTGTATGTTTTTAACTGAATCCGTTAGCTCATAATGGGCTTAAAGATTGCTAAAAATGTCAGCTGTTCACTAAATAATAAAATTGTGAGTTTCACACATATCCTGAAAATGAAAGTCTTCTATACAATAAAAGAGAGAAAAGCTTAACCCACTTGGAACCGAACCCGAGTTTGGGAAATGTTTTTTTACAGTATAAATTCATTTCTAAAGTTATTATGCGAAGTCTCCCTAGACTTTGCGAAGTAATAACTTCGGCTTATCGGAGCCAATACATTCTAATACTGTACGGAGAGCTCGCTCCGTACAGTATTGAAACTAAGTTTTATGGGGTCCAATATTTGGCACACCCGCTGATCAACAGTTTTGGGCAACTACCTATGTCAGAAACCATGCACTATATAGTGGCCATGCCTGGGTACTGTAGCTAAGCTTCCATTCTGGTAGGTGCTGCAAACCAGAAACTACACAGAGTAGGGAGTCTTTTGCTTTGTACACTGTATAGTAACATAGTTTATAAGGCTGAAAAAAGACATCTGTCCATCCAGTTCAGCCTATTATACTGCAAGTTGATCCAGAGGAAGGCAAAAAAAAATCTGTGAGGTAGAAGCCAATTTCCCTCACTTTAGGGGACAAAAATCCCTTCCTGATTCCAATCAGGCAAAGGTATAGCTTCTGGTACCGTGGCTATTTGAAACACCTGTTTTGGTGCCAAGTGGCAGACCCCCACTGATCTGATACTGATAAGCTATCCTAAGGGTAGGTCATCAATATTTTTAGTCTGAACAATTCCTTTACATTAACACCTTGTGCAAACCACTGGAAACCTTTTCCTTTCTCCTCATGGTTGTTTGGCCAGCCTACCCCTACTAGTTTTCACATGACTAGATGTACTCTTATATGCAAGAATTTATGTATAAAATTGGTCCCCCCATTAAAGGTATTATATATTTTTCTAATCAGCACCTGGATCGGAATACTTTTGTAATTGCATGCAATTAACAATTTTGTACAGCCTGTGAGTTATTTATTCTTCCACTACAACTGGTCATGGTCAGATCATCAATTAGAATCAATGACAGTTGATTCTAATTGGCAGTCAATTAGAATCAATGACAGTTGACAGAGAAAAGAGCATGCCCTGGAGCAAGGAAACCCCCCATGAACTTAAAAAAACTTTAGCTGAGGAACTGGAGCAATGAATGGGGAGATCTGGGGATCCATTTTGAGGTACAGGGCTGGTTCTAGCTGTGGTACAAAGAGGTTGTGATGTACTATATGATGTCTGATTTTAATTTTTTACATTAATCATGGGATAACCCCTTTTTTTAACATGGATTTTGTTTTGTACTGTCAATCAAATGTGTCTATTTTACCAATAGTCCAAAATACAGATGTAGTATAGAAGATATGGTAGATTATATTAGTTAGTTTAGTTACTAACCAGTAGAGATGCATTAATTAAAGGCTATGCACACCGTTGGGTGGGCAATTGTTTTTATAATTGCATTGTACTTATTTTGAGTTAAAGATCATTTTTCAATTTCAATTTTTTAAAATATGGAATCCTTTTTTGTGTACGGAGCTGATATGCTCTACTAGCTTTCTGTGGATGTTTTGTCTTTTCGGTCATCTGGGGAGCAGACTCCTTATCTCTGCTCTCTCACATTATAAACACTCATTAAAGGCATGGTTGAGCAGCCGAAGCAGATGGCGGCACACTGAGTGAGCTTCTGGCACCCAGAGATGAAATTAACAAACCCATAACTATGTAAAAAGCAGGCAGAAGTAACCCCTGGTGCATCAAGATGTCGAAAGACAAGCAGGAAAACCCTAAAAAAAGGAAATTAGAATACTATTTCTACAAATTTGTGGCCTCGGGCCCGGACCAAGATGGCGCCAGAACAACCTGCTTGCCTTCCGCGTCTCCGACTTCCTCACATACTCAGCCAAGTGCTTCACCACCAAGATCCTAACCACAGCATGGGAATCGCCTGGCGAGTGACCCTTCCTCACCACAACTGCCCGAATCAGCGATCCTCCGGATCCTGCTGGCGACGGGAGAGCGATACAGAGGAGACACACTTGGCGCAGGGACTCCATGCTCTTCACCATCTTCAGAGACCCCAGCTAAGCAGAGACCCAGGCTGCATGAAGATCACCCTCCTTTGAGTATGGCTTCCCAACCTCATAGCCATGCACGGGGCACTGATAACACCACTTGTGCCCTTGCTGCCTTTCCTACATCAGATAAGCCTGCTTCAAGTAGTCTTTTAAAAGATATGCTTATGGCATTCAGCCTCTCCCTGCAGACATACATCTCTGCCATGATTTCTATGAAAATATATAACTTGATTTATTCAACTTTACCTTAAGAAAAATTATTGAAATATAAAGCTCAATCTTTATCTTACGGATAAGAATGTGGCTTAAATAAGTGTTTATGACCTCTTGGTAGTTTAGAAATAAGGTTTATTAGATGACCAGCTGAAAGTGAAAGTAGGATGCACACAGCTAGAAAAACTGTTAACTCTTTGTGACAGAATGGCTCAATATTTTTAATAAAAGCCAATTGAAAATATGATGTCTAGCCAAAAAATTGTAAAAAATAAAATCCAATCATAAACAAAAATTACCTCCAAAGGTGAACATAGCAATATACGTACAACATAAAAAAGCTGTGGCATACTTTGAAACTGATGTGTTGTCCATACTGGTAAAATGATTATTTATGTAGCCAATTAATTAGGCTGAGTAAGAAACGGTTACAAATATAGTCTTCACTACTCCCCTTTTTAAATTAGATCTAATTAGCACAAAAGAGTTATTCTGCCAGGTTGGCACCAGAATGAGCTGCTCTCCATCCTTGTTAATGAATGGTGTGACATTTGTAATGCTTGACGCAAATAGCTTTGTTATATATAGGTAAATTTGGTCTCCTCCACATATGTTTGCCGATCTAGCTTAGTATACCTTTGGTGTGGCGTGACTGAACGGGTTCATTTGTATCCGCTGCATCAGTTGTGATACTGACAGTGAAATAACGCCGGACAGAAAAACATTGCATTCTGCTTTTTTTTGTTTGGCTCTATCAGTCTACACAGTAGAAAACAAACCTGTACACTATAATGCACTGCACATATATGGGTTGTATCCGGCTCCACAAAAAATAAACTGGCCATACACAAGTGATATATGTGCAGCCAGCCTTACATTAAAAAGCTACTCTGCAAAGATGTATGTATGACACACTAAATGATAAAAGCTGCTGAATTTACACAAAAATAAAAACTCGTTGTAGGGGCAGATTTACTTACAGTATAGAATGGGTTAAACTTAGGCAGGCTGTCAAGACCAGCACCAGATTTATCATAGTGTTCAGGCTGGATGATGAATAAGGTGCAGGCACTTTTGTTTATCTCTATACCAACTATTGGTTGACTTAATTTGGACAGAATTTTATACTAGAATTCTGCTCAAAAATAGTGTATATTAGACCACGCTCCTTTCTCATAAACCACCCTGCTTTGCCGGTAAACCACTATCCCTCTTCACACCAGTTGCGAGGAATTTCTCTAAAACAAGATTTTCAAAATGGCACCAAAAAAGAGCCAATTTGCACAAAAAGGTACTGTTTAGTTACAGTAGGGTTTGTACATTGTAGCAGCTAGTGGCTGATATTGAAGATAGTTTACGAGTTCATTATGGCTCCATACAATCATAGATGTTAGCGTTGAGTGAATAGCAGTTCATAAAGTGGACTTCGATATTAATTTTTAGGGAAAAATTGATTCGCCTGTGAAGCTGAATGCTTGGTGGTAACTAATTAATTTTCCCTAAAATGGCGGTAAAAAAAAACCAACGAAAAAAACAACACACCTCATCCATTTGTGCTCAAAGAATCCTCTGTGGCCATCTTGATTGAAGATCCCATGCAAAATCTTGTGAGTGGTGACATATGACATCACCCTGCTGGCCAGCGTGATGATGTCATCATGCACTGTGTGAGATTTCGCTCTGGATCTTCAATCAAGATGACCGCAGCAGACTCTTCACAATCAAATGGATAAGGTGAGCATTTTTACTTTTTTGTTTACAGATCAATAGTGTTGACTGAAATTTACGATTTTGGGTACCTGGACCCAAACCCAAACTTTCCCAGAAAAGTTTGGGTTCAAGTTTGGTGTTTAATAAAGCTTTTGAAAGGCTGCAGGGCATCCAATCAACAAGCTTTTAAGCTGTGGGCACTTAGAAGCCATCACAGCCATGCCTAGTAATGGCATGGCTGTGATTGGCCGGTGCATCATGTGACCCAGCCTCTATAAAAGCTGGATCACGTGTAGCACCACCCATCAGCTCTGAGTAGTGCAGGGACAGGAAGCAGGCAGCTGAAGCGAGGGAGAGTTTTAGGAATCTCATTTGGCTATTTGTTCTGTTGGTGACCTATAGTGAATTTTTTGTGGGTTCTACACACCATGTTTGCACCCCATACAAAGAAATATAATAATTAATCTGGCTGTTAATTCTGTGGGTGACCTATAGTGATCTTTTGTGGGTGCAATGCACCATCTTTGTACGCCTGACACAAAAATATAATAGTTAATCCGTCTGTTAGTTCTATGAGTGACTCCATTCGCCCAGGCAAACGAGGTGCAGAACAGCGTGATACTGCCGTTCCCTGCACATGGGGTATGCTGGAGGGGCACTGTGAATTGTCCCAGCATAGGAGGCTGAGGGGACGGTGGAGGATGAGGAGGCAGAGGTGGACATTGTTGCAGGACCAACAGCGTGAGAACGTGGAGGCAGAAGTGGTGTCACCTGGCCAAGTTGCTGGTGTGGCTGTGCAGGAACTACATTCACCCAGTGGGCAGTAAAGGAGATGTATTGTCCATGACAGTATTGATGAGCGGCAGGTGCCATATTCGATTTCGACGAAATTCGCCATGCACTTGTGCTCAGCAAAACAAAAACAATTCGGCGTTCACGCCAGCCTCACTGCGCATGCCCACATCCGACACCAAATGTGGGGAGTCGCTCTGGTAGATAGCAGTGCGGGTGCAGTATAGAGGCAAAACGGAGTCCAGAAAGTGTAGCAAACAGTGTTTAATTCACACTTGTAGCAAATACACAGCAAACAGTCACTTGGTGTTAATTCACACCCATCAGAAAACGTGCAGCAAAACAAAATAGTCCAAAACAGGTTCCAGTCACCTGGGAGGCTTTAGGTGCAGGTTCGCACCTGGCTGTCAGTCCAGCCGCAAGGCGATCGACCTCCGGCTTCCAGGCCGTCTGCACTCCTCCTTGCTTGGGGTCTTGCTTCCAGCCCAGAGAACTCCACACAGCACAGCATGGATCAGCACTCCCAAACTCAAGTGATTCCACAGCCTAACAGCAGCTCCAGGACAATCACACTCAGCTGCTGAGGAGGCTGCCTTTTAAAGGCCCGGATAAAGTCCGGCCTGGACCGTGGGGAATAGGCACCCACCCAACTCTTTGCCTACTCCCAGTAAGAGCCGGCCCGGATTGGCTTTGCAGCCAAACTAAAAACAAGGTGTCAAACAGCACTAGCTGCTGCTGACACACGAAAACCCGGCTCTTACCTCACCGAGGCCAGGAACCTCGGTGACACGTACCTGCCATCGACCACGGTACCTTGCACCCTCTTACAATATATATATATATATTTTGCCACTAATACACGCCAAAAAGGCGTGAAGTTACTTTTCTCACTTCACCACATAACGGCAAATACTTTTTTTTTGCCACTAATACACACCAAAAAGGGCTTTAGAACATATAACTGCAATGCTGAACGGCATGTATATATTTTTTTGCCACTAATACACGCCAAAAGGGCTTTAGAACATATAACTTCACAGTTGAACTGCAAATAGGCCCTTATTTTTTTCCACTTATACTCGCCACAAAAGGCTTTCGAACTTATACAAGGGCGGTGCGCACAAGGGCGAAGGAGACGTAGAAATATTTCCTTGTAATAAACCCTGTTAATGGCTGTTTCAAACAGCACTTGCACCCCAATAACAAGAACGGTTTGCTGGAATTACAAAGTTGTATAGTGGCAATTTAGATCCTCAGTCAGTGCAGCAAGGTGTAATAGGATTGTTAAACTTCCCTACTCAACCCTGTTCTGCTTCAATACTGTGGAATGATTACTCCCTATCCTTTCCCTGAATGTCTATACAGCAAAATAAAAGTTTTTAAGTATTTTCTACCACTGTCCCTAGCATCTGCCTACGTCTCTCCCTACACTAAGTACATTGGAAAATGGCTGAATCCAAGAAGGATGAGGCTATTTATAGGGCTGTGACATCACTGGGCTGGCTGCTGATTGGCTGCATATATGGCATTGTGGGTGATCCCTTGTTCCCAGAGTTCCTTGCTCCATGTCCTAACACGTGCAGCAGCCATTTTATGAAAAAATGTGATTCGTTACCATGAAGCGTGAGGAAATTCGGATTCGTGCGAATCAAATTTTTCTAATCGAATTCCACTTTGTCAAGTTTGATTCGCTCATCTTGGAACTAAATAAAATACTGCTATTTCTATTCTATCCTATCAGTCTGGTATAGTTTTTCCATCAGGTTTTATCTCTAATTCAGTGCAGATAGCAGTTGGGATGAGGCATGGATGGATAATAACTGTCCTCATTAATATTTCATAAATTAGAGAGCCTATTGCTGAACTGACAAGACTCACCAATGAACCAATGACATTTCATTTTCAAGCAGTTACAATAAACCACAAATTGTCTTTTTTTTCCTGATGATGCTTTACCAGTGACTTGTGGCTTTGCCAGTCATAAATGCAGATGGGAATCTTTTAAATATTTAGATTCAAATTGCAGTTATAGTTCTCTCAAACTACCCAAGACAGCAAGATAATTTGTGTGCAAACCCCTACTTGGCTTGTGCCTCACTCACCACTTTTCAAAAAAAAGTGAGTGGTGCAGGGCATGGATGATGCTGGGTTAGTCTACGACACAATTATTAGAATTTATACAAGATTCCTAACTGGTGTAGTTTTGTCACACAGACATGCTGAAATGTGCTGCAGTTGTTTACCTAATGGGGTGTTTGGGCAGAACCACATTTTTCGCCAGACCTGCAAAGGAAAGCATACTTACCTGCTCAGCGTTGCTGGGTCCTAGCTTGCCTGCTTTTACCCTGCTGCAGCCAATGACTGGCCGCACTAGTGACTTGTCCCCCTGGCATTACTTCAACTGGTCAAAGTGGATGTTGACTGCAGGAAACCTGAGCGAGGCAGTGCCAGTGGGAGAGTGAAGGACTCAGCATCAGTTACTAGGTAAGTATGTTACCCTTTACGGGTCTGGCCAGCAGGGAGGTCTGGTCAAATACCACCAACAGGTGAACAGCCCCTTTAAGAGGTGTCTCTTAATTACTGTGGCATATCATTTGGACTATTAGATATAAAAGATCTACAGGTGGAGATGTTGAATTGGTTAATCTATACTCCAATAACCTGACCCAATCTAAATCTAAGCTAAGTATTATAAGACACCCTCACTGCCACCCACTATTAGCCAGAGCAGAGCTCTTTAGTTCTTTAATACATGATCACCCATTCATTTGAAAGAAATGTGGCCATCTGCAGTTCCCCCAGCAATATCAGCTAATAACCAGTCAACTATATTTAGAAAAGATGGTACACAGTTTCCTCTTCATATGCTGTAAGCGTAATATTAAAACATTTTATAGGAACCCCTCTTAGCATTAAATGTAGAGATGAGTGAATTGATTCAATGCAAATGAGACACAGCTGAAATTTTGTGTAGTTCCAAGTTGTATCTGAATCTGAATTTTTGTTAATTCAATTCAGGCAAATTTTATAGAGTAAGAGAAAAAAAGAGGAAGAGAAAAAAATAAAAAGAGAATAAAAAGAGACTAGAGAGAAAAAAATCAGCCGACACATGCGGCCAAATGGAACCCAAAACAAACGCTAGCTAATTCGCTCATCTCTAATTGCATGCTCTGTTGTGACTCAATATATATAGATTAGATGTTTTTTCAGATATTAAAAGAGGATCTGTCACCATATTTTGTCATGCAAACTGCATACATGATTAAAATACACATACCTGATGTGGCTAGTGGTCTTACGTTGAAAATCTATGTCAGGATAACTGTATAATCCTTTTTAAAAGTTTTCCCACCTGATATAAAGATGAACATTTTATTCATCCAGCTCACATAGATGTTCAAAGGAAGTACATCAGCCTCATCAGGTCTAAGAGGTTTATTAACTTGTGTATACAGTTTGTTTTGGGACAGATCCTCTTGAAAGACCCCTATCAGCAGACTCATTTGATGTCTTTGAACAGTCTATAAGTCTGTGAGCATGGGGTGATTTATACACCATAACGGGTCAGATTATTATTAGCTAAAGTCACTTTAATGGAGTGAAAAAGTCGCAAAAAAATGCGCAATCGGTAAAATTGCGCATTTTTTTGCGACTTTTTCAAGCTCTGCACTGAGCTCTCCAGATTTGTGAAAGTGGGCATGTTGTCTTATGTAAATGAATCTCTAGACTTATTTACTATTGCAACCATTTAAAAAGTCACAAAAAAGTCGCACAAAATGTGCAATTTCATTCCAGGGAGGACCAGGCTTATCTTATGCGACTTTTTAATAGAACATGCGACTTTTTTGTAAAGACGTGCGACTTTTGTAAAGCCGCTTACTGAAGGATAAACTACTGCCGTCAAACCACATTTATCACAGTATTAAAGGACCATTAATAAATCTGACTATCCTAAAGTGACTTTGGGCATATGTAAAAATGGAGTAAGATGTAAGTGTAATGATAAATCTGGCCCCTAGAGTTTAAAACCTTTTGCTTCCAAACCTTCTGAGCAATGGTGGGCTATACATTATTAATAAATGTGGAGCTCCTGAGATAGAAGAAGACCTTTATTATTTTCACAAATGCAGGCTTCACTGGATCAATTGGTGGCGCTTCACCCCTCTATGCACCTTAGCTCCTCAGCATTTCAGTGCTGGCCATGACCATTGGTGCACTGAAACCCTAATTTACATAAGAATAAAGCTTTTTTTTTTCTTGGGAATGTCACAACTGATTTTGACAAGACAGGTATTCTTTTAATCAGCAGGATCAATCCTACATTTTATTAAGCTTTCAAATTGTTTCTGTGTTTGTGTTCATTATTATTGTGTTTATTTTAATTTTAAAGTCTCAGAGTTAATTTACACAACCATATTTTTCTTCCTTCTGCTGTTTTTAGAATGCACAGCCCATGGACGCATAGAATTGAATGGGGCTATGCCCACATCTGTGGGTTTTTTTTAAGGATTTGTGTACCTGAACTGAGAATCTCACTGTATTTCATATTGTTGTCCTTTTTTGTGGAGCAGAATAGCATTTCTGTTGACGATTGAAAAACAAAACAAAATGCACACCAAAGTTATCCATTTTGACAGATCCATTTTTTGTATATAGAAGCCAGAGTAGATAATGCCCTGATATTCTGTGTGATTATTTTCAGATACTTTTATTTTAGTTAAGCAGCCTATTTCTTCCCTTAACTACTTATATGTGCATTTGCTCTTTTATGGTTGCTTTTATGTGATCACACTTTTAGTACAGCAGTTTTTGTTTGCCCTGGAGAGCTTATGTCAGGGGTCTCATGATGAGTGCTGGTCTGCTGAAACCTCACTACGGCATTATGTAAGGACGGCTTACTTTTCACTGCTGACATTAACATCTGTGGGAATTGTATTACTGCTCGGTTCAGAGGAATAGTGCTGTAACTATGTATAATGCAACTATATTTATAAAATATTTGAAGGTCTGATCCCATGTACCATTTTGTCAGGCTGACTGTTTCAAGATAAAAGTAAAGTAAAATCTGAAGATATTTTAATAATGGAAAACCCAGCACAAAGGGTACTCCTAAAAAATAAGGGGCGCATTTATTAAGACCAGGGTTTTAAACACCAGTCTTAATAATTCCCTAAGCTGGCGGTGGATCCAGCGCCAATTCTAAATGTAAAATCGCTTCCTACATTTAGATCATTTTCTACTCCTAAAGCAGGTATAAAAACCGTACAATTTTAGACCTGGCATGAACAGGGATAAGTCGCAGATTATGGCACAACTAACTGCTGTGAATCAATCTTCTCCTTAAATACGCCAAATTTAGGAGTAGTTCGGATTGATAAATGACCCCCAAGGTATTTACAGTACATAAAAAAGGGTTATATGCATATGAGATTGTGGGAAAAGAAATGTACATCTTTTCTTGATGTCACTTAAAGGCTAAAAACACATTTGGGGGAAATTACTTAATATTTTTTTTCACTTGGTCTTTATTACAAATTGTCAGCAGTTTTTGTTCTACAGGGTTAAGGTTTAGTTTATCTGCCGAGTATCTTATTTTCAGTTTCACACTGAAGCATCAGGTTGCTGATCAGATGGCTCGATGTAAAGCCATTATCTTTGAACTCCTGACAGCTCATAAACACTCATTTAGTCCATATTCATATTACCTACTCTTCACTATGCAGAAAAGTACCCCAAATAAAACAAAGTTTTCTATTTTCTAACATTGGAGTCTATGAGTAACATGTCACTGTATGGCATCCATCCCAAGCATCCCCTGGATATATACATTGTGAGGGTATACCCCTGACAGAAGGCTCGAAGGCTACATATACAGTAGAGAGACGAATCTAAGCCTAAGGTAAGGACACTGGTATAGAAATAAAATAAAAAAAATAGACATTATTTGCAAGAAAATGTTAGCCGTAGCCTTTTTAATCCTCTACCAGCTTTTCACCTGGAAACAGCTTCACAGCCAGGAACATTCTGTTCCTTCTTTTGAAATTTCAAGGGCATGAAAACCGAAATGTGGTGAATGTTGTTATAACCTACAATCAGAATTCTGATGCTTGCAGTACAGTCTTTGCTGCCTCATCTCTTCAGAATGAATTCATGTTCCAGTTATGTATTTTATTATTTTTATTTTCTTTAAAAACACAGCTATTGCCATTTAAACTAGTAGGTAAAATTACAGGACTCTTACATAATGAGAATGTATAATAGGCATTGTAAATAATCAGATAGTGTTCCCTTCGTGGATCTACGTGGCTGATATAAAATATAATCATAAACTGTAATTCTGATTCTTACTGTCTAACATTAGCTGATAAATATCTTTAGTATAATCATTTGTTGTCCAATTCATTGTTATTTCCTTAAAGGGGTGTTCCAGTGGAAAAGATTTTTCTCTTATCCACTGGATTGGTTTTAAATAGAGATGAGGGAATTTCTTGAAATTAGATTTGGGTCCAATCGGTTGGCAGATTCAATTCTTGTCTAATAATACAATTGTGTTCAAAATTATTCAACCCCCACTGAAATTGAGTGTTTTGGCCAGTTTGACATTGATTTTGATCATTTCAGTCATCTTGTTTACAATTAAATCAAAGAGGCACTTGTAAGTAAGACAAATATAACATAACATTTATAATGAAATAACCACAAATGTCTTTTCTGTGCTCACATCATTATCAGTTTTATTCAACCCCCAAGTGACATTCAATCTTAGAACTTAGTACAACATCCTTTTCCAGTTATAACAGCTTTTAAACGTAAAGCATAGCTTGACACAAGTGTCGTGCAGCGATCTACGGGTATCTTCGCCCATTCTTCATGGGCAAAAGCCTCCAGTTCAGTCACATTCTTAGGCTTGCGCGCTGCAACTGCTTTCTTTAAGTCCCACCAGAGGTTCTCAATCAGATTTAAGTCTGGTGACTGCGATGGCCACTTCAAAATGTCCCAGCCTTTAATCTGCAACCATGCTCTAGTGGACTTGGAGGTATGCTTGGGATCATTGTCCTGTTGAAAGGTCCAACGTCTCCCAAGCCTCAGGTTTGTGACGGACTGCATCACATTTTCATCCAATATCTCCTGGTACTGAAGAGAATTCATGGTACCTTACACACGCTGAAGCTTCCCTGTACCTGTAGAAGCAAAACAGCCCCAAAGCATGATTGACCCCCCACCATGCTTTACAGTAGGCAAGGTGTTCTTTTCTTCATAGGCCTTGTTCTTCCTCCTCCAAACATAGCGTTGATCCATGGGCCCAAACAGTTCTAATTTTGTTTCATCAGTCCACAGAACACTATCCCAAAACTTTTGTGGTTTGTTCACATGACTTTTGGCATACTGCAGTCGACTCTTCTTATTCTTTGGAGACAGCAAGGGGGTACACATGGGAGTTCTGGCATGAAGGCCTTCATTACGCAGTGTGCGCCTTACTGTCTGAGCTGAAACTTCAGTACCCACATCTGACAAATCTTTTTTCAGTTCCTCAGCAGTCACACGGGGACTTTTCTCCACTTTGCGCTTCAGGTAGCACATAGCAGTCGAAGTCAGCATCTTCTTTCTGCCACGACCAGGTAGCGTTTCAACAGTGCCCTTCGCCTTGAATTTGCGAATGATGCTTCCTATGGTGTCTCTTGGTATGTTTAACATCTTTGAAATCTTCTTATAGCCATTGCCCTTCCTGTGAAGAGAAATCACCTCTTCTCTTGTCTTCCTGGACCATTCTCTTGACTTCACCATATTTGTAAACACACCAGTAAATGTCTAGAAGGAGCTGAGTATCACAGTCATTTTAAATCTGCCTAATTGGTGCTTATTATGCTTGATTGCTGCTCCTTTACATCCACAGGTATTTTCAATACCTGATCGAAAACACTTGAATGAACCTCTGTTCTTAAGAGTGGTCGTCTTTAAGGGGTTGAATAATTGTGTCAATGAAGAAATCACAAAAAAAAACATTTAATACTGTATTACAAAAACAATTGATGTCCTTTTAGTTGCATTTGGTTCTTTAAAAAGTCATTGTAAGATTTCATTCTGAACACAATTACAAATGGACACTAAATTCCCTAAAACCCTTTACAGCATTGGGGGTTGAATAATATTGAACACAACTGTATTTTAGCCCAAATTGAAAGTGCCCCGAAAAGTTGTGTGTTAGGCTATTAGCATTATGTCAAAGTAAAAGCAAAATATATGGCTATGGAGAAACGAATAAAAATACACTGCACTATCAGTATTTTTTTTCTTAAATTAACCACTTCAGCCCGCTAGCTTAAATCCCCTTAATGACCAGACCACTTTATACAATTCTGCACTACACTACTTTCACCGTTTATTGCTCGATCATACAACTTACCACCCAAATGAATTTTACATCTTTTTCTTCTCACTAATAGAGCTTTCTTTTGGTGCTATTTCATTGCTGCTGAGATTTTTCGTTTTTCTGATATTAATCATAAAAGACCGCAATTTTCTCAAAAAAAGTGCATTTTTAACTTTTTCTGGTAAAATTGTTCAAATATAATTACATTTCTATACATGTTTGTATCAAACTTTATTGTTCTACATGTCTTTGATAAAAAAAAATGCAATAAGGGTATATTTATTGGTTTGGTACAAAACTATGGTACAAAAAAGTGAATTTCCTCATTTTGAAGCAGCTCTGACTTTCTGAGCACCTGTCATGTTTCTTCAGGTGCTAGAATGCCAGGATAGTATAAATACTCTCCAAATGACACCATTTTAGAAAGAAGATACCCCAAAGTATTCACGGATGGGCATGGTGAGTTCATGTATGATTTCATTTTTTTTCACAAGTTAGCGGAAAATGACACTTTCTGAGGAAAAAAAATAATAATAAAGTTTCCATTTCTGTTAACTTCTGGCAAAAATCTTCCACGGACTCACTATGCCCCTCAGTGAATACCTTGGGGTGTCTACTTTCCGAAATGGGGTCATTTGTGGGGTGTGTTTACTGTTCTGGCATTTTGGGCGGGGCTAAATTGTGAGCAGCCATGTAAAGCCTAAAGGTACTCGTTGGACTTTCGGCCCCTTTGCGCACCTAGGCTGCAAAAAAGTGGCACACATGTGGTATCGCCGTACTCAGAAGAAGTAGGGCAATGTGTTTTGGGGTGTATTTTTACATATACCCATGCTGGGTGAGATAAATATATCTGTAAATTAACAACTCTGTATAAAAAAAATTAAAAAGTTGTCATTTACAGAGATATTTCTCACACCCAGCATGGGTATATGTAAAAATACACGCCAAAACAAATTGCCCTACTTCTCCTGAGTACGGCGATACCACATGAATGACACTTTTTTGCAGCCAAGATGCGCAAAGGGGCCCAAATTCCAATGAGTACCTTTAGGATTTCACAGGGCATTTTTACGCATTTGGATTCCAAACTACTTCTCAAGCATTAGGGGCCCCTAAAATGCCAGGACAGTATAAATACCCCACATGTGACCCCATTTTAGAAAGAAGACACGCCAAGGTATTCCGTTAGGGGCATGGTGAGTTCATGTAAAATTTTATTTTTTGTTCCTTTTTTTTTTTGGCACAAGTTAGTGAAAATTGCCTTTTCGGTAACTTGTGACAAAAAGTTCAATCAAAAATAATAAAGTTTCCATTTCTGCTAACTTCTGGCAAAAAAAAATAAAAAATCTCTCACGGACTCCGGATCCGCACATCCGTTCCGCAAAAATATAGAACATGTCCTATTCTTGTCCGCAATTGCGGACAAGAAAAGGCATTTTCTATATAGTTTTGGCAATGTGCAGATCTGCAAAATGCGCAAAGCACATTGCCAGTGTCCGTGTTTTGCGGATCCGCAAAACAAATATGGACGACTAAATGGAGCCTTACAGGTGGGTGATCAGTGACAGGTGGGTGATCAGGGAGTCTATATGGGTTGATCAGGGGTCAATAAGTGACAGGGGGTGTAGTGTAGTGCTTGGTGCTACTTACAGAGCTGCCTGTGTCCTCTGGTGGTCGATCCAAGTAAATGGGACCACCAGAGGACCAGGTAGCAGGTATATCAGACGCTGTTAACAAAACAGTGTCTGATATACCTATTTGATGCTTTTTATTTCACATCTACAGCCTGCCAGCGAATGATCATCGCTGGCAGGCTGTAGTATAAGTTCACAGCCGCATGTCGCTATGAACACGCGCGCATGCGCGCGTTCACAGGAAGTCTCGCGGTATGACGCATAGATGCGTCAACGAGGAATAACCCGGCCGCCCGCAGGTCGCATCCCTGCGTTAGGCGGTCGGGAAGCGGTTTTAAACTGGGTCAAAAAAATTTCCCTTTTTGGTGGAACGTGTCTTCTTCTCTGTCTCCTAAGCTGTATTTTGTGACCATTTTAACAGATTCATTCAAATCAGATTGCAAAAGATTCAGGATCGGCGTGATTTGATTAGTTTAAAATAGATTCGATCATCTCTAGATCAAAATTTTAGATCAGTTGAGTTCCGACTATTGAGACCAATGATAGGATGAACTGGTGGCTCAGGCTCTTGCTGTTGGTGCGGACCCTGAAATGTGCTTGCTAGGCACTACATGTGCTGAACCTCAGAAGGAACCTATGCACGCAGGACTTTATTGCTAAGTATAGACTTAATATGTGCGTTTTACTTCAAGTCATTTATGAATGCACTATAATGTGAAGTGTTTTTGATAAAGAAATATAAAGAAGATGCCTGTTTGTTTTTGGTGCGTTTTTCACTTTTAGTCTGAATTGGAGGCGAGTTAAGACATCAAGGTTTTTGCACCATTGTGGTCCTGCTGTGCAATTAATGTTTTATTTATGCCACCAATGATTTGATTGAGGAGGTTTACAGCAGTGCTGCAGCTGCTACATGGGCTCTCACCTATTACAGGATAGCCTACGTTGTGTTACAGTATGTGTAATTTGATATCTGACCAAACACAAGTAGCATAATTAGGGTGGGTTCACATCAGCGTTATGGATTCCGTTATGGAAAATATCGGAATCCATAAGACGGAAATCAAAACGGAAGCCTTTAAGAGGCATTCCATTTTGATCCTTCATAATACAAGTCTATGGGCAGCAGAACGGATCCGTCCTGGTTTCCATTATGCAGGTGTCCAGTCATGCATAACGGAAATGGGACGGATCCGTCATGCTGCCCATAGACTTTTATTATGACTGATGGCAAAACGGAAGCCTTTAAAAGGCATTCCATTCTGCTTTCCGTCATAATAGAAGTCTATGGGCAGCATGACGGATCCGTCCCGTTTCCGTTATGCAGAACAGAAAAAAAAATCCTGTCGACAGGACTTTGTTTTCCGTCTTGCATAATGGGAACCAGACGGATCCATTATGATTCCCATAGACTTCAATTATGACAGATAAAAACGAAATGCTTCTTAAAGGCTTCCGTTTTGACTTCCGTCTTATGGATTCCATAACAGAATCCATAACGTTGATGTGAACCCAACCTTATAAGTGATCTATATTAATGGTCTGTAGGGGTCTAACTGAGCCGGCAATCGGGGAATGGTGTTCCTTGATTCTGATGTCCTGATATATATATATATGTATATTCAAATCACATCCCCTTTTCCCAGAATTAAAACTATAGTAAACAATAAAAGTAGACATGATAGCCAAGTATTAAGATATTTTTTAAAAAATGGCCAATTCGCTGCTTTTTCATCACTTCGCTTCCCCATAGAAATTTAATAAAAAGTCATCAAAAAGTCATACACACTCCAAAATGGTATTAAAAACAACTACAGATAGTTCCACAAAAGATATGCCCTCAAACAGCTCTGTAGATGTAGCTATAAAAAGTTATGGGGGTCAGAATATGGCGATGAAAAGAAAAATTTATTTTTTCAGTTATTTTTTTTTCAGTATTAAAGCACAAGAAACACTATATAAATGTGGAATTGTTGTAATTGTACTGACCCAGAGAAAGAAGGGTATGGATCAGTTTGACTGCATAGGGAACGCTGTAAAAACAAAACACATAAAGCGGTGGCGAAATGTATTTATTTTATTTTTTTCAAATTCCCCATTTGTAATTTTTTTCCAGCTTCCCACTACATTGTATGCAGCTGTGAATGGTTTTAGAAATGACAACTTGTCCTGCAAAAAAACAAGCTCCAAATGGCTATGTGAATGGAAAAACAAAAAATGTATAGATCCAGGAAGGAGGGGAGTTAAAAAAAATTGCTAATCAGAAAATCCCAAGGTCTTAAGAGGGTTGAATAATAATATGTGCAAAATGACAGGCTTAGTTCAACTTCAATGATATACAATTTCATAGTCATGATGTTTTTTCCCCATGAGATCTTTTTTCCCCCTACATGGTGACGTTTCTGGAGATAGATGGTAGTCATAGCCCCATACAGAACTAGCTATAAAAAAAAAAAAGAAAAAAAGAAAGTATTGAAAAGCTTGAAAATAAAGGCAGCAACTCTGGGCCCTGCTATACTCGGTGTTTGACCTTTTTGGAATAAGTGAACTTTTTTGGATAAGAGATGTAAAAACTTGACAGCTTTGAAAGTTCAAATATGAATGCTCATGTAAATAGATGCTAAGAATGTTTATTTCACAACCACCCAAGTATTATTAATGCTATTATGTTTTTCATTATTCTGCATAAATACCTCTGCATGAATTTATCATGGAGGCTGGTACAGTACAGACACCTTCGTAAAATTCATGCAAATGCCTACGCAAACACATTTATAGTTCATAGGTGGCATAATGAAGGGATATTTTACAATGGTGAAAGCTGCCAGGAGGGATTTAAATGGTGATAGCCATAGGGAGAGACCAAGTTCCTGAGTTCCTGTTTACCCATTGTAGCATGCAGTCAAACTAGAGGTCACATAACCAGATGCCCTTAATGAAAATGTTCAAAATGTATGGGTTCTGCTGAGTTAGGGAGTAACAAATTACACTGCTAAAATATTTATGGTGAGTTAGTAATATATGTAAAATAAATAAAAAAGTGGAAAGAAAGGCAAAAGAGAATACTGTGGCGCATACTAGTAATGAGCAGCAGGGGCTATATTCGAATTCGCAATATTTGACAAATATTTTGTAGAATATTCGTCATACATTCCCGAAAATTCGATAAAAAAATGAATATATAGCACTATATTGAATATAGTGCTATATATTACTTATTAGAATATTCGTAATTTTTTTATGAAGTAGTGAACACACATGATTGATTCCTCCCTGCTGTCTGGTTCCCCAAAAAACACTTATTACATGTCCGGGTTCCCTAGGATTTCATCCCGCTCAAGTCAGTGCCCGTTGCCGACTTCCTGTGCGCATGGAGCGTCCCCATCACCCTGGGAACACCTCGGGGTTAGAAAATACCATTAGATGTGAGATTTCACAATATCACAACAGCGAATAGTCTTGTTATAAGACTATGTAACCAATAGAGGGCGCTGTTCATGAGTCAACTGTTTTTTTGGGGAACCAGACAGCAGGGAGGAATCAATCATGAGTGGTTACTACTTCATAAAAAAATGATGAGTATTCTAATAACGAATATAGCACTATATATTGCTATATATTCATTTTTCAGAATATTCGTCATTTTTTCCCATCTGAACACATGATTCCTCACTGCTTCTTGCTTGTGGGCCAATGACTCATTGGCCCACAAGCAAAAAGAAGGGAGGAATCATGTGTTCAGATGGAAAAAAATGACGAATATTCGAACAAACAAATAAATAGCAATATAATCTAAATATTCGCGAATTATCAAACTACCGATATTCGTTAATAAAATTCGCTATTCGAATATTCGTGCACAACACTAGTGCAGGTACGTGCAAAATTCAGGCTGTTTATAGACTCAGCAGCAGATATGTCCAGGAGATGAAGGGTTTCGGGAGACTGGACATGCTTGACATACTCTGTCAAGTATGTCCATGCATACTCTGCTAAGGCCTTCAGCCCGAAAAAGAATATTGCGGATCCACTTGTGAGTACAGCTTTGTTGCAAGACATGAACCGATATTACCCAATCCAGTGGGAAAATAGATCGGAACAAGATTGTCCTCTTTCTCCTAGTCTCCTTGTCCTTCTCATCATCAGTTACTACTACTTCTACTGAGACTACTCATGCTCCTATCCCACTCCACTGCCAGCCATTAATAACAGAATGTATGGCCCAGAAACAACTCTACACCCAGCAATCCACTGGTGTGCAAGATCTGCTCTCACCTGGCCAAGTTGCCGGGGGTGCAGTTGCTGCCGTACCATTTAGCAGATTCTGCTGCCTGGCAGAACTGATAAAGTATGCCCAGCCTCACTGGAAGATATCTAGTCACTATTATTTCTCCAAAAAAGAAATTTCTGCCTTGTTATATCATGTGGCGGAGAACATGGGCAACTCCTTTCAGCTGCAGCTGTGATAAAAAGTAAACGTCACCATAGACATCTGGAGCAACTGTTACAGAAACACCAGTCACTTTATCCACCATCTCCACATCCTTATGTCTCCAGTAGACATAGGGCAGAGTGTTGCTTCCACTCCCCCTCCCTCCTATCATATGTGTAAAGTGAATCATTGCCATGCTGTCTTAGAGCTGATCAGCATGAATAAGAAGAGCCACACAGCCAATCAGTTGTTAAAGTGCATCAAGCAGCAGATGTCTTCTCGCTGTCTCCTTGCCAACTCCAAGGTGGTCAGCAACAATCACAGGAACATCTTGGTATTTCTGCATTTGGGAGAAATAACAGATGCTCCGTGCATAGTTTACATGATAAATTTAGAGGTGCAACATTTTTTGAAAAAGTATAGTGGATTGCAGAGGGTGCTGGTCATGTGTAGCAGACTGTCCTTGAATTTCAGCTATTCTTATGTGGTAAGGAACTCCTTCCCAGCGACAGAACAGTCTTCCATTGCACTGCTTGACCAGCGACGTTACAACTCACTGAAATTCCACCTTGCATTTGCTGAAGCACTTATATGAACAGCATAAAGTGGTGAATGATTTCATCATGCACCAAACTACCACAGCAGGGAGCAGGTGTTGTTTTGAAGTTCGGCAGTGGCAGCTCATCAGAGGTGAGTATTATGTACTTAGGCGTTTCAAAGAGGTCCCCCTTGATAGTTATATTAGAACAAAGGCTCACATAGAAACAAGAAGGCACAGTGGAAAAAAACAGCTTGCACATCTTGTTGCCCGTGTTGCCCGCCTTGTGGCTGTTGGGGACCCACATGGACAAAGTGCCATGGATGAGAGACGATAAAGAACCACTACTGGAGGGAGACGATAGTGAAGAGATGGAAGTAATAGAGGACCATGAGGCTGCCATAATGACCAATCATTGCAATGGGGGGCAGAGCTGGAAAGAACTGGGTCCTCAGGTACACTGGTGAGCATGGCAAGCTATATACTTGCTTGTTTATGTACTGACAGACCTATCATTGCCATCAAGCAATCTGATAATTACTGGATAGCCATACATTTAGACCCTTGCTTTTAAAGCAAAATGGGGCGATTTTTTCCTGTTGCTGAAAGAAAGGCTAAATTGCTGTACTGCTGTGAGTGCAGCTTTCAGCGAGCAGACTCCTGCCACCCACATGTCTGAACAGGAGACCCCTTTAGCCATCTCTGCTTTAACAGGCAGCAGTAGCCAATTCAGTCTTCAGTTAGGAGCAGTACTTTTATGTGCTGCCCTACGGTGACAAATCAGCAAACTGAGACGTACCTCTTTAATAACTAGGTTCTGTCCTACCAGGACTCTGGCCTTTCTCTGATGCACACCATGTCCCCTGAAGCCATGGACTTTTGGGCAGACAGACTACAGTATAACAGTGTCTGGAACTGGTCCGTTTTACTCTCTCTGTAAGGTGTTGGCAAGGCAGGTGGCTTCATTACACCTAAACGGACAAACTTACCCTCCACCAGCGTACAGAATATCGCATTTGTCAATATGAACAAGGCATGCATTTGTAAGGATTTTCACACACCTCTGGCTGATGGCTATAAATATATCTACTGTTGCTGACATTGACTATTGACTGCCGACCCCATCATGCCGCTGTCGCTGTCTGCCTTGTTTTACAGCAGGAGGTACGCTTTACGTATTGTATTTACCAGATAAGGATGAGGTGTGCTAATTGGAGATAGGTTCCTCTTATGTCCATCCGCCATAGTCCAATATACAAGAATGGTCCAAAGCACCACAAAATTACTTCTTCAGGGCTTTTTGTTGAGCAGAAAAGCACATAACAGTGGTGTTTCACCATTCTTTCCTTGGAACTGTCTATGCATAGAACTCTATGGAACTACAGTCTTCTAAGTCTTATTCTGAACCTGTAACCCTTAGCATAGTTTCACACACAGCATTTTTTAAATGGCTGCATTTTTTGTGTTTTTGTAAAGTTTTTATGTGGGTTTTCTTGTATTAAAAAACACTGTGGCAAGATGTTAGCTGAAAAGCATATTAAAATGGAAAACTCACTACAAGCAAGTCATTTTTTTTTTAAATGCAGTATTTTTGTGGCATTTTTCTCCACAGAACTTGAAAAGGGCATGTAATTGGTCTGACTACTGTCATGTTCAGCACCGTATAGCTGTTGCTGTTGCCATCATGTCACCGCTGCAGCTACTACTCCCTCTACTGGCTCTTCCATTAGCTCTACCCAGCTGCCACTTTATACTACTATTATTACTTCTTCTAAACAGACAGCCTGAAAAGACCTGATTCATAGGTATCTGCCGCTGAGGCTGCTACTCAAAGTGCTATAAATTCTGGAAGGATTTGGGCACCGAGCAAATTTAAGTGCTAAATAGTGGGAAATAGCTGTTGTGGCTATAGAGAGTAGGTGGTATATTCCCTTTCTAAACCACACTGAGAGTTCAGCGGGGCTTATAAAGGTGAATTAGAAGTCAATCTGCCTGTGTGGAAGATAGAAAGAAAGCTGTGTGTTCAGTGAGCTGGAAAAACGGAAGTCTGCTGAGAACAGACTGTAGCCATACTTGGACTGGCTTCTGGTGACCTTAACAGGGTGAGCTGTCTTATGCTACCACACATGTGAAGATCTAAACTTTGCGAAACTTGTGGAAGGAAAAAGCTTATATTGCTGATCTTTGCTAAATATGTGGTGCTGTACAAGTATCTTATTTATTTTGCTTTAATAAAAGTGTCCTGCTGAATCATAACATGCTTATGCCTACCATTTGATGCTACCCACCCACACCCTACACAGCTACACACACATCTACTGCCTTGCCTGCTCCATGCTGTGTTGCTACTGCTGCCACTGCTATTGCTGCCACATGGCACTATTACTCAACACCTTAGACCTTACCCTTTCCACATCCACACTGTACTGCTGCTGCTCTAAAAAAAAAGCGGATAATTTTTCAAGTCTTGTTCATAACAAGCCAATGTTTCTTCCAACACTGCTATTTGTATGTATAAAAGGGGCAGGAATTCTGCTCCTGTTAATGCATAATTTTTGGATGCGTGTGCAGAAAAAGCCACCGTTTCTTCTGATATTACCATTTGTGTGTATAATTATGGGCAGGCATCTGTCTCACTTATGGAATAATTTGTGAATGCTTAAACAGAAGAAACCACTATTTCTTCCAACACTACATTTTGAGTATATAAACAGGGGCAGGCATCTGTCTCTGTAAAGGCATCATTTTTGGATCACTTGTTCTTTTTGATAATACCTTGTGTATTTAAACAATATCTGTCCCCAATAAGGAACTTTTTTAATATTAAAAATCATAACGAATGCAATGGTGCATTGTGTTTTTAAACACACTGTTTATCTCTGGATCCATGTGAGGTACAGGGCTGGTTCTAGCTTTGTTAGAAAGAGGTTATTGTACACTGAGTAATATCTGATTTTCATTTTTGACATTAATCATGGCATAACCCCTTATAACTTGTCTTTAACATTTTGAGATATATAGTGCAAGATGTTAGAAATGAAAAAATGTATACAAGTCATGTATTCCTCGACAGATGCTATCCATTGAACATCCATTGTCCATCCATAAGCTTCCATATTGAATGTCATCCATTAGACATCTATCACCCCCAGACTTCCATGTTAAACAACGTACATTTTGTCATATAACTTTACTTCCTTTACTGGATGGCTATAAGAGATGTTCCTGATAGATGCAACATTTCAGCCACGCAGCACCTATAGGCTCCTGTCACTGTGTTAAAAATAAAAGTGTGTTTGTTAATGTGTATATTTTTTTAACTGAATGGTATGAAATTGTATTGAATTGGTATAACGACACATTGTATAATTTAAAACACTTCAAAAAAGAAGTTGTCCCGTCCCACCATTTTAATTGTGAGAGAGAACTAAGTGGGACGCGCTCTGCTGTTGCAGTACAGTGTAGCAAGCAAGTTATGCAGTTTCTGTAACTAGGGAGTTACAGAGGCAAAGTAGCTGATTTTGCTATACTGTTTACATATACTGTTTCCCCATCTAGCTATGGAAACCTAAAATAGCTTACCTACAAAAAGTTGGACATATGGAGATTGGAGATGTGACAACCTGATGGAACCTGGCAAACTGTTCACTCCCTCGAGTAATGTAAAATGCCTGCGCTCTGCTCTTCACTAAATTATAGATAATAGTAGTATTGCTTTGTTTTGTTTTTATGGGTATCTTTTCCCTGAGTTCAGCTCCTGTTCATGAATACTGTAGCTTGCTGTGAGCTTGAAGTGAACAAACTTTCTTTTATTAGTTTAAGTACTGTCTGCATGACTACTTTCAAAAGGGCTAAATTAGCCCAGTAGTCCTGGTTAGTATTCTTGTGACTTTAGATGAATTACAGTCATTTTGTGTTTAAGTTCTTTATGCTCATACAGAGAGGAATAAATGCACCCAGAAACATCCATGCTTTTCATTGTAATAATATAATGTGAAATGCGCATAGAATAATATTGTATGACTAAGCATCAGCAAAATATTTTGGACTTTAGACCTGTTCCACATACAAAGTCCCATACCAAATGACATTATCATTGACTCTCACTTTCTCGTTAAGGTTACCATTTCTTAATGTCAAACTGTTATTTGGGTAACTGGACACATCAGAGGGCACCAAAAATATGTGGGTTCTCCGTGTGCCTCTATGTGCCACTCAAGACAGTGCTGTATTACTGATGTATTACTGATGCATTGCTTCTAGGGGAGAATACCTTTATAATACAAGCTCCAAAAGAGCATGTCAGTTTTATCTGTCAGATTCATCTAGAACTTGACTGAACTATTAAATCATAGACATACAGAGGTGCATTATAGCCCCATAAAAGTCCATGGCTAGTGTAGTATGACTTCATGCAAATCGGAGGTTGTAAGGAGTTGTTATACGCTTGTTTGCATAAGGCTTTAAATTGATTTGTTGGAGGCTTTAGACTGGTTTTACTCATAGTTGTTTTAAGGGATTTTGCCAACTTTTGGTACATTTTTTACATGCCTTTTTAGGTGCATCACCTACTTTGAGCGTTTTAGACTGCTCATATCAAGATTGAGCACAGTTGCCCAACATAAAAATAGTACCTGTATTGCATCTTTCACATGGCCACAAACGGAAAAAAACACTTAACGATATGCATATTTAGGCCTTCAAGTGCCCTGGAGTAGCGTTATGGCGGCAAGTTCCTTAATTATCCTCCTCCTCTGGTTTAGATCTCATGCGAGCACCTGTCACCGCCGGTTGCGCACTCTAAAACGCCCAAAGTAGGTGACAGACTCCCCTAAGTCTCTGACAATTCTGCAGTGTAGGACACACATGCATCTGTGTAGGACACACAATTTTTTCACTTGTAATGTTTTTTTTGTTTTTTTTAATGGGGGTGTCAGTTCCTTTTTTAAACCACAGCATTTTTTGTCTATGGTGTTTTCTCTTCATAAAGCATGCTAAAAATGTATGAACAAAATTTTTTAAAAGCTTTTTAAAAACACTTAAAGTAAAGGCATGCTAATTTGATTGTAAGGGAAAACTAACAGACTTCAAATCATTTTAAATTATGCATCAGGGAAGAACTGAATTACAAACTGTTCTTTGATATACGTATTGCTGAACGTTATATTTTTTTCTGTTAAAGCAGTTGTCCAGGATTAGAAAACATGGCTCCTTTTTTCAAAGAACAACACCACACCTGTCCATGGGTTGTGTATGGTACTACAGCTCAATTCCGTTAAAGTGAATGGGCCTGAGCTATAATACCACACACAACCTGTGGATAGGTGTGGTGCTGTTTTTGGAGGAAAGACCTGGAGAACCCTTTTAACTGCTTTGCACAAAGCCCTGGGATCAACCCCATTAAGCTCATTATGAACGAACTTACGTGGTAGCTGTCAAGGAAGGCAGATTTGCACCAAATCATAATCCAGTTTTATGCTAACTGTAGATATAAATCCTCATAGATGTGTTTTTCAAACTAGTGGAAAACCTCCATAGCAGAATGAAGCCTATACACTGAACCGCCATAACATTAATGCATGGACTCCACAATATTTTTGAAGATGTCCTGTATTATCTGGCACCAAGACATTAGCAGCACATCCTCTAAATACTTGGTTTGGTCCAATGGATCAATTTTGTTCTTTCGGCATGGCCCACAGATGCTCATTTGGATGAAGAACTGGAGAATTCATGGAGGAGACAAGGACAGTTGAGTGACCTCATAGCATGACTAGAACGTAGCAATAGCATAAAATCTGTATAACTGCCACTTTACACCAGTCATATCACTTACAGAGGATATAAAAAGCTGCTGAAATTGATGATCCAGCCTCAGGATTGAAAAAGACTATGTATTAGTCGAAACATTGCACTATTTTTGCACTTTGTACTTTTTGATGGATCCTCTGTGAATAAAGAACCATGAGGGATATGCTACCGTCAACTTTGTATTTGAGCTATTGATGTTGAGCACTCATTGCGGATCTGCAACTGCTGACTGGCGTGTGCATTCCTTGTGGTGGTCTGGAGGGAACGGTGGTGCTGCTCTCATATTTGTGTCTATCCTCAGGATAGGTCATTAATTGCTGACAGGTGAAGGTCCAACACCCAGCACCCAAACTGATCAACTGTGGTTTACTGCAGCCTATGGTGCTGGAAGTAGAACTGTAAGTGGAACAGGAAACAATATTCTATTCAAAGTGTAGTGGCCTTGTTGAAGTGAATGGGAGCTAAGCTGCAGTAACACCGTATGGCTACTACACTTTGAATGGTGCTGTGCTACCTGTTCTATTCACAATGCTAATTCCTGCACTGGATGCTGCAGGGGGAAGCTTTTTGGAGGGGGTGCAAGGTGTTGGATGCTCACCAATTAAATGTTAAAGGGGTATTCCCATCACAGACAATGGAGGCATATCGCTAAGATATGCCCCCATTGTCTGATAGGTGCGGGTCCCATCTCTGGAACTGGAACCTACACCGAGAACAAAGCAGGGAAAGGTGGTGGAGGGCGCACTGCGCAAGTGCAGCCTCCCTCCATTCATCTCTATGGGGCCTCTGAAAACAGCCAAACGCTGGCTTGGCTATTTCCGTTGGCTCCACAGAATAGAATGGGAGTGGTGGCCACGCAAGCGTGGTGTGCTCCACTTCATTTGTATGGGGAGAGCGCTTGGTGGTGGCCGGAACCCTGGAAACCAGCCATCGCTCTCCTGCTCCGTTCTTGGCGTAGGCGCTGTTCCCAGACGTGGGACCTGCACCTATAAGACAATGGGGGCATATCCTAGCGATATGCGCCCATTGTCTGTAATGGGACAACCCCTTTAATGACTGATCCTGAGGATAAGTCCTCAACATGAGGAGCCTGGAAAACTCTTTTAATTGTATATTTCATAGTCTTTTTTCCTTTTAAACTGGCCCAGCACAAGTTGCAAGTAACAAAACGTTACGGATCTCTGATCTGTACAGTAGCTATTGTATATGTACTGAAGTGGTGATTACCCAGGGAATCAAATGGCTATTAACCTGAAGTGAGTCTCTACAAGACAAGGATGGAAGATGGAATAAAAAGATTCATAGATTAAAAATGTAAAATGCTATATAAAAAGAGAGATAAAACTAAAATTCTTATTCTACATACAATTCAAAATAATTGAGTACTTGGCCAGTCATTCTACTCGGTGGCTAATATTACCAACACAAGCGTTCCCAAAATAATTCTGTAACATGGAACACATGAGTCAGAGTGTTATTTAAGGTTTAATTAGTTTTTTTTTTTCATCTTCAATTTATGCAAAACTCTGCTGTGACATGGGGAAGTAGCCAAGGACTGTGTGACAGGAAAAAGCATCTGTTCTCACCTTCTTGAATAAAATACTCTGTTATAACAATACTGGTAAAACTGTTTCATATTCTCTTGAGTTTACTGTGGGAAGCAATATTTAACACAGCATGAATTGTTAATGCATGGCCTACACCGAATGATAGAAACCTTGTCATGAAATGCCCAATCCCTTGTGGCGAAAGAGGAAATTAAACTTTAATCTGTCCTCGCCTTTTCTTAACTGACATGATAGAATATAAATTCTAACCATGTACTAGGCTAGGAATTGGGAATAAGCCAACCTTTAAGAAATCTTAAATACACAGAAAGTCTAATGCTACCAAAGTGAGCTTTTTTCGAAATGCCAAGGAAAGATTGCTTACTTAACTTTTTATAGACTTGCACAGATAATCCCATTTTTGTTATTTACGTCTGACGGGGCTCAGGTGCACCGGTTTACGTCTGATATGTTCTTCAAGATTCCTATCTTAGAAAAAAGGATTTAAAATGTATCATGGAAAAGCATTCCTATGCCGAAGGGCTGTGAAAACTGTTATTGCAGAAATTAGCTCCAGGAATTTTTCATGAAATACATTCTTTACCAAGAATGAGCGGCATAGGCTATATTCGATTTCACGATATTTGACGAATATATGGGCAAATATTCGTCAAATATTTGCGAATTTGCTATATTCGATTACTAATTGCTAATTACTAATTACTAATTGCGTTAATCACAATGTAAAAATCGCATGCGTATGTGAGAAATGGGAGTGGTGCAGTTTTCAAACTAAGAAGGGAGGTATCAGTGAAGTGCTGATATTCGCTGTTATGTGTATTGTGATGTATGTGTACTGTGTAAAAAAAATGAATATTCATGATTACGAATATATAGCGCGATATTCGAAATATTTGCAAAATCGCGAAGTGCCGATATTCGCGATAAAAATTTGCTTTTCAAATATTCGCGCTCAACACTATTCATTACTAGAAAAATCTCACCTAATGTATTACTTAATTCCATATATATATATATATATATATATATATATATATATATATAATCTGTTTTTATCAGAGGGGGTGAGAGCAGCCATGAGCTCCATTTTGGGGGGTATAGTGGGAGTCCAACATGCCCACTTGTTTACTGCTTTATCAATCTTGTCAGTGCCCTCTATTACTTTATTGTTCATCGATGCTGTGATTCATCTGTCTTACTTGATAAGATTTTCATTGCTATTTTTTAAAGGGGTTTTCCTGTTTGCATCTACATCATTTAAAGCAATCATTTCTGAAGGTCGCTGTAATTTTGTAATGTATTTATTTTACCTTTATTGCTCTTGTCTCCTGTCCATGGCTGTGGTCACATGACTGTGTCCATGCAGCTCTTTCTTACATCCTGGGATGTTATGTCCATACAGGGGCAGTGATAGGGGAGTGTCTATGTAACTAGCTGGTGGGAGGAGCTATAAACTAGCTGGGGGTTGTTTGGTGCAAGGATAGGGGAGTGTCTAAGTAACTAGCTGGTGGGAGGAGCTATAAACTAGCTGGGGGTTGTTTGGTGCAAGGATAGGGGAGTGTCTAAGTAACTAGATGGTGGGAGGAGCTATAAACTAGCTGGGTGATAGGGGAAGTGATAGAGGAGTGTCTATGTAACTAGCTGGCGGGAGGAGCTATAAACTAGCTGGGGGGTATTAGGGGCAGTGATAGGGGAGTGTCTATGTAACTAGCTGGTGGGAGGAGCTATACACTAGCTGGGGGGTGTTAGGGGCAGTGATAGGGGAGTGTCTATGTAACTAGCTGGTTGGGAGGAGCTATAAACTAGCTGGGTGATAGGGGAGTGTCTATGCAACTAGCTGGTGGGAGGAGCTATATGTATTAAGTAGGAGCACAAAATAGATTTTCTAAATGTAATGTCTAAATTAAAAGATGCCACCTGCACTTCTTATGTACAGGTTTGTATCTCCATAGATATCGATTATAAGCAAACTCTGTATCATCTGATTTTCCACTCATACTCCCTTCTATCTATTCCCTACTTCTTACTAACCTATCAAATGTAACTTAGCTAGATGTAGATAATCATTTTAAGGTAGTATAACTGCAGCATCAGCAACCTACACTTTATTTGTAGTCTGTTACCATGGAAACACAGGTATAGGAGCTGTAGATACAAAATAGAATGTTCTACTTTATTCAAGATGGAGCAATAAAAAAGTTTTTTTTTTAAATTAATCATACCATTTCCTGAACATATTGGGAGGGAACACTAAGGGAGATTTATCAAACTGGTGTAAAGTAGAACTGGCTTAGTTGCCCATAGCAACCAATCAGATTCCACCTTTCATTTTTCAAAGGAGCTGTGAAAAATGAAAGGTGAAATCTGATTAGTTGCTTTGGGCAACTAAGCCAGTTCTACTTTACTCCCCCTCTGTTTATGTAATATTAAAGGGGTTGTGTCTCCTCAGATATATGTGAGTCCCACCTCTAGGACCTGCACCTATCTTTGCAATAACCCCCCCAACCACCCCCACCACCACCACCACTTCCATACCGAGGAATGGAGAGCGCATAACTCAAGCACAGCCACTGCTCCATTCACCTCTATGGCACTAGCAGAACTAGCCGAGCCAGCACTCTGCTATTTTTGGAACTTCCATAGAAAGTAATGTAGGGAGGCTGCACATGCGTAGATGTTCTCTGTTTAGTTCAGGGGCTCCATTCTAGAGATAGGAATGAGGGAACCAAAGTTGAGACCCGCATCTATCTGACATTGGTGGCATATCCTAGCAAAATGTGACCAATGTCCCTGGTGAGACAGCCCCTTTAAGCAGATATGATAAAATAGATGGATTAATTTCTGTAAAAACTTGGAAAAAATACTTTCCAGACAAGGAACAATAATATAATAAACTGCCATCATTTCCTGAGATGACGATTGTTGCATTGTTCCCAGCAGCAAGGTTATGGAAAGGGGAATACAAGATTTGAAAGCTCTATCTGTGAATGTTATTTTCTATACATTATGTGCTACAATACGTTGTTTACTACTGTAATCTATACTCTGCAACTCTTCAGCTGTACAGTGTAGGAATCACCGAATGCTCACTTAAGGGGTCATTTATTAAACCGAAATATGCCTCAAATAGGTGTATTCCAGGCGTAGATGGTGGCACAATGGTTAGTTGCGCTGCTGTCTGCGACTTCGCCCCTCTCACGCCAGGTCTAAAATTGTGGGTGTGGCATGGGCGGGGAAGGGGATGGGCTATCAGACCCATGTCATTCATTATTTTCTATGCCTGTTTTAGGCATTACAAATGGTCTAATTGTGGGACAGCGTTTAGAACTGGCGCTGGCTGCGCCGAAGTTATGGAGAGGCCGGCGCTTCTTTATAACTCTGACGATCCACCAGCAGAGCAGGGGCTCTATTAAGACTGGCGTTTAAAATGCCAGCCTTAATAAATGTGTCCCTTAGACTTTTAACAGCTGTTATATGGCATGTGTTTAGCTTGTCTGTTTCAATATATTACTCAGTACCTAGAAATACTGTCATAAAGAAAGGAAGAAAATAATACAGAGGAGTTATAAGGTACGAAAGATAGTTTTTTGCAGAGAAATAGGAATAAAATTACTCTATACTACCATACAATATAGGTATAATAATTTATTTTTGAACAGATTTCTTTTTATTAAAGGTTTTCAATTACATATACACAATACCAATAAATTTAGCAATTTTATGCATGCAGAAGAAGTCTGTATACTGGCATAATGATAACAGTATAAAGTCATATAAATAAGAGATAAGATAAAAGGGGGGGAGGGGGACTAGGGAGGACTCGAGGGGAATAGGGGGAGGAACATCGGAAAGGTGACACAACAGTTTATACTGAAAATATATCTGTGTGGATGATCGGCATAAAACTAACATGAGTAGCCTTGGATAATCTTAAATCAGAGAGAGAGAGTCAATACAAGGGTAGGTGGTGTGTGATCTTTGCCTAAAGTGCTATGATCTAACAACAGGTAGATGAATAAGCCTTGGAATGACAAGGTCTCAAAGTACTCAATGTAGAATAAGGAGAGGTTCATCACTGGAAGAGGTATGCGGTTATCCGGTTTGGGGGTGGCGAAAGAACTGCCATGCTGCCCATAATTGAACAAATTTAGAGTGTGTTCTGGTCACCCAGCTTGCCAATTCTTCCTTAAGGTAGTTCTGGTTCTCCTTTGTGTACCACTGCTCTAAGATGGGGGGTTAGTATTCAACCATTTCAATGGGATCAGTTACCTGGCTGCCTGGATTAGGAGGGTTGGCAGGTCAGAGAATGCTGGTTGCTAGGGATGAGCGAGACCGGTGAAGTTCGGGTACACCGGGTTCAGCCGAACGTCATGTCAAAGTTTGGGTTGGGAACCCAAACGTGACCCGAACACCGAACCCAAACCCGGACCCCATTAAATTAAATAGGGACCCAGAGTTTACTTTATTACTTTCCATTACAACATGGTTATAACGGAAAATAATAGCATTCTTAAGATAGAATGCTAAATAAAATGGGCATTTAGGGGTTTAAAATAATAAAAAAAACTCACCTCATCCACTTGATCGCGCAGCTGGTATCTTCTTCTTTCTTCAGGACCTGCAAAAGGACCTGCGATTACGTCACCGTAATCTGGTGTAGTAAGAGCAGAAAATTCCTCTGCTATGTCTTTAGTGGACGAGTCGTATGACCCAGTACAAGTTTTAATGGTGGGAATATATTGTGCTTCATTATGTTTTTTAATGAGGTAAGTCATCAGCTTATTACCCTTGTAGCCATGCATGTATTGTTTAAATTTGGCGTATTGATATGCTTTTGCACATTTAATGTTGAGAAGCTCCCTTACTTGTTGCCTTAGGCCTCTTTTACGTGGGTGTCGGGTGTGAGGGCCGGAAAGGATGCGGGTGTGTGACGAGGAAATCGTGCTAGTGTGCACTCAATTTCAGTCAGTTTTGACTGAATGCATTTTGCACGCGCGTGAAAAAAAAACTGAATGTGGTACCCAGACCCAAACCCCAACTTCTTCACTGTATATTTTATTATTTTCCATTATAACATGGTTATAATGGAAAATAATAGTATTCTTTGATTTAGAATGCTAAGTAAAAGATCCATTGTGGGGTTAAAAAAAAAAATATTTAACTCATCTCATCCACTTGATCGTGTTGCCGCCTCGTCTTCTTTCTTCTTCTTCATCACACTCACCGTGGTGAGTGTGAGGACATCACCGAAAGTCCTTTTCCAGCCAGGTCCTGCAAAAAGAAGAAGAAAGAAGACGAGCCCGGCTGCGTGATCAAGTGGATGAGGTGAGTTCAATTTCATTTTATTTTTTTAACCCCACAATGGATCTTTTACTTAGCATTCATAATTAAAGAATGCTATTATTTACTATGTTATAATGGAAAATAATAGGGGGTCCCGGGTAACTCATCCCTCATCTCATTAGCAACCATAAATGAAAATCGCACTGCATCAGCACTTGGTTGCGGATGCTTGCGATTTTTACGCAGTCCCATTCATTTCTAGGGAACCTGCGTTACAGAAAAAATGCAAAATATAGAACCTGCTGCAATTTTCATGCAACGCACAAGTGATGCGTGAAAATCACCGCTCATCTGCAGAGCCCATTGAAGTGAATGGGTCTGGATTTAGTGCGGGTGCAATGCGTTCAAGTCACGCATTGCACCCGCGCGGAATACTTGCCTGTGTGAAAGGGCCCTTAAGGAAAGAAGTTCCTCATGGACTAATGTTACCTTAGATTTTTCTGAATAGTTTCTATGGTTGCAATTTGGCAAAACAGTGAGTTGAGTGTTTTCTTTCTTTCTTTTTTAAGTCTGAAACCCAGTGCAATGAATCCCCACGATGAATGCTTTGTGGGCTTCCTGTAATATGGTCTGGGAGGTGTCAGATGGCTTGTTGTCCTGGAAGTAGAGGGATAGCTTATGGGATATATCTGATAAATGTTTATCCGTATTGAATACAATCTCATTTAAGCGCCACATCAATTCCCGAGTAGGAAGATTGGCGATGGATGGCGAGGTTGTTAATGGGGCGTGGTCAGTAACAGTAATGGGGCCAACAGAGGAGGGGTAGGGGTAGGAGTAGTCTATCCTCTGTTATGATTTGTGGACTGCTTAAAGAAAGGAAAATCTCTGTTGTTGACATTAAGTGTTCTCCAGGAATCAATAAGGTGGTTATCCCGAAGTACCCTTTAAATGCCACCTATAGTTTTCTGGGACTTTGCTGAAGTACCAGAAGAAGAGTCTACCAGTGAGATGTTGAGGTCTTCCCTTATTATCTTGATCCCCTCAGCAAAGTCATGGAACCTAGACAGTGTAGTTTTAATCCATCTATGTTGGTGAGTGTTGGGAGCATAGAGACCTGCTAGGGATACCAAAGTTTGGCCAATTTTGCCATTAATAAAGAGGTATCGGCCTTCGGGATCTTGTAGCACCACTATGGTGGTAAAAGGTACGTGTTTTGCAATTGCTATACTGACACCCCTAGCTGCTGATTGATATGTAGAATGGAACCATTGTGAGAAGATCGTGCAAGGCATTTTGGGGATTCTATCAGCTTTGATATGGGTCTTTTGCAGAAAACAGATTTCAGTCTTATTTCTCTTCAAGAGAGTAAGGATCTGTGACCTTTTTTTGTGGAGTGTTGAAGCCTCTACATTAAAGGTAGTTATATTCATGGATGCCATAGAAAGCAAGCTGTAGTGCTCAGACTTCACTTCAGAGAGATCATCCAAGGTATTACAAAGGATAAAACACAAATTAAAACAAAAACAAAAGAACAAATTAGAACGATCCGTAGAATGTACAGCAGTATTTTGCCAATTACACTAGGCTCTGCGTCAAACGACATGAGCCTCAGTGCAATACCGCCTGGGCGATTCCTGAGTTAGACCACTCTGCAGGGGTGTAGGGGGGCATGTGGTGGTAAAAGTCATCCCAACTTGAGACCTCACACCTGTACTTCCAAAGTAAATATAACTGTTGGATGAGGGAGATAGGAAGAGGGGGTGAGACCAGAGCCAGGTCTCGGACACTCAAGGCAACTATTTATTTTATGCACTTATATAGCGCTACTACATTCCGCAGCACTTTACAGACATTAGCATCCAACTGTCCCCAATGGGGCTCCCAATCTAAGCTCCCCTAATCAGTATGTCTTTGGAGTGTGGGAGGAAACCAGAGTACCCAGAGGAAACTCACACAAACATGGGGAGAACATACAAACTCTATGCAGATGTTGTCCTCAGTTGGATTTGAACCTAAGACCCCAGCACTGCCAGGCACCAGAGATAACCACTGAGCCACTGTGCTGCCCACAACTACCCAGACTCCAGTGAGGGATATGGTGCACAGAATAGGTCATAACTGGGTATGCTCACAGTGTTTTCAGCAGACTTTGTGCTTCGCTAAGTCTAAAGGAAATAAAGTGCAAGGTCCTGAAAATTCCTGGAGGTGCTCGATTGGCTCTTCAGGTGGAGCACCATCAAAGGGGGTCAAGTGTCCATGGCTGGGCTCCATGGATCACAGCTAGGGATGAGCGAATCGACTTTGCATGAAACATCTGAAGTTGGTTCGCATAAAACTTTGTTCTAATATTGTACTGAGCAGGAGCTCTGTACAGTATTAGAATGTATTGGCTCTGATGAGCTGACCACTTGGAACTGAACCCAAGTTCGGGAAATGTTTTTTTTACAGTACAAATTAATTTATTAAGTTATTGCACGAAATCTCGCAAGACTTTGTGAAGCAATAACTTCGGGTCAACTGAGCCAAAACATTCTAATACTGTACGGAGCTCCTGCTCCGTACAGTATTAGAACGAAGTTTTATGCGAATCGACTTCGGATGTTTCATCCAAAGTCGATTTACTCATCCCTAATCACAACATCTATTGCCTAAGCGGGGGGAAGGGGTAGCAATCCCTCCAAATGTTGTAGGGAGCTTCACCTGTGTGAATAGTGGCAAAGAGGTGGTAGTTCCATCTCCTGGCGGCACGGGAGCAAAGTAGAGATAGAAAAATAGAAATAACTCACTCTAAGCATCTCTTGCAGTTGGAGGCTTTATGTTTGGAGACCACTTCCCAGGGTTCCAGGGCGGGTATCTGAGGTCACTTTGTCAAAGCGATGTTGACTGGGAGCCAAGGTTCTATCGGTAGTGGTGGAATAACCAAGAGTGCCCATGCAGCTTCCAGATCCTGAGGCATGCGGACGACACAGCGCCGACCATTTTTTGAGGCTACGTAGATGGTCAGTAAGTGGCTACAGGGCGCGACACTTGGCCAATGTAGATGGGGCCATATCATGGAAGAGGAGCACGGGTTAATCGCCATACCTCAGCTCCTTCCTTCTCGGGAAGCCTGCAAAATGGCCGCGATATCTGTGAAGCTCAGCAGCCTGCAGATAACGTCTCAGGGTGGTTCATTTTGTTTGGGTGGGGGACGGAGAGACCGGTGGATCCTTTTAATGATGATGGTTCCAGCCCTATGTTCACCCAAAAGGTCAGTGAAAAACTCCATGGTTGCCAGTTCGAGCTCCTCTGGCAACACCAACTCAGGCAGTCCTTTTAGCCTAATGTTCTTTCATCGGCTTCAATTATTTCTTTTTACCTCAATCATAAGGTAGGCATTATTGAGCAATGTTATTTGGGCCTTGAAAGATTGTACTAGCACCAGGCTGTGCGCCACCACTAGTCCTTGATTGTTTTCCAGCTTGTCCACTCGATGCTCCAAAGTCCTCATGTCTTGCCTTAGCTCTCTTATTTCATGGATCACCGGAGCCAAGGCCTGGGACAGGGTGGCTTTGAAGAAGGATTCGGTAAGTGCGCTGTTATCTTCAACCTGTGCAGCTTTCCCAGGGTCCAGGGCGCAGTCTGCTTCTTCTTCCTCCGCTCCCTCGGAGTCCCGCACATACGCCTGGTGCACCATATCGCCTGCTCTGGCCGGGGACGCTGCTACCTTTTCCTGAGAAACCTGTCCATCTAAGGGTGGGCTCACACTAGCGTTATGGTTTCCGTTATGGCCTTCCGTTATAACGTGTTTATAACGGAACATAACGAAATCCATGAGACGGAAGGACGGATCCATTCTTTTGCCCATAGACTTCTATCACGAAAGACTTCTTTAAAAGGCATTCCGTTTGCTTTCCGTCATAATACAAGTCTATGGGAAAGCATAACAGAACTGTCTGGTTCCTGTTATGGAAGATGGAACAGTGGCCCATAAGTCTCTTGTTATGCATTTTTTCACCAATTACATGCAATCTCACTAGAATTACACTAAAGAAAGCGGGCTGAGGAATGGCCAAATATTGTTTCTTCTTTTTAAGAGCACTGAGTAGCATATCTAGGGTAAAGAGGGGAGAGGCCATGTGATCCAGGTATTTGGTGCCAGGTATGCACCAAGAAGTCACTCTGAACTTGGTAATGGTATTCTGATACAGGGATCTGGTGGCAAACTAAATGTTTGACCCAGATTAAAGAAAACCCAGTTTGACTCTGTAAACCCTTTCCACAATTAAAAGAAGCATGCCATCCTCCGAAAAACATTCTGCATTCTTCAATATCACAAGCTAAAATTCTGACATTTTGTATGTATCTGTTTCCAAAGCATTTGGTTAAAAAGACAATATTATTCAGTCTGAGATAAGAATGTGGCTGTTACATAAGATAAAAGTTTGCTTTCTCCAGCATCTACATTGCACCACCCCTGCATTTTCAGCTTTGTTTTCTTGCAGTCTGCACTTGAAAGTGTTGCCTTTTTATAGCCTACAGCTTTTTGTTCTAGTCTCTTCTACTTGTTCATAATAGAACTGCATCCTTAGGGCCAACATCAGACAAATTACAAACTTTGAAAGCATTCGTATCCATGTGTATGCTGTACACTGGATATTTTGTCTATTTGTCTGCTGTTAACTAAAAGCAATGTGTTTGGAATAGAAAAACTGCAACCTTTGCTGTCATTTTGCTTATACAAACTTTTTTTAATATTTAAAGCCTATGTTCCCTATTTTTCATTATTATTGCGTTGCACCTATAATAGCCTAGAATTTTTTTTTTTACCAATAGATTTTCATAAAAAAATTAAATTAAAAATCCTTTAAAATTTTGCTTTGTCTTTTATAACTGATTGTTTTCACACATACACATCGCAGGCTGGTCTGTCCCCTGTTCAGAGAAATCCATCAGAGAAGCTGTCTGAAGGCTTACTCTGTAGCAACTATCTCTGTTTCCCTAAGTGGTCATAAGTGTTCCCCTAAGTGATTTAAACTATAATTATAGTCAATTTGATAAGTTTTCATCTTAAGTGAGTGTTTCTAAAAGCTCAAGAGAACAGAGATAAAAGCCACAGAGTGAGCCGTCAGACAGCTTTTCAGACGTATTTCTTTGAACAGGGGACAGACCAGTCTGCAGTGTGTATTTGTGAAAACAAGCAGCTATAGAAGACAAATGGAGCAAAATTTTTAATGAAACGTGTAATGAAAATTATTTTAGTCCACAATAGTTGAAACGCAATAATTTTATTTATTTTTTTAAACCTCAGAAGGTGTACATAAAATATTAATTATTTTTTCATTATTATTTACATGAAAGTACTTTCCATTATGAAGTAGTAAAAATGGGGGGTGGGCACATTTTTAAAGTAATCCCTTTATAAAGTAGCTTGTTGGTATTAATGTACAAGGGAGAGGGGACAAAACAAGACAAACACCTCCCTTAAGTGTTCAATTGTTTGCAATCAAAAGAAAAAGTTCCTTTTCCATAGGACTTTTCGGCTTTGTTGCTCAAAAAGAGACCTGCAGTTTTCATTTCATTGTAGCATGTTGTTTATCAAGATAAATGTGTGAATTGGTTGTAAAAGCAAAAACTGCACAATATTGTCACTGCAGAGAAAACTGGTAGAGGCGCTCAAAGGGAACATTGTAGTGAAAGGTAGTGAGATAATGTAATTACTCTAAGCATATGGTGCGAAACTTCACAGACACCCACTGGATTTTAAGTCAAGGGATTCTTGGGAGTTGTTCTGAAAATGTCTATTTTATGTTAATATTGTCTAATCCTGCATTAGATTTCAGCAAAATAAAAAAAAAAAAAGGAAAAGGCAAAATGTCACAACAACAAATGAAATTGAATAAATATAATATAAAAGGGGTATTCTGGAAGTTCGATATTAATGGCCTGACCTCACCATAAGTCATCAATATTTGATTGGAGTTGTTCCAACTCCTGGCAACCTCGGCAATCAGCTGTTTGAAGAGGAGACAGCACTCCTAAGATTGCCCAACCTTCTCCCACCATACCAAGCACAGAGCTATACATTATATAGTGGCTGTGTTTAATATTGTAGCCCAGGCCAATTCACTTGAATGTCCCCAATGAACATGTTGTCACTGAGTCACTGACTTGGGTAGTGGGGCTCACTGGAATGCCACAACCTCTTCAAACATGTGATCTGTAGGCAGGGCTGGTGCAAGGATTTTTGCTAACACAAGCAAAGCTACATTTTGGCGTACCCCCCAGCAAACCCCCCCCACCCCCCCGGCAGCTCACCTGGTCCCGTCTGCAGCAGCTGTATTCTCCTCTGTGTGGTCCTGGTATCTTCTCTCTGCTTCAGACAGTTGCTGGTTTGAGGACCATATTTTTCGCCCATAAAACGGTTTTAGAGGAGGATAATAAGAAAAAATATTTTCCATTACACCTCAGGCCAGACCAGCAATCAGACCCCCAATGTTAATCAGACCTCAGCTCACAGCCCCAATGCTTTAGGTCAGTCCCCCATGTCAGCCATCAGCGCCCATTGTCAGCCATCGTGCCCCCATGTCAGCCATCATTCGCCCAAATCAGCCATCAGCCCCCATCCATCATCCCCCCATGTCAGCCATTAGCCCCCATCCATTAGCCCCCCATGTCAGCCATCAGCCCCCCATGTCAGCCATCAGCCCCCATTGTCAGCCATCATGCCCCCATATCAGCCATCATGCCCTCCATATCAGCCATCATGCCCCCCATGTCGGCCATCATGCCCCCCATGTCGGCCATCATGCCCTCCCATGTCAGCCATCAGCGAAAATAAAATGAAAAAAAAATAACTTACCTCTCCTGCTCCTGGACGCCGCCGCTCCTCACCACCAGCGCTCTCTCTCTTCTTCCTGGTTCTCGGCTGTCAACTGTGAAGGCTGCGCACAGCGTGAGGTAACATGGTGTGGAGCCTTGCACAGCAGACAGCTGAAGGAGGACCAGGAAGCCAGGAAGCGGTGAGTACAGATCCTTCACTGCTTCCCGGTCCTCCAGTACTAATGAAGCACTTCCAAAATGGAAGCGCTTCATTGGTATTCCGCTTTGGGGGAAAAAAACAGCTTTTTGTGGGGCAAAAAATATGGGGTATTTAAAAAAAAAAGTTTCATTTTTCTGCCCCCTGTTTCTGTGCCCTAAGGCAGCCGCCTGGTCTGCCTTATTATAGAGCCGGGCCTGTCTGTTATGTACCTGATGATAAAGGCAGATTGCCGAAACGCGTTGTTTTGTGGATTATAATGATTATAATAAACAAGAAGCACTTATTTAGAAGCAAGAAAAAGATTGTGTGCCGGGATTCTTCAGTTTTGATTACGTGGAGTGACGCTCCTTCCCGCGGCACCGCAGCATTTGGCAAGCGCTGGCTGACCTCACTTCCTGTGTCTGTAGGGGTGTCACAAATTGGACCCCCACTGATCATATATTGATGCCCTATCTAGTCCATAAAAATTAAACTACTGAAAAACCTAAATACTCAGAGTGGTAAAGACATATAAACCATTCAGGGTACATATTGTAATATCATGGTGTTTGCATGCCATTTTTTTTTTTTAACATCATGAAAGTACTTTGCTGGAATTTCTTTTTTTTACCCATAAGGCAAGCAGCTTTCCAGCATTTATCCAGTGTACACCAGATAATGCTTCTTGCATTTTTTTTATTTATCATCGTCACCACTAAAGTTGAGCGAATCAAAGTTGACGAAGTGGATTTCAATCCGAATTTCAGGAAAAATTCAATTTTCACCAAATCCGAATTTCCTCGCGCTTCGTGGTAACCAATCACATTTATTCCCAAAATGGCTGCTGCACGTCTTAGGACATGGAGCAAGGAAATCTGGGAATGAGGGATCACCCACAATGCCAGGCATGCAGCCAATCAGCAGCCAGCCAAGTACTGTGATGTCACAGCCCTATAAAAAAGCCACAGCCATCATGGATTCAGACATTTTCCAGTGTCCCAGTGTGCAGGGAGAGATGTCAGCAGGCGCTAGGGACAGTTGTAGAAAAGACTTTAAAACTTTTATTTTGCTGTATAAAAGTTCAGGGAAAGGATAGGGAGGAAACATTCCACAGTATTGAAGCAGAACAGGGTTCAATAGGGGAGTTTACAGCCTGAGTAATAGAAACAATTCTTTTACACCTTGCTACACTGACTGGGGATCCAAATTGCCATTATACAGCTCTGTAATTCCAGCAAACCGTTCTTATTTGGGTGCAAGTGCTGTTTGATACAGCCATTAACAGGGTTTATTACCAGGAAATATTTCTATGTCTTATTTGCACTTGTGCGGTACAGTTACTCTATATGTTCGAAAGCATTTTTTGGCTTGTATTAGTGGGAAAAAAGGGCTTCTTAGCCATTGTGTGGTGAAGTGAGAAAATAACAGCCCTTTTTGGCGTGTATTAGTGGCAAAAATATATATATTATTTGCCAGTTCAGTGGTACAGTTATATGTTCTAAAGCCCTTTTTGGCATGTATTAGTGGCACAAAAAAGTATTTGCCATTGTGTGGGGAAGTGATAAAATTACAGCCCTTTTTGGCGGGTATTAGTGGCAAAAAAATATATATTTGCCGTTCAGCGGTGCAGTTATATGTTCTAAAGAACTTTTTCGCGTGTATTAGTGGCAAAAAAATGGCTATTATTTGCAGTTCAACTGTGCAGTTATATGTTCTAAAGCCCTTTTTGACATGTATTAGTGGCACAAAAAAAGTATTTTCCGTTGTGTGGTAAAGTAAGAAAATTACAGCCCTTTTTGCCATGTATTAGTGGCAAAAATATATATTTGCCGTTCAGCGGAGCAGTTCTATGTTCTAAAGCCCTTTTTGGTGTGTATTAGTGGCAAAAAAATATGTATAATTTCCCATTCAGCAGTGCAGTTATATGTTCTAAAGCCCTTTTTGGCGTGTATTAGTGACAAAAAAAAATATATAATTGCCGTTCAGTGATGCAGTTATATGTTCTAAAGCCAATTTGGCGTGTATTAGAGGCAAAAAAATATATATTTGCCGTTCAGCGGTGAAGTTATATGTTCTAAAGCTCTTTTTGGCGTGTATTAGTGGCAAAAAATATATATTTTCCGTTCCGCGGTGCAGTCATATGTTTTAAAGCCCTTTTTGGCGTGTATTAGTGGCAAAACATATATATATTTGCCATTCAGCTGTGCAGTTATATGTTCGAAAGCCTTTTGTGGTGTGTATAAGTGGAAAAAAAAGGACTTATTAGCAGTTGTGTGATGAAGTGAGAAAATTGCAGACTTTTTTGGGGTGTTTTAATTTCCTTTTTATTACTTTATTTGATCTAACAGTAAATCAGACAGAGAAGTGTCAGGACCTGCACAGGGGAGTGGCAGAGGCCTAAACGTTTCTGGCGTAGGCACAGGTCGCAGCAGAGTAAGGGGGCGCGTCAGCAGGAGTCGCAGCAAGAGGCCTGAGTTCCAGGTGTCATCTACCTGTCGTGTCTTGACCAGCAACCCAGCAGTTCTTGAATGGTTGACTCGGTCATCACTTTGTCCCTAGTGACATCAGACACCCCCAGCTAAGAGTCAGTGGGTTCGTCAGAAACAACCCTTAGTTGGCATGGTCCTGGAGCAGGCTCTGTGCCCTCACCTGTCCTCAACCTGCCTCTGTCCTTTTCTGTTCTCTCAGCCAGAGAAGTATTATATGCTGTCGGCTCAGCTCCATTATACAGTAAAGACGAGCTACTAGAGGACAGTCAGCAGCTACTGGTCAGCCAAGATGTGGAGGAGACATTTGCTGCTTCCTCGGTAGGTGGGCAAGTAGTGATGAGGAGAGTGGCGTGTTGGTTGGTGTTGCGAGTGGTCAGGCTCCGGACCCAAAGACCATTGAAGTGGACATCAGTGACGTGCAGACAGTACTCGATGATGACGATGTAGCTGATCGCACTTTGGAGCCGGGTAAATTAGGGCCTTCATCATCATCATCAGAAGAATAGGGTGGCAGCCTGCCCGTAAGGCAGCGGCGGAGCCAGCAAGTCGATAGCGTGGAGTCAGCAGGGTGGCAGCAGGGGGAGATCGGGAGCCAAACATGCCTGGGGTAGACCACCTGCTTTGCAGTAGCCTACCTGCCTGTAAAGTAGTGGTGCAGGGGTTCACGGAAGCAGTGGCGGTAGCAGTCATTGAGTGCGGAGTGTTGGGGTTAAATCACCTACTCGGCGGTGTGACAGTTTTTTGTTAAGCCGTCGGAGGAGGTGAACATGGCCATTTGTAGAATCTATGGGCAGAAGGTGAAGCGTGGCCAGAGTGCAAATGTTGGCACCAAGGCCCTGCGTCAACATATGCAACATCGCCATAGAGTGGCCTGGGAGAACCGTGACTCCGATGTGGTGGTACAGCCTGCCGCAGCAACTGCTGCACACCCAGTGACACACAGATTTCAGGCAGTCCACCACCTCAGCCAAAGGGAGCTGTCTGTCCTTTCCATCATCTACTTGAAATAATGCTCCTGCTCCTCCTCCTACTCCTCGTCAGTTATTCTGTCAGCACTCATCCAACGGCGCAGAATATGCTCATGGCCAAGTTGCTGGTGCTACAGTCCCTCCCTTTCTAAGTGGTGGACTTTGTACCTTTCAGAGAACTGATGGCTTATGCCGAGCCGAGGTGGAGAGTCCCTAACCGTAATTTTTTTGAGAAAAAGGCAGTACCAGCCCTGCAAATGTATGCAGAACAAAAGGATGTCCAGTCCTTGAGCCTGTTGGTGTCCGCCAAAGTGAACTGCAATACCAAAGTGTAACTATGGTCAGGGACAATACCTGTCCTTTATGGCCCACTGGGAGAATGTGGTTCCTGCACAGCCACACCAGCAACTTGGCCAGGCGACGCCGCTTCCGCCTCCACATTGTCACGCCGTTAGTCCTGCGACAATGTCCACCTCTGCCTCCTCATCCTCCACCGTGTTCTCAGCCTCCACTGCAGGAACAATTTACAGTGCACCACATGTGCAGTGAACTGCGGTGTAACGCTGTTCTGCACCTCGTTTGCCTGGGCGAACGAAGTCACACAGAGGAGGAACTGCTCTGTGTCCTTCATCAAGAAATGTAATCCTGGCTTTCTCCGAGACAACTCAAAATCGGAACCATGGTGACCGACAACGGGAAGAACATGCTGTCGCCGCTGCGTCAAGGAGGCCTGAGCCATGCGCCCTGCATGGCACAAGTGATCAATCTGGTTGTCAAACGGTTCCTGAAGTCTTTCACACATTTGCAAGACATCCTAAAAATGGCCAGGAAACTTTGCATTTACTTTAGTCACTTGTACACCGTAACGCACACCCTCCTTGAGCTGCAGCGGCAGAGCAGCATCCCTCAACATAGGCTGATATGCGACGTTGGACCGACTATATAAACAGAGAAAGGCCATAAACAATTTTTTGATGATCTAAGCGGACAGGAGTACTCCCCTGTGTAACTTCGATGTCAGCCAGTAGCAGCTCATGCGTGACACCTGCCGTTTGCTCAGGCCCTCTGAGGAGGCCAAGTTATTTGTCAGTCGCCAGGACTACAGGATGAACAACGCCATTCCACTGCTTCATGTCCTGGAACAGATGCTGGTAATTCTGGCTGGTCAGGGTACTTTAGATGTGGCGCTTAGATCTCATGGCCATTTTGACAAAAGAGACTTGTTTCTTCTGGCTACCTCCCTCAGCTACTATTCTGATGCTGCCACCCACCTGATGCCACACATCTGATGCCAAGTGCTCCTTCTTTCACCCACAATTTTCAGCTAGTACTGGTATTGCCACCCATCTCCCCACACTGTCACTAGGTCACTGTGTAGTCTCCTGATGCTGCTGCCAACTCAAAACTATGTCGACTTGCCACTCTGTGGTCTCCTGATGCTGCTGCCACCTCCACACTATGTCACCTTACTAGTCTGTGGTCTCCCTATGCTGCTGCCACCTCTGCACTATGTCACCTCGCCACTCTGTGGTCTCCCGATGCTGCTGCTACCTCCACAGTATGTCACCTTGCCACTCTATGGTCTCTTGATGCTGCTGCTACCTCCACAGTATGTCACCTTGCCACTCTATGGTCTCCTGATGCTGCTGCCATCTCAACACTATGTCACCTTGCGACTCTGCGGTCTCCTGATGATGCTGCTGCCACCTCCACACTGTCATTGTACCACTCTGTGGTCTCCTCATGCTGCTGCCTCCTCCACACTGTCATTGTGCCACCCTCTGGCCTCCACCTGATGCTGCTGCTGCCTCCACACTCTGTCATTGTGCCACTCTGTGGCTTCCTATGCTGCTGTCATTGTGCCACCCTGTGGCCTCCTCCTGATGCTGGTGCTACCACCACCTCCACACTCTGTCATTGTGCTACTCTGTGGCCTCCTGATGCTGCTGCTGCCACCTCCACGCTGTCATTGTGACACTCTGTGGCCCCCTCCTGATTCTGCTGCCACTTCTAGACTCTGTCATTGAGCCACTCTGGTCTCCTCATGCTGCTTCCACCTCACCACTATGTCATAGGGCCACTCTGTGGATTTTTCATGCTGTTCCCACCCTCCCCACTTCATGACTAGGCCACTATTTTGCCTTTCAGACTGGCTGACGAAATCATTTATTTGACCCTTCTAAATGAGATGCACAATGGATCCTGTCTATGTAACAGCTGTAAGGCCTGAATGACATTGTCCCAATTTTGCATCAGAATTGGCTTATGATTTTGTAGCCAAAAGCAGGAGTGGGTACAAAACACAAAAGACATGCACATATTCCATTCATGTGTCATCTCTGTTTTAGATCAACTCCTATTTTTTTTTGGCTTTAGCAATACTGATGGATTACTGACCAAATGCTGACCAAGTGAAGGTGAATGCTCCACAGACAGGATACATTTTTTGAGGGTTATTGTTCTGACGGATCAGAGAAAGGGCAAAATAATCAGTGACGTCAACACAAACTTACTGCTGACACTCTCTCCACTCTGTCAGGAGGGTTCTACTTTTATAGGCATTTAATAGAACACGTTCTGTAGACATCTATGTGGAATCAGCTGCCAACGGTGTAAAAGAAGTGCGCGTCTTCTTGACGCTAACATTGATCTGTAATGTTGAGTTCACACGAGTTATGTTGAGTTCACACGAGTTATTTGGTCAGTTTTGGCTTCATAACTGCCCAAATAAGTGAAGTGTGCAGTGATTCTAAGAGCGACGCCTGCTATCTGCATGTCAGACTGACTCACAGTATTGTTTCACTACCAAAGCTGACTCACTATGCGTGTTACTGCAGGGCACAGTGTTCTAGACTACTATAAAGGCTCTCTGCATCGAGGAAATAGCCGTTTTTTAACGCAGTTGACCGCACATAAATTCAGATCGAATCAAATTGTTCCAAAAAATTCGGCAAGCTGGCCAAATTGAATTTTTGAGAAATTCGCTCATCTCTAGTCAACAACATCTGCTAGCTGAGGCTAAAAGTGTCTAAACGCCACATGTATCTCTTTGGAGGACCTTGCCTGTCTAGATTTTCCTCAGGCAGCCCAAAATTTCCTTTGTGGTGGCACTGCAGGAGAATTGAACCATTGTTGGCAGGTTCCCTAGCAGATTACAGCTGATCACTGGAGTTCCTAGCAGCTGGTTAGCCTATGGTACCATACATATTACTTTCATAGGACTTCTATTAAAAAAGGGATTCTTAAAAGTAGACAATCCCCTTAACAGAAGATGAAAGTGAGAAAATCTATTCTGGGGTTCCTTTGACAACAACAGAATAATAATTATTAGAATCAATAATTTAGAAGCAGAAGTGTTCTAACAAGTTGTGGACTATTGAGATTCTACAACTTTGGGCCACTTTACATGCGCTGATGCAAAGAGCAATGATCAGGAACAAACTGTTCCTGATTATTTCTCGCTCAATAGCTGTATTTATATCCAGAAATCATCACTGCTGTATGGAAGAATGATCAGGTCGCACAACTTAAAAGAGTTTGCTTGTTTGTCAGGTGATTAGCTGCACATTAACATAGGAACATTTGTTTCCAATACTTGGCCTAAAATTCTGCCCATGCAAATGGGACCTAAGTCCTGTAAATTTATTACCATTCCTATGCAGCCTTCACAGCAGCCTTCAGACTTTTTAAACTTTATTTATTCCAAAATAAATATTTCACAGCATTTTCTATATAAATAATTTCTAATTTTTTACCATTAATCCCCCACACCAAAAATACCCCAGCGACCTCCCCCCCTCCCGCCCACCCCTTGTGATGCGTCACCTAGCACACTCCATCTATAAGACGGAGGCAAACCGCTAATGGAGCAGAGAGGGGTAACCTAAGAACTCCATCCTTCCCATTCCCCCAACACTCTTCACAATTCCTTTGTCAATACAGAATTTTTTCATAACTCTTAACTTTGTTGACCAAATTTAACCATACATAAACAGTAGGAGTATTAGAAGAGAACCAGTCTCATGAACTTAAAAGTCTCACTAAAAAGGCTATTTTAATCAATACGATTTTTTTATATCTATGGCGGTTAACCTGGGAAAAGAATCCAATTTGAATGAGTCACAAAGTGAAGACTGTCATAAAGCAACCAGACAGAGAAGACACAGAGAGTCTGAATTCCCAGGAAAGCTCTGCTGTAAAAAGGAAAACAGCCATGGCTAAAAGGGAGATTCCTATAGTAACAGTATCTTACTATAAGGGAGATTCCTATAGTAAAAGTATCTTTTCCATATGCACTAATTGCTGCTTAAAGGAACAATTAGATAGGATTCAAATGGGGTTATCTTCTGCTGACCTAAGGAGCTGGGCCTGTTATTATGTCAGGAATTGTAATATGAAAGACCACGGCACTCGTATTTCTTTTGCATAAAGTTGTTCTGTTTTTATTATTCACATATGGTTAAGATCCATCTAGGGTAGTATTATAGATAGACAAGGTGGCCTACGTTTCGGTCCTATATCCGGACCTTGATCACGGCCATGGTTATAGAGTCTGTGAAGTGTCCCAGATGGCGTCTGGGACACTTCACAGACTCTATAACCATGGCCGTGATCAAGGTCCGGATATAGGACCGAAACGTAGGCCACCTTGTCTATCTATAATACTACCCTAGATGGATCTTAACCATATGTGAATAATAAAAACAGAACAACTTTATGCAAAAGAAATACGAGTGCCGTGGTCTTTCATATTACAATTCATGATATCTTTTACCACTGAGCACCGTCTATCAACAAGTAAGGAGTGCCATCCAATATAAATTGCATGTTATTATGTCAGAGCCTAGGCCACGGGACGATCATTTGGTATTCTGATGGATCAGTCAATGTCTGTCTATCTCGAATTTACCTAACAAAATGCATTCATTTTCAAAAACTGTTAGGCTGCATTCACACGGGCGAGTTTTCCGCGTGGGTGCTATGCGTGATGTGAACGCATTGCACCCACACTGAATCCTGACCCATTCATTTCTATGGGGCTATGCACATGAGCGGTGATTTTCACGCATCACTTCTGCGTTGCGTGAAAATCACAGCATGTTCTATATTCTGCGTTTTTCACGCAACGCAGGCCCCATAGAAGTGAATGGGGCTGCGTGAAAATCGCAAGTATCCGCAATCAAGCGTGGATGCAGTGCGATTTTCCCGCAAGGTTGCTAAGAGACGATGGGGATGGGGAAAATAAGGGAAAATAATAGCATTCTCACTACAGAATGCTTAGTAAAATGTGCATTAAGGGGTTAAAAAAAAATAAAAAAATAAACTCACCTTATCGACTTGATCTCATAGTTGCCGATCTCTTCTAGTGAAGACCAGTGGAGGCTACTTTAAAAATGTCTTCAGGAGTAGCCCCAGGTAAAATGTGTTCAGTAGACAAAGCATGTATATCCACTTCATAACAATTGGAAGAGCAGGTACAAAATACAACAGTCATTTTGATTGAGTAGACGTTTAATCTGGACTTCACCTGGAACTGATGTTAATGGGCCAGACTTAAAGGTAAACCACATCTACTCCAACGCATGTTTAACGCCTTAAGTACTCAGCCTTATTTCACCTTAAGGACCCGGCCATTTTTTGCAAATCTAACCAGTGTCACTTTATGTGGTGATAACTTTAAAACGCTTTTTCTTATCCAGGCCATTCTGAGATTGTTTTTTTCGTCACATATTGTACTTCATGACAGTGTTAAAATGGAGAGGAAAAATTTAATTTTTATTTATAAAATAATACCAAATTTACCAAAAATTTAGAAAAATTTGCAATTTTCCAAGTTTCAATTTCTCTACTTCTATAATACATAGTAATACCACCAAAAAAAAGTTATTGATTTACATTCCCCATATGTCTTCTTCATGTATCATTTTTGGAATGCGATTTCATTTTTTGGGGATGTTACAAGGCTTAGAAGTTTAGAAGCAAATCTTGAAATTTTTCTGAAATTTTAAAAAACCCAATTTTTAGGGACCAGTTCAGGTCTGAAGTCACTTTGTGAGGCTTACATAATAGAAACCACCCAAAAATGACCCCATTATAGAAACTACGCCCCTTAAGAGATTCAAAACTTATTTTACAAACATCGTTAACCCTTTAGGTTTTCCACAAGAGTTAATGGCAAATGGAGATAAATTAATTAAGAATTTCGATTTTTTGGAAAATTTTCCATTTTGATCCATTCTTTCCAGTAAGAAAGCAAGGATTAACAGCAAAACAAAACTTAAAATTTGTTGCCCTGATTCTGTAGTTTGCAGAAAAACCCCATATGTGGTCGTAAACTACCGTAAACTACTGTATGGCCAAACGGCAGGGCACAGAATGAAGGGAACGCCATATGGTTTTTGGAAGGCGGACTGTTTTTTTGACACCATGTCCCATTTGAAGCCCCCCGTTGCACCCCTAGAGTAGAAAATCCATAAAAGTGACTCCATCTAAGAAACTACACCCCTTAAGGTATTCAAAACCGATTTTACAAACTTTGTGAACCCTTTAGGTGTTCCACAAGAGTTATTGGCAAATGGAGAAAAAATTTCCGAATTTCTATTTTTTGTTACCTTGCCTCAAAAAAAGTGTAATATAGAGAAACCAAAAATCATATTTACCCTAAAATAGTACAAACAAAACTGCCAACTCATCCCGTAGTTTCCAAAATGGGGTCTTTTTTTTGGAGTTTCTACTGTAGGGTAGTGATGTCGCAAACATAAAATTTTCCGTTCGCGAACGGCGAATGCAAACTTACGCAAATGTTCGCGAACGGGCGAACCGGGCGAACCGCCATAGACTTCAATAGGCAGGCGAATTTTAACCCCCACAGGGACTCTTTCTGGCCACAATAGTGATGGAAACATTGTTTCAAGGGGACTAACACCTGGACTGTGGCATGCCGTAGGGGGATCCATGGCAAAACTCCCATGGAAAATTACGTAGTGGGCGCAGAGTCGAGTTTTAATCCATAAAGGGCATAAATCAACTAACATTCCTAAATTGTTTGGAATAACATGCTTTAAAACATCCAGTGTGTGTATACGATCAGGTATGATGTTGTATCGATCAGGTAGTGTAAGGGTTACGCCCGCTTCACAGCGGCAACGGCAAACTCCCCATTTGCACAAGTTGGATACCAAGCTAGCCACGTCCCGGTGATGTCATTGAAGGTTTCTTCCTCCACCCAGCCACGTACAACACCAAGGGTCCCCGAAAGGTAAATTGAATTGATTTTTTGAACGGGAAGATGGTTAAAAAAACGCTGGCTCCCTCCCCTTTGTTTTTATCCATGGTCACTGCGTCTGCGCAGTGCAATTTACTGTCACACCCCATATGAGTGGTATTTTCTGTAGTACTATTCTCATCAGTTTAATCCCTGTTACATCCCATATCAGGGATTGCCTTTTGTGAAAAAAAATTTAAGCCGGGTACCTTCGACTGCCTTCACAGTGACAGACAAAACTCTCATACAACAAACTGAATTGATTTTAGGAACCGGGAGATGGAAAAAGCAGCTTGGTCGGTCCTCTTACTCCCAAATTGGGGCACTGCGCGTGCACAGAGCAATGTGCTGTTACACCCTATATGAGTGGTGTCTTAACTAGTACTATTCCTATCAGTTTAATCCCTGTTACGTACCCTATCCGGGGACGTGTGTCGAATTAGACTAATGTGTAAAAATGAAATGCCATATTTATCAGCAAGCTACTGTGCCACCTGGTATCAGTGGTTGGCATTGGCAGTGGGCACACTACAGTCAGTGGAAGTGGGCCTGACACACGCTGGCAGCAGGCAAGCTACTGAAATTAGACTAATGTGTAAAAATGAAATGCCTTATTTATCGGCAAGCTACTGTGCCACCCGGTATCAGTGGTTGGCACTGACAGTGGGCACACTACAGTCAGTGGAAGTGGGCCTGACACACACTGGCAGCAGGCAAGCAACTGAATTTAGACTAATGTGTAAAAATTAAATGCCTTATTTATCGGCAAGCTACTGTGCCACCCAGTGTCAGTGGTGGGCACTGGCAGTGTGCACACTACAGTCAGTGGAAGTCGGCCTGACACACACTAGCAGGCAAGCAACTGAAATTACACTAAAGTGTAAAAATGAAATGCCTTTTTTTGATGCAAAGTCCTGTGCCACACGGGATGACAGGGGTGGGCACTGGCAGTGGGCATGGGCACACTACAGTCAGTGGAAGTCGGCCTGACACACACTAGCAGGCAAGCAACTGAAATTACACTAAAGTGTAAAAATGAAATGCCTTTTTTTGATGCAAAGTCCTGTGCCACACGGGATGACAGGGGTGGGCACTGGCAGTGGGCACACTACAGTCTGTGGGCCTGCAGCTCCTCACACACAGGCAGGCCAGGCAACTGCAATATATATATGGAGAAAAAAAAATAGCTGACTAATATTGCAGCCCTAAAAAGGGCTTTTTGGGGTGCTGTCAGGTGTCAGGCGGCTGTCCTTACAGATCAGATGAGTCTTTCAGGACTGGAGTGGCCACTGAATACACTAGCCTAGCTATCGATTTCCCAATTAAATCAGCAGCAGCTACACTGTCCCTCCTCTCACTAGGACTGCAAATTCCTAATGAATCTAAAATGGATGCTGTTCAGGAGATGGGAGGGTCTAGGAGGGAGGGTATGCTGCTGATTGGCTGGAATGTGTCTGCTGACTGTGAGGTACAGGGTCAAAGTTTGCTCAATGATGATGTATAGGGGGCGGACCGAACATTGCATGTGTTCGCCCGCCGCGGCGAACGCGAACAAGCTATGTTTGCCGGGAACTGTTCGCCGACGGATAGTTCGGGCCATCTCTACTGTAGGGGTGCATCAGAGAGGCTTCAAATAGGACAAAGTGTCAAAAAACCAGTCCAGCAAAATCTGCCTTCCAAAAACCATATGGCGTTCCCTTTCTTCTACCCCCTGCTATTTGGCCGTACAGCAGTTTGCGACCACATATGGGGTGTTTCTGTAAAAACTACAGAATCAGGGCAATAAATATTGAGTTTTGTTTGGCAGTTATCCCTTGCTTTGTTACTGGAAAAATGGATTTAAATGGAAAATTTGCAAAAAAATTGCTGTTTTGGGACCGTTTATTTATTTTTTGTTATTTACACCGTTGATCTGTCAGGTTAGATTGAGTGCTATTTCTTTAGAACAGGTTGTTACGGACGCGACAATACCAAATTTGACTACTTTTTGTTTTTTTGTTTCAGTTTTTCATAACAAAGCATTTTTGAAAAAAATTATTTTTAGTGTCTCCATATTCTGAAAGCCATATGTTTAATTTCTAGTTTTTGGGCGACTGTCTTATGTAGGGGCTCATTTTTTGCGGGATGAGATGACGGTTTGATTGGCACTATCTTGGGGTGCTTATGACATTTTGGTCTATTTGGTCTACTATTGCACTTTTTGTGATGTAAGGTGATAAAAATGACTTTTGACACGGTATTTATATTATTTCTTTTTTTGTGTTCACCTGAGGGGTTAGGTCATGTGTTATTTTTATAGAGCAGGTTGTTATGGATGCGTCGATACTAATATGTATACTTTTTTTATTTATTTAAGTTTTACACAATAATATTATTTTTGAAACAAAAAAAATCATGTTTTAATGTCTCCATAGTCTGAGAGCCATATTTTTTTATTTTTTTTGGGCCATTGTCCTATGTAGGGGCTCATTTTTCATGGGATGAGATGGCAGTTTGACTGCTACTATTTTGAGAGGCATATGCCTTTTTGATCGCTTGGTATTACACTTTTTGTGATGTAAGGTGACAAAAAAGGTGACAAAAAATGGCTTTTTTTTACGGTATTTACTAGAAGGGTTAGTGATGTGATATTCTTATAGAGCAGGTTTTTATTCAGTGATATGTGTTTTTTTTTTTTTTCACTTTTTTACTTTTTTTTTTTTACCCAGACCCACATGGTTCTTGTAGATCCAGTGGATCTGGTGTCTATATAATACAGTACAGTACACTATATAGTGTACTGTACTGTATTTTTTTTACTTTACATAGTCTAATCAGACTTCTGCCTTTAGCAGAAGTCTAATTAGACTTTCAGTACCATGGAGAGCAGGACGCCTCTGAAAGCATTCTGCTGCCATGGTAACCATCACCGTTGCCAGAACAGAGCAGCGGGTGATGGAGTAGGAGGGTAGCTCCCTCCCTCTGCAATCCCATCAAGAATCGGGGGCTGCAAGGGCACAGCAGCCCCCGATGGGAGAGGGAGGGAGCTCCCTCCCTGTTAACCCCTTCCATACAGAGGTCCGTAAGGACCGCGGCATGGAAGAGGTTAAAACTGCTGGTATCTGCAGCATAGATGTCAACAGTTTTTAGCAGAGTGTCAGCAATGTGCTGACACTCTGCTAAAACCACTAGCCACCAGGGAAACATTACAGAGGAGGCGGGCGAGGAATCGCTCTTCCACAGGTCTGAATTGACCTGCGGTTTGCAGCGATCGCCGATACGGGGGGTCTCAGGACCCCCCTGGGCATTATAACAGGGTACCTGCTGAATGATTTCAGCAGGTACTTTGTTCCGATCACTGCCGGCTGAGCAGCAGTGATCGGAAATACTCATGACGTACCCGTACGTCATGGGTCCTTAAGGACTTCGGAAACATGCCGTAATGGTACGTCCTAAGTCCTTAAGGTGTTAAAAACTGAAAATTAGACACTTAGGGGGTCATTTATTAAAACGGACGTTTTAGATGCCAGTCTTAATAACCTCTATAGCTTGAGGTGGAGCCGACACAGTTATGTAGAGGCGCCTAGCTGTCTTACATTTAGACCTTTTTCTACACCTAAAACAGTAAACGAGACAGGCTATCGGCGTGTCCCCTTTCCCTGGCTACACCACGCCCACTTTTTTAGACCAGGTGTGAGTGGGGAACAGTCGCCGATTAAGCTAACCGTTTCATCACGATATGTGCCTGAAATACACCTAATATAGGCGTATTTCAGCTTCACAAATGACTCCCTTAGTAACTACTCAAATAAGTAACACATTGGTTACGTAATAAAAGCAATCTGTATACAAGTAGAGAAAAGCTTTCAGGTAATTTTTTATTATTGAAACCTAATGTTCCCATTGCATTGGTGAGCATGATCCACTCTTCCTCCCTCCTTGCATTGTATTATGATGATTACAGTACATACAGAATAACAGACATCTATCTTCCAAAGACCAGTAAATCACAAAACATTTGAGTCTACTGAATGCTTTTTTCTAATATGCATATCACATATTCCACATTTTTTTATAGGATTACAACCACAGCTGCCTGCATGATGGATCTACGCCGATATCCCCTAGATGAACAGAATTGCACACTTGAGATTGAAAGTTGTAAGTAAACTTGAATTTGCTTTTTTAAAGTTCGGGCATAGGTTTCCACTTATTAAAAAAATTGCCTTAATATGTGCTGCTACCCTATGTTTTTGTTGTTTTTTTGGGAGAGGGGGTTGAGTATTCTAACACTTCAGTGTAGAGTAAGGTTGAGCAAAAAACAGCAGTCTGCTAATGATGAGACAGAATGTGGATTTGAAACTACCTCATACTTCAAAAAAGATAATGCAGCTAAGAAGTAATCACTCATCAGATATGTGGCTTTACAGAACAAGGCTAAAAAAGCAGCAAATAACACTATTATTGAAATTGCAATTCACTGATATTTTCTCGTAGATTCACTTTGCATTATGTTGCATTCATGAATTATTACTATTTTACATTTTGTTTCAATTTTACGGTGAATTGTAATGTGTGCTCCTTTTTCAATGCACTCATTGTAACTCATCACTTGCTTGAGATACAGGTCCACTTTAAGGGGATATTAATATGTTAACCAATTTACAGCATATCCACAGGATAGGCATGTTTCCCACCTTGTAGATCATCAACCATCAGGAACAGGGTGGTCCACTAATCCTGTTTGGACAGTCATAGCCACTCCCATGAACTTGAATAGAGAGTGCCACACACAGGTGCAGTCACTTCTCCACTAAACTCCCAGCAGACAAAAGCTACAAATGGTGGTCATCAAAAGTGGATCTTGCATCCATTCAACATTCATAGCATATCATAGACATACCATAAATGTTACAAATGTGAATTCCCATTTATCTTCTCTGTATATGGTGTGATAGTGTTAAAGGGAAGTCTAATCAGTAGACTCAGTGGCGGTCTTATATATCGCCGTGTGCATCTTGTTAAACTACTGCTGGTATCTGCAGCACAGATGTCAGCAGTTTTTAGCAGAGTGCCATACGCGGTGAGCCATGCCTCTCACATGCCCGACCGGATGCCTTACATGCTGCGGACCTCCCATCAAACTATCTGGAGAAGATAAGTAGCAGGGCATTATTATACCTTACTCTGTGACTTTAAGATACACTGGGCATTCTGGTTGCACTAACACCATTGTTTAAGAGCTTTATATGTACTCAGTGTGTTTATATACTCCATCTCATATTGGCAACATTGTTTGCCCTTGTGTATTCAGCATTGGTACATTTAGCATTTATGTATTCAGTTTATCATTGATGTACTTAATATTTATGCATTTAGCTCAATATTGATGCACCCAGCAACCTTTCTTTGAAGGATTCATATAGTATGGTCCACTGATGAACCAGGGACAGCCGAGGAAACTCGTTGGGACAGCATTTTGATGGGGAACATGAGTCACGTACCCGATTTTAGCATGTTTATTTGAGAACCTTAGTCTTTTTTTTTCCCATTTCCTATTTTTTCTTGATTAAACTGGGCGATCACTGTCCTGTCAAGAAGGAATTTAACAGGGTATATCTTAGTGGATCGATAGGGAGTGATAGGGTCAGAGACCCAGTGACCTGTCTCTCCGCATCCTTTCCTATCCATTCATTCACTGGTTTGTTTTTTGTTTGTACAGAATTGTTGTGGCACAATACACTGTGCCTATGACACTGAGCCGGCACTGGCTCACTGTTGATAATTGAAACATTATTTGAGCATATTTTAATAGAATCATTAAAGGTTACATTTTAGTGGTACCCCAGATTATAATTTTTGTTAAACTACTGCCACATTTAAAGTTAATCTGTTACTTTATAAATAGACTTACTGTGCCTCAGTATTAAAGGCTGGTCTAAAATATTGCCATGTGCATCTTGGTAAACTTCTACCACATTTAAAGTTAATCCGTTACTTTATAGATAGACTTACTGTGCCTCAGTATTAAAGGGTGGTCAAATATATCGCCATGTGCATCTCGTTTAACTGCTGCCACAATCACTGTTAATCTGTTAGTTTATAAATAGGCTTACTGTGCCTCAGTATTAAGGGGTTGTCTAATATATTACCGTGTGCATCTTGTTCAACTGTTGCCGTATTCACAGATAATCTGTTAGTTAAACAGAGACTTACTGTGACTTGCAATTAAGCAAACTCAAAATTTCACACTTTATACATCTTTACATATATTGTATGTATAGTCTTCAGTGCTAAGAACTGAATGCGAAACACCACCAATGATATTTGGTCTTAGCTTTGTGCACTGTACTGACAACACTGACCAGAGCAGTAGGAAAGCTGAGTTACAGTTCAGTATTGTAGTGTGAGCTGCCATAATCCGAGCATCATGCAAAGTTCTCATAGTATGGCAGATTCATTTTCCCATGTGCCATACTCCCAGAACTAGTGTAAGGAACCAGTGAGAAGTTGTGTAATAAATGAATAATGTAAGAAGCACTCAAGTTAGACATCTTCTATGTGGTACTCTAATTGAGTTGCTACTGGTCTAACTGCTGGTCTGACAGAGAATGTTAAGTAAACTAGAGACACTGGACAGGAAGTAATGCATATGGAGTTAGGTTAACGTTTATATGCAGAAAATTTTTGCCAGGGGAGGATATTGAAGCACACAATAAAATATAATTTACACCCAACTGTAGTTTTTGGACTGCTGACAGGTCCACTTAGTAGCAGTGGGAAATGTGAATTACCCTACCAGTTTTAAGTTATTATTCGATTAACTATACAGCTAGAATGAGAGATTCTGTCTAAAGGAAAAGCTATTGCTACTAAAAATATAAACAAGTGCACATGTGGCTGAATTTTCCCACTGTGGATCAAGCCACAAACATACATTGATTCTACGGGAAAAATAAGATAATTCTGTCCATTGTTGTTGTTTTGCACAGGAGTCTATGAGTGAACTATGTCACTGTATACCTATTCAGTCATACACATTGGAGCCTGTAGTCAGCAGTATCTGTTGACAAATACTCCCCACATTTGTTTGAGAGAAGGCTCTAATGTGATGAGAACAGAGCCTGAATTAAAGTTCATACCAAGGGTTTCTGTTTCAGAATAAAATAGTAATTCAATATAGAAATTGAGCACAACAGATGAAGGAGACTCCAAACCATTGGACCCCTTTTGAGACAAAAAGTGGATGTTCAAACCAGACATACCATTTAAGGTTACAGATGTTGCCCTTGAGGATCCAATAGGCAACTACTGCTTTTTATTTTTGAACAGCACCTCAGCAATCTGGACCATATTTTTTCTGTCCCTTTAAGGCTTTGTTCACATTGCTGCTTGAATCTATTTCTCAGTGGTGAGATTTTGATAACAAATGGTGTTATAGTAATGAAATGAAAATGGTAAGGAAACCTACAGTTTATCAAAGGGTTAGAATAATAATTTCATATGTGTTCAATACATTCTCCTAATTCTCTCAGGTCATTATATCAGAATTTGTGAAGCCATTACATAGATTTCTATTCAGTAGTGATGCCAACATTATATGAAAAGCTGCAGAACTGAATTTGGAAGAATAATTTGGTCAAAACTTTTTTCCCCGTACAACATTGAGGCTCGGTAGGATGAATGAGGTCAAAATGTCACATACCTACAAAACCACTTACTCACAGAATGAGGTTGACCACTGACCACCTTGTTCCTCCACATCAACTTTGCAAGCTCTAGGATTGTTGACTTGGTATGGTTGGAGCATTGTTGGATTTTATTAGGAGTCGTATTTGGCAGATTTCTTATTGGTTTTGTACGGATCAATAGTGCAGTATATGTACATGCAATACAAGACTTTTAGTTTAAAAAAAAGAGCTGTCAGAACAGTGACAAATCCCCTTTATACTGTACATGTATTTCACATCAGATGGACTAACAGACAGAAAGAAGGAAAGTCTTGCTTCCCTGACACACGGAGATGATTTTGCAGCATAAGCCCATTTTGAAAATAATGATTGTTTTATTTCCAAGTAACCTTTCTTTTATTCAGGATGTGTTTTGGCTGTGTTATTAAAAGTTTGTGAAAATCCATTCTCTTTTAACTTTGCTTTAGGCTTTTTTCTCAAGAACAGTTATATAACTTGTGTACTGAGTCATATTAGAGTATAAAAAGACATTTACCTTTGGCCACAAGTACGTTTTATTCCCCAGGTAACCTGGCGTCCTTTCATGAAAGTCATTGTATAGATCATGTGATTTAAGTCGTGCAATTGTTTTTGTTGTTTAACCCTTAATGACTCAGGCATTTCGGATCTTTAGGACCCGACAGTCTAGCAACAGCTACTGGTTAAATAGCTATATAACCATTATTTATTAGGCTATTGTGAATTCATGTTTTTATCATATTTTTAAATAGAGAATGATAATCAGTAATGGGAAACCTCTATAAAACAACAAGAACATTGTTTCCCAAAATAAGTATTTATCAGGTCATTCTTTAGATTCCCTAATTAATCATTTATAATTGGATATGCCAGCAAGTGACATGTCAGATCCTAGAGGTGTCAGTCAATCATGTTAGAGAAAGCCTGGAGGTATATATTGGCCAAAAAGGACATGAACCAATAGTCTTTGGCACTAATTCTAGTAGAAAGTTGTTTTTATAGTGTTTGAAAATCTATTCTCTATAAAGTTTGTTTTAGGCAACATTTAAAAATTCTAAAGCAGTACATTTAATCTCCAACTCCAGGAACGTCCCAAATACCTGCCCCTTTTGCAGCCTGGATTGTGGGATTGTCCCATATGATATACATGATATAAGAGTATAAAAAGTCATCTACCTGTATGGGCTAAGAAAGAAGGGTTGCAGTGTGCCATAGGATTGTGTGTGAGTATGGGTGGCGGGATGGGAGTTGTAGTAGTACTCACAGTTCTGATGCTCATTGAGCTCTTACAGTGATGTAGAAGGTCACGCCTTTCTTTACTTTGGGAACTCTCCATTTCTGGGGTTTTCCTGCCTGATGATGGTTGAAGTGCCCTTGATATTGCATGTTTTGAGGTGCAAGGCAGTGTCCCGGTTGTCGTGCTGCCAACACTTTGCAGTAGTAGGGCAGGGAGTAATAATGAGGCAGTTGTGCAGCAGACCAGTTCTTTACAGAAAAATTGAAACGCCAACATATTAAGATAGTTCAAAGTGTCTCTTTAAATTGGTCTTCCATACTTTACCCCTCTCTAGTTAACTTTGTTAGAAGCATCTAGACATGGTGTGTAATGCTTCTTGTAAAGCTATTCAATGCAACCCACAGGGCAGTTCACCCTAACGGCAGGAAAAACTCTGCTCCTTTCTTGAACAGGTTGTTTACAGTACACCTCCACTAAATCCACTTTGGGATGTGGAGATTTTCACAGTGGGTCAAACAGTTATTTGATATGCTCATGCACCAGGTAACTCCTGAACTTGGATGCTATAGAGTCAATACATCCTTTTAGACAGATTTTCTCCACTGGGCTGTCTCTAAACCTAGATGGATCCAGTTCCAGGCTCTGAATTGCTGATCTGCTTTGCAATAGTATCAAACAAGGGTTGTAACAGAATATTTTGGTGCTGTCTTAGGATGACTTGTATGTAATTTTAACTTTTAAAAATATTTAGCTCAAAAGAATTTCAAAAGGTATTCGTTGCGGTATGTTAAGAATACAAAAAATAAAAAATAAATGCAGGTGGGGCTTTCATTGGTAAATCCATTGTTCTCTTATGCAGGATTTGTTATCAGAAAATGACTTTTATTAAATAAAGTTTTTTTGTTGAACATATTTTTTAAGAATGTTCGTTGATTTCATTTATATTTTTTTTAACATTCTTATAATCCAATGGATTTCAAACTGCCCACTAAACCTAATGTCAATTCCTTATCTGTAGAGATTACTCTTCAGCAGTCATGTCATTATGACAGACAGGATTGTGATGACAGATAACATAGTAGGTAACACAGGATCCACCATTCACAATATCTTTCCCCTCACTACACAGTGGTTTTGCACAGGTACAGTATGTCTAGAAAACTCTTCCACAGAAGTCACTGAATATCTCCTGTCTATTGTGGCCAATGGTCCATGTGGCCCCTGCAAATAATTTCTCTAAATGCTTTTAATATCAACTCAGGGAAGATGGCTAAAATAAAATATAATTTTGAACTAAACACAGATTTGAAAATATATATAAAATATAGGTGATACATTCACTTTTGGTTGTCCCTCACATTTAGAGCAGCCTCAAGTCCAGTCACTATAATTAGTGTAGCACTCTCAGAATTATGCTCCTTCATCAGTACTATTATCCATAGATATACAGTACTTCATTTATCTTCTTTTATTGCTTCTTCACTCAAGTACAGCATTTCTTCCGTGTAGTCCTCTCTTGATTCATCTCTCGTTCAACCTTCAAAATTGTGTATATTTCTCTCTAACCTTAAACGGTCTGTAAACACTCAACACATTATTAATGTCCATTTTCTATGTCAATTATGCATTAACAAGACATTATCAACTACAGCCAATCAATACTTTCCCCTTTACCTTCTGTAGCCAGTGGCTCCTTCTACCACTTAAACTGTAAGCTCATTTGGGAAGAGCAGTGCCTGTTTCAGACCCATTGAAATTTAGGTAACCAAGCTCTGAAGTAGGGATAAACAGATGGTCCACAGGGACTCTATCTTTCAAGGGCCCACATACACTTGGAATTGGTCTATGGGTTGAGCTCTTTGTTCGCACCATTAAATCATACAGTGTACAGCTCATTAATCAATTATCCTTAAGACTGATAATAAGTTATTTTCTAAAATGTATTATATTTCAATTTCTTTTAAACTTTCGGCGAGGAATGCTTATATCAATAATTTTTGGCTCCTCCCAGCTTTGTATATTCATGATGTCCCATGTTACCAATCCACCTATTAACTTAAGTACAATAAAAACATCACCATAAACATTAACAGTACCAAAAAAAATCTAGAGAATATCTCACTGTAGAGTCTTAGTGTCTCCTTTCCCCAGGTGACTTTTGTCTTTGTTCATCTTAGTGATCTTTGATATCATGAACTTGTCCTCAAGTCTATAAACTTCCATGTAGCTATCTTGAGGGTGTCAAGAAAAAAGACATAATGTAGTAACTGCACTGCACCAGCCCTGTGGGGTGTCAGGACTTCAACTCCCAGCACAGTTAAAGTTAGCAAGTTACCAGAGTGTCATCTAAGAACAAAACATAGCAGCTACCTTTCACAATATATTGTAGAGACAACTAAGCCACTTAGTTAAAGCGAAGATCCATTTTTACACTAAAAACTTTTTGGGGAGAAAACTTATAAACTATCTGAACCCTTAAATGATGCAATTGCAATGATAAATATGAAAATAATCCATATTATGGTCACAATTCAACTTTTATCTTGCTGTTCCATTTATCACATATTCAAGGGGTTGTGCCACCAATACATTTTATTCCAATATAATTCACCATGATAAACTGATTACTTTTGTAATTTACTTTCTGTTACCAAAATGCTTCAGTTGTGAGACATTCTCTCTACTTCACTAAAATAGCAGCCCCTGGTCTTTTATCTGTATAGTGATCTGCACATCCACCTACTGAGGTGGTCCCACACGCTCAGTTCCATCCTTCAGCTGCTACCACAATATCTACTGTTAGAAGTTGTGATAGTTACAGGGAGAGAGTTGCACGCAGCAGATAGGCCATGTCCACTGAGAAAGGATACACACTCTTTGAAAGAGTTTTGTCTAGTTTGTATGCTTTGAAAAATCTTGGATATTTGTATATTATTGTATACTATAAACCATAGACCTTCCAACATGCCATACTTCCACTCATGTCAAACATCCATATGCCTTACTACTACTATTCAAAAATTAGATTTGGCTGCCTCGCCGAATTTGACAAAAAAATTTGCTTTGTGACTAATTACTTTGTCACAAAGCACAATTCTTTGTAAGTAGTGGGTGCAATAACAGAGAGCGGTTATTACGATGCCCCGTCATTGTACCCCTCAGATGCCGCCTTCATACATGATCACGGCATGCATTACCACGCACGGGATTTTGTGCGAGATCTTCATAATTTTTTGTTTTTTACTTTATTTCAGGTTAAATCGATTTGCTACCAGGAAACATGAGGAAATTTGACTTTGCGGCAAATCGAATTTATCCTGAAATTCGGATCGAAGTCCGCTTAGTGGACTTTGATTTGATCAACACTACTCCTTACCAAAGTGCAGTAACCAGAGGTTGTACTCGGAATATGAGGCAAGGAAAACAATCTCTACCTGATTGTATTTCATTCCATATGATGTTCAATTATGATGTAATTCTTCCGCTACCAATTGAGACTCCAACAGGATAAGTAAAAACAAAGTTCAGTGCACAAATGTAGATATGCCCCAGCGAGCGGTGTTCCATATATGATAGTGATACCCAGTACCAGCAGGCTGAAATACTGAATTATCTGCATTTCGGAAAATGTTTGCAAAAATCAAATGAATGGGAAGTGAGATATCCACCAGGACACAACAGTCTGAATGGTGTTGTGCTTCTGGCTCCGTTCAAAGTTCTATTTCCGATGCTGAAGGATGCAAGGAACTTTTTGATCAGCAGGGGTTGGTGTCAGAGGATAGGTCGATAGTCGGTCTGAAAAACCCCTTTAATTCAATGAAAGTATTATTACATAGTTTTACACAAAGGCTGTTCCAATTTAAAGGTTACATTCATTAAAGAATCCATCATTTGCAGAAATTACAAATTTGCAGGTTTTTGGTATTTTAGATTTTACATTTTGAAACACATCAAATGTCAACAGTTCAATTTTCAGACTCGATGATAGAGTCTTCAGATTAAACTCGTATATCATAAAAAGTTTTCCAGTCATCCACTATTTGAAGTCTGTGTTCTTCTGCCTAAAAGTGTCTTCACATGGTGCAGATTTGTGTGCAAGAAATCTGCACCAAAAAAGAGTGTAAATCCACACTATTTATCTCCATTTTTATGAGGTTTTTGGTGCATATTTGATGCGGTTTTGCTGCAGATCTCATTCTTCTATTGAAAAGGGTGAAATCTGCACAAACAAATGCAACAATTAAAGGGGTTGTCTCATGCACTGGCACAGCTATTTCCATTGGCTCCATATAAATGAATGGAAGCGGGGGCCACGCATGCGCGGTACGCTCCTATTCACTTCTATGGGGAGCCGGCTTGGTGGTGGCTAGACCGGAGTCCTCCAGTCACCACCTTGCGGGGCTCCGTTCTCGATATAGTTGCGAGTTCCAGTGGTGGGACCCACACGTATAAGACAATGGGGGCATATCCTAGCGATATGCCCCCATTGTCCATGATGAGACAACCCCTTTAACATTAGAGATGAGCGAAGTATTTGAAAATTCAATTCAGCTGCTTAGCTGAATTATACAAAAAAATTTGCTTTATGACAAATTACTTCTTTGTAAGTAGAGGGTGCAGATCCCCATCATTGTATCCCTCAGATGCTACGTTCATAGTTGCTTGCGGCATCTAATAGTAATAATACAGTGCAAAATAAAAAATTTTTAAATAAAATCATACCTATCTCATCCGTTTGAGCGTGAAGAGTCAGCCGCCGCCATCTTGATTGAAGATCTAGTATGAAATCTCATGCAGCCCATGATAAAGTTATCACATGGGCCGGCGTGGTGACGTCATAGGTCACCATGCATGGGATTTCATGCAAGATCTTCAATTAAGGTGATGGCAGACAGCTCTTCGCGCTCAAATGGTTGAGGTAAGTGTGGTTTTTTTGCTTCAAATCGAATCAAATATTCCCTGACATGCTGCAGATTTCAAAATCCGCACATCAGGTCACTTTCTGCACCGAAGAAGAAAAGGAAAGTGTACATGAGATTTGTCTAATCTCCTACACTTGGCTGGCACTGTAATACGTTGTATTTTTTCCACACAAAATCTGCACTGAAAAACGGCACATAATCTGCACCATGTGCAGGTGCCCTAGTTTCACCTTTCCTTTCTATTTAGTTAATTTTCTACTGTTGTAAATAATACTAGTATTGCACGTGTCAGTCTGTGCAGAAACACAACCCCAACTGGTAAGAAAAGAGGCTCCAGAGTTATTTATTTTTGGGAAATTTACTAAAATAGTCAGGAGAGAAGACAGGTCCCGTTTTAGGGAATGGAGTGAAGCTGTGTACTAGAAACATCTAATAGAAAAAACAGTGCTGTTTTTGTGCCCTTTCTAATTCTGGACAATATCTTTAACCACTTGCCGCCATGCTAATGCCGATGGGTGTCAGCGCGGCGGCTCTCTCAGACCTGAGATTTCACATGAATGCGCGTGCGCCGTGCGCGCACGTTCATGCGATCGGAACCGGGACAACTGAAACTACAGCCTGCCAGCGCTGATCATGCGCTGGCAGGCTGTAGATGCGAAAAAAACGCATTTAAAACGCATATCAAACACTGTTTTGTAAACAGCGTCTGATATGCCTGCTGTCTGCTCGTCTGGTGGTCCCTTTGTCTGGGACCACCAGAGGAAACATAACTAAAGTGCACCAATCACTAGACACCCCCCCCCCATCACTGATTAACCCCTGATCACCCATGTCACCCCCCTGATCACCCCCTGTCACGCCCCCTGTCACTAATCACCCCCCTGTAAGGCTCATTTAGACATCCGTATGTGTTTTGCGGATCCGCAAAATACGGACACCGGCAATGTGCTTTCCGCATTTTGCGGATCCGCACATTGCCAGAACTATATAGATAATGCCTTTTCTTGTCCACAATTGCGGACAAGAATAGGACATGTTCTATATTTTTGCGGAACGGAAGTGCAGACCCGGAAGCGCGGATCCGAAATTCCAGATCCGAGCGGGACAAAGTCTGTCCCCATAGAAATGAATGGGTCCGCAATTCCGTTCCACAAACAGAATTGCGGACGTGTGAATGGGGCATAAGGGTCCCTTATCACCACCAGTTAGTTAGCTACTTGTTAGGTAGTTAGCGCCCAGCCCACCGCACCGCAGTCACTGATTTTGACAAATTATTTTTAATCCACATTGATCGATGCGAATGAAAAAATCTGTGCCGTTCATTTTTTTTCTTTTTCAGCCCGGAGGCTGAACGGAAAAAAAAAATCTCATTACCGTATGCTCAATATAAGGAGAATCGCAGAAACTTCTAATGCTGGCCATACGTGTAATGATTGCGGAGACCCTCAAATGCCAGAGCAGTACAAACACCTCACATATGACCCCATTTTAGAAAGAAGACACCGCAAGGTATTCCGTGAGGGGTATGGTAAGTTCATGTAAAATTTTATTTTTTGTCACAAGTTAGTGGAATATGAGACTTTGTAAAAAAAAAAATATATATATATATATATATCAATTTCCGCTAACTTGTGGCAAAAAATTTTTTTTTCTGTGAACTCGCCATGCCCCTCACAGAATATCTTGGGGTGTCTTCTTTCCAAAATGGAGTCACTTGTGGGGTATTTACACTGCCCTGGCATTTATGGGGTCCTAAAGCGTGAGAATCCAAATGCGTAAAAATGCCCTGTGAAATCCTAAAGGTACTCATGGGAATTAGGGCCCCTTTGCGCATCTTGGCTGCAAAAAAATGTCACACATGTGGTATCGCCGTACTCAAGAGAAGTAGGGCAATGTGTTTTGGGGTGTATTTTTATATATACCCATACTTTGTGTGAGAAATATCGCTGCAAATGACAACTTTTTCCATTTTTTTATACAAAGTTGTCAATTTACAGAGATATTTCTCTCACCCAGCATGGGTATGTGTAAAAATACACCCCAAAACACATTGCCCTACTTCTCCTAAATACGGCGATACCACATGAGTGACACTTTTTTGCAGCCTGGGTGCGCAAAGGGGCCCAAATTCCAACGAGTACCTTTAGGTTTTACATGGCTGCTCACAATTTAGCCCCGCCCAAAATGCCAGAACAGTAAACACACCCCAAAAATGACCCCATTTCGGAAAGTAGACACCCCAAGGTATTCACTGAGGGGCATAGTGAGTCCGTCTGAGATTTTATTTTTTTTTTGCCAGAAGTTAGCAGAAATGGAAACTTTATTTATTTATTTTTTTCCTCAGAAAGTGTCATTTTCCGCTAACTTGTGAAAAAAAATTAAATGATACATGAACTCACCATGTCCCTCCGCGAATACTTTGGGGTGTCTTCTTTCTAAAATGGTGTAATTTGGGGGGTATTTATACTATCCTGGCATTCTAACACCTGAAGAAACATGACAGGTGCTCAGAAAGTCAGAGCTGCTTCAGAATGCGGAAATTCACTTTTTTGCACCATAGTTTGTAAACGCTATAACTTTTACCCAAACCAATAAATATACACTTATTGGATTTTTTTTATCAAAGACATGTAGAACAATAAATTTTGTGAAAAATTTATATAGAAATGTAGTTTAAAAAAAAAAAATTTACAACAGAAAGTGAAAAATGTCATTTTTTTGCAAAAATGTCATTAAATTTTTATTAATAACAGAAAAAGTTAAAATGTCAGCAACAATGAAATACCACCAAATGAAAGCTCTATTAGTGAGAAGAAAAGGAGATAAAATTCATTTGGGTGGTAAGTTGTATGACCGAGCAATAAACGGTGAAAGTTGTGTAGTGCGGATTTGTAAAAAAGGGCCTGGTCACTAGGGGGGTATAAACCTGTGGTCTTCAAGTGGTTAAATAATGAATCCATACAATACATTGGAAAGGGTATGAAAGTTAATTTTCCACAGTAGAGAATGGGTAAACTTCTTTTCAGTGCAGATCATCCAGTTTTGATGATGGTTGTTAGGCAACTTGGGTACGTGCGTGCCATCTTAGTAGGCATTGTTGTAGGAGTTATCCAATCTCAAAAATTCGATTCGTCCGGTTCGCCAGGGCCAAAACTGACCAAATAACTCAAGTATGAACTCAGCCTTACAGGTCGATGTTAGCTCCAGGAATAAAGAACCATGCAGAGGCCCAAGATCCTACTGTAGCTAATAAGCCATTTTTTTGCCACTAATACACGCCAAAAAGGGCTTTAGAACATATAACTGCACCTCTGAAAGGCAAATAATACTTTTTTTTGCCACTAATACGCACCAAAAAGGGCTGTAATTTTCTGACTTTACCACACAATGGCTAATAAGCCCTTTTTTCTCACTTATACACGCAAAAAAAGACTTTAGAACATATAACTGCACCGCTGAATGGCAAATACTTTTCTTTTTTGCCACTAATACACGCCAAAAAGGGCTGTAATTTTCTCACTTCACCACACAACGGCAAATAATATTTGTTTTTCCACTAATACACACCCAAAAAAGGTTTTAGAACAAATAACTGCACCACTGAACGGCAAATACTTTTTTTTTTGCCAATAATACACTCCAAAAAGGACTATAATTTTGTCACTTCACCACACAACGGCTAATAAACCCTTATTTTTTCCACTAAAAAGAAAAGCTTTAGAAAATATAACTGCACTGCTGAACGGTAAATAATACTTTTTTTTGCCACTAATACACGCCAAAATGGACTGTAATTTTCTCACTTCAACACAAAATGGCTAATAAGCCCTTTTTCTTTTTCCCCATTAATACACGTCAAAAAAAGACTGTAGAACATATAACTGAACAGCTGAACGGCAAATAATACTTTTTTTGGCCACTAATACACACCAAAAAGGGCTATTATTTTCTCACTTTACCATACAATGGCTAATAATAAGCCCCTTTTTCCCACTTATACACGCCAAAAATGGCTTTAGAACATACAACTGCACCGCTGAACGGCAAATACTTTTTTCTGCCACTAATACACGTCAAAAAGGCCTGTCATTTTCTCACTTTAACACACAATGGCATTTTTTCCCCCCACTAATACATGACAAAAAAAGGCTTTAGAACATATATAACTGCACCGCACTAGGGCTAATAAGACCCTAATAACAAGAATGGTTTGCTGGAATTACAGAGGTATTGCAAACCTGAAATGAGCAGCAGTATAATAGAAATTTGGATCTGCAGTCAGTGCAGCTAGGTGTAATAGGATTGTTCCTATTAACCAGGCTGTAAACACCCCTATTGAACCCTGTTCTGCTTCAATACTGTGGAATAATACAGCAGCCATTTTAGGAAAAAAATGCAATTCGTTACCACGAATCACGGGATAATTTGGATTCAGTGTGAATCGGATTTTTCCTGAAATTCGGATCAAATTTCACTACGTCAACTTCAATTCGCTCATCTCTACCTATAATGACCCCCAGAATGCCCAGTCTCCTCTTCTAGAGCATATTTATCTGCTCCCCTACACCCGCGTCCCTCCGGATGCCTGCATAGCCGCAGTTGTATTTACCCATCGTGGATTAAAACACCCCTAGCATCGTGGGTGACACTAGTGAGGGTGTCACCGTCACAGCCTGCTTTGGCTTCTCCCCCCATCGCCTAATGTTTTGATCCGTGCGATGGGGACATGCAGTGGCTGTGCAGGGTTCTGGAGGGACATGGGGGCCAGAGAGCAGGTATTTATGCTCCAGAGGAGCAGTTTGGGAAATCTGAGGGTCAGTATAGGGATTGGATAATCCCTTTAATGGTGCTGCCAGTCTGCAAGCTGTTCAGTTATGAGTTTCTCCCTTAGGTCCATGCAACTGTATTATTTTTTTTAGTAACTAACCACAAAAAAATGCATCAAATCTGCGCTAAAAACTAAAGATGACTGCAGTTTTGGCGCAAAGAAATCCACACATTATCCATTCACATCTGGGTACATTTTATGATTGTAAACCTGCACTTGTGTAACCTTAGGGTAACTTCACACATGTATTTATGATGTGCTTTTTTTTAAATCCACTCAGATTCTGAAAAACACATTTTTGGTGCTTCGTTTTTAGATAATGCTTTTTTTAAATTAATTTGGTTTCATTATGTAATTGAGAAAATTTGTGTCTTGGGCTAATATGTATTGATGAGCCAGCACCAAAGTATTCGGGTGTTCGGGCCGAACACATAGCTATGTTCGTGTGCTCGGCCGAGCACCCAAGTATAATAGAAGTCAATGGGAGACAAACAGGCACCCCCTGCTCTGAAGAGGGGAGGGCGTCTGGTACATTGGAAAAGGTCTGAAAGTAACAAAAAAAACACCGAAAAGGATCAGAAACAGCATAGGAACGATGTCTGGATGCATCTTGGACTCCCAGGTCGGTGCTGGGAACCATGTTGTCCAAGTTGTAAGCCACTTTACAGACTGACAAAAATACACCCAAAACTCCCCCCAAAAAAATCTACGTTTCAGGAATAAATGTTAGGAAACAGTCTTTCCTGTATATTCAATTCTATATAAAGTGCAAGTGCTGCCAAAAATTACAAGCAAGATGCATTCCGAAACAGCCTGTATATCACATAAAGGAGGGCTCCGTTCACATTGTGGTACAATTGTTCAGGTAGTGGGACTCCTACACTCATAAAGCCAGGCCTTGTTCATTTTTATCTGAGTCAAACTGTCAGCATTGTCAGTGGACAAGAAGATAGGCTTATCAGTTACAATGCCACCAGCAGCACTAAATACATGCTCAGACAAAACGCTGGCAGCAGAGCAGGCCAGCACCTCCAAGGCGTAGAGCCCAGATTGATGGAAGTTGTAATATAGACAGTGTTTTTAGATGCAGTTCAGTATTGGATACAAAAAACAGCAGATTTTGGACACTATACTAGGACCAGATTATTGGAAGTTGTAATATAGACAGTGTTTTTAGATGCTGTTCAATATTGGATACAAAAAAGCACAGATTTTGGACACTACACTAGGCCCAGATTAATGGAAGTTGTAATATAGACAGTGTTTTTAGATGCAGTTCAGTATTGGATACAAAAAACAACAGATTTTAGACACTATACTAGGCCCAGATTAATGGAAGTTTTAATATAGACAGTGTTTTTAGATGTTGTTCCATATTGGATACAAAAAAGCACAGATTTTGGACACTATACTAGGTACAGATTAACCTCTTAAGGACACAGGACGTACCCGTACGTCCTGTGTCCGGTCTTTAAAGATGGCGCACGCTCCTGCTTCATGCGGGCGCCTTAGCCGCTGGTTTCCGCATGGTTCTTGTAGCGGACACCCGCGGCTAATGTGGCAGCGATGCCGATCGCGGACATTTAACCCTCAGATGTTTAACTTTCGGTTTGCGCTTCGGCACCCCCGTGTGACGATCGAAGGAGTCGGAGCACGCCTGTAGTAGCCTGGGTTTCTATGAATGAAACCCAGGCAGCTCTGTAGTATTTCCTATGGAGCCTTGCCTGTAATAGGCTTCATAGGAAATATGCGATTTTTTCATACATTCTAATGCTATTGCATTGGAATGTATGATAATCGCAATCAAATGATTGTAAGTTATAGTTCCCTATGGGAACTATAAAAAAGTGTAAAAAATATATATATATATATATATATATATATTTTAAAAAAATCACCCCCCCCCTTTTGCTAAAATAAAAAAAAAAAAAAAATTTAAATTAAAAAAATACACATCATGGGTGTTGCAATGTGCGAAAACACCCGTACTATAAAAATATAAAAAAATATTCCCCATACATCAACCAGCAAAACAGAAAAAAAGCATCCAAATGGAGGATTCGCCATTTTTGGTTGCTTCATTTTCCAAAAAAAAATTACATAAAAGGTGATCAAAAAGTCGTACGCACCCCAGAATGGTATTAATAAAAAGACAAGATTATGACACAAAAAATCAGCCCCCATACAGCTCTGTACATATAATTGCAAAAAAGTTATAGGGGTCAAAACATGGTGACAAAAAAATAAAACAGATTTTTTCCCACTTTTGAATTTTTTTTGACTATCAAAACGCAAGAAAACCTATACATATAGGGTATCGCCGGATTCGTACTGACCTGTAGAGTAAAAGTAACTGGTCAGTTTTATCGTACATTGAACTTCGGAATTAAAAAACCCGCAAAACTGTAGTGGAATTGCTTTTTTTTTCCAATTTCACCCCATTTGGAATTTTTGGAAGTTTTAATATAGACAGTGTTTTTAGATGCTGTTCCATATTGGATACAAAAAAGCACAGATTTTGGAAACTATACTAGGTACAGATTAACCTCTTAAGGACAGTATTGGATACAAAAAACAACTGATTTTGGACACTATAATAGGCCCAGATTAATGGAAGTTGTTATATAGACAGTGTTTTTAGATGCTGTTCAGTATTGGATACAAAAACCCACAGATGTTGGACACTATACTAGGTACAGATTAATGGAAGTTGTAATATAGACTGTGTTTTTAGATGCTGTTCAGTATTGGGTATAGAGCACCACAGATTACGGACACTATATAAATCCCAGATTATTGGAATTTGTATTACTGACAGTGTTTTCTGAGGCAGGACAGTATTAGTTATAGAACACCACAGATTACAGACACTATATGAAGACCAGATTATTGGAATTTGTAATACTGACAGTGTTTTATGATGCAGAACAGTATTGGTTACAGAGAACACCACAGATTATGGACACTAGATGTGACCCAGATTATTAAAGTGTCAGTCTGCAGATGATGTACAGTATACGTCACTAATAGTTATAAAATAAAAAAAATCTTGCTGCTGTGAAACAAAACACAGTAGCCCTTAAAAGGATTTTGGGTTCTTTGAAAAGCTTTTGGTATTAAATACAGCAAATTTCTCTCCCTGCACTATCTGTCCCTTCCTTAGCACAGATGTACCTGACACTGCTGTTAAATATATTGCTGATCTAAAACACACACACACAGTAGTCCTTAAAAGGACTTTTGGATCTTTCAAAAGTTTTCTCTAACTAAAATCGCTGAAATTCGCTCCCTGCTCTGTCTTTCCCTTCGTACCCGATGCTCTCCCTGTCTACGTCTGAGCCGAACATGCGTCATCGGATGCTATATAGCACCCGATGATGCGTTCCGGCCAGCCGATCACTGTAATGCCAGCAGACAACATGGCTACTGGCATTACAGTGAGGGCAGTACTTACCTGCACCTTTATTGGCTGTTTAAAACCCGCTGAACATGCGGGGCGGAGACTCGAGCATTCCGCTCGAGCACATGCAGTACTCGGCCTAGTACCACCATGTGCCGAGCATAGAGATGCTCGAGCGGAACAGATATTCGGCCGAGCATGCTCGCTCATCACTAGTTATATGGACATAGCTTGTATTATGCACAGATTCTACGTGCGGATTTGCATGCTGAAAATCTGCAATGCAATACAATACCAGCTAAGTACATGAGATTCTTAATGCATTATGTGCACGATGCAGACATGTTCTGTGAATTAAATCTGAACAATAAAATCTACATCTCCCAGCAACCATCAGTAAAAAATTTCACTTGTACTAGTAGCCCCAGGTAATGCTTTGGCTCTAATGTTAATTGCCAAAATGCACCTTAATTTAAAACCTTAAATAATAGCAAGTCCGTGTGCAGCCTGGTAATTAGTGGTAATTTTCTAGTGGAAGTGTAATTACTTATTTGTTACCACAGATACTATTGCTTCCGTGACATATTTGTTTCCTCTGTTTAAATGCAAGTAAATAGAAGACGCCTGAACGTGTTCGTGTCTCTCGTCACAACCTGGGAGTGTTAATTCTCATACCCCGCGTGATAATCACTGCAGTGGGTTTGTTCACAGTGGAAACTAATGACAAGATGCATGTGAGTCATCATAGCGATGGTTTTCGTGTGACGGCGGCTAAAGAAAAGCACAGCACAGCACAGCAATATGTGTAAAAAATGCTTTACAAATCAGGTCCGTAGAATGGCTTCAAATCTAAACCTAAAATCTCAGAAAAATCCTAAAATGTCACATTTAGAATACAATACAATAAATCACGTACTAATTGGCTTCTGGACAAATTATGCTCATCAGCAGCTAAACATCCCATCTTATAAAGCCAAAACAATTTAAAATAGTTATTTGCTGCCTGTGCAGCTATTGCTGCTTAGAGACTGTTCTGATTCAATTAAGAGAAACAATTATGAGGATTTCAATCTCAAAATGCTGAAAAAGTGGCTGACATTTTGTTACTCCAGTGTAGTTTTAGTTCTAGGAAAGATTCAAGGATTCTCCTCGCTTTTATGTTACCTCTACTTTTCTTGACATGCTTTAGATGTTACGGTTATGGTTGCTTTATTTTACTGCTCGATGCCATGAATATTTGAGAAACTGTTCGACCAAAAAAATCAAATGTAACCCGTACAGCAAAAGCAAATTTGTTCTTCACAATTGTAAATAATGAATGCTGGACCTTGTTACAATAATGCCAAAGCTACCGCTACATGTGATGTATATTAAGTAGTTCACTCTCTCCCTCCTCCCTTATGCTCCCTTGCCCTATATTTATCATCAAATGTATTCCCTAACCCCCCTCCTGGCTCATATTCATCACTGCAATCTCCTGTAATCCCATTAGGGTAGGGCATGTTCACAAAGGGCAGATATGCTGCAGATGCGTCTAGACCTTGAGGGCAGAAAACCCTCAGTTCATTACTACAGCAACAAAGTTGTTGCAGAAAAAAAGCTGTGCTCAATAGGTGAGAAATGTCTGATGGCTGGGGACCCCAAAACTCGTCCCCCATCAGTTACTAGAATGGGGGTCCCAAGCACTTTATTCCTCCTCAACTTTGAATGGAGTAGTGGTCAAGCATGTGTGGTGCTGCTCCATACATAATATACGTGGGAGATGGAAAGTAGACATTGAGTGGAGCAGTAGGACTCATGTCTAACCAATGTTCTATTCATACTCCTCCTCACGGCTAGTGATCAGTGGTGCCCCCGGTGATCAGACATTTATCACTTATGCTGTGGATAGGTAATAATTGTTCATTGCGAAAAAACCCCTTTCAAGTTGAAGAAAAGAACAAAAATCTAATGTGTATGTGGAAGCCTAAAGCTGCCCATACACATTAGATTTATATCGGCCAACTGCCAATATTGGTGGGTTCGTCCAACCATCTATTATGCACAACATCCAATTGAGGATCCACTGATGTTAGGGGAGATAGTTATTGGCATGTTGGATTTTAATACACAGTTGGTTTCTACCAGCTGTTTGCTCACCTCTCTCTATTCACCACACCAAGCCAAGCATGCTGACGTATGGGAGGATCAGAAGAGATAGCCGTCAACCTGGCAGTTATCTTGTGTGTATGGCCAGCTTCACAGTCTTCAAATGTCTGAGGGGAAACAAGTTTGGGTTGCATTCATTAAAGGGGGCTAAAAGAGCCAAAGGTGCGATGGCTATTTGTCATCCTGGTCCTATAGCAATAACAATACATGCTCAGAGTTTTTCTAGTTAGCAGCGCAGGTGGATGGGGCAACCAAACTGAACTCCAACCATTAGTAATGTGTGGTATAAAAGATTTTTATCATCTTTGCATTTAAAAACTTGTATATAGTTGGAAATACAGTTTGAATTTCTCTTTACACTCCTGTGCCATGTAGATGACAGTGTGTTGGAAAAGCTGAAGAAAACAATGTGGTGGAGGCTGATAGCTGACTGAGGTCCTTGCGCAATTGTCCTTTTGCGATTGTGCTGCTCCCCGTCATTGTACTCCTCAGATACCATGTTCATAACTGATTACGGCCTCTGACAGCAATAATACAGTGTAAATTTTTTTTTTATTAAAAAATCATACTTACCTCATCTATTTGATCGCAAAGAGCCGTCCACCACCAACTTTATTGAAATCTTGTGCGACCCTTGATGACGTCATCACATCGGCCAGCGTGGTGATTTAGTGCGAGATCTTCAATCAAGATGGTGGCGGCTGACTCTTCATGCTCAAACGGATGAGGCAAGCATGATTTTTTTATTTGTTACCAACTTACCACCATTCAGGTAAAATCAATTCACTACCACGGAGTACGAAACAAATTTTCCCGGAACTCGGATCGAATTCCACTTAGTGGAGTTCAATTCGCTCAACCCTAGTCATAATAAGTCATAATGTAGATTTCTGACCCAAGCAGACGACAGTGTGAAGCATACTTGAGATGGGATCATTGACAAAAGAGCCAACACTAAAAAAGACTAAACTGCAAGTAAACACTAAAGATGTCAGTTTTAATACCAGACCAGCACTGTGTCGTTAACAAGTTCAGGGCTATTGACAAGTATGGTTGTCATTAGCAGCAGGCAGTTGCTGCATCATGAGCATCATAGTCATGCTGATTGCTTGTGCACTGTTATGATGCCCATGCAATCAGGAGCCGGAAAATGGCTATAAAACACAGCCACTGCCTTGCTCTAACGACCAGTGCTAAAGCACCCGAGTCTGATTGACCATATTCCCTGTTGCATATTTAGGTATGTGCCCATACATTATTTAAAATATATATATATATAAAATTACCCCTATTGGATAGAAAAAAAGTACAAAATAAAAAGTAATGTTAAAAAGGTAAAAAAATATTTAAAAAGATGAATACGTTATATTAAAGGTAACAAACTTTTAAAGTAAAAATGTCTAGTAAAAGTAAATCAGTCACGTAATTCTCTTGAATATTGTCAGATACTTGCGCTGCAGGTCCTTGTAGTGTTGTGGGTCAGTTCACACCACATTTTAACGCACAAACTCATGATAGGCTTCACTCCAAGTTCCAAATTAAAGAAGAAATATGGTATATCGGAGGGAATCAACAGAGACATATGTAAATTCAAACATCTCAGAGAAGTTCTCTGCCCTTAACTGGCCTTACAGGCTTTATTATAGCAAACTGTATTAACCAATCAGTGATACGTACATTATTGGCTTCCTTTACGTAAGAAATCAATTAACCAATCTACTGAATGAGTCGAACCCCTGTGATTGTCAGTAAGCACAGGTAACCACAGTGACTCATAATCAGGGGCGGATTGGCCATAGACCTTAAAGGGAAGTTTCCCGGTGGGCCGATGCCCAGGAGGCCGCTTAAACCCTCCCCACATCCAGTCAGTGGAAGTTTTTGGGGATGTATTTTGTGCTGCTGGCAGTATTTGTGATGGACTGTGGAGGTATTTGGCTCTGTTGGGGTGGTATAATGTTCCGCAATATGGGATTGCTGGCTCTGCCTTCCATCAGTTTGGACCCGACTACAAAATGGGGGGCCACTTTTAGTAATTTTTCCAGGGCCACGTTAAGTTCCCAGTCCGCCCCTGCTCATAATGGTTACATTTACGATAAACGAATAAACGAGTAACATAACGATAAATGAATAAGAAGTATGTAAATAGAGAAAAGAGGATATGTGACCTGTTGAGATAAAGGTCAGCTCTTAAACATAGGAAGTATTTTGAATCGTTCATATGAACCTATTCATTCCTTTCACACATACATAAAATATTATACTCATAATTGGTATTGTCGAAACAATAACAACCTGCGTAGTAAATTTACAGCGTCACTTATGATGATCAGCGTAAAGAATTCAGTAAAAAATAATAAAAACTGCAGCAAAGTTGCATATTAGTTTTTCCAAAATAACAGTGATTACAAATTAAACACTAATATATATGTACCATAGAAGAAATGGAACCTACATCAAGTATCACTTGTCTAAAAAACAAAGCTTCAAAAAACCCCTCTGGGCTCATTTGCATACATAAAAACATAATTTTTCTGCGCAATGTAGGCACATATGAAGATGGGACCAACACAGATGCCAGCCAGTGTCATAGGTACAAATCTGCTGACAGATGCCAATAAAAAGCATGTTGTTGACAAAGTACAGTATGTATGACTTTATAAGACATTCGGAAATGTAAAGATTGTTTTTTTTTTATTAAACTAAGATAAAAAAAAATCATACCTGTCTCTTTCAAGTGCAGGAGTAATTATAGCCTGTGATTAATATATTGTAGATATGATGGGCCTTGCTAACAGGAGTCATCTCGTAACATGCTTAGGTAAAATTTTATACAGTTCTTATTGTGGGGAAAAATATTTTGGTTTGGTTATAATTGTTCTGCGCACATTATTAGCTATTAGCAGAGATATGGTCAGAGATATAGGTCATGTAGATACAGTTGGTTCAGTGTGGGCAAAGTAAGAGACTATCTGAACACAGAGGGGCGAGTTTTTCAAGCCCTGCACTCCAGAAAGCTGAAGATAGGTCTTTTTGCAATGTTTTGGAATTATGTGCCCGAAAAAACAAAGAATTGCGATTTTTGCATTTTTAAGCTCTGGCTATATGGCGATCTTGGTTGAGATCACTCTTTAGCAGTGCAGCCATTGAACTTAATGGGTTATAGACCGATTCACAAGTTGCAGCATCCCCAAAATTTCCAAAAATTCAGCAATGTTGGATTTTTTTGGGGTCACGGTTGTAGCAACATGCAAGTTGCACTATAACCCCATTCTTTTCAGTGGTTCCTCTGCTACATATTATCTTTGGTTGTGTGACAGATGTTGTGGTCAAGATCACAGTGGAGCCCCAGACTTACACCACTCACTTCAGATTTAAAAAGTTGGCGGGGAAGTGGGTGTAGTTAGTCATGTTACTTAGTTTCATTACAGATTTATCACTATGTCTAGTTTAAAAAGTCACAAAAAAGTGTCAAGCTCACTCCAGTAGGTGGCGGCGACCCCCAAAAAAAAAAAATACATTGGCCTTACTCTATAACTGGCCGGGATCAGATGAGCCACAATTATTACAATGTGCAAGAATTATAACAATTATGATGTATCTGTGCAGGTCTGTGCTGGAGAACTGAAATTTACTCCAGGTAGGGACGTGGAATAGAATTCAGGTATAATCTATAATTTCCTAATGTATATAATAAGTGTGCCCACCCTGCCCTCCTACTCCTTACCCCACTCCACCCACTATTTGAAAAAGAGGTAAGTGGGTGCAAAACCAAAATTTACCTGCATCAAACTTTGCAACTTTTTCACACTAGGAGAACAGGGATTGATTTATGAGCCCCAAAGCTGTTAGGTATAAAGATGATAAATTGATAAATTTTGTGCAAAGTACGTCAATGCAGACTCAAGCAAAACCCTCATGAAAAATTCCCCTTAGAGTAGTTACTTTTTAGTATATGGTTCAGTATCGCATAGGGTAGCATTGTGTGGAAGCTGGCTCTGTGTGGACAAGATATAGGGCACTCTTTGGCACTATGTGGCACTTTTTTATTGCCAGTTATAGTGTTATTCGACCACAATTAGGCAATATATGGAGAATGAGCAGTTTTTAGTTTGTGTGGGAAAATTCTAGCCCTGTAACATTATCTTGTTAAAGATAATGGAGGGGATTTATCATAGACTGGTCTGTGATATCGCCCACGCTGCCTAAGTATGTGCCTAATTTTTGACAAGGTGCATGCCTAAATTTAGGAATAATGGTAATTGAAAAGTCGCTTTTTTACACCAGAAAACGTGCCTGGGGAGAATGATGAATTCCCCCAATGCACTAGGAAGTCTAGGTATTTTTTATGCACATATGTAGTAAATAGGTTATGTATATCACTATTTGGGCATTGAATTTGCTCATAATAGAATACGTGCAAAATATTTTTCCAACTGTATGGCATTGTATTTGGCAGAGCCAAAGTCTGAAATACTAAGAAAACCAAGAAACATAGGCCATTTTTATAGCTTTAACTTAGGCAGTTCTGGGAAAGCATATGTACTGACTATTAGGGTCACTTATCACACTGGTGTAAAGAACAACTGCCTTAGTTGTCCATAGCAACCAATCAAATTCTGCCTTTTATTTTCCAACAGAGCTGTGAAAAATAAATGGTGGAATCTGATTGGTTGCTATGGGCAACTTAGCCAGTTCTACTTTACACCAGTTTGATAAATGACCCCATATGTGATCAGGTGATAGTTTGTGACCTGTGTTAAAATCCTGGATTGCTCTGATTTACAGATCTATTTGTTACCATTAAATCTTGACCCTAAAGGGAATGTCAAATACCTCAATGCTCCAGTGGTCCCCGCTGGTCGTTGCTCACTTTACTGCAGCGATAACACGCTGTGTGATTACTGCGGTCAATAACTGGTCTCAGTGTGATGCTTCCATGTACAGCACAAGACTGCTGAGACCAGCGGTTGGCTGCAGATGTCACATCGCCGAACTGCATATCATTGCTGCAATGTAAAAAAAGACAGGCAGTGGATTTACCAGATTAGTAATATATTTTTTTTTTTTCTGTGTTACTTTATCACATTTTCTATTGTTTGCCAAATTTAGCCAACTCTCCAACATTCCCTTTAAGGGCTCATGCACACGACCGTATGGCTTTTTCAGCATTTTGCGGTCCGCAAAAAACGGATCCGCAAAAAATACGGATGATGTCCGTGTGCATTTCGTTTATTGCGTAACAGGACAGCTGGCCACTGATAGAACAGTACTATCCTTGTCCGTTATGCGGACAGTAAGGCCTCTTGCACACGTTTTTTGTTCCGTTTACGTTTTTTATTTGCGTTCCGTATACGGACCCTATACAGAACCATTCATTTAAAGAAAAACAAGGTACTCCGTATGCCTTCAATTTCTGTTTTTCTGTTCCGTTCAAAGATAGAACATGTCCTATTATTGTCCGCATAACGGACAAGGATAGTACTGTTCTATCAGGGGCCAGCTGTTCAGTTCTGAAAAAAACGGAATACACACTGACGTCATCCGATATTTTTTGCGGACCACAAAATACTGAAAAAAGCCATATGGCCGTGTGCAATAGGCCTAATAGGACATGTTCTATCTTTGAACGGAACGGAAAAACGAAAAAAAACGGAAATATAAGGCGGATCCATTGAAATTAGTACGGTTTATATACGGAACGCAAAAAAACAGAACGTAAACGGAAAATACATACGGTCGTGTGCATGAGCCCTAAGGGTGTTTAATCCTATTCATTCATTTTCACATAAAATAAAGAATCTCCCATGCTGGAGTACGGCAGCAGGGATTATGCTGTTGTGATTATTCAGAGCACGCACACAGCAGCGCCGAGGAAGCATCTAATGCCAGGCAGAGCATTTCGGATGAACCTATGCAGGCTTTTCAAACATTATCTTTTCATGATGTGGCTTGGTACATTTTAGTCTGCGGAGGAGAATATCTGGTAATGATCTCAGCCCGTGCTTCATTCAGTTTCCCAGACACGTAATGTAACCTTTAAGATAACTATCCTTCTTTTTCAACGCAACATTCATGACAGATTGTGCCAATAAAAACAGGAGGCACTGCAGGTGGAATATATGAGGCATTCAACAATTTATCTGGGGCGCACGTAAAATATACACCTTTGATTATTGTGTAGTTTTCTAAAACCGTTTTCTTTGACATAAAAAATCCTTTCACTGAGATGTTAAAAATAATTTATGTTTTCTTGTGTTCTCTTGCTGGATCAAATAAGGGTTTATTTAGAGCTTCTATATACCGTACCAATTCTCCCTACTGGCTTCCTGGACATTGACTCCACGCTATCTTTGGCTCATGTGACTCCAAATTACTCCAAAATCCAAATTACATAATATTATGCTATGAAATACGGGGATCAATTGTGCTGCTTGGGGACACGTCACCGCTGAGATCAGTCATTGGCTGCTGCGGCGCACTTGAACCCCTATGTCCAGAGGTTTATAGAACAGGGACTGGAAGACCACAAAAGGGAGCCAGAATGGAGCAGTAAGAAGCCGTTTTTTTTTAACAGCTACGAAACGTTCCTAGTTAAAGGGCTTATCCCATAACTATAAATATCAGACATCATATAGTACATGACAATCTATTTCTAACAAAGCTAGAACCAGCCCTGTACCTCACATGGATCCAGAGATCTCCACATTCATTGCTTTGCTAGATTTATATCAAGTTGGCAGCTGAAGGGAGTGTTTTTTCTGCTGCAGCTCAGGGGGCGTGTCTCAGCTCTCCCTATCACAGCTCAGGAGGCAGTTGAAGGGTGAAACTGAGCATGTGCGACCTTCTCAGTGAGCTGGACAAAGAAATAAAATAAAATTTTAAAAAACAGGTGGTGCTGTATAGATACATAGGTGACCTTTTTCATGTGTTCATGAAAAAAAATTAAGTTCTTGATTTTTTTTGAGGCTGGTTCTACTTAACTAGATAATTTTGGAGGTAATATTTTATAGCTTACAGTAAATGCTGGTAATTTCTTATCAGTATATTGAAAGCACGCCAGACTCATCTCTGGTACAAGAAGCTTATTGGACTTATTGGACATATCCACACGGACGTCATCCATATTTTTTGCGGACAGCAAAATACATGCAATCATGTGCATAAGCCCTTAAGCTGAGATGAACCATGGGTCCCTGATACAGGTGCAGTATCATTTTAATCAGCAGGATCAACCCTACTTGGCATTATGCCTGGTTTAGAAGGGTTGACCCTGTCTTAAGTTAAAGGGAATAGGTTATCAACATTTGATAGGTGATGGTTCGACTCCGGGCATCCCTACTGAGCAGCTGTTTGAAGGGACTGTGGCACTCTGGCCAGCGCTGCAGCTTCTTCGTAGGCCGATCATTGATCACAGCCTCTTCATAGGCCAGGAACGTAAAATCACTTTTTTGTAGCTCAGTCCCATTCAAGTAAATGAGCCTGGGCTGAAATACCAATTACAGCCACTATACAACGTATGGTGCTGTGCTTTGTTTGCTATGGGGGTGCTGCAGCACTCATTGGAGCACCATGGCCTGACTCCTGACACCCTCACCAATCAGATATTGGTGACCTATGCTGGGGATGTGCAAACAATATGGAACTTGCAGAAAAGCCCTTTAAGCCTACTTAGCTACTTAGTTCAAAAAACAAAATGATAATAGCCAATGACTAAAATCTATCTGTTGTGTTGACACTGTAAAAACAGGCCCCTCTTCCCAGTTCACTGCACCCCTGTGACTATCACATGAGAACTGGGATTTAGGCCTTCATCAGGGCGGCATAGATTCTATAGGTCTGCCATTGGGACAGTCTTAAATGGAACACAATTAGGGTACGGCCACACATGGCATATACGCTGAGGATTTTCCACACTGGAATTCTGGAATTGGGTTCAGAAAATCGGCAGCTAAGTGGAAGAGATAAAAAAAAATAATAATAATAATTATCCATGTGCTTTAAAAAATTTCGGCATCACAATTCGCACATAACTTGACCCGCGGTCCGCGGATTTTTGTGTAGAATTTTACTATTTGCAATGCGGGGGGTAAAATCTGCGGCAAACCTGCAGCATTTCCACAATGAATCCCGCACTTTTTGCATATATTGCTGCTGCAGAATCCCAGCGGATGTGCAGATCTGTCGCGGGTGACTGTCCCTTATGGAAATATTCATTCTGGTATTGGAATGGGACGTGCGGAAAGAGAGAGAAGAATAATATCAAGCTCAGCTCAATATTGTTGCAGAGAATAAACGTCAGTACTCACCGATACACGGTGGCACTGAATCTCCCGTCCTCATTCCATTTCTACAATACTATGCTGCTAAGCAGTAAAGATACTGTAGAAAACCTGGATGTGCAGAGAAAGCCTGGTAGGAAGTTTAAAGTATCCGTAAATCCTCTAATCTACTCAGATGATTAGTTTCACATTACCTGACATTCTCCAAAGTATTTTTAGACTTTTAAAGTTTGCAGATATAACCGTTAAGCTTCCATTATCCTTGGGGTGACATTAACAAATCTATGTTTGCTGAGACGAAAGGAAAGAGAAGAGCTGGTAATAATCTGTTTTATGAACCATAACTTACAATTCACTCAGCACTTCGGTCACCACTAATGTGAATGGCTTTCTGTTGCTAGTTTTATCTCATTGTGGCGCAGTGATATTTTGGATAGTGCACAGTGACTTCTGTTAGAGTAAGTAAATCACAAGTTCTAAAATTCCAGGCATGTCTAGAACTTACAGTTTATCGTTAATACAAGTCATCCATTGACAGTAATGTAGCATTGTGTCTCCATTTTCCTTTTATCTTTGGACTAACTGCTCGGGTCCACCACCCCCATAATAAACGCTTATGCACATGACCGTGTGCCAGCCGTGGTTGTATTGCGGCCTGCATACAGCAGGTCCGCAATACACAGGCAACGGCCATGTGCATCCCACATCACGGATCACGGACCCATTCACTTGAATGGGTCCGCGATCCGGGAGATGCGGTGAGGAAGGATGGAGCGGAACCCTACGGAGGCACTACAGAGTGCTTCCATGGTGTTTTTGGCGGTGCCTCCGCAACCGCAAAAAAGTATTGAATGCACTACTTTTTTGCGGAATGAACGCATCACAGACCCATTCAAGTTGAATGGGTCTGGACCCATCTGCGGCAGCCGCACGGATGTTATCCGTGCATTGAGGACCGCAATTGCAGTCCTCAACGCAAGGAACAGCCGGCATACGTTTCACATCTGTGTTGGCAGTGACGGATCTGGCAGGCTCTTCTGGCGCACAGAGGTATTTGTCCAGCTGCTCCTAAACATATTTGCTGGGTTGTGGCCAGATCTCCGTCGGTCCACATTATAGTGAACACAGAGTTATTTAAAAATATGGTACAGAATCATTATATTATAGTGGATATAGTTATTTACTAAGACTCATTAAAGGCTTTGCCCAGTTTTGGCAAGAAGCCAAACATCACAGGGAAATGTACTAAAAAAAAGCAGCACTCCTAGTAGACCCAGCGGCACCGCTCTGTTTCGTCCCACTGAGTGTTGTTTAATTGCAGCGACCATGTTGTCAGGCCAACCGCACATGACTGCTGCAGCCAATCACAAGCCTCAGTGACTGACCGCTGAGACCAGTTGTTGCCTGCAATGGTCACATATTGTTGACGGAACATCACTGTTGCCAGCGAACAAAACCCTGTTGGGAGAAGTAAAACAGCAGTGTTGGATCTACTATGTAAGTACTGCTATATTTTTTATTTTGGCCCATTCTCCAACATTGACCACATTGTTACAGAAACTAGAGAACCCCTTTAAGTTTGAGACAATGTCCCATATTTACAATTGTGGCTGCACCTTAACTCCAAGTTTTTAGGGCAATTTGGTGTATCTCATTTTGCAGTGTCTGGAAACCTACTGCAAGGGTCCCATAGGCTGTATATAAAATGGGAAGTAAGGGTACTTTCACACTTGTGTTGGTGCGGATTCGTCTGTTTATTTGCAGACGGATCCGCACCTATAATGCAAACGTTTGTATCCGTTCAGATCCGTTTGCATTAGTTAAAAGAAAAATGACAAAGTCCAAAACGGATCCGTTTTGAGTTACATTGAAAGTCAACGGGGAACTGATCCGTTTTCCAATGCACCATATTGTGTCATTGAAAACGGATCCGTCCCCATTGACTTACATTGTAATTCAAAACTGATCCATTAGGCTCCGCCTCTTTAGACAGACACCAAAATGCTGCAAGCTGCGTTTTGGTCTCCGCCTCCAAAACAAAATAGAAGCGGAATGGAGCCGAACTGATGCATTCTGAACGGATCCTTATCCATTCAGAATGCATTGGGGCTTAACTGATCCGTTTTGGACTGTTTGTGAGAGCCCTGAAACGGATCTCACAAACAGAATCCAAAACGCTAGTGTGAAAGTACCCTAACCAGATATCATTGCCAGGTAGAGCTGGCGCCACAATCTATACCTAAATGGAACGTTAAAAATTATAAATCTTTATTACGTATGTTTATTAAAACAAAGGAGCAAGGAGCTCACTTATGTTACCTAATCAGGCTAACAGGTATGACCTCATGAGGGGTGAGATTTAGAGGATGGAGACCATATGGATGTCTGCCTCCACCTGCCATCTCTCAGTAATGATAAAAGGGAGATCAAAGCATTATATATACACCCCTCTCCCTAAGGCTTTACAATCGGGATTGGCACTGTTGGAAATATATCAATTATAGTGCCACCATACTCAAAAGTCTCAGCACTTCATCATTTACACAGGCTCTATGTAGCGGCCTCATTTCATATGGTCGCTTTATATGGATAGAATTTAGGTTCTACGCCTACCCATTACATCTATTAAAAATGCTATTCCCGCTTAACAATAACCTACTCTACGCGTTTCCATGCGGTTGTGAACCCGCATTTTATCAGGAGCAGGTAGAAACTAGCAGGTAAGTAATAGGAGTAAATGGCAAATATACTGTACATGCTGCACATGGTGGTGCACAGCACAACAACATCTCAACACCACCTCTGACTCTCTTGGAGGAGGTTGTATCAGTCTAGTATGTGCTGTGGATGAGTAAACAGTTCAAAGAAGAAAGGAGCAGATTTCAACATGGAGATCTACTGTATTTCCCTGAGGATTATAAGCAGCCAAAGCTTCAGCATATGTGCCAGCCAGCCATTGAGGGAAAATAGTTTACGGAATGCAGCAAAAAGGGCTACAGACTTTTCTGCATACTGGTGGGAGTAATAAGCTTCAGGCTTACCATTAAATCAAAAGGACAGGAAGGGTCCTCTGTTCAAAGATTGCATTCCACTGATGATGCAACAAAGATATCACATAGCCAGAGTGAGAAAGATAAGTTGCACTTCTTAGTTGATTCTGCAAACTATTAAAAAGAAACTCAGCCCTCCATCTCTCATACACAACCTTGGGCATTCCATATGCCAACTGTAATGAGTACAGTGCCTGTGTGTATAATCTGCAGAATTGCCTTAGTAATGAACAGTTTATAAAACCTGGCTTCATCATTGTGTGCACTAACACCTGCAGAATCACAGTGCATCATTGTTTCACAAATAAGGGACCCTGCCTTGCACCTCAGAATCCACCAACACCAAGTCCAAATCCACATCAACCAACATCAGGCAGTAGAGCCGCAAAATTGGAGAGTGCCCCAAATTAAAGAAAGGTGCACCCGTCCTATTGCAACACGGCTAAAGGGAGCATTAGAGTGACTAACTACAACCTCCATTATTGCTATTACCACTCCTCCTATCCTCTGCCTTCTTTTGGCAGGCTGCAAGTTTGCACATATTTATGAAGCAAGTAAGACAAAAAGAAAAATCCACTGTGTCTTGCCCAACAAGGGGATATGGTTCAGGGGGAAAGGGCCATGGCTGAAATGTGCTATTTTGCTCCACAATTTAGACAATTAAAATTTAGATAAATTTAAATATCACCCACCCTAAGCAAATGTGATAAATGTGGTGCCTTTTTAGACTGTCAAAGTTTACATACCATAGTCTACATTTTAGATTAGTAATGTATATAAGGCAAGGCATTTTGCCCCAATTTATACTGGGCTTGCTTGCACTTATGCGTGCTTTGCAAGTTTTTAAACAACTGACTTGAACGCCCCATGATTTCTAATTCTCAGTATGTCCATATTTTGGCAAGTTTATTAATTACCATAATTATTTAATTTCGGATGCTTTGTCTTAGAACCAGAGTGACTTACAAATTCTTTTTTCTTGTCCATGCTAAACTTAAACATGCCGGTGAGTCAGGCAGCCGTCATGAGAGCTCCTTACAAACTTTTGATTTTTATGCTGCTTTTTTGTATTTTTTTTCTCTTTACTCAATGCTACTCACATTAGATATGATAAAAACATTCTTATTTCTATTGATTAACAAATTAATTGACCCTCTTCCACGAACTGGCCGAATGAGCTCCTGCGGGATAACAATGAATGAGACCAGAAGTGATGTCGGGTTTGGGGGAAGCGAGCCGGCATCAGGAACAAACTGCGTGCGTGTTCACACCACCCTCCTCTCCCCAGTATTTTCCTTGCATGGACAGAACAATAGAGTCAGGGAAATATAGAGGAGGAGGGTTGAGTCTAATGGGGAATAGGAGATTGTGTAATTAGACGAGTGTTGTCCGTCTTACACGTTCCTGCTCACTTAACTTGGAGCTGTTGACGATCAAATGTCGCCTCTTTTACCTTCCGCGGGAGTTCACTTCTGTTATAGTTAGTGCTGTCTAGATTATATTCCACTGCGGGCAAACACAAATAATAGCTAGGTGAGTTATATGAGGCTCTTTCACAATATCAGAGGCAACACTATGACGCTGGACACATTGTAGCTGGCGACTTTATTAGCAGTAACCTCAAATGTGTAATGCCAAATCTGTACTAGCACATAACATGCCCTACCAGAGGCAACAGGATATTGGATAATTGTTACACCCCATTTAAAGAGGGGTATGAGGCACAGCTTCACTCACCACTTGGCAAATCCGATCACACTGCTATTTTTCTTATGCCAAAGTAAAAATAAAAACTCAAACAGGGAGTTTCTGTGCGGAAAAAGGTCATGCGGTGGATGGGTCAATCAGAGGCTGCCCTGCAAGATGCCCTGGATGATGTTGACTGGGGTTTGTTTAGGCAGAGCTCTGGCAGCAGTAATATGTTCACAGAGGTAGTTTGGGGGTTTGTCGTTAAACTTGTGGATGACATTGTCCAAAAACATTACCTTCAGATCATTCCCGAATCAGAAGCCGTGGGTAGATAAAACCAACCGTGATGCTTTGTCACTCCGCTCAGCAGCTTTTAACAGGGGAATTATCACTGGAAATATGGCTGAGTGTAAGGCTGCATCATACAATGACTGAAGAGCGGTTAAGGAAGCAAAACGCTGTTATGGAAGAAGAGTTAGAGCTATAATTTTAACAGAATGGTGCAAAGAGTCTATGGCAGGCATCCTCAAACTGCGGCCCTCCAAATGTTGTAAAACTACAACTCCCAGCATGCCCAGACAACCTACAGCTATCAGGCGACAGCAGGGCATAGTGGGAATTGTAGTTTTACAACATCTGGAGGGCCACAGTTTGAGGATGCCTGGTCTATGGCATGGGCTGAAAATGATAACAACCATTACTGTAAATCATCCACTAATAACACTGAGCATGCAGACATATCTCTGGCAGAGGAGATTAAATATTTCTATTTGCATTTTGATGGTGAAGCCCATGTTAACACTGCCAATTATGTCCTACCTGTTAATTGTAAGATGGTCGGGAAAACAACTAGATCAGAAAGTGTTCCCACCCTTATCACAGAAGGTGAGGTGAGGAGGGCTTTTAAGAGGGTGAACACAAGAAAGGCAGCAGGTCCAGATGCTATCTCTTTCAAGTCCTCAGATCTTCTGTTAATCATCTATCCTCAGTGTTTACCACAATCTTTAATCAATCTCTGCAATTGTCCCAGCATGCTTCAAAAAGGCCATTATCGTCCCTGTCCCGAAGAAATCACAACCAACCTTTCTGAATGATTATCGCCCTGTAGCATTGACCTCAATTGTGATGAAGTGCTTTGAAGTACTTTATCATCTCTTCACTTCCTGTGAACCTGGATCCACTACAATTTGCTTACTGCACTAACAGTTCTACAGATGACGCTATTAATTATCTATTCCACACAGTACTGTCTCATGTGGACACTAAGAAAGGAAATTATTTTAGAATTGTGGACTATAGCTCTGCTTTGAACACCATAATACCCTCTATACTGGCTACTAGAGATGAGAGAATTTCTAAAAAATTTGATTCCGCCGGTTCACCGAATTTTCCAGAAAAATTTGCTTTGATCCCAATTAATTTGCAACATTAAAAAATTTCTATTTCCGGGCTGCATAGAGCCTTTATATGGGTGTAGAACACTGTGCCTTTCAGTAACAAGCATAGGGAGTCTGCTGTGGTAGTGAAATAATACTGTCAGTCAGTATGACATGCAGATGACAGGCGTCGCTATTAGAATGACTGCATACATCACTTATTTGGGCAGTCACAGGGCCAAAACTGACCAAATAACTCAAGTATTAACTCGGCCTTACCTGTCCATGTTAGCGTTAAGAAGAAGAGCACTCCTTTTACACCCTCATCAGCTGATTCCACATAGATGTCTACAGAACCTGTTCTATTAAACGCTTATACAAGTAGAGCCCCCTGACTGAGTGGAGAGCGTGTCAGCAGTCAGTTTGTGTTGAAGTCACTCAGAACAATAACCCACAAAAAACGGATCCTGTCTGGGGAACATACGCCTTTACTCGGTCAGCATTTGCTCAATAATCCATCAGTATTGCTAATGCACAAAGTAATAATTTAATTTTGTAAAATTCGGTGTCTCCATGATAAATCTGCAGCGTGGGGGACCCGTGTCAGCTTCTACACACTTTCAAAATGATCCTTCAGCGGGGCGAATAGGTGCCGGATGACCGGGATGCTCCATGACCTTCCAAGGAGCAGCTGTCGGGAGCAGCGGTTCATTTCTGAGATGTCTGTATAGTGCAGGGGGAATTTGAAGAACCTCTTCATTTCGGTGCACCACAGGATGCCCTCCTTTTGATTTCCATGATGACTGGGGACCCATAATGTTTTCACCGGACGTTGAGACCGAGCCTGGTTGGGGGTTTGAATCTTGTCTAACTTTGCGACTCTTCCGGGCTCCAAGTTATCTTGAACCTTTGTCTTCTCATTGTCTGTAGCTACTGGAGGCCTGCTTTATACCAAGCAGGTTGCCCCCAGAAGTATCTTGGTCGATGAGCAGCCAATACCGCACTTGCAGTAATCTTGACAGGATTCATCTCCAGGTGGACAGGAATTGTTTTCTTTGCATGCTTTCTACATTGCAACACCACTTTGTTGAATAAACAGAAGACTGGCCAATTCTCTCCTGTCTTAGGCAACATGTAATGTTTATTATTAAATTCATTACATATTTAATATTAAATTGAACCAAAACTTGATTAAAATTACAACAAAGTATACTTAAATTTGCCAAAACTGACCAAATAACTCAAATATGAACTCAGCCTTACAGGTCCATATTAGTGTCAAGAAGAAGTGCACTTCTTTTACATCGTCGTCAGCTGATTCCACATAGATGTCTACGGAACCTGTTTTATTAAATGCTTATACAAGTAGAGCCTACCGACAGAGTGGAGAGGGTGTCAGCAGTAAGTTTGTGTTGCTTCACTGATTAATTTGCTCTTTCACTGATCCGTCAGAACAATAACCCACAAAAAACGGATCCTGTCTGAGGAGCATACGCCTTTACTCGGTCAGCATTTGCTCAGTAATCCATGAGCATTGCTAATGCCAAAAAAAGCTTTTTGTGCAAATAACACCAAATATGAACTTAGTCTATTTTTCTCGTATTGTAGTGAAATATGGCAATAAACGCTTTTAGCACAAATAACACCAAATGTGAACTGTGTCTATTTTTCTCGTATTCTAGTGAAATATTGCAATAAATGCTTTTAGCGCAAATAACACTAAATTTGAACTTAGTCCTTTTTTCTCGTATTGTAGTAAAATATGACAATAAACGCTTTTAGTGCAAATAACACCAATTGTGAACTGTGTCTATTTTTCTCGTATTGTAGTGAAATATGATAAGAAATGCTTTTAGCGCAAATAACACCAAATGTGAACTGCGTCTATTTTTCTCGTATTGGAGTGAAATATGACAAGAAACGCTTTAATCGCAAATAACACCAAATGTGAACTATGACTAGTTTTCTGGTATTGTAGTGAAATATGATAAACACTTTTAGCGCAAATAACACCAAATATGAACTGCCTCTATTTTTCTCTAGAAATATGGCAATAGGCGCTTTTAGTGCAAATAACACCAAATGTGAACTGCGTCTATTTTTCTCGTATTGGAGGGAAATATGACAAGAAACGCTTTCAGCGCAAATAACACCAAATGTGAACTGTGTCTATTTTTCTCGTATTGTAGTGAAATAGTGTATGACAAGAAACGCTTTTAGCGCAAATAACACCAAATGTGAACTGCCTCTATTTTTCTCATATTGTAGTGAAATATGACAAGAAACGCGTTCAGCGCAAATAATACCAAATGTGAACTGCGTCTATTTTTCTCGCATTGGAGTGAAATATGGCAATAAAAGCATTTCCGAGCCTGATGCCAGCAGATGTAAGATGTGCTAATTTACATATTATTTTTCCCATAAACACAGAAAAACATTGACTGGCTTATGATACTCCTCATGCATATTTGGCGCCCTCCACAAGAAGAAATAGTACCCCAACCAAGGCCTCTTAGGCAGCCAAGAAAAGTTTCTTAGCTCAGCTCTATTAAAGGGTAGTTACCCAGAAAGATATGAGAGATGAGTTAAAGTACTCTGTTTTCCTTTTTCTTTGGAAAAGAGAGTAGCTTACATGTCTCTTTTCCAGATAAGCATTATGTGGGGATACAAGTACAGCAATAGTCAAAAATGTTTTTATGAAAAGGCACTTATCGAACAGTTTGGGGCTACCACTAGAGATGAGCAAATCGAGTCCCACGAAGCGGCATTTGATCCAAATTTCAGGATAACTTTGATACGCCTCGAAACCGAATTGATTTAAACTGAAATAGTATAAAAAACAAAAAAATGTATTCTTACCTCCTCCATTTGCTTGCAATGGGCTGCCAGCAGCCATCTTGATTGAAGATCTTGGCTGAAATCCCGTGCGTGCTGACGTGATGATGTAATCTCGCGCCGCGTGAGATTTCGCGCCAGATCTTCAAGCAAGATGGCGGCGGCCGACCTGTTGCGGACAAATGGATGCGGTAAGTAGGATTTAAAAAAATGTTATGTTAATTTCACACTGTTTTTACACTCAAATGCTGCGATCATGTATGAACACGGCATCTGAGGGGTACAATGATGGGGGGCGGCGCTATCACAGCTCCCTGTCATTGCACCCACTACTTACAAAAAAATGCACATCATGACGAAATAATTCATCACGAAGCAAATTTTTTTGTAAAATTCGGCAAATCCGCCAAATCGAACTTTTTAAAAATTCACTCATCTCTAGCTACCACCAAAAACTTAGTGGATAAAAAATAGAGAAAAATTGATCTATGAAGCACAAGGAGATATTTATAAATTAACATACTACAGATGAGCAAATTAGTCTTATTGGATTCTATCAAACCCACTTCACAACTACACCACTGCCTTCCAATCATTGCTAAGCTTTTTAAAGAGACTTACATAGCATAATTACAAAAAGCCCTGAAATCTACACCAGCTCATAGATACTATTCTTGATTTACATGATGATAAATCTGCTGGGGCCGGTGGCCTGCCCATGCCCCATCCTCAACATGTCCTCTCTTCAGAAAGTGGTGAGAAAAGCAGAATTCGTCTGAAGTTTTGAAAAACTTGAATTCAAAACTAAGCCAAATTTCCTTGCGTTTCATGGTAACAAATCAGGTTTTACTAAAAGCCTCATTCCGCACGGTCTCCACCATTGTCCTGTGAGCTGAGCATAAGGAGAGACATAGCAAATGCTCATGCACTAGTGACAGTGTTGCTGCAATAATCCAGAGGTCATGTTTGATCCATTCACCATGTTTGGCATCTGATTTTTAACCCTAATAATTCTAAAAGCAAAATACCAATAGCTTCATAGTAGGGAGATATCCCGGACCTTATGAAGGGATCCATATGGGATTATGGTCATCCCTGTTGTGAATCCCTTAATTTTATTGCTTTGAGGAAGGTTTTCCCACGTACATAATGTGTACCATATCCGGTACTATCACACAGTGGGACAGGGCAGGGACTGCTGCATACACTCTCAGGCTCCCCTGATCCCGACAGCCAGCAGACACCGACAGCCATGGCTATGTCACCTATGTAAATTTACTGTTGGCAGTCGGGAAAAGGTTAACTTCCAAGCCTTCACACTGAGATTGGGCCACCAAGTGAGAAGAATATGATTAGGCAGAGTGGCCTGGGTATACCTGGTTTATAACGTTTAGTGACAATTCGGAACAAATCGAATGTCTTGGCAAACTTCGGCAAATCAAGTCCAATTTTTTTTTTAAAGTTCGCTCATCTCTAATTGCCACAATAAGAACAACCTATAAAATAAATATAATATGAGTTATACCTCATGACGCATTTCCTAAAAATAAATTGGAGGATTTTCATTTTTCCATTCCTCCCAAAAAATTCTAAAATTTTGTCCATAAATTATATGTAGCCCAAAATGGGGCCAATAGAACAACTCATCCTGCTAAAAAAAAAAATCCCTCATATGGCCGTGTGGACAGAAAAATAAAAAAGTTATGGTTCTCAAAAATAACTATTCTTTTTCATAAAACCTATTTATATTGTGCAAAGGTACTAAAATGCAAAAACATACTGATAATGTTATTGCACTGTGTCTGTTTTCTATTGCTCTATTCAGTAGTAGGTGTGATATAACAACAAGATTCGTAGGGGAGTAGGTAAAAGATTAGAACCTCTATGTCAAAGCTGTGAGCAGGAAAGTGGTCTCAGATGAGAATAGGTAAAAATTTTCTTTATTAATTGTACAGGTCAACACGTTTCAAGGGCGAACAGCCTCCTTCATCAGGACTATCGTACATATACAGTACGGTGGATATATGTGTGGCTTTTAACCACTTCAGCCCCCCTAGCTTAAACACCCTTAATGACCAGGCCACTTTTTACAATTCCGCACTACACTACTTTCACCGTTTATTGCTCCGTCATACAACTTACCACCCAAATGAATTTTACCTCCTTTTCTTCTCACTAATAGAGCTTTCATTTGGTGGTATTTCATTGCTGCTGACATTTTTACTTTTTTTGCTATTAATCAAAAATTACCGAAATGTTTGCAAAAAAATGACATTTTTCACTTTCTGTTGTAAAATTTTTCAAAAAAAACTACATTTCTATATAAATTTTTCTCTAAATTTATTGTTCTACATGTCTTTGATAAAAAAATCCAATAAGTGTATATTTATTGGTTTGGGTAAAAGTTATAGCGTTTACAAACTATGGTGCAAAAAAGTGAATTTCGGCATTTTGAAGCAGCTCTGACTTTCTGAGCACCTGTCATGTTTCTTCAGGTGCTAGAATGCCAGGATAGTATAAATATCCCCAAATGACACCATTTTAGAAAGAAGACACCCCAAAGTATTCGCGGAGGGGCTTGGTGAGTTCATGTATCATTTCATTTTTTTCACAAGTTAGCGGAAATTGACACTTTCTGAGAAAAAAAAAAAAAAAAAGTTTTAATTTCTGATAACTTCTGGCAAAAAAAAAAAAAATCTCAGACGGACTCACTATGCCCCTCAGTGAATACCTTGGGGTGTCTACTTTCCGAAATGGAGTCATTTGTGGGGTGTGTTTACTGTTCTGGCATTTTGGGCGGGGCTAAATTGTGAGCCGCCATGTAAAACCTAAAGGTACTCGTTGGAATTTGGGCCCTTTTGCACCCAGGCTGCAAAAGCGGCACTTATGTGTATCGCCGTACTCAGGAGAAGTAGGGCAATGTGTTTTAGGGTGTATTTTACATATACCCATGTTGGGTGAAGAAATATCTCTGTAAATTGTCAACTTTGTATAAAATTTTTAAAAGTTGTCGTTTACAGAGATATTTTTCACACAAAGTATGGGTATATATAAAAATACACCCCAAAACACATTGCCCTACTTCTCCTGAGTACGGCGATACCATGTGTGCCACTTTTTGCAGCCTGGATGCGCAAAGGCCCTAAAACCAATGAGTACCTTTAGGATTTCACAGGGCATTTTTACGCATTTGGATTCCAGACTTCTTCTCACCCTTTAGGGGCCCCTAAAATGCCAGGACAGTATAAATACCCCACATGTGACCCCATTTTGAAAGAAGACACCCCAAGGTATTCTGTGAGGGTATGGTGAGTTCATGCAAAATTTTATTTTTGTCACAAGTTAGTGGAATATGAGACTTTGTAAAAACAAAATTAAAAAAAAAAAAAAAAATTTCCGCTGACTTGTGCCAAAAATAAAAATTCTGTGGACTCACCATGCCCCTCACGGAATACCTTGGGGTGTCTTCTTTCCAAAATGGGGTCACATGTGGGGTATTTATACTCACCTGGCATTTTAGGGGCCCCTAAAGTGTGAGAATCCAAATGCATAAAAATGGCCTGTGAAATCCTAAAGGTACTCATTGGTTTTAGGGCCCTTTGCGCATCTTGGCTGCAAAAAGTGTCACTCATGTAGTATCGCCGTACTCAGGAGAAGTAGGGCAATGAGTTTTAGGGTGTATTTTACATATACCCATGCTAGTGAGAGAAATATCTCTGTAAATGACAACTTTTTACATTTTTATTCAAAGTTGTCAATATACAGAGATATTCTCTCACCCAGCATGAGTATATGTAAAATACACCCTAAAACACATTGCCCTACTTCTCCTGAGTACGGCGATACCACATGTGTGCCACTTTTTGCAGGCAAGATGCGCAAAGGGCCCAAATTCCAATGAGTACCTTTTAGGAGGGCATTTTTACGCATTTTTCTTCTCACGCTTTAGGGCTCCTAAAATGCCAGGGCAGTAGAAATACCCCACGTGTGACCCCATTTTTGAAAGAAGACACCCCAAGGTATTCCATGAGGGCATGGCGAGTTCATAGAATATTTTTTTTGGCACAAGTTAGTGGAAATTGATTTTTATTGTTTTTTCTCACAAAGTCTCCCTTTCCGCTAACTTTTGACAAAAAGTTTAATTTTCATGAACTCATTATGCCCTCAGCGAATACCTTGGGGTGTCTTCTTTCCAAAATGGGGTCACATGTGAGGTATTTATACCGCCCTGGCATTTAGGGCCCTAAAGCGTGAGAGAAAATGCGTAAAATGCCCTCCTAAAGGTACTCATTGAATTTGGGCCTTTGCGCATCTTGCCTGCAAAAGTGTCGCTCATGTGGTATCAGCTGTACTCAGGAGAAGTAGGCGATGTGTTTTGGGGTGTATTTTACATATACCCATGCTGGGTGAGAGAAATATCTCTGTATATTGACAACTTTGAATAAAAATGTAAAAAGTTGTCGTTTACAGCGATATTTCTCACACCCAGTATGGGTATATGTAAAATACACCCTAAAACACATTGCCCTACTTCTCCTGAGTACGGCGATACCACATGAGTGACACTTTTGCAGCCAAGATGCGCAAAGGGCCCTAAAACCAATGAGTACCTTTAGGATTTCACAGGCCATTTTTACGCATTTGGATTCTCACGCTTTAGGACCTCTAAAATGCCAGGGCAGTATAAATACCCACATGTGACCCCATTGTGGAAAGAAGACACCCTAAGGTATTCTGTGAGGGGCATGGCGAGTTCACAGAAAAAAAAATTTGGCACAAGTTAGCGGAAATTGTTTTTTTTTTTTTTTTTTTACAGTCTCATATTCCACTAACTTGTGACAAAAATAAAATTTTCCATGAACTCACCATACCCCTCACGGAATACCTCGGGGTGTCTTCTTTCTAAAATGGGGTCACATGTGGGGTTTTTGTACTGCCCTGGCATTTGAGGGTCTCCGCAGTCATTACACGTATGGCCAGCATTAGGAGTTTCTGCGATTCTCCGTATATTGAGCATACGGGTAATGAGATTTTTTTTTTCCGTTCAGCCTCTGGGCTGAAAAAAAAAAAATGAACGGCACAGATTTTTTCATTTGCATCGATCAATGTGGATGAAAAAATCTCGGCCAAAATCAGTGACTGCGGTGCGGTGGGCTGGGCGCTAGCTACCTAACAAGTAGCTAACTAACTGGCGGTGATAAGGGACCCTTATGCCCCATTCATACGTCCGAAATTCTGTTTGCGGAGCGGAATTGCGGACCCATTCATTTCTATGGGGACAGACTTTGTCCCGCTCGGATCCGAATTTCGGATCCGCGCTTCGAGTCTGCACTTCCGTTCGCAAAAATATAGAACATGTCCTATTCTTGTCCGCAATTGCGGACAAGAAAAAGCATTTTCTATATAGTTCTGGCAATGTGCGGATCTGCAAAATGCGGAAAGCACATTGCCGGTGTCCGTGTTTTGAGGATCCGCGGATCGGATTCCGCGGATCCGTGAATCCACGGATCCGTGAATCCACGGATCCGCAAAACACATATGGACGTCCGAATGGAGCCTTACAAGGGTGTGATCAATGACAGGGGGTGATCAGGGGGTCTAGATGGGGTGATCAAGGGGTTAATAGGTGAGGGGGGTGGGGGGTTAGTGTAGTGTTTGGTGCAACTTTTACTGTGTTACCTGGTCCTCTGGTGGTCGATCCCAGAAAATGGGACCACCAGAGGACCAGGTGCTAGCTATATCAGACGCTGTTCATAAAACAGCGTCTGATATAGCTGTTTGATGCGATTTATATCGCATCTACAGCCTGCCAGCGATTGATCATCGCTGGCAGGCTGTAGTCCAACTCTCGAGCCGCGCTTCACTGTGAACGCGCGCGCGCACGCGCGCGCGTTCACAGGAACTCTCGCGTCTCGCGAGATGACGCCCCGGCGCGTCCAAACAGAAGATCCCGGCCACCCGCAGGACGCAATCCTGCGTACGGCGGTCGGGAACTGGTTAAACAGTGTTTGGGCACGCAGTGTTTTGGTACCATTGACACACTATATACTACAGTCTATTTTTTTCCCCCTCCGATTCCAGTTTTCATAAGACGGAATGATCCCTGTAATACAAAAGAAGAATTTTTGACACTTATTGCCTATTCAATTAACACTTTCATAGATGAAACGTCCTCCACTAATGAGCAAGTACTGCGGATGCTCTGTAAAACATGCGGTTAGCTACTATAATGGATCGCACGTGCACCTAAACAAGGGATAGCATCCTGTTCTGCCTTATAGCTCTCTGTTACTCAAGGCAGTCCTGTGCTCTGAGATCATGTGGCTTCTCCAGCGAAGGAGCGGGCATGTCGTTTTTCCCTCAGTGCGCTTTTCCATTCAGTATAATCTCCGCTCCAAAGATCTCACAGGGGGTTGGGCTCCAGCGTTGCTTTGAGTCCAGTTGTCACTCTGGAATGACCCCGTCCGCAGCCCCCCCCCTCGTGTCTGCCCTGCGCGCCCAAACACTGTTTAAAAGCCACACATGTATCCACCTTACTGTATATGTACTATTGTCCTGATGAAGGGGGCTGTTCGCCCTTGAAACGCGGTGACCTGTACAATTAATAAAGACATTTTTATCTATACTCATCTGAGACCACTTTCCTGCTTACAGCGCCGACATAGAGGTTCTAATCTTTTACCTACTCACCTGCGAATCTCCGCATCCTGAGGACCGTATCTGTTGGACAGGCAAGAACCCAGACAGCAGCGCAGGCCTCCCGCATGCTGGACGGGTAAACACCAGCAAAGTCTACAAAAGCAGTTGTGATTACTCGCAACTCAAGAAGGTGAACACAACTTATCTCATACGGTTAACAGATTTTACACGGCAACACACATGAGGCGCTGCCTCCTCTTTTCTTTTTCTCCTGTATGATATAACCACAACAGAGAGATGTGCTGAAGTGAATGAGCATCTAATAACAGGAATAGCAGTTTCTGGGAAGTGCAGGAGAACTGAACTTTGCTACTTACACATGGTCTGAGCGCAACAAGTATTAATGAATTATTGACTTTTAAGAAAACCGTCACTTTCTTTGTTGCTGCTGCACCTGGTATCTGTGTGAATAGAAGTGTCAGTGTGTATCTTATGTTTTTAGATAAAATCCTCAGTTACATCGAAAAAGAGATTTAAAAAAAAAGACTTGGTCGCTAAGTAACTAACAGCCTGGTGGTTAAGAGAATAATAGCGCCCTTAAAGGTTTGTGTAACATTGTGGGAAAGAGTAAATGTATGACACTAGCCTGGCATTTTATCTCTTTCTGCTCATCCGGGCAGGAAAAGCTCTCTTATTGGCCAGTAAGGGTTTCAGAATGCTTGTCACAATCCTTGGTTTCTGAAGCTCAGAGGGAAAGTTCTCACATGGACATCCCTCTTCTCCACCAATCACTAGCTTGTATTTATAATATATATTCCATATTCTCTCCACACATGATCAGTTCTCAATCTTAATCCCCCACCAATCAGCGGTTTGAGAAGGCAGCGACACTCCTGCACAGCACAGTGCATTGTATAGCGGCTGTGCTTGGTATCTCAGCTCAGCCCCATTCACTTCTATGGGGCTGAACTGCACCTAGGCCATGTGACTGATGAATGTGTTATCACTTAGCCTAGGGAAAGCTGAGAGAAGGGTGTGGCACTACTGTGAGCGCCAGTGCCTTCTGAAGAAGCTGATCGTGGGGGTCCCGAGTGTCAGACTTCACTTATCCAGAGGATAGATCATCAGTATTTAGTGTTGGAAAACCCTTTAACATATATCTGTAGGAGGTGTCACCAGCTCCTGCAGGTTCTCTCAGTGCTTTATTAATCACCTCTTCATAACAATGGACACCGTTCACACAAAGAGTCTATTCTATTGTATATGGCACATTATAGGTGGGACGCCCTGTTATAGATTATAGGACTTGCGCCTCTGCTCTTGAAATTAAATTAAAGGTCCTTAAAGGGGATCTGCCATGATTAATGTAAACAAGGAAAATCAGACATCATATCTTTGTAACACAGCTAGAACCATCCCTGTACCTTACATGGATCCAGAGCTCACCATTTCATTGCTCCAACTGCTCTGCTAGACTCTGTTCAGGCTGGCAGCTCAGAGGCATTCCAGTTTTTAGGTGGCATGTCCTTCCGGCATGGGCCCCACATCCCTCAACCAGTGTCTTTTCTGCCATTCATCCTAACTTGCTTGCCCTCCTCTGCCCAGCAGCAGTGGGCCTGTCGGCCAGCATCCCACGTTCCCTGCAGTGTGACCTGTGTTCCAGTCTAACTCCACCCATCTCTGCTTCTAGGCACAGAGTGTACACCCTAGTCTTCCCCAGCCAATGGTTGGTCACCTGAGAGTATTTAAGGCATGTTCCCCTAGGTGAAGGTCCCTGATCTTTAGGTTATCTACCTTGCTAGCACCTAGTGAAGGTATGCTGCTATGTTTGTCTGCTCGTGTACCGACTTCTGTCTGTTTCCCAATTCTGACCCTCCGCTGCCGGCTGATCTGACCATAGCTTGTTTACCATATTGACCATTTGTGGTCTGCCCTGACCATGGACTAGTATTATGGATTTGCAAAAACTCTGCCTGCTGTGACCTCTGCCTGGTTCCTGACTATGAGTATTGCCTGACCCTCAGTGCATCACACTGGTGTCTCTGACCCCGGAGCAGTGAACCACACTGGGACTATTTCAAGAGGTAGCAGCCTGTTAACTCCCCTGCAGCAAAGACCAGATCCCAAAATAGGGATAAAAAGGTTAAAACCAGAGGACTGCCAGGATAACACCCTTAGGTGTAGTCCAAAGTCAAACTGGTTGGTTGATGCAGGGGTTGTATGCCCACTGTTACAGTTGCTAAAAGTAGATATGGCTGGTCTGGTGGCATTTGAAGGAGGGAACTGGCTATTTGTGTGACCATGCTTATTCAGCCCAAGACATGGACATGCACATTACTATACATAGTCAACACCAGGGACAAAAGAGAATATCTCTAACTGAAGAATTTTTATAAGAAAAAGCACCGTAACTAGGTATTCATGCTGTATTATTTTAAAAACAACATTCAATCGGGGCACAACCCCTTTAAAGGAAAATCAACACTGATCAACAACATGTGGTTATTTCCTTCTGCTGAGTGTGGAGGACCCAGTGTGGATAAACCATCAGTGTTTTTCCCCAGAAAAAAAGGGTCAGGGAGCCAATGATAATACTGGAGGCTGTATAATAAATGTGTCACATCTCATCCCAGCTACATTGGATAGGGGTTACATTGATGGAAAGAAGCCATTCATTAACATATTACAAGTATATCAGCTTTGATGCAACTATTTAAAAGTATTTCTGCAGAGAACTGTTTTAGCATTATTTTAGCTTATTGTATTACTAGGATTCTCTCACAAAAAGACCTTTCGATGTCAGTACTTCAGATGTCTCCGCTTTGGTTATGATTTGTCCTTGTCTTGATATGGTCCCTTGTACTCTAAGAAAAGTGTTGTTAGATAAAAATAAACCTTGAAACAATCTTGAACAGAAATCTTTTCTAATGTGTTTTAATAGAAGATGAAAATCAAGAACCGGACAAAAAATGTGAGCAGTAAAAAGCTTGTAAAGTTGAAACACAGATAAAATATATATCTGTTGAAAGCAACTAGCATCAGATTGATAAGAATGTTCCCTGCATTGTGGTTTTACAGGAAAACATAATCGGACACAATAAATAAAAAAGATGTTATTATTTTACAGCCGCCATTTACAGTTCTACAGTGGAACTGGATTACATGTAATGCTCCATCAAAATAACATTGTGAATGACAGGTGAGAAATTGGCAGTACAGATGAGCCGAGTGATTGCACTAAAATTCCCATCTCGCTGCAAGGGCTGTTTTTCTGTGGTTCACCAAGGTCATCCAATGGTGCTTGGGATAAAAAATACTTTTACCTGTATATTTTTTACTACCATTGATATTGTCAGTAATGTACAGTAAATGTACAGACTATAAACACAGTAGGAGCAATCGATAGATGATATACTAACGATACTGTATGCTGAAAATCATATATTCCTCTCAAAAGCTATTCGATTTATATTCTATAAATTGCAATTACATGGGTCACATAGTCAAGTGTTTTGTCTATGTATATATATATATATATATATATATATATATATATATAGAGAGAGAGAGAGAGAGAGAGAGAGAAAGAGAGAGTCATATTATTATGACCACTTCTTTCTCTTGACTCCTGTACATGACTGGCCCGGAGGGCTTTGAAAGGGTTCCATGTACAATGGCAACCGTTGCCACCCCACAATCACATCACAGAGAGATGACAGAATTATAGAGGGAGCCCCCTCCCTCTGTATAGCCCTTAGATGTCATGATCAGCATTGATGGTGGTATCTGAGGGGTTAATCCACCAGCATTGGTGTTTTCAACAATGCTAGTGATACAGCAGGGACCTAGCTGTCCATAACAGACCTGATTGGGTGAGCGTATTCCATATTCCAAAGGAGGTTGCACCAAAGTTTTGCAAAGTTTTGTAAAGTGGTAATATTATGCCCCCGTCTTACAAGTCCATGCTTCTTTGAATCCATGACAGTATTCTGCTGGCCTTAGAATAGGCTAATTGACATTTCATGTTGTTATTTAATCTATCAAATGGAGTAAACCATGGCACACAATTTCCATCCAAAATTTTACAAGGAGCCATTGGCCAATGTTTCGGTCTATCGTAGACCTTGTTCACGGCCTACAGTGTACATACAGAAAATAATAATAAATAATAAATAGTGGCATATAGTCACATTAATAACATAACATTTATATGTAATTCATCATAGAGAGTAAATCCATGATTTGGTATAGGTAAGTGGTCTTCCCAAGAGTTTTGTTTAAAAAATGTTGAAGTCATAATAACAAGGAGTACTTGTAAGGATACGTTAGACATACATTCAATAAAATTGAGTTTACTATCATCAATTGTGGTATTGCTACAACAAAGATGTGAGAGTCCCCATACATGCGATCAAAATTTAACAAGGAGCCATTGGCCAACGTTGAGTGCCATGGTTTAATCCATTTGATTTTGCATAACACCCTACCACTGAGCACCACTCATAATGACTAGGAGTGCTGACCAATTTCCCGTTATTGAATCAAGGACCCAAATTCTTCTCTATAAGTGACTATCCCAGAGTTACTTCCGCTAAGACATATGATGCATGTAAATTATTGGTACTCAGCTACATAACTCTACATTTATCCACATTGAACACCATTTGCCATGTTGATGCTCAAACACTCAGAGTGTCCTTGGCAGCTTGTAGTTTATCTTCCATAGACTGTACAGTGCTAAATAGCTTGGTGTCATCTGCAGATCCCCCCTTCAGTGTCATTCACAGATCCCCCCTTCAGTGTCATCCACAGATCCCCCCTTCAGTGTCATCCACAGATCCCCCCTTCAGTGTCATCCACAGATCTCCTCCCTGCCGCCTCCTAGCTAATTTATTCACTGCACTTGCCTCTGTAATTGAAGAGAAGCGCCGTAATCTCACACAGGCGCACTGGCATAGACCAGGGTGACGGCGTACATGCACTTTGATGCCTCTGCCAATGCGCCTGTGTGAGATTACGGCGCTTCTCTTCAATTACAGAAGCAAGTGCAGTGAATTAGCTAGGAGGCGGTGCTGGGTGGGGAGAAGCTGCGCCAGCGCCCCCAGCAAGACTGCGCTCCTCAGCCGGCGGCCCGGACCCCAGTGGCGTAGGGCCCCATAGCCATTGCTATGGCTGCTATGGTGATCCCTGCACCACTGACTGTTACTGTGAACAGTTAAACAAGTTGAAATGATCCCCAAAAGGCATAAAGTTAATGATGAAACCCACTTTTCAATATTTTAAGCAAAATCTGTGTATTGCTTTGTTTTTGTACAATTTTAGAGTGAAAAAAGAAAAGGTGTACCTTATAAAAGTATGGGAGCCCAAGGAGATTTGAGTGCTCAGATAAATTTGACCAAGGTCTCAGACCTTAAATAGTCTGTTAGGGTTAAGGCTTGTTCACAATCTTCATTTGGAAAAGCTATGCAAATTTGAAAGCTTTATAAATGTCCAGACTCCTCTATTGTATCCCAAAAAACAGTAGCCATGAGTTCTTCCAAGCAGCTACCTAACACTATGAAAATGGTGGAGGCCCACAAAGCTGGAGAAGGCTATAAGAAAATAACAAAGTGTTTTCATGTTACCATTTCCTCAGATCAAAATGTATTTAAGAAATATCAGTCAACAGGAACAGTGAGGTCCAGAGAGGGTCTGGAAGACCAAGAAAAATATCAGAGACAGCTGCTTGTATGATTGCTAGAAAGGCAAAGCAGAAGCCCTGCTTGACTCCAGAGTCGTGGTACATTATTATACTGTTCAGCGACACCTGCAGAAATATGGTTTTAATGGAAGAGTCATCAAAAGAAATTCACAAAATTCAGCGTCAAAAGTTTGCAAAATAACATCTAAACAAGCCTGATGCATTCTGAAAACAAGTCCTATGGACTGATGAGGTTAAAATATAACTCTTTTTCCACAATGAGCAACGGTATGCCTGGAGAAAAAAAGGCACAGAATTTAATGAAAAAAACACTTCTCCAACCACTATGCATGGCGGTGGATCAGTCTTGCTATGGGGTTGTGTTGCAGCCAGTGGCACTGGGAATATTTCATGGGTAGAGTGAAGAATTCATTCAATGAAATTCCAGCAAATTCTGGAAGAAAACACCAACTGTAGAAAAGATGACGGTGAAAAGAGGATAACTTCTACAAATTAATAATGATCCTAAATACACCTCAAAATCCACAATAGACTACCTAAAAAAACTCACAGAACTGAAAGACTTTTGCAAGGAAGAATGGATCAAAATTCCTCAAAAAAGAATTGAAAGACTTTTGGCTGGCTACAAAAAGCATTTACAACAAGCTATAATACTTGCCAAAGGGCGTGCTGCTATGTACTAACCATGCAGGGTGCCCAAAGTTTTGCTTCAGGTCCTTTTTCTTTTATGTCATTTTAAAAATGTCAAAAATGAAAAAAAAATGTTTTTGCTTAAAATACAAAGGGGACAGGTCATTTTTAACTTTATGCCATTTGGAGATCATTTGTTTAACTGAACTCAACTTAGGGTCCATTCACACTGGCGATTTTGTTTTCCGGCATAGAGATCCGTCGTCGGGGCTCTATGCCGGAAAAATCCTGATCAGGATCATCCCCATGCATTCTGAATGGAGAGAAATCCGTTCAGGATGCATCAGGATGTCTTCAGTTCAGGACCAGAACGTTTTTTGGAAGCAGCATGCTGCGCTTTTTGTTCCGTCCAAAAATCTGGAACACTTGCTGCAAGGCCGGATCCGGAATTAATGCCCATTGAAAGGCATTAATCCGGATCCGGCCTTAAGCTAAACATCGTTTCGGCGCATCGCCGGATCCGACATTTAGCTTTTTCTCAATTGTCACCATGGCAGCCAGGACGCTAAAGTCCTGGTTGCCATGGTAAAATGTAGTGGGGAGCGGGGGAGCAGTATACTTACCATCCGTGCGGCTCCCGGGGTGCTCCAGAGTGACGTCAGGGCGCCCCACACGCATGGATCACGTGATCGCATGGATCACGTGATCCATGGGCATGGAGCGCTCTGACGTCATTCAGGAGCACCCCGGGAGCCGCACGTACTGTAAGTATACCGCTCCCCCGCTCCGATTAAGGGTGCCTATATACCATATGGCCCTAAAGGATTTAGCTGTGTATACAAACTTAGTTCTCAGCTGTTGTTCTTGAAAGGGATGACATTCATAAATCTTACTAAACTATACTGTTAATAGAATATGTGAATATAAAAGCGGCCAAACTAGAGGCAGGGAGATTTATTGCCAAAGGGAGTAAGACTAACCCTAAAATGTTCTTCAGTTATATAAATGGTAAAAAGTATAAATCTGAAGGTGTTGGCTCTTTACAGAGTGATGAGGGGGAGTTGCAGAGAGCAATGAGGAGAAAGCAAAGCTAGTAAATATTTTTTTCTCCACTGTATTCAATGAGGAAAATAAACTGTCAGATAATATGCAGAATGTAAAAGTAAATTCCCCATTAAAAGTGCCCTGTCTGACCCAGGAAGAAGTACAGCGGTGTCTTAAAAATATTAAAATAGACAAATTGCCGGGATCAGATGTCATACCCCGCTGTATACTAAGAGAATTAAGTAATGTCATAGACAGACCCTTATTTCTGAATTGGCGCATAGCAAATGTGGTTCCAATATTCAAAAAAGGTTAAAAAACAAAGCCCGGAAACTATAGGCCGGTAAGTTTAACATCTGTCATGGGTAAACTGTTTGAAGGTTTTCTAAGAGATACTTGAGTACCTCAATGAAAGATAAGCGAATAACACTGTATCAGCATGGCTTTATGAGGGATCGGTCCGGTCAAACTAATTTACTCAGTTTCTATGAGGAAGTAAGTTCTAGACTTGACCTGGGTTAGTCAATGGATGCATAAGGTTAGTATATAAAATGAGAAGGTTTATACTGGGAGAAAATGTCTGTATGTGGGTAAGTAACTGGCTCAGTAATAGAAAACAGAGGGTGGTTATTAATGGTACACACTCAGATTAGGTCACTGTCACTAGTGGGGTACCACAGGGGTCAGTATTGAGCCCTATTCTCCAATATATTTATTAATGATCTTGTAGAAGGCTTGCAGATGACACTAAACTGTTTAAAGTAATTAACACAGAAGAGGACAGTTTTCTGCTACAGAGGGATCTGGATAGATTGAAGGCTTGGGCAGAGAAGTGGCAGATGAGGTTTAACACTGACAAATGTAAAGTTATGCACATGGGAAGGAATAATGCAAGTCACCTGTACATACTAAATGGTAAAACACTGGGCAACACTGACATGGAAAAGGACTTAGGAATTTTAGTGGTCAACAAACTAAGCTGCAGAAACCAATGTCAGGCAGCTGCTGCCAAGGCCAATAAGATAATGGGTTGCATCAAAAGGGGTATAGATGCCCATGATGAGAACATAGTCGTACCACTTTACAAATCGCTAGTCAGACCACACATGGAGTACTGTGTACAGTTCTGGGCTCCTGTGAACAAGGCAGACATAGCAGAGCTGGAGAGGGTTCAGAGGAGGGCAACTAAAGTAATAACTGGAATGGGGCAACTACAGTACCCTGAAAGAATATAAAAATTATGGTTATTCACTTTAGAAAAAAGACAACTGAGGGGAGATCTAATAACTATGTATAAATATATCAGGGGTCAGTACACAGATCTCTCCCATCATCTATTTATCCCCAGGACTGTGACTGTGACGAGGGGACATCCTCTGCGTCTGGAGGAAAGAAGGTTTGTACACAAACATAGAAAAGGATTCTTCATGGTAAGAGCAGTGAGACTATGGAACTCTCTGCCTGAGGAGGTGGTGATGGTGAGTGCAATAAAGGAATTCAAGAGGGGCCTGAATGTATTTCTGGAGTGTAATAATATTACAGGCTACAGCTACTAGAGAGGGGTCGTTGATCCAGGGAGTTATTCTGATTGCCTGATAGGGGAATTTTTTCCCCTAAAATAAGGAAAATTGGCTTTTACCTCACAGGGGTTTTTTGCCTTCCTCTGGATCAACTTGCAGAATAACAGACCGAACTGGATGGACAGATGTCTTTTTTCAGCCTTATAAACAATATTGCTATGTTAAATAATCTGAAAGACTACCGTAACTGTGCAAATCAATACTTTGCTAACAAAAACTCTGCCAGATCTGGAGTATTTTTTTTTTATTCATCAGTAATAATATATAGATAAAATATAATTAACATAAAACCCTTCTATTAAAAATAAAGATCATTGTTATTGAAGTCACACTCCACAATTGTCAACATTTTCTCTCCCAATGACAAACTCACACTATGAAGAATAGCTAATGGTTCTGAACATCTCCTGCCTCCTTTATCAGTGACAAAAGCATGCCACAAAGAATAACTAATGGTACTGAACATCTTGTGCTTCCTTTATTTAGCTGCGGGTCACACCAGCTTGTACACAACAAGAGAGGCAAAGCCTGTTCAGCACTAAATAATGTGCACCACAGTGCATTAGGTATGTCCTTACAGAAAGCGCATGACTGGTAGCACTGTGCCTTAAGCAATGCATTACAAAGCAGCGACTTATACAGTGAATCTTACTGTAAATGACTAAATAAACATTCACGTCTAAGACATAATGCATTGCCACATCACAAATAAGGACACGGAGAAGGTTAATGAATTCAGAATAATGCCTTATACAATGGAGCATGCATATATTGAATTTTAATGATTTTGCTGGCTACTGCCATATACAGGATATTATTTGTCCATGAAATGTTCTTGAATAAATATGAAAATCTTGTCATGATTATAGCTGCCAGACGAAATAAAAATTTGTTAAATTACATGAATCGTGACTCATAAATGGAACTGAACAGTGTGAAGAGTGCAAAAGATTAGTTCAAGAAAACCCATCATCATATCCTACATTGGCTATTTTTGCTTACTTAACCCCTTCCTGCAATATCACATACATTCCCACTTACCGCATTCCCACGTGCATGTATATGATGCGGTTACATTGTCACCGCACGGAGCAATGCGCTGACAGTTCAGTGAAACCAGCATGCGGGGGTTGCTAGGAGACCAGTGACGCCGGTGGGAACGAATCACAGCGCTCACCGGCAGGCAATCGCTGTGATTGGTCCATTACTGCAGACGGACCAATCATAACGCATTGATGCTGTTTAGGGAGGAACTATGTGTACTCTCCTTCTCTGATCGTCCCAATTCCTGTCAGGGAAGCGATCAGAGAAGGAACTACTGTCAGAATCCACACACTACAGAGTTTTAACCCCTTTAGTGCTGAAACGCCCCTCTTCTGTGCCCCAATCAGTCACACAGATCAGTTCGGTTCGGTCAGTTCATCTGTCATCATCAGTTCTATGCCTTATCCCCTGCCTCACACATAATTAACCCCTTCAGTGCCGATTTTACACTCTTCTGTGCCTGATTTGCCTCAGTCAGTCCTGTCCCGTCCTGTCATCATCACCTCATCCAGAAACCTGTCTCTCCAGCCTGTCTGTCCGTCAAGACACCTGTCACTTCCACATGTCCATCTGTCAAGACACCTGTCACTCCAGCCTGTCCGTCCGTCAAGACACCTGTCACTCCAGCCTGTCCGTCCGTCAAGACACCTGTCACTCCAGCCTGTCTGTCCATAAATACACCTGTCACTCCAGCCTGTCTGTCTGTCAAGACACCTGTCACTCGAGTCTGTCCGTCCTTCAGGACACCTGTCACTTCAGTCTGTCTGTCAAGACACCTGTCACTCCAGCCTGTCTGTCCATCAAGACACCTATCGGCCCAGGCTGTCCGGCTATTAAGACACCTCTCACTCCAGTCTGTCCGTCCGTCAAGACACCTGTCACACCAGCCTGTCCATCCGTCAAGACACCTGTCACACCAGCCTGTCCGTCCGTCAAGACACCTGTCACACCAGCCTGTCCGTCCGTCAAGACACCTGTCACACCAGCCTGTCCGTCCGTCAAGACACCTCTCACTCCAGCCTGTCCGTCCGTCAAGACACCTGTCACACCAGCCTGTCCGTCCGTCAAGACACCTGTCACACACTCCCAAGTTACATTAAAAAAAAATTAAACCTGTCACTATGTGTGCCATCCTCCTGTGTGTACATACTCGTGTCATGTGCTTGAGTGGCACCAATCTGTAAAATATAAGTCTCCTATGCCCCATGTGGATTTGTGTCACCTATAACTGTAAAATAATACATTAATAAACCCCTATTCTGCCCCAATAAGGATATTGGCACTACTCTGTGCCACATACTAGACCCCTGTATATCATTTTCAGCCTCCTGAGGCTCATTGCCAGCCATCTGTTCTACCTACCATTAACTGACAAGTGACTCAGGGAGTTTTTATCCTAAAGGATATACAGGATTTTAGTTCACTGTTCAAAAAAAAAAAAAAAACACAAAAAATATCATATAATAAAAAAGACCAAAAACAAAATCTACTTTAGTTTACAGTTTAAAATGACTAAATGGCTTTTCACTGCTGAAGAGGCATATGCCATGCTTTTTGAGGACACTGACTCCAACAGTGAAGATGAAGTGACATTTTTAGTTTCATCTTCCTCAAATGATTGATCTAAAGATGAACTCTTGTAGGCGACCTACGGGTAGTGCTCAGTCACAGCCCTGTACAAGTTACTCTTCATGGATCCCCACATATAACTATGTGCCCCAGGTGCCTGAATTTTTAGCCACTCCAGGTATCAATGTAGATACAACAGGTTTCAGTGAAATACATTTTTTCAAATTATTTTTCACTGATGACCTAATTAACTTGATGGTGGAACAAACAAATTTATATGCCGAGCAATGTATTGCCTCCCATCCAGACAGTTATCTTTCAAGGCTCCACAAATGGACCCTTACTGACACAACTGAAATGCAAAAGTTTTGGAGACTCCTCCTAAGCATGGGCATTATAAAAAAAAAACAACAATAGGTTCATATTGGAACAAAGATATTCTTTATCACACCCCTCTTTACTGTCTTGCCATGCCCCAGGCCCATTTGGAAGCTATTCAAAGATTTCTACACTTCAGCAAAAATAATGAATGCCCACCCCCAAGCGACCCCAGTTATGACAGACTCTTTAAAATGAGGCCATTGGTTGACCATTACAATTCCAAATTTGGTCAAGTATATACCCCCCAAAAAGGCCTCTCAGTGGATGAATCATTGGTCCACTTCAAAGGCTGATTACATTTCTGCCAGTACCTGCCCAATAAAAGGGCTAGATATGGTGAAGTTGTATAAGGCCTGTGAAAGTGTATCCAGGTATACATTGCGCTTTCGTATTTAAAATTCAAAAATTGAGCAACCCGATTGTTCCCCGATTCTGGGTATAAGTGGGAAGATAGTATGGGATTTAGTCCACCCCCTGTTGGACCACGGATACCATCTATATTTGGAAAACTTTTACAATAGTGTCCTTCTCCTGAAGTGCCTTTCTGCCAGAGGCATAGGCACATATGGCACAATTAGACTTAATCAAAAAGTACTCCCTAAATCCTTTATAGACCAGACAGTGCATTGCGGGGAAAGAGGAGCTGTTTGCTCAGAAAATTTGATGTTGCTAAAATACAAGAACAAACAGGATGTTAAGTACCATCCATGCAAATCAGTCCACCCCAGTCTCAGTCCAAGGACCACAGAGCAGAACAACAAGCATTTGTGTATCCAGGATTACAACCAGTTCATGGGCAGAGTAGCACTTTCAGACCAGGTACTACAGCCCTAGGTGTGGTACAAAAAATTAGCTGTGTACCTAACCCAAGTGTCACTATATAATACATTTGTCATCCATAGAACAGCTGGTCATGGGGGGACCTTCTTGGAATGGAAAAATTATTTTAAAAAAATGATTTTTGGCGTTCAGGAGAGGGCAGTATTTCAGTCAGCAGTGCTTCTGGGGTCTCAAGAATAATACATGGGCAGCATTTCCCTGGAGTACTTCCCCCCACAGAAAAAAAAAGGCTACCCCAAAAAAGGTGTGGAGTTTGCTTGGTTAGAGGGATTAGGAAAGACATCACTCACTACAGTCAGACCTGCCCCTCTAAACCGGGCCACTGCATTGGAGAGTGCTTTCAAGTTTATCACACCTCCACTGATATTCATTAAGTTCATTTCATTCATTTCTTAATTAATCCATGGGAAGACATTTTCAGTTTAGCATTTTTCCATTTGGCAATCCAATAATAGCTCCCCCCAAAAACAAAATAAAAACCTTAAAAATGCCCATTATAGATGAATACATTGAAGGGTGTCATTTTATTAAATGAGGCATTTCTTAGATTTCCTTTCATGTTCTTTCACCCCTAGAGCCTCATTTTTGCAGTTTTCAATGTTGGGGTGCCTCAGGGTGTCTTCAAATGCGACATGGTGCCTAAAAATTATTCCAAAACTGCCTTCCAAAAGCCATACAGTGTTCCTTCCATTCTGAGCCCCGCTGTGTGCTCGTGCAGCACTTTACAACCGAATATGGGGTGTTGCCGTATTCAGGAGAAAATGCGTAACAGATTATGGGGTGCATTTTCTCCTGATACCCCTTGTGAAAATGAAAAATTTGGGCCTAAAGCAAGATATTCTTGAAAAATATAAAATGTTTTATTTTCACTGCCAAGTGAATGAAATAAAATTTTATGAAACAGCTATTGGGCCAAAGTGCTCAGTGCACCCCTTGAAAAATTCCTTTGGAGGTGTATTTTCCATAATGAGGTCACTTTTGTGGGGGTTTCACTGTTGGGGTGCCTCAGGGTGTCTTCAAATGCGACATGGTGCCTAAAAATTAATACAGCAAAATCTGCCTTCCAAAAGCCATACAGTGTTCCTCCCATTTTGAGCCGTGCTGTGCACCCATATGGCACTTTATGACCACATATGGGGTGTTTCTGTAAACCTTAGAATCAGGGTAACAAATATTGAGGTTTATTTTGCTGTCAACCCATGCTGGGTTGCAGCAAAAATAGATAAAAATGGAAAAATCTGCAAAAAAAGTGAAATTTTAAAAATTTCCTTTAATTCTGGTGGAACACTTAAAGGGTTAAAAAAGTTAGTAAAATCAGTTTTAAATTAATTGAGAGGTGTAGTTTTTAAAATGGGGTCATTTATGGGTGGTTTCTACTATTAGTCCCACAAAGTAACTTTATAACTGAACTGGTCCTTAAAAAAGTGGGTTTTGGAAATTTTCTGAAAATTTTTAAAATTTGCTTCTAAACTTCTAACGTCCTAAAAAAATAAAATAACCTTTACAAAATGATGCAAGCATGAAGTAGACATAAGGGAAATGTAAAGTAATAACTATTTTGTTAGGTACCACTATCTGTCGGAGAAATTCAAATTTTCAAAATTGTTATTTTTTCCCAAATTTTTGTACATATTGACTCTAATTTATCACTAACATGAAGTACAATGTGTCAGAAAAAAAAATCTCAGAATGGCTTGAATAAGTAAAAGTGTTCCAAAACATTTTGTTGAAGGCACAGACTGCGCCACAATTCATACCCAGCCAAAAGTCAGATGGATGGCATAGAGAAATAAAATTTAGTGAACGCACAGAACTGCAATGCAATTAGCACAACTAAGTGGTAAAGCAGCAACTGTATCGCTATCAACTTGGCCAGGTGAGAGTTCAGCTTGCTCACAACCAGATTGTGTCACGGTTCCCCGGCGTGTGCTGCCTCAATACTGCAGCGATCCAGTTGCGAGGGGAAATAAGATTGTGATGCAGCCCTTTCAGCCCAGGGCCAATGAAGGAGCACATCAGAGCATTAGGGCGTCAGCTCGTTCAGCTCACAGCTCCGCCCAAGTTGTAGGGAAGCCAGCTGGAAATCATTCCCAGATCTCTATTTAAGTCTGGCTCCTGTGGGTGTAAGTGCCGGTAAATTTATGTTCCTCCTGCTCCCCCTGCTGTTCCCTTATGGTATTGCGCTTTACTTTGGCTGTGGACTTCTGGATCTGGTTTTGTGACTACACTGGTGTGTCTTCTCGTTTGCTTCTGGAATTCCTACCACTTCGTGACTGACTGGTTTTTGACTCTGGTACTGTATGACTACTCTTATTGTGTCTGTTTGTTCCATTTGTGTGTTGCTCTCTCATATACTTATATATACAAAGTTATACATATAGGGACCGTCAACCAGTTGTGGAGTCATCGGATAGGGTGACTGTGCAAGTAGGCAGGAATAGTGGGTCTGGGAAGTTTTAGGGCTACACTATAACTGTGCGTGCTACTGTATCAGCATACCCTGACAGATTGCTGAGCCCGTAGAGTTGTTTTATGGCTACACATTCTATTTATGACTGACGACAGAGAGGTAGAGTCTGAGTGGGAGAATAAGTAAGTGATGAAGAAGATGACAAGGACACGGTACTGGTTGTTGATGTGGCCTGGCTGCCACAAAAAAAGACTGGGAGAAGGAGGACAAATATTTTCAGATTGCTGGCCAGTTCTATTTTCCTACTGGATCTTGTAATGACGCTTCATGATCATGAAACTGCATAGCATGTTAAAAACAAGACTTTTTATGGATAGCTAGCCAAAAGTAGTAATATTATAGAACAGAACTAAATTTGGGTGAAGGTGCAGAACTGCGCCAAATTTACCTTAACTTAAGTGGTACATCAGCAATTGCACAGAGAAGACCGTGAGTCTTCTAAGTAGGACAGACAGTTTTATTTTCCCACAGTATCCAGTGATGCCTTATCATGTGCTTCAATAGAGCCCAGAAACCTATGCTTGTGTTTGAATGCCCACAGCTTATTTAATCCTGCCGATTTTGTACATGGATGTGGTTTCGTGTGTGTGAGCTTTGTGGAGTAAAACTGCCACACAGAACATACTTGCAAAGAGCTAATGGCAGCCAAGCTTAGCCTAGGTCTGGCATATTTTGAGCTTGTGTCCACAGTATTAGGGGCATCACTAGTTCCTGAGCTGACGACTAGTGATGAGCGAAGGGAGCTTCTGATTCTAGATCCAAAATCGATTTGGTCAAAAATTCGTTTGAATACTCTACGGAGCCAACTTCGGATCCGAGTTTTAAAATGGTTTTCAAGTTGAAAAATCAAATCCCAAAGTTATTCACCAAAGTCCCGCGAGACTTTGACTTTGTCTCGCCAGAGCCCATACATTTTAATGTTGTACGGACACGGATCCCCATACAACATTAAAATGAAGTTTTGAGCTAATCAACATCTGATCTTGAATCCAAAGCTGATTCTCTCATCCCTACTGACGACAATAAAAGCAGATTTGACCCTGCCACCAACCTTCTCCTCTGATGTCTCCTCCTAAGCACCCTGATCCAGCTCCCATGTCCTGTCCAACACACAATTATAGTCTTCACCCTCCCTGGTAGACTCTTCTATATCCTTCTACCCCCAATTCTCACAATAAATTGGCGCTGGGCATCATTTTTTCATGATTCATCCAAAGTGAATCACCAAAACATCAGATTCTTTTTGCGGATGAATATTTGTGAAATTCATAATACATTGTTAAGAATCAATTCACTTACCTCTATGTCCAGTGCAGGTGGCCACACATGACTAGTTTCTCAGCTCCACCACACAGATCCTCTTGTACATGGAAAGAAGAATGATTCCTGCCATTCTGTAGGCCAGCCAATATAATGTGGTTGTAGCAGTTTTTTGTCATGGCGCTGAACACATTAGTGATCATGATTAGAGATGAGCGAATTTTTCAAAATTTTTGTTTTGATCCGAATTTATTTGCGGTGAATTCAGCTAATTCCTGTCTGCAGAGATCCTTTATAGTGGTGTAGAACACTGTGCCTGGCAGTAACACGCATAGGGAGTCTGCTTTGGTAGTGAAATAAAACTGTGAGTCCGTATGACATGCAGATGATAGGCGTCGCTCTTAGAATCACTGCACACTTCACTTATTTGGGCAGTCACGAGACCAAAACTGACCAAATAACTCAAATATGAACTCGGCCATACAGGTTGATGTTATCGCCAAGAAGAAGCGCACTCCTTTTACACCGTCATCAGCTGATTCCACATAGATGTCTACAGAACCTGTTCTATTAAACGCTTATACAAGTAGAGCCCCCTGACAGAGTGGAGAGGGTGTCAGCAGTAAGTTTGTGTTGATGTCACTGACTATTTTGCCCTTCCTTTGATCCATCAGAACAATAACCAACCAAAAATGGATCCTGTCTGTTAAGTATCCACCTTCACTCGGTCAGCATTTGGTCAGTAATCCATCAGTATTGCTAATGCCAAAAAAAACAGGAGTGGATCCAAAACAGAGATGACACGTGAATGAGGAGACCACAGAGTGGCCCAATAACAGTGTGGAGGTGGCGGCAGCAATCAGGAGGCCACAGAGTGGAACAATGACAGAGTGTGGAGGTGGCAGCAGCATGATCAGGAGTAGTGATAAGCAGGAGGTGCCATATTCGATTTCACAATATTTCGCGAATATTCGATTGAGTATTCGTCCGTCAAAATCGAATATTCGTCATTATTCTATTTATCGCGAATAATTAAATTGAATATTATTGCGAAGTATTGCGAATTGAACTTTGAACGGGGTATAAAGGCAACTTTACTATTGTTTGGCTTGCTAGAATTAGCGAATATAGAGAATATAGTGCTCTATTCGTATTCGTCATATTCGTTAATTCTTCCCAGCCAAGTAAGCTTGCCTATACACAGCTCTGTTAGATGCGCAATGCGATTAATATTACTTAAAATTCTCGCATTGCGCATCCAACTTAGAGCTGTGTATAGGCAAGTTTACTTGGCTAGGAAGAATTAAAAAATATGATGAATACGAATATAGCACTATATTCTCTATATTCGCTAATTCTAGCAAGCCAATAGGAAAGTTGACTGTACCCAGCTCTAAGTTGGATGCGCAATGCGAAAATATTACTTTTACCTATTTTTTTTCAATAAATAGAATACTGACTCCTTATTCTATTTATTGCCAAAAATAGGCAAAGTAATATTTTTGCATTGCGCATCTAACTTAGAGCTGGGTACAGCCAACTTTGCTATTGGGCTGGCTTGCTAGAATTAGCGAATATAGAGAATATAGCGCTAGATGCGTATTCGTCATATTCGTTATTTCTACCCAGCCAAACAATAGTAAAGTAAATTGCATATACCCCGCTCTAAGTTAGATGTGCAATGCGACAAATATTACTTAATATTCTCGCATTGCACATCCAACTTAGAGCCGTGTATAGGCAAGTTTACTTGTATTGCTAGAATTAGCGAAGATAACGAATACAAATATAGCGCTATATTCTCTATCTTAGTTAATTCTAGCAAGCCAACCAATAGGAAAGTTATACCCGTTCAAAGTTTCGTTCGCATTACGTGAATATTACATAATGTAATATTCGCGTACTGCAAATTACACTTTGAACGGGCTATGACTTTACTATTGGTTGAATTGCTAGAATTAACGAAGACAGAGAACATAGCGTTATATTCTCTATCTTCGTTAACGGTATCTTGTTCTTGGGTTTTGATTGAAAAAATAAAAAAAAACGTTTTTACGAATATATAGCACTTAATTCTAAATAATCACGAATTAGCGAAGTGTCAATATTCGTAAAAAATATTCGCTATTCGAATATTCCGCTCAACACTAATCAGGAGGCCACAGAGTGGCACAATGACAGAGTGTAGAGATGGCAGCAGCAGCATCAGGAGGCTACAGAGTGGCAAGGTGACATAGTGTTGAGGTAACAGCGGCATGAGGAGGCCACAGAGTGGCAAGGTGACATAGTGAGGAGTTGGCAGCAGCATCAGAAGACCACAGAGTGACCAAGTGACAGAGTGGGGAGGTGGGTGGCAATACGACTACCAGCTGAAGATGATGGGTGAAAGAAGGAGCACTTGGTATCAGATGTGTGGCATCAGGAGGTTGGCAGCATCAGAATAGTGATGAGTGGCAGGGGCAATATTCGAATTCGTGAATATTTGGGCGAATATTTGGGGGAATATTCGCCATATATTCGAAAATTCGCGAATTCGTAATCCCCAGTCATTATCTTCTTGATTGCAAAAATTCGCATATAAAAATTCACATAAAATTTGCATAAAAATTCGCATAAACTGGTATTTAAAAGGTTTCTTTTAAAAAACAGTTTATGCGAATTGTTATGCAAATTTTATGCGAATTTATATGTGAATTTTCACAATCAAGAAAATAATGACATTACTTTATCGATTGCGAAAATTTGCATATAAAAAATTTGCATTAAAATTTGCATAAAAATTTCCAAAAAAACGAATATTCGTGATTGCGAATATATTTCGCGATATTCTAAATATTCGCACATTCTCGAACTGCCGATATTTGCGATTAAAATTCGCAATTCGAAAATTTGTGATCAACACTACATCAGAATAGTAGCTGAGGCAGGTAGCCAGAAGTAACCTGTCTATTTGGTCAAAGTGTTGGTGTGGCACCATGGATAATCTAGTCTGATGCATCAGGCATTGATGGGTGGAAATCCTGGCTGATAAACGCCTGATTCATCTTGACAAAGATCAGTCTCTCCACATTTTGGGTGGACAGCGAGTTCTTCTTAGGGGCAACTATGGCCCCTGCCGCACTGAACACCCGCTCGGATGCCACACTACTGGATGGACAGGACAGCTTTTCCAGGGCAAACTCTGCTAGTTGCTAATACACTAATACAGACCAAAAAGGGCTGTAATTTTCTCACTTCAACACACAACGACTAATAAGCCCTTTTTCTTTTTCCCCACTAATACACGCCAAAAAGGGCTGTAATTTTCTCACTTCAACTCACAACGGCTAATAAGCCCTTTTTCTTTTTCCCCACTAATACACGCCAAAAAGGGCTTTAGAACATATAACTGCACCGCTGAACGGCAAATATATTTTTATTTTTTCCACTTATACGCGACACAAAAGGCTTTAGACCATATAACTGCACCACTGAATGGCAAATAAGCCCTTATTTTTTTCCACTTATACACGACACAAAAGGCTTTAGAACATATAACTGCACCGCTGAACGGCAAATATATTTTTTCTTTTTCCACTAAAACACACCACAATAGGCTTTAGAACATATAACTGCACAGCTGATCGGCAAATATGTTTTTCTTTTTCCACTAATACACACCACAAATGGCTTTAAAACATATAACTGCACCGCACAAGGGCAAATAAGACATATAAATATTTCCTTGTAATAAAACCTGTTAATGCCTGTTTCAAACAGCACTTGCACCCTAATAGGAACAGTTTGCTGGAATTACAGAGCTGTATAATGGCAATTTGGATCCCCAGTCAGTGCAGCAAGGTGTAATAGGATTGTTCCTATTACCCAGGCTGTAACCTTCCCTACTGAACCCTGTTCAACATAAATGCTGTGGAATGATTCCTCCCTATCCTTTCCCTACACCTTGAATAATCTTTCCCTGCACTTGTAAATCGTTTTTTTAGCACAATGAAGTTTTTTCTAACACTGTTCCTAGAGCCTGCTGACGTCTCTCCCTGCACGTCTGGTAAATGTCAGAATCCAAGATGGCTGAAGCTATTTATAGGGCTGTGACATCACAGGGCAGGCTGGCTGCTGATTGGCTGCATGCATGACCTTATGGGTGATCCCGCCTTCCCAAAGTTCCTTGCTCCATGTCCTCACACGTGCAGCAGCCATTTTAGAAAAAAATGTGATTCGTTACCACGAATCGTGAGGAAATTCGGCTTCTGTGCGAATTGAATTTTTTCTGAAATTTGGATCAAATTCCACTTCGTCAGCTTTGATTTGCTCATCTCTAATAGTGTTGAGCGCGAATATTTGAATAGCTAATTTTTTTTGTGAATATACTTCGAGAATTTGCAAATATTTAGAATACATTGCTATATATTCGTAAGGACGAATATTCTTTTTTTTTTTTACACAGTACACAGTTGATCATCCCTCCCTTCTTCTAGCTTGTGGGCCAATGAGAAGGCTTAGTCACAGCTTAGCAACATCCCTAGCAACCATTAGTGCACCAATCAGTAAAATCTACTTAGACCTTATAAAATATGAAGTTGTATAAATTCGTATCATAAGTGGCGATTTTATAATCGCAAAAATTTCATAACATTCCATCTGCATATAAAGTGATTGTTCTGACATGCATGTGACATGTAATCAAATACACTGCTGTAATCTCAAATTGCTTCCCACCATCTTTTCCAATCTTCTCAAACTTCGGGTAGTTTCAATTAGGTCCTTCTGCATTTGCACATGAGCATTAAGCAAATTTGACATAGCGATTTTCGCAATGAAAAAAATATATTGCCCCTGCTGCTCATTGCTAATCTCTAATCATGATCATTCTGGGCAACTAAACAAAAGAACACCAGGATGTACCATGACAAGTATTTTTTTTTGTCATAATTCCAATTGGAAAAATAGCATTAAATGACATCTATGGGAATATGGGTTCATAAGGTCCCAAGCATTGTGGCAGAATGGATAGTTGCTGTTGACGCCATGCATGTTATGTTACATTTCTGCCACTGGTTAATGTGTCGTTAAACATGGCTTCCCCTAGAGATAACAGCTGATCTTCAGGGGTGAGAAGGGGATGTCTTCATAACACAAGAACTCTTAATTAACTAGATGGCTCAAATAATTGTCCATACATTGCTTTGAACATAGAGTAATAAAGGCACAGACACTGGTCAGAACCATTCATTATCAAATATAAAATATTTTCAGCATCTGTCATTCATGTGCTGCAGTATGATTTGATTTTAGATATTCTAAAACTTCATCTAAAAATGCATTTCTTTTAAATGCAAAGTTTCTGACAGGTGTCTTTGAAATGCCTTGAAACAGATCACAATGGCATATCATGACTTTTATATTTTTACAGTAATATCTTAAAACGTTTTTTCTTCAGAAATAAAATTACAAGAGTTTCAACTTCAGGTCTACATTTATTAATCTCAAGGACATTAGATGACTCATGGTGATCACAGAGCTACAGTTTTTAGTTTTTATTATTACATCTATGTTAAATGATATTACTGAATAGACAAATGAATCCATGGAGTAGCATACCCACCTTTGAGGCTTTCCAAGTGACATGCTGTATAACTCACAGGCTGTAAAAGTCCCCTAGTGGTGTCTTCAGGCTGTGTAAATCAAAGCTGAGGATTGCTGGTGTACTGCGTTCACTTGATAGTGGACATTGCAGTGCTAGAAGCATTGAGCCGCAGCATCAGTAGGCCGGGTTTTGGTACATTCATTTAATTCTGTTTGTTAATCTCCATTGGTCAGTGTGTTCATAACAAGTCCATGAGGAGCATGCTCATGGCCTGTGTGTGGGAAAGGGCAAATGCTACTGGAGCCTGTGAAGCCTATCAAACCACTATTGGAGGACAGTGCAAAAAGATTGAGATTGGTCCTGAAAAGAACCTCCCTCAGAGGTTGGTAAGACTGAGAGAGCGAGTAGCTGTGTAGTGACAGGATCATCACTTAAACCCCCAACAGGTTTAGCATCGTACTGGGATTGCCTGTTCAAAGGCTAAAAAATGGTGTTTATGTCATGACCTACAGTGCCTTGCAAAAGTATTCACCCCACTTGACTTTTTTCATGTTTTGGTGCCTCACAACCTGGAATTAACATGGATTGTTTGAGGATTTACAGAACATGCCCACAACTTTGAAGATGTTTGTTATTTTTATTGTGAAGCAAACAACAAATAGGACAAAATAACAAAAAAAGTCAATGTGCATAACTATTCACCCCCCTAGAGTCAATACTTTGTAGAGCCACCTTATGCGGCAATCACAGCTCCAAGTTGCTTTATATAAGTCTCTATGAGCTTGCCACATCTTTCCACTGGAATTTTTGCCCATTCCTCCTTGCAAAACTGCTCCAGATGCTTCAAGTTGGAGGGTTTGCGCTTGTGAACAGCAATCTTTAAGTCTGACCACAGATTTTCTATTGGATTGAGATCTGGGCTTGACTAGGCCATTCGAACACATTTACATGTTTCCCCTTAAACCACTCATGTGTTGCTTTAGCAGTGTGTTTGGGGTCATTGTCCTGCTGGACAAAGCCTCAAATCACGAACAGAGTGGTAAAGGTTTTGCTCGATATCCCTGTATTTAGCACCATCCATCTTTCCCTCAACTCTGACCAGTTTCCCAGTCCCGGCTGCTGAAAAACATCCCCACAGCATGATACTGCCACCACCATGTTTCACTGTGGGGATGGTGTTCTTTGGATGATGTGATGTGTTGGGTTTGCGTCAGACATAGCGTTTTCTTTGATGGCCAAAAAGTTCAATTTTAGTCTTATCAGACCAGAGTACCTCCATACATTTTGGGAGTCTCCCACATGCCTTTTTGCAAACTCACAACGTGCCTTTTTGTTTTTAGCTGAAAGTAAAGGCTTTCTTCTGGCCACTCTGCCATAAAGCCCAACTCTATGGAGAATACGGCTTATTGTCATCCTATGTACAGATACTCCAGTCTCTGCTGTGGAACTCTGCAGCTCCTCCAGGGTTACCTTAGGTCTCTGTGCTGCCTCTCTGATTAATGCCTGTGAGTTTTGATGGGCGGCCGTCTCTTGGCAGGTTTGCTGTTATGCCATGTTCTTTCCATTTGGTTATGATAGATTTGATGGTGCTCCTGGGGATCATCAAAGATTTGGATATTTTTTATAACCTAAACCTGACATTCTCAACAAAATTGTCCCTTACTTGTTTGGAGAGTTCCTTGGTCTTCATGGCAGTGTTTGGATTAGTGATGCCTCTTGCTTAGGTGTTGCAGCCTCTGGGGCCTTTCAGAGAAGGTTTGTATATGTAATGACAGATCATGTGACACACAGGTGGACATCATTTCACTAAGTATGTGACTTCTGAAGGTAATTGGTTGCACCAGAGCTTTTTATGCGCTTCCTAACAAAGGGGGTGAATACATACGCACATGCCAATTTTCTGTTTTCTATTTCTAAACAATAGATTTATTTATATATTTTTCTCATTTCACTTCACCATCTTAGACTATTGTGTTCTTATCCATTACAGTAAATTCATATTAACAAAACATTGAACTTAAGGCTGTAATGCAACAAAACAAGATGGTCCCGGTGATTCTAGAAGAAAACAGTGACTTAGCAGTCACAGAGAACCCCAGAAGCACAGGAGCATTGTATACTAGAGGTTGGTGCAATCCCTTGAAAAGCATCAGAATGATTTGGTAGAGAATGGCCTTCCTTAGACCCATGACAGCATTGAAGGTTGGGACAAGGGTCGTTGAACATCTTATGCATAAGCTGACCTCTAGGCCTCAGGAAGAGCCTATGAACATACATCTACAACTGTTCTGTTGTTCCTCTGTTCAAGTGTACTTCTTCACCCAATTGTGCTGTGTACTTCTCCTAGATACTGTAATCAATACACTTGCACAACTTAAAGTGACAGAAACTGTTAAAATTTCTATGTCCTGTTAAAATTTCTAGGTGAGAAAATAAATATTTCCTGATTGCACCAAAGAGTGTTCATGTGCCACATAGAGTACCTTACAGCAGTACAATAAGACTCCATAGTATTGCCCCTCATGGAAGAGATGTTCTCCATTAGAAACAGTGCTTCTGGGGAGAATACCCATGTAAGACTGTTGATCTGAGGGAATGTCTTGTTTTCTGACAGATTCTATGATATTGGAGGTATACTCCTATTTGGTGCAGCTTAAAGGTTGCACGGAAGCTAGAATATGGCCATATATGGGAGTTCATGTTATATTTTACCATGAGAAAAAATGTCATTCTCACACTTGAGGAAAGCTGGTGTATACCGGGTCCTAGAGTCCCTAGAGAACAATGCAGGATCCTCTTAGGGTTGATAAAAATATTGCAAAAAATGAACAATCAATGACCAAGAAAATATTCTCTTTCAGGGAGAATTATTCCATTAAGTAGACCTAATTCAAACATTTTCCCAGCAGCATCCAGATACGTGTGTGGGTTTATTAATACTCCTAGAGCAATGCGAAGGCTTACCATCTAAAGCCTTTGTATGGATTCTATTGATGTGTTCGGCCAGCATGTGTATTCAATGGTGTCTATTTTTTATGACATTCATTTAAAATGTGTTGTAAAATATTAATTATTTCAGCAGGATACATGTTCTGTAATTTGGCCAGAAAATCAAAGATACTAACAGAGGATCCAGAATCATATTTTTGTGCAAATACAGCCTGATATATTCGTCAAGGATAGGAGCTTGATCTATACACATATACAGAGAATCATATGCGGAGATACATAATTCATTCCTGTTTTAGAATGCTATACCACGTTGTATATAAAATGTTCATGTATCTTTTATCAGTATGCCCAATCATATTTCACTTACTATGCTATATACTGAACTCTACATGTATAAATGATATAGTGGTTGCTTCAATGTGTAGTTATTTTATTAGGACTGTGTGCCACATGAGGTCCAGGTTATACACCCCCCCCCCCCCAAAAAAAAAAAAAAGAATCTGCAATTGACACATGTGTGAACATGGCCTTATATCTGTTAGGGTTTGTTTTGCTTGATATTTGCTGTTTAAGTAGAGATGGACTAAATCAGACAAAATCGGACAAAATAATATTTTCTGATGTTTTCCCAAAAATATAGATGGAAATAAATCAGATTTATAAGTGTGCCACATTAAAAGCTTGCAGCACCGCTCCGGATAAATAGACTTGCATCTGTATAACCGTTCATTGCGTAGTGATGGGGTAATAAGGCAGAATTGATGGATGATATGTTTACACAGTGAGCTACTGCTCTCTTGGCATCTTGTCAGTAAGTAGCATTGTCCAGGGAAGACAAGGGAAATGTGATCTCAGAGCTTCATTGATATTTTCCAGGAAATAATTCATTTTACACGCAAGACTTAATTTCAGGACATAAATTGGAAGAAATGCTGGAGTTTAATTTGTCAGTTGATGTTAAATTGGCAATGTGCTTTTGAAGTAATAACATTTCATCAAATAACGTGTTGTATTACATGGTCTGGAAGTCATTTTTCTGCTGTAATAGGAATTAAAACACAATTTTCTTCTTGAGTTGGACATTCTGGGCAAAGATGTTGTGTTGAAGGTGTTTTTTCTGATTGAAAGGAAGCTCCTATTTTGTGGAAGTCATAGAAAGCCAATAAATATTGAGGAAGAAACGTTTATAAAATATCTACAGGCTGTAAATATCTACAGAGTAAACAAACTTCTATTCAAAATGTCACAATCTAATTAGTAGGGGATGGTATAAAAACTGGAGTAACATCTCTTAGACAAAAGTGTTAATTTTTTTAAGCAGAGCCAAACATATCGAACAACATCTAATGTTTGATATATTTCGAGTAAATTATAGCAACTCAGTCTCAAGCAAAACTATATTATACATCTCCTTTGTGACAAAATTTTCGCATAAATGGTGCCAGTCGCTAATCCACACCCCTTTCCCACTAAACCACATTCACTTGGTGGGACAGGTGCAGTGGATATTTCTAAAGTTAGATGCAACAAAATTGCATCTAGTTGCAAATTTCTTTGCGCATTTTACATCAAGGTCTAGTTACAAAAAATGAGGCATGCATCATTTAAATATATATCTTCAGATATATAACGACATGCCCATTTGCCTATAGTAATCAATGGTCAGTTGGTTCAATATGCAGACATCCTAATGCCAGTCTGCATTAAATAAGGTGAATGGTCAAGGCTATCGTTGTAAAGCCACGCATGCAACAGTGGGTTAAAGTAATAGGATTCAGAGGGACATTAGAGTGTTTTAAAGAACAGAGGCTCTAGAACAAAGGTAAGCAACCTCCAGCCCTCCAGGTGTTGTGAAACTACAACTCCCAGCATGCATACTTCCTCTGATCTTCTAAGAACGCTCATCAAAATAAACGGAGCATGCTGGGAATTGTAGTTTCACAACAGCTGGAGTGCTGAAGGTTGCTGATCCCTGCTCTAGGGCTACCTCAAGTTGAGGTAGATCCACTGCTCTAAGGAGTCTCTGATTTTTAGAATAAACACTCTCAGCTAATTCTTCAATAATTCCAATTATACCAAAGCAGGGGGCACACTCCTACACCAGGTTCATACAAGACAACTCCCGCGACTTACTCATTAAAACCTTCTTTACTAGCATTAAAAACTAATACACACAGCATAAATATTCCAACATCTTTGTTTGTGCAAAAAGGTGTATGTGCAAATAGTGCAAAAAATACCACACATTAAAGTACGATGATTAGCTATAGTAGCCTTTCCTATCCCAAACCAGTATATGTGAACATTCAATTCAATTTAAAACAAGTCACTTGAAAATCCAGCTTGATCAACTCGGGGGGGGGGGGGATCCTGCCCCTATATATAATCAACCTTGGCTCCTGTAATGTCCCTTTAAAATAGAAACTTCAATGTTGCAGTAGCGCCTTTCTGGCTACTCCTCTTTAGTGCCGCGCTGTAGTACCAGATATTCAATGTCTACGCCGGCCCCTCTTACCTCCCTTGGTATACCGAAGATCGCGGTCCTCTCCGCGTGTATGTCCTCCCCGGCACCACTGGCGTCCCACGTGGTGCAGGTGTAACGCACCAAATTGATCAGTTAGGATCTCAACTGCGGAGTCCTTTGACATCCACTCCTATCACACTACTTGAGTGTTGATGGAGTCTTTTGCGGCTGCTCAGTGTGTACCCCAGGCGGCTCTCTCAGTCTTAAGCGGAGAGTATGGGGTAACAAAATCATGTACCGCGTACTAAAGATAGAGTGTAAAACTAATAGTGAGGAGAGTTTGTTTTAGGACTCAGAGTACAGATTAAAGTTCATGAATAACAGCTCTAGGCAATGTTCAGAAATCCCAGGCCTGCAGTACTAATAGTCACCAGCGCGTGTCCCTTCCTTTCAGTGAGCAATGTCAGTGAACAAAATGACAGGCTGATACTTGCTGTTAGAAGTCATGCAGGGATCCTGCTGTGGTGGAGCTGGATAAGGTAGGTGAGGGTTTCTCCTGGAGGTTCAGAGTTGCAGGTAGTTAGAAGCTTGCGTCCTCGTGGTGAATGGAGCAGGCAGGGTGCGCACTCCATTAGTGGAACACCCTGTGCAGCACCTGGCTCCTATTTATTGACCAAGTGTGGATGGGCGGAGCCACCTTAGACGGCCCAGCGGCCACTGCTTCCAGCCTGGGAGGCAAACAGCTATCGTTGTCATGGTTACACAGGGCATGGATCCAGGCTGGAGCGCAAACCACCGTATCCTTACAGTACCCCCCTTAAGGGGACCCTCTCCGGGTACCCCAGTAGGGGAGGGTCGGTCGGGAAATCTCCTGTGGAACAACCTTTGGAGTCTGGGTGCATGGACGTCTCGCACATCTTCCCAAGAGTCATCCTGAGACCCGTAACCCTTCCATCTAACGAGGTACTGGATCCTCCCCGTCTTCTTCTGGAGTCGAGAAGCTGCTCAACCTCAAATTCCTCCTCACCACGGACATCTATCGGGGGAGGGTTGAGGAACCCGTGAGGGGAACGGGCTAGGTCTAAACGGTTTTAGCAACGATACATGGAATGTGGGATGTACCTGTAGTCGAGGAGGAAGGGTAAGTCTCACCGTGTTGGGGTTGATAATTCTTTCTATCAGAAACGGACCCAAAAATTGCCTACCCAGTTTCTTAGCAGGTACCCCCAACCGAAGGTTTCTCGTTGACAGCCATACCGAGTCTCCAACCTGATAAGGAGGATTTTCTCTTCTGTGACGGTCGTAGTAGATCTTCTGCCTTTCCTTTGCCCGTTGGAGGTTGTCTTTCAGCATCATGAGGGTTGTTTGCAAGGTAGTTACATAATCATCTGTGGCAGGAACGTTTGTAGGAAGGCTGATTTCAGGGAGAGACCTAGGGTGGAATCCATAATTAGCAAAGAATGGACTATGTAGAGTGGAGGAATTTACAGAATTGTTGTGTTTAATTCGGCAAGAGGGAGTAGGCTTTCCCAGTCATCTTGAAGGAATGAGCAGTGACATCTGAGAAATTGTTCCAGACATTGGTTCACCCTTTCCGTCTGCCCGTTAGTTTGGGGGTGGTAGGCGGTAGACATTCTATGGTCGATTTGGAGTCTAAGACAAAGTGCTCTCCAAAATTTGGATATAAATTGTGAACCCCTGTCTGATATAACTTGGGTAGGGATTCCATGTAGTTTTATGACATTGGACAGAAAGGCCTCGGCAGTTTCACTGGAGGAAGGTAATTTTTTGAGGGCGATGAAGTGTGCCATCTTAGTTAGTAGGTCTACTACAACCATGATGGTGTTGTTTCCTCTGGAGCGGGGGAGTTCTACAATGAAGTCCATTGAAACCCATTCCCAGGGTCTGTTGGGGATAGGAAGACTCATAAGAAGGCCATATGGTCGATTTCTATCACTTTTGCATGAGGCACATGTCTCACATGTGGAAACATATTGCTTAATTTCTTTGGTCATTTTTGGCCACCAGAAGTTCCTGCGTATCAGGTTTATGGTTTTGGCAATGCCAGGGTGTCCCGCGAGGGGTGTGTCATGGCAGAGTTTGATTACCTGGGTGGTGAGAGGAGTTGGTATGTACAGTAGGTTGTTTTTGTAGAGGAAACCCCGTTGGTCTTTCCGAGTTCCGGGGGATGTTAGCACAGTCAATTTTCAGAGCATCCTTAAGCTGGGTTTCCAATTCGATGGTGGCGAGGATAATTTTGTTAGGTGGTATAATGCATGTGGGGCTGTAACTGCGGCGCGGCATTCAGCCAGACGTGATAAGGCGTCAGCCTTCCCATTTTTTGAGCCTGGTCGATAAGTAATTTGAAAGTCGAATCTGTCAAAAAAAACTCCACCGTACCTGACGTGCTGACAGTGTTTTACTGGTTTTCAGGTATTGTAAATTACGGTGATCCGTGTATATTGTGATGGGGTGTGTTGAACCTTCAAGTAGGTGCCTCCAGTTCTCTAGGGAACATTTTATGGCAAGAAGTTCCTTTTCCCTATGGGGTAGTTGATTTCAGCTGTGTTTAGAGTCTGGGAGTAAAACCCGACAGGATGTAGTGGGGATGAGAAGGAGCTCCGCTGGGACAGAACAGCTCCTATGGCTGCCTGTGATGCATCTACTTCCAGCACAAAGTGATAGTTTGGATTCGGAATGGTCAGAATTGGTGCTGAAGTGAATTTGTCTTTAAGTAACTCAAAAGCTGATTGGGCCTCCATGGACCAAACAAATTTCGTATTGACACTAGTTAATCTGGTTAGGGGTTTGATGGTAGCGGAGAAGTCTTTGATGAATTTCCTGTAGAAGTTCGAGAACCCTATGAAACGCTGGAGGGCTTTCCTAGAGTCCGGAATCGGCCAGTTTTGGATGCAGGTGATCTTTGACTGATCCATCTGAATTCCCTTGGGTGAGATTATATAACCAAGGAACGGAAGGGTAGTAGTCTCGAATATACACTTTTCCGGTTTGACATATAGTGATGGACGCTAATCGCGCAAGTACCCAACGGACGTGTTTCCTGTGATCTTGTAGGTTATCGGAGTAGACCAATATGTCATCTAGATAGATGACAACACATACATCTAGTAGATCCCTAAATATGTCGTTGATAAAGTTTTGGAATGTGGCAGGGGCATTGCACAAGCCGAAAGGCATTACCATATACTCAAAGAGTCCGCACCGGGTGCGGAAAGCAGTTTTCCATTCATCCCCGGTTCTAATCCTAATCAAGTTGTATGCGCCTCAAGTCCAGTTTAGTGTAGATAGTTGATGTTTGAAGTCTTTCAATAAGCTCGGATATTAGCGGCAGGGGGTACCGGTTTTTGATTGTTATTTTATTTAATGCTCTGTAATCAATGATGGGTCTGAGGCTCAAGTCTTTGTTCCTTACGAAGAACATACCTGCGGCTGCAGGGGAGGTTGAAGGCCGAATGAATCCCTTCCTTAAGTTCTCTTCGAGATACTGTTTGAGGTGGTCAAGTTCTGGTTGTGCCAATGGGTAGATTCTTCCTGTGGGTATTTCACTGCCCGGCAGCAGGTCTATGGGGCAATCGTAGGGTCTATGGGGCGGTAGGGTTTCCGCCATCTTTGCACTAAATACCTCCGAAAACTCTGAGTATTGGGTAGGGACCTGGTTCACCCCTACATGCATGAGAGTTTTAATAGGGAAACAGGTCTCCCTGCAATAACGTGAGGTAAACCCAATTCTCCCCTGTTCCCATAGGAGAACTGGTTGATGTAACCGAGCCATGGCAAGCCTAAAATGATGGGGAACGAAGGGGAGTGTATGACATCAAAGGATAAAAATTCTGTGTGGTTATTTTCGCTTGTCACCAAAAGGGGTTGAGTCTGGCTATGGATAGGTCTAGAGGTTGTACCATCAATAAAACTCACGGATATCGATACATCTTTCCTTGTATGGGGAATTTTATTTCTCTCTACTAGATGCTTATCGATAAAATTCCCTGAAGCTCCCGTGTCCACCATTGCATCAACGATAGTTCGGTTTTGGTCCCACTGTAAGGTAAGAGACGTATAAATGTAACCACTTGTGTTGTTATCTTTTCTGCCTAAGTTACAGAACGTCATCATTTTACCTTCATGTTTCTTTCTTATGGCAGGACATCCATCGACCGAATGATCAGCCGACGCACAGTATAAGCAGAGGTTGAGGTTCCGTCTCCGGGTCTTCTCTCTCTCAGTCAGAGGACCACGAATTGCCCCAATCTCCATCATCTCTGCTACAGGATCCGGGCTGGTCTGTCTCGGGTGGGTGTAAACCCTGAGACTCTCTCGGCCCTACGCTCCCTTAAGCGCCTGTCAATGGTGGTGACCTTCTGCATCAAGGCGCCGAGTGTATGTGGCAGCTCTCCGCGGGCTAACTCATCCTTCAGGGCCTCAGATAGACCGAGACGGAACTGATTTCTAAGAGTGAGATCATTCCATTCAGTCTCACGGGCCCAACGAGTGTATTCCGCAATAAAGTCCTCAACGGGTCGTCTCCCTTGCTTTAGGGTGCGAATGGCGGTCTCCGCAGTCAGCTGCTTGTTGTGGTCCTCGTAAAGGAGGGCCATTGTTTCAAGAAATTGCGGAAAGGAATTCAAGACCGGGTCTTCCTTTTCTAAATAGGTGTTAGCCCATGCTCTGGCCTCCCCTGAGGTAAGAGATCATGGTGAGTACTTTGGTTCTATCGGTAGGATAGGTCCGGGGCGTAACTGAAACATCAGCTTGCACGCATTCAGGAATTCGCGGAACTGCTTCCGGTCTCCTGAGAAAAGTTCAGGTGGACTGACCTTGGGTTCCGGTCCATCGTGGTGGTGTCCCATGCGCGACGAGACGAGATCTCGCAACGCCTGATTTTCCAATTGGAGATTCTGTACGGTCACGTTAAGGGTTTCCACCCTCTCAGTGAGGGCGACCATGTGCCGCGCGAGCTCCGCTGGATCCATGAGGGTTCCACTAATATGTAACGCACCAAATTGATCAGTTAGGATCTCAACTGCGGAGTCCTTGACATCCACTCCTATCACACTACTTGAGTGTTGATGGAGTCTTTGCGGCTGCTCAGTGTGTACCCCAGGCGGCTCTCTCAGTCTTAAGCGGAGAGTATGGGGTAACAAAATCATGTACCGCGTACTAAAGATAGAGTGTAAAACTAATAGTGAGGAGAGTTTGTTTTAGGAATCAGAGTACAGATTAAAGTTCATGAATAACAGCTCTAGGCAATGTTCAGAAATCCCAGGCCTGCAGTACTAATAGTCACCAGCGCGTGTCCCTTCCTTTCAGTGAGCAATGTCAGTGAACAAAATGACAGGCTGATACTTGCTGTTAGAAGTCATGCAGGGATCCTGCTGTGGTGGAGCTGGATAAGGTAGGTGAGGGTTTCTCCTGGAGGTTCAGAGTTGCAGGTAGTTAGAAGCTTGCGTCCTCGTGGTGAATGGAGCAGGCAGGGTGCGCACTCCATTAGTGGAACACCCTGTGCAGCACCTGGCTCCTATTTATTGACCAAGTGTGGATGGGCGGAGCCACCTTAGACGGCCCAGCGGCCACTGCTTCCAGCCTGGGAGGCAAACAGCTATCGTTGTCATGGTTACACAGGGCATGGATCCAGGCTGGAGCGCAAACCACCGTATCCTTACAGCAGGTCCTGATGCGGCGTCCAGCGTGACCGGAAGGGGAGTGAAGCTGTCCGGAGGATGAGTCGGGAGACAGAGTAGGGGCCTCTGCTACTGGGTCCTAGTGCCTCTTCCCTGCCAGTTCTCCTAGGCACCAATAGAGACCAATTGAGAGTGATTAACACGTCCAGATCACGGATGTGTGAACACTGGTTGTAACTTTGAACAACTTTAGCGCAGTACTGATATAATAGCCCAAACGCGTTTCGGGGTCACCCCCTTCTTCAGTGGATATTTTCAGTGTGCGCTCAGATCCCATTATATAGTATTTCAACTTTAAGGGAGTAATTGTTAAAATCCGGGGTGGACACTAAAAGTCTGGACTGGATTACAAACTGGACTGGAATAAAATGACATGACACTCACTTTGGCAATATCTGAAAATCACTAAAACTTATAAAACAGCATCTGTTGATCATATATTTAACTATTGAAATTCTTACAAATATTCTTATAAAAATTCAGTACCATAATAGTTAGGTCCAAGAAAGTGACTGGATTTAAAAGCTGGAGGTGGCAGGCTGTAGATAGGATAGAAAAAGGTGTACATGGGGAGGGGGGCCGCAGGGAGGGGAGATCGCGGTGTCGGTACAGACCACGATTTCCCATCCCCCTCGGACCACCTCCCCTTACAAGAAGCCAAAAATCTCCATCTCCGCATTTAACCCCTTGGGTCTCTTCCATTATTCGTTTGTTGGGAGTAGCCGCTTAACACGTCTATCCTTCAATAATTCCAATTAGCTACAGCATTAGTGAATTTCAAAAGATGATATTCTGTGGGCCACTGATCTACAAGTGACTGATTTAGGTGAAATCCAGAATGCTACAGCCTTTTCGTTGTGTTGGTGCAGCTTTCCAAAGTGTGAGGCAAAACTCTACAATAAAAGTGAAATGTAGTCTATTATGGTACAGTAACTGTCCTCAAAAATACTTGTTGCGAGGTTTGATGAGGTCAGATGTCTCCCTTATGCCATTCTTTATGTGTTTGATGAGGTCAGATGTCTCCCTTATGCTATTCTTTATGTGTTTGATGAGGTCAGATGTCTCCCTTATGCCATTCTTTATGCATTGTAGAATCCATGGTCTTACACTAATCTTTGCAGATTGGGATTAACATTACTATTTAGAGCAAGGGACTGTAATTTGTGATCTCTCATATTGTTCATATTGTTATTTTTAGATTTTTTTTTTTTTTATAAATCTAATTCTGCAGAATGAGACTGCAATCTGTGTGATTAAAATAAGCATTTTAATATGTAAATAAATATATATATATATATATATATATATATATATATACCAACAATAAATATCAATTCTCAACAATTCCTTCCTAAGACTTTGTTAACATCTTCTTTAGCATTTCTGTTTTTTTGGCTCCATCACTGGAAAATAAAAACAAAAAAGAGCAGTGAGTGACAGGTCCATCATATGACAGATGCCTTTGAAAAATGTTATATGGGGGTATTCAGGCAACGAAACTTCCAATCATGGAGTGTTGGGTGCACAATTCCTGGTGGGATCTCTGGGTCCATTGACCAAGTAATTCACTTCTGCCAGCCACATTGAAGCTGCGTCCATTTCCGTGCCAGCATCTTATATTGATATATACCTAATGAAGGGTGTTTAATGCCCGAAACGTTGTGCTATTATTTGCGTCAGCTTTGTTTTCATTGGAACTGAATAAAATCACCTAGAGCATCACACATGTCCTGTCTATTCGCTCTTTTTGGCTGTACCCATGATAAATACCGAGGGCACCTAATGGACACTATTGAATATAATATGTGGGGTCTGTTGGTTTTCCATCATGGTTTCAGCCATTTTATAGGAAAAAATAGCACAGCATGCTTGGTGGATGCTAATTTATTCATAAATATAAAAACATATAGCTGCAGTAGTTAATTGTATAGCCATAAAACAGATTCAATCCGCATGATCAACCCTACCAGGATTATATGCCTGATTTAATAGGGTTGATCATGCTGACAGGTGCTCTTTAATTTTATCCAATTTTGTTGCATTCTTTGTTGTTCTTGATATATTACAATTAAGGGTGATTGAATTGATTGTAATGAATTGAATTCATATCATTAGCAAGTGTTTTTTACCTGCGAGGGGCTGTTCATGTGCTGCTACCAGGTGCATGTAGCGGTTCATGCACAGTCGCTGTGTCAGTAGCGAAACCAGAGCTTCAGCACTTGCGTCCCTAATCAGAGCAGTACCACAAACTCAAGATTGTCAGGGCCAGACGAGATGGCCGGCCCTGTCAACCAACAGGCAACCCATCACAGATGAATAACTGCTCATCCCTGATTACAATAGATAAATAAATTTCTACATATCTCATGAGATCAGCCATTTCTCTCCTCCTCTTCTCACAAACATTTATGGGAATGTAGAAAAATTGCTACTGCAGGACAGCTGCACTGTTCTTTCTGAAATGGAAATAAAAAATGTTAGGTCCTTCTGCAGTCATCTGCCATCCAATATCACAAGTTATGACCACTAGATTTCTGGAGAAGCGATAAAGAGCCACATGGGGTAATTGACTTCATAGGGGATTTTCTCTTCCTTTGAATCAGCACAATAGGATTATAGGTTAGACTTAAAGAGAACCTGTCACCAGGATTTTGTGTATAGAGCTGGGGAGACATGGGCTTCTAGATGGCCGCTAGCACATCCGCAATACCCAGTCCCCATAGCTCTGTGTGCTTTTATTGCGTCCAAAAAAGGATTTTAGAGACATGCAAATGAACCTGATATGACTCCTGTGTCCGGAGATGAGTCAAATTTTCTGAGCGCAGCACCGCCCTGCGTCCTCCGAATCTCCTCCTTGCTGGTCGACGTCACAGAGCTGGAGCGACGAAATCTCGCGATGCGCGAGCTAGCGTATGCGTAGTTCGTTCTGTGTGCTGATGCCAGCACAGGAAAGGAACATGATGTCGAGCATGATGCCCTTTAAGGATGAGTGAAGCAGTTTAGACTGAATGGGGTTTGGTCTGAACTTTGCTATTTTTCTGATATCAGATGAACTCAACATTTTTTTAGGTTAGTTTCGGACGAATCTACTTAAATGACATGTAGCGCCATTGTAGTGCTCATGTCTGTGGGAAAAAAGCACTAGGGGGGAAGAAGAAGGGTTCTCACATGACCCTGATAGGAAGTGGGGGGAGGACTTGTTCTGATTGGCTAATCAATGCTGCAGCAGGCAGGGGAGTGCAGAACGTCATTCTGTGCTGGGCTGTGAACAGGGGGTTGGGTGTAGCAGCGTCTGCGAGAAAAACTACTTTTGGGAGTCAGGGAGGGTGAAAAAACAATAAGGAACAGTCAGAATTTAACCAAGCTTGTATTCTACTGTCAGAGAGAGTGAAGGGAAAGGCTAGAATTACAGAGAAGATGAAGAATTGTGTGTTCTACCATCAATCTAGCATAACATATCGAATACTTGTGAGATCTCTGTGTCACGTCATCTCACATATTAATAGTATTTCACAAAAGTAAGTACACCTCTCACATTTTTGAAAATATTTTATCATATCTTTTCATGGAATAACACTGAAGATATGATACTTTGACTCAATGTAAAGTAGTCAGTGTACAGCTTGTATAACAGTGTAAACGTGGTGTGCCTTCAAAATAACTCAACACCTAATTAGCCATTTGCTCTCCCCAGTGTCATGTGACTCGTTAGTGTTACAAGGTCTCAGATGTGAATGGGGAGCAGGTGTGTTAAATTTGGTGTTATCGCTCTCACACTCTCTCTCATACTGGTCACTGGAAGTTCAACATGGCCCCTCATGGCAAAGAACTCTCTGAGGATCTTAAAAAAATAAATGTTGCTCTACATGAAGATGGCATAGACTATAAGAACATTGCCAGAACCCTGAAGCCGAGCAGCAGCATGGTGGCTAAGACCATACAGTGGTTTAACAAGACAGGTTCTACTCAGAATAGGCCTCGCCATGGTCGACCAAAGAAGCTGAGTGCACGTGCTCAGCATCATATCCAGAAGTTGTCTTTTCAAAATAGACATATGAGTGCTGCCAGCATTGCTACGGAGGTTAAAGGGGTGGGAGTCAGCCTGTCAGTGCACAGACCATATGCTGATCTCTTTATTAACTTGGTCTACATGGTTGTCGTCCCAGAGGGAAGCCTTTGCTAAAGATGCCTCTGCTAAAGATGATGCACAAGAAAGCCCACAAACTGTTTGCTGAAGACAAGCAGACTAAGGACATGGATTACTGGAAACATGTCCTGTGGTCAGATGAGACCAAGATAAACTTATTTGGTTCAGATGGTGTCAAGTGTGTGTGGCGGAAACCAGGTGAGGAGTACAAATATGAGTGTGTCTTGCCTACAGTCAAGCATGGTGGTGGGAGTGTCATGGTTTGGGGTTGCATAAGTGCTGGCAGCTATAGGGAGCTACAGTTCATTGAGGGAACGATGAATTCCATCATGTACTGTGACATACAGAAGAAGAGCATGATCCCCTCCCTTCAGAACCTGGGCCACAGGGCAGTATACTAACATGATAACGACCCCAAGCACACCTCCAAGAAAACCACTGCCTTGCTAAAGAAACTGAGGGTAAAGGTGCGGAACTGGCCAATCATGTCTCCAGACCTAAACCCTATTGAGCATCTATGGGGCCTCAAATGGAAGGCGGAGGAGTGCAAGGTCTCTAACATCCACAAGGTCCGTGATGTTGTCATGGAGGAGAGAAAGAGGATTCCAGTGGCAACCTGTGAAACTGAAGTGAACTCCATGCCCAAGTGGGTTAAGTCAGTGCTGGAAAATAATGGAGGCCACACAAAATACTGACCCTTTGGGCACAACTTAGCCATTTTCACTTAGGGGTGTACACACTTTTTGCCAGCGGTTTAGACATTAATGGCTGTGTTGGGTATTTTTGAGGGCACACAAAATTTAAACTGTTATGCAAGCTGTTAACTGACTACTTTACATTGTATCAAAATGTCATATCTTCAGTGCCGTCTCATGAAAAGATATAATAAAATATAAAAATATTTACAAAAATGAGAGAGGTATACTCACTTTTGTAAGATACTGTATTTAATTTCTGTTTGTTTTAGTTTGAAAAATTGTATACATCAGTGAACAAAATATTAGGGATAAAGCCATTTATTATCTCTACACACACAGTTTTTTTTTTGTTTTTTTTGGGGGGGGGGTGGCAGGGTTATTGAATTTTTTATAAAACCAGCAAATAGGTAATCAGTACATAAATACACACTAGGGAAACAATTTATCTGGGAGTGTTAACGCGATATTAAGGGTCAAGCCATCGTTCTCTCCTGTATATTTAGTTTCCACAGTGTTAGAATTATATATATATATATATTTATTTATTTTAAAAAAAATTTTTTTTTGGGGGGGGGACTTGTTCAATTTTATTAAACCAGCATATATACATGATTACTATAGTAAAAGACAGGGTAGTGCAGCAATCTACCTGTGAGTGTTAACGTGAAATTGAGCATCAAGCCTCAATAGTCCATTTCCATGAATTCCATTTCCGCAGTTGAAACCGATTTTTTTTTTTTTTTGGGGGGGGAGTGCATTTATACATGATTACTAAATCAATACACAGGCTAGGTCAGCAATTTACCTGGGAGTGTTAACATAAATTTGAGTGAGTGTCAGGCCTCAATTGTCCATTTTCATTTATTCTGTATCCACACGGTTGGAATTTAATTTTTCGGGTATTGTTCAATTTAATTAAACCAGCATATATAAGTGATTACTATACGCAGCCTAGGGCAGCAATTTGCTTGGGAGCGTCAGGCCTCAGTCTTCTGTTTCTGTCTGTTCTATATCCACAAGGTTGGAATAAATTTTTTGGGATTGTTCAATCTACTTAAACCAGCATTTATACTTGATTACTACAACAATATACAGGGTAGTGCAGCAATCTACCTGTGGGTGTTAACATGAAATTGAGCGTCAGGCCTCAATCGTCCATTTCTGTGAATTCCTTTTTCACATGGTTGGAATTTACGCTTTTTTGGGATTGTTTAATTTAGGTAAACCAGATTATACATGATTACCACAGCAATAAACAGCATAGGGCAGCAATCTACCTATAAATGCTAACCTGAATTTGAGCATAAGGCCTCAATTGTCTGTTTCCATGAAGTCCACTTCCACAAGGATGGAATTTAATCTTTTTTTGTGGGGATTGTTTAATTTAATTAAACCAGTATATAGTATATACTCATGAATACACAGCCTAGGGCAGAAATTTACTTGTGAGTGTTAACGTGAATTTAGTGTTAGGCCTCAATCGTCCATTTCTATATATTCTGTTTTAATCAGATAATTTTTAATGAAAAATTTTCCTTTTCAGCTTTCCAAAACAAGGCATACAGTACACATCTGGCACCAATGCCAAATATTCCAAATAGAAAAGTATACATAACATAACGATACATCAACAATATAGTCCATGACAGTAGTTGAGATGAGCATGAAATAGAGCATATCCCAGAGATACAATAAAAAATGTATATGACATAAGAAACACTACAGTGATCTCGGCGGCAGAGACAAGGGAGACAGTGGCAGACCCGCTATACCAACCCCTTTGGGTAATTATCGTAAACGGTGGGTATCCCATCAGTAATGAAGATACACAAGACAACGACAGATCCATATTACAACCTTTATGAGGGGGGGACCAGAAAGGGCTAACATGGGTATCCAAGTACCATGAGTATTCTAAGTCCGACCTATGATATTCCATCCGCCGCAATGTAGGGACAACTATTGACTACATACCCAGATCTATCTGTCCAAGGACCCCATATGGAGTCAAATTTCGACTGGCAGTTTCGTTTCATGTATGTTCCCCTTTCCAACCTGATAATTCATCACATTCATCTTGGTCACAAATTCGGTGAAGCTGGGAGGTGACGGCTGAATCCATTTGGCAGCAACAGTTTTCCTAGCCTGGTACAAAATCCTGTTAATACCCACTATAGTTGAGGGCCGCAGTGTGTCAGAATCAAACAATCCAAGTATACACATTCTAGCATCCAGCACATACGCAGCGCAATATATCTTATTGATCAGAGCTACAACTTTCGACCAGTACCTATGCAGAGTACTACAGCTCTAGATCATATGGAACAGCCCTGCGTCATCCATCTTACATTTTGGACAGGAGGAGTCAGAGCGCACCCCTATCTTTTGCAAAAAGAGTGGAGACCTATATACTCTGTGTATGAGGAAGATCTGGGTAACCTAGCTGCCTCGGGTTAGCACCAGCACTTCATCCCATTGAGCGTCTGAAATAGCACCCACATCCCTTCCCCACTTACTTCTGACTAGCAAAGGGTACTTTTTCAAATACTCCTCCTGCATCGCCCTGTAAATCTATAGAGATCGCCCCTCTAGAGGATCCTGCCTTTACCAGCATGGATAGCACTGGATGAGAGGTGAGTGCCATCGACCCAAGTTTATTCTGCACGTTAATAGCATGTCTAAGCTGTAAATATTTATAAAATTGCCTGGATTCCAGCCCAAACTCTGTACAAAGTTGTTCAAATTGTTTTAGAGTGCCTTGAGAGTATAGTTGTCCCACATTCCACAGCCCTCTCCGTTCCCAGCTTTGGAAGTCAGACAATCGGGAAAGCTCTGCCAAGGCAGGGTTGTTCCAAATCTGTGACAGGTCGAGCAAACCCGCCACATTTAATACTTCCCTATATTTGACCCATACAGTTCGCATTAACTTAAATAGTGGGAGGGACTTCAATAAATCCGTTAGTTCTTTATCCAAACCCGCCATTGGGGGATTATAGCCGGTTGTCCATGTGACCAATTCCCTACTTCTCCCAGCCCATCCTATCTCGCCCCATCCTTTGAAATGTTGCTGGGCTGCCAGAAAATGAAGATAGGGGTTTGGCAGAGCCAGCCCCCCCTTCCCCTCTCCCCCCCCCCCCCCTCCGCTTCTTTCCCTCTCTGTAACATCTCATAGCGAATCCTACTATAATTGGCCTTCTACACCAGAGAGCGGAAGATCTGCTGTATCTTATAAAAGTGGTGTTGGGCCACCCAGACTGGCGAGTTATGGAGGATGTACAATAGTTGTGGCATGAATATCATTTTAATAAGATTCCCCCGACCTATCACCGAGAGAGGAAGCTTATTCCAAACAGCCGTTTTCAATTTGAACTTGGCCAGCAATGGTAGCAAGTTGTCCCCAATATAAGCCTGAGGATTAGTGGAGACTTCGACCCCCAAATATTTAAAGGATGAAAGCACCTAAAGATTAATGTGAGCCAAGCACAAGGATGGAGGTAGGGGGAGAGAGTGGAAGAATGACCGATTTATTCCAATGAATATGCATACTGGACTGTCTACCGAAGTCCGATATTAAGGAAATAATAGGATCTATGGATGAAGACAAATCTCCGACATACAGAAGCATGTCATCCGCGTACAGCGAAATCCTTTCCTCCATCTCCCCCCTCCGCAAACACCTGATCAATGGAGTGGACCGTATTATACAGGCCAGCGGTTCGATTGTGATGGCGAAGAGAAGGGGGGGACAGGGGGCATCCCTGCGAGTGCCCCTCTCCAGCGCCATCAACAGCGAGAGACTCGGATAACCCAGATACGGGCCTTTGGCTGGCTATTGAGCAATTGCACCCATTTAATATACACTGGGTCTAACCCCAATTTTAACATGACCACCCACACATAGTCCTACTCAATGCTGTCAAATGCTTTGGCAGCGTCGAGCGAGACCACTGCCAGACAACCCCCCCCCCCCCCGGATAGAGCTTGCAGTTGTAGATTGAGGAACAGCCAGCACAAATTAAAGGAGGTAGCCTTTCCTGGCATAAAGCCACACTGATCCTCATGAACAATATGAGGGAGATGACAGATAGCAATCTATTAGCCAGTACCTTTGCCAATATTTTGATATCCACTGTTAGAAGCGATATGGGCCTATACGAATCTACCTTAGTAGGGTCTTTACCAGGCTTCGGGAGTACTACAACCACAGCTTCTCTCATGGAGCTTGCTAACACACCAGATTCATAGGAATCTTTAAATACAGCTAGGAGATGCGGGAGAAGGACCTCCTGGTGTTTTTTGTAAAATTCCCCTGGCAGCCCGTCACCTCCCGGTGCCTTATCATTGGGAAAGGAATGCACAGCCAGCTCCAGCTTCTCCACTTGGAGATCACCATCCAGCCTTTCTCTATGTTCCTCTGTCAGATAGGGCATTTGAATGGCCTGTAAATAGCTATTCCTCTCCACCACCGTAACCTGGAGTCTAGACCTATAGACCTCTGCATAATGAGCGTCAAACATCTCCAGTACCTTGTCATCGCCCCCTACCATAGAACCCCGAGCATCCGCAATAGCAGGAATGCACGAGGGGCCCCCCTGCTCCTTAATGACGGGACCAACCCATTCTTCTTCCATATAGTATTTCTGCTGTGTGAAAAATAGTTTCTCCCCAGCTCTGTGGATCTGATGATCCTTCAGTAAGTCTTGTGCCTCTAACCATCTCGCGGCACTAGCCTCCGTAGGGTTAGGCACATATGCGGCCTCTGCAGTTTGGAGTCTATTAGAGAGCTCGACATGGAATGATCTGCTGTTAGTTTTATGTGCCCTAATCAGTTTGATATATACTCCTTATGTATGCCTTCATAGTCTCCCAGACTATGGTGGGCTAGCAGAGCCATCATTGATACAAAAAAACTCTGTCAAAGCGAAGGAGACAGTATCTCCCGTATCCACCAGCTGCACCCAAAAGGGATTAAGCTTCCATAATTGATCATGCACCCCTCCAACTCCACCCAGATCCAACGTCACCAACACAGGGGAGTGATCTTAAATACTACGGGGCAGGTAAGTGATTTCACGGATCCTTCCCAGCAGTATCGGAGATCCCAGGACCAGGTCAATTCTCGATAGGGAGTGATGAGAGGAAGAATAACAAGTAAGTATTGCCTCACCCCAGGGTTCTTAACTCTCCAGAGGTCACAGAGATCAACTTCCTGAAGCAGTCTAGCTAATGATGTAGGGGAGGGATCCCCGCCCGTTCCCACTGACTGGAACTTATGTAAGGCTTTGTTCAAATACATATTAAAATCGCCCAATAGGAGTGTATGGAGGAGGTATGTATACTGCAATTAACAACATATGAAAATAGAATATGGTGCATTCAAGGAACACAAATCGACCCTCACCATCCACTGACACCTCCCCATGCTGGAAGGGAAAGCTCCTATGTACCAGCACGCTCACCCCTCTCGACTGCGTAGAATAAGTGGAGTGAAAATGATGCGACAACCACGTCCTACAGAGACCTTTCGTATTTCCAGAGGCAAGGTGCGTTTCAGACAAGCATAGTAGGGCTGATGTGATTGCAAGGCATAAAATACAGCATTACGCTTAGCAGCGTGGCCCAAGCCTCTCACGTTCCAAGCCAGTATTTTAAGGGTACCCATAAATACATTTGAACCATAAGTTACAGGGTCTGCCACTGTCTCCACGCCGCACATCTGCATATCTCACATAATCTGCAATAGTCATAGGCTCATCATCCCAATAATCCCATCTCACCCTTCCCAACCAAGGAAGAACAAATATTACCATCCTACACACTAGCGGGAAACTAGGGAGAAATAAATTCCTAAACTATTTCTATATATTCTATATCCACATAGTTGGAATAAATTTTGTTAAGATAGTTTAATTTAATTAAACAGCATATATACATGATTACTACAATACACATACATTTGAGCGTCAGGCCTCAATCGTCTTTTTCCGTTTATTCTATATTCACACAGTTGGAATTAAACTTTTGGGATGGATTGTTCAATTTAATTAAACTAGGATATATATGTAGACAATTGATAACAACGGCTCACCAGCTATATCTATTGGAATAGGTGCACTCCTCCAAGTGCCGCCCTCAGGCACAATTTGGCGTATATGGCGTGAGGAGGGGCACTCAGTCATTTAGGTATATAGAAATATTTATTAGAAAGCTATTACATACATGAATTCATAAGCAATAAAAATCCCAAAAAATATAGAATAAAACAAAACAAAACAAACCCCACTATTGGGGATCAATATAAACTGTATAGGTGTTTACGGCACCTGAAAAGTTCTGGATTTATCTTCAATGAATTGAAACAGTCAGGCAACGTGAAGATATATAAAATCAGAAATGTATATGTCCCGATGTTTAGAAATATTGATAAAGACCCTCCGCTGTGCGGTTATGTTGCAGGCTCCTCCTGCGGGTCACTTATATTATTAATCTTGTTGAGTGTCTTTATAGTATAATAATACTATAATACTATACAACAATACTATAAAGACACTCAACAAGATTAATAATATAAGTGACCCGCAGGAGGAGCCTGCAACATAACCGCACAGCGGAGGGTCTTTATCAATATTTCTAAACATCGGGACATATACATTTCTGATTTTATATATCTTCACGTTGCCTGACTGTTTCAATTCATTGAAGATAAATCCGGAACTTTTCAGGTGCCGTAAACACCTATACAGTTTATATTGATCCCCAATAGTGGGGTTTGTTTTGTTTTGTTTTATTCTATATTTTTTTGGATTTTTATTGCTTATGAATTCATGTATGTAATAGCTTTCTAATAAATATTTCCATATACCTAAATGACTGAGTGCCCCTCCTCACACCATATTCTAGGATATATATGTGTCTACTACAACAATTCACTGCCTAGGGCTGAAATATATCTGTGAGTGTTAACGTGAATTTGAGTGTGAAGCCTCAATTATTTGTTTCTGTGAATCCTTTTTTCACACGGTTGGAATTTAATCTTTTTATGGGATTGTACGAAGGCCCCTCTCCACCCCCTGCAGAGTCACACACCCCTCCCACCACCACGAGGAACAGAAACCGCAGCAGCAGTAGCAGCAACCATTTTAGTCTCCTCAACATAATGGAGCAGTTTTTCCATATGCAGCACCAGGGTGAGGCCAGTCAGCATGCCAACAGCTCCCATCTTAATCCCCAAGTTCAGGCCTACCTAAACTCTGTCCAGTCGCTGTCACATACCCTGTTCTCTGACGCCATGGATTTTTGGGCAGGCAGACTGGAACAGTGGCCAAACTGGCACAACCTTCATTGTCATCTCGGAGAGGGTTTTCAGCGATGGGACCAAGTTGTCATCTTCCAGTGTCCCAAACATCACGTTTGTCAAAATGAACCAAACCTGGATTCGGGAGGATTTTCACACTCCTGTAGCCTGCCTACCATCATGTTCTATACAGCTGCTGCTGCCACCTCCATCAAGGCACTGCTGCGACCTGCCTACCATCACGTTCTGTATGGTTGCTGCTTCCGCCATTATTCTGACAGTCAACACTTGTGTGTGTGTCATACGGGCAGGCATTCTGACCCTGTCCAGGAATAATTTTTGGATGCTTGGGCCCCAAATATTCCCTTTTTTGAAAAAAAAATTTGAATCCCATAACACCATGTGTGTTTAAACTTCATTTACCCTCAATAAGGGACAATTTTTGAAAGCTTTGGAATATGAAACAGCATAACACCTGGGTTGGCACAGTGTGTTTTTAAACATGCTGTATGTTAACGCCGTCAAACCTGCGTTTACCCACAGCGATGTATGTCAATTTCACTCGTACATCATTTACTATTGTTGTCATTGCATTCCAGAGCTTTTTCAATAGCAGCACCACATTTATGTGATTAGCGTGTGTAAATGTGTTATCAACTGGAGACAGAACGTTAGACAAATTTACTTTGTCTAACTTTTCTTGAACCATATGCATGTTTAGCCAGAGTTTACATTATGATAGTACCACTGACACATCATGCAAACTTCTAATTTATATATATATATATATATATATATATATATTGTGGGGAGTTGCTCTGGTAGATAATGGTGCGGGTGCAGTACAGAGGCAAAACAAGGAGTCCAGTACGTGCAATAAACAGTGTTTTATTTACACTTGCACAAACGAAATGGTAAACAGTCTCTTGGTGTTCATTCACACGCAGCAAACAGAAAAAAGGCAAAACCAAAGAGTCCAAAACCAGGTTCAATCACCTGTGAGATGTTAGGTGCGCGTTCGCACCTGGCGGTCGGCCCAGCCGTGGGATAATCCTCCTTCAGGCTTCCAGGTCGACTGCACGTCTCCTTGCTGGGTTTTTGCTTCCAGCCCAGAGAGCTCCACAGGACTAGCAGCAGCTCCAGGACAATCACAGCCCCAGACACAGCTGCTGGCTGTGTTTTATACCCAGCCCAAAACCAGGACTGGATCGTGGGGAGCAGCCACCCACCCTACACTTTAGCTGCTCCCGGTAAGAGCCGGCCCGGATCGGCTTTGCAGCCATGCTATTTACAACTATGTCAGTAGCACTAGCTGCTGCTGACATCAACAAAATACGGTTTTACCTCACCGAGGCTATGAACCTCGGTGACACATACCTGCCATCCACAACGGCACCCTGCACCTTACCACATACCCCCCTTTGTTCAACCCTGAGGGGGTGGACACATGTGAGGCAGTGGACGCGGGAAAGGGCATCTGCATTACCCTGCAAGCGGCCTGCCCTATGTTCCACGGAGAACTTGAAGTTCTGCAGGGATAGGAACCACCTGGTGACCCGAGCATTCCTCTCCTTGGCCTGGCTCATCCACTTGAGAGGGGAATGGTCGGTCACCAGACGGAACCTCCTCCCTAACAGGTAGTAGCGGAGAGATTCGAGTGCCCACTTGATAGCCAGGCACTCCCTCTCCACTATGCTATACCTGGTCTCGGCGGGACTGAGCTTACGGCTCAGGAAGACAACGGGATGTTCTTCCCCGTTGACCTCCTGAGACAGTACAGCACCGAGGCCTACCTCCGAGGCGCCGGTCTGTACGACAAACTCCCTGTTGAAGTCGGGTGTCACCAAAACCGGGACCCACACAGGGCCGACTTCAACGCGGAGAAAGCCTCCTCCGCCTTCTCACTCCAGCTAACCTTCCCAGACTTTCGCCCCTTCAACAGGTCTGTCAACGGCGCTGCTATTGTGGCAAAGTGGGGCACAAACCGCATGTAGTACCCTACAATTCCCAGGAAGGACTTTACCTGCCTGGTAGTGACCGGTCGGGGCCAGTTACGTATGGCCTCTACCTTAGTTACCTGCGGCTTGATGACTCCCCGCCCAATAACATATCCCAGATATTTGGTCTCTTCCAACCCAATCGCACACTTCTTTGGATTGGCGGTTAGTCCAGCTTTCCTCAGGGCATCCACTACCGCCTGCACTTTGGGCAAATGGCTTTCCCAGTCGGGTGCTGTGGATGATTACATCATCTAAGTAGGCCGAAGCGCACCGACGGTGCGGTCGCAGCACAACGTCCATTAACCTTGGAAGGTGGCAGGGCGCCATGCAGGCCAAAGGGTAACACCTTGTAATGATACAGGCCCTGCGGGTAACAAAGCGGTTTTTTCCTTGGCCGCTCCGTTAAGGGTACTTGCCAGTATCCTTTAGTGAGGTCTAGCACAGAAAAATAACGGGCTTGCCCTAAATTTTCAACAAGCTCGTCTACCCGGGGCATGGGATACGCATCAAACTTGGACACTTCATTTAACTTGCGAAAATCGTTGCAGAACCGCAACGTCCCATCCGGCTTGGGTATTAGGACTATGGGACTGGCCCACTCACTTTTCGACTCCTCAATGACATCAAGCTTCAACATTAATTGCACTTCCTCCGCGATGGCCCGTCGCCGAGCCTCGGGTACCCGGTATGGTTTTAACCGGATCTTGGCCTGAGGCTCAGTGACAATGTCATGTTGGATGAGAGACGTGCGGCCAGGGAGGTCCGAGAATACATCCGTGTTCCGACTGATGAACTCCCTGACTTCCTGAACTTGTTTGGAAGACAGGCTGTCTGCAATTTTTACCGTGGCTACCGCTCGCAGGCCTCGAACTGTGGGGCTGGACCCTTTTCCCTAGTAGCCCTGGCCGGGGGCTGTGGTCGCCGGCCGTGTCCCTATCTTTCCACGGCTTTAGTAAATTCACGTGGTACACCTGCTCCGGCTTGCGCCGCCCTGGCTGGTGTACTTTGTAATTTACTTCCCTATCTTCTCGATCACCTCATAGGGGCCCTGCCACCTAGCTAGGAATTTGCTGTCAAGGGTGGGTACCAGAACCAAAACCCGATCTCCCGGATTGAAGCCCCGCACCCGAGCCTGACGATTGTACACCCTACTTTGGGCTTGTTGCGCTGCCTCCATATGCTCCCGGACCAGCGGCAACACCCTTTCCATCCGTTCCTGCATCTGGGTGACATACTCAATGACACTTTTGTGGGGGACAGGCTGTTGTTCCCACACTTCCTTGGCGATATCCAACAGGCCCCGAGGGTGTCTGCTATAAAGCAGTTCGAAGGGCGAGAACCCAGTAGAGGCCTGGGGCACCTCTCGCACTGCGAACATGAGATAGGGCAGAAGCAGATCCCAGTCCTTCCCATCTCTAGACACCACCCTTTTAACATATTTTTTAAAGTTTGGTTAAACTCTTCGACAAGACCGTCCGTTTATGGATGGTAAACGGACGTCCGTAACTGCTTTATACGCAACAATTTACACAGTTCCCTCATAACTTTGGACATAAAAGGGGTCCCTTGGTCTGTCAGGAACCTCTTTTGGCAGGCCCACACGGGAAAACATTTCCATTAACTCTTTGGCAATGAGCTTAGCTGAGGTATGTCGCAGAGGCACCGCCTCCGGATACCGAGTGGCATAGTCGAGAACTACCAGAATGTGTTGGTGGCCCCTGGCAGACTTTGGTACAGGCCCACTAGATCCATAGCGATTCGCTCAAACGGGACCTCAATAATTGGAAGAGGTACCAGAGGACTACGGAAATGTGGCTGGGGGCTATTTATCTGACAGGTGGGACAGGACTTACAATAATTTTCTACCTCCTTGAACACACTGGGCCAATAAAACCGCTGCAGTATGCGGTCCTGGGTTTTCTGCCACCCCAAGTGTCCCCCAAGAACATGTTGGTGGGCAAGCTCCATGACAAGCTTGCGGTACGCTGTGGGCACCACCAATTGTTCAACAGGTTCACCTCGGATTTGGTTCACCCGATATAACATTTCTTGGTGAACAACAAAGCGGGAAATATTATCTCAGCCCCTGGTTTCTGGGGCTTACCATCAATTTCCAGCACATTCTCCCAGGCCCTGGTTAGGGTTTGGTCCCGGTGTTGGGCGGTCCCAAAATTATCTCCGGAGACGTGGAGGTCTGCCAACTCAGGACCTGGTGGCAAGTCCTCCATGTCTCCCACCATTACACTCAGTGGGGGTGTCTCCCCTCTATCACAGAAGTGGTGGTCACCCCTACCGCAGGCCCTTCGGACTCGGGCTCCCAGGGCTCTGGCCTCCCACAGGAACCAGGCCACTCTGCTAGGGTTACCCTGTCTCAGGGCTATTAGTCACTTTCACCTCAGGCCATAGTGACGGAAAACCAGGGAAGTCTCTCCCAATTATTAGTTCATACGGTAGCTTGGCGGAGATCGCCACTTCACAAGTCCATGTGCCGGCCGCCGTGGACAGAGACATTACAGCCGTGGGATAGTCCTTAAGTCTCCGTGTATGCACACCACCCCAACTTTCCGGCCCGTATACTGGGAGGGCTGTACCAGGGCAGCACTTACCAGGGTTACTAGGCTCCCTGAGTCCAGCAGCGCCACTGCAAGATTATCACCGACTTGCACCTGGCACAGATGACGATTGTCTATTGTCTCGGGGTGCCGGTCGCACACAGTCTCCGGGCATACATGGAAGCCCGGTACCCATAATTGGTCTCCATGGGTTCTCCCCACTGTGGACAGTCGGCCCTCACATGGCCAGGCTCGTGACACCGCCAGCAGACTATCGGGCCGGGTCTACAGGGGTACACCCCGAGCAGGTTTCTCGGGTACCAGTCGTCGGGACTGGATGGGAGACCTCCGGGTTTGACCAGCCCCTCCCAACAACACCCCCTTTCAAGGTTTTTGTGGCCTCATAGCGCTCGACCAGGTCGACCATGTCCAAGGCATTAGTGGGTGACACCTGGCCGTATCCAGTGCTGCAGGGGGTACGGCAAGGCCCTCCAGAAGATGTCAGCCAGCAGACGGTCCAGCATAGCAGCCGGACTTAGAACCTCAGGCTGCAGCCACTTTTGCAACCTGTGCAGCAACTCATAATACTGCGGCCTGGCGGGTTCAGCCGTATTAAAGTTCCACTGGTGGACCCGCTGAGCCCGGACTAACACGTTCACCCCCAGTCTTGCCAGGATCTCACCTTTCACGGTCGGGTAGTCAGCTGCTTGGTCATCTGGGAGGTCAAAAATACTTGCTGGGGTCCAGACGCCAGGAACGGAGCGACGACCTCTGCCCACTGTTCTCGGGTAATTTCTCCCTCACGGCCACCTTCTCGAACACCGCCAGATAGGTCTCCACATCATCCGAGGGGTCATCTTAGGGATCGCTGCACGGACAGCTTTCCGGGCATCGTGGACGTGGCGGGACGCTCCTGCAGCTTGCAATGCCATCACGTGCTGCAGCAGTAGCTGGTTGGTCTCCCGCTGCTGCACGTTAGCCTCTATGAGGGCTTTCACAGCCGCCTCCATTTTGTCAGGGACCACAGGCTGCAACTTTGCCGGCCGAATATAGGACATCCAGTCGTGCCCAGCAAAAACAAACTTCGGCGTTCACGCCAGCCTCACTGCGCATGCCCGCATCCGACACCAAATGTGGGGAGTTGCTCTGGTAGATAACGGTGCGGGTGCAGTACAGAGGCAAAACAAGGAGTCCAGTACGTGCAATAAACAGTGTTTTATTCACACTTGCACAAACGAAATGGTAAACAGTCTCTTGGTGTTCATTCACACGCAGCAAACAGAAAAAGGCAAAACCAAAGAGTCCAAAACCAGGTTCAATCACCTGTGAGATGTTAGGTGCGCGTTCGCACCTGGCGGTCGGCCCAGCCGTGGGATAATCCTCCTTCAGGCTTCCAGGTCGACTGCACGTCTCCTTGCTGGGTTTTTGCTTCCAGCCCAGAGAGCTCCACAGGACTAGCAGCAGCTCCAGGACAATCACAGCCCCAGACACAGCTGCTGGCTGTGTTTTATACCCAGCCCAAAACCAGGACTGGATCGTGGGGAGCAGCCACCCACCCTACACTTTAGCTGCTCCCGGTAAGAGCCGGCCCGGATCGGCTTTGCAGCCATGCTATTTACAACTATGTCAGTAGCACTAGCTGCTGCTGACATCAACAAAATACGGCTCTTACCTCACCGAGGCTATGAACCTCGGTGACACATACCTGCCATCCACAACGGCACCCTGCACCTTACCACAATATATATATTAATTCTATGCACAGATCTAAAGAACTTATCCTGCAAGACTCTTTACAAACATAACTAGGAGATTAATATAACTTTCATTATTGTTCAGTCTTCATCCTATTATCGTAATTTATGGCTTTAAAATTTGTAGGCACAAGACTAATAATACTTTCATCTTGCTTTGATAAAGATTACAACTACACCTCTCTTATGACCAGTAAGTGAAACCAAAGCCTGTCACATTTAATAAACCAGTACAATATATTACAGGATGTCAAGACAGCTCTGCCCTAAATGAATGAGCTAATGTGACAAATAGAGCAAAAAAGGAGACGAAAGCTTCTGCAGAAGCATTTTACAGCACAGATACTTTTATTGATTTCTCCTGGCCAGTTCTATATGCTATTGACATCATTTGATTTTAGTAGGTCATTTTTCTGTTGTTGTAATTTTGTGTAGAAGCCGAATTTGTTAGCCAGGAGGACTATGTGAAATGGTTGAGTTATCTTTAAGTCATAAACAGCATGGCAGCTGAAAATCAGAGCTCTCTAACCATATCTGAAAGCCAATTCAGTGGAAGGGAACACCTTCTCCTGGGAAGAGCTCTAATTTATTCTTCATGCTTACTGATTTTTTGGACTTTATTTCAGTACACTGCACACACAACGTTTTGGCTACATGTTAAATCTTTGCTGTCTATTTAATGTCAACAGGTACTTACCATACATAAACTTCTAGCAGATGGGGGTGCAGAGTGGTAGGCAGATTATTAAATAAACAAAACCTTAAAGGAGTTTTCCAAGTTATTGATATTGATCACCTATGCTCTGAATAAGTCATCAACATCAGATTTGTGGGAATCTGACACTCAGCACCCCCAAAAATCATCTGTTCAAGTCCCCAGCACTGGAACCAGCCCTTTGAATGGACACAGTTACATGGTAGTCTGGCTATACAATCTAAATGAGAAGGACAGAATAGTGCAAATATATTTACATGGGTAATGGAAGATGTGACAAACCGCACCTTGCAGCCCTGCCTGATGTCACTGCATGTCGGAATCACGCGGTACGGTTTTGTCACTGGTTACGAAGACGTGACATTACACCCTCCCTGGGAATACGTAAGGTCATCTTGGCACAGTGTTACACAGACACCCCCTGTCCACGTGGGCACAGGGAGGCACGGGGAGTGAGAGAGGGTGGTCCACGCTACCTCCGGTATGGCTTAACACTCGCTCACAACCCTGACAAGCTGGGAATGCCCTTTCACTGTCCCAGTGAAATAGAGCCCTGCCAGCATGGTAGACTGCCACCAATTCCTCGTTAGATATAAGCCCAGTCCGTTAACGGGTTATATCTGGTCTTAAACCAACCCAGGTAGCATATAATGTAATGCCATGACATGGGATTCGTGGATGAAGATAAAGAACAGGGCAAGATTAAATTATATATTTAATTGCCTTAAGGGTGCACTAGACACAACACTATATACACACAGAATATATACAATGGTCAGATGTGCAAATACAGATGATATGGTACAATCAGAGATATCAGATAAAGTCAGTTAACGGATATGTATGTGGTCCTTTAAAGCTGTAATCCTTAGCGGTATTCTGGGATGCTGATACTATAGTCACAGAAGACCATAGACCTATTCAGTTAATGATCCAGTTAATAATAAACTCTACAATTACACACTAGATAAATGTCAGCCAATCCGCCAATATCAGCAGGTCTGTTCAACAATCTAATGTGTATGAGGGTGTCCCTATGGTATATGTGACCCAGTAGTTACGTGTTTGCCCCAACTGCTGCCTGAAAAGCAGACAACAGCATTCTACTACTGTATAAGGGACTTATCAAAGTTAATAGCTTACTATTACTGGTGTACTGTTTCACAGAAACAAGGGCGGGGGAGCGGGGGGTTCTCTGTGATCAGCTGTTGGAGAGCAAGGGACCCATTTAGTGTTCTAGCACTGGAGCTACCTGTGTCTGCCCCTGTTGATCATTGACCAAGCAATCAATTTCCAGTCAATAATCAGGCATGTACTGCATCATAATATTTTCCATTTCTTTTTCAATGACAATATTTGAAAAATCAAAACTGGATTAATAGTTTGGCTAATTAAATACTGAAATTGATACCGTTTTTAATGTTTTGTATACTATCTTCAAGTTTTAACAGAAAACAATCTCAAGTGTTTTCTAAACATGGTCTTCAGTCAAACTGGGCAAGAGTTCATGAGTGGTATGCAAGTCAGAGAAAGGGTGCTGCCTAATCTGTTGAACAACTCCAAGACTCAGCTGATTATTCTCACTTGACGTATTACACTTGGCAACTTGTGAAGACCTAATCAAAATCAGAGTATATAACCCAATTATAATAATGTATATGTCCAAAAGCAAACTATTCCCACTTAAAGAACCTCTTTCCAACATACCATACATACCATACATGCCATACATGTACAGCAGATGTTGCATATTTAAAGATGGCACTTGCTCGTTAATGGAACAGGCCCCATAGCCGACAGGTTTCTGCTGTTTCACACAGCAGACACTCGGAGCTTTGGGATCGGCGATAATGCCAACTACAGAAATTTGACCCCTCAGATGCCATGGTCAATTGTGACCACGTCATCTGAGGCAGCTTTAACCAAGAGTGCTGCACTTCCAGGGCCAGAACAAATTCCACACGCTGAGAATAGTGATTGGAGCGCTAATCTCACTAGGAGTGGTGGGAGGTAATAGGAGGTTATAAAAACCCTGCTAACCATTACAGGAGATCACACACTGCCCACACCCCTGAAGCCACCAGGGGATCTTGGCGAAACATGTCAGGGGCAGTGCAATCTAAGTTTTAATGCTCAAGCTAGGAAAGGCAGTAGATGACTAACTGTGTAGTGAGAGTACAATACAAGAGTTATTGCTGGCTGTATCGCGCGAGCAGCACGGCAAATATATCACCCTATAGACACAACTAATACTGGGATACAATTTACAGTCAATACTGCCACCTAAGGTTTTTTAAAAGTGTGATCCTTGAGGATTTCTATTAGGACTTCAATAAAAGTTATGTTTTACTACAGTTAGTCATTAGAAATAGTGCCCACCACACTGAAAGTGCTCCTTGAGAGTGTCCCTAAAAGTAGCAGTGCCCTCTATATTATGCTCAATAATAATGCCCCTACAGAACCCCCAGTAGTAATAATGGCTCAGAGTGCCCATAGTAGTGATAAAGTTCCTCAAAGTGCACCAATATCAATAAGGCCCCAGTGAGTGCCCTCGGTAGTAATACGGCCCCCTATAGTTATAATACCCCCTTGTAGGGCTCCCTGTAGTTATAATGCTACATGTAGAACCCCCAGTAGTTACAACACCCCATTGTGAAGCCCCCAGTAGTTATAATGCCTCCTATCATGCCCCTAGTAGTTATAATGCCTTCTCTAGTACCTCAGTAGATATAATGCCCCTCTAGTGCCCCAAATAAATACAATGGCCCCTTGTAGCCCCCAATAGCTATAATCCCCCTCTTTAGAGCCCCCAATAGTGAAATCACCCCTTTGTAGACCCCCAGTAGTTATAATACCCCATATGGTGCTCCCTGTAGTTATAATGCCCTCTCTGGTATCCCCAGTAGATATAATACCCCTATAGTTCCCCATAAAATTATACTAGCCCCGTGTAGTGCCCCAGTAATTATAATGGCTCCCTGTAGTACCCCAGTAGGTAGAATTCCCCTACAGTGCCCCCAGTAGTTATAATGCCCCCTTCTAGTACTTCCAATAGTTACTATGCCCCTTTCTAGTACTCATCTAGTATCAGTAGTTATAGCTCCCCTCTGTAGTAAAACAGACAATTTCCAGATCCAGCTTCTACCAGTTCGAGTGCTTTTATTGAAGATAGCGATAAAAATCACATGTATGCAGGACAATAACAGCAATGTGACGCTTTTCGGATCACCAGTAATATGGATCCTTCCTCATGACATGGCTTGACTTGGTTTGTCATGAGGAAGGATCCATATTACTGGTGATCCGAAACGCGTCACATTGCTGTTATTGTCCTGCATACATGTGAGTTTTTATCGCTATCTTCAATAAAAGCACTCGAACTGGTAGAATCTGGATCAGGAAATTGTCTGTTTTGCTAAGTGTTTACCACCACTTACCGAAGAAGTGGAGTTCCAGGCTCCCAAAGAGTGAGTAACAGGGTCGAGCTGCCTACAACCTTCTTTTTGTTTGCTCCCCTCTGTAGTGCCCCGAGTACTTATATTGCCCCCACTAGTTATAATGCATCTCCACATAGTGTCCCAGTAGGTATTATGCCCCTTAGTGCCTTCAGCACTTATAGTAATCCCTGTTCCCAGTACTTATAGAGCCCCTTTGTAGTAAAAATGTGCCAAGTACCATCTTCCCAAGTGCCAGTTTGAAAAAAAATTATACTCATCTGCAGTAGTCTGTGACCTGAGTCTCCAGCTTCTGTATTTAGGTGTTTGTGCCTTGGCGCAGGCATTCAGAATCACTGCATTGCGCCACCTGAGACCCAGCACAGGCATGTGGAACCACCAGCACCGTTCTACTCTCTCATGGGCTTCAGTGGGCGGCAGGGCAAGGAATCATTTAGCCCATATGTTTTGACCTCTCTGATGTGAAATCCTATTACCTTTTGGTGTACCCTTGCTCTTTTACTGTGGATGTACAGTCGTGGCCAAAAGTTTTGAGAATGACGCAAATATTAGTTTTCACAAAGTTTGCTGCTAAACTGCTTTTAGATCTTTGTTTCAGTTGTTTCTGTGATGTAATTAAATATAATTACACGCACTTCATACGTTTCAAAGGCTTTTATCGACAATTACATGACATTTATGCAAAGAGTCAGTATTTGCAGTGTTGGCCCTTCTTTTTCAGGACCTCTGCAATTCGACTGGGCATGCTCTCAATCAACTTCAGGGCCAATTCCTGACTGATAGCAACCCATTCTTTCATAATCACTTCTTGAAATTTGTCAGAATTAGTGGGGTTTTGTTTGTCCACCCGCCTCTTGAGGATTGAAAACAAGTTCTCAATGGGATTAAGATCTGGGGAGTTTCCAGGCCATGGACCCAAAATGTCAACGTTTTGGTCCCCGAGCCACTTAGTTATCACTTTTGCCTTATGGCACGGTGCTCCATCATGTTGGAAAATGCATTATTCTTCACCAAACTGTTGTTGGATTGTTCAAAGAAGTTGCTGTTGGAAGGTGTTTTGGTACCATTCTTTATTCATGGCTGTGTTTTTGGGCAAAATTGTGAGTGAGCCCATTCCCTTGGATGAGAAGCAACCCCACACATGAATGGTCTCAGGATGCTTTACTGTTGGCATGACACAGGACTGATAGTAGCGCTCACCTTTTCTTCTCCGGACAAGCCTTTTTCCAGATGCCCCAAACAATCAGAAAGGGGCTTCATCGGAGAATATGATTTTGCCCCATTCCTCAGCAGTCCATTCATCATACTTTCTGCAGAAGATCAATCTGTCCCTGGTGTTTTTTTTGGAGAGAAGTGGCATCTTTGCTGCTCTTCTTGACACCAGGCCATCTTCCAAAAGTCTTCGCCTCACTGTGCATGCAGATGTGCTCACACCTGCCTGCTGCCATTCCTGAGCAAGCTCTGCACTGGTGGCACTCCGATCCCGCAGCTGAATCCTCTTTAGGAGACGTTCCTGGCGCTTGCTGAACTTTCTTGGATGCCCTAAAGCCTTCTTAACAAGAATTGAACCTCTTTCCTTGAAGTTCTTGATGATCCTATAAATTGTTGATTGAGGTGCAATCTTAGTAGCCACAATATGCTTGCCTGTGAAGCCATTTTTATGCAATGCAATGATGGCTGCATGCGTTTCTTTGCAGGTCACCATGGTTAACAATGGAAGAACAATGATTTCAAGAATCACCCTCCTTTTAACATGTCAAGTCTGCCATTTTAACCCAATCAACCTGTCATAATGATCTCCAGCCTTGTGCTCGTCAACATTCTCACCTGAGTTAACAAAACGATTACTGAAATGATCTCAGCAGGTCCTTTAATGACAGCAATGAAATGCAGTGGAAAGCTTTTTTGGGATTAAGTTAATTTTCATGGCAAAGAAGGACTATGCAATTCATCTGATCACTCTTCATAACATTCTGGAGTATATGCAAATTGCTATTATAAAAACTTAAGCAGCAACTTTTCCAATTTCCAATATTTATGTCATTTTCAAAACTTTTGGCCACGACTGTACAATGGTCCCTCAAGTAACAGTGATCTCAGGTTACAATAGTTTTCACATACAATGGGCTTTCCAGGGTCATTATAATTTGAAACCTTATTCAACATGCAATGTCACAGACAGTCCAGATATGCAGCATACAGTATGTGACTGTCAGGAAGATCCAGCTAACCACCATGTACATTTCAATGGTAAAACCCTGGCTGGTCACTGACTGGCTGTCCAGTAGCGCCTCACTACAGTACTGTATAGTGCTACATGTTTTATACTGGTCTTTATCTGTGTCAGTATGATCCGCTTCTTTGGACATTAGATGAGGATGGCTGTATTTTAATTTTCTGGTACATGACATGTTCTGTACCAGACACTGAAGAAGCTCCTGTCCTAATAGAAAGCTATTTATGACTATTATATAATCCTTGTTTTATCTGTATTACTTGTTTGCTAATTTTAATCTTTTCGTACTTTGGGTTAACAATTGGGGCTTTGTAATCAATTCTAAAAAACTAGTTTTGCATCCAGATATTATTTTCAACTTAAAATGGTTGTCCTGGAACTAATTCATATTGTAACTTGAAAGACCACTTTGCAGTTGGTCAGCAAAGTAAATATAAAAAAAAAAAATAACAATGCTCACTAAATGAATTACTGTAAAAAATAATAAGAATGAAAATGCTATAGGCCTCCATAATAGTCATAAAATATATTACAAATTCTTGGACAAGACTGATGGAGAAAGTTTATAAACTGCACCATCAATAAATTGCTCTTTGGAAAAATAAAATTGCTTTCAGTTAAGTTGCTACATAAAATACAACTATTAACTTGTGTACAAATCTGTAACGCAGGGCAGATTACTACATGCTTTTAGCTTTTTCATAAATAATTAATCACTAAAATCAATGATCTAGACTTAAAACACTCCTCTTGCTAACTGCAATATTCCCATCAATTAGTCTTGGTGAGGCATGCGGAGGCCTGTATTAATCTGTCAGAGGAAATTAAACATTAGCATATTAAGGACATGGAAGAGTGGAATCGTTTACCATTGCCCTCTGCGGTGCTTCCTCTGAGTCAAAGCAGAATACAGGTTTTATCATTTATTTGTATGTCCACTGGACCTGTAATTAGCCAGACTGGCATAGTCTGGAGTTTGTCAAGTTTTGCTAAACCCTCCCCTATTCTTTATCCAGAAAAGCTTATTCACATGAGAAATAGGCTATAAAATCGATACCATATTTTTTCGCTTTATAAGACGCATCTAGGCTTTAGAGGAGGAACGTAAGAAAAAAAAAATGTTTTTCATCAAACACCCAATCTTCGTATGTCCAGATTGGCTTGATTCTGCTGGTCCTTTGGGGTCCATTAACATTCCAGAGCCTGGGCTCAATGGAGAATCACATGGTACTTTCCTTGGCCAGTTCAACCCTGGCTAAATCCACTATAACCATTTATAATTAATCACTGAAATTAGAAGACAGGGCACTGGTACTCTTTGGCACCAAACTGCCCTAGCAGCCATAGTGGTGCTGCTATGCAACCTGCAATGGAAGGGGGGCGGGGGCCGGCTTGCGAGAGTGCCATCCAACTCTAGAAGCGAGAGAACACAATTTTAAATCAAATGTCTTTTTGAAATTATAGTTCAGCTCCTCAGAGCTACGTTTGAGTGGCTGGTAATACACTGCAAATGTCAATGGTGTGATGGACACTCCCTCTGTACTTAACCAGTTCCTGACCGCCCATAGACTATAAATGTCCTGTGCGGTCAGGATTTACCGAAAACCTCAGTTCAGGAATCGCAGCTGCAAGCTAATCGTGCAGTTGCTGAGTGGTGAATCTGCTGTTAGTGACAGCAGGGCTCCCCATGGAGAAGGCAGATATATTTTTTTCAGTGTTCCTGCATTCCCAATCGCTGTATACACATCGCTGAATGAGCTCTGTGTATACAGATCAGGAAGCGCTTTGATGCTTCCTGTTCCAGCCTCAGCAATCATGTGGTCGCAGGGGACAGGGATTCTGCATGAGCTGCTGGTTCTTATTAGACCCAGATCAGCTCTGCAGTGAGATTGTTCTTAGCTGTATAGCACTGTACAACCTCTCAGGGGGCTGTATTCCTGTAACTATGTCTACTATGTCAGCCCCAGTTACAGGAGAAACCTTAAATAAGAAAAAAAATTGTAAATGTTAAATTTCCCCCAAAGGTCTTGTATGCCAATAAGCAGGGCAAAAACAAGAAAAAAAAGAAGAAATAAAAAAGGTTTGATAAAAATAAAAAAATAAAAGTTTCAAGTGTTAAAAAGTCCCTTTTCCCTCAGCAAACCATTTATTATTGTGAAAGATATTTTTTTTTAAATAGACATATTTGGTATTGCCACATCAATAACAACTGACTCTATAAAAATATTAAATATCGCCATCAGATGAACACCTTAAAAAAATAACAGCCATTTTTTGGTCACCTTGCCACACAAAAAGTGTAATAGCGAGTGGTACCCTAAAATAGTACAAAAATACAGTAATAATTACTGTGTGTACTGGCAGGCAAGGCCTCGGCTAGATGTCTGTCATCCATTGTGGCTCGGGCCTCATTCCCTGGCTTCTGTTCTCCCCAGCAGGTGTGATATAGCAACATTATCACACCTGTTGGGCTGAATTGGAGAGAGCACAGGCCGAAGACCGTCCTCCGCCTGTCCTCTACCTGTGCACTCTCCTACTTAGCCCAGTAGGTGGAATGGTGTCACTGCTTGCTCTCGGTTCATCATGGAATGGGGCTAGGTGAGTATTATTGTTTTCTATTTTATTAAGACCACAGGGTCTCTGCTTCACTAATAAGTTAGGCCAAGTAGGGGGCCAGCATTACTGTAAGTGAATGCCTTAAGGAGGCAACACTAGTGTAAGAGGAGCACTAAGGGGGCATCGCTACTGTGTGGGGGCACTAAGGGGCCATAGGTACTGTGTGAGACATGGCTTGAGAAAGACTGCAACAAGCAGTCGAAACGTCGCTGTTTAAACCGGACACTGGGTGAATAAACGTTGTTCACTGGAATTTGTTTGGAGTGCTGCTGGCCCTTCTTTCATTTTGTATATTGTGGACTTTGATGCCAGTCCTTAGGCCTTGATTTGCACCCGCTGCTTACAAGTGTGCTGCTACCTCCTTTCTTCACTCCTATATATATATATATATATATATTTCTCAACATTGAAATAGCAACACCAAGAAGGTTATGCAAATCGAGGAAGTAACAGGTCTCGCTAAGATCTGCATATGATCAAATCAAGCACCTAGCTCCAATCTGTGGCATGTGGGAGGTGCATATGAGCCAGATTGAAAGCAAAGTTTTTGAGCCACATGAAACTTCAAAAATTGGATCAAGTAGAGTGGGATAATTGTGTGATGCCTCCTGTATCAACATTTGTCTGAAAGAGACAAAATTCTTGAACTGAGTGAACTTGTTTTACAACTCTTGCAAATTGTTATGCACCTTGGCTGAGATGTCAGCACTGTTCACCACTGCAATTCCCGGCGGTTGGGAGAAAAACGGTGAATTGGAATGACAGCAAGAAGTGCACAGAGGTGAACCTCTGCACAGGATAAGAAGAATGATGCTGTCATGATACTAGTGGAATACTGACGTAATCCAATGACAGGGACAAGGCCTGAATACAGGAAGCACTGGAGTCTTGAACAGGAGGTAGCAGTAATGCAGGATGAAGCAGAGCCAGGAAGGCTGAGCCATTACCAGTGCAGCGGTGCAGGACCGAGGGATGAAGCAGAGCCGAGGACAGATGAGCAATGGGTCAGGGCAGGCGGCACAGGAACGTAGGCAGGCAATCCGGGTCAGCAACAGGAGGTAGCAGGGTAAACCACAAGGAGGAGGAACAAACCAGAGAGCAAGTTCCAAGTGAGAGGACTGCACAAGCAGGAGCTCAAACACAATACTCAAGCAATTAGTAACAGGCTTGAGAGGTTTAAATGTGAAACAGGAAGTAAGATGGCACCAAGCTGAGACAAAATCCACCATCTTAACTGAGGGAAAACGTGACGGCAAGACAATCTGAACTAAACAGACATAGCAGGATGATTCCTGACAGATACATAGTGGTTCATTCTGTACTGCAAGGAAATTGGACATCACATTCCATGCCCAGAGTGGAAAACAATGTCTACACAAACCATCAGGGGGCATTTGCATGACATTGGGCTACAAGCCAGACCATTGACCTCATGCCACCACTCTTAAAGGCTATCACAACAAGACAGCAATGGAGGCTGGAATGGAGACCTATCCTCTTCAGTAATGAGACCCACTTTTGTCTCACATACAAGGATTGAAGGATATTGGTATGGAGACCCCATGGGCAATGCCATGAAAAGGCCTTCACAAGGGAATGTCACATCTGTCCTACTTTCAGGATTATAGTGTGGATGGCATAATGTACAGTAGCCAGACCCCTCTAGTCTTCATTTTAGGTACTCTAACAGCTCTGCATTACATTGATTTGCTCATGGAACCAGTGGTACGACCATTTCTCCAAAGTGTCCGAGGAACAATTTTTAACAAGACAATGGCAGGCGGCATGATACTTGTGCTACTGTGAGCAGCCTGCATGGCCTAAAAGTGCTACCTGGGACATCATTGGTTGGCAATTGCCAAGGGAACTGCCACAACGGAATTTATGATATGCATGCCCAAGTGCATTCAATGTGGCAGAACGTTTCTCAGACAAACATTAATAACCTCATTGATAGCATGCCAAGGCGTATGTGTGATGATCATACTCAATACTGAATAAATCAAGATGTTTTTAATATTTTGTTTACTTTTTTATATCATTTGAAGATCATTAACATTTCTATGAATCCTGTGATTTCCATAATTTCAGGACTTTTCCTTCTAGATGTTGCAATGTTGAGGAGTGTATATGTTTACTATATATTTATTTATACAAATATTTTATGATAATGTTTTCTTTTCCTCGTTTTTTTATTTACAGATTTCAAGCTATAAATCTATGAACATATGGCTTTGGCATATGTTATACCTAATAGAAAAAAAGGGTAGTGGGAAATTCACAAGAAAATTATATATATACTGAACAAAAATATAAACCCAACACTTTCGGTTTTGCTCCCATTTTGCATGAGATGAACTCAAAGATCTGAAACATTTTCTACATTCACAAAAGACCCATTACTCTTAAATATTGTTCACAAATCTGTCTAAATCAGTGTTAGTGAGCACTTCTCCTTTGCCGAGATAATCCATCCCACCTCACAGGTGTGGCATATCAAGGTGCTGATTAGACAGCATGAATATTGCACAAGTGTGCCTTAGACTGCCCACAATAAAAGGCCACTCTAAAACGTGCAGTTTGATCACACAGCACAATGCCACAGATGTCGCAACGTTTGAGGGAGCGTTCAAATGGCATGCTGACTGCAGGAATGTCTACCAGAGCTGTTGCCCGTGCAATGAATATTCATTTCTCTAGGATAAACCGACTACAAAGGCGTTTCAGAGAATTTGGCAGTACATCCAACTGGCCTCACAACCGCAGACTACATGTAACCACACCAGCCCAGGACCTCCACATCCAGCATCTTGTCTGCCATCTGCCCTGAACAGTGAAAACCAGGACTCATCCGTGAACAGAACGCCTCTCCAATGTGCCAGACACCATCGAATGTGAGCATTTGCCCACTCAAGTCGGTTACGAAAACGAACTGCAGTCAGGTCCAGACCCCGATCAGGATGACGAGCATGCAGATGAGCTTCCCTGAGACGGTTTCTGACAGTTTGTGCAGAAACTCTTTGGGTATGCAAACCAATTGTTGCTGCAACTGTCCGGGTGGCTGGTCGCAGACGATCATGGATCAACGACCCATCTATAGTAGCTATAGCCTGCAATATTATTACACTCCAGAAATACATCCAGGCCCCTCTTGAATTTCTTGTTGTACTCACCATCACCACCTCCTCAGGCAGAGAGTTCCATAGTCTCACTGCTCTTACCGTGAAGAATCCTTTTTCTATGTTTGTGTACAAACCTTCTTTCCTCCAGACGCAGAGGATGTCCCCTCGTCACAGTCACAGTCCTGGGGATAAATAGATGATGGGAGAGATCTCTGTACTGACCCCTGATATATTTATACATAGTAATTAGATCTCTCCTCAGTCGTCTTTTTTCTAAAGTGAATAACCCTAATTTTGATAATCTTTCAGGGTACTGTAGTTGCCCCATTCCAGTTATTACTATAGTTGCCCTCCTCTGAACCCTCTCCAGCTGTGCTATGTCTGCCTTATTCACAGGAGCCCAGAACTGTACACAGTACTCCATGTGTGGTCTGACTGCGATTTGTAAAGTGGTAGGACTATGTTCTCATCACGGGTGTCTATGCCCTTTTGATGCAAACCATTTTCTTATTGGCCTTGGCGGCAGCTGCCTGACACTGGTTTTTGAAGCTTAGTTTGCTGTTTATTAAAATTTCTAGATCTTTTTCCATGTTAGTGTTACCAAATGTTTTACCATTTAGTATGTACGGGTGACTTGCATTATTCCTTCCCATGTGCATAAATTTACATTTGTCAGTGTTAAACCTCATCTGCCACTTATCTGCCCAAGCCTCCAATCTATCCAGATCCATCTGTAGCAGTATATTGTCCTCTTCAGTGTTAATTACTTTACACTGTTTAGTGTCATCTGCAAAAATTGATATTTTACTATGCAAGCCTTCTACAAGATCATTAATAAATATATTGGAGAGAATAGGGCCCAATACTGACCCCTGAGGTACCCCACTAGTGACAGTGACCCAATCTGAGTGTATACTGTTAATAACCACCCTCTGTTTTCTATCTCTCAGCCAGTTACTTACCCACATACAGACATTTTCTCTCAGTCCGAGCATTCTCATTTAATATACTAACCTTTTATGAGGTACAGTGTCAAATGCTTTGGCGAAGTCCAGATATATGACATCCACTGATTCACCTCGGTCAAGTCTAGAACTTACCTCCTCATAGAAACTGATTAAATTAGTTTGGCATGAACGATCCCTCATGAAGCCATGCTGATATAGCGTTAATTGCTTATTGCCGTTGAGATCCTCTAAGATAGCTTTTCTTAGAAAACCTTCAAACAGTTTACCCACAACAGATGTTAAACTTACTGGCCTATAGCTTCCAGGCTCTGTTTTTGGACTCATTTTGAATATTGGCACCACATTTGCTATGCACCAAACCTGTGGAACATTCCCTGTCAGTATAGAGTCCACAAACATCAGAAATGAGGGTCTGGCTATGACATTACTTAATTCCCTTAGGATACGGGGGTGTATGCCAAATAGAAGAATCAAAAAAGAGTTTATTCACCCATACTGGAAGCACGACGTTTCAACTCTATACTGGAGCCTTTCTCAAACTTGAGAAAGGCTCCAATATAGAGCCGAAACATCGCTCTCCAGTGACTTGGGGAACATCCTAGACTATGTTTTGAGTGGAAATTTTCACTCCACACTTTACAATTACTTGCCAAAAATATACACTTATGCTGTTTTCACACCTAAACTATGGAATATTTCCAGATTATCAGGTCCGGAAATTTACCAGAGTTGGCCTTTTACACATGTAGTTATCAGAAATGTTCAATGTCAGGTGCGTTCTCACTACAGATGAAATGTTCCAGGTGCCTGGACAAGGGGTGGGAGCTTTAGGCATGGCCACTGTGATTTTCTGGAACATTTACTGCTGTTTTCACACATGCGCTCACTCGGACATAACCCGGAGTTAGTACTAGGTCTCTGGGGAGAAAAAGTCTGGGTAAAATCCGAATCTGATATTGCGGATGTGTGCGTTCACACATACAGCCCCTCAGGGTAAACTCCAGTAAATTTCAGGTTTCCACTGTAAGTGTGAATAGGGCTTTAGTAACCTAACCTCCAAACTACAGGAGCCATTGTCTGTTGGCTGTTGTGGCAGTTAGCCTGGATATTCATCAGGTTGCATATAGCAACCAATCACGGCTCAGCTTCTATTTTGCTTCAAGTCATTAATATGAGCTCTGATTGGTTGCTACCGGCACAGCTTATGTGTGAGTTAATATGATTTTGATTGCAACGCTTAGCCAATGTTGTTGTAGAGACTGATCTAACTCACATGACCCACATCACATGTGGGGTTTTATATACTGTCAATTAAAGACAATAATGTTCCGCAAAAAAAGGAATTGATTGGACGATTGTCGTCAAATGCTAAAAGAAAAGCCATATAAGGGGGTGGGTATAATGGAAATCACTGTTAACGAGATGGGGTACTGTGGAGGTCACAAAGATAGGGTGGGCTGCTGTGGAGGTCACTGTTAAAGGGGTGGGTGCTATGGAGGTTACTGTTAAGGGGACAGGGTACTGTGGAGGTCATAAATAAAGAGCGGGCCACTGGGGAGGTCACTGTTAAAGGGGCAGGCACTGTGGAGGTTACTGTTAAGGGGTGGGGGACTGGGGAAGTCACTGTTAAAGGGGCAGCTGCTGTGGAGGTCACTTTTAATACTTTTAATGGGGACAGTTTATTGTGGAAATCACTGTTAAGGAGACGTGGTACTGTGAAGGTCACTAATAAAGCGGTGGCCACTGTGGAGGTCACTGTAAAGGGGCGTTTGCTGTGGATGTTACTGGTAAGGGGGCAGGGGACTGTGGAGGCCACTGTTAAAGGGGCAGTTGCTGTGGAGGTCACTGTTAAGGCAGCAAGGTACTGTGAACTCACTGTTAAAGGAGCGCGGTACTGTGGCAGTCACTGTTAAAGGGGCAGGCGTTGTGGAGGTCTCTGTTAGGGGGCAGGGAACGGTGGAAGTCACAGTTAAGAGGAAGGTCTGCTATGGAGGTCAGCATTAAGGGGCAGGGTGCTGAAGAGGTCACTGTTAAAGGAACAAGCCCTTGTGGAGGTCTCAGTTAAGGGGGTGGGGTGCTGTGAAACTCACTGTTAAAGCGGCGGGCTGCTGTGAAGGTCAAAGTTAAGGGGGTGGGCTGCTGTGGAGGTCACTGTTTAAGGAGGCAGGGAACTTTGGGAGGGTCAGTGTTAAGGGTAGGGGGCTGTGGAGCTCAATCTTAAGGGGCAGGGTGCTGTAGAGGTCACTCTTATGGGAAATACTGTCGATATCTTTTAACGACACACAGAAACATTAAATGAAATAGATGAAATATACTAGTGTAAAGACGGGTCCTTCTGCTAGAATATATATATACAGTTTCTCACAAAAGTGAGTACACCCCTCACATTTTTGTGAATATTTTATTATATCTTTTCAGTGTCATAACTGCACTGTTCTCATGAAAAGATAGAGGGGTGTACTCACGTTTGTGAGATATATATATATAATCTGTGCAAAAGTTTATTTTTATCAATTTACAAAATGCAAAGTGAATAAAGAAGAGAAATCTAAATCAGATCAATATTTGATGTGACCATCCTTTTATTTCAAAACATCACCAATTCATCCAGGTAAACTTCTTCTAGGAACTCAACAGGGAGATCTACTGTGAATGTAGGCTTCCCCAAATACTTCTGTCTCTTCATGTAATCCCAGACAGACTTGATTATGTGGAGATCAGTGCTCTGTGGATATCATCACTTCCAGGATTCCTTGTTCTTCTTTACACTGAATATAGTTCTCAATGTCATTGGCTATATGTCTGGGGTAATTGCCCTGCTGCAGAGTAAAATTTGGAGCTAGTCAGACACCAGGTGTCTGACTAGCATGTTGGTGATAAGGTTGATGTTCCAATTTTAAAGAAGCGAGAAGGCAGGCATTCATAGGTAGTGATTCACTCCTCTTCCACCTAGCAGTGTTCCCTGTGAGGTTACCGGCACTAATGGACAGGCTTTAGTGCTACCCTAGCCATTTTACAGGCTTGAGCAGCACTGAAGCCCACCTTTTAGTGCCGGTGACATTAATGGGCCCACTGCTAGGCAAAAGCCTCTATCTAGCTTACCCATGGAGAGGTAGGTACTTCACCAGATGTCCAGAAAAAGCCTTTGAAAGCTTCAATGCTCATATTAGAGGGCCTGCCTGGGTGAAAACAGGGATATGTATGGGTTCAGCTCTGAACCCAGACAACCCCTTTAAAGTGTACATAAAATTTCAGATAACTTTTTAGAATAAGCTCTCATGTGAGTAAATGAGTAATAGCACTATTCAGTCCATTATATGACTTCTAGAAGGACATTATTAGCAGTTTTCCCCTCTGCATGCTCTATCTCTTAATATTCAGTTCGCTGAGCTGGTGAGTGGAGACAAGTACAGTAGCTATGAATATCACTCAGAAGTGTTATGTAGGGCATTTTAGATAAATACTGAACAGTACTGATGTAAATAAAGCACTTGAGGTGAGAAATATATATTGGCTGCTCCAGCCTCCTCATGTCTGTCTCTAATTGCAGCTCCTTCCTCCTCCACTTCCCCTCTCCATAGACATTTATGGGCAGCATAGTAATCTAATCCTTTAGGGAGCAGACGGTCCATTTTGGTCTCTCAAGATGGATTTGGCAGAGAAATAAAAATGAATGTTTGTTTAAGACAAGGAATGTAGCAGCCTCATAAGTGGAGAAAGAGGCATTTTTTCTGAGAAGATCAATTAAAAAGTTTCTTATATTCATAATATCTGTATGCAAAGTTTGTTGACAGTTTAGTGACCATTTAAACTGAATGAAGTGACAAAACTTCTAATCAAGAGGTCATAACAAGTTAATTTAAGCCAATAGCAATCCATATTAAGGCATTCTAGGCAATCTGGAGCAATTTCAATAAATGAAAAGATGAAAAGAGGGACCTTATGCTACTATTGGGCTGTGCATCAGTCAGTAGTTGAGACCATGTTGTCCTCACATCTAATTGTTCTGAGCAATGCAGCAAGCCCTACTGTAAACAGAAGGAGAAGACTGCCTATATCAACGAATAAATAGGCAAGCAACAGAAGGCATTTATTTATCATGTGGCTCCAAGTGCACAAATGGTATGTTCTGCTACACCCAGAGGAAGGTATGAGGCAGAGAGGACAGAAAAATGGAAGATGACCATCTGTGCCTCCAATGTTACAAATTGCCATCCACAGCTTGCAGAGCACTTCTGTCTCTCTCAACCCGGTAGTGCAGAATGTCATTATACATCACTACACATGACAGAAACCACTCGAGCACATTACGAACATTTTTAAGCAGTGTCTATTTGTTTCCCATGCACATTGTTTATATTTCAATAACATACTTTTCACAGTGAACCATATATAGTGTATATTATTGTACAATGGTCGAGAATGGTCAATTTATATTTTATGAATATGTTTTATTTTGCAGATGGCTATACAACAGATGACATAGAATTCTACTGGAATGGAGGAGATAAAGCAATCACAGGCGTTGAGAAAATCGAGTTGCCTCAATTTTCTATTGTTGATTACAAAATGGTTTCAAAGAAAGTTGTCTTCTCCACTGGTAAGCATCCACTACACGTGGGACTGGACATAATAATGGCCCTTGTTATTTCCTTATGCATTTATTTTTGCATAGTTGCAACTATAGTCTTAGCAGCCAGAGATTGTGGGAACCCACTCAGATGTGTTTTTTGTTGAAAAAATAAGAAAGGATGCTGGCATCTTTCTATTAACTGCCATGTGACTTGCACAGTGGGTTCTCCACACTGCAGAAGATCTGCTCTTTGGCACTAGTATGCACCCCTTGCTGCTATAGGTGGGGGTTATTTCTGACTTTGTGGGGATCCACCATGGATTCTAGTTACACCACTGGTGTATAATTATGTGTCATTGTTGTTTTCAGGTTCTTATCCTAGATTGTCACTGAGTTTTCGTCTTAAAAGAAACATTGGCTACTTCATTCTGCAGACATACATGCCTTCTACACTGATTACTATTCTGTCCTGGGTATCTTTCTGGATCAACTATGATGCATCAGCTGCAAGAGTTGCTTTAGGTAATTTCATATGCATTGAAGATGAAACATATATCATAATATCTAAAGGCAAACATGCACACAGATGTATCTGTGCTCAATTTGTGAAACAGTGCACCTTAATAATGTATTAGGTGTGATGGCCATGTGGTTTACACCTATATGTGTAAAAGTACACCAGGGGGGTTGCCTGACGTGGAGATGCGACTTTTTCAAAAGTCACACGTATTAAATGTGCTATAATCCAGGTCTAACCTCACTTTTGTCCTTTAAATATAGACCACTGTGAAAGGTGGTGAGGATCATCAAATGTAAATAAAAAGCAACAATCAACATGACTTGTGATATTTTTGAGCATATCTGATTTGATAAATGTCCCCCTTCATGTGTAATGTGAAATTGGCTTTTTATATGGTAATGATATAAAATCATGGATATAATCTTACCAATGTTCATTTTTCTTAAAACAAATGATGTAATACATATATAGATATAAGTGTTAATCGAGCACCAAAGTGCTCGGGGCTCATGTAGAACACCTCGGGATGCTCGGGTGCTCTGGTGCTTGAGTAGAACACTTTGGGATGCTTGGTTGCTCTACCCAGCACCCGAGTACAATGGAAGTCAATGTGAGAACCCGAGCATTAAACTAGGCACCCCCTGCTCTGAAGAGGGGAGGGTGTCTGCTTCACATGAAAAGGTTAGAAATTGATGGAAACACTACTGAAATGTTTCGGGAACAGCATGGGGAGGATATCTGTATGCATCTTGGACTCCCAGGTCGCTGCTGGGAATAATGTTGTCCGAGTAGTACACCAATTTTACAGACTGACAATAATATGCACAAAACTGAAGATAAAATCGATTTTGGAGGAAAAATTGTTAGGAAACATTCTTTTCTGTATATTTACTTGTAAATAAAGTGCAAGTGCTGCCAAAAATGACAAGGAAGAGGCACTCCAATACAACCTGTATATCACATAAAGGAGGACCTCATTCACATTGTAGTACAATTGTTCAGGTAGTGGGACTCACAAAGCCTATGCACTAAGTTAAAGGGCTGCCAAAAATTACAAGGAACCAAACTCCAATACACTCTTTATTACACATAAAGGAGGGTATGATTCACACCCTTAAAAAATTATGATTGATGGCCTGCTGGTGACCCCCAAAAACACTAGGAGCAAGAGCCTGCTGTTGACCCTCTAAAACATTAGAGGCGAAGGCCTGCTGCTGATCTGACCATCTAAAACATTAGGGGTGAGGGTCTGCTGCTGAGCTGACCATCTAAAACATTAGGGGTGAGGGTTTGCTGCTGAGCTGACCATCTAAAACATTAGGGGTGAGGGTCTGCTGCTGTGCTGACCATCTAAAACATTAGGGGTGAGTGTCTGCTGCTGAGCTGACTCTCTAAAACATTATGGGCGAGTGCCTGCTGCTGAGCTGACCATCTAAAACATTAGGGGTGAGGGCCTGCTGCTGAGCTGACCATCTAAAACATTAGGGGTGAGGGTCTGCTGCTGAGCTGACCATATAAAACATTAGGGGTGAGGGTCTGCTGCTGATCTGACCATCTAAAACATTAGGGGTGAGGGTCTGCTGCTGATATGACCATATAAAACATTAGGGGTGAGGGTCTGCTGCTGATCTGACCATCTAAAACATTAGGGGTGAGGGTCTGCTGCTGATATGACCATCTAAAACATTAGGGGAGAGGCCTGCTGCTGAGCTGACCAACTAAAACATTAGGGAGAGGGTCTGCTGCTGAGCTGATTCTCTAAAACATTAGGGGTAAGTGCCTGCTGCTGATCTGACCATGTAAAAAATTATGGGCGAAAGCCTGCTGCTGAGCATCGGAAAAATTATAGTTGAGGGTCTGCTGCTGAGCTGACTCTCTAAAACATTAGGGGCGAGTACCTACTGCTGATCTGACCATGGAATAAATTATGGGTGAGGGCCTGCTGCTGATCTGACCATCGAAAAAATTATGGTTGAGAGCCTGCTGCTGAGCTGACCATCTAAAACATTAGGGATGAGGGTCTGCTGCCGAACTGACTCTCTAAAACATTAGGGGCGAGTGCCTGCTGCTGATCTGATCATGAAATAAAATTATGGGCGAGGGCCTGCTGCTCAGTTGACCATCGAAAAAAATTATGGTTGAAGGCCTGCTGCTGAGCTGACCTCTAAAACATTAGGAGAGAGGACAGCCTAATAAGCGTGTTGATATGATGGAGGAGGAGGACGAAAAAAGGAAGATTGAACTATATACCCTTTTGTGTTGTGGAAGGGGTGCATGGGAATACAGTGTATTCAATACATCATAAAAGCCACATTAAAAGTGACTTTATGTTCTGCCGTGTTCCTCTGGTGGAGTAGAGAAGTCAGGGGCAAGCCAGGCCTTGTTAATTTTTATAAGAGTCAACCGGTCAGCATTTTTAGTTGACAGGCGAATGTGCTTATCAGTTATTATGCCCCCAGCAGCACTAAATACCCGCTCTGACAAAACGCTGGCGGCAGGGCAGGCTAGCACCTCCAAGGTGTAGAGCCCCAGTTCGTGCCACGTGTCCAGCTTGGACACCCAATAGTTGTAAGGCACATAGGGATCATTGAGGACGCAGACACGGTCAGCTACATACTCCTTCACCATCTTCCAAAAATTTTCCCTCCTTGTGACAGTAGGCCGCGCATCAGGGTGAGGGTGTTGGCGGAGTGTCATGAAACTGTTCCAGGCAATGGAGAGTGTTGCCCTGCCTGTGTTGTAACTGCTGTGTGTTCCCCCTTGTCTCCCCTCCTCGGTTGCCCAAGGAACTACTTACCAGCATTGTCAGCTGGAAATGTTTGGAGCAATTTTTCCACAAGGACCTTCTGGTATTGCACCATTTTGCTAGTCTTCTCCACCACTTGAGAGATGAGAAGTTTTCTTTGTAGCGGGGATCGAGAAGGGTGAACAACCAGTAATTGGTGTTGGCCAAAATGCATATAACACGTGAGTCACGGGAAAGGCAGCATAACATAAAGTCAGCCATGTGTGTCAGAGTCCCAACAGACAAGACTTTGCTGTCCTCATCAGGAGGATGACTCTCAATATCCTCATCCTCTTCCTCCTCTTCTGCCCATCCACGCTGAACAGATGAAATAAACCTGCTATGAGTACTACCCTCTGTAGTGGAGGCAACCGTCTCCTCCTCATCATCATCATTTTTATCATCCAATGCATGCAGAGAAGACGAAATGAGGGGGGTCTTGCTATCACCCTGTGTACTGTCTTCCCCCATTTCCACATGCAAAGCGCCCGCCTTCATTGTGAGCAGAGAGTGTTTCAGTAGACCCATCTGTGTTGATTTCTCAAAGTTGCATAAAACCTCACAGAGGTCAGTCATCCATGCCCACTCATCACTTGTGAAGAGCGGAAGCTGACTGGAAAGGCGACGACCATGTTGCAGCTAGTATTCCACTACTGCCCTCTGCTGCTCACAAAGTCTAGCCAACATGTGGAACGTGGAGTTCCAGCGCATGTTCACGTCGCACAACAGTTGGTGAGCTGGCAATTGCAAGCACTGCTGCAGCGTTGCCAGACCGGTGGAAGCTTTAGATGACTTTCGGAAATGGGGAAACATGTGGCGCATCTTCACCATAATGTCGCTGTCTGCAGAGGCCAAACAATTGCACTCTATTTAGCGCAGGTCACGCTAAAAATATATATTGCTGCCAGATACAACGATAGTCCTTAAAATGACTTTTGGATCTCTAACAATATATTGCTGCCAGATATAACTATTGTCCTTTTGGGCTTTTAGGTCTCTAGCACCAATCCTGTCTAACAAAAAAATTACAGTTAATTCCCTACACTATCTGTCCCTTCTAAAGCACAGCTCGCCCTGACTAAGACTGAGCCGAACCACGTGTCATCAGGTGCTTTATAGCGGCCAACATGGCTACGGCATTACAGTGAGTGGCAGTACTTAAATGCACGTTTATTGGCTGCGTAGCTGAACACCGCGATGTGCTGAGCATCGCAATGCTCGAGCCAAACTGGTGTTCGGCCAAGCATGCTCGCTCAAAACTAGTAGAGATTCTTAGTTCTTAAAGAGGTTTTCAATAAGTTCAATATTAATGGCCAATATTGATGGATAGAGTTGAGCGAACACCTGGATGTTCGGGTTCGAGAAGTTCGGCCGAACTTCACGAAAATGTTCGGGTTCGGGATCCGAACTCGACCCGAAGTTGACCCTGAACCCGAACCACATTGAAGTCAATGGGGACCCGAACTTTTGGGCACTAGAAAGGCTGTAAAATAGCCCTGGAAAGGGCTAGAGGGCTGCAAAAGGCAGCAAAATGTGCTTAAGGGCATGGCAGATGCTCTGCAAACAAATGTGGATAGGGAAATGAATAAAAAAAACATGAAAGACCTTAAAAAAATAATTAGCAATGATGTAGGAGGAAGAGGTTGAGGAGGCGGTGAATGGGTGGATGTGGCGGTGTAGGCTCACGTGGCGGTCTAGGTGAAAGTGGCAGCGAAGGAGGAATAGGTAGCCAACACAGTACAAAGACAAGTATAACATGAACAAAACATATATGGGAACATAGTGAAACATTATATAATGTATGACCAAAAAGAACTTTCTACTATGCCTGGGTGATGGTTCAATGAGGCGAATCAAGGCTTCTGACAGAAGCATGTGATGCCGCACAGCCACAGTGGCGGTAGTTCGAATAAGGCTGGCGCATGCGCAGTAGCTGCAGGTGGGCTAAAGCTCCGACTGGCAGGTCATAGGATGTGACGTCACCAGTCGGAGTTCTCGAGGAGTCAGAGGACCGGCCGAGAAGGGGACACTGCTACAGGTTGCCGGTGTTCCGTGAAAAGATGGTACCTGTCGCCGCATCGGAAGCTTCAAGAGAAGGTGTGAGCTGAGAGCTCGGCACCTGATTGGTTCAAAAGAAGACGGGTTGGCGCCTGCGCAGTACCAACTTGGGTACCGCAATTTCACAGTCAGCACCTGTGAACGCACGCAGGGAGGGAGGGAGGGTACCTTTGAGTTACAGGCCAATGCGCATGCGCGAACCGCATTGCCCTGTGAACGCTGTTGCCCTGTGAACGCACGGAGGGAGGGTGGAAACTACTTCTGGGAACGCGCTGTGAAGGAGCCGAGGGAGGGGAGGGACGCAGGGAGGGGGGCGGGGATTGGCCGCAATCTGATTGGTATTTCTGGCCTGAACGTAACACTCAATTATGCACCTATAATCACAGATGTGCAGTATATTAGAGGTTTTCTTTTAACCCCAGTAAGCAAAAGCCATATTTGTGGCCTAAATTTCACAGCAACTTATGCACCTATAATCACAGATGTGCAGTATATAAGAGGTTTTTCTTCACCCCATTATGCCCTAGTATAAGAAAGCAGTATTTCTGGCCTGAATGTAACACTCACTTATGCACCTATAATCACAGATGTGCAGTATATAAGAGGTTTTTCTTCACCCCATTATGCCCTAGTATGAGAAAGCCGTATTTCTGGCCTGAATGTAACACTCACTTATGCACCTATAATCACAGATGTGCACTATATGAAACAGAGTTGTTGTTTTTTTTTATCCCAGTATGGCCCAGTATGAGAAAGCCGTATTTCTGGCCTGAATGTAACACTCACTTATGCACCTATAATCACAGATGTGCAGTATTTTAGAGGTTTTTTTTTAACCCCAGTAAACAAAAGCTGCGTTTGTGGCCTAAATTTTACAGTAACTTATGCACCTATAATCACAGATGTGCAGTATATCAGAGTTTTGTTTTTAACCCCAGTAAGCCAAAGCGGTATTTGTGGCCTAAAATGAACAGTCCCTTATGCACCTATAATTCTAGATGTGCACTATATGAAACAAAGGATTTTTTAAACCCCAGTGTCTCAAAGCAGTATTTTCTGGACTTGCAGACATGTAGATATCCTGTGCTGGTGCACTATCGTTGCATAAAATGGCTGCCAATTATGTATTGACTAACTGTAGGAAAAAAAGTTTGTTTTAAGTAGTAGTTGGCTCAGGGCAGGCTTAAAACAATTGTGCACTGCACCCACAAAACACATTTGCTGTAGATCGCTGAGTAAAGAAGCAGCTCTTCATAAGATTCCTCCTTGATCTCTCCCTCACAGCAGCTGCAGACTATCCCTACACTAATCCGAGCAGAGTGACAGGCGGCGCTACATGACTCCAGCTTAAATAGAGGCTGGGTCACATGCTGCAATCAGCCAATCACAGACATGCCATTAGTAGGCATGGCTGTGATGGCTTCTTAGGGCAAGAAGTAAAACGCTTGCTGATTGGCTGCTGTGCAGCCCTTCAGAAAGTGGCAAGAAATCGTCGAACAACGGACACGAACCCAAACTTTTTTGAGAATGTTCCGGTTCGGGTCCGTATCCGGAACACCACAAAATTCGGTACGAACCCGAACTATACAGTTCGGGTTCGCTCAACTCTATTGATGGATAAATATCTGATCTCTTCCTATCACATTCATTGGTCACTTGGCCCTTTTGCAGCAAGTGAATGGGTTTGGACTGCAACACCATCTACATCCACTATACAGTGTACAACGCTTTACTTAATATGCTATGAGGAGGCTGGAGGACTTACCGAAGCACTGCTGGCTCGCCAAACAGCTGATTGGTGAGGGGGTTTGGGAGTCAGATCCCCACCAATCAGATATTGATGAATAACCTATCCTGAGGATAGGTCTTGAACATCCTATTTCCAGAAAACCCCTTTAATAAAACACTGTGCATGCACAGAGCCATTACTTATTGTGTCTTTTAATATTTACTTATAACTGTTTGTTGCGCCGTTCCTTTGTTATGCCTCCTGGAAATTGATAAACAAGATGCCAGCACTGAATAGATAGTGATTGAGTGTGTAAGAACACGGCCAACTTACACAAGAATGGTAATGTCTAGTTGTCAATTTCTTCATACATTTCAAGGAGGAATAACAGACGTGACACAGGATATCTCAGCTCCTCCTAAATGTTTCACATAGAACTCATTTTACACTATGTATTAATTATAGTGTTGAGCTTTGGATCCAAGATTCTTCTCCGTACAGCATTTAAATGTATGGGCTCCAGAGAGGGAAATTTATTATCAAGAGGTCTCGCCGGAGCCCATACATTTTAATGCTGTACGGAGACAGGTGCCCATACAGTATTAAAGCGAAGTTTTGCGCTAATCAACTTTGGATCTTGGATCGCAAGCTCGATACGCTCAACCCTAATTACTTATGTATATGGTAAAGGGGTTGTCCCATGACAAATAGTCTACATTATTCAAACAACACCTGGATCTTAATAGTTTTGTAGTTGCAAATAATTAAAAATGTAGTATAGCCACTGAGTTATTCAATGAAATGAATCTGTATAGCGCCACCTGCTGTTTGTTCTTTTTCTTATTTCTCTGTCCACCTCACTGAGGTAGTCACACGCGCTGTTTAAATCTTTAACTGTCACCAGCAGAAACTGTTAGAAGCTGTGGCAGTTGCACGGAAAGGGCTACACCAGAAAAGACACACCCTCTGAGAACATCCAGCATGAAAAAAATCTAGCTTTGTTAGGAAGAGATTGTCATATACTATATCATGTCTGATTTTAATTTTTATTACATCAATCATCGCAAAGCCCCTTTAACTAGCTAAAAGATATGACTAACTCGTTTAGAGTTCACAAGTAGATTATGGTTTAAAATCATAGAAAAAGATACAAAACATCCTGCACGATATGATAAATGAATATGCGGATGTACATAGCAACATTTATTATAGGAAAATTACAGAAAATAATGCACTAGATGCAAAACACAATAAACACAATAGATGCAAACATTATATATGGTCTAAGACCTCACTCTGATATGGTAAAATCTAAGACTGTCAGCTAATATATTTTGATCAAAACACATTTGTACCCGCCTACCGGCACCAAGGTGGTCTCAGTCAGGCAGGTCCTACTCTCAACCTACCTTTACCGTTGGGCATCTATATTAGTATAGCCACTGAGTTATTCAATAAAATGTATCTGTATAGCGCCACCTGCTGTTTGTTCTTTTTTTTTTATTTCTCTGTCCATCTCACTGGCACTCTTAGCTAATATATTTTGATCAAAACACATCTGTGCCCACCTACCACCGCCAAGGTGGTCTCAGTCAGGCAGGTCCTACTCTAAACCTACCTATGCCATTGAGTATTTATATTAGTATAGCCACTACTCAGGAAAGCAGACCCTGCACATATAGGCCCCTTTCACACGGGCGAGTATTCCGCGGGGGTGCAATGCGTGAAGTGAACGCATTGCACCCGCACTGAATCCGGACCCATTCACTTCTATGGTGCTGTGCACATGAGCGGTGATTTTCACGCATCACTTTTGCGTTGCGTGAAAATCGCAGCATGTTCTATATTCTGCGATTTTCACGCAACGCAGGCCCCATAGAAGTGAATGGGGATGCGGGAAAATCGCAATCATCCGCAATCAAGTGCGGATGCGTTGCGATTTTCCCGCATGGTTGCTAGGATACGATCGGGATGGGGACCCGATCGTTATTATTTTCCTTTATAACATAGTTATAAGGGAAAATAATCACATTCTAATTACAGAATGCAATGTTCCCCGGGCTATAGAGGGTTAAAAATAATAAAGAGTTAACTTACCCTCTCCCATTGTACGCGCAGAGCCCCAGAACGTCTTCTCTCTTGATGATTTCTTGCATCAAGACCTGTGGTGACGTCACAGGATCACATGGGTCACATGGTCCACTCAAATGCTTCTATGATTGGACCATGTGACCCTGTGACGTCACCACAGGTCCTGAAGCAAGAAATCATCAAGAGAGAAGACGCTCTGGGGCTCTGCGCGTACAATGGGAGAAGGTAAGTTAACTCTTTATTATTTTTAACCCTCTATAGCCCGGGGAACATTGCATTCTGTAATTAGAATGCGATTATTTTCCCTTATAACTATTTTAGCAATTCAGACGGCACTCCAAATGTATTTTCAAATGCAGTTGTTGTTTTATTGCCGGACTTAGTAATTGGTACAATATAGGTACAATATTACAACGTTTCGGGCGTTTTATGGACCGCCCTTCATCAGGCCACAGTAGTGGTAGAAAGTATCTGACCGCCGGCGCCTATGTTATAAAGGAAAATAATTACATATACAGAATACTCATCCCGAAACCGGACTTCAGTGATGAAGTCTGACTTCGGGTCTGGGTACCAAGCATGCGGATTTTTTCACGCGCTTGCTAAACGCACTACAAACGTTAGCACACGCGCGGAAAAATCGTGGCGATTCCCGCAACGCACCCGCCTCTTATCCGGGCGTCAAACATGACGCCCGTGTGCAAGAGGCCATAGTGTGCTGCTCCTAGTCTCCTCTATGTGCATCTGGGAACCTAATTAGAGGAGGAGCACATACAGCTATAGGTACCACCTAATCAAGGTTGCCTGTGGAATAGGCGGGGCAAAAGTGCACAAAAATGCAAAAAAAAAACTATGCCATTGGGCATCTATATTCAGGAGGGCAGACCTTGCACGTATAGTGTGCTGCTTCTTGTTATCTCTGTGTGGACCAAGCACCCAATGAGAGCAGGAGCACGCACAGCAATATGTACCACCTAATCAAAGTCGCCTGTGGGATAGGCGTGGCAAAAGTGCACAAAAATGCTAGTCCCAGGATAAAATAGAAGCGCATTCACAGAAAGAGACAAAAGAAAAACATCCTGCACGATGTGATAAATGAATTTGCAGTTGTGCATGGCCACATTTATAAAAGAAAAATCCCAGAATGTAATGCACAAAACACAATTGATGCAAACATTATATTTGGACTAAACCTCACTCTGATATGGCAAAATCTGAGACTCTTAGCCAATATACAGTAGCATATGGTTTACTTTATTTTATTATAACAGATTGCATACTATATGACTTGACTTCCTGAAATAACTGTATGATCTACTAGGAGGATACAGAGGGTTACAGATAATGTACAAATTGGGTAAATAAATATATGAATTTATTTTACATATGTGTAAATCTGATTACAAACTTGTCTTACAGGAATAACCACTGTGCTGACAATGACCACTATCAGTACACATCTCAGAGAGACCCTGCCAAAGATCCCTTATGTCAAAGCTATAGACATCTATTTGATGGGATGTTTCGTATTTGTATTCTTGGCATTGCTAGAATATGCTTTTGTGAACTACATCTTCTTTGGAAAAGGTCCCCAACTCCAGAAGAAAGCAGCAGAGAAAGCAGAGAAAGCAAGTCATGAAAAAAACAAAGTGGAAATGAATAAAGTTCAGGTAATCGGAAATCAAACAAGTTTGTATGGTTTGTGGTGCTCAATGAATAGTGAAACAAGGTTTTAGATTTGTTATTAGATGAGAAATATTTTTAAAACAACTATTATTATTCTTATTATTATTAACTCATTAGTGAACAGCCTGTTTTGGGCCTTAGTGATTAAGTAGTTTTTTGTTGTTGTTTTTTTTATTATCGCATTTCAAAAGCTATAACTTTTTTATTTTTCTGTCGATGCAGCCCTATGAAATTTATAGTTCAGAGTAGTGGAAAAGGAAATCATATATTACAGAGTAACAGGCGAAGCAACAATTCTAACAAGAAGTATGAAGACCCTACTCGCAAGAGCTTACAATCTATGAGAAGATAGGGGTGACACAAAAGATAAAAGTGCTCTGTTTTGCACAATGATTCTGCCATTGTACAAAACAAAAAATAAATTAAAATAGGAAAATATACAGAAAGTCGCATGAGCAAGTTATTCAGCCAGAATCTGTGTAAGCAAGGAGAGTGGAAATAATGTAAAAGGGGGGGGGGGGTGGAATGAGAGGAGGTAGTGTAGAGGAGGGAATGTGATAGGCCTGCCAAAAAAGGATTTTTAGGGCAAACTTAAATCTGTGGATGTTGGGAATTAATCTGATGGTCATGGGTAGAGTATTTCAGAGAGAGGAGGTTTGGATTATGGAGGAGGTTAGTCCTAGGTCACTGGAGGAACACAGAGCACAGGTAGGAGATAGACAGAGAAGAGGGAGGAAATATAGGACAGTGGATAGACTTGTGGATGAGAATGATCCATTTAAATGGTATTTTATACCACAGGGATCAGCAACCTTCGGCACTCCAGCTGCTGTGAAACTATAACTCCCAGCATGCACACTTACTCAGTAGTGTTTGTAACTCCCATAGAAGTGAAAGGAGGATTCAGTTGTAGTCTCAGAACAGCTGGAGTGGCGGAGGTTGCTGATCCCTGTTATAGTGTACGGGCAACCATTGCAGTGACTGGCACAACATAGGGACATTGGTGCATTGTTTGGAAAAAAAATAAGCCTGGTTGCTGAATTCAGAATAGAAACGAGAGAGGAGAATTTGTACATTTATACTGTAACTACTATAACTTGCTATTTCACTTGTGTATAAAAATGTGTGTATGTTACTGGGAGAATACTTAAAGGGGTTCTCCGCTTTCTAAAATATCTTTTTGTTAAAAGGGTACCTGAAAAAAAACTTGATCACAGGATGTTCTGCTGCTGGCGTCCCCAGGAATTAAGTTGAATCTCTAGGGCAGGGGTAGGCAACCTTTGGCTCCCAGCTGTTGTGAAACTACAACTCCCAGCATGCATAGTTGCTCTGCTCTTCTAAGAACTTACATAGAAATGAATGGAGCATGCTGGGAATTGTAGTTTCACAACAGCTGGGAGCCGAAGGTTGCTGATGCCTGCTCTAGGGAATGTTTCCTATTCTCCTGTAGAGCCCTGCATGCAAAATGAAGCATTACATGATGCCCCTTTAAAGTAACTAAACCTTCATTCAAAGCACAGAAGGTGAAGAGATGGTTCTCAGAACGATTTGCACCATCCGCCTGCATTAGCTCTGCTCTGCATTTACCGCATGCGGAGTACGGTTTCACAGAAAGTATATAGGATCCTTACTCCGCTTTCTGCCGAAACTGATCAGAGCTGATGCAAGCAGAAGGTGCAGATCTCGCTGAGAAACTCAGCTGCATCTTCTATGTTTTGCGTAAAGGTTTAACTACCCTTTAAAAATAAAAACAGTGTATAGATCTAGAGACAGAGAAACACCGTGTAGTTGTCCTCGACTCTGTCTAATTGATGGAAGTGGCAAATGAGAGACCATCCTGGTAAACTAGACAAGCCCTTTGAGCAAGAATAGGGGCTATGGGGTTTGCAACAACATACCTATCACATTTGTATTTTGCATCTATGTAATAAAATGTCATAGCCATCATATCTTACATTTATGGAGGATAGCTTCACGAGCTGTGCACTTGAAGTAAATGGCGAAACAGCACCATTCTCCGAGTGCACAGTATATTCTTAAACTAATTGTTTTTCTATGTGTTAATGACTGTTTGCCTTTGATCTTACCTTTTCATGTTTATCTCTGACTTTAATCAGTAGTGATTATGCATGCATTTGTTCCATTTGAGCACATTTAAGATAAGTGTTTTATGCAGGTGCATCCTTGGCTCTGCATTTTTTTTTTGTCTCATCTGCAATTATTACTGTGTAGGTGTAGAGATTTCTGAGATGATAAATGTTTCTTTTGAGCTCTCACAGCAATTAGCGTCTTCCCATCCACACAGCCATTGGCAGGACATGAAAAATGACAAACAAAAAAAAAATAGAACCTGCATGGGCATCTTTCAGCAAGATCAACCCTAGTAAACCATGCACAATGCCTGGTAGGGCTTATCCTGCTGATTAGAAACATACGGTACCATTCTTCCCAGAATCTAATTTTAGGAGAAACAAGTGTTTAAATAAATATATGGAAATTATGGCTTAAGTGTCTCACTAAATTTGGCACATCTTCCTGCAGTCTGTGCCAGATATGAGCTGGTATAGATGTGAGCCATAATTTATGCCATTTCCTGCTGTAAATTATAGTAAATCTGTCATGCCATCGCTGACCCTGCCCCTGCTGCTGAACCCTGCCCCTTTTTCTTGCCAATTTTGAAAAGTGGTGAGAAGAATAAAAAGTCTCAAATAATGGCACAAATATGACATGTAGCATAATTTGTGACTTTTGTACACTGTGCTTTAATAAACCTACCCTACTGAGCCTAAAACCACCCTCAGGCCACCTTCATGCAGTTTCAGTGTGTTATGTTTATTTATTTATTTTGCAACACTTTGGTGGCAAGTTTCTATACATGACATTTTTAGAGCATGGGGCATTTGGAGTAGAAATAGTTGTGGACCCAAAAAATGCACCAAAAAGACAATAAAAGGCACAAACAAAAGAGCATTTGAGTGTACATAGCATTTGGTATAAATTGCACCAAAATGTGCACAATTTAGTGCACAAAAGTTTAAAGAAATTATCTGTGCCTAGCCCAACAGAAAGGGGAAAGGTGGCTTTAACACTTCACGACCGCCCATTGACTATATACGTCCTTGGGCTGTCGGTTTATCTCTGAATGGACGTTCTGGAACGTCCATTCAGAGATGGCAGCTTCACACTAAGCTATGCGCTTCCTGTTCCGGCCTGGTGGTCCTGTGACCACCGGGCCCTGGAGAACGCAGGAGCTGTCGGGTCTTCCACAGACCTCGATCAGCCCTGCACTGAGGCTGTACAGCCAAGTATAGTTGGTTTCCCATGTAACTGGGGCTACTATGTCAGCCTCAGTTACAGGAGAAATCAATAGTGAAAAAAAAAAAAAAGGGAAGTTAAGTGTCCCCCAAACATAAAAACATATTCATATGTAAAAAAAAAAAAATCCCCAATTAAGTAATTATAAAAAATGTTACAAATAGAAAAAAAAAATAGACATATTTTGTATTGCCGGGTCTGTGACAGCCGACTCTATAAATATATCACATGATCCACCCCGTCCAATAAAGACCATAAAAAAATAATAATAAAAACTGTTTAACAAAAAGCCATTTTTGTCACCTTACATCATAAAAAGTGCAACACCACTAAGTGATCAAAAAGGCATAAGTCCCACAAAATGGTACCAATAAAACCGTCCTGTCATCCCGCAAAAAATTAGCCCCTACATAATAAAATAGTTTAAAAAATTAAAAAATATATAGCTCTCAGAACATGGAGACATTAAAACATCATTTTTTTGTTTCAAAAATGCTATTATTGTGTTAAATTGAAGTAAATAAAAAAAAGTATACAAAGTATCGCCACGTCCGTAAAAACCAGCTCTATAAAAATATCACATAACCTAACCCCTCAGGTGAACACCGTAAAAAATAAATAAAAACAGTGCCAAAAAAGCTATTTTTTGTCATCTTACATCACAAAAATTGAAACACCAAGTGTTTAAAAAGGTGTACGCCCCCCAAAATTGTACCAATATAACTTTTACCTCATCCCGCAAAACAACTATGACTCTCAGACAATGGAGACACTAAAATATGTTTTTCTTTGCTTCAAAACTGCTATTATTGTGTTAAAGTGAAATAAATAAAAAAAAACATATTAGGTATTGCGGCATGCGTAACAACCTGCTCTATAAAAAAATCACATGACCTAATGACTCAAGTGAACACCGTAAAAAAAAATAATAAAAACAGTGCCAAAAAAGCCATTTTATGTCACCTAACATCACATAAAGTGCAACAACAAGCAATCCAAAAGGCATATGCCCCCCAAAATAGTACCAATCAAACCTTTACCTCATCCTGCAAAAAATAAGACCCTAATTAAGACAATCGGTCAAAAAATAAAAAAACCTATGGATCTCAGACTATGGAGACACTAAAACATAATTTTTTTGTTTCAAAAATGCTATTAGTATACATATTAGGTATTGCCACGTTCGTAACGATCTGCTCTATAAAATGTCACATGACCTAACCCCTCAGGTGAACACTGTAAAATTAAATAAATAAAAATTGTGCTAAAACAACCAATTTTTTGGTCACCTTGCCCCATAAAGTGTAATAATGAAGGATCAAAAAATTACATGTACCCAAAAATGGTACCAATAAAAACGTCAACTCTTCCTGCAAAAAAAACAAGCCCATGCACAAGACGATCGGCAGAAAAATTTAAAAAATATACTGTTCAGAAAATGGAGACACAAAAACACAAAGACAAATGTGTAAAGATTGAAGCGTTCACTAGTTGCCTTGCATATTAAAGGGGTTTTCCCATGACTAATGTAAAAAAAGGAAAATCAGAGATCATATAGTACATGACAATCCCTTTCTAGCAAAGTTAGAACCAGCCCTGTACCTCACGTGGGTCCAGAGAGCTCCACATTCATTGCTCTGCTACAATTATATCAAGCGGACATCACAAATACTAGAACATTCAGAAGAGTTTCCTTAATGAACCTGGCATCAATTCCATCCCAGGTAAGGCTGGGCATGAATCCACTGCTTCAATATGCATCATTTAGCAGCCAGCAATATGAACATGTCAATAATATTTGAATCTGGGGCCCCCAAAGTTCCACAAGGCACAACCTTAGGTCTTCTCTAAGTCTACCACCATTATCTGCTACAGAAATGCTGAAACATTCTTTTAGAAGCTAATCCCAGAAGTCAAGACATTTTGGGGATTCTCTTGTATATCCTGAAAAATCAAAAGCAGGTTGTACACACAGATCTCACAGGGTCAAATAACCAAACTTGGTATACCCTCTGATCAGTTTTATGACAGTGAAGGAAGATCTCTATGTTGGAAAAAGTGTGGCAGGTGCTTTTTAAATATGTAATATACACAATATGTATTTATACACCAGACAACTGGCAGTACATTGATAAATCTCCTCCACACCACTGTAAATGCTGTACATTATAAAATTGGCTGCCTGCAGCCACCACTAGAGGGAGATCAGTGCAAAGGAGTGTGCATAGCTATCACTGAACTTAATAAAATATGTAAAAGTCTCTATGCACTGAACTCCTCTGAGTGGCAACTGATGGAAAATGCAGTGGATTTAGAAGAAGTTCAGCTCCAGGTTCCTCTCCCCTGGGCTTTATAGCAGTCATGTGGTCTGTCTGCATGGTAGGCATGCCACTGATCAAAAACATAATAGGACAGATATACTAATAGTGTCACACTTTGCACTGTCTAAAAATATCAATCACAGTCTTAATATTGCCCAAATTTATAAATATGGCTCATGGACCTTTGTAAATGGGGAGTATCATAAATCCTGCACCAGAGTTATGCTAGAATTCCATTCCAAAACTTTGGCGCACAGATCTGCATATAGAACACGTGCCTTTAGAAAAAAGCCATGTCCCTTCCCATTAAGTCACACTCCCTTGTCACGTGGAAAAAAAATTACAAAAGAGTGTAAAATGTGCAAATGTGGCACATTTACAATAGAAGTATGTTGTATGTATGAGACAGGACACCCTTTCTTTCCAGACCTAGTTATATTTTATCTAGCACTCTTTATTAGGCCTTTTGTATTATGAATTAGTAAGTAAATTAGTCTGGTGGACTATAACACTTCAATTCAATTGGCTTTATCTACTTCCAGAAATTTGCAGATCATGTGTAGAATACTTCAGCGCAGTCACCATACTGGAAATTTGAAACCTTAGTGTTGTCCCAGTCATTGTCAAAAACATTAAAGGGATTCTCTGAGACCCGGAATCCCTATTCTGATGGCCAGACAGGGTGCAAGAGTAAAAAAAAAAAGGTCTCACTGATTACCAGTGCCCTGAGTCCACTGCCAAACTTACATCTCTTTCGCTTCTGGTCCCTATTGGATCGGGAGAGTGACATACCATCAACACACACGTCTCTGCTGCCAGACAATCAACAGCTTCAACAGTGGCAGCAATCATGTCCCATGCCTGTACATATCACCATTGAGGCCACTGATTTGCTGGCAGCAGTGACATAAGTGTAGACAGCACATCACACTCCCGGTCCAGCAGGGATCAGAAATGAAAGAGACGGAAGTTTTGATGGTAGATCTGACTTTTTTAACTCTTGCACCCTGTCTGGCCATCTGAAAAGGGGTTTCTGGTCCTCGAGGAATCCCTTTTAATAATTCTGCTTTTTCATACTAATCTCTGTAAGCTGCACGTATTTATGCCAAGCGTGTAAGTTATAAAATATTGATTTAGACACTATGGGGGTAATTTATTAAGACTGGTGTTTTAGACACCGGTCTCAATAATCCCTGTGCTGGCGGTGGATCCACAGACGTTATGTAGCCGGCCTCTACATAACTTTCGGCGTGTCCAACGCTGGTCTAAATGTATGCCAGCAAGGCGTATATTTAGCACATCAAAGCATTGATTTAGCACATTTTCTATGCCTAAAACAGGCGTAGAAAATGATAAATGAGCCCCTTTTTTAGACCTGGTGTGATCGGGAAAAATGTGCAGATTTGCGACACATACGCTAGAAAAGTAGAAGATTTCATTTAGTAAATAGCCCCCTATCTGGTCCCTCAGTGGCAGATTTATACAATTGCTGTATCTTACAATTCAGTACATTTTATAGCCAACATTAATTCTCAATCTTTACTGATGATAGTTTGCCTCACCCTCTTGTGTAAATTCAGCCTTCAACTCATTGTCCTTCTATCCATCTCTATTATTTTCTGCTGACTATTTTAAAATCAATGTAGTATTTATTAGTCAAAATATCACCTTCACCTACTCGACATGCTTTTCCTGCCAAGAAAATAACAGGGTACTAGGAAATATTACACTACTTTTCTCAGTTTCGGAATAGTTCAGCTCGCTGACTTACAATCTAAATGACTACAGTGAACAAATCAATCTATATATAAGTACCAAAGAACATTTTTTTATACAAATGATAAAGTAAAAACAGACCTCAGAGGGCTCTGAATTAAACATAAAACATAAAAAGCAGCCCAACAATCCCTACCCTGATCTCCTTCTATCCTATTTTGTCACATATTGTAATAAAAAATATGTAAAGCAAGCACCTTTATCACCATCACAATTTTTCATTTTTAGTCTTAGAAGTGGGTGGGTTTATTTTGCATTAAAGGGGTTCTACAGGAATTAAGAAAATGAATAGATATATATGTTGCTAGCCTAAAGAAAAAGTATGGAGGAACACTTCTGAAACGTGTATTAAAAGTAATGTTATTATAATTTTTTATAGTTTTACTTATTATTAAAGTGCCATTCATTCTATGGTGCTGTACATAGGAAAAAATGTGTACATACATAATACAAAACATTTGCAATAAGCATGAACAAGACAAGTTACAGACTGATACCGAAGGAGAGAGGACCCTGCCCACGAGGGATTACAATCTACAAGGGATGGGATAAGGATACAGTAGGTGAGGATAAAGCTTCTCATGGTGATACTGTGGCAGCAGGGTTACTGTAGGTTGTAGGCTTGTCTAGAGAGGTGGGTTTTAGGTTTCTTTTGAAGGTTTCCACTGTGCATGAGAGTCTGATATGTTGGTGTAGAGAGTTTGGATGAGAAGTGAAGAATTAATTTAGGTCTGTATATGGCAAGGGCAGTTTTGAAACAGAGGAAAGGTCAGAAGTGAGATGACAAGGAATGAGATCAAGAGGGTAGGTTAAACATAAATGAGGATAAAGATTGATTGCTCTGTTAATGGAGCATAACTTGTTATAAAGGAAGCCAAAAGTGAAGCCTAAGCTGGCAGCAGGGGCATATATAGTGTAAGTGGTCAACATGAAGGAGATCTACTAGATGTCATAATTCTATTATACAAACGCTTGAAATCACAAAATGTTTTCAAAATTAACGTTCATGGAAATATAATCACTGTTAATGTATTTCATATACAATGGCATGCAAAGGTTTGGGCACCCCAAGTCAACTGTTACTTTGAACAGTTAAGCAATGTGATGATGAAATGATCTCCAAAAGGCATAAAGTTAAAGGTGAAACACACTTTTCAACATTTTAAGCAATATCAGTATAATATTTCAATTTTGAAAAAGCATGGGAACCCAGATAAACTTGACTGAGGTCTCAGACCTTAAGTAGCCTTTTAGGGTTAAGGATTGTTTATAATAATTGTTAGGAAAGGCCAGTTGAGGCAAATTTCAAAGCTTTATAAATACCCAGACTCCTATAACCTCCCAGAAAACAGCAGTCTTGGGTTCTTCTAAGTAGCTGCCTAACACTCTAACAATGAAAATGGTTGAGGCCCACAAAGCAGGAGAAGGCTATAAAAAGATAGCAATGCATTTTCAGGTTGCCATTTCTTCAGTTTGAACTGTAATGGACAAATGGCAGTTAATAGGAACAGTAGAGGTCAAGAGAAGGTATGGAAGATCAAGAAACATTTCATAGACAGCTGCTTGTATGATTGCTAGAAAGGCAAATTAGAACCCCGCTTGAATGCAAAAAACCTTAAGGAAGATTTAGCAGACTCTGGAGTTGTGGCATATTGTTCTACTGTTCAGCCATACCTGCACAAATATGGCCTTTATGTAAGGGTCATCAGACAAAAGCCTCTCTCGTCATCCTCACCATAAAATTCAGCATAAGAAGTTTGCAAAAGAACATCTAAACAAGCGTGATATATTTTGAAAACAAATATTGTGGACCAATGAGGTTAAAATAGAACTCTTTGGCTAGAATGAGCAAAGGTATGTTTGGAGGAAAAAATGGCACAGAATCTCAAAATTTCAAAAGAACCTATCTCCAAACATTATGCATGGGGGTATATCAATAAAGCTTTGGGGTTGTGTTGCAGCCAATGGCATGGGGAACTGGCATTTCATAGGTATAGGACAAAACTAATTCAATGAAATCCCAGCAAATTCTGGAAGCAAACATAACATTAACTGTAAAAAGCTGAAAAGAGGATTACTTCAACGAATGGATAATGATCCTAAACACACCTCAAAATCCACAACAGACTACCTCAAAAGGCACAAGCTGGAGGTTTTACCAGGCCCCCACAGTCCTATGATCTCAACATTATTGAAAATTTGTGGATAAACCTCAAATAAGCAGTGCATGCAAGACAACCCAGGAATCTCACTGAACTGGAATACCTTTACAAGGAAGAATGGATGAAAGTTCCTCAAACAATAATTGAAAGACTTTTTGCTGGCTACAAAAAGCATTTATAAAATTACAAGCTATGATACATGCCAAAGGGTATGATGCCCACAGTTTTGCTTCTGGCTCTTTTTCTTTGCTTTTATTTTGAAAATTTAGAAAAAAAAATATGTTTTTGCTTAAAATACAAAGGATATATGCCACGTTTAAATGTATGCCTTTTGTAGATAATTTCATCTTCAAGTTGCTTAACTGTTCACAGTAACAGTAATTTTCACCAGGGGTGCCCAAACGTTTACATGTCACTGTAAGGCTTAATGACCTTTATAGTTTATTACTTCCAGAGCAGTGTGTGTAAATCTCCCACATTAAAAGCACTAATGCATACCCAAACTATTGCATTCCCTCTTCAATGACTGACAACAAGGATTGATCACTTCCCCATCATTCTCTGTGTTTTTCTATGTTCACATATGAACTCATTTTTGACACAAATAGTTTAAAGAGGTTTTATAACAATTGATATTTATCAACTATGAATAGAATAGGTGACAAATGTCTGATTGTTGGGGAGCCTACTGGTGACTAGAACAGGGGTCCTGAACCTCATTATGCGATCTTTCTGAATAACCTCAGTAAGGAACCAACTTTTTCTCATTCAATGGGATGTAGGAAATTGTGGTAAACCATGTTCTACTGAGTGTTCACTGGGGGTCTCAGTGATCAGAAAAGTCTCACATATCCTGTGGAGAGGGGGACTAATGATATTGTGAAAACCATTTTAAGATCTGACCCCTGCACACCCATTTTCCAGTACCATCTGACCAATGTCTTGTGTCCATTTTAACCTTTTTTCTATTTTCCAGTTTCAAGTAGGGGTATTCATTTTTAACTTTGTCTGTAAGGTCAGAAAACCAAATACTTACCAAGAATTTGGTGTGATTGTGTATCACAGAAAGACTCCAACCCAGGATCAGAAAGATGTCTGTTTCTGAAACTTGTGTTTTCCTGGGCATTGCTCACATTATTATATTGTGATTATATTCAGTTTGCCCTTATAGCAAGCCAGTAGTGTGGCAATTTGATACACAGAAGTCTTAAAGGGGTTATCCAAACTATAAAACATGCCCCCCAATGCCCGGGCCCCTCATATAGATTATACTTACCCATGTCACTCCTGATCCCCACACGGCCACCGCTGCATCTCCCCATCGCGCAAATAAAAAAAATCCGGTGATGAGGGGAGCAGCCAATAGCAGGCTGCGACAGGGATGAGCCTCCCTAGTGTCACCCACGATGCTAGGGAGGCTTGTCCCGGTGGCCATGCAGGCATCCTAAGCAACACGGGTGCCGGGGAGCAGGTAAATGTATTGTATAGAAGGGGCCCGGGCATTGGGCTGGTAATTATCGGGGTTGGATAACCCCTTTAATGGCATCCCCAATGCCCAAGCCCAATGTTGACCTGATAACAATACAATATTTCCTATTTTTATGTACATTGAAGATCCCTCTGCATATATAATTTTAGCAATTTTATGTTACATATTCTAAGGTATGTGATGGTAAATTGTAAAGATTTATAAAAATTATTTCTGACGTATGTGTTGAAGAATTGTTAGATGTTTGGAAAAACGAGAAGAGAATGGCAAGCTTCAATATATAAAATGCTTTGCTTCTTCTGTGAAGAGTTATAGCTCAAAGGATTTTCTGTTTGCAGGTTGATTCACATGGAAACATTCTTCTCACAACTCTTGAGATCCGAAATGAAGTCAGCGGATCAGAAGTCCTAACTAGTACCATTGACCCACGAGCCACCATGTTCTCCTATGACAGTGCAAGCATCCAGTATCGAAAGCCAATCGCCAATAGAGATATGTACAGCAGAGGCAACCTGGATAGGCACATAGTCCACAAAAAGGGGCGCTTAAGGAGAAGCGCCTCTCAAATTAAAATTAAAATTCCCGATTTGACTGATGTGAATGGTATAGACAGATGGTCGAGAATGATATTCCCTGTTGCATTTTCTTTCTTCAATGTTGTGTATTGGCTTTATTATGTACACTAACTTATGCAGCTAGATCACCCTTTTGAAGACAGTAGTTCTATTTTTCTGATCCTGAAGGAACTGCATTAGCAATAGTGCTGCAAATTCAAGGTAAGATATTCAGCCATTATAATGATTTTAGTGTTTGCACACTACATTTAATTTTCAAACAGTAGGTTCTTTAGAAAGCGAGATCTTAGCTTTTAATGAAAATAGTTTGTTGTCTTCTGAACCGGAAGACAGAAATGACTCCAATACATTATGGTAAGAAAAAGCTTTATACATATATTAAACATTGTGATTCAATTCTAACCTCTTGGGTGCAAAGGGAAAAACCAAGCGACACATTGCAGGCAAGAGGTTAGGACACCTGTCTGCACACATTTTATACTTTAAATAGATTTATCTGAAAAGCCTTTTTTAAACATCAAGTCATTGTTTTTTACGAATACAGAAATGCCATTAAAGTCAAGTTGAGGTTTACAGCTACATGTCAACACTTTTAGTAATCAAACACCAAACACATGGACATATCAAACAACACTGTCATAGCCAAATGTAATATGCCAGGTGGGCATGCTTAGAGCATAGGTTTACCTTAAGTGGACTCTTTAATGTAGATGGTGATAGATGTTACGCTGAGAAATGAATGTTCACTGCCAATCCCCTTTTAAATGGACAAAGTACGTTTAATGGACTAAAATGTCATAACAGCATGCTATAGAAGAGCCCAAAGAGTGCCCAAATTTCAAAAACAACTAACTGAGTTATGGGACCAGATGTTTTTGGCACCCAAAAAAAATGCATTAATGAGCCAGCCCCTAAAATATATACAGTAAATTAATGTATCTGCAGGGTTGTAGCTTAGCCGTGTTGGAGATTTCATTGTACGTTCTGACAGCCTTAAATGAATACGACAAGCCATGGAAAAGCCAATTAGCTATCAAGCTTATTGTGGTCAGGTAAAAAAAGAACAGTTGATTGTAGCCAAAATAGGTTTAACTCTTAAATTTCTCATTCCTGACCACCACCAGGGCCAATGTTTTGAGCAAGAAACAGCTCTAGTAAGTGGGGTTTTCCCATGCAGATTTATTTTTTACTCCCATGTCATACTGACTGATTACTCATTATCCCAATCCAACAACCTCGAATGAACATTAATTGTCTAGATGGAATGAATTGTTGATTTTATGTACTATGGCTACAGGATAAGAAATTGATGATTCTGACTTGATCTATGGTGTCAGTTAGCTGTCTGTGGACAAGTTGCAAGAAATGGCACCATCTGTGCAGTAACTGAAATTTTGTGAAAGAGGAATTTTATCTTTAACGGCACCATTGTTTTCACATAATTACACCAGCTGGCCATGCACGTTAGGTAGCTTGCGTCCGACAGCTATTCCTTCCAATTTCCCATACACAATAGAGAGAAAGCCGCTGCCAAACTCATCTGTTCCTAGTGAACAAGACTGGGCATGCTGAAATTTCACTGTTCGATCCTGCTCTCTCAAACCATTTACCAGGAAGTTGGTAGGCCTCCATACACATTAGATAGTCAGCTGATTTGACCAACATTAATCTAATATGTATGGCCAGCTTAACGAGCATAGTCACAAATGAGAATATATCTATCACCAGAAACAACCATTAATGATCACTATACACAATCACGGTTTTGCTTTACTGGGTCAGGAGACAAATGAAAGCCTCAGGTGACCTTGCAACTAAAAAAAATCAAGTGAACAAAAATTTGTAGTTCGAATTAATGAATGTAAAAAAAATAACTTAAATTTCCTTTGCTAAATCAGTGTGCGCTGGCTTGTAGGATGGAGCTTTCTGAAGTGTTAAACTATAACATTCCAAATTATGCCTACAAGTAATGATCATATACCTGGTATCAAAAACAGTAATTCTACGTAATCTCAAAAAAACTTAAGCTGCTCGGATCCTACCAGTGAATAGAGAGGTTTGGAAGGACTTCAGAGATGGAATTACCTGGGAACACCGAAGACTTTTATTAACAGACATGTGGAACCAAACCATTGATGACAAGATAAAAATCTTTAAAAGCAGCTACCTTAAGGGCCACAGGGATTTCTGACAATAACAACAAAATACCCTGTCATTTTCATTAACATCTGATATTAAGGTAAAGTGGCAAGACAGAAGCTTTTAAAATCGAGACATCAACCCTACCTAAATTTTGTGAAGAAGTCAATTGAACTATATAAAAACTATGCCTTATGATGTGATGTCCGCACACCAAGATTGAACCCTTTGGTCTTAATTTTACTGGACACATTTGGCACTTAGACAACAAAGACCATAATCTAAGGCATAACTAATGTAAGGCGTAGTGGTGTCAGAAACATGCTTTGGGCTGGTGCTTTTCAGCTTGGATGTTCTTATAAAGCTGAATATGAAGAGAACTGTTCATCTTGTAACATGATGATAACAACCTAAAGCAATTCCAAGTCTGCCAAGAAGTGGCTCCAGAAAGTGAAGACTGAAGTCTTGTAATGGACCAGTCAATGTCCAGACACAGAAGACCTAAGAAATAACCTAAAATGGATGTCCTCAGTGATGCCCTTACCATTTTATGGAGCTTCATTTTCATTTTTCATGTCATTGCTTTTATTATTCCGTAAACAGTTGAATACAATTGTGAAGTCTTAAAGTGCAAAGTTCACCAAAAAATATCCAACAAGATATTCTGCTAAAACCCAAGCAAAATGTATCTCCATAAAATATTTTCAAGCCTTGTACACATTTATGCAACCATAGTGGGATATTATCTCACTCATATTTTACTAAAAAAAAAAACAAAACATATTAATGGGGTTTACACTTGAGTTTTATTGGTTGTCAAGTCACTTCAACAAAGGAGAAAGGATAGACCAGATATATCTTGTTTTTAACTTTTACACAAGTTTCTGCAATTTTAAAAAGGGTATGTAGACTTTTTTATATCAGTGGTTTCACCTCTCACATACATGCATACAAAATGTAAAAATGTAATATAGCGTCAAGAAAAACTTGTTTTTATATATTTGTTTTTATCAATGAAACACAAACGCCGATCGTGGCATAGTTGAAGTAATATTTGGGTTACGTTATTTGTTCATTTTCTTTATATGTACATGGTGCCGATATTTTGCAGGGTTATTGACACATATACATTGCAAATGCCTAATGTACAGTATATACAATCAGTACTTGTACTGGAAATTTTACAGTTTTAACTGAGTTATTAACATAGATTAGAGGTATCTGTATATCCCCAACTTTTATTACCTTCCCTTTAGGGACTACATGTTGCCCAATATTTGTAGATTATAATTGTAAATTACTTAATTTTTTACTTTTGTTGTACGGTATGTCTCATATAAATTGGTATCATATAAATCTTAGGGTATGTTTAGGTGGCCTATTTTTCAAACAAGTTGATGATCAGATCTGTGGTGGGGATTTGCAATTTGAACTGTTGTAAGATTCATGCAGCCACTCACCGTGGCTTCCATGTGCCGATTTGTCACTTCTTTCAAATCTGTGAGTGGATTCCCATTTTAATCAAATGGGACACAATACAAGTGCATTTAACATGGATTCCAGCATAGAATGAACATAGGCACCCACCTATAAAATAAGTCATGTGAACACACCCTTTGAGTGGTTACTACTGCCTTGTCCTGGATTGCTGCATATACATTATGTGAACTTCAAACAGTCACTTTAAGGGGGTATTCCAGCAAAATACAAAAGTTCACCCATGGCCTGCAAATGGTAAAAGAATAAAAGTACTACTCACCTCGACAATCCCCTGCTGCAGCCATTCCAGTGATGACTGGGTCCTCCTTGGGCTCCACTTCCTGCTCCAGTTCTTGACACGACAGGAAATGACTGGGAATACCCCTCAGCCAATCACCAGATGAGCTCTCGTAGCTATTTCTGCCATCTCAAAAACAGGAGCCGGAACCAGAGTACAGTGGGGACCTGGCCACAGGTGTAAGGGGAACATAGGCATAGGATCATTTTTTTAACTATTTGCAGGCCATGAAATAACTTTTTTGGGGCACCCTTTTAATCTGCAAGAAACTAAATACACACATTAATACTAAACAAAAGGCTGAAAAAAAAATTAAAAAAGAAATTCCTCAGGGATGGGATAACCTCTCTTTGTGACCAAGGTAGAGGATTCAGAATGCACCCTACCACACTTAGTCCCTGATAGTTGTCAGATGGATATCCATTTAACTGTCTCCTGTACCCCTCACTTATTCTTACCATTCTTAAACATACTCACTAGTGAGGAGCAAATCAATTTGTACAAATCGATTAATCTCATTACCCATACTTATTCACCTGTGAGGGGGTGTGCCCCCCTGCCACTTGATTGACAGACATCTCGGCCACCCTGACAATCGATGCCTGGTCCTGTCAATAAAGCTGTAGGGAGAGTGTTTTCAGATGTAGGGATACGCCCTCAAAGGTGTAAAAGTTTGGTTAACCCTTTCATGACTGAGCTTAAGTAAGGGTTTAGTGACCCTTACTTTTTTATTTGTTTAATTACCAAAATAATTGCTATGTTTTTTACTTGACACTTAGGACTTATTAGCATTTTTGTTTTTAGATTTTTTTTCTTTTTTTAGGTGTAATATGGGGGAAACCATCATTTTTAATTTTTATTTGTACTTTTTATTTTTTAGTTATATTTTAATTTATTTTTGGCACATAATATGTCCCCCAATAGGTCAATAAAATACCTCTGGAGGGCACTGACTTTTTTTTAAACTTTTTTTTCAATGTTTCCATTGTTACTGGGGCATCCACAGGAGCCCCAGTTATAGGGGAAAACACCCCCCTGCAGTTCTGCTCCTGCCCCAAAACACCCGGCAGTAACGTGACTAAGGCCTCATGCACACGACCGTTGTTTTGGTTCGCGTCCGAGCCACATATTTTGCGGCTCAGGCACTGACCCATTTACTTCAATGGGGCCGCAAAAGATGCGCAGAGCACTCCATGTGCTGTCCGCATCCGTTGCTCCATTCCGTGTCCTATTCTTGTCCGTTTTGCAGACAAGAATAGGCATTTCTACAATGGGCCGCGTTCCATTCCACAAATTGCGGACCGCAAAACGCATACGGTCGTGTGCATGAGGCCTAACAGAGGAAGCCGCTCGGCCACTTCCTGCTCTCCCTCCTTCCGCTCATTTACTGCTCTCCTGCTGACACAGGAAAAGGCAGAAGCGGTAATAAACCTCTCCTGTCTTCTCCTCAGGGTCCTCGCTGTGTCTGACAGATTGTAGGAGCAGGAGCTTTAATCCTTAAAGGGCTGCCTGACTGTTTATATACATGCTATCTGCAAGCGGTATGTGCAAATAGGACGTATATAGTCAGTGGGCAGTCGGGAAGGGGTTAATGAGATGAATTGGTTTGTAAAAATCGATTTGCTCATCTCTAATACTCACCATTTCATTCCACCTCCAATTCTTTCACAAATGTAGAGCCAGCTGGCTAAATCTCCATGTGTTTTACTATATACATTCCCCCACTTACATTGTCAGCCATGGCAGCTGCCTATTCTGCCTACCCCTTTTGCTAGTCCTGTTTTTATCCTTTAGCTGTAGAAATTCCCTAAATTAATGTCACTTGTGCGCCACTATTGAAATTATGAATTTCCTCAGAACCTATTTCTGTACATAACAGAAAAATACCTACAGACATTGCTGTGAGCATCAACAGGGATTTTCCTATTTCCATTGTGACTTTTTAACTGTTTTTGAATGAGGTTTCTAAAAATTCATTCATGTCTTATAGATTTTTGATATGAATTTCGCAATGAAAGTTTGAAACACATATACGGTTTACAAGACTGAAAACCCAACCATAGTTAGGGAAAGAAGCCATCAGTAAGTCTCCACACCAACTTATATCTAACAACCAGGTAACATTTACACCGGGTAGAGAACTATATAAAGACAACCCATTTTAGGCTAAACCAATTCTAAAGTTAGTACAGCATAATTTCACCATAAATCCAAACATATATCGTGAAAAAATAAAAAAATGGGTTTGTGCTATCTTATTATTATTTTGCTTTAATTTTTTTAATCATAGTTTTAATTTTTGGAAATTTCTTCTAGAACTGCTTCTATGGAAAATTACAATGGCATTTTTTACATACAGTTGACCTGCTGCTCTTTCCCCATTGAAAATAGTGGACAAAACTCACATAAAAATCAGGGATACAGTATACAGTGATCCTTCAAGATACAATGGCCTCAGGAAACAATATTTTCAACATACATTGGTCTTTTCTGACCCATCGTAAGTTGAAACCAGACTCAACATACAATGTCTCAGACTTATATCCAACCAATCAAGGTCACTTCTCTGTAAAATAGCTGTATTAGTTGCTAGTTAGCAGATATTCCTGACTGGTATATGGAAGGACTTGTTTTATCTGTCTTAGTTATCTGCTTATTTGTCTTAAATATTCATTTTCTCTTATCTTGGATGACATTTTGGGGCATTGGAACCAATTACTCAACTTACAAGGGTTTCAACATACATTGGCCCTCCTGGAACAAATTAATATTGTAACTTGAGGGACCGCTGTATTGTGGTTTAAAAACCAATGCAGCAAGCCCTGTAAAATGTGCAACTCTAGGCTGCATGGTGGTAACAAGAGAAGCCCCATTTACTAACCTAAAACATTTGTTTGCAGCTTATTGTTTGTTAGGAAAGTAAAAATGTAATGTAATATGTAACTACTGAGCATCCACATAGCACTGTTTTCAGAGCTGAAACTTTAATGCAAGATCTACATTAGGGCCCCCATGTGCCCCCAAGAGTTCAACCTTTCAAGCATACCCTGTGCACCACCACCCTTGACCATAATGGAAGCCGGCAGGAATCCTCTGTATAGGTCATCAGTATCGGTGGGGTTGTGAGACCCAGAGCTGGAGTAGCTCTAGAAAAGGTGACTGTAGTGTGAGGTTTGGATTATGGAGGAAGCTAATCTCAGATTGTTGGTAGAACACAGGTAGGGCGGTATATACAGATTAAAAGAAAAAAGATTTTAAAAAAATAGGGTCAGCAAAGTGTCACTCTCTACGTCCAGTCGAGAGGTGCCTTGTTTTAAATACTCCGCCGATGACAAATTATTTTTAAGATGTGACCTTGTCACAAAAAATAAATAAAACATTTCACAGCAAATCTTAGAAAATGTATATTTTTTTATTCTAAAAACTAGACAATAAAAGCAGGCACAGAATAAGAATTAACGGAGTGACATATTCCTACTACCATAGATTTCACTCTGCGGATGTGTCATATGGATAAGAGTTCTGCAGACAAAATCCTGCAGCTGTTTTAAAGGTCACTGACTAGAGAAGCGACATGAAGCACAAAAATCAGTACTGTCAGAGGCCTCATAGCAGCTGCTGGGAACATCTTATGCCACACAGAACAGCAAGATCATTAGCCATATACCATAGTCCGCATGGTATTTATCTTAATACTTTTATCTGCTTTACTGGCAGCAGAGGCGGCTGTAAATCCAGCATATTCATCTTTGATATCTACAGCCCTGATCTGAAGGCAGAACTTCTGTGAGCCAGGTCACTTTGCTCTTGTGAAAAGTGAATATTAAGTATTGCACTGTATAAACCAATTTGATTTCAGCAACATCCTTAAATGTGCCCATATCTAAGAATAAAAGATCTCCTTTGTGTGACCCTCATTTAGAAGACGCTCACATTCTGATTCTGCCTTTTCTTTGTCATTTTTCTTGTTGGAATATTTTACTGCATCGGCCAGATGCCTCATAACAGTGAGACTTTACAGCTGTAATATTTTCTAATCTTTACAGGTTTGGTGTGGTTTTCTCACATTTATCTAATTACGCCAATGGGGGAAAATGGCATTAAAAAGAAAAAACAAGTTTGAACTGTGATTACAGTTCTTAGAACTGGTACAGAGATGTCGTTTTTCAGAGAAGCAGTTTTAGTAATATCTCACCCAAATACTTATTTTACAAAAAAGGTCCAAACGTTTTGTTTTGCAGCAATACCTTTTCAGCTTGTGCTGTGTTTACTGAATGTAGGGTCAACAGTCATCTCACCATAAATGGGTAGGGTTACAATACAAGATATCACCTTTATTATAGAGTAGGAGGCAGAAAACACAGATGACAATAGGTGATGCTCCTCCTCTCCTTCTCAGGAGAGTGCACATATCACGGAGCATGCCTACAACACTCTCTCATAGAAGTTCTTAGGGTACTTTCACACCAGCGGTAAGGTTCCCCCAGACTACCACTACGGGCCCCATTGACTATAATGGGGGCAGGCCGGAGTTCCGACGGCAGCACGGCAAACATGCTAAGAGGCGGCCGGAATAAAACTACGACATGTCATTATAGTCAATGGGGTCCTTGCTGCTAGTGTGAAACTAGTCTTAATTCATTTCATGTCTTATTATTGGATTCACACCAGGCTCTTCCCTATCCTTGTGCAGTGATTTGTGCCCATAACCCTCTCCCTTAAAAGTCTTTAAGACATTTTCTGTCTTATCTTTCATATTCCTGGGTTTATACTGGTCTTTTCACCCTCCCTGCACAATGACTTGTAATTATATCATACAGCACACCCACAACACTCTTGAATAGAAATGTTATTATATTTCCTATGTTATCTTTCATATTACTGGGTTTATACTGGCCTTTTCACCCTCCCTGCACAATGACCTGTGATTATATCATAGAGCATACCCACAACACTCTTTCATAGAAATTTATTTCCTGTCTTTTCTTTCATATTACTGGGTTTATACTGGCCTCCTCACCCTCCCTGCACACTGACCTTTGATTATATCATACAGCATACCCAGAACACTACTCCATAGAGATGTTATTACATTTCCTGTCTTATCTTTCATATTACTGGGTTCATACGGTCTCCTCACCATCCCTGCACGATGACCTGTGATTATTTCATAGAGTATACCCACAACATTCTTCTATAGAAATATTATTATATTTCCTGTGTTATCTTTCATATTGTTTGGTTTATACTGGCCTTCCCTGAACAATGACCTGTGATTATATCATAGAGCATACCCACAACACTCTTCTATAGAAATCCTTTATATATTTCCTGTCTTATCTTTCATATTACTGGGTTTATACTGGCCTCCTCGCCCTCCCTGCACAGTGACCTGTGATTATATCATAGAGCATACCCACAATACTCTCCCATAGAAATCTTATTATATTTCCTGTCTTATCTTTCATATTACTGGGTTCATACTGTCTCCTCACCCTTCCTACATGATGACCTGTGATTATTTCATAGAGCATATCCACAACACTCTTCCATGGAAATGTTATTATATTTCCTGTCTTATCTTTCATAATACTGGGTTCATACTCGGCTCCTTGGCCTTCCTACACACTGACTTGTGCCCACATCACAGAGCATACGCACAACACTCTCCCATAGAAATCCTTGATATATTTCCTGTCTTATCTTCGTATCACTAGGGTTCATACTAGGCTCCTCGGGCTCCCTGCACAGTGATCTGTGCCCATATCACAGAGCATGTCGACAATAATAATCCATAAGTATTTTCCTGCCATCTTTCATATTACTATGATGTGAATACAATCTCTGGAACTTTACAACTTGCATCAGCTCAGGCACGATGGCTACCCCCAATAATCATGTAAAAAAAAAAAATAGAAGCATATACAATCCAGGAAATAAAAACTGGCTAGGAAAAAGAATCTGTTTCAGAATATAGTTTTAATAGTTGTTAAAGTAAAGTAATAGATTTTCTTTCACACTATAGCTTATACACTGAGTAAAGAGATAGAACTGTGTATATTCTTACGCTCTCCACTGTGCTACAATAATGTTCTTACCTCCCAGCTTTTACGAAGCTGCTAACTTTGTAAATACATGTTAATCATTTAGATAAATCCTTGAGAGTAACCAGCACCAGCTTATAGTAGGTCAGTTAATAGAAAATAATACGACTCGTTTTGATATGTTTAACTCCAATACGCTAGAATAGATATGTCACCAGTTATTTACAATGTTGCACATCATGGCTGAATATAGTGCCTTATACAGCAGTATTACATGTCCATGACAATGAATATACAATGTAACCGTCTTAAGTGCACCAAAGTCTACCTATTTCCTAGGAATTATGGACTTTCAAAGCTTTTGAGGGGTTAAACGTCCACGTCAAAATCTTTATTTAAAGTGATATTCCATCTTGGAGCTACTTTCCTTAGTAAATTGGGAACTGCAAAAGGCAAGGTCTACACATTGCAGATCTAATTCAGTTTTTAATGTAAAATCAAAATCGAAAAATTTATTTTATTTGAGTAAGGCTTCCTCTAATTTGAATTCTTTCTCGATTTTGCCTTATATAGATGTATAATGAGCATGCCCTCATATTTGGCCAATTTTGTTGCAGAATTTTCTGCAACTGAAAATCAGTTCCATTTATTTGGACCGGGCTGTTTTGGCAGCAAGCACATGGATTTAAGCCCCATTCAGATGAATGGAACAGATTGTCAGCTGCAGAAGTTTCTGCCACGTGTGTGAAGGCACCCTAATTTGAAAAGTTTTGAATCATGTTTATATATGAATCGCTCCATTTAGCTGCAGTAGCATTCAGAAAAATTACCGTATCTGCACACAGCAAATTTAACATCTACAAAGTTCCCCAGCAGAGCTTTCAGCAGACTGCTGTTTACAGATCTCTGTAGTCTGTTAACTGACTTTGGGCTTTCATCAAACATCCAATGTCAGCTAACAGTCCAGGAAAATTATTATAAAGATGGACCATGTGACTGCTGTAGGGCCCTTTATAAGAGGACCCACCAATTCCAACTGGTGTCATCTCCGTTTTAATGGGTGATGGAACCTGCATGTAGATGTGGTCTCCACAGGTGCTTCAAAATGTATAAAAATAGAATGGGAAAACCAAAACCCCTTTATCATAGGTGGTAGTGTCAAACAGCACCTGAAAGGGCTCTTATGGTATCTTAGGGGCCCCTAATCATCTTCGTACAGCACCTAAAAGTAACTCCAAGATGAAACTATATTTTAAGATGTTATGTAGCTTGTAGGATAATGTAACGTCTTACTGTACCTGTCGTATACAAGGCTGGTTTACATGCTACCATTCCACCAACAACCTGATTAATCATTTTATCAGAATAGTTTATACAGACCAATTTGTCATTAAGGTAAAAATTATTCCTCTACAACAATCTGTCTGACAGGGTCCAGCAGATTTTTTGACTTGCAGGTTAAAGTTGGCCATTCACTTTCGATAGCTGTAGACTCAGTCTACAGTCTGTCCTGATGGAATCTATTCCTGGTCTTGACTTCAATCCTCTACAGCTCATTACCATGCAGTTGATATTGTAACCTGCAGTCTGGAATGAATCGGATGGCGTGTACAATAGTAGCATGTAAATCCACCCGAAAATGTATGTAAATGGGAGGTATCATTTAAATAAAAAACTACATCAAGGGGTGCACAGAGCATCCTGTAATGTGACCCCCACCTATTCAGAGGTTCACTTTTACACGACAGTGTTATATAAGATTCTGCCTTTCTGGAAATACAAATAGATGACGTCCTTCAGGTTTTTTTAAAAATAAGTCTATTCTGAATTTGTAATGTTACAGTTGATTGAAACTCAGACCAATATTTCCCAGTTAACATAAAATGTGTGAGCAAAATTCACAAAAAAACAAACAGAAAAAGGCAGCAAAGTAGATATACTATATGCCCAGCTTAGGCTAGTTTGACATCTGTGTTATGTCTCTAGCAGGCTGCATACAACGTTTTTGTTCGAATCCCGGCATATTTGCCTGGTAGCAGGTAGATATCTACCGAATCACACTATACTCAGTGGACATTGCAGAAACATCCGTCTATGCCAGATCCAGAGACCTATCAGGGATGTGAAAGAAGTCTTACATTGGATTTTAATGTCATTCTTTTAGCCAGTGATATGAGTGTAGCTAAAATGAGTAGAAATTTTGAAAATGTTAGGACTTTTCTCATTTTTGAATCCAGTCCCAAGTTTGGCTACAAAGTCACCTAAATGCAAAGTGTGATCCGTGCCTAACAATGCATGACTACCTTTATGACATCTGACGGATATCTCTTCTGTGTGGTCAGCCTTAAGACTAATGAATTATCTGCAGTCACAAGCCCTATAAGTCATGGAAAGCTTCTATTTACTCTGTAACCAGGATGGTAGGTTCAGATTAGACTTACACTTGTGATATGATCATATATAAAGTAACAGGATAACTTTATAAATGACTTTTCACATTCACTGCTTGCTTTGGGATCCAGCTGACTTCAACCTTTTATGCAATTACTATATATTTTGCTAAGGGACTAATTACACAATTAATAGTACAGGTTCTATCTATATTGTCCAGTAGCCAATCAATCCAAAAAATGTGTCCATATCCTACAGCAAACACACAGTCATCATTTATGACTCTTTCCTTCTATGATTTCCATGGAGGATAACATATTACCGAGGTTCTAATTATGCATTGAGTTAAAAGCTGAGTAATGAGACAGACTGGTTGCTAGGGACTTGCTACCTGACAAAGGATAGCAATCAATCTGTGACAAAGCACTCAGATTGTGGTTTGGTAATGTGCTGACAGCAGAGAAGGGGGAAGCAGTTTGGCTGCAGTCAATCCAAGCCATTGCCTATTGTAGCCTATTATAAATTAAATGAATTACTTTTTTAGAAGAGAACTGTCATTAGGCATTTATAAAACACCCTAATAGTACTACACTAGGGGGTGCAGCAGCAACTACAAAAATGGACCCCTGCTCCCAAGTCTTGATTGGACTGTCAGCACTGATCATGAGCTATGGGTAGGGGATCCTTACTGATTGATGCTGCAGATTAGACTAGAGTATTGCCCCACCCCAACCCCATCGGGAGCCTGATGTTGCTTTTTAAGCGCTCTGCTAGAGGCATGGTGCACCAAAGACATCATAGATGTCCCAGTATTGGTTGACACCAGGGTCAGAGCCATATTTTCAGGTCAGAGCAAGAACCAAACTACCGGTATATTAGGCACTTGGCAGTATAACAGCACTGTCAAAAAAAATCACAATATCACTACTGGGCATTTCTTAGTGATTTAATTATAAATTGCAAACAGAGTTTAGAATTCAATAATCTTTTTTATTATGAATATGTTTTAATACTTTATGTAGCTTAACACCACCTAACATCTTTGATTGCAGCTCTTAGGGCTTATGTCCATGTTGGACAGAGCTGACAGGTTGGCATAGAGGTCCATGAGGCCACATAAAAAAAAAGTGGCTTCTTTATGTATGAATAGCTCTGTATATATACATAGTTATATAGTTGTTAAGGTTGGAAAATACAAAAGTCCATCAAGTCCAACCTGTAATCCTGCTATATCAATCCACGGAACAAATCCCTGGATCAATGTACACCTTCCTTTTAAATCGGTTGAGCCAAAGGGAAAGGCTGTGTAGAACAAGATTTCTATACATTGTCATAAGCCTCAATGTTATTTTAAATTAAAAAGTCATCTAAGCCTTTTTTGAAGCCATCTACTGTACTTGCTGTGACCTGCTCCTGCGGCAGGCGATATGGGTATGACGAGGCCTTCACTGGGCAGTTTGTCTTGCAGCCTCCATTCACTACCATACCGTCTCCGTGCTGTGTGCATGAGCTGTTAGGCTAATAAAGATCGGAAACCTCTGGCCTTGAGGCTTTTCTACATATTGCCCATGCTCTGCTCTGCCATGTTCATAAGCCCTTAAGCTAACAAAAGTTGGGAACCTCTGGCATTGAGACTTATCTACATATAGTCCATTGGGATTTCCTGTGGCTGCACCTACAAGTATAGTGCTACTAGAGCATTTTATATATGTCTAGTTACGGGGTTACTTTTAAGAGTTTATCATGTGCTTTGTGAAATACAATTACAATGTAATCTTGCATATCTTCTGTTTGTTGCCTGTTATTACAAAAAAGCCAAAATGTATGTAAATATCCCAAATATTCTAAGAGATTCTACATCTTTATTAATGGCTGCCAACTCTATCTTCAGGACATTTTTATGAATGAAGAACATTAGAATACATAAACCAGATCACATAATCACACAGTCCAGACATTCATTTTACAATGTACATTTGATAGGCATTGATATGCCATGTACATCTATGGCAAATGGACAATGATCTTCATTTGCCTTAAGGGACAGCCTCCCAGTGATGTCAGGGGAATGTCTCAAGCCTAATGATGCGTAAACATTTCGTTTGGTTTTTATACAACAAATCATCCTATGATATATGTGCTCGGTGCTGCTGTGACCACAGTGCTGGAGGTGTTTGATGCCCCAGTATGTAACATCATCATACGACAGCATCAGAACACCAGATAATGACAATCGAAGTGTTGTTTCACTGACTGCTCAAATAAGGACAGGGTGAAGACTGACGCTAGGGCATAGCCTGTTTTAAGAGATTATTGGCCTCTCTTGGAGAGCAGCAATCACGACTCCTTAGCTATGGGATGGTACTGATTTTACCAGAAAAGAATGATACCACTTCATGCTATCAATACTAGTAGTAGTAGAAATATTGTACAAATAATGTAATAAAATGAATTGCTGTAGTAGTAGTTGTAGTAGTTACAGTGAAATATAGGAATATTAGCTATTAAAGAGCTCCACGAATTTGGCTATATCATTTATTGTAGGGGAAATTGCATAAAGCCCATAAAGCCAGTTTCTTATAGGAATTATCCCACAATTAAATGTCAAGTTATGTACTCTGTTAGGCAAAATTTAAAGGGAATCTGTGACCATGATCTTAGACTGTTATCTGCTGATATACATGAGTGGTACTGCAGTTTTCTATTTTTTTATTTACCTATTACCCTCCATTCCCCTGCTGTCAGCATTTAATGCTGCACTGGACTTTGTATTTCAGTGCAGTTTTGAGCACTGATAGTGGGGGAATGGAGGCAGTTTAAAAATACAAAATGCTGATCTGGACCAGTGATTTGAATGGGAAAATTTAAGACACACATGTATCTGTTTGCGGATCCGCGATTTGCAAAAAAGATATAGTCGTGTGCATGGGGCCTTAGTTTGTCTAAATAACCGAAAGTTCTAAAAACAGATAAGTCAGTAATCATTGATATTTTAATTTTTAAGTATGAATAACACTACTACTACCACTATCATTATTATTGTGTTACTTTTTATATTACTTTTATTATTTTTTAAATGAAAAAAAGTGTAGGTTTAAACTCCAACATTTATTGCTCTAATTTCGTGCATTTTAAATCAAACATAGCATGAAGTGATATCATATGAAGCAAGGTTTATTAATATTTAGCTATCTTTATTTTCTGCTATCACTTAATAATGCTTCCTGGGTGTTCCTAAACAATAAATACCCTCTCAGTTTATCGAGATTGCTATAATTTGCATTCGCACATGTGCAGACACATCAGTTGTTTCTTTTTTGCTCACAGATTTTGTATTCTTATATTTACTTAACATATTAAATTAACACGGGGAACCATTTCCTTTTTTTTTTTTTTTTTGTGACCGGGCAGATCAGTTGGCCACATATGTCAAAAATACATCCCGTCTTGGCAGCCGATGACCACTGTGGTAAAATTGTATGGCCATCGGCTGAGGGGGTTTGGTGTGGCCTTATGTAGCCAGCTGCACCATCTAGCCATACCCTTACCTCTTTCTTTTTGAGGAAAACTGGCAAGCTTTAGAATATAGACTATACTGTACAAAAATCCAGATTTACTGATGCAGCTATGTCAAAAAGTTGTCTAAAAAAAAGTGGTGCAAATTGGCAGGGAGAGGCTTACCATTTTGCACCAAAATTGTTCTACAATTCTGGCATAAAAATTTGTTTCCAAGTAAGACAACCAATAGTTAGAATAGAGTCAGAGAAAATGGTCTATCCCTGCACAAGATTTATCATCTAGCCTGAGCCCTTGTGATAAATTTGGTGCAGGTCTACACAGCCTGCCTAAATTTACACCATCTATAGGATTAGTAAATCTGGGCCAAAGTCTAGCGAATTGGTTCACTAGTTAGGTGGACAAGAAAGATGTTTGGTGTGAAATACTGAGCTGCCTTTTTTTACATTACACAGACTAAAGTAGATAATTCTGTGTAAGGGAAAAGTGTTGCTGGAATGTAAGAAGTTTTAAAGGGGTAAATTCAACCCAAGAGAACTGACTACATGCAAAGACAATTTAGAGAATCGTTTCCACTTAATTGCGTTTTAAAGAATAAAGTATTTTATAATAAAAGGAATGTCAGAACAAGTCTCAAATAAAATTTGCTATGGTTTTGTTCAGTTCCCCGGAATACGATTGTTTTACACATTAAGGCCATTATTGCAAATTGAATTTCTTTGTAAAAATTTTATGTGTTTCAAAGTTTAAAATCATTTATAATGGAAATGTTTTTGTTAATGGATTGTAAACTTGCTGGAATTATCTAACAGGGCAGGAATTCTTCTGGAAAGAAAAGTACTTTGTCAATGAATTAACCCATCATTTCCAGAGGAACCTGCAATGTATGAACTGTAGACCGCTGCAGCTTTGAAGACAAGCAGTCAGTTGTGTACACATTCCTGTAAATTCTGTACATATTTCACTAAAAATGTTGTTATTATGGGGGTTGTTCAGAGATTTTAAATGCATTTTGTCTATAGGGTATTAATATTGTATATACAAAACAAAAAAGAATTAAAACTGCTTTACTTAATTAAACAGGCTGAAATCTAAGTTATTCTTATTTCTAACCCAACTTATTTACTTTTACTGCGATGTAGAAAGTCCACGTCATCCTAATGCTGGTGTCCACTCTAGCCAAGTACTATGTGTTACCGATTTATTAACCATAACATATATAGGCATAACAAACAGTATTTCTAAACACAGTAAGGGAATAGAAACTCAAATTGGCTTTCAATGATTATAATATTGATGGCCATTCCTTAGATTAGGCCATCAATATCTGATTAACATGGGTCCAACATCCAGCACCCAAGACAATTCTTCTACATTAGCTTAGATGCTGGAAGTGATCGCTGGAAATACGCAGCTCCATCCATTGTGTTGGGGAGCTGGTTACTGCAGTGCCTTTCATGTTTCCCGATAGAAGTGGCCAGGGCTGTTGGACAATTTGGTAACCCCTCCTTAATAGCAACTTGGCATCATCACTGAAGGTATTTTTTAGGGCTTCTTCACATGGTGGTTTTTGTGTCATTTTAAACTGCGTAAAAAAAGTTAATTTAAAATGGCAGCATTAAATAAATGTAGCATGAAGTTTTATTGCATTTTTATGAATTCTTGTCACTTTTTTATGCCCTCTTTTTAACAGGTTTTGGCGGTGTTTTTCCTTTTAATGTGAGATATGCCACAGAAAATGCCAGAAGGAATGCATTGCAATTTAACACACTCATTTTTAAAGGCTATGTACATCTTTCGAGGCAATGTTTATGATCGCGTATTACTCATTTTTGGCTAAAAATCCTATTTTCAATTGGCCTTTATTAAAAAATATTGAGCCGTTCTGTCACAAAGGGTTAACAGTTTTTTATAACTGTGTGCCTGGTACTTTCACTTTTTGATAGCCATCTAATAAACCTTATTTCTAAATTACTAAGAGGTCATAAACACATTTAAGGCACATTCTTATCAGTAAGATAAGAACTGAGCTATAATGAGTGTTTATATAATGTCAGAGATAAGTAGCCCTTCAAATCCCCAACTGAAATGAGAGAAAATCCAGAGCCTGCTACTAGAGCATCTCAGCTCTATGCAGAAAAAAGGGCTCCATTTTTTTAATAAAGAACAATTTGCAAAATAATTTTTAGTTCGAAAATGAGTAAATGCAATAACAAAAAAAATGCCCCATAGGTGTACATAGCCTTTAAATGCAGGAGAAAAAAACATGGAAAGATGGATCCGGCATAAAAACACAATGTAAGTCAATGGTGTTGAAATCCATTTTCTTGAACACAAAAGAAAAAGGATCCATCCCCCATTGACTTACAGTGGTTTTAGAGATTGATCTGTCTTGGCTAATTTAGAGATAATACAACCGGACCTGTTCATATCGGATGCAGTCGGTTGTATTATCATAACCAAAGCATTTTTGCTGATCCGTGATGGATCAGGCAAAAATGCAGATGTGAAAGTAGCCTAAGTGTTTTTTCCCAAAGTACTCACATAAAATTTCTATTAAATTCTATATTTTTTTCTAATTATATAACAAGTATGTACTATGTAGTATAGGAAAGACAGACCCCAGAGAATATCTGGATGCCCATGTGCAATAGTCCTCATTCCTGCATCAGTCCAGGAAAACAGATATAGCCACAGCCTTCACGTTCAGAGTCTTTATTAATCAAAAAATGTCATACAGAGAAATGAAAATGTTCTGACCGCTAGTTACAACTGGGTCTTTTTCAGGCAATGTTTTTTTTAATTATGTGCTATCTCTGGTGCTTTCTGTGGCACCTAAAATAATTAACATCTTGACCTTAGCAAATGCTTGACCTACATGACATACAGTTTACATGGCTATCATGCTATAGTCCTTAATGGCCTAAGTTTATTGATAACAAAAGTCATATAAGGTGAGGTATGAAAAGAGAAGTCAAAGGAAATAGAGATGAAGAAGCCAATGCACTTTGATGAGTTAGTCGCTGACAGTGGCGTAGCTATAGGGGTCACAGCGGTCACAGTTGCGCCTAAGCCAGTGGGGCCCAGAGGACCCACCTTGCCAGTGGTGCTGTATATTTCCCTTTATAAGATGCACTGCATCTTATAAAGGGAATATTTATGAGCAGTGTTCCCTCTAAGCTGCGCGGGTGAGCGGCCGCGCAGCAATTATTGTGCCCCCACTCACAAGTTTAATAAGTCCGCTCAGCAGCCGCTCACCCTGCTTGCAAAATGTCCACACACTTGCACACACTATTCATGAGTACTTCCAAACTTCCTCCTGTATGCGTGGTAAGCGGGGCACCGCCTACCACATATTCCCAGCACCACTGCTGCCTCCTCCTTCTTTTTCTGACTGAAGAGGAGGAGCAGCAGTGCACAGGGAGGGGTAACATGGAGGTGGCATTGGCACCATCTTAGAAGCTAGACTCCCTCCTGAGACTGCCTGATACATAAGTATGCTGGGGACAGACCTGGAGGGCATGCTGCTGCAGAACATAAGGGGTGAAACCACGGGCGGGAACACACTATCCCAGTGATAGTCTATGCAGCAGCATGCCCTCCACCTAAATACAGCCTATACCTATGTACAGCCTATACCTATATACAGCCTACAACTACATACTGCCTATACCTACTGTATATACAGTCTACATCTATATATACAGTCTATACCCATACACCGTCTATACCTATGTACAGTCTATACCTATATACAGCATATACCTATATACAGCCTACAACTATATACTGCCTATACCTACTGTATAAACAGCCTGCATCTATATACAGTCTACATCCATATACAGTCTATACCTATATACAGTCTACACCTATGTACAGCCTATATCTATATACAGTCTACACCCATAAACAGTCTATACCTATATACAGTCTACACATATATACAGCATATATCTATATACAGCCTACAACTATATACGGCCTATGCCTATATACAGCCTACAACTATATACTGCCTATAGCTACTGTATATACAGCCTATATCTTTATACAGTCTACACCTATAAACAGTCTATACCTATATACAGTCTACACCTATGTACAGTCTATACCTATATACAGCATATACCTATATACAGCCTACAACTAGATCTAGTCTACACCTATATACAGCCTACAACTATATACTGCCTATACCTACTGTATATACAGCCTATATCTATATACAGTCTATACCTATATACAGTCTATACCTATATACAGTCTACACCTATATACAGCATATACCTATATACAGCCTACACCTATATACTGCCTATACCTATATACAGCCCATATCTATATACAGTCTATACCTATATACAGCCTATACCTATATACAGTCTACACCTATGTATAGTCTACACCATGCAGACTGTACATAGGATGTAACCTCCTGTACCATGCTGTACAATATACATTATAATCCCTGCGCACCCCTGCCCCTTGCCATAAAGCAAGGGAAGGTGGGGGGAGGGGGGCGAGCTGAACTCCAGCACCAGGGCCCATGAGCCTTTAGCTAATCCCCTGGTCATTGAGACAAAATAGCTCAATAGTTTACGAAGTTCTATGAAAAACCATGACAAATAAAATCCTAGCGATATGCCACAAATGTGTGAGAAGGGCATCTGTCAGCAGATTTGAACTTTTGACACTTGCTAACCTGTTACATGAGCACTTGGCAGTTGAAGACATTTCCCATGTTCATATGTGCCCGCATTGCTCAGAAAAATTATGTTTTATTATATGCAAATGAGCATCTAGGAGCAATGGGGGTGTTGCTATTACACCTAGAGGCTCTGCTCTCTCTGCAACTCCTGTCCATTTAGATAGACAGGGCCATGTAATGTAAACGTCATCGTGCCTGGTCCTCTCAATCAAAGATGCGGCAGTTGCAGAGAGAGTAGAGCCTCTAGGGGAAATGGCCACGCCCCCATTACACCTAGAGGCTAATTTGCATATATTAAAACTTAATTTTTCTCAGCAATGTGGGCATGGGCCCAACACAGATGCCTTCAGCTATCAAGTGCACATGTAACAGGTCAGCCAGTGTCATAGGTACAAATATCCTGACAGATTCCCCTTAAGTTGCAAGTACAGGTGCATCCTGGCTATTAGCGGTTATCCTCATACAGATACCATGACCCAGAAACACATTAAAGGGGTTATCCAGTAATATAACTTGATGACCTATCCTCGGGAAAGATCATTATTATTAGATCAGCTGTTTCAGGGAGCCGTTGCACTTCCCTGAGCTCTGGTGAGCGCAGGCGGCTCAGGGCAGTTCTCCAAGCATAGCGCTGTACATTGTATAGTGGCAGTGCTTGGTATTGCAGCTCATCCCCATTAACTTTAATGGGGCTAAGCTTCAACTAGGCCATGTGACCGATGTACGGTGACGTCACATGGCCAAGGAAGAGGCCGTGGAGCTGACAGAGAACGGGCCTCTTTTCCAACTGCTAATTGGCGGGGGTGTCTGGCAGTGTCTCACTGGGGTGCCTAGGGCCCACCAGTAAAATTTATTTTGGCGGCCTACCGTACGAATACATGCAAATATTTCTGTTCACACAGCAACAAGATGCTACCAGATGATTGAATATGGGGGTCCCTGCAGCAACTTTGAGAAGGTAGGTCCTGGGGAGAGGAGTACACTGGCAGCTTTCCTCTATACCTAGAAGTCATCTCATCTCTGATCATGTCTATAATAATAAACTGGGGAGTTTCTCTAATAATCTATCAAGTTTTTTAATATGAACATAGGCTGGTTGAGGTGCTGTACACTGAATATATGTATGTAGTGCAGTAAGTCTACTGTGTTATGTGCCACTTGTGCAGGGGGTAGGAGACTAGGGGCCCACCTTGCTCAGGGGCCCACCGGGTATTCACTGGTACCCCAGATGGCCAGTCCGAGCCTGGTGACGATCTGATATTGATGATCCTGGGGACAGGTCATCAATATTTATTATCGGGTAACCCCTTTAAAGAGGACCTTTCACCGATTTAAAAACTAAAAACTAACTATACCTGTGGGCAGGCTGCGCTAGGTCCTCTGCACTTACTTGCATGTCTGGGCGCCGCTCCGTCGCTCGTAGGTAGGCTCGATGTCGAGCTCCTCTGCGTAGGCGGGGACTTTGATCAGCGTGTCCCTTGCTGCAGAGCTGGCCAATCACAGCGCACAGCTCATAGCCTGGCTATGAGCTGTGCGCTGTGATTGGCCAGCTCTGCAGCAAGGGACACGCCTGATACAAAGTCCTCGCCCCATACAACAGAGGGAGCTCGGACACCGGAGCCTATACCGGGCGAACGGAGCGGCGCCCAGACATACAAGTAAGTGCAGGGGGACCCCTGGGCGCCGCTCTGCCCACAGGTATAGTTAGTTTTTAGTTTTTAAATCGGTGAAAGGTCCTCTTTAAGAATAAATTTTGTCCGTTTTCCATGGTGTTCATAAAAAAATATATATATATGAATGGATAGATTGTGTATGGGGGAAGCAGACTGAAATCAGCACTTCATGATGAAACGATTTTCCAGCTCTTGCACATCAGCGTCAGCGTTATGGATTCCGTTATGGCTTTCCGTTATAACATGGTTATGACAGAAAATAACGGAATCCATAAAACGGAAGTCAAAACAGAAGCCTTTAAGAGGCATTCTGTTTTGATCCATCATAATGCAAGTTTATGGGCAGCAGAACGGATCCGTCCTGGTTTCCATTATGCAGGAGTCCAGTCCTGCATAACGGAAACCAGGACAGATCCGTTATGCTACCCATAGACTTGTATTATGACGGAATGCAAAATGGAAGCCTCTAAAAGGCATTCCGTTTTGCTTTCCGTCATAATAGGAGTCCATGGACAAGCATAATGGATCCGTCTGGTTCCCGTTATGCAGAAAGGACAAAAAAGTCCTGTCGACAGGACTTTGTTTTCTGTCTTGCATAACGGGAAACAGACGGATCCATTATGATTCCCATAGACTTCTATTATGACAGATTAAAACGGAATGCCTCCTAAAGGCTTCCGTTTTGACTTCCGTCTTATGGATTCCGTTATTTTCCACTATAACCATGTTGCAACGGAAAGCCATAACGCTAATGTGAACCCACCCTTATTTCCAACTACCTTCTGCACAATGCATTTCCCTGGTTTCGAGAACTTGATAGTTCTCTTGGTTACTTTAATGGCAACATCAATCCGCGAGCAATAATTGCTATATTCCGGAAGAAAAAAAAATACACAAAAGCCGCTTTTTCTTGTAAAGGAAGTGAAAAGTAAAATGCCTCTAAGTGAGAGGTTATAGAGATGACTTAAAGGGAACCTGTCAAGTTAAAGTGCAGTCTAATGTGTGGGCAGCATGGTAAAGAGGAAGATGAGCTGAGCAGAGTGATATATAATTCTACAGGAAAAGATTCCGTAAAACTTGTCATTTACTCGTTTTAAGCTCTGCTCATTCTTGGCTTAGTAAGTATGAGGGCAATGCTACTCAGTGACTGACAGCTAAATCTCTATACATGCATTAATCAGAAGAAAGAAAAGCGGCGGCACTCACCATGCTGTGGTAAATCTTTTCATGCTTTTAATGTTTCATAACCAGTGTACAGATACTCGGGCTGCGGGCGGGCAGGACCTCCTTCACGGAAGGCTGGTGGTGGCGGCCGTTTCACACGAATATTGCGCTTCCTCAGGCCGCTAGTAAGTCCGTGCATGGAACCATGGCGATTAAATAGCGCCCTGCCCTTTGTTACCAAGGTAACAAAGGTGACAATCTCCCCAAGCCGGACATTTAAAAACATACATACGTGCAGAGGGATAAGTAAATGTTAGCCTACATGCACACGGCAGTGTTTTTTGCGGCCTCCGTTCCGTTTTTTGCGGATCCGATGGTTTCCCATTCATTTCTATGGATCCGTTAAAAATGCGGATGCCTCTTCCGTTGCCTGTCCGCTGTCCGCATTTCATATGGCATGTCCTATTCTTGTCCCCAGAAAACGGTTTGCGGACCCATAGAAGTCAATGGGTCCGCAAAAAATGTGGATGACCAACGGAAGCCATCCGTTTGTCATCCGCATCCATTTTTTTTTGCGGATGGTTGCTTGGAAACCAGGGAACTTGTACAGGTACTTTAAGAAACTGGTTTAAGCCTTCCGTTTTTTTTTGTGGATCCGCAAAAAAAAATGGAAGACACATGGAAACACAACCTACAAAATTGCGGACACACGAAAAGGATGTGGATGTGAAAAAAAAAGGAAGACGGATCCGCGATTTGCGGACAGCAAAAGACAACTGTCGTGTGCATGTAGCCTTAACAATAGAGTCAAAATACGCTATGAAATGTAGCAAATACTATACACATAAGGGTACTTTCACACTAGCGTTTTGGATTCCGTTTGTGAGATCCGTTTCAGGGCTCTCACAAACGGTCCAAAACGGATCAGTTAAGCCCCAATGCATTCTGAATGGATAAGGATCCGTTCAGAATGCATCAGTTAGGCTCCGTTCCGCCTCTATTCCGTTTTGGAGACGGACACCAAAACGCAGCATGCAGCATTTTGGTGTCCGTCTGAAGAGGCGGAGCCTAACGGATCCGTTTTTTTTTACAATGTAAGTCAATGGGGACGGATCCGTTGTCAGTGACACAATATGGTGCATTTGAAAACGGATCCGTTCCCCATTGACTTTCAATGTAAGTCAAAACGGATCCGTTTTGGACTTTGTCATTTTTCTTTAAAGCTAATGCAAACGGATCCGTTCTGAACGGATACAAACGTTTGCATTAGAGGTGCGGATCCGTCTGTACAAATAAACAGACGGATCCGCACCAACGCTAGTGTGAAAGTACCCTTAAACACACATTTAAACTTGGTTTTCCACCATGCATTCTCAAGGAATAGAACCGTGGCAATGTTACAAATACGGACACTCTCCATAGAGAGAAACAGAATAACCACTGATGCTGAATACATTTCTAAATTACTTTACAAATAGGGACATCACCCTGAGGGGTCATGGGTCTGTGATAAGGGGCAATATAAAGACAAAATATGTACAGATAAGTCATTTTTGTCATTAAGTCCATGATTGCCCAAGGACTGAGTTCGGATGATCCACCTTGACTCACGTTGGAGCAGTGACCGGTGCTCCCCTCAAAACTCTCTATACATACTTACACAAGGAAGGTCAGGACCACCCACTGGACTCACAAGCACAGAATAGGCCCTATTCACACGTCCGCAATGTTCGTCCACTCCCGCTAGTGGAGTAAAATGTAAAAAGTCACAAATATTGGGCGCAAAATACCACTTGCACAATTGTTTTAGCTTTTGTATGCTAGAAGAGTGGCAGACATACTGTGATAAGGTTTTCATGTATAATAATTTGTACATGTTAAGACTCTTTTAACATTGACGTAATGTACCTAAAAAATGTCCGTTTTATTTATCCGTGTTAAGTAAATCCATGTATCAGACTACTCTATTTATGGCATAATTGGTATCCACAAGCTTTCCAGGGGACACATATCAATAAAAATTAATCTAGAAAAGTATCCTAATGCAGTTACTGTATGAATTTCTAATTTAAATTAAGCCAAGTAAGTAAAAGGTAGATCAAGTTAAGTGATCTGGACTTGTGAGGAAATCAATGCAATTATGCAAAAAACAAAAAGAACCTGTCACTATGAAAATGCAGTGTAATCGGCAGGGAGAATGGTATATAGATGGTATGCTCAGCAAAACCTGTAACTTCATGTAAGGCCTCATGCACACGGCCATTGTTGTGGTCCGCATCCGAGCCGCATATTTTGCGGCTTGGGCACGGACCCATTCACTTCATGTGCTGTCCGCATCCGTTGCTCCGTTCCGTGCCCCCACAAAAAAAAATAGAGCATGTCCTATTCCTGTCCATTTTGCGGACAAGAATAGGCATTTCTATAATGGGCCGCGTTCCGTTCCGCCAATTGCGGAACGGAACGCGGAGCAGCTTCCGTATTTTGTGGATCCGCGGTTTGCAGACCGCAAAACACCAACGGTCGTGTGCATGTAGCCTAAAGCTCTGCTCATTCTGAGCTAGTCCAGTGGGCCATCTTATCAGTGATTGATAGCTCCCTACATGGCGGTAACTAGAGAAGAGTTTTCGTGTTTGCGACTTTTTATCTGTAAATGTAATAGAATATTGTTGCAAGTGGTGTTTTTACGCCACTCTCCACACTTTTTCCAAAAGGGAATGTAACGAGAGCAGGGACGGGGAGCTGTGAACTGCAGCTGATTTTTGTTTAGGCACACGGACTGCCAGAGGATGCGCCTAATATATAGCGAAGCGTACATCAGGGGAAATCAAGGGGATATCAAGACTGGCGCAAAAAAGCATCGGTCTTGATAGATCTCCCACCGTTGTGCCAACTTTTACTGTATACCATTTCCAGCTATTCTTTATGTGTTACTCAGCCGTTTAACCTTGTATATACTATGTCCCCTAGGACATTACGTATAAGCCTCTAGCATCTAGGAGGTTTGATGTAAGCACGGTACGGATAGCATCTCATTCCCTCCCTCCATGCAGCTTAAAGGGAATCTGGCAGCACTAGGCTGGGGATAGAAAAGTGCTACAAATATACGGTATCTTTTGTGGAGGTTTTGTTACAGGAGTAATGAGCTTTACTACATCTGCCAAGTTTTGCTTCTTAAGTGCGCTAGAGGCGGAGCTTCACTGGGAAGTGCTTTTTGCATTTCCCTTTTCCTCTGATTGACAGCTGTAGAGTCTTCCTGGTTGGATGCTCCAGCTGTCACTCAGAGCAGAGGGGAGGGGCTGTGATGCAGCTCAATGCAGGTGACTCTTCACAGTGAAGCTCTGCATCCCGTGGACTATCAGGGGCAGAATTTGGCAGAATAATAGTTCATATGCCTAATACTACTGATGATTAACCGCCTGCCGACCGGCGGCAGGTTTGTTCCTCCTTGACGCGGCGGCGCATCATCTCGCGAGAGGCGAGATTTGCTGAGAACGCGCGCGTTCACAGCATCTCGCAGCTCGGAAGTTATGCTGCAGCCTGCCAGCGATGATCAATTGCTGGCAGGCTGTAGATGTAAAATAAAAAGCATCAAACAGGTATATCAGACGCTGTTTTGTTAACAGGGTCTGATATACCTGCTACCTGGTCCTCTGTTGGTCCCATTTGCTGGGATCAACCACCAGAGGACCAGGTAGCTATGTAAAGTAGCACCAAGCACCACACTACCCCCCCCTGTCACTTATTAACCCCTTGTTAACCCCTGACACCCCATATAGACTCCCTGATCACCCCCCTGTCACCCCCCTGTGATCCGCAAAAAACGGACACCGGCAATGTGCTTTCCGCATTTTGCAGATCCACACATTGCCAGAACTATATAGAAAATGCCTTTCCTTGTCCGCAATTGCTGACAAGAATAGGACATGTTCTATATTATTGCGGAACGGAAGTGCAGACCCGGAAGTGCGGATCCGCAATTCCGGATCCGAGCGGGACAAAGTCTGTCCCCATAGAAATGAATGGTTCCGCATTTCCGTTCCGCAAGCAGAATTGCGGACGTGTGAATAGGGCCTAAGGGTCCCTTATCACCGCCAGTTAGTTAGCTACTTGTTAGGTAGCTAGCGCCCAGCCCACCGCACCGCAGTCACGGATTTTGGCAGAGATTTTTTCATCCACGATGACTGATGCGAATGAAGAAATCTGTGGCGTTCATTTATTTTTTTTTTTCAGCCCAGAGGCTGAACGGAAAAAAAAAATCTCATTACCCGTCTGCTCAATATAAGGAGAATAGCAGAAACTCCTAATGCTGGCCATACGTGTAATGATTGCGGACACCCTCAAATGCCAGGGCAGTATAAATACCCCACATGTGACCCCATTTTAGAAAGAAGACACCCCAAGGTATTCCGTGAGGGGTATGGTGAGTTCATGTAAAAAAAAAATTTGGTCATAAGTTAGTGACAAAAAAAAAATATATCAATTTCCGTTAACTTGTGCCAAAATATTATTTTTTTTTCTGTGAACTCGCCATGCCCCTCAAGGAATACCGTAGGGTGTCTACTTTCCAAAATGGGGTCACATGTGGGGTATTTATGCTGCCCTGGCATTTTAGGGGTCCTAAAGCGTGAGAATCCAAATGCGTAAAAATGGCCTGTGAAATCCTAAAGGTACTCATGGGAATATGGGCCCCTTTGCGCATCTTGGCTGCAAAAACGTGTCACTCATGTGGTATCGCCGTACTCAAGAGAAGTAGGGCAATGAGTTTTGGGGTGTATTTTTATATATACCTATACTTTGTGTGAGAAATATCACTGTAAACGACAACTATTAAATTTTTTTTATACAAAGTTGTCAATTTACAGAGATATTTCTCTCACCCAACATGGGTATATGTAAAAATACACCCCAAAACACATTGCCCTACTTCTCCTGAGTATGGCGATACCACATGAGTGACCCTTTTTGCAGCCTGGGTGCGCAAAGGGGCCCAAATTCCAAGGAGTACCTTTTAGTATTTCACAGGGCATTTTTACGCATTTGGATTCCAGACTTCTTCTCACGCTTTAGGGCCCCTAAAATGCCAGGGCAGTATAAATACCCCACAAGTGACCCCATTTTGGAAAGAAGACACCCCAAGGTGTTCCGTGAGGGGCATGTCTAGTTCACAGAAATATTATTTTTTGGCACAAGTTAGCGGAAATTGATATTTTTTTGTTTTTAAAATATATAGAATGTCGCACAAGGGGATACAAGTACTATAAGTGGTGCTCCGTACCTAACGGTCTCACCAGATCGTAGAAAAATTACAAGAAATAGAAAAGGTAGGGCACACACCGGATAGTGGGTCACAAATGGTGGAATTTATTTGTATAAAATTTATAAAATCTGTGAAGATGGATTAAAGTGCCATGTGCTAATACCAAAAAGCATCAAATGTAATAATATTATAACAATGTGTCAAAATGTGTCTGTTTTATCCACTTTTGACACATTGTTATAATATTATTACATTTGATGCTTTTTGGTATTAGCACATGGCACTTTAATCCATCTTCACATTTTTTTGTTTTTGTTTTTGTTTTTTACAAAGTCTCACATTCCACTAACTTGTGACAAAAAATAAAATTTTACATGAACTCACCATACTCCTCACAGTATACCTTGGGGTGTCTTCTTTCTAAAATAGGGTCACTTGTGGCGTATTTATACTGCCCTGGCATTTTAGGGGTCTCTAAGGCATGGGAAGAAGTCTGGAATCTAAATGCGCAAAAATGCTCTGTGAAATCCTAAAGATACTCATTGGATTTTGGGCCCCTTTGCGCACCCAGGCTGCAAAAAAGTGTCACACATGTGGTATTGCCGTACTCAGGAGAAGTAGGGCAATGTGTTTTGGGGTGTATTTTTAAATATATACACATGCTGGGTGTGAGAAATATCTCTGTAAATGACAACTTTTTAAATTTTTTTATACAAAGTTGTCAGTTTACAGAGATATTTCTCTCACGCAACATGGGTATATGTAAAAATACACCGCTAAACACATTGCCCTACTTCTCCTGAGTACGGCGATACCACATGTGTGACACTTTTTTGCAGCCTGGGTGCGCAAAGGGGCTCAAATTCCAACGAGTACCTTTAGGTTTTACAGGGATGCTCACAATTTAGCCCCGCCCAAAATTTCAGAAAGTAGACACCCCAAGGTATTCACTGAGGGGCATAGTGAGTCTGTGGGAGATTTTATTTTTTTTTGCCAGAAGTTAGCAGAAATGGAAACTTTATTATTTAATTTTTTTCCTCAGAAAGTGTCATTTTCCGCGAACTTGTGAAAAAAAATGAAATGATACATGAACTCACCATGCCCCTCCGCGAATACTTTGGGGTGTCTTCTATCTAAAATGGTGTCATTTGGGGGGTATTTATACAAGTCAGAGCTGCTTCAAAATGCAGAAATTCACTTTTTTGCACCATAGTTTGTAAACGCTATAACTTTTACCCAAACCAATAAATTTAGAGACAAATTTATAGAGATATTTTATTTTTCTTTTAAAAACATTACAACAGAAGTGAAAAATTTCATTTTTTTGCAAAAATTTTGGTCATTTTTGATTAATAGCAAAAAAAGTAAAAATGTCAGCAGCAATGAAATACCACCAAATGAAAGCTCTTTTAGTGAGAAGAAAAGGAGGTAAAATTCATTTGGGTGGTAAGTTGTATGACCGAGCAATAAACGGTGAAAGTAGTGTAGTGCAGAATTGTAAAAAGTGGCCTGGTCATTAAGGGTGTTTAAGCTAGGGGGGCTGAAGTGCTTAAAGCTCCACAAAGGTTTGTACTGCTCTTTTCCTTCCTAGTGCTGTCAACAGTTTAGCATGTTCAAAACTGCTAACAGATTCCATTTAACCCCTCCCGGACCTTGACACTTGTGAGATTTGTTAAGACTAGAGGGCAGGTATTACTGTAACTGACAGACACTGGTGTCGACACTTGGCACCTGCACCTGTGGCTCCTATTAATCCCTTCTGAATAAAACAATGTATATTAATGAGCTAATGGAATGGTCACTGTGTCTGCAGCAGTTCATTTACATGCTGTGTTTGATGGCACTGTGCTTTCCTGCAAGCAGCATCATCAGCAGGATCCCATACTATGACAGACTGAGCAGTGCGTTCCTGATGCAAAAGCATTGGGTGGTTACTGGGGAACCCGAGGGTGTCAGTGATTACATCATAGGGATTCCTTGTGCAATGAGGGCTTGGAGGCATGCAGAGAAGATGTGATCTCTTTCTTTTCTGTTAACAGTGATCTGTATATGGGTCAGCATGGCATACATATACAATGTGTTCCTTGCTAACCTGTACCTCATAGTAAAAAAAATCTATATATTACAATAAAAAATAATTAATTAATTAAAGGGGTTGTCCAAGTTATATTTATTGATGACCTATCCTCAGGATAGGTAGAAAATCAATGAGCGGCGGCAGCATTACCCAATTTCTTTCTTTATTCGGACTTCACAACATACATAAAAACAGCGACGTTTCGGCAGTTTTCTACGTATCGATTGGCTGTTTGGATCCACGGCTGTTGCATCCCAATCGGGATGTATGGACCTATGAGTGCTGTTCCTGCCCATTGATTTGACTATCCTCAGGATAGATCATCAATATCAGATCGGCGGTGGTCCAACACCCGGCACCCCCGCCGATCAGTTGCTTGAAAAGAAGGCGCACGCCATGTCCAGCGCTGCTTCCTCTTCATTGTTTACCTGCTCGGCATCGCATCTGCAGCGGTGAGCAAGTGTAATTACACCCAAGCCGTCCTATTCATTTCAGTGGGACGGTGAGCAGGTAAACGTTAAAGAGGAGGGAGTGATGACGCGCCTTCTCTTCAAACAGCTGATTGGTGGGGGTGTCGGACCCCCGCCGATCTGATATTAATGACCTATCCTGAGGATAGGTCATCAATAAATATAACTTGGACAACCCCTTTAATCCCTTGAGGAATGGGCTCATTTTCACCTTAAGGATCAGGCCATGTTTTGCTATTCTGACCAGTGTCACTTTATGTGTGAATAACTTTAAAACGCCTTTACTTATCCAGGCCATTCTGAGACTGTTTTTTCATCACATATTGTACTTCATGACACTGGTAAAATGGAGTAAAAAAAATCATTTTTATTTATAAAAATATACCAAATTTACAAAAAATTAGGAAATTTCTAAGTTTCTATTTCTCTACTACTATAACACATAGTAGTATGGAAAATAGTTATTAATTTACATTCCCCTCATGTCTACTTCATATTTGGATCATTTTGAGAATGCAATTTTATTTTTTGGGGACGTAAAGTACACTTCTCAAAGTATTCAAAACTAATTTTAAAATCTTTGTTAACCCTTTAGGTGTTCCACAAGAGTTAATTGCAAATGGAGAAGAAATTTCAGAATTTCGATTTTTTTTGGCAATTTTTCCATTTTAGTCCATTTTTTCCAGTAACAAAGCAAGGGTTAAAAGCCAAACAGAACTCTATATTTATTGCCCTGATTCTGTAGTGTGCAGAAACACCCCATATGTGGTCGTAAACTGCTATATGGCCAAACAGCAGGGCACAAAAGTAAGGGAACGCCATATGGTTTTTGCAAGGCAGATTTTGCTGGACTGGTTTATTTACACCATGTCCCATTTGCAGCCCCCCTGATGCACCCCTACAATAGAAACTCCAAAAAAGTGACCTCATTTTGGAAGCTACAGGATAAAGTGGCAGTTTTGTTGGTACTATTTTAGGGTAAATATAATTTTTGGTTGCTCTATATTACACTTTTTTTGAGGCAAGGTAACAAAAAATTGAAATTCAGAAATGTTATCTCCATTTGCCAATAACTGTTGTGGAACACCTAAAGGGTTAACAAAGTTTGTAAAATCAGTTTTGAATACCTTGCGGGGTGCAGTTTCTTAGATGGAGTAACTTTTTGGGAGTTTCTACTGTAGGGGTACATCAGGGGGGCTTTAAATCATCTCTGTCTCTACTTTATGATGCCGTTAATATGGACAGCATAAAGTTAATGATAGGTTCCCTTTAAGAATTATGGAGGCCAATGAACTTTAGGGAACTTTGATTGGAGCAGAATGTTTTTGTACCCTTTCCAGATGTGTGCTTCTGCCACAAGCCCTGGAGGAGCAGAAGGAAGGATAGGAGTTTTAGTGGATGTGGCTACAATAAACATTCACAGTGGCAGTCTTCACACCGATGCTCTCTAAGGCAAGGGCAGTGATAGGAAGGGCACACCCTAATGTGGGGGCTCCTGCCTGATGGTAGTTGGAGTACCCTTTGTGTTGTGGGTTTAGTATGAGTGAAAAGTAGGAGATGTAGGTGCAGTGGCTGGCAAATGGAGTAAGTAACCAGGCTTGTTGTAGAAGATTAACACTAGAGATGAGCGAAGTTTTGAAAAATTTGATTCGGCAGCCTCGTTAAATTTTGACAAATAAATTTGATTTGTTATTAATTCCTTTGTCACAAATCCCTTTCCATCGTATGGAATAGGCGCAATGATGGAGAACGGCGATCTCGCTGCCACCTATCATTTAACCTCTTAGATGCCTCGTTCAACGCTGATTGAGGTATCTGTGACTAACATTCAGCAGGTCAGGGGTTAATGAGGAGTTAAAAAAAATTATACTCACCTCATCCACTCACCTCATCGCGGAGAGGCCGTCCGTTCTAGTCTTGATTGAAAACCCACTAAAGGACCTGTGGCGAGCGTGATGACCTCACCATGTGTTCACTCTCTCCATGATCAAGTGGATGAGGTGACTATAATTTTTTTACTTTTAGCCACCAATTTAGGAAAAATTGATTCATTACCACAAAGTGCAAGGAAATATGGCTTTGTGGCAGCTAAAATTTTTCCTAAAATTCGAATTGAAGTCCACTGCAGATACTTTGATTTGCTCAACACTAATAAACATCCCTCTTTACTGAAGAGCAGAATGGGAGTTGTAATACATTCAATGGTATCAAAACACAGTTCCAAACAATTCCCAGTGCAAATGATGATTATAGGCCAGGATAGGGATTGTAGTCCCCTGCCCTCTATCTCTCCAAAGTCTCTATTTGCAGAATCTTATTCTTGAAAATTTGTCTGTAAATCCCAGCTGAGGGATTAAGATATGGTGGGCCAGACCATGTCTAAGTGTGAAAGGTGTCTTAGCAATATCCTTTTCAAAGCAGTAAGGTCAGCAAATAAAACAGCAAATACTAAACAGCAAATACTAAATGCAGATTTTGGACCTTCCTAGTTCTTACTTTCTCTTTGGAGTACTGTGAAGTAGTGCTGAGATAGTGGTTCTCTGGAGTTCAGGCCTAGATTTCTGAGGAGTGAGCACATGTATCTTCTTCTCACTTCCTCCAATAGCACACTACTGACCTAAGATCTAAGTCCAACACCTAACTACAGATAGGGTAAGATTGTTAACCCCGACTGATGCATACAGAGATATGCTGGTACATTACAAGGGATTAACATATTAAATAACATTAAATAACATTACATAACAAGAACAGTTTGCAAGTACCCTATTTGGAGGTACTGGACCTACACACAATCATGTATCTGAGCACTACAGGCAGTTCTTCCCTCCTCATGGATTGTTTTTTATGCATTGTCAGATGTGAAACCTTATATATACAGGGGTGTACCTTTCCAAATCATGTCCAATCAACTGAACTTACCACAGGTGGATTCCAATCAAGGTGTAGAAACATCTCAAAGATGATCAAGAGAAATGGGAGGCACTAAGGCTAAACTTTAAGTGTCATAGGAAAAGGTCTGAATGCTTATGTCCATGCAAAATTTTAGTTTTCCTTTTTAATTTGCAAACATTAAAATTCTGTTTTTACTTTCTCATGAAAGTGAGTGCAGATTGATGAGGAAAATGTTTATTTTAGCACAAGACCTCAATGTAAAAAATGGGGAAAAAGTGAAAGGGTCTGAATTTTCCAAACCCACTGTAGTACTTGTAAAGACATGTATTTTGTTGCCTTTCTTTAGCTAAATTGTTGCTTCAATTAGCAGAAAAAGTAGTTTCAACACATGTGCAGATGAGTTGTTTGGAACACCATAGACAGACCCTTTGCCGGTGAACCCTTGTTCCATCCTTCTACTCACTAAGCCCCTCATATCCTTTACTGACTTACAGGGCCAAACATCTGAATACTGATCTTGCTTGGTGCCCAAATCTCAAGAATGCGCAAGGGCAGAAATAAGATTAAGTACTGCCTGGCACTGTCAACAAGGATGCACTGAGGGGAAAGAGGCCGCCCTTGAAGCTCTCAACAGCTCATTTAAATTTGTGTTCAAAGTACTTTTTCTGCGAATGGAAGCAATAGTTTAACTAAAGAGGAGTAATGCTTTAAAGATCCTAATAATTAGGCAGCAAGTGTGAGGTTCATGAGATAATATGACTATGGCTGCCTGTACTGAACTGTGCTGCTTACTCCTGGTGACGTATAAGACAATGTGTGAGATATTTGAAGACTGGCGCATCCATCCGCCAGTCTTGATCTCCCTGCATTGGCATGAGAGGCACCTAATTTATTAAGAAGCAGAAGCCTTCTTCTTAACAAATTAGGCACATCTTTGCCCTGCTGTGGGCCAGAAACTGAAGTTTATGCCAGCTATAGGCTTGCATAGACTTCAGCTACAACTTCCGCCACTTTCTTGCGAAACTTATAGTAAATGTGGTAGATGGTGAGAAGCCCTGCCCCTTCCGCTAAACCACACCACTTTTCTCACCACTTCGGAAGTGTCGTAATTAGCTTAATAAATGTCTCTCAATGTCCAACTCCTCTGAAAGACAGGTATGAATCATTCAGATGAGGCTTATTTCCAGGCTGAATGCTTATAATTAGGCACAAACAGAAGGCGAAAAGATGATTCTTTGCCAGGGCTCAACAGATGATGATCACAGTACCAGCATGTATGAAAAACGGCAGCCAGGAACAAGAAAAGGGAGTAACAAATTCATCAGAGCCTGGCTACAGGGAGAGAGCAGGGACAAACTTCTAGTATCTACACTGCAAGAAGAGCAAAAAGACTGAATATTACCACGAGATATAGGATATGACAAAAAAAGTCAAGATGACAGATTCCATTTAATGCATTTATTTTTTATTGTTTGTGTTTTATAGATTTGTTTTTCTGTAAACAAAAAAAAAACACAAAAAGAGTAAATATATGTGCAAGGTGGGAACTTTCAGTTCTTTTTTTAAATTAATGTTCCAATTCCCATATAACATCCGCAGCATTTCGTAATAACTGATGTCTTGGAAATACAGGTCTTTACATACTGAATTCTAATTTTACCAATGTTTTCAATGTGCTTCGTTACAAGAGGTACTGTAATTGTCTTTCTCTTTTCTTCCCATTACTCCCTAGAGCTGAACATTTTTCTTCCCCTGTGGAGCTGTGGATTTATTTACAAAGCTGTAGTGTTGTCAAACAAAATAACTTGATTATATAAAAATGAAAATTAAAAGAAAAAATAAATAGTTTTTCACCATCAAACCAGAAAACACAGTTTCCATTTTCAGAAGATGATTAGTTAAAGGGGTTGTAAGTAAATCAAATCCAGCCAATCTGCATGTAGAAAAAAATCTAGTTTCTCTATTGGTCAGTAGCTACAAAAATAGTTTCACTGCAAGTCACACTAAAAGACTTAAAGGGTGCCTGTCACCACCAATACATAATATAAACTGTTCCTGGTGCCCTCTAGCTCACATACATCCTGTCCCATATATACTTATGCTTTCCTTTTCAGTTTTTTATTGCCCCTGAAACCATCTTTATATTGGTATGCAAATATACATAAAAGAGCCCAAGGGTCAGAACCAATTCACAATGGAGCCCAGCCACTCCCATCTGAATCAGAGCCCCAATCCACCCTTCCTTGCCTCCTCTCCTGTTGTCATCAAGCAATTGCTGGACAGCTCACTCACGTGCACCTCACTGTAGTGTTTGTGCCACGCCATCTGGCTGTGCAGCGCAGTTGATGATGATGCCTGAAAGAAAGGCCCAGACGGTGCAGGCACAAACACAGCAGTGAGGTACGCCTGAGTGAGCTTTCCAGCAGTTGCTTGATGTAACGTCGGGCGAAGAGGGCCGAGGCTCTGATTCAGAGGGGGTAGCTCCATTCAGTGGCAGATCCAGAGCCTGGTCTCGGGAGGGGCACTTCCCCAGGCAATTGGAACTTATTGGGCCCCTGTGTCCCCGCCCACCCTCAAGCCACACCCACACACAGCCCCACCCATATATCGCGCCCATACCTCTTACGTCCAGTGACTTCTCCTTTGATGTAGATGTTCTCTTTCCTCATCTTCTCCTTTCAGACCAGGCTACCATTTCTCTGTCATTTTCCGTCTCTGCAGTTTAACAAAAAATAAATCTTAGTTTACTAGTTTTCCATCATCCTCCCATCTTCTGGACAAAACATCCCACTACCTCCAATACTGTGCCGCTGTGGTCCCCAATAGTGCCCCCAATAATAAGTGTCTCTCCCCCATCATCATGTGCCAGTGACAACCCCCCATGTGCCTTTATCATGTGCCAAACAACTCCCCATGTGCCAGTAGGGTCATGTGCCAAACAATCCCTCCCATGTGCCTGTATTATGTGCCAAACAATCCCCCATGTGCCAGTATCATGTGCCACACAGAGCCCCTGACCCAGTGCCAGTATCATGTGCCAAATCCCCCAGTGCCATTATCATGTGCCAAATCCCCCCCCAGTGCCAGTATCATGTGCCAAATCCCCCCCCCCGACCCAGTGCCAGTATCATGTGCCAAATCCCCCCCCAGTGCCAGTATCATGTGCCAAATTCCCCACCCAGTACCAGTATCATGTGCCAAATCCCGCCCCCCCAGTGCCAGTATCATGTGCCAAATCCCCCGACCCAGTGCCAGTATCATGTGCCAAATCCCTCCCCCAGTGCCAGTATCATGTGCCAAATCCCCCCACCCAGTGCCAGTATCATGTGCCAAATCCCGCCCCCAGTGCCAGTATCATGTGCCAAATACCCCCCACCCAGTGCCAGTATCATGTGCCAAATCCGCCCCCAGTGCCAGTATCATGTGCCAAATCCCCAGCCAAATCCACATTCTCGGGGAGGGCAATTGCCCCGTTGCGCCCCCCCCCCTGGATCCGCCAATGGCTCCATTGTGAATAGGTACTGTCCCTTGAGCTTCTTTTTGCTTAATTGCATACCAATATAATAATGGTTTACAGGGGCAATAAAGAACTAAAAATGAATGCAAAAGTATGTCTAGGATAAGTCTTATGTGAGCTAGAGGGCACCACAAAAACTTACCGTATTTTTCGCCCCATAAGACGCATTTTTCCCCCCAAAAGTGCATCTTATGGGGCGAATACTAATGAGTGCTTTCATTATGGAAGCGCTCATTATTACCGGAGGACTGGAAAGCGGTAAAGGCTCTCTACTCACCACTGCCTGGTCCTCAGCTGTCTTATGTGCTGCGGCTGCGCACAGCATGAGGGCACTCTGTGACCTCACGTTGTGCGCCTCGGTTCACAGCACAGATGGCAGCAGGAGAGGAGCGTCAGCGTCCGGAGCAGGAAAGATAAGTGTTTTTTATTTTATTTTATATGCTCTGTGGCTGGGGGCTGATATGAGAGACATTGGGGCTGACATGAGAGGCATGGCAGCTGACATAAGAGGTATGGGGGCTGACCTGAGAGGCATGGGGGCTGATAAGAGAAGCATGGGGGGTGATATGAGAGGCATATGGGGGCTAATGAGAGGCAATGGGGGCTGATGAGAGGTAATGGGGGCTGATGAGAGGTAATGGGGGCTGATAAGAGGCATGGAGCTCTTATCTGAGGTCTGATTGGGGGTAATTCACATTGGGGTCTAAGCTGGGGTCTGATTGGGGGTCTGGTCTGAGGTCTTATTGGGGTATTATTAACATTGGTGGTCCGATTGGGGCTCTCAGTTGAGATCTGATTAACATTGGGGGTCTTATTGGTGGTCTGACCTGAGGAGGTCTAATGAATTTTTTTTTTTTCTTATTGTCCTCTAAAACCTAGGTGCGTCTTATGGGCCAATGTGTCTTATAGGGCGAAATATACATTATATCACCACGAACCACTTATATCACAAAGCATGCTATCTAACAGCACTGTCCTATAGTCAATGGTGGAGATGTATCATGATTAGAGATCAGCGAAGTTTTGAAAAATTTGATTCAGCAGCTTCGCCAAAGTTCGGTAAAAAATTGAATTTGTTAGAAATGAATTTGTCACAAATCGCTATAAACCAGAAATACCCAGGCCATTCTGCCTAATCATATTCTTCCCACTTGGTTGCCCAATCTCAGTGTGACGGTTTGGAAGTTAACTCTTTCCCGACTGCCGACAGTAAATTTACATAGTTGGCCGGACATATAAAAGCGGCACCCCCTGGCATGGGTGTCTGGTGTTTTAAAAAGCAGGCAATCGGCACTAATATCCACAACTGGCGGTAATGCTGGTCATGGACATTTAACCCTCCAGATGCTGTAATCATCCAGGTTTGCTCCAGCTCCCCCCGGTATGTATGTATGCAGCAGCCCCTGTCCTCCTGTGTAATAGTACCAGAGATGGTAGACAGCATTGAGGCAGGGAAACCTTCCTTAAACCAATAAAATTGAGGGATCCTCCATAATGTTTGGGGTCCCTCCCTACTATGAACCTAGTGGTATGTTGCTTTTAAAATATTAAGGTTAATACAATATGGCAGAACATGGTGGATGGATCAAACATGGCTGCTGGATTATTGCAGCAACACTGTCCCTAGCGCATGAGCGCTTGTCATATATCCTGTTGCATGTCACGTTCCTATGCTCAGCTCACAGGACAATGATGGAGACCTTGCAGGATCAGGGTTTTTTAGGGCTGTGATATCACAGGGGATAGTTAGCTGCGAATTGGCTGGTTGCACGGCATTTTGGGTGATCTTACATTCCCGGGCTTCTTACTTTAACTTTTTAACATGTGCAGTCGCCATTTTATGAAAACCTGATTTATTATCATGAACCATGAGGAAATTTGGCTTTGTTGCGAATCGAAGTTTTCTTAAACTTTTAACCGAATTCCGCTTTTAGTGTTTCCCTTCACTCAACACTAATCGTGATGGTTGAGAAATTTGGTGCAGAGCTGGAGAGGGTTCAGAGGAGGGCAACTAAAGTACTAACTGGAATGGGGCAACTACAGTACCCTGAAAGGTTATCAAAATTAGGGTTATTCACTTTAGAAAAAAGACGACTGAGGGGTCAGTACAGACATCTCTCCCATCATCTATTTATCCCCAGGACTGTCACTGTGATGAGGGGACATCTTCTACGTCTGGAGGAAAGAAGGTTTGTACACAAACATAGAGGAGGATTCTTTACAGTAAGAGCAGTGAGACTATGGAACTCTCTGCCTGAGGAGGTGGTGATGGTGAGTACAATAAAGGAATTCAAGAGGGGCCTGGATGTATTCCTGGAGGGTAATAATATTACAGGCTATAGCTACTAGAGATGGGTCGTTGATCCAGGGAGTACTTCTTTCCTCTGGATCAACTAGCAGGATGACAGGCCGAACTGGATGGACAGATGTCTTTTTTCGGCCTTATGTACCATGTTACTATGTTACTATGTTACTATCGTAAAGTTTAAATGTCTGTCTTGAAATGTTACACAAATTCTATCCCACCGCTTTACTGAGCAAAAATAGAACAATTTTTGTGACTCTTTAAAAAGTTGCGGTTCATAAATCAGGCTAACATAAACTTGATAGGCTAACCACACCCACTTTCCCACCCATTTTTCAAAATTGGAGTGAATGATGTAAAAATGCAACTGCAGCTCTGCTCCCATCCACTTGAATGGGAGTGGCGCTGTAGTACACCAGCACAGCCACTACACTGTCCCTGGCACTGGTAGCTGCCACAAACAACTTATTAGTGCGATCTTGAACCACACTAATCTTATACTGATGACATATTAAGGGGATAGATCACTAATATCTAAAAGTGGGAAATCCTCTTTAAGCTAGAACAGTCCTAACAGCAGCACAGATGGGGTTAACCACCCCCCGTGGACTGGCAGGACCGGCGGAATGTTTAATGAGCCCAAGACTAATAACTCAATTTAACAATTAAGCATCTCCTTAAAAGGAGGAAGTCAACCCCCAGCCCACTGTGTTTATAGTAAGAAAAAAACTAGACTTACTAGGGTGGGAAATTTGTGTGCTGCTGTTAGGACTAAGGGAAAACAAATTATTTTTAGAAATTAACGATTCCCTTACGTCCTACCAGCAGCACAGATGGGGAGATAGCAAGAAGAAACCCCTAGGGAGGGCCTTCCTGCCTGGCAGAACTAAGAAAAGTCTGCCCAAAGGCCCAAAACTCAGCTACACTGGCATCTAGTCTATAATGGGAGATGAATGTCGATTCAGAGCTCCAGGAGGCAGCTTTGCAAATCATGTTGAGAGGCAGAAGACTCCTCTCGGCAAAAGAAGTAGCCACAACTCTAGTAGAGTGGGCCTTCACGAATCCCGGAGGGTCCAGAGATTGTGGAAACAAAGGATTCCTTAATAGCCTCCTCAATCCACCGACTGATGGAAGGTTTGGATGCCTTATAGCCTTTAAACTTACCGGCAACAGGATTAGCAGATTCTCATCTTTCCTGAACTCCTTGATCTATCCACATAGATCCGGAGACATCTTGAGACGTCCAGAGGATGTCTAGAAGGTTCCTAGGAGGAGGTGGTAGATGTCGACAGAACCGGGAGGAATATCCCCTGGTTGATGTTCTGGAAGGAAGGAACTTTAGGCCTATAATACGGGAGGAATCTAAGAAGGTCCTGGTCATGTAAGAAAATGGTATAGGGCTTATGTGCTGAGAGAGCTTGAAGCTCAGAGACCCTCTTGGCCAAAGTCACTGCAAGGAGAAACACAAACTTCCAAGTGACGAACTTGATGTCCACCTCCTCTAATGGTTCAAAAGGGGGAGATGCTAACCCCCCGAGAACTACTGAAAAACCCATTGAAAAAAAGGGGTCTCAGTACTGTAGGCTTTAATCTTTCAGCTCCTTTAAGGAACCGTTTGATCAGCGGGTCCTGAGAAAAAAGCCTGTTAAGGCAAGCTGAGATGGCTGAAACTTGAACCTTCAGAGTAGAAGGGCAAGGCCTCTATCAAGGCCGTCTTGCAGGAACTGAAGGATAGCGGAGAGGGGCGGATCTGCAGACGCCACCTCAGTTGAGGTACAACAGGATGAGAATATCCTCATAATACAAGAGTAGGCTCTACTGGTAGAGTCCGCTCTAGAATAAGACAGCGTTCTCAGGACCGACTCTGAAAGCCCTTCTATTCTGGGAAGGGACTGATCAACCTCCAGGCTGTCAGGTTGAATCTGTGCAGATCTGAGCAGAGGTGAGTGTCCCACGACACCAGGGTCTGCTGTGGGGGGAGCCTCCAATATTGTCCTCGACTCAACTGGGTGAGCTAGGTAAACAAGGATCTCTTCGGCCAAAACAGTATGATGGCTATCACCGAGGCCTGATCCTGACGGATTTTCATCAATACCCTCGGTATCATGGAAAAGGGAGGGAAGATGTAAGCCAGCCTGAACCTCCAGGATATTGACAGAGCGTCTAACGCCAGGGGGTTGTCCTCCCTGTAAAGGGAGCAGAACCTCTCCACCTTGGCATTGAACCTTGTTGCCATGAGATCCACCTCTGGCATACCCACTTGAGGACTATCTGCTTGATTCTCCGGATGTAAAGATCACTCCACCGACGGAAGACCGCGGCTCAGCCGCTATCATATTGAGGGAGCCTTGGATGTGGATCACAGATAAGTGGGAAGGTACAACTCTGCCTAATCCAGAATCACCCCGATCTCTGACAGGAGGGGAAGTGATCTCGTGCCTCCCTGCTGGTTGATGTAAAGTACCGCAGTCACATTGACTGGACTTTCACCGCTTTGCCCCGGATCTGAGGGGCTAAGTGAAGGAGGGCTAGCCAGATAGCTTAAATCTCGCGGAGATTGGATGAAAGAAGCCACTCCTGAGGAAACCAGGTCCCGTGAACTGGAGAGTCATCTAGGTGAGCGTCCCAGCCTACTTAGGACGCATCCATAGTCAATATGACCCAGATTGGCTGGGTCATAGACTTCCCGTCTAAAAGATGGCACCACCATCTGAGGGAATACCGAGTTTGCCAAGTCAGGGAGCACAGGGAGTTTAGCCCAGCAGGGCTGCCATTCCATTAGGAGAGGACCTCCGACTGTAGAGGGCGGAGGTGCCATAGAGCCCAAGAGACTGCTTCCGCAGACGCTGACATGAGCCCCAACATCTTCATGAGATTCCGGATTGAAACTCGCCGGGGAAAGGAACTTGCCGTGTTCTGAACCCGGAATCTTCTTTCTGGAGTCAACTGGAGCGACATCCCAGTGGAGTCGATTATGAAGCCTAGATATCTTACTGAAGTCGACGGGCTCACGTTCGACTTCTACCAGCTGATGATCCAACCTAGGTGGAACAGAAAGGAGATTGTTACCTGAAGAAGTTGGGTTAGAAGCCTGAAAGCCGCCACCACAGAACCACCACTTTGGTAAAAGTGTGAGGGACAGAAGAAATGCCAAAGGGAAGGGCAACAAACAGAAGATGCCTGACGACACCGGACACCTGGACCGTGATCCTGATATACTTCCTGGAACCAGGATGTATCGGGATGTGCAGATATGCATTCTTGAGGTCCAGGGTTGCCATCACATCTCCAGGATTGACGACGTGAACTACTGACCTGATGGTTTCTACACGAAACTTCACCTTCCTTATAAATCGATTGAAATATCTCAGATCGATAATCATCTGAATATCTCCTGAAGCCTTGGGAACCAGAAAAACTGGTGAATAGATCCCTAGGCCCCGTTCTCCTTCCGGAACCTCCTCCAGAGCCCCTTTGCAAATGTAGTCCTGAATGTAGGCCTCTAGGATCGCCTCCTTGGCAGCTTGTAGAAGGTTGATCTTGACAAACCTGTCCAGAGGAATAGAGGTGAGGTTGACTAAATAACTGTTGGAAATGATATTCAGGACCCAGGGATCCGAGATCTCTTGGATCCATTCTTCTCAGAAGTGGGAGAGAGGACTCCCGACGGGTACATGAAGCTTAGGAATGGGGAAGCTTATTGGCAGGACGGCAGGAGTAACGGGAATTAACCAAGAGCCGTAACACCCCGTCTTTGTGTGCACTCTGCAAGGGGGTCCTGCAGCTAGACCCATCGTCTGCAGGAACCAAAGTGCGCTTGGACAACTTGGCAATAGCCATGTCCACCTTGGGAATGGATCCCCATGAATCCACCAAGGGTTAAGCCATCGGGAACATGGATTTAAACTTCTTTGTTAAAACCGGACCTTTTCCAGGTTTTTTCCACTCTATATCATGACAGAGAGGAGGGTCTCATCCGCTTTGAAGACACGAGGTGCCCGAGTAGCAGGAACGGGAGGCTCCCCATAGTCAACATCATGGTCCCCCGACCTGATGGACTTGAGCAACTTCTGTGTCTTTCCAGGGGAGAAAACACAACGTCAGCTCCTCCTCATCCGAGGAGGAAGAAACTAAGGAGACCAAGAAGGTCTCTCTACCGGGACAGAGGTCCCCATAGGGGCCTGGGCACGAATAGGAAGCCTTTCCATCCAGCAGGCCTATGACTTCTTTAACAGAGCCATTGATACATATCCTGCAACGTAGGTTCACTAGAGGTCAGAAACCTCTAACGGCAGCTGTAACACCTGGTGTAGGTTAAGTCAACAGATCTCACGAGTGCAGGAATGATCAGCTTACAATAACCGTTGACTGCTGGAATGGTAGCAGGATAGATGCTTCCTTTTGGAATCCACTTTCCTGCCTTCCGAATCCCGCGGAGAAGACATCACTGTGGGAAAAAAAGGGACAAATAAAACATTTGTAAACCACCTATCTACGCAGGAAAGGTAGGAAAATAGACCGGAGGCAGCTGAGGAAAAAAACACCACAAGTGGAACAACACCAATTTTAGGACTCTGGGAGCTAGCTGAAAAAGCATATGTAGCCAGAGACTGAACTGGAGCACACAGCCTCCCAAAATAGGGGAAGGGGAGGGATAGCCAATCCACCCTTCCCCCAGTAAATCCTCCACAGGAAGATACATAAAAAAATCGCATCTATGAAAAAAATCGTGCCCGTGAAAAAATCACGGCCGGATTAGCCGGAGGTGATGCAAAAGGAGAGTCCCCGCGTCACCTCCGGAAGATGGCGGCGTACAGGGACCGGGAATCCTGGACCAAGGACGCCGCCAAAATACCCCAGCCAGGCGCAACTGTGCGGGGCCGGCAGCAAATAAGCTGCCGGCCAAACTGACAAGGTACCTAGGAAAAAGGGCAACGCCGTTACCCAAACGAAAAGAAAGCTCCCCGCACTTTCCATAAGAAAGGGGGGAACAAACCGCCTAGTCCACCTGTCCAGGAGGACAGAAAAAAACACAGTGGGCTGGGGGTTGACTTCCTCCTTTTAAGGAGATACTTAATTGTTAAATTGAGTTATTAGTCTTGGGCTCATTAAACATTCCGCCGGTCCTGCCAGTCCACGGGTGGGGGTTAACCCCATCTGTGCTGCTGGTAGGACGTAAGGGAATAGGACATACTAGTATAGGTGAGGAAGTAAATATTCTGCATTTTTCAAACCAAAACCTAGATCAGAATTCTTTTATAATTAGACGTAATTAAAGATTTAGTATAGACACTTATTTAATAAAATGTATCTGTATACTGCCACCTGCTGTTTGCTATATTCCTTATTGCTCTGACCACTAGTGATGAGCGAGCACCAAAGTGTTCGGGTGTTCAAATACTCGGTCCGAACACAAAGTGATATTCGTGCGCTCGGCCGAGCACCCAAGTATAATGGAAGTCAATGGGAGACAACCAGGCACCCCCTGCTCGGATGAGAGGAGGGTGTCTGGTCCATTGGAAAAGGTCAGAAAGTGACAGAAACACCACCGAAATGGATCTGGGGGACCATGTCTGGGTGCATCTTGGACTCCAATGTCGCTGCTGGGAACCATATTGTTCCAGTTGTCCGCCACTTTTACATAGCGACAAAATCACGCCCAAAATCACGGCCCCTCAAAAAAAACAAGAGATTTTTAGAGGTAAAATTGTTAGGAAACATTCTTTCCTGTATATTCAATTGTATATACAGTGCAAATGCTGCCAAAAATTACAAGGAAGAAGCACTCCGATACAGCCTGTATATCACATAAAGGAGGGCCTCATTCACATGGTGCTACAATTGTTCAGGTACAGTGCTACACTCACAAAGCCTATGCATTAAGTGAAAGCGCTGGCAAAAATTACAATACACCCTTTATTACACAAAGGAGGGCATCATACACACTCTTGAAAAATTATGATTGATGGCCTGCTGGTGACCCTCAAAAACATTATAGTTGAGGGCCTGAAGGTGAGCTAACCCTACAAAACTTTGTAGTGAGGGCCTGAAGCTGAGCGAACCCCGTAAACATTGCAGCGATGGATTACAGGTGAGCAGACCGTATAAAACATTGGAGGTGAAGGCATGTATGGAAGAGGAGGCGGAGGAGGAGGTGGATGAGAAAACAAGATTCAAACATATACCCTTTTGTGGTGAAAAGGGTGCATCTGAATCTTGTGGAATGATTACATTATGAAGCACACATTTAAATTGCTTTTTTGTTCCTCATTAGCTCAGCTTTCCTCTGGTGGAGTGGAGAAGTCAGGGGCAATCCAGGCCTTGTTCAGTTTTATCTGAGTCAACCTGTCAGCATTGTCAGTGGACAAGCAGATATGCTTATCTGTTATAATGCCACCAGCAGCACTAAATACACGCTCAGACAATGCGTTGACGGCAGGGCAGGCCAGCACCTCCAAGGCGTAGAGCGCAAGTTCGTGCCAAGTGTTCAGCTTGGACACCCAGTAGTTGTAAGGCACTGAGGGATCATTTAGGATGCTGACACAGCAATGTATTACTTTACCATCTTCCAAAACTTTTCCCTCCTTGTAGCACTAGGCCGCCCTTCAGGGTGAGGTTGCTGGTGGGGCGTCATGAAAGTGTCCCATGCCTTGGAGAGTGTTGCCCTTCTTCTATGGGAACTACTGTGTGTTCCCCTTGTCTCCCTTCCTCGGTTGCCTAAGGAAGTACGGACTCTGGCGGCCGCATTGTCAGACGGAAAATTTTAGAGCAATCTGTCAACAAGTACCTTCTGGTATTGCACCGTTTTATTTGTCCTCTCCACCACAGGAATGGGAGATGAGAAGTTCTCTTTGTAGAGGGGGTAGAGAAGGGTGAACACCAAGTAATCTGTGTTACCTAAAATGCGTATAACGCGAGGGTCGCGGGAAAGGCAGCCTAACATGAAGTCAGCCATGTGTGCCAGAGTACCAACAGGCAAGACGTCGATGTCAACTTCAGGATGACTCTTCATACCCTCATCCTTCTCCTCCTCTTCTGTCCATCCACTCTGAACAGATGGAATTAAAGTTCCATGGGTACAAGCCTTTGTAGCAGAGGCAAGTGTCTCCAGCTCCTCCTCCTCCTCTTCATGGCCCAATTCGCGCTGAGAAGACGAACTGGGGGAGGTCTGGCTATCAACCTGTGTCATCTCCTCTCCCATTACCTCGTCAAATTCAAAGCATCCTCCTTAATTGTAAGCAGCGATCGTTTAAGTAGACACAGCAGTGGGATGGTTACACTGATAATAGTGTTATCGCCACTAACCATCTGTGTGGATTCATTAAAGTTTTTTAAAACCTAACATAGGTCTGACATCAATTCCTACTCCTCATTTGTGAATAGTGGCAGTTGACTGGAAAGGAGACGATCATGTTGCAGCTGGTATTCCACAACTGCCCTCTGTTGTTCACAAAGCCTGGCCAACATGTAGAACGTAGAGTTCCACCGCGTGCTCACGTCGCACAACAGTCAGTGAGCTGGAAGCCACAAGCGCTGCTACAGCGTTGACAGACCGGCTGAAGCTGTGGACGACTTTCGTAAATGGGCACACCAGCGTGGGGTAGGTTTTGATAAACCGCTGAACCACTAAGTTTAAGACGTGGGCTTGGCATGGAATGTGTGTTAGGTTGCCGAGCTCTAAAGCCACCACCAAGTTACGGCCATTGTCAGACACAACCATGCCTGTTTGTAGGTTGAGTGGCGAGAGCCACAGCTCAGTCTGTTCCCTTATACCCTGCCACAGCTCTGCAGCGGTGTGCTGTTTATCCCCTGAGCACAGCTTGTTGACGCTTACCCACAGCAGTGCTACACTGCTTCCAGCTAGCGACTGATGGCTGACTGCTGTTGGAGGTGGAAGTGGAGGAGGAGGCGGCGGAGGAGGAGAAGTGGTAGTTGGAGCCAGTAATATAGCTGCTGACGGAGACCCTGATGGACGTAGGGTCTGCAATCCTGGGCGTGGGTAGCACCTGTGACAATCCCAGGGTACGACTCACTCCCGGCCTCCACAAAATTCACCCAGTGTGGGGTCAGGGAAATGTACTTGTCCATGTGTCCGTGGTGAGGTGGACTTTCCCAGTAAGTGCGTTGGTCAGGGCACGGGTGATGTTCTAGGACACATTCTGGTGTAAGGCAGGCACGGCACACCGTGAAAAATAGTGGAGGCTGGGGACTGCGTACCGAGGGATGGCCGCCGACATAAGGCTGCGGAAGGCTACAGTGTCCACAAGCCTAAATGGCAACATTTCAAGGGCCAGTAATTTCGAAAGTTGCGCATTTAGTGCTATGGCCTGTGGGTGTGTGGGGGAATATTTGCGCTTGCGTTCAAATGCCTGTGTTATCGACATTTAGATGCTGCACTGCGACAGGGAAGTGGATGTTGTTGCTGACGGTTCATGCGAAGCTCCAGGTGCAGGGCGAGGGGCATCCGGGCCTACGCCTTCGACAGGGGATTGGCCATCAGTGCGTAACACAGGGGAAGAGGAGGCAGTGGTGGGACCTGCAGATCCAGAGTGTGGACCCAGACATTCGGCCCAATTATTAGGGTGCTTGGATGCCATGTGGTGGATCATGCTGGTGGTGTTGATGTTGCTAGTGTTCACGCCCCACCTCATTTTGGTACGGCACTGGTTGCAACTCTTTTGTCGCCTGCGCTTTCCTCAAAAAAGCGCCATACTGCGGAACATCTACCCTTGGTAAGGTAGATTTCTGCATGGACGTGCTCGGTATAACGGTTGCGGACCTGTTTGATGTGGGCCGACGTCTCCCTTTTGCAACCCCACTGCCTCTTCCAGACTGTTGCGATGCTGCGGATCCCTCCCCCTCTATACTGCTGTCCTCGCTCGGCTTTTAATCTTCCCATGTTGAGTCAGTGACCTCATCGTCCTCCACCTCCTCTTCCACTTCCTCACTCTACTCATCCTCCTGACTTGACCTAACCACCACCTCAGTGATTAGCAACTGTGTCTCATCATCATCCACCTCATAAATTAATTATTGCCGTTCATCACCGTCATCTTCTTGAGACTGTGAAGGCTCAAGAGGTTGGGAATCAGGGAGCAATATCTCAGGTACCTCTTCATGGGTGCTTGGCGAGAGAGCCAAACCAAGTACTGGCGATGCAAAGAGGTCATGTGAATATCCGAGTGTGGGATCACTTGTTTGGCCAGACGCAACATGGTGGAAGGAAGGAGGATCAGAGTGAGGATTCGGTTGACCAGACTCTTGGCTACAGAGACTGGACTTCGTGGAAGAGAGGGTGGTGCTTAACCGACTGGAAGCATTATCTTCTGCAATCCAACCGACCACCTGTTTGCACTGGTTCGACTGGACAGTGTTGTCCTGCGCCACCCAGCTAAGTTGGACATGAAGCTGGTTAAGGTGGATTTTTTTGTTTTTTCTGGTGCACTGGCAGCTGGCACAGTTTCATTGCGCCCAGGGCCACGGCCTCTGCTTGCAACATCAGCATCACGCCCAGGGCCATGGCCTCTGCTTGCACCATCGGCATCACGCCCAGGGCTACAGGGTCTGCTTGCACCACCAGCATCACGCCCAGGGCCATGGCCTCTGCTTGCACCATCGGCATCATGCCGAGGGCCACAGGCTCTGCTTGCACCATCAGCATCATGCCCACTTCCCCCACCCTTTGCGCTCGCCTTCTTCATATTAATGGTTTTGTCTGTAGATGTGGCACAGATTGTTTTACTGTCCGCTAAAGACACAGTTTTCTGATGCAGGACAGTACTGGATACAGAAAAATACAGATTTTGGGAACTACACTAGGACAGAGATAATGTAATTTTGAGGATACACACTCTATTGATTTACAGTAACGTACCGGATACAAAAAAATACAGATTTTGGGTAATACACTAGCCCAAAGATAATGTAATTTTTACAATATACACTGTATTGGCTTCCAATAAGGTAGTGGATACAGAAGAATACAGATTTTGGGCACAATACAAGACCAGAAATAATGTAATTTTGACAATACACACTTTATTGACTTCCTATGAGGTACTGGATACAGAAAAATACAGATTTTGGGCACAACGCTAGGCCAGAGATAATGTAATTTTGACAATATACACTCTCTTGACTTACTGTAATGTAGGGGATACAGAAAAATACAGATTTTGGGCAATACACTAGCCCAGAGATAATGTAATTTTTACAATACACACGGTATTGGATTCCAGTAAGGTACTGGACACAGAAAATACAGATTTTGGGCACTACACTAGGCCAGGGATAATGTAATTTTTAATATACACACTGTATTCGGATGTAGTTCTATATTGGATACAAATTTGTCCCAAATAAAATGTATTCTCTGCTGGAATACTGTATATATGGCTGCGGCCTAAACACACACACAGATGTGCCCAAAACTATGGCCAAAATATAAATAACTCTCTGCTGGAGTAATTAATATAACGGTTGTGGATTGAACGCACAGACAGATGTGGCACAAGTTAGGTCAATTTCCCCAGAAAAAATGATTTCTATGATGGTGCAGTGTATACCTCAGTACCAGGCACACTGTAGTGAATAAGCCCCTTTTTATAATGTCTGCCCAACACACTGCTTTATGATGGTGCAGTCTGTATCTCAGTACCAGGCACACTGTAGTGAATAAGCCCCTTTTTATAATGTCTGCCCAACACACTGCTTTATAATGCGGCAGTGTATATCTCAGTACCAAGGAACACTGTAGTGAATAAGCCCCTTTTTATAATATCTGCCCAACACACTGCTGTATGATGGCATATTGTAGATGTTACTAATTGGAAATCTTTCTGTCTTTTAGAAGTTTGGGTAGTTAAAAAAGCGATTTTCAAGCCCTGCACTATCTGTCCCTTCCTGGTGACGCCTGTCTCTCATACTGCTAAAGCCACCCCCTTCTTAAAAAAAAAAAAAAAAGTTCTGTTAAACACACACTGTAGTCCTTAAAAGGACTGTTAGGGCTTTCAATAAGTTTTGGAGTAAAATCAGGAAGTTTAGAGCAAAACACTAGCTGTCCTTGCCTACTGTTTGCTCTCCCTGACGCTGAATGAGCCGAGCGCCGGACCTCAGCTCCTATATGAAATGGTATTACGTGTTTCGGCCAGCCAATCAGTTTAAGGCTTACAGCTAACATGGCTATGGCCTTACACTAAGGGGAGTTACTTACCCGGACCTTGATTGGCTGCTTAGAAGGTGCCAAATGTGCGGGGAGGAGACTCAAGCAATGCGATGAATACATGTGGTGCTCGGCCAAATAAAGCGGAGAACCAAGCATATTGATGCTCGAGCCGAACCAATACTCGGCCGAGCATGCTCACTCATCACTACTGACCACCTATATGAGCTGGTCACACATGCTCAATGGAACCTTCAACTGCCACCAACAGTATCCTCAGTTGGAAGCTGGGGCACCTATAGGAAGATAGCTGCAACAGAAAGCACATGCCCCATAAGCTATTATAGGGAGAGAGCTGCAGCGGAAAGAATGCACCCTCTGAGCTGTGATGGTGAGAGGATTGCAACAGAAAGGACGCGTCCACTGAGCTGCCAGCCTACAATAAATCAAGGAGAGCCACTGCAACAATGAATGAATAGATCTCTGGATCCACGTGAAATTTGTTAGAAAAATATCATCATTAGTGATGAGCGGCATAGGCAATATTCGAATTTGCAATATTTTGCAAATTTTTAGCCGAATATTCGCCATAAATTCACAAATTCAAGAATTCATGATCTCTAGTGATTATTTACTTGATTGTAAAAAACGGCAATGTAATATATTTGCGATAAAAATTCGCGATTAGAATATTCGCGATCAACACTAAAAGGTAGGCAACTTTCCTATTGGTTGCTAGGGGTATTTTTAAGTGCCAATATTTGCGATAAATTAGAATATTCGAATATTAGATCAACACTTTTTGCGAATACAAATATATAGCACTATATTCTAAATATTCGCGAATTCTCGAAGTGGCAATATTCGCAATTAAAATTCGCAATTCTAATATTCACGCTCAACACTAATCGTCATGTACTATATTATGTCTGATTTTCTACATTTATTTTACATTAATTATGGGATAACCCATTTAATTTACAACTGTAACCAGTGAACGAGGTAGTACCATATGGCACACATCAAATGTGTACTGCAGTTAGTTTCTACTGTAAAACTGATTTCATTTCTTGCCCTTTTCTCGCTGCGTCTGTAAATGCATTTTTCTGTTGCGTGCGTTGAAATCAAAAGACAACCATAGAAACAAAGCATATAAATGAAATAGAAGCTGTGACCCAACAGTCAAGGGTCAGGAAGCAGAAGACACAGGAGGCTATTTTGTCACAGAATCCTAAGTAGGAGATTTCACTGATAAAATGCCAGACAGGTGGCGGTGGCAGACAGAAGCTTCCTTGAGTCTAAAAACTGAGCTGTCACTTGACAAGAAAGGATAAAAATCCATGTATAATGCGAGTTGTTTTGCCATTGCTAAACAGATCCCTCCTGAATGATCTAGAAGCGCCCGGCACAACGTATTAATCCGGAGATGCATCACTCAACGCATACAGAGATGAAGTAATCATCACTAATCAATGCAAATGTGTTTACTCTCCATCAATTCCAATTATATTCCATAAAAAACCTATAAATGTGCCTATCTCAGGGTCCATCCGAAGCCCCGTACGTGTCTACTTAAAGTATAATTTGCTTGATAGCTGCAAAGTTTATTTTCCTGCTGGGGACAGCTGCTTGACACCATCGAGAGTTTTTTTTTTCTTTTTCCAGGGCTTGTTTAAAGCAGTCGAACTGGAAAACATTTAAAGAATCTTAATTCACATCACGTCACCAGCGGGGTAACCATAGTTACCAACTTGACAGTGACCAAGGCAATACATAGCAACGAGAACATTTTCAATGTGTCATAAGGAGAAATGTACATTATTATATATATAGATAAATAACTATATTGAAGATAAGAAATGCGGCTGAGAGGAGACAAAAACAAGGAGAGAGAGTTAATGATTATGGAAGGACATCGAACGCTCCACTCGCTCTGTAGGTATGCTAGCTAAACCTACACAGGGGAAATATTCCTGAATTATTAAAACCTTTCTTTTGTCTCCATCACTTGTGGGAAAAACAAGTTAAATCTGAATGCAAGGAATGGAAGCATTAATGAGATATGCCGAGCACAATGACCAGGAAGATGATCTGTCTACAGTCATGTTGTAAGTTTTACGAAGGTCAGACTAATGGTGGCGTCAGTGGCGGATATCCAGCTGCTGAAGATGTGGAGTGTAATATTATCAGTTATGCCCCCTTGTGTGTTTATGATTGCACTGCAGAGGAATCACGCATGTTATCATTGCTTTTTGAAGAGCATTACGCACAAAATAAGCACGGTATTATTTTAGGTTCTGCTTTTAATATTGCAAATGTTTATAAATTATTAACAGATACAAATTTATTCATGATCTCAGTAGGATTCACAACATTAAAAAAAGTCCCCCGGCATATTTTTTGCCTGTATAGTTCACCATAGTCAATTATTCACCATATTAGAGAATAATTTAGGAGCTTTGGTGTATACTAGAGAAGTGCATTTTGATTCTAAATGATTCAGATTTGTTATAAATTTCACAAAAATGTGTTCGCCAAGCGAATCCGAAGTTTTTGTCATTCGCTTCAGATGAATGGCATAAAAACGGTGCCAAGAGACATTTTGCCGTAAAACTTAGTGGGGAAAACCATGAAGGAGGAAGAAGATGGAGGATTACATGACACTGGTAGGAAGTGAGAGATAGCTTAATCAGCCAATCAGGGGGCAGTAAGCAGGTAGAAGAATCGCCATTCTGTCGATAGTGACCCTGAAGGGTGTCTTTTGGCAAAGACAAAGCTATTAATGACACAAGCCACTAATGTAGTGTGATAGGGACATTATAAGCAGAGTATAGGGAGAGAATAAGAACATATAATTGGGTATATTTTAGGAATATTGATCAGGGAGGGGAGTGAGGGGGTGAGGAACTGGACACCCAGTTGTGTGTTTAATACAACTGCTGGCAGCATACCTTCTGCTCCAAATGGGGATTGACACAGATGTCACTTTTGAGTCTGACACCATGCCTTGGAGCTAGGGTTCTCAGCAATTCTCCTGCACCTCATCCTTGCAACCCCAGGGAAGCCTGTCAGTCCCTCCTTGTGTCCCCCTTTTAGCGGGGTGCCTTCTTTTTTCCTAAGAAGAGGTAACAAAACCCCATGTGCTATGGAAGATACTCAAAATAGTCTCCTTGTTGATGACTTGCGTGAGAACAGTTAGCGTTTGGACTGACATGAGGAGGAGATTTAGGTTGAGGCGGCGAACCCCATGTATAGCTCTGTTGTTGGTAGTAGCACTTGGTGGCAGTAGGCACAGTAGTAGTGACAGTGTCACTCGGGAAAAATACAAAGTAGGGATTCGGAAAGGGGGATAAGAAACCCGCAATAACATATCACAGTCTGATAAAAAGTGGTGTGGTGGTTGATGATGATGATGATTGTGTATTGAACAGGACCTGGGAGCTGGATCGGGGTGCTAAGGAGGATGCAACATCAGAGGAGGAGGGTGGTGGCCGCTGCAATAAAGAGACAAGGCAACATACTGAACGGCCAGAACCTCAGGGCCAGGGCCAGATCTGCTGATGCCGCTGATACTGTGGGCACAGGCTCAAAACGTGCCAGACCTATGCCATGCTCTGTTGCCGCTAGCTCTGGGTGGAGTGTGCAGGCATCTCCCATCTAATAGTTTTTTTCCAAGCATTGCTACGTGCAAGATCTACAGTACTAACATAAAACACAAACATAGGTACCATGGCAATGGAAGAAGAACAGCTTAAAATATCTTGCTGGCAACCCTGTAGCTGTTGGGACCCACACATAGACATTCCCATGGAGGAGGAAGTGGAGGATGAGGAGCTACCACTGGAGGAGTGGTAGAAGCTGCAGAAGAGGAGGAGTCACTTGTGCAGGAGAACGAGGCTGATGATGATGATGACAACACAGGCCATGATAACTAATCATTTCGGTGGGGAGTGGAGCTGGAATGAACTGGGTCCTTCGGCACGCTGGAGAGAATGGAAATCTGTATGCTTGCTTCCTTATGTACTGACAGGCATCAAGCAATCTGATTATTACTGGATAGATGTGCTTTTAGACCTTTGCTATCAAAGCCAAATGGGGTAATGTTATCCTGTTGTCTAAAGGAAGGCCAAATTGCTTTATTACCAATATACGCAGCTTTCAGTGAACAGACACTTGCCGTGGACATGTCTAAATAGAAGACCTCTCTCCGCCCCCTGTGAAGTCACTCACCTCCCATGTATACCATATTCCCTGACACTATGGACTTCTGGGCAGCCAGATTGGAACAGTGGCTGGAACCGGCCCAGTATGCTTTCTCTGTACTTCTGTATTGTAATGCATTAGCTGTAAGTGTATTACACACTGTAATACACTTACAGCCTTCCTGCCTGTGAGATCCAGGGGGCTGGAACTCGCAAGCTGTCACAGAAGGCAGCCATGATGCCTAAGGAAGGCATCGGGCTGCCTTCCCTGCATTCGGATCCCTGTCACAGCAGCGCGGGGACCCAATGGTCACGCGGACCCGGCAGGATCCTGCACGTGCCGCGGTCAACGCTGACCGTGACAGAGTGAGAGTTAATGCGCCAGCAGTTGTGTTTTCACCGATGCCAGCGCATACAGCAGGGGTGCAGCTATCAGTGACTGCCGGACCCCTGCCGCCAATCGGGCGGGTGCAGCTTCTGCACCCGCCTGATCAGCATGCCGTACATGTACGTCACTGGTCTTTAAGTCACGGCCAGATATGACGTACATGTTCTGTACGTTGACACCATCATTCATGTGCTTGCCCATAGCTATGTATGTCAGTGTCACTCTGACATTATTTGATATTGTTGTCATTGCATTCAAGAGCTTAAAAAAGGAGGGTGGGAAGGGTAAAAATTCTAATAATGAAAATATATAAAAATTCTAATCCTGGGAGACCTCAGAGTGTCATATACCAAGTTTCCAGCCAGTTGGAGCATATCTGATTCATGTAGAATCAATTTGGACACAAATCTAATATATTTTTAAAAATTTGCTGAACCAGACATGAAAAGAACATCAAGAAATTCGCTAATTTCTAATGTATACCTGTTTTAGTTGATGTGCCAGTTATAGGTTGTCCTTCCTCTTGGCCCCGTCTTACCCTCTGATATGGTTCCCCTAAAGCAGCCTACATTTCTCATGAAACCTTTGCATTTCCAGAAAGAGAGTTCTATTTTGGGGAAGATGTGATAGATAGTGACTGTCTCAAAATAAATCAAAACCGCAGCACTCGCTGGTCCTTAATCCATGCTGGTTTATTCACCAAACAATTGCGACATTTCGACCTCTCGGTCTTTCTCAAGCAAACAAATGTGTGTGCATACACGAATACATATACCATCCTAATTGATCACATGATCATTATGCAAATTCAGGAAAAACCATAAACCCTTAACATATGCATCAGGTGGTACATAGTGCTCATGATAACCCCCAGAGTGACCCTATACCTTAATTCATCAGTGGTGATTAAATATTTATATATACAGTGCTCATTTTAGGACATGGTCAGATATCATAGTCAAGTATCAAAATAATGCCAGTGTGACACCTGACTCTGACACCTGACTCTGACACCTGACCCCTGACACCTGACCCTGACACCTGACCATGACACCTGACCCTGACAACTGAGTTTGAATTATGCTCTTCAAAGGTCAGGGTCAAAGTGAGAATGAGTTATAAATATACTATGTATTTGTATGCAAAATCACATAGATGAATAAAATCCCAGGCTGACACTAAGCAAGCTTCTAGCTCAGTGGTAGTGTACTTGTCTTGACTCCAGTGGGCTTGGGTTCAAGACCCCTTTCAGCCTTTAAAAAATTTAACATTTTATTAAATGCTAGATATGAGGCAAATGCAAGTCATGTGTGACGCTGATATATGACTACTGACCTAAGGCCACTTTCACATCTGCGTTTTTCCTATCCGTCCTAGAGTTCCGTCCTCGGGGCTCTAGGACGGAAAGATACTGATCAGGTTTATCCCAATGCATTCTGACCTAAGGGTACTTTCACACTAGTGTTTTTGTTTTCCGTCCTAGAGTTCCGTCCTCGGGGTTCTATGCCGGAAAACTACTTATCAGGATTATCCAATTCATTCTGACCTAAGGGTACTTTCACACTAGCGTTTTTGTTTTCCGGCATAGAGATCCGTCCTCAGGGCTCTATGCCGGAAAACTACTGATCAGGATTATCCTAATGCATTCTGAATGGAGAGAAATCCGTTCAGGATGTATCAGGATGTCTTCCGTTCAGTATATGAACGTTTTTAGGACGTTGACAAAACCGCAGCATGCTGCGGATTTGTCTCCGTCCAAATGCCGTAACTCCGGATCCGGAATTAATGCCCATTGAAGTGCATTAATCCGGATCCGGAGTTAAGCTAAACGTTGTTTCGGCACATCGCCGGATCCAACGTTTAGTTCTGCGTATGCGCAACAGCAGTTCTGATCGGGGGCCCCAGTGTAAGCTGGGGCTCCGATCGGTTACCATGGCAGCCAGGACGATGAAGTCCTGGCTGCCATGGTAAGTACTCCGCAGCACTGCACTGCGCTTAGTCACCAGCGCTGTATTCTTCAAAGTCATAGGGCAGGCATAGTAATATATAACAATACAATGAGCCTTCTGCATAACAGAATCCTATACAGGCTCTAAGATGGGTGGGTAAAACCATTATTATCAAAAGGAGGACACCATTTTTAATATAATACATAGTCCATAGTAGCGCATAGAATCTATCAATCTATTTTAGATTGAGGGGTCTAATGAAGGTCTGATTGGGGGTCTGCAGGTCTGACTGGGGGGTCTGGAGGTCTGATTAAGGGTCTGGAGGTCTGATTGGGGATCTAGTGGTCTGATTGGGGATCTGGAGGTCTGATTGGGGGTCTGATTGGGGGTCTGGAGGTCTAATGGGGGTCTGATTGGGGTCTGGAGGTCTGATGAGGGTCTGATTGGGGGTCTGGAGGTCTAATGGGGGTCTGATTGGGGGTCTGGAGGTCTGATGGGGGTCTGATTGGGGGGTCTAGAGGTCTAATGGGGGTCTGATTGGGGATTTGGAGGTCTGACTGGGGGGTCTAGAAGTCTAATGAGGGTCTGATTGGGGGTCTGGAAGTCTGATATGTGGGTCTGGAGTTCTAATGGGGGTCAGATATGGGGTCTGGAGGTCTGATATGTGGTCCTGGTCTGAGGTCTGATATGTGGGTCTGTAGGTCTAATGGGGGTCTTATATGGGGGTCTTATCTGAGGTCTGATATTGGGTCGGGGTCTTACATAGGTGTCTAATGGGGGTCTGATCTGAGGTATAAAACTGGGGTCTTATATGGAGTCTGACATAGAGGTCTAAAGGGGGTTTGACCTGAGAAGAAGTCACCATGGCGGTCTGGTCTAACAAGAGAAAAAGAGGAAAGAGAATATCTACATCAGAGAAGAGAAGTCACTGGATGTAAGAGGTATGTGGCGCTGTATGACCCTGTATGTTCTGTAGCGCTGTATGTAATGTTTTCCAAGTATGTCTTTAAAGTGGTGACTTAACCGTTGCAGGACCGGCCGCTGCCAGGCGTTGGGCCTCCGCATAGACCTCGTGCTTTTCCCAGCTCGCTTGAACCTCCCGCTCTTTCTCCCTCTGCACTGCCTCAGGAGGCAGATAAGGGTCAACAGGTCTCTGTAGGATAATAGGTTCCCAAAACACGTTGGGCCCCAGAAAAACCAGGCTATGTTGATACGTGGAGTGGGCCGGTTTGGATCCCGGATCCTCGTCCGGGGCTGGCAGCGCACCCTTCATCGTCTTCCCAGGTCTCAGGCCGTACCCTGGGGCGGATAACTGCGGTGGCGTATGGTCCTCTCAGGCCCTCCGCCGGGGTGTATTCCACTATGTCACCCATGGTCAGATTATGCAGGCGATTGGGTAGATAATTGCGTTTTACAGAGCACCTATTTACATAAAAATCCCGGCCTGTACCCAGTTCTTGAATGAATCCGTACCCTCGGGCCTTATCAAACGCCACTACTATGCCTCGGCGGCGTTCTAATTGCGGCTTACCCTCGAACGGGTCCTCTTGGATTGATTTTGCCATCTCTTCAAACCGCTTCTTCCTAGCCGTAGTCTTCCGCGCGACCGTGGCCTGCAGCTTGGCCATCAACGTCGGCCATTGCGGGTGCTGACGGCGGGTTACATTTTGGTCCGGTGATTCGTCTTCCGGTCCGGTTGCCCAGGCCGGGGGATCCCAGGCCTCCGGTGTTGGGGAGCCTGGTGGAGTGGCGCCCCACTCCCGCGTGGGCTCTGGCTCAGGCATGTCAGGGCCAGGCGTCGCCATCTTCTTCTCTGCTTCCTGCGGCTCGTTCTCAGGCTCCTCTCTCGGGCTGGGCAGATCTCGCCTGGTCTCAGGCCCGCCCCCTAGGTATATCGCAATCAGGGTTGGCGGCCACATTATAATCCATAAAGGTAGGCGGTATCCCAGGGCAGCTTTCTCCTCCCTCTTGGAGGGTTTTGGCGCCAACTTTTTGTGCCACAGAGGACAGTGATGGCGCAAGACAAATTCCAACAGCGCCGGCGAACATCTTGGGCGCCATGATGTGGCTATTCACTGACCGCAAGCCGCGATAGGAAAACAGCATAAAAAGTCCACTAAAACGCACTTTGATATTACAATTTTCTTCTCCTTGATAGCGCAACACTGCACAGCGCTTTTTGGAGGTTTCAAGCACACTTTTTCACGTTTTTAAGTCCACAACATCCATTTAAGTAAACAGGCAATTTGTCACTTGGCAGTATGGCTAAGGCACAAAGTTCACGCTTCCTGCACTATAAAGCGTGCGTATGCTGTTCGTGACGCCAAAAGAGAGGTGCAGCGTACTCAAGTTAGGGTTCAATAGTGTACCTGGGTGTAGTGCAGTTATGACCGCTAACCTGGGACAGGCCGACTCTCTGGTTCTTCTTCTAGGACAGGTAGTTATAGGTAGAGTTCGTGACGCCAGTGCCAATTAACGGTGGCACACCGTTTGTTGATAGTAGGAATAATTGAGGAACCACGTTGCAATAAAACAGAACTTGAACTTTACTGAAGCTTTGATAGTAAACATGCACATACATGGATGGATGCGCAGTTCCTTAGAAGACGGTTGGTTTAGCAGGTTGTAAATTACAGTTCACATATGGCAGGCACTTAAACAGCAAGGTGATTCACAGAGGGTAAAGCACAGGACTGTTGCAGTACAGGCGGCTTGCACTCTCTACCTGACTGATCCTGGACAGGGAAACTATCCTCCAAGGCCCCAATGCCCTATATCTGGCGTATATCCTTGGGATTACAATTACTAAGTACCTCCTCTGGTATCTGTAGTACCTCTTGCTTTACTGACTTCTGCTCTGCCTTTCCTCAGCTTCTTCAGGCTGGCTACAGTGATGATCCTGCTTTACTTTTCCCTTTTTTCGGTTCTGACTCAGGAGGGGAACCTTTTCCTTGGATCTGGAACCCGGTTACAGGGACTGCAATGCCCTCTCCTAGTCAGCAGGCTCCAGGCCTGCACTGCCTTCACAGGCTCATGGCCTGGACTAGCCTGCCTTCAACAGGCTCAAGGCCTGGACTAGACTCCCTTTCCCTGACTGAGCCTGAATATATAAACTAGGGCTCCCTAGCTCCCTCTACTGACCTAGAGCTGGAATGAAATCCCTAGGAGGCATGCACATAGCAATATCACAGTAACAGGGAAGTACATAGCATCACACTACATTGCATTTTATGAAGATGACTTATACCAACCTCCCCATGAATGAGGGGAACGTACGCACTCAAGTGACCCTTCTGTAGGTAAAAAGTACTTTATTGGAGTTTTTACAGTCGGATTATGTGATTTATGTCTTACAGTGCCCTTGTGGCCTCATGTGTGTGGGTGAGACCACCGGTTTAAGAACCGTCTTAACCAACATAGATATCAGATATGCAGACTACTCTCATGAGAGAGACAAACTGAATTGCAGAAAACAGAACCACCAGTTCCAGAGCATTTTTTAAATTTGGTCACAACATATCTCAATTGAGATTTAGAATCATTGACGGGGTCTCCCCCCAAAGGAGGGGAAGAGATAGAGAACGCTCATTGAAGAGATTGGAGCTCAAATGGATTTTTTAACTTAACGTTGGAACCAAAAGGCCTAAATAGGGAGTTCAAAATAGGGTCACGCTACTGAACTGACTTGGGCCGAGACCCACTCCTTCACTGTATGATTACTTTTCTATTATATGAATACTACTTTGTAACTATTATGTTACGGTTTTAATAATAGTATAATAATGTGATTTTCTGATATGTTTTTATCTTTCGGTTTGAGGTAAGGCCTCTTTCACACTTGCGTTGTGTGGATCCGGCGTGCACTTCCGTCGCCGGAAATGCCTGCCGGATCCGTCACAGCGCAAGACAACTGAAAGCATTTGAAGGCTGATCAGTCTTCAAAATGCTTTCAGTGTTACTATGGCAGCCAGGACGCTATTAAAGTCCTGGTTGCCATAGTAAGTAGTGGGGAGCCAGGGGAGCAGATACTTACAGTCCGTGCGGCTCCCGGGGCGCTCCACAATGACGCCAGAGCGCCCCACGTGCATTTATCACGTGATCCATGCGATCATGTGATCCATGCTCATGGGGCGCTCTGACATCATTGTGGAGCGCCCCGGGACTCGGGAGCCGCACGGAAGGTAAGTATGCTTCTCCCCTGCCTCCCCACTACACTTTACCATGGCAGCCGGGAATTTAGCGTCCCGGCTGCCATGGTAACCATTCACAAAAGCTAAACGTCGGGTCCGGCGATGCGCCGAAACGATGTTTAGCTTAATGCCGGATCCGGATTAATGCACTTCAATGGGCATTAATTCCGGATCCGGCGTTACGGCATGTCTTCTGGATTTTTGGACGGAGACAAATCCGCAGCATGCTACGGTTTTGTCAATGTCCAAAAAACGTTCACATACTGAACGGAAGACATCCTGATGCATCCTGAACGGATTTCTCTCCATTCAGAATGCATTAGGATAAATCTGATCAGTATCTTTCCGTCCTAGAGCCCCGAGGACGGAACTCTAGGACGGAAAGATAAAACGCAAGTGTGAAAGAGCCCTAACACTTTGGGTGCAACTTCAGGTGCAACCTGTGGGCATAGCCGAAAATCGCTTCAACAGGGGACTATAGAGATTATCAATAAAGACGGGAGGCCCCATGTATTGTTGTCTTATGGGGGTACACCATGATATATATTCTATGGGAAATTTCCCACTATAGTCTGATGACTAGTTTGGCTTGAGGGGGATAGTTAGTTTTGAAGCTATACTACTGCTGAGATTTCTTTTTAAAGGGCTATATTGGTTAGACTACACTGAGGAAGGGTGAGCAATCGATTGATTGATCCCCTGGTCTCTGGTTTAAGTCCAGAATGATTGATTAAGGTATGGTAAGCGTTTTCCCCACGAAAGCGGGGTGACGTTCCCACACGATGAGTGAGTCTACACTTAATCGGTGGCAGCGTTCCCCACATAAACTGAAAGTCACGACCCCTTTTGGGTGTGCACATAGGTTGTCTGAATAGGACAGCTGGAGGTATTCTTCACGGGTGTGAGCCCCCAACTTAGACATGTGTGAATGCTGCCCATAGATCATGACCCCAGCGGTAGTTTATATTAAACACTTTATTTTGAATACTTATTATTAGTATCCCCCTCAATCTTAAGTAGATTGATAGATTCTATGTGCTACTATGGACTATGTATTATATTAAAAATGGTGTCCTCCTTTTGATAATAATGGGTTTTACCCACCCATCTTAGAGCCTGTATAGGATTCTGTTATGCAGAAGGCTCATTGTATTGTTATATATTACTATGCCTGCCCTATGACTTTGAAGAATACAGCGCTGGCGACTTAGCGCAGTGCACGCAGTACTGGGGGACATGCGCACTAGCGCTCTTAAGATATTTTGCTTGGGAGGCAAGCAGCGCTGAATGGATGGATGCGCAGGCGCAGTGCAGCGCCGGACACTCCAGGCCTGGAGAATTCCGATACATGTGCACTCTGCATCTATGGCTTGTTGAGCCGCTGTCTTTACACTAGGTCAGGGCTGGCCAACCTTCGACTCTCCAGCTGTTGCAAAACTACAACTCCCAGCATGCCCAGACAGCTTACAGCTATCAGCCTACAGCAGGGCATAATGGGAATTGTAGTTTTACAACAGCTGGAGAGCCGCAGGTTGGCCAGCCCTGCACTAGGTGAGGTGTTGATCTTAAGAAATATACCCACAGGAACAACTGACCTGTAAGTTGATTATATGAATATTTAATCACCACTAATGAATTAGGGTATAGGGTCACGCTGAGGGTTATCATGAGCACTATGTACCACCTGATGCATATGTTAAGGATTAATGGTTTTTCCTGAATTTGCATAATGATCATGTGATCAATTAGGATGTATTCGTGTATGCACACACATTTGTTTGCTTGAGAAAGACTGAGAGGTCGAAACGTCACAATTGTTTGGTGAATTAACCAGCATGGATTGAGGACTAGTGTTGAGCGCGAAGATTCAAATCGCAAATTTTAATCGCAAATATCGCCACTTTAAGAATTTGCAAATATTTAGAATATAGTGCTATATATTTGTATTCACAAATAGTGTTGATCTTGAATATTCTAATCGCGAATTTATAGCGAATATCGGCACTTAGCAACATCCCTAGCAACCAATAGGAAAGTTGCCTACCCCTTACTGTTGATCGTGAATATTCTAATCGTGAATTTTTATCGCGAATATATTACATTGCCGATTTTCACAATCAAGTAAATAATGACTGGTGATCATGAATTCTCAAATTAGCGAATTTATAGCGAACATTCAAAATATCGCAAATTTGAATTTGAATTTGAATATGCCGCTCGTCACTATTGAGGAACAGCGAGTGCTGCAGTTTTATTTAGATTTATTTTGGAAGAATTTTGGGGGTACGATAGACTGGTATCCAACACCACGGGCACCACCACCATAGAAATTTTTGATACAGATCCGTAAGTGCTGCTACTTTTTTCCTTTTTTGAGTAGTGACTGTGTCAGTGAAATGCTATGTGATACAGCTTCAGCCTGTCTCTCCTGTCTCCTGCTTATGATAGGTTTCTCCCTGATAGCTTTTACATACAGGAGTTGGGGTAAATAGTGTGAAGCTGCATCTCATAGAAATACACTGGGGTTTCTGCACAACACACACAGTTAGACAATGTGAGCTAAGGGACTTTTATAATTGTACAGCTAATCACTGTAGATACTTGTAGGTTCTTGCCTATTCTATGACAGGATGTCTACTCACTTAGGTAAGGCAGAAATCATATCTCTTAGCATAGAGAAAAATACAACATGATAAGGAGAGTGGGGTTTAGTGAGGAGGAGTCTGAGAACTGCCAGAAGGGATTTGATAGATGTTGATGTAATGCTGTAGTTTACAGTTAGCCACACAGGGAAGACTGCCATCCTGTCTACACACTGGTAAACAGGTAAACAGGTGGACTGGTAAACAAATTACACCACTAGTATATTGCTTCTTCAAAGTAAAATGTCAACTTCAAGCCAATAATTAACAGGTAGATAGATACATACCTACCAATTGTCCCAGATCTGATGGGACAGTCCTGGATTTCAGCCGCTGTCCCATGGTCCCTGGAGGGCTGAGGCATGCCTCGATTTTAATTGTGTCTTTGTCCTGAGAACAGGATTGAAGTACTCACTATGAGGCCTCCTTAATCGAGTCCGATCCCAGACAGTACCTGGATTTATCTCTAAAGACGCGATAATACAGTTCCTGTTAATACCAGCCCTGTTTTCTTGTTCAAGACACCACTGTTGAAGGCAACAGTGGCTGACTGTCAACAGCAGAAAACCAAATTTCCTTCTGTTTAGCACCTCGAAATGGTCGGGCGGAGACAGGAGTGTGTAATAAAAGTGTCACCTGTGTCTGAATGGTGAACAACAAAACTGTGGGAGCTGATTATGCTTTTCAGCGAATCAGATGATCTTCTCTACTGCTGGTCCGTCTGGGCTGTTCAGATGTATATTTGGAAAAGAGAGACTCAAGGGCGCCAATACTGTAACGTAGTGTATGAATAAAAATATGGAAGAGAATATAGTAATGTCTAGTAAGAATCCAAATGCATAGTGGTTATCAGATAACACCTTCAAACTTTTAAAAGGATAAAAACAAGGTAAAACCAAAAAAATCTGTGTTATGACTCACTTCATGAGGGGAGATAGTCCACAGCCAGTTCCCAGTGTGTGCATGTTGTCATATAACCAATGCTCCCAACACTTTATAAATGGTAGACCAGAATGGCCTAGATGGTAGGCAATTCCTTGAAACGACCATCCTGCTTCTCTCAATCCAATTATGTGCTCCCCTCTCAAACTCTGTCAAATGGGCAAAATGTCTTTGAGTGCATAATAGAAGCATGTCTAGCCAGTATCTAATCAGACCACACTTGTAATGTCAATGTCATTTATAACTATCTTCAGTGTAAAGAAGAACAAAGGGGGTCATTTATGACCATATATATGCCACTTTTGTGGCATATATCTGGTGCAGATTCTGTCGCACGTCATGGTGCGTCAGAATCTGCGACATCTTTCCCACTCACGCCAGGGTGTGGCATGGGCGGGAAGTGATAATATGGACCCCACAGAGCCCTGATCGTAACGTCATAAAGTTTTTTGGGATGACAAGAAGAGACAGAAGGATTTTGAGCAAGACTACATTTTCAGGAGATCTGTGGTTAGTTCTCCAGGATGTTTGGAATAAGCTCCCTGCTGAATTCCCTCAAAAACTATGCGCAAGTGTACCTAGAAGACTTTATGCTGTTTTGAAGGCAATTAGTGGTCACTAGTGATGAGTGAAGCGAGCTTTCGTTCATAACTTCGGATTAATACTGTACGGAGATCCGAAGTTTTGAACAAAGCAACTTCAAATGTAACATCCGAAGCTCGTTTCACTCATAACTATTGGTCACACCAAATAATGATCTGATTTAGATTTATTTTGTTCATTCCCCGGAAGAAGCCAGGTATCTGGCGAAACGGCGTAGGGAGGAGGCGCCTGATGGATCTGCGATCTACTTGTGGGTATATTTATTGACTATTTCCACACTTTGCTTGTTATTTTCTGCCCCTTTGCTGTTACTTTGTTTCCTTAAGCTTGGTGCAGTTCCTTGCTTATTTCCTTATGCCCCTAAGCATGCCGATCCCCCAGCCCCCTCTTAGGCACTTGTCTTTATCGATGTTCTCCTTGCTTGTGCTGTTTCTCTTATACATGTATGTGTATGTTAATATATTTAATAAAGTAATTAAAAAATATATATATATTTTTTTATTTGCTAAGGTCTTTGTCCAAATTCTTTGTGAAGTAGTTATACACAATCCTGTGTCCTTTGGACCTTTGCATGTTATGCATGTCAATCTTGCTGACTTGGTACTTATTTTGGTGTATTTTGTTAATTGATTAAAAATAAACTACACTAAAATACAGTTCTATTTTTGAAAGCATACTTACACCATATATATAATATTGTATCTTTATAGCACTTAGCGTTCCAGGACCTTCTAAAAAAGGAAAACTCAAAAACTGCTTGTCGTCATGTACACAAAATGGTTAGGCCCACTTTGAGTCCGCAATGCCTTACTATTTAATTATAATCAAGCATCCCTGTACATTGCTTATATCTGTAACTTTTTTTGACTAGTATTAAAAAGTTCCCAAAATAGTTTAAAGTCTTCTACCTGTTGCATTTTCATACATACATACTGTATTATCAGAGCACGGTCTTACGGGTGAATGACTAAATCTTACTGTAAGAATTGCTGGAAGGTATTTTAGAGGCCCTGCTGATTTCTAATCTCAAAAATCCCCAAACTGTGCAATCACCATGAAAATACAGTGAGCCTTAATCCATTTATTAAAAAGTACACAGTACCAGCGAGGTTTCTTTAGATGTGTATATTCTGCAGGTTACTGAAAAGTCAAAAGAAAATATCCAGTGCTTTTACTTCAATCCTATAAAAATGTCTAATATAAACTTGCTCCTTTATTAAAAACCATCTCTGAAACATAAGTCCATCCTGCATAATAAGTCAGAAAACCTGCCCAATTATAAGACCTTAGAGATAAAATAAAAGGGGGTCATTTATACTCCACTTTTTGGCATATTAATGTCACAGATTTTGTGACAATGTTTTTTTTGTGACAAAATCTGTGACTTTTGCCGCTCATGCCATTTTTCTCAAGTGCCAGGGGCAAGGGGGCATGGCATAGGCGGTCAAGAGTGCAAGCCGGCAGGCCCATCTTATTTGTGATTCTCCATGACAAAAATGGCTTAAATCTACACTAGCAAGGGAGCAATCTACCCCAAGTGCTATTCAGTTTCCCAATTTGCCAACCAATGCCCCCAAGTGCCGTCCAATGCTCCCATGTGCCATTCAGTGTCCCCATGTGCCATTCACTGCCCTCATGTGCCAGCCAGTGCCCCCCAAGTGCCTACCAGTGCCCCATGTGCCATTCAACATCCCATGTGCTATTTAGTGCCCCACAAGTGCTATTCAGTGCCCCCATGTGCCATCCACTGCCCCAAAGTGCCATTCAGTGCCCCATGTGCCATTCAGTGTCCCCATGTGCCATTCACTGCCCTCATGTGCCAGCCAGTGCCCCCCAAGTACCATCCAGTGCCCCATGTGCCATTCACCATCCCATGTGCTATTCAGTGCCTTCCAAGTGCTATTCAGTGCCCCACAAGTGCTATTCAGTGCCCCCATGTGCCATCCAGTGCCCCAAAGTGCCATTCAGTGCCCCATGTGCCATTCAGTGCCCCCATGTGCAATTCAGTACCCACATGTGCCAACCACAGTTCCTCCAGTGACATGCACAGCATAGTGATCAGCCTCTGTGGCTGATGCCTATGCTGTTACTCATGCACAGCACTTACATCACGCTGTGTATGAGTCAGTACAGGCTTCACATACAAACCTCTACACATGTACGGTAGTGTGCAAGCGTAGGGACCGACCAAGGAAGGTCGGCATGAGGCGATGACGTCAGTGATGACGCGCTGTCTCCTGCTTCAGAAGGGAAAAGAAGAAAACGGTGAGGATACAGAAGACCTGAAAACGCCTAAGGAGCGGTCACGTGACTGTGAAGAGGATCGTGGGAACGCCTACTCTGCGGAGGGTAAATATTACTATAATAACCTTCCCTCCACAGGTTATTTGCAAGGAGAAATTTCAAGTAGGGGCCGGAGAACCCCTTTAAGTCTATTTTTTCCAAATCTCAGATCTCATGATAATGCACAGCCATAAAGGGGTTATCCATATAAAATGTAAATCCGACATCACATAGTAAATGACAATCTCTTTCTAACAAAGCTAAAACCAGCCCTTTACCCGACATGGATCCAGAGATCTCCCTATTTCTTGCTCTGCTGACTCCTTTAATTACATTTTTTTTTTTTTATTGGACTAGATGGTCGCTTTGTCTCACTTTATGTGGTAATAAGTATGGCAAGCTTTTATTATCTAAGCCATTATGAAAATGTTTTCTCGTGACATATTGCACTTCCTGTTAAGGGTAAATTTGAGTTGATATGTTTTACCGTTATTTATAAAAAAAAAAACATTATTTATTAACAATGTTTAAGATTTTTATTTCTCTGTTTTCAAGACAGATAGTGATACCTCATAAAATAGTGATTACTTTACATTCACCAATGTCTACTTTATGTTGCCATCATTCTATAAATGTAATTTTATTTTTTTAGGACATTAGAAGGTTTAGAAATTTTCAAAGTGATTTTTTTTAATTTTGAAGAAAATTTACAAAAATCGACTTTTCTAAGGAGCAATTCCGTTATGAAGTCACTTTAACCCTTAGGATACCTGAGGTTTTTTCAGTTTTGTGTTCTCAGTTTTTTCCCTATCTTCTTTGAGCCATAACTTTTTTATTTTTCCATTCACAGAGCTGTATGAAGGCTTATTTTTTGTGAGGCAAGTTGTACTTTCTAATGCCACCATTAATTACCGTATAAACTCGAGTATAAGCCGACCCGAGTATAGGCCGACCCCCCTAATTTTACCCTAAAATGTAAGAGTTTCTGGGGCTGGATTTCATCCATAAGGTTTCCGCTTCCATCCTGCTATGTTGTCTGTGTAATCGCGATACATGACTCGAGTATAGGCCGAGTCTGGGTTTTTCGGCACAAATTTTGTGCCGAAAAACTCGGCTTATACTCAAGTATATACGGTAATAAACAATGTAGTGGAAAGCGGGAAATAAATTCCAAATGGGGTGGAATTAGAAAGAAATGCAATTCCTCCACTGTTTTACGGGTTTTGTTCCCACCGCGTTCCGTTTGTGGCAAAATTGACCTGTGCCCTTCATTCTCTAGGTCAGTATGATTACAACAATACCACATATGTATAGGTTTTTTATGTCTAAATAGTGTAAAAAAAAAATGAAGCTTTGGAAAAAAAAAGATTTTTTTTACATCACCATACTCTGACCCCCATGACTTTTTTATAGTTATATATTCTGAACTGTATGGGGGCTAATTTTTTGCAGGACAATCAGTTTTTATTGATACCATTTTGGAGTGTGTGTGATTATTTATTAAATTTTATTAAATTTTTTTAGGTAAGAAAAAGAAGCGATAAAAAAATGGCAAATTGGCCACTTTGACCTTTTTTTTCCGTCATGCCATTCGCCGTATTAGGAAAATATTTTTATATTTTAATAGTACAGGCGTTTTTGGATGTGGTGATGCCCATAATGTTTATATTTTTTGCTCTTTATGTATTTATTTATTTTATTCTACAGAGAAAGGGGTGATTTTAAACTTTTATACATTTTTAATTTTTATATATATTTTAAACATTTTTTAGGCTTGTATTTGAGCCTACAAAATCCTTTTTGTTTTATTATGAACAATCATGGGTCTTTTAGACCCATTATTTGTACATAATTGCTTTTTTCCTATTTTTGGCCTGCCACCTGCTGGCCAAAGTAAGAATTGCAGCTTCAAAACCCTGGGTCTCTTCAGAGAGACCGAGCACATTGAAATCATTTATCGGCATCCTCATTGGCCGCAGAGGATGCTGGTAAGAAGCTTGGAAGCGCAAGCTTTCAAGTTTTTCACCCTTTAAATGCAGTGTTATTAATTTATCACGGCATCTAAAGGCTTTAATGACCCCGATCAGCATTACTGCCAGTCACAGTCATTAACCGCGGGTGTCTGCTGTTTGAAATAGCGGAGACCCGCCGGCCATGAGGCCCACTGCTCACGCGAAAGGGCATCATATTTACTCATCGCTACAGAGCCGTACATGTTACCTAGCAGCGAGCCTGATGACTGCCTACGCTATGGTTGGACTAACCAATCAGACCGTTTGCCCGCAAGGGATCACTCTGATTGGTCCCTTGCTGGCTTCTCCAGTCTCTGCTCTTGGTGAGAGCGGAGACTCCTGGGCTGTGACACAGCCCTTGTTAACAGTTCGGACATAGCGGTACGTCTGATTGCAGTAAGTTACATGCAAGCTGGATGTACAGCTACGTCCATTTAAAGCAAGGGGCTAAAGGCCCAACATGTAAACCACACTACTGAGATACAGTAAAATGAATACTTTCTGCATTATCATGCAGTATTTGTGAAGATTTAAACCACCACCTGCATTAAGGTTCACATACAATCACCTTAATATAGTCTTAACAACAACACTGCATCTGGTGGAAGGAGCTTAAAGAGCACCTGTCAGCAGGAACAACCCTATTAACCTCTAAGTGACCACCCATATGCCATTTTACGGTCACTAAGGGTCCTTAGGCTGGGCCTTCTCCTTTTTTAAGGAGGCCGAGTCTATGTGCTGCACAGGTCTCTAATGCAGCGGAGAGCAGGGGCACGGGTGTAACATGTTAGCCTGATCTGAGTGCTGATACGAGCTGTTTAACCCTTTACATGCTGGAGGCAACGGCGCTCCACACATGTAGTCAGTTACAGAGGGAGCGGACTCCCTCTGTCTTACATCAGGACCCTGCAAATGAGATCTCATTTGCCAATGTTGGTGCAGGCAGGCTGGGGCCTAGTGTAAGCCCTAGGCCTGCCTTCAGCGTTTCCCAGCAGGCTGTGCCTCTCTGGTGCAGCCTGCTGGTGAATGTCAGTATAGCACTGACATTAAAATATAATGCATTATAAAAATAATGTATATTTTAGAAGCAATCTTTTGATCGCTTCAAAAATACCAAAAAAGTCCAATATAAAAAATACGCTTTTTTCCATTGAAAAATACGCTTTTCAATAGGAAAAAATCCAAAAATAAAATCTCAGCATTTTTGGTATCGCACATCTGTAATGACCCGCCCTACGCAATTATCATGTAATTTATCCAGTACAGTGAACGCCGTAAAAAAATAATTTGCCAGAATTGTTGCTTTTTGCTTATTCACTGCCAAAAAATGAATAAAAAGCAATCAAAAAGTGTTATGTACCTCAAAATGATACCAGTGAAAACTACAATGAAAATCTAGCCCTCAAACAACCTAGTTAATAGAAATAAAAATAAAAAAGTAATAGGTCTTGGGATGTAGCAAAGCAAAAACATTTTTAAAAAAAAATATCGTTTTTGTTGTGCAAAAGTAGTAAAATGTAAAAATTACTTTATGTATTTGGTATTGCTGTATTCATATAAAATTATTATCAATAAAATTATCATGTTATCTATGCTTAAAATGAACGCTGCAAAATTTGTTTCCTATTGTTTCCTATAGTCCTCCCAGAAAGAGTTAATAAAAGTTAATTAGTAAGGTAAGTATAAAATGACATTTTTAAAAACTACAACATCCCACAATAAAAACAAGTCCACATATGGCTACGTAGACATTCAAAAAGTTATAACTCTTGAAAGGTAAAGATGAAAAAAACTAAAAGATCGCTTAGGCAGTAAGGCCCAAGACAGGCTAGTCACTAAAGGATTAAATGCCAAACATACTGCCTGCTAGGGTTCATTCTGACATTTAAATTGATACCTGTCTTGTGAAAATTGATTGTGGTGACCTATCCCCTCTGTTTTCCAGTGCAGGCCACGCCCCACAACCGATTTTCACAAGGCATGTATCATTTTGATCAAGAGGAAGAGGATTGAGATATCATGACTGCCTGTTTTTTTCATATAGCTTAGTCTCTGATCACACCACAGCATATATATATGTTAGAGCATATACTCCAAAGTATAGCCCTCATGTATGCAACTGGTAGGCCATACAGTTTAATTTATCACTCACTGACTCCCAGTGTGGAAGACTGTGTGTGGTTAATCATATTTTTCAATACAGTAAGGAAAATAGAACAGAGACGCCACCACCAAAATGTCAAGGACCCTCTTTGACTCATTAAGCCATGGATACGTTCCTGATACATAAAGCGAATTTACTCCATAAAGTTTCGGATGTTTGTCCTGCTACACGATGAGATTTACACCTAAAGTTGGTAGAAATAACTTACTTGTCTCCTAGATTTGTAACCAGAGTCACTCACATTTTAGAGAATTAATGGATACGATGTTTTTAAAGATTTACTCATCTCTATTTAAGCCAATGACATTCACTAATATAGTCATCATTATTTTTTCTGATTCATTATTCCTTGTAGTTTGTAAATCTCTCACCTTGGCAGCACTAACTCAGCTCCATTAGGTGTCCCAAGCTAAGCTTGTCAAAGTTCTTACATTTCTATTAGTGTTCAGCGAACCCGAACTGTAAAGTTCGGGTCCGTACCGAACTTTGCGAGTTTGGGTACCCGGACCCGAACTCGAACTTTGCCAGAAAAGTTCTGGTTCTGGTTCGGTGTTCGGGCATTTAATAAAGCTTTTGAAAGGCTGCAGGGCCCATCAGCTCTAAGTAGTGCAGGGACAGGAAAAAGGCAGCTGAAGCGAGAGAGAGTGTTAGGAATCTAGCTATTTGTTTTGTGGGTGACATATAATGATTTTTTGTGGGTGCAATACACCAACTTTGTACCCCTGCACGTAGCCAGATAATCAATCTGGCTGTTAATTCTGTGGGTGACCTATAGTGCTTTTTTGTGTGTGCAGTGCCCCATTTTTGTACCCCTAACACAAAAATATAATAGTTAATCTGACTGTTATTTCGGTGGTTGACATATACCCATTTTTGGTGTGAGGTACACCTGCACTGCATATATGACAGGGAAATTAACGTAGTTAATCCGTCTGTTAGTTCGGTGGGTGACATATTCCCATTTTTGGTCTGAGGTGCAACTGCACTGCATCCATGACAGGAAAATTAGTATAGTTAATCTGTCTGTTAGTTCGGTGGGTGACTGAGGAGAGCATCAAATGAAGGATGTAGCCCTGGTTGTGGTGCTGCTGGTGGAGCTCATGTTGCAGGGAGAGGACGTGGTCGATCTGTGCCAGCTACACGCCCAAATTAAACACCTTCCTCAGGTGCACGTAGGTGACAGGATGTTCAGCGTCATTTTGTAGGCTCGAATACCGGTGTATGAATGGTGAGGCCAGAACAAGTAGAGGTGGTAACAGATTGGATGGCTGACAGTGCCTCCAGTTTATTCACATTGTCTCCCACCCAGTTCTCTGCTGAAACCGCAGAGTTGGCACCTGCAGCCCATGGGCATCTGTCCTCCACCTCACCCCCTTGCAAATCAGCCAAGCAGTCTGAGCCCCAAGTCATACAGCAGTCTCTTATGCTTTTTGATGACTTTGCTGGCATGGCTTTCGTGGGCCATCCACTTATTCCTGCCTCAGAAGTGGACGAGATTGAGTGCACTGATGCCCAACCACTTATGTTTCAGGATGTAGACATGAGAAGACCACCAGAGCACGTCTCTGATGATGATGAAAAACAGGTGCCAACTGCTGTGCCTTTCTGCCGTGCGCAAACCGGCAAGGAGGGCAAAGGGAAGAGTGGGTGGAAGATGACGAGGAGGATGATGAGGTCCTAGACCTCACATGGGATCAAGGTCATGCGAGTGATGTGTGCAGTTCGGAGGAAGAGGTGGTGGTCACAAAGCGCCAGCCGCACAGCAAAAGAGGGAGCAGTGTGCAAAAGCAGAGTGGCCATCCCCCAGCTCGTATGCCTGCTACTGCCCACCGCACCCAGGGACTGAGCACACCAAAGCCAGCTCCAAGGAGTTCCCTTGTGTGGCATTTCTTCAGACAATGTACTGACGACAAGACGCGAGTGGTTTGCACGATGTGCAATCAGAGCCTGAAGCGAGGCATAAACGTTCTAAACCTGAGCACCACTTGCATGACCAGGCATCTAAGTGCAAAGCACGAGCTGCAGTGGAGTACACACCTGAAAAAACACCACAAAAGATCTCAGGCTCCTCCTGCTCCCTCTTCTGCTGCAGTCTCGGCTACTTCCTCCCCCTCTGGAGTGACAGTGACACCTGCCCCCCTGCAAACAGAGGATGTGGCAGCAACACCACTACCTCCACCATCGTCACCCAGCATGTCCACCTTGTTCCATGGAAATGTAAGGATGTATAATGCTGATCAATTCTGTTCCAGTTTTCTAAAATGCATTTAGTATGCAGCTGAAAATCCCGGTCCTGGCTGATGTTTGTCTTCATATCGCCATTTGTAGTCATCGAATAATATGTTACATGTTGATCTGGATAAGTTAAGAGGCTTGGGCACAGATATGGCAAATGGGGTTTAAAACTAATAAATGTATATTATACACTTACTAATTTAAAAAAAAATTACAAACACAGATAGAAATTTGGGATTGCTGCAAAACTTGGCATGCAGGTATGTCTCAGGCACATATGTAAATAATTACAGGTATGGTCTGATTAGACAAAAGAGGAAGGAAAAGTGCTTCCTCCGCTGCTTTTATAAAAAGGCTCTCAAAGGCTACTTTTGAGTACTGTGAGAGATTCCTGACTGCCAGAAATCAAAAACATTTTGCCCAGCTGACATACTTTGAGAAGGAATGCATCATTGGACTGAGAGAATCCATTTTTGCCATTTTGACAAATTATCCCACATCCAGGCCATTCTGAACTAGCTGTTAGGAGATGTTCAGTGGTGATGTGAGGGCATTCACACAAGGCAAACAAGCTCCAGATGGCCCAGACAGACCACCAGTAGAGAGGATCGTTTGATCTGCCAACTGGGATGAGCAGCTTCCACCACCCAGACACAGGTGGTCCCTTCATTACACAACTTATCCATTTCCTGTCCATTTCCATTTCCTGTCCATTTCCTGTCTGGTCCATTTCCAGGCACTTAGCAGAGGGCAATTTGGTGTCATGATGCCCATTACCTTTCCTGCCATTGACAGCTAGCCACTGACACCTTCATTTGCAGTGGTGTTGTGAAAGAGAAACCTGGACTGCTACGGACTGGAGCCATATTTTCTTTATTAATGATGCAAACGGATTTCGAGTATGGAGGACTTGTGCGGAGCGCTTCAGTTATGCCTTTGCTTTGGAGCAACACACTGACACATATGACAGTCAATCACCCCTAATAGTGATATGAGGGACACTAACAGCTCAGCGATATGTGCAATAAGGGATACATCAAAGGGGCATAGATGCACAAGATGAGAACATAGTTCTATCTCCTTACAAATGCCTAACCAGACCAAAGAATAGTATCAAAACGTTCTCCAAAATGATTGAGCATTTCATGTTTTTTTATTCAATACACACATGATCAAATAAAGAATAACCATAGAAATAATCCTGCAGAAATTACGTGTGAAGAGCAATAATGTGAGCATTTAGATCCACCCCGGACTTTTTTCTCTTTGTTGCGGTAGATGGATGTGGAGCAGGAGGAGAGCAGTACCATGTTCCTGCTGGAATATTAAACCTCACATGGGGTATTGTGTACGGTTTGGGGCACCAGTGTACAAGAAAGACATAGTAGAGTTTGAGTCAGTTCAGAGACCAAAGTAACCAAAGTAATAACTGGAATAGGTGGACTACAGTACCCAGAAAGATCATGAGAATGAGGGTTATTTAGTTTAGAAAATAGATGACTAAGGGACGATCTAGTAATCATGTGGAGATCTCTCCCATCATCTATTTATCCCCAGGACTGTGACTGTGACGAGGAGACATCCTCTGCATCTGGAGGAAAGAAGGTTTCTACACAAACAGAGAAGAGGATTCTTTACTGTAAGAGCAGTGAGACTATGGAACTCTCTGCCAGAAGAATGTGTTAAGAGATCAACAGCAGTCTGGTTGCTTTTTTTGACTGTAATAATTTTACAAAGTATAGTTGCTAGACACCTGGAGATGGGATTTATTTTCATTGCTATGTTTGGAGCTTGGCAAGAATTTAAATTTTTTTCGTATCATTAGGAAACCACCGCTTTTGCATCATATTTTTTTTTTCCTTCTTCTGGATCAACATAGCAAGAAAATAGTCCGAACTCAATGGATTTATGTCTTTTTGCAGTCAGGTGTGGATCATAAAGGGAAAGAACATTTAAAGGTCAGATATTAGTGCTCCACGTTTTTTCCAATTCACTTCTGGTTTTGGCTTCAAAAACTGTATCTAAAAACCTGAACGCAGCGGCCCCATAGCAAAATTCTAAAAAGCGGAGCAGGTGCTTCATAAATATAACAGCCATTCCAAACACCATATTTTTCAATGTATTTATACCGGATAACGGATGCAAATGCACAGAAAAATCTTCACCAGATAGGATATTCTAAGACTGCCCCAGAGTTCTTAAAGTTTTCGCTGAAATTAATGAAAGTTGTAAATCCACCTCCTTCTCTTCCAAGCTTTCTCAGAGTGTGGATATACAGTTGTGTTCAAAATTATTCAACCCCCAATGCTGTAAAGGGTTTCAGGGAATTTAGTGTACATTTGTAATTGTGTTCAGAATGAAATCTTACAAGGACTTTTTAAAGAACCAAATGCAACTAAAATGACATCAATTGTTTTTGTAATACAGTATAAAATGTTTTTTTTGTGATTTCTTCATTGACACAATTATTCAACCCCTTAAAGACTACTACTCTTAAGAACAGAGGTTCATTCAAGTGTTTTCTATCAGGTATTGAAAACACCTGTGGATGTGAAGGAGCAGAAATCAAGCATAATAAGCACCAATTAGGCAGATGTAAAATGACTGTGATACTCAGCTCCTTCTAGACATTTACTGGTGTGTTTACAGACATGGTGAAGTCAAGAGAATGGTCCAGGAAGACAAGAGAAGAGGTGATTTCTCTTCACAGGAAGGGCAATGGCTATAAGAAGATTGCAAAGATGTTAAACATACCAAGAGACACCATAGGAAGCATCATTCGCAAATTCAAGGCAAAGGGCACTGTTGAAACGCTACCTGGTCGTGGCAGAAAGAAGATGCTGACTTCGACAGCTGTGCGCTACCTGAAGAAAAAGTCCCCGTGTGACTGCTGAGGAACTGAAAAAAGATTTGTCAGATGCGGGTACTAAAGTTTCAGCTCAGACAATAAGGCGCACACTGCGTAATGAAGGCCTCCATGCCAGAACTCCCAGGCGCACCCCCTTGCTGTCTCCAAAGAATAAGAAGAGTCGACTGCAGCATGCCAAAAGTCATGCGGACAAACCACAAAAGTTTTGGGATAGTGTTCTGTGGACTGATGAAACAAAATTAGAACTGTTTGTGCCCATGGATCAACGCTATGTTTGGAGGAGGAAGAACAAGGCCTATGAAGAAAAGAACACCTTGCCTACTGTGAAGCATGGCGGGGGGTCAATCGTGCTTTGGGGCTGCTTTGCTTCTACAGGTACAGGGAAGCTTCAGCGTTTGCAAGGTACCATGAATTCTCTTCAGTACCAGGAGATATTGGATGAAAACGTGATGCAGTCCGTCACAAACCTGAGGCTTGGGAGACGTTGGACCTTTCAACAGGACAATGATCCCAAGCATACCTCCAAGTCCACTAGAGCATGGTTGCAGATTAAAGGCTGGAACATTTTGAAGTGGCCATCACAGTCACCAGACTTAAATCCGATTGAGAAACTCTGGTGGGACTAAAAGAAAGCAGTTGCAGCAAGCCTAAGAATGTGACTGAACTGGAGGCTTTTGCCCATGAAGAATGGGCGAAGATACCTGTAGATCGCTGCAAGACACTTGTGTCAAGCTATGCTTCACGTTTAAAAGCTGTTATAACTGGAAAAGGATGTTGTACTAAGTTCTAAGATTGAATGTTACTTGGGGGTTGAATAAAACTGATAATGATGTGAGCACAGAAAAGACATTTGTGGTTATTTCATTATAAATGTTATGTTATATTTGTCTGACTTACAAGTGCCTCTTTGATTTAATTGTAAACAAGATGACTGAAATAATCAAAATCAATGTCAGACTGGACAAAACACTCAATTTCAGTGGGGGTTGAATAATTTTGAACACAACTGTACCTTAGGATCCAAGCTTTGAGTTTACAAGATATTCTCTTGGGAGCTGGACATCCTCCACATGTAATCTGTAAATGTCTCTACAGTAAGCAACTGCCCCCAAACCCAAAGAAGTTCAGTGCCGGACCACCCCTCCCCCAGGTCATATGGTCTGTCTCCATGGTAAGTATGCCACTGCCTGAATGTCTACACCCAACGTCCGAGCTGTGGTTTGTATTTCATCTGTGTGATTATCACAGACTAGGATGGATGTTCACCGTCCAAAGGTAAACGATGGTGGGTTTCTATTCAGTGACTACAAGATTTTCATTATAGAATAAGTACACTTTGAATACTACTCAAGACAGTGAGAGATAATACTTAAGACTAAAGCCTGGTATTGCTTTTCATTTAGAAATAACCCTAAGGACCGCTATCTAAAACACTACAAAAAAGCTGTCACCTACACGCGTAGTTTCTGCTTCAGCAATGTCTACATTTTACACTGGCAATCCTGAGGAATACATGTTTCTGTAAAAAATCATTAAAACAACCAATCTTATATGAAAGTAAATATTTTTGTAAGCAAAACCAATAAGCCTGCTGTTCAAGGCTATTGTTCTAGGTTAATTGGTTTGTGAAGACTGATGAGTCCCATGTCTACACACTGCCTGAGAAATAGTTATCCTTGTAATTACTGTTACAGTCTGTGGCAGTAACATTGTGGTTAGTATTTCTAGGCCTTACATAACCTCTCTTCAGGAATCTCAAAGATACCGACCAATTAACACGACAATTACAAAAGAAATGAATGGACACATACAGGAGGTACAACTACTAGGCCTCCTGGAAAGCCTAGACTAGGCTTAACTAGTTCTAGACCAGACCATTTACCCCTCTTCTGTTTTTTAAGTACCTGTAGATTTTAAAAAAATGTATCGTTTGGTTATTAAAAGTGAACCTGTCATTAACTATATGCTGCCCTCAGTTTTCAAGGGTATGAAAATACTAGAATAAAAATGACATACAAATATAGACAATCTATTTAAGAAAAAGACCAAAAATTTTTTTAAAGGGAACCTGTGATCAACCTTATGCTGCCCTCACCGATGGCAGCATAAAGTAGTGAAAGACACACTAACTTTAGTGGTGTGTCACCCATGAGTTAAAAGTGGTTGCTGAGAACCAGTATTATAATTATCACAGTCTACTCCTGGAAAAGAGTTATGGCTGCCTGAGAAGAGCCACAATTGTCCATGAGCTTCCGCATTTCCCAACCACCTACTGATGATTGCCAGTTCTCTCCTAAGTAGAAAACTAAGAAGAAAGGCACTTACTAATGTATTGTGATTGTCCATATTGCCTCTGATGCTGGCTTGATGAATTTTTCCATCACATTATACACTGCTCGTATCCAGGGGTTATGACCACCCTACAATCCAGCAGCGGTGGTTGTGCTTGCACACTATAGGAAACAGAGCTGAACTTTCTTGTGGCTGGGACCCTTGGAATTCACATACGTGTTTTTTCCTATAGTGTGCAAGCACAACCACCGCTGCTGATGGATTGTAGAGTGGTCATAACCCCTGGATATGAGCAGTGTATAATGTGATGGAAAAATGAATCCAGCCAGCATCGGAGACAATATGGACAATTACAATACATTAGTAAGTGCCTTGTATTAACTTTGTCTACATAATAAATGCTATTTGTTGAAGTGACACAACCCCTTTAAAGGGAACCTGTCATGTTGAACATGGCATCGGAGCTGCGTGCAGCATGTTATAGAGCAGGAGCTCCATATATAGCTTTTTGTTAAAAGATTCAGTATAACTTGTAATTTATACAAATGTCTCTAGAGCCCAGCCGTGCCCATTCCCAGGGCGCCAGCATCGCCCTGCATCCCAAAGTCCCCTCCTAGCTCCCCTGACATCATTCAGAGGACTCCACTAGAGCACCTGTACTCCTCAAAGAAGCGCCTGCGCGGTCTTCCATCCCTGTAGTGGCATTAGCCTCAGGGAATGGACTGCCCATGTGCAACATGAGTCCTCTGAATGATGTCAGGGGAGCTAGGAGGGGACTTGGGGATATGCGGGGCTGTTCTGGTCTCCCTTTAGAATGGGTGGGGCTGGACTCCACAGACGTTTGGCACAGACCCTTGGGCTCTTTTCAAAGTTGATTGGCAGGTATACAAAAACAATTTTATGGTAAACCCAAAGCAATCATAAATTTGACAATGGTATAGTTCTAACATGCTATAGGAGAACTACCGTAACCTATAAACGGCTCTATAGGCATAATCTGGCTGAGAAAATCCCTTTAAGTGGTATGTCACTTATGCGCTAAAAATAAGTGGTTGCCAAGAAACAGCATTATAATCTTTCCGAGCCTGGAAAAGAGTCATGGCTTCCTGAGAACATGTTGACTGGAGCTCACACAAACATGATATATTCCCTTTAAAACCGTGTCTCTATCTAGAGCTATATAAATCATTTTGCTATTGGGGGTTTTGTACGCCAGCATTTTGCAAGCACCAAACCTATAACTGCACTACAGTCATGAATGTAGTAAGGTCAAATAAAATGATGTCATTTATACAGAACATTACAATCTTAAATTTACTCTGTTATTATTTGGCTCTTTTCTGAACTAATCCTTCAAAGCAGAAAAATAAAGGACCTGCACTGAGAGCATTAACGGCCAAAAACAAAAACTACATCCCCTCCAGCCCTGGTTTCCTGGGAGAGGTTCAAGCAAACAGACATTTAGGTTAATCAGGTTGGATAACGTAGCACCAAACCTGGCTAAGTTTCTGTGAGACCCAGCATGCATCTTATTTGGGACAAATACTAAAGGCTTTTAGTTTTGGCAAATATTTCACTTTCAGGTAGATTTACAGACAATAATAATATGAATGTAGAAGAAGGCTTGAAACGCAGATGCAAACCAAGCAGGCAAGTCCCTTACTAGTACCAACTTTTGTTCTCAGTCCTGTTTGTGACAGATAAAGATAAGTCATTCAACATCCTGAAGGTGCAAATTATAGTAAGGTTTCCTTAATAAAAATAAAGGAATAGGTCAATTTGCCATACTCATCATTTTACAGATCAGAGTGTAGAATCTTGGCAATATCTCTGTATTTAATCTTGCTTTTTCCGTTTCCGTTTAGTTTGCTTTTATGCTGTTCATTGTAGAAAATGTTTGGAAATATTCAACAAGCTGCGTATCTGCCTCTGTGAGTGCATAATCATGGACTGCTTTAGGGAGAACCTGTCACGAAAATGCAATGTAACCGACACCATATTATAGAGTAGGATGAACTGAGCAGATTGATAGATAGTTTTATGGGAAAAGATTGAAGAAAACTTGTCATTTATACATTCTAATTCCTGCTTATTCTGGCCTTTAAAGTCCAGGAGGCGGTCCTATCAGTGATTGACAGCCTTCCCTCTATGACTGTGTATACAGAGAGAGCTGTCAATCACTGATAGGACCGCCTCCTGGACTTCAATCAGTGACCGTCAGCCTTCCCTCTATGACTGTGTATGCAGAGAGAGCTGTATGGAGAAGGAGGTCCTATCAGTGATTGACAGCCTTCCCTCTATGACTGTGTATACAGAAGTAGCTGTATGGAGGAGGAGGTCCTATCAGTGACTGACAGCCTTCCCTCTATGACTGTGTATACAGAGATAGCTGTATGGAGGAGGAGGTCCTATCAGTGATGACAGCCGTCCCTCTATGACTGTGTATACAGAGATAGCTGTATGGAGGAGGAGGTCCTATCAGTGATGACAGCCTTCCCTCTATGACTGTGTATACAGAGAGAGCTGTATGGAGGAGGCGGTCCTATCAGTGACTGACAGCCTTCCCTCTATGACTGTATATACAGAGAAAGCTGTATGGAGGAGGCGGTCCTATCAGTGACTGACAGCCTTCCCTCTATGACTGTGTATACAGAGATTGCTGTATGGAGGAGGAGGTCCTATCAGTGACTGACAGCATTCCCTCTATGTCTGTGTATACAGAGGTAGCTGTATGGAGGAGGAGGTCCTATCAGTGACTGACAGCCTTCCCTCTATGACTGTGTATACAGAGATAGCTGTATGGAGGAGGAGGTCCTATCAGTGATGACAGCCGTCCCTCTATGACTGTGTATACAGAGATAGCTGTATGGAGGAGGAGGTCCTATCAGTGATGACAGCCTTCCCTCTATGACTGTGTATACAGAGAGAGCTGTATGGAGGAGGTGGTCCTATCAGTGACTGACAGCCTTCCTCTATGACTGTGTATACAGAGAGAGCTGTATGGAGGAGGTGGTCCTATCAGTGACTGACAGCCTCCCCTCTATGACTGTGTATACAGATAGCTGTATGGAGGAGGAGGTCCTATCAGTGATGACAGCCGTCCCTCTATGACTGTGTATACAGAGATAGCTGTATGGAGGAGGAGGTCCTATCAGTGATGACAGCCTTCCCTCTATGACTGTGTATACAGAGAGAGCTGTATGGAGGAGGTGGTCCTATCAGTGATGACCGCCTCCCCTCTATGACTGTGTATACAGAGATAGCTGTATGGAGGAGGAGGTCCTATCAGTGACTGACAGCCTTCCCTCTATGACTGTGTATACAGAGGTAGCTGTATGGAGGAGGCGGTCCTATCAGTGATTGACAGCCTTCCCTCTATGACTGTGTATACAGAGGTAGCTGTATGGAGGAGGAGGTCCTATCAGTGATGACAGCCGTCCCTCTATGACTGTGTATACAGAGATAGCTGTATGGAGGAGGCGTTCCTATCAGTGATTGACAGCCTTCCCTCTATGACTGTGTATACAGAGAGAGCTGTATGGAGGAGGAGGTCCTATCAGTGATGACAGCCGTCCCTCTATGACTGTGTATACAGAGATAGCTGTATGGAGGAGGAGGTCCTATCAGTGATGACAGCCGTCCCTCTATGACTGTGTATACAGAGATAGCTGTATGGAGGAGGAGGTCCTATCAGTGACTGACAGCCTTCCCTCTATGACTGTGTATACAGAGGTAGCTGTATGGAGGAGGCGGTCCTATCAGTGACTGACATCCTTCCCTCTATGACTGTGTATACAGAGGTAGCTGTATGGAGGAGGCGGTCCTATCAGTGACTGACAGCCTTCCCTCTATGACTGTGTATACAGAGGTAGCTGTATGGAGGAGGAGGTCCTATCAGTGATGACAGCCTTCCTCTATGACTGTGTATACAGAGATAGCTGTATGGAGGAGGAGGTCCTATCAGTGACTGACAGCCTTCCCTCTATGACTGTGTATACAGAGATAGCTGTATGGAGGAGGAGGTCCTATCAGTGATTGACAGCCTTCCTCTATGACTGTGTATACAGAGAGAGCTGTATGGAGGAGGAGGTCCTATCAGTGATTGACAGCCTTCCCTCTATGACTGTGTATACAGAGATAGCTGTATGGAGGAGGAGGTCCTATCAGTGATTGACAGCCTTCCCTCTATGACTGTGTATACAGAGGTAGCTGTATGGAGGAGGAGGTCCTATCAGTGATGACAGCCTTCCCTCTATGACTGTGTATACAGAGATAGCTGTATGGAGGAGGAGGTCCTATCAGTGATGACAGCCTTCCCTCTATGTCTGTGTATACAGAGGTAGCTGTATGGAGGAGGCGGTCCTATCAGTGATTGACAGCCTTTCCTCTATGACTGTGCATACAGAGAGAGCTGTCAATCACTGATAGGACCGCCTCCTGGACTTCAAAGCCCAGAATTAGCAGGAATATAAATGAATGAAATACAAGTTCTACTGAATCTTTTCCTATAAAACTATATATCACTCTGCTCAGCTCCTCCCGCTCTATAACATGATGCCTCTAGCTCAAGCAATATGACAGGTTCCTTTTAAATATTGGAATGATAATTTTAGTATATCTGTATATTTTTCCATGGTTTTCCATGTCATAAAGACATGTTTGAAGATTGTATGGGTTGAAATTGTGGCACTGGGACCCTCAATCAAAGAGCAAATGAAGATGCAAAAGAAAGTAAAACCAACACTTGTTGACATTAAAGCTGAGTTCATTAATCGGCCACATTTACCATACTTTTTCAGTAAAGTCAAACCTTTTTGGTATGGAAGTGGGCCAGGTTGTTAGCTGGGGCGAGTCCCAGCCCTGTTCATGTAATGCATGGACACACCTGGCCCAAAAGCCCAAGACATTCTATCGCAGATAATCTCTGTTCTGGTTTATAGAGGGAGTCTTCTAGGTGATACATTTTAATAACTGAAATTGGTTAAAGGGGTTGTCCACTTGGGGGGTCTCTCAGCCAGACCGCACCACCACCACTACATTACAGAGGGAAACACATTTACTAAGCCCCCCGCCTCTGGGTCCCAGCTCAATCTGTCCTCCGCCGTCGCTGCCAGGGTCCGGTAACTGGGTCACACGTCACATGAAGTCATTTGTTGAACATATTGCATTATAATCTAATGATTCTGTGCACTAGAACTGCACTTTATAAAGTCCTTATCATTCTAATTTACAGTAGGTGATGATTATCTCACATTCTAAGATTCATTCAAAAAGAAACTAAGATAATAAGGTTTCCAAAATATGTATTTAGTACAACTATATATACTGCTGATAAGAAATGTCTGCGAAGATGTCTGTTTACCTGCCTTAGGGTCTTTTGGCACAAAAGTTTGTACATATACTTGTTCAAAAAAAATGGCTCATGTAAATGTAACAATCAGCCGACAAATAGCCGATTGGATTGTCTAAGACTCTCGCTATTCAGAAGTACATCGCCCCATATAAACAGAGGATACGTTGCAGATGTAATGTAAAAGTATGGGGGGAATGATTGCAGTAAAGATTGTTCATTCCCAATATACTTTTTATCGGCTTGTGTAATTGGCCTTCAGCCAAAAGGACCTTAAGTCTAGTTGAATGCAACTGTGCTACCTTACACCACAAAATGTTGCTGCTTATCTGAACAATGTACATGAAACTTGAATTGCTACTTGACTTCTCTTGCTTCAATAAACACCATCCACCAAGACTGTTTCAGCCATCGGACTCCGAACCAGCTGCCAGACCTTGACACCAGAGAAGTGGATCCTTGAAAAGCAATCTGTTTGGTACTGGATAAACTGTGCAAAGTGTTAGGAATCTCCTTATTTTTCATCCTCACAGGAGGCATGGGCTTTCCCAGTTGGATTCCTAAGTTGCGGTCCCCAGAGTACTTACTGACTGGCTACAGGTATGTTCACAGCACCAGATGCAACATCAAGAAGACAGCGTAAGGTCTTTACCAGGAGATTGATTATTATGTAAAAAAAAAAAAAAGTATTTCAGGGGTCAAAACCAGTTGAGGTACTAGCACCAAGCAACAAAATGAAGGATACAAAAGCAGAATCAAGAGGTAAGACTAGGGTGAAGGTCAAGTTGAGATTAGGGATCGGAGTGAATACATATGAAATGGTAGTACCTTCTAGGATTTTTATATTGATGGTCTATCCTCAGGACCAGCCATTAATATCTTATCAACAGGGGTCTGACATCTGGACTCCAACTGATAAGCTGTTTCAGAGTAGCTTTGGCACCCGAACTATAAGAAGCTGGTAACTGTCTTACTGCTCCTCCACCTCAATGGGAGTGCTGTTACCAGCTTCATCCAGTACACAGTGGACTCAACTCAGTAGTTCCTCTGCCAGAGCTACTCAGAAACAGCTAATCCCCAGATGTGCAGGTTATCGTATGTAGGATGGTTATTGTGGTACTTGTAGTCCGTCGCCGGCATCTTCTATTGTATGCATTTTTTGCTGTTGATTGCTCCTAGCAACGGACTACAAGTGCAGGATGTGCTCCCCTATATACATGCACAACTGCATATGGGTTGAGAATATCCTGCTTGTTAAACACCACACAACGTTTTCAAAGAATATGGGAACTGTAAAGGAACCATTATAAGACTAGATAAAAGAACACAGGTAAATTCACAAATGGTAGATAAAGGGCTTCTGTCATGAGGAACTGGATGACTTTAGACATGTGCTAATGTCAGCTGAAGCTAACAGTCTTTGTCCTTTCATTTTATGTGCCTCCGTTTTTGTAAAAAATAAATAAATGCGGGTGTTGCCCCTACTCCTAGAGGCTCCGCGCCCTCATTTAGTTGATGGCCGGAGCCAGGCAGGGTTCACATCATCCTGCCTGGCCCTGTCAGTGAACATGATGAGGACGCGGCCAGAGGAGGGAGAACGGAGCCTCTAGAAGTAGGGGAAACACCCCCATTGCTCCTAGAGGCTCATTTGTATAAAATAAAATTAATTTTTTTCACAAAAATAGCACATAGAAAGAAGCGACACAGATTGTTAGCTTCAGCTGACATTAGCACATGTCCAAAGTCAGCCAGTTTAATGCCGATGTTCCTGATGACAAAAGCCCTTTAAATCACATTCATGTGACCATTATGGGAAATAAAGTACAGTGTGTGGCCCCCACTAAATAATGAAATAAATAATAAATGTCTATCTAAGACCGGGGATGAAATTAGGTGGATTTCCTCAGGGCTGGTTTCATAGAAAATTAGACCCTGGGCAACGGGCCAAAGATGCTCCCCCCTACTTGCCATTTTCAGTTTTCTAGTAATTTAAGCTCAACTAATACCACCATATAGTGTGCATATACTGTAATATTCTCTAACGGTGACATCCAGGCTCACTACTTTTCCAGGTGTGTTTTTCTATCACCAGCATATTATTCTTTCGGACTACTTCCTACGTTACAATTACTATTTACGACTAATTCCCCCCCCCCCCTTTTGCCTTATACTTTAGTATCATGTTACCTTCTTTTCACAGTAGTGGCCTCTGTTCTACATTATATTCCATAATCTCTATTATCTTTTTCTTAGTGACCTCTCCTACATGTAATCTCCAGCATCCTGCGCAGAGCGACCTCTTTTTTATATCTGATTCTTATAATTAGAATCAGAATTGATCGACTGTATTCTGTATCTCTATACAGACACAGATTGATGAATGTCAGAATGACCAAAACGTCGTCTCACCGTTTTTCCAGATGCGTCTTCATAAAGGTCCGAACAAGCTTATAAATATCTGGATGTAATTATGTAAATGCTGGAAATATTCACAAGAGAATTCACAAATTTCACGTTTATGGTTCTGCATGAAATGATCTAATAAAAACATTTCCAAGAGAAGTGAGTCCTGGACTTTGTGTATCGTGTATACGTCATTGAAGAATCCTTCTGATGGCCCCTTCCACTTCAAGCAGTGTGGTTGTACCTATTCGACTTTATAATGTAATACTACTAGTCCCCATAAAATTGTAGAATTTAATTGAAATATCACAACACAATACACTGGAAAAAAAATACTTTATGAGTCATTTATCAAGTGCAATACCCCAGAGTGGCATTACCACCTCTTTCGGGACCCCCACTATCTGTAATGTGTGATCCTGTGTCATATTTTATATTTATTGCCATTTCCTACTAAGTTTATATGTTCATTCCCTTGCAAACCACTGATAACATGTAATGTGCCTGGTTCATCAGCAGATGGCGACAATCTGTGCAGAGCTAATTTTCCTGGAGAGGAACCTTCTAGTTCCATTCTAGTCCTCTTTAGAAAGGGAGGAGTTTAGTCACCATTAGGCAGTCTAGTCTACCCTCCGCAGGGAGAGGTTGTGTGTTGGCCAGCAGAGCTCTGTCTGCTCTGCTGGGCCTGCAGACCCTGCCTGCAAAAGTAATTTATGGTTACTTGTCCCCTCCTGACAGCTTGATGCCAGGAAGAAGTTCCTAGGATTAAAGATAAAGTAAGAGACAGACTACAGAGAGCTAAATTCCATCAGAAAAGGAAAAGTTCCTATTTACCCAGCCAGGATAGCAGAGCTGAGAAAGCTACTGCATATTAGAGCTGATATTGTTGCAGAAGTGTTTTCCTGCCAGAGTTAAGCCAATACCTGCTGATAACCAAGATAAAGTTTGGAAAGTGTTTGGATTAACGTCTATGCCAAGTAAAGCTGTATTCAATGCTAACACAAAGTCTAGACTCCATTTATTCATCACCCAAGTTCAACAGCCCCTTTTTGCACTTGCTTTGGACTACACCTCATCTGGGATCCAAGGATATCCAGGTAGGAGCACCGTGACATGTGCATACAACATCTACAGAGACATTGTAGGCCACTCTACACCCACTCTGGCAATCCTACCCCTGGATACCAACACTACCATCTACAAAGGGGACTCCGAGTCCTCGTTGTGTAACTGCAACTGGCATCACGACTACTTGCTCTAATCGAGGGACATATAATCATAAATACCTCTTAAGGGGCAAGGGATCCCCAGGTGCTGGCAATAGGCTGCTGCACAAGCAACTCCTATAACTTCGGCATAACCACCCCCAGCTTAGGGCTTTATTAAGACCGGCGTCTAAAATGCCGGTCTTAATAAATGTGCTCCTTTGTGTTTTTGATTTGTTTCTAGGGTCCCAGTTGGCCTAAAGTTAGAACAGCTTTCGACACAAATCAACTGTACATATAAGTAGATGTTTCCATGTGTAATACAACGTAAAAACTAGTAATACTAAGATACTATATAGCAGTAGAATCCAACCTGTGCCCCTCAAGCTGTTGTGAAACTATAACTCCCAATCGGCTGTCAGGGGAAGCACAGAGTTGGGACAAGCCTCCCTAGCATCGTGGGTGATACTAGGGAGGCTCGTCCCCGTTGCGGCCTGCTATTGGCTGCCGCCCCCCCCCCTCCCCATTGCATATTACCAGATGTTTCGATCCGCGCGACAGGGAGATGCAGCGGCAGCCATGCGGACATCAGGAACGACGTGGGTGCCGATAAGCAGGTAAGTATAATGTATACAAGAGGCCCTGGCATTGGGGGGATATCATTATAGGGATTGGATAACCCCTTTTAAGGGGTTGTTCCTATACAAGACCTTATTCCCTATCCACAGAAGATAGAATGAGAATAGAAGCCCACATGCCCATGTTCGCCCGGAGCTACGCTACATTCATCACTTTGGGACTGCTGGAAATAGCCAATTGCTTTTAAAACCTCAAAAGAAAATGACTGCACCACTAATGAGAATGGAAATGGGACCTTTGATATGTCATAAAAGTGCATTGCGAGAAAACTATTGTTTCTGCCCAAGTCCATTTTTCTGCCGAATGACTTATTTTGAAGATATAGGAGTATACATCCTAGCAGTATATTCAGCCTTATCTATGTCTAGCTCATGCAGCTTCATGTCGTGTGATTATTTGTCACATCCATTTGCCATAGTTTCATAAAGGCTTTGAAGCCTGAGACAGATGGCTCTTTACACTGCAGTTAACCAGTTTGATGATGTTAATAACCGAATCATAAATCCTGCAAGAAACTTCAATAGACATTGTACGGAATGCTTTTTTTTATATTATCGGTGAGAAAAAAAAAAACTCAATATCATCCATGACTGAAATCCATTTGACTCCATGTGACTGTTGGTATGACTTTTTTGTTTTACATCCTGACAGGCACAAACTGCACAGTATTTCCGCTTGAGCTCTCTTGCATATTTAATAAGAGCACCAGAATGTATAATAAAACCTACAGCTCGCTGGCATACCGGCCAGGAATTTCAAGTGATTTTCAACACACCATCTAACAAGCTTCATGGGTCACAGAAAACAAAGGTTTCTACTGAGATTCTGCATTGATTAAGTCAGTTATAGGCAACCTTTGACACTCCAGCTGTAGATGAGATTCAACTGCATTTCCCATGATGCACAGCCAGATGCTGGGCATCATGGGTGATGTAGGCACATTTTAGCAGCATAATCTTGGGAAATCATTGCCTATGCTTGAACATTATCTCATACTTAGTCGCTTGCGTTGATCAGTCACTGTGCTCGATCATTGACTGAACCTTGATTAAATAAAAGCTACCCACACATCAATGAAATTCACTGACGTTCTGATTATCAGTGAAATATTCTAGATCCTACATCTAATAAAGGATTTGCCATCTGGTTTCTAATGGCTAATGGTCCTGTCAAAATCCTAATTAAAAGTGGATACTATAATATTAAGTGTCCAGTCCCCTTACATGGTGCTGATTAATGCTAAACTCAATGGTCTGAGTCTGGTCCTAAAGGCTACAGGCTACATTCAGTTGCCATAACCTAGCAAGTCCATGGGGCTCTAACCGAGGGCTTGTAATCCACAGAGCTTTAGTGGGCATCAGTGGAGTCAACTGGAAATAATGACCTTGCTTTCTATAAGTCAAGCAGCAAATTGATTGGTTGACAATTACTCATAGTGAACCTTCATGTGGTCTACAACTACTAGTGAGGGATCTGGTCCTCATCATAGCAACCTTTACAGCTATGCCTGTTCTGATGTTCTTACATCGTAACGGTTAGTAATGGTCATGATAGGAACTCTGGAAACCATTGAAAGCTTGAAGTTCCATTCATGAGGCCAGTTTAAGGTCTCTTTGAAAAGGTTATTGTGACATTTTATTAGATTATTAGGGCATACAATCAGTATCACATGAAGGATTCAGGAGTCTTTATATATGCCTGCTCTAACCAATGAAATTGGTCCATGAAATACTGTATTACTAATGATTATTACAATTAAAGAATATCTATACTTCTGATTGTAGAATGTGTTTTCTATCTTTTGATTCCTGATGCACAAATTTACCAAACACATTACAAGTTAAAATAATAATAAATACATGATAAAGTAAGCTTACAAACTGTAACATAACGGGTGTGGACCTATTGGGTAACATAGTAACATAGTTTGTAAGGCTGAGAAAAGACAGACGTCCATCTAGTTTAGTCTGTTTTCTTACAAAGTTGATCCAGAGGAAGGCAAAAAGACACCACGAGGTAGGAGCCAACTTTCCTCATTTTAGGGGGGGAAATCCTTCCAAACTCCAATTAAGCAATCAGAAAAATTCCCTGGATCAACAACCCTTCACTTGAATTCTTGTATAATACTATAACCTGTAATATTATTACACACTAGATAAGCATCCAGGCCCCTCTTGAACTCTTTCACTGAATTAACCCTCACAAACTCCTGTCAATGCACAGATTTGCCTTAGAGTTACTCCCAAGGGCATTATCTAAGTAGCCCCCTGGGTATTCACCTTTTAACTGCTAGACAGGGACTCAGCTGCAGTGAAACCTCCAGGCTGCTACCTCTTGGAGTAGTGTCTGTTCAGTTGATAGCAGACCCAGGCAGGTCAAGAGTCACCGCAAAGTGGCAGTGAAGATAAAGGCAGAATCGTAGTCAGTGGACAAGCCGAGTTCAGGGCAGGCAGCATACATACAATCCAGTTAAAAGTCAAAAGGTCTGGGCAGGCAGTATAGGGTCAGAAAGATAAACAGAATGAGATGTGGGACAGGTGGGCAGAAACAACACAGAGATACGGACAGAAGTCGAGAATAGTAAATCAGACCAGGCAAACAGCTTTGAAAGACTCGAGCAAACTAGGGGACTTTTTTTTTGCTCAGATACCCTTCAATAGGTGAGGTGCCTTTAAGGGGATGTGTCAAGTTTGCAAGTTAACCCCTATCCACAGAATAGGGGATAACTGAATGATTGCTGAGATCCAACTGCAGGGACCCCCACCAACACTGAGAAGAGAGGTCCCATTCCCCTGATCTAATGGAGCGGCAGATCAAGCATGCACTTTGCTTCTCTCTTCATTCTCTATGGGACTGCCGGATATAGAAACACAGAATGTGTCGGCAGATAAGAACCATTTGGCCCATCTAGTCTGCCCAATATACTGAATACTATGAATAGCCCCTGACCCTATCTTATATCAAGGATGGCCTTATGCCTATCCCATGCATGCTTAAACTCCTTCACTATATTTGCAGCTACCACTTCTGCAGGAAGGCTATTCCATGTGTCCACTACTCTCTCAGATATAGCTGAATACTGACACTCTATCAGAACAGGGAAACAGGATCCCTGTTCTCAGGATTAGTGGAAGTCCCAGCAGTCAGACCACCAGTGATCAGTTATGTTGTATCCTGCAGAAAGGAGATAACTTGCAAACTTGGCGCAACCCATTTAAATACCCAAAGAAGGTTAGTCATAGGCTGGGGACAGATTAGCAGAGGGGCTGCTTACAAGACGTGAATTGGCTGCAGAAACATCACATGGAGGAGATAGAGCATCAGTACTCTGGCATACCCACAGGTAAGAAGCAGAAAGATGCCTTCAGGCACAGACTACCAGAGCAGGCGGATCACACAGACGAGCATCCTGAGGTGGTAGCGGGCATGGAGTGCTGGTACTACACTAACATAGGAAACTCAGGTTTCAGTTTTGTTTTGTTAGATAGATAGATTGAGACACCAGAACACAGAAACATGATTTAGCGATACTCTATCATAATAAGGCTAATCAATATTGATGTATATTTGTTCATTTCCCATACCAGGGATTTTTGTCTTAAGCTTCCTAGAAGTACATTACACCAAGCCTAGGACTACAAAGCAGCAGAAATAGGATAGCCCACCATTGTTTACATTTTCCCTCTCCATAAAGTGACAGGAAAATGTGGCATGCAATAGCCACGTAAACCTATTACATAGATTTACATGACTATAGAAAGCTAGTATATGATATAATCAGCAGAAGAAATCAATTTAATTTTCAGGAGTTATTAGGAACATTGACCCCATCAAGCTACAACAAGCTTCATAGCAAATATGCTTGTTAACGTCCTTCTTCTTGCAATTATGGAAATATCAACATGGTCTGTTTAACTAATGTACATGTCTGGTTCCTACCTCAAAGTTCAAATTTCTTAAACCTACTAAGGAGCACAATATGGAGTTTCTAGAATAACTGCTGTGAAACTTGAGGCTCTTATCTACAGAATATAGCTTTTTGATAGTGCTATTAAATTACATACAGTATATGTTCTAATTATACCTTAAATCACGCCTTGTTTCCCAATTATAATGTCTGCAATTTTGCTCAATGTTAAGCACTCCTGCATTCGTAAGACCACTCATGGAAGCTTTTGAGAAATATCCTTGAAACCACTGAACTCTTTCTAAAGACAGTGGTAATTATAGTCTTAAAGTAAACCTCTCACCAAGTTTTCCACTCATTTTTATCCTTTATTACATAGTATCTTGTGAACTCAATTGCAGAAAACGGATACAAAGCATGTAGTGCAGGATAAGCCAAGGAGATCTATCAGCATGAAGCACTGCATCGTGTGCTCGATTACAATCAAAGAGGTCAGATTTGCCCTTTAACTGGATGTACAGTACATTGTAGGATCAGGAGCTATAAAGGAAATTTTGTATCAGCAAATGGTCTCCAATCTCCATATTTAATTCAAGCTACATATTCATTTGGAATTGTCGTATCATGCACTTTTGAATCCAATAATGAGGGACCTAAAACATTTATTGAACTAAATTAAATATGACAATGAAATCTTTTTTTAATAATATTATATGCATTATTAAAAAAAAAAAAAAACTGCAGAACTTCTCCAAGAAACTTGGTGTGGACAAATTGTTATAATAATTCTACATAGTAAAATTCAAGTTACCCATCATACTTGGAAACAATGGCCCAGATTTAACAATATGTCTGCACCTAGAACCTGTCTAAACAGTGGCACAAACTGGCGCAATCTGGCACAACTATGTTTTGTAAATGGTTTCCGACTCCAAAAGGGGTGTAGCTTAGCTGAAATGGAGATGATTCATGGGAAATGGACATGGCCCAAGATGCAACATTTTGTGGCAAAAATGTGCCACAATTATGGTGTAAACCTCTGTCTCAAATTAAGCCAACCAGCTAAACAATAGTTGGTATAGCTCTATACCCTGCACCACATGTATCATCCAGCCTATGCCTCTGTGATAAACCTGGTGCTGGTCTAGACAGCTTGTCTAAGTTTACATCATCTATAGGATTAGTAAATCTGGGCCGATGTGTTATCAGACTTTCTATTTGTTGAAGGCCTCGCGTGAAATGTAAAACCGGATAAGCCAAGGAATGAGCTAGGGAACCTTAGAGAGGTAGACACTTATTGATGTTACTTGAGTGGAACGGTGTGTAGGTTATCTGAGGTGTTGCTAGACTCCTTAACGAGACTCGCCCAGAAATTATATTACTTTTAAAGTCAGGGTTACAGAACATACAGGGGAACCCAACACTGATTACAAAAAAGTTACAGGCAAAATATATGACAGTTATATCTAATGACTCACAGCTGACATCTTATTTAAGACGTTCTCTTTCTTTATCCTATTTGTTCATCCCAGACCACCATGAACACTTCTTTCAGCCAAGGCTTGTCTCTACAGATTTTACTATCCACACATATTTTCCATAAGCTTTCTTAACCACCTCCCGTCACGCTAACGCCGAAAGGCGTGCGGGAGGTGGTTCTCTCAGGTCTCGATCATGCCTATCGGCGTCATCTCGTGAGACCTGAGATTACATGTGAACGCACGCGCATGCGCGCGCGTGTTCACTGCAGCGCGGCAGGTTAGAACTTATTCTACAGCCTGCCAGCGCTGATTGTTCGCTGGCAGGCTGTAGATGTCAGTAAATCGCATCTAAATCGCATATCAGATGCTGTTTTGTAAACAGCGTCTGATATACCTGCTGCCTGCTCCCTTATCACCGTCAGTTAGTTAACTACTCGTTTGGTAGTTAGCGCCCAGCCCACCGCAGTCACTGATTAGTCGCTGATTAGCGTCATCGCTGTCGCTAATCAGCACTAGTACTATATAGTATCTGTAAGTGATCAAGACTGATCGCAATCCGATCTATATCAGTAAATTATGGTCACCTTAGGCTCTACAAAAAACACAGTTTTTCGCACGATCAGGCCTGAACTTGTGCCCACACTTCAGTCCGCCCCACTGCTGTCAGGAATCGAACCTGTGACCAGTGGCGTTGCTAGGGCTAGTGTCACCCGGTGCGGTAGAAAATGGTGTCACCCCACCCCCCCCCCCCCCCCGGCGGCGATCTGTCTGCTTAGCCCCGCCCCCCCCCCACGTCAGCTGTCTGTTTACTCTCCAAACCCCCATCCATGTTATCGCTTGGGTTCAAATTATAGCACCCCCAGCAGGCCACCCCACCCCAACCCCCGGCGGTCTGTCTTCTGTCTGCTTAGCACACCCCCCAACATATTTGCATACAGAAAAACAAAACAAAAAAAACACATACGTACCTCCATGGCAGCGATGCGATGCAGGCCTCTTCTGGCCTGTGTCCCGAGCAGTACGGCTCTGGCGGCGCGATGACGTCATTGCGCCGCCTGCGCCGGCCTCTGATAGGCTACCGGCACAAGGCCAGCAGCCTATCAGAGGAACAAAGAAGGGAGACGCCTCTCCCTTGCCCTGCTGCAGTGTTTATCTGTATCGCGATACAGATGAATGTAGGGAGATGAGTGCTTCCATAATACAAGCGCTCATCTCCTGGTGGTGTCACCCAGGGGCATAGCTAGAAATGACTGGGTCCCACAGCAAAAAAATGTATGCCCCCCCCCCGGATCTCCCACCGACACATACCATATTGGACCTCCCACCCATTCCAGAGCTTCCACCCAAACACCCCTCCAGGACCTCCCATCCCAACATCCCCACATCCCTCCCTAGATCCCCCCTAAGTGTCCTCCACACATCCCCCCCATCAGTGTCCTGCACACATCCCCCCAATCAGTGTCCTGCACACATCCCCCCAATCAGTGTCCTCCACACATCCCCCCATCAGTGTCCTCCACACATCCCCCATCAGTGTCCTCCACACATCCCCTCATCAGTGTCCTGCACATATCCCCCATCAGTGTCCTGCACATATCCCCATCAGTGTTCTGCACACATCCCCCCATCAGTGTCCTCAACACATCTCCCATCAGTGTCCTGCACACATCCCCTATCAGTGTTCTGCACACATACCCCATCAGTGTCCTCCACACATACCCCCATCAGTGTCCTGCACACATCCCCCATCAGTGTCCTCCACACATCCCCCATCAGTGTCCTCCACACATCCCCATCAGTGTTCTCCACACATCCTTCATCAGTGTCCTCCACACATCCCTCATCAGTGTCCTGCACACATCCCCCATCAGTGTCCTCCACACATCCCCCTATCAGTATCCTGCACACATCCCCCCATCAGTATCCTGCACACATTTCCCCATCAGTGTCCTGCACACATCCCCCCCATCAGTATCCTGCACACATTTCCCCCCCATCAGTGTCCTGCACACATCCCCCCATCAGTGTCCTCCACACACACCCCCATCAGAGCTTCATATTAACCTGCTGTACTAATATTATGGATAAAAACCTCAGTAATAGTTTCCCATATATAATACTTTATATATATATATATATATCAGAAGTATAAATATATATTATCATACTTCTGATATACATGAATGCATAATTTAGCCTCTATTTCTAAAAGGTTTTCACCAGGTATTAGGTATTTCTATACAGCAGAAGTATCATTAAATAAAAAAAATAAATGTGTAATTACTATATAGTAATTACACATTTATTTTGTGTCATGTTTTTTTTTACAAAAACTGAAAAAAAAAATATTAAATTATACTGTACTTCTGCTGTATGGGAATACCTAATACTTGCTAGACTACTATGAGGTTTTTCCAGCTTAGTTTACCATTGAGCTCATAGCTCAGTGGTTAGTGTTCTTGCCTCTCATGCAAAGGGTTGTGAGTTCAAATCCTGGTGGCAACCTTTCAGAAATAGAGGCTAAATTAGATTAAAATACATTGGGTGTCCCCCAGGATTGTCAGAATGCTTGGGCACATCTAATTTAGCCTCTATTTCTGAAAGGTTGCCACCCCCCTCATCTTCATAGCACTGACTCCATATATGGACACAACCATATATGGAGTCAGAGCTAGGATTCCCTGTACAGCATGGGCTTCAGGCAAGTGCAGTGAATAAATTATCTTCTGCCGACACTGGTGGGTGTCACCCCATCAGTGGTGTCACCCGGTGCGGCCCGCACCCACCGCACCCCCCTCGCAACGCCACTGCCTGTGACCAGTCATGTCCCAGGCGGTAGCTCTAGCCACTAGACTACCAGCCCTTCTGGACTTTTCCTCCTGCTGAACTCTTTGATCTATCTTGCTCCAGCCTACTCTTGTTCATCAGTCTTGATTCCGTGCACCTGTTACTTCCCATTTATAAGCCCAGCCTCTAGCACCAGACCTCTGCTGGTTATTGTGCCTCCAAGCCTGTAGCAAGCTTCCTCTCTGCTCCTCCACGACTACTGCTGTTTACCTTTGTTGCCGACCCAGACCGTTTGACCTCGCTGAACTGCCGCCTGCATTGACCCTTTGCCTTCCACCGACCACGCCTCTGTCTACTCCTGCTGTTACCTCGCTGCCATCTCTACTGCCGACCCGGACTGATCGACCACACTACCTGCCTCCTGCTTCTGTGGGTCTTTGCCACTGGACTCCAACCACCAGCCGGCTGTCCTCTGACTCAGGTGAGCCAAGGACCGTTACAGAATAACCAGCCCAAAAAATGGAGTCCGCAATGGCCACCCTGCGCAAACAAGTCTCCGAACTTCAGGAGTTTGGCACCACTGCCCAAGAGGAAATTACTCAACTTAAAGGCGCAATCCAGAGCCAACAGAGGGTAATTATCGACTTGCAGCGTCAACTACTGGATGTACGCGGTGCTGTCACAGACACCCGTATGCCTCTCCCGTCAAAGTTTAACGGCGATCGCACCAATTTCGGGGGTTCCTCAACCAGTGCCGTATTTACTTTCAGATGCAGCCGGGCTCTTTTACCTCAGACAGAAAGAAGATCCTGTTCATCATCAACCTTTTAACTGATGAGGCCCTGGCATGGGCATCCCCATATGTGGAATCCCACAGTCTCGTATTGAATAACCTAGACAACTTCACCACAGCCATGAGCCAAGTGTTCGACGACCCTAACCGCTGCGCGACGGCCGAGGCTAGGCTGCACAGTCTATGGCAGGGAAGACGCTCTGTAGCCGAGTATACCTCAGAGTTCCGCCGCTGGGTCACGGACACCACCTGGAACCCAGCTGCCCAGAAATGTCAATTTCGCCGTGGACTCTACGAACCTATAAAGGATGAGCTCGCCAGGGTAGACGCCCCAGACGATCTCGATGATTTCGTCCAACTGTGCATCCGGATTGACCGGAGACTGGCGGAAAGAAGGAGAGAAAGACTCTGGTCCCTAGATAACAGGCCCACGTACCCTTTCACTCCAACGACTCAGCCGGCTCACCAACCCTCCACCGATCCCATGCAGGTCGACGCACTGTGCAAGACTCTATCGGCTGCTGAAAAGGAGAGACGACTAGCCGCAGGCCTTTGTCTTTACTGTGGCGAGCCAGGGCACTTCGCTATTAGGTGCCCCAATAAGACTCGCCAAACCATCGCTGTCACAGAATTACGGGAGTTACAACAGGCCACAATCTCACCCTTGACCTTCGCCCATGAGAACAACATACCACTGGTAACCAGGGCAGCCCCCATCGATCTGGAAACCGTCGATGGGACCCCGCTCTCTTCTGGGCCGGTAACGCACCAGACCGCTGACCTTCAACTCTTCATCAAACCCGATCATCAGGAGACCATTCACTTCTCCCTGATCGCCTCCCCTAAGTTTCCGGTGATCCTAGGCATCCCTTGGTTGGCCAACCACAACCCCTCGGTGGACTGGGACGCCCGCTGCATACGGTTCCCCTCGGACTTTTGTTCTCAGAACTGTTTACGTGGATCCGTTCCTCCTCCGCCCAAAGAACCTACCATATTCGGACTATCCACCAAGGAACTTTTACCCCTCAATATCGGGAGTTCCAGGATGTCTGTGACAAAAGAAATGCAGACAAACTGCCCCCGCATCGGCCTTATGACTGCCCAATTGAGCTGCTACCTGGAGCTGAAATACCCTTTGGCAGTATATACTCCCTCTCCGAGCCGGAACTCAAGGCCCTGAAGGAGTACTTAGACGAAAATCTAAAAAAAGGTTTTATCCGACCTTCCACATCTCCTGCAGGGGTCCCTTTTTCTTTGTGGAGAAAAAAGACTCATCCTTGCGTCCCTGCACTGACTACAGGAAGCTAAACGACATAACCGTTAAGAACCGGTACCCGCTCCCGCTGATTTCTGAACTCCTCGAGAGACTCCGGGTAGCGAAAATCTTCACCAAACTTGACCTTCGAGGGGCCTACAACCTTGTCCGAATCCGCCCTGGGGACGAATGGAAGACCGCCTTCCGGACACGTTATGGTCACTTCGAGTACCTGGTCATGCCTTTCGGACTTTGTAATGCTCCCGCCACCTTCCAGCACTTCATTAATGATGTCCTCAGGGACATGCTGGATCTGTTTGTAGTCGTTTACCTGGGCGACATCTTGATCTTCTCAGAAGACCTCGAACAGCACCGCGAACATGTCCGCAGGGTATTGCAGAGACTCCGCCAGAACTCTCTTTATATCAAACTCGAGAAATGTGAGTTTGAGCGAACCACCACTCAGTTCCTCGGGTACATCATCTCCCCAGAGGGCCTAAGTATGGACCCAGGGAAGGTCCAAGCCGTGTTGGACTGGCCCATTCCAAGAAACGTGAAGGAGGTACAAAGATTTATTGGCTTCGCCAACTTCTATCGGAAGTTTATCCGGGACTTCTCCAAGGTCATCGCACCGATCACCCAACTCACCAAAAGGCAGTCCCCTTCTCCTGGACACCCGAGGCCCAGGAGGCCTTCACGAAGTTGAAACTCCTCTTCACTTCTGCTCCAATCCTAGTCCACCCGAACCCCGAGTTGCCTTTTACTATCGAAGTGGATGCATCTGACTCCGCGGTAGGGGCAGTTCTGTCACAACGGACAGGGGAGAAGATGCTACTACACCCGTGCGCATATTTCTCTCGCCAGATGTCCCCTCCGAGAAGAACTACGACATCGGGAACAAAGAACTACTGGCGATCAAGGAAGCCTTCTCCGAGTGGAGACACCTGCTGGAGGGAGCTGCCAACCCCATAATCGTACTAACCGACCACAAAAACCTCGAGTTCATCCACAGCGCTAAGAGACTCACAGCCAGACAGGCCAGATGGAGCCTATTCTTTTCCCGCTTCAACTTTCTCATCACATATCGCCCGGATCAAAACGGCAAGGCTGACGCCCTCTCCAGAATGTTTTCGGAGCCCTCACAGAGTAATAAGGGCCAAGACAACATCCTATCCGAGAAAAGTGTTGTGGGGGCCACCTACTCTAAAGAACTCCTGGTCACAATCAAAGAAGGATACGAAAATGACCCCTTCCTCACCTACCCCACAAGGAATGTTAGCCTCACGTTTAAAAATGGTCATTGGTTTCATCAGGACCTACAACTTTATGTACCAGAAATCGCACGACTCGAAGTGCTCAAACTTAACCATGACTCCAAGCTGGCCGGCCATCTGGGCACAAGAAAGACCCAGGAGCTTCTCTCCCGCTCCTTCTGGTGGCCAACATACAAGGAGGACACCAAGAAGTACATCTCTCGTGCACGGTCTGTGCCCACATAAGACTCCTCGTTCCTCTCCCGTGGGTCTGTTACAACCCCTCCCAATTCCCTCCCGCCCCTGGGGCTCGATCTCCATGGACTTTGTGGTAGACCTTCCTCCTTCAAAAGGATGAACACCATCCTGGTCGTGGTCGACCGCCTCACCAAAATGGCCCATTTCATCCCCTACAAGGGCCTACCCACGGCCAAACAGACGGCTGATCTTGTCCTCAAAGAGGTCTTCAGGCTGCATGGGATTCCGGACGACGTGGTCTCAGACCGAGGCATACAATTTACCTCAAAGTTCTGGAAGGACTTCTGCCTGGCGCTCGGGGTTAAAGTGAACCTTTCCTCCGCTTTCCACCCTCAGTCAAACGGGCAGACGGAGAGAACTAACCAGACCTTAGAGCAGTACCTACGCTGTTTCAGCTCCCACCTGCAGGATGACTGGCTTGACCATCTCCCTACAGCCGAGTTCGCCTACAACAATGCTGAGCACAGCTCAACCAAGCAGAGCCCTTTCTTTGCTAACACAGGCTCGCACCCCGTGTTCATTTCCCACCTGCCCGTCGCCTCCACCCTCCCAGCAGTGGCCGAGCGCCTAACAATGCTACAGGAGGCACAAAAGGACATAATAGACAACCTCCAGCTCGACCAGAGGCGCTTTAAACAGGGAGCAGACAGACGCCGCAAACCCACCCCGGGCTTCCATGTAGGAGACAAGGTATGGCTGTCCACCAGGAACCTCAGACTGAAGGTCCCCTCCAAAAAGTTAGCCCCAAAATACATGGGTCTGTTCCAGGTCACCGCACAAATCAATGAGGTCACGTTCCGGCTTGACCTTCCGGATTCCTTTAGGGGGCACCCTGTCTTCCATTGCTCCCTCCTGAATACCTTTACTGGCCGCCACTCGCCCCCTCCACCACCCGTGAGGGTACAAGGTGAGGAAGAGTTTGTTGTCGAGAAGATCCTCGACTCCAGGATCCACCGAGGAAAATTGCAATATCTAATTGGGTGGGAGGGCTACCCTCCTGAGGATAACTCCTGGGAGCCTGAAGAAAATGTCCACGCCCCCAGACTGGTAAAAGAGTTTCACCAACAGCACCCCGGTAAGCCTGCCTCCATGGTGCCCGGAGGTCACCTTGGAAGGGGGGGAGTACTGTCGGGAATCGAACTTGTGACCAGTCATGTCCCAGGCGGTAGCTCTAGCCACTAGACTACCAGCCCTTCTGGACTTTTCCTCCTGCTGAACTCTTTGATCTATCTTGCTCCAGCCTACTCTTGTTCATCAGTCTTGATTCCGTGCACCTGTTACTTCCCCTTTATAAGCCCAGCCTCTAGCACCAGACCTCTGCTGGTTATTGTGCCTCCAAGCCTGTAGCAAGCTTCCTCTCTGCTCCTCCACGACTACTGCTGTTTACCTTTGTTGCCGACCTGGACCGTTTGACCTCGCTGAACTGCCGCCTGCATTGACCCTTTGCCTTCCACCGACCACGCCTCTGTCTGCTCCTGCTGTTACCTCGCTGCCATCTCTACTGCCGACCTGGACTGATCGACCACGCTACCTGCCTCCTGCTTCTGTGGGTCTTTGCCACTGGACTCCAACCACCAGCCGGCTGTCCTCTGACTCAGGTGAGCCAAGGACCGTTACAACCGCAGTGACAGAATTTTTTTTTCTGATCACTGCAAAAACACCGTAAAATCACTGCGGTGCTATAAAGATCACTTTTGAGCTTTTTGGATCCTTATTAGCGATCGCAGCTTTAGGGTCCATTCACACGTCCGTGGTGTGCTGCGGACCTGCAAATTGCGGATCCGCAGCACACAATGCCGGCACTCTCCATAGAGATTCCTATTCTTGTCCGCAGGCTGCTGACAAGAATTGGACATGCTCTATCTTTTGCGGAGCTGCGGCCGGATGTTTCGGGGCCGAAACCCGGAAGATCGCGGCCACAGCTCCGCAAATGCTGATGCGGAGAGCACAAAGAGAGCACATAGTGTTACTTCGCAAGCACTCCAAGGATGTCCTTTCCCCTCTTTTTTTTTTTTTTGCACATTTTTGGGCAGAGGTTTTTTCATCCACATTGATTGATGCGAATGAAGAAATCTGTGCCGTTCATTTTTTCTTTCAGCCCAGAGGCTGAACGGAAAAAAAAATCTCATTACCCGTATGCTCGATATAAGGAGAATAGCAGAAACTCCAAATGCTGGCCATACATGTAATGATTCCGGAGACCCTCAAATGCCAGGGCAGTACAAACACCACACATGTGACCCCATTTTGGAAAGAAGACATCCCAAGGTATTCGCTGAGGGGCATATTGAGTCCATGAAAGATTGAACTTTTTGTCACAAGTTAGTGGAATATGAGACTTTGTAAGAAAAAAAAAAAAAAACAATTTCCGCTAACTTGTGCCAAAAAAAAAAAAACTTCTGTGAACTCGCCATGCCCCTCACGGAATACCTTGGGGTGTCTTTCCAAAATGGGGTCGCTTGTGGAGTATTTATACTGTCCTGGCATTTTAGGGGCCCTAAAGCGTGAGAAGTCGTTTGGAATCCAAATGCGTAAAAATGCCCTGTAAAATCCTAAAGGTACTCATTGGAATTTGGGCCCCTTTGCGCATCTTGGCTGCAAAAAATGGTCACACATGTGGTATCAACGTACTCAGGAGAAGTAGGGCAATGTGTTTTGGGGTGTATTTTTACATATACCCATACTGTGTGTGAGAAATATCTCTGTAAATGACAACTTTTTAAAAAAATTTATACAAAGTTGTCAATTTACAGAGATATTTCTCTCACCCAGCATGGGTATATGTAAAAATACACTCCAAAACACATTGCCCCACTTCTCCTGAGTACGGCGATACCACATGAGTGCCATTTTCTTGCAGCCTAGGTGTGTAAAGGGGCCCAAAGTCCAACGAGTTGCTCACAATTTAGCCCCGCCCAAAATGCCAGAACAGTAAACACACCCCACAAATGACCCTATTTCGGAAAGTAGAGGAGCATAGTCAGTCTGTGGGAGATTTATTTTTTTTTCCTCAGAAAGTGTCATTTTCTGCTAACTTGTGAAAAAAAATTAAATCATACATAAACTCACCATGCCCCTCCGCGAATACTTTGGGGTGTCTTCTTTCTAAAATGGTGTCATTTGGGGGGTATTTATACTATCATGGCATTCTAGCACCTGAAGAAACATGACAGGTGCTCAGAATGTCAGAGCTGCTTCAAAATGCGGAAATTCACTTTTTTGTACCATAGTTTGTAAATGCTATAACTTTTGCGCAAACCAATAAATTTACACTTATTGGATTTTTTTTTATCAAAGACATGTAGCACAATAAATTCTGACACAAATTTGTATAGTAATGTAATTATATTTGAACAATTTTACCAGAAAATGTTAAAAATACACTTTTTTTAAGAAATTGCGGTCTTTTTTTATTAATATCAGAAAAACAAAAAATCTCAGCAGCAATCAAATACCACCAAAAGAAAGCTGTATTTGTGTGAAGAAAAGGAGGTAAAATTAATTTGGGTGCCAAGTTGCATGACCGAGCATTAAACCGTTAAAGTTGTGAAGTGCCGAATTGTAAAAAAGGGCCTGTTCACAAGGGGGGTATAAACCTGTGGTCCTTAAGTGGTTAAAGGGGTATTCCAGGTGCCTATTGATAACATATTCTCCAGATCATTTTTATTTAGTTTTCCAAAAACAGAGTAAACAAAAATGTAACACTTGCATAGTTCACATCAGGGTGTGTACACTTCTATAAAGCTGCCAAGCCCCTAAAATCCCCCCTCCCCCCATTCCGGTCTAAGTAACCCCAGTACTTTATATAGACAAGAAAATTGGAGTACGGTACATAGGAAAATTGGCAGATAAACTCTCCAGATAAATACATAGTTGTAGCCCATGCAGCTTATCATAGGGTCCTCAGCCCAGAATCTCCTCTTTGCTCACTCACAACTCTGCCACCTGAGGAGCCCCACCCCCCACATCTACATTATCAGCATTCCTCAGCCCCCTAGTAGTAAGATTTGAGTCAGAAATCCATGGAAGCCATAATTTCTCAAATTTAGATGTGATACTTATCTTTTGGAACACGGCCTTCTCATTTAATAACATAGTGTTTACCTTCCCTTTAAATTCATCTAGAGTCGGTGGGCAAGCTTGAATCCAGTGTAAAGCTACAGGCTTTCTGGCCACATACAGTAGCTTTCCAATCCTTTTTTCTCATTTTCTCCCAACAGAATTTCATTAACATACCCCAAAATATATACATTGGGGTCCCAGGTGAGGGAAGTCTAAAAATAGGCACCGATAATATGAAGGATACCCTCCCAGTATGCAGTAAGCGCCAAGCAACGCGACACCATATTCGCCTTATCCCTAAAGCATCTGGGACATTGAGAATTAGGTCAGATCCCAATTTCATGCAAAAATATGGGAGTTCTGTAAACACAATGTATTATGTACAGTTGTGATAACTTAGCACCTTCATTTAAAGAAGTGTGTGGAACCACCTCAAATATATCTGACCATTGTTCTAAAGAGAGATCACCCATATCCACCTACAACCTCAACCTTCTCGATAATGGATGGCCAGTGAGAAACTTATCTAATAATAATATATAGACTAAAGATATCATACCTCGACTTTACACCTCCCCCCCCCCCCAAAGAGACCACCAACATTAGGAACGCATCCACATATCAAAGTATAGGAGTACTTTTATTTATAATGTTAACTGCATGCTGAAACTGCAAATACTGGTAGAAGCAGAGGTGTGGGAGATGAAACTCCTCCTGGAGCTTTATAGAGGTCTTAAGAACCCATTCTCCACTACATGCCCACGTCTTCCTATCTCCTTTGTTTCCCACATCCCAAAACCTTCCAGGGACTTAAAGGGGTTGTCCCACAACAAATATTCTATAGTTTTCATACCAGCACCTGGATCTGAATACTTTGTAACATAGTAACATAGTAGTAACATAGTACATAAGGCTGAAAAAAGACATCTGTCCATCCAGTTCGGCCTGTCATCCTGCTAGTTGATCCAGAGTGAGGCAAAAAAAAAAAAACTGTAAGGTAGAAGCCAATTTTCCTCACTTAAGGGGAATAAAAAATTCCTTACCGACTCCAATCAGGCAATCAGAATAACTCCCTGGATCAACGACCCATCTCTAGTAGCTTTAACCTGTAATATTATTACCCTCCAGAAATAAATCCAGGCCCCTCTTGAATACCTTTATTGTACTCACCAACACCACCTCCTCAGGCAGAGAGTTCCATAGTCTCACTGCTCTTACTGTGAAGAATCCTTTTCTATGTTTGTGTGTAGAAACCTTCTTTCCTCCAGACGCAGAGGATGTCCCCTCTTCACAGTTACAGTCCTGGGGATAAATAGATGATGGGAGAGATCTCTGTACTGACCCCTGATATATTTATACATTGTTATTACATCTCTCCTCAGTCGTCTTTTTTCTAAAGTGAATAACCCTAATTTAGATATTCTTTCAGGGTACTGTAGTTGCCCCATTCCGGTTATAACTTTAGTTGCCCTCCTCTGAACCCTCTCCAGCTCTGCTATGTCTGCTTTGTTCACAGGAGCCCAGAACTGTACACAGTACTCCATGTGTGGTCTGACTAGCGATTTGTAAAGTGGTAGGACTATGTTCTCATCACGGGCGTCTATGCCCCTTTTGATGCAACCCATTGTCTTATTGGCCTTGGCAGCAGCTGCCTGACACTGGTTTTTGCAGCTTAGTTTGCTGTTTATTAAAAGTGTTTTACCATTTAGTATGTACGGGTGACTTGCAGGTCCTTCCTATGTGCAAAACTTTATATTTGTTAGTGTTAAACCTCATCTGCCACTTATCTGCCCAAGCCTCCAATCTATCCAGATCCCTCTGTGGCAGTATATTGTCCTCTTCAGTGTTAATTACTTTACACAGTTTAGTGTTATCTGCAAAAATTGATATTTTACTATGCAAGGCTTCTACAGGATCATTATTAAATATATTGACAAGGATAGGGCCCAATACTGACCCCTGAGGTACCCAACTAGTGACAGTGACCCAATCTGAGTGTGTACCGTTAATAACCACCCTCTGTTTTTTATCACTCAGCCAGTTACTTACCCACTTACAGACATTTTCTCCCAGTCCGAGCATTCTCCTTTTATATACTAACCTTTTATGAGGTTTGGTGTCAAATGATTTGGAGAAGTTCAGATATTCGACATCCATTGATTTGCCGCTGTCAAGTCTAGAACTTACCTCCTCATAGAAACTGATTAAATTAGTAGGGCATGACCGATCCCTCATGAAGCCATGCTGATATGGCATTATTTGCTTATTTCCGTTGAGATCCTCTAAGATAGCATCTCTCAGAAAACCTTCAAACAGTTTCCCCACAACAGATGTTAAACTTACCAGCCTATAGTTTCCGGGCTCTGTTTTTGGACCCTTTTCGAATATTGACACCACATTTGCTATGCGCCAATCCTGTGGAACATTCCCTGTCAGTATAGAGTCCGCAAATATTAGAAAAAAGGGTCTAGCATTACTTAAGTCCCTTAGGATACGGGGGTGTATGCCATCCGGTCCTGGCAATTTGTCTATTTTAATCTTTTTAAGTCGCTGTTGTACTTCTTCTTGGGTCAGACAGGGCACTTTTAATGGGAAATACATTTTTACATTCAGCATTTCATCTGTAAATATATTTTCCTCAGTGAATACATTGGAGAATTTTTTTTTAACAGCTTTGCTTTCTCCTCTTCGCTCTCTGCAAATCCCCCTCATTACTCTTTAAAGGGCTGACACCTTCAGATTTATACTTTTTAACAGTTATATAATTAAAGAACATTTTAGGGTTAGTTTTACTCTCTTTGGAAATTAATCTCTTGGTCTCTAGTTTGGCCGCTTTTATTTGTTTTTTACATGTTCTATTTCTTTCCTATTAGTTTATCAGTGCTTCCTGGCTCCCCTCCTGTTTTAGTGATTTTTATGCTTTCTTTTTGTCATTTATTGCTTTCTTTACAGTTCTATTTATCCACATTGGTTTCTTTTTGTTCCTTAACCTTTTATTTCCATACGGTATGTACCTCTCACAATTAAATTTTGGAATGCTTTTAAAGATATCCCATTTTGTGGCTGTATTTTTATTTTTGAGGACTTTTTCCCAGTTAGTTAGGCCTATGGCTTCTCTTAGTTGGCTAAATTTAGCTTTTTTGAAGTTTGGTATTTTTGTCCCTCCCTGTAGAAACGCTCTTTTGAATGATAATTGGAAGGTTAATACTTTATGGTCACTATTTCCCCGGTGTTCCTTTATGCGATGTACAGCTTTCAGTTTTCCAGTCTATATCTGGAAGTCCCCCATAATAACCACCTCATTATGATTTGCAGCCTTGTCTATCTCGTTTAGTAATATATTTTCTGTGGGCTCTGGTATATTAGGTGGTTTATAATAAACTCCTATTAGTAATTTATTATTGTTTTTGGCTCCATGTATCTCTACCCACAGTGACTCCACATGTTCATGTCCCTCACTTATATCTTCTCAGACTGTGGGCTTTAGATAGGACTTTAGATAATGGCAGACGACTCCACTCTCCGGTTTTGACGATCCTTTCTAAACAGGCTGTAACCCTGTACATTAACTGCCCAGTCATAGCTATCATCCAGCCATGTCTCAGTTATTCCCACTATGTCATAGTCCTCCTCACACATCACTAATTCCAGTTCCCCAGTTTTGTTAGTCAGGCTTCTGGCATTAGTATACATACAATTAAGAGGTTTATGTATATTTTTAACCCTTGTAATTGCAAGTAATTACAAATTTTGTAAAGCCACTGAGTTATTCAATAAAATGTATCTGTATAGTGCCACTTAATGTCTTATTATTTTTTGACTGCCTCATTAAGAAGGCCGCACATGCTCAGTAGAGATGGCCCGAACTATCCGCTGGCGAACAGTTCCTGTGTGTGAGGAGCTGCAGGCCCACAGACTGTAGTGTGCCCACTGCCAGTGCCTACCCCTGTCATCCCATGTGGCACAGGACTTTGCATCAAAAAAAGGAATTTGATTTTTACACTTTAGTGTAATTTCAGTTGCTTGCCTGCTAGTGTGTGTCACGCCGACTTCCACTGACTGTAGTGTGCCCACTGCCAGTGCCAACCCCTGTCATCCCATGTGTCACAGGACTTTGCATCAAAAAAAGGCATTTCATTTTTACACTTTAGTGTAATTTCAGTTGCTTGCCTGCTAGTGTGTGTCAGGCCAACTTCCACTGACTGTAGTGTGCCCACTGCCAGTGCCCACCCCTGTCATACCGTGTGGCATAGGACTTTGCATCCAAAAAAGGCATTTCATTTTTACACTTTAGTAGTCTAATTTCAGTTGCTTGCCTGCTGGCAGTGTGTGTCAGGCCCACTACCACAGACTGTAGTGTGCCCACTGCCAACCACTGATACCAGGTGGCACAGTAGCTTCAAGCTTGCCGATAAATAAGGCATTTAATTTTTACACATTAGTCTAATTTCAGTTGCTTGCCTGCTGCCAGTGTGTGTCAGGCCCACTTTCACAGACTGTAGTGTGCCCACTGCCAGTGCCAACCACTGATACCGGGTGGCACAGTAGCTTGCCGATAAATAAGGCATTTAATTTTTACACATTAGTCTGATTTCAGTTGCTTGCCTGCTGCCAGTGTGTGTCAGGCCCACTTCCACAGACTGTAGTGTGCCCACTGCCAGTGCCAACCACTGATACCGGGTGGCACAGTAGCTTGCCGATAAATAAGGCATTTAGTTTTTAGACAGTATTCTAATTTGAGTTGCTTGCCTGCTGCCAGTGTGTGTCAGGCCCACTTTCACAGACTGTAGTGTGCCCACTGCCAGTGCCAACCACTGATACCGGGTGGCACAGTAGCTTGCCGATAAATAAGGCATTTAATTTTTACACATTAGTCTAATTTCAGTTGCTTAAAATTGATAGTTTTGCTGGGCACACCTCACCTGGTCTTGCACATGTGTATATCAATGTATCACAATTTGAACAATCGATGCTGTCACTCAATTTTTGTGAATGCTTCTAACAACTTGTTTATTCATAAAACCATCAATAAATAGAACATGATTATGTCGAAAATCAAAAATACGTGATTGCAATTCAAAAAGTTTAAAAAATTGATTTAAAATATATCAATAACGAAAAATATATAAAATAAAATAAAAATCAAGGATCAGATCATGAACGCTGGTTCGTAATTGATGTGCACCGCGATCCAGCGTTCACCTTGCATACATATATATACAATGTTCAGCAGATATTAATTCAATAGTAGAAAAGCACAATACCTATTGGATATGCATGAAAATGTGGTACCTAAAATGCAATCGACACTATATTCCCATAACGTTATATATCATAATGTGTATCAAACTCCGATATAGTATGTCCAATGTAGTTCTTATTTGCGTTTTTCGGGTGTAGGTTTTTCCTTTGCGGTTTCTCAGAATGCACTTTCAATCTTGCATATATAGTGTTTTTGTCCACAGGGGTTATTATGCCCAATTCATGAAATAATTTTGATATTTGATGAGTAAAATGTCCAGCATGTATTGTAAATTTTAAAGAATATCTGGATAACAGCCACGTGATATATTGCGCTAAAACATCATTATAATAGATGTTATAATCATCTTCCTGCTGTGTATAAATACTTGTAACTCACAGGTTGTTTATAGCAATTTTAAATTGTTGGTAAGCCGCACTGCAGTTGCACAATGTTGAAGAATTAAATTAAACTTGTCCGCCTATTCGGCGTTACTCACAGTTCAGGAGTGCACGGTGCTCCGCGCTAGGTGCGGCTATTAATGAAAGCAGCTGAAGATAGGAGACTTTCGGCGTTCCACGTGGCTGAGATGTATTGAGATAAATCTGTGTGCCGTTTCCAGGTTGTTTCTCGACTTGTGTTTCAGTTTGGAGCGCTCCTACTAGAAAAAAATTGTAGTCGCTGTATACATCTGCGGGGGGGCTTCTTTCCCAAATGCGTTTCGAAGACGCTACTGTCTTCTTCTTCAGTGGTCGAAGCCCCCCTGCGATCCTCCCCCTCTATTTATACTGCATGCTGGTCATCTTGGTTGTGGAAAAAACACGGTGCTGGACTGTTCATCCACTCCACTGATCTCCAATTCACCATTGTATATTCATCCCACTCATTAAATGTATTTTCCAACTTGTTTATACATATATTATTTGCTTGTATAATGTGATTGTTTGTACTTATTCAAACTTTTGGTTAAATTAATGTCCACCATATCTGAGAATGATCAAAACACTTTGTGATCTTCCTGCGTTTTCGGTGCGTTTTATCCGGGTTGTTAGAAATCATGAATTATAGACAATGAGTTGCCAATATATATAACCCATATCAGATATTTTCAGCTTTGGGAAAGGATATATGTTGTTAATCACTTCCCCCGCATTTCCAAATCTTAAATCATTATAATTTAAATCGCTATTTCAACTTGTTCTTTTTGTTGTTTTCAGTACATCCGTTGAAATTGCATGGTAGTATTCAGAATGTGTTTCCCCTTGGTAGACTATTTATTTAAACTCATTAGCTGAAAAAACGCACTTGCGTTTTTGTTGCGTTATACATGCGTTTTTTCAACTGATTAGTAATATGTAATTTTTGTGGTACATATAACAGTATTGCCACTTATTTATGCTTGTTTTATCTATATTCATACTTTTTGATCGGCCCTAATGGGTTGATAGCCTTTGTATTCGAAAAAAGAGATATTTACATTTGTATAAATGTTGAGAGGGATGGGCTGAAAATATCTGATATGGGTTATATATATTGGCAACTCATTGTCTATAATTCATGATTTCTAACAACCCGGATAAAACGCACCGAAAACGCAGGAAGATCACAAAGTGTTTTGATCATTCTCAGATATGGTGGACATTAATTTAACCAAAAGTTTGAATAAGTACAAACAATCACATTATACAAGCAAATAATATATGTATAAACAAGTTGGAAAATACATTTAATGAGTGGGATGAATATACAATGGTGAATTGGAGATCAGTGGAGTGGATGAACAGTCCAGCACCGTGTTTTTTCCACAACCAAGATGACCAGCATGCAGTATAAATAGAGGGGGAGGATCGCAAGGGGGCTTCGACCACTGAAGAAGAAGACAGTAGCGTCTTCGAAACGCGTTTGGGAAAGAAGCCCCCCCGCAGATGTATACAGCGACTACAATTTTTTTCTAATAGGAGCGCTCCAAACTGAAACACAAGTCGAGAAACAACCTGGAAACGGCACGCAGATTTATCTCAATACATCTCAGCCACGTGGAACGCCGAAAGTCTCCTATCTTCAGCTGCTTTCATTAATAGCCGCACCTAGCACGGAGCACCGTGCACTCCTGAACTGTGAGTAATGCCGAATAGGCGGACAAGTTTAATTTAATTCTTCAACATTGTGCAACTGCAGTGCGGCTTACCAACAATTTAAAATTGCTATAAACAACCTGTGAGTTACAAGTATTTATACACAGCAGGAAGATGATTATAACATCTATTATAATGATGTTTTAGCGCAATATATCACGTGGCTGTTATCCAGATATTCTTTAAAATTTACAATACATGCTGGACATTTTACTCATCAAATATCAAAATTATTTCATGAATTGGGCATAATAACCCTGTGGACAAAAACACTATATATGCAAGATTGAAAGTGCATTCTGAGAAACCGCAAAGGAAAAACCTACACCCGAAAAAAACTCAAATAAGAACTACATTGGACATACTATATCGGAGTTTGATACACATTATGATATATAACATTATGGGAATATAGTGTCGATTGCATTTTTGGTACCACATTTTCATGCATATCCAATAGGTATTGTGCTTTTCTACTATTGAATTAATATCTGCTGAACATTGTATATATATGTATGCAAGGTGAACGCTGGATCGCGGTGCACATCAATTACGAACCAGCGTTCATGATCTGATCCTTGATTTTTATTTTATTTATTTTTCGTTATTGATATATTTTAAATCAATTTTTTAAACTTTTTGAATTGCAATCACGTATTTTTGATTTTCGACATAATCATGTTCTATTTATTGATGGTTTTATGAATAAACAAGTTGTTAGAAGCATTCACAAAAATTGAGTGACAGCATCGATTGTTCAAATTGTGATACATTGATATACACATGTGCAAGACCAGGTGAGGTGTGCCCAGCAAAACTATCAATTTTATGTACCTTTTCATAGACTGGGTGAGTCTATTATTGCTGGAGGCACCCACTCGATAGCCTGTTTTAGGTGAGCCATCACGATTAAAATATTTTTCTAATTTCAGTTGCTTGCCTGCTGCCAGCGTGTGTCAGGCCCACTTCCACAGACTGTAGTGTGCCCACTGCCAGTGCCAACCACTGATACCGGGTGGCACAGTAGCTTGCCGATAAATAAGGCATTTAGTTTTTAGACAGTAGTCTAAATTCAGTTGCTTGCCTGCTGCCAGTGAGTGTCAGGCCCACTTCCACAGACTGTAGTGTGCCCACTGCCAGTGCCAACCACTGATACCGGGTGGCACAGTAGCTTGCCGATAAATAAGGCATTTAATTTTTACACATTAGTCTGATTTCAGTTGCTTGCCTGCTGCCAGTGTGTGTCAGGCCCACTTCCACAGACTGTAGTGTGCCCACTGCCAGTGCCAACCACTGATACCGGGTGGCACAGTAGCTTGCCGATAAATAAGGCATTTAATTTTTACACATTAGTCTAATTTCAGTTGCTTGCCTGCTGCCAGTGTGTGTCAGGCCCACTTCCACAGACTGTAGTGTGCCCACTGCCAGTGCCAACCACTGATACCGGGTGGCACAGTAGCTTGCCGATAAATAAGGCATTTAGTTTTTACACATTAGTCTAATTTCAGTTGCTTGCCTGCTGCCAGTGTGTGTCAGGCCCACTTCCACAGACGGCAGTGTGCCCACTGCTAGTGCCAACCACTGATACTGGGTGGCACAGTAGCTTGCCGATAAATAAGGCATTTAATTTTTACACATTAGTCTGATTTCAGTTGCTTGCCTGCTGCCAGTGTGTGTCAGGCCCACTTCCACTGACTGTAGTGTGCCCATTGCCAGTGCCAACCACTCATACCGGGTGGCACAGTACCTAGTACCTAATCTAAAAAAAAATGACAGGCAGAGGCAGACCACCCCGCAGGGGCCGTCGTGGTCGTGGTGCTGTGATTTCCACTGTCCCTGGAATAATGCCTAGTGTTCAGAGGCCACGTACCCTGAACCCGAAAAATTGTGAGGACATAGTTGACTGGCTTAGACAGGAAACCCAATCTTCTACAGCTTCCGCTAAGAACCTTGACGCACCATCCTACTCCAGCTCAGCTTCGGTCACCTGCTCTCAAGTTACCACGCTCCCGCCCACTTGCACCGCCACCACTACCACCACAGCCACCACAGCCGCTTCACTTGATCCGTCAGAGGACTTATTTACACATCAGTTGGATGCAATTAGTGATGCGCAACCATTATTGCCAGATGATGTAGATTACAGGGATATGTCTCAGTCAGGCAGGATTACACACATGGACGTACAGTGTGATGATGATGATGTTGTACCCGCTGCTGCTTCCTTTGAGGTGTCAGATACAAGTGAAGCGGTTGATGATGACGATGTGTCCACGGATGCCACGTGGGTGCCTGCTCGAAGAGAAGAAGAGGGGGAAAGTTCAGAAGGGGAGACAGAGAGAATGAGGAGACGAGTTGGAAGCAGGGGTAGGTCGTCGCAAGGAGTTAGTGGCACAGTCAGACAGCATGTATCGGCACCCGGGTTCAGCCAGACAGTACGCCAGTCAATGCATGCAGTTGCGACCACCAGAATGCCGTCATTGCAAATCTCAGCAGTGTGGCATTTTTTTTGTGTGTCTGCCTCTGATAACAGCAATGCCATTTGCAACCTGTGCCAAAAGAAACTGAGTCGTGGGAAGTCCAACACCCACCTCGGTACAACTGCTTTGCGAAGGCACATGATCTCACATCACAAACGCCTATGGGATCAACACATGAGTACAAGCACCACACAAACTCAAAGCCACCATGCTCCTCCTGGTCCAGCATCTTCAGCCACGTCAACCACTGCTGTCCTCCCTGCCCCCTCTCAACCAACCGCCACTCCGCCTCTCACCTTCAGCAGTTCCTGCTCATCTGCCCACAGTCAGGTGTCTGTCAAGGACATGTTTGAGCATAAGAAGCCAATGTCACAGTCACCCCCTTGCCCGGTGACTGAAAGCTGGCTTGACGGAACTCTTAGCCCGCCAGCTTTTACCATACCAGCTAGTGGAGTCTGAGGCCTTCAAAAAATTTGTCACTATTGGGACACCACAGTGGAAGGTACCCAGACTAATTTTTTTTCAAAAAAGGCAATCCCAAACCTCTACAATATCATCGAAAAGGAAGTCATGGCATCTCTGGCATACAGTGTTGGGGCAAGGGTCCATCTGACCACTGATACCTGGTCTGCAAAGCACGGTCAGGGCAGGTATATGACGTACACTGCGCATTGGGTCAACCTGCTGACGGCTGACAAGCATGGCATGCGTGGCTCCGCAGCTGGTTAGTGACACCGCCACGACTTGCAGGCAGACCTACTGCCACCTCCTCTACTCCTACTCCATCCTCTTCGATATCCTCCTCGGCTGAGTCCTCTTCTGCTGCGGCGTCTGGCTGCACATCAACTGAATCCCCCCAGCTCCCAAGGGGCTATTCCACATCCCGAATACGACAGTATCACGCTGTCTTGGGGTTGACTTGCCTGAAAGCAGAGTGCCACACAGGACCAGCACTCCTGTCCGCCCTAAACGCACAGGTGGATCAGTGGCTGACCTTGCACCAACTGGAGATCGGCAAAGTGGTGTGTGACAATGGAACAAATTTGTTGTCGGCATTGAATTTGGGCAAGTTGTCACATGTGCCGTGCATGGCACATGTGTTGAATCTCATCGTACAACGCTTTGTGTCTAAGTACCCAGGCTTACAGGACGTCCTCAAGCAGGCCAGGAAGGTGTGTGGCCATTTCAGGCGTTCCTACACGGCCATGGCGCACTTTTCCGATATTCAGTGGCGAAACAACATGCCAGTGAGGTGCTTGATATGCGACAGCCCGACACGTTGGAATTAAACGCTCCTAATGTTCGACCGCCTGCTCCAACAAGAAAAAGCCGTCAACGAGTATTTGTATGACCGGAGTGCTAGGACAGCCTCTGCGGAGCTGGGAATTTTTTTGCCATGTTACTGGACACTCATGTGCAATGCCTGTAGGCTCATGCGTCCTTTTGAGGAGGTGACAAACCTAGTCAGTCGCACCGAAGGCACCATCAGCGACCTCATCCCATTTGTTTTCTTCCTGGAGCGTGCCCTGCGAAGAGTGCTGGATCAGGCTGTAGATGAGCGTGAAGAGGAAGAGTTGTGGTCACCATCACCACCAGAAACAGCCTTGTCATCATTGCTTGCCGGACCTGCGGCAACGCTGGAAGAGGAGTATGAGGAAGAGGAGGAATGTGGCGGCTTTGAGGAGGAGGAACACCAACCACAGCAGGCACCCCAGGGTGCTCGTTGTTGTCACCTATCTGGGACCCATGGTGTTGTACGTGGCTTGGGGGAAGAACAGACCGTCAATGACATCAGTGAGGACAAGGAACGGGAAATGAGTAGCTCTGTATCCAACCTTGTTCAAATGGGGTCTTTCATGCTATCATGTCTGTTGAGGGACCCACGTATAAAAAGGATGAAGGAGAACGACCTGTACTGGGTGGCCACGCTACTAGACCCCCGGTATAAGCAGAAAGTGGCAGAAATGTTACCAAATTACCGAAAGTCGGAAAGGATGCAGCAGTTCAAAACCAAACTAAAAAATATGCTTTACACAGCTTATAAGGGGGATGTCACAGCACAACGGGAATCTAACAGGGGAAGAGATGAGTGTAATCCTCCTCCTACCACGGCGGCAAGGACTGGACGATTTACAGATGTGTTGTTGATGGAAGACATGCAGAGCTTTTTCAGTCCTACTCATCACCACAGCCCTTCGGGATCCAGCCTTAGAGAACGACTCGACCGACAGGTAGCAGACTACCTCGCCTTAACAGCAGATATCGACACTCTGAGGAGCAATGAACCCCTTCACTACTGGGTGTGCAGGCTTGACCTGTGGCCTGAGCTATCCCAGTTTGCGATAGAACTTCTGGCCTGCCCTTCTTCAAGTGTCCTGTCAGAAAAGACCTTCAGTGCAGCAGGAGGCATTGTCACTGACAAGAGAAGTCGCCTCGGTCAAAAAAGTGTTGATTACCTCACCTTCATAAAGATGAATGAGGCATGGATCCCGAAGGGACTGACAGTGGGGGATACGTTTGACTAACAAAAGGCCTGATTACATGCCTTGGCCTCAAAATGGTCCCCACGCTGCTGTATTTAATGTCTGCATACCGAATGACTTTCGTGAATTCTCCACCACCAACTAGGGTTCAAGCCGCAATGTTTTAATCACTTTTCTGCCTGGAAAACATCAATTTTTCCAGCCGCTGCTACAATAGCGGCTGCAACAATGCCATTATTTTTCAGGCATGTGTACATGCCTAATTTTTCTGTCCTATGGTGCAGCACTGTGGCTGCAAAAACAAACCAAAAAAAAAAAGGCACATACAAGTGTCAATTCCCTTTCGTGATCGTTACCTTGTTGTGGTGAAGGGGCATCATCACCTCTATGAGTGTGTTGGCAATGTTGCCACACCCCAGATGATAAGGCCGTTGCTTCATTGTGGTCAGACCAAAAGCGATCGGACGGCTGGATAATATTTCATAGAAAAAACATTAATTTACCTTTTTTTTTTTTTATGTTGTATGGGTTTTTAATACATAAAATAAAAAATCATAATAAAGTTTCTTAATAGTTTATTAGAAATAATGCAGACAAATAAAAAAAATCCCCATCAATTCCAATACAAAGCAAGTATAGAGCTCAGAACTAAATTATTTCATGATGTCGTAATGGTTCGTTAATTTAATAATGTTTAATCAATTCTACACACGTCCCCGGATAGGGTACGTAACAGGGATTAAACTGATAGGAATAGTACTAGTTAAGACACCACTCATCTAGGGTGTCACAGCACATTGCTCTGTGCACGCGCAGTGCCCCAATTTGGGAGTTAGAGGACCGACCAAGCTGCTTTTTCCATCTCCCGGTTCCTGAAATCAATTTAGTTTGGTGTATGAGAGTTTGGTCTGTCACTGTGAAAACAGTCGAAGGTACCCGGCCTAAATTTTTTTTCACAAAAGGCAATCCCTGATATGGGATGTAACAGGGATTAAACTGATGAGAATAGTACTACAGAAAATACCACTCATATCGGGTGTGACAGTAAATTGCACGGCGCAGACGCAGTCACCGTGGATTTAAACAGAGTGGAGGGAGCCAGCATTTTTTTAACCATCTCTCCGTTCGAAAAATCAATTCAATAAATGGCCCCCAGATTGGGGACGTTAGAGGGATTAAACTGATGAGAATAGTACTACCGAAAATACCACTCATATCTGGTGTGACAGTAAATTGCACGGCGCAGACGCAGTGACCGTGGATAAAAACAAAGGGGAGGGAGCCAGCGTTTTTTTAACCATCTCCCCGTTCGAAAAATCAATTCAATTCACCTTTCGGGGACCCTTGGTGTTGTACGTGGCTGGGTGGAGAAAGAAACCTTCAATGACATCACCGGGATGTGGCTAGCTTGGTATCCAACCTTGTGCAAATGGGGGGTTTGCGGTTGTGCAAATGAACTGTTTGCGGTTGTTTGCGGTGCATTAAAAGGGGAGTTTGGTCTGTCAATGTCTGTGAAGCGGGCGTAACCCTTATCGATACAACCCCGTAACCCTGATCGATACAACATCATACCTGATCGTATACACACACTAGATGTTTTAAACCACGTTGTTCAAAAAAATTTAGGATTGTTAGGTGATTTATGTTCGCGACATCACTAATGCTCAGTTTCATCCTTCAACTGCCTCCTGAGCTGTGATAGGGAGAGCATGGACACGCCCCCTTAGCTGCAGCAGAAAAGACACTCCCCTTGAACTGTCAGTGTGATATAATTCTAGCAGAGGAATGAGTGGGGAGATCTCTGGATCCATGTGAGGTACAGGGCTGGTTCTAGCTTTGTTAGAAAGGTATTGCCATGTACTATATAACATCTGATTTTCATTTTTAACATTATTCACTTTAGTTATCATTCCTCCACAGAAAACTGAACACATTGTATTTACTGATCCCCCACAGCTGTTTTATCTTTCCCCATACCATAGACATCAACTTAAGGATGGGGAACAAATGTCCTCCAGCCCCTGCCAGTCCCCCCTCTAGCCAACCCACCAAATCCTTCCACTTTAAATGATGTTTAAGAATCATACTAGTCACATAAGGACATAATGGTAGAAAATCAAGTGTAGAAGCAGCACCGCACGGTTCAGATATACATTGTCATTAAAGGGTATTATATAAAGTGTCGCATCCCCTATTTACAGAGTGCAAATTACACTATCAGCAAGGTATACATATGTGACTTGCTCGGCAACCATAGGGTGGGATCAATCCTCATTTAAAAAGATATAAAAACATATACAAAATGTCAAAATACCATAAGGACATACCACAGATCCATTTTAGTCAATGGAGGTGACGTTAAATTCTATATTAAGGCCAAACTGTTGTAGAGATTTAAGGGTATGAATCCATTTGAGTTCTTTTCTCCTCAGGATCTTATTTCTGTCCCCACCCCTTCTCAAATACCCAACACTATCGATTGCCCGAAATCTTAACTGGTTTATGGAATGATTCTTTTCAATAAAATGTCTTGCAACCGGTTTATCCATGGCATGTGGATCTGCATGTATAGTGTCCCCTAATTTTGAATGGCCTACCGCTGTACGGGTGTGCAAAACTGTCACCTTTCATGATGCAACCGCAGTTGCAGCATTAAAGGCAAGGGAAATTGCCACATTTCAATGGTGCCAGACATTTTTGTCTTTCCACATCCTTACCACCCACATCTGCTTTTACAATCCTATCTCGTAAATTAGGACTTTTCTTATATGCCATCATTGGAGGAACCATAAATTCTCTGACACTTGGCAATCCCCGATGGAGAATCTGCCATTTTTGTCTGACAATATTAGCAATATTGCTGCTATCTCCTCCATAGATGGACACAAAGGGAATTCTAGTCTCCTCCTTGTTCTGAGGTCTTCTATTGAAAGTGGAATTACGATCTGTGGTCACAATTTTTTGTCTCGTACGTTGTATCAATTTTTTGGGGTAACCCCTGTTTATAAACTTGTTACACATTTCCCCAATTCGATGTTCAAATAAGTTTTCATCTGACACTATACGGCATACTCGGAGTAATTGACTCCACGGTACAGAATCCACCATATTGTGTGGATGGCTACTACCATCAGTAGGTTTTTGAAAAAGATCAGTTATGATTCTATCCTCCTGGACCAAGATCCGGACATCAAGGAACTGCAGTTCACTGGTCGATTGTGTCACAGTGAACTGCAGGCCCTGAACTCCAGAGTTTAAATGTACATAGAATTCATCTAGTTCAGATGTGGTGCCCACCCAAATCAAAAATATGTCGTTGAGGTAGCGCCAGCAGCACAGAACCCTCTCAGAGAACTTGGAGCGATACACCAGCCGATCCTCGACCTCCGCCATAAAGATGTTAGCGTAGGTGGGGGCCACATTGGACCCCATGGCCACACCCCGCTTTTGTTGGTAGAAGGTGTCCCCAAAGAGGAAATAATTCCTCCTCAGGACCCCCTCCAGGAGGTCGAGGATCAGCCGTCGTGCCCCCAGAGAGAGATCTGTGCCGGCCAGGGCCACATCGAAGACATGAAGACCATATGTGTGGTCAATAGATGTATACAGTGATACAACATCAAAACTGACCAATCGGTAACATTCTGGTAATGTCAACACACTTAGTTTAGTGAGAATGTGACCGGTGTCTCTGATATAGGAGAGGGCCGCGGTCGCATGGATCTTGTCCAGAAAGATGGAGACAGTGTTAAAAATGGAACCCCTGCCTGACAAAATCGGACGGCCAGGGGGATCCACTAAACTCTTGTGGATCTTTGGTAACACGTATATCACAGGGGTGACAGGATGGCTAACCCGTAGGTAACAGTTGAGAACATCATCAATGATTTCATCCTCCAAAGCCTTATCCAATATCACCCCTATGACATTTGCTATGTGCCATTTGGGGTCATTGGTTAGCACCTCATATACTTCACTGTCTCATAAGGACATGATGGGTCATTCCAGTGTTGAAATAGTATAGCCACGGAGTGCAAGACCCCCCTCCGATTTATTGTATTACAACATCTCCAATTTAAGTCTTGCCTGTCCTTTCTTCCATATTAAATTCCGGAAACATTTAATAATCTTATGAAAGCGATATTATGGTATCCATAATGGAGCATTATGCAGAACACATAGCATTTGCGGCATCAGAATAATTTTAATATAAGGGGTTATCCCATGATTAATGGAAAAAAATCTAAATCAGACATCATATAACTAGTGTTGAGCGAACAGTTCGAGCATAGTTTGGGTTCGTACCGAATTTTGGGGTGTTCGGGACATGGACGCGAACCCGAACATTTTCAAAAAAGTTCGGGTTTGGGTCCGTCGTTCGGCGATTTCTTCCCGCTTTCTGTAGGGCTGCACAGCAGCCAATCAGCTAGCGTTTTACTTCTTGCCCTAAGAGCCCATCACAGCCTTGCCTACTAATGGCATGGCTGTGATTGGCGAAGTGCAGCATGTGACCCAGCCTCTATTTAAGCTGGAGTCACGTAGTGCCGCACGTCACACTGCTCTGATTAGTGTAGGGAGAGGACGCAGCTTCTGTGAGGGCAAGATTAGGCAGGGAAAAGTCAGCAAAAGCACCTAATGAAGTGATCGATCTACAGTTGTGAATGATTCAACTTCTGCTAGTTAATTGATCACTGGTTTTTAGGCTGCACAGAGTGTTTTTCTGTCCCTTTTTTTTCTGGGGTGATCGGCGGACATTTTGTGACTTGTGGTGCACCAGAACAAGCTGCCACGAAGTCCATCAATTCATCAATACTAGTTTTTTTTTTTTTTGCTATATCCTACATCAGGGGCTTGGCTGTGCTTATTGTCACCCCTAGAAACTCAGGATAGCAATTTCTATATTTTATTAAGGGGTTAAATACAATTGTCAAAACACCAATCCCTTAAATCTGGTGTTCCAGCTTTGGTTAGCCAAGTATAATACTGTCTGCTGTCTGGCAAAGGATAGATTATTTTCTGTGGTGAAATTCAATTGACAAAATAGCAAACCCCTAAATCTGGTGTCCCAGCACTGGCTGGAAAAGTATAATAGTGTCCGCCAAAAAATATATTTTGTTCTGGGGTGAAATTCAATTGTCAAAATAGCAATACCATAAATCTGGTGTCACAGCTGTGGCTGGCAAAGTATAATAGTGTCCGCCAAAACATATATTTTGTTCTGGGGTGAAATTCAATTGCCAAAATAGCAATACCCTGAATCTGGTGTTCCAGTAGTGGCTGGCAAAGTATAATAGCGTCCGCCAAAACATATATTTTGTTCTGGAGTTAAATTAAATTGCCAAAATAGCAATATCTTGAATCTGGTGTCCCAGCTGTTGCAGGCCAAGTGTTAATCTGTCCGTAAAAGGGTATATTTTGTTCTGGGGTTAAATTCAATTGCCAAAATAGCAATACCATAAATCTGGTGTCACAGCTGTGGCTGGCAAAGTATAATATTGTCCGCCAAACCATATATTTTGTTCTGGGGTGAAATTCAATTGCCAAAATAGCAATACCATAAATCTGGTGTCACAGCTGTGGCTGGCAAAGTATAATATTGTCCGCCAAAACATATATTTTGTTCTGGGGTGAAATTCAATTGCCAAAATAGCAATACCTTGAATCTGGTGTCCCAGCTGTTGCAGGCCAAGTGTTAATCTGTCCGTAAAAGGATATATTTTGTTCTGGGTTGAAATTCAATTGCCAAAATAGCATTACCCTGAATCTGGTGTTCCAAAAAAGGACCTGTGATGATGTCACATGGACCAATCACATGCTCCATCACCATAGTGATGGAGCAGGTGATTGGGCCATGTGATGCTGTGACATCATCACAGGTCCTTTTCCTACTAGCAAGCTAACGGAGAGGAGGCCGGGCTTCGCGATCAAATGGAACAGGTAAATTAATATTAGTTTATTATTTTTAACCCATTCTGCACCTGTTTAAACATTAGGAAGATGGCCAAGGGTATTATTTTATATTATAACTATGTTATAATGTGAAATAATACAGAACCGGTTACACAACCCGATGGTTGCATAGCAACCATGCGGGAACATCGCAAAGCATCCGCACTTGCTTGCGGATGCTGGCGATTTTCCCGCAGCCCCATTCATTTCTATGGGGCCTGCGTTTCGTTAAAAACGCAGAAGATAGAGCATGCTGCGATTTTCACGCATCGCAAAAGTAATGCGTGAAAATCAACTGTCATGTGCACAGCCCCATAGAAGTGAATGGGTCCGGATTCAGTGCGGGTGCAATGCGTTCACATCACGCATTGCACCCGCGCGGAAAACTCGCCCGTGTGAAAGGGGCCTTAATCTGTCCGTAAAAGGGTATATTTTGTTCTGGGGTCAAATTCATTTGTCAAAATAGCAATACCATAAATCTGGTGTCACAGCTGTGGCTGGCAAAGTATAATAGTGTCCGCCAAAACATATGTTTTTTTCTTGGGTGAAATTCAATTGCCAAAATAGCAATACCATAAATCTGGTGTCACAGCTGTGGCTGGCAAAGTATAATATTGTCCGCCAAAATATATATTTTGTTCTGGGGAGAAATTCAATTGCCATAATAGCAATACCATAAATCTGGTGTCACAGCTGTGGCTGGCAAAGTATAATATTGTCCGCCAAAACATATATTTTGTTCTGGGGTGAAATTCAATTGTCAAAATAGCAATACCATAAATCTGGTGTCATAGCTGTGGCTGGCAAAGAATAATAGTGTCCGCCAAAACATATATTTTGTTCTGGGGTTAAATTCAATTGCCAAAATAGCGAAATACTGAATCTGGTGTCCCAGATGTTGCAGGCCAAGTGTTAATCTGTCCGTAAAAGGGTATATTTTGTTCTGGGGTGAAATTCAATTGCCAAAATAGCAATACCCTGAATCTGGTGTTCCAGTAGTGGCTGGCAAAGTATAATAGTGTCTGCCAAAACATATATTTTGTTCTGGGGTTAAATTCAATTGCCAAAATAGCAATACCATAAATCTGGTGTCACATCTGTGGCTGGCAAAGTATAATAGTGTCCGCCAAAACATATATTTTGTTCTGGGGTGAAATTCAATTGCCAAAATAGCAATACCCTGAATTTGGTGTCCCAGCTGTTGCAGGCCAAGTGTTAATCTGTCCGTAAAAGGGTATATTTTTTTCTGGGGTGAAATTCAATTGCCAAAATAGCAATACCATAAATCTGGTGTCACAGCACTGGCTAGCAAAGTATAATAGTGTCCGCCAAAACATATATTTTGTTCTGGGGTGAAATTCAATTGCCAAAATAGCAATACCCTGAATCTGGTGTCCCAGCTGTTGTACGCCAAGTGTTAATCTGTCCGTAAAAAGGGTATATTTTGTTCTGGGGTGAAATTCAATTGCCAAAATAGCAATACCATGAATGTGGTGTCACAGCTGTGGCTGGCAAAGTATAGTAGTGTCTGCCAAAACATATATTTTGTTCTGGGGTGAAATTTAATCGCCAAAATAGCAATACCCTGAATCTGGTGTTCCAGTAGTGGCTGGCAAAGTATAATAGTGTCCGCCAAAACATATATTTTGTTCTGGGGTTAAATTCAATTGCCAAAATAGCAATACCTTGAATCTGGTGTCCCAGCTGTTGCAGGCCAAGTGTTAATCTGTCAATAAAAGGGTATATTTTGTTATGGGGTGAAATTCAATTGCCAAAATAGCAATACCATAAATCTGGTGTCACAGCTGTGGCTGGCAAAGTATAATAGCGTCCGCCAAAATATATATTTTGTTCTTGGGTGAAATTCAATTGCCAAAATAGCAATACCATAAATCTGGTGTCACAGCTGTGGCTGGGAAAGTATAATATTGTCCGCCAAAACATATATTTTGTTCTGGGGTGAAATTCAATTGGCAAAATAGCAATACCATAAATCTGGTGTCCCAGCTGTTGCAGGCCAAGTGTTAATCTGTCCGTAAAAAGATATATTTTGTTCTGGGGTGAAATTCAATTGCCAAAATAGCAATACCCTCAATCTGGTGTTCCAGTAGTGGCTGGCAAAGTATAATAGCGTCCGCCAAAACATATATTTTGTTCTGGGGTGAAATTCAGTTGCCAAAATAGCAATACCATAAATTTGGTGTCACAGCTGTGGCTGGCAAAGTATAATAGTTTCCGCCAAAACATATATTTTGTTCTGGGGTGAAATTCAATTGCCAAAATAGCAATACCATAAATTTGGTGTCACAGCTGTGGCTGGCAAAGTATAATAGTGTCCGCCAAAACATATATTTTGTTCTGGGGTTAAATTCAATTGCCAAAATAGCAATATCCTGAATCTGGTGTTCCAGCTGTTTCAGGCCAAGTGTTCATCTGTCCGTAAAATGGTATATTTTGTTCTGGGGTGAAATTCAATTGCCAAAATAGCAATACCCTGAATCTGGTGTTCCAGTGGTGGCTGGCAAAGTATAATAGTGTCCGCCAAAACATATGTTTTGTTCTGGGGTTAAATTCAATTGCCAAAATAGCAATACCATAAATCTGGTGTCACAGCTGTGGCTGGCAAAGTATAATAGTGTCCGCCAAAACATATATTTTGTTCTGGGGTGAAATTCAATTGCCAAAATAGCAATACCATGAATTGTGGTGTCACAGCTGTTGCAGGCCAAATGTTAATCTGTCCGTAAAAGGGTATATTTTGTTCTGGGGTGAAATTCAATTGTCAAAATAGCAATACCATAAATCTGGTGTCACAGCTGTGTCTGGCAAAGTATAATAGTGTCCGCAAAAACATATATTTTTTTCTGGGGTGAAATTCAATTGTCAAAATAGCAATACCCTGAATCTGGTGTTCCAGTAGTGGCTGGCAAAGTATAATAGTGTCCGCCAAAACATATATTTTGTTCTGGGGTGAAATTCAATTGCCAAAATAGCAATACCCTGAATCAATGGTTACTGCTGTGCCTGGATTAGTGTAATACGCTACATAAATTAATAGGCAGATAGTGTTAGGTGCCTGTAAAAAAAGGCCTGAATTTGAAATCAATACATTGGGCCAAATATTTTTTTTCTTACCGTGGTGCTTGGTGAATGGTAACAATGAGGAAAACATCTACTAAGGGACGCCAACGCGGTCGTGGTGTTGTTAGTGTACCCTCTGGTGCTGGGAGAGGACGTGGCCATTCTGCCACAGCCACACGTCCTAGTGAACTAACTCAGGTTCCAGTACCCGCCAGAATTTACAGCGATATTTAGTGGGGCCCAATGCCGTTCTAAGGATGGTAAGGCCTGAGCAGGTACAGGCGCTAGTCAATTGGGTGGCCGACAGTGGATCCAGCACGTTCACAACATTATCTCCCACCCAGTCTTCTGCAGAAAGCGCACAGGTGGCGCCTGAAAACCAAGCCCATCAGTCTGTCACATCACCCCCATGCATATCAGGGAAACTGTCTGAGCCTCAAGTTATGCAGCAGTCTCTTATGCTGTTTGAAGAATCTGCTGGCAGGGTTTCCCAAGGGAATCCACCTAGCCCTTCCCCAGTGGTGGAAGACATAGAATGCACTGATGCACAACCACTGATGTTTCCTGATGATGAGGACATGGGAATACCACCTCATCGGAGTCCACGCGTCTCTGATGATGACGAAACACAGGTGCCAACTGCTGCGTCATTCTGCAGTGTGAAGACCGAACAGGAGGTCAGGGAGGAAGACTGTGTGGAAGACGATGCCGGGGATGATGAGTTCCTAGACCCCACATGGAATGAAGGTCGTGCCACTGACTTTTATAGTTCAGAGGATGAGGCAGTGGTGAGACCGAGCCAACAGCGTAGCAAAAGAGGGAGCAGGGGGCAAAAGCAGAACAGCCGCCGCCAAGAAAGTTTGCCTGCTACTGGCCACCGCCACCAGGGACCAAGCACCCCAAAGGCAGCTTCAAGGAGTTCCCTGGCATGGCACTTCTTTAAACAATGTGCTGACGACAAGACCCGAGTGGTTTGCACGCTGTGCCATCAGAGCCTGAAGCGAGGCATTAACGTTCTGAACCTTAGCACAACCTGCATGACCAGGCATCTACATGCAAAGCATGAACTGCAGTGGAGTAAACACCTTAAAAGCAAGGAACTCACTCTGGCTCCCCCTGCTCCCTCTTCTGCTGCTGCCTCAGCCTCTTCCTCCACCTCGGGAGGAACGTTGGCACCTGCCGCCCACCAAACAGAGGATGTGCCACCGACACCACCACCTGTGTCACCAAGCATCTCCACCATGTCACACGGCAGCGTTCAGCTCTCCATCTCACAAACCTTGGAGAGAAAGCGTAAATTCCCACCTAGCCACCCTCGAGCCCTGGGCCTGAATGCCAGCATTTCTAAACTACTGGTCTTTGAAATGCTGTCATTCAGGCTGGTGGACACAGACAGCTTAAAACAGCTGATGTCCATGGCTGTCCCACAGTATGTTGTTCCTAGCCGCCACTACTTCTCCAAGACAGCCGTGCCTTCCCTGCACAACCAAGTATCCGATAAAATCAAGTGTGCACTGCGCAACGCCATCTGTGGCAAGGTCCACCTAACCACAGATACGTGGACCAGTAAGCACGGCCAGGGACGCTATATCTCCCTAACTGCACACTGCGTAAATGTAGTGGCGGCTGGGCCCCAGGCGGAGAGTTCTTTGGCGCACGTCCTTCCGCCGCCAAGGATCGTAGGGCATCATTCTTTGCTTCCTGTAGCCTCCTCCTCCTACTCGGCTTCCTCCTCCTCTGCTTCCACCAGCTCATCCAGTCAGCCACACACCTTCACCACCAACTTCAGCACAGCCCGGGGTAAACGTCAGCAGGCCATTCTGAAACTCATATGTTTGGGGGACAGGCCCCACACCGTGCAGGAGTTGTGGCGGGGTATTGAACAACAGACCGACGAGTGGTTTCTGCCGGTGGGCCTAAAGCCCGGCCTGGTGGTGTGCGATAATGGGCGAAATCTCGTCGCAGCTCTGGGACTAGCCGGTTTGACGCACATCCCTTGCCTGGAGCATGTGCTGAATTTGGTGGTGCAGAAGTTCATTCACAACTACCCCGACATGTCAGAGCTGCTGCATGAAGTGCGGGCCATCTGTGCGCGCTTCCGGCGTTCACATCCTGCCGCTGCTCGCCTGTCTGCGCTACAGCGGAACTTCGGCCTTCCCGGCTCACCGCCTCATATGCGACGTGCCCACCAGGTGGAACTCCACCTGGCACATGCTGGAGAGACTGTGCAAGCAGCAGCAGGCCATAGTGGAGTTTCAGCTGCAGCACGCACGCGTCAGACGCCATGCGGAACAGCACCACTTCACCACCAATGATTGGGCCTCCATGCGAGACCTGTGTGCCCTGTTGCGCTGTTTCAAGTACTCCACCAACATGGCCAGTGGCGATGACACCGTTATCAGCGTTACAATACCACTTCTATGTCTCCTTGAGAAAACGCTTAGGGCAATGATGGCAGAGGAGGTAGCCCAGGAGGAGGAGGAGGAGGAGGATGAGGGGTCATTTTTAGCACTTTCAGGCCAGTCTGTTAGAAGTGGCTCAGAGGGAGGTTTTTTGCAGCAGCAGAGGCCAGGTACAAATGTGGCCAGCCAGGGCCCACTACTGGAGAACGAGGAGGATGAGGAGAGGATGAGGATGAAGCAGGTTCACAGCGGGGTGGCACCCGACACAGCTCAGGCCCATCACTGGTGCATGGCTGGAAGGATACGGAGGACGATGACGATACGCCTCCCACAGAGGACAGCTTGTCCTTACCTCTGGGGAGCCTGGCACACATGAGCGACTACATGCTGCAGTGCCTGCGCAACGACAGCAGAGTTGCCCACATTTTAACGTGTGCGGACTACTGGGTTGCCACCCTGCTGGATCCCCGGTACAAAGACAATGTGCCCACCTTACTTCCTGCACTGGAGCGTGATAGGAAGATGCACGAATACAAGCGTACGCTGGTAGACGCACTCCTGAGAGCATTACCAAATGTCACAGGGGAACAGGTGGAAGCCCAAGGCGAAGGCAGAGGAGGAGCAAGAGGTCGCCAACGCAGCTGTGTCACGGCCAGCATCTCTGAGGGCAGGGTTAGCGTGGTAGAAATGTGGAAAAGTTTTGTCTCCACGCCACAGCTAACTGCACCCCCACCTGATACGGAACGTGTTAGCAGGAGGCAGCATTTCACTAACATGGTTGAACAGTACGTCTGCACACCCCTCCACGTACTGACTTATGGTTCGGCCCCATTCAACTTCTGGGTCTTCAAATTGTCCACGTGGCCAGAGTTAGCATTTTATGCCTTGGAGGTGCTGGCCTGCCAGATTGCCAGCGTTTTGTCTGAACGTGTATTCAGCACGGCAGGGGGCGTCATTACTGAGAAACGCAGCCGCCTGTCCACAGCCAACGTGGACAAGCTGACATTCATAAAAATTAACCAGGCATGGATCCCACAGGACCTGTCCCTCCCTTGTGCAGAATAGACATTTATAACTGCCTCCCCCTCAACCATGTATTCTTGTACTCTGGGGCACTTCTTTATTGAATCCTCATTTTTTTAACTTTACCATGATCTTGCGGTGCAACCCAAAGTTGAATGAACCTCTCCTCAATCTGGGCGCCGGGGCCTAAACAACTGAAAGTGGCCTTCTCCAGTGGTGGGTGATATAATGCCTTATTCCTTGCTGTGGGACCTCTCTCCTCTGTCTGGGTGCTGGGGCCTAAATAACTGAAAGTGGCCTTCTCCAGTGGTGAGTGATATGACGCATGATTCCTTGCTGTGGGACCTCTCTCCTCTGTCTGGGTGCTGGGGCCTAAATAACTGAAAGTGGCCTTCTCCAGTGGTGAGTGATATGACGCATGATTCCTTGCTGTGGGACCTCTCTCCTCTGTCTGGGTGCTGGGGCCGAAATAACTGAAAGTGGCCTTCTCCAGTGGTGGGTGATATGACGCATGATTCTCTGCTATGGGACCTCTCTCCAATTGATATTGGTTAATTTTTATTTTTATTTTATTTTAATTCAATTCATTTCCTTATCCAAATTTGTTTGCAGGGCATTTACCTACATGTTGCTGCCTTTTGCAGCCCTCTAGCCCTTTCCTGGACTATTTTACAGCCTTTTTAGTGCCTAAAAGTTCGGGTCCCCATTGACTTCAATGGGGTTCGGGATAAAGTTCGGATCCCGAACCCGAACATTTTCGGGAAGTTCGGCCGAACTTCTCGAACCCGAAGATCCAGGTGTTCACTCATCTATACATATAACATATGACAATCTCTTTCTACCAAAGCTAGAACCAGCCCTGTACCTTACATGGATCCAGAGATCTCCCCAATTATTATTCTGCTAGATTTATATCAAGCTGGCAGCTCCAGGGGAGTGTCTTTTCTGCTGCAGCTAAGAGGGCGTGTCTTTTCTGCTGCAGCTCTCTCCCTATCACAGCTCAGGAGGCAGTTCAAAGATGAAACTGAGCGTGTGCGTCTTTCTCAGTGAGACGGACAAAGAAATTAGAAAAAGAACAAAGAGCAGGTGGTACTATACAGGATTAAACGGCTATAACTCTGTGGCTATACAAAATGTTTTAATTACATGCAGTTGCAAAAGTATTCAGATCCATGTGCTGGTTTGAAAACTGTAGAATATATACCCCTTTAAGTTTGTTCTACCTGTCACTGACAAAAATAACTTACACCAAGCAGATACTTTATCCCTAAAGGCTGATATCAAGGGGAATAAATTCAACCTCTCAAAGTCAGTCACAAATGGGGAGACCTCAATACCTAGATACTTGAAGTGAGCAATGCAGGGTATCTGAATACCATCAGGTAAAGAGGGAAAAGATTGTCATCGCTCAGCATCAGTGCTGATTTATTTCAGTTAATAGTCAAGCCAGATAGGTTACCAAAGCTCTCTATCAGAGACATCCTCACAGTAAGTTATGGGACAGTGTCCCCCAAAACAGTGTGGTGTCATCTGCACTGCATGCATGGCTACCTTACTTTCTACTTCCCCATATACAAAACATTTAATATCCAGGGACCCTCTGATAAATGCTGCTAGTGATTCTAGGTTGTTCGCGAACAATAAAGGGGACAGGGGGCAGCCTTGCCTTGTTCCTCTCTCTAACTGATAAGGCCAGATCTATGTGAGATAAGAAGGAATAGGTGGACGAATAACCAGAATATTTTCTTCTCTCGCCATAGAAGGACCGCCACACATCTTCCAAGCCGACTTCCTGAAGCAGTAATCCAAATGAGGTCAACCGTGAAGAAAAGCAATTCGGATCACTTCTACATCCGTCCAGATTTTCATTTATAAGATTATTAAAGGGGTTCTCTGGGAATTAAAAATATGAAAATACTTAATTACTTTATTATAAATATATTCTCAAATACCTTTCGTTACTTATAGTGGCTCATTTTGTTTGGGGAGCAATCATTAGGGGAAACAAAATGGCCGCTGTCCCATTAGTTCGCACAAAACCTGTCCTAATCACACATGAGGACAAGTTACTTTACAACACCGAGGTAAAGAATTGCCTTATCCTCCTCTTACTTCTAAGGGATTATGATCCTGAATACAGATGATAAGAACTTCAGCTGAATCTCTGGGGAATTTAGTTCATAAGGAGACATGAAGTACAGAGAGGATGGACAGGACAGGCTGTGGTATCGTGCGGCTCTGGTAATGGAGACTGTAAACAAGTGCTGCTGCACATTAGCCACACCTCACCCGCCTCTCATGTCTCCTCATCTTCTCCCTTCCCACAGAGATTCACCTATATTCAGGATCATGATTCCTGACAAGCAGAACAGAGAGGAGGATGAGGCAGCACTATGGCTCAGTGTGGTGAAGTAACTTGCCCTCCTGTGTGATTAGGACAGGTTCTGTGTGTACTGATAGGACAGCGGCCATTTTATTTCTCCTAATGATTGCTCACTAGGCAAAACAAGCCATTATAACTAATGAAAGGTATTTGTTAATATATTATAAAATAATATTTAAGTATTTTCATTTTTTTAATTCCTGGAGAACCCCTTTAAAGTTCGCCACAATCAGACAAGGCACAAATTCTAGAACTTTCTTAAGAGTCAAACTGAGGAAGGGCAAAGGAATATAAACTGTAATGAGAATGAACATCATATCATGAATAGTACATAATATACAAATATATTGTCCATCTGGATCAATATCTTCTTGAAGTCTGTGCACCAAGACACTAACCCCTCTAGAATGGCTTGTATACATGGCATGCACAGAATAACTTTGCCAGCTCTTGTGCAGCAAATTAATCTCATTAGGGGTCATATGCATTTCTTGCAAGCAGTATATGGCAGGCGTATGGCGTAACAGAAATTGAAACACACCCAATCGCTTGGTCGCATTTGTCAGACTCCTAACATTGCAACTAATGATTGATATGGATAATGCCATAATGCACAGATAATGATAATATAGCTTGTATAAGTTTCTTCGTAAGATCTATCCATTCCAATGTCCACAATAACATCCCCGCTGGAATGAGAAACCCTCCCACCGAATCCAGCCCCAATTCATACTAACAAAGCATTAGCATAGACAACTCCTCTCATAATCCAATAATGGGCGTAAAGAGAAATACCCAATGTAGGAAATAGAATCTAGAGTCACTAAAAATATTTCAACAAGGCAAGAAGGTTGCTGTAAGATCACTGCCGTACCCATGCTCCCGTGCCACTAGAGGCATAACATTGCAAATCTTAGGGTGCTACAACTAGAGATGAGCGAACATTTAAAAAAAGTCAGTTGTTCGGGTGGTGGTAAGTCGCGCATCCCGTTATGGATTCCACTATAGCGGCATATGGAATCCATAAGGGGCGGCTGCCACCTACCGAGCTGTTACACAACCGAAGGACCTGGGGTGACGTCACTGTCATGTGATCAGTGCAGGGCGTGGCTCAGCACGGGATCAAATCCCGTGCTGAGCCATGCCCCCTGCACTGATCACATGACAGTGACGTCACCCCAGGTCCTTCGGCTGTGCAATAGTTCGGGTAGGTGGCAGCCGCCCCTTATGGATTCCATATGCCGCTATAGTGGAATCCATAACGGGATGCGCGACTTACCACCACCCGAACGCCGAACAACGGACTTTTTTTAAATGTTTGCTCATCTCTAGCTACAACTTAAACCCCTTAAAGTGTAATGTTGATATAAACTAGTAAGAATACACTGCATCAGTTCAGGTCGAGTCCATGTTGTTTCTCAGCTGAGATTCATGTTGGTCTAGCCATTGAAGCACTGCCGACTGGTCATCAAAAAAATATGTTCCCTCCAAGGCTACAACCCGCAATTTGGCAGGAAACAGCATGGAGTATTGGACTTGCAGGCCATAGAGACGCTTTTAAATATCCCAGAACCGCGCCCTTCTTTTTTGCACTTCAGCCGAATTATCTGGAAATATGAATATCTTGCTTACATTTATAGTGAGATCTGGGTGATCATGAGATTTTTTAAGGATAATATCTCAGAATTTCACTTTTTGGCAGATTTTCCATTTTGATCCATTTTTTACAGTAACAAAGCAAGGGTTAACAGCCAAACAAAACTCAATATTTATTTCCCTGATTCTGTAGTTTACAGAAACATCCCATATGTGGTCGTAAACTGCTGTACGGGCACACGGCAGGGGGCAGAAGGAAAGCAACGCCATATGATTTTTGGAGGGCAGATTTCGCTGGGATAATTTTAAGTTGCCATGTCCCATTTAAAGACCCCCTGATGCACCCCTAGAGTAGAAACTCAAAAAAATACCCCATTTTGGAAACTACGGGATAAGGTGGCAGTTTTGTTGGTACTATTTTAGGGTACATATGATTTTTGGTTGCTCTATATTACACTTTTTGTGAGGCAAGGTAATGAAAAATAGCTGTTTTGGCACTGTTTTTATTTTTTGTTATTTACAATGTTCATCTGACAGGTTAGATCATGTTGTACCTTTGTAGAGCAGTTTGTTACGGATGCAACAATACCAAATATGACAACTTTTTTGGTTGTTTGTTTCAGTTTTACATAAAGCATTTTTGAAAAAAATTATTTTTTTAGTGTCTTCATATCCTGAAAGCCAAATAATTTATTTTATTTACTGCCTTATGTAGGGGCTCATTTTTTTCGGTATGAGATGATGGTTTTATTAGTACTATTTCAGGGTGCATGTGACTTTTTGATCGCTTTGTATTATAGTTTTTGTGATATAAGGTGACAAAAAATTGCTTTTTTGACACACTTTTTTTATTATTTTTACGTTGCTCATCCGAGGGGTTAGTTCATGTAAAACGTTTTATACAGCAGGTTCTTACGAAAGCGGCGATACCTAATATGACTACATTTTATTTATTTTTTACACAATAATAGCATTTTTTTTTAATTATGTTTTAGTGTGTCCATATTCTAAGAGCTATTGTTTTATTATTTTTTGGGAGATTGTCTTAGGTAGGGGCTCATTTTTTGCGGGATGAGGTTATAGGAAAAAGACGCTTTTATTAAAAAAAACTTTATTTTTTTAACTTCTTTTTTCACTTAATTTTTTGTCCCACTCTGGGACTTTAACTTTTGGGGATCTGATCCCTTTTACAATGCATTACAATACTTCTGTATTGTAATGCATTAGCTGTAAGTGTATTACACACTGTAATACACTTACAGCCTTCCTGCCTGTGAGATCCAAGGGGCTGGATCTCACAGGCTCTCCCAGAAGGCAGCCACGTTGCCTAAGGAAGGCATCGGGCTGCCTTCCCTGACATCGGGTCCCCGTCACAGCAGCACGGGGACCCGATGGCAGCTCCCTCCCTCCCTCCCCATACATTGCATGTGCCAAGGTCAGCGCTGACCGCAGCAGTGCAAGGGTTAATGCGCTAGAATCTATGTTTTCACTGATGCCGCCGCATACAGCAGGGGTCCAGCTATCAGTGACTGCCGGACTCCTGCCGCTGATTGGGCGGGTGCAGCTCCTGCACCCACCCGATCACCATGCAGTACATGGACGTCACTGGTCTTTAAGTCCCGGCCATGTACATGTACGTCATGGGTCCATATGGGGTTAAACTATGCTGAAAATCACTCGCAAGTAGCCAGATGCCCTCCTGGGTTACTAATGATGCAAGGGGTAATAGGGGTAAGAGAAGCATGTAGGAGAGACAGGAACAATCTAAACAAAGACCTATAACCAAAGACAAGCCATGGCTAACAAAGGTCTACCGAGGGCCATAATCAAGAGTAAAATGGGATAATATGCCAAGGCTTTATGTTAGTTTTTAGGAATAAAAAAATTGTCAAATTAGGTGCAAAGGGCATTTTACACAAAATGTTGCAACTTTTTGTATTTTCCACCACTCTTGCCAAGTTTTTAAAAAGCAGCTGCAGCTAAGCTGAAGGAACAGGGCTCAGTGGCCCAACGCGATAATATATGCCAAAAAACTATTGTAAATTACTGTATAATTGAAATCTACTCCACCTCCTAATTGAATTACATTTTAGTTTCTGGAGCACGGACAACAGAAGATGCGACAAAGTTAATAAGAGGCGTGCTCTATTTAATAAACAAGTCAAATCTTCCTCCAGTGGGGTTTCTACGAAGACTAGTGTGTGAAGCGTCATTCTTTAGTAGATAAATCCCACACAGTTCAATAAAATGATTTCATTGAAACAAGAAACCTGGAGGATGGAACAAAAGCTCTGACAATGGACAGTGGTAAGTATGAGCTGTCAGGGGTGGACTGGGTGCTTAAAGTGGCCCTGGAAAAAAAAACTCACAGTGCCTCCATGTTGTAGACAGGTACAAACTGACAGAAGACGGAGACACAAGTAGGCAGGGACAACAGTAGTAGATGAGGCAAACACAAGTAGGTCGGGGTCAGCAATAACATATGGGCTCCGATAAGCCGAAGTTAGTTATTCGCAAGTCGCACGTGACTTTGTTGAACAAGTTCGTAGTTGCCTTTAAAACTTGAAACCAAACTCGGCTTCAGTTCCAACTAGTACCTCATACAGTATTAGTACCTTGTAAAATGTACTAGTACATTTTAGACAGGATTAGTAAATCTGCCCCATTGTGCCTACATGTGATTATGACCAGACACAATATTGGCAATGGGTATATGTTCTCTTCGCTTGCATTGGTTTCCTCCAACTGTCCAAAAACACACTGAGAGGTTAGGCTAAGTTCAGATCTGCATTCAAATTCTGGTACTTTGTTCCGGCAACGGATCAAAATACTATCACAGAGATCAAATCCCTGTAGAAATACATAGGGTGCTATATGAATCACAGGTACAGCTGAAACAAGAAGTTTACATACACTTTATAAAAAGACACATGTTTTTCTCAATATATGACATGAAATCAGAATAAACCTTTCCTGTTTTAGGTCAATTAGGATTACCATAATTATTATTATTATTTGCCAAATGCCAGAAATATGAGAGAGAAAGAATGTTTTAAGGCATTTTTATTATTTTCTTCAAAGTCAAAAGTTTACATACATTTCATTATTAATTGGTACCATTGCCCTTAAACTATATGACTTGGGTCAAACGGTTTGGATATCCTTCCACAAGCTTCTCAGAATAGTTAGTCGGAATTTGGGCCCATTCCTCCTGACAAAACTGGTGTAACCTGGTGAGCCATGTTTGTTGGTCGCCTTACTCGCACCTGTCTTTTCAGCTTTGCCCATAAATTTTCAATAGGATTGAGATCAGGGCTTTGTGATGGCCACTAGAAAAAATTGATGTCTTGAGATGTTGCTTCAGTATTTCCACATAATCTTTTTTCCTCATGATGCCATCTATTTTGTGAAGTGCACCAGTCCCTCCTGCAGCAAAACAACCCCACAACATGATGCTGTTGTCAGACTAACCTGATTTGTTTTTATGAGGAGGTGAGTAGAAGCCTGGACAGAGGGGCGGCTGTGGATGTAGTGTTTCTGGATTTTGCAAAGTCTTTTGCTACAGTCCCTCATAGACGTTTAGGTAAAGTAAGGGCTATAGGCTTGGAAAGTATAGTTTGTAATTGGATTGAAAACTAGTTGAAGGACCATGTCCAGAGAGTTGTAGTCAATGATTCCAGACAAGTGAAGCCACCTTGAGGTTGGGACTATACAGGACTGTCCCTATTAGGCTTAATATGGTTCTCTTATTTGCTATTTTTAAATATTAAAGTTGTTAGGGTTATGGTTTTTCATAAGAGTAAAATAACAACATACGCCAGACACTGACATTGCCAGATCCCATGCTCTATAGTGGTGTCCCCCATTTTTTCCATTACTCTTCCCCGTAGATGTGAACCTAGCCATAATTGGCTCCTTATGCAATCTGTCTTTGTATGTTGTGGAATACCTTGATGCTATATAAACATTAGACTATGAATAATGGTGCCGCAGGTAAATTAAATGTATTGGTGTCTTTCAGAATAGCAAAGGAAATATCAGAAAAAGAACTGAACAAATGGGTGTCGTCATTATAGAAATGTGTTTCCATTTTTATTGTTTTAATGATTTATGTGCAATAAATTGCAGTTTTATTGTTCAGCCCCCCAGAAGACAAATTTTCTCTTTTTGTTTTCAGTCATTATACAGAAGGTTTTGAGAACTGTACTGGTTAATACCCTTTTCACTTTGGTTACGGAAAACCTTGAGGAACCTCAAACACAGAAGAAATGAACAGGAAGCAAGCCTTGAACAGGGGCATTGGGTGTATAGAACGCAAACCAGAACAATATAACCTTTATCAATTGAGTACAGGATGCTTTGAAGCAAGCACTGATCAATAATCTGCAGAGTCTAACTGGGCAAATAAATCCAAAAGGATTAAAAAAAGTGCATTTAGATTTAGCGAAATCATTAGACCAGTCAAGAGGTTGTGTTTGAGAACATTCATTTATTATACCTTTTTTTTTTTTTTTAAAGGATGCTGGCATGAAACTAGAGATACTGTTCTCTTCTGTAAACACTATTGTGCACATATAGGCTATCACTAAAAGGATGGCAATGCAACCACTGGCACACTGCTCCAACATGGTCTACAAAACCTGAAGAAATAGTTCTAACAGGAAATCCATGGACTACAGCGCCATCTACTGTTCACAATACTTTATATAGTGTCCAGCTCTGCATCAAACCTGGCTGTTTTCTGATCAAAACATATGGCTTCATGCATTATGTATAGCATTATGAATCACAATACACAAACTATGAGTGCAGGAATCCGTTATAAACAAAGGCCAAACACTATGCAGATCACACAGCTGAATGTGCCCAGTCTGTCTTCATCTATGTTATCACAGCTCAAAAGTAACAAGTTACAGAAGAAGCATTAGGTGTACCCTTAGGCAGAAGGGTCAACAAGCCAGATTTACACAGGATAAAGACCCTTCTTCAGTCCGAAGGGGGGAAGCAGAACTTTGAAAGTTTGCTTAACTAGTTCTTGAAGAGATATTGGTTTATTTAGCCCCTTCTTAACATCATAGTGTGCACCGTGACCGGCTGCTGCCTGCTGCTTTATTCTCGACAGCTCCAATCATTGAATTTTTTACTCCTCACTCAGATGCTATGGTTATTTGTTACTGTGGCATCTGAATCAGTCATTTACTGGAAGCAGGATGCTCCTGGGGATCTAACACCTCCACCTGCTACAAGATCGATGATGTAGACAACATTTCCTCATCTTCTCCATTCGGCCTAGACAGCCACAATGACTTCTTTTAGCTGCGTCATGTCTCTGGAAAGTTCCTACATGGACATCTTAGATTCCTCATTTTTGTATCATTCATCCCACCATGGTGCTCCAACAGCTACCCCAAATACTGTACCTGATGTGCTCCCCACATGCCACCTAAGGGCTCTTTCACACTAGCGTTTTTGCTTTCCGTCCTAGAGTTCCGTCCTCGGAGCTCTAGGACGGAAAGATACTGATCAGGATTATCCTAATGCATCCTGAATGGAGAGCAATCCGTTCAGGATGCATCATGATGTCTTCCGTTCAGTATGTGAACGTTTTTTGGACGTTGACAAAAGCGCAGCATGCTGCGGATTTGTCTCCATCCAAAAATCCTGAACACTTGCCGTAACGCCGGATCCGGAATTAATGCCCATTGAAGTGCATTAATCTGGATCCGGCCTTAAGCTAAACGTCGTTTCGGCGCATCGCCGGATCCGACGTTTAGCTTTTTCTCAATTGTTACCATAGCAGCCAGGACGCTAAAGTCCTGGTTGCCATGGTAAAATGTAGTGGGGAGCAGGGGAGCAGTATACTTACCATCCGTGCGGCTCCCGGGGCGCTCCAGAGTGACCTCAGGGCGCCCCACAAGCATGGATCACGTGATCGCATGGATCACGTGATCGCATGGATCACGTGATCCATGGGCATGGGGCGCTCTGACGTCATTCAGGAGCGCCCGGGGAGCCGCACAGACTGTAAGTATACCGCTCCCCCGCTCCTACTATGGCAACCAGGACTTTAATAGCGTCCTAGCTGCCATAGTAACCTGAAAGCATTAGAAGACTGATCAGGATCCTGATCAGTCTTCTAATGCTTTCAGGCGACTTGCGTTCTGATGGATCCGGCGGGACGGAAGTGCCCGCCGGATCCTCAGAACGCAAGTGTTAAAGAGGCCTAATACTATACAGCAGAAATAACAATGAGATACAGATAGTCTCCCCATAGTAATGGTGTTCTATACAGTACCACCAGAAGCAATAATGCTCCCCAAAAGTACCCCTAGTGGTAATCACACTCGCTAATGTGCCCCCAGTAGTAATAATGCCATCCATAAGGCCCCCTTGTAGAGCCCCAGTAGTTATAATGCCCCCTGTAGTACCCCCAATAATTATAATGGCCCCCAGTAGGTATAATGCCCCTCCGTAGTTCCCCAGTAGGTATAATGCCCCTCTATAGTGTCCCAATAGGTATGATGCCCCTCTGTAGTATCCTCATATTCTAGTGCACCCCTGTAGTGTCTTCACTGCTTACAGTCCCCCCTCTTGCCCATAGTGCCCCCAGTAATGTCTTCACCTAAAAAAAAATAAAAAAAATAAAACTCCCGATTAAATGCTCCCCGCCATCTAAAATGCAGGCCACAGGCCTTTTCGAGCCTGCAGCCTAAGTTGCCGACTACTTTGCTCAGGCAGTTGCAATAAAATCAATGCACTGCCTTCATCTTGGTGCAGATGCACACAATCACGTCATCACGCTGCCGGAGATTTGATGCAGGCCGCTGTCACGATGTCACCATTTTCCAACTGCCTGCATCGTTCTACTTCTCATAGTCCACATGTCTAATGGCCTGCAGCCTATGAGAGGGAATAGGGGGACAGGGAGCCATTGGCTTTCATTTCCCACCGCAGTAATTCATCCGTATTAAACTGAATTGAACTCAGCGGAGGAAGACAATACAGTTGTATAGCTGGCGGTCACTAGATATGGAGCCCAAGCTCCAGATATTTTAACCTAATGCCACACCAGTGGCATATCAATATCTGCACCCTCTCTATTAACTGGTATAGGACTTCCAAAAGTAGATGAGTGAGTATGTTTGGCTATTTTTGGAGGTTCAATGGCAGTGAACGTTCTTGATTCATGGGGGGGCCTGAGATAGGAGCGGGTCCTAGAAGTTGGACCCACACCTATGAGACATTTATGGCATATCCTGTTGATACAGTATGCCACAAAATTCCAGATGTGAATAACACTTTACATTCCTATAAAGCTGAGGCAGGGCCCAATAGAAACATAGGAGGAGATTTATCAACTGGTTTAAAGTAGAACAGGCTTAGTTACCCATAGCAACCAATCAGATTCCACCTTTCATTTTTCACAGCTCCTTTGAAATTGAAAGGTGGAATATGATTGGTTGCTATGATCAACTAAGCCAGTTCTATGTTACAGCAGTTTGATAAATCTCCCCCATAGTGACTTTACTATAAGCTCCAGTGGTAAAGCATTGGAAACAAGCAGTGTATAATGTGATAGAAAAATGAAGCCAGCAGAGGCAATATGGATAATAACAATACATTAGTAAGTGCCTGTAGTAACTTTCTCTACATTATAAATGCCATTTGCTGAAGGGAGATGAGCGAATCGAAGCTGACAAAGTGGAATTCGATCTGAATTTCAGGAAAAATATGATTCGCACGGAATCCGAATTTCCTCGCGATTCATGGTAACGAATCGTATATTTTTTCATAAAATGGCTGCTGCACGTGTGAGGACATGGAGCAAGGAACTCTGGGAAGGCAGGATCACCCATAGGCCTTATTCACACGTCCGCAATCTACGTCCGCACCCGTTCCGCAAATTTGCGTAACGGGTGCGGACCCATTCATTTTGAATGGGGACGTGATGGATGTGGAGAGCACACACTGTGCTCTCCGCATACGCATTTGCGGAGTGCGCCGCCGATTTTCCAGACGCCGGCTCCGCAAAAATATAGAGCATGTCCTATTCTTGCCCGCAATTGCGGACAAGTATAGGCATCTCTATAGGGCCGGTGGCAAGGTGTTTTGCGGATCCGCAAAACACTACGGACGTGTGAATAAGGCCTTAATGCCATGCATGCAGCCAGCCAGCAGCCAGCCAGCCATATAAATAGACTCTGCCATCTTGGATTCTGCCATTTACCAGTGTACTCAGTGCAGGGAGAGATTTAAGCAGGCGCTAGGGACAGTATTAGAAAAAACTTAATTGTGCTAAAAAAAACTATTTACAAGTGCAGGGAAAGATTATTCAAGGTGTAGGGAAAGGATAGAGAGGAATCGTTCCATAGCATTTATCTTGAAAAGGGTTCAGTAGCGGAGGTTACAGCCTGGGTAATAGGAACATTCCTATTACACCTTGCTGCACTGACTGGGTATCCAAATTGCCAAGGCTTGTAAGGCTCTGTCCTGTAGACACCACATCATCAGTGACCTTGCCTCTCAGGGCGGTGTTCTGCTTATTCTTCTGGGCCCTGCACTGTAGACATGATGCTGTGTCTTAGGGCTCATGCACACTAATGTATTTTCTTTCTTTGTCCGTTCCGTGTTTTTTTGCGGACCTTATGTTGAACCATTCATTTCAATGGGTCCACAAAAAAAGTTACTCCTTGTGAATTCCCAATAGCAGCATAAGGTAGTGACAGAAATGGTGATTTTAGTGAGTGGTCACCAAGAGCCAGTTTTATAATCATCACAACACAGGCCTGGAAAAGAGTCATGGATACCTCAGAAGAATCATGGTCATTCCTGATCTCCTGCTATCCCATCTGCTGATGACAGGCAGTTCTCTCCTTATTTTTCTCCTCAGGAGAGGACTGTTCATCATCAGTAGGTGGGCAGAGAAATCAGGAGACCATCAATCATTATGACTCTTCCGATCCATCCATGACTCTTTTCCAGACCTGGGCTGTAGTGAATATGAAGCAGGTTTTTGAAAACCACTTACTTTTAGCCCATCACTGCTTTGAGGGCAGCATAAAGTTGAGGACGGGTTCCCTAAAAAGAATCACAAAACCTTACATATGTAAATGCCTTCAGTCCCCTAAGTATGCCAGTATTTTTATGTTCCTGCACCCCCCATAAATTATCGCACACTATTTGCAGCCACTTCACTACTCTGTCTTGCCCGATCTGACACTGTCCAATCATCCCCTAATTTACTACTATAGGGGAAAGATTGTTGTGGATGATTACAACAGATGTACAACACTGCAAAATATGACAAACATCCAAAGCCAAATTTCACACAAGTATTCAGTCCGGAAAACCCGCTCTGTGTGGCGGGTGTATTTCCCAGAATGAACACTGCTCCTCTGACGTGCACTCACAGCATCATATGATTTATGGTGCTGTGTGTTCCTGCCTGACTGCAGGTCCTCTACACTGTACTTACCTAATGCGATGATCATTGTTCAGTGGACCTGCAGTCAGGCAGGAACACACAGCATGATAAATTATATGATACTGTGAGTTCACGTCAGAGGAGCGGTGTTCATTCTCTGAAAAACGCCCCCGTCAGTGGGTTTCCCAGACTGAAAATTCTCATGTGAAATTGGCCTTAGTGTTGTTTTCTCCCTTTTTTCAGGGAGACGGCTGTGGATGGCATGGACAGAAATTATTTTGTCACGTTCCAGGAATGTAGTTTTCTTTGAAATGTCTTGTAAACAGATAACTCTGGGAGAAGAAAGGAATCACAGCCTGAGACACGCTTTGACAGTGCTAATGACTAATATCCCAGTGAATACTTTTTAGAATTTGATTGGCATTTTACACACAATGACATTTGAGTTAATTTAACATTTATTGAACATATGCTATGCACTTAGCCATTTAATCATTCAATTTAATCGTTCTGACACATTTATAATTGGAATGCTATTAGAGACAATACAAAGACCGCACACAATTTTCCATTGTAGTGACCCTGGTGGCATTTTAAATCTCTGCTCATAACAGCTGCAGGTAATAGCCAACTATTGGCTTTCAGCTTAGTACATTGCGACATATTAGTGTGCTACTGTCTTCTGTCTCGTCACAGTCAGAAAAGAAAGGGGATACTGAAAACTGAGACCGACATTCATCCCCCCCCCAATTGGGGTCCATTTAATGACCAATGCAGACGTTGGCCCACACATCACATCCTAGCTGTAGGGTTCCTGTGTAGGGCTAGCTGTAGCAACTAACAATACATCTATAAGGGTACATTAATACGACAGTGAAAAAAAAACGGGCTGTAAAATTGGACAGACTGTCAGTTTTTTATGGCCATTCTGCAGCAGTGTGTGCGTCCATTTTCTTGCAGTTTATCTGTTTTTTTAACAGCTGTTTTGCATCCGTTTTTTGGTGGCAGTTAAAAATCAATACATTTCATTGGCTTTTTTTAACATCCCACACTTTGCAGTGTCCTCAGTGTAGTGCCCCCTGGACATCAAATGGACCTCACAGTGTCCCCAGTATGAGTAATACCCCCGAATGGTGCCCCAATAGTGGTCCCTAGTATGACTAATGCCCCCAATATCAATAATATCCCCAACAGTGCCCTCTATTCTGCTGGAACTGGGGAAAAAAAAACAAAAAAACAAAACACAGACACTTGCGGTAAGACTCACTCCTCATAGGAGGAAGAAGGACCTGACTTCCCAGTGTGATCATGTGACATCACCACGCTAGACATGTCTATTCTCTGTGTGGCCGCAGCTTTAAGTGACTGCTCCGTGATCCTAAGTGCTGCCTCCCATTGAGAAGTATGGGAGGTAGAGAGGACGTGGCCATCGGTGGGTTTTCTGAAAATTTCGGCACGGCTTTTCAAAAAGCTACCTTCTCAGCGTCCCCTTAGAGCAGGGATGTCAAACTCGTGGCCCTCCAGCTGTTGCAAAACTACAACTCCCATCATGCCTGGACATCCTACAGCTATCAAGGCATGCTGGAAGTTGTAGTTTTGCAACAGCTGGAGGGCCATGAGTTTGACATCTGTGCCTTAGAGTATTACACATTATGGTTATAAAAGGTGTACATTAGGGATATGCCAGGCAAGCTTTAGATCCTAGATCCGAAGTCGCTTCGCTCATAACTTCAGATTAATGCTGTACGGAAATCCGTCTCTGTACAGTTTTAAAATGTATGGCCTCGGCTTCGGTTCTGACTGGTTTTAAAATGTTTTTTCAGTATACAAAATTAAATAAATAATTCACTTCGCCTCTTCAGAGGCCATACACTTCAATGCTGTATGAAGACGGATCTCCGTACAGCATTAAACCAACGTTTTGAGCGGCTTTGGATATAGGATCCGAAGATTGCTTCGCTCATCCCTAGTGTACATAATCTTTAAATCAGTGGTGAAAATCAAGTGGTTTTATGCTTGCCTTCCCCTTAAAGCACAAATGCTTTAAAGGGAAACTGTCATGTTAAAGGGATCATTGTGTCTGAGCTGCAGGCAGCATGTTATAGAGCAGGAGGAGCTGAGCAGATTGATGCATATAGATTTGTGGGAAAAGGTTCAGTATAAGCAGTATTTCAAACAAGTTAAATTCCTGCTTATTCTGGGCTTTGAAGTCCAGGAGACGGTCCTATCAGTGACTGACAGCCTTCCCTCTATGACTGTGTATACAGAGAGAGCTGTATGGAGGAGGCGGTCCTATCAGTGATTGACAGCCTTCCCTCTATGACTGTGTATACAGAGATAGCTGTATGGAGGAGGAGGTCCTATCAGTGACTGACAGCCTTCCCTCTATGACTGTGTATACAGAGAGAGCTGTATGGAGGAGGCGGTCCTATCAGTGACTGACAGCCTTCCCTCTATGACTGTGTATACAGAGGTAGCTATATGGAGGAGGAGGTCCTATCAGTGACTGACAGCCTTCCCTCTATGACTGTGTATACAGAGATAGCTGTATGGAGGAGGAGGTCCTATCAGTGATGACAGCCTTCCCTCTATGACTGTGTATACAGAGGTAGCTGTATGGAGGAGGAGGTCCTATCAGTGACTGACAGCCTTCCCTCTATGACTGTGTATACAGAGAGAGCTGTATGGAGGAGGAGGTCCTATCAGTGATGACAGCCTTCCTCTATGACTGTGTATACAGAGTAGCTGTATGGAGGAGGAGGTCCTATCAGTGACTGACAGCCTTCCTCTATGACTGTGTATACAGAGGTAGCTATGTGGAGGAGGTCTATCAGTGATGACAGCCTTCCTCTATGACTGTGTATACAGAGGAGCTGTATGGAGAGGAGGTCCTATCAGTGACTGACAGCCTTCCTCTATGACTGTGTATACAGAGTAGCTGTATGGAGGAGGAGGTCCTATCAGTGACTGACAGCCTTCCCTCTATGACTGTGTATACAGAGAGAGCTGTATGGAGGAGACGGTCCTATCAGTGACTGACAGCCTTCCCTCTATGACTGTGTATACAGAGATAGCTGTATGGAGGAGGAGGTCCTATCAGTGACTGACAGCCTTCCTCTATGACTGTGTATACAGAGATAGCTGTATGGAGGAGGAGGTCCTATCAGTGACTGACAGCCTTCCCTCTATGACTGTGTATACAGAGGTAGCTGTATGGAGGAGGAGGTCCTATCAGTGATGACAGCCTTCCCTCTATGACTGTGTATACAGCGGTAGCTGTATGGAGGAGGAGGTCCTATCAGTGACTGACAGCCTTCCCCCTATCACTGTGTATACAGAGGTAGCTGTATAGAGGAGGAGGCGGTCCTATCAGTGATTGACAGCCTTCCCTCTATGACTGTGTATATAGAGGTAGCTGTATGGAGGAGGAGGTCCTATCAGTGACTGACAGCCTTCCCTCTATGACTGTGTATACATAGATAGCTGTATGGAGGAGGCGGTCCTATAAGTGATTGACAGCCTTCCCTCTATGACTGTGTATACAGAGAGAGCTGTATGGAGGAGGCGGTCCTATCAGTGATTGACAGCCTTCCCTCTATGACTGTGTATACAGAGATAGCTGTATGGAGGAGGAGGTCCTATCAGTGACTGACAGCCTTCCCTCTATGACTGTGTATACAGAGGTAGCTGTATGGAGGAGGCGGTCCTATCAGTGACTGACAGCCTTCCCTCTATGACTGTGTATACAGAGAGAGCTGTATGGAGGAGGCGGTCCTATCAGTGATTGACAGCCTTCCCTCTATGACTTTGTATACAGAGGTAGCTGTATGGAGGAGGCGGTCCTATCAGTGATGACAGCCTTCCCTCTATGACTGTGTATAAAGAGGTAGCTGTATGGAGGAGGCGGTCCTATCAGTGATGACAGCCTTCCCTCTATGACTGTGTATACAGAGATAGCTGTATGGAGGAGGAGGTCCTATCAGTGATTGACAGCCTTCCCTCTATGACTGTGTATACAGAGATAGCTGTATGGAGGAGGAGGTCCTATCAGTGACTGACAGCCTTCCTCTATGACTGTGTATACAGAGATAGCTGTATGGAGGAGGAGGTCCTATCAGTGATGACAGCCTTCCTCTATGACTGTGTATACAGAGGTAGCTGTATGGAGGAGGAGGTCCTATCAGTGATGACAGCCTTCCTCTATGACTGTGTATACAGAGGTAGCTGTATGGAGGAGGTGGTCCTATCAGTGATGACAGCCTTCCGTCTATGACTGTGTATACAGAGGTAGCTGTATGGAGGAGGAGGTCCTATCAGTGATGACAGCCTTCCCTCTATGACTGTGTATACAGAGATAGCTGTATGGAGGAGGAGGTCCTATCAGTGATGACAGCCTTCCCTCTATGACTGTGTATACAGAGAGAGCTGTATGGAGGAGGAGGTCCTATCAGTGATTGACAGCCTTCCCTCTATGACTGTGTATACAGAGAGAGCTGTCAATCACTGATAGGACCGACTCCTGGACCTCAAAGCCCAGTATGAGCAGGAATTTAAAGGAATGAAATACACATTTTACTGACTCTTTTCCCACAAAACTATATATCAATCTGCTTAGTTACACCTGGTCTATAACAAGCTGCCTGCAGTTTACACTGCTTTTTTATGGGGACTAGTTCTCCTTAAATGTCTGTAATGGTAGAAAAATAATTCATTCCTAATAAACAGGCTACAAACTCAAGTTTCATTCCAAAACCTTAAAAAAAAAAAAATTTTTGTTATTTTACCTTGAGAATACAAAGCACGGCCACGTGAAATAATAGAAAGCACTTTTTTATTATTTCACTCACATATAATACAGAATGGGAAATAAACTTTACAAAACAATCCTACCTACAAGGTTGTGCTATGGACTGTATATACATTTTATATACCAAAAATCATAAAGAAGGGTCATATACAATGCTGCAATACAAAGAGCAGTGAGGATCCTGGGGCACCGATGCAGAATAGCACAGTCATACAAATGTCATTGCCATGCCCACTGAAGCCAGTCTGGTAATGGTTAGCTTCAATTACTCAAGGTTCAGCAGCTCCACAGCGTACAGTTGGTGGAAAACCCAATTATCCACCTCTTCATTTCAGCTGAAGGACAACCTGCCGACAAGAAAAGTAGATAGTTTTATTGTTAAAAGGACCGTTTGAGTTTTTCTTCCTTAAGGGCCCTTTGAGGACAATTTTTTTATTATTGCACTGTACTCATTTTGAGCTACATTTTTTAAATTGGTCTTTATTACAAATATGGAGCCCTTTTTTCTGTACATAGCTGAGATTCTCTAATAGAGGGATTTGAATTTTCTGTCTGCTCCATCAGCCAGCTAATCTGACAGGCTCCTTATCTCTGCTCTCTAACATTATAAACGCTCATTATAGCTCAGTTCTTACCTTACTGATAAGAATGTGGCTTAAGTAAGTATTTATGACATCTTAGTAAATTAGAGATAAGGGTTATTAGATGACCGGCACAAAGTGAAAGTAAAAAGCAAGATTCACACAGCTAGACAAACAATTAACCCTTTGTGACAGAACGGCTCAATATTTTTAATAAAGACCAATTGAAAACATGAATTTTAGCCGAAAATGAGTAAAATGCAATCATAAAAAAAAATTGCCTCCAAAGGTGTACATAGCCTTTAAGCTGTCAGGGACAGTGAGAAAATAATAATAAAAAATTTGGCTGCAAAGATTACATGCCTCACCCGGCACCCGTCTCCTGTATCTGTATTAAAGGTTAATAATCATTGTGTGGGCAGGACGGGGGCAGAGCTGCAGGCTGGGTACTTGTTGCAGGCGTTCGGGTCTCACAGCGGAGGAGCACACAGGAGGCTGCTGCCGTTCGCCCGGCGCAGCAGTTCTCTCCTCCCATGTCCCTTCTCCCGCACTAATCACTGGCGGCCGTGTCATAGGAGGGTGGGATTCCCCATCTCCCTCCTTCTCCACTATCTACGGCCTCAGAGAACACAGCGTGTGCCGAGTGCTGCACACGCCGTGTCCTAAGAGGAGATACTAGACTGCGCAGTAGCGCGGTCTAGTATTGAATAAACGAACTTCCCGATACCGAATCGATACTGGCATAAAAGTATCGATTGGGTATCGAAAGTTCGATACCCAAAAGAACCCTAATATCTATATATCTCTATCTATCTACACACACACACACAGTGCTGCCCATAATTATTCATACCCCTGGCAAATTTTGACTTAAAGTTACTTTTATTCAACCAGCAAGTAATTTTTTGACAGGAAATGACATATGTGTCTCCCAAAAGATAATAAGACGATGTACAAGAGGCGTTATTGTGGAAAAAAAAAACATTTCTCAGCTTTTATTTACATTTGAGCAAAAAGTGTCCAGTCCAAAACTATTCATACCCATCTCAATAATCAATAGAAAAGCCTTTATTGGCTATTACAGCAATCAAACGCTTCCTATAATTGCAGACCAGCTTTTTTCATGTCTCCACAGGTATTTTTGCCCATTCATCTTTAGCAATGCACTCCAAATCTTTCAGGTTGGAGGGTCTTCTTGCCATCACCCTGATCTTTAGCTCCCTCCACAGATTCTCAATTGGATTAAAGTCTGGACTCTGGCTGGGCCACTCCAAAAAATTACTTGCTGGTTGAATAAAAGTAACTTTAAAGAGGACCTTTCACTGGTCCACAGTTTATGAGGCAAATGTATGTACATGCAGAGCGGCACCCGGGGATGTCCCTGCACTTACTTGTATCCCTGGGTGCCGCTCCGTTCGTTCTCTGTAGCCCCCGGTACCGGCACACGCTCTTCTATTTTTGCCTGGGGCGGAGACATCTTCTTTTGCCCTGGGCATCTCCTTCTCCCAGGGCTGGAGCGCTGGCCAATCGCAGCACTCAGCTCATATCCTGGAGCTGGCTGACCTGTTACATGTGCACTAGGCAGCTGAAGGCATCTGAGACGGTCCCAAGTCCATATGTGTTCACATTGCTGATAAAAATTCAGTTTTAATATATGCAAATGATCCTCTAAGAGCAACAGGGGTGTGGCCATTACACCTAGAGGCTCAGCTCCCTGCACCCTCTCCACTTTGATAGAGCCAGGTGTGATCACTTTTACACTGCCTGGCCCTGTCAAAGTGAAGAGGGTGGAGCAGTTGCAGACAGAGCTGAGCCTCTAGGAGTAATGGCCATGCCCCCGTTGCTCTTATAAGCTCATTTGCATATATTAAAACCTCATATGAACATGGGACCAATACAAATGTCTTCAGCTGCCAAGTGCACATGTAACAGGTCAGCCAGTGTCATGGGTACAGATCTGCTGACAGATGCCCTTTAATACTGATAACCTATCCTCAGGATAGGTTATCAGTATCTGATCAGTGGGGGTCCAGCACCCAGCACTCCACTCATCAGCTGATGGAAGAGACTGCCGCCTCCTCCAGTACCGCCACTATCCTTGGTCACATGGCCTAGGTGCAGCTCAGTGGTTTCAAGTAATGGGGCTGAGCTGCAGTACCAAGTACACCTGCTATACTATAGATGGCGCTGTGCTTGGTAAACTGTGAAAAACATTACATAAAGGCAGCAGAAGTTTTAGTCACTGGAAGAAAATCCCAGTCCCAGAATATAGCTACCATCCGGGCACCATTTTTATCCAGGGCAATGGGGTAAATTCACTTTTTGTGACGAGGAAAACAAAAATGTTGCAACCCAGACTGAAGAATCAGCAAAGTGCATAATTTTTTAAAATCTACAAAAATGTTTAAAAGACAACTAAAAACCCTTGATGGGGTTGTGCAGCACTACAATATTGATAACCTGTCCTCAGGATAGGTCATTAATACCAGATCGGCGGGGGTCCGACTCCCGTCACCCTTGCCGTTCAGCTGTTTGATCGGTAGTGGCGCTTGTGCAAGCACTGCTTCTGCATTACCTCCACATGAACTGCACATACAACTCCTCGCCCCACTCCTAAGAATCGGTCATCGATATAGTACTGCTGCACAGCCCCTTTACAGAGGTTTTCCAGTATTTTGATACTGATGGCCTATCCTCTGGATAGGCCATCAATATCAGACCAGCAGGGGTCCGATGTCTCCCACTCCTATTGATTGGCTGTTCGGGGATAGTTCCAACGCAGAAACGATACAGCGCCATCTAGGTGGAAAATTAAATCTCGCTGACATCATTACAGGTATTACATATGAATGTCCTATTCACAGTTTTTCATGAAACCAAAATGATAATATTCTTTATTCTCAAGACACAGATTTTACCACCATCCTGACGTTCTGTAGGTGGGAAATTCAATAGAAAAGTAATTCACTAACTGATTAAATAAGGAGCCTTTTTTTTAGCCTCCCTATAAATCATGCAGAAGGAAAGTGCTAGCCCCCACACGTAATACTCTGCTATTTTCCAGTATAAAGAGGTAAGATGTTCCATTTATCACCTCTAATTTCCAGTATTACATTTGTATAAAGGTAGCGCTTTCAGGAAATCCGGCCCAAATAAATCACCCAGCTGTCACCTCAAATCGTTCGGCAGCATCCAGACGGAGCACATATTCTGGGGGAAGTGAGGTGATCCGGGATAATAGGAGAGATAAAAGGAGACCACGTACCTTGTTAGCTGCCTCAAGAGAATTGATAAGATTCTGCAGCTCTTCTTTATTCATCTCAATGGAGACGGGTGCAATTGCTCCATTTTCTACAATATCCAGGTCGAGATTCGCCAGTGGCATTTGCAACGTAGACAGCTTATCACTGGACATAGCAAGCTGAGGGGCGAAAACCAGGAAAAATACTCATAGATCTATGAACACTTAATAAAAAGCATAAAAATACGGTAAAGCTGCTCTTGTGCAGATGGTAAAAATGTAGGTCTGAAAAATGTGCCCGTTCACTTGCTGGATGGGGCAGGGAAAACATCTAATAGTACATGGCTCCACTCAATCTGCAAGAACTGGAGCAGCGCTCCGCAATAATTAAGGGGGCTTTGGTGCAAATTCACAGTTGAGACAACCCCTATAAAAGGGATCATCTCCTCAAAGATAGAATTTCTCTATTAAAGGGGTTGTCTGAGATTTTGAAAGTCTCCGGACAGGTCATCAATATCTCATTGGTGGGGATCAGACTCCTGGAACCCCTGCTCATCAGCTGCGGCCCCCTCACAGCTTAGGTGACTTTCACACTTGCGGCAGAGTGATCCGCCAGCAGTTCTGTTGCCGGAACTGCCTGCCAGATCCGTCAATCTGCAAGCAAACTGAAAGCATTTGAAGACGGATTCGGCTACGGATCCGTCTTACAAATGCATTGCAAGAACAGATCTGTCTCTCCGCTTGTCATGCGGAGAGATGGATCCGTTATATGTTTTTTTAACATTTTTACCGGTCTGTGATGGACGGATCCGGCATTGCAGTATTTTGAATGCCGGATCCGGCACTAATACATTACAATGGGAAAAAATGCCAGATCTGGCATTCCAGCATGTGTTCCGGAATTTTGGACGGAGATAATACCACAGCACATTGCTGAATATTGTGTAGCAGCTGCGCTTGGGATTGTAGCTCAGCCCCTTTCACTGATCAAACACTGATGACCTATCCCGAGGGAAGCTTATCAATATCAAAATCTCAGACAACCCCTTTAAAACTGGCTATCCGTGTAATACATGGCTGGGCTAAGCAAAAGTAAAACATCCAAAAAAGTGTGAAGTTAACAACATCACCCATAAGTATCACACATGTTCTCTTTCCTTCTGCTTTAGGTCAACCACACTGAGATACAAGTGAAAGTCACAAAATCCTTTGCACAAGCAAGTGCAAAAAGTCGCAAACTTTTTGATGCCAGAATTCTGGAGTGAAGGAATTATAAATCAGGGCCACTGACTTTAATTGTTTCTATTGGTGTTGAAGCATTTTCTGACACCAAGAACATTGCTGCAGACTGAACCATTCTTGCTGGTCAATATACCCAAATGCTTGAAGAGCATTTGTCAGCATGATCAGCCCTATTAAACCAGGCATATTGCCTGGTAGGGTTAAGTGTGCTGATTAAATTGATACCTTATCTCGGCACATCATTTTTATTATTACGCAGATTAGTTGGATGGAGCACCAAGGGGTTGGCCAGAAGCCTTGGAGTACTGCTGTTCTAAATCTCATCCGCTCTGTCAGCGAAGCTGATGCATGCGCAGTTAGAATCTGCCACTTCTCAGGAAGACCACTAAATCAACCACGTGAACAAATGTTTTCTGGTTACATGGCTGTCTTTTTTTTTTTTTTTTACGGAGGGGCTGATGTAGCCCTGTTAATCACAGCAGAAGGAGGAGTGCACAGAGGGGATGGACATTTACAAGAACAGTGCTCCAAGACTTATGGCTGGCCTCTTGGTGCTCAAACTAGCTAATTTGCATAATAATAAAAATATCTTGGGAATGCTGCAAGCTACAACTATAACTAAGGTATTGCTTTAACCAGCATGATCAGCCCTACCAGGCAATATGCCTGGTCTAATAGGGTTGATCATGCTGATAGATGCTTTTAACGGAAACCTTCACAGAACCCGCAAAACTGTATCGTGAACATTGACTAAATCAGTGTAATTTGCACGCTGTATGTACTTGAAGCCTCTCCCTCACATGGTTTATAACATTCAACCTTTGTGTGCGTGTTAGGGGGGGGGGGGGCAAAAACGTCAGAGTTGATCATGGGAATAGCTTACCCCCTTGGCTTTATATTTTTAAACCACAATTAATGGAAGAATTGAGGATCTGCCGTTAAATTTTCCTGCCAAATACTTTGTAGGCTCCCTAGTGCCACCAAAACCCATGACCTCTGTATATCTGGTGCCAAGACGTTAAGGGAGTTGTCAGACCACTAAAAATTACTACCAATGTAAGAGATCTTCAGCAGTGGATAGGACTCCAATGTAGCCAGCAAGAATTCTCTTCAGCAATTTTGGTACAGTGCCTATTCTGGGGGATCAGACCATAAGGTTTCACTATTTGTCCTTCCTTGGACCATTTTTGGCAGGCACCATCCACTGCATACTAGGAGCACCCAAATAGATCTGCTGTTTTGAGATGCTCTGACCCAGTGGTCTAGTCATCACAATCTGGCCCTTGTCAGGGGTGCTCAGATCATCACACTAGGGGACGGATTGGACATAGACCTTACAGGAAAGTTTCCAGGTGGGCCGATGCCCAGGGGGCCTCCTGGGCTCACCTCACGTCCGGCCAGTGGAAGTTTTGGGGTATTTTTATGCTGCTGGCAGTATTTTGTGATGGACTGTGTTATTTGGCTCTGTTGGGGTGGTATAATGTGCCACAATATCGCATTCCTGGCTCTGCCTTCCATCAATTTGGACCCGACTACAAAACGGGGCCACTTTCATTATTTTTCCAGGGCCACTTTAAGTTCCCAGTCCGCCCCTGGTCACACTTACCCAATTTTTCTGCTTCTAACACATCAAGTTCAAGAACTGACTGTTCACTGCTTAAAGCTTAGGCTACAGGATCCTTAATCGCAGTGTAGCGCTGCTAGCACAGAAATGAATGGGGTTGCAGCACATTTGCCATGATAATGGCATCAAAAATTGCAAAAAAACTGAAGGATTGTTTTGGTTTTTTTGCCCATTCTAGGGGGTTGTGTAAATTCAAGCAGAAGCATTGCAGATTCATAAAATGATGCAATAATCAATATCTAAACGTGGTCTGCATTTCAGGGTTAGTATCCGCAGCCTGCTACATTCTCAGCACAGCTTGCCCTGGTGCCCCAGCAAGTACTGTATTCGCACGTTCCTGACAATAAGCACGTTTTATTGTGACCATATTTCCGTGCTGTCTTTCACTTTGAATCGGGAAAATCCATGTAATCACTGCAGGAAAGGATGACGATTCAAGGCCCTCTATTCAGTCCTAGGCTACATTTCACTGGCAAATCGATGAATAAATGTATGAAATCAGCAAGACTCTTAAACACTGCTGCCTAATGAGAGGAATATTCTCAGTTTCTCACACTTTAGGTTTTACATTCAGACCACCGCTACAATTCAATCAGGGAGATAAATCGATATCAAGCGGCAGATGGGCTCAGAACAACCTGATTCTTTCAGTTATTTCTGTGCGAGCTATTTCACTTAAAATTCTGCAATGTTCCATTTGCACAAAACCAATTTTCAGAAAAATAAAATGGGGATAAAGAACCTCTACTTAGCCAAGGGTAAAAAATGCAAGTAGCGTAAAACTAAAAGCGCAGAAAGGAACTGTATTACATTAGCAATTCATTTTCTGAATGTAGGAAAAAATAAAGGATGAAAGAAAACCATATTCTACTGGGACCTGGTACCTCATTACCAGGAGGTCAGAGTGCCGGAGAGACGCACTGCCAGTAACTGGGGCACACTGATGGGAGAAAACACTTCATGGGTTCACGCTCACTCCTGTACAAACCAATGACCTTCACTGTGTAACTCCTATAACCGCACAGACATTTTATTTTTTTCACTAAAATTGCTATTCTCACATTTCCTATATCACTCGGCTTCAGATTGCAAATGGCCAGACCCTAATAAAAAATACAGCATTGTGAAACTGAATGTTCGCTTGGAAAAATAGGGTCATCGCGGTCAACAGGGCCATTTGGGTCTCATTACACTTGCTCCTTACAAGCAGGGCTGCCGCAGCTCCTGGTGGCTGCCGCATGGCGCCGATAGCCAAAATGATAGGAGGAGATAGGGCTTTCCAGAGAGGGCAGCTGATGGATTTACGGTACATTGCCTTTCGTTTTTCTATGGATTTTGTTTTAGTCAGGGGGCGCTATACCAAGTATCTAACAGCAATATGTACACACAGGACAAGGGATCATCTCGGGGGGATAATTCTACATTTAAAGAGAACCTGTCACCTGCACTACACGCACTCACCGAGGGGCAGTCCCAGACTGTCACTTCTGGGATGGCAGTCAGTACTTTCAAAGTACGGATATGTCAAATCTGCCGCACTCCAGAAGAGGATTCCGTGCCTACATCGTCCCCTGCCTCTGGACAATGACTGACCGGTCCCTTTCATGTTCTGCATAGGAAAGAAAGCTGTCAGTCATTGTCAAGAGGCGGGCGAGAGCGGGGGCAGCGAGTACTGACTGCCATCCCAGAAGAGACAGCCCACTATCGGAAGGAATGGAATCCCTCCCTTCAAGCGAACAGTTATCCCCTCTCCAGTGGATAAAAGATAACTTCTTGTTAGCAGACTATGCCTTTAGTGGCAATTTTAAAAAAAAAACTGTCTGATGTGTCTAGATATTGTTGTTAGATACCAGTTATAGTGCCCCCTGGTGTTCTATTGATTCTCAGGACATCCCCCTAATGTGTGCTTGGCGGGTAAGAAGCTGCTGATTCTAGAATGGTGATTCTTATTGGCTGGCAGAAATCACTATGTTTCTCATGTACAAAAGGATCCCAGTGGCGGAACTGAGCTACTGGGCATGTGTGACCACTGGACACATCAGAAGGACGTTCTGAGGGGCATTCATAAGAACACCAGGGAGCATCATAATAAGTATCTAACAGCAATAATCTAGAAACAACCACATTTTTAAAATGATTACAAATTAAACTGTATATTTCACAGACAAATGAAATATGTAATTTTTGGACAACACCTTTAGATGCATATCTTGAATTTAAAAGTGCCTGTGATTACAGCAGCCTCAGCACTGATTCAAGTAAGTAGACACACAGTGCAGCAACAAAATGCAAACACTGAATATGTGGATTATAAACCGTACTAATGTCATATTCACTATATACCATATTTTTCGCTTCATAAGACACACTTTTTAGCAACAAAAAATCTTGCTACAAAGTGTCAGCATCTTATAAACGGCAGTCAGGGAAATCCACCATGGCCAGACCCCCATGGCTTTGCCCAATCAGTGAGAGAGCTGTGCATCTGCACTCAACTCTCTCCCTGCCGACACTGATCTGTGTGATCAGCGGCAGCAGAAGAGCAGATGGGGAGGAAGGTCCTACGCTGTACTGAAAGGAACTTGTGCGTTGTGTGAAAATCGCAAGCAAGTGCAGATGCGGTGTGATTTTCACGCATTGCTAGGAGACGATAGGGATGAGCCACCCCATTAAAGTCTATTTACTGTATTATTTTCCCTTATAACATCTTATTATGGAAAATAATAGCATTCTTTATAGAGAATGCTTACTAAAATGTAGATTTGAGCCGTTAAAAAATAAAAAAAATGGACTCACCTCATCCACTTGATCGCACAGCCGGCATAGTCTTCTTTCTTCTTCTTTCAGGACCAGCAAAAGGACCTTTGATGACGTAATCCTTCAATCTTCATTCACCAGGACCTGCGCTGACGTCATCAAAGGTCCTTTTGCTGGTCCTGAAAGAAGAAGAAGAAGAAAGAAAATGATGCCTGGCTGAGCGATCAAGCGGATGAGGTGAGTAAATTTTTTTTATTTTTTAACCCCTCAATCCACATTTTAGTAAGCATTCTCAATTAAGAATGCTATTATTTTTCCTTATAACCATGTTATAAGGGAAAATAATAAAATCTACAGAATACCGTACCCAAACCCAAACTTATGTGAAGAAGTCCGGGTTTGGGTCTGGTTACCAAACATTCAGATTTTTCTCACGCGCGTGCAAAACGCATTGCACTCGCACAGGAAAAATTAACGCACCCACATCCTATCCGGCCCTCACACGCGATGTGAAAGAGGCCTATAAGCATAGAGAGCTGTAGCAGAGGTGTATGTGTGTATAGTAGAGCTGTGTGTGTAGCAAAGCTGTGTGTGTAGCAGAGCTGTATCTGTGTGTAGCAGAGCTGTATCTGTGTTTGGCAGTGCTTGTATGTATAGCAAAACTTTAGGACCTAGAAAATATTTTTTCTAATTTTCTGTTGTCTAAACCTGGGCTGCCTCTCATAGTCCGGTACATCTTATAAAGCAAAAAATACGGTAAATGAAAATGAAGTCTTACCAGATATTTTAATGACATTAATTTGTGTCCACCCACCAAGACAAGGGAACCTCATATAGATGAGAACCTACTCTAAACCCTTGGGAAACAGTCTCTGCAGTGTAAGAAGGTAGTGAGGATGTATGAAGTGTACCAGTGCCAGAGCTGCAGAATCGCCGTCTACGTAGCATGACAGGCAATAACTCCTAGTGAATAAGGGCAGCCAAGAACCCTGCACGGATATGTTCTGTCCAGTCTTCAAACTGGTTGTGCAAGTGGGTGCATGATTTTTCCACAAACCAGTTATTTCACCCACCAAACCATGCGGCCACCTATTCAATTAATAAACGTGCCCATTTGTTATTACTAGTTTATGCTGAAAAATATGTGGTCTTTATCACATCAGTGACATGTAAAAAAAAAAAAGGGCTGAAAAAGTTAAAACCACTAAAATGGCATATACACAGTGTAACCCACAAAGAGGGGTGCCATGATGAGCACAGACCCTCAACCAGTCCCCTATACAAGAATCAAGAATGTGAAAATATGTATCCAAGTTGACAAAACCTCACTCTAGGTTTTGTCAGCTTGGGTACATATTTGCCTATTTCAGAGAGAAAAAAAAAAAAAATAGTCTTTACTGTTGATGACGGACTGATGAATGTTGATTATTACTTAATATTTAAGCCATGGGTTGACGAAACAGTTGCACTAGCGTAACATTCGGCAGAATCCTCATTAGATACTAGCATCAGGCTGAATACAATGAGGATATCCAGGTAAATATAATGATGTCCTAGGCCAGTGATGGCTAACCTCCGGCACTCCATCTACGGTGAAACGATGACTCCCAGCATGCTCCATTCATTTCTATGGAGTTCTGAGAACAGCCAAGCATCTTGGGAGTCGTAGTTTTACCACAGCTGGAGTGCCGGAGGTTAGCTATCACAGACCTAGGCCATCATCATATCGAGTCCCAGCACCCCCACCTATCAGCTGTTAGGGCTCATGCACACGACCGTATTTTCTTTTTCGCTTCCGTTCAGTTTTTTTTGTGCGGACCCTATGCGGAACCATTCACTTCAATGGGGCTGTAGAAAATACCGAAGTTACTCCGTGTGCATTCCGTTTCCGTTTGTCCGCATGGCCGTTCCGCAAAAAAGTAGTGCATGTCCTATTATTGTCCACAAATCATGGTCCGAGGCCCCATTCAAGTCAATGGGTCCGCAACAAATACGGAACGCACACGGAACACATCCGTATTTTGCGGATCCATACTGTAAATGCTATGCCCAGCCCATATTGCTCATGTGTTTGGTGATTAATAAGTTACTGCTTCCGCTCCACAAAAAACAGATCGCATACGGAAACCATACGGGTATGTTTTGTGAAATAACGGAACGGAAGAGGACTTAAATCAGAGAAAAAAAAAAACTCAGATGCGGAACAACGGATCCGTGAAAAACGGACCCCAAAACAACAGTGGTCATGTGTATGGGCCCTATAGTAAGCTGCTGCTCTCAATGGAGCTCTGATGAGCGCAGCGGGCTCCTGGCAGCTTTCCAAGCACAGCGCCGTACATTGTATAGTGGCAGTGATTGGCATTGCAGCTCAGCCCCATTCACCTCAATGGGGCTGAGTTGCAACTAAGCCATGTGACCGATGTATGGTGACGTCACAACAGCTGATCGGCGGGCGCCCGACACCAGGAAAGGTAGGTCATCAATATAATTTACCAGATAACCCCTTTAAACTGAGTTACAGTAAAAGGAAAAGTTTCTGTGTTGCCCGATGGGTCTTCTAAACCTCCAAATTGTCAGAGAGCCATCACACTGAAGTAACAGATTGTGGGCTAGCCACTGAAGACCATTGCAAAGAACACCAGGCTTTCCACTGCTTTTTCCGGCATTTCTTTCCAGTAGCTTGGAGTGCTGCGGCTCGTCCCTCTATGTTACAACACGTGGTGCACGCTGTTTTCAAATTAAGTTAATGAGTATCCTCTTTGTAGGAACACATTTGCTGTAATTGCATTTCGCAGGTGTAAAGGCCTCTAAGACTCCAGAAGACCCTGGCCATCTGTGTAATTACAAGGGGCTATTACTGAGACAGAGGCGGGTGGAAGCGAGCCATATGTCTGCACGTCAGCAGGACCAACTCACATTTACATTTGTAAGACTTTTGGTAAGAAAATCCATTTACTAAGCTCAATCTTGGCGATTTTAGAATGGCAAACCGCTTTATGTGGAATCCAAAAATAATCATTGGAGCAATAAATGAACTTGATATGAAACCAACTGACCAGTTCTAGACTCAATGAAGATTTTTATGCTAGTTTATGTGAATAAAGTCGGTATATAGATACAAAGCCTGATACGAACATGCACTGTGAGAAACAGAAGCCAGAAACGTAAATGGTCCTGCTCTAACTGCCTGTTGAAGAAGAGGGTAGAGGCGATTTACTGCTGTGATCACTAGTGGAGGGAACACCTGCTGTGACTACCTAGGGAAATAGAGGGGAGGCCTGCTGTGACTACTGGGGAAGTAGAGAAGAGACCTGCTGTGACTACTGGGGAAGTAGAGAAGAGACCTGCTGTGACTACTGGGGAAGCAGAGGGGAGGTCTGCTGTGACTACTGGGGAAGCAGAGGAGAGGCCTGCTGTGACTACTGGGGAAGCAGAGGAGAGGCCTGCTGTGACTACTGGGGAAGCAGAGGAGAGACCTGCTGTGACTACTGGGGAAGCAGAGGAGAGACCTGCTGTGACTACTGGGGAAGCAGAGGGGAGGCCTGCTGTGACTACTGGGGAAGCAGAGGGGAGGCCTGCTGTGACTACTGGGGAAGCAGAGGAGAGACCTGCTGTGACTACTGGGGAAGCAGAGGGAGGCCTGCTGTGACTACTGGGGAAGCAGAGGGAGGCCTGCTGTGACTACTGGGGAAGCAGAGGGAGGCCTGCTGTGACTACTGGGGAAGCAGAGGGAGGCCTGCTGTGACTACTGGGGAAGCAGAGGGAGGCCTGCTGTGACTACTGGGGAAGCAGAGGGAGGCCTGCTGTGACTACTGGGGAAGCAGAGGGGAGGCCTGCTGTGACTACTGGGGAAGCAGAGGGGAGGCCTGCTGTGACTACTGGGGAAGCAGAGGGGAGGTCTGCTGTGACTACTGGGGAAGCAGAGGGGAGGCCTGCTGTGACTACCTAGGGAAATAGAGGGGAGGTCTGCTGTGACTACTGGGGAAGCAGAGGGGAGGCCTGCTGTGACTACTGGGGAAGCAGAGGGGAGGCCTGCTGTGACTACTGGAGAAGCAGAGGGGAGGCCTGCTGTGACTACCTAGGGAAATAGAGGGGAGGTCTGCTGTGACTACTGGGGAAGCAGAGGGGAGGTCTGCTGTGACTACTGGGGAAGTAGAAAAGAGACCTGCTGTGACTACTGGGGAAGCAGAGGAGAGACCTGCTGTGACTACTGGGGAAGCAGAGGAGAGACCTGCTGTGACTACTGGGGAAGCAGAGGGGAGGCCTGCTGTGACTACTGGGGAAGCAGAGGGGAGGCCTGCTGTGACTACTGGGGAAGCAGAGGGGAGGCCTGCTGTGACTACTGGGGAAGCAGAGGGGAGGCCTGCTGTGACTACTGGGGAAGCAGAGGGGAGGTCTGCTGTGACTACTGGGGAAGCAGAGGGGAGGCCTGCTGTGACTACTGGGGAAGCAGAGGGAGGCCTGCTGTGACTACCTGGGGAGATAGCAGAGGGGAGGCCTGCTGGCTACTAGGGAAGTAGAGGAGGTCTGCTGTGACTACTGTGGAAGCAGAGCGGAGGTCTGCTGTGACTACTGGGGAAGCAGAGGGGAGGTCTGCTGTGACTACTGGGGAAGCAGAGGGGAGGTCTGCTGTGACTACTGGGGAAGCAGAGGGGAGGTCTGCTGTGACTACTGGGGAAGTAGAGAAGAGACCTGCTGTGACTACTGGGGAAGCAGAGGGGAGGCCTGCTGTGACTACTGGGGAAGCAGAGGGGAGACCTGCTGTGACTACTGGGGAAGCAGAGGGGAGGCCTGCTGTGACTACTGGGGAAGCAGAGGGGATGCCTGCTGTGACTACTGCGAAAGTAGAGGGGAGGCCTGCTGGGACTTTTGGGGAAGTAGAGGGGAGGCCTCCTGGGACTTTTGGGGAAGTAGAAAAGTGGCCTGCTGTGATAACTGGGCAAGTTCAGGGGAGACCTGCTGTGACAACTGGGGAAGCAGAGGGGAGGTCTGCTGTGACTACTGGGGAAGAAGAGGGGAGGCCTGCTGTGACTATTGGGGAAGCAGAGGGGAGACCTGCTAGGACTACTGACTACTGAGGAAGTAGAGAGAAGATCTGCTGCTCTGAGTACTGGGGAGGCAGAGGGGAGGCCTGCTGTGACTACTGGGCGAGTACAGGGGAGGCCTGCTCTGACTTTTGGGGGAGTAGGGGGAGGCCTGTTTTGACTAGTGGAGATGCCAAGTATGACAGTTAAAATGGTGATGCGAGGGGCCTGTTTTTGCGGCAGGAGCAGGTCTGGTGACATTTCTGGCATATCCTGTGTATGTGCCATAAATATCCACATAAGACAATCCCTTTAACTATTCACAAGAACCATTTTAACTGAGGTTTTAGACAAAATATGTGAGTTTTGCAGTCTAAAAAAAAAATACAAAAATTAAATAAATACATACATATAATACCAAAAAGAAGCACACACCTTGAGTTGCCAGTCAAAATCTTTTAAATATGCAGATGACATAGCACAAGCCCTCTCCACCAAGGCATCTTTAATTTCAGGTCTTCTACTTCTCATGCACCTTACGAGCACTTCCTGATATTCTGGATTTAATCCGCTCAGCTCCTTAGAAATCTTTAAAGGCAAGAAAACAAATAGAAATGTATTTGAACACATCCAGCCGCAGAAATCCTGTACATATGCAGTTTTTGCATATTGATACCTGCCAAGAAGAGAGAAGACTGCGTGGCAGAAGAGGCAGCCCTGACCGCTAATACGGCTGATGACGATAGCGGTCAGAGGCCCAAGTGTGGGCTTACGACACAAATCATGGGCACAGCTACAATCTACCCGACATAAAAAAAGGCATCCTACAGCCATGTCAACGAAAACACGCTAAAGAGGTAAAAGTCTACCTAAACCTTCACACACTTTATTTCTATTTTTTTTTTACTTTTCCTAGTGCGCTTTGCAATCCGTACACTTCCGTTATGCAGCAGAGGACTCCTGCATAACGCAAACCAGACGGATCCGCTATGCAGGCCATAGGCTTCTATTATGACGGAATCAATAACGCAATGCCTCTAAAGGCAATCCATTATGGATTCTGTCCTTGAATTGCGTTATGGTCCGTGGTAACGGAATCCATATCGCAATTCAGCATATAACCAAACGCGAACTTGAAAACTTGAAGTTCATTCCTAGTAATAATAAATAAAAATCAACAAATACAAATCGGACATTGGGGAGATTTATCAAAATAGGTGCAAGGGGAAAACTGGCCTAGTTTCCCATAGCAACCAATCAGATTGATGCTATCATTTTCCAAAGGTACGCTGAAAAATGAAAGGTGGAAGCTGATTGGTTCTTGTGGGCAACTAAAGCCAGTTTTTCTTTGCACCAATTTTGATAAATCTCTCCCATTGCTTGTGAATTGTGGTTCAACAGAAAAATGTATAAAACAAACTAATGAAACTGGCCTGGACAAAAATGATGGTAATCTTAACTTAATATTTTGTTCCATAACCTTTTGAGGCAATGACTTCTCGTGGACTCCATTCCTACAGAGATTCAGCGGCAGATCTTATCATCTGTATTCAGGATCATAATCCCTGACAAGCAGAGCAGAGAGGAGGATGAGGCAGCTCTTTAGATCAGTGTCCTGAAGTAACTTGTCCTGCTGTGTGGTTAGGACAGGTTGTGTGTGTACCAATAGGACGGCAGCCATTTTATTTAGGAACATATTGATAATAAAGTAATATTTAAGTCTTTTCAGTAATTTTATTTTAAGAATTCCCAGAGAACCCTTTTAAGGCCCCTTAATGGCCGCTGTAAGGGTATGTTCACATGTAGCGGATGTGCTGCAGATTTGCTTACTGACCAAGTTTATGAGATTTTGAGAAATCTCGCTCATAAGCTGCATAAAAGAAATCTGCAGAGTAAATTGACCTACGGTGCAGATTCAGTTTCTGCTGCAGATATCCAATGCGGTTTTTAGCCTTTACAGCGCAGAGGCTGAAATCTACCGGAAAACCTGCACCAGAATTTCCTACACATGGCTATACCCTAAAAAAAGCATATTGAGGGCTGTTAAGGGGTTAATGGAAACTAGCAGATCTGCCATGTGAAGCAGTGGGGAAGGCCAATATCCACTGACAATGCCAGTTGGGGCCAGGTATGACTACAGCTGGCTACAAAGCAGCAGAACTGGAGTCATTGGTCATCCACCCGGGAATGTCCTCACTGGAGATGAGCAAATTTTTCAAAAGATTGATTTGGCTGATTCGCCGAATTTTACAAAAAAAAAAAAAAAAAAAAATCGCTTTATGACGAATTACTTCATCACGAAGCACATTTTTTGTAAGTAGTGGGTGCAGGGAGCTGCGATAGCACCGCCCCCCATCATTGTAGCCCTCAAATGTCGCGTTAAAACAAACTTACCGCCTCCATTTGCTCGCGACGGGCCGGCCGCCGTCATCTTGCTTGAAGATCTGGTGCGAGATTATGTCATCACGCCGGCCGACATGGTGACATCATACGTCACCACACACAGGATTTCGGCCGAGAACTTCAATTAAGATGGCGGCTGGGGGCCCGTCGCGAGCAAATGGAGAAGGTAAGTATGAATTTTTTTGTTTTTTACACTATTTCAGGTTAAATCGATTCCCTTACACGAAGCACGAGGAAATTCAGCTGGGATTCGATTCGCTCATCTCAAGTCACCACAGTAACAGACTAAGCATTCACACAACTATAAGTGTATTGCGGTACGCAAAACACGGATACCGGCCGTGTGCATTCCGCATTTTGCGGACCGCACATGGCCGGCACTATATAGAGAATGCCTATTCTTATCCGCAACCACGGACAAGAATAGGACAGGCTCTATCTTTTTTGCGGAGCCGCGGAACGGAACAACGGATGCGGAGAGCACACGGTGTGCTGTCCGCATGTTTTGCAGCCCCATTGAAATGAATGGGTCCGCACCCGTTCCGCAAAATTGCGGAATGGATGCGGATCCATTTATACGGTCGTGTGAGTGCTACCTAACTTAGGGAAATAAATGGTGTATTGTGACATAAAGATTTCTCATAAACAACATAGGCACATAGTTTGGATTTCCTCTCTTAAATGGGGGGGGGGGGGGTCCAGCCTTTTTTAAGTGATGGCCTATTTCAGGTTCGGAATATATGGAAATCCGCAGCACTCATCAGTTGAAGACAGTCCGGTTTATTTGATTGACATCAGCAGCATAATGACAGCGACGTTTCGACCCTAGCGGGTCTTTCTCAAGCAGTAACTCACTGCTTGAGAAAGACCTGCTAGGGTCGAAACATCGCGGTCACTATGCTGCTGATGTAAATCAAATAAACCGGACTGTCTTCAACTGATGAGTGCTGCGGATTTCCATATATTCATTACACGACGGGACCCCCAGTCAGGATCTCCATCTGCGAGCACCAGTAATATCAATTCTTAACACCGGTATGTTGTTTTCCTAAGTGAGACCCGTAGTGCCGCTTACTCAATTTTTGTCTATCCTCAGGTTAGGCCATCAGTAGCTGATTGGAAGGGGATAACCCGCAACCCCACCGATCAGCTGTTCCACCCAAGTCAGCACCGCAACTACACAGCACTAACATGGACCATGTTTGTCACTGCCGTGCTGCTCCAATTGAAGTCAATGGGAGCTGCACAGCAGTTGCGAGCGCGGTCCACTACATAGTGGACAGTGCTGTGTAGTTCCAGCGCCGACGCTACAAAAAAACAGATGTTCGACAGGGATGCGGGGTGTCCCTGCTGATCAGCTACTGATGGCCTATCCATCACTTAAAAAAGGCTGGACAATCCCTTTAGGCCATGGGCCAAAATTAACCGGTACTAGGTGTCATTTTTTATAACTCACTACACTTTTGGTGTAAAAAAAAGTTGTACAGCCCCACTTTACGGCTTTTTTTTTTTTTAAATGTCCTACCTCAATTCAGACGCACACATCTACCAATTGTCCATATTTTCCCTCTAAAGACAACCTGCCACCCCTCCTGACATGTCAGTTTTAGGAACTACTTGCATTCTGCATGTAATAACATTTCTGCAGCATCTATTCTTATGACTCTATATTGTACCATTCCTCTGTTATTCCAGCTAGAAGTTTATGAATACAGGTCAATCTGATGTTACCTATTGAGGGTGTGTTCCTGCATAGTCTGCCACTGCCTGCACTGATTGGACACTGTCAGATCGTGCAGGGACACAACCCCTAACTGGTAACACTCAGGTGGACCTTTATGCCTAAAATTCTAGCAGAAACACAACAGACTCATAAGAATAAATGTTCCAGAATGGTAATTTCACATGGAATACAATTATGTACTAAAACAGACATGTCAGAAGAGGTGACAGGTCCTCCTTCTTCCCGTAATTGAAGGTGAACTAATAAACCGTGACTACTTACCTCATCTGAGGAGCCATCCTTGCCAACAGCAGTTTTAATAAAAGCGGAGATGTCCTCTAAGACCGCCAGCCATTCCCTCAAGTTCCAGATGCTGCCATAGTCCCGAAATCGAGGCCGCGCCCTGCCACAAACACCATCGATAACTTTGTGAAGGAACTAAAGAAGAAATTACAGGAGAAACTCATGAAAACAGGTTTTACGGTTGATGATCTGAGATTAACATTTTTTGTATAACATATTCCTCCCACAGTTTAGAGTCCAGCCACACGTAGCGGTCTGCTTCGGAAAGCGGACATCGGGCAATGCACAGTGTATCTGGCTGAAATGTGAAGCAGCAAAATCCACACCAAATCGTGCAGGTTTAGCGGGGATTTCAGTTGAGAAATGCTGAGGCTATGCCACGTATTTCACCCTGTGCACTGCAAAAGGTGATATCCTAGGCAGATGTCAGCAGTATAAAATGACACGCTGTGGTGTCGACATACAGGTACCTCCAAACTTCTAAACAATCCGAGGAGGGACAACAGCAGGTATGCTAAGTCAAGGCCCAGTATCACCCAGTCCCCTTAGTGCCATCACACAGTAGTTATGCCCCCTTACAGCAGTAAAGACCCTTAGTGTTGATCAAATAAAAGTAATACTTACCTAGCCCTGTTCCCCCGATGATCGAGAACATCAAGCTTTACCTTGCAGCGGGCGTGATGTGGTGACGTCATCATACCTGGGCCTATTCCTTGGCCTGTGCGCTCTCGGCAGGAGCGATTATGTCACCACATCCCGCCTGCTGTGGGAAAGGGCAGGATGTTCTCTGTTCAACGGGGCTAGATTAATATTACTTTTATGGCGGAGCAGGGAGCTAATGGCTACCAGCTTCATCACTACATTCTGCTCGATCTGCGTCCTCAGAATGCAGATGGATAGATGAATAGACAGCCGTGAGACAGCTGCTGAAATCCAGGATGGTTGGAAGGTGTGTTAAAAGGGTGAAATGCATGGCGGACAATATGGCGTGGGCTCTGGAGCAGAGTGTGCTCCATATGCAGCTGGTACCGGTTCTGTTTTACAGCTGACACCTATAAACTACCGAGAAAAGACTTAACCAGTCCAATAATGAGCAAGCGGTCTGACAGAAGACAGGGGTGGGGCTCCCTGTCACCCCCTCCCCTTGCAACGCAATTGCCTAATGAATGTCCCCAGGCAGAAATCCTTTATATGCTGCAGATACGCAAAGGATTTAGCCCCATCCAGTGGAGATACTCTGCATGTGACCACTGGGGTAACCACAGCAGGATTTGACAGATCAGGTTTTTTCTACTTCAGCTACTTCAAATCCACACACAAAAAAGTCTGCACCTTATTAAGTAAGCAACGAATTCTAAAAAAAAAAAAGGCTATCTATGCAGTAACCCCCTGCTTCACTGCTAAAGGGTTAAAGGGGTAGTCAAGTCTTTGCAATTTGCAGCATCAATTAACAGGAAACAACACGATACTAATGGTGATTATCTGTACTGCCCCATTTTCCTGTACTCCATCGAGATCACGTGACATTTTCCGCTATGTTGGTTCCCTATCCTGATAACAGCACACCTTCATCGGAGCCGTGGCAAGAATAGTAAGGCTCTGCCCTGTAGACACAACATCACCTTGCCTCTCAAGGCGGTGTTCTGCTCATTCTTCTGGATCCTGCCCTGTAGATGTGATGTCAACAATGATTCTGGGTCTTAGGGTGGGCTTCAGGCAGGCTTGGATCCCGGGGTTCCAATCAGGAATTTCCCCCTTTTTTTATTTACGCCATTTACCAATCACCATAAATAATCTGTTCACTTTTTTATTATGATTACAGGGATACTAAATACTGTTTTATGATATTTAATTAACAAAAGCACAAAAACTGTAAGATACAAAAATACCATCTTTACAGCAGAGCTTTTCTATAGAGGAGTGGGTAAGGCAGCTGATTAAAGAAGGTCTGGGGTTCAAATCTCACTGGGATCTGTTAAATGATCTTTACAGTAAAAGCTATGGCATAAAAATAGAATTTTTTTCATTTATGGTAAAAGTTAGACTTTTCTGCAGTTATTGTTACCAAAAAAATAAAGCAAAAACCAGTAAAGTTTTTGTAACATACTTAGCATGAAATATCACAAAACAGTATTTGGTACCCCTGTAATCGCAATAAGCTGTACAACATATTCATGGCGATTGGTAGATTTTTTTTTCCTTTCGTTTTCAGTAATATTCTATTTATTTAGTGTTATGTCTGTGAAGAAAACTGCTTTTAAACCACTTCCCACCGGCCGGATGATGAGCGCAGCAGCCTTAGCCCTCCTAAATGATCCGAGGCTGCCGCACTTAAGCTCCATAGGTACACAATGTTATCCTCATAGACCCAAATGCTAGTGATTTGGAGTCTATGAGAGAAGAAATCTGATAAATGTATAGTTCCCTATAGGAGCTATAAAAAAAAAAAAAAAGTGTAAAAAAAAAAAAAAAATTAAAATATTAACCGCTTGCCGACCGCCGAACGCACGGATGCGTCCAGGCGGCGGCAAGTTTGTTCCTCCTGGACGCATCCGTGCGTCATCTCGCGAGAGCCGAGATCTGCTGTGAACGCGCGCACGCGCGCGCTCACAGCAGAGCGCGGCTCTGCAGTTGTACTACAGCCTGCCAGCGATGATCAATCGCTGGCAGGCTGTAAATGTAAAATAAATGAGATCAAAGTGGTATATCAGACGCTGTGTTGCTAACAGCGTCTGATATACCTAATACCTGGTCCTCTGGTGGTCCCATTTACTGGGATCGACCACCAGAGGACCAGGTAACAATGTAAAGTTGCACCAAACACTACACTAACCCCACCCCCACCCCCTCACTTTATAACCACTATTAACCCCTTGTTAACCCCTGATCACCCCATATAGACTCCCTGATCACCCACCTGTCACTGATCACCCCCCCTGTAAGGCTCTATTCACATGTCCATATGTGTTTTGCGGTTCCGCGGATCCACAGATCCGTGCCACGGATCCGCGGCGCGGATCCGCAAAACACGGACACCGTCAATGTGCTTTCCGCATTTTGCAGATCCGCACATTGCCAGAACTATATAGAAAATGCTTTTTCTTGTCCGCAATTGCGGACAAGAAAAGGGCATGTTCTATATTTTTGCGGAACGGAAATGCAGACCCGTAAGTGCGGATCCGTAATTCCGGATCCGAGCGGCACAAAGTCTGTCCCCATAGAAATGAATGGGTCCGCAATTCCGTTCCGCAAACAGAATTTCGGACGTGTGAATGGGGCATAAGGGTCCCTTATCACCGCCAGTTAGTTAGCTACTTGTTAGGTAGCTAGCGCCCAGCCCACCGCATCGCAATCACTGATTTTGGCAGAGATTTTTTCATCCACATTGACCGATGCGAATGAAAAAATCTGTGCCGTTCATTTTTTTTTTTCAGCCCAGAGGCTGAACGGAAAAAATCTCATTACCCGTATGCTCAATATACGGAGAATCGCAGAAACTCCTAATGCTGGCCATACGTGTAATGATTGCGGAGACCCTCAAATGCCAGGGCAGTACAAAAACCTCACATGTGACCCCATTTTGGAAAGAAGACACCCCAAGGTATCCCGTGAGGGGTATGGGGAGTTCATGTAAAATTTTATTTTTTGTCACAAGTTAGTGGAATATGAGACTTTGTAAAAAAAAAAAAAAAAAAAATCAATTTCCGCTAACTTGTGCCAAAAATTTTTTTTTCTGTGAACTCACCATGCCCCTCACGGAATACCTTGGGGTGTCTTCTTTCCACAATGGGGTCACTTGTGGGGTATTTATACTGCCCTGGCATTTTAGGGGTCCTAAAGCGTGAAATCCAAATGCGTAAAAATGCCCTGTGAAATACTAAAGGTACTCATTGGTTTTAGGGTCCCTTTGCGCATCTTGGCTGCAAAAAAGTGGCACACATTTGGTATCACCGTACTCAGGAGAAGTAGGGCAATGTGTTTTGGGGTGTATTTTTACATATACCCATGCTGGGTGAGAGAAATATCTCTGTAAATGACAACTTTTAAAATTTTTTATACAATGTTGTCAATTTACAGCGATATCATATTTCTCACACAAAGTATGGGTATATGTAAAAATACACCCCAAAACACATTGCCCTACTTCTCCTGAGTACTGCGATACCACATGAGTGACACTTTTCGCAACCTGGGTGCTAAAGGGGCCCAAATTCCAATGAGTACCTTTAGCTTTTACATGGCTGCTCACAATTTAGCCCCACCCAAAATGCCAGAACAGTACAAACACCCCACATGTGACCCCATTTTGGAAGAAGACACCCCAAGGTATTCGCTGAGGGGCATAGTGAGTCCATGAAAAATTTAACTTTTTGTCAAAAGTTAGCAGAAAGGGAGACTTTTGAGAAAAACAATAAAAAAATCAATTTCCGCTAACTTGTGCCAAAAAAATCTTCTATGAACTCGCCATGCCCCTCATGGAATACCTTGGGGTGTCTTCTTTCCAAAATGGGGTCACATGTGGGGTATTTATACTGCCCTGGCAATTTAGGGGACCTAAAGCGTGAGAAGAAAAATGCATAAAAATGCCCTCCTAAAAGGTACTCATTGGAATTTGGGCCCCTTTGCACATCTTGGCTGCAAAAAAGTGCCACACATGTGGTATCGCCGTACTCAGGAGAAGTAGGGCAATGTGTTTTGGGGTGTATTTTTACATATACCCATGCTGGGTGAGAGAAATATCTCTGTAAATTGACAACTTTGTATAAAAATGTTTTAAAAGTTGTCATTTACAGAGATATTTCTCACACCCAGTATGGGAATATGTAAAAATACACCCCAAAGCACATTGCCCTACTTCTCCTGAGTACGGCGATACCACATGAGTGACACTTTTTGCAGCCAAGATCGCAAAGGGCCCTAAAACCAATGAGTACCTTTAGAATTTCACAGGGCATTTTTACTCATTTGGATTCTCACGCTTTAGGGCCACTAAAATGCCAGGGCAGTATAAATACCCCACATGTGAGCCCATTTTGGAAAGAAGACACCCCAAGGTATTCTGTGAGGGGCATGGCAAGTTCACAGAATTTTTTTTTTTTTTGGCACAAGTTAGCGGAAATTGATATTTTTTTTATTTTTTTATTTTTTTACAAAGTCTCATATTTCACTAACTTGTGACAAAAATAAAATTTTACATAAACTCACCATACCCCTCACAGAATACCTTGGGGTGTCTTCTTTCTAAAATGGGGTCACATGTGGGGTATTTATACTGCCCTGGCATTTTAGGGGCCCCTAAAGCGTGAGAAGAAGTCTGGAATCCAAATGCGTAAAAATGCCCTGTGAAATCCTAAAGGTACTCATTGGAATTTGGGCCCTTTGCGCACCCAGGCTGCAAAAAGTGTCACTCATGTGGTATCGCCGTACTCAGGAGAAGTAGGGCAATGTGTTTTGGGGTGTATTTTTATATATACCCATACTGTGTGTGAGAAATATCGCTGTAATCGACAACTTTTTAAATTTTTTTAAACAAAGTTGTCAGTTTACAGAGATATTTCTCTCACGCAACATGGGTATATGTAAAAATACACCCCAAAACACATCGCCCTACTTCTCCTGAGAACGGCAATACCACATGAGTGACACTTTTTTGCAGCCTGGGTGCGCAAAGGGGCCCAAATTCCAACGAGTACCTTTAGCTTTTACATGGCTGCTCACAATTTAGCCCCGACCAAATTGCCAGAACAGTAAACACACCCCACAAGTGACCCCATTTCGGAAAGTAGACACCCCAAGGTATTCACTGAGGGGCATAGTGAGTCCGTGGGAGATTTCATTTTTTTTTGCCAGAAGTTAGCAGAAATGGAAACTTTATTATTTTTATTTTTTCCTCAGAAAGTGTCATTTTCCGCTAACTTGTGAAAAAAAATGAAATGATACATGAACTCACCATGCCCCTCCATGAATACTTTGGGGTGTCTTCTTTCTAAAATGGTGTCATTTGGGGGGTATTTATACTATCCTGACATTCTAGCATCTGAAGAAACATGACAGGTGCTCAGAAAGTCAGAGCTGCTTCAAAATGCAGAAATTCACTTTTTGCACCATAGTTTGTAAGCGCTATAGCTTTTACCCAAACCAATAAATATACACTTATTGGATTTTTTTATCAAAGACATGTAGAACAATAAATTTTGCGAAAAATTTATATAGAAATGTAGTTTTGAAAAAAATTACAACAGAAAGTGAAAAATGTCATTTTTGCAAAAATTTCGGTAATTTTGATTAATAGCAAAAAAGTAAAACGTCAGCAACAATGAAATACCACCAAATGAAAGCTGTATTAGTGAGAAGAAAAGGAGGTAAAATTCATTTGGGTGGTAAGTTGCATGACGGAGCAATAAACGGGTAAAGTAGTGTAGTGCAGAATTGTAAAAGTGGCCTGGTCATTAAGGGTGTTTAACCACTTCAGCCCCCTAGCTTAAACACCCTTAATGACCAGGCCACTTTTACAATTCTGCACTTCACTACTTTCACCGTTTATTGCTCCGTCATGCAACTTACCACCCAAATGAATTTTACCTCCTTTTCTTCTCACTAATAGAGCTTTCATTTGGTGGTATTTCATTGCTGCTGACATTTTTACTTTTTTGCTATTAATCAAAAATTACCGAAATTTTTGCAAAAAATGACATTTTTCACTTTCTGTTGTAAAATTTTTCAAAAAAACTACATTTCTATATAAATTTTTCTCTAAATTTATTGTTCTACATGTCTTTGATAAAAAAATCCAATAAGTGTATATTTATTGGTTTGGGTAAAAGTTATAGCGTTTACAAACTATGGTGCAAAAAGTGAATTTCGGCATTTTGAAGCAGCTCTGACTTTCTGAGCACCTGTCATGTTTCTTCAGATGCTAGAATGTCAGGATAGTATAAATACCCCCAAATCACACCATTTTAGAAAGAAGACACCCCAAAGTATTCGCAGAGGGGCTTGGTGAGTTCATGTATCATTTCATTTTTTTCACAAGTTAGCGGAAAATGACACTTTCTGAGAAAAAAAAAAAAGTTTCAATTTCTGATAACTTCTGGCAAAAAAAAAAAATCGCAGACGGACTCACTATGCCCCTCAGTGAATACCTTGGGGTGTCTACTTTCCGAAATGGGGTCATTTGTGGGGTGTGTTTACTGTTCTGGCATTTTGGGCAGGGCTAAATTGTGAGCCGCCATGTAAAACCTAAAGGTACTCGTTGGAATTTGGGCCCTTTGCGCATCCAGGCTGCAAAAAGTGTCACTTATGTGGTATCGCCGTACTCAGGAGAAGTAGGGCAATGTGTTTTGGGGTGTATTTTTACATAAACCCATGTTGGGTGAGAGAAATATCTCTGTAAATTGTCAACTTTGTATAAAATTTTTTAAAAGTTGTCGTTTACAGCGATATTTCTCACACACAGTATGGGTATATATAAAAATACACCCCAAAACACATTGCCCTACTCTTCTGAGTACGGCGATACCACATGAGTGACATTTTTTGCAGCCTGGGTGCAAAGGGCCCTAAACCAATGAGTACCTTTAGGATTTCACAGGGCATTTTACGCATTTGGATTCCAGACTTCTTCTCACGCTTTAGGGGCCCCTAAAATGCCAGGGCAGTATAAATACCCCACATGTGACCCCATTTTGGAAAGAAGACACCCCAAGGTATTCCGTGAGGGGTATGGTGAGTTCATGTAAAATTTTATTTTTTGTCACAAGTTAGTGGAATATGAGACTTTGTAAAAACAAAATTAAAAAAACAAAAAAACAATTTCCGCTGACTTGTGCCAAAAATAAAAATTCTGTGGACTCACCATGCCCCTCACGGAATACCTAGGGGTGTCTTCTTTCCAAAATGGGGTCACATGTGGGGCATTTATACTCACCTGGCATTTTAGGGGCCCCTAAAGTGTGAGAATCCAAATGCATAAAAATGGCCTGTGAAATCCTAAAGGTACTCATTGGTTTTAGGGCCCTTTGCGCATCTTGGCTGCAAAAATTGTCACACATGTGGTATCGCCGTACTCAGGAGAAGTAGGGCAATGTGTTTTGGGGTGTATTTTTACATATACCCATGCTGCGTGTGAGAAATATCGCTGTAAACGAAAACTTTTAAATTTTTTATTCAAAGTTGTCAATTTACAGAGATATTTCTCTCACCCAGTATGGGTATATGTAAAATACACCCTAAAACACATTGCCCTACTTCTCCTGAGTACGGCGATACCACATGTGTGACACTTTTTGCAGCCAAGATGCGCAAAGGCCCTAATTCCAATGAGTACCTTTTAGGAGGGCATTTTTACACATTTTTCTTCTCACGCTTTAGGGCCCCTAAAATGCCAGGGCAGTATAAATACTCACATGTGACCCCTTTTGGATAGAAGACACCCCAAGGTAATCCGTGAGGGGCATGGCGAGTTCATAGAAGATTTTTTTTTTGGCACAAGTTAGTGGAAATTGATTTTTTATTGTTTTTTCTCACAAAGTCTCCCTTTCCGCTAACTTTTGACAAAAAGTTTAATTTTTCATGGACTCATTATGCCCCTCAGCGAATACCTTGAGGTGTCTTCTTTCCAAAATGGGGTCACATGTGGGATATTTATACTGTCCTGGCATTTTAGGGGCCCTAAAGCGTGAGAAGAAAAATGCGTAAAAATGCCCTCCTAAAAGGTACTCGTTGGAATTTGGGCCCCTTTGCGCATCTTGGCTGCAAAAAAGTGTCACACATGTGGTATCGCCGTACTCAGGAGAAGTAGGGCAATGTGTTTTGGGGTGTATTTTTACATATACCCATGCTGGGTGAGAGAAATATCTCTGTAAATTGACAACTTTGAATAAAAAAAATTAAAAAGTTGTCGTTTACAGCGATATTTCTCACACAAAGTATGGGTATATGTAAAAATACACCCCAAAACACATTGCCCTACTTCTCCTGAGTACGGCGATACCACATGAGTGACACTTTTTGCAGACAAGATGCGCAAAGGGCCCTAAAACCAATGAGTACCTTTAGGATTTCACAGGGCATTTTTACGCATTTGGATTCTCACGCTTTAGGACCCCTAAAATGCCAGGGCAGTATAAATACCCCACAAGTGACCCCATTTTGGAAAGAAGACACCCCAAGGTATTCCGTGAGGGGTATGGCGAGTTCACAGAAAAAAAAAATTGGGCACAAGTTAGCGGAAATGGTATTTTTTTTTTTTTTTACAGTCTCACATTCCACTAACTTGTGACAAAAAATAAAATTTTGCATGAACTCACCATACCCCTCACGGAATACCTTGGGGTGTCTTCTTTCTAAAATGGGGTCACTTGTGAGGTTTTTGTACTGCCCTGGCATTTTAGGGGTCTCCGCAATCATTACACGTATGGCCAGAATTAGGAGTTTTTGCGATTCTCCTTATATTGACCATACGGGTAATGAGAATTTTTTTTTCCGTTCAGCCTCTGCGCTGAAAGAAAAAAATGAACGTCACAGATTTTTCCATTCACATTGATCAATGTGGATGAAAAAATCTCTAAAAAATGTGCAAAAAAAAAGAGGGAAAAGCTATAAAGCTGCGATCGCTAAGGGACCCTAAGGCCTCATTCAGCGTCCACAATTCTGTTCCGCAAAATTTTGCGGAACAGAATTGTGGATACATTCAATTCTATGGGGACAGACTTTGTCCCGCTCGGATCCATAATTGCGGATCCGTAGTGGAGATCCTCAAAAGTATAGAACATGTCCTATTCTTGTCCGCAATTGCGGACAAGAAAAGGCATTTTCTATATAGTTCTGGCAATGTGCGGATCCGCAAAATGCGGAAAGCACATTGCTGGTGTCCGTGTTTTGCGGATCCGCGGATTTGCGGATCCGCAAAACACATGCGGACATCTGAATGAGCCTTACAGGGGTGATCAGTGACAGGGGGTGATCAGGGGGTGACATGGGAGATCAGGGGTTAATCAGTGACAGGGGGTGGTGGGTGGGGGCGGTGGGGGTGGTTGTGTGGTGATTGGTGCACTTTGATATTTTTTCTCTGGTGGTCCCAAGCAAAGGGACCACCAGAGAAGCGGGCAGCAAGCAGATCAGACGCTGTTCACAGAACAACGTCTGATCTGCGATTTTTTCTGCCATATACAGCCTGCCAGCGCACGATCGGCGCTGGCAGGCTGTAGTATAACTGCATGCGAGCGCGCCGATGGCGCGCATTGCGCATGTGCGGGCGCGTCCTCGCGTCATCTCGCGAGATGACGCCTAGATGCGTCGGATCAGAAGAGCCCGGCCGCCGCGAGAACGCAATCCTGCGTGCGGCGGTCCGGGAGTGGTTAAGCTAGGGGGGCTGAAGTGGTTAAAAATTTTTTTTTTTATAAAAACGGCAAAACAGAAAACAAGGTAAATTGGCCAATTTGACTTTTTTTTGGTTGCTTCACCTCCCACAAAAAATAAAAAGTGATCAAAAAATCATACACACCCCAAAATGGTATCAATAAAAAGTACAGATTGCCCCACAAAACATGAGCCCTCACAGAGCTCCGTACACATAATTACCAAAAAGTTATAGGGGTCAGAATAAGGCAACAAAAAATATATATTATATATATATTTGTTCACGGTTTTACAGTTTTTTTCTGTATTAAAGCAGGGAAAAAACTATACACGTGATATTGCCGCAATCGTACTGACCTGGAGAATGAAATTAACAGGTCAGTTTTTCTGTATAGGGAACGCTGTAAAAAACAGCAACATAAAACTGTTGTGGAATTGTGTTTTTTTTCTCCAATTCCACCCCATTTGGAATTTTTTTTCAGCTTCTCAATAGATCGTATGCAATATTAAATGGTGGCATTAGAAAGTGCAACTTGTCGCTCAAAAAAAGCCATCATACGCTTATGTGAACAAAAAAAAAAAAAAATGAGACAGAAAGGGTTAAGCAAAGAAAATTCATCCCTTCCAACAGAGCAGGTCTGTAGTGTAATGTTAACTGTTCTGCCGCCTGCCATACAAGTTGTGCTGTCCACATCTTTTGCGGCCCTATTGAAGTAAATGGGTCTGCATTCAACCCACACAAAATGCGGATCGGATACGGTAAAAATATACGGTTGTGTGCATGAGCGCTAAATGACAGCTGCCAGAAAAGCAACTTTGATAAAAACCAAACTCTGAGGGAAAGAGGCACTGAATATTTGCAGAAGGCTGAGGATCATTTAATGGGACAGTGCTTGGACACAGCCAGTAATGGTAACACACACATGGGGCTTTAGACATTACTGCACGTTGGTTGGGTTATATTGCTTCAGGCGCCCACCACACTATTAATACGGACCGGCTACCCCATCTAGGACCGCACCCGTAGTTGTGCACTGCAGAGAAATACTGAAAGACATTGCACGCCTTTGGTGAAATGGAAAGAGGAGGGCCACCATCCCAGCCATCCATGTGCAATACTTGAGACCTGAGTCTGCTTGTATTTGTACTGTGACCCCCATCATCTACTCAGCAAAAGAGAGACTTTACTATAACCAAGCTGGCCTGGCCATTGGTCTCCATATCCGATCCCCTGTTCTCCTGCCGTACACCCCGCTGCTCATCCGTCACCCCCAGGCAAGAGACCCTAAATCCAGGGAGTGCCCCAAGGGGAAGAGGGGTTGCACTGGGGCAGGCAATAGCCACCATAAGGACCACTACCACCCTCATTGCCACCGCTCCCATCCTCTCCGTCCCCTGTATGTGCCGGCGGGCTGCAGAATTCCCACCCAGTTTTCCCAGAAATGTTGGTGCGGAATATGCTGTGTGAACATACCCTAGGAAACACCTATAGGTACAGTAGTACAGTAAAGATTATCATATGAAACAAGAAAGGCACCTGTGGATGAACTACAAATCCCAGCACGTCCTGAGAAACCCTGCCCCGCCAGTCTCCTCAGTGGACTTACCTGCGGGCACTGAGCTAGGGGCAGCTTCACAATCAGCCCCAATCCCCCCTCTTCAGCACCGTCCATGTCCAGACCGTTGCTCCGATCACATGACCAGATCCTTCACTTCCTAGTCCAGCAGCCAATCACAGGCGGCCGCTAGAGTCATGTGACCGGGCGAGGGTGGGACGTGAGCAGCTGGCTGTCAGGAGGGGAGTGTGAGTGGCCGGTGAGCTGCGGGAGAAGTGATGAGGAGTGCGGGGCACACCCCGAGTATTACTGTGTGCGGGGCTGTCACACCCGGAGCATTACTGTGTGCGGGGCTGTCACACCCGGAGCATTACTGTGTGCGGGGCCATGGTACAAGCCGGATACAATCCATATTGTACTGTACAGAGCAAAATTATATCTAATTACTGCAGCTATGATACAGAGACAGTGGTATATCATCTTTTATCTAACACATATCTTTCTCTGTATGTAGTATCTGCTTTATATCTCCTATCTATCTGTCTGTATATCTATGTAGTATCTATCTGTCGATTTATCCGTCTAATATTTATCTATCCATCTATCTTTTTATTTATCTATATTTCTATCAATCTCATATCTCTCTATCTATCTAAAATAGCAAAAAGGCAGCACTCCAAAATCAGAAAAAATGAATAAAATACTTTTATTAACCCATGTAGATACACAACGTTTGGGCTCAACCCTAGGGCCTTTCTCAAGCAGTTATACATGTGAACAGATCATATATATACAGTATATATATATATATATATATATATATATATATATATATATATATACAAAGTGCATGTGCAATGAATCATAAATCAATATGCATAATTAGACATAAAAAACCCAGAAAGAAAGTGCACAGTGCCATAGTACACATGATGTATTCATACCATTCTACACATGATACAGTCAGTGCACTAAATCATATAGTCCCATGAGTAATAATATACATTACAAAACATGATTACATCTGTAGACCTCATATGCAAATGATTATTCAATGAATAGATCAAAAGTGCACTCACTGTATCATGTAGGGGGATATGACAATCGTGTACAATGAATACATCATGTGTACTATGGCACTGTGCACTTTCTATGGCACTTTATTTCTGTTTTTTATGTCTAATTATATACATTGATTTATGATTCATTGCACATGTACTTAGTGTATATATATATATATATATATATATATATACAGTATATATATGATCTGTTCACATGTATAACTTCTTGAGAAAGGCCCTAGGGTTGAGCCGAAACGTTGTGTATCCACATGGGTGAGTAAAAGTAATTTTTCCAGATTTTGGATTGCTGCCTTTTTACTATTTTGTATACTGGGAAATAGTCTAGTCCCCTCAGGCGCGCCGTGCACCTTTTATGTTTAAGTTTGGATTTAGTGCTGCCAGACTTTTGCTTTCTTTCTATCTATTCCATATCTATCTATCTATCTATCCATCTATCTATCTATCTATCTATCTATCTATCATCTATCTATCTACCTACCTACCTACTATCTATCTATCTATCTATCTATCTATCGTCAATATATCTATCTATCTACCTACTATCTATCTATCTATCTGTCTAGTATCTGCCTATCTATCTATCTATCTATCTATCTATCTATCTATCTATGTCTATCTATCTAACTTACCTACCTACCTACCTACTTACCTGTCTGTCTATAGTGTTTATCTGTTATCTAATCTATCTATCTATCTATCTATCTATCTAGTATCTGCCTATCTATCTATCTATCTATCTATCTATGTATCTATGTCTATCTATCTAACCTACCTACCTGTCTGTCTATAGTGTTTATCTGTTATCTAATCTATCTATCTATCTATCTATCTATCTAGTATCTGCCTATCTATCTATCTATCTATCTATCTATCTATGTCTATCTATCTAACCTACCTACCTGTCTGTCTATAGTGTTTATCTGTTATCTAAGCTATAGATCTGTATATCTATCTATCTATCTATCTATCTATCTATCTATCTAGTATTTGCCTATCTATCTATCTATGTCTATCTATCTATGTCTATCTATCTATCTATCTATCTATCTATCTATCTATCTATGTCTATCTATCTATCTATCTATCTATCTATCTATGTCTATCTATCTAACCTACCTACCTGTCTGTCTATAGTGTTTATCTGTTATCTAAGCTATCCTATCTGTATATCTGTCTAATCTTATCTATCTTATATATACCTACTATCTATCTAGTATCAACATATCTATCTATCTATCTATCTATCTAGTATCAATATATCTATCTATCTATCTACCTACTATCTATCTATCTACTATCTATCTCTCTCATAGCTATCTATCTATCTATCTATCTATCTATCTATCTATCTATCTATCTATCTAACCTACCTACCTACCTGTCTGTCTATAGTGTTTATCTGTTATCTAATCTATCATATCTGTATATCTGTCTTATCTTATCTATCTCTTATATACCTACTATCTATCTAGTATCAATATATCTATCTATCTATCTATCTATCTATCTATCTATCTAGTATCAATATATCTATCTATCTATCTATCTATCTACCTACCTACCTACTATCTATCTATCTATCTATCTATCTATCTATCTATCTAGTATCTGCCTATCTATCTATCTATCTTATATATTACATATATTACATTGACAATTTCGCAAACAAGTAAATAATGAATGGAGATCAGGAATTCTAGAATTTGAGAATTTATAGCAAATATTCGGCCAAAAAAAAATTCAAATATCGTGCTATTCATCAACTGCGACATTTTTCTTGGGGGTATAAATTTCTCTAGATCTACCATTAAGGTATGAGACAAGGGGCCTCTAGTTCGTAAAGTCTGTCTTGCCCAGGTGGATTGGCACTGTGACAAAGGGAATTATTATTGAAATGTAAAAATCTCAATAAAATTTGGAAACGTGACCTAGTCATCACAGACGTAAAAATTGGCATATGATGTATGGGATTTGTGGACCAGTAGGATGTCAGCTCAGCTTTATTAGTGATTTCCATATTGAATGTTAGAGCAAGGAATTTTTTAATTTCTGGCACATAAGTTGGCCTCCAAAATGTGGGTTTTGCACTAGATGAATTTGGATTTTCTGCCAAATATTGCCAGGCATATACTGTAGAAATAAAATTTGCCTGATGCACAATTTCCTCTAAAAGTTCCTCAGTAATAAAAAGTAAAAAAAAAAATTTCAGTTTGCACATTCATGCCAGCTTGTGCTGAAAATGGCGGAATGTTTGGCGTATTATTTGAGGGGGCCATACCAGATTTATGTCAGACTGGGCAGATCGTGTTTGAGGCTGACTATGGACCTCGGCACTGGTAGTTTCACACACAGATTCACCCCCCTGCTGGCTTGCTCTTTATGCCATGTGGCTTGTAGACGGCCTGGACACATCACGGCTGGTACTCGCCAACCACTCCTCATCACTGGTGACTAAACTCTGCTGCCTTCCCTGGATTTTGTGTGGCATGTGGGTGTCACAATCAGAGCCACCAGAGCTTGCACCAGTGCAATGTGTCGCTGCTCAAAGATGCTTTATTGGGTTGAGATCTGGTGACTGTGGGGGCCATTTTAGTACAGTGAACTCATTGTCATGTTCAAGAAACCAATTTGAAATGATTCGAGCTGTGTGACATGGTGCATTATCCTGCAGGAAGTAGCCATCAGAGGATGGGTACATAGTGGTCATGAAGGGATGGGCATGGTCAGAACCAATGCTTAGGTAGCCCATAGCATTTAAACGATGCCCAATTGGCACTAAGGGGCCTAAAGTGTGCCCAGAAAACATCCCCCACACCATTACACCACCACCACCAGCCTGCACAGTGGTGACAAGGCATGATGGATACATGTTCTCATTCTGTTTACGCCAAATTCGGACTCTGCCATTTGAATGTCTCAGCAGAAATCGAGACTCATCAGACCAGGCAACATTTTTCCAGTCTTCAACAGTTCAAATTTGGTGAGCTCGTGCAAATTGTAGCCTCTTTTTCCTATTTGTAGTGGAGATGAGTGGTACCCGGTGGGGTCTTCTGCTGTTGTAGCCCATCCGCCTCAAGGTTGTGCGTGTTGTGGCTTCACAAATGCTTTGCTGCATACCGCGGTTGTAACGAGTGGTTATTTCAGTCAACGTTGCTCTTCTATCTGCTTGAATCAGTCGGCCCATTCTCCTCTGACCTCCAGCATCAACAAGGCATTTTCGCACACAGGACTTCCGCATACTGGATGTTTTTCCCTTTTTACACCATTCTTTGTAAACCCTAGAAATGGTTGTGTGTGAAAATCCCAGTAACTGAGCAGATTGTGAAATACTCAGATAGGCCCGTCTGGCACCAACAACCATGCCACGCTCAAAATTGCTTAAATCACCTTTCTTTCCCATTCTGACATTCAGTTTGGAGTTTAGGAGATTGTCTTGACCAGGACCCCCCCTAAATGCATTGAAGCAACTGCCATGTGATTGGTTGACTAGATCTGTGTTTCCCAACCAGTGTGCCTCCAGCTGTTGCGAAACTACAACTCCCAGCATGCCTGCACAGCCAAAGGCTGTCCGGGCATGCTGGGAGTTGTAGTTTTGCAACAGCTGGAGGCACACTGGTTGGGAAACACTGGACTAGATAATGGCATTAATGAGAAATAGAACAGGTGTTCCTAATAATTTTTTAGGTGAGTGTATATGAATTTAAAAAAAGGGGGGAATGTGGGTCTTTAACAGTGAAGGGGCAGGAAGGGGTTAAATAGCTGTTACAGCAGAAACAGTGTATTAGCTGTGTCCTGAGGTAACTTTATAAGTCTCTCTGATCACCAAAATGACACTCAGCAGAGAAAGGGACCCTGCCGACTTTTATAAACTGTTTTGTTTTTGCTTTTCTTCCCCCTGACAGGCTGTCAGAGGGAAGAAAAGCCCTGGAACCACTTTGATTGATTCCCGGGATTCTCACTGAGGCCATTGCTGTATGCTTACAGCGAGGTCACAATGAGTTTCGCCGCTAGATGGCGCCACCACTTTGTTCTGTAACCTGACAAGAAAATACGTCAGGTTACAGATACATGCCTACCGCCGCGACGTAAAAACTCGTGTGGTGATAGGAAAGAGGTTAAAGACATATTTGGCTGGACATTACATACAGGACTGCTAAACATACTTCCTCCATCCTGTGATGTCTCTGTCTACTTTCTGCCAAGTCTAGTCTCTGCAGAGTTTACCATGTGCAGACATCTTAGTTTCCTCACTTTTCTATCATCGTCCCCCTCTTGGTGCCCCAACAGAGTTATCCTATTGTGTCCACTGTGCTGCCCAAAGCCTACAAACACTATACTGTAGAAATAACAGCAATGAGGAAGCCAGGGATGGTGAAATGTCTCTGCCATCTCAATGGGGAGCCTGGATGACACTGACAGATGAGGTCCCAACTCCTGCAACTTGGCCGTGCCCATAAATCTACTAACTCAAGGAGGTTCAGAAATGCCCTTGCAGAACTAAAGCAGACCGCTAGGACATTTATAGTGTTTGGGTGGTCCGCAGATGAGTAACCCCTTAAGGACATGTGCCGTACATGTACAGCGCTGGTGGACGTGACTGAAGGACCAGCGCCTTAAATGTGCGGTGGGCTGATCGGACGGATGCAGGAGCTGTGCCCGCCCGATCAGCGGCATGGACCAGGCAGTCACTGACAGACGGGCCCCTGCTGCATACGCGGGCATCGGTGAAAACACTGATGCCGGCGTATTACCCCTTGTATGCCACGGTCAAAGCTGACCACGGCATGCAGAGGGTACGGGTGCCCTCCGCATCTCCATCGGGTCCCCAAGCTGCAGTGGCGGAGACCCAATGGCAGAAAAGGTAGCCCGATACCTTCCATAGGCATCGGGGCTTGCCTTCTATGGAAGCCTGTGAGATCCAGCCCTTTATGAAAAAAGTGTTTTTCATAATAAATAAATAAATAAATTATCAGGTAAAAAAAAGTCCCTTTCCCAAATTAAAATACATAAAAAATATAGAAATATCACATGATCCACCCCTTCACCTGAGCGCTGTAGAAAAAATTAAATAAAAACTGTGCTTTTTTTGTCACCTTACATCACAAAAAGTGCAACACATCAAAAAGTCGTATGCCCCCCAACATAGTACCAATCAAACCGTCACCTTATCCCACAAAAAATGAGCCCCTACATAAAACAATCGGGCAAAAAATAAAACTATGGATCTCAGAATATAGAGACACTAAAACATTATTTTTCTTGTTCAAAAATGCTTTTATTGTGTTAAAAGTGAAAAAAAGAAAAAGAAAAGGAGATATATTAAGTATCGCTGTGTCCGTAACAACCAGGTATATTAAAATATCACATGACCTAACCCCTAAGGTAAACACCGTAAAAAAATTTAAATAAAAACTGTGTCAAAAAAAGCCATTTTTGTCACCAAACATCACAAAAATTGCAACACCAAGCGATCAAAAAGGCGCATGCCCCCCCAAATAGTACCAATCAAACCTTATCCCTCAAAACATAAGACCCTACCTAAGGCAATTGGTCCAAAAATTAAAAAGTTATGGCTCTCAGACTATGGAGACACTAAAACATAATTATTTTGGTTTAAAAAATGCTATTATTGTGTAAAACTGAAATAAATAAGAAAACGCAGACATATTAGGTATTGCCACATCCGTAACGATCTGCTCTATAAAAAAAGTCCCATAACCTAACCTCTCAGGTAAACACTGTAAAAATAAATAACTAAATAAAAACTGCTCCAAAACAACCATTTTTTTGGTCACCTTGCCCCATAAAGTGTTTTGATCATAATAAATGATCAAAAAATCATATGTATCCAAAAATGGTACCAATAAAAACGTCAACTCTTTCTGCAAAAATTGAGCCCCTGCACAAGACAATCGGCAGAAAAATAAAAAAAATAGGGCATTCAGAAAATGGAGACACAACATTTTTTCTTTAAAAAATGTTTTATTATGTAAAAACTGAAATAAGCAAACATAGAAAGTAGACATATTTGATATCATTGCGTCCGTAACAACCTGCTCTATAAAATAGCACGTGATCTACCCTGTCAGATGAATATTGTAAAAAATAAAAACGGTGCCAAAACATACATTTTTTGGTTACCTTGCCTCACAAAAAACGTAATATAAAGCAATTAAAAATCATATGTACCCCAAAATAGTACCAATAAAACTGGCACCTTATCCCCTAGTTTCCAAAATATGGTCACTTTTTTGAATTTCTACTGTAACCCCTACCATGTCCCATTTAAAGCATCAGGGGGGCTTCAAATGGGACATGGCATCTAAAAACCAGTTCAGCTAAATCTGCCTTCCAAAAACCATATGGCGCTCCTTTTCTTCTGCGCTCTGCTGTGTGCCCTTACATCAGTTTACGACCACATGTGGGGTGTTTCTGTAAACCGCAGAATCATGGTAATAAATATTAAGTTTTGTTTGCCTGTTAACCCTTGCTTTCTTACTGGAAAAAATGGATTAAAATGTAAAAAAAAATTGAAATTCTGAAATTTCATCTCCATTTTCCATTCTTGTGGAACACCTAAAGAGTTAACAAAGTTTTTTAAATCAGTTTTGAATACCTTGAGGGGTGTAGTTTCTAAAATGGGGTAATTTTTGGGTGGTTTCTATCATGTAAGCCCCACAAAGTGATTTCAGAAGTGGGTTTTGGAAATTATCAGAAAAATTTCAAGATTTGCTTCTAAACTTCTAAGTCTTCTAACGTCCCCAAAAAATAAAATGTAATTTTCCAAATTATCCAAACATGAAGTAGTCATATGGGAAATGTAAAGTAATAACTATTATATGAGGTATCACTATCTAATATAAAAGTAGAGAAATTTAAATTTAAAAATTTGCAATTTTTTCTAAATTTTTGTTAAATTTGGGATTTTTTCATAAATAAAGATGAAGTATATCGACTCAAATTTATCACTATCATGAAGTAGAATGTGTCAAGAGAAAACAATCTCTAAATGGCTTGGATAAGTAAAAGTGTTCCAAAGCTATTACCACATAAAATGACACGTCAGATTTGCAAAAAATGGCCTGGGCAGGAAGGTGAAGGGGTTAATACGAGGCACTTACTAATGTATTGTGATTGTCCATATTGCCTCCTTTGCTGGCTGGATTTATTTTTCCATCACATTATACACTGCTCGTTTCTATGGTTATGACCTTCCATCAGTGGTGGTCGTGCTTGCACACTATAGGAAAAAGCACCAGCCTATGTGTGCTTCCATGATCCCGGCCACCAAATAGGCCAGCGCTTTTTCCTATAATATGCAAGCATGACCATCACTGCCAGTTAGTAGGGTGGTAGGGTGGAAACGAGCAGTGAATAATGTGATGGAAAAACAAATCCAGCCAGCAAAGGAAGCAACATGGACAATCACAATACATTAGTAAGTGCCTTGTATGAACTTTCTCTACGTGATAAATGCCATTTGCTGAAGTGAGACAACCCCTACAAACCTAAGCCCTGTGTCGGACTGGGGTGCCCAGGGCTCACTATTCAGCTACATGCAAATATTACCTGACAAGACAGCGCAGCAAGACACTTCAAGATGGTTGATTGTGGGGGCCCCCACAGTGACTTTAACCCCTTAAGGACACGGCCCTATTTCACCTTAAGGACCAGGCCATTTTTTCAAAATCTGACTAGTGTCACTTTATGTGGTGATAACTTTAAAACGCTTTTACTTATCCAAGCCATTCTGAGATTGTTTTTTCATCACATATTGTATTTAATGACAGTGGCAAAATAAAGTCGAAAAATTTCATTTTTATTTATAAAAAAATACCAAATTTACCAAAAATTTTGAAAAATTTGCAATTTTCCAAGTTTCAATTTCTCTACTTCTAGAATACATAGTAATACTGCCAAAAAAAGTTATTGATTTACATTCCCCATATGTCTACTTCATGTATCGATCATTTTGGGAATGCCATTTCATTTTTTGGGGACGTTACAAGGCTTAGAAGTTTAGAAGCAAATCTTGACATTTTTGAGAAATTTTCAAAAACCCACTTTTTAGGGACCAGTTCAGGTCTGAAGTCACTTTGTGAGGCTTACATAATAGAAACCACCCAAAAATGACCCCATTCTAGAAACTACACCCCTGAAGGTACTCAAAACTGATTTTACAAACGTCATTAACCCTTTAGGTTTTCCACAAGAGTTAATGGCAAATAAAGATAAAATTTCTGAATTTCGATTTTTTGGAAAATTTTCCATTTTAATCCATTTTTTCCAGTAACAAAGCAAGGGTTAACAGCCAAACAAAACTCAATATTTATTGCCCCGATTCTGTAGTTTGCAGAAACACCCCATATGTGGTCGTAAACTGCTGTATGGCCAAACGGCAGGGCACAGAAGTAAGGGAACGCCATATGGTTTTTGGAAGGCGGATTTTGCTGGACTGGATTTTTGACACCATGTCCCATTGGAAGCCCCCCGATGCACCCCTAGAGTAGAAACTCCATAAAAGTGACTCTATCTAAGAAACTACACCCCTCAAGGTATTCAAAACCAGTTTTACAAACTTTGTTAACCCTTTAGGTGTTCCACAAGAGTTATTGGCAAATCGAGATAAAATTTCTGAATTTCAATTTTTTGTTACCTTGCCTCAAAAAAAGTGTAATATAGAGCAACCAAAAATCATATTTACCCTAAAATAGTACCAACAAAACTGACACCTTATCCCGTAGTTTCCAAAATGGGGTCACTTTTTTTGGAGTTTCTACTCTAGGGGTGCATCAGGGGGGCTTCAAATGGGACATAGTGTCAAAAAACCAGTCCAGCAAAATCTGCCTTCCAAAAACCATATGGCGTTCCCTTCCTTCTGTGCCCTGCCGTTTGGCCATACAGCAGTTTACAACCAGATATGGGGTGTTTCTGCAAACTACAGAATCGGGGCAATAAATATTGAGTTTTGTTTGGCTGTTAACCCTTGCTTTGTTACTGGAAAAATGGATTAAAATGGATAATTTGCAAAAAATAGCTGTTTTGGGACAGTTTTGTATTTTTGTTATTTACATCGTTGAACTGACAGGTTAGATTGTGTGCTATTTCTATAGAGCAGGTTGTTACTGACGCGACAATACCAAATATGACTACTTTTTGTGTTTTTTGTTTCAGTTTTACATAATAAAGCATTTTTGAAAAAATGATTTTTAGTGTCTCCACATTCTGAAAGCCATAGTTTTTTTTTTTTGCGATTGTCCTATGTAGGGGCTCATTTTTTGCGGGATGAGATGGCGGTTTGAATGGTACTATCTTGGGGTGCATATGACTTTTTGATCACTTGCTATTACACTTTTTGTGATGTAAGGTGACAAAAAATTACTTTTTTACAACGTTTTTATTTTTTATGTTTACAGCGTTCACCTGAGGGGTTAGATCATGTTATATTTTTATAGAGCAGGTCGTTACGAACGCGACGATACCCAATATGTATACTTTTTTTATTTATTTTGGTTTTACACAATAATATCCTTTTGAAACAAAAAAACATGTTTTAGTGTCTCCATAGTCTGAGAGCCATATTTTTTTCAGTTTTTAGGCGATCGTCTCAGGTTGGGTATAATTTTTGCGGGATGAGGTGTCGGTTAGATTGGCACTATTTGGGGGTCATATGACTTTTTGATCGCTTGCTATTACACTTTTTGTGATGTAAGGTGACAAAAAATGGCTTTTTGACAAAGTTTTTTTTTTTTTTACAGTGTTTACTTGAGGGGTTAGGTCATGTGATATTTTTATAGAGCAGATTCTTACGGACGTGGAGATACCCAATATGTCTACTTTTTTAAAATTTTTTACATTTAACACTAAAAGCATTTTTGAAACAAAAAATCATGTTTTAGTCTGAGAGGCATAGTTTTTTTATTTTTGGGCAATTGTTTTAAGAAGGGGCTCATTTTTTGCGGGATGAGATGGCGGTTAGATTGGTACTATTTTGGGAGGCATATGCCTTTTTGATCGCTTTGTATTACACTTTTAGTGATGTAAGGTGCCCAAAAATGGCTTATTTACACCATTTTTGGTTTTTTTTTATGGCGTTCACCTGAGGGGTTCAGTCATGTGATATTTTTATAGAGCTGTTTTTTACGGACGCGCGATACCTAATATGTGTAGTGTATTTTATTTTTTTACTTTTTATTCAGTGATTTGTGTTTTACTTTTTTTCACTTTTTTAACTTTTTTACATTTTTTTTGGACCCAGACCCACTTGGTTCTTGTAGATCCAGTGGATCTGGTGTCTATATAATACAGTACACTATATAGTGTACTGTACTGTATTTTTTTACTTTTCACAGTCTGGTCAGACTTCTGCCTTTAGCAGAAGTCTGACCAGAGTTACTATACCATGGCAAGCAGGACGCTTCTGAAAGCGTCCTGCTGCCATGGTAACCATCACCCACTGCCATTAGAGAGCAGTGGGTGATGGATGGTGATGGATGGGGAGGGAGGGGAGGTCCCTCCCTCTGCCATCCCATCCTGGGGGGGGGCTGCATAGGCACAGCAGCCCCCCGATGGGAGAGGGAGCTCCCTCCCTGTTAACACCTTCCATACCGCGGTCCGTCCGGACCGCGGTAAGGAAGGGGTTAAACGGCTGGCATCTGCAGCACAGATGCCAGCCGTTTTTCTATCAGAGTGCCAGCAATGTGCTGGCACTCTGATAGAACCACTAGACACCAGGGAATTATTACAAGGGAGGCGGGCGGGGGATCGCTATTGCGATCCCGCCTGCCGCACCGCCCGCCTCCCGCACCGCCTACCGCCGCCGCAACCACCCCCCCTGCACCCCCGCCGCCATAACAAGACCTTTGGGGCAATTAACTCTCTGTGACCGCGGGGATCAGAGATAGCTAAAACCGCTGCAAACCGCAGGTCTGAATTGACCTGCGGTTTGCAGCGATCGCCGATACGGGGGGTTACATGACCCCCCTCGGCATTAGAACATGGTTCCTGCTGATCTACATCAGCAGGAACCATGTTGCTACCGCGCCCACATCGGGTGCAGTAGCAGTTTAAACACAGGGCGTACAGGTACGCCCTGTGTCCTTAAGGACTCGGACATTAGGGCGTACCTGTACGCCCTGTGTCCTTAAGAGGTTAAGAGGGCAGGTCTCTGGGGAAAGAGGATACTGGCTGACCTGAGGGCACCTAGAAGACCTCTCAGCCCCCTAAAGCATTTCTAATAATTAACCGGGTAATCTGCTGAATAATCTAGTTTTTTTATGAACATAGGCGGGCTGAGATGCTGTACGCTGCCTATCTGTATATAGTGCAGTCTATGGTATCATGGGCCACTTGTGTGGGGGCTAGGGGCCCACATGGCTCAGGAGCCCATCGAGGGATTCACCTCTTCTCCTGTGGGCCAATCCGAACCTGCCTAAACCCCTTCTACCAAATGTTTTCTACATATTTTGCCTTCAGAAATGATATTGAACCCATTTGATACCATATTAAAGGGGTTTTCTGGCCTAGGAGCTTGTTACCCATGAATTCTGCAGCCAGTCACCGGCCTGCGCAGTCACGTGTTAGTGACGTGCCATTCTAGCACATGTGACCGCTGAGGCCAGTGATTGACCACAAGGGTCACAGGACCAAATCACCTCTGGTCCGGTGGGGACCGGCAGAGCAGGTACATTTTTTTTAGGTAATTGGTCACAGGTTCTGAGGACTGGGTTGCCGGTTCCTAGGCCAGACAACCTCTATAGAGAGAACTAAATACAAATAATACTTGTCTTTAGAATGTGTCAGTCTAAAAGTTCAAATTGTACACCGTTCAAACAATAATGACTGCTGATCATAAAATGGGTAAAAAGATTGATGGGTGACATCATATTTAATGGTGCTATTCAATGGAACTGATTAACTGTACAATACTCTTTTTCTAATATGTGCAAACCCTTAAAATGACCAAAGGGTGGCGATAGAGTACATAATAAAAGGAGGACTAAGAAAATAAAAGAATCTTTGCACTTATGTGTCTTTCTCTTTTTTTTTAGATCCACTGCTGTTATGCTGAATACTAAGCTGCACAAGCCACATGATCACAATGGGGGTCATTTACTGACAATAAATATGCCTATATTAGGTGCATTTCTGGGACAGATTGCAGGGCAAAGGCCCTTTGCACCCAGGGGTGCACCACCAATGAGGCCAGGTGAGGTGCCTGAGACAGCACCAGGAAAGGGGCAAAAGGGGGTCAGCGGAAGTGTAACGCCCCAGAGTGGCCTTACCACCTTTTTGCGCCTCCCCACTATCTCCTATGTTTAATCCTGTGTCATCATGTGTATTTATAGTCAGATCCTGCACAAAGTGTACTTAGATTTTCTTGCAAATATTATGTTCATATAATGTGCCTGGTTTACCAGCAGATGGCGGCACCTATGGCAGAGCTAGTTTATATAGAATGGAACTTGTCTTTTCATTCTAGCGCTCTCTAGAGAGGGAGGAGTTCAATGTTAGTGAAGGTCAGAGTAGCTTACCCCCTGTAAGGGGAAGCAGCAGGCCCTTGTCCCTTGCTGGACAAGCCTGCAGAAGTGAGAATAGAGTACCTCCTGCAAGGGGAAGGCTGTGTTCCAGGCAGCAGAGCCTGTCTGCTCTATTGGGCCCAGAGACCAAAGCTGAATGCCTCCAAAGCATTGTAGCATACAGCAGAATGGAAAAGTTTCTATTTAATCCTGATAGCACAGCAGAGCTAAAGAGAGACAGATGTAGCAGAGCCAAATGTGTTTGCCTGCCAGAATTCATGCCAAAAGCTTCTGATAACCAAGATAAAGTTGGACGATTGTTCCCTGATAAAAGTTTATGCAAGTAAAGCTGTTATCAACTCTTACAAGTCTGGACTTAATTCACTTTTTCATCCCCTTCATTCTCAACCCTATTTGCTCTGCTGCGGACGACCACGCTTGGGGTTCCGGATATCAAGGTAGAAGCACCGTGACAAGTGCACAGCTGCACCTAGAGGGACATTTTAGGCCACCCTCATACCACTCTAGCATTCCTACACCTGAGTCCCACCATTACCACCTAGGGACTTAGTCCCTTGTTGCCGAAATGCAAGTGGCGTCATGACAAAACTCACATAACACCTTAGAAGAGACCCTTAGCGCAGGACCTGCCCCCTTCAGAAAAGTGGCATCACGAATAGTGTTGGGTGCGAATATTCGAATCGCGAATTTCGCCACATTCACGAAGATTTAAAATATAGTGCTATATATTCGTATTCGCGAATATGCTAGATTTTTTTCCCTCTGAATCCTTGATCCCTTCCTGCTTCTTGCTTGTGGGCCAATGAGAAGGCTGCAATGTCTTTGTCTGAGCTTAGCAACATCCCTAGCAACCAATAGGAAAGTTGCCTACCCCTTTACTATATAAGAACCTCCCCAGCAGCTATTTTCTGCAGTTTGTTTTCAGTTCTGAGAGAGACATCAGTGTCATTGGTGTGCTCTGTGCTCTGCTGTGTCATTACATTAGATAGTTAGCTTATATATATAATACAGATAGTTAGTGCGAGATAGTGTAGGTTAGATTGTGATATAGTGTAGCTGATAGGTTCCAGTACATGGTGTTAGGTAGTGTGATAGTGCTTTCCATAGATACATGCTACAGTGCTGTGATGTCACAAGTTCACAACAATACTTGGTGCACCAATCGCTAATTTGTAGTCAGACCTGCAAAAATGTGAAGTTGCACGTATTGTGCAAAAACATGCCCATCATTAATTGCCGATTTGCCCAATCGCGAATATATCGGAGCACTCCATCTGCATATAAAGGTATTGTAATGTTCTGCCGTGCCAACCATTTTCTCCAGTCTCAGGAAACTTCTAGCAGCTTGAAAAATGTAGCAATAGTGACCCACACCTGTATTGCGCATGCAATACACGCATATTACAGTGCCGATTTTCGCAATCAAGAAAATAATCACGAATTTGTGAATTTATGACAAATATTTGTGAAATATTGCAAATTCGAATATTGCCCCTGCCGCGTAACACTAGTCACGAACAGGATTCGGACTGTACCAATCTATGTGCCTACACCTTATAGCCTATTGGTTTTACATATATATCTTTATGCTGTAGCATGCGCGCCAGTGCCCGAAGAGCTTATCTGCCATTTTTGCATGTAATAGCGCAGCTTCTTCGTGCACAAGTGGAGCAGGAGAATCCAGGAACGCCCCTTCCTAAAGAGGCAAACTCTGGCCCAGCCTACACGAGCGATATTACAGTGTGAAAAGAGCAAGTAAAAGCTCCGCCTCTATAGCCCCTCCTTCTTCTCCAGTGTGATCTTGCCAAGAGAGCATCTTAGCAAGATGGCGACCGAACCGCAACCCGGGAAGACCATCCCAAAACCCAATTTGGAGGAAATGGTGTGCAGAGATGGCCTCCTCAAGTTAAAGAAAGCTGTGACGGAGATATGGCTTTCACAAATTGTCCGGGGATCAAAGAAGGAGGTGCCTGCAAGACCTGCACCAGCTAGCGCGGCGGAGGCGGCTCTGGAGATCCCACTCCACCGTCCAGAAGAAGCGAACCGCCTAGTAAGAGTGAAAAGACCGATGCTCTCAATCCTATTGTGACCTGGAGAGTGACAGCCCACGCCACCGACGCCATGGAGTACCGCAAAGCCATCAAAGACTGGGTCCTCTGCTTGATTGACCGCCCACTGCATCATTACTCGGTATTGGATTGCAGGATTGGAACCGTGCTGTGGTTCAACATAGACCGAGGTACGGGGTTTATTCAGGATGACCGGTCGGGGATCGAACTTTTTGTAAACTGCCGCTCAGTTAAGAGGCTGTACCAGCCACAGGCTAGGCATAGTCTTTACAAAGGAGAGCAGGTGGAGTACACCCCTATGCGGTCCCCTAAAGGCCTCTTTGCCACGGGAGTAAGCCTACTTCCTAAACCAATGGTCCCAGTGCCAAGCCAGAGCACTGGCAGGAGGATCCAGCTGCCCGAGGAAGGGTTGGCCGCCTGCAGGAGGAGGAAAGTGGAGTACTACAGTACCATGAGAAGCCAGCACCTGAGCCACAACCCCTTATACCAGGACTACCTGCACCCCCAACCATAGGTTGGCAGATGGGAAGCATGGCCCAGGTAGCCTTGGTCTACAAATTACCGTGGAAAACTCAGTCGCAGTTCGTCAAGTGGGAGTATCCAGAGCAATCAAATCGGCCAACGCAAGTGGAGGCTTATTTACCAACGCCCCTCCAGCCAGAGGTTCTGGATCCCTTTGAAATGGCAGGAGCAGCCGCCTCAGTAAAACAGAAAATGGCTGCCGAGATGACGAGTGTCACCACCCGAGTGATACCTAGTTCCACCACAGGAGGGCAGTGGCGCTCCACTACTCGTGGCCGGATGGATTTTCAGAGGCAGGACAAACCTCTCATGACCTTTTCAAGCTCCAGCAGCGAGGAGCCTCATTCCTCTAAGGAGCCTCATTCAGCATCAGCTTTAAGAAAAGAACAGTGACTTTTGGGAGCCACCCCATAGACTGCATCTGAAGGTTGAGGGCCTGTTGGCATGATGCTTGTTTTTGAGTCAGGACTCCCCCCATAATCATTTTCAGCTACCTCCCAGTTGCACTGGACAGTGCCAAACATCCCCCCCCCCCCTTTCAGGTTATTGGAGAGCCCCTTTGCTAACAGTTCTCATAACCTGTTCTGCTACTTTTATACCCATGTGGATTACAAATGACTTTGTGCCTTGTGTGGATTACAAATATACCATCACCATCTCATTTGGATTACAAATGACATTACTATTTCCTTGGATTACAAAGGACGTTATTGCACTTAAAGTTTCAGTTCGGTGCACTTTCACAGAAGAGAGAGACTCTAATGTAATTTTATTGACTTTATTGCGTTAAAAATGTGCCTTCTTCTTCATCTATTTGCACTTATTTTTCAGGTTCAGCAACATTTCAAGCCTATTGCCCATTATGTGTATTCTCTTTTGCAGGTACCTCAATGTGATTTCCTATGCACGTTTTGTATGGATTATGATTTTTGCACTTTATTCAGGTCACCAGATAGTTAGCACTGTATTGCTTAGTTTATTATGGACTGCCTCTGAGGACGTCTGGTACGTTCCAAGTAGATCTAACATAGCCTTGCTCATTATGGACTGCTTCTGAGGACATTTAAAAGTAATGGTTCTTATGTGACCTTGTGTTAGCTGGCAAGCCTAGGTCTAGTGCGACACAGGGGAAACCAAGTGGTTACGTCACAAGCAGATCTAAGACCGTAAAAGGTAACCCGCTGCTATTATGTATGGAGAGATTGAAGTTTCTTGCCTCGTCCGCCTAACGTGTATATGTTTTAGAGCTTTGTGTTAAGCCAAGGTTAATTAAGTCCTAAGTCCTAGCGTGCAGCCTTAAGGAGAATTTGTGTGTAGCTACCTGTTCAGTCATCAAGGTGACGAAGCATAAAGCATCATAAGGCCTTGGATCTAGGAAGGGAATAAAGGATAAAGCCACCCTCCTGTTTGCAGGCATCTCATAGCTTCATGGAGGAATTACAGTACATGACACCCCCATGCTTCCGTTGGTACTAGAGCTTGGTATCCACAACAGGAGTATTTGAGCGCTTTGTGCAGTCTTATTTGGTTCACTGGTTATTAGCGAGAGGGTAAACTGTGAATAGACACCCTACTCATTTGGGCAGGAACTTAGAGATAGCCGTCTTAAATGTTAGTCTATGTATGTCAATATTCTCATGCAGCACTCTGTATTTGTTAGGTACCCTGAGAGCATATTTTATGTACCCTAAGAAAAAGCCGAGGATGGCTTGCCTCTTAAGTAAGGTGAAATGTAACGCATGACATTACCACCTTTTTGTAACTCCCCACTATCTCCTATATTTGATCCTGTGTCATCACATGTATTTATGGTCAGATCCTGCACAAAGTGTACTTTTATTTTCTTGTAAATGTTATGTTCATGTAATGTGCCTGGTTTACCAGCAGATGGCGGCACCTATGGCAGAGCTAGTTTATATAGAATGGAACTTGTCTTTCCATTCTAGCCCTCTAGAGAGGGAGGAGTTCAATGTTAGTGAAGGTCAGAGTAGCTTACCCCCTGTAAGGGGAAGCAGCAGGCTTTGGTCCCTGCTGGACGAGTCCTGCCAAGGCCAGCCAGAGTACCATCATCTCTGCTGGAACAAGAGAAAATAGTAAAGAGCTTCAGAGCCAGGAGGAGAGGTTCCCTGGATAAAGACAAAGATAAACAAAAAGATACAGATGAAGATAAAGGCAGAGTCAGACTATAAAAAGATACGTTGCAGACTACAGCAGAAAGGAAAAGTTTCTATTTAATCCTGATAGCACAGCAGAGCTAAAGAGAGACAGATGTAGTAGTGCCGAATGTGTTTGCCTGCCAGAATTCATGCCAAAACCTTCTGATAACCAAGATAAAGTTGGAAGATTGTTCCCTGATGCAAGTTTATGCAAATTAAAGCTGTTGTCACGTTAATAAAAGTCTGGACAACCCATTTCTTCATCCCCACTCCTATTTGCTCTGCTGCGGATGCTTAGGGTTCCAGGATATCCAGGTAGGAGCACCGTAACAAGTGCAAAGCCGCACCTAGACACTTTAGGCCACCCTCGCACTACTCTGGCATTCCTACACCTGGGTTCCACTATCACTTTCTACATAGGGGGACTTAGTCCCTCGCTGCTGAAATGCAATTGACGTCACGACAAAACTTACATAACACCTTAGAAGAACCCCTTCCCACTGCAGAAGGGCCATGGGCAATGAACACTTTAATTGTGGCAAATGGGTTAGCTTAACAAATTGGCATGGGGGGGGGGGCGCTGTTTTAGTTTTCGCCTCAGGAGGCAGAAAGCCTAGGTGCACCCCTGTTTGCACCATAGTCTGCGACTTCTTCCCGCTCATTCCAGGTGTAAAAAAGTGGGCGTGGTGTTGAAGGGGACAGGTCAGCAGACCCATCTCATTTACTATTTTCTACACCTAGTTTAGGCGTAGAAAATGGTCTAAATGTAAGACAGCAAGGAAGCTGTGTTACATTTAGAAGTGACGGTGGATACGCCGAAGTTATATATGTAGAGTATGGCTCCACTTCATAACTTTGGCGATCCACTGCCAGCTAAAGGGGATATTAAGACCCCTGTCTAAAACGCCGGTCTTAATAAATGACCCCCAGTGTGTCACTACCAATGGTCACAATCAAAAATTAAAGAAGTATTTCACTGAGACATTTATGGCATATTGACAGTACACGCCATAAGTGTCTGATAGATGGGAGTCCCAGAAGTGGAAACAGCCCTCATAATCATATTTGGGGTCACCTCCTCCCCACTCCAGAGAAGAACAGCTGCTCTTTTTAAAAACTTTAATAAATTTCAATTCAGAGAGTAGCACGCCTCCTCTCTAGAGTGCTGAACCTATCAGACATGTGTGATACATCCTTTAACCACCTCAGCCCCCCTAGCTTAAACCCCCTTAATGACCAGGCCACTTTTTACAATTCTGCACTACACTACTTTCACCGTTTATTGCTCCGTCATGCAACTTACCACCCAAATGAATTTTACCTCCTTTTGTTCTTACTAATAGAGCTTTCATTTGGTGGTATTTTATTGCTGCTGACATTTTTACTTTTTTTGCTATTAATCAAAAATGACCGAATTTTTTTTTTAAAAATGACATTTTTCACTTTCTGTTGTATTTTTTTTTTTTTAAACTACATTTCTATATAAATTTTTCGCAAAATTTATTGTTCTACATGTCTTTGATAAAAAAAAAATCCAATAAGTGTATATTTATTGGTTTGGGTAAAAGTTATAGCGTTTACAAACTATGGTGCAAAAAAGTGAATTTTGAAGCAGCTCTGACTTTCTGAGCACTTGTAATGTTTCTTCAGGTCCTAGAATGTCAGGATAGTATAAATACCCCCCAAATGACACCATTTTAGAAAGAAGACACCCCAAAGTATTCGCGGAGGGGCATGGTGAGTTCATGTATCATTTCTTTTTTTTTTCACAAGTTAGCGGAAAATGACACTTTCTGAGGAAAAAAAAATAATAATAATAAAGTTTCCATTTCTGCTAACTTCTGGCAAAAAAAGTAAAATCTACCACGGACTCACTATGCCCCTCAGTGAATACCTTGGGGTGTCTACTTTCCGAAATGGGGGCATTTGTGGGGTGTGTTTACTGTTCAAGCATTTTGGGCGGGGCTAAATTGTGAGCAACCTTGTAAAACCTAAAGGTACTCGTTGGAATTTGGGCCCCTTTGCGCACCCAGGCTGCAAAAAAGTGTCACTCATGTGGTATCGCCGTACTCAGGAGAAGTAGGGCAATGTGTTTTGGGGGGTATTTTTACATATACCCATGCTGGGTGTGAGAAATATCTCTGTAAATGACAACTAAATTTTTTTATACAAAGTTGTCAGTTTACAGAGATATTTCTCTCACCCAACATGGGTATATGTAAAAATACCCCCCAAAACACATTGCTCTACTTCTCCTGAGTACGGAGATACCACATGTGTGACACTTTTTTGCAGCCTGGGTGAGCAAAGGGGCCCAAATTCCAATGAGTACCTTTAGGATTTCACAGGGCATTCTCACGCTTTAGGGGCCCCTAAAATGCCAGGGCAGTATAAATACCCCACAAGTGACCCCATTTTAGAAAGAAGACACCCCAAGGTATTCCGTGAGGGGTATGGTGAGTTCATGTAAAATTTTATTTTTTGTCACAAGTTAGTGGAATATGAGACTTTGTAAGAAAAGAAAAAAAAGTCAATTTCCGCTAAAAAAGTCAATTTCCGCAAAAGATAGAGCATGTCCTATTCTTGTCCGCAATTGCAGACAAGAAAAGGCATTTTCTTTATAGTTCTGGCAATGTGCGGATTCGCAAAATGCGGAAAGCACATTGCCGGTGTCCGTGTTTTGCGGATCCGCAAAACACATACAGACGTCTGAATGAGCCTTACAGGGGGGGTGATTAGTGACAGGGGGGGTGATCAGGGGGGTGACATGGGGTGATCAGGGGTTAATCGGGGGTTAATCAGTGACAGGGGGGGTCTGTGTGGTGATTGGTGCACTTACATATGTTTCCTTTGGTGGTCCCAAGCAAATGGGACCACCAGAGGAACGAGCAGCAGGCATATCAGACGCTGTTAACAAAACAGCGTCTGATATGCAATTTTTTTTAACTTCTACAGCCTGCCAGCGCATGATCAGCGCTGGCAGGCTGTAGTTTAACTTCTACCCGACGCGATCCTGTGAGCGCGCGCGTTCACAGGAAGTCTCGCGAGATGACGCGCGGATGCGTTTAGGAGGAGTAAACCAGCCGCCGCCTGGACGCATCCGTGCGTACAGCGGTCCCGAGCTGGTTAAGGGAGCACTGTGGGTGGATATAGTGATATCGATTTTCTCCTGCAGACCGGCTGATCGGGGGCGGATTCGCCATAGACCCTACAGGGAAATTTCCCGGTGGGCTGAAGCCTAGGAGGGCCACCCAAGCCCTCCTCATCGGTTCATAAGGATCTGATTCTCTCTTACGTAGATTGCCAGAAGCCACAGGTGTCCTCCTGAATTCAACTGTATCAACATCCTCAGGACATCGATACAGTTGAATACTGTGGTGCGGCAGTATTTTCTACTTCACAGTGGTATTTGGTTCAGCTATGGAGGTATATTGTGCTGCACTATGGTATTGCTGGCCCTGCCTAATTATTTTGCCCCGCCTTTTGTCAGTTTGGACCCACCTGCAACATGGGGATACTTTTACCTTTTTTTCCCAGGGCCACTTTTAGTTCCCAGTCCGCCCCTGTGGCTGATGTTGATCTAAAGGTAAGGTGATGATTTTCATTATATTTTTTAAGAAGAAAGGGATGCAAATGAACTCTTAACAAGCTCTGTGTCACGGTGGGGAGTGGGGGAAACTCCCCACCGTACAATGTCTGCAGATACTAGGCCTTGAATCAGGGATAAAGGGAGCAGGACACCATCTAAGCATCCCTAAAACCAATCCCTGACCTCCTGACTGTATGAGCTGCCCTCAATGGTAGGGGGGCTCATACCCATGAACCTGGGCCCTACAGACCTTATCGGTCCCTGAGATATAGTCAGGAATGAGAAACAACCGGCTTATCCCAACTACAGATGAACCAGAGTCTCCTACAGGCCTAGCAACAAGTACAGGAATGAAAAGCCAGTGGAATGGCAGGTAAGTATCCAGTGGTGGGAATAACCACCGAACCAAGAACCCCGGGAATGGTAACTTACCTGCCACAGCTGCTGAACGGAACCACAGAAGACCACACCAAGGTGAACTGGAACCCATGCAAACGTAGTGACATCTAAACACAATGCCGAACTCAGTATGTACTGACACACATAGGAACCAGCAGTCCAGCAACTTCCGGGAAACCATCGAGCCCACTTCTGCAGGCACAACACACCAGGAAACGCCTTGCATTCAAGTCGGACAAAACACACCAACTGACCAGACATGAAGACATACACCACACCCTGAACATAAACCCAAACAAAACATCAACACAGGTAAGGTAGGGGAACATGGAAGATACATAAGGAAGACATCGCTGGCGACATCGATGTCCCACTAGGTGACCCTCAAGGACTGGGCAGCTGGAAATGCCCAGGACTGGAGCAGAGCTCCAGCACCAACCACAGCTGAAGTTAACTCCCTCCAGCCAGGAAACCACAGGTAATAAAACCCTATTGGCCACACCGAGCCAGGAAGTTAACCCCTCAAGCACCAGACAGGGGAGGAACCAGGAACAGGGGAGCAAAGCACATACAAGCCAAAAACCACATGTTGCCCCTGGCAACCAGCATGCACGGCAAACGTGTCACGTGCACAACACAGAGGCCATGACACTCTGCCTCTGAGGCCACCAGATGTAAGGCAGCTATCCTTTAAGTCAATGTTCAGCAGACAGCTGTTTTGGGGTGATCGCCCCTCATCACACCAATTAATGCACTCTCTCACCAAGGAGAGATTGTACCCTCCAAATCCTTATATATTTTAGGTATAAATGTTTTTTTTTCTCAACAGATTTCTTGCTACAGGGGAAAGCTTATCGTGATCGCATTTTCAGTTTCGGATGGGAATTTCTACCATATTATAAATAGTATGTGATACATGCCGAGCCTTGTGGGACATTGCTTGAGGATTACATCCCACCACAGAACATTGGGCTACAGAATGCAGAAAAGTTCTTGGAAATCTGCCAATTCCCTCATTGTGTTGGTGCTGTGGAGGTAAAGCATGTATGTATTGTAAAACCTTCCGGTAGTGACTCATAATTTTTTTAATTATAAAAAATATTTTTCTATTATATTGATGGTACTTGCTAATGTCGAATATAGGTTTTATGCTGTTGACATTGGTGCTTATGGCTAATGAGTAATGACTCTATGGCTTTTAAAAATTTTCTATGGGGGTCTCTTATATGCAAAATTTAATTTAAAAACCAAACAGCTCACCACAAAAGCCCCAAAAATCTGGGGGTGACAGCACTTATGGGGCCCTCTGTCCCCGCCCACCCTCAAGCCACACCCACATATATCTCCGCCCCCCCCAAGTGCCAAAAATCTCTCCCCCCCCCCCTTATGGGCCAGTGGGTCCAGTTGAAAAAAAAAAACACACACACACAAAACAAGACACCTGTACTTACCTCCATCCGTCACAGCGATGCTATGCAGGCCTCTTTCGGCCTGTGTCCCGCGCTGTACGGCTTACAGACGGCGCGATGACGTCATCGCGCTGCCTGTACCAACATCTGATAGGCTGCCGGCACTAGGCCTGCAGTCTATCAGAGGAGCAGGGAAGGGAGACGCCTCTCCCGCTCCTGCTCCGCAGCACAGCCATCTGTATCGCTGTCCTGGGGACGGCGATACAGATGACTATGGAGATGAACGCTTCCACAATGGAAGCGTTTATCTCCCTGTGCCCCGCCACCGCCACACACATTGCCCTGCTGCCGCTGGGGGGGATTTTTGCATACCTGTCCCCCGCGCATTATTTCCTGGGGGGGATCCGACCCCCCCGTCCCCCCCGCTTCCTACAGCGGCCTTCCCCAACAAAATCAAAAAATGGGATAAATCCCAGCAGGCGTACTTGTAACGAAGTATGCTTTTATTCCACAATAAACAAATATCACAGGACGCGTTTCGGGCCGTCCATCCTTCTTAAACTGCACATTGGTAACTGACTACATGTAGAATTTTATAAGTGTAGTCACATGACATCATCAATCAATTAAGACAGGAAATGACATAAGTGTAAAAACAAGAAAATTGTTTTAAACAATGTAATATTCTTGCATGATTGATATCCTAGTACGATAATAGTAACAAATCTTTCCCTCATGATCGGGTTGTCGTAGTCTGCAAAAGAATACATATATATATATATTCAAGGTTAAAAACACATCACTTCATAATGCCTATTAAGACCTTTAGGGTGTAAGGGGTCAAGGGTGTGTATCCAGAAGGCCTCCGTTTGAGTAGTAACTTTTTCAGATCCCCTCCTCTCCTCGGTAGATGTACCCGCTCAATAACCTGATATTTGAGCTGCGCTATTGAATGGTTATGACTATGGAAATGAGATGGTATAGGGAATAAAAGGTTTTTATTTCTTATGGTTGACTTATGTTTGCTGATACGATCCTTCACCATTTGCATTGTCTCCCCAACATATAGCATACCGCACGGACATTTTATTAAATAAATGACATTGGTAGTATCACAGGTATAGTAACCTTTAATTCTATAAGACTTGCCAGTACGTGGGTGCTGGAAATATTGTCCCTTCAATACGTTACTACACTGCATATAGTGGAGACAAGGAAATGTACCTCCCTTCCGGTGGGTGAGTGTACCCTGTGTCAAAGTTTTGCCCACTGTACCAATATCAGAATGTACCAATTGATCCCTGAGGATTGCATATAAGTGGTGGATTTTGAAATTCCGCTATTGTGGGATATGCTTTCCCTTAAATATGCCAATGTTTGCGGACCAAATTTATCCATAAATATCATCCCTTGAATCATAAGTTTGATAATGTGGTCCACAAACATTGGCATATCTTAGGGAAAGCATATCCTACAATAGCGGAATTTCCAAATCCCCCACTTATATGCAATCCTCAGGGATCAATTGGTACATTGATGTGTTTTTAACCTTGATTATACAGGTCCTTCTCAAAAAATTAGCATATTGTGATAAAGTTCATTATTTTCTGTAATGTACTGATAAACATTAGACTTTCATATATTTTAGATTCATTACACACAACTGAAGTAGTTCAAGCCTTTTATTGTTTTAATATTGATGATTTGGCATACAGCTCATGAAAACCCAAAATTCCTATCTCAAAAAATTAGCATATCATGAAAAGGTTCTCTAAACGAGCTATTACCTAATCATCTGAATCAACTAATTAACTCTAAACACCTGCAAAAGATTCCTGAGGCTTTTAAAAACTCCCAGCCTGGTTCATTACTCAAAACCGCAATCATGGGTAAGACTGCCGACCTGACTGCTGTCCAGAAGGCCATCATTGACACCCTCAAGCAAGAGGGTAAGACACAGAAAGAAATTTCTGAACGAATAGGCTGTTCCCAGAGTGCTGTATCAAGGCACCTCAGTGGTAAGTCTGTGGGAAGGAAAAAGTGTGGCAGAAAACGCTGCACAACGAGAAGAGGTGACCGGACCCTGAGGAAGATTGTGGAGAAGGACCGATTCCAGACCTTGGGGGGACCTGCGGAAGCAGTGGACTGAGTCTGGAGTAGAAACATCCAGAGCCACCGTGTGCAGGAAATGGGCTACAGGTGCCAAATTCCCCAGGTCAAGCCACTTTTGAACCAGAAACAGCGGCAGAAGCGCCTGACCTGGGCTACAGAGAAGCAGCACTGGACTGTTGCTCAGTGGTCCAAAGTACTTTTTTCGGATGAAAGCAAATTTTGCATGTCATTCGGAAATCAAGGTGCCAGAGTCTGGAGGAAGACTGGGGAGAGGGAAATGCCAAAATGCCTGAAGTCCAGTGTCAAGTACCCACAGTCAGTGATGGTCTGGGGTGCCATGTCAGCTGCTGGTGTTGGTCCACTGTGTTTTATCAAGGGCAGGGTCAATGCAGCTAGCTATCAGGAGATTTTGGAACACTTCATGCTTCTATCTGCTGAAAAGCTTTATGGAGATGAAGATTTCATTTTTCAGCACAACCTGGCACCTGCTCACAGTGCCAAAACCACTGGTAAATGGTTTACTGACCATGGTGTTACTGTGCTCAATTTGCCTGCCAACTCTCCTGACCTGAACCCCATAGAGAATCTGTGGGATATTGGGAAGAGAAAGTTGAGAGACACAAGACCCAACACTCTGGATGAGCTTAAGGCCGCTATCGAAGCATCCTGGGCCTCCATAACACCTCAGCAGTGCCACAGGCTGATTGCTTCCATGCCACGCTGCATTGAAGCAGTCATTTCTGCAAAAGGATTCCCGACCAAGTATTGAGTGCATAACTGAACATAATTATTTGAAGGTTGACTTTTTTTGTATTAAAAACACTTTTCTTTTATTGGTCGGATGAAATATGCTAATTTTTTGAGATAGGAATTTTGGGTTTTCATGAGCTGTATGCCAAAATCATCAATATTAAAACAATAAAAGGCTTGAACTACTTCAGTTGTGTGTAATGAATCTAAAATATATGAAAGTCTAATGTTTATCAGTACATTACAGAAAATAATGAACTTTATCACAATATGCTAATTTTTTGAGAAGGACCTATTCTTTTGCAGACTACGACAACCCGATCGTGAGGGAAAGATTTGTTACTATTATCGTACTGGGATATCAACTATGCAAGAATATTACATTGTTTAAAACAAAGTCCTGCATAACGGAAACCAGACAGATCCGTTATGCTTGGCCATAAACTTCTATTATGACGGATCAAAATGGAATGCCTCTTAAAGTGTAACTGCCATTTCACTACCAAAAATGAAATTCCTAACACGTGATGCTGAAGGGAAGATATTCATGAAACTTTATATTTCAGTTAAGTTTACCTTTCTGATGTCTGTATTCAGCCCTTAGCAACCCTATTTCTCTCTGCCTCTATTTAAGCATCTTCCTAAAATGGCCCCTGCTGGACTTCATGTGATGATGTTTGCCATGTCCTTGAGGCCATCCTGTATTTTAGCTTTAGCAGCTTTAGCTGCTCATATGTCTGGTTTGGCACCAGCTAGGGATATGGCTGAAAGCTGACATTCCAAGCTTTCAGACAATGACAGAATGACAGCAATCTGTTCAGTACAGGGGAAGATATGACTGATAGAAATCGGGATGCTGTGAATGCAGCTGAAAGTGAAAGTAAAAGCAGGTTTTACCCACCATTATTCCCGACTTGATTTCTAACAGAGATTTCTCTTCTGTTACTTGGACTTTAGCTGTCATTCTGGTCTTGTATGAAAGCCTGGAATGTCAGCTTTCAAACAAGACCAGTTGCATGTCCACTTTCTGCCTCAGCCCAGGCACTCAAGGCTGTGCTCCTCTTCCTAGTGCTCTCCCCATCTCTTGATGGCTGCACATGACAACGCTGTGAGAAGAGGCCTGCTCAATGTGAAAGTAGCACACATTTCTGGGTGTTATTAGGAGGTGAAACTGAAAAAGATTAAATTATAAAGCACAAAAGCATTTTTTCCTGCAGGGTGTACTATACCATTAGGGTAGAAAAAAATCAAACGGCAGTTACACTTTAATGGCTTCTATTTTGCATTCCGTCATAGAATTACGTTATATTACGTTATAATGGAATCCATAACAGGATTGCTCCACTGCCCGAACGCCAAACCTGTAAAGTTTGGGTTTGCTCATCCCTATTGATGACCTACCCTGAGGATAGTTCATCAATATTAAAAGCCTAGAAACCCCTTTAATATACAATTTGTTCATCTTTACGTATTGTTACACTTACAATTTTAAGTAGTATTATCAGCAGGTTTTGAATAATAAATAGTCTTTTTCAATAAAATACAAGTTTTTGGGTACTACTTTTTTCTTCTTGTGTCGTCATCCCCCAGAATGTTTCTTCAACAGTTGTGTGTTTACTTATGATACCAAGGCAATGAATATAAGTTGCGGTATGTTTTCACACAAGCTAATGCCGCCAGTGAGATCCGGACCGCGTGCAGGGCATATTTAATGTCGCGACATCACTCCTGTGTACTGGAGCGCACAGCTATGATGCGCACTAGCTAGGGGAAAAATGTAGATATTGATCTATAATAATTTTCCACCTAGTTGGTATCACCAACTACAGGGTAGTATTCACACATATTGCTATTGATGATAATGCAATTTTGGCCCTTTGTCAACATTGCTTGTGCCCCTTGTGTATGTTTGCCAGCACCAGATCGTGAACACAATACAATCTGCCAGGGGCAAATCGTGAATTGTAAGTATGCTATTAAAGTGCTCTTTCACGCGGGCATGCCCCTTGTTGAAATCTCACTCCTTGTGTATGAGCGCTCTGCAGATACCGAATTCTGGATGATGCTCATACAGAAGGAGCGTGATTCCCACAAGGGTGTGAAAGAGCACTAAGATCACGATTGACCGATGAACAAGCAGTTGCTCATTTATGGGGCAATCAGAAGCAGTAAGATGATCAATAAGGAGCGTTTCTAAGAAAGCTTGTTAATAATCATGTGACCTAAAATTGGCAGATAAAAATAACGCAGTTATGTCTACAATGTCTAACATAAACACACACACTAAAGTAGAACATAATAACCACTTAAATATAGAAAAAACTTGGTTGGGGAACCTTGATGGGGGGCAGTGGGGTGGACCTTTGCGGGGTTGACGCTCTTGGGCCGGCATTGTTTGCTCCTCTGCCCTCAGTCAAACTGGCCATATAAAGATAAAGTTTCGCCAGGAAAGGAGCAGGAGAAATTTGTGGGGTGTGGAGAGAGGATGGGTCTGATAAAGTCTATTGTTCCCAAGCATGTGTAGAAGGAGTAAAGAAAGAAGTTGGAGCAACATAGTGGGGAGGAGAAGGAGTAGAAGCGAAAGAATAAGAAGGCTACACATCCTCGGAATGGGATGGGTTCCCTGAATAGGAAGGGTGCTGGGAATAAGATGGGCGACAGTAGTGGGATGGGGGATAGGAGTGAGATAGGGGATTGGACTGGGAATGGGGGCGGTGCATAATTTCCCAGGAAGTGTTCTCAACCAGCAAATTGAACATATGCAACTGCTCGGAGCGTCATTTGGTCCATCCACAGGGAATAGAGTCAGCAGGTAATGATGGTTAGGGGTGAGTTGACAGGCCTACTCTGCCTCTCCAGGCGTCAAGTCAATCGTCCATCATGGACCTGATTTCATCTGGAAAACCTAGCAAGGCGTCAGAAACAATCATTACAAGGTCCTCAAAATCCCCCTGACTACTCCTACCGGTCCTTTGATGACTTAAATAATGCCCGTAAAGTGATGTGGAAAGGCTCACGGGTGATGTGGAAAGGCTCACCCGATTGCTGCTGGCAGATCTGTGAAAAAATAAATAAATTGTATCAGATTGGCCATCAAATCTTAAGTCCGGTTCTATCCTATAGTTCCCTGCGATTGTAGGAGGCTGCCTAAGACAGAGAGGCCAAACGCTCCTCTGTCTTGGGCGGCCCCTTCCAGTCAAAGGAAGCCAACAGGGAATGCAAAAAATATGCATAAAATAATAACAATATGTCAATAAAAAAAATCTACCTTCTATATGCCAGTGTCCATCGGAGAAACCCCAAGGCTGCATGGTATCCTTATGTTGGCCTTGAGGTTGCTGCGAAACCACTTGAGGCCTGAACCTCTTAGTTATAATCCTTCTTGAAGAGGTCCCTCATTGGTTCTGATTAGGTGGCAGTCATTCACTCTGTGAATAAAGAGAAAATTTTTAGTAAGGAGTTCTTAATAACTATCCAATAACTGCAGTTAAAATATGTATTGCACTACTTACCACACTGCTTTTGAGCCACCACTCTGAGATCCCCCCAGATCCCTCTTCAGATTGGTTGGATGAGCTGATGGTCTGATGGTGGTGGTTGAAGTGGTCCCATAATGCAAGACACGCCTCCACCAGTTGGATGCGAAGTTCGTTATCGATATGAGGGACAACAAACTCCTCATCTTCCCTGGTGGAGACTGCAGGACCCTGGAAGAAACAGGAAGAAAAATATTTAGAGAACAAAAGAATATATATATATATATATATATATAAAATTCCAACAATGCTTTAAATATGTACATGTCATAGTAACACAGTACATAAGGCCGAAAAAAGACATCTGTCCATCCAGTTCGGCCTGTCATCCTGCTAGTTGATCCAGAGGAAAGAAGTACTCCCTGGATCAACGACCCATCTCTAGTAGCTATAACCTGTAATATTATTACACTCCAGAAATAAATCCAGTCCCCTCTTGAATTCCTTTATTGTACTCACCATCACCACCTCCTCAGGCAGAGAGTTCCATAGTCTCACTGCTCTTACCGTAAAGAATCCTCTTCTATGTTTGTGTACAAACCTTCTTTCCTCCAGACGCAGAGGATGTCCCCTCGTCACAGTGACAGTCCTGGGGATAAATAGATGATGGGAAAGATCTCTGTACTGACCCCTGATATAATTATACATAGTTATTAGATCTCCCCTCAGTCGTCTTTTGTGAATAAGTGAATAACCCTAATTTTGATAACCTTTCAGGGTACTGTAGTTGCCCCATTTCAGTTATTACTTTAGTTGCCCTCCTCTGAACCCTCTCCAGCTCTGCTATGTCCGCCTTGTTCACAGGAGCCCAGAACTGTACACAGTACTCCATGTGTGGTCTGACTAGCGATTTGTAAAGTGGTAGGACTATGTTCTCATCACGGCATCTATGCCCCTTTTGATGCAACCCATTATCTTATTGGCCTTGGCAGTAGCTGCCTGACACTGGTTTTTGCAGCTTAGTTTGCAGTTTATTAAAATTCCTAGATCCTTTTCCATGTCACTCAGTGTTACCGAGTGTTTTACCATTTAGTATGTACGGATGACTTGCATTATTCCTTCCCATGTGCATAACTTTACATTTGTCACTTATCTGCCCAAGCCTCCAATCTATCCAGATCCCTCTGTAGCAGTATATTGTCCTCTTCAGTGTTAATTACTTTGCACAGTTTAGTGTCATCTGCAAAAATTGATATTTTACTATGCAAGCCTTCTACAAGATCATTAATAAATATATTGAAGAGAATAGGGCCCAATACTGACCCCTAAGGTACCCCACTAGTGACAGTGACCCAATCTGAGTGTGTACCGTTAATAACCACCCTCTGTTTTCTGTCACTCAGCCAGTTACTTACCCACTTACAGACATTTTCTCCCAGTCCGAGCATCGTCATTTTATATACTAACCTTTTATGAGGTACAGTGTCAAATGCTTTGGAGAAGTCCAGATATACGACATCCATTGATTCGCTGCTGTCAAGTCTAGAACTTACCTCCTCATAGAAACTGATTAAATTCGTTTGGCATGACCGATCCCTCATGAAGCCATGCTGCTATGGCGTTATTTGCATTTTTCCATTGAGATCCTCTAAGATAGCATCTCTCAGAAAACCTTCAAACAGTTTCCCCACAACAGATGTTAAACTTACCGGCCTATAGTTTCCGGGCTCTGTTTTTGGACCCTTTTTGAATATTGGCACCACATTTGCTATGCGCCAATCCTGTGGGACATTCCCTGTCCGTATAGAGTCTGCAAATATCAGAAATAAGGGTCTGGCTATGACATCACTTAATTCCCTTAGGATACGGGGGTGTATGCCATCCGGTCCTGGCGATTTGTCTATTTTAATCTTTTTAAGTCTCTGTTGTACTTCTTCTTGGGTCAAACAGGACACTTTTAATGGGGGATTTATTTTTACATTCAGCATTTCATCTGACAGTTTATTTTCCTCAGTAAATACATTGGAGAAAAAAAATATTTAACAGATTTGTTTTCTCCTCATCGCTCTCTGCAACTCTCCCTTCATTACTCTTTAAAAGGCCGACACCTTTAAAAGGCCGACACCTGACCACTATGGGCTCTCCCACATGATTGCTCTCCTACCAAAATATTAAATGTAGATATTAAATAGATTTTTTATTTTTTAATCTTTTTATTGAAAGATTAACGAAGAGTATATCAAATTGTTCGTATCATATAAAAGAATACCACATAGAGAGCAGTACAATGGTCAATCGTTATGACATTGAAAACAGCCTTCCATGACAAGAGGTATGCAGATATGCACAAACAGTTTGTGTTAATTTGTGATTTCTTATCTCCCTTTTTTTTTTTTTATTAAAACAGATTGGAGCAACTGACGGCTCCTGAAAAGTACCCTTTCCCTCCCTAACCCAACTCAACCATGAGCAAAGGAAATTATATTTTCACTTTAACCTGCCAAATATAGGAAAAGATGTCGCCTGTCTTTCATCATTTATTCTTACGTCGCCCCCTGGCATCCTCCACTTCCAATATGCCCAGATTCCCTCCCAGTCTGGCCTCGAGATACCATTATTTGCATAAATGGAGCCATCACCTCCCTTATTTCCAGTGGTGTCAGAGAACTCTCAATAAACTTCCTCCATTTTTTGACAAACTTGCGTACAGACTTTTCTTTGTACCTTTCCATTTACAAACGCTCCATAAGCAACATATGCTTCATGATTCCTATTACTTCATCGAATACTGGGACGTCCTTCTGAAGCTAATGTCTCAGGATGGCTTTCTTAACCGACATAAGCAATATATGTATTCCTTTAGTAGATACCTCATTGCCGTCTTCATTTGCCTGGTCTACTGGGATAAATTGAAAAATACATTGTTGTGGGTTAAGAACTACATCCTCTCCCCAAACTGTTGCTATGAAATCTTTCGCCTGAGACCACAGTGGAGTAATGTTCGGGCAGTTCCATAGGGCATGAAGTAAATTAGCTTTTGGCAGTGAGCATTTGGGGCACTGTCTCAGATAATGGGACAGTGCGTTCCTGAATGACAGGTCGAAGGCATAAGTGGCCTTGTGTATTATTCTTAACTGTGTCTCCTTCCACTGTTCATTATATATCGCCTTCCTTATCATCTCAAAGCCATCCTTAATTTTTTTTGCAAGGTTCGGGACCTTTATTTTTTGTTCCCAAGATGCAAAGGCCCTCTCGACCACACCTATGATTTGTGTACTGTGTATCTTACGATACAGTTCTGACAAAGGGAGCAGAGAGTAATTTGAACCTAAAAGAGCATCGAACCTGTCTGCATCTCCTAATGATTCTGACTGGGCTCTACAATAGGAACGTAGCTGAAGGAATGGAAGAAAATGTGGGGCAGTCAGATTATATTTGGCCCTGCACTCTTCCCAAGTTAGCAATTTCAGCTTCATACTGTCCAGGACATCCCGTAATTTTTTAATTCCCTTCTGTCTCCAAATCCTATACATATTATTGTCTTCGCCCTGTGGGAAAGCCGGTAATGACCATAATGGCATGTAGTGCGAGATCAGGAGTCTGTATATCTTGCGGACCGACGTCTCTTAACAAAACAGATTGTTTGATGTGGGACGGAATATCTTTTAACCTCGTATTTAAAATTGCCATCAAGTCCCATGACTTGGCCAATTCCTAGTCGGCCGTAAAGTGTGAGGAGCCCCATATCCAAACCTTTACATGCCTGATTAGAGCCTCCAGGTTGTAATGACGTATGTTAGGCATTTGTAAACCACCTTCCCACCTCAGCATTGTTAACTTTTCAAAGGCTATCCTGGGTCTTTTCTTTCGCCACAAAAAATTAACGAATGCAGATTGTAACCTACTAACATCTGTATGTTTTAATAATAGTGGTATAGTTTGAAGGGAATAGAGGAGTCTGGAAAAGCTTGTCATTTTCAACAGATAGGCTCCCCCATGCAGGGACAACAGCAGATCTTTCCACTTATCTAATTCCCCTATAATTTTGTGGATTAAGGGCGGGTAATTGAGCGAGTACAAGGATGTGGGGGCTCTTCCTATCTTAATTCCCAGATAGGCGATATATTCCTGCCGGATTTCGACCTGGAGGAGTTGGTTGAAGTCCGTGTTGGTGTTCCGGAGGAACATAATCTGACTTTTTATATATTCACTTTATAGTTTATGGCATTTCCATAAAATAGGAGGGCGTCTAGGATTCGGTTGAGTTGTGTCATCAGCGAAACAAGTTAGTTTTACTTCTTGTATTTCTATTTTGATCCTGTCAAAGAGGGGGGATTGTATTAAGAATTGGGCTAGGGGTTCCAGGGCCAGATTAAATAGTAAGGGGGATAGGGGGCACCCTTGTCTCGTTCCTTTCTGCAGCGGAATCTTAGTGGACAGGAAGCCCGGTACATAGACCTGGGCATAGGGTTTATCATAGAGCGCTCTAAGGTAGTTCCTGAAATTTACTGTAATGCCCATGGTGTCTCATCTAACCAGGCCCAATTGACGTTGTCAAAGGCCGGGTTGTCTGCATTATCCCCTGCCTTGAGCACATCTAAAACTGCAAGCACTTTCCTAATGTTTGAGACTGCCGACCGACCCTTCATGAAGCCCACTTGATGGGAACCTATTAGGTCAGGCATAACCTCCGCCAATCTATTGGCTAAGGTTTTGGATAATAATTTGATATCCTGATTTATAAGGGAAATTGGTCTGTATGACCCTGGGTGAGATATATCTTTTCCCTGTTTTGGGAGTACTTTTATATAGGCCATTGTCCCCGAGGGTGGTAATCCCTCCCCTCGTAAAATTGAGTTAAACAAGGCTGTCAGGTTAGAGTTACTTCTCCTTGCATCCCTTTGTAAAATTCCGCCAGGAACCCATCTGGGCCAGGCGCCTTGCCATCCGAGAGGCCTTTTATGGTGTCTTGCACTTCCTCTTCCCCTATCTACTTGTTCACTAAATGTAAAGATCCTGGTGTGATGGTCGGTAGGTCAACTTTGCTCAAGGAGTCTCTAGCCTTCTCTCTTTCATAGGGATCTTGTGCGTATAAGGATCTAAAATAGTTGCCTAGGATTTCTATGATGTCCTTTGGCTGGGTGCGAAGTACACCATTATCATCCCTCAGCGGCTGGATGTGGGTTGGTTTATTATACGGCCTAGATAGATTGGCCAATAATTTACCCGCTTTATTACCGTACCTAACAGATCAGCCTTTTTATAGACCCCTTGCCATTTTTCCTTACTTTCTAGATAAAAATCAAAGTTGTGTTTTGCCATCACCCAGAGCACCTTATCGGAGTCAGATGGAGCCTGGACAAAATTTGTATAAGCTTCCCTTAACGCCTTAACCGCCTCTTTATAATTTTGTTTTGCATCCTTTTTTCTTCCCCACTGTATATGCTATAATCCTCCCCCTCACCACCACGTTAGCCGTATCCCAAAATATTTTGGGGTTATGTCTGTGAGACTCGTTCTCCTGACAGAACTCCCACCACCATCCTCGCAGCATTTTAGCGAAATCCTCGTCTCTTAGCAGATGGTGGGGCATTCTCCATATGTTGTCCGATCCTTTTGGGCTTCCGTCCCTCAGGTCAAGTATAACCGGGGCATGGTCCGATATGAATAAATCTGAGATTACTACACCCTGCACTTTCTGAAGGAGATCAGCCGAGGCCATAAAATAGTCTATTCTGGACCACGAGGCCTGGGCATGTGCAAAGTGTGTAAGTTTTTACAACTTGGGGTTTAGTTGCCGTCTGTCCTCATCTTGAACCCTGTTACAATCCCCTGCTACTAGTAAAGGTCCCGTCCCCTCCTGTAGTAAATCAGTCTCAAGAAGATGGTAAAAGTTAAACTGGGGCGTGTTTAGTGCATAGATATTATAAATCGTGAGAGGCCCTGATGGAGTATCAAAAACCATTTTCAGTTGCCTTTCTTCCTTGTCTGTCAGGATCCCGAAAATAACATATTAAAGGATCCTTATGGGAATATAATCATCCCTTGGTAGTTCCTGTCAGGCGTTTTGGCGGGTATTTTGGAGGGCTATGTGGAGGGCAGTTAGTAGCAGTTAGTAGCAATTGGCTGGGAGGGTGACCTATGGGATGGTTGCTGCTGGGCTAGGGAGATCTAGAAGGCCCAGCAACAGCTAGGGCATTGGTGATTCAATTTGGGGCGGTTTATCCAAGGTGGATATATATTGTGGCGGCTGACAGCATTGTGCTGTCAGCCAAGCTGAATACAGAGGTTCTGCTGCCCCGCCCTCCCTACTGCAATTTGATTGTCACGGCCACTTTGTTAAAAGGAGGGTAAAGTTGCTAACTGAGAAGTGGTGAGCAGACGAGTTGAGTCAGGTATTTAGGCCGAGCTTATGGCTGGTCTAATCAGTGGTTAATTACAAGGACGGCGTCAGCACCCTGCACACCCAGGCAAGTGCGGGGGCCCACAGCACAGCTGCCAGAAGCAATCAAAGCTTCAATCAATTCCGATTGCTCATTGCTGGAGAGCAGAAAGCTGGGTTCTGTCACTCACCGCTCAGCACCCCGTACCCCTCCCCTCCTTCAGGCCAGCCGCTCTCTGAATGGTGAAGCAGGAAGACTTCTCCCTGCTCCACCATTCAGCTTGCAGGCACGGATCGCGCAGCTGGCCTGTGTCGGCGGAGCCTGCAGCCCAGTAATCTGCATAAGCTTCGCCCTCGCAGTGCTGCGAGGACAGTGAGCTTCAGGAACAGGACAAGGTGAGTAGTTACTGTTTTTTTTTGTTTTTAATACAGAGGGGTCACAGAGGACTTTATTACTATGGAGGGGTCACAGAGGACTTTATTACTATGGAGGGGGCACAGAGGTCTTTATTACTATGGAGGGGGCGGGCACAGAGGACTTTATTACTATGGAGGGGGCACAGAGGACTTTATTACTATGGAGGGGGCACAGAGGACTTTATTACTATGGAGGGGGCACAGAGGTCTTTATTACTATGGAGGGGGCACAGAAGTCTTTATTACTATGGAGGGGGCACAGAGGTCTTTATTACTATGGAGGGGGCACAGAGGTCTTTATAACCATGGAGGGGGCACAGAGGTCTTTATAACCATGGAGGGGGCACAGAGGTCTTTATTACTATGGAGGGGGCACAGAGGTCTTTATTACCGTGGAGGGGGCACAGAGGTCTTTATTACCATGGAGGGGGCACAGAGGACTTTATTACTATGGAGGGGGCACAGAGGTCTTTATTACCATGGAGGGGGCACAGAGGTCTTTATTACTATGGAGGGGGCACAGATGACTTGATTACTATGGAGGGGGCACAGAGGACTTGATTACTATGGAGGGGGCACAGAGGGCATTTCTACTATGGAGGGGGCACAGAGGGAATTACTAATGTGAAGGGGGCACAGTGGGCATCCCATTACTGTGAAGGGGGCACAGTGGGCATTATTACTGTGAAGGGGCACTGTCATGTTACACATGCATGATTTGCCTTTTCATTATGTGTGTCCCTTCTGTCTTCCCCTAGCTTTGCTCTCTCTCTTGTCTCCTCCCTTCTTCTTCATTCTGGCTTCAACCCTCATCTCAGCTACATGCTCCTGTTAGCTGCTCACAGCATGATTTTTTGATCTATCCATCTGTTCATCGGTGTATGATCTGCACAGTTTGAAATAAACTTCTTCAGGATCTACAAGGTGTCCTTTGGATCGAGTCACTGTCAGCCAATTCACCTAAGACTGCAGTTATTGCCATCTCATCACAACTGTAAGTTCAGAGATCACATTGTAGTGCTTAGACTAGAGAGGCAGAACAGTCAAAAAATCAGTGAAGGGATCCTACAGGATCTGCCAAATATCTTTCAAGGGATTCTTGCTAGCTATGCATGTATAGTGAGATGTATATGGACACTGGAATATAGCAGGATATATGTACAAGTCTGTATACTCCAGCCAGCAAGTAAATCTCAGCATAAGATTCATCAGTACCTGCAAATCAATCAAAGCTCTGTATGCAATCCACACTAACTTTGCAGCAGCCATTGCTAAACTTCTCTCTGACTCCCCCTCCCACTGGTTGCCTAGGAAACCCTCTGCCAGAGCCAGAAGATTGATACATTTCTATGCAAACACATACCTTGTGATTTAAAGGGGTTCTGCAGTTTGTTACTACTGATGATCTATCCTCAGGATAGATCATCAGCATGTGATCGGCCGGGGTCCGACACCCGGGACCCCCGCCGATCAGCTGTTTGAGAAGGCAGCGGCGCTGCAGGAGCGCCGCGGCCTTCTCACTGTTTACTGCTGCTAGAGCCCCGCCCAGTGACGTCACGACTTGTATCAAGTGGCGTGGGCGGGGCTAAACTCCATTCAGTGAACGGAGCTTAGCCCCGCCCACGCCACTTGATACAAGTCGTGACGTCACTGGGCGGGGCGCTAGCAGCAGTCAACAGTGAGAAGGCCGCGGCGCTCCTGCAGTGCCGCTGCCTTCTCAAACAGCTGATCGGCGGGGGTCCCGGGTGTCGGACCCCGGCCGATCACATGCTGATGATCTATCCTGAGGATAGATCATCAGTAGTAACAAACTGCAGAACCCCTTTAACCCTCTGCTTGTTGTCACAATGCACCAGCAAGGCAATGTACAATCTGAGGAACCTAATGCAGAGCAAGGACCTGAACCTCCTATAGATCAGGAGTCAGACCCTCAAAGCCACATAAAACAAAAACGTTCAGTGAAACCAACCTGGAAAGTCCAACAGAACTATGAGGCTGACAGGGAAGAACTGCTGCAGAACCTCAGCCACTCATGGTCTAACACTATTGAATGCATGTCAGCTCTGTCTTAACCAACTCATAAGGTATTGCACCTAGAGGGCGCTGTTAAGCAATTGAATGTTGCCTATGAGAACTACCAAAGACTGTCTGCTAAATATGCTGATCTCTTAAAGCGGTACAACACAGAAAATTCCTTAAAAGAATTACAGGAATTGAATGAGCTCAATCTTGAAAGAGACGATCTAGTAATACAAACAAGGGCAAAAACAGATGTAAAAATCGCACATCTCCATGAATCCAGATCCCATCTCTCCACAACTTCTAAGCGCTCCACACGATCTTCCAAATCCTTAAGATCAACATCTTCTACTCTCAGCCAACAACTCATCAAAGCCCGTGCTGATGCAGAAGCTTCTAAAATTCAGGCAGCTTTCGCCCAAGAGAAAGCAAGGATGGAAGCTTAAGCTGCACACAAGAAAGCAGAAATGGAAGCTGAGGCTGCACGGATGGAAGCTGAGGCCGCACAGAAGAAAGCAGAAATGGAATCTGAGGCTGCACGGAAGAGAGCGGAAATGGAAGCTGAGGCTGCACGGAAGAGAGCGGAAATGGAAGCTGAGGCTGCACGGATGGAAGCTGAGGCTGCACGGAAGAAAGCAGAAATGGAAGCTGAGGCTGCACGGAAGAGAGCGGAAATGGAAGCTGAGTCTGCACGGAAGAGAGCAGAAATGGAAGTTTTTGAAAAATAATGTGAGCACGCCAAAGACATGGCAAGACTAAGAGTCTTAGAGCAGGCTGTAAGTGACAATGAAAGAGGTGTCAGTAGCAATCACTCTGTTACATCTTATGCATCAGTGTCATCACAGACCTCATCAAAACTCCATCAATCTGTCATAGCAGCCAAAGAACTCAACCAAGGTGTTTTCTCTACATCTACTACACCTTCTCAAGTGGCAGAAATGGGTACCGATAGAAATGACCCATCACACTATCGCACTAACCTGCCATCCTCTAACCAATCCATTATACGGCTACAAACCAACACACCTTTGGACCGCACACTAGCTCCAGTGTTAAACGCCTTAGCACCATCCTATGTTCCCAAGTCACTCAACGTCAATGTACCAGCTACTGCAACTAACTCAGTCCTGCCTGCAATTGTATATCCAAAGTCTGAAAACACAGACATGTCGCAGTTTGCCAAGTACATCCTTCGCAGGGAACTCACTAGGACGGGCCTCACCGTGTTTGATGACAAACCCGAAAATTACCGAGGATGGAAATTCACCTTTAAGGCCACAATCAGCGAGCTAGACATCACTGCTGCAGAAGAATTGGATCTACTCATCAGATGGCTAGGTCCTCAGTCAGCTGAACGTATTAAGAGACTTAAAACAGTTTACACTTCCAATCCTGCTGCAGGTCTCGAAGCTGCTTGGGACAGACTTGAACGTAGCTTTGGCAGCTCTGAGGCCATCGAAGATGCCTTACTCAAAAGGTTGCAAGGCTTCCCAAGGATTACAGCTAAAGACAATCTAAAGCTTCAAGAACTTAGTGATCTTCTACTAGAGCTTCAACTAGCTAAGGCTGACACCCGCCTACCCGGGCTTAGTTACCTTGACACCCCTCATGGCATCAACCCTGATGTTCTTAAGCTACCATATGGCATCCTAGAAAATTGGGTTAGTCAAGGATCTACTTACAAGAAAAGGTATGGAGTTGCCTTTCCTCCCTTTTCCTACTTCTGTACTTTCATAAAGGAAATCGCGGACTCTAAGAATGACCCAAGTTTCTTCTACGGTGACTGTAACCCTCTTAGTCCACCTTCTCCAGGACTCGCAAACGCGCGCATAATGCACAGAGACTGCAGGGGTCCAGTGTCAGTGAAAAGGACTGATGTTCAACCTGCTCCTGCTACGGTTCTTCCGAAGACTGGACAAAACAAGAAACTTGAGGATCCAAATCGCCAATGTCCCATACATAACAAGCCACACCCACTTAAGAAGTGCATCGGTTTCAGAAAAAAACCTCTACAGGAATGCAAGGAACTTTTAAAGGAATTTGGAGTTTGTTTTAGATGCTGTGCTTCCACAGAACACATGGCAAAAGACTGTAAGGCCACCATTAAATGCACAGAATGTGGTAGTGACAACCACGTTCAAGCCCTTCATCTGTACCAACACAGCACCACTCCATCCACTGACTTTCCCCCCAGGGCAAAGCTTGGCGGGGAGAACGCTGAACAAACAGCACCCTCCACCCCAGTGTTCTCAACATGCACTGAAGTCTGTGGGGAAGGACTTTGTGGAAAATCTTGCGCTAAGATATGCTTGGTTCGTGTATACAAAAAGGGCAAACCTGAAAGAGCTGTAAGACTGTATACCATTCTTGACGACCAGAGTAACCGATCTCTCGCAAGTACAAGGTTCTTTGATCTCTTAGGCATAGCAGGAGGTGCTCTACCTTATTCCCTGGGTACTTGTACAGGCATTACAGAAGTCTGGGGGAAAAGAGCCAGTGACCTTGTAGTTACTCCTCTCAATGGCAACTTGGAAATACCTTTGCCTACTATCATTGAGTGTAATCAGATCCCAACTAACAAGGATGAGATCCCCACTCCTGAAGCTGCCTTGCACCATACTCATTTAAGGGACATAGCTGATAAAATACCAGCCTTTGAGGAAAATGCTGATATCCTGTTGCTACTCGGGAGAGACATCCTAAGGGTGCACAAGGTGCGCCATCAAATCAACGGCCCACATGATGCACCTTACGCCCAGCGTCTGGATCTAGGCTGGGTCATTATTGGCAACGTCTGTCTTAGCAATGCCAGGAAACCTCTCTCGGTTTCTTCCTTTAAAACACATGTCCTGCCCAATGGACGCACTACTTGCTTTCCAAGACATCACTATAGTGTGAAAGAAAGGCTGTGTGACAAAGGCACGCCAGAGCGCATCATACTCAATGAAAAGAAAGCATTTATCTTTCGAGATGACAACATTGGTAACACAGTGTTTGAAGTAACCACAGAAGACAATGAGTTAGCAGCCACAATGGAAGACAAGGAATTCTTGAGAACCATGAGTAAAGAGTTCTATCAAGATGATTCTAAAAGCTGGGTGCCGCCGCTACCATTCCGCACTCCAAGGAAGAGAATTCCAAATAATAGACAACATGCAGATTCACGGTTCATCTCTTTAGAGCGCAACCTGAATCGGAGATGAAGAAACATTTTGTCGACTTTATGCAGAAGGTGTTTGAGAGAGACCATGCTGAACCTGCACCCCCTCTTACACAAGGAGAAGAATGCTGGTACCTTCCGTGTTTTGGTGTCTACCATCCTCGTAAGCCTGACCAGATTAGAGTGGTCTTTGACTCAAGCGCTCGTTATGAAGGCGTTTCTCTCAATGACAATCTTCTCTATGGACCCAATCTGAACAACAACCTCTTAGGAGTCCTACTCCGCTTTAGACAAGAGCCAATTGCCATTATGGCCGACATTCAACAAATGTTTCATTGTTTCATCGTCCGTGAAGATAACAGAAACTTTCTCAGGTTCCGATGGTATCGCAATAATGATGTTAACAACGAGTTCATAGAGTATCGGATGAAAGTTCACGTGTTCGGCAATCGCCCTTCCCCCGCAGTTGCCATTTATGGACTGAGAAAAACTGCCCAAGAAGGAGAACAGGAGTTCGGGACGGATGCACGTCAGTTTGTAGAGAGGAACTTCTACGTGGATGATGGTCTTAAGTCCCTACCTACGAAAGAAGAGGCCATTGACCTTCTAACCAGAACCCAGGACATGCTTGCCACTGCCAACCTCAGACTACACAAAATCATCTCCAACAGCAATAAGGTAATGGGAGCATTTCCTTCCGATGATCATGCTGTCAGTGCCAAGGAATTCCAACCAGAGTCTGACCTTTCCCTCACACAACGCAGCCTTGGATTGCTATGGGATGTTAAACAAGACACGTTCACATTTCAAACATCAGCCTGCGACAAGCCCTTCACAAAAAGAGGAGTACTGTACGCAGTGAACAGTATCTACGACCCCTTGGGATTCATTGCACACTTTACTATTCAGGGTAAGATATTACTCAGACAACTCACTACAGAGAACACTGACTGGGATACCCCGTTACCCAAGGAGAAACAACAAAGGTGGGAATCCTGGAAACAGTCTCTCCAGGCATTGGAACAGTTTAAGATACCACGCTCTTACACTCCTGTGTCCTTGAAGAATGCCACCAGACTAGAGATCCATGTCTTTTCTGATGCATCCATGGAAGCCATAGCTGCAGTAGCTTATCTCTGGGCCGTACTGTTCACTTGTTTGAGCATTCGTGCAGTGCACATTGAAGTTATAGAATCTATGGACTCTTCTTGCTTCATTAATGCCTTCAGAAGATTTGTCTCCATACGTGGACCTGTTAAGTTAATTAGATCCGACTGCGGAACAAACTTTACAGGAGCAGAGAAAATAGAGAACTTCTTAAATACCAACAAGTGTAAGTGGGAATTCAACCCGCCTCACTCTTCTCACATGGGAGGTTCTGCCTAAACAGGAAGATGAACCCCGTACCCCGGCCTGACACAAAGGGAGGTAAGAAGGACTGGTGCTGTTGCTGCCTTCCCCTCTGAAGACTGACCTTCAAAGCAACTTGTTAAAGGGAGGTAAGAAGGACTTGTGCTGTTGCTGCCTTCCCCTCTGAAGATACCCATGGAACGATATCCTTCCTACTGTTATATACTATTCTAAAAGGCACATCTGCAAGTATTGGAATGTTTTTCTTGTCAATGCTCTTTTTTGTTGCAGGTGTTCCAGTGGAAAGCATCTATTATTCATGGACTTGAACAAGTTATTTTTGTTAAATGTTATTTGAAATCATAGATTTCGACGGGGAGTGTCATGTTACACATGCATGATTTGCCTTTTCATTATGTGTGTCCCTTCTGTCTTCCCCTAGCTTTGCTCTCTCTCTTGTCTCCTCCCTTCTTCTTCATTCTGGCTTCAACCCTCATCTCAGCTACATGCTCCTGTTAGCTGCTCACAGCATGATTTTTTGACCTATCCATCTGTTCATCGGTGTATGATCTGCACAGTTTGAAATAAACTTCTTCAGGATCTACAAGGTGTCCTTTGGATCGAGTCACTGTCAGCCAATTCACCTAAGACTGCAGTTATTGCCATCTCATCACAACTGTAAGTTCAGAGATCACATTGTAGTGCTTAGATTGGAGAGGCAGAACAGGCACAATGGGGATTTCTACTATGAAGGGGGCACAATGGGGATTATTACTATGAAGGGGGCACAATGGGGATTATTACTATAAAGGGGGCACAATGGGTATTATTACTGGGAAGGGGGCACAGATAGGGCATTACAACTGTGAAAGGGGCACAGAGAGGGCATAACTACTGTGAGAGGGCACAATGTGGGCATAACTACTGTGAGGGGGCACACATCTGTACAAAACTACTGTGAAGGTTGTACAATGAGGGCAATACTACTGTGAGGGGGTAACATTTTTTTTAAAGTATAGGGGGGTGGGGGTTGGTGCCAGAGAAAGGACCCGCCCCGGGTGCCAAACACCGTAGGCACACCACTAAAGCAGGGAACTATTTGCTCCCCGCTCCACCATTGAGCCGCCAGCGCTCCGCAGCAGCAGCAGATGTCCTCACACATGGTCCTGCTGATCTGTGTAGGAGGAGGAGCAGGGCAGGCTGGGAATCAGCCTCTGGTCCTCCTACACAGCAGCGCCATGTGTCACAGTATCCTGCTGCTGCTGATGGGGAGCGCGGATCATGGGAAGAGCCTGGTGACTGAGGCGAGGAGGATTTATTGTATGTTTTTTTCACTTCCTGTGAAGGGGGCACATCTGGGCATAACCACTGTTAAGGGGGCACTGGGCACATATCTTGGCATATCTACTGTGAAATAAGGGCACACATCTTGGCATATCAGTTGTGAAGGGGGGCACATATTTTGGGATATCTACTGTTAAGGGGGCACATATCTTGGCATATGTAATGTGAGGGGGCACATATCTTGGCACATCTACTGTGAGGGGGCACATATCTTGGCATATCAACTGTGAGGGGGCACATATTTTGGGATATCTACTGTGAGGGGGCATATCTTGGCATATCTACTATGAAGGGGGCATATCTTGGCATATCTACTATGAGGGGGCACTTATCTATGAGTATACCTGAGGAACTGAAACACTGGGTAGAAAATAAAAGTAGGCACTGTTTCACATATATCCGCTCTGTGTAAGGTATGTAATCTATAATACATGCAGTTTCATTGTTGTAGGCGCCGTGAAAAATTCCACAAGGGGGCCCACTGACACTTTATCACCCAAGGGCCCACTTAAACCTGGAGCCGGCCCTGGTTCACAAATATATGTTTAAATTATATATTTAAGTGGTTTAAGTTATTCTTTAATAAAGTTGGCCTGCGGCCTAATTTTATCCAGCATACAATGTGTCCACGTGTATTATAATTTATTTAGTGGTTAGGTAGTACATTAGGTGAAAGTATGATTTATAATCCCATGATAAACCCTCTTTTATCAGGCGTCAGCCCTATGGATACATGTGGCGTATATGCCAGGAGATTTACCTGTCATGATGTGAACAGAGTCTAACTTGTAGTATACCTCCCAACCGTGCCAGATCCAGCAGGACGGACCCCGGACGGCTGAGGTATGTCCCACTCTGTCCGCTCCTTGCTTCGCCATTCAACTGCCGACGCTCTCTTATCGCGGCTGAACCACAGAGCGCCAAGGCCGTGGGATGATGATCATTCCCCTGCGCTCTTGTGCTCCCCTCAGCAGGAATGATGACGTCACTTCATTGCACCTGATGCTGGGGAGAGCATGATGAGTTCCATTCACCCGGGGGAACAGGGCAAGGTGAGTGTATTTTTAAATTTTATTAACAATACAAAGTATGACACTAAAGGGGGCGTTCTACTGTGTGGGGGAACTAAAGCGGGCATTCTGTTGTGTGTTTGTGTAACGCCCCAGAGTGGCATTACCACCTTTTACGCCCCTCTACTATCTCCTAATGGTGATTATATGTCATCATATGTATTTGCTTCCATGTCCTGCATAATGTGTATTTATATTTCCTTACAAATGACTGTTTAAGTGTAATGTGCCTGGTTCACCAGCAGATGGTGGCAACAATGGCAGAGCTAGTTTGCCTAGAGTGGAACTTCCTACCCATTCTAGCCCTCTTTAGAAAGGGAGGAGTTCAATGTTAGTGAAAGTCAGAGTATTATATATAACACCAAAATGGCTCAAGAAAGTTTCAGCTAAAACGTGAGGACTATGTCTTAGATGTATGAATGATAAAGCGGACATTATCCATATGTGGTGGAGATGTCCAGAGATACAACCATTTTGGTGCAGTCTGATCGAATTAATCGGAGATATTTTTAGTCTTAAAATCCAGTGGACGGCTTCTATATGTATTTTGGGTGAAACTTCCCATGAGTTATCAAAGGAGAATGAAATTATGTTATATAAATCGTGTTTTATAGCTCGTCTACTGATAGCAAGAAGATGGATGCGCCCCGAGTTACCAACAATAAAAGAATGGGAAAATTTGATGAATTCCAATTGTATAATAGAAAGGTAGGATACAGGGCCGGTGCAAGGATTTTTGCCGCCCTAGGCAAGATAAAAATTGCCCCCCCCCCCATCAGTACTGTAGCAGCGGCACGAAGCGCACTGCGTCATAGCAACCAATGACGCTGTGCGCAGTGTATGCTATATGTGTATAACAAACATATTTCACATGAAAACTTACAGTTACTTGGCTTGGCCTCTGGGGATCTCGGAAACCACTTCACACTTTGGCCGGGGGATCGGTGTAGAGGTATACTGTATATTGTGGGGATCGGCGGAGCTGATGATGTGTTTTATCCTATTGAGAAAGATTTCAGGATAAGGATTTGGAGAAGGATGAGAGGGATAGCAGAGCAGGGAGAGGCTGGTGCTGCTACTGGGGGGTCATAACATGGGGGAGTAATAAAGCCCACCATAATACCCCCCCCCCAGTAGTAATCATTCTCCTTATAATAGTGCAAAAAATACCCCCTTGTAATGCCCCAGCTGAGCTAATGTCCCCATAATGTACCAGTATGAAGTACCCCTATATAGTGCCCCTAGTAAATGCCCCCATAGTGCTCCTCTCCCGCCTTCCTCCTAGTGCCCCCATAATATAATACACTGCTTCATTTGCAGAGCACATTCCCCCCCACCCCCCTTTCCATACCACATTTCTCCTCTTCCATGGCAGCACTGTTGATGAGGGTATATAGGGTATATCCCAATACTCCCCCTCCATGACATGGCAGCACAGCTCTGTATTATTATTACTATAAAGGCCCTCTCTGTACTATTATTATAATAACGGCCCCCTCTGTATAAATAATAATACTAATACAGTGGGGGCTATTAACATAAGAATAGTACAGAGGGGGCCATTATAATTATAATAATAATAGTACAGAGGGGGCCTTATAACAATAATAATAGCCCCCCTTATGTGCCAGCAGCTCCCTTATGTGCCAGTAGTTCCCCCTTATGCGCCAGTAGCCCCCCTTAGGTGCCAGTAGCCCCCCCTTATGTGCCAGTAGCCCCCCTTATGTGCCAGCAAGCCCCCCTTATGTGTCAGCAGTCGCCCCTTATGTGCCAGTAGTCCCCCCTTAAGTGCCAGTAGTCCCCTTATGTGCCAGTAGTCCCCCTTATGTGCCAGTAGTCCCCTTTATGTGCCAGTAGCCCCCCCCCTTATGTGCCAGCAAGCCTCCCTTATGTGCCAGTAGCCCCCTTATGTGCCAGTAGCCCCCCTTATGTGCCAGTAGTCCCCCTTATGTGCCAGCAGTTGCCCCTTATGTGCCAATAGCCCCCTTATGTGCCAATAGCCCCCTTATGTGCCAGTAGTCCCCCTTATGTTCCAGTAGCCCCCCCACTTATGTGCCAGTAGCCCCCCTTATGTGCCAGCAAGCCCCCCTTATGTGCCAGCAGTCGCCCCTCATGTGCCAGTAGCCTCCTTATGTGCCAGTAGCCACCTTATGTGCTCCACACTGACTCCAGTTTGTTTTGTACCAAAAAAAACACACACACAAAAAAAAACACACAAAAAAACCACATACTTACCTCCATGGCAGCGATGCGATGCAGGCCTCTTCCGGCCTGTGTCCCGCGCTGTAGGCTCAGGTGCCGCGATGATGTCATCGTGCCTCCTGGACCGGCCTCTGATAGGCTGCCGGCCTAGAGCTGGCAGCCTATCAGATGAACAGGGGACGGGACACGCCTCCGGCCCTCCTCCTGCACGCTCCGCTGCCGCAACTCTGCTCGCTGCAGGCTCCCAGCATTGGGGGCAGAGCGACTGCTCCGGGTGTTACCCCAAGGACTGGTGTCACCTGGTTAGGTCCGCACCCCCTCAGGCGGCGCAGCATGAGAGCGGGGCACCGCGCCGGCCGCCACCTTCCATTCCAACCAGGTTTTTTTTTATCGCAGGGTTCCGGTGTTGCCCCCTGCTAAATTGCGCCCTAGGCGGTTGCCTAGGTCGCCTTACAGGTGGCGCCGGCCCTGGTAGGATACATTAAGAGTAACATAGGTTATAGACATGAGAAAATTTGGACTCAGTGGCTAAAATATATAAATAAACAAATATAGATATACTGTATTTTCTGGCGTATAAGACTACTTTTTTTTTTGCGTGCTGAAACTTAAGAGGACCTTTCACTGGTCCAACAATTGTTAGATAATGATATATATGTGTAGAGCGGCGTCCAGGGATCTCCCTGCACTTACTATTCTCCCTGGGCGCCGCTCTACACATACGGTATATATCATTATCTAACAATTGTTGGACCAGTGAAAGGTCCTCTTTACTTCCAAGCCGGACTGGAGAAGCTGTCCTTCTCCAGCTTCAGGGACAGGCGCCCTCTAGCTGAGCCACCGTGCGGTGCATCCCGGCAGGTCGCTCCTGAAGCAGCCCCCTCTCCCTGCTCTCAGTGGTTTCCTCATGATCCGATCGTCTGTTTCATTTTTATTTGGTGTGCGTTGGAAGAGGGGTAGTCTTATACGGCGAGTATAGACCAAACTCCATATTTTAAAAGGAAAAGTAGGGGGTCATCTTATACGCCGGAAAATACGGTACGGTATAAAAAAATATATATATTTTTTTCTCTCTTTGTCCTCCCCCCCCCGGTGGATATAGGGTGGGGGGGATAAGGGTTGGGGAAGGGAGGGGTTGGGGGGAGGAGGGGAGGAAGGAAAGAAGGAATAAAGGTTTAAAGGTAATATAAGCAATGTGTTATTTACTGTAATGTACTGGATAGGTCAAGTATCTCCATGTAGAGGGCATTTAAGTGTCAGGGGAATGAATACCCTACTTCTCCTATTTTTGCATTTGTTTTGGTTACTCTTACCTCTTTCTGGCGGATGTTTGATGTTTTTATTATGTAATTGTTAAATGCATTACTATTGCTCTTTTTTTTTGTATTTTACTAGTAAAAATAAATAAATAAAGGAATTAAAAAAAAAAGTGAAGGTCAGAGTAGCTTACCCCCTGTAAGGGGAAGCAGCAGGCCCTCGTCCCTGCTGGAAGAGCCTGCGGAAGTGAGAATAGAGTACCCCCTGCAAGGGGAAGGCTGTGTTCCAGGCAGCAGAGCCTGTCTGCTCTGTTGGGTCCAGAGGCCAAAGCTGAGTGCCTTCAAAGCCAGAAAGAAGGATTCCCTGGATAAGGCCTCATGCACACGACGGTTGTTTGTTTCCGCGTCTGTTCTGTCCGTAAATATTGCGTCCTCCAAAAAAAAACGGATGACGGACCGTTTTTTGACGGATCCGTTTTTTTGGCAGATCCATTGTAAAAATGCCTATCCTTGTCCGCAAACGTGAAAAAAATAGGACATGCTCTATTTTTTTGACGGAATGTAAACACGGACCACGGATGCGGAACAAAAACGGTTGACCATCCGCATTTTTTAACGGACCCATTGAAATAAATGGAGAAGCATCCTATCTGTGAAAAAAAACGGAACGGATGTGGAAACAAACAACGGTCGTGTGCATGAGGCCTAAAGAGAAAAAAGTTTCTATTTAATTCAGTCAGCACAGCAGAGCTAGAGGAAGTGACAGATGTAGCAGGGCCGAATGTGCTTGCCTGCCAGAATTCATGCCAAAACTGCTGATAACCAAGATAAAGTTGGACGATTGTTCCCTGATTAAAGTTTATGCAAGTAAAGCTGTTATCAACTCTTACAAGTCTGCACTCAATTCCCTTCTTCATCCACTTCATTCTCAACTCTATTTGCTCTGCTACGGACGACTGCGCTTGGGGTTCCGGATATCCAGGTAGTAGCACCGTGACAAGTGCACAGCCGCACCTAGAGGGACACTTTAGGCCACCCTTATACCACACTGGCATTCCTACACCTGGGTTAGGCCATCATCTTCTACATAGGGGGACTTAGTCCCTCGTTGCTGAAATGCAAGTGGCGTCACGACAAAAAATCTGATCAAAAACTCACATAACATCTTGAAGGAACCCCTAGCTGAGGGCCTTGTCCACCGCATTTGGGCACTAAAGGGGGTATTATACTGTGTTTGGGCACCATTGGGGGCATTCTACTGTGTGGGGGCACTTATGGGGGCATTCTACTGTGTAGGGGCATTCTACTGTGTGGGGGCACTAAAAGGGGCATTCTACTGTGTGTGGGCACTAAAAGGGTCATTTTATTGTGTGGGGGCACTACAAGGGCATTCTGCTGTGTGGGGGAACTAAAGGGGCATTCTACTGTGTGGGGGCACTAAAGGAGGCATTCTACTGTGTAGGGACATTCTACTGTGTGGGGGCACTAAAAGGGTCATTTTATTGTGTGGGGGCACTACAAGGGCATTCTGCTGTGTGGGGGCATTCTACTGTGTGGGGGCACTAAAGGAGGCATTCTACTGTGTAGGGACATTCTACTGTGTGGGGGCACTAAAAGGGGCATTTTATTGTGTGGGTGCACTAAAGGGGGCATTCTACTGTGTGTGGGCACTAAAAGGGTCATTTTATTGTGTGGGGGCACTACAAGGGCATTCTGCTGTGTGGCGGCACTAAAGGGGCATTCTGCTGTGTAGGGGCATTCTACTGTGTGGGGGCACTAAAGGAGGCATTCTACTGTGTAGGGACATTCTACTGTGTGGGGGCACTAAAAGGGTAATTTTATTGTGTGGGGGCACTACAAGGGCATTCTGCTGTGTGGGGGCACTAAAGGGGCATTCTGCTGTGTAGGGGCGTTCTACTGTGTGGGGGCACTAAAGGAGGCATTCTACTGTGTAGGGACATTCTACGGTGTGGGGGCACTAAAAGGGGCATTTTATTGTGTGGGTGCACTAAAGGGGGCATTCTACTGTGTGTGGGCACTAAAAGGGTCATTTTATTGTGTGGGGGCACTACAAGGGAATTCTGCTGTGTGGGGGCACTAAAAGGAGCATTGTATTGTGTGGGGGCACTAAAGGGGCCATTCTGCTGTGTGGGGGCACTAAAGGGAGCATTCTACTGTGTGTGGGCACTAAAGGGGGCATTCTACTGTGTGTGGGCACTAAAGGGGGCATTCTACTGTGTGTGGGCACTAAAGGGGGCATTCTACTGTGTGTGGGCACTAAAGGGGGCATTCTACTGTGTGTGGGCACTAAAAGGGGCATTTTATTGTGTGGGGGCACTACAAGGGCATTCTGCTGTGTGGGGGCACTCTGCTGTGTGTGGGGCCACTAAAGAGAGCACTCCACTATGTGGGGAAGCTCTAAAGGGGATGTCCTACTGTATGGGGACACTTAGGGGGCAAAACTACTATGTGGGGCACCAATGGGGCCTCATTATTGTAAAGGGGGCACTAAAGTGGCATTATACTGTGTGGGGTACCAAGGAGACGGGTGTGTATAAAAAGACATTGGGTGGAGTCACAGACATGGCTGAACCTCAGGGAATAAAATTACCCTGAGGCGCTAAGTGCACTGCTGATAGTGTCCCTCCTTGGGCTTCTTACAGGTTGGGATATACTCTTGTAGTATACTGTATCCATCTAGGACTATCTGTAAATGCAGGACCATTTAACCTGAGCTGCTCCGTTTCCCCCGCCCCCAGCCAGTGTTTGGTGACTACCTCCAGTGATTGCTGGGTGATGCTAGGACCCTGCTGGGCCACGGGGCAACTTCTGCTCTCTCACAAGGCAGAGTCTGGGTGATGACGTCACCGGGCGGCGGACGCTGATTGGCTGAGACGCGCCTCTCTATCTGACGGAGCCTCAGCAGCACAGTAGTCAGCTGAGGACGGGGACGCTTCGTCCGGTAGCTGCGGCACCAGTTCCTGCCTGAGACGGGGAGAACTCCGGACTATGCACCGGGCCGGCGGCAGCTGAGGAGCATGGTGAGGCCAGCGTGTGCCGGGGATAGCGCTTTGTGCTTGCTTACCGACTTGCTTGGCGGCCTGCGGGGATACGATGTGATTGATGGACGCCGCTATTGTGAAGCGTGTGTGCTGCCCCCTCACTGCCAGGCGCCCCTCTGCCCCTAAAACCTGTCCTACACTCTCCAGGGTCCGACCTCTGCTGACCTCATAACGGACTGCTTAAAGGGATTTTCCATCATTACCTAAATGTTTGCAAAACTGCTTAAAGTAACTCATGTTCATCTGCCCACTGTCTAATGGGTGGTCACCTCTGTCCGCTCCGGTGCCAGTCTGTGTCCATTGGCACTGTGTCTTGGCGACACTATAGCCAGCAGGTGACCGCCCATTATAGGCCGCCGTGGCCTGTCGTCCACCAAAGGGGCAGAAGAGCATCTTTTTAAAGGTAGAGTATATAGAGGCTTCTATTTTTTGTTACTGTTTTATGCTGTTTTGCAAAAATGTCGGTAATCCCAGAAAACCTTTTCTTTGCTGGTGGTCCCTGGAGTGCTCACTCACACCATTCAAGTCACTAAAGTGTTTCAGTTTCCATTAGTCAGAACTGAAAAGTTTGTGACTTTTTGACTCCACTACTTTGCGGCGGGGGTGAGAACACCCTTAGGGCCCCTACACGCTAATTTTCTTTGCTCAGAAAATGCTATAGAAACCGCATATTGTTACATGTTGTGTTTTTAGTGGAAGTTTTTTTTCCTAAACCAATGTGAGAACGCCATTCTTTTCCCTGTAGAGATGTCAAAATGCCAGGGAAAAAAACAAACAGAAAATCTTGTGCATCCTGCCTTAATATTTCTCATAGACTGTCAGCTAACATATGGAAAAAACCCAACCACAGGTACAAAAAACACTACTGAAAACACTGTAAATAACCTCTGTGTGAACCCACCCTTATACCTGTTGTCACCATTGCGAATTATTATTTTTTTATACATGGTCGCTGCGGTTGTGGACTGTAAGGACATGTTCACATCTGCAGCGCTGGATCCTGCAGGCTGTTCCGGCATTGCCGAATTCTGCACTTCACTGCCCCATTGACCGTATTGGTGTCCGGAGATGATCTGGCCACTTTCTGCCAGGGTCTAGCCAACAGCTTGTGTCTGGTCGGCGTTTGTGCCGGACTGTACCCTCAGGTGCTATCATGTGAACACTTTTCCATAGGAACATGCATGCATGTATTTTCTTGGATTTCTGCTCCAAAATTTAGGTCAAAGGGGGTAATTTACTAAGCTGAAATCCGCTTATATTAGGCATATTTCAGACGCAGATGGCAGCGTAGTCTATCTGCATCTTCACCCAGGTCTAAGATTGTGGGCGTGGCGGGGAAGGGGACAGGCTGGCACGCCCTTCTCATTCACCGTAGAAAATGGGCTAAACGTAGGAAATGTTGCTGAATGCGCCAAAGGTATGGAGAGGCCGGCACCTTTTTATATCTCCAGTGGATCCTCCGCCAGCACGGGGCCTTTATTGAGACTGGCGTCTAAAACGTGCCCCCAAATCCGTATGTTGGGGGTGGATTTGCCCCCGATCTCGCACTTTGCATTGAAAAGACAAGGCAGAGAGGAAGAATGTCCCAATGCATATGGTACTGCTGGGGAACGTGCTGCTGCCGCCGCTCCGCTCAGTCTGCCGTCCTGTTAAAACTTTATGTAGTCGGCGTGTGGACTTTCTGGATTGTTGGATGCTGGTTTAATGGAATTTCATTGTATGGAGGATTTTCAGAAATATAATATTCTTATTATTGGCATACAGCTTTTATATGTGACGGCATCCGGATAATGAGGCCTCATGCACACGACCATATTTTCAGGCCACATCCGATTCGCAAAAAATGTTTCACCCCTTTGATTTCAATGGGGCCACAAAAGGGGCTGACGGCACACTGTGTGCGGTCCGTATCCGTATGTCCGTTCCACGGCTCCGCAAAAGAAAAAAAAATAGAGCATGTCCTATTCTTGTCCGTATTATGGACAAGTTCTGTTATGGGCCGGACATTCCATTCTGCAAAATGCGTAACGCACATGTCCGCTATCCATGTTTTGCAGATCCGCAATTTGCGGACTGCAAAAACGGCTACGGCCGTCTACATGAGGCCTAAAGCAGAGAAATCGGAGGAATTCAGAGGCCACACATCTGTTTTAGGACAGCCTGAAGACTAGTCACAGGTTGAGGTGAACGACCCCCCTTCACCCCAGCAATCGTATCCAGTCCAGGTCATCCTTATGTCCTCTGTGAACTAAATTCATCAGCAGTAGCTTAGGTTACTTTCACACTAGCGTTAACATTTTCCGGTATTGAGATCCGTCATAAGGTCTCAATACCAGACAAAAAACGCTTCCATTTTGTCCCCATTCATTGTCAATGGGGACAAAACGTAACTGAACAGAAGGCATGCTGCTGCGGTTTTCTTTCCGTTATGGGATGTGGAGCAAAGCTGATCCGTCCTGACACACAATGTAAATCAATGGGGACCGATCCGTTTTCTCTAACTCAATCTGACACAATAGAAAACTGATCCGTCCTCCATTCACTTTCAATGAAGTTAATGATGGATCCGTCTTGGTATGTTAAAGATAATACGGATCCACTCATAACGGATGCAGATGGTTGTATTATCAGTAACGGAAGCATTTTAGCTGGATCCGCTAGTGTGAAAGTAGCCTTATCGGCCATCTCCTGGTAGTGTGCTAGAGTGTATCAGTGTAGGCCCAAACGCACTGGAACCGCACTCTGCATAGTGCTAATCTGAAGTACTTGGCAAATCTGCTTTGATTAAAATAATTTTGTGCTCGTCCACTATGGCAAGGTAACCTTTTTTTTTAGTTGGGACCTTACTCTCTAACGACCCTCCGAAGGATATGCCATCTATATCTGTAGCCCGGAGAACCCCTTTAGGGGCCCCATTCACAGGTCCGTGGTGTGTTGCGGATCCGCAACACACCATGCCGGCACTTCCCATAGAGATGCCTATACTTGTCCGCAGGCTGCGGACAAGCATAGGACATGCTCTATCTTTTGCGGAGCTGCGGCCGGATGTTTCGGTGCCGAAACCCGGAAGTTCACGGCCGCAGCTCCGCAAATGCTGATGCGGAGAGCACATTGTGTACTCTCCGCATCACTTCCGGCCCCATTCACAATGAATGGATCCGCATCTATTCCGCAGAATTGCGGAATAGATGCGGACTAAAATGCGGACGTGTGAATGGGGCCTAATAATAGTGATTTAGTGATAGTGAATAGTGATACTTAGCTGGCTCTGTCTTAGGCCTCATGCACACGGCTGGATAGGTCATCCATATCTGATCAGAAAACTCTTTAAAGGTTATAATCCCGAGTTGGAAAAAGTTTTTTTTTTTTTTAAATTTATTTATTTTTTTCACAGTAGAAAAATGTTTTGGACGTTATTACCCGAAGTCCTGCGAGACTTTGCGAAGTAATAACTTCGGTTCATCAGAGCCAATACATTCTAATACTGTACGGAGAGCTCCCAAATCATACAGTATTCTAATGAAGTTTTATGTGAATCGACTTCGGATGTTTCATCTGAAGTCGATTCGCTCATCCCTAGTGACCGCACACGAGGTGGATTATGTGCGTCTTTTCCGCATGGATTTTTTTTATCAATAGTGCAGGTTTATGCGTGGAATTCATGCGAATTTCCGCACATAACTCTGCGCCATGTGCAGCCACCCTAGAATATGTTCACACATTGCGGAAACACTGAAGATTTTCTGCAGCTTTTGTGTTGCAATTCCACAGCAGAAAAACACACTAAGGCCCCATTCACACGTCCGCAATTTTGTCCGCATCCATTCCGCAATTCTGCGGAATAGATGCGGACCCATTCATTGTGAATAGGGCCGGACGTGATGCGGACAAGAATAGACATTTCTATGGGGAGTGCTGGTCAGGTGTGTTGCGGATCCGCAACACACCACGGACGTGTGAATGGGGCCTAAATGCATGTTTTCTTTTGTGTGCGGGTTTTCTGCAGCAATGCTGCCGATTTCATGCAGATCTTACTGCTAACATGGCGAAGGGTGAAATCTGTAATGAAAATCCACGGTACAAATTGACATGCTGCAGATTTAAGATCTACAACACAGATCAGTTTCTGCTGCGGATTTTTTTCCTCTCTGTGTAGATGAGAATTGTTGAAACCTCGTTCATTTTGCTGGTACTGTAAAATGCTGTGGATTTTCTGCACACAATTCCGGGAAAGAAAATCTGCAATGCAGTGTGTGAACATGCCCTAACAGTACGTCAACACATACCTGACACTGTAGTAGAAACGTCTGCAGCGATTTCACAGCAAACACCACGTGTACTACATGCAGTTTTTGTCACAGAAAAGCCCTCGGCCTTCAGCAGCTCCATTGCAAAAAGTGATATCCGCAGCATAAGGCCAGGGGCGCGTTGTGCGACGGGTACAGCTACACAACAAAATGTTCCGTGTGACGTGCCGCAACAGGTATGCCACAGTCGCAAATAAAATCTGACTTGTATAGATTTTTTGTGACTTTTGCATCACAATCGCAGCATGTTACATTGCTACACCCATGACTGTCATTAGAAAAACCATTGCGTGACATTGTTTCAGCGTCAAGAAGTCTCGTGACTCGTGTCGCTGTGTAGCCCTAGTCTAAAATGACACGCTGCAAATCCACCCTGCAGGTCAGTTTGGGCATTTCTATAAAGGGTCTTCCGCTCCGCAAATTGCGGAAGGCAAACGGGGGGCATCCGTGTTTTGTGGATCCGCAATTTGGTTGTGTGAACAAGCCGCTACGCTGTGGTTTTTGTACACGGTGTAATAACACTTTGCTGTTACTTTTATACGCTGTGGTCCGTGCGGAAAACATATTTGTGGGTGGTCTAAGGATACCTGCACGTGGCGGTGTAGTTTACACTGTGCAAAATTATTAGACAAGTGAGTATTTTGATCATATCATCGGTTTTGTGCATATTTTCCACCTCCAAGCTGTATAAATTTGAATGCTTATTGGACTGAAGCCTATTAGGTGATGTGTTTGTGTAATGAGGGAGGGTGTGGCCTAAAGATCAAGACCCTTGATCAAGGTGTGCATAATTATTAGGCAGTATGTTTTCCCCTGGCAAAATGGGCCTAAAAAGAGATTTAACTGACTGAAAAGTCAAAAATAGTTTGAAAGTCTTTCAGAGGGGTGCAGCAGTGATGAAATTGGGAAGATATTGGGATGTGATCATAGGAACATCAAACCTTTTATTGCAAATACTCAACAGGGTCACAAGAAAAGATACAAATTAACTGCAAGAGATTTGAGAGGAAGCGACTAGGAACCAATCATCCTCCAGTGCTGTCATATTTCAGAACTGCAACCTCCTCGGACTGTCCAGAAGTCCAACGTGTTCTGTGGTCAAGGTAAGGAGGCCTGAAACCTGACCACCACTGAACAAGACTGTGCCTAGAAATATCTGAAGGTTTTATGGACTGATGAGATGAATGACTCTTGACAGACCAGATGGATGGACCCTTGGGTGGATCAGTAATAGGCATAGAGCTCCACTTCTACTCAGACGCCAGCAAGGTGGAAGATGAGCTGATTGGACCTTTCGTTGGACCTTTCGACTCAAAATCAACTCCCAAACCTACTGCCAGTTTTTGGAACATTTTTTTGAAAAGTGAGATGGAAAATTTACCTTTTTCATTTAGTTATGTAATAATTCTGTACAAGTAAATATTCTCCTAAGAAAGCCAACACGTCACTATTACCGTACTTTCTCAAATATTAAGGGTTGAGGTTTATTAACATTTTGCATTAACCGACAGCACTGTAGTTGTTCAGTAATAAAATTAATCCTCGAAAATACAAGTTGCCCAAATTGTACACACGTGTGCTGATTTTTTTCAACTGTTTCCGCTCCAAGATCCGCCTGTTATTTGTAGATTTTCTGCTCCTATGAGCATTTACTGTTATGTGGTTTCACATAGTTCCCCCCCCCCCCCCGCCCCTCCCGAATAAAATCAATTTTTAAAAAAACTGCATTCCAAGCAGTGTTTTTTTTGTTTTATTTGTGCTGTTTTTCAACACCTGCATTGTTGTTGGGTTTTTTTTCCCCCCCAAATCTCAGCCTGCTCTGGGCATGGCGTCATTTTCAGGTGTTGAATAAAAAAATGTGTGACCAAAAAAATGACGGTAATTAAAAATGCTTGTGAAATTGCTTGGCTTTAATGGCATTTTGTTTTGCAAGCCCAATAAACTGTCATATAAAAAAATAAAACTGTGTGTGAAGGAAGCCTCGAGGTCAAATCTCCGCACGTACATACTAACTGATTGTCAGTTCAAGGCTCAGTCTAGTCTGTTACGAGGATTGTTCTTTGTGCCGCTGTACCGTTCATGGGGTCAATGTAACCGCCTTTCCCGGCTCCTGTAACTGCGATATCCACTTGTGTAATGCATAACTGGTTCTCCTCATTCAGCTGCCAGTTAATAGTCAGCTCGACCAGAACATGTTAATTGATATTAATTACAATGTGAATGTAGCTGCCCTACAACTGTGACGTTGCGGAGCAATTAAGCAGGAATTTTCTATAAGCATCTTTATGGCGGCACTTATTTCTGTGACTGGGTAGTTCCAATAATAGTATGTGATGTGTGAGCCCTGGTATACCTAATATAATTGTATCTATGGGAATGTAGTATTCGCTAATAGGACACAGGAGATTTTAGGGAGATGTTTTTTCATCTTTATTATCACCATAACAACTCCTAACAACTTGAAAACTGTAGATGTCTATCGTTTCCTACTTTTTTAAAATATGTTTTTTGGTCCGGTTTTTAGTTTCCCATTGCTCCTGTGTCTGCATATTGCTGTTCCATACAAGTTATGGCTCCCTTTTGTTTCCGTCTCAGAATGTCCAAATAATGGGGAAGATTTGCTTAAAGAGGTTTTCCAAGACTTAACACCTTAGTGACCATCGATACGTGGTTTTATGGCAGTCACTAAGGCAGGGCTCAACAAATCCCAGGCGCCAGGTCGCGGACTAGGAGCGCCGGCCCTGTTCATGCTGCAGCCACCCGAGCACTCTATATAGAGCCTCAGGCAGCTGCAGCACTGCTCGGGCTGGCATGTCCATGAGGGCGCAGCGCCCGCGCAGCATGAAGAGAGGGACTGACAGTAGGGAAGCGCTCAGCGCTCCCTCCTGTCACTCCCTCATTGTAGCGTCGCCGAGCTCTGTATGGTCCGCGGGTACAGGGAACATCTGTCTCCTGTACCCGGCTGGACTGACAGGAAGTGCGCACACAGTGTACACTTCCTGTCAGTGGGCCCAGGTACAGGAAACAAAGCGCCTGTACCCACGGACCATACAGAGCTCGGCCACGCTACACTAGAGGCAGAGAGGGGGAGAATGTCATCTCCTCCCCCTCCTTTGTCATTCTCCTCCCCTCCTTTGTCATTCCCCCCCTCCTTTGTCATTCTCTCCTCCCCCCCTCCTTGTCATTCTCCTCCTCCCTCCTTTGTCATTCCTCCTCCCCCTCCTTTGTCATTCTCCTCCCCCTCCTTTGTCATTCTCCCCTCCTTTGTCATTCTCCTCCCCCCTCCTTTGTCATTCTCCTCCCCCCTCCTTTGTCATTCTCCTCCCCCTCCTTTGTCATTCTCCTCCCCCTCCTTTGTCATTCTCCTCCCTCCTTTGTCATTCTCCTCCCCCCCTCCTTTGTCATTCTCCTCCCCCCCTCCTTTGTCATTCTCCCCCTCCCTCCTTTGTCATTCTCCTCCCCTCCCTCCTTTGTCATTTCTCCTCCCCCTCCTTTGTCATTCTCCTCCCCTCCCTCCTTTGTCATTCTCCCCCCCTCCTTTCTCCTCCCCCCTCTTTGTCATTCTCTCCCCTCTCCTTTGTCATTCTCCTCCCCCTCCTTTGTCATTCTCTCCCCCTCCCTCCTTTGTCATTCTCTCCCCCTCCCTCCTTTGTCATTCTCTCCCCCTCCCTCCTTTGTCATTCTCTCCCCCTCCCTCCTTTGTCATTCTCTCCCCCCTCCCTCCTTTGTCATTCTCTCCCCTCCCTCCTTTGTCATTCTCTCCCCCTCCCTCCTTTGTCATTCTCTCCCCCTCCCTCCTTTGTCATTCTCTCCCCCCTCCCTCCTTTGTCATTCTCTCCCCCTCCCTCCTTTGTCATTCTCTCCCCCTCCCTCCTTTGTCATTCTCTCCCCCTCCCTCCTTTGTCATTCTCTCCCCCTCCCTCCTTTGTCATTCTCTCCCCCTCCCTCCTTTGTCATTCTCTCCCCCTCCCTCCTTTGTCATTCTCTCCCCCTCCCTCCTTTGTCATTCTCTCCCCCCTCCCTCCTTTGTCATTCTCTCCCCCCTCCCTCCTTTGTCATTCTCTCCCCCTCCCTCCTTTGTCATCTCTCTCCCCCCTCCTCCTTTGTCATTCTCCTCCCCCCTCCCTTTGTCAGGAGAATGACGGAGAGGGGAAGGAGAATGACAGGAGGGGAAGAGAGAATGACAAAGGAAGGGGGAGAGAATAGACAAGAGTGGGATAGGGCTGGGGGTTGTAGTGATGTCGGGGACTGCAGAGGTTGAGCCCCAGCTGGGGTTGTAGTGCTCAGTAAAGTGTCATGGTGCCCACTGTGTTTATGCCCCGCCTCCGGACCCTCTGCCCTCGCCTCCGGACCCCTCTGCCCTCCCCTCTGGACCCTGTAAGGGTTTCCACATGTCATGGCGGCCGCCAGGGGCGATCACTTGAATGCTGGCAGCGTCTGACGTGTCATATAACCAATTGAAGAGGGGAAGCACTATGGGGGCCCTATATACTGGCACATTATGGGGGCCCTATATACTCGCACATTATGGGGGGCACTATGGAGAAGAGGGAAAGGACCACTATGGGGCCCTATGTACTGGCATGCATGATTGGTTGGCTCTATGGAGAAGTGTGGGGGGAGGAGCAGAGCACTACTGGGGGCTTTATGGCGCGCTCTGTCTGGCTCCTAACTTTTTTAGCTGGCTCCTAGATTACAAGGAAATTTGTCAAGCCCTGCACTTTTTCTCACATGAGAGCCGTGGCCTTGCTCTAACAGCCTGGACCAGCAGGAGTGCCAATCCGGGCTAACACTTTACATGCAATGGTGCCCGCTGGATGTAAATAGGTGACAGAGGGAGCAGACTCCGTCTGTCTCCCATCGGCACCCCGCAAATGTGATCGCGGGGTGCCGATGTGTGTGAAGGCTGGCTGGGGTCTATGAAGGCCTCAGACCAGCCTTCAGTAATTGGTCAATGTTAAAATAGCATTGCCATTAAAATGCAATGCGTTATAGGGATGGTGCATTGCATTTTAAAAGCAATTAAAATACTGCCTGTTATAGACCTCTTGTGGGACTATTAATTGGTAAAAAAAAAAAACCTCATTTATTCAATAAAAAAATCATTAAAAATATTATGCATTTTTTTTTTTTTCCATTGAAAATACGCAAAAAAATCTTCCCCATATGTTTGGTATTACCGTGTTTGTAATGACCTGGACTGCATAAATATCACGTAAATTATCCCCTACGGTGAACGCCATTTAAAATAATTAAATAAATAAATTGCTAATCTATTCTTAGTTGCCACAACAAGCGATCAAAAAGCGCCATTTACTCCAAAATGATACCAATTAAAAATACAAGTCGTTTTATTGCAAAAAAAAAGTAGTATTTGGTATCACTGTAATTGTTCTGACCCGGATAATAAACATATTGTTATTTATACCGGAAAATGAACGCTGTAAAATTTATAACGTAAAAACGCAGTGGCAGTATTGCTGCTCCCTCCCAGAAAGAGTTAATAAAAGTTAATCAGAAAGTTGTGTACCCCAAAATGGCGCCATTAAAAACTACAACTTGTCCCGCAAAAAACAAGCCCTGATAAAGCTATATAGACGGAAAAATAAAAAGTTATAGCTCTTGGAACGCCACGATGAAAAAAAGGAAGAAAAACGCTTGGTTAGTAAGGCCCAATACAGGCTGGTCACTGGTTAAATACTGATGACCTATCCTCTGGAAGTCGGCCCCCCGCCGATCAGCTGTTCGAGAAGGCAGCAACACTCAGAGTAGTGCCGCAGCCTTCTCGTTGCTTTTCCTAGGCCAAGTGACGACACATTCATCGGTCACGTGGCCTAGGCGCAGATCAGCTCCATAGAAGTGAATGGAAGTACCCCGTACATTATGAAGGGGTACGCATGGCCATACTGGCAGGGGGGCTGCCCCTTATTTGACCCCTGTGACTGAAGGAGTACCGGTAATTCTTCTCCTCAGAGCTCATAGTTTCGATTGACAGGCTGGATTTGGAGGGAAAATTATTCCCGCTCTTTGTGGAGATCACTGGGGTAGAGAATTCTGTCCAGTGATCTTGACAGGGATTGGCCAGGTCCTTGTCCTATGGCATTGCTAGGGTCTCGGTTATGTTTACCTGGACCCTATTGACAAGCCTTGATTGGTCAAACCTGAGTTTAGGACTGGGCTCAGTGGTATGGTTAATTTATGATGCTGAGGTTTAATAAAGTTGGGCCTTTTACCTCCACTCTCTAGTCCGTGTCTTTGTTTATTAACGTGGCGCTGGTGCCTTCTCAAACATCTGATTGGCGGAGGTCCCTGGTGTCAGGCCCCCACCGATCAGATCCTGATGATTTGATTTCATGTATTTAAATCTCGAAAAAGCCTTTTAACCTATCTCATGTTTCTTTACGTTTTTTATTTTTTATGGACTGTATGCAGAACCATTCATTTCAATAGGTCTGCAAAAAAAAAGGACGTTAATCGTGTCTATGTCCGTTCTGCAAAAAAAAAAAAAAAAAAATCTAACGTCCTATTTTTGTCCGCATTATGGAGCAGAGGCACGGGGCGGAAACACTACGGATCGTTTCATGTATTCTATTTTTTTCGTGGTGCGGACAGAATGTTGCAAATTGCGGACTCATTCAAGCAAATGGGTCCGTGTCTGCAAACCGCAGCCACACGGCCAGTGCCCGTGCATTGCAGACCACAGTCTGCAGCCCGCAGAATGCGCACTGGCCGTACACGTGTGCATGAGCGCTTACACAGGGCAATTATTGAGAACAAGCATTCATGCAAACATATGTTTGCCAATTATTGCCACGATAATTTGCCTGTGTGAAAGGGCCTTAAGACCTGATTCACATGACCGTGCCCCGTCCGGTAAACACAGGGCATGTGTCGGTTGCATCTCCCAGACTGAACTAATTACATTGTAGTAGTTTATGATAGTTCCTATCTAATTGGAATTCTGTTGTACTGTGCTCAGATGATGATGATGATGATGATGTGACTTCACTACAGTAGACCCACAATCAGAAACTGATTGGGGGAGGTTTATCAAACTGGTGTAAAGTAGAACTGGCCTTAGTTGCCCATAGCAACCAATCAGATTCCACCTTTTATTTTTCACAGCTCCTTTGGAGAATGAAAGGTGGAATTTGATTGGTTGCTATGGGCAACTAAGCCAGTTCTACTTTACACCAGTTTGATAAATCTCCCCCACTGTGTCAACAATTACTATTATGCAGTTAATTCGGGTCAGGGGGGCTTCAGTCATTCTGGAAGATGTGGCCAACACACATTTGTAATTTTTGGACCGAACGTGGGCTTGTTAATCTGACCTAACCTTTATACCACCTATTGGTTGGCTTACAAAATCTTGGGGAAAAAAAAAAAAGATGGACAGGTCAATTCTTGCCATGGTTTACACGTACAAGCCGCATCAGATGCGGATTTGCGCCATCGAATGGGGCTAGTCCTTGGGCAGATTCCACGACACTGCAGTGTGGTAGGTATCTGAGGATCGGCCTCATGGCAGAAATACACAGCACATTTTAGTGATGTCTGTCGTTTGAACATACCCTAACACTGACCTTACCAATGCCTGTGCGGCCTCTTCCCTAGAGTAACAGCTAGCCTAGTTACCAATCACTTGCCCCGGTGCAGTCGGCATGCCACCGCTTCAGCTGCAGAGGTCATGTGTGGGCACTCCATGTCCCTCCTGGAGCCCAGTGAACAAAGGCTGGTGTGAGTCCATGTAAGCACGGCGGTGGCAGGGGATTGGTAGGGTACATATGAAGGTACAGACGTACGTAGCGGCTGCCGAAATCTGCTCCAACTGCAGTATTTCAAATAGATTATTCTCGGGTGTGTGGTTTTGTGGGTAAAACTCGGAAAGCCAAGCAGACGTGCATCTGTAGCTAGTGTTATAATGGTGTGTTATGCCGTTGTCAGCTGTTTGTAGAAGATCCGAGGGGTCTGGAAACCCCTTTAACAGATTAGGTACTAGGTATGTTCCAATTTTGCAGTGGATTTCCACTATCTGATCTCCAGGATATTGATGCAGTCGGATGGTTTAAATAAATATGCCCATACATGCTGCCATACCTAATTAAAATTCCTCTCTCTCGTATCCCTAGGCCTCTTTCACACGAACAATATGGATGCGTTCCGTGAAACTCGTACTAAAATTCCCTAATGGACCCTATCAGGGTATGGGCAAATGTATACTAATGGCACTAAAAGCCAAAAAAGGCCAATTACCCGAACTTGACCCTGATATAAAGTGTCTATAAAATGTAACTTTTATTAGTGCTAATTTAAAAGAACTCTTGTGAGCCAGCAAAAAAGTAAAAATTAGCTGCATCCAGTGCGTATGCTGTTTGAAATCATGCACTATACAGATGGCAGCCTGCAGCGGACGTGCACTATTCCCCCCCCCCGATGCTACACAAGCGACCATGTCTGTGAAATGCTAAAGTGAAACCGTGCAGAGATCACCAGTTACTTCACTGGCAATCTGACTCCCTTTAGGAAGTATACGGGTCAAGTTTGGGTAATTAGCCTTTTTTGGCTTTTAGTGCTATTCAGTAAAACTCGCGCCATTTTGCAAGCAAGTTTTGTCTGCCGTTGTTTTTTCCGTGTCGGTGCAATCATTTTGATGCGTTTTTCACGTTCGTGAAAAACCCCCAGAAGATTTACAAACCACATCTCCTAAAAACAATCAGTGAAAGACACGTTGCATCCAGATTACATGCGGATGTAATGCGTTTTTCACTGAAGCCCCATTCACTTCTATCGGGCCAGGGCTGCGTGAAGAACGCAGAATATAGAACATGTTGCATTTTTCACGCAATGTAGAACTGATGCGTGAAAAAAAACGCTCATGTACACAGACCCATTGAAATGGATAGATCAGGATTCAGTGAGTGTGCTACGCGTTCACTTTACACATCGCACCCCCGTGAAAAACTCTCTCGTGTAAAAGGGGCCTTATAGTGGTATGGATGTGGAAATAATGATGCGGTACATGACGTTTTTTCATGCCAGGCTCTGCCAGCAATCTAATGTGTATAGGGGCCCATCAGCTGTCCCCAAATGCCTTCTGTACATCAGAAGAAATATATACAGTGTATATTTCTGTTTTATTACATGTCACTATATATACAAGTGTCTCAGTTTTAGGTGCAGACATTGCAGGATTTCCTGGCTTCCTGCACGTGGCATATAACTAGTTATATCAGGCCAGAGCCGTATGAGTCAGTTTATGTCTCTTGGCAATTTTAGCTAATATTCTGATTAAGTGGAGAATGTGGAAACCCCTGCAGGCCTTTAATCATTCCATTAATGCAGTGAGCGATACTGATGGGCATCTGTGTTCTTTGTCAGGTTACAAGTAGGGTTCAGCGAACTTGTGTTTTAAGTTCGGCGTCCAAAGTTCGGGTTGGGGTTATTCAAGCATCCCGTTATGGATTCCGCTACCACGGACCATAACGGAATTTGGAATCCATAAGGGGATTCTTCAATGAACCCGGACCTTGGACGCTGAACTTAAAAAATAAGTTCAACACTTAGGCCCCTTGCAGACGGGCGTTCTTCACGCAGCGAGTCCGCAACGGAGCTCCCGGCCTGTCCTCCCAGCACTGCCCGGGATCACATAGCATTATATTGATTTATGATGCTATGTAACCTTTACAGTTCTGGAAGGTATTGGATAACTCTGGCAGCATTATGCCCGTGTTATCCAATACATTCCAGAACTGTAAGGGTTACATAGCATCATAAATCAAAATAATGCTATGTGAATTCTGTCAGTGCAGGAAGGTCGGGCCGGGAGCTCGTTGCGGACTCGCTGCGTGAGGAAATCTCGTCTGCAAGGGGCCTAAGGCCTCTTTGACACGAGCGTGTCCGGATGCGCTGCGGATGCGTTCAGGGAAAACTGTGCGATTTCACAGGCAAAGCCATTCAGTTTTGCCTGCGATTGCGTTCAGTTGTTCAGTTTTTTCCGCGCGGGTGCAATGCGTTTTGATGCGTTTTTCACGCGCGTGATAAAAAACTGAAGGTTTACAAACAACATCTCCTAGCAACCATCAGTGAAAAATGCAACGCACCCGCACTTTCTTGCGGATGCAATGCGATTTTCACGCAGCCCCATTCTCTTCTATGGGGCTAGGGCTGTGTGAAAAACGCAGAATATAGAACATGCTGCGATTTTCACGCAACGCACAAGTGATGCGTGAAAAAAAACGCTCATGTACACAGACCCATTGAAATAAATGGGTCAGGATTCAGTGCGGGTGTAATGCGTTCACGTCACGCATTGCACCCGCGCGGAAAACTCGCTTGTGTGAAAGGTGCCTAAGGACCTGGGGTGATGTCACCGTCATGTGATCAGTGCAGGGGCGTGGCTCAGTACTGGATTGGATAAGAGGTGGTAAAGGGCCTGGTATAATGATCATGTGACATGAGGGGCGGAGCTCCTGTGCTCTGTGTGGAGGAGAAGAAGGAAGTAGAGCAGTAAAGGGCGTTCAAGGTTCGGGTTCATCGAAGAATCCCCTTATGGATTCCAAATTCCGTTATGGTCCGTGGAAGCGGAATCCATAACGGGATTTTTTGATAACCCGAACTTTGGACGCTGAACTTAAAATACAAGTTCGCTCAACCCTAGTTAGAAGTCGTCCTCCCATAACGAGGTGGATTAAAGGGGGTTTTCCGGTTGAAATGATTTTTAAAGGAAAAGTGTCATCAGAAAATTACCTGTTGTTGAAATTACATTTTTATGCTTAATATACCAGTGATCCCTCATGATACAATGGCCTCAGGATACAATATTTTCAACATACAATGTCCTTTTCTGACCCCTCGTAAGTTGAAACTAGATTACATACAACGCCTAAGACTCAGATCACAACCAATCAAGGCCACTTCTCTGGTAAAATAGCTGTATTAGTTGTTAGTTAGCAGCTATTCCTGAGTTTATATAAGGATCTGCCTTAGTTATCTGCTTATTTTTCTTAAAACTTCGTTTTCTCTTATCTTGGATGACATTTTGGGGCTTTGGAACCGATTACTCAACTTACAATGGTCCTCCTGGAACCAGTTAACATGGTAACTTGAGGGACCACTGTATTTAGAATTTTTGATATTATTTTTAATTTTTCATGTCAATATGTATATTTAAACAAAAACCAAAATTCTTTTTGTTTTCGCATTTACCACCAAAGCTTATATTACACTGGCCGATCATATAGGCAATTGTCGGGGAGGGGGGGGGGGGGGGTTCCTTCTCGGCAACTGTCTGCTCTCTATTACACATAGCAATGTCCTCCTCAGTATGGCTTGTCCCCATACTGAATCATTGTTGATGATTTTTAAACCTGTTGAAAGATTCCAGTTACCCGATGAAAAAGCGTTTGCTTGTTCATCGGGTAATCGCGGCAGTATTCCACTGCCAGATCATTGCTAACGAGCCTTCATACAAACGCTTGTTAGCGATGATCTGCAAGATTGTCTGCCAGTGTATAATAAGCTTAAGCGACACTTCTTGGTCTGTACAGATTACTTTACTGCAGTTATCTGCTTATCTGTCATTCTAATTTTGCCTGTAATGATATCACCTTGGTGTATAGATAAGACAGGATCTACAATTCACAATAGGGGATTGTCAGAGCTTATCTATTCCTACCTTGTACAATGACCTCTGCACAGGTCACCGAGCATGCCCAGAAATCTCTCCCGGACCATTGTGTCTATGGACCATGGGGCTGCCGGAGAGCAATTTTCTTAATGCTTTCTAAATGCTAAACAGTTCAGGCAAGATGGCCGCCCCCATAATCATGTTCAGGAAACAGAATAAAGTAATCTGTAATCCGAAAACAAAAACAGATTATAAAAAAGTTACTATCTGGTTTTATCTGGCAGATAAAATTTTCTTTTCTCTACTCCTAGAATACATAGTAATACCTCCAAAAAAAGTTATTACCGTATTTTTCGCTTTATAAGACGCACCTGATAAGACAACTAGCTTTTTGAGGAGGAAAATAAGAAAAATATTTTGAACCAAAAGGTGTGCTTTTGGTGGGTTTTGAACTATTGGTGGTCTGTGGATGACACTGTTATGGAGGGGATCTGTGGATGACACTGTTATGGAAGGGATCTGTGGATGTCACTGTTATGGGGGATCTGTGGATGTCACTGTTATGGGGGACCTGTGGATGACACTGTTATGTGGGGGATCTGTGGATGTCACTGTTATGGGGGGATCTGTGGATGTCACTGTTATGGGGGATCTGTGGATGTCACTGTTATGGGGGATCTGTGGATGTCACTGTTATGGTGGGATCTGTGGATGTCACTGTTATGGAGGGGATCTGTGGATGTCACTGTTATGGGGGATCTGGGGATGACACTGTTATGGAGGGATCTGTGAATGACGCTGTTATGTGGGGGATCTGTGGATGTCACTGTTATGGGGGATCTGTGGATGACACTGTTATGGAGGGGATCTGTGGATGTCACTGTTATGGGGGATTTGTGGATGACACTGTTATGGAGGGATCTGTGAATGACGCTGTTATTGGGGGATCTGTGGATGTCACTGTTATGGGGGATCTGTGGATGACACTGTTATGGGGGATCTGTGGATGTCACTGTTATGGAGGATCTGTGGAGTACACACTGTTATAGAGGGGATCTGTGGATGTCACTGTTATGGGGGATCTGTGAATGACGCTGTTATGTGGGGGATCTGTGGATGTCACTGTTATTGGGGGATCTGTGGATGTCACTGTTATGGAGGGATCTGTGAATGACGCTGTTATGTGGGGATCTGTGGATGTCACTGTTATGTGGGGATCTGTGGATGTCACTGTTATGGGGGGATCTGTGGATGACACTGTTATGGGGGATCTGTGGATGACACACTTATGGGGGATCTGTGGATGACACTTATGTGATTATAACACCCATCATCCTAAATAATACATTGATGTACTGTACATTGTTGTATTCTCAAGGATGAGGGGAGTTATAGTCAGATTAACACTATCCAGAGACTGTTCTGTAATTAGCATGTGTTTATATTGTATATGACTATAACCCCCCTCATCCATAGGAATCCACTCATACACTACAGTACTTGGGTGGTATATGAGCAGAGAGCAGCAGGGCTGGCAGGCACAATAACAGAGGCACTGGAGCGCACAGTGTGACAGGCCACATAGAAGAAAGGACCGGGACCCTTGAGCTCAGGTCAGTGCGGGGGTCCCCCGGCAGCAGCTGGAGGAGGGGAAGGGGGGAGAAGCTTATACTTACAGGAGCTGCTGGCTCCGGGTCCCGGGTGCACACCGGAAGCAAGGGCTGGCAGCTGGAGGAAGGGACAGGCGGAAACATGTTCACTTACTGTAGCTGCGTACTCCGGTGCTGGGTGCACACTGGATGCGCAGGCTGGCGGCTGGAGGAGGGGACGGGGGGGGAAACACTTTCACTTAGGGTCCATTTACACGTCCGTGTGTGTTTTGCGGATCCGCAAAACACGGACATCGGTGATGTGCGTTCCGCAATTGCGGACAAGAATAGGACATGTTCTATTTTTTTTCGGGAACGCAATTGCGGACCCGGCCGGGACATCGTCTGTCCCCATTGAAATTAATGGGTCCGCAATTCCGTTCCGCAAATGCGGAACAGAATTGCGGACGTGTGAATGGGGCCTTACTGGAGCTGCGGGCTCCGGTCCTGGGCGGTGGCGGCAGCGGAGCATAATAAGTGAAGCCACCAGCCCGCCCATCCCTGGTGCGGTCTTGTTGAGCAAGCAGGGGCTGGTGGCAGAAGCCTTTAGTGAAGCCGCCAGCCCGCCCAACAGTTTAATGGCAGGCTCAGGAGCTGTTAGTGAGAGCTACTGAGCCACCTAATTTGCAACACATTCATTTTATAAGACACAGTGACTATTTCCCTCCACTTTGGAGGGAAAAAAAGTGCGTCTTATAAAACTAAAAATACAGTAATTTACATTCCCCATATGTCTACTTCATGTTTGGATCATTTTTGGAATGCCATTTTATCTTTTGGGGACGTTACAAGGCTTAGAAGTAAATCTTGAAAATTTTCAAAAATCGATTTTTTTTTTAGGGACCAGTTCAGGTTTGAAGTCACTTTATGAGGCTTACATAATAGAAACCACCCAAAAATGACCCCATTCTAGAAACTACACCCCTCAAGGTATTCAAAACCGATTTTTAACATCGTTAACCCTTTAGGTGTTTCACAAGAGTTAATGGGAAATGGGGCTAAAATTTGAGCATTTAGATTTTTTTTTCCACAAATTTTCAATTTTAATCCATTTTTTTTCCAGTAGCTAAGCAAGGGTTAATAGCCAAACAAAACCCTGATTCTGTAGTTTGCAGAAACACCCCACATGTGGTCGTAAACTACTGTATGGCCACGCGGCGGGGGGTAGAGGGAAAGGAGAGCTGTGTGGTTTTTGGAAGGCAGATTTGGCTGGACTGGTTTATCTACACCATGTCCCATTTGAAGCCCTCTCGGAGTAAAAACTCCCTAAAAGTGACCCCATTTTGGAAACTACAGGATAAGGAGGCTGTTTTGTTGGGACTATTTTTAAGGTACATATGATTTTTAGTTGCTCTATATTACATTGATGTGACACAAGGTTACCAAAAATAGAAATTCAGAAATTTCATTTCCATTTGCCATAAACTCTTGTGGAACACCTAAAGGGTTAACTAAGTTTGTAAAATAAGTTTTGAATACCTTGAGGGGTTTAGTTTATTAGATGAGGTCACTTTTTTGGAGTTTCTACTCTAGGGGTTCATCAGGGGTTCTTCGAATGGGACATGGTGTAAAAAAAAAAATAAGCCATCAAAATCTGCCTTCCAGGAACCATATGGCGTTCCCTTCCTTTCCTTCTGCGCCCTGTCGTTTGGTCATACAGCAGTTTACCACCACATATGGGGTGTTTCTGTAAACTGCTGAATCAGGGCAATACATTTTAAGTTTTATTTGGCATTTTTTTTACTGTAAAAATGGATTAAAACGGAAAATTTGGCCAAAAATTTGGGCACCGTTTTTATTTTATTTTTTGACCGTGTTAATCTGAGGGGTTAGGTCATAGGGTATTTTTATAGAGCAGATTATTACGAACTCGGCAATACCTAATTTGTCTACTTTTTTTATTTTTTTATTTAGTTCTACAAATACAATTTTTTTTTGGTGTCTCAAGTCTGAGAACCATAGTTTTTATCCGATTGTCAGTGGCTAAATGGAAAAGGGGATAGTAAATTTAGTACTCCCTGAGCCAACCAATAACGCAGAGGCCCGGATGATCGGGGCACGTGTCACACTGAGTGGTGGTGTCCTTCCGTATCCCCCCTCCTGTGCCACTGCACCTTTTTTGGGTCCATCCCTTCTTTCCAGTACCGGTAGGGGGCTCAGGTAAACTTATCTGGTGGGCCGGGAAACTAGTATGAGCCCCAGAGCTGCTCGTACTAGGGTGGGCCACAGGTTCCCTGACATGGAGGTCCCCTTGCTCCACCTGGCGGGGCTCATCATCATCGCTGGATGATGAGGAGGACGCGGATGACAAAAGGAACATGGGGTCATCCTCGTCCTCACTGGGACTCTCTGATTTGGAGGCAAGCTGGGCGTATGCCTCCTCAGCCGAGAACGTCCGGCGCGCCATAGGGGAGTGTGTGTGTGTGTGCGTGCGTGTAAACCTTTATTCAGTGTGCGTTTGTGTGGCGGCGCGGGTGTTCCCGGACTGTTCCCTAAACCTAACGGGAGAAAAAAAAATAAACTAACAAAAAAAATAAATGTAAGCAAAAAAAAATGTGAAAAAGTTACAAAAAAAATCCGCAACTGATCAGCGGTGGGGTGGGCGATGCACTAACTGTGGCCGGATGCTAAAGAGTGCCGGCCACTGTCACTGTGGACCCCAGACACCCTAAGAGGTTGATTCAAGAGTTAAAAAGAAAATAAAAAAAACTTAATACTAAACTCTCCCTAACTCTCTCTGCCTGACCTAAAGCTTTCCCTAGCCCTCCCTAACCTACCTAATACTTTGGAGGGTGCTTTTTCTTGGGGGGTTCTTCAATTTGGTTTTGTTCACCCATAGAGAATACGCTAAGAATTTTCTGTTGCGGAATTGCGTGCAGAAAATCTGCAATTAGAGCACCAGCAAGTGAATAAAAAATGGACCTGTGATGCAGATATTACATTTGCAGCATGCCAGTTTATGCCGTGCATTCCATGCCGGACAGAAAACCTCTGCTTGGTATGGGAATGCAACCAAGCGGAATAGAATGCATTTTGGAGCGTTCCATTCAGTTTTATCCCCATTGACAATGAATGGGGACAAAACGGAATCGTTTCCAGAACCAGATCTCAATACTGGAGAAGTTAAATGCAAGTGTGAAAGTAGCCTTACTCTTTTCATTGCAGGGGGTGAAATCCGCAATGAAATTCCATAGTACAAATTGATGTGCAGCAGATTTAAAATCCGTACCTCAGGTCGGAGTATAGAGGAGAATTGCTAAACACTCATTCACTTTGCTGGTACTGTACAATCCTGAAGATTTTCCACATGAAAATCCGCAATGCAAATCCGTAGCATTTTAGTCATGTGTGGACATACCCTTAAAAATGCATCATATACCTAATGTCTAAACTTCACTTGGTCGTGTAGCCCCAACCTTATAGCTAATGATGTACTTCTTTCTCTGTCTCTAAGTGGCTTTCAAACTATCCATTGATAAAAGGATCTGCTGCCTGTTTCATGCTGCCCTCTCTGATCACGTGCGAGCATATAGGAGCACAAATTGAAAAGGCTGTTCCCCTGTACACTGGATATGGGATGAATGTCTGATCAGAGGGGGTACAATCACAGTGACTCTCGCTAGTCGCAAGAACAGGGGTCCCTTTCATATAAATGGAGCTGCAGTCGAAGCTGCTCCATTCTTTCTCTATGTGAATACTGGAGATAGTGTAGAATTCAGCTATCTCCGGCAGTCGTATGAAGAGGAACACAATGGCAGCGTGCATGCTCAACTGACTCTCCATTCATATTGGTGTGGGTCCCAGCCGTCAAACTCCCACCCCTCAGGCACTTATCCATTATCTTTAGATAGGGGACAATTTTTTAGGGGTGTTCTGGATGTTAAGTTATGCCCTGTTCACACAATGGGGGATATTAGATCGTTTGGGTTCCTACTGCTGGGACCCCAACCGGTCACGAGAATTAGGCTCCCCAGTACCCCATGAAATGAAGAGGGTGGCTTGCAAACTGACGCTCTATTCATCTCTGGGAGCTCTGAAAATAGCTTAGCGCTGTACTTGATGACTGTGACAGTGCGCTTATACCACTTGCATTTGTCATTTTCTAGCAGTTTTCCCCTTTGTAGGCTGAATGTCTATTTTTGAAGGTCTCCCAGATCTGGTGGGTGGGAACTAAGTCCCATGCACTGCACCCACAACATAGAGGACAATCTGCTTCCTGACCTTCTCATACTCACTCAGAAGCAGCCCCAGGATCATGGAGGACATTACAGAGAAATACTGACCTGTATGGTTGTGGATAAAGCACTTAGGCTGAGATATAAACGTCCTATTTAGCTACAGCAGTCTTTGGCTAGAGCTAAACGACGACATTTGTTGCGTGACAATTTTTATAATGATAGGCTATGGTGTCGCACTGCGACCTGCTGCGCCTGCGACACGACAGTTGCAAAAAACCCATCCAAAATTGATTTTTCTGCGAGTGTCAGGTCGCAGCTTGTTGCAGTGCGACACCATAGACTATCATAAAAATTGTCTTGTGACATCAGTGTGGTGTGGCACATGTTGCAGTGTAGTTGTGCCCTATGTGTCGCGTGACTTATCAGAGGTGTGGAATTCCTATCGCCCGACGCCCGGGACATGCAGTTCCGGGCGCCGGGCAAGTAGTTTGAACAGTTGTTTAGCCCTGCTTCGGGCAAGTAGCAGGGACATGTCGGTTGGGCAGTAATAGGAGCGGTCATATGCTAGCTGCGAGCTGACCGCTCCTACATCTATGTCAGCCTGCCCCTGCATCGTGCATATGAGTACGGTACATATCACTTCCTGCAGGCGGCCCCCGGCTCCTCCCGGCTCCTGTATCGAAGTTTCCGCCCACCTGCCAGCACAGGAGCGCACAGTAACAGCACACCGTCTCCAGAGAGAAGATGGGAGAAGAGGAGTGAGTCAATGCTTGCAGGTCAGGCTGAGAGCTCCGTTGACAGGCTTCGGGAGGAACGCTCATCTGCAAGTGGCCTAAGAGGAGCCCGGGTGTCAGAAATAAAGGTTGTGCACTGCACGTGGCACTTGATAAACTATAATGGCTCCCTGTTGCCCCTATACAGTAGAACGTCTCCTTGTGGCTGCCCCATACAGTATAATGTCTCCTTGTGGCTGCCCCCATACAGTATAATGTCTCCTTGTGGCTGCCCCCATACAGTATAACATCTCCTTGGGGCTGCCCCCATACAGTATAACGTCTCCTTGGGGCTGCCCCCATACAGTATAACGTCACCTTGGGGCTGCCCCCATACAGTATAACGCCACCTTGGGGCTGCCCCCATACAGTATAACGCCACCTTGGGGCTGCCCCCATACAGTATAACGCCACCTTGGGGCTGCCCCCATACAGTATAACGTCACCTTGGGGCTGCCCCCATACAGTATAACGTCACCTTGGGGCTGCCCCCATACAGTATAACGTCACCTTGGGGCTGCCCCCATACATGATAACGTCACCTTGGGGCTGCCCCCATACAGTATAACGTCACCTTGGGGCTGCCCCCATACAGTATAACGTCACCTTGGGGCTGCCCCCATACATGATAACGTCACCTTGGGGCTGCTCCCATACAGTATAGCGCCACCTTGGGGCTGCTCCCATACAGTATAGCGCCACCTTGGGGCTGCCCCCATACAGTATAACGCCACCTTGGGGCTGCCCCCATACAGTATAACGCCACCTTGGGGCTGCCCCATACAGTATAACGCCACCTTGGGGCTGCCCCCATACAGTATAACGCCACCTTGGGGCTGCCCCCATACAGTATAGCGCCACCTTGGGGCTGCCCCCATACAGTATAGCGCCACCTTGGGGCTGCCCCCATACAGTATAGCGCCACCTTGGGGCTGCCCCCATACAGTATAGCGCCACCTTGGGGCTGCCCCCATACAGTATAACGCCACCTTGGGGCTGCCCCCATACAGTATAACGCCACCTTGGGGCTGCCCCCATACAGTATAACGCCACCTTGGGGCTGCCCCCATACAGTATAACGCCACCTTGGGGCTGCCCCCATACAGTATAACGCCACCTTGGGGCTGCCCCCGCACAGTATAAGGTCACCAAGCGGCTGCCCCCGCACAGTATAACGTCACCCTGTGGCCCCCGCCCCCATACAGAATAACGTCTCCTTGTGGCCCCCGCCCCATACAGCATAACATCTTCTTGTGGCCCCCGCCCCATACCGTATAACATCTCCTTGTGGCCCCCGCCCCCATACAGTATAACGTTAGTATAAGTTCAGGACAAGTAGATGGTCATGAGGAACAAGTAGATTGAGCCCCCGCTTTAGTCCTTCGACAAGTAGTTTTTTTTTTTTTTTTTTATTTCCACACCCCTGCTTATTCTTGCATGACATGTCGTCGTGTAGCCCTAGCCTTTGTGTGTCTCACTCTGCTCCTGCTCTCTTCCCTTTACATAGACTTGTATTGACATGTGTTATATGATCTTTCAGTGGAACTGCTCTTGTCCTGGACAGATGCAAAGCAAATTTCAAATAGAATTACCTAATGGACCCTATCTGGGTGTGGGTATAATTAAACCACTAAACACCTGAGCCGCACGGCTTGATTCCCAAACTTGACCCAGATATTTTGCTATAAAATAAAACTTTTAATGATCACAGTAAAAATAGCTATATGTAGCATGGATGTATAATACTGAAACTCTAGCTGGCAGGGACGTGCACAAACCCTGCTACAATGCTACCATGCTGTGGCCCGAGACAGGCTGGCTCTGCATATGCCAGAATAAGCCAAATGGCTCACTAGCATCTGATGTCTCGCCAATCGCAGCGCTCTGCTCTCAGCCAGGGAGAAGGAGCTCAAGCTCCCTATTCTCGCGAGAACTTGAGCTCCTTCTCCCTGGCTGAGAGCCAAACGCTGCGATTGTCTGCGCTCTCAGCCAGGGAGACTAGCACACACGCCCAGAGCAAAATCTTTAGCAATGCCCCATACAAAAGTCTGCCTCGTTTGCATATCAGGCGGCAGAAGAAACGGGGCTATTATTAATCAATTTATGCAAAGTTGAGTGAAAAGTTAGTGACCATTTAAGCTGGTCATGTTTGAGACACGGCAGCACCATGAAGAAGTGAAAGGGATTGTATCATCAGAAAATCACTTATTGTCTAAGGCCAATTTCACGCAAGAGCGTATTCAGGGTGAGAAATGTGCTCCGTGTATCAGAGGTATTTCCCTTCCTGAATGCTGCTCCTATGACATGGACCCATTATAATGATTTAGGCCTAGTCCACATTTCTGTGTCATTTTAAAATCTGTAAAGAAAGCGCCTTGTTTTCCTCCTTGTGTCATCCATAATCCACGGATGTTGCTCAGCTGAAAATTAATTTCTGTTAGTGTTTTGTGAAAAACGGAGCACCATGGACACCAGATGCCTTCAGTGGGCGTGTTTGGACCGCATCACGGACCAAAGTAGCGCATGTCTCTGTGATTTATTTATTTTTTTAACCGACCCACGGTCAGTAATAAAATACTGATGTGTAAACAGACACATTCAAATCAATAGGTACGTGTGCTGTCCTTGGAAAATGCTGACAGTATACCTCAGTGAAAATTGAAATGGACGAGTCCTCATAATGTTGTGTTCATGCCTGACCCCAACTGTATTGATTTGTACTGATGGCATAATGTGAGTACAGTTCATGTAGCATTTGTGCCGGAAACACATCAGATCCCATTATAGCGAATGGGGATCTGTTGGTGCCCATCTATGCAGGATATGGTCACTCCTGTAGACTTTTCTTCTGCTGGAACAGAATACTTCTCCAGTCAGGAAGACCAAGAAAGGCCTGGGGTCTGTTAAAGCTCTGTATTAAAGCACCCTATGGGATTAGTATGTGCGATGTCTAGCTGAGATCTTCATTTAAAGGGGTTGTCCGGTTTCAGAGCTGAACCCGGACATACCCATAATTTCACCCTGGCAGCCCCCCTGATGTTGGCATCGGAGCATTTTATGGATTGCGCAGGGCAAGGGCTTTTTTATTTACAATAACACACTGCCAGTTTGAGGCTTCTGCCCAGCAGTGTGTTCGATCACCAGCTCTGATGGGTGGGCTTTAGCGCTGCCCTAGCCATTTTACAGGCTAGGGCAGTGCTAAAGCCCGCCCATCAGTGCCGTTGACGTCACCGGGTTCGCTTCTTTGCGGAAGCCTCCGCCCAGTTAGTCACCGGAACTCCACAAAATGCCTGTGCCCTGCGCGATTCAGCACAGGGCAAAGGACGGCATCGGAGCATGAACTGCTCCGATGCTCCTGTCATGTGAAAATTGGGATACGTCCGAATCCGGACAACCCCTTTAAGGGTGGTGCGATGAAATCCGTCCAGGAGTAGTGTTGAGCGAACTTGTATTTTCAAGTTGGACGTGCAAGGTTCGGGTTATCAAAAAATCCCGTATGGATTCCGCTACCACGGACCAATTTTATGACGGCATGTACCACAGAAACCCGTAAGAGGTATTCTGTATTGCATTCTGTCATAAAAGAAGTCCATGCTGGCCAATGTTTGGGCAGAATATTGGGCAGTTAGGGATAGTCTGCCAGTGTAAAGGTGGGGCAAATTATCCGATAGGATTGTTTGTGCAGTCACCAAAATCATCATTTGTGGGCAGCAGATTGCGCCGTCTAAACGGCACTCTGCTGCCGGCAAACAATGATTGTGTACGGGGATGAGCGACGGTCTCACGGGGAGGACTGCCTCCTTCCCAACAATCATCTGCTCAATTGTGCAGTCTAAGGAGACTTAACTAAGATTTTTTTTCAGTAGTATATTAGCAGATACGAAACTGTGTAATATATCTTATTACAGGAAAAAGTCTTCTCCAGATATGAGAGTCCTCTATTCCTGCCAGCTGCCTCCCCCACTGATCACTCTGTTTATTTGTAAGCCTAGGAATACACGGCAAAACTGGTCACACGACAGGTGTCACGGCCAGGATCACAAGGTAGCAGTGATCCTATAGAAATGAATGGGATGGCAGCGCGAGTTGCAAAAAATCTAACAGTGTTGGATTTTTTGGTGACTCCTGCTGCGACCCTATTCATATCTAAGAGATAACCGCTACCTTGCCATCCTGGCGTGACCAGTGTTGCTGTGTAGCCCTAGCCTAAAATACATCTTGAATGAGGCTGAGCTGAAGATGTATTATTAGCTTCACTGAGACATCAGGTTACAGCTGCAGCCAATAGACATATATGCAGAAAAAAGGAAGGGGAGCAGCTGCAGAGAGGTGGATGCAGATGCTGCGGCTGGCTCTGCACTGCGGTTTAAAAAATCACCTGAAACAACAGGCACTTGACTACTTTTCTCTGATATTCCGGTGATGTTTGCATTGGGTACACTTACTGCATGGTTTCCATTCTCATGTGTTTGTTGGAGGCTTCAGTTGCAGAATTTCCCCAAGACGATTGTCCTCTTGGTTAAGTTGAGTAATTACGACACAGCAGTTGATAACAAACAAAAGCTTTAATTAGACAGATACAAATCGAGACAGAACAGAATGGAAATCCTTACTCGCCAGTAAGGCTGAGTTTCAGATAAATTCCTACAGATTAGAAAATGACCAACAAAATATTTAAACTGTAAATGTCATAATTTTTTGTATTCTTTTGCAGCTAGAGATGTCTGGGCATGTTGCACATCTAGTAGCCAGGGCAATTTTTGCATTTTGATATGCACAAATAAAACCTAAATTGCTAAATTAACCCTTAAGGTATCGGAGATTTTTTTTGTTTTCATTTTTCTTCCCTGTCTATCTGGAGCCATGGTTTTTATTTTTATTTTTTTCCGTTCACATATCCATATGAGGCCTTGATTTTTGCGGGACAAGTTGTACTTTCTAATGCCACCATTTATAATGATGTACAAGGTAGTAGCAAGCAAGGAAACAATTCCAAATGGGGTGGAATTGGGGGGGAAAAAAATCCTCCACAGTTTTACAGGTTTTGTTCCTATGGTGTTCCTTATGCACCAAAACTGACCTGTGCCCTTAAAGGGAACCTGTCACCTGAAACAGCGGTCCTAAACCACCGGCAGGACCTTCTAGAGTACAGCAGTGGGATTCTGAGCACATGTATCTTACTAAATTCCGATGCGGCAGTAGTAAGAAAATCGATCTTTAATCCCCGGCTGGCGCGACTCTCTGCCCAGGCTTGAAGTCAAGGGGCAGCGGCCTTCTTGCTTCAAATCGCAGTGACCACGCCCCCTTCGCGGCCCCTTCGCTTTGATTGACAGTGCTTATGCGGCTGGCTTCTCAGAACAACCAGCTGTCAGTCACGGCGAAGCGGCCGGGAAGGGGGCGTGGTCACCACGACTTGAAGCAATAAGGCCGCTGCCCCTTGACTTCAAGCCTGGGCAGAGAGTCGCGCCAGCCGGGGATTAAAGCTCGATTTTCTTACTACTGCCGCATTGGAATTTAGTAAGATATATGTGCTCAGAATCCCTCTAGAAGGTCCTGCCGGCGGTTTAGGACAGCTGTTTCAGGTGACAGGTTCCCTTTAATTTTCTGGGTCAGTACGATTACAACGATACCACATATGTATAGGTTTCATATGTTTAAATACTGCAAAAATAAATTAAAACCTTGAAAAAAAATGTTTTTTACATCACCATATTCTGACCCCTATAACTTTTGTATAGTTACGTCTACTGAACTGTGTGGGGGTTAATTTTTTGCAGGATGATCTGTAGTTATTATAGATACCATTTTGGAGTTTATGTGTCTTTTTGATGACTTTTTATTACATTTTTTTGGGTAAGTGAAGTGAAGAAAAAATTGCGAATCTGCAATTTTTATACTTTTTTCTGTTACGCCATTCACCATATTGGAAAAATATTTTTACATTTTAATAGTAAGGCCATTTTCAGACGCAATGCTGCCCATGATGTTTATATTTTTTTATTCTAAGGGAAGGGGGGTTGTTTAAAATTGTAATTATTATTTTTTTTTTGTAGGAGGCTACAATGTCCACTACTTAGTTTTTTAGAGAATATTGCTATACTCCCATTAGAAGTATAGTAATTCTCTAATTGCTGATCTCCTATGTTGGCCTGCCACCTGCCAACCTGCCAACATAGGAACTGCATTTCTAATACTCTGGCTCTCTTCACAGAGAGCCATGCTTTTAGAAATAATGACTGGCATCCCCGATCGCCGCATGGGGATGCTGGTTTTAACCCAGAAGTGCACGCTTCCAGGTTTTTAACCCTTTAGATGCCGTGATCACACTTGAACACCTCGATTGACATTAGCTGCGGGCCTCTGCTGTTTGAAACGGCAGAGACCGTCGACTATGGCGCCCGCTGCATGTGCGAGCGGGCACAATGATTAAAGAACCCACCAGTAGCGTCCTGGCTACCATGGTAACCGATCGGAGCCCCGCGATTTCACTGCTGGGGCTCCGATCGGAACTGCCACCAATGAGGAGGAGACTCTGTAGCCACTGCCACCAATGACTTTGATACTGGGGGGTTTGAGGGGGGGCGCACTGCGCCACCAATGTTTTTAATACTGGGGGTTGGAGGGGTGTTATAGAAGTTGGGTGCCGGCTATGTGATTCTGCCGCCGGCACCCGCCGCCTGTATTTGTATTAATGGGTTAGTTATCTTCATTGGTGGCGCAGTACACCCCTCCAACCCCCAGTATTAAAAACATTGGTGGCGCAGTGCACTCCCCCAACCCCAGTATTAAAAACATTGGTGGCACAGTGCGCCCCCCCTCAACCCCACCAGTATCAAAGTCATTGGTGGCAGTGGCTACAGGGTCTCCTCCTCCTCATTGGTGGCAGTTCTGATCGGAGCCCCAGCAGTGAAATCGCGGGGCTCCGATCGGTTACGATGGCAGCCAGGACGCTACTGAAGCCCTGGCTGCCATGGTAAGCTCCCTGCTGCTGTGTGCACAAAGCAGCTTTATTAGGGTGAATAGGACAAGGGATTCTAGCCCCTAAGGGGGGAAATAGTTATTAAATAAAAAGTAAAAAAACAACAACACATATTATGTTTAAATCACCGCCTTTCCCAATTTTACATATAAAATATATAAACATTAAATAAATAAACGTACATGGGACTGTACTTTGGATAAGCTGACTGGAGGGAAGAGACGTTACTTACATGGGACTGTATGTTGGAGGATCTGGAGGAAGGGCAGTGATGTTATTTACATGGGAGTGTATGTTGAAGGGGGCTGTACAGAGGGGAGAGATGTTTGGACTAGTAATAGTTTCCTGCAAACCCACCTCTTAGGGCATGGTCACACCACCGCTATTTATTTCTGTCCTTCTGCTCCGTTAGATGAGCAGAACAAGGAAAATAACGGAAGAGCTGGATCAGGCACAGAACTGACCTGAACTGAACAGACTCCACTGACTATGTCAGACAGTTTCTGTTTGGGATCCTGTCTTTTTACCAGACAAAAAAGTCCTGCACTCAAGGCTTTTTTGGTCTGGTCTTTTTGACAGAATCCGCGACAGAGACACCAAATGGAACAAGCCCTTAACATTATGTAGACCTATCTATTATTTATTTGAATTGGTGTTCATGCACACGGCCGTTGCCCGACCATGGCCGTATTGCAGCCTGCATACACAAGTCTGCAATACACGGGCATCGGCCGTGTGCACCCCGCACCACGGATGCGGACCCATTTACTTGAATGGGTCCACAATCTAGGAGGTGCAGGGCACAACGGAGGCACGGATCGGAAGCACTACGGAGTGCTTTCGTGGGTTTTCTGTTCGTGCCTCCCCACCGCGAAAAAGTAGTGCATGCACTACTTTCTTTTGCGGTGCGGATCGCGGACCCCATTCAAGTAAATGGGTCCACGATCCGCATGCCGCCCGGCCAGCACATGGTTGTGTGCTTGAGCCCTTACTGCAACTTTTGTACTCCTCCTCGACTAAAAATACTGCTCAAAAATGGCAAGAGGAGTATTTTTACTCTTCTGGAAAAAATTGTAGTTCGTCCTCTGCTCCTAGCTGCCATTGAAACAGTCTTTTCTTCTAAGGACAGGTGGTACTCCCAATAAAGGCAGCTCAGGATGGTGGTGGTGATAATAATGTCACATCCAGCTGTAAGCATTCCATCTCCTATATAGTACCCTATACATAGCTGAGTATATTTCCCTCTATAGAAGCGCGATACTCCCACCTTCCTTACACTCGGTCTCCTCCAAAGACAGGTGATATTCCCATTAAAAGAAGCTCAAGCTGGTGGAGCTACTCCTACCATATCCAGCTGCTAATTCCTAAAGGGGACAACACGTGTGAATCACAATTTGTTAATTATTGTGCGAGTTGAGTCAGATTTGTTTAATGGACACATTTTATATGTGAAACAGCACTTTTTCTTTTGTAAAGTATTGTTTTTGTATCAAGAATCATGATACTACTTGGTATCTGTATCGAATTACAAATTCTAGTATGACAACCCTAGAACACACCAGCAAGGGCTTGTGCTCTTAACGTCTTCCTGACAGAGCAATTTTCCATTTTAGCTTTTTTTGTTTTTCACTCCCTGCTTTTCAGGAGCCGTAACTTTTTTTTATTTTTCGGTTAACATAATTGTATGGGGACTTGTTTTTTTCAGGACAAGTTGTAATTTCTAATCGCACCATATAAGATAGCATACGATACAGTGCAAAGCTGGAAAAAAATTCCAAATGTGGTGGAATGAAACAAAAATTCAATTTCGGCACAGTTGTATGGGTTTTGTTTTTATGGCGTTCAGTGTGCGGTAAAACTGACTTGAGCGCGTCATTCTTGGAGTCAGTGCGTTTATGGCGATACCATATTTGTATTGTTTTTTCTTTTGGTTTAATACTGAAAGAAAATAAAAACTTGAAAAATATTTTTTTTCTTTTCATCGCCATATTCTGACCCCCCCCCCCCCCATAACTTTTTTTTTTTATAGCTGTGTGAGGGCTCAGCATTTACAGGACAATCTGTAGTTTTTATTGATACCATTTTGTGTGTATGACTTTTAGATCACTTTTTTAAAGTGGGTTTACATATGCATTGTATACTCCATTATAACGGAATTTAAGGATGGAATGCAAAACGGAAACCTTTAGTGGCATTGTGTTTCGATCTGTCCTAATAGAGTTCTATGTGCAGTAAATAATAGTTCTATCTTGTTCCGTTATGTAAGATGGAAAAAAAAAGTCCTGGCGACAGGATTTTTTTATTATATTTTATTTAAACTTTTTTTTTTTTTTTACTTTTTCAGGTCACCAAGTGGACCCCAACTTGCAATCATAAGACAGCAATTTTTGTAATGGATAGAATTGTATCTATTACTCTGTACAAAGATTACAGTGCTGCCACCTGCTGGCCTGAATTGTAATATACAAGTAATGAGCCTAGAAGCCTAGTACAAGTGATGCGTGAAAATCACCGCTCATGTACACAGCCCCATTGAAGTGAATGGGTCCTCACGCATTGCACCCGTGCGGGAAATTCACCCGTGTGAAAGGGGCCTTAGGCTACATGCCCACGAACGTATTTTGTTTCCGTGTCTATTCCATTTTTTTTTTTTTTTTTGCGGATAGGAGCGAATAGACTTTTTTGCGGGTAGGATGCGGACCCGTTCATGCTGACAGCCCCCGTGTACTATCTGCATCCGTATGTCTGTTCAATAGCCCCGCAAAAAAAATAAAGCATGTCCTATTCTTGTCAGTTTTGGTGACAAGGATAGGCGTTATTACAATGGATCTGCAAAAAAAGGATGCCATACGGACGTGATTTTTTTTATTTATTTTTTTGCGAACCGCAAAACACATTTGTTCCTGTGCATGTCAGCTTCAGTCCACAATATTGCATTCATCTGGACTGGAGCTGTGGTTCAATAGCTAAAAATCAATTAGTCATGCTACAAAAAATCGCAGTGCGGCCCAGGCCGATTATGTACGTATTTGCCAATGTTTCTCTGGTGAAAATTGGAACATTTAAGGCCTGCCTCCAGTAACATCCCCAAACTGCCCATGATTGTCAGCGGTTGTCCTGCCAACATTAGAACAGGTGGCATTTAGGATTTTAAAGGTTTTTCAGTTTTAGATAAATGCTTTAAACTTGAAAAAATATATGCTAGATATTAATTTGTGGTCATCGAATAAGAACACTCCTTACGTTCACAGGCTGGAACCCCATGTATGACCAGTTCTATGAGCCGAAGTTATTACTTCGCGAAGTCTCGCGAGACTTTGGGTAACTTCAGAAATTAATTTGTACTGTTAAAAACCTTTTACCAAACTCTGGTTCGGTTCCAAGTGGTACCTTGGATTCGCTCATCCCTACTGATTACTATTAATTAAATAAATAAATAAAAACTTTGTGAGAAGTATCATTTTGTTGTAAACCTAACCTTATTTTTGGGGAAACACTTGGTGAAGCAGTCTGGGTTGACAGGGAATGTATTATATTGTACACTGATCGTCCATAACATTAATATCACTGACTGGAATAACTGATTATATTGTGACAGTGGGATATATTAGACAGCAAGTCAAATCTTGAAGATAATCCGTTGGAAACAGGAAAAATGGGCGAGTGTAAGGATGAGCGACTTTGATAAAGGCCAGATTGTGGCGGCTAAGTGAGTGCATCTCAAAATCAGTAGGTTTTATAGGGTGTTCCCAATATGCAGAGATTCATAGCTGCAAAAAGTGGTCCAGAAGAGTTACTGTGGCCCATTACACAGCAGACAAAGCTGTGTGGCTCCAGCACCTGGCCCTACTATGGTATTGATGGCCTAGTGATCTTGTAAAACCCCTTGAGGCCTCTTGGACCGAACCCCCAAGCGTGGTCCGACCAGTGGTGGGAATCGTACTTGCCTGATCCCGGTCCCAGCCACCAGAGAAGCCTGTACTATCTTACAGTATGAAGCATGAGCACCACTGGTGGATTGCCGGGTGGTCATAACCATGGAAACGAGCAGTGTATAATGTGATGGAAAAATAATTTAAGCCAGCAAAGGAAGCAATATGGGCAATCAGAATACATTAGTAGGTGGCTTGTATTAACTTTCTCTACATGATAAATGCCACTTGTTGAAGTGACTCAACTCATTTAGTGACCAGTAAGAGAAGATACAGCTTAGTTCCCTTAAGTCCTAACCAGTTGCACAGACGGGGTATTCCGCCGCCCATGGACTGGTAGGACAGGTGGAAATTTTATTGACACAAATTAATAATGTCTCCATCCCCCCCCCTGTCTGCAGGGGATCCTTATTCTATTTTTTGACGCGGTTTTGGTTCCACTCCCCTCCTCAGAAGAGAGCTCCATACCAGGGGCGTAACTAGAAGTGACTGGGCCCCACAGCAAATTTTTGTGTGGGCCCCCCATCCCCGCCCATTGCGTACAACTATAGTATGGAAGGGGACGTGGTAGTGAGCGCCGGCTCCCGTCACTATCATGCTCTGCTCCTCAATTCAGGAAGCCGCCTCATGTTGGGATCCCGCCTGCACCGACTTGTAATTATATACAGGAGATGCCCAGGTTATACCAGCATGTGCCATATCACTATATACCAGAAGATATTATACCGTATAACTTATTCTTGTATATATTGATATGAAGCATACTGGTATTAGGCTACTTTCACATTTGCGCTTGTGAGATCCATTCAGACGGATCTCACAGCGCTCCCAAATGGAACTGTTCACATCCAATGCATTCTGAATGGATGCGGATCCGTTCAAAATGCATTGGATTGTGCTCCGCATCGTCTCCGTTCCGTTCTGGGGACGGACACTAGAACGCTGCTTGCGTCTGGCGATCGCGGAGCCAAGCGGATCCTTCCTGACTTTCAATTTAAGTCAATGGGGACGGATCCGTTTGCATTGACACAATATGGTGCATTTGCAAGCGGATCCGTTCCCTATTGATTTTCAATGGGTGTCAGAACGGATCAGTTTGGCACTTAGTGTTTTTTACAAATACAATACAAATGGATCCGTTCTGAATGGATTCATTTGTTTGTATTTTAGTGCTGATCTGTCTGGACGGATCCACACTGAGCAGCTAGTGTGAAAGAAGCCTAACCTGGGTATCTTCTGCATATAATTATATATGTACAGCTGGTATAACCTAGGTATCTCCTGTATATAATTATATATGTACAGCTGGTATAAATTACCCAGGTTATACCGGCATCAGGTTCCGATGTCCATATCTACTGTATACAAGGAGATATATAACTTATACCAGCTGTACATATATAATTATATACAGGAGATGCCCAGGTTATACCAGCATGGTCCATATCACTATATACAAGAAGGTGTTATACCGTATAGCACCTTCTTGTATATAGTGATATGGACCATGCTAGTATAACCTGGGCATCTCCTGTTGAGGAGACCAGCTGGTGGGTCCATGAGTGGGGTGGGGGACTAATACAGCTATTGGCTGGGGAAGACTGAGGTGCAGGAACCCAGGCCCTTTAAGAGCCAGACGAGGTGTAGGGGCATGCCCCATGGGTGAATGGAGACACAGGGAAAAACAGCAGCTCCTAGACTGCCTAGCATGGATGAAGCTGCACTGCTCCAGTGGCCATACCCCTTAGGAGAAGAGAAGGCAAGGGGATGCCTATGGACAAGGAATACAGGAGGAAAGTGAACACCTTAAAAGAGTAGCAGCAGCTAGCATAACCATGGCATATTCTTTTGTATCGCTTTCACTGTAGATTTGGTGTGAGGTCATTTTTCACCTGCAATTTACACTTTTCTTTAAGCAAACAGGCAGGCACAGTCATTGCCTTTCAAAGCTGAGGCATGAGAGGGGGCATGAGAGGGGGGAGGAGGGGAGGTAAGGGGGCACGGGGATGAACACAGGCAGCGCAGTGAGCGGACATCACAGACATACCTGAAGCCCAGCACTGAAATGCGAGCTCTGCTTTGCTGCTTCTCTCTGGCCTGTTAGTGTCGGGCTCTTATTCTCCCGCCTGCTGCTCAAGTCAGGAGTCGGACTGAAGGGGAGGGGCCCGGGGGCAGGGTTACAGGGGGCTGTTTTTTCCAGCTGATGGACAGGCCAGCGCTCTGCACTGTATGTGAAGGGGCCCGGCCTGGCCTGAATAACTTTATTAAATAATGTACTCCTTGGACTGTGTAACGCTGCCAGGAGCGGGGCCCCTTGTCAGCCCGGGCCCCGAAGCAGCCGCTTCCCCTGCTTCCCCAGTAGTTACGCCACTGCTCCATACCCTCAATGTTTGAAGATGTCTCAGGATTTACCTGGAGCGGTCCAAGGAAATTAGTAAAGATGAAAATCTCCTTATCCATTTTTCGGGTACCCATAAGGGTAAGAAAGCCTCTAATCAGTAGATGGCTTAAAGAGGCAATTCGGGAGTCTTATGTGTCTCAGGATTCTGAGTCACCTGACTTTGTAAAGGCCCACTCTACTCGAGCGGTGGCTACTTCCTTTGCAGAAAGAAGCTCATTCTCACTCCACTTTTATCTCACACTATAGAGTGGATTCTAGAATAGAGGGCTATTTGGTCGGACAGTGTTATTATCTGCCAGGCATGATGGCCCTCCTATGGGGGATTCTGCTTGCTAATCCCAGTCTGTGCCACTGGTTAGGATGTAAGAGAATGGTTATTTCTAACGATAATTTGTTTTCCCTTAGTCCTATCAGCGGCACACAAATATCTCCCCCCCCCCCCCTTAATTTAATTGTTATTCATTAGTGTTGCTTATTTCTACTTGTAACTACACAAGAGGACTGGGGGTGATCCCCCTCTTTTTTTTATTGAGGTGGGAGGGTTTAGTTAATTAGTTAATTATTTAATTTGTGTCAATAAAATTTCCACCTGTCCTAACAGTCCATGGGTGGGGGGGGGGAATACCCCATCTGTGTATAGCCTGTGTAGTCTACGGGGCAGATTTATCATTCCTTCACTTCCGAATTGTGGCTCCAAAAAGTCACGAAATTGGAGTTTTGCAACTTTTTGCACTCGCTTGCGCAAACATTTAGCAACTTTTTTGCACTGTTACACTACTTGCTCTAAATTTTAAATATGGGTGAGAAAGTGGGCATGGTTAACTATGTCAATGAGTTTCACTCCAGATTTATTATCGAGACTTTTTTTAAAAAGTTGCAAAAAGTCGCAATCTTACTCCAGGGGGAGGGTGGAGTAAGAAAACTGGAGTAGCTTTTCTAGACAGAAGTGCTGGTTTTAAGGATAAGACAAATTTATCAGACAGCATGAGACAGTTTATAAATATAGCATAAGGTAAGCCAAAGCAAAACTGACTTCAAATATTCCCTTCATGATAAATTCCCACTTCTTTTCATACGAAGAATCCTCCTGACTGATGGCAGATGGACCTCTGCCTGTGCGCACCATACCTTTCTATCCTGGAATGCTTACATGTGTCAGTTATCGTGTGAAATATCCCAATTGAAAGTTCCAATCGTTCTGCAGTGTACAGAGGATGTAAAAAGTCTACACACCCCTGTTAAAATGTCAGCTTTCTGTGCTGTAAAAAAAATGAGACAAAGATAAATCATTTCAGAATTTTTTCCACCTTTAATGTGACCTGTAAACTGTACCACTCAATTGAAAAACAAACTGAAATCTTTTAGGTGGAGGGAAGAAAACAAACAAAAATAATGTGGTTGCATAAGTGTGCACACCCTCTTATAACTGGGGATGTAGCTGCGTTCAGAATTGAGCAATCACATTCAAAATCATGTTAAATAGGAGTCAGCATACACGTGCCATCATTTACAGTGCCTCTGAAAAACAGAGACAAAAGAATTTCCAAGGCATTAGATATACCATGGAACACAGTGAAGACAGTCATCATCAAGGGGGGAAAATATGGCACAACAGTGACATTACCAAGAACTGAACATCCCTCCAAAATTGATGAAAAGACGAGAAGAAAGCTGGTCTGGGAGGATACCAAGAGGCCTACAGCAACATTAAAAGGAGCTACAGGAATATCTGGCAAGTACTGGCTGTGTGTGTGGTACATGTGCCAACAATCTCCCGTATTCTTCATATGTCTGGGCTATGGGGTAGAGTGGCAAGACGAAAGCCTTTTCTTACGAAGAAAAACATCCAAGCCAGGCTACATTTTGCAAAAAACACATCTGAAGTCTCCCAAAAGCATGTGGGAAAAGGTGTTATGGTCTGATGAAACCAAGGTTGAACTTTTTGGCCATAATACCAAAAGATATGTTTGGTGCAAAAACAACACTGCACATCACCAGAAGAACACCATCCCCACAGTGAAGCATGGTGGGAGCAGCATCATGCTTTGGGGCGGTTTTTCTTCAGCTGGAACTGGGGCCTTAGTTAAGATAGAGGGAATTATGAACAGTTCCAAATACCAGTCATTGGCACAAAACCTTCAGGCTTCTGCTAGAAAGCTGAACATGAAGAGGAACTTCATCTTTCAGCATGACAACGACCCAAAGCATACATCCAAATCAACAAAGGGATGGCTTCACCAGAAGAAGATTAAAGTTTTGGAATGGCCCAGCCAGAGACCAGACCTGAATCTGTGGGGTAATGTGAAGTGGGCTGTGCACAGGAGATGTCCTTGCAATCTGACAGATTTGGAGTGTTTTTGCAAAGAAGAGTGGGCAAATCTTGCTAAGTCAAAATGTACCATGCTGATAGACTCATACCCAAAAAGACTGAGTGCTGTAATAAAATCAAAAGGTGCTTCAAAAAAGTATTAGTTTAAGGGTGTGCACACTTATATTTTTTCTTCCCTCTACCTAAAAGATTTCAGTTTGTTTTTCAATTGAGTTGTACAGTTTATGGGTCAAATTAAAGGTATATTTTCGTGTAAGAGACCCTTTAAATTTGTATAGTCCTATTCGAATGCCAGAATATTTACTGAAATATCACCACTTTTATATTTCAGCTCATTTCTGCCTGCACTTTTTCCTTTACGACTCTGGTAACAATTTATCAGGATCAATGTATACTTTCTGTACCTGCGAGAATCCGATTATTATCTAGGCCACATAACATCACCCTGAGAGCTTGCTCAATAAGATTAGTGGTACTCTAAGCTGTTTAGCAATGAGGTATACTTGGCAGAACAGCCTGGTCACTAGTAATATTGGGCAGGGACTGGTGATGGTACTGCAATGTGACTCATCCAGGTGGGACTCGCAGTAAGGAACGTCTGCACGGATGAACGGGAAAAGGTATTTACACTACTTTTCCTGAGGGTTCCAGCTGACGTTTCTGAGCGGGGCAGAGCTGTAGCTCGTGTCGTGGTTTTACTAATCTGAATAATAGGGTTAACTACAACGGATTTCCTGATTACATTCATCCTCTGTAAATGCAGATGAAAGGGGAAGCTGAAGCTTATGAGGAGAATTCACACATAGTTCATTGTTAGTTTTTCAAGTGCATTTATTGCTCGCTTCTTAATTTTTAGTAGCAGCCTGCTGTACCTATTTATAAAAAAAAACATAAATCATACTCGCCTGCTGCTTGACCCATTCCCAGCTCCCCAGACCACCTGCACTAATGAACTCTTCCATAATGGAAGCGCCTATTAGTATTCACCCCATAACCCTCAGTTCACACTTGCGTGTTTTACAGCTCGTTCGAACGCGCTGTAAAACGCATAACCGATGCAAACCAATGCTTCCCTATGGGACTGGTTCACACTTTCGCGCTTTACAGCGCGTTCGAACGCGCTGAAAAATGCCCGATGCATAAACAAGTACTTGAGCTTTTTTTGGGGCGTTTGTCGCGCGTTTTGGCACATAGACTTCAATGGGAACGCGCAACGCTTGTATTTTGCGTGTTTTTGACACTGAAAACGCGCGTTCGAACGCGCGTTTATGAATTTGCAACATGCTGGAAAGGCCAAATCCCAGCTCTGATTGGCCAAACTTCATATAGACAGGGATATTTGGTCATTCGACAACACTGCAGTCAATCACACAAACGCGCGTTTACTATTGCCAAAAATGCGCGGAAAACACGCGTCTCAGAAACGCTCAGGTCTGAACCCAGTGTAAGACACACTGGAATTTTCCCCCTACAGGGCAAAAAAATATGGTAGGTATATATCTCTCTAGACAGTGGAGAAGAAAATTGGGTAATGTTGCATTAGATACCATAATGCTATTTATTAGAATCTCTGGAGCTTTTTGCGAATTACTATTTTCTACGCAAGGGAGGAGGATCAAAGAAGGTGTTAAAGGGGTTGTCCGAGTTATGAAAAAAAAATATAGCACTGTAAATCTGATGGGCAGCAATATACTAAACTGAACTTAACCAATCTCAGAAAACAGGAGTGTTAACCTTGCTACATCCGTATAACTGAGATAAGCAAGTTTTAGGTAAAAAAAAAATATATTTCCTCATTTCCCTGGTTCTCTTCTTGCCCTTTGTTTACCTGCAATAACAACAATCTCTGCCCCTCCCCCTGCTCTGCAAAGGGAGTAAATGTAAGTGCTGGCCTGAGTGACATGTCTGCCTGCTGGGATACTCAGCAGCATGTTGTATGTGAAGGACTACAAGTCCCAGCTGTGCCCCTGCTGATTCACACAGGATCTTCTCCCCACCTGTTCTTGTGCAGAACTCCTCTAGTCTGTGAGCTCCTGTGCCCAGCATTTGTCTCCTCACTGCCTGCAGCTACTCAGTAAAGCCTTTCAGCCTTTTGTCTGTGCTCCTGAAAGGGTTAATCTTTCCTGAAGTATCCAGTGGGAGGGAGACATGGCAGAGAGCAGCAGCAGCAGGGGGGCATGGCCAGCATAATGGTGTCTCATGTACAGATGCATATCTGCTCTCGCAGGCTTGTGCACAAACATCCTCAGAGCAGGGAGAGAAGTTGACATCAAAGGTCATGTGACCCTCAATGAAATCTGAGGAGCAACTACAGATGCAGTAAGTGCATGGTAAAGCTGTTATATTTGATTAGTTGGAAACGTACAAAGAACAAAAAAGTAACTCTGACAACCCCTTTAAGAGCTAAATGCAATACACTTCTGGAAATGCAGCTGTTTGATGGTACATGGCATGAGCTGCTGCTTTCCCACAGAAACTGAAGATACTAGAGCTGCAGAGGGGTTAGTAAAGAAATTACACTGGAGAATGGTGTTTTTCATTGATATAGTTCTAGTTAATGCACACATTATTGTATATACAGTGGATATAAAAAGTTTACACACCCCTGTTAAAATGTTGGGTTTCTGTGCTTTAAAAAAAGAGACAAAGATAAATCATTTCAGAACTTTTTACAACTTTAATGTGACCTATAAACTGTACAACTTAATTGAAAAACAAAACTGAAATCTTTTAGGTAGAGGGAAGAAAAAATATTAAAATAAAATAATATGGTTGCATAAGTGTGCACACCCTTAAACTAATACTTTGTTGAAGCACCTTTTGATTGTATTACAGCACTCAGTCTTTTTGGGTATGAGTCCATCAGCATGGCACATTTTGACTTGGCAAGATTTGCCCACTTTTCTTTGCAAAAACACTCCAAATCTGTCAGATTGCGAGGGCATTTCCTGTGCACAGCCCTCTTCAGATCACCCCACAGATTTTCAATGGGATTCAGTTCTGGGCTCTGGCTGGGCCATTCCAAAACTTTAATCTTCTTCTGGTGAAGCCATCCCTTTGTTGATTTGGATGTATGCTTTGGGTCGTTGCCATGCTGAAAGATGAAGTTCCTCTTCATGTTCAGCTTTCTAGCAGAAGCCTGAAGGTTTTGTGCCAATGACTGGTATTTGGAACTGTTCATAATTCCCTCTATCTTAACCACCTCAGCCCCCCTAGCTTAAACACCCTTAATGACCAGGCCACTTTTTACAATTCTGCACTACGCTACTTTCACCGTTTATTGCTCCGTCATGCAACTTACCACCCAAATGAATTTTGCCTCCTTTTCTTCTCACTAATAGAGCTTTCATTTGGTGGTATTTCATTGTTGCTGACATTTTTACTTTTTTTGCTATTAATAAAAATTTAACGACATTTTTGCAAAAAAATGACATTTTTCACTTTCTGTTGTAAAATTTTCAAAAAAACTACATTTCTATATACATTTTCTCTAAATTTATTGTTCTACATGTCTTTGATAAAAAAAAGTCCAATAAGTGTATATTTATTGGTTTGGGTAAAAGTTATAAGCGTTTACAAACTATGGTGCAAAAAAGTGAATTTCGGCATTTTGAAGCAGCTCTGACTTTCTGAGCACCTGTCATGTTTCTTCAGGTGCTAGAATGTCAGGATAGTATAAATACCCCCAAATGGCACCATTTTAGAAAGAAGACACCCCAAAGTATTCGCGGAGGGCATGGTGAGTTCATGTATCATTTCATTTTTTTCACAAGTTAGCGGAAAATGACACTTTCTGAGGAAAAAAATAAAAATAATAAAGTTTCCATTTCTGCTAACTTCTGGCAAAAAAAAAAAATCTCCCACGGACTCACTATGCCCCTCAGTGAATACCTTGGGGTGTCTACTTTCCGAAATGGGGTCATTTGTGGGGCGTGTTTACTGTTCTGGCATTTTGGGCGGGGCTAAATTGTGAGCAGCCATGTAAAACCTAAAGGTACTCGTTGGAATTTAGGTCCCCTTTGCGCACCCAGGCTGCAAAAAGTGTCACTCATGTGGTATCGCCGCACTCAGGAGAAGTAGGGCAATGTGTTTTGGGGTGTATTTTTACATATACCCATGTTAGGTGAGAGAAATATCTCTGTAAACTGACAACTTTGTATAAATTTTTTTGAAAAGTTGTCGTTTACAGCGATATTTCTCACACAAAGTATGGGTATATATAAAAATACACCCCAAAACACATTGCCCTACTTCTCCTGAGTATAGCGATACCACATGAGTGACACTTCTTTGCAGCCATGATGCGCAAAGGGGCCCTAAAACCAATGAGTACCTTTAGGATTTCACAGGGCATTTTTACGCATTTGGATTCCAGACTTCTTCTCACGCTTTAGGGGCCCCTAAAATGCCAGGACAGTATAAATACCCACATGTGACCCCATTTTAGAAGAAGACACCCCAAGGTATTCTGTGAGGGGTATGGTGAGTTCATGTAAAATTTTATTTTGTCACAAGTTAGTGAAATAAGAGACTTTGTAAAAAAAAAAAATATATCAATTTCCGCTAACTTGTGCCAAAAATAAAATTCTGTGAACTCGCCATGCCCCTCACGGAATACCTTGGGGTGTCTTCTTTCCAAAATGGGGTCACATGTGGGTATTTATACTGACCTGGCATTTTAGGGGCCCTAAAGCGTGAGAATCAAATGCGTAAAATGCCCTGTGAAATCCTAAAGGTACTCATTGGTTTAGGGCCCTTGCGCATCTTGGCTGCAAAAAGTGTCACTCATGTGGTATCGCCGTACTCAGGAGAAGTAGGCAATGTGTTTAGGGTGTATTTTTACATATACCCATTGCTGTGTGAGAAATATCGCTGTAAACGACAACTTTTTACACTTTTTATTCAAAGTTGTCAATTTACAGAGATATTTCTCACCCAGCATGGGTATATGTAAAAATACACCCCAAAACACATTGCCCTACTTCTCCTGAGTACGGCGATACCACATGAGTGACACTTTTTGCAGCCAAGATGCGCAAAGGGCCCTAAACCAATGAGTACCTTTTAGGATGGCATTTTTACGCATTTTTCTTCTCACGCTTTAGGGCCCCTAAAATGCCAGGGCAGTATAAATACCTCACATGTGACTCCATTTTGAAAGAAGACACCCCAAGGTATTCCATGAGGGGCATGGCGAGTTCATAGAAGATTTTTTTTTGGCACAAGTTAGCGGAAATTGATTTTTTATTGTTTTTTCTCATAAAGTCTCCTTTCTGCTAACTTTTGACAAAAGTTCAATTTTTCATGGACTCACTATGCCCCTCAGTGAATACCTTGGGGTGTCTTCTTCCAAAATGGGGTCATTTGTGGGTGTTTGTACTGTTCTGGCATTTTGGGCGGGCTAAACTGTGAGCAGCCATGTAAAGCTAAAGGTACTCGTTGGATTTGGGCCCTTTGCGCACTCAGGCTGCAAAAAGTGTCACTCATGTGGTATCGCCGTACTCAGGACAAGTAGGGCAATGTGTTTTGGGTGTATTTTTACATATACCATGTTGGGTGAGAGAAATATCTCTGTAAATTGACAACTTTGTATAAAAAAAAAAATTAAAAAGTTGTCATTTACAGAGATATTTCTCTCACCCAGTATGGGTATATGTAAAAATACACCCCAAAACACATTGCCCTACTTCTTCTGAGTACGGCGATACCACATGTGTGACACTTTTTTGCAGCCAAGATGCTCAAAGGGGCCCAAATTCCAATGAGTACCTTTAGGATTTCACAGGGCATTTTTACGCATATGGATTCTCACGCTTTTCGACCCCTAAAATGCCAGGGCAGTATAAATACCCCACATGGGACCCCATTGTGGAAAGAAGACACCCCAAGGTATTCCGTGAGGGGCATGACGAGTTCACAGAAAAAATAAAAAATTTGGCACAAGTTAGCGGAAATAGATTTTTTTTTTTTTTTTTTTTACAAAGTCTCATATTCCACTAACTTGTGACAAAAAAATAAAATTTTACATGAACTCACCATACCCCTCAGCGAATACCTTGGGGTGTCTTCTTTCTAAAATGGGGTCACATGTGAGGTGTTTGTACTGCTCTGGCATTTGAGGGTCTCCGCAATCATTACACGTATGGCCAGCATTAGGAGTTTCTGCGATTCTATGTATATTGAGCATACGGGTAATGAGATTTTTTTTTTCCGTTCAGCCTCTGGGCTGAAAAAAGAAAAAAAATGAACGGCACAGATTTTTTCATTCGCATCAATCAATGTGGATGAAAAAATCTCTGCCAAAATCAGTGACTGCGGTGCGGTGGGCTGGGCGCTAGCTACCTACTGTGAAACACTTTGCCCTACTTCTCCTGAGTACGGCGATACCACATGTGTGCCACTTTTTTGCAGCCAAGATGCACAAAGGGGCCCTAAAACCAATGAGTACCTTTAGGATTTCATAGGGCATTTTTACGCATTTGGATTCTCACGCTTTAGGGCCCCTAAAATGCCAGGGCAGTATAAATACCCCACATGTGACCCCATTTTGGAAAGAATACACCCCAATGTATTCGGTGAGGGGCATGACGAGTTCACAGAATTTTTTTGGCACAAGTTAGTGGAATTTTATATATATATTTTTTTTTTACAAAGTCTCATATTCCACTAACTTGTGACAAAAAATAAAATCTTACATGAACTCACCATACCCCTCACGGAATACCTTGGGGTGTCTTCTTTCTAAAATGGGGTCACATGTGAGGTGTTTGTACTGACCTGGCATTTGAGGGTCTCCGCAATCATTACCTGTATGGCCAGCATTAGGAGTTTCTGCGATTCTCCGTATATTGAGCATACGGGTAATGAGATTTTTTTTTCCGTTCAGCCTCTGGGCTGAAAAAAAAATGAACGTCACAGATTTCTTCATTCGCATCGATCAATGTGGATGAAAAAATCTCTGCCAAAATCAGTGACTGCGGTGCGGTGGGCTGGGCGCTAACTACCTAACAAGTAGCTAACTAACTGGCGGTGATAAGGGACCCTTATGCCCCATTCACACGTCCGCAATTCTGTTTGTGGAGCGGAATTGCGGACCCATTCATTTCTATGGGGACAGACTTTGTCCCGCTCGGATCCGGAATTACGGATCCGCGCTTCGAGTCTGCACTTCCGTTCCACAAAAATATAGAACATGTCCTTTTCTTGTCCGCAATGCGGACAAGAAAAGCATTTTCTATATAGTTCTGGCAATGTGCGGATCTGCAAAATGCGGAAAGCACATTGCCGGTGTCCGTGTTTTGCGGATCCGCGTCGCGATCCGCAAAACACATGTGGACATGTGAATAGAGCCTTACAGGGGGTGATCAGGAGAGTCTATATGGGGTGATCAGGGGTTAACAAAGGGTTAATAGTGGTTATAAAGTGAGGGTGGGGGGGGTTAGTGTAGTGTTTGGTGCAACTTTACATTGTTACCTGGTCCTCTGGTGGTCGATCCCAGTAAATGGGACCACCAGAGGACCAGGTATTAGGTATATCAGACGCTGTTAACAACACAGCGTCTGATATACCACTTTGCCCTACTTCTCCTGAGTACGGCGATACCACATGAGTGACACTTTTTTGCAGCCAAGATGCGCAAAGGGGCCCTAATTCCAATGAGTACCTTTAGGATTTCACAGGGCATTTTTACACATTTAGATTCTCACACTTTAGGGCCCCTAAAATGCCAGGGCAGTATAAATACCCCACAAGTGACCCCATTTTGGAAAGAAGACACCCCAAAGTATTCACTGAGGGGCATAGTGAGTCCGTAGGAGATTTTCTTTTTTTGCCAGAAATGGAAACTTTATTATTATTATTATTATTTTTGTTTCCTCAGAAAGTGTCATTTTCCGCTAACTTGTGAAAAAAATGAAATGATGCATGAACTCACCATGACCCTCCACGAATACTTTGGGGTGTCTTCTTTCTAAAATGGTGTCATTTGGGGGGTATTTATACTATCCTGACATTCTAGCACCTGAAGAAACATGACAGGTGCTCAGAAAGTCAGGGCTGCTTCAAAATGCGGAAATTCACTTTTTTGCACCATAGTTTGTAAATGCTATAACTTTTACCCTCAGTTCACACTTGCGCGTTTTACAGCTCGTTCGAACGCGCTGTAAAACGCATAACCGATGCAAACCAATGCTTCCCTATGGGACTGGTTCACATTTTCGCGTTTTACAGCGCGTTCGAACGCGCTGAAAAACGCCCGACGCATAAACAAGTACTTGAGCTTTTTTTGGGGCGTTTGTCGCACGTTTTGGCACATAGACTTCAATGGGAACGCGCAACGCTTGTATTTTGCGTGTTTTTGACACTGAAAACGCGCGTTCGAACGCGTGTTTATGAATTTGCAACATGCTGGAAAGGCCAAACTTCATATAGACAGGGATATTTGGTCATTGGACAACACTGCAGTCAATCACACAAACGCGCGTAAAACGCGCGTTTACTATTGCAAAAAAAACGCACGGAAAACGCGCGTCTCAGAAACGCTCAGGTCTGAACCCAGCGTTACCCAAACCAATAAATATACACTTATTGGATTTTTTTTTTTATGAAAGGCATGTGGAACAATAAATTTAGAGAAAAATTTATATAAAAATGTAGTTTTTTTTGAAAAATTTTACAACAGAAATTGAACAATGTCATTTTTTTTGCAAACATTTCGGTCATTTTTGATTTAATAGCAAAAAAAGTAAAAATGTCAGCAGCAATGAATTACCACAAAATGAAAGCTCTATTAGTGAGAAGAAAAGGAGGTAAAATTCATTTGGGTGGTAAAAGTAGTGTAGTGCGGAATTGTAAAAAGTGGCCTGGTCATTAAGGGTGTTTAAGCTAGGGGGCTGAGGCGGTTAACTAAGGCCTCAGTTCCAGCTGAAGAAAAACCGCCCCAAAGCATGATGCTGCCCCCACCATGCCTCACTGTGTGGATGGTGTTCTTCTGGTGAAGTGCAGTGTTGTTTTTGCGGCAAACATATCTTTTGGAATTATGGCCAAAAAGTTCAACCTTGGTTTCATCAGACCATAACACCTTTTCCCACATGCTTTTGGGAGACTTCAGATGTGTTTTTGCAAAATGTAGCCTGGCTTGGATGTTTTTCTTCGTAAGAAAAGGCTTTCGTCTTGCCACTCTACCCCATAGCCCAGACATATGAAGAATACGGGAGATTGTCGTCACATGTATCGCACAGCCAGTACTTGCCAGATATTCCTGCAGCTCCTTTAATGTTGCTGTAGGCCTCTTGGTATCCTCCCAGACCAGCTTTCTTCTAGTCTTTTCATCAGTTTTGGAGGGACGTCCAGTTCTTGGTAATGTCACTGTTGTGCCATATTTTCTCCACTTGATGATGACGGTTCCATGGTATATCTAATGCCTTGGAAATTCTTTTGTACCCTTCACCTGAGTGATACCTTTTAACAGTGAGATCCCTCTGATGCTTTGGAAGCTCTCTGTGGACCGTGGCTTTTGCTGTGGGATGCGACTAAGAAAATTTCAGGAAAGACCAACTAGAGCTAAACTTTATTTGGGGTTAATCAGAGGCACTGTAAATGATGGCACGTGTATGCTGACTCCTACAGTATTTAACATGATTTTGAATGTGATTACTTAATTCTGAACACAGCTACATACCCAGTTATAAAACCACATTATTTTAGTTATTTTTGTTTTCTTCCCTCCACCTAAAAGATTTCATTTTTTACTTATTTGACTGGTACTGTTTATAGGTCACATTAAAGGTGAAAAAGTTCTGAAATGATTTATCTTTGTCTCATTATTTTACAGCACAGAAACCTGACATTTTAACAGGGGTGTGTAGACTTTTGCGGCTTTTTTAATACCTAAAAGGAGGCTCAGTGAGATGATAAATTTCCCCAATAAGTCATCTCCTGTCCATTGTGTCTTTGGCCCATGGTGGCAGCTGTAGAGAATATGGCTACTTTCACACTCGCGTTTTGTGCAGATCCGTCATGGACTGATCCGTTCAGATAATACAACCGTCTGCATCTGTTCAGAACGGATCCGTTTGTATTATCTTGAACACCATTGAAAGTTAATAGGGAACGGATCTGTTTTCTATTGTCAGTGAAAATGGACCCGTCCACATTGACTTACATTGTGTGCCAGGACGGATCAGTTTGGCTCAGTTTCATCAGACGGACACCAAAACACTGCAGGCGTTTGCCGTATGGGCAAAATATTGTTGCATTTTAAGAGTAAGCTCGTTTTCGCACGCGGACAATCTAGTAATGTGTATTTTATTTAATTTTTTTATTGGTTATTTACTTTTATTTTGATTTTGGGGAAAGGGGGGTGATTTGAACTTTTGTATGTTTTTTTTTTTTTTTTTTAATATTTTAATTTTTAACTTTTTTTCCATTAGATTGCCCATTGTGTTCTGTGATTGCTAAATAGCTATCATAGAACACTTCATTTACAATATACTAATACAGTGCTGCCACCTGCTGGCCTGTATTTGTGTATATACAGAAGCTTGCTTGAGGCATCGGGCTATTACTGTACCATATCAGGTTCCCCGATCTGAGTCGGAGAACTCTGTTACGTTCACGGGAGCTTGTGCCTTCCTCTTCCAATTATGGGCAAGCTCACCTTCCACAGCGCTGACCGGGATCATGTGATCCTTCTGCCTACTGTGCTGTCATCTGATCTGTAAAATGGCAGATGCCACTTTGAGCAGTTCTTCTGAAAAGAAGAAGAAACGTTTAAGAATGTGATATTGGTTTTGTAGCTACTGTATTTACTTTGTACTTGTTGTTTTTGCAGTGAATAATGATTTACTTTTGTTTTCATTAGAAAAGTGGAAACCTTTTGCAACATCTGACCTGATATGGCAAACCACATCCAGTGGGCACATCAGAGACTGCAGCATGTCCTACCCTTTAGCACTGTCAATGAACCCCCACAAGGCTCCTCACGGTTATGTCCATTCATGACATTCGGTAGAAATCGTACTATGAGTAGATTGACTTCTAAACACCGCACTGTGGTTCCATGTTCACAGCGGTTTAAAGGGGAGTTTGAGAACATATCCAAGGCCTACAGAAATAATAAAATACGGACAACCAAGTACACATTGCTCAATTTTATACCGAGGAACCTGTTTGAACAATTTCATAGGTAAGTTGTATTCCTTGCTCAGTAGATGTGCTCTTTATTATATTTATATATATATATATATATATATATATATATATATATATATATATTAATCTATTATACTACTCACAAAAAGTTAGTGATATTTGGCTTGTGGAAGAACCTAAAATGCACTCTAACATTTACAGGTGAACTTAATGTTACCTCCTCTAACTTTTAAATGCACACACATTTCCAACTGCTCAGTGTTTTAGTACTTTTTGCACAGCTTGCTGTTCTCTATCAAGGAGCTTAATGGCAAAATTCACAACATGAATCGCCCAATAAATTTCCTGGTTTATTTAGAATTGGTATTTAAACAGTCTTCCTCATCATGCTGTTCACATTTTGACATTATGAGACTAAGACGACACCTAACAGTTAATCAATGGTACCTCGCCATTGCGAGGTTTCAAGAAGGATGTTCTCAGATGGAAGGGACCATTGAGCTCAGCAGGTTGCAACAGAGAGACTGGAAGAGTCACAGAAAGGCCTCATGCACATGACCGTATGCCGTCAGAGACATACGGCCCATGAGCGGGCCATATGTCCTGAAACGGCATTGATCGTGCGCACAGGAGTACACCACAGCATATTTTACAATATGCGTGCAGGACAATAGTTCTGCGGGCGGCCCGACGTGCACAGCATCATTGTAAAATATGATGCTATGTACTCCCGTGTGCACGATCGATGCCACTCCAGGACACATGGCCCGCTCACGCACTGTATGTCTCGGAGGGCATATGGTCGTGTGCCTAAGCCCAAAGGCATAGAAATGGAGGTCCTTTAGCCATATCCCACTCTGATGACCGCTTCTTTGTGAATAATTCCCTGCGAAACCGGATGATGATGATTGCCTCACAACTCCGGGTACATTTAAGGGAGGTGAGAAGCACCGAAGTGTCATGTCAGCCCATTAAAAACCGTTTACATCAGCGTGGTCTGCGACCTGCAAGGGTACCTGACCACACCACCCGGCACAGGTGTCATCTTGTATGGGCCAGGGAGCATCTACGCTGGACGAGAGACCTGTGGGTCTCAGTGCTGTTCACTAATGAAAGTCGATTCACGCTGAGCAGAAATGATGGCCACCAACGATGTTGGCGACGTCAAGGAGAGCGCTGTGCATCAGCCACTGATGAGTCTTTGGTGGAGGTGGTGTTAGTGTGGGCAGTGGGCAGGACAGAACTGTCCTACACTTTGTGAATGGTACAGCAACAAGCCCATACTACTTAAATAACATCATTATTTCAGTCATAGTGCCTCTGCATGAACAACATCTTCATGGATGACTAAAATACGTAATGCACACTGCCGGTATCCATGTTTTGCGGATCTGCAATCTGCAGACCGCAACACAGGCTATGGTCTTGTGCATGAGCCCTAAGCAGCATGCTCCTCTCAAGATTATCAATCGTCCTCGTTGCATTTTGCTCCTCCTGGTCTCTAATATGAGCTTCTAGGTGGGAAATGTGCTCACGTTTGTCACACTAGTATTCATCCTGTTCCAGTTGTGTGTATAAATGTGGCAATGTGTGCACTGATGAAAACCTGTAATCCTGCTAGCCATTATCCCAGTTACAACAATAGAGAACAATTATGGTAAAGTAAAGTACTCACAGGGACTTTTAATGCCGGATTTATAACTCCTCTAGTGCAGATACTTGGCACACAGAAGACACTTAGAACACAGCAGCCCTTCTTAGTGTTAAAATAAAATTGTAAGTCTCCCAAATTCCTCAAAAAATGTAAATTTTTTTCAAAAGTGTAGCCAAAGTAAAGTCAAGATATGAAAATATATTTCTGCTGAAAAAATGAACAATATGTGTAATATATATATATATATATATATATATATATATATATATATATATATATAGAAAAAATACTGCAGTTGGAAGTAGGAAAAAAATGACATTTAAAAAAAAAACTTTTTTAAAATAAATATATGCAAAGTACAATAGTGATTAAAAAAAAACCAATGACCATTAATTGGATGTGTAAAACAGTTACCTAGTTATTCTGTGCCAGATTGCCAACATGTGGCTTGGTCATTAAATTTGGTCAGCAGATTTGGATGTTCATATGTGGATGTTCATCACTTTGACAGGGTCAGGCAGTGTAATGTCATAATGCATGGTCTTGTCAAAGTGCAGGGATCGGCAGTTGTAGAGAGAGCAGAGCCTCTAGGTGTAACAGAAACGCCCCCGTTGTTCCTAGAGTCTCATTTGCATACATTACATTTTTCTCACCAATGCCGACACATAGGAACATGGGACCAACACAGATGCCTTCAGCTGTAATAGGTACAAATCTGTTGACAGATGCATTTAAGGGGTTCAAGAGTTATAGCATGTGAGTATATAATAAAGGGGTAAATATTTCATTATTATTTTTTTCATTTTATGTATTTGAAAAATTACTTAGATTGTGATCTTCTATTTGTTTTTGAGGATTCATCAGAAGAGAGGTTATCCAAAATGTTAAGTCTTGTTCTTTGTGTCTTTTCAGGGCAGCCAATTTATACTTCCTCTTTCTGGTGTTCTTGAACTGGGTTCCCGTGGTGGAGGCTTTCCAGAAGGAGATCACCATGATACCCCTGCTGGTTGTACTGACCATCATTGCTGTTAAAGATGGTTTGGAAGACTACAGGAAACACAAACTGGACAAAGTCATTAACCATTTACTGACACAGGTCCACTGTAGGTAAGTATAGCATATTAGACTACTGTCACGCTCTAGTGTGGGAGGGAAACCCCACACCGACCATAGGAGGGAAAGGGGAAAGGAAATTAGGCTGAAAACTAGAGCAGGAAGATGGACACCTCCTAGTGAAAACCCTAATCAAATCCCTGACTGACTGCCAGTATGAATAGACCCCAGAGGTAGGTGAATTCATACACTGGACCCCGGTATTAATGACATGAATGAGACCTCCTGTTCCTCAAAAAGGAAGGATGAACGGGAGTCTCCCTAAGGCCTAATACAAAACAAGAAGGAAATGTAGTACACCAAAAAGCCAAAATACAAAGGGAAAGGTAACACTTAACTTCCAAGAAGCTATGGCAGCACGAGAAACTCAGCCAAGAGCCAAACACCAGCTATCTACAGATCCAACTGAAGCTATAAACCGCACAGCATTGTGGGAGAAACAACTATAAATGGGGAAAGTTAAATTACCACAATAGAGACACTTTGAGGTTAAGGGTGTGGCCAGTACCAGAAAAAACACAGAAGCCTATTGATCCACAAGGTCATGTCAAATCAAACCACGTCTTGCCAGTCTCAAAGATCTCCTGTACGTCCGTGACAGTACACCCCTTCTATGAGTGACCTCTGGGCACCCAGGACCAACCTTATCCGGGTTAGACCTGTGAAAAGCTTTCACCAAATGACTGGCATTCACATCAGATGCCAGTACCCGCATCCTCTCCTCAGGTTCATAACCCTTCTAGTGAACAAGATACTGAAGAGATCTACGGAGAGCTCGAGAGTCAATTATCTTGGCGATCTGGAATTCCAAACTACCGTCCACCATGACAGGAGCAAGTGGCAAGGAAGACGGCTCCAAAGGCTCAACATATCTCTTCAACAAAGATTTATGAAACACATTATATATTTTCAGAACCTGAGGAAGTTCCAGGTGGAAAGCTACAGGATTAGTAATGGCTGTGATCTTATATGGACCAATAAACCTTGGACCCAACTTCCAAGAAGGTACCTTCAACTTAATGTTTCTTGTAGACAGCCACACCAAATCACCCACTCTTAGGTCCGGACCCTTCATGTGTTTCCTGTCAGCCGCACGTTTATACTTGTTTCCCATATTCATAAAGTTATTTTGAATTTTCCGCCATATAGATAATGATGACGAAAAATGTTCCTCCTCAGGAATACCAGCAGTATCTGAACCAGAAAAAGTGCCTAACTGCGGGTGAAACCCATATGCCCCAAAAAACAGTGACCTACCAGTGGACTCCTGTCTACGATTATTTATGGCAAACTCTGCCAAAGAGAAAAACGAGGACCACTCCTCCTGGTTCTCAGAGACAAAACATCTTTAAGTCTCCAGGCTCTGATTCGTGCAGTCTGTCTGTCCATTCCGCTGAGGATGAAAAGCTAAAGAAAGACAGTTGTACCCCCAGCCGAGTACAGAACGCCTTCCAGAATCTGGACACAAACTGAGTCCCACAATCCAGAACCACGTCAGAGGGAATGCCGTGGAGTTTCACAATGTTATCAACAAACACTTGAGCAAGTGTTTTAGCATTAGGTAGGCCAGAGAACGCTTTAAAGTGCACCATTTTACTAAAATGATCAACCACCACCAAAATAACTGTCTTTCCTAATGAATTAGGCAGATCAGTGATGAAATCTATAGATAATTGAGTCCATGGTCTGGATGGGATAGGCAATGGAAGTAGGGATCCGAAAGGCCAAGTATGTGTTACCTTAGCGCGTGCACAGACACTACAGACCAACACACTTGCGCAACCCCAGCCACTGGAAGCTATAAGAGATGAGGTCGGCAGTGGATCTGCTCTCAGGGTGTCCCATAAGAACCATGCAGTAATGTTCCTCAAACACCTTGTAACGCAATTCCGATGGCACAAACAATTTCCCAGAGGGGCAAGAATCCTGTGCATCTCCCTGGGCCTCTAACACCTTCACCTTTTGGTCAGGGTATAGGTCGGATATCATCACCCCTTCCAATAGAATAGGACTCGGATTTTCAAAATCACCACCTCGAGGAGAACTACGTGGCAAGGCATCTGCCTTGACGTTCTTAACCCCATGACGATAAGTGACAATGAAATTGAATCTGGTAAAAAACCAAGACCATCTGGCCTGGCTCGGGTTCAATCATTTAGCCGACTCCAGGTAAGCCAGATTTTTGTTTCCTGTGAACACCGTGATTGGATGAATCGCCCCTTCTAACCAATTATGCCATTCCTCGAAAGCCAGCTTAATAGCCAGCAACTCTCTGTTACCCACATTGTAATTTCTCTCTGTGGAAGAGTTTTATTTTGAGAGAAGAAGGCACATGGACGCCATTTACCAGGTGACGGGCCCTGCGATTAAACTGCTCCTACTCCCACCGTGGACGCATGCACTTACGCAATGAAAGGTTGTGATACAGCCAGATGCACCAATATAGGGGCAGAAGCGAAGCACTCCTTAACCGCAGAAAAAGCTTGCAACGCCAAATCAGACCACACTGAGACATTCGTCCCTTTCTTAGTCATGTCAGTTAAGGGTTTCATCACTGTCGAATAGTTCTGAATACTTTTTCGGTAATAATAAGCATAAGAGCCTTCAGATTTTCGGGTCGATCCCAGTCCAATACAGCACTGACTTTCTTCGGATCCATTCAAAAACCCAAAGACGACAACAGGTATCCCAAAAATTGCACCTCATGTACAGCAACAACATACTTCTCTAATTTTACGTACAATTTATTATCCCTTAGGATCTTCAACACCTGTCTAACATGATCCTGATGTATCTCCACGTCTGGAGAATAAATTAGAATGTCATCCAAATACATGACTATAACCCTCCCCACCATGTGATGAAAAATGTTATTCACAAAATGCTGGAAAACCGCAGGAGCATTGGTCAACCCAAAAGGCATGACCAGGTTCTCAAAGTGACCCTCAGGAGTATTGAAAGCAGTCTTCCATTCATCCCCTTCCTTGATCCTGATTTTATGCCCCCCTTAAGTCCAACTTGGAGAACACATTGGCGCCAACAATCTGGTTAAACAAATCAGGAGTCAAAGGAAGGGAGTAAGGATCACAGACAGTAATCCAATTGAATTAACGGAAATCCAGACATGGCCAAAGACCCCCGTCTGGTAATCTACTCTGTCATGGCCAGCCTTTCAGGTCCAGAAAGGTTATACAAACTAGATTCGGGCAACTTCACTCCGGGAATAAGGTTAATAGCAAAATCATATTCCTGATGTGGAGGTAAATCCTGTCATCCACTTTCAGAAAATACGTTGGTAAAATTATTTATAAATGAAGGCAATGTCTTAATGGTTAAAACTGAAAAAGATGTATTAAGACAATTGTCAATGCAATAATCGCCCCAATCCAGAATCTGTCTAGCTTGCCAATCGATGGTTGGATTGTGCTTGCTCAACCACGGCAAACCCAGAACCACCGGAGCAGGGAGACCCTCCAACACAAAACACGAAATTCACCCATTCTTAATCTGATATCATGCACCACTTGCGATAAACACTTCTGAGCTAGAGGTGCAGAATCAACAGCAAAAATGGAAATATTTTTCTCTAATTCACTTGGTGACAACCCGTGCATACGGACGAACTGAGCATCAATCAAGTTCAACCCTGCCCCGCTGTCGATAAGCACCTCAATTCCCACAGTTTGTTACTTCAGCGCCGCCTCAGCAGTCAGGAGAAATCGGGTACTACCGGTTAAAGAAATGCACATTTTCTGACTCCTCTCACCCCTCCAGAGGTCAGATGGGAATTAAACATCCTTTTTTCTTTTTGACGCTGAATGTAGGGACATTCTCCGATAAAATGTCCCTCCTGTCTTCAGAAAAAACACACTCCCTTATTATGACCAGTATGCTTAAAAGTGGATTCAGGATTAGCTCTGCCTAACTGCATGGGTTTGTCTCCAGCCCTTAACTCAGAAGTATCTATACCCAAAGTGTCAGAGGAGGATAATACATCATGTGATAGTACGTGGGGGGCCCTATATCTTTCCCTCAGGCGTCTATCAATGCGTATGGCAAGAGACATAGTGGCCTCCAGAGACAAAGAGTTTCATAAAAGGCCAAAGCGTCCTTCAGCCTCCCTGACAAAACTGGCTACGGAGAGCCGGATCGTTTCACTCAGCATCCACCGACCGGAGAGACTGCGATCCGGTCGGCAGAGAAAAAGCCCATGACTGTGCATCCCCCTTAAGCAAGTAAATAACCACACCGAATCGCTTTTTCTCATCCCCAGATGAGTGTGGACGTAGCCTAAAATACAGTTTGCACGCCTCCTTAAACAAAATAAAATTATCATGTCCCCCAGAGAATCTGTCCGGGAAGGCAACTTTAGGCTTCAGATAGCCTGGTTTCAACCACCAGGACCAACATCCTGTGGTCTCTAAATCTGCGAGACGGTCGTGCAGAGATCGGCTACTTCCAAAGACACCGCTTGCAACTGTCCTGCCAGTGCAGCAATTGGATCCATGGCTGCACTCAAACAAACAAAAAATGACGGTTTAGGTGGTTTATAATGTGACGCTCTAGTGTGCGAGGGAAACCCCACACCGAACATAGGAGGGAAAGGGGAAAGGAAATATGGCCTAAAAACTAGGGAAGGAAGATGGACACCTCCTAGTGAAAACCCTAATCAAAGCCCTGACTGACTACCAGTATGAACAGACCCCAGAGGTAGGTGAGTCAACACATAGGAATACCTATCTAACCCTAAAGGACCCTGGTGCTAATGACAGGAATGAGACATCCTCTAAATGGAAGGATGAACTAGTCTCCCTAAGGCCTAATACAAAACAACAAGGAAATGCAACACACAGAAAAGCAAAAATACAAAGGGAAAGGTAACGCTTAACTCCCAAGAAGCTATGGCAGCCCCAGGAACTCAGCCAAGATCCAAACACCAGCTATCCACAGGTCCAACTGAAGCTATAAACCGCACATTATTGTGGGAGAAACAACTATAAATAGGGAAAGTTAAATGACCACAGTAGCAACACCTGGAGGTTAGGGATGTGGCCAGTACCAGAAACAACACAGACGCCTATTGATCCACAATGTAAACATGTCATATCAAACCACGTTTTGCCAGTCTCAAAGATCTGTCACTCCGTGGGGTTGTTCGTTTGTCTCGGTACGTCCGTGACAGCTACTCTTCCTGTCTGCTGCTCATAGTCCCAGGGCTGTTTGCCCATCTTGGCCCCCCTCCCTCCATTTGTCCCAACCATTCCCCCCCTTTTGAGTTTTATTCAAACCATCCCTCATTAGTCAACATATTTTGTAACGCCCCACAATATACAGTATAACACACGACAGTATATAGTATAACACCCCACAATATGCAGTATAATGCCCTTCACTATATAGTATAACACTCAACAGTATACAGTACAACAAAGTATGCAGTATATAGTATAAAACTGCACAATGTGCTGTATATAGTATAACGCCGCACAGTATGCTATATACAGCCAGGTCCATAAATATTGGGACATTCACATAATTCTAACATTTTTGGCTCTATACACCACCACAATGGATTTGAAATTAACAAGATGTGCTTTAACTGCAGACTGTCAGCTTTAAGTTGAGGGTATTTACATCTAAATCAGGTGAATGGAAACTTTCACATTTTAATACTTGGTTGCTGGATTTCATCCCTGGTGATGCTCTGCTAGGCTTCTACTTCAACTGTCTTCAGTTCCTGCTTGTTCTTGGGGCATTTTCCCTTCAGTTTTGTCTTCAGCAAGTGAAATACATGCTCAATCGGATTCAGGTCAGGTGGTTGACTTGGCCATTGAATAACCTTCCACTTCTTTCCCTTAAAAAAAACTCTTTGGTTGCTTTTGCAGTATGCTTTGGGTCATTGTCCATCTGTACTGTGAGCAGTCACATAATCAATAAATACAACAGAACCAGTTCCATTGGCAGCCATATATGCCCACACCGTGATACTACCACCACCATGCTTCACTGATGAGGTGGTATGCTTAGGATCATGAGCAGTTCCTTTCCTTCTCCATACTCTTCTCTTCCCATCACTCTGGTATGTTGATCTTGATCTCATCTGTCCATAGGATGTCGTTTCAGAACTGTGAAGGCTTTTTTTAGATGTCGTTTGGCAAACTCTATTCTGACTTTCCTGTTTTTGAGGCTCACCAATAGTTTACATCTTGAGGTGAACCCTCTGTATTCACTCTGGTGAAGTCTTCTCTTGATTGTTGACTTGACACTAGGGCTGCAGTAAACGATTATTTTAGAAATCGAGTATTCTATCAATTATTTTTTACGATTAATCGAGTAATCTAATAAGAATGTTACCATGGCAACCAGGGCTTCAGTAGCGTCCTGGCTGCCACGGTAACTGATCGGAGCCCAGTTATAACACTTCTGGGGCTCCAATCAGAACTTCCACCAATGAGGGGGGAGGGGACTCTGCTCTGTGGCCACTACCACCAATGATGGGGGAGGGGACTCTGCTCTGTGGCCACTGCCACCAATGAGGGGGGAGGGGACTCTGCTCTGTGGCCACTGCCACCAATGAGGGGGGAGGGGACTCTGCTCTGTGGCCACTGCCACCCAAGAGGGGTAGGGGACTCTGCTCTGTGGCCACTGCCACCAACGAGGGAGGGAGGGCGCACTGCGCCACCAATGAAAATTAACCTTTAATACAGACGGCAGGCAGCAGATCAGCGGCAGTTAACTCTTTAGGTGCGGCACCTGAGGGGTTAACTGCCGCTGGTCGCAGCTCCCTGCCTTCTGTATTAAAGATTACAAAGGACCTTTCATGGTCCGGACTTACTAACTAGCAGCTAGCCTACATAGAGCGGCGCCCAGGGATGTCCCTGCACTTACAATTAAACCTGGGCGCCGCTCGGTTCTCCCCACTGTGGGTCAGTTACAGTCTCCTGCTCCATATGCTAATTACTAATATCGGAGCAAGAGAGAGGAGACATCAGCTCTGTGGGCGTTCCTTCTCCCTGCACTGTGACGTTCTGTGCTGCGATTGGACAGCGCAGGGAGAGGAAACGCCCACAGAGAAGGTGATGCCTCCGCCCCATTGGTCCGATATTAGTAATTGGCATATGAAGCACGAAACTGTAACTGGCCCACAGTGGGGTGAACGGAGCGGCGCCCAGGGATAATTGTAAGTGCGGGGACATCCCGGGCGCCGCTAGCTGCTAGTTAGTAAGGCCGGACAATGTAAGGTCCTGTCATTGGTGGCGCAGTGCGCCTGCCCCTCCTTCGCCCCCCCCTACCCCCGTCTCTCCTCACTGGCAGTGCAGCACAGGGGGAGGGAGAGAGCGACTCCTTCTCCCCTGTGCACCCCGCCTCCTCTGCTGCCAGCCGCTCTGCGCAGTGTCGGGTCATAGGGCGCACTTACGTGCACTATGACCTGACGGGTGACCACGGAGCGGGAAGTAATAGCAAGTGCTGCCCTCCCGCTCCGTGGTCACATGACACAAACGAATCCTCGATGCAAAAAAATTGCATAGAGGATTTTTTTGTGTCGAATTACTCGATTAAATTGAGTAATCGTTTCAGCCCTACTTGACACACATACACCTACCTCCTGGAGAGTGTTCTTAATCTGGCCAACTGTTGTGAAGGGTGTTTTCTTCACCAGGGAAAGAATTCTTTTTGGTTGTTTTCCGTGGTCTTCTGGGTCTTTTGGTGTTGCTGAGCTCACCAGTGCGTTAAGAATGTTCCAAACAGTTGTTTTTGCTATCTCTCTGATGGGTTTGTTTTTTCAGCCTAGTGATGGCTTGCTTCACTGATAGTGACAGCTCTTTGGATCTCATCTTGAGAGTTGACAGCAACAAATTCCAAATGCAAATAACACACTTGAAATGAACTCCGGACCTTTTATCTACTCATTGTAATTGGGATAATGAGGGAATAGCACACACCTGGCCATGGAACAGCTGAGAAGCCAATTGTCCTATTACTTTTGGTCCCTTAACAAGTGGGAGGCATATATGCAAACTGTTGTAATTCCTACACCGTTCACCTGATTTGAATGTAAATACCCTCAAATTAAAGCTGACAGTCTACAGTTAAAGCACATCTTGTTCATTTTATTTCAAATCCATTGTGGTGGTGTATAGAGCCAAAAATGTTATACATGGCGATGATGTCATCACAGGTCCTTTCTGATACAAGCATCCAGCTGTCTGCTTACTGAATATGAGGAGACACCCTGACACTCTATCCTCAGGAAGTGGGGAATGCTCTCCTTCCTTGTAATGGGCATTTTTCGTGGTAATGGGCCCCTCAGCAAAATCGGGCCCTGGGGCTACTGCCTCAGATGTCCCTATTACAATCCACAATTGCACTATTACTGAATTTGTTGTACATTTTCAGTGCATAAAAGGCCATATAGTAATAGCCGACCTGTTTTAAAACACTAGATGTGGATATTCACAACCCAGTTTTAGAAAGGCTGCAAAGCAGATACAATACAAAGGAGCTCTGCAATACAATAAATGTTAACGTCTCCCCAGAGTAAACACTACAGTAGGTACGAATGGAACATAGATTGTGATACGAGATCAATCTCACAGATGTGTTTTGTGACTTGCTTTTTTTGAAGACCAAACTGTAATTATTAGTATTTTACTCATTGCTCTAACTGATTACCCGCAAATTTGTGTTCAGTCTAACTCCTTATATAATGTTATAGAGATTGGATTGTGATCTTTCTAAAACAAAGTTCCAAAAAATAGCATAGAGTTGTAAGATAAAATTCAGATTGCAGACACTGCTGGAGGAAACTTCTTATCAGAAGAAACTCCTAAACTTTAGTTTGTCATGCTAAATTGCTGAAAGCACTGAGTAGGTGCTGTGGAGAGCAGGGCAAACATACCTTTTTGTAGATCTTTCGTTAAGAAGTAGTAGTAGTAGTGTCAAAATGAAGTTTTGTTCTGTCAGATTCTGCTCCTGCAAGTGCCCTGCAGGCAGAGATTCACAAGGTAGTGCTCTCAGTATTGCACTGCTTCACAGCCCAGACCCTCTGCTCTGAATGACCGCTGTACGTGTCCCTTGGTTGATGCTACAGCTGTCACCGTGGAGAGCTTGTGGAGCAGCTCCATGCAGGTTGCAGTTCCTGATGAAGCTCCACCTCCAGTGCACTTGCAGGAGCATACTCTAGCAGAATAAAAGTTCATATTCACACTACTCTTGTTAATAAAAGCTCCACAATGGTATGGGGGTTTGTCCTGCACTCACCAGCCCCTAGTTATTCATAGGCAAAACTGCTGATAGATTTCCTTTAAAGGATAACTGTCACATTTAGACCCTAATTTCAGTTTTCATATATGTAGTTACTAATATGATAATATTCCTGAATCAATAACTATTAGACTTACTTACCCCTTATTTAATAAGATTCAGCCCTTAGCAACCAGTCTGCATAAAACTACAATTTCACTATTCTGTTAAAATGGCCTCCCTCAGCCCTGAGGCTAATCCATAGGACGCCTGCAGTGAAGTTAGTGAAGACCAGCTCTGTATAGGGAGGTCTTGCAGTGAAGTTCCCAGGTCTGGCTGAAGCCTGTAGTCCTTCTACAAGCTCTCCTCTTATCAGATAAGGCTGTCATTTATACACTGAGCAGCCACATTGTCCTGCACTGCTAAGGGAGTGTCTGCCAAGCACAGGCATGTGGAGAAGTTCACACACACAGCCCAGCACTGCTCTCTCCTCTCAGGAAGAACCTGGCTTTTTATACATTCCCTTACAATGTTGACTCACTATCAGTTCCCAGTGCACGCAGCAGTGCTCCGTCCTCATCTGGTAGACGGAAGTAGCATAGCAACCTGATTTTATCTCAGGTAAATATAGCCAATACTGGGGACTTTTAGGTGGCTTTTAGGGGTTATTTATTAAACAATCTGAAATTAAAACAGGGCCAACAAGGTGATATTAATCACCAAAATCCAATAGTAAAAAAAAAAATAATTTGACAGTTATACTTTAAGAAATCTTTTCGCACACAATGCTGGACTGAAAGGCCAAATAGGTTTTCTCTTATTCAGTCAAAACTAAACCTTTGACTGCCGTAGATTCCTAATATGCCTACTCTTCTGATTCGGACACTGATTGGTCTTGTAAGCACTCATTATTTGGTTAGCTGGAACTGTTAACCTTTAGCTAAGGGCCTGTTTGCATTCTGTGTAATGATGGCTAATACACATTACTGCCTGTGTATACTGAGGGTGCCTCCATGTGTCAGGGTCATAATCTTTTTACTTAATTTATGTTTTTCACTGCATATTAGGAAGGAAAAGAAATATGTTGAATGTTACTGGAAGGATGTGATGGTGGGAAATTTCATTAAGCTCCGGTGTGATGAGATCATCCCCGCTGATATGATTCTGCTACATTCCTCTGACCCTGATGGAATTTGTCACATTGAAACATCCAGCCTTGATGGTGAAAGTAACTTGAAACAGAGACAGGTGGCAAAAGGATACGTTATGGTAATTTGTACATTTTTTTTTTTTTTTTTTTGTCTATAAGAAAATATTTTTTGCTTAAAGGGGTTCTCCAGGGTTTATAATTTATTTTTATTTTTTTGTATTTCTCTAATTCTTGAATAATTACAGAGCTTTACAGTGCATTGTTTTTTGTATTATTTTTTTTTTTAATATCCTTCCCTACAACACAGTGAACCTAATGCTGCTGCACATAAACACTGCAACAGCACCCAAAGCCTCAGCCACAGCAGAAGGCTTTGATACTAACAACCCTCTAATATATGAGCAGGGACGTCCCTACCGTGGAGGCACACAGCACAACCGCTGTGGGGCGCAGGTGGAGGCTGGCCCGGGCGCTCAAGTACTTCCCCTGTTCCCGGCATAGATTCACTGCATTTCCAGTAGCCACCACTCACAAAGAAATTACTTACAGCTTCTATTTAATTCAATGGCTATATTCTGATTATTTCCAGGGAGAACCCCTTTAATTACAAAATATATATATATAGTAAATTCATCAAAAATCAGCGGAGTCACACTTTGCATTCCGTACTGCTGGGGAGGGTTTGACATGTACTTAGAACAGACCACGTTTTGCCATTGGGCCCCATGAGATCGGTGCACACCACTGTACATGAGGACTGATAATATTCCATGTCTTTTCCTTCAAGGACTGTGAGTTAGATCCTGAAATGTTTTCTAGCAAAATACAGTGTGAAGCTCCAAATAGTGACCTGGGAAGGTTCAAAGGATACCTGTAAGTAATCAACCCCATTGGGTTTATCATTATTTTAGGTAAACCGTTTGTGCAATTAAGTGAAGCATTGAGAGTGTCCTCTTGGCATATGTTTCTACATCGACATGACTTTTTGTAGCTGTATTGAATAGCATAGTCCACTACACTGTCCAATTTAAGGCGATTATGCAAAATAGACAATGGGTGCCTTATATATTGTAGCGGATTATTAAGCACCTACATGTTGAGTAACACTTGGGACATATGTAGTATAGTATATGAAGTATTTCCTATATATAATTTTATTTAATTTATTATTATTTACTTAGATCTCGTTCAGACCAGGAAAAGATTGGCCTAAGTGAACAAAATTTGCTTTTGAGAGGATGCACTGTGCGCAATACAGAGGCTGTTGTCGGCATTGTCGTATATGCAGGTTAGTGTACTTTAAAAGGCTGGTTACATTGAAGCTACACTTTTTATTAAAGAGAACCAGTCACTTCTCTCCTGAACTGACAGCGCTGCTGAGAACTTAGTGTGGTCCTGGCGACGTGTGCCCGAGAAGAGTCCAGTTTATTCATGACCTCCCTTTAACATGTCAAGTCTAATTTGTGCAGTTATCAGGCAGATTATCGGCTATGAACATTCCTGCAAAAGCGTCGGTGTAAATGTCCTGCCGATCACCCAATGAACGAGCAAAGCGCTTATTCATCAGGTAATCCTGTCGTTTTCTGGGCAGCAAATCGATCACGTCAAAATCTGTGAGACTATTTCTTATATACAAAGTGGTTAGTGCTCACTACCTGTTTATTTTCCCAGTTTTAGCTGCTTTTTAGCTTTGCTGTGTAATGAAGAGTTATCGTCATTGTCTCCCCTCAGTTGGTGTCAGAAATCCACCTCCAGTCTTAGGCTAGGTCTACATGACGACATGTGTCGCGCGACAATAAGTCGCACGACACATAGGCCCCTTTCACACGGGCGAGTATTCTGCGCGGGTACAATGCGTGATGTTGATGCATTGCACCCGCACTGAATTAGAGATGGCCCGAACTATCAGCCGGCGAACAGTTCCCGGCGAACATAGCTTGTTCGCGTTCGCCTCTGCCGGGCGAACATATGCGATGTTCGGTCCGCCCCCTATACATCATCATTGAGCAAACTTTGACCCTGTACCTCACAGTCAGCGGACACATTCCAGCCAATCAGCAGCATACCCTCTCTCCCAGACCCTCCCACCACCTGCACAGCATCCATTTTAGATTCATTCTGAAGCTGCAGTATTAGTGAGAGGAGGGAGAGTGTAGTAGCTGCTGATTTAATTGGGAAATCGATAGCTAGGCTAGTGAATTCAGTGTCCACTCCAGTCCTGAAAGACTCATCTGATCTCTGCTGTAAGGACAGCGTCCTGACAGCACCCCAAAAAGCCCTTTTTAGGGCTGCAACATTAGTCTGCTTTTTTTTTCCTTTATATACATATTGCAGTTGCCTGGCCTGCCTGTGTGTGAGGAGCTGCAGGCCCACAGACTGTAGTGTGCCCACTGCCAGTGCCCACCCCTGTCATTCCGTGTGGCACAGGACTTTGCATCAAAAAAAGGCATTTAATTTTTACACTTTAATCTAAGGTTAGTTGCCTGCCAGTGTGTGTCAGGCTGACTTCCACTGACTGTAGTGTGCCCACTGCCAGTGCCCACCACTCATACCGGCTGGCACAGGACTTTGCATCAAAAAAAGCATTTAATTTTTACACTTTAGTGTAATTTCAGCTGCTTGCCTGCTGCTAGTGTGTGTCAGGCCGACTTCAACTGACTGTAGTGTGCCCACTGCCAGTGCCAACCACTGATACCGGGTGGCACAGTAGCTTGCCGATAAATAAGGCATTTAATTTTTAGACAGTAGTCTAAATTCAGTTGCTTGCCTGCTGCCAGTGTGTGTCAGGCCCGCTTCCACTGACTGTAGTGTGCCCACTGCCAGTGCCAACCACTCATACCAGGTGGCACAGTAGCTTGCCGATAAATAAGGCATTTAATTTTTAGACAGTAGTCTAAATTCAGTCGCTTGCCTGCTGCCAGTGTGTGTCAGGCCTGCTTCCACTGACTAGTGTGCCCACTGCCAGTGCCAACCACTCATACCGGGTGGCACAGTAGCTTGCCGATAAATAAGGCATTTAATTTTTAGACAGTAGTCTAAATTCAGTTGCTTGCCTGCTGCCAGTGTGTGTCAGGCCCTCTTCCACTCACTGTAGTGTGCCCACTGCCAGTGCCAACCACTGATACCGGGTGGCACAGTAGCTTGCTGATAAATAAGGCATTTAATTTTTAGACAGTAGTCTAAATTCTGCAATTTCATGTAATATAGATAAAAAATGTAATATAGATAAAAAATGTGATATAGATAAAAAATGTCCCACAATAATTCACTCTATGCAGATAAATTTCAAGTATGGGGATCACTCTAAGAGTTAAATTAGTAGCTGAGGATAATTGGGAAGAGCTTTTGTAGATATTAAATATATGTCGGTACCTATAAACAGGTGCTGTATGTTACAGCGTATTTAAATAATTCTGTGACATGTGAAAAGATAATACTGTTGAAAAAATTGTGCAATGTGCAAGGAGTTAATTGTGCAAACTCAGCAATGTGCAAATAACAGCATAAAGAGTTAATAAAGAAAAAATTGAAATGGTAGTAAGCAGCACAATATAATGCAATATATAAAAAAATAAAAATAGTTATGTTCTAAAATATGCTGGATACCTTCCAATATAAAATCAATCTGTTCTTGTTTCAAGTCACTTTTATCCTTTAATTGATTATTGATAGCTCTAATTCCTTGTTTGTGGTCAATTATTGACCACAAACAAGGAATTAGAGCTATCAATCAATTAAAGGATAAAAGTGACTTGAAACAAGAACAGATTGATTTTATATTGGAAGGTATCCAGCATATTTTAGAACATAACTATTTTTATTTTGAAGGAGAATACTTCCTGCAAGTCAAAGGTACCGCCATGGGCACCAGGTTTGCCCCCAGCTATGCAAACTTATTCTTAGCACAATGGGAACAAGAATTCATCGACCCAAAACGTGGGGGCAACCTGGTGCTCTGGCATAGATACATTGACGATGTGATTTTAATTTGGCAGGGACAAGAGGAGGAATTACGGACTTTTTTAACAGGATTAAATAAAAATGATCATAATTTATCTTTTACCGCAAGTACAAACAGGGAAGTGGTAGAATATCTAGACTTTCAGATTACATGTAAGGAAAGAAAATACATATGTAACACATATCAGAAACCTACATCCAAAAATGGCTTCATACTTTACACTAGTTGCCACTTACCCAACTGGCTGCTCAACGTCCCATATGGTCAGTTTAGACGTATTAGACGAAACTGTACGCAAGATCTAGATTTTGAAAAAGAAGCAAATGAGATGAGAAATAGATTCTTAGAAAAAGAATACCCAGAGAACACAATTGATAATGTATTGGAGAAAGTAAGAAAACAACCCAGAACCTCTTTTTTTACAGAAAACATGCCACTAATTACCTCTACAGACCCAAGTTTCAGGCTAATACTTCCATATTCGATCCAACATAGACAGGTAGAAACAATCATTAGACGCCATTGGCATCACATCCAACAGGACAAGACCATAGGACCTCTATTATCCACAAGACCTCAAATCACGTATACGAGGGCCCCCAATCTGGGTATCAAAATTGCACCAACCGTTAAACAAAGACGTACTAGGAAAACAGGTCTATCAAGTTGGACGAATCTTAAAGGAGTTTTCAGGTGTGGAACGTGTATAGGATGTCGTAATACCACCTTTCCGAGAAAAACTGAAAAAGTCTCCTCCACACAGAATGATTACACCTTAGAAATTAAACAGAGCCTAACATGTGACACCAAAAGTGTCATCTACTTACTTCAATGCCCGTGTGGCAAACAATATGTAGGACATACAAAACGAGCATTAAAAGTTAGGAGCGCGGAACATCTAGCAAACATTAAAAAAGGATATTTAAAACACTCTGTGTCGAAACATTTTAAAGAGACACATAACAAGGACTATACTGGATTGACATTCACAGCATTAGAAAAAATTGAACAACACTGGCGAGGTGTGGGAAACACATCGAGAGAATGTCGAGGGCTGAATCCAGGAAAATCTATGAATTCGGGAGCCTAATTCCTGCAGGTCGGATGCAGATCTTGAAATCTTTGGATTTTTATAAAATTTTAGTGAGAGGTTGGGACCCACCTCCGACGCAGGGTCGCATGTCCGGCTGTCTACCAGCACTGCGACCCTCCCTCGGGGTGTGGTCCTACCCTCCATTACTACGACACCATACATTGAAAGTTTTAGTACATATCTTTTAGTTATAATTTTATAGAAAAATTCTTAGCAAGGAAAAAAATTTTTGTAGAAAAAACTTTTGCAGAAATTTTTTTTAGCAGAAAGTTTAACCACATGGGACAAGCTATAAGATATGGATTATAGATACAGACGTATAGGTATCCATTTTTTGCCATATATCACACTTCTATCTAAGCCATTTTGCAAGGAATTATAGAATGAGTGATGCTGAAAAACAGAGAACTCAAGATACATAATACACTCAAGTAAAATTTTTTATAGTAAAGATCTGTCATATATTTGTTTTCTATAGATGTATTTTTATGGTAGTCTTTTTAGCCATTAGCTAACTTTTCATATCTAATTTCATTGTTGTATTGAATGGTATTTATCACTATTATTTTTTTAAATTTTATTTTCATTTTTACTTTTACATTCTTATATTTTTTTGATTTATTTTCATTTACTCCCTCACTGGACTGATCTGGATATTTAGGAATAATAAAATAGAATAGTCTCTTTCCTCTCCTGCATATTTGGTGATTTAAGAAAAGATAAACATAAAGATCTCCACTTAGAAAGAGAATGGAGCCATACCAGATTTTCAATGTGCTCCTTTACCTGAGATCGGAACAGAGAATCCATGCCAAGTTTTGTATGTGACAAAGATATCCATCGATATATAAGGAACCACGTCACTGAAAGAGGGCACCCACTGATGAAGGGGAAAGGAGTCCCCGAAACGCGTTTGGGAGTTTGCCCTTATACACCTACAAAGGATATCCCGGATCAAAGATTCTAACATCCGCAGGAGAGAATACAGAACATCGCATCTAACCCTGAACCCTCCTCTCCGCAAACGCCGAGCTTCACCACGTGCAGGGCTGGCGCGCGGACGCCGAGAGAGGTGAAGACAGGACAGTACATTGCCGGCCGGCAGAATATGTAAGTTGAATCGGCACTGAGCCGCAACCTTCTCGTTTTTCAGATAACGCACGGAAGGGAGCAGAGCGATTTAACAGCAGCATTCGCTCTGAAGATATCCTATATGACTGACATCATAATCTTTTAATAGAGACCTTTTCAACATAATTTAAGACTATCAATCATATAAACAAACCGAGCAACTTTCTCTTTATAAAGGAACTGAGGAAATTTCACAAAACATCTATGTTATAATCAGATAAAGGAAGAACTACTGTGATTAACCATTAAGGTGCCATAACACCTTGGATTTTTTTCCTTTTTTCCTTTTTTTTTATTTTTTCACAGGACTATTTGGGACCTACCGCCCCCTTTCCCCCGTTTTTTGATTGTATGATTTTACATCACATTTTTCATATCACATCTTTATATATTGCATTATATTGTGCTGCTTACTACCATTTCAATTTTTTCTTTATTAACTCTTTATGCTGTTATTTGCACATTGCTGAGTTTGCACAATTAACTCCTTGCACATTGCACAATTTTTTCAACAGTATTATCTTTTCACATGTCACAGAATTATTTAAATACGCTGTAACATACAGCACCTGTTTATAGGTACCGACATATATTTAATATCTACAAAAGCTCTTCCCAATTATCCTCAGCTACTAATTTAACTCTTAGAGTGATCCCCATACTTGAAATTTATCTGCATAGAGTGAATTATTGTGGGACATTTTTTATCTATATCGCATTTTTTATCTATATTACATTTTTTATCTATATTACATGAAATTGCAGATTTTAAGTGATTTTCTAAATAAACTGTAAACCACACGGACAGGTCTACCAGCCTTTCATATTCATTGTATCTCTGTGGACTGTTAGGGTGTTCCATTTTGGCTAGAGCACCCTTGAATCATTGTTACGAACGGGTGAGCTATTCACTTCTTTCTTGATACAGTAGTCTAAATTCAGTTGCTTGCCTGCTGCCAGTGTGTGTCAGGCCCTCTTCCACTGACTGTAGTGTGCCCACTGCCAGTGCCAACCACTCATACCGGGTGGCACAGTAGCTTGCCGATAAATAAGGCATTTAATTTTTAGACAGTAGTCTAAATTCAGTTGCTTGCCTGCTGCCAGTGTGTGTCAGGCCCGCTTCCACTGACTGTAGTGTGCCCACTGCCAGTGCCAACCACTGATACCGGGTGGCACAGTAGCTTGCCGAAAAATAAGGCATTTAATTTTTAGACAGTAGTCTAAATTCAGTTGCTTGCCTGCTGCCAGTGTCTGTCAGGCCTGCTTCCACTGACTGTAGTGTGCCCACTGCCAGTGCCAACCACTCATACCGGGTGGCACAGTACCTAGCACGCGTAGTACCACTTATCTAAAAAAAAAAAAAATGACAGGCATAGGCAGGCCACCGCGCAGGGGCCGTCGTGGTCGTGGTGCTGTGATTTCCACTGTCCCTGGAATAATGCCCAGTTTTCAGAGGCCACGTACCCTGAACCCGAAAAATTCAGAGGACGTAGTTGACTGGCTTAGACAGGACACCCAATCTTCAACAGCTTCCGCTAAGAACCTTGACGCACCATCCTCCTCCAGCTCAGCTTCGGTCACCTGCTCTCAAGTTACCACGCACCCGCCCGTCGCCACCACCACCACTACCACCACAGCCACCACAGCCGCTTCACTTGATCCGTCAGAGGAGTTATTTACACATCAGTTGGATGCAATTAGTGATGCGCAACCATTATTGCCAGATGATGTAGATTACGGGGATATGTCAGTCAGGCAGGATTAAACACATGGACGTACAGTGTGATGATGATGATGATGTTGTACCCGCTGCTGCTTCCTTTGCTGAGGTGTCAGATACAAGTGAAGCGGTTGATGATGACGATGTGTCCACGGATGCCACGTGGGTGCCTGCTCGAAGAGAAGAAGAGGGGAAAGTTCTGAAGGGGAGACAGAGAGAATGAGGAGACGAGTTGGAAGCAGGGGAGGTCGTCGCAAGGAGTTAGTGGCACAGTCAGACAGCATGTATCGGCACCTGGGGTCAGCCAGACAGCACGCCAGTCAACGCATGCTGTTGCCACCACTAGAATGCCGTCATTGCAAAGCTCAGCAGTGTGGCATTTTTTTGTGTGTCTGCCTCTGATAAAAGCAATGCCATTTGCAACCTGTGCCAAAAGAAACTGAGTCGTGGGAAGTCCAACACCCACCTTGGTACAACTGCTTTGCGAAGGCACATGATCTCACATCACAAACGCCTATGGGATCAACACATGAGTACAAGCAGCACACAAACTCAAAGCCACCATGCTCCTCCTGGTCCAGCATCTTCAGACACGTCAACCACTGCTGTCCTCCCTGCCCCCTCTCAACCACCCGCCACTCCATCTCTCACCTTCAGCAGTTCCTGCTCATCTGCCCACAGTCAGGTGTCTGTCAAGGACATGTTTGAGCATAAGAAGCCAATGTCACAAAGTCACCCCTTGCCCGGCGACTGACAGCTGGCTTGACGGAACTCTTAGCCCGCCAGCTTTTACCATACCAGCTGGTGGAGTCTGAGGCCTTCAAAAATTTGTCGCTATTGGGACACCACAGTGGAAGGTACCCGGACGAATTTTTTTCAAAAAGGCAATCCCAAACCTCTACCATGTCATTGAAAAGGAAGTCATGGCATCTCTGGCATACAGTGTTGGGGCAAGGGTCCATCTGACCACTGATACCTGGTCTGCAAAGCACGGTCAGGGCAGGTATATCACGTATACTGCGCATTGGGTCAACCTGCTGACGGCTGACAAGCATGGAATGCGTGGCTCCGCAGCGGAGTTGGTGACACCACCACGACTTGCAGGCAGACCTACTGCCACCTCCTCTACTCCTACTCCGTCCTCTTCAATATCCTCCTCGGCTGAGTCCTCTTCTGCTGCGGCGTCTGGCTGCACATCAACTGATTCCCCCAGCTCCCCAGGGGCTATTCCACATCCCGGATACGACAGTGTCACGCTATCTTGGGGTTGACTTGCCTGAAAGCAGAGAGCCACACAGGACCAGCACTCCTGTCCGCCCTGAACGCACAGGTGGATCAGTGGCTGACCCCGCACCAACTGGAGATCGGCAAAGTGGTGTGTGACAATGGAAGCAATCTGTTGGCGGCATTAAATTTGGGCAAGTTGTCACATGTGCCGTGCATGGCACATGTGTTGAATCTCATCGTACAACGTTTTGTGTCTAAGTACCCAGGCTTACAGGACGTCCTCAAGCAGGCCAGGAAGGTGTGTGGCCATTTCAGGCGTTCCTACACGGCCATGGCGCACTTTTCCGATATTCAGCGGCGAAACAACATGCCAGTGATGCGCTTGTTATGCGACAGCCCGACAAGTTGGAATTCAGCACTCCTAATGTTCGACCGCCTGCTCCAATAAGAAAAAGCCGTCAACGAGTATTTGTATGACCGGGGTGCTAGGACAGCCTCTGCGGAGCTGGGAATCTTTTTGCCACGTTACTGGACACTCATGCGCAATGCCTGTAGGCTTATGCGTCCTTTTGAGGAGGTGACAAACCTAGTCAGTCGCACCGAAGGCACCATCAGCGACCTCATCCCATTTGTTTTCTTCCTGGAGCGTGCCCTGCGAAGAGTTCTGGATCAGGCTGTAGATGACCGTGAAGAGGAAGAGGAAGAGTTGTGGTCACCATCACCACCAGAAACAGCCTTGTCATCATCGCTTGCCGGACCTGCAGCAACGCTGGAAGAGGAGTATGAGGAAGAGGAGTCAGAGGAGGAATGTGGCGGCTTTGAGGAGGAGGAAGACCAACCACAGCAGGCACCCCAGGGTGCTCGTTGTTGTCACCTATCTGGGACCCATGGTGTTGTACGTGGCTGGGGGAAGAACAGACCGTCAATGACATCAGTGAGGACGAGGAACGGGAAATGAGTAGCTCTGCATCCAACCTTGTTCAAATGGGGTCTTTCATGCTGTCATGTCTGTTGAGGGACCCACGTATAAAAAGGATAAAGGAGAACGATCTGTACTGGGTGGCCACGCTACTAGACCCCCGGTATAAGCAGAAAGTGGCAGAAATGTTACCAAATTACCGAAAGTCGGAAAGGATGCAGCAGTTCAAAACCAAACTAAAAAATATGCTTTACACAGCTTATAAGGGGGATGTCACAGCACAACGGGAATCTAACAGGGGAAGAGATGAGTGTAATCCTCCTCCTACCACGACGGCAAGGACTGGACGATTTACAGATTATGTTGTTGATGGAGGACATGCGGAGCTTTTTCAGTCCTACTCATCGCCACAGCCCTTCGGGATCCAGCCTTAGAGAACGACTCGACCGACAGGTAGCAGACTACCTCGCCTTAACAGCAGATATCGACACTCTGAGGAGCAATGAACCCCTTCACTACTGGGTGTGCAGGCTTGACCTGTGGCCTGAGCTATCCCAGTTCGTGATAGAACTTCTGGCCTGCCCTGCTTCAAGTGTCCTGTCAGAAAGGACCTTCAGTGCAGCAGGAGGCATTTTCACTGACAAGAGAAGTCGCCTCGGTCAAAAAGTGTTGATTACCTCACCTTCATAAAGATGAATGAGGCATGGATCCCGAAGGGACTGACAGTGGGGGATACGTTTGACTAACAAAAGGCCTGATTACATGCCTTGGCCTCAAAATGGTCCCCACGCTGCTGTATTTAATGTCTGCATACCGGATGACTTTCGTGAATTCTCCACCACCAACTACGGTTCAAGCCGCAATGTTTTAGTCACTTTTCTGCCTGGAAAACATAAATTTTTCCGGCCGCTGCTACAATAGCGGCTGCAACAGTGCCATTATTTTTCAGGCATGTGTACATGCCTAATTTTTCTGTCCTATGGTGCAGCACTGTGGCTGCAGAAACAAACCAAAAAAAAAAGGCACATACAAGTGTCAATTCCCCTTCGTGATCGTTACCTTGTTGTGGTGAAGGGGCTTGCATATCACAATGAAGCAATCATCATCACCTCTATAAGTGTGTTGGCAATGTTGCCACACCCCAGATGATAAGGCCGTTGCTTCATTATGGTCAGACCAAAAGCGATCGGACGGCTGGATAATATTTCATAGAAAAAACATTAATTTACCTTTTTTTTTTTTTTATATGTTGTATGGGTTTTTAATACATAAAATAAAAAATCATAATAAAGTCTCTTAATAGTTTATTAGAAATGATGCAGGCAATTAAATAAAAAAATCCCCATCAATTCCAATACAAAGCAAGTACAGAGCTCAGAACTAAATTATTTCATGATGTCGTAATGGTTCGCTAATTCGACAATGGTTAATCAATTCGACCGGATAAGGTCCGTAACAGGGATTAAACTGATAGGAATAGTACTAGTTAAGACACCACTCATATAGGGTGTCACAGCACATTGCTCTGTGCACGCGCAGTGCCCCAATTTGGAGTAAGAGGACCGACCAAGCTGCTTTTTCCATCTCCCGGTTCCTGAAATCAATTCAGTTTAGTGTATGAGAGTTTGGTCTGTCACTGTGAAAACAGTCGAAGGTACCCGGCCTAAATTTTTTTTCACAAAAGGCAATCCCTGATATGGGACGTAACAGGGATTAAACTGATGAGAATAATACTACAGAAAATACCACTCATATCGGGTGTGACAGTAAATTGCACACCAAGAAAGACCCTATGGTGCCCAGAAACTATCCCTTGGACCTAGAGGTGGAAATTTAGACAAAAAACTCCTTCAAGTTGAAGCAAGGTGGATAGAGAGACTAAATACTATGAATCCAGTGGGCCTAAATGAAGGGTTCTCCTTCAGTGCTTTCCTCTAAATAACACCCCACAGGGAACAATGAGTTATTTCATTTAGACATAATTATGAATAAATACCTAGGGACTGCCACTGTGTTTCCCCTAGGACATCTTGATGTATATACAAAGGGTTAATAACTGTGGACTGCCTCAGTTTCAAAATGAATTTGAACTAAATATCTCTGAAAATAATAGTCTTTTAATAAATGTGGTGCAATTCTAGCATTGGACCTATTATTTCCAGTGTTATCTATTGTATTCAATTGAAGTTTTCGTATTGTATCTATACAAGTACTAATGTACACCAGTGTAAAAGACTATTAATTCAAACATGTGCATGTTATCTGAAATATGCGCATCATGACTGCGCTGAAAATTCAATCACCTGAGTCATGCGCAGTTATTTTTCTTTCAATGGCAGCGCCTAAGTCCGATGACATGCGCACATACTGTTGTGTGCTTGTGCTGTAAAACCAATCACTGAAGTCATGCGCAGTTATCACTCTTTCCTCAATGGTAGCGTCTAAGTCCGATGACATGCGCACATACCGCTTGCGTGCTTGTTTCGCAAAACCAATCACCGAAGTCATGCGCAGTAACTACTTACCTACCTTTTTTCCATCGGCAGAATCTAAGTCGAATGACATGCGCGAATAGTGATGCGAATGACGTATATCCTCACATGATGATCTGTGAGTCTTGTTAACACGTCACCATTTGGACGCACTTTTGGTGACGACGCTTGCTATCACAGTATTGTTTCCCTATAGGTAGCATCAGATGTCTTTCATCTACATTGCCCAATAAGGGAGCTGGAGCGGCCAGGGAGGGGTCTCCCTGATAATAAAGATCGCAATGTTTTGGCGCCCGGTTCCTTAGCTCAACCCCCTGAAGAAGCCACATATGTGGTGAAACATGTTGGGGAGTTAATAGGGATTGTTTTTTAACTAAACGAGGTTGTGGTGCAGTGAGGGGCTAAGGTCCGTACTGCAGACGGATCCTCCCACGTTTTGACGTTATAAGACTGATCTTGTCACAATGTTGCGATAATAGTGTTACTCTGTATACAATTGTAAATTAATCAACAGTGATATAAACATACACAGCACCCCCCTCGCTGTTTTTAAAGGGTTTACTAGTTTGGCAAGAGGCATATTAAAATGCTCCCTTTTTTATAAATGAATTGAATAAAGATTAAAAAAAAATTATTAGCCATAAACAGGACATTTTTTTGGCCTTAACAGGTCAATACAGTAAATTGCACGGCGCAGACGCAGTCACCGTGGTTTAAAACAGAGTGGAGGGAGCCAGCGTTTTTTTAACCATCTCCCCGTTCGAAAAATCTATTCAATAAATGGCCCCCAGATTGGGGACGTTAGAGGGATTAAACTGATGAGAATAGTACTACAGAAAATACCACTCATATCGGGTGTGACAGTAAATTGCACGGCGCAGACGCAGTCACCGTGGTTTAAAACAGAGTGGAGGGAGCCAGCGTTTTTTTTTAACCATCTCCCCGTTCGAAAAATCTTTTAAATAAATGGCCCCCAGATTGGGGACGTTAGAGGGATTAAACTGATGAGAATAGTACTACAGAAAATACCACTCATATCGGGTGTGACAGTAAATTGCACGGCGCAGACGCAGTGACCGTGGATTAAAACAGAGTGGAGGGAGCCAGCGTTTTTTTAACCATCTCCCCGTTCGAAAAATCAATTTAATAAATAGCCCCCAGATTGGGGAGTCGGGGACGTTAGAGGGATTAAACTGATGAGAATAGTACTACAGAAAATACCACTCATATCGGGTGTGACAGTAAATTGCACGGCGCAGACGCAGTCACCGTGGTTTAAAACAGAGTGGAGGGAGCCAGCGCTTTTTTAACCATCTCCCGCTCGAAAATCTATTCAATAAATGGCCCCCAGATTGGGGACGTTAGAGGGATTAAACTGATGAGAATAGTACTACAGAAAATACCACTCATATCGGGTGTGACAGTAAATTGCACGGCGCAGACGCAGTCACCGTGGTTTAAAACAGAGTGGAGGGAGCCTGCGTTTTTTTAACCATCTCCCCGTTCAAAAAATCTATTCAATAAATGGCCCCCAGATTGGGGACGTTAGAGGGATTAAACTGATGAGAATAGTACTACAGAAAATACCACTCATATCGGGTGTGACAGTAAATTGCACGGCGCAGACGCAGTCACCGTGGATAAAAACAAAGGGGAGGGAGCCAGCCTTTTTTAACCATCTCACCGTTCGAAAAATCAATTCAATTCATCTTTTGGGGACCCTTGGTGTTGTACGTGGCTGGGTGGAGGAAGAAACCTTCAATGACATCACCGGGACGTGGCTAGCTTGGTATCCAACCTTGTGCAAATGGGGAAGCGGGCGTAACTCTTACACTACCTGATCGATACAACATCATACCTGATCGTATACACACACTGGATGTTTTAAAGCACGTTATTCCAAACAATTTAGGAATGTTAGTTGATTTATGCCCTTTATGGATTAAAACCCGACTCTGCGTCCACTACGTAATTTTCCATGGGAGTTTTGCCATAGATCCCCCTCCAGCATGCCACAGTCCAGGTGTTAGACCCCTTGAAACAACTTTCCCATCACTATTGTGGCCAGAAAGAGTCCCTGTGGGTTTTAAAATTCGCCTGCCAATTGAAGTCTATGGCGGTTCGCCCGGTTCGTCCATTCGCAAACATTTGCGGAAGTTCGCGTTCGCTGTTCGCGAACTGAAAATTTTATGTTCGCGACATCACTACACTGAATCTGGACCCATTCATTTCAATGGGGCTGTGCAGATGAGCGGTGATTTTTCCACATCACTTGTGCGTTGCGTAAAAATCGCAGCATGCTCTATATGAATGGGGCTGCGTGAAAATCGCAAGCAAGTGCGGATGCGGTTCGATTTTCACGCATGGTTGATAGGAGACGATCGGGATGGGGACCCGATCTTTATTATTTTCCCTTGTAACATGGTTATAAGGGGAAATAATAGCATTCTCAATACAGAACGCTTAGTAAAATGTGGGTTGAGGGGTTAAAAAAAAAAATTAACTCACCTTATCCACTTGATCGTGTAGTTGCCGATCTCTTCTTTAATAATGAGCTGCCGGCTAAAGGACCTGTGGTGACCATGGTGACTGGACCATGTGATAAGCTCAGTGATGTCACCACAGGTCCTGAAGAAAGAACAGGAGACCGGCAGCTACGCGATCACTTGTAGGAGGTGAGTTAATTTTTTTATATTTTTTAACTCTGAATTGACCTTCTACTTATCATTCTGTATTAAAGAATGCTATTATTTTCCCTTATAACCATGTTATAAGGGACAATAATACAATCTACACTACAACTAACCCAAACCTGAACTTCATTGAAGAAGTTCGGGTCTGGGTACCACATTCAGTTTTTTTCTCGCTGAAAAAAAAACTGAAAAAACGCAATCGCAGTCAAAACTGACTGAAATTGCATGCGCACTCGCACGAATTCCCCACCAGGCACCTGCACCCTATCTGGCCCCAATCCGCAATGCCTGTGTGAAAGGGGCTATAGGGCACAACTACACTGCAACATTTGTCGCGCGACAATTATTATAATGATAGTCTATGGTGTCGCGCTGCGACTGCGATTCGACAGTCGCAGAAAAATCTATTCGGTATGGATTTTTTTTGCAACTGTTGTGTTGCACTCTCAGCATGTCGCAGTGCGACACCATAGGCTATCATGGACTATCATTATAAAAATTGTTGCGCAACATTAGTGCAACAAAAAGTCGCGTAACAAATGTCGTCGTGTAGACCTAACCTTAATTCAAATGTCAGGGCTCAGTCTGCTGCTTTCTGTGATTCTATTTTCCACCATGCTTTACGCTGCATCTCTCACTCTTTACATTTGCTGCCGTGCAACATCCACAGGATTTCAATTCATAGCAGCTGTTTTCCATGAGAGCAAAGATGAGCCTGATGCATGCGGCGATTTCCGTATTTTGATCTGCTAAAAGATTTTTTCTCACTCCCACCAATAGAAGGGACTATTCTCATCCACAAATATGAACAAGAATAGGGCGTGAGCTGAGATTTGCAGATCGGGCACACTGGATCTGAAAAAAAATCTAAAAAAAAAAAAGACCGATGTGCCATGGTCTCCTAGAAATGGATGTGTCCGTGTAGTATCCATGGGGAAAAAACAGACGGGTGAAAAATACTACAAAGCTTTGTTGGCCGTATAGGCATAACTATGACTGAACGGTTTTGCGCTGTTTTAGGACCTGATACCAAAACCATGCTGAACAATAGTGGTCCCCGATACAAGCGAAGCCAACTGGAAAGACAGCTGAATTCTGATATATTGTGGAGTGTCCTGCTATTACTCATCATGTGCTTGTTCGGAGCCTTGGGTAAGTTACAGCTTTTATCATGGCATATTACAAATCGTAACCTATTACCCCCTGTGAACACCATGACTAAGGCTAGTTTCACACTAGCGCTAAAATGTTCCAGCATAGGAACAACCTGCCGGAGTCCATCGCATCCGGCATAGCCAGAAACTGCCGGAGCACCGCCAGGTCCCATGCCTGTGATGGGACCCGGTGTGGATCCGTCCTGTTTCCGGCATTAGTACCTAGATTCTGCAGGACAAATTCCACTGCAAGCAGAGGTTTTTCTCCAGCCGAGTCCTAGCACTAATGCCGGAAACAGACCGGTTCCCATTATAGTCAATCGGCTCCGGTGGGAAAAGGTAGTATCCGGCTGTCAGATATGATGAACCCCGGCAAGCTGTTCTTCTACTGGAACAGTTTAGCGCTAGTGGGAAACTAACCTAAGTCTTCAGCTTTATATTTTCGTTAATCGTTTGGCGGGTGAAATGTTGTAGAAATGTTTTTCTTAGTTCAGCTCGTCTCCTGGTGGAAAAAAGGATGATTTTGCTGATTTTGTATCCCGATCATAGTCCTTTTAGACCTGACTGTCTTTGTGTTGCTTTAAATAATAGGATATGGAATATGGCTGCAAGGATATCCAGAACCTCCACTTTTCATCCTGCCGGAACCTACTGGGGGGTGGTTGTCTCCAGCATTGTCTGGCTTCTATATGTTTTGGACAATGATAATCATCTTGCAGGTAATGGTTCACTGTTTTTTTTTTTGTTTTTGTTTTTTGTTTTGTTTTACTGCCAGTTAAAACCAGCTAGTTACACACATCCTTTTTTTTCTAATAGTTTTTTTTTATTTTTTTTTAATTATTCTGTTTTCTGTACATGGGAGCCGCCATCTTGCCTGAGCTGTGCACAGCATTTAGAAATGTGCTTTACAGCACCCACCATGGGCCATAGACGCAGTAGTCTGGGGTGGACTCGTTGACCTATATGTAGGTGACTGATATCCAATTGTAATCTTGCCTGTGATGTTAATGCTGTGACTGCTGAAAAATAATCTATAGAGACCAAGAAGCTAGATTTCATTTTTTATTTATTTTTTGTTAAACTAAGTGGGAAATTAAATAAAAAAATAACATTACCCAAAATTAGTTAAAATATGTTTAACACAAAACTTGATTTAGGCTACTTTCACACTAGCGTTTTTGCTGGTTCCGGCAGGGTTCGGCAAAAAAACGCTTCCGTTACTGATAATACAACCATCTGCATCCATTATGAATGGATCCGGTTGTATTATCTTTAACATACCCAAGACCGATCCGCCATGAACTCCATTGTAAGTCAATAGGGGACGGATCTGTTTTCTATTGTGACAGATTGTGTTAGAGTTAAACGGATCCATCCCCATTGACTTGCATTGTAGGTCATGCCGGAACCGTCTTGCTCCGCATCCCATGACAGGAAGAAAACCACAGCATGTTGCGCTTTGCTCTCCGGTATGAGAACGGAGCGGAATGCATTTTGGAGCACTCTGTTCTGTTCAGTTGCGTTTTGTTCCCATTGACAATGAATGGGGACAAAACGGAAGCGTTTGTTTCCCGGTATTGAGACCCTATGACCGATCTCAATACCGGAAAATTGAAACGCTAGTGTGAAAGTAGCCTCAAACAATAAGTGATTTCCCAGTGACACATTCCCTTTAACCAATTCCAGCCCGGGTCATTTTCTCTTGTTCATGACCAGACACATTTTCATTTCATGACTTTTTTTGTTGAATTATAGAAATAATTTTTCAGGTATTTTTTTTCTTTTCTTTTTTCTTTTCAAAAGCGCAAAGTTCTACTAAAATATTTTTAAGCTGTGCCCCCTTATGGCTGTTTTTGTATAAGGAATATATACTTTATGGTTATGATTAGTAGTTGCATTTTTATTTTATTTGTTGTAAATATTTATTTTGCATTTATCCTATGCTAAAACACCCCTTTGAGGGTTGTTCTACCATTACATATTTTTTTTTGTCTCTGATTTTCCTGTTTTGGCACTATCATGGTTTTTGCTGCAGTTTTCTGTAATCACAGCAAAACCATTAAGGCTACTTTCACACTAGCGTTTTGGATTCCGTTTGTGAGATCCGTTTCAGGGCTCTCACAAACGGTCCAAAACGGATCAGTTAAGCCCCAATGTATTCTGAATAGATAAGGATCCGTTCAGAATTTATCAGTTTGGCTCCGTTCCGCTTCTATTCTGTTTTGGAGGCGGACACCAAAACGCAGCTTGCAGCATTTTGGTGTCCGTCTGAAGAGGCGGAGCCTAACGGATCCGTTTTGAATTACAGTGTAAGTCAATGGGGACGGATCCGTTTTCAATGACACAATATGGTGCATTTGAAAACGGATCCGTTCCCCATTGACTTTCAATGCAATTCAAAACGGAAATTGTCATTTTTCTTTTAACTAATGCAAACGGATCCGTTCTGAACGGATACAAACGTTTGCATTATAGGTGCGGATCAGTCTGTGCAAATAAACGGACAGATCCGCACCAACGCAAGTGTGAAAGTACCCTAACCTGAACTGTTTGGGGGAGTCCAGGCATAGTGGGGATTTGGGGGGCAAATCTGCTGCAAGATCCACATGTTACATGCAGATTTTATTGCAAAGGGTAAAATCCGTGGCATATCCACAGCCGAGTTGAATTTGGAAATGAACAGCTTGTTCTGAATTCCCTTTTTTTTTTTTCCTACTATATGTTGTTGTTTTTTTTAGACTAAACAAAAAATTGGCAGCATTTGAATTCACTCTTAAAGGGGTTGTCCTACCCTTTACAAGTTGTGGCCTATTCTCCGTTGTGTAGTGGACAGAACCAGTTGCTGCAGCACTTCTGCCGTTCATTTTAATGGGAGTAGATCTGCAGTATCCAGTTCCGACAACTGCACAGCGGACAGAGCTGTGTATTTCTGGCGTTGAATTTCGACACCAGAGCTACTAAAGAACAACTGATCAGCAGGGGGTGCGGGGTGTCGGACTCCCGCCCATCACATAGGGATGGTCTACTCTGAGGATAGGTCATCACTTGTAATGATTTGGACAACCCATTTAATAGTTATGCTGCTTACCTGCTGAAAAGCTCATTGTGCTTGAACGGTATTAACAATGCTTGTATCATCTAGAACTCATCTACTGTTTTCTAGGTGTTGATTCCAATCTCACTGTACGTTTCCATTGAGCTTGTTAAGCTAGGACAGATCTTCTTCATCCAGAATGACAAGGACTTCTACTGTGAGAAGTCTGATTCTCTCATAGAGTGCAGAACGCTGAATATTTGTGAAGACCTAGGTCAGGTGCAGTACATTTTTTCCGACAAGACGGGCACGTTGACTGAAAACAAGATGGTGTTCCGAAGGTGCAGCATTGCTGGTGTGGAATACTCCCATGAGGACAATGGTATGTCTTTACATATGAAAAGTAGTTCACTCCTTTTCATTGTGGCTCAGATATAGTCTTTGATATAAACTTGTGTTTGTGCGCTCGGAGAATGCCTGTTAGACGTAACTGAAAACGTCTACTTGTTGGAAGCATCTAGTAGTATGTCCTAAAGAAGTGTATTGTCTGTAGCTCACTAAACATCATAGACTTCATACACAGTGAAACCTCATTGAGATGACCACCCAAAATTGCACTGAAAACTTCTCTTGTTGGGTAGGGGTGGGGCAATGATCTTCAAGATGGCCAGCATGCATAATAGACAATGAAAGTGAAAATCTGTGACGAGAAATCTGTTCAGGATAAGCAGTGGTCTTCTTAAAGGGATTATTCCATTACTGATGTAAAAAACATAAATCTGATATTGTATAATACATGATGGTCTCTTTCTAGCAAAGCTAGAACCAGCCCTATACCTCACATGGATCCAGAGATCTCCCCATTCATTGTTCCAATTGTTCTGCTAGATTCTCTTCAGCCTAGAAGCTCAGGAGCATGTCCTTTCTGCTGCAGCTCTTTCCCTGTAACTAGCGTAGCTTCTAACAGAGCATATAGCTGATGGCAGTAGATGATTTAGGCCTCATGCAGATGGCCGTATCCGTTTCTGTGGTCCGCAAATTGTATTGCGTATTGTCCGCAAAACAGACAAGAGTAGGACTTCTATTTTTATTTTTTATTTTTTTTCGGGGCCGTGGAACGGACGTCGACAGCATATGGTGCAGTCCACATCTTTGGCAGCCTCATTGAAATTAATGGGTTGCATCCGATCCACAAAAAGGTTCCCCCCCCCCACACACACACAAAGTAATGCCCTCTAAGTGCCCCTACACAGTCTGATTTTCCTTTAAGTGGCCTCCATACAGAGTGATGCCCCATGATGTGCGTTTTTTTTGCATCAGAATCAAAAAAATGCTTGTCAGTGTGAGATTTACAGATGGTGACAGTAGAGAGGGTACATACTTTCTTTTAAAAAGTGCCACAAAACATTTTGGCCTTTAAAGGGAACCCTTCATGTTAAAGATGGTGTCTGAGCTGAAGGCAGCATGTTATAGAGAAGGAGATGCTGAGCAGATGGATTTTGCTCTATTACATGCTCCCTTCAGATCAGACACCATCTTCAACATGATGTTCTCTTTAACTAAGCATAGAGTTGTGATGAGATATTTTTTTTGCCCACAAATTTTCCTTATTATGAACTTAGTAAACATTTGCATTTATAGCTAAGAGACTAGAGACCTATCAAGAGTCTGATCTTCACTATGAAGATATACAGGATGGTGCCTCCCCCTCCAAAAGTGCAACCTGCAAGTCAAAAAGTCACAGTCCAAAGTCTGTATGGAGAACCCCAAGCAACAAGTCGTTGAACAAGTCTGCAACCGGGTTAGATCTGCAAGAAGGCGACGAGCCTGGTTCTGCACCAGTTTCCAGAAGCATTGCATTCAGCAGCCCCATGGTATGATTAGTAATTTGGGAGAGTTTGCATTGCATATACCATTTATGTTTTAGTATTTTTTAAGGGAATGTATCACTTAGATTTATTTTACTAATTAATATCATTTTGTTTCTATTCTGTATTTTTTTAATTTATTTTCTGTTCACGATTATGGGGGCATTTCATCTTTTCTGAGCTGCTGGTCAGTTTATAGATATGGTTTACAGAAGCCACATGAAACTGGTGTCTGAAGATGGCTTGTTGACTTTGTTTAGTTTGCATCTTCTTTGACCTATTTATGGGGGGGGGGGGGGGTGAGTTGTATTCACCACCTATTTGTAGTGGTGGAATCTGTGCTATCTGCCTCCAGTTTTATAACAGAGGTGTTATCTTTCATTATAATCCTGCCTGTGATAATCGGCTGACTGTTAAGGTGCATTTAGTCGCATCAATAAACGTCCAGAATATCGGGAACGACTGTTTTTGCAAACTGTTGTTCTCGATCATCTGGCCGTCTAAATGTGCCGTCAATCACCCAAAGAACCAACGAAACGCGCGTTCATTGGGTGATCCTGTCGTTGATGCAGGCACCACTAATCATGGCTTCTGAGCAGCAGATCGTGTGGTCTAAACAGCGATCTGCCGCTCAGAAGCCATGTCTGTATGAGAATGAGGGATCGCTATAGTGATCCCCCGTCCTTATACAGTGAAGGAGATTGCTGCAAGTACATGCACAGTCTCCTTCACTGAACGAGCAGCCAACTGTCGGGAAGGAACGCTTCCTTCCCGGCAATCAGCTGCTCATTTGCCCTGTCTAAATCCACCTTCAGTGATCTCTATAGAACAAGAATTATAAGATTTAGTGGTCCGAGAGAAAACTGCACAATTTCACAGTTTGCTTTTTTATAAACTAGATGATGAGTCAGAAAAAAATCGACAGTTTAAATATGTTTAAGCGGATTCGTCATGGATCTGCAAAAAACGGATCCGTTACAATAATAAAACCGCATGCATCCGTCATGAACTGATCCGTTTGTATTATCTGTAACATAGCCAAGACGGATCCGTCATGAGCTCCATTGAAAGACAATGGGAGACGGATCCGTTTTCTATTGTGACAGATCCTTCCCCATTGACTTACATTGTGTGCCAGGACGGATCCGTTTGGCTCAGTTTCGTCAAGCGGACAGTAAAATTCTGCAGGCAGCGTTTTGGTGTCTGACTTCAGAGCGAAATAGAGACTGATCGGAGACAAACTGATGCATTCTGAGCGGATCCTTATCCATTCAGAATGCATTAGGGTAAAACTGATCCATTTTGGACCGCTTGTGAGAGTCCTCAACGGATCTCACAAACGGAAAGCCAAAACGCCAGTGTGAAAGTAGCCTTACATAAAAACTTGATTTAAACAATAACTCATTTTCTGACAATATATTCCCTTTAAACATTTGTATCTCTTTAACAGGAAAAAGATGTAGTCCCAGACCCAGTATTACTCAAGAAGTTTAGCAGCATCACTCCTCGTTGTGTGCGTTTGTCCTGTCAGGCTGGGAAAGCTGCTCTGGAGACTTCTTATATTATTGACTTTTTGCTTGCACTTGCCATCTGTAATACTGTAGTGGTGTCTTTACCTAATCAACCACGCCAAAAGGTTTGTAGGTATCTGTGTTTTATTTTGCATTCAGTAAAGTTCTCTTATGGCTAATGGAAAGAAATTCTGTCTATAATTTTTACAGACAGTTCCTCAAAAAAGAGGGGGAGAAATTTAAGGTGTTGCCTGGCTAAATTTTTTTAAGAGGCTCAGAATTCAATATATACCTCACCGATCCCCTGCTGCTCTTGTTCTGAAGCTTCCCAGGCCCCCTTTCAGGCTCATAATAATCTCTGTTTCAGCCAGTGATTTAGTTGAGCAGTCATTTTCTGTTTGCAGGGAATAAGGGAACTGCCAGAATGGGAATTGGTGAGATTTTAGGCAGGTGTGGGAAAATGGAAAATGGCGCAAACCAAAAATGCTTTCAAAATTAGTTTAGTGTTAATTGTTTATTTTTATCAATTAACAAAATGCAAAGTCAATGAAGAAAAACAAAATATAAATTAAGTCAATATTTGTTGGAACCACCCATCGCCTTCAAAATGGCATCAATTGTTCTAGGTACACTTGCACACAGTTTTTGAAGGAACACTGCAGAGAGGTTGTCTCAAAAACTTTGGAGAAATAAACCACAGATCTTCTAAGGATATAGACTTGCTCAAATCCCTTTGTCTCTTCATGTAATCCAAGACAAATGCAATGATTTGGAGATCGGGCCTATTTTATCGCTTCCAGGACTCCGTGTTCTTCTATACAGCTCTAAGGCCTCTTTCACACAAGTGTGTCCGGATTAGGTCCGTATTAGGTCTGGATGCGTTCAGTGAAAACTGCGATTTCATAGGCAAAGCCATTCAGTTTTGCCTGCGATTGCTTTCAGTTGTTCAGTTTTTTCCGCGCGGGTGCAATGCGTTTTTCACGCGCGTGATAAAAAGCTGAAGGTTTACAAACAACATCTCCTAGCAACCATCAGTGAAAACCGCAACGCACCCACACTTGCTAGCAGATGCAATGCGTTTTTCACGCAGCCCTATTCACTTCTATGGGGCTAGGGCTGCGTGAAAAACGCAGAATGTAGAACATGCTGCGATTTTCATGCAACGCACAAGTGATGAATGAAAAAAACCAGATGCTATGCGTTCACGTCACGCATTGTACCCGCGCGGAAAACTCGCTCGTGTGAAAGGGGCCTAATTGGAACTGGTTCTTCTAATTTTTTCAGTTTGTGTTTAAAGGGGTTGTGCCACCATTAAATCTTTTCTTTTAAATACAACTCCGCATGAAAAACTGGTCAACTTTTATAATTTACTTTCTGTAACAAAAATAAATGAATGAGATTTTTGGATCCATGTGAGGCAAAGGGCTGGTCCTAGCTTTTTAAGAAAGAGATTGTCATGTGCTTTATTACGTCTGGTTTTAATTTGTTTGTATCACTCATGGCATAACCCGTTTAAAGTGGCTGCCCACAGAGCTGAGCTGGTTTTGCACTGCTCTGAGGGCACCACGGTATCAGTCCATCCATCATAAAAGAAATCATACAAACTTTAATAAATAAGAGGCTCTCCAGTTAAGTTCTCGTCAAGATTTTGAACTACATCTTGGGTAATTACTGTAATACTGCATGATTTGCGCTTCCTCATATTGGCGATCCATGAATTCATCAACAAAAAACACAATAGCCACACTCAGAAAGACCTTCTATATATAATTAATTTCTGGTTTTCTAGTTTCTGCATCAAATTCTCAAATATTTTTAGATCTGGCATGATGTGGGATTCTAAGGGTGGTTTCACATTATGATTTGTGCGCTCGTTTGATGTATACGTTAGAAAAAAAAAAATGCAAAAATACAGGGCACCGCATTATTGTATCCTGCAGAGTCCGGTAAAAAAAATAAGTATACTTTTTTTTTTTTTTTTTTTACAGTGGTAAAAAAAGTATACTTTTTTTCTATAATGGAACTCTATGGTAAACGGATGCCACTCTATGGCATCAGTCTGAGGCATCTATTTAATGCATATGTTTTTTGTATACGTTAAACGAATGGGGAAAAATGTGATGTGAACCCACCCTAATTAAAATAATGTATTTCCTGTAAGAACTAGTAGTACATTTGACTGGGCCTAGTCCAAGTGAAGTAGAGAACTTGGGGTCCTTTCACACTGGCGTTTTTTCCGGCATAGAGTTCCGTCCTCGGCGCTCTATGCCGGAAAAATCCTGATCAGGATCATCCCCAAGGCATTAATCCGGATCCGGCCTTAAGCTAAACGTCGTTTCGGCACATCGCCGGATCCGACTTTTAGCTTTTTCTCAATGGTTACCATGGCAGCCAGGACGCTAAAGTCCTGGTTGCCATGGTAAAGTGTAGTGGGGAGCAAGGGAGCAGTATACTTACCATCGGTGCGGCTCCCGGGGCGCTCCATAGTGACGTCAGGGCGCCCTACACGCATGGATCATGTGATCGCATGGATCACGTGATCCATGCGCATGGGGCGCTCTGACGTCATTCTGGAGCGCCCCGGGAGCCGCACGGACTGTAAGTATACCACTTCCCCACTACTACTATGGCAACCTGGACTTTAATAGCATCCTGGCTGCCATAGTAACCTGAAAGCATTTCGAAGACTGATCAGGATCCTGATCAGTCTTCTAATGCTTTCAGGCGACTTGCGTTCTGACGGATCCGGCGGGACGGAAGTGCCTGCCGGATCCTCAGAACGCAAGTGTGAAAGAGGCCTAAAAGGGATAAAGGATTGACCAAGCCTTTGTCAATTACAGTTTTATCGGAGGCACGTGAGTATATTTAGAGGGTACCATGTCTTAGAATGCTGTTGTTTCTTATATCGACAGGTAAGGATGCCATCCTTAATTAAAACTCCAATGAAATCTCTTGAAGAAATCAAGCAGATGTTTCAGAAGTTCTCGGTTCGGAAACTGAGCTCCACCTCACTGTCTGGCGGCAAAGATTCCAGTTCAGAAACGCCCAACAACTTTATGAACAAAGTGCCCCTCTTTAGTAGAATGAAGCTTGCTTCTCCTACTGAGGCAGACCCTACCTCGGAAATTAGTCTGGACTCTACTAGTGAAATGCCCCCGGAGGGCTTGGAAAATTCAGACCTGGCAAGTCCCAGTGATGCCACATGTGAACTTTACTATGAAGCAGAGTCCCCGGATGAGGCTGCATTGGTTCATGCTGCCAGAGCTTACAAATGCACTCTTCAGTCTCGGACTCCTGACCAAGTCATTGTGGAGATTGGCTTTCTAGGACCTTTAGCATTTCAACTTTTGCACGTTTTGCCATTTGACTCTGTGAGGAAAAGGATGTCTGTTGTGGTGCGAAACCCTTTGTCCAATGAAGTAGTGGTGTATACAAAAGGCGCTGACTCTGTAATAATGGATCTTCTAACCTTGGCTTTTAATGGTAAGTTTGTGGCCTTTTTTCAATAGCTGCCTATAAACACGTCTCAGTGATTCTAAAACAAGAATGTTAATTTAGTCCAGTATCATTGTTGCTAAATGATCACATATTAAAGGGGTTCTCCAGGAACGATTTAAAATGGCTGCCAGCAACCTATCCTAGAATGTGAGCAGGACTGATTGCCTCCCCTTGCAGAGCTGTCTATGGGGTGGGCGGGAGGCCTGACTACACACTATTCTGCTCTACAATAGATTATAATCATGAGATCCTGCCCATGATATGCCATCATGGCTGAGCAGCCTGACAGGAATGCGTACTTATAAGTAGTATATATAAAAGGTCATAGTGTAGTGAAGCACCCTCATCCCCTAGACCGCTCTGCAAATGGAGGCAACCAGTCCTGCTCACATTTTAGGACAGGTTGCTTATGGCCATTTAAAAACATTCCCGGAGAACCCCTTTAAACATTACTGAACCATCAAAAGAAAACTACTGAAGTCACTTGTAAGAGCAGAAAACCTTCAGCTGACCGGATCTACTGCTATTAGATTTTTTATTTCTTTGTTAGCAGAGGAAGTTCTTCATTGGTTCCTCTGAACCGTGTGAAATTCCACATTAGACTGCAATTCTGTGCTGGAAACAAGTGGCCGATTATTGGATGAAGAAGTGGTGTTAAAAATGAGAAAAATTCTTTGTATGTTGTTTTTGAACATGTGCATACAGATATAGCAAGGCTAATATGAGAAAAAAGGGGAAAAAACATTGGTACAGCTCACCTGAAATTCCAGTGGCGTGTAGATTCTCGTGGGACGTGATTGTCAGACTGCACGGATAGTCCCCGGGTGGCGAACAAACTTCATGGAGATATTTGTGATGTAATCCAGTGCCTTGCTAAAATATAGCCTTTAATAAGTTAGAATAAAAAGCTCCATGACGTCCTTGGTGATGCGTTTCGCGGATACAGCGCTTTGTCAAGCTGAGAAAGTGCAGTACGCGCGAAATGCGTCTAACTTATTAAAGGTTATATTTTAGCAAGGCACTGGATTACATCAAAAGTATAGCAATGTTAAATTTGTCGTTTTTAGCAGTGTATAGATTTCAAAGTATTTTTATTGTATTTTTTTTAATGCGCAGAATGATTAAAAATAATAAAAAGTAATACCTTACCGATCACCTGCTGTCCCGCTATGTCGCCTCCTGGGTCCCTCACCAGTGTCTGGAATTCTGGTCCGTCAGTACAGAAATATGACCGCTCAGCCAATCACAGGCAATAGTTGGTCAGTGCTGCGGCCAGTGATTGGCTGAGTGGTCACATGCACATGTCCATCTCGATAGTATTTAATATATTGTATCAGTGGTTATGTCAAGCTACCCTTGTATACTGTATCTCTGTAGGTGGCATAATCTTTAGTTTTGTTGTGTTTGCAGATAACAAAACAGATGTTCTGCAGATGGAGATCCGAACGCTAACACAAAAACATTTAGATAAATATGCTAAAGGAGGACTCCGCACTTTATGTATTGCTAAAAAGGTAAGTCAGAATATGCTCAGCAGTAAGACACAATTGTGTTAATGAAACTCGCTAATGTGCATTAAACATCATTATACACGGGCAACTGCAGAGGTCCGGAGGTTAAGTGGGCTACAGACACCTTGTTTATCGAGTGGGGGCCTTGAATAACCTCTCCGAACTTGGTCTGACTCATTGCTAATCAAAAAGTCACCTTTGTCATACAGGCCTATCTCTCCGGTTTATACCACAGTACCACTAGTAGGATCTTAGAGGACTGGGTGGATAGTGCCTTCCCAAACTGAGCAGTTCAAGAAAACTAAAGATGGAACAATGGAAATTAAAGAGAACCTCTCACCGCTCCTGACGTGTCTATTTTAGTAACTACTTGTATTCCTCATGTACTAACAATTCTGGAGTGTCTGTTCTTATGACTTTCGTGATGTCCTGCCTTTATTATTTCTACTAGAAGTTATGAATGAATTACAGTACTAGTACTTTGCAGTGAAGGCCCATTTGGGGAGTATCACTGCACACTGTGACACTATCCAATCAGTGCTGCCAGTGTCAGACTGTGCAGGGACACCCCCCCAGGTGGTAATACCCAGCTGGACCTTCGATGCAAACTGCCAGTAATTCATTTCTAACTTCTAGGGGGAATAATGGTGTGGCACAACAAAGTCATAGCTGTTCTAGAATTATTAAAAGGGGGGTGGAAGCATTACAGAGCTCTCTGGATGTAGCATCGCCCGCCAGCCCTAAAATAGGAGATCCTGCCGCAAGAATTGGCTGGATAAGTACTGCTGCACGCCGCGTTTTTTGTCCGGCCGATTTTCTGCATGTATGCCTGGTTATGGATAGATGTCCACCGATCCCTATTTACGGTAAATGGGGCTGGCGGGCATTCGGGTAGCCAGCTGCCAGAACAGTCTGCTTGATCTCTGTAACACAAGACATGTCAGGATAGGTTCTCTTTAAGGACTAGGCACAAACCTCATGGACAAGTGGGTTAGGTAGACAAGTGTAGAGGACAGTGGCTTTATTACCAGTAATAGCTTCTGTTATTATTCTGTGTAGAATATGTCATTGTGTGCTCTCTCCTGTAGGTTATGAGTGATGTGGACTATGCAGAATGGCTTCATGGCCATAGTTTAGCAGAAACCAGTATTGATAACCGGGAAGAACTCTTATACGAGTCTGCACTTAAACTGGAAACCAATCTAATGCTCCTTGGTAGGTTTATTTTAGTGTATTGTCTTGTATGAATTGTTTTTGTAGGCTTTTGAAGCCTTGTTCACATTATGCTTGATGTTCATTTAGGGTGTATATTCTGGTTTTGAGCTGAAGTAGGGGAGAGAAAGTGCCACTGAGGCCCAGGGCAGTGGGCTCATGTAGTGGGGGCGAGAAAGTCCAGACAGTACAACTGTGCAGAGCTGTAATCTCAAGAGGGAGGGGGGCAATGACATATCTGATGGACGGAGGAGTAGAGGGGTTGTGAGGGTCAGCAAGGGGGTCAGGGTTGAAGTACAACAGGGTTTTGCTAAGGAAGCTTTATATACAACATGTTCAGATAATGGGGTATGATTTACCGTGTATACCATTCATTTCAGGGGCTACTGGTATTGAAGACCGTCTTCAGGAAGGTGTTCCAGAGACCATAGAGTCACTAAGAAAAGCTGGTATTAAAATTTGGATGCTTACTGGGGACAAGGAAGAGACTGCAGTCAACATCGCATATTCTTGCCAACTTCTAGAACATAGTTACAAAATCTTCACATTCACCAGACAAGAAAGGGTGCGTATATTTACATATAGTTAGCAGGAATATTTCTTAAAGTGTCCTCCAGTTATAAAAGAACTTTCCATAAATCAATATAAGAAACTGTGTAATGTATCTTATTAAAGAAAAAAAGCTTCAGTTTCCTTTTATCAGGCTGCTTTGTTTTACGTGCTTTTAACATTGACAACTATGGATGAGAGAGCCACAAACTGCAGTCTCTTGGCTCTGCTACACTTAGGCCCCTTTCACACGGGCGAGTTTTCAGCGCGGGTGCAATGCGTGAGGAGGACGCATTGCACCCGCACTGAATCCGGACCCATTCATTTCTATAAGGGTTTTGCACATGAGCAGTGATTTTCACGCATCACTTCTGCGTTGCGTGAAAATCGCAGCATACTCTATACTCCATATTGTGCGTTTTTCACACAACGCAGGCCCCATAGAAGTGAATGGGGCTGCGGGAAAATCGCAAGCATCCGCAAGCAAGTGCGGATGGGTTGCGATTTTCCCGCATGGTTGCTTAGCAACGGGACCCGATCTCTATTATTTTCCCTTATAACATGGTTATAAGGGGAAATAATAGCATTCTTAATAAAGAATGCATAGTAAAATGAAGTGGAAGGGGTTAAAAATAATAAAAGTTAATTTACCTTAGCCACTTGATCGCGTAGTTGCGATCTGTCCTCTCTTTCCCAGCATCAGCTAAGATCTACAGGACCTGTGATGATGTCACATCACATGGTCCAATCACATTGTCCATCTTACCATGGTGATGGACCATGTGATGTGACGTCATCACAGGTCCTTTAGTTCTTAGCTGATGCTGGAAAAGAGAAGACAGATCGCAACTACGCGATCAAGTGGCTAAGGTAAGTTAACTTTTATTATTTTTAACCCCTTCCTTTTCATTTTACTAAGCATTGTTTATTAAGAATGCTATTATTTCCCCTTATAACCATGTTATAAAGGAAAATAATCAATTCTCCAGAAGACCTGAAACCGGACTTCAGTGATGAAGTTCGGGTTGGGTACCAAACATGGCGATTTTTCTCACGCGCGTGCAAAACGCGTTACAAACGTTTGCACCCGCGCGGGAAAATCACGCATATTCCCGCAACGCACCCGCCTCTTATCCGGGCGTCAAACATGACGCCCGTGTGAAAGAGGCCTTACTGTAGAAGTTTTGACTCTACTATATCCAGTAGGACAATGTTCAGAGTGAGGTAATAAATCACTTGCTAGCTGGCAGCAGCCTCCTCATCTCTTAGGCCTCTTTCAGACGAGCGTGTCCTGTGCAGAAATCGTGCTTCATGTGTGAGCTTGATTGCCCATTATGCACACTGCTCGTTTTGCAGGAGTGCATGGCATTCTAGTGATTTATAATGCTGTGTGTCTCTGCATGAGCTGTATCTACAGACTTATACTGACATAATGCTGTCAGTATAATTCTGTAGATACAGCTCATGCAGAGACATACAGCTTTATAAATCATTTTAATGTCATGCACTCCTGCGAAACAAGTAGTGTCTATAACAGGTAATCACGCTCACACACAGAGCGTGATTTCTGCACGGCACACGCTCGTCTGAAAGAGGCCGAATTCTTTCTCCAGCTGGCAGCAGCCTCTTCATCCCTCTTTTCTTCATAGACTTTTGTCTGTAAGGCTGGAGACAGAGAGGGGAGCTACTAGAGAGAAGAGGTGGAGTGAAGAGAAAGAGGAGGAAAGCAGCCTGAGAAGCCCAGGAGGAAGCATAATTCTTTAATATGATGTATTACAAAGTTTCTTCTATTCACCTGTACTATTCATTTCTAAAAGCTTGTTTAGAACTGGAGGTACACAATAACCTTTTCAGAATTCTGGGCTTTCATTCCCAAAGCTACATTGCACCTTTTTGAAACGCTTCCCTTTTTATGTGCATTTGACATTCTTCTGAATTTGAAAATGAACTGAAACCGAAAAAATTGACTTTTTCAAGTTCTGCTCTAAGATGTCTGGATTAATAATATGTACCAAAAAATGAAGCCTTTCAATTCTTCTGTGCAGAACGAATTGTTTCCGTTCCTTGTTGCAGGACAGGGTCAGACTTCCAGTATGGGCACAGGAAATGTACTACTATCCTGTTATATTATGTTGGAGGCAGCCTAGGATTATAGGGGTATTCCAGTTATATCAGGTTATCGCCTATTGACAGGAGAGGGTATAACTGTTAGATTGGTGAGGCTTCAGCATCTGAGACCACTACAAATCATAAGACTGGGGGCCCCAAGTGGACCGCTTGTTTTTTTCTGGTAGGCCCATAGAGAGCGGAAGTGATCAAATGCCTGACCTGCCTTTCCATTCCTTTTTGCGGTCCCTGCGGGCTGTGCGGCTCCAGTTCTTGTGCTCAATGAGGATTCCAGTGGTTGGACCCCCATCAGGCTTATAATTATACCCTGCTATAACTGAAATATCCCTATTATATATCATAATAAAAGGAAAAGTGTCTCTTATTAGAGTCTGTATGGACAAACGGTCATCAACTTAAAAAAACAAAAAACAAAAAAAAAAAACCTTTTTTTTATTGCAGGCAACATCAAAACACAAAAACACAAGCAAGTTTTATGTTGTTAGAGCTGGTTAGAGAAATAAAACTTTTTTTCATTGGTTGACAGGGACAGTGTCTTTTTTTATTTTTTTTTTGGCATTTGCAGACGTTTTTGTTAGTATTCTCTAGTATTTCCTAGATCATTTATGTGCCTTTTGTCAGACAGAAACGTGCTTTTGTGTTTTCCTTTGCATTTGAATGTTTGTAACTACATATAAGGCCGTCCACAACCTGTCCCCTCCTTATTTCTGTTTTCCCTATACATCCCCTGTGCCCACACGTAATGTATGATCTTCAAAGGACCTCCTTCTTTTTTCTCCTCTTGTCCATTCTTCACATAATCGTCTACATGATTTCTCATGTGAACTCGCTACCCCAGCACATCAGACTCTTCCCCCAACATCCCGACCTTCAAAGGCAACCTGAAAACCCTCCTCTTCAGGAAGGCACTGCCATTAAGCATGCTGCCACCATATAGCCAGATGAGCAGACTTTCCTCTCACCTACTGTGCCTTGTAAGCTCTCGTACACAGGGTCCTCTCCCCCTCTGTACCAGTCTGTTAATGGTTTCTCGTTTATTGTATTTTTAGATTATGTGTAACCCCCTCTTAGATGTACAGTTTCGATGGAATCAATGGCACTTTCAAATAAATAATATGTACTTGTATTGTTCATAGGCAACGTGTGAGGTTCTGGTAGACAACATCATTGGTGAAATAGAAAGACACCTGGGGTCAGACTCTCTGCTAACAAAAGATGAGAAATCGCATAATTCCTCCTTTGAGAAAGAAACTGTTGACTTTGCCTTGATAATCGATGGGAAGAGCCTAGACTTTGCACTGCATGAAACTCTGGAGAAGAAGTTCCTCTACCTCGCTCAGCATTGTAAAGCTGTGATATGCTGCAGAGCAACTCCTCTGCAGAAAAGCCAAGTGGTTAAGCTGGTCCGGAATAGCGTGAAAGTGATGACCCTTGCTATTGGTTAGTAACAATTTGCTGCTCCTGCTTTGGCTTTAAACATGTGACTGGTAGTGTTGAGCCAACTTGTTTTTTAAGTTCTGTGCCCAAAGTTCGGGTTATCGAAGAATCCCGTTATGGATTCCAAATTCCATTATGGTCCGTGATAGCGGAATCCATAACGGGTTTCTTCGATAACCCGAACTTTGGATGCAGAAAGTTTGCTCAACACTAGTGACTGGGCATTTTTCTAACTAGGTTTGTTACAGTATTCCTGTAAAATGAAACACTAAGGGCATATTTATCACAGTGGAGTTTGCAAAGGCAAAATCCTTTGCGTATTCTGCAGGAGAAATCCTTCCTGCTACGGTTTTTCAGTTAGAATGCCCATTGAATAGCGCTAAACTGCAAGCAGACACCCACTGAGGTTTGGTAGGTGCGGAATTAACGCCATCTGTAGAAACCGTGTGTACAGTGCCTATAGGTAGAAAATACACAGACAATGTTAAAAATGAGAATCCTTCTCTTCTGTTTCATCTTATATAGACAAATCAAAGAATTCTTGTAGATTTGGTTGTAAAGTGTGTTACAGTAAACCAATTATTTCCCTATCTAACATTTTTGCATACCTCTCTTTGATATAAAGCACTGTACAGGTCACTGTACTTTCAGGCAGCTTTGCAAAAATCTTTTATACATGCAAATACAAGACATTTTGTAAGGTATTTCAATAAAACACCTACAAATGTGAGCAAATACAATTCACACAATGGCGTGTAAAATACACTGCAAAGACCTAACTGAGACACACCACAAAATAGTACAAAAATAGAATATTTACTAGGTCATCTTAAAAAAAAAAAGTAGATAAAAGGAATGATAAAATGAATCTAAAGTAGATAAAATGAATGATAAAAGGTGGCAAGTCACTTGCAAAAAAGGAGCTGCCGGTGGTATTAGTTACATGTTGGCACAATTAAACTACCTTAAATGGGGTTGTCTCACTTCAGTAAGTAGCATTTATCATGTAGAAGAAGTTAAAACAAGGCACTTACTAATGTATTGTGATTATCCATTTTGCTTCCTTTGCTGGCTGGATTCATTTTTCCATTACATTATACACTGCTCGTTTGCATGGTTACAGACCACCCTGCAATCCAACAGTGGTGGGCGTGCTTGCACACTATAGGATAAAGCGTCAGCCTCTCTAGTGGCCGGGACCATGGGAGCTCACATAGGCCGTTGCTTTTTCCTTTATAGTGCAAGCACGACCACCACTGATGGATTGCAGGGTGGTCTGTAACCATGGAAGTAAGCAGTGTATAATGTGATGGAAAAATGAATCCAGCCAGCAAAGGAGGCAACATGGACAATCACAATACATGTAAGTAAGTAAGTGGCTTGTATCAACTTTCTCTACATGATAAATGCCACTTAGAGTACCTTCACACTGGCGTTTTTGTTTTCCGGCATAGCGTTCCGGCGCCGGGGCTCTATGTCGGAAAAAAAACTCTTCAGTTAAGATAATACAACCGCATACATTCGTTTGAATGGATCCGCTTGTATTAACTTTGACTATTTTTTAACAGTGCCAAAACGGATCCATTTTGAACTCAATTGAAAGTTAACCACTTCAGCCCCCCTAGCTTAAACACCCTTAATGACCAGGCCACTTTTTACAATTCCGCACTACACTACTTTCACCGTTTATTGCTCCGTCATGCAACTTACCACCCAAATGAATTTTACCTCCTTTTCTTCTCACTAATAGAGCTTTCATTTGGTGGTATTTCATTGTTGCTGACATTTTTACTTTTTTTGCTATTAATAAAAATTTAACGACATTTTTGCAAAAAAATGACATTTTTCACTTTCTGTTGTAAAATTTTTCAAAAAAAACTACATTTGTATGTAAAATTTTCTCTAAATTTATTGTTCTACATGTCTTTGATAAAAAAATTCAATAAGCGTATATTTATTGGTTTGGGTAAAAGTTATAGCGTTTACAAACTATGGTGCAAAAAGTGAATTTCGGCATTTTGAAGCAGCTCTGACTTTCTGAGCACCTGTCATGTTTCTTCAGGTGCTAGAATGCCAGGAAAGTATAAATACCCCCAAATCACACCATTTTAGATAGAAGACACCCCAAAGTATTCGCGGAGGGGCTTGGTGAGTTCATGTATCATTTCATTTTTTTCACAAGTTAGCGGAAAATGACACTTTCTGAGGAAAAAAATATATAATAAAGTTTCCATTTCTGCTAACTTCTGGCAAAAAAAAAAAAATCTCAGACGGGCTCACTATGCCCCTCTGTGAATACCTTGGGGTGTCTACTTTCCGAAATGGGGTCATGTGTGGGGTGTGTTTACTGTTCTGGCATTTTGGGCGGGGCTAAATTGTGAGCAGCCATGTAAAACCTAAAGGTACTCGTTGGAATTTGGGCCCCTTTGTGCACCCAGGCTGCAAAAAGTGTCACTCATGTGGTATCGCCGTACTCAGGAGAAGTAGGGCAATGTGTTTTAGGGTGTATTTTTACATATACCCATGTTGGGTGAGAGAAATATCTCTGTAAACTGACAACTTTGTATAAAAAAAATTAAAAAGTTGTCATTTACAGAGATATTTCTCACACCCAGCATGTGTATATATAAAAATACACCCCAAAACACATTGCGCTACTTCTCCTGAGTACGAGGATACCACATGTGTGGAACTTTTTGCAGCCTGGGTGCAAAGGGCCCTAAAACCAATGAGTACCTTTAGTATTTCACAGGGCATTTTTACGCATTTGGATTCCAGACTTCTTCTCACGCTTTAGGGGCCCCTAAAATGCCAGGGCAGTATAAATACCCCACATGTGACCCCATTTTAGAAAGAAGACACCCCAAGGTATTCCGTGAGGGGTATGGTGAGTTCATGTAAAATGTTATTTTTGTCACAAGTTAGTGGAATATGAGACTTTGTAAAAAAACAAAATAAAAAAAATATATATATCAATTTCCGCTAACTTGTGCCAAAAAAAATTCTGTGAACTCGCCATGCCCCTCACAGAATACCTTGGGGTGTCTTCTTTCCACAATGGGGTCACTTGTGGGGTATTTATACTGCCCTGGCATTCTAGGGAACCTAAAGCGTGAGAATCCAAATGCGTAACAATGCCCTGTGAAATCCTAAAGGTACTCATTGGAATTAGGGCCCCTTTGCGCATCTTGGCTGCAAAAAGTGTCACACATGTGGTACCGCCGTACTCAGGAGAAGTAGGGCAATGTGTTTTAGGGTGTATTTTATATATTCCCATGCTGGGTGAGAGAAATATCTCTGTAAATGACAACTTTTTAAATTTTTTATTCAAAGTTGTCAATTTACAGAGATATTTCTCTCACCCAGCATGGGTATATGTAAAAATACACCCCAAACACATTGCCCTACTTGTCCTGAGTACGGCGATACCACATAAGTGACACTTTTTGCAGCCAAGATGCACAAAGGGGCCCAAATTCCAATGAGTACCTTTTAGGAGGGCATTTTTACGCATTTTTCTTCTCGCACTTTAGGGCCCCTAAAATGCCAGGGCAGTATAAATACCCCACATGTGACCCCATTTTGGAAAGAAGACAGCCCAAGGTATTCCATGAGGGGCATGGCGAGTTGATAGAAAAAATTTTTGGCACAAGTTAGTGGAAATTGATTTTTTATAGTTTTTCTCACAAAGTCTCCCTTTCCGCTAACTTTTGACAAAAGTTTAATTTTTCATGGACTCACTATGCCCCTCAGCGAATACCTTGGGGTGTCTTCTTTCCAAAATGGGGTCACATGTGGGGTATTTATACTGTCCTGGCATTTTAGGGGCCCTAAAGCGTGAGAAGAAAATGCGTAAAATGCCCTCCTAAAAGGTACTCGTTGGAATTTGGGCCCTTTGCGCATCTTGGCTGCAAAAGTGTCACACATGTGGTGTCGCCGTACTCAGGAGAAGTAGGGCAATGTGTTTTGGGGTGTATTTTTACATATACCCATACTGTGTGAGAGAAATATCTCTGTAAATTGACAACTTTGAATAAAAAATTTAAAAAGTTGTCATTTACAGAGATATTTCTCACACAAAGTATGGGTATATATAAAAATACACCCCAAAACACATTGCCCTACTTCTCCTGAGTACGGCGATACCACATGTGTGCCACTTTTGCAGCCAAGATGCGCAAAGGGCCCTAAAACCAATGAGTACCTTTAGGATTTCACAGGGCATTTTTACGCATTTGGATTCTCACGCTTTAGGACCCCTAAAATGCCAGGGCAGTATAAATACCCACAAGTGACCCCATTGTGGATAGAAGACACCCCAAGGTATTCCGTGAGGGGCATGGCGAGTTCACAGAAAAAAAAATTTTGGCACAAGTTAGAGGAAATTGATTTTTATTTTTATTTTTTACAAAGTCTCATATTCCACTAACTTGTGACAAAAATAAAATTTTACATGAACTCGCCATACCCCTCACGGAATACCTTGGGGTGTCTTCTTTCTAAAATGGGGTCACATGTGAGGTGTTTGTACTGCCCTGGGATTTGAGGGTCTCCGCAGTCATTACACGTATGGCCAGCATTAGGAGTTTCTGCGATTCTCCGTATATTGACCATACGGGTAATGAGATTTTTTTCCGTTCAGCCGCTGCGCTGAAAAAAAAAAAAATGAACGGCACAGATTTATTCATTCGCATCAATCAATGTGGATGAAAAAATCTCTGCCAAAATCAGTGACTGCGGTGCGGTGGGCTGGGCGCTAGCTACCTAACAAGTAGCTAACTAACTGGCGGTGATAAGGGACCCTTATGCCCCATTCACACGTCCGCAATTCTGTTTGCGGAACGGAATTGCGGACCCATTCATTTCTATGGGGACAGACTTTGTCCCGCTCGGATCCGAATTACGGATCCGCGCTCCGAGTCTGCACTTCCGTTCCGCAAAAATATAGAACATGTCCTATTTTTGTCTGCAATTGCGGACAAGAAAAAGCATTTTCTATATAGTTCTGGCAATGTGCGGATCTGCAAAATGCAGAAAGCACATTGCCGGTGTCCGTGTTTTGAGGATCTGTGGATCCGCAGATCCGCGGATCTGATCCGCGGATCCGTGAATCCACGGATCCGCAAAACACATTTGGACGTCTGAATGGAGCCTTACAAGGGGTGTGATCAATGACAGGGGGTGATCAGGGGTCTAGATGGGGTGATCAAGGGGTTAACAAGGGGTTAATAGGTGAGGGGGTGGGGGGTTAGTGTAGTGTTTGGTGCAACTTTACATAGTTACCTGGTCCTCTGGTGGTCGATCCCAGCAAATGGGACCACCAGAGGACCAGGTAGCAGCTATATCAGACGCTGTTCACAAAACAGCGTCTGATATACTTGTTTGATGCGATTTATATCGCATCTACAGCCTGCCAGCGATGGATCATCGCTGGCAGGCTGTAGTTAAACTCCTGAGACGCCCGCTACTGTGAGCGCGCGCGCGCGCGCTCACAGGAAATCTCGCGTCTCGCGAGATGACGCAGATCTGCGGCGCCCCAGAACAGCCCGACCGCCGCGAGAACGCAGTTGTGCGTTAGGCGGTCGGGAAGTGGTTAATGGGGGACGGATCCGTTTTCTATTGTAGCAGAATGTGCCAGAGAAAACTGATCCATCCCCATTGACTTACATTGGGGGTCATGACGGATCCGTTTTGCTTCGCATCCCAGGACGGAAAGAAAATTGCAGCATGCTGCGGTATTTTCTCCGTCCAAAAAAAGTTCACATACTGAACGGAAGACATCCTGAACGGATTTTTCTCCATTCCGAATGCATTAGGATAATCCTGATCAATTTTTTTTATCCGGCATAGAGCCCCTAGGACGGATCTCTATGCCAGAAAAAAAAACGCCAGTGTGAAGGTACCCTTACTGAAGTGAGACAACCCCTTTAAGTAACAGGTGTACATAAGGAGCACAATAAGACAATAAAGGCAAATACAGGCCACAAGGCAGATACCAAACCCAACATACCTTTCACCTATTGTTTCCTCCTGGGGGTATAACCATGTATAATGGACCTTTTATATACAGCATAACCAAATAAAATAATCTACACAACAGATAAAGGAGCAAGCAGTAATAAAATATTGGTAAATCTTGGCTCTCCAGTAAGGAGACCATGGCCACAAACATCCAATGAATGCCATGAGTTCCACAGGCCGGAACAGGAAGTAACTTCACACCCATATCCGTTTCAGCGGGCAGGTGTATGCCTCCACAACTTGCGCTCCACCATGCGTGTCAGGGAGAAGTGCAGGAACAAAAGGGCGTGTGTGCACACACCCAGTGTCCCCATTACCCCTGCTCAGTATGTGTAAAATAAAGGTAAAAATCAATAAAATTCAAAAAAATGTGTCCTTGTATGTGAAACAGAAAAAGTTGTGTATGAGTGTGTAAATGTGATATACACAAAACTAAAATAATGCGAAATGTGGAACGCAGAGAACTCTCTGCTGGTGGAAAAAGGATCACGCTCACACATGGAGCATGATTCCTGCAGGACTCCCTGTTCACTGAAGGATCAGATTACATCATCCCATCTTTGGAGAGGGTACAAGGAAGTATACTGTGAGAAACAGAGACCGACACAACCCAGGAATGATTCACCATTCATTAGCTAATAGTGTTATATCTTACCCCAAAGGCTTTATTCACATCTATACTGCTCAGTAATATATACTTTGGTTCTGGGTGAGCAAGAGAGAGATAGGGAGCAAAATCCGCAGTCTCTATGTGCATTTTATGGGAAGACAACTGTACAGCTAGCCTCTACCCACAAGCCCAGATAAAACTAAACCTAAGTGATGCAGCCCTCAAAGAAAAACTGGCAAAATCCCAGATACAAGTCATATAGTGGTCAGATATAGAGCTGTCAATCATGTATATACATATGGTTGCTAATCCTGATAAGTTATCTAAAAGTATAGCTACAATTAATGATTATCTATCACATGGATATAGGTTTTACTTGAAAAGTCGTTTGTTCCATAAAGATAATTCTGCATGTGCACTTCATAGACTTCAATGGGCAGCATGTCATCTGATTCTTCAGTGAGTTGACGGCTCTCATGTCTCCCAAGACGGGCTTAGCAGAAATTTTAATTTAGGAGGGGTATAAAAAGCATTTTTCTCTAACATATATTACAAAGCTTCTTAGATTCACCTGTACTATTGATTTATCCAGTCTGTTGAATCACAATGACCATTTAAGCCTATAGTAATTTTTTTGTGGTTCTCACTCCCCTTCACTTAATTCTTATCCCCACTCGTCCCTTGGTTCAACTTGATGGACTTTTTTCATCCGTACTATAGCTATATGTCATCCAGCATAATGTACTTTGCCTCTTTATAACCATGCTTCACATGCATTGAGATATCTAAATCTGCTGTACGTGCATTTTTTCCCCCGAAGGTGATGGAGCCAATGATGTGAGCATGATACAAGTTGCTGATGTTGGTGTTGGCATTTCTGGACAAGAGGGCATGCAGGTACTCAAAGGTCATAATTGTCAGGAGTTCATAGAAAAGGCAAAAAATAAACGGTTGCATAACATAACCCATGTTAGTAGTCCAACTTATCACATGACTGAATAAATCGCCCAATGAGCACCATAAAAATATTTCACTGATATGTGGGGAGGACAGCACCTCAGTGGTTAGCACTATTACCTTGCAGCATCTGGATCCTAGGTTCCAATCCAACCAAGAACAACATCTGCATGGAGTTTGTATGCTCTTCCCGTATTTGTGAGGGTTTCTACAGGTACTCCAGTTTCTTCCCAAACTCCAAAGACTTACTGTCAGCCTCAGTGGGGACAGCAAATGACGATAATGTCTGTAAAGAGTTGCTGAATACGTCCATGCTATAAAAGTAAGTTAAGGGGATTCTGTCACCAGTGACCTCGCTATCAATTTGTTTGCATAGACACATAGCTGTGGTTCACCTGATTAAAACACTGTATTTATTTTGTTGATCTGAGGCTCCGTTCCCGAGTTATGATATTCTTCATATAGAAATTAAGCCTTTGGTACAATGAGGGCATCACCATTGCTCTTGTTGCACTCAAGCTCTTCTCCTTTCTGTGGCCAGGACCAACCTGGCTGCTTTACCACTGCCTGGCCCTGTTAATCAAAGCAGCGAGTCAGGGTCTGACCACGGAAAGGAGCAGACCTTGTGTACAACAAGATCAGTGGTGACGCCCTCGTGCACCAAAGACCTAATTTGCATATTGGGAAAAAGTATACTAATATCTAGTATACAAGTTGGAAACGGAGCCTCGGATCAACAAAGGAAAAACAGAGCTTTACTGAGGTGATCCACAGCTATGTGTCTATGCAAACAATTTGTTACGGAGGATGCGATTGACAGATGCCCTTTAGCCCTTTTGCTACCAGGGTCGTATATGTACGCCGCTGGAGCGATGTTTAAACTTGGCGCCTGCTCGCTCGTGCAGTGGGGTCCAGTTTCAAACAGCAGAGGCCCACAGCCTTTAGATCCCGTGATCAAGTGTGATTATGGCATCTAAAGAGTGAAAAACCCAGAAGTGCACACCACCGGGTCAATACCGGCATCCCCTCGCGGCAATTGGGGATGCCGGAAATTCACTGTAATAGGCTGGGCCTCGCTGAAGAGAAGAAATTAGCAATTCACATATTACTATACTGCTATTTTCAGTATGGTAATATTGAATAAAAAAAAAAAAATGTGAACAAGGTAGCCTCCTAGACTGGCTACAGAAAGCGTAAAAAAATATTAAATTAAAATATATAAAACTTTTAATCACCCCCTTTCCTTAGAATAAAAATAAATAAATACATGAATAATAAAAAATATAAACATCATGGGATTTACAATTTTTTCATCTCTTACCCCCAGAAAATTTTATAAAATGTGATCAATAAGTCACAGACATTTCAAAATGGTACCCATAAAAATTACAGATCTTCCCACAAAAAATGAGCCCCCAGACAGCTCAGTAGGCATAACTATAAAAAAAAAAAAAAAGTTATAGGGGTCAGAATATGGTGATGTAAAAAAAAATTTTTTTCTAAGTTTTCATTTAATTTTACAGTATTTAGAGATAGAAAACCTATACATATGTGGTGTCGCTGTAATCGTACTAACCGAGAAAATGAAGGGTACAGGTCAATTCTGCCACAAAAGGGAATGCCGTAGGGACAAAACCTGTAAAACAGTGGAGGAATTGCGTTTTTTTTCCACCCCATTTGGAATTTATTTCCCTCTTCCCTCTACATTATATGCCATATTAAATGGTGGCATTGAAAAGTACAACTTGTCCCACAAAAAAAAGCCCTTATATGGATATAGGAATGGAAACATAAAAAATGATAGCTCCAGGAAGACAGGGAAGAAAAATGAAAATGCAAAAACAAAAAAAAACCCGGTATCCTAAGGGTTAAAATGTGAATTACAGTTTACCTTCTGTAGCAATACCTCATGGTTTTCAAGATACCTGTTTGCAGTCACTCAGTCGAATCCTTTATGGTATACTTCCAGTGGATAAAACTCAGTTTTGGTCATTTGATGAACACATGGGTCACAGAGCAGTGATCAGCAGTCTGATTTTGTAATGAGCACCCGTGTGTCCATCACATGACCAGGACAGATTTGTATCCAGATCCGATCCATATTTTTTGTCGGTGGGATGTGGACCCATTTACTTCAATGGTGCAGCAAAAGATGCTGTGCTGTCCGCATCCGTATGTCCGATCCACGGTGGTATTGTGCTGCTGCTGAGCTGCATCGGCTCGCTACTTCACCATTACAGTGAGCGGTCCCTGCCTCCTATGGACACAGTCAGCTGAGAGCGGGACATACCTCAGCCGTTCCGGGACCGAGGGACAGCCACTGAAATCTGGGACTGTCCCGCCAGATCCCGGATCATTGGAAGGTATGGTCTAATGTGTATTTCTGTGTATGAAACTTTCCCTGCACTGAGCAGCACTCCAGCCAGGTCAGCAGTTCTGCCGGTGTCCAACACCGCCAATGATAAGGCACCTTACTTGGTGCCGATCTTGCGTACCCCACAATGGCACAAAAAACTACAGCTAACCCCTCAAAAATATGCCCTCTCATGTAGATGGAAATTTTAAAAAGTTATAGATATCAGAATATGACGATGCAAAGATAAATATATATAAATATATATATTTCTTAATGGATTCCCTTTATAAGAAGTGACCTCTTAACACTATTGAGGGCTATGCATTATTTATGTCACTCTAAGCCCTCTCTGTGGGCATGCGCTCAGGTCCAGATTATAGGCAGGCAGGCCAGGATGAGCAATCTGGGGGCTGGCTAGTCCATTCTTTAAATGTGAGGAACGATGACCCATCCTGTCTGGCAGCGCGCCTTCCCTCCACTAGCTCTATGTTGGCTGTCCGGAACATTGCCGTGCACAGAAAGTAGTGCTGACGTCAGCACGTCAGACACTCTGCTGCGATTTAGGCTACCCCCTGCAGCCTCATGTTGGCACTTTGCGATAAATAAGTGGGTTCTGGGTTGCAGTTTGGGCACTCAGTCTCTATAAGGTTCGCTATCACTGGTCTATAGGATGTTCATATGCAGCTCTTTCCCCGAAAAGTAATACGCTCTGTTGCCAACAGTTTGGAAGCTAGACTGATCCGATCTTGTTTCCTTCCATGAGTCTTGTGTTAATGGCATTAGTGCACGTAGTGCGCTGTTATATGCTCCTCTTCTGGAAGGATGGATTAATCTGATGAGGCAGAGGCTAGCTCAACAGGATGGACCATGGGAAAGTACTGATGTTTGACCCTTGTTTCTTACCTGCAGGCAGTGATGTCGAGTGATTTTGCACTCTCACACTTCAAACACCTGAGGAAGCTGCTGCTTGTCCACGGCCATTGGTGTTATACTCGCCTAGCAAATATGATTCTTTACTTTTTCTACAAAAATGTGGTAAGTAGAGCAAGTAAATAGTGAGATTTTCTTCTAAAATTCACAACCCCACCCATCCCTCGGATGATATTGATGGACTTGTCTTTTTTTTAACGGTACTTACTGTGTAACTATTATGGATCCTATTAAAAGGAATGGCTTCTGAACAAGATGTATCAACTGTTCACGGGGGAGGTGATAAATGTATGAATGCTGGGGTTCTGACTGATGGGGTACCCTGGTAATTACAAGAATGGAGTTCCCAAGTTCCCTGTGTGAGTCAGACTCCCGCCGATCTGATATTGATGACCTATCTTTTTAGGATATTTTGTAGCCTACGAGAGCCAGCCATGAATTTTTTTAAAATCTCATTTGGCTGACTTATATGGCTGTTTCCTCATTGCCATGCTAGGGTGCGGCATACTAACTCTAAAAAACTTTAAAACTGTTGGCTTTGTAGAATGTATCATTAAACATTTGACAGGAAGCAAATATTTTTACCCCTTACCTGTTGTCTCCAGATGTAGTTACCACCAAGTTCCTCTGATTGTTGTCCTACCCTTCTCACCTCTATTATCCATATCATCAGAACCATAATGTCACAGCCGTACATTACGTAAATGGTGTGGATTCTCCGCAGTAGAATTTCCTGTGGATAATCATCAGCATTTACTGTACAAGCTCGATAAATGAGATTTTACCAATTCCATCCACCCACTGCAGAAACCTGCCGAAAATCTGTAGCGTAAACTGGCTGTGTGTCTGCAAAATGCAATGCAAAGGTTGAAAGCGGTGGAGGACGCTCTGCGATCTGGCAGTGATGCTGCTACAAAAAAAAACCAACCATAACTGTCCATTTCAGGATATTATTATTTTTTTTTTCCGGCTGTGTCTTCCGGCCAGATCTCCTGTGGGAAATCAGTAGTGATTGTACGTGTGAACATACGCTAAGCCTTTGTTCACACACCAAAATATTCAGCAGCGATCCCTCAAGTTACCATATTAATTCCAGGACGACCATTGTATGTTGAAACCATTTGTAAGTAATCAGTTCCAAAGCCCCAAAATGTCATCCGAGATGAGAGAAAATGAAGATTTAAGAAAAATAAGCAGATAACTGAGACAGATAAAACAAGTCCTTCCATATAACTGTCAGGAATAGCTGCTAGTAACTAATACCGCTATTTTACCAGAGAAGTGACCTTGATTGGTTGGATCTGAGACATTGTATGTTCAGTTTAGTTTCAACTTATGATGAGTCAGGAAAGACCACTGTATGTTGAAAAAATCGTATCCTGAGGCCATTGTATTGTAAGGGACCACTGTATAGTAATATAGCGGTAGTGTATAATGGGTAATAGTGGTAATAGCGGAGTAATAGTATAATCACACGAGAACGGGTTGGTTTTGGTGGCTTAAACACCAGCTAATACGCTCCAGGTGTGCCTCCTACTCTTTAATGTTTTATCTTTCTCCCAGTGATTTCAGTGAGGAAAGCAACCTTGAAAAAATTTCAAAGAAATAACATGGCGCTTTATTAAACCGCTACATAGTACACACCCAGGTGCACTGTTTCATGTTTAAATCAATGGAAAGCTGTTTGCTAGAGTTTTGAATGAATATTACGCAGCTAAACTCAGACATTTTAGACAACCATAAACAGTGTTTTTGGATGTGTGAACAGAACCCAAGGATGAATTCCCACGTGGCAGATATCTGTGACTGTTCCATTCTTCTAAATGAAGCTTCAGCAGAATGGAACTGATTGAAGTCATTTTTCGGTCTTGTTTTGTCATGAAGTGCAGCCATATTTGTTGTCAATAATAAAAAAATTATAAAAAAAATAATTAAAGAAATGTTGCCTCCCTGCAGATGTTTGTGAACCTTTTATTCTGGTACCAGTTCTTCTGTGGTTTCTCTGGAACATCAATGGTGGATGTTTGGATGTTAATCCTCTTCAATCTAATTTTTACCTCTGTGCCCCCAATAATCTACGGCGTCCTTGATAAAGATGTATCTGCAGAGACCCTTCTTGCGTTGCCAGAACTCTACAAATCTGGGCAGACATCAGAGGTAAGAGCAGCTCTGAATAGACAATTGCCTTCATGGTTGAAATGATGCCTGTGTTGTGAAAATTGGTGGCAGAGTTTCCTAGAAAAAAGACTTTTGTGCTTGATATAACTGAAGGCTTCAGTGCACTGAGGGCGGCGCCTAGCCCCTCATTGCACGTCAGCTCCCCTCCTTTCTAGTGCTGGCGACGCCCGTTGGTGCGCTGAAGCCCTCAGCGACATAATGAATAAAAGTCTACTTTTTGGGAATCTTGCCACCGATTTTTACAAGAGATGTATCATTTTAATCATCAGAATGAACCCTACTAGGCAGTATCCCCTGTTTAATTGGGTAGATCCTGCTGACAGTAGCTCTTTAAAGTGCTGAACCTACTGCATGTATGATGCTAGCACACTTTAGAAGAGCAAAACTAGGACAGTCCTGTACTAACTGGACAAGGCTCTTTTCACTTACGTGTCTGTCATTGACAGTTGTACACGGGGATAATTGCTGATTTTTTTTTTTGTCCGGCTGAATCCCAGGCATCTATGCCAGGGAGCTACCAGGTGAGGTCCGGTGGGCACTTGGCACTATCTGGCTATGCTGGATCTGGGAACACCAGCAGGCTGTTCTATGCCGGAACAGCCTGCCAGATAGCTTTGCCTCAAGTGGGAAGATAGCCCTTAGGGCTCGTGTACACGACCGTATGTATCTTGCAGTCCGCAAAAAACGGACGTCTGTGTGCATTCCGTATTTTGCGGAATGGAACAGCTGGCTCCTAATAGAACAGTCCTATCCTTGTCCGTAATGCGGACAATAATAGGACATGTTCTATTGTTTAGCGGAACGGAAATATGGACAAACGGAAATGGAATGCACACGGAGTACCTTCCTTTTTTGCGGACCCATTGAAATAACGGGGAAAAAAACGGAACGCACACGGAAAGAAAATACGTTTAATACATGAGCACTTAGGCTGGGTTCACGCTTGACTTATTTGTTCAGATATTTCAGTTATTTTGAGCCAAAACCAAGTGCGGGTCAAAAACGCAGAAACAGAAGGAATGTCCGGAACGATCCAGAGATCTCTAGTTGTTGTTAGTTGAAAGAGAATGAAGACCCTTGACGTGGGCTTGCGAGCTGGGGTATTTTACTGTCCAAATACCACTTTCAGTCACTTTGACAGGGCCAGCCAGGTGTCATGATGTTTACACAGCCTGCTGGATCTCTTGCCATGTATGTGAAAGAAGCCTAAATGAAGTGTGAACTTGGCCTTATTTGACTGACTTTTTTTTCCAGTCAAAAATAACTGATGTCTGATGCAACTGACACAAACGGATGCAAATTGCAAGTGAAGCTTAAAATAAGAGATTAGTTATATTTCATTTTTCTGTTCTTCTGTGAGCTCAGCCTTTTTTTTTTTTTTTGTTATTTCTAGGCCTACAAGAAGTCAACGTTTTGGATCACCATATTAGATGCTTTCTATCAAAGTCTGGCATGCTTCTTTATCCCTTATTTTGTAAGTAGCCCAGTTATTGACGAGCGGATTTCTATCCAGTTTATTTGCTTTAACATATCCATCTGTTACGTTGATATGAGTATGTGTTATTTTTCCATTTCCTGAAATCTAAATCTAACTCTTAAACAATTGAAAAGAAAATGTCTTCGTGGCATGTGCTACACATGTAAATGACCCAACTACACATATACACATGTAGCAGAGTTAAGTCACACTTGGTGTGTAATCTCATCTAGTTAACCCTAGGGTTGAGATCCGAAGTTGCTTTGTTCAAAACTTCGTTTGAATGCTGTTTGGAGTTCCTCTGGAATCATTGCTTCTAGAACCTATTATATCCATTATGGGGTGTTGTACAGATGCACCATGTGGCAGTTATAAATCTCCTATGGCTCTCTAGTGTGGACACTGCCTTGTGCATGAGGCCAAAGAGCCCCAATACACATTAGACCAGGGATCAGCAACCTCCGGCACTCCAGCTGTTCTGAGACTGCAACTCCCAGAATCCTCCTTTCACGTCTGTGGCAGTTACAAGAACAGCCGAGTAAGTTTGCATGCTGGGAGTTGTAGTTTCACAACAGCTGCAGTGCCGAAGGTTGCTGATCCCTGCATTAGACTATGGTCCGAAACTGCTGTTTTTAGTGGGTTCAGCTGACTGTCTGATGTATATGGGCCATTCCTGAGCCTTTTGTTCTCTTTAGAGATAAGCCGCCAGAGATGCTTAGCAATTACTTCTTCCTCTCTCCCCGTTGAAAGCACATACATGCTTGAGCTCAGTGTGTACCTGTATAAAGGAATTGGGAGAAACTGGCAGACAGGTTTTAAAGGTGTATGGGTACCTTAATCCTTTCGCTGCCAGCGCCGTACATGTATGGCACTGGTGCAATCCTTAAAAATGGTGCCCACTTGCACGGGCGCCAAGGCCTGCGGGTGTCTGCTGTTTCAGCAGAGGCCCACAGCTAATGTCCGTGACCGACAATAATGCTGATTGCGGACATTACAGCCTTTTAGATGCCGCGATCAAGAGAGCGTTTCCAGGTTAATACCGGCATCCCCATGCGGCGATCGAGGATGTCGGTAATAAGTTTAGTATGCTGGGTCTCTCTGAAGAGACCTAGCATATTAGAGCTGCAATTCCTATGTTGGCCAGCAGGTAGCAGGCCAACATAAGAAATCAGCACTCTAAGGTTTTCTATATTCTCTATGGAAGTATAGAAATATTCAATAAAAATAACGAAGTATTGGAGATGGTAGCCTCCTCAGGAGGCTACAAAAAAAATTGAAAAAAGAATTGAAATAGTATTTTAAAAATGTCGAATGGTGTTTAGGGGAAAAAAAATATCAAAATAGCCAATTCAGCATTTTTTTCATGGCTTCTCTTACCCCAAAAAATAAAATATGATCAAAAGACACTCTTCAAAATGGTATACAAAAACCTACAGATCATCCTGCAAAAAAATGAGCCCACACACAGCTCAGTAGACAATAATACAAAAGTTATGCGGGTCAGAATATGGTGGTTAAAAAAATATTCAGTTTTGTTTTATTTTTTCAGTATTCAGACATATACAGCCTATACGTATGTGGTATCGTTGTAATCGTACTGACCCAGAGATTGAAAGGCTTTGGTCAGTTTTGCCGCAAAGGGAACACCATAGGGGCAAAACTGTGGAGGAATTGCATATATTTATTTTCCAATTCCATCCCATTTGGAATTTATTTCCCACTTTCCACTACATGGTATGTCATATTAAATGGTGTCATTAGAAAGTCCAACTTGTACCGCAGAAAACAACCCCTCATATGTATAGGTGAACTGAAAAATAAAAAAGTTATGGCTCCAGGAATACAGGTAAGAAAAAATAAAATGCAAAAACAAAAAAAAAAACTGTCCTACAGATTAAGGGAAAATATGTTTGCTTACTATAGAAAAACCTTTTAAAACATTTGTTGAAGTATTTCTGCCACTTTTCTAAATTTCTGTCTTTTGCAGACTTATTTTGGCTCAGGCATGGACATCTATTCTTTTGGAAACTTCATAATCACAGCAACGTTGTTTGTGGTTTTACTTCACCTCCTGATGGAAAGTAAGAGCATGGTGAGTCACTGCATGAAGAGCGAGGCTCTGCAAGACTAGGCAGCCGCTGAGGTGTCAATTACTGGAGCGTGTCCTCTGTTGGAGGGGTGTTGGCAGCGTTTACATGTTTTTCATCTTTTTTTATCTATGTATATAGATTTAATTAGTTAAAGGAGTTGTGTCACTTCAGCAAATGGCATTTATCATGTAGAGAAAGTTAATACAAGGCACTTTTACTAATGTATTGTGATTGTCTATATTGCCTCGCTCTTTTGCTGACTTGATTTATTTTTCCGTCACATTATACACTGCTAGTATAAAGGGATTATGACCACCCTGCAATCCAATAATGATGGACGCGCTTGCAAACTATAGGAAAAGGTGCCAACTTCTGTGGTGGCCAGGACTGTGGGAGTGCACATAGGCACATGTGCAGCAGCTCCCATCTCAGCCACCTTGTATCTGCGCTGCAGCGGTGGTCATATCTATGGATACTAGCAGTATATAATGTGAGGGAAGACCGAATCCGGCCAGCAATGGAGACAATATGGACAATAACAATACATTAGTAAGTGCCTTGTAGTAAGTTTGTCTCCATGATAAATGCCATTTGCTGAAGTGAGACAACCCCTTTAAGGTTCTCCAAGCATGTGATTGTGAGGAAGAGTTGAAATATGGAGAGTCCCTGTGTGACTATTTCCTAATACTGAATATAATAAAATTGGGTCATTTTTTTTACATTTTCCCCTTGGTGATGCTGGTGAACCACCAGTTGGACGCTCTGTTGCACAATAGCCACCATGAATAACATTCAGGGTATATTTTATTGCTGATCTGTCCACAATATAACGGAATATATAAGTTTCCCAAACAATAATGCTATAAAGTGCCTTAATAAGGGGCTGTAGGGTTTCATCGTGCCCAAACCTTTTATTCTCAAGGGAGATTAGCCATCACCATAGCTGTCTGCAGCATCAGCTTACTCCCTCATCGCCATTCAGAGCACATGCACACTCGGCTGAGAGTATGACCCGTCTTATACTTGCTGTTTATATGTCCTGAGGAGTGTGGTGGAGGGCATTTGGCTCTCTTTTTGTCCCTATAATCTGGTACTGAAATCAACGTACAGTGGAATATGCTAGAAAATTGATATATTGATAGACATGCCCTTTACAGCAGCCTAGCATTGGAGTCCCATACGCACACTACAGACTGCAATAAACTACATCTTGCACTCCACTTTCTAATTTGACAGAAAACCACAGTGAATATGAATTTCTTAAAGAGGACCTTTCACCTCTCCTGACATAACTGTTTTAATAGCTTCATGCATTCCCCATGTAATAACAATTCTGGAGCATCTATTCTTATGGCTCCATGTTGTGCCATTCTTTTAATATTTCTACTAGAACTTATGAATGAATTGCTAGCAGTCTGCAGTAAGGGTTCAGGAGGGAGGTAATCAGTCATGGGTGTGTCCCTGCACAGTCTGCACTGATTGGATAGAGTGAGTCTGTGCAGGTACACACCCCCAACTGATTACCTCCCCTCTGTACCCTTACTGCAGACTGCTAGCAATTAATTCATAACTTATATTAGAAATAATAACGGAATGACACAACATAGTGATAAGAATAGATGTTCCAGAAGTGTTATTACATGGGAAATGCAAGTAGTCACTAAAACAGACATGTGAAAACAGAGGTGAAAGCTCCTCTTTAAAGGGTTGACAGATTACTGGGAGGGGCTGGAGAAGATCCAGCGGTCATGGTCCATATCGGAACCAATGACAAAGTTAGAGGAAGGTGGAGAGTCCTTAAAAATGATTTCAGGGATTTAGGTCAAAAGCTTAGGGCAAGGACCTCAAAAGTAGTATTTTCTGAAATACTGCCTGTACCACGAGCCACACAAGAAAGGCAGCGGGAGATTAGAGAGGTTAACAAGTGGCTCAAGAACTGGTGTAGGAAGAAGGGGTTCGGGTTCCTGGAGAACTGGGCCGACTTCTCTGTAGGCTACAGGCTCTACCGTAGGGACGGGCTGCACCTCAATGGGGAAGGGGCAGCTGTGTTGGGGAGAAAAATGGCTAGAAGGTTGGAGGAGTGTTTAAACTAGGGACTGGGGGGGAGGGTAATTACGTTATAGGAGGGAAGATAGTGCAGATAGAGACCAGGGCGAGGTAGTGTGATGGGGGAGGAATGGAAGGGGGACTAGAACAGCTCAGAATGAAAGATGTAGGGTAAAAATACACATAAACCTGTCAAATGTATGTATACTAATGCCAGAAGCCTGACTAACAAGACTGGTGAACTGGAATTAGTGATGTGTGAGGAGGACTATGACGTAGTGGGAATAACTGAGACATGGCTGGATGATAGCTATGACTGGGCAGTTAATATAAAAGGTTACAATCTGTTTAGAAAGGATCGTCAAAACCGGAGAGGTGGAGGGGTCTGCCTCTACGTGAAGTCGTGTCTAAATCCCGTAATTCGAGAATACATCTCTGAGGGACATGAACAGGTGGAGTCACTGTGGGTAGAAATACATGGAGCAAAAAACAATAATAAAATACTAATAGGAGTGTATTATAAACCACCTAATATACCAGAGTCCACAGAAAATCTATTACTAAACGAGATAGACGAGGTGGCAAACCATAATGAAGTCGTTATCATGGGGGACTTCAACTACCCAGATATAGACTGGGAAACTGAAAGCTGTACATCCCATAAAGGAAACAGGTTCTTGGCAATAGCCAAAGACCATTTCCTTTCCCAACTGGTTCAGGACCCCACTAGAGGGACGGCCATACTGGACTTAGTATTAACCAATAGACCTGATAGAACAACAGATGTGCAGGTTGGGGGACACCTGGGAAATAGTGACCATAAAGTTATAACCTTCCAATTATCCTTCAAGCGAGAGTTTCTAAAGGGAGGAACAAAAATACCAAACTTCAAAAAAGCAAAAATTTAGCCAACTAAGCGAGGCCATAGGCCTAACTAACTGGGACAAAGTCCTCAAAAATAAAAATACAACCATAAAATGGGAGATTTTTAAAAGCATTGTAACATCTAATTGTGAGAGGTACATACCTTATAGGAATAAAAGGCTAAGGAACAATAAGAAACCAATGTGGATAAATGGAACCGTAAAGAAGGCAATAAATGACAAAAGAAAGCATATAAATCGCTAAAACAGGAGGGAGTCAGGAAGCACTGATAAACTATAAGGAAAAAAATAGAATATGTAAAAAACTAATAAAATTTGCCAAACTAGAGACCGAGAGATTAATTGCCAAAGAGAGTAAAACTAACCCTAAAATGTTCTTCAATTATATAAATAGTAAAAAATATAAATCTGAAGGAGTCGGCCCTCTACATAGCAATGAGGGGGTGTTGCAGAGAGCGACGAGGATAAAGCAAAACTATTAAATATTTTTTTCTCCACTATATTCACTGAGGAAAATAAACTGTCAGATGAAATGCAGAATGTAAAAGTAAATCCCCCATTAAAAGTGCCCTGTCTGACCCAGGAAGAAGTACAACAGCGACTTAAAAAGATTAAAATAGACAAATCGCCAGGACCGGATGGCATACACCCCCGTATCCTAAGGGAATTAAGTGATGTCATAGCCAGACCATTATTTCTGATATTTACAGACTCTATAATAACAGGGAATGTTCCACAGGATTGGCGCATAGCAAATGTGGTGCCAATATTCAAAAGGGTCCAAAAACAGAGCCTGGAAATTATAGGCCGGTAAGTTTAACATCTATTGTTGGTAAACTGTTTGAAGGGTTTCTAAGAGATGCTATTTTGGAGTATCTCAATGAAAATAAGCAAATAACACCATATCAGCATGGCTTCATGAGGGATCGGTCATGCCAAACAAATTTAATCAGCTTCTATGAGGAGGTAAGTTCTAGACTTGACAGCGGCGAATCAATGGATGTCGTATATCTGGACTTCTCCAAAGCATTTGACACCGTACCTCATAAAAGGTTAGTATATAAAATGAGGATGCTCGGACTGGGAGAAAATGTCTGTATGTGGGTAAGTAACTGGCTGAGTGACAGAAAACAGAGGGTGGTTATTAACGGTACATACTCAGATTGGGTCACTGTAACTAGTGGGGTACCTCAGGGGTCAGTATTGGGCCCTATTCTCTTCAATATATTTATTAATGATCTTGTAGAAGGCCTGCACAGTAAAATATCTATTTTTGCAGATGACACTAAACTGTGTAAAGTAATTAACACTGAAGAGGACAGTTTTCTGCTACAGAGGGATCTGGATAGATTGGAGGCTTGGGCAGAAAAATGGCAGATGAGGTTTAACACTGACAAATGTAAAGTTATGCACATGGGAAGGAATAATGCAAGTCACCCGTACATATTAAATGGTAAAACACTCGGTAACACTGACATGGAAAAGGATCTAGGAATTTTAATAAACAGCAAATTAAGCTGCAAAAACCAGTGTCAGGCAGCTACTGCCAAGGCCAATAAGATAATGGGTTGCATCAAAGGGGCATAGACGCCCGTGATGAGAACATAGTCCTACCACTTTACAAATCACTAGTCAGACCACACATGGAGTACAGTGTACAGTTCTGGGCTCCTGTGAACAAGACAGACATAGCAGAGCTGGAGAGGGTTCAGAGGAGGGCAACTAAAGTAATAACTGGAATGAGGGATCTACAGTACCCTGAAAGGTTATCAAAATTAGGGTTATTCACTTTAGAAAAAAGACGACTGAGGGAGATCTAATAACTATGTATAAATATATCAGGGGTCAGTACAGAGATCTGTCCCATCATCTATTTATCCCCAGGACTGTGACTGTGACAAGGGGACATCCTCTGCGTCTGGAGGAAAGAAGGTTTGTACACAAACATAGAAAAGGATTCTTCACTGTAAGAGCAGTGAGACTATGGAACTCTCTGCCTGAGGAGGTGGTGATGGTAAGTACAATAAAGGAATTCAAGAGGGGACTGGATTTATTTCTGGAGTGTAATAATATTACAGGCTACAGCTACTAGAGAGGGGTCGTTGATCCAGGGAGTTATTCTGATTGCCTGATTGGAGTCGGGAAGGAATTTTTTTCCCCTTAAGTGATGAAAATTGGCTTCTGCCTCACAGGGGTTTTTTGCCTTCCTCTGCATCAACTTGTAGGAAACAGGCCGAACTGGATGGACAAATGTCTTTTTTCGGTCTTATATACTATGTTACTATGTTACTAAATTCAAGTGTTTGGACAAAAAAATAGAAAGAAGGCTGCAGGATCCATTGCAATCAGAAAAACCATACTACATCTTAAAGGAAACCTGTCACCATGAAAAGGCTAAATAGTCTGCAGACAGCATGTTATAGAGCAGGAGGAGCTGAGCAGGTTGATATAGCGTTTTATGGGAAATGAATCAGTAAAACTTGTATTTCATTCATTTAAATTCCAGCTCATTCTGGGCTTTGAAGTCCAGGAGGCGGTCCTATCAGTGATTGACAGCTCTCTCTATGACTGTTTGTATGGAACTAGCTGTCAATCACTGATAGGACCGCCTCCTGGACTTCAAAGCCCAAAACGAGAAGATATATAAATGATTAAAATACAAGTCATACTGAATCTTTTCCAATAAAACTGCTCAGCTCCTCCTGCTCTATAACCTGCTGCCTGCAGCTCAGACACCATGTTCAACATGACAGGTTCCCTTTAAAAATGTACTTTATAATCTTTTGACACACTGTGGCACCTAATGTGTAGCAGGAGCCCATGTGGGTAGCAGACAACAGTTCTCCCTCTGGTGCATCTCATACTGTGCTCCCTCACTGCAGAGCATCTCACATTAGTTCCCAGTTACAGCCTCCTGTAGTTCCTAGTACTGGAACTAAGCATGCTCCACAAGCACCACAGGCCATACCCCTAGGCAGTAAACTATAGACATCACATTTTGGACCAGTAAATGATTATGCTAAACTACCTAAAAGATTTAACGTGGTATTCCCATCTCACACAGTGATGGCATATCGCAAGGTTATGCTATCAATGTCAGAAAAGTGTGGAGCTGATAGGAGAGCAGCTGTGCATGCACCGCCAACCTCCATTCACCATTATGGGACTTCCGAAAATAGCCGAGTGCTGGCTAAATCACTCATTATCATCACCGGCTGAAATCTGAAAGAGTCAATATGTTTTGTATTTCAGACGTGGATACACTGGACGGTTATGGTCCTAAGCATCGCTGCCTACTTTGTCTTCACCTTGGCTGTTGATGCATTATGCCTGAAATGTATGCCACCGGCAAACCCATACTGGATGATGCAGAAACACATGACGGACCCTATGTTTTATCTTGTGTGTGTTATGTCTGTTGTTGTTGCACTTCTACCAAGGTATGTGAAAAGTTTCATCTGTATATCTATAATGCCTAGATGTTCCAGGAACCCTACATGACTATGCAGAGAATCTGTCATCTACAATAGTACATTGCCGCTCTGGTACTGAGGGCTATGCATTAGATCCCTCCTATTCAGATACAGAAAAAAGTCATTATCTTCTTAAATTAAGCAAGACAATTGGGGAGGTGGTGCAGGAGCAATAAAGATTGTAAATGGCTTACTACATGGGTTAGCATCCCAGGCTGGTACTATGGCTGCATCTCTATTCAAACCTAAATGTAAGAAATCATAGGACCATCTTTCCTATTAGCTAATGGTAAAAAAAAGAATTCTGCATGACTGTTAGATACAGAGTTTTGGTCCATGCATATTGATGTCTTGCAGCGCCCCTAGCTGGCTGTACTAATACCCGTGTGCCTCTGATCTTATATTGGATTCATGAGAAACAGAAGCTATGCCCTGAAAGTGTAGCGTCTTACAATAATACGATATAATGAGTCAGGGACTGTAATAAACCATGGCTTTGTGGGTGTGAGGTCTTGGTCAGGCCTTCCTAACAAAGCAAAGTAAATGTACAGATCCAGCACAAAAGATATGTGCAAACATTGGTCAGAGGGCTGCAATAGCAGACATCCCATAGACAAGACGAGTGCTGCTAAATATTGGCTTCATAGTAAATGACATTACTGCTGTATTTACTATACTTAAAATATGTGGTGCCAGGACCATGTAAAGCTCTATGTCCAGAGCACTGCGGAAATCTTCCAATACCTCTAGTGGAAGCCTATGAAGGAGGAGAATTATCAAGATGGGCATTTCCCATGGCAGTCTTGATCTCCTGTAACACAGTGCAATGCGCCTAAGGGTGCTTTCACACTAGCGTTTTTCTTTTCCAGCATTGAGTTCCGTCCTAGGGGCTCAATACTGGAAAAGAACTGATTAGTTACAGTTGTGTTCAAAATTATTCAACCCCCAATGCTGTAAAGGGTTTTAGGGAATTTAGTGTACATTTGTAATTGTGTTCAGAATGAAATCTTACAAGGACTTTTTAAAGAACCAAATGCAACTAAAATGACATCAATTGTTTTTATAATACAGTAGTAAATGTTTTTTTTTAGTGATTTCTTCATTGACACAATTATTCAACCCCTTAAAAACTACCACTCTTAAGAACAGAGGTTTATTCAAGTGTTTTCGATCAGGTATTGAAAACACCAGTGGATGTCAAGGAGCAACAATCAAGCATAATAAGCCCCAATTAGGCAGATGTAAAATGACTGTGATACTCAGCTCCTTCTAGACATTTACTGGTGTGTTTACAAACATGGTGAAGTCAAGAGAATGGTCCAGGAAGACAAGAGAAGAGGTGATTTCTCTTCACAGGAAGGGCAATGGCTATAAGAAGATTGCAAAGATGTTAAACATACCAAGAGACACCATAGGAAGCATCATTCGCAAATTCAAGGCAAAGGGCACTGTTGAAACGCTACCTGGTCGTGGCAGAAAGAAGATGGTGACTTCGACTGCTGTGTGCTACCTGAAGCGCAAAGTGGAGAAAAGTCCCCGTGTGACTGCTGAGGAACTGAAAAAAGATTTGTCAGATGCGGGTACTGAAGTTTCAGCTCAGACAATAAGGCGCACACTGCGTAATGAAGGCCTCCATGCCAGAACTCCCAGGCGCAACCCCTTGCTGTCTCCAAAGAATAAGAAGAGTCGACTGCAGTATGCCAAAAGTCATGTGGACAAACCACTAAAGTTTTGTGATAGTGTTCTGTGGACTGATGAAACAAAATTAGAACTGTTTGGGCCCATGGATCAACGCTATGTTTGGAGGAGGAAGAACAAGGCCTATGAAGAAAAGAACACCTTGCCTACTGTGAAGCATGGCGGGGGGTCAATCATGCTTTGGGGCTGTTTTGCTTCTACAGGTACAGGGAAGCTTCAGCGTGTGCAAGGTACCATGAATTCTCTTCAGTGCCAAGAGATATTGGATGAAAATGTGATGCAGTCCGTCACAAACCTGAGGCTTGGGAGACTTTTGACCTTTCAACAGGACAATGATCCCAAGCATACCTCCAGGTCCACTACAGCATGGTTACAAATTAAAGGCTGGAACATTTTGAAGTGGCCATCGCAGTCACCAGACTTAAATCCGATTGAGAACCTCTGGTGGGACTTAAAGAAAGCAGTTGCAGAGCACAAGCCTAAGAATGTGACTGAACTGGAGGCTTTTGCCCATGAAGAATGGGTGAAGATACCCGTAGATCGCTGCAAGACACTTGTGTCAAGCTATGCTTCACATTTAAAAGCTGTTCTAACTGGAAAAAGATGTTGTACTAAGTACTAAGATTGAATGTTACTTGGGGGTTGAATAAAACTGATAATGATGTGAGCACAGAAAAGACATTTGTGGTTATTTCATTATAAAGGTTATGGTATATTTGTCTGACTTACAAGTGCCTCTGATTTAATTGTCAACAAGATGACTGAAATGATCAAAATCAATGTCAAACTGGCCAAAACACTCAATTTCAGTGGGGGTTGAATCATTTTGAACACTACTGTATATCCTAATACATTCTGAATGGCGAGAAATCCGTTCAGGATGCATCAGGATGTCTTCAGTTCAGTCACTGAACGGCGTTTTGGACGGAGGTATTATCTCCGTTCCAAATGCCAGCTCAGTTGCCGAAATGCCGGATCTGGCATTAATTTACATTGAAATGTATTATTGCCGGATCCGGCATTAGAAATACCTGAAGTGCGGATCCGTCTTTCTTGCGCAGACCTTTAAAACTGTAAATGAAAATACAAGATGGATCCGTCAAACGCATGACAAGCAGAGAGACGGATCCGTTCTTGCCATGCATTTGTGAGACAAATGCATTCAGTTTACATCCAGCTCAACGGATCCGGCAGGCAGTTCCGACGATGGAACTGCTTACCCGATCAAACTGCAGCAAGTGTGAAAGTACCTTAATTTATTCATGGCGTAGACTTGAACTATAACTAAGTTACAGCAAATCTGATGGGCCGCCCCCCTCATTTCCTGCTATTCCCACCCTCTTGTTAGAAAAGTAACAAGAAACTTATCAAGACGCAAAGGGCCTGTTCATATATATCCGGCAAACCAGTAGTTTTCTATGGGATTGTTCTCGTACATCCGAAACCTCAATTGTGACCCCGGATATCAAATGGTGATGGACAGAAAAATGCTGCATGCTCAGTTTTTCTGTCCGGCGCTATCAATGTATAGACGCTGAACCATGTGCACTGTGCATATATCAGTTGTGTCCAGCTTCCGACCTAAAATAGTTGACCAGGCACAACTGATATGTGAAGCGGGGCAAATTATGGTGCAAATGTGGCGTGCACCATCATTTTCGGCATTTTTGAGACGTTAAAGGCTTATTAAGTTCCCTTGTAGTGTCATACATCACCCATAGGCTCTCATTATAAAAAATACCTCCCTGATATACGCAAAAAGGACACTTTGGGAAAGTGTCAGGTCAGTTTGTCCCTATGCATAGTATAATTTGGAGAAAAAAATCTTATGTAAACAGGGCCTAAACCGTCAGTTTAATGGCAGGCTTTTAGAAGCTATCTCCTTTCAAGTTTGGCCTTAACTCCCCCTATTTAGTTTTCTCAAAGCTAAAGTTAAAATAAGGTTTTTAATGTTTTTTCTTTTCACTTGTTCTATATAGGTTTGCTTTCCGAGTATTTCAAGGAACACTGTTTCCAACTCCGCAGCAGAGGGCTAAGCAGCTTGATGTGATGCCCCCTGGAGAGCGCTCAAGTGCCATTAAACGCTGGTTTTTACCAAAGACTGACAATGCCTTATTCCATGCAGTACCAGCAGATGGCAGCAGACTGACAAAAAAGGATGAAGAGGCTCCGTGCATGCCATCTCCAAACGAGTCTGACTGCACAAGCTACGACATATGAGACACAGTCTTGTGATACTGGCCAAAGTAAAAGGACCGCACATAAGTTTACTGCATGGCTTCTCGCTTTACAATGTTCAAAAGGGAACAATAGGCGACCTGTATTTCACTACTGGTGCTAACCTCTACTCTTCACCATAATGCAGTGTGAGCGGCATATGCTTAGAAACCTACAGCCAGCCACATACACTGTATAGCGGAATGAAGGCTAACCCAGACCTCATTTCAGTGATTTCCATGCATTCTGCATATTCTCTACACCACTCAGTGTTATGTTGCTTCATATTATGCAGTTATTTGTGTTTTATGTTCTGGGTCTGAAAGATGACCTAAAATTATAAAAGCAGTGGGCGGTAAGAGCGCCTATTACACAGTCACATTCACTGGATGAGTTACCCAGGGAAGGGGTTATAGGAGATACCTGTCAATCTCCCTGCGACATTGCCAATCTGAATCACTGTAAGCAGGGACCACTTTTACCATATAGTCCAGGAGGTTGTTGACACTACTGTACTATCCTTAGGGTGATCTCACATTAGTAGCCATTTTATCTTTTAAAGGGACTGTCTTCTTTTAGAAAACCATTTTTAAATATCCATTTAGTGCGTTTTGAGTTAATAGAAGGGTTTCCCCTGCTCTTTATGGAAGAGTGGAGCGCAGCCTAAACGAGCCTTGTACTTTCGAAAGGACCCAACACATCCATGTGTTCCCCTTTTTTTTTTTTTTTTTTTTTATAAGTGCTGTGTAATACTTTATTTCCCCTGTGGTGGCGCTGCAGGGAAACTTAACACTTGCTGCTCTGTTCTTCCACAGATCACAGCTGATTGCTCAGTAAATTGCGATCAGCTAATCATTGGTGTCCGTCTTAACACATCAGATCGCAAAAAGTAGACAACCTTTTTATTTTATCACTGTATAACGATATGTATGCATGTGGTGTCTTCCGCATCAATAATGGCCTAGTCTGATAGTGTCCCTACATTAACCCTTTCAATTGTTATTTCTGGTTTTATTCCAGTACGGTTTCTTACATTATACGCAATAGGTTTACTTAGTAATATGGTGAGTGCAGCAGTTTTTTTGTTACCTGCGTCCCTTTCACCTGTCGTAGTATTGAAATAGAGTAACAGGCACGTATGGAATGTGACTTCTGTGCTTACTTACTCCTGCAGCGTGTACAACACCGCGCTAGATGTAGACACCAACTTACTGCAGATACTCCATTCCTATTACAGGATCACTGCATTGCTGTACTATAGCAGGGCCACAACATAAGATCTATGTGCTGTGTATAGTCACACACAAGGCGTTGCTGTCAGGTTGACAGATCTTCTGGCTCCATGAAGTTCTAGGCTCTGCATTAGGGTCACTGTCTTCAAACCACTGTCTATAGCATTTACACTAATAGTTTTCTGCTGCGCCTTTCTAGTTGTCACATTTGTTTCATACAGTATTACATGTTCATACTGTCTTTCATAACTTTATGATGTTTCTTTTGTGCATTCCCCACATTGGCCCTGGGGCCATATTTATTACATTCTTATGTTTGCATACCAGGAATTATGAATCCCTTCCAAAACAATCTGAATCATCTTAATTCATACTGCGCTTCTGGGCATGTTTGTACATTTAACCCAAAACCTTGACGTAAATGTCCACCTTGCACCCTATTTTTATTTTATTTTTTTTGTCCAAATCCTGTGCTGTTTTATGTATCTTTATAGACTAAATCCCCTGCATAGACACAGATAGCATGCTGGCTGCCTCCTGCCACCACTAGAGGGAGCTTACTGCGTACTGTCTTCCTGTGTTTAATCCCATACCCCCTCTAGTGGTGGCTGTAGGCAGCTAGAATGTTGTTTTTTTAACTCATGTTCATGCTTGGGATTTGGAGCTTTGTCTCAGTAAAACAAAACTCTTACTGATGTATAGAGATATATATTAAGAAATTAACTACAATACAGTTTTAAAACCAATTTGCTTTTTTTTTTTTTTTTTTTTTTAAACTAAACAGTATTCAAGGATAGATAATTACTTTAATGGGAATCATTTAAAAGTCCTGCAGCAGATTATTAACCCAGATTTATAAAGGCTTTGTGTATCAAAACACTTTAAAAGAACAATTAAGGCTACTTTTACATTAGCATTTTCAATTCCGCTATTGAGATCCATCATAGGATCTCGATAGCGGAAGAAAGCGCTTCAGTTTTGTCCCCATTCATTGTGAGTGGGGAAAAAACGGAACGAAACCGAATGCACCAAAATGCTTTCCGTTCGCTTGCGCTCGCATCGCAGACAGAAAAACGATGCCAGCAGCGTTTTTCTGTCCGCGATGTGGTGCCGAGCACCCGTTGACTTACATTGTGTGTCAGGACGGATCTGTTTTCTCTGACTCAATAGAAAACCTATCTGTCCCCTATTGACTTTCAATGGTGTTCCGTCATGGCTATAGAAGACCTAATACAACTGCATCCGTTCATGACAGATGCATGCGGTTGTATTATTGTAACTGAAGCGTTTTTGAAGATCCATGGATCCATGACGGATCCGCAAAAAACGCTAATATGAAAGTAGCCTAACTCTGTGTCCATATTAGCCAGAATCTAGCAAACCTTTCTCTCACTCTCCAAAAACCTCCCAGATGTCTCTGTATCCAGGACAAGTCTTTTCTCTAGCGATGTGCAGAGATTGCACCAGAGAATCAAATAGGAAAATATATTACCAGGCTCTGGAGCAATTCTGTGACTTGAAATCAGCATGAGGAATGTCCGACTCCAGTGAAAGTATATGGTTTTATTATTCATTTTTAAGTCGTACTTTCACGCTGCCATGGGGATAACCCAGTGGAACCCAACTCTGTGCTGCACTGCAAACACTTAACACCTGACAGGGACCATAACATATGCATATTATGAAATTCTTTTTGGTTTAATGGGTGCACTATACTAAATTTTCATTTTCAAATTCTATTATAACACTTTAAGTGGGTTGTCTAAGACTAGAAAGGTCTGAATTTTTTATTTTTCCCCCCAGAAATGCCGCCACTCTTTTTCATAGGCTTTAGTAGTGGTTCTCTTGCATGGGGATGAGCTGTAATACTCTACACAGCCCATGGACTGGAGAGGCGCAGTTTCTGAGATGAAAAAGACAGCCCTTTTTGGTACTCTCATGCAGCCCCTTTAAATATGAACACGACTTTGGGAATTTCGAATGTATATGTGAAAGCCCTGTTCTTTGACTTGCATGTAGCTTGAAAAACAGAAATTAAAGGGGTATTCTCGCTTCAGCAAATTGCATTTATTATGTAAAGTCAATACAAGGCACTAATGTATTGTGATTGTCCATATTGCTTCCTTTCCTGGCATTTTTCCATCACATTATACACTTCTTGTTTCCATGGTTACAACCACCCTGCAATCCATATAGTAAAAGGTTCTGGCCCCTCTGGTGACCGGGACCGCAGGATGGCACTTGTAACTATAGTTTGGATTGCTCGCTGGTCGTAATCTCTGGATACGAGCAGTGTATAATGTGATGGAAAAATGAATCCAGCCAGGAAAGGAGACCAATATGGACAATCACAATACATTAGTAAGTGTTTTGTATTAACTTTCTCTACATGATAAATACCAGACAACCCCTTTAACTTTTTTTTTTTTTTTTAAAGCTCAAGCTATCCACACTAATGATTAAATGCTGCAGTGCTGTATAACATACCTTTTTTGTAACTGTTTTTATATCTTTTTAATTATTTGAACAGTTTTATATACAGAACATTTAACTGCAAGTTTAGTTTTAGTAAATTTATTGCTAATATGCACGTGTCCAGGCTGGTAGATTCTGTCTATGCATTTGGTGGTGGTCATGACCGCTATACCTGTAGTGCCTCCAGTGTATGCATATTGTGCAGGAATGTGAAGACTCTCTTTATCTGGACACATCCGTATGTATTTCAGGCCTAGCGTTCTGGCAATGTTTAGGTCATGCCCTCAAAACCCTCTATTATTTATGAGCTGTTTCAAAGTTTGTGAGCCCAAACGTCAGGGACATTGCAGTTTAAATATATCTCGATGTTTTTTTATGACAGATATTTTTTTACGCCTTATGTATAGGCCACAGGTTTCTTCTTGTGCACATTGTATATATTGCTGGTAAATCCAAAATAAAGAATCTTTTGCTGTAATTCTGTGCCTTGAATTTTGTCCCCAATTTTTGACCATAAGACTTGCATTAGAATGTGAATATTTTGCTGTTTGCTGGATGAATCTGTCCCCCGGTGAGCAGCGTGTGGTATAGGTACAGATGTATGGGTGTGTATGCCTCCATTTACCATGGTTGGTACTATAGCATTTTATGGGACAGGTTTGGTCTAGTGTCCAGAAGGCACAACAAATATTGTGCTAATTTGGCTAATAGAGCATATATTTTTTTTTTTTTAGCAACTACATGTGAAAACTTATATCATACTAAATAGTAATGCAATAATTACTAGAGTTGAGCGAACTTGTATTTTAAGTTCGGCGTCCAAAGTTCGGGTTGAGGGTTATCGAAGAATCCCGTTATGGATTCCGCTACCACGGACCATAACGGCATTTGGAATCTATAGGGGATTCTTCACCTCTTATCCAATCCAGTGCTGAGCCACGCCCCCTGCATTGATCACATGTCGGTAACGTCACCCCAGGTCCTTAGTGTTGTCCAGGGTTCGGGTTCATTGAAGCATCCCCTTATGGATTCCAAATGCCGTTATGGTCCGTGGTAGCGGAATCCATAACGGGATGCTTCGATAACCCGAACTTTGGATGCCGAACTTAAAATACAAGTTCGCTCAACACTAATAATTACTTAAGTGAGTAACGATGATTGTATACACCTAGGTGCATTGTATGTTATAAAATTTTTGAAAACCAAATAAAAATTTTCTAAGAATACCCTTCTTCTCCTCAGAAGTAATTGGTGAGGGGGGCCGGGGAAGTGCTCCCCGCATTAGTACAGAGGACTAGTAACTATGAGTCTGATGTATGCATGGTTAGGTCCAGTCTACTAGTAGACTGGACCTATTACCCAGAGCAGCATATTGGGGTGAAAGATAAGTGTTTAAAGGTTAAGGCCTCATGCACATCACCATAATTTGCTGTATTTTATGCAGGTCGTATGTGGACCCATTCACTTCAAAGAGGCCGCAAAAGATGGGCACAGCGCTCCGTGTGCTGTACGCATCCACATGTGATTCCAGGCCCTGCAAAAAAAAAAATTTGAAAAATGTCCTATTCATGTCCGTGTCACGCACTGGACTGCTGTATTGTGGGCCAGACACAAAATGCAAAACACACACGGTCAGTATCCATGTTTTGTGGATCCGCAATTGGTGGTCATGTGCATGAGCTCTAATGGATAGGATAATCAAGAATACTGAAAAAAATCCCAACGTTGACTGGCTATACTACGCTACAGGACAATGAAAAAAAGAACACCTGGAAAACTTAAAGGGTTGTACAGTGCAAAGATATTGATGACCTATATTGAGCAAAATCACCTGTATGTCGTCCCGCTTGTTTAGGTGGCGCAGTGTAATTACAACTGGTCATCCTATTTAAGTGAAGGGGAAGAGCAGTTGTAATTTCACTGTGCCACCGCTGCAAAGGAGGTGGTGCACAAGTAATTTTTAAATGGAAGCAGGACTCACGAGTGCCGCTACCTCTTCAAACAGCTGATCGGAGGGGGTGATGGGAGTTAGACCCTCTGCCCAAGTGATATGAGTGATGAGCTATCTGGAGGATAGGTCTTCAATATCTTTGCACTGCACAAACCCTTCAAAGGGGTTCTATGGCCTTGAAGCTGACTGCCGGCAGACTCATCTGTCTGTGGTCCTGGCATTTACATTGCCCACAGCACCAGGAAGTGGCTTTATTACTGCTGCAGGCAATCACAGACCTCAAAAGCTTGAGACGTACATCACTGCTTTGTTAAACACTTCAAGCCACTGAGGCCTGTGATTGCCCACAGCAGTTGCGGGTCCAAGCTGCTTCCTGTTCCTTGCGGGCACTAGAAGTGGCTGGAAACAGAGAAGCGGTGGGACCACAGACAGGTGAGGATGCTGGATACCCTGAAGAGTATGTTGTGTGGTGCTGGCACTGTGTAGAGGGACGTTCTCTTGTTGGAACACCACCTCTCCTAACTGAATCAAAAAAGGCAGTAAGACTGGTTCCTTGCTGTCCTGGACATACCGAAGGCTAGTTGATGATCCCTCTCTGAATACCAAATGAAACACGCATGGTAACTAATGATGCCCCTCACCATGACACTTGCTGTTAGTTCCCCTCCACACTATACATGATGGCAGTAGGTGCTCTTCTGCCCTCCTGCAAAATCTAATGCGACCATCAATGGCAAACAATAGTGTTCTGTTATGAAAGCAGGATTTACCTTGGTACTAATGGTGGTTCCATCAGAGTACTGTAGATGTAAAAAGAAATGTAGACAAAGCATCAAATCCTGAACAAAGTCAATACATGAGACTTGGCACTGGCAAGACCATGAATGTCAATGGTATAAAAACGTGGATAGAACATTGGCCCGCATTTAATCTTGTTGCTCTGTCTGAATACTGGCCCATTGTGTGCCAAAATCTGGTACCTTTTTTGGTACCAAATGTCACATCTCTTTTTATACATAAACCAAAGGAACCAAAACAAATAATCTACTGCACGTCACTTGACAAGGAGGGCACAGCTTATTGGAGAAGAAAAGTACAGTAATCTAACCAATAAGTGGTATAATGTCTAGCTATGCACCAAATGTATCATAAAGTGTGAGCCACTATGATAAGTTTGACACCTCTATCAACTGTTCAGTCTAAAGGGCTCTTTACCAGGGCTGATTCTCGGCCAGATGATCCTTAACAAGCGTTCATAGAAACGTGGCAGATTACCCGATGAACAAGCAATCACAAAAATTGTTAGCTGGTAGCAGATTGTGCTGTGTAAACGGCACTTTGCTGCCGGCAGACAACGAGTCTATATGGGGACGAGCGATGGCATTGGCAATCACTCCTCCACTGAAGAGCAGGCGCTTGTCGGGAACATTTCCCTGCTGACAATCGCCTGTAAATTTGGCCCATGTAAAGGGGCCTTAAAGAGGACCTTTCACTGGTCCACAGTTTATTAGGCAAATGTATATATATGCAGAGCGGCACCCAGGGATGACCCTGCACTTACTGTTCAGGATATGAGCTGAGTGCTGTGATTGGCCAGCGCTCCAGCCTTGGGAGAAGGAGACGCCCAGGGCAAAAGAAGATGTCTCCTCCCCAGGCAAAATTATCAGAAGCACGAGCGCCGGTACCGGGGGCTACAGCGGACGAACGGAGCGGTACCCAGGGATACAAGTAAGTGCAGGGACATCCCTGGGTGCCGCTCTGCATGTATATACATTTGCCTAATTAACTGTGGACCAGTGAAAGGTCCTCTTTAAATTTAGCCATCACCTATTTTTAAATAATTGCCCTTTGTAAAGGTGCCACTGATAATTTGATGGGGACACCAAGATTAATAAATCTGCCCAGTTGTTCTTTAGGTCATAGGGCAATGGAGTTTTCAGAAAGGCTTTATCTACTGTTTTAAAATAACAGCATTTACATCTAGTGGAACTAAGAATATTGTCTATTACCCTTGGCAGTCGATAAACGATTGGCCATTTTAGTGAAGGTCAGCAGCCAGAGGGGTTCCTCTAGAGCGGCAGGAGGGGGGGGGGGCACAAACTGCGGCCCTCTATAACATTCTGTGCGGACCCCAATCATCATGTCTTGTGGCTGCTCACATGAATCTTTCATGTATTGTCCCATTAGATGTGCAACTAGACATTTATGATATATACTGTATGTTCAATATGCCGTAAATATAGTATTTCGGTTGTTAATACCCCTAAAAGTTTTAGTTTCGGCCCTTGGAATCGGTTCAGGCTGACAATGCTGCCCCTAACCAGAAAAGGTTGTGCACCCCTGCTCTATAGCATAGGTGTACAACCTATGTCCCCCAACTATATGGTAATGGATATCTGTCTGTGTCTATTGGCAGTTCACATGTATTTCCCATGTGTTCTTCCATTATAATTGTAACAGACATTTATGATATGCCATAAATATTTCAGATGAGTGTGTCCTGTGCAGAAATCGCGCTCCATGTGTGAGTGTGATTTTCCTATTATGGACACTGCTAGTTTCGCAGGAGCACACGGCATTATAATGATTTCTAATGCTGCGTGTCTCTACATGACCTTACTTCTACAGAATTATACTGACAGCATTATATAAGGTCATGCAGAGAGACACAGCATTATAAATCATTATAATGCCGTGTGCTCCTGCGAAACGAGCAGTGTCCATAACGGGAAACCCCACACACACACACAGCATGATTTCCATATAGGGCACGCTCACCTGAAGGAGCTCTTAGTTTTATTTTTAGTCTTTGGGATTGGTTCAGTCTCGCGATGTGGCCCTCAACCACAAAAGGTTGTGCACCCCTGCTCTAGTGTCACTACCAGAGCTTTGAGACGTTCTCACAGCTCTGTTTCTCCACCCCTGTGATGATGTAACTACTAGAGCTTTGAGACGTTCTCACAGCTCTGTTTCTCCGCCCCTGTGATGAGGTCTTTACTTTCTGTTTCCTTCCTCCCAGCTGTCCCTCCTGTGTTTGATTGCTCTGCCTTTAAATCACCCTTCTTCCTTTGTACGGTGCGGATTATAATGTCACAGCTGTATGTGAGCAACAAGAGCATACACAGTGAGTTAGCTACTGACCGGACCCAAACTAGGGAACATAAAGGGTGACCCCTGTCAGACCCTAAAAGCTCTCCCTATGCTGCTAAGCCCATGTCCAGATCCAGATGGTGGATCGAGACATGCCCGCGTACCTAAGGCTGATGACCACTGTAACCCCTACAGTAGTGGAAGGGGCACGGCCACCGGTGCCCTGCTCAGTATATGGACGGAACCGGGGTCGCCTCGGATCCAGTCAGCAAAACAAACAGAAACACACAATGTCTGCACACTTAACTGAAGGAGCTGCAGCAGCAGTGAAAACAGATCCAAAGTCAGCAGACAATGTCCGAAGTACTTGCTTCAGCAGAACACAGGTCCAGAAAAGATATCACACCAGTGAAGATACTCAAGCGAGAGATACTGCTCAAATGAAGAAGTATAATCCGCACCGTACAAAGGAAGAAGGGTGATTTAAAGGCAGAGCAATCAAACACAGGAGGGACAGCTGGGAGGAAGGAAACAGAAAGTAAAGACCTCATCACAGGGGCGGAGAAACAGAGCTGTGAGAACGTCTCAAAGCTCTAGTAGTTACATCATCACAGGGGTGGAGAAACAGAGCTGTGAGAACGTCTCAAAGCTCTGGTAGTGACATCTAGACGGTTAAAAGATGAAATGCAGAATGTAAAAGTAAATTCCCCATTAAAAGTGTCCTGTAGGTATCTAGTTAACCAGACAATGGAATACCAAGCATTCTTAGGCCCCTTTCACACGAGTTTGAGGAGGATGCATTGCACCCGCACTGAATCCGGACCCATTCATTTCTATGGGGCTGTGCACATGAGCGGTGATTTTCACGCATCCCTTTTGCGTTGCGTGAAAATCGCAGCATGCTCTATTTTGCGTTTTTCACGCAACGGAGGCCCCATAGAAGTGAATGGGGCTGCGGGAAAATCGCAAGCATCCGCAAGCAAGTGCGGATGCAGTGCTATTTTCCCGCATGGTTGCTTAGCAACGGGACCAGATCTTTATTATTTTCCCTTATAACATGGTTATAAGGGAAAATAATAGCATTCTTAATAAAGAATGCTGTGTAAAATAAGGATGAAGGGGTTAAAAATAATGGACCATGTGATTGGACCATGTGATGTGACGTCATCACAGGTCCTTTAGAATACAGCTAAAGCTTGAAGTGGAAAGAGCGATCGCTAACTATGCGATAACCCCTTCATCCTCATTTTAAACAGCATTCTTTAATAAGAATGCTATTATTTTCCCTTATAACCATGTTATAAGGGAAAATAATAAATTCACCAGAATACTCAACCCGAAACCGTACTTTAGTGATGAAGTCCGGCTTCGGGTCTGGGTACCAAACATGGCGATTTTTCACACGCGCGTGCAAAACGCATTACAAACGTTTGCACACGCGCGGAAAAATGGCGCATAAACGCATCCGCATCCTAAAGAGGCCTTAGAGTTTATAAGCAAAGGTAAGGTTACAGTCAAGGTTTCTGGCCAAGGATGGGGAAACTTGTAGTGGAGCTCATGGATACTGGTACAGTATATAGTATTTATGGTGAGGTTGTTATTATATAAAGGCAAGGCTCGTTCTAAATAATTGCCCTTCGTAAAGGCTCCACTGATCACCTGAAGTGGACACCAAAATAATTGTTTGAAACAATGGGGTTCATTTATTTATTTAAGTCTGGAGTTTTACTCTGGTCTCTGACATCGCCTGCGCTGCTGGAGGATGTTCCTAATTTGTGATGAGGCATATGCCTCATCATAAATTAGGCGCATCCTTCGCCATTCTGTGTGCCTAGATTGAAATCTACTTTATCCCGTAACTGGCGTAGACTTCAATTGTCATTTACACTTTGGTGAATTTGCCAGGCCCAGTGGCGATAACAGAGTGAAATTGTCACGTGCATCTATATCAAGGCAAATGGACATTTAAAGAGTTGTAAAATGGGGTCTTACAACTCCTTTACTCAAAAAACTGGCGTAGAGCTGTCATCTTCTCCATCAATCAGGCAGGTATCGGGAAAGAACACTTTGTTCTGGAAAATTACCTGCAGATTTGTCCCAAGTAAAGAAGTTAGCAGGGTTGGGTTGAGCGGGGGTTTTATATTGATGACCTATCCTTAGGATAGTGTCCATTCAAAGATAAGAGCAGCACTCCTGGTCATCCAAGACAATACAGGGATGCAACAGCCACGCCAAACGACCACAGATCTAAATGGAGCAAATATCGATAAAAAAGAGGACAGTGGCAGAATTCCCCATAATCCCCAAGGGGATTGAGATCACATCTCCGCCCCACGTTATTTCCCAATAATGTGGATTTCTGTAAAGCATTTAAAGGTCTGAATAAGTATTCTTTTGAATTAATGCTTCTCAACATTGATTTTCTACAGAAAGGTGGAAAATTTTAAAAGGATGTTGATTTGGAGAGTCAGATCCAGAGCCTCCTAAGTGTGGAGGATTTTGTGACACACAAGGACAAAATTATGCAATATGTACAGCGTCATAGAACGGAAGTGGAATGCACTAAAAGAGATAAATGGCATAGAGACTTAGATGATTATCAGTCAGGCAAAATATACAACTGGCAATCATCACAATTCCAAAGGCCATCTAGACGTAGAAAAATGAAGAGATTTGAGCAAGGACGTTTTGGTTTCACTACTGGGGAATCTGAATTTTTTAGGAGTGGCCCGAAAAGGTGGAGAGGGAGACTGCGAGGGGACGGAAGGAAACACCACCGGCCCCATAAAAAATCTGCCACCGATGCAATCTGGGCCCCTCAAACATCAACAAGGGAGACAGACGAGACGAAATCAGAGGAAGAAGCTGAATTTATAGTAAATGTTGCAGGCTTATGTTTTGTCCAACCATTGAACAGGACTGGTTTGAATTAGAGCTAGATCTTCAACGGTTTTATAGGAGATTGAGATTGAAAGCATTCTTTTCGTTTGTTAATGAGGTGAAGTCTCACCCTACGGATTAGGTTGATAATTCAATGTTATCATGTAAGAAATATGGGCTAATGAATAAAAGTAATTTTGCACCACCACAGAATAATCATGTGGTAGGGGCCTATATTGGGATTGTAAAGACAGCTGGCAGATGGTGATGTATATGAGGTTTTGAAGAGAGACCCTAAATGGGAAATTGGGCATGACATAGGGGTGATTTTGGATAAGGCTATGAAAGATAGAATCATTAATGATGATCTTAATGAATTTCTAAGAGTCAGCCAACCGGTCACCCCTGTGATATACGTACTCCCGAAAATTCACAAGCGTTTGGTAGATCCCCCTGGTCGACCGATTGTGTCCGGCAGGGGGTCCATCTTTAACACCATCTCAATTTTTTTGGACAGGATTTTGTGTGTCCATGCAACCTCGGCTCCCTCCTATATCAAGGATACAGGACATTTCCTTATGAAGTTGCGACAAATTATATTACCGACTGAATTTTGGCTGGTTAGCTTTGACGTAGTCTCACTTTACACCTCTATTGACCACACTTATGGGTTGAATGTCGTCAATGTAGCCTTGGCCGGCACAGGACTCTCCCCTGGAGCGTGCCGTCTGGTCCTCGACCTCCTGGAGGTGGTCCTGAGGAGGAATTATTTCCTCTTCAGGGACACCTTCTATCGGCAAAAGCGGGGTGTGACCGTGGGGTCCAATGTGGCCCCCACCTACGCAAACATCTTCATGGCGGAGGTCGAGGACGGGCTGGTATATCGCTCTAGCTTTATGGGGAGGGTCCTTTGCTGGTCGACAACATTTTTATTTTTTTTGGGGGCGGAACTGAAGAGGAACTGGATGAATTTCATCAGCACCTCAATAATGGTGTCCAGGTTTTACAGTTCACAGTTACATCATCTAAGAGTGAATTACAATTTCTTGATGTATGGGTATACATGGATGCTGAGGTGAACAGGACTGATCTCTTCCAGAAACCTACGGACAAGAATACTCTACTCGCATATGATAGCAATCATCCCCGCCGCATGGTGGACTCCCTACCATGGAGTCAACTATTGTGGGTATGGAGGATTGTATCCGATGATGAAAAATTTCCCACTAGGGTAGATGAGATGTGCAGGAAATTTGCCCAGAAGGGATATCCCCGTAAATGATTAGGTCGAACCAAAGAAAAAATGTTGACGGTTGCCAGGGAATCTAAAGGTAATAAGTCTGAAAACAGAATCCCTTTTGTATCCATCTTTGGGAAGGATAGTGGGGAAATATCCTCTATACCTAGGAAAGAGTGGCATATCCTGCATGGAGGACTGCCGAGTGTAGATGAATTTGCGGCACCCCCAATGATGGTATACAAAAGAGGCCCGAACATCCGGGACAGGATTGTCAATTTGCATGTGGGGGGTACAATTACGGATAGACAGACACTTCTAGCACCTAAGAAGATGGGTAATTTCCCATGCCTCTCGTTGTAATTGTAGTGGCATCATGAGGGGGGATAGTTTTGCACATCCTTATAGTGGAAAGATCTTTAAAATTAAAGGATATTACACGTGTAGATCTAGGGACGTGGTATACATGATCCAATGCCCCAGTAGTTATATCTATGTGGGGGAGACGACTATGGAATTGAGGGAACGTATCAATAAGAGCACAATTAGGAAAGCGATGATGGTCATGGTCACTATGGTCGTTCCATCAAGCAGATGCGTTTCCTTGTGATTGACTCGGTTGGACTACTGAGAAGGAGTGGCGATAGGGACAAAATACTGAGAGGAAAAAAGAATTAAAATGGATATACACAGGTGTAGTATGCATTAGCCATTATGCTAAGTATAGTTTTGAGATTCGCCCTATGTGAAGGGGAATTGATATTGTGGGCAGTGCAAAGCGATATGGGATTGGTTGGTGCGGTATTAAGGAGGTGTAATATTTTATTATATATATGTATAAGGAATTACTTGGCATATGAGCTTGATAAAGGATGTTCACAGCTGAAACATTGTACTCCACAGCAGCTGCCCCTTCAATAGTGGCCCCTGCCTCCTTAACAGTGAACTCCAAAGTGCCTGTCCCTTTAACAGTGGCCTCCGAAGCAGCTGCCCCTTAACAGTGACTCTCACAGCTCCCTGCCCTTTTAAGGCTAGGGCTACATGACGACATGTGTTGCGTGACATTTTGTCGTATCAATATCGCACAACAATTTTTATAATGATAGGCTAAGGTGTGCTGCGGACATGCTGCGACTGCGACACGACAGTCGCAAAGAATCCATCCAAGATGGATGCATGTAGCAGTGTAGTTGTGCCCTATGTGTTGTGCAGCCCTAGCCTAAAGCTGACCTACCGTAGTGAAGAAAAATGGCTGTGTTGTTATGGAAACCTGGAGCAAAGCTGTGTTTATGTGGAGACCAAGGGCCTGCGAGCTTCTATTGGCTGATAAGGGACATGTGACTGTGTGTATGGCAGTTAGGATAGGAAAAGAAAGACTTGCAGGCTTGTATTGGTTATTGCAGGTCATTTTTGGGAATATCTCAGGAACGGTACATCATAGAGAGCTGTGACCCCCACTAGATTTCTTTCCTGGTAACAAGGGATGTGTATACCATGTTTTGTTGAAATCGATGGTTGCGTGTTTTAATGATCGCGGAACATACATATACACACACACACACACATATATACGTCCTTCTTTATATATAGATGAAGCCAATATAAATTACAATCTGTAATTTTAAAACATTCCATGAATAACTAATTTACTTGCACAAATTTGTGATTAACCCCAAAATTTCTGACATCCAGTTTTGTGACCTATTTGTAAAGCACTTGCCAAACAGAATAATCCACTGCTTCTAGCTCAGGTGTTTTCCAACTTGAGAAGGTGGAGTGTCTTAGTTGCCTCTTAAGCCACACATCCTTTCCACTACCACTATGTGCATCAAAATTGCAATGAACATTGACACAACGTAGGCCAACCAATAGCTGGTGTACAGTTAGACAAAAGACCCCTGATGAAGCACCGACATTTTGTGAATCATAATTAGTATGTTTTTCACGTTATTGTTTGCAGTGCTAATTATTGCACCACTTTAGTTTTTTTTTTCCCCTTTAGATTATCTGCTAGGGGCACCAAGAGAGGGGATATTATGTATACTTGTCATTACAGAGGGGGCATTATATACTTGTACTAGGGGTAGCAGTACATGGAGGCATTAAATACAGTATATACTGGGGGAACATTAAACACACACATATATACAGTATATATACACTACAGGGGTGGGACTATGGGAACATTATCTACTGGCACGACAGGGAAAACATAATAAACTGGTACTATGGGGGTCATAGAGTGGCATTTTATACACAGGAAGTCTTCCTCTTTCTTTGGTGTATGCCACATCGAACCAGAACAACCACCGGAACCAACATTGGCCAAACAGGAGCCGGAACCACAGAACTGGACCGCCGAACGGAGATCCCAGAAGAAACCTCAGGAACAGGAGAGAGCTCTCAACAGGCTGGAACGAGGAGCCGCAGGCTGCGGAGAAACCAAGGGCCACTGGAAAGGCATTCAACCTAAGAGAGGAGCAAAAAGAGAATCACATAGGAGGAGAACTTCGACCCACGGGTAAGCAAGCAATCAGAGAAACAAAACATTAAGCCTAGGAGCCAGAAGCAAGAACACAAAGGCAAAAGCAATGCAACCTGCACAAAGGGAGGGAAAAATAAATAAATAAATAAATCACAGACAACAAGGGTGGGGCAATACTCGCCTCCGTGTCTTTCATAAAATCATGACTTTACGTCATGTATTAGCAAAATCCTACAATTTTATTTCAAGACACGGAGGCTCCTATTGCTAGTTTAAAGCTGATGGATAACAGATGCAAAGACATGGGGAGTAGGACGGAAGTAGAACTCCCTAAAGGTTGAAACTCTGGACCAGTCCGCAACCTTCATGATGTCCTCAAGGCGAGCACCAGCCGCGACCATGGAAGTGGATGACGGACTACGAGTCGAATGAGGGGTGAAGACAGAGGTATCCACCCCCGCTAAAGACATAACCCATTTCACCCAACGAGCCAAGGTGGTGGTAGTAACCGGGCCAAAGGGCCGTCGGTAGGAAAGGAACAGTTCATGGATCCCGACAATACGGTGAGAGAGCGTCCGAGATTCATATTCCCGTAGACAGGAGACCGGACAAAGGGCAGGAGCCACTGGAAAACTAGGATAGGAGACTGGAACGGATCAGAGTCTTGGTCCGTCGAGAAATATCGAAAACAACACCTTCAGGAGTGAAGAATCTGGCATCATAGTCCAGCGCTCTAACATCCGAAACCCTCTTACAAGAGACCAGACAGAGCAAGGTGACCAGTTTAGCTGACAGCTGACGAAGAGAAAGTTCAGAATTGGCAGGCCAGGAAGAAAACAGGTTGAGGACTAGCGAGACATCCCAAGTGGCCGACAGGCGTGGTCTGGGCGGACGGGCGAGACGGGAGCCCCGGAGCAATCTGCAGACCAAAGGGTGTTGTCCAGCCGGGCGGCCCTCCAAACCCTGGTGGCGAGAGGAGATGGCCGAGCGAAAGAGGTTGATGGTCCGGTAAGCCTTCCCATCCTCAAACAGCGAAGTGAGGAAACGAAGAATGTCCACTACAGGGGCTGAAGTGGGATCCAAGCACCAATCAGTCCAAGATCTCCAGGCCGCACCGTAGGCCCGTCTGGTGCCAGGAACCCAAGATTCCTCCAGTAGTCTCCTAGTCGCCTCCGGAAGATCCTGGCCAAGCTGGGCGAGCCCGATATCCTGCACGCCAGTAGCCGTAGAAAGCCGTCCCACAGTAGAGGATGCCTGGCCTAAGAGAAGGTCCGGGAGCAGGAGGGGAGGGAGGATGAGGAGTTCCAGCAGGTGGGGGAACCAACTGAGATAACATAGGGGAATGAGTGCCTCCCATAGCGTTGACGTACCGGACAGCAGACACGTTGTCCATGCATAATCGAATGCATGCCTTGGTAACATTCCGGGCAAAACTGCGGATGGCGAAAGAGCCCGCCAGCAGCTCCAACGCGTTCATGTGTAATGGGGTCTCTTCCGTCGACCAACGGCCCCCCGTTGAGACGCCCTCGCAGTGAGCGCCCCAACCCAGGAGACTGGTGTCGGAGTCCACCGTGAAGTCCGGGCGGGGGCCGCAAATCGCCTTCCCGTTCCACGCCTGACGGTTGTGGATCCACCAGCGAATCTCGTCCCGCGTATCCCGGTCCAACGAGATCAAGTCAGCGTAAGTGGCCCCCGCGTGAAGATGGGCCGTCTTGAGGTGTTGAAGGGCCCGGTAATGCAGCGGGGCCGGGAAGACCGCTTGGATGGACGCCGAGAGTAGACCGATGATCCGCGCAAGGTGACGGAGCGAGATCTGTTGGGCGTCCAGAGTCCTGCGGAGCTCCTTCCTGATTTCCTTGATTTTGGACATCGGGAGGCTGAGAGTTTCCGTCAGCGAATCCACTGAAAATCCGAGGAACTCCATGGTCTGAGACGGGGTCAAAACAGACTTCTCAAAATTGATAAGGAAGCCGAGATCCGACAGCAAGTCCGTGGTCATTCGCAGATGTAGAAGGAGGGTGTCCCGATCCTGTGCTAACAGAAGCAAATCGTCGAGATAAATAATGAGTCTGACCCCGCGGCTGCGCAGCCAAGCCACAACCGGACGGAGGAGCTTTGTAAAGCACCACGGGGCCGAGGAAAGCCCGAACGGGAGGCAGGTGAAGCGCCACGTAGCCCCTCTCCACAAAAAGCGGAAGAGGTCCCTGGACGACTCCTCCACGGGAACGGTCAGATAGGCGTCTTTCAAATCGAGCTTCACCATCCAGTCGCCGTGGAGCAGAAGATCCCTGAGGAGGCGAATACCCTCCATTTTGAAATGGCGGTACCTGACAAACCTGTTCAGGGCACGTAAATTGATGACTGGGCGCATCTGACGAGATTTCTTGTGCACCAGGAAGATGTTGCTTAACACACCCGAGGAGGGCTGAGGGGCACGTTCTATTGCCCTTTTTCTGTCGAGTTCGAGTAACTCCCTGTCTATCAGCAGACGGGCCTCCGTAGAGGTCAGCATCGGGTGGGGGACAGGTAACAGTGGGGTTCCCACCAATTCTATCCGGAAGCCTCTGACCGTGGACAGAACCTAACTGTCCGTGGTGATGGCGGACCAGGCTTGAGAAAAATACCGGAGTCTGCCCCCTACACAAATTGGAGAAGAAAGGAGAGGTAGGACACTTACCAAGGGGTCGACGAGATCCGGATCCACCTCTGTAGCCTCTACGGCTGGGGGCACTACGCCACGGGAAGAAGGATCCCTGATGCTTCTGCTTGTGGAAGAAGCCTCGCTGGTCGGAGGAGCGGTGTCCGAAGGAGCCTCGACCCGAGAAACGAGTCTGGAAGGAGGAGCGGCCGGACAGGCGGCCCCTAGAGCTGCCGGCCCTCTGAGAGACCCGAGGATGAAACACGCGTTTCATCGAGGTCTGTGCCTTGTCAAGGGCGGTGAAGGACCCGACGAACTTGCCCATATCTTTTATAAATGAATCCCGAATAAGAGGCCCTGGGCCTCACTACCAGCCTCTGTAAGGGCCAGATTAGCCAACTTCGGCTCAATCTAGATTAGTATTGCTCTGCGCCTCTCGATGGAGAGGGAGGTGTTCACGTTACCCAGAATACAAATGGCACGTTGTGCCCAACCCCTAAGCTCTTCTGGGTCGACTGCCTCGTTGGCAGCTCTAGCCGATTCGGCTAATTCGAATATCTTGGCCAAGGGGCCAAAGACGTCTAGGAGCTTGTCCTGGCACGCCTTGAGGGCCGACTCCAGGCCACGTCTGGGGTTCCATCTGAACTTAGCCAGGAACTGGACCATTTTGGGGTCAACGACCGCAGTTTCGCAAACTTTGTTTGCTATCAGGGGCCGGGGACACTCGGCTTTAAGCTTTTTTCTGGCCTCCTTGCTAAGGAGGCAACGGACCCTGGACTCCAGGTATTGGGCGACGTGGTCCAAGGGTAGCCACTCAGCCGACCTGGGGTGGTATAAGGCGTCCGGGTCGAAAAGGGGGTCCCCGGAGGGGTCGGTAAGGGTGGCAGGAGTGGTCGCAGAGGCCTCGGGGGCCGGTTTCCCAGCCGCAGTAACGGGAGGGGCGGGGTTGGGCGGTTCGGACGGCGAGTCCGAGAGGTCCGCATCTAAGAATTCCACGTCCTGTGAGTGGGCCTCCTCGTTTTCGGAATCGGGATCGGATCCCGAATCGGATTCAATTTGTGCCCTGGCACACTTCCATGTCAGCGCCTTTTCTGCCTGGCGGGATAAGGCTCGTTTGCGCAAACAAGGCGCGCTTTCAGGGGTGGCTAATGACAAAAGTTCTGAAGGCAGGACGGGAGGTAGGTCCAGGCGGAGGAGCGGCAGCCGATGGGTGATGCTGAGCCTTAAGGGTGTCAGCAGTAGAACGAGACAGGGATTGGGACATGGAACCCATGGCTGCTATAATGGCCTCGGACACCGAGCGTTGAATGGCATCCGCCTGGGAAGGATCCAGGGGGGGAGGGCCTCGGTAGAGGAACGTGAGGGAGGGGCTGGGGAGTCTCCTTCAGTACTGCGGCCCTGATTATTTGGGACAGACATGGCGTGCCTGGAGAAAAGCCCTGGTATACGGATTAAAACAGCTCTATAAGACTATATGTATATCTGATTATCACAGCAGGGGAGAGGAAAAAATGTCCTCCCCCAGAAGGGTTAACACTTGGATAAAGTGATATACCAGAAAAAAACAGTAATATGTAGATCTATATGGGTAATATATGTATATCTCCTAAAAGAGAGGTAAGCGGCAATGAAAGAAAAAACCTATAGGAGGCGGTGCGAGATTTCGGCCGGGGCGCGAAAAGGAGCGGGGCAAGGAGGAGAAGATGGCAGGGGGCCGGCACCAGGGGAGACCCGACAGGGAGGTGAGAAAAGGGCGCTGGAAGGCGCAGGGGAAAGAAAAGAGGCGGCACCCACAGGGAGGATGATAAAGAGGGGCGCAAATAGAAAATAGAAAGTAGACAAGAAGATATATAAATATATATAGATAAAAATATGTACCTGTAGGAAAAAATATATATACCTAAATATGCAACCACTAGAGGAAAAGATATATATTAAACAATAGAAAAATAGAGAAAAAACCATATGTAAATTATACACAAAAGGCAATGTCACAGAAAAGGCACAGAAGGGTGTACTTAGCTGCGGCAGCAGCAAAGAAAGAGGAAGACTTCCTGTGTCATGGACTATTTATGGGAATCGTGTGGGAGGGCTTGTTGCCATGGTAACATGCTAATGTTTTAACTTTTTCTTTGCTGCTGTGGTTGTCAGTAAAAGAAAGTTATAGCAATAGGAGCCTCCGTGTCTTGAAATAAAATTCGATTTGCACCGAACCCGAATTTACTCACACTTCGTTGTAACGACTCTCATTTATTCCTAAAATGGCTGCTGCACGTATGAGGACATGGAGAAAGGAACTCTGGGAAGGCGGGATCACCCATAATGCCATGCCTGCAGCCAATCAGCAGCGATCCATCCCTGTGATGTAACAGCCATATGAATAGCGGCAGCCATGTTAGATTCTGCTATTTACCAGTGTACTTAGTGAAGGGAGAGAGACGTGTCTGCAGGCGCTAGGGACAGTGATAGGAAAGACTGGATTGTGGTGAAAAAACAATTTATAAGTGCAGGGAAAGGATAGAAAGGAATCATTCCACAGCATTTATGTAGAACAGGGTTCAGTAGGGGAGCTTACAAACTGGGTAATAGGAACAATCCTATTACAACTTGCTGCAATTTCCATTATACAGCTCTGTAATTCCAGCCAATCATTCTTGTTATTGGGGTGCAAGTGCTGTTTGATACAGCCATTAACAGGGTTTATTACAAGAAAATATTTCTAAGTCTTATTTGCCCTTATGCGGTGCAGTTATATGTTCTAAAGCATTTTTTGGCTTGCATTAGTGGAAAAAAAGGGCTTATTAGCCGTTGTGTGGTGAAGTGCGAAAATGACAGCCCTTTTTGTCGTGTATTAGTGGCAAAAGAAAAATATATTTGCCGTTCAGTGGTGCAGTTATATATTCTAAAGCCTTTTGTGTCGTGTATACATGGAAAAAAGAAAATATATTTGCCGATCAGTGGTGCAGTTATATATTCTAAAGCCTTTTGTGTCATGTATACGTGGAAAAAAGAAAAATATGTTTGCCGTTCAGTGGTGCGGTTATATATTCTAAAGCCTTTTGTGTCGTGTATACATGGAAAAAAGAAAATATATTTGCCGATCAGCGGTGCAGTTATATATTCTAAAGCCTTTTGTGTCATGTATACGTGGAAAAAAGAAAAATATATTTGCCAATTGCCATTCAGCGGTGCAGTTATATATTCTAAAGCCTTTTATGTCATGTATAAGTGGACAAAAATAAGGGCCTATTTGCCGTTAAGCGGGGCAGTTATATGTTCTAAAGCCCTTTTTGGCACGTATTAGGGGCAAAAAAATATATATATTTGCCGTTCAGCGGATATGTTCTAAAGCCCTTTTTGGCATGTATTAGTGGGGAAAAAGAAAAAGGGCTTATTGGCCGTTGTGTGTTGTGAGAAATTTACAGCAGCCCTTTTTGGTCTGTATTAGTGTATTAGCAACTAGCAGAGTTTGCCCTGGAAAATTTGCCCTGCCCGGCCAGTAGAGTGGCATCAGAGCAGGTTTTTAGTGTGGCGGGGGCCATAGTTACCCTAAGAAGAACTCGCTTGTCCACCCAAAATGTGGAGAGACTGACCTTTGTCAAGATGAATCAGGCGTGGATATCTAGGATTTCCACCCACCAATGCCTGATGCATCAGACAAGATTATCCATAGTGCAACACCAATACTTTGACAAAAAAGACCGCTTTCTTTTTGCTACGTGCCTCAGCTACTATTCTGATGCTGCCACCCGCCTGATGCCACCCACCTCCTCACTCTGTCACCGGGTCATTCTGTGGTCTCCTGATGCTGCTGTCACCTCCACACTGTCACCTTGCCACTCTGTGGTCTCCTAATAGGATGCTGCTATTTTCACACTGTCATTGTGCCACTCTGTGGCCTCCTGATGCTGCCGCCACCTCCACACTGTGTCATTGTGCCACTCTGTGGCCTCCTGATGCTGCCGCCACCTCCACACTGTGTCATTGTGCCACTCTGTGGCCTCTTGATGCTGCCAACACCTCCAAACTCTGTCATTGTGCCACTCTGTGGCTTCCTCCTGATGCTGCTGCCACCTATAGACTCTGTCATTGGGCCACTCTGTGGTGTCCTCATTCACGTGTCATCTCTGTTTTGGATATTCTCCTGTTTATTTTTGGCATTAGCAATACTGATGGATTACTGATCAAATGCTGACCGAGTGAAGGCGTTTGCTCAACAGACAGGATCCGTTTTTTTGGGGTTATTGTTCTGACTGGATCAGAGGAAGGGCAAAATAATCAGTAACGTCAACACAAACTTACTGTTGACACCCTCTCCACTCTGTCGGGGGACTCTACTTGTATAGGCGTTTAATAGAACAGGTTCTGTAGACATCTATGTGGAATCCGCTGACGATTGTGTAAAAAGAGTGCGCTTCTTCTTTTCGCTAACATCGACCTGTAAGGCTGAGTTCATACTTGAGTTATTTGGTCAGTTTTGGCCCTGTGACTGCCCAAATAAGTGAAGTGTGCAGTGATTCTAAGAGCAACGCCTGTCATCTGCATGTTATACTGACCCACAGTATTATTTCACTACCACAGCAGACTCCCTAAACGTGTTACTGCTAGGCAGTGTTCTACACCACTATAAAGGCTCTCTGAAGCCAGAAAATAGCTGTTTTTTAAAGCGATTCGCCATGAATAAATTCAGATTAAACCAAATTGTTTCGGAAAAATTCAGCCAACCGGCTTGTCGAATTTTAGAAAAATTCTCTCATCTCAACTAGTAATGTAGAACTCTACTATATAGATGACTGAGACAAATACCACCTGCCCAGCAGTGAGTGCATCCATAAATGACCTCTAGAGCCAGTGTTTGGGATTAACATACTTCCTGATTCCCTCAAAGATCCTTCAGCGTCCTGAATTATAACAGATATTTCTTATTATTTCCTGATTTAGTGTTCAATATACAAGTCCATATTTAGAGTTGTCTATACACCCAGTTTCTGCTGTAAACCCCCCCCCCCTTACCTATGGGACCTCTGATTTATAGAAATCCACTTTATCTCCATGTAGTATTGATTTCCCCAGGGTCACCAGCATGGCTTCTCTATTTGTATCCATTGCCTGCAAACTACTACTAAATCTGCTACATTTGTTTTTATGTATATTGTCTTTATTTTTCATGATATTGATCTCCTGCAATAAGTTATGAAAATAATAAACTCTCCCTCCACATATAAAAACCTTCACCAGGTTCACCTTCACCACTCCATGCCATTGTATATAGTTTTCTACTATTCCATATGAATCACACTGATTGGATTCCTGTCTTTAAAGAAAATAAGATGGAGGACAAGAGAAAGCTGGGAAATTGTTACATAATACTGAAGCATCCATATGGTTAACATGACTGCCCGCATCATCAGGTCACTGTGGCTAATATTACAGTACCATCTAGAATGACAAATATGCAACAACAGGGGACATCTTTTTTCAGCACTGCTGCAGATTATCTCATATTGCATCTAGTTTTGCTAGTGTAATTACTAGATTACATGTGTAGTTGTTACTAAATATATGGAAGATATATAATATACATTATAGTTTCTATCGCATATATACACTATCTATGAAACTATATATAGCAGTGCTAGCATAGAAATTAATGGGGTTGCAGCAAAATTCGCACGTTTTCAGTGACTGTAACGTAAATTCAAAAGGTTTGAGAATGAATAGGCTTACTCAGGCTAAGTGAATAAATAAATTTACTAAGTGTGATTAAATATAAGATAACAGACAAATCACATACAGAATATTAAAAATTTAATAAACATCACTAGCCAAATATGCAATATGGGGTAGGAATCCGGTTGGCAATGCTATAACACATGGCTGTCTGCCACGTTATAACACATAACTGACACCTCAGGGTGTACAAGAGATAGGGCAAATCAATACTTACATCCTGCCTAGGATGAAGTTCCAAATGGAGTCCCTCCAAATTGTCGATGCAAGGCTCATTTATTCCCATCAGCCCCTCCTCCAGTGTGCATCACACATGTCTCTGAAATCACTCAGGAATGTAGCCTTATCAGCACAATGGGGGGATGGGTACTACATTACAAGGAATACCCTTACACAGAATACTAAAAGTAATATAAAAGAGACAAAATTAAAGGGGACAGAACCAATCAGTACTTAAAAATACCCTTACAATACAGCCACCCCAGAATCCCAAACATTATATCAGTGTTGAATTTTTTTGTTATTCTGGAGCCACGTTTGAAGCACACATGTGAGTCGCACTGCAACCCATTCATTTCTATGCTAGCATCACCACCCTGTGATCCAATTGCGATCCTTGGGTGTAACAGTTGTCGCACGACCAAGATTGTCATGTAGCCGAACTGTTTGTGAGTAAGAGAACACTAGGAGGTAGGTTCTCATATGCTGTGTGCAGTGGATGGGAGTTAGTCTCCACTATGTCTGTGGGAAATCTAGCATATAGATGAGATATCTGCTACAAAATGCCACGTTCAAGTGATATAGTGGCCAGAAATAGTGTTATTCCTCATGTACACACACTACCTTTGATTCATGCAAGGTTCGTTGAAAGGTTAGGTATGCTTTAAAGTGTCTCCAATAAGGGGATATTGCTTTTAATGCATCTGTTAACCACATACAATTATTAGATCATTATCTTACAAAATTAATAGGAACATAAATGCAAGAAACAAGAAACAAGACTGATATTACTAGAAATCTAGATCTCTTTATTTACAGACCACTAATAAAAAAGCATAGGTTCTAATATCTTACAATGGAACATCGGTCATACATTATATCCTGTCATTATATAGATAAACATTCACATAATCAACAATATAAGTGTTCAGTGCTGCATTATGGAGGAAATTCAGGACTTCCTGAATTTATACCTGTAATTTTGGATGTAGGAAATCCAGCCTGTGTTGCATGTCTGTTATGTGCGAGCCAACAACAATATCTTAATGTGAGAGCCAAAGAAACTGCAGTTTATTCGTTTGTGGCTTGACATTTTTAAAAGGCTTTTTATATAAGGTATTAAGAATCAGGTTTCATTTATGTGTTTTGTGATTTACGTCATACTCAACATTGTAAAGAAGAACTGCTTTGGGTTCAAATCACTGTCCTCATCAGTATTCACACATATGCTAGCATATAGCAACATAGATGAGGGGTAAAAGTGTTTAGACATTCCTTCCTCTGGAGCTGCAATCACATGTGCCGTGCTCTGGATCTCTGCACTGAAGGTTGACAAAAATAGGACTCACTTCTGGCTTTGTCTCAAAAAACAGCCCGAAAAGGCTGTATGACACCACCCTAAGTGGATCTTTTTTGAGCAAACCACATTTTTTCATGCAGTTGTTTGAGCAAAAACCTGAAGTAGGTTCAAAAGAGAGAGAAAATAGAAAGTGAGGACTTATACGTCTCCTTCCTACCAGATCCACTTCTGGCTTTGGATAAAAAATAAAAATAAAAAATAGATCAAAAACTACAGTGGAGATTTTTTTTTTTTTTAATAATTGCATGTGTAAAACCAACCTAATGGTTTCTGGTTATCCCTGACGTTGTATGTAATATATGTCTATGAAGGATATTCATTGCTGTGTCTGTAAATTATATATGTATATTTCAGCTGTCACTTAGAAATATCTGGAAGCAATGATAGAGTTATAATGACTGAAGGTGGCTTGTCTGATTATCTCAGCCAATGGCACAGCAGATCACAATGGATCAATCAGTTTTAAGTTGAGCATGGAGTTGTGTTCCCTAATCACTAAGGCCTCATGCACACAGCCGTTGCTCGACCGTGGCCCATTCACTGTCGCCCATTCTCATGTTCTATTTTTTTATGGTGCGGACGGATCACGGACCCATACAAGTTGAATGGGTCTCAATCCGTCTCAGCCGCCGCACGGACGTTGCCCGTGCATTGGGGACCTCAAATTGCGGTCCCGAATGCACGGAATGGCCGCACAACGGCCGCGTGCATGAGGCCTAACTCTGTCATCATTTATTTAGTGGTGCAAGGGGCTTTCTTAATGAATTCTCCGTACAATTTTCCTGGTGTTCTTGCTTTTGGACTAGGATAAAAAAAGAAATGAAAAGACAAAATAAGACTGACCAGTGAAAGAAAGAAATCAAGGAATGCTTTCACTCGGAGTCATCGAACCTTGTTATCAGGTCTAGAAGTGATAAATCTATATTTATTTTATGATGCCCAATCATCTGGTTTCTAACCATGGTATGTGTGGATGTAGATCATATAACCAAGACATCTACTTTCACTGTGGCTCACTGTAGACTGACATTGACTAAGGTTCCTTAATATGCTGCAAAAAAATCTAATTGGGCTAGTTAAAGTGGTTGTCCTGCTAAAAATTATCTACATTTTTCATACAAGCATATAGAGTTAAATCATTTTATAATTGTGTCTCAATAAAAATGTAGTATAGCTACTGAGTTATTCAATGAAATCCAACTGTATAGCTCCACCTGCTATTTTACCTTTTTCTAAATGTCTGTCTACCTCAGTGAGGTGGACACACATGCTCAGTTTTCCCCTTCAACTGTCAGCCGGTGCAATAAGAGGATATGCCACCTGAGAAAGGACACACCAACTGAGCTGTCAGCTTAAAATAAAACTAGGAGAGTAATTAGAGCAATGAATGGGGAGATCTCTGGATTCATGTGAGGAAAAAGGCTGGTTCTAGCTTTGTTAGAGATTGTCATGTACTACATGCAGTATGATTTTCATTTGTTTACATTATTTATGAGATAACCCCTTTAAATCTTAAATTCTGACCTGTCCCTATGACCAACAGTAAAATACATTTCCTGAAATCTTAAGTTATTTAGGAATGATCACACAGAAAAACAAAACTGTGAACAGATACGTGTATGTACAAAAGTCCAAAAAGTTTTGACTAAAATACCTAATATTCAAAAACAAAAATATATATCATTTTCATTGGTACACACAACAAATATCAACACATAAAACCTCCAATGAGGCTAAGGCTTCTTCTCACTAGTCTCTCATCTTGTGACTCTGGTATATATCATCATTAGTTGATTAAAAAGCTGTGAATGTATATTTGTCTTTCAATCCAGTCCACAAAATGTGACACATTACTGTAGACGCCTGGTCCTAGAACTTTGGAAAAACACACAGATCCCCAAGATGTTAGACCATACAATGTCCATTGTCCCTTTGGCTGTTCACACACAAGGGGTCCTCCACTGTCTCCCTGAAAGAACACAGATTGGAGGGTTTAGCACAAAGTAAGCCAAAGCAAATCCTTAAACCTATGTCATTTCACTAAATGGAAGGTAGTATCATTTTTAACACGTAGGTCTGTGTATCTATAATGTCCTGGTACATTTGGCTCCAACAGATGAGCCTTGTACACACTAAAGTACTATTTTTTTAACTCACTTGTGTTCCCACAGATTGTAACTTTTCCTCTATCAGTTGAAACACATCTGGTAGTTATGATTTGGTGTTGCATAGGGACCAGTTATATAGGGGGATCCTTTTCAAGGTGGATGCTCTATGAGGGGCAGTGTAGGGAGTGATTATTAAGATTATGGGAGGAATTTATTATGAGGGAAATATTTAAAGCCAGTTTTGCTTGAGTCTGTTTTAGTGTACTTTATGCCACAATCCTTAAACCTAACACTTTTGTCTAAAAAAAAAAATACTCTAAAGTTTTCCTACACCACACTGCTACTTGAGTGAAATTGTGACTTTTTTGAGACTTTTAAAAAAAGTCTCAATGAAAAATAGCTGACCACGACTTCTTCCACACCTGTATTTCAAAACTGGAGTGAGTGCTATAAAAAGGAAAAGAGTTGCAGAATTTTTGTACAAGTAAGTTAGAAGAGTCACAAAAGACCAATTTTGTGCTTTTTGAAGCCAGGATTCTGGAGTGAAAGCATTATAAATCAGGGTCCAAGCCTTTTTCAGTTTACTGACACTAATAGTAGCAGATTACCTTCTGAATTAAAATATTTTTCTATGAACTTCCTCATACATGTGGCTGCCACCCTTCTTACTTATCCCATGACACTTACAAAGTTACTTAATGGATATTGGCACCCTAAACGAAATCTAGTAGATTTAAATTGTATGTAAACTATATTTATGATTTCCCAGAATATAGTGGTGGCCAAAATGTTGGACACTTTTTGAAATTTTCATGTTTTGCAACTTTGCATGCTTACTGAAAATTGTATGCTTCCCTAAATTCAAATGTGTAGATAATTTGGTGTTGAATTCAATACAGAAAAAAACAGAACTGAAATATCTGTAGTCTACAAAACAATACAAAACACAGGTAGGATTGAGGTAAACAGTGGATTGAATTGCAATTTGCAAACTAACAACCACAATCCTTTTTCTAGAGACAATTAAATGTCAATATCTGTGATACAGTATATCATGTTTCAAATAGGGATATGTCAGCTTTAATATTTGTTCTGTAGAACAAAAAACAGTTATCCGTGTAATTGAAGGGCAATTGAAGATTGGGTCACTATTTTTAGTATTTGGTCAAATTTCAAGTGTAGATTAAAAAAATAGAATGCCACCAAAGAAAAGAGTGGACACCCACAAAAAGGATAAGGATTGTCTTATTGTCTGATTTTGGTCTTTCCTGTGCTGAATTTGCAAGGGAAGTTGGTGGGAGTCTGGAGCGCTAAAGTTGTGTTTACCTTATAAGTAAACTAAGCCACTAAACAAGGGCACAAAATCTGCTGAGGAAAGAAGTCTAAATACACTGTGTCTCAAGGACAGAAGAGTTTCATCTGAGACGACAACTGATGTTTTTGTCAGTTCAAGAATGAATTAATGTAAAACATATTTTTTGTAAGTATGCAAAATTGCAAAACATGGAAATTTCAAAAAGTGTCCACAAGATATACTGTACACACATGTACACAAAATTGTTGGTAACCTTCCATTAAAGAAAGAAAAACGCACAATGGTGACTTAAATAATTTGAAACTAACACAAGTAATAATAAGTAAAAAAAATTACTAAAAATCAACTAATGAAAATCAGACATTGCTTTTGAATTGTGGTTCACAGAATAATTTATAAAACAAAGTAATGAAACTGGCCTGGACACAAATGATGGTACCCTTAACTTAATATTTTGTTGTGCAACCTTTTGATGCAATCACTACAATCAAGCAAGTTATGTAACTCTCAATAAGACTTCTACACCTGTCCACAGCTATTTTGCCCTACTCCATTGTTTGCAAACTGCTCCAGCTGTCTCAGGTTTGAAAGGTGCCTTCTCCAGACAGCATGGCTCAGCTCCTTCCCCAGATGTTGAATAGGATTTAGATCAGGGCTCATAGAAGTCCACTTCAGAATAGTCCAAGCCATTATCCCAATGGAGGACCTGCGACTAAGACCAAGTTTTCTGACATCGGGCATTTCACTCTAGAATGCCTTGATAGTTTTGAGATTTCATTGTACCCTGCGCAGAATCGAGGCACCCTGTTCCAGATGCAGAAAAACAGCCACAAAACATAACCAAGCCTCCTCCCTGTTACACAGTAGGTACAATGTTCTTTACCCTGTATGCTTCATTTTTGCATCTGTGAACATAGAGATGATGTAACATGCCAAAAAACTCTAGTTTTGTGTTATCTGTCTAAAGGATATTCTCCCAGAAGCTTTGTGGCTTGTCAATCTGCATTTTGACAAATTCCAGTCTCCTTTTTATGATTTGCTTTCAACAGTGGTTTCCTAGTCCTCAGTCATCGTCCATTAAGTCCACTTTGGCTAAGACAGTGACAAATGGTGCAATCTGACACTGATGTACCTTGACTTTGGAGTTCACTTCTAATCTCTTTGGAAGTTGTTCTGGGCTCTTTGTTTACCGTTCGTATTATCTTGCTCTATAATTTGTCATCAATTTTCCTCTTGCAGCCACGTCCTGGGAGGTTAAAGTCCAAAAGACCTTAAACTTCTGAATAATATGTGCAACTGTAGTAACTAGAGATGAGCGAATTGAAGCTGACGAAGTGGAATTCGATCCAAATTTCAGGAAAAATTTGATTCGCACTGAAGCTGAATTTCCTCAAGCTTTGTGGTAACGAATAGCATTTTTTCCCAAAATGGCTGCTGCACGTGTGAGAACATGGAAAAAGGAACTCTGGGAAGGCGGGATCACACATAATGCCATGCATGCAGCCAATCAGCAGCCAGCAAGCCCTGTGATGTCACAGCACTATAAATAGCGTCAGCCATCTTAGATTCTGCCATTTACCAGTGTACTTAGTGCAGGGAGAGATGTCTGCAGGCACTAGGGACAGTGATAGGAAAGGTTTGATTGTGGTGAAAAATTATTTAGGATAGGGAGGAATCATTCCACAGCATTTATGTAGTTCAGTAGGGAAGGTTACAGACTGGGTAATAGGAACAATCCGATTACACCTTGGTGCACAGACTGGGGATCCAAATTGCTATTATACAGCTCTGTAATTCCAGCAAACCGTTTTGTTATTGGTGTGCAAGTGTTGGTTGATGCAGCCATTAACAGGGTTTATTACAAGGAAATATTTCTACAGTATGTCTTATTTGCCCTTGTGCGGTGCAGTGATATATTCTAAAGCCCAGTTTGCCATGTATTAGTGGCAAAATAAAAATATATTCGCCGTTCAGCGTTGCACTTATCTGTTAAAAAACCTTTTGTGTTGTGTAAAAGTAGTAAAAAATTAGGGCCTAAATGCTATTCAGCGGTGCAGTGATATATTCTAAAGCCCTGTTTGCCGTGTATTAGTGGTGAAAGAAAAAATATTTTAACTAACATTTGATTACTTGATCTAACAGAATGTCAGACAGAGAAGGGGGCGTGGCTGCAGGGGTCGCATCAAGAGGCCTGAGCTACAGGTGTCATCTAGTGGTGGTGTCTTGACCAGCAACCCAGCGGTTCTTGAATGATTGACTCGGTCATCCACTTCGTCCCAAGTGACATCAGACACCCCCAGCCAAGAGGCGGTGGGTTCCTCTGACATGACACTTAGTTGGCAAGTAGTGATGAGGAGAGTGGCGTGGGAGCTGGTGTTGCGAGCTGTCAGGCTTATGACCCAGAGTCGGTTGAGGAGGACATCAGTGACGTACAGACAGTACTTGATGATGTAGCTGATTGCACTTGGGAGTTGGGTGATGAAGGGGCTTCACCATCATCGGGAGAAGAGAGTGGCAGCTTGCCCGTGAGCCAGCAAGTCGCTAGCGTGGCCAGGAGTCAGCAGGGTGGCAGCAGTGGGAGGTTGGGAGCCAGGGGAAGTAGCGGTGGACGGATTCACGGAGGGGGTCAAATCACCTACTCGGTGGTGTGGCAGTTTTTTGTTAAGCTGCCGGATGAGGTGAACATGGCGATATGTATAATATGTGGGCAAAAGGTGAAGCGTGGCCAGGGTGACAATATTAGCACCACGACCCTACGTCAACATATGCAGTGTCACCATAAAGTAGCCTGGGAGAACCGTGGCTCTAATCTGGTGGCCCAGCCTGCTGCAGAAACCGCTGCATCACCCAGTTGCACGCACCCGTTTTAGGCAGTCAAGGCTCCACCACTTCAGCCAAAGGGAGCTGTCTGTCGTTCCCATCGTCTGCTGGTCTGGATGCTCCTGTTCCTCGCTCCTCCTACTCCTCATCAGTCATTCTGTCAATCGAGCACCGAAGCGATTGCCAGGAGACAACAGTATGTGTGCACTCATCCAACGGCGCAGAAGCTGAATGTGCTCCTGTCCAAGTTGCTGGTGCTCCAGTCCCTCCCTTTCCACGTGGTGGACTCTGCACCTTTTAGAGAACTGATGGTTTGTGCCGAGCCGAGGTGGAGAGTCCCAAACCGTAATTTCTTTGCAAAAAAGGCAGTACCAGCCCTGCACCCACGTGTAGAACAGAAGGTGGGCCAGTCCTTAAACCTGTCAGTGTCTGCCAAAGTGCACGCCAGCGCCGACGTTTGGCGCTGTAACTACAGTCAGGGACAATACATGTCCTTTACGGCCCAACGGGTGAATGTGGTTCCTGCAAAGCCACACCAGCAACTTGGCCAGATGACGCCGCTTCCGTCTCCACGTTCTCACGCCGATGGTTCTGCGACAATGTCCACCTCTGCATCCTCATCCTTCACCGTGTCTTCAGCCTTCACTGCAGAGACAATTCACAGTGCCCCTCCAGCATACCACATGTGCAGGGCATGGAGGTGTCACGTGGTTTTGCACCTCGTATGCCTCGGCGAACAGAGTCACACAGGGGAGGAACTGCTCCGTGTCCTTCAGAAAGAAATTGAATCCTGCATTTCTCCGCGACAACTCAAAATCGGAACCATGGTGACCGACAATGGGAAGAACATGGTGTCGGCGCTGCATCAAGGAGGGCTGAGCCATGTGCCCTGCACGGCACACATGTTCAATCTGGTTGTCATGCGGTCCCTGAAGTCTTCCACCCATCTGCAAGACATCCTAAAAATGACTAGGAAACTTTGCATGCACTTCAGCCACTCGTACACCTCAAAGCACACCCTCCTTGAGATGCAGCGGCAGAACGGCATCCCCCAACATAGGCTGATAAGCGCCTTTTCCACCTGTTGGAATTCCATCCTCCATATGTTGGGCCGACTATACGAACACAGAAAGGCTATAAACGATTTCTTGATGATCCAATCAGACAAGAGTACTCCCCTGTGTAACCTCGATGTCAGCCCGTGGCAACTCATGCGTGACACCTGCCATTTGCACAGGCCTTTTAAGGAGGCCACATTATTTGTCAGTCGCCAGGACTACGGGATGAACAACGTCATTCCACTGCTTCATGTCCTGGAATAGATGCTGGTAAATCTTGCTGCTCAGGGGACTGTGGACATGGCGCCTAGAACTCAAGACCACATGAGCCCTGTGGGGGCTGAACTGGAGGAGGAGGAGGACATTGGAACACAAGAAATGTGTAGCGAAATGGGTGGTTTTTCTACACAGGTGACAGGAGAGGAGGAGCAGGAGCAGCCACAGACGCTACAGGGCAATGAGGAAGAGGAGGCAGAGGACCCAGACACACCGTGGCAGTATGTAGTGGAGATGGAGACAGGGGGTCCCTCTGAGTCACTTGCACAAATGGCCTGATGCATGCTCACTTACTTGTGTAGTGACAGCTGAATTGTCACCATTCGGCAGAGGGATGTTTTCTGGCTCTCCACCTTGTTGGACCCTCGCTACCGGTCCAAAATAGGGGCCTTTTTTCACACCCGCTGAGAGGGAGGACAAACTGAACTACTATAGAGACATCCTATGTAGTCAGTCGGCCGCTGCCTATCTGCACTATTGTCCATCCTCTCGCAGGTCTGACCAGGGGGCCCCTCTGCTCTCCACTGCCATAGCTGCTGGGGAGGGGTGCTGTGGCAGGAGCAGTACCAGCTATATCAAAAGCAGCCTGAGTCTAGAGTCGCTGATGAGCAGCTTCACCCGCCTAGTGAAGAAACTACTCACCAGCAGCTAGACATAGAGCAGAACCTGAACCAGCAGGTGGTGGCATACTTGGACAGCACACTGCCACCCCAAGTTGAAGACCTACTGGACTACTGGGCACCAAACTAGATTTGTGGCCGCAACTGGCAGAGTTTGCCCAGGAAAATATGTCATGCCCATCCAGTAGTGTGGCATCAGAGTGGGTGTTCAATGTCTTTGACAAAAGAGAGTGGTTTCTTCTGACTACCTGCCTCAGCTAGTATTCTGAATTTGCCACCCGCCTGATGCCACACATCTGATGCCAAGTGCTCCTTCTTTCACCCACCATATTTACCGGGTATTGGTATTGCCATCCACCTCCACACTATGTCACCTTGCCACTCTGTGGCCTTCCGATGCTGCTGCCACCTTCACACTCTGCCACTAGGTCACTCTGTGATCTCCTCATGCTGCTGCCACCTCCACACTATGTCATCTTGCCACTCTGTGGTCTCCTGATGCTGCTGCTGTCAGGGGGCTCTACTTGTATAAGCATTTAATAGAACAGGTTCTGTAGACATCTATGTGGAATCAGCTGATGACGGTGTAAAAGGAGTGTGCTTCTTCTTGGCGCTAACATCGACCTGTAAGGCTGAGTTCATACTTGAGTTATTTGGTCAGTTTTGGCCCCGTGACTGCCCAAATAAGTGATTCTACAGTGATTCTAAGTACAGTACAGTGATTCTAAGAGCGATGCCTGTCATCTGCATGTCATACGGACTCACAGTATTGTTTCACTACCACAGCAGACTCCCTATGCGTGTTACTGCAAGGCACAGTGTTCTACACCACTATAAAGGCTCTCTGTAGACAGGAAATAGACTTTTTTTTAACCTGATTTGCCACTAACAAATTCGGACCAAACAGAATTTTCCCCCAAAAATTCGGCGAACCGGCTAATCGAATTTTTGAAAAATTTGCTCATCTCTAGTCGTAACAAAACACCAAGTGTTTTGGAGATGGTCCTTTAGCCTTTACCTTTAACATGTTTGTCTATAATGTTCTTTCTAATCACCTGAGGCAACTCTCTCCTTAACTTTCTTTAGGGTATGTTCAGCTTGGTACACACCATGATTTCAAACAGCACAATGACTACTTTTCACCCTTTAAATAGATATACTGACTAAGTTTGAAAACTCTTGACCTGTCTCTATGAATAAAAATTAGTTTAGGGTACCATAATTTTTGTCCAAGTTAGTTTCATCAGTTTGCTTTTGTTTGTGGGCATAACTACTATGATGAAGGGGGCACAATGTGGGCATTACTATTAGGAGGCATATTGTGGGCATTACCACTGTTTGGGGCCAGAGCTTGGGTATAACTTTTTTGTGGGGGCACAAAAGGGGAATACTCTGGCGAGCAAAAGGGTAACAATGTTTTAAACTTTTGACTTTCAGGCTCCATATCTCACCATCCACTACAGCTTTGAACATGTGACTACCATCATTTGATAGACAATCATCTTGGCTATCTTTTACATAAATCGGACTAGCAACTATTTAGAATGTGATTAGTTATGCAGATTCTTGTCATGTAACTGCATTATTACTGTATTGCACCTAAAACTCTAAATTAGAATTTTTATTATTTTGTTAGTATTTTGTAAATCCACCTTTGACTTTCAACACTGCCGAAATCCTTTTGGGCATGCTCTCGATCAGATCCAAGCATGTCTTGACCGAAATTTGTTCCCAGGTCTCTTCTACATGTTCCCGATGTTGGTGCACAGTGGTGGACTCACTTGGGTACTAATACTCAACCCACAAGTGTTCGATTGGATTGAAGTCTGGGGACTGTGGAGGACTAATCTAGCACCTCTACTTCATTGTTATTAAACCATTTCTTCGCCAATCTTGACATATACTTTGGGTCGTTGTCCTCCTAGAACACAATTTTGTCCTTTTCATACCCATAGTACTCGAGTGTATGAAGTAACTTGTCTTGTAGGATACTCACATATAGCTCAGCATTGAAACCACCATCATTCCTAGTCAAGTATGCAATGCCGTTGGGTGTTAAGCAACCCCATATTATCAGGCTTCCTCCACTGAACTTGACGGTTGCTTCAATTTCCCTTTCCTCTACTTTTTTGAAAACTCGAGCCAGCCATATTGAAGTTGAGGCTTCACCTTTTTTCAGGTCACCATTCCAGACTTGTGTAATGCGCATTGCTTCCATGGACGTCTGTGATCTTACTATTTCGAAGCATACTGTTTTACGAAGTATGCAGTGTTTTTCGCACTAGAACTGATAGAGTTTCTGATAATCTGACTTGTTGACTTCAATATTTTGCCTGGATGTCCACCTCTTGGCTTTGGAATGGATGGGTGGACTTAATTTTGTTTTCTTCCAATTGTCATGGCACTTACATGATGCAGCTTGGCAATTTTCTTGGCTGAAATACTGCTATTGATGAGCTGGATGATGCTGTTTCTCTTTTCTTCGGAAATCTTTTTCATGGCTGCTCCTGGATTCGAACCAGTGACCTTTCGCTTGAGAATTAACCTAATAACTCACTGAGCTATTATGGAATATGAGAACAGATTGTAATTTGTAGTATACAAGAATAAAAAGATTGTTCCACTAACAGGAGCAAAACAGTAACAATGCAGTTACATGACAAGAATCTGCATAACTAAACATATGCTAAATAGTTGCAAATAAGTCCAATTTATGTATGAGATATCCAAGATGATTGTCTATAAAATGATGGTAGTCTCACATTCGAAGCTGCAGTGTATGGTGAGATATAAAGCCTGAAAGTCAAAAGTTCAAAACATTGTTACCCTTTTGCTCGTCAGTGTAATTACTTTATGGGGGACTAAGGGGACTTGGTTTTATTGGGTGTGTATACATTAGGCAGAGTTAGGGCTCATTCAGACGGCCGTATATATGGTGCGAAACAGGTGTGGATTCACGCATGTGTAGTTCCATTACTCAGCCCCGCAAATAATATAGAGCATGTCTTATTCTTGTCCGCAATAAAAATAGGCATTTCTATATAGCGCTGGCCCCCCAAAAAAACACTTACGGCTATTTGAATGAGCCTTTTGAGATGTTAAAAATGTTTCTGCTATGTAATTGTCCCTCAGTGATTTTCAAAAATTGTGAGGTATGGATAAACATGTTGAATTTTCTTTTCTACATATCTAGCATATTATCAGCTGGCCTGTTACTATTGTAATTATGGTATAATACATTTGGAGTGTCTCTCAGCAGGAAGAGGAACCATTCTTTATTATGAGGCCTCATGATTTCTGTTTATGCCCATTAAGAGACATCCGTACAATTCTACATTTCATTCATAAATTCATCTTCTGACAGTTTAAATTAAAATTTCCAAGCTTACCTAGCTATACATTTGACATACAAATATGACCTACCATACACGAATCTACTGTGCCAGATTCATAACCAGCACACAGCATCCTGGATGTGATGGTGTCAAAATATGTCCGACAGTGCTCTAAAGATATGATACGCACTTCTCCTTCCTGCAGTTTAAACGGCACTGATAGGGGTAAAGAAGACAATGAGTTAAAAGTGAAACAAACCCAAGTGATGTGATCTACATATGACAGCATTACACTCCATCAAGAGACATACCGTAAAATACTTTCCTAGGAGAGCATTTGATTTTCATTTTCTACAAAGTCTGTTAGTAATCGAACTTTGTGTTTGCTTTAAAAACGAATCAACTAACATTAAGAAAATCTTAAGAAGTTTAATGAAATCATCGTTCGAATAAACATGACACATGAATTTAGCATCCACCTATCTGTCAGTGTTCCTTATTGGTGGTGATCAGATTTATTGGTAATGACATCCATTTTTATACAGCCTCCAGGCAAATAAGTTCCATGTGAAAGGCTGGAAAAGCAAGGGCGAATGTTCAACACTGATAAAATAAATCCATGTCTCATTCGGTAACACTGGTTAAGTTACAAGGCTATGTTTGGTGCAATCATCATCATTGATAAACAAGTTTTCTTTAAGAAAATCCTATAATAATGAAGAATGATAAGCTAATTACAGCATAGTTGCCAACTGTCCTAAATTTGTCATTGATTTTCTGAGACAATTCCAGCAAATTCGGCTGTTCTGGGCCAAAAATGGGAAAGACCGATTTAAATCTCGCCTATAAAAAGGTGTTCCCGGAGGGGGGGGGGGCTTGTCCAATTTTACCAAGTAAAATGTTGGTAAATAGGTTTTGCACACTTCCATATCCCATTCCATATATGTTCAAGAAACAGTTCTACACTAGCCCTTAGGCTGTGTTTTGGTATTGCAGCTCAGTCAGGACCATTTACACAAATGGGGCAAAAGTGCAGTACCAGATACAGCCTGTAAAAACGAGTGGCACTATTTCTAAAGTACTGCTTCTGCAATAAATCAGGCATGTTTTTTTAATCTTATGCGACCCTTTTTACTATTAGCAGAGGTGGAGGTGAGTTTATCAATTTCATATATACAGTGTCTCACAAAAGTGAGTACACCCCTCACATTTTTGTAAATATTTTATTATATCTTGTCATGGGACAACACTGCAGATATGGCATGGCATGGTCTCGCGGGGTAGGGATGTGATATTACCACTTTACAAAGCATTGGTGCGGCCTCATCTGGAATATGCAGTTCAGTTCTGGGCACCAGTCTATAGAAAGGACGCACTACAGCTGGAAAAATTACAGAGGAGAGCGACTAAACTGATAAGGGGCATGGAGGGTCTTAGTTATTAAGAAAGATTAAAAGAATTGAATTTATTTAGTCTTGAGAAGAGATGTCTAAGGGGGGACGTGATTAACCTATACAAATATATAAATGGGCCATACAAAAAATACGGTGAAAACTGTTCCATGTAAAATGCCCTCAAAAGTCCTCTGACTGGAAAAGAAAAGGTTCAGTTTCCAGGAGCATCAAAGATTCTTTAATGTAAGAGCTGTGAAGCTGTGCAATAGACTTCCTCAGGACATGGTCACAGCAGGGACAGTGGACAGGTTTGAAAAGGGTTTAGATGAATTCTTAAAAGTAAACAACCTTAATGCTTATGAAAACGTGTAGAAATCTGAGTCTCAATTCCTTCTGGGATTCGTGTCCCCACCTATCCCTTGGTTGAACTTGATGGATTTATGACTTTTTTCAACCATACTATGTAACTATGTAACACTTTGATACAATGTAAAGTAGTCCGTGTACAGCTTGAATAACAGTGTACATTTGGTGTGCCCTCAAAATAACTCAACACAGAGCCATTAATGTTTAAAACGCTGTCAACAAAAGTGAGTGCACCCTTTTATGAAAGTAGCCAAATTGTCCCCAAAGTGTCAATATTTAATGGGGCCATTATTTTCCAGCACTGCCTTAACAAAGCTGGTATTAGAGATGTTAGAGGCCTTCCGTTTCAGGATGCCCCACAGATGCTCAGTAGTATTTAGGTCTGGAGACATGCCTGGTCAGTCCAGCACCTTTACCCTCAGTTTCTTTAGCAAGACAGTGTTCGTCTTAGAGGTTTCTTTGGCGTCATTATGTTGGAATACTGCCCTGCGGCCCAGTTTCAGAAGGGAGGGGATCATGCTCTGCTTCAGTATGTCACAGTACATGTTGGAAATCATGGTTCCCTGAATGTACTGTAGCTCTCCACAGCTGAAAAGAACTCATACAGCCCAAAAACAATCACACTCCCACCACCCCCACATAGCTGTATGAGGGCCTATTTTTTGCTGGACAAGTTGTACTTTCAAATTTTTAATATGGCATACAATGTAATGGGAAGCAGAAATGGAGTGGAATTGGAAAAAAATGCAATTCCTCCACTGTTTTACTGCTTTCAAAACTGACCTGTGTCCTTCATTCTCTGGGTCAGTACGATTACAACGATACCACATATGTATATATTTTTTTATGTCTAAATAGTGTAAAAATAAAGTTAAACTTTGAATAAAAAAATCGTCGTCAGCTGATTCCACATAAATGTCTACAGAACCTGTTCTATTAAACGCTTATACAAGTAGAGTCCCTCGACAGAGTGGAGAGGGTGTCAGCAGTACGTTTGTATTGAGGTCACTGATTATTTTGCCCTTCCTCTGATCCGTGGGAACAATAACCCCCCAAAAACGGATCCTGTCTGTTGAACATCCGGCTTCACTCGATCAGCATTTGGTCAGTAATCCATCAGTATTGCTAATGCCAAACAAAAAAACAGGAGTGTATCCAAAACAAAGATGACACGTGAATTGAATATTTGCATGTCTTCTGTGTTTTGTACCCACTCCTCAAATCACATGCCAATTCTGATGGGACCATACAGGCCTTACAGCTGCTCCACAAAGAGGATCCATTGTGCGTCTCATTTTTATTTGCTTCTGTCAGATCAGAAGAAGGGTCAAATAAATGATGATGTCAGCCAGGCCGAAAGGCAAAATAGTGGCCCAGTCATGAAGTGGGGAGGGTGGGAACAGCATGACAAGTCCACAAAGTGGCCCTATGACATAGTGGTAAGATGGAAGCAGCATGAGGAGGCCACAGAGTGGCACAATAACAGTGTGAAGGTGGCAGCAGCAGCATCAGGATGCCACAGAGTGGCAAGGTGACATAGTGTTGAGGTGACAGCAGAATCAGGAGACCACAGAGTGGCAAGGTGACATAGTGTGGAGGTGACAGCAGCATCAGGAGGCCACAGAGTGAGAAAGTGACATAGTGTGGAGGTGGCAGCTGCATCAAGAGACCACAGAGGGGCAAGGTGACATAGCATGGAGGTGGCAGCAGCATCAGAAGGCCACAGAGTGACCTGGTGACAGACTGGGGAGGTGGGTAGCAAGAACAGTACCCGCTGATGATAGTGGGTGTAAGAAGGAGCACTTGGCATCAGGCAGCATCAGAATAGGTGGCAGCATCAGAAAAGTAGCTGAGGCAGATAGCCAGAGGAAACTGGTCTCTTTTGTTAAGGTTTGGGTGAGGAAGCAGGGATGATCTAATCTGATGCATCAGGCATTGGTGGGTGGAAATCCTGGCTGATCCACGCCTGGTTCATCTTGACAAAGGTCAGTCTGTCCACATTTTGGGTGGACAGGCGAGTTCTTCTTGGGGTAACTATGGCCCCCATCGCAGTAAACCACTGCTCTGATGCCACACTACTGGACGGGCAGGACAGCTTTTCCAGGGCAAACTTTGCCAGTTGCGGACACAAATCCAGTTTGGCTGCCCAGTAGTCCAGCGTATCTTCAAAGTCGGGTGGCAGGGTGGTGTCCAAGTATACCACCACCTGCTGGTTTAAGTGCTGCTCCAGGTCTACCTGCTGCTGGTGAGTAGTTTCTTCACTAGGCTGGTAAAAAAAAGCTGCTCATCAGCGACTCTAGACTCAAGTTGCTGCTTATGGAGCTGGAACTGCCCCTACCCCCCCCCCACCATGACACAGCAGCCATGGCAAAGGAACGTGAGCATAGAGGGCCCCACCCCGGTCAGACCTCTGAGAGGATTGCTCTATAGTAGTTCAGTTTGTCCTCCCTGTCAGCGTGTGTAAAAAAGACCCCCATTGAAGTTACACAGGGGAGTACTCTTGTCTGCTTGGATCATCAAGAAATCGTTTATGGCCTTTCTCTGTTTGTATAGTTGGTCTAACATATGGTGGGTGGAATTCCAACGGGTGAAAACGTCGCATTTCAGCCTATGTTGGGGCATGCCGTTCTGCCACAGAGGGTGTGCTTTGCGGTGTACGAGTGGCTGAAGTGCATGCAAAGTTTCCTGGCCATTTTTAGGATGTGTTGCAGAGGGGTGGAAGACTTCAGAAACTGCTTGACAACCTGATTGAACACGTGTGCCATGCAGGGCGCATAGCTCAGCCATTCTTGACACAGCACCGACACCAGGTTCTTCCCGTTGTCGATTACCGTAGTTCCGATTTTCAGTTTTCACTTAGAAAGATAGGATTCAATTTCTTGATGAAGGACACAGAGCAGTTCATCCCCTGTGTGACTCTGTTCGCCCAGGCAAACGAGGTGCAAAACAGCATGACATCGCCATGCCCTGCACATGTGGTATGCTGGAGGGGCACTGTGAATTGTCCCTTCAGTGAAGGCTGAGGACACGGCGCAGGATGAGGAGGCAGAGGCGGACATTGTCGCAGGACCAACGGCATGACAACGTGGAGGCGGAAGCGGCGTCACCTGGCTAAGTTTCTGGTGTGCCTGTGCAGGAACCACATTTACCCAGTGGGCTGTAAAGGACATTTAGTTACAGCTCCACACGTCGGCGCTGCCATGCACTTTGTCAGACACGACAGGTTGAAGGACTGGCCCACCTTCTGTTCTACATGTGTGTGCAGGGCTGGTACTTTTTGGCAAAGAAATTACGGCTTGGGACTCTCCACCTCAGTTCGAAACAAGCCATCAGTTCTCTGAAAGGTGCTTGGAAAGGGAGGGACTGCAGCACCAGCAACTTGGACAGGAGCACATTCAGCTTCTGCGCCGTTGGATGAGTACATGCATACTGTTATCTCTTGGCAATCGTTTCGGTGATCGATTGCTGACGGAATGACTCACGAGGAGCAGGAAGAGCAGGAGCATCAGGACCAGCTGATGGTGGGAAATACAGATAGCTCCCATCGGCTGAGGTGTTGGAGCCTTGACTGCCTGAAATCGGGTGCGTGCCACTGGGTGATGCAGCGGTTGCTGCGCCAGGCTGGACCACCGGATCTGAGCCATAGTTACCCCAGGCAACTTTATGGTGAGGCTGCATATGTTGACACAGCGAAGTGGTGCCAACATTGGCACCCTGGTCATGCTTCACCTTCTGCCCACACATTCTACATATTGCAATGTTTACCTCCTCTGGCAGCTTAACAAAAAACTGCCACACCACCGAGTAGGTGATTTTACCCCCAACACTATGCACTGAATGACTGCTACCGCCACTTCCTTCGTGAACCCGTGCACTGCTACTTCCCAGGCAGATAGGCTCCTGCGAAGTGGGTGGTGTACCCTGGGCATGTTTGGCTCCTGACCTCCCACTGCTGACACCCTGCTGACTCCCGGCCATGCTAGCGACTTGCTGGCTCCACCGCTGCCTCACGGGCAAGCTGCCACCCTCTTCTCCCGATGATGATGAAGCCCCTAATTCACCCGGCTCTCAAGTGCAATCAGCTACATCATCATCATCGATTACTGTCTGCACATCACTGAAGTCCTCCTCAACCATCTCTGGGTCAGGAGCCTGACCGCTCGCAACACCAGCTCCCACGCCACTCTCCTCATCACTACTTGCCCACCGCTCCTCCACATCTTGGCTTGCCAGTAGCTGTTGACTGTCATCTAGTAGCTCGTCCTCACTGTACAGTGGAGCTGAGCCCACAGCATACAATACTTCTCTGGCTGAGGGAACAGAAAATGAAAGAGGCAGGTTAAGGACAGGTGAGGGCACAGGGCCTGCTCCTGGGCTATGCCAACTAAGCGTTGTGTCAGAGGAACCCACCGACTCTTGGGTGGGGGTGTCTGATGTCACTTGGGATGAAGTGGGTGACCAAGTCAACCATTTAAGAACCGCTGGGTTGCTGGTCAAGACACGACTGCTAGATAACACTGGGAGCTCAGGCCTCTTGCTGCTACCCCTGCTGCCACACCCCCTTATTCAATACGACCTCTGCCTGTACCAGAAAAATGTAGGCCTCTGCCACTCCCCTGTGTAGGGCCTGGCACTTCTCTGTCTGACATACGGTTAGATAAAATAATCAAATGTTAGATCAAATATTTTTTGTTTTGCCACTAATATACGGCAAACAGGGCTTTAGAATATATCACTGCACCGCTAAACCGCAATTAGGTCCTATTTTTTTTTTACTTTTACACAACACAAAAGGCTTTTCAACAGATAACTGCAATGCTGACCGGCGAATATATATTTTTTTTACCACTAATACACAGCAAACAGGGCTTTAGAATATATCACTGCACTGCTGAATGCCAATTAGGCCCTAATTATTTTCTACTTTTACACAACACAAAAGGCTTTTCAACAAATAAGTGCAACGCTGAACGGCGAATATATGTTTGTTTCACCACTAATACACGGCAAACAGAGCTTTAGAATATATCACTGCAACGCACAAGAGAAAATAAGACGTACTGTACAATTATTTCCTTGTAATAAACCCTGTTAATGGCTGTATCAAATAGCACTTGCACCCCAATAACAAGAACGGTTTGCTGGAATGACAGAGCTGTATAATGGCAATTTGGATCCCTAGTCAGTGCACCAAGGTATAATAGGATTGTTCCTATTACCCAGTGTGTAACCTCCCCTACTAAACCCTATTCTACATAAATGATGTGGAACGATTCCTTAATATCCTTTCCCTGCACTTATAAATCGTTTTTCCACCACAATCAAGTCTTTCTTATCACTGTCCCTAGCGCCTGCAGATGTCTCTCCCTGCACTAAGTACACTGGTAAATGGCAGAATCTAAGATGGCTAAAGCTATTTATAGGGCTGTGACATCACAGGGCTTGCTGGCTGCTGATTGGCTGCATGCATGGCATTATGGGTGATTCCGCCTTCCCAGAGTTCCTTTCTCCATGGCCTCACGCGTGCAGCAGCCATTTTGGGAAAAAATGGTATTCGTTACCATGAAGCATGAGGAAATTAGGCTTTGGTGCGAATAAAATTGTTCGAGTGGCTCATCTCTAATGTACATGTATAGGAAAGCTAGAGAGAGGGGGTGGAGTGTAAGTAGCAGACCACATTGGAGCGCAGATAGATGAGACCAAAAGATGAAATAGTGGAAAAGAAGAGAGAGAAGGAAGAAAACAGTATTATGGATAAATAATGGACTAAGAGGCTAGGACAAAGTAAAGTAAGGTATTGGAAAAAGTAGAAAAAAAGTAGAAAAAAATTGTAAAAAATGAAAACAAAGAAAAGTAATGAAAAATGATGAGGAAAATAAAAATAGATAAAATTATCGAAAAAGTATAAGAGAAATGAATTGAAAATTGAAAAAAAGATAAAAAATGAATAAAAAAGTGAAAGAATTAAATAAATGAAACAAATTTAAAATGAAAGAAATTAAGGAGTGAAGGGGAAAAAAAGAAAGAAAAAAATTACCATACATAATTAAAAAATGAAAAAATAGTGAAAAGAGGAAGAGAACGTGCATAGGAAGAAAATGGGTAAAGAAAGGATACCCAATTCTGGTGGCACCAGGGTCTGACACCCCTACTAGTGGATCTGTAATAAATAAAGATAATGGTGTCAGTAAACAGTATATACAAGGAAACATTATATAATATAAGTATGATAAGTAACCTATTAACGCCCTGAGAGGCTATCCGAGAGTCCTAAACTGTGTATAGGTACAATACTAAATCAAGCTCTGAATTTCGTAGTCCCTGTTCATACCTTTTGGTTCTAGACTATCCAGTTTATGTATCCAAAATGCTTCACAGGTTTTAAGTCATTTTACTCGGTCCCCGCCTCTCCTAGATGGTGCAATGTGTTAAATCACCTGGAATTTTAATTGTTACATGGAGTGGCCTGCCGAGTGAAAATGTGCTGGTACTGGCAACAGTAGGTTTTTGCATTTAATGTTAGACTTGTGTTGGCAGATCCGATAACACAAATCTATCCTCTGTCTAGAAAACTTTGTTTCATTTCAGCTAGTCTCACCTGGCAATTAGATTCTGTTTGACTATGCGTCGAACTCTTTCAAATTGGGAGTTCGGCAGGGATTTCTTAGTGTTGGGCGAGTGGAAGCTAGAAAAGTATAAAAGGTTGTTGCCATCAGTGGGTTTACGGTAGAGGTCAGTGGTAAGTGTACCGATCGTAGTTTTCATAACTGTTGTGTCAAGGAAATTGATTGTATACTGGAATGGTGATGGATGGTAAATTGGAGTTCAAGGTAAATCGAGTTGAGAAATGTATGGAATTGTAAGAGGAAGTCTAATGTGCCCTCCCAAATGCAAAAAATATTCAGTCAATATAGCATTTCCACACTATGACGTGAGAGTTGAAAGACGGATCAGAATAGAAAAAAGTGTCTTCAAAGTGCACCCTATACTCTCTTCAAAGGAGAAAAGATCTAATATTCAAACCAGCAGATAAGGGGGGGGGGGGCTTTGGTGATCATGGATAAAGACGCATACACAGGGGAGATATATCGTCAGTTACAGGACGCTGATGTTAACTTAAAGCTACAACATCATCCGACCACACTAGTAGCGGACAAGATCCGCAATATTTTAACAAATTATTGGAACTTAAATGTAATTGACGATGCCACTATAACTTTTCTAACACTCATCCTGTGACACCTGTCTTTTACACATTACCCAAGATACTTAAGAACCTCAATAACTCTCCCGGCTGCCCAATTGTGTCCTCGACAGATTCCATTCTATCTCCCCTGGCAGTCTTTCTTTCTGAAATCTTGACACTTATATTTAAAAATACAAGATATTTTCTCCTCAATACCTCTGCGTTTCTAGAGATGATCAACAAGATTCTATCCATAACACAAGATACAATCCTGGTAACGTGGGATGTAACTAGTCTTTTCGGCATGGCAAAGGCCTTAGAGCAGCCAACAACTTGCTTCATTCCACCACAATGGAATCCAATAGCATATCTTTTTGCATGCAATTACTAGAACTAGTCCTTATTAATAATTTTTTTATGTTTGGCGACGACTTCTTTCTTCAGCGACAGGGTACCGCAATGGGATCCAATGTAGCGCCTCCCTATGCTAATTGTTATATGGCACACTTTGAAGACACTTTTCTTTATTCTGATCCATCTTTCAACTCTCACGTCATAATGTGGAAACGCTATATTGATGATATATTTTGCATTTGGGAGGGCACATTGGACTCCCTCTTACAATTCCATACATTTCTCAACTCGATTTACCCTGAGCTCCAATTTACCATCCATCATCATCCCAGTACCATCAAATTCCTTGACACAACAGTTACGAAAACTACGATCGGTACCCTTACCACTGACCTCTACCGTAAACCCACTGATTGCAACAACCTTCTACACTTTTCCAATTTCCACTCACCTAACAATCCCTCCCAAACTCCCAATTTGTAAGGGTTCGACGCATAGGCAAAGCAGAATCTAATTGTCAGGTGAAACTAGCTGAAATGAAACAATGTTTTCTAGACAAAGGATATCCCCAACAACTACTTCAGATATCTGACTAACCAAAAAATCCTAGGCCCAAGAACTCTGATAAACGTATCGCTTTTGTACATACTTTTCACCCCGCTACGAATAAGGTTCTAAATAGTATTAGAGAGTGAGACCATTGGCCACTGTTACATAAATCCTATCCGGCTATAGAGGAGTCCCAAAACCCTATTTTACCCTGTACACGTCGTACTAAAAATTGAAGTGACTTATTGGTAAAAGCAGATATTGGTCCGTTGAGAACTGTCCCTAAGCAAACTTTCTTATGTACCCAAAAGAAAGGCACATTCTCTTGCATGCATTGCTTCCAATGTTCTAATGTACAGAAGGGTTCCCACATATATCACCCTCAATCGGGCAGGAGCTTCCCTATCAATAACTTCTACACCTGTGAATCGAACTTCGTGGTCTATTTACTCAAATGCCCCTGCGGAATGATCTATGTGGGTGAAACCACACAAAAAATTTGTGATCGGATCTGCCAACACAAGTCTAACATTAGACGCAAAAACCTACTGTTGCCAGTACCAGCACATTTTCACTCAGCAGACCACTCCATGTTACAATTAAAATTCCAGGTGATTCAATACATTGCACCATCTAGGAGAGGCGGGGACCGAATAAAACGACTTAAAACCCGTGAAGCATTTTGGATACATAAACTGGATAGTCTAGAACCAAAAGGTATGAACAGGGACTACGAAATTCAGAGCTTGATTTAGTATTGTACCTATACACAGTTTAGGACTCTCGGATAGCCTCTCAGGGCGTTAATAGGTTACTTATCATACTTATATTATATAATGTTTTCTTGTATATACTGTTTACTGACACCATTATCTATTTATTACAGAACCAATAGTAAGGGTGTCAGACCCTGGTGCCACCTGAATTGGGTATCCTTTATATATCCATTTTCTTCCTTTGCACGTTCTCTTCCTTTTTTTTACAATTTTTCCATTTTTTTATTATGTAATTTTTTTTTCATTTTTTTTTATATTTTTTCCCCTTCACTCCTTAATGTCTTTCATTTTGAATTTGTCTCATTTAATTTTTTCAATTTTTTTTCTATTTTTAATTCATTTCCCTCATTCTTTTTTGATGTTTTTTATTTATTTTTATTTTCCACATAATTTTTCATTATTTTTCTTTGTTTTCACTTTTTACAAATTTTTTTCTACTTTTTTTTCTACTTTTTCCAATGCGTTTTTAGTTTGTCCTAGCCTGTTAGTCCATTATTTATCCATAATACTGTTTTCTTTCTTTTCTCTCTTCTTTTCTTTTCCGCTATTTCATCTTTTGGTCTCATCTATCTGCACTCCGATCTGATCTGCTACTTACACTCCACCCCCTCTCTCTAGCTTTCCTATACATGCACATCGATACCGCGATACTTCCAGCACTGGTACGTTCCATAGTACAAACCCCACTTTAAGGCTTGACACGCACTCCTGAGCGCATGCGCACCCAAAGTATCGGGATGATGCGGGTCGCTTAAAGGGACGCCGCTTCTCTTTAAACGCGGCTCATCCATATTGCAGAGCGGATGCACTCCTATTCCTTTTTGAGCGCAAATCATCTACTATTTCTCCCTAACAGCGGCACCAGGTACTCTTTATTATAATATATAGGATATATAATATGTGATTTTTTTTTTTTATGTGTAACTCCCACCCTACCTCTGATGTCTACAATTGACATATGTATATATCACCATATATAGCCCAAAAAGATTCTTCACAATTGTTAAACAGAGTCACCACTACTACTACTGATGCTCACCATGGGATCCAACGGACCGGATTGACACAACTGATTTTGAACGACTTCCTTTTGAAATTGTATTTATTTTCATGTCTATTTACTTTTTTCCTGTGCATTTCTGATATATCATGAGATCTAGAACATTCAAACCATGTGACTATCTATGATTATATAAGATATCATGCCCCTATACAATATTCACCACTGCCATTGTGTACCTAGATGAATCATGTTATTTATGTTATTTTCTCTTTTGTCAAAATGAACAAGGCATGGATCTGTGAGGATTTTCACACTCCTTTAGCTAAGGCTGTGGAATAAATCTACTGTTGCCGACGGTGCCACATCATGCCACTGTCATTATCTGCCCTCCTACCATCATGTTCTGTAATATATGGTTGCTGCTTCTGCCGCTGTTGCCATCATACCACTGTCGGCCTGCCTACCATCATGTTCCATACCATATGGCTGCTGTTGCTGCCATCATGCCATTGTCTGAATGCCTACAATCATGTTCCATACTGTATAGTTGCTGATATCATGCCACTGCTGCTGCCTGCCTGCCTGCCTACCATCATGTTCTGTACCGTATGGCTGCTGTTGCAGACGCCACTGATGCAGATTCTACTCCCTTCTGCTAATTCCCCTACTGCCACTTCTATTACTCCAACTGCAACTACCATTATTGCTGAACTGGACTAAAGATCAACCATCATGGAAGGCAAGGCTTGTCTGGTAAGCAGCATTTTATTATTCTAGTTTAATGTGGCAGCCAAAGTGCGAAACTGAATAGCATACTGTACCAAAGTAGAGGTACATTGATGGAATGCAAAGAGGATGCTCCATGTGAAACTCAACCAGGTTCTTCGAACATGTTTTTGAAAGACTCCAAACTGCAGGAAGCTGATACTGGTGGTGTTATTTGGGAAGGAGAGGGAGAATGAGCTACGGCAGCTTAAACAGGAGGTATCAGTTTTTCCAAAAAATTCTGTTGCAAATTCTGCTGATGAGACACTACTCGGCGATGTCATAAACCTCAGGTTGCTCAAGCAGAAGAAAGGCTGGCAGAGCTAATGCAATACAATAACCAAAGCAGAAAGTCAGGGGTTGTAGAATTCATGATATAAAATAATCCAAGCAGGTAAGGACAAAGACAAGCTTCAATCTAAATCAACCCCAGCAATACAGAAACTAACTTGTTACCTGGTTTTCTCAGATAAAAGCAGAGGAGTTCTTAAATAGACACAGAATTCTGTACTAAAAGAGTCACATCTCTGGCTGCCTAAGGTTACCAATAGAGGTAGCATGGGAGCCTACAGCTTTATATCTTATTATTGAGCTCAGTGCTTTACAGTATGCAGTCAGTACAGGGAGTTTGAAAGGTGGGTTTACTATTTAAAATAATGTGGTTCATTTATTACAAATGTATATGGTAATATTATTACTTCATACTTACTTTTGTTTCCCATATGACCCCAACCAGTAATATAACAATATGTGTCTGGTTCAACCAACTGGCCCTTGGATGGTAAGCAGACAGGTCTTACATAGCTAGTCTCCTCAATGTTTTCATTTAATTCCACTATGCTGATATCATAGTCCACAACAGCTCTGTTATAGCGTGGATGAAGGATTATGGTCTTAACCAGACGTGTCTGCATGAAATCAGATGGATGATCCAAGTTGTTTATTCCAAATACAACTTTCCATACAGAGGCATGTTCCCTCCTGAAAAATACATAATCTTCAATTAATGAAAAGCTAATTCTTATTCTCTCATATACAAATCTTGAATGTACAGACAATAAAATCATTTGTCGCTATAGATGTTTTGCTGGTACCAGCATTTGGCATGCAGTGGATAAATTACTGAGAGGCTCAGAATGAGCCAGCTGTCCTAGACCTTTAACGAGTTCAACTTTTTGTTAAAATAATAATAAAAAAAAAATTTAAACTCACCTTCAGAAACCCCTTTGATCAAACCATAGCTCAATCCTCTCCATTGGGCTGCAACTTTGATGTAATGTTTTGGCCCATATACCCCATGTGACCACGGCATCCAATTACTGACCAAAGAGGCAGGGTCAGACTGGCCCACCAGGGTACCAGAGGATCCTTTGGTGGACCCAGCTTCTGATCTAATTGTCAGCCCCAAAGTTCTTGAAGAAAACACCCATTTAGAGATGCCTTTGGAGATAATCACTTGCCATTAGGGTCTGTTTAATTGATTCAAAAACTATTAGACATTACTGATAATGTAGCAGATGGGCCCGAAGAATAATTTCCTCTGGTGGGCCCAAGTAATTCCAGTCTGACACTGCTCAGATATGAGACAGCTGAGGCCAGTGATTGGCTGCAGAGGTCATGCATGGCATATGGGCACGTTACTGATGCAGCACAGTGGAGACAACAAAGATAGGAGGGGGCTGAGTTTTTTTTTTTTTTAAGTTTTAGCAATCTTCCTGCAGTTTGCCACAAAACAGGACCTCTAAGGTTCCATTCTCTGGAGAATTCCCTATGAAATGAGCAACATACGATAGACAATAGCAGTTTAAGGAGTTAAACAGATGGATAATTCGTTCTTGTAAGGAAGACATTTCTGGATTCTTAGAGACCTGAGAACGTTTGTCATTAGAGTTCACATTTAATGTTATGGATGCTTGGATACTGAATAGAAGAGGACCTGTTGCACTACTAGGGCTGGCTGATATAAGTGTATGTAATGAGTGTATGAGAGGTTAAACTGGCCATAGACATGACATTTTTGTTGGTACCTCCCATTGATATCATATCATGCCATCAAAGAAAAAGGTTGGGCAGACGGAGTTTCACTTTGGCAAGTTCCTGTTTCTCTGGAAGACAAGCAATACCGGAAATAGGAGCCGCACGTCCCATATACTTACTAAAATAACATGCACGTTTGTAAACTTAAAAATCCAAAACTATAATACTAATACAGTAATACAGTATAGTGTATAGTTAGCTGGTATTACATATGAATATGCCATAACTAGTGGCAAATTGATAGCTGAACATATGCTGTCTTTCTGTGACACCGATTGAATGTACAACATGTATAACATGGGGGAATGTGGACATGACTTATAAAGAGGTTCTTACGGTATACCATTAAAAGCAATCTAACATTGTTACACAGTCCAAGGGGGTATTGCTGCATCAAGTCTGATGACCTATCTCCCTCATAATAAAGACTTAGACTTTCGAGGAATAAAAATCAGATAAGTCAGTTTGTAAATTGTATGTTACGATTTACTCTTTTATAATTTACCTTAAAAGGGTTGTCCACAATTTCTTTTTTTTAAACCCCCTCCCCACCTACCCACCCACTCAGCAGAACCTATGACGTGAGCTATAATTACCTTCTCCTGACCGCTCCGTTCTAGCTCTGTGTCCCCTATGCTGTCTACACTCACTTCTAGTCTGTCCATGTAAACTTTCTGCACAACAGGGTCACATGTGCTGCTGCAACCAATGACTGGCTTCAGAGGTGACTTGTTCCCAAGTGACATATGTGACTCAGCAGTGAAGACAGCCTGGGAGCTACTGTATGAAGTCTGAATGGAGAGGCGGGGAGGAGTTGCCTTCATAGGTCCCGCTGATTGGGGAGAATTAAAAAACAGCATAAATTGTGAACAACCCCTTTAAAAGATATGTCTAATCACGGCATCCCCTTTTTCATCTGAAACCAGCAGTGGGCAGCTAACATCCCTAGAAGTGGCTAATGGCCCTTGATGGAAAGTGTGGTATTACTCTACAGACTTGTCAACCATAAAAAAATTAGTCAGGTCTGCCAGGTCCTGAATGGGGTACTCTCTATGTCTGTATCCCCTAATGCCAGATGGTAAGGATTGTCTTACTGAGACAACCCCTTGAAAACATCAGAAAGAAATGTGATTTAAATGTAAAACCAAAGTTCAAAAAATGCCATGAAAAAGGACATCTTTCTCAATCATTTATGTAGGAGTTTCATTCTGTCCAGACATTTGGGCTCGGACATCAGCATGGTTACATTTTTGCCATCGTCTAGTCTTCTATTCCACTGTGTAGAGTTGCCCCTTTATAGAGTAGAGATGCTTCAACAGCAAATAAAATAGACATTCCACATCTATATATACTGTTCATGTGTCCTTGAATATATACATGCCACAGATGGAACATAATCTGCTTTGCAGTCATGACTAATGAGAACTTTACAATGAACTGCATTTTTTGAATGTCCGGTTAGGTTTCTTGCCAACATTTTCTACATCCATTACTTTAGAGTAGGGCACTGCAGGGGAGCCACTTATAGACTTATTAAAGGGAGAAGAGCAATAATGTAGAATAGGGAACTGTCATCCTATATTGTTCCCTGTGGTCAGAGATCCTGAAGTCATTAGAACCATTCAATGGAATTACTTATGTAACATTATCCTTTAACAAATGTGTGCCTAGTGGACTTTATTGCTCTTGTAGAATGGTTTTATCACCTAATAACGCTGTCAGCTTCTACCCAATTTACCAAGTTACTATTAGTTGCAGAAGGACTGGAGAAATAGATCAAATCCAAGAGCAAATATATTCTTGCTGTTTAATGCAGCTTGTAAATTTATTCTCAGTACGGCAATTACTGAAATGTTCTGTGAAAGGCAATAAATACAGACTGACCTTCACTAAATAAAAAAGTCATATGCTTCGTGCTACCGTGCGAAGGCAGAATAGCCTAATGATTGAAATAATGACTTACTATATTTAATGAAAATTGATAATGGGCTAATTTCTATCCATGTACAGATGCTTCACTAGCATTATGTCTCTGTTAATAGGATGCAAAATGCACTAAAAAACAATAAATTCAATATTATGTATGCATTGTGTATATAATATTTTGTACAAATGCAGAATATTATCAAAATAATTAAATTTCTATCTTTTTGAACCAATTATAATGTTTGTAGAGCTTCTTCTCTAGTGCCCTCTCAGTCAGTGTAGGCAGAAAATCAGATAATTATAACCTAGATTTATAACCTTGTAGGGGTGTTTAGGATTCAGCACCAAATAGACAGCACAAGAGTTAAGGAAATGTGTCTGCCAATTAAAACTAGATAGCAACGCATCTCCTTTTTTTTCGAATCTGTTTTTATTTTCTGATTTTCTTATTCTGTTTCCTGAACATTATTACGGGGGCGGCCATCTTCCCTGAGCTGTTCTTAATAGCATTTAGAAAGCATTAAGAAAATTGCTTTACGGCAGCCCCATGGTCCATAGACACAATGGTCAGGAGTGGACCTCATTGACTTCTATGGAAGTTTTCTGGGCATGCTCCGTGACCTGTGCGGAGGTCATTGTATAAGGAAAGAATAGAGAAGCCCTGACAATCACCTATTGTGAATGGTGGATCCTGTGTTATCTATACACAGAGGTGATATTGTCATGCTGGTGGTCTGTGCCCGACACTTGTCTTGTTGTCTTGGGCAGGTGCGGACGTTGCTCTACTCTCTGTGTGAATTGGGATTAGAGCCCTGTGAACTTTCCTTCAGCACTGAAAGAGTTAATGTTTTCCTCCTGCCCCTGTCCAGGTGCTGGTTAAGTTGACGGTCAGTCTCCCTATTTAGCTGGGCTGTGGTTCCACCTTCTTGCCTGAGCTTTGAGGATATTCCTTTCTAGTAACCAGCAAAGGTGATCTCATCTGAATATGTGTGTACCGATCCTTGTTTGTCTTCCGATTCCACTCCTTGCTGCCTGCCACGACCTTGAAACTGCTATTTGGTATACACAAGTACTCTGTCTGCCCCGACCTTGAAACTGCTATTTGGTATACACAAGTACTCTATCTGCCCTGACCTTGGAACTGCTATTTGGTATACACAAGTACTTTATCTGCCCCGACCTTGGAACTGCTATTTGGTATACACAAGTACTCTGTCTGCCCCGACCTTGGAACTGCTATTTAGTATACACAAGTACTCTGTCTGCCCTGACCTTGGAACTGCTTTTTAGTATACACAAGTACTCTGTCTGCCCCGACCTTGGAACTGCTATTTGGTATACACAAGTACTCTGTCTGCCCTGACCTTGGAACTGCTTTTTAGTATACACAAGTACTCTGTCTGCCCTGACCTTGGAACTGCTTTTTAGTATACACAAGTACTCTGTCTGCCCTGACCTTGGAACTGCTATTTGGTATACACAAGTACTTAGCGTGCCCTGATCTTGGAACTGCTTTTTAGTATACACAAGTATTCAGCCTGCTCTGAATCTGGAACTGCTATTTGGTATACACAAGTACTTAGCCCCCCTGATTATTGGACTGTGTTCAGATTGCGTTTTGCCTGTGTCCTTGGTGCTTTGCCCCAGTGTCTATGATCTCTATGGGTCAGCAGCCAACTACACTAGGACTACTCCAGGAGGTGCCAGCCTGGTTGGTTCCTTGTGCCGAAGACCAGACCTCTGTACAGGGGTTAACGGATGAATACCAGAGACCGGCTAGAACAACGCCCTTAGGTTTAGCCCAAAGGCAAACTGGTTAATTAGCACAGTGGGTCCACACACGCTGTCCATAAAGTATATTATTACAGGCAGGATTACAATGACAGATAAGCAGGTAACTGCAGTAAAGAGATCTGTACAGACCAAGAAATGGAGCCTATTAGACTTAGTGGCCATTGTGAAAACTGCAGGATTTTATGTTTTTTGTTTATTAACATGGAAAATTAAAAAAATAACATCATCAAAAATTCTTTAAAAATATGTTAAACATAAAAACATGATTTAAACAATATGTCTTTTCATTTTGTGATAACATATTACCTTTAAGACTGCAGCTTTGAAAGCCCAATTTAAATTTAAGAGTTGACTGTGTAACAGACTTGATAGCAGATTTTGCTGTGGAGTTTTAACCTTTTGCAATGCAAAAGGATAAAACTCTTGCAAATCTGAAGTTAAATGTGCTGCAAAATCCACATATATATTATTACCTGGGATTGGTGGCATAATTCCCCAGATTTTTTTCCGCTCAGCCTTATCCTTTATAGCTTTTAAACTATCTTAATTGTAAGTATTGTTGGCGTGTGCACAAAAATTTACAACTATGTGGGAGATTTATCAAAACTGGTGTAAAGGAAAACTGGGTCAGTTGCCCATAACAACCAATCAGATCTCACCTTTCATTTTCCAAAGGAGCTCTGAGAAATGAAATATAGAATCTGATTGGTTGCTATGGGCACTTTTGCTTTACACCAGTTTTGACAAATCTATTGCATTTTTGGAATGATTTAGGAATAAAATAGGCAACCAGTGATAATTTACATTCACAGCTCCTTGACTCAACAGTACGCAACATTTTATTTTCACATTTATCTAAGAGCCGTATTACATGGGCTGTTGAAGTGGGAAAAAACATTCGTAGGAATGTTCATTCATAATAAATGCCCACACATTAGGTGAATTTACATGCAGCAATGATCAGGGATGTATGGGGATGAATGATCGTTACTACGATCACTTTTCCTGGTACAGTTTCCTTGTTTGTCCTCAGAACATCTTTGTTTACACATGAAAGATGCTAATTAAAGCGCTCTCATTCATTAAGTGATCTGCAACACTGTTACACTGGGCAATTATCAGGAATGAGCATTTGTAGGAGCCTTCATTCCCAATAATAACCATGACTCTCAGCCCATGTGAAAGGTCCCAAAGCGGCTATTTAAAGGTCTACTGTCTACTACAGATACATTGAAGTCCCCATTGATGTCTTCTCAATATGAAAACTACTTTGAATTTTGAAGATGCCGCTATATTCCCCAGTGAAGGAATCTTTGTAACTACCAAGTATGCCAAATTCATGTAGATTACAATATTTGTAAGAAAAACTCACCCTTCAAAGCAATGTGCCACTGTCAACACCCATTTCTTCCCTATGAGAACACATCCGCAGATGTGCCCACTGGGTTCACTCTGTAGAGAGCATTGCCATGGCCATCTACCAGGCCGACTGGTTCTGCCACCAAGTATTCTCTTGCTCATTCGTGCTGCAGGGCGACGTCCGCAATCTGAATAGATATGAACAAACTATGCATTAACATCCTATTTATAAAATATTATTACATAAACTGATAATACAAAAATACCAGAAAAGTGAGATAAAAAGTAATTCTGTATGACTTGCTTAAGTTTTGTATGGGCCTCCCAACTCTTCCCTGATGGCTGATGTCAGGGGAGACCAGGACAGGACAGTTGGATTTCAACCTCTTGCTTCTTTTGTTTTCAGGTAGATAAGCCAGGAGTCTGGGAGTGGCTTCCTACTCTCTACCTGTTCAGGACACATGCACCCTCAGTCATGTGCATGGGGGTGTTGGGAAAGATAGATGTGCATGGGGGTGTCAGGAAAGATAGATATCAACTGAAGGAGGTTTCTTGTATATGGCCAGCCTGAGTTATACTTCACAGACTTTCCAGGGAAGACTTTTGGATTAATAGTAACACAAAATAGCAAAATAGTCTTGCATGGGACTGAATACATATACAGTATGTTTGTGTATATATATATATATATATATATTAACGCCTTACTGACTCCAATACTCCGCCATGCAGACTATAGGTTCTCTAGTTCTCTTCTTTGTCTTATTCCTTCTCTCCTTCTAAAGATCATGCAGAGATCAGTGAGTTTAAGGCCTCATGCACACGACCGTTGTTTGTTTCCGTGTCCGTTCCGTTTTTTTTCATGGATAGGATGCTTCCCCATTCATTTCAATGCGTCCTTCAAAAAATGCAGGTGGTCAACCGTTTTTGTTCCGCATCCGTGGTCAGTGTTTACATTCCGTTAAAAAAATAGAGCATGCACATTTCACAATAGATCTGCCAAAAAAACGGATCCGCAAAAAGAAGACAGTCTGTCATCCGTTTTATTGGGCGGACGCAAAACACATACGGTCGTGTGCATGAGGCCTAAGTAGTCTAAGAGGGAGCACATGTCACAGGTTCCTCTCCCTTCCAAAGCTTTTCCTATCACAGACTAGAGCTAGGGGTACAGCCCCTGGCTCCAGTCCATCTGTGCCATCCATACATGGCTAGACTGGGTATTGAATAAATGAACACTTTGCCGATATCCTCTTCGTGTGGGGTACTGCATAAGGATGCCCTCACCTTCTCCTATACACAAAGGGAGGATAAATTGAAAAAAAAAAAGCCTTATAAATAGTACCACCACACAGTGTCCAAATAATAATGACATATAGTACAGTCATACAATGAAATATATGTGGAAATCTGAAGTGGTGGTTCAAATAACATAAACTGGCCATTTGGTTTCTGTCTTACTTTCCTTTGAAACACTATAGTCATTGGAAAGATGAATTATAATGTGCAATGGGATTATAAGGGTAACACGATCTTTTTGAATTTTAGATAAATCAATGGGATGAGCCTTCTGTTGCCATTCTACATTACTAAGTGGTTTTTGACTTACTTACATTGGTAAGCGTTCCTGTCAGGCTGCTCAACCATGATCAGAAAGCATAATTACCATGTACTGTAGGTCAGTGCAGTGTGTTGTGAGGCCCATCCCATCTCCCTTAGGCAGCTCTGCCAATGGTTGCAACCAGTTCTGTTCACATTCTAAGACAGGTTTCTTTTGTCACTTTTTAAATCATTCCTGGAGAATTTCTTTAAGGCTACATGCACACGACCGTATGTGTTTTGCGGTCCGCAAAATGCGGATCTGCAAAAAAAAGGCATGACGTTACGTATGGCATACATTTTTATTTTTGCAGATCCATTGTAATAATGCCTATCCTTGTCCGGAAACTAGACGGGGGGGCTACGGAACGGACATATTGATGCGGACAGCACACAGTGTGCTGTCCGCATTTTTTGTGGACCCATGGAACTGAACGGGCCTGCATCCTATCAGCAAACAAAAAAAATGGAACAGACAAGGAAACAAAAAACGGTCGTGTGCATGAACCCTAAGTTGTGCTATTTTCTTTTTGAAAGAAGACTATTTTCTTCTAAAACCCTCCCAAACCAGCCATACTATGGGCTTGATTGAACATTTAACATGCTGACTGAGAGCTGTAAAGTCTTAGATGCAGTGCACAGTTTGATCTTGGTAGTGAAATGGCTGGGACGCCCACTTCTCACAGTAGAACAACATTCTGCTTTTATAGAGGAGGCTACACTTGCTGATGATCAAATAATCAGGGTCATTTGTTTAGCAGCATAGGGCTGCTACCTAAACCTCATTCACACGTCGGTGGTTTGGTCAGTGATTTCCATCAGTGATTGTGTACTACTTTTTCTCACAATTGTAGATAGGCAGGCTTGAGAAAGACCCCATTACCTGGGCAGAAGCTTTGCATTTATTATCTTTTACTGATATTTGGAATGCCCCCTTTTGCCTTGGATGGACAGACAGACTGAATAGATGGATAGATAGATAGATAGATAGATAGATAGATAGATAGATAGATAGATAGATAGTTCTGTATATTTTCTTGTAATTCTTTAATTATTCATATATGTAGAGAAATATAATGTACGTTCTTGCAATATTCCTCGATCCATCCTTCCTAGAACAGAATCAGTTATTGGTAATATATCATCTAGGCCCGTTACATTGACTTCTAATATGACTTTCTAAGCAGTAAGGTTATCCTGTACGTTTTATTATCAATATCGGAGCCTTGCGTCCAGGACATTCATTCTGATTGATGCATCTCATGTCAGACTAATTCATTTATCTGAAAGGTTCTTTACTCAAGGTTTGCCATTTTCCAGAACCTGACCTGATTGTTGCTGAAAAATGTCTGCATTTTACATCACTTTAGATGTGACTGCAATGTGTGAATTCTGATTTGAGCTGCCAGGTTTTCTCTTTGTGCTGCTTTATATACTTCTATATCTTTCTGTACCCTTCATGAAGGAGCAGTCAGGAGACTATGGTAAGAATATAAGCAGCGTTGACTGACATACTACAGACTGCACTATTAAACTGAGAGGAGGTCATCTTACTGGTTTTAGATGAGTACAGTGCTTGGACAGCCTCAGGTATTCTGTTATTGCCATTATTTGACTTTTTGAAGTCTCTGGCAAATGTCTTTGGCAAACATATTTAATAAAGTATACTGTTTGGATTAAATTATTTTTCTTTCTAGCCTTAAATGGGGTTTTCTGGTTTGCATCAACATCCACTGAAATCATCCTATATTTTAATTCTGTAATGTTTTTTTTTCCCTTTATTGCTACTATATCCTGTTCTGGGCTGTGGTCACATGACCGTGTCCATGCAGCTCTTTCCTATTTCCTGTGATGTTATGTCCATACAGAGGCAGTGATAGGGGAGTGTCTATGTAACCAGCTGGTGGGAGGAGCTATAAACTAGCTGGGTGTTGTTAGGGGCAGTGATAGGGGACTGTCTATGTAACCAGCTGGAGGGAGGAGCTATAAACTAGCTGGGTGCTGTTAGGGGCAGTGATAGGGGAGTGTCTATGTAACTAGCTGGTCGGAGGAGCTATAAACTAGCTGGGTGTTAGGGGCAGTGATAGGGGAGTGTCTATGTAACTAGCTGGTGGGAGGAGCTATAAACTAGCTGGGTGTTGTTAGGGACGGTGCTGGAGCTGTTGTAGAGAAAGGAGAAGTGCATCATGGGTTTGGTTGAATACACCAATAGGAAGTGCTACATACAGAATGGAAACAAACCAGAGTGCTTTGTATACATGGTGAAAATAGGTCAGGAGACCCCAAATTGAAAAAGAGCATGAGGTAGGTAGGTGTACATATGGTATGCAACTACATGAGCATATATCCACAATAATCATGGAAAATTCCTTTATAGAAAACCTGTAACCACAAAACCATGTGTAATTTAGAGGCAGCAGAAGGAGCCGAGCAGATTGATGTATAGTTTCGTGGGAAAAGATTCAATAAAACTTGTTGTACACCCAGCAGCAATAAATACAAAGTGCAGTTTCTGGCACCAGTGGAGGTGGTATGGTGGCAAGTTGGATGGCAGTAGATTAGCAATAGTAGGCACTTGTGAGTATAGGTGTCCACTATAAGATTCAGAATTGAGCTTTGTCTGGCCTAGTTGTGGTAGGTGATGGGTGTCTGAGCCACAGTCTCTCATCCTGCATTAGTGTCTGTAAGGGCTCACCAGTAGCAATGTACCAGTAGCGTCCGTGTGCCCGCCGTTTGTAGATGCGGACCCATTTACACGAATGGATCTGCGATCTGCAGCATTCAGACAGCAACGTTCGTGTGCATGAGCCTTAAACCTGTAATTCACTAATCACTCTGCTGTCTTGTTGTACAGATGCTTTCTTAAAGCTGAATTGGCTGGTCTCCCTGGAGTGTTGGTCTCACAGGAGAAGTAGAATGGGTTATAAGAAGTAGGAGCTCTCTTATGTGCTTCCTCTCCCTTCTAAGACTACACAGGAAATTAAATTTCCCTCCTGAGGGGAAGAACAGGGTGGTTAGCCCCGTTCCTGTCAACCTTTGCCAACCATACCTCTTCCTACTGGTACACATGGCCACTACACTAAACATATATAGCATTACATTACAAACATTTGCAGATACCCCCAGGTCTGGGGTACTGCACAGTTAAATATCTGCTCTTTCTACATAGATAGCTGTCAATCACTGATAGATGTACATGAAAGGAGGGCATTTTTGCATGTGGGGCGTTACTGGGCTTCAGGAGAAGGAGCGCGGATGGGTTCCAACTGCCATTCATTGATAATAATCTTTCAACAATGAATCAAGGGCATTATAAGCCCTGATGAGCTGATAATATAAACTGTATGAAGTCCCATGTGTCCTATTGCTACCACAGGTACACGCTGTGCCATCTTTCTTATGCCAGTTTTCAGTCTACTGGCTGCAGCTGCTGGCAGTTGAAAGATGGAACTTAGCATGTGTGTCCACCTCAGTTAGGTGGACTTAAAAATTTGAAAAAGAGCAAACAGCAGGTGGCGCTATACAGATAGATTTTTTTTCAGTGGCTATACTTAAATTTTAATTGTATGCAATTACAACAGTATTCAGATCCATGCGCTGGTTTGAAAACTGTAGAATATTGTCATGGGACAACACCTTTAGGCTGCTCATACACTCTAGATAGCTGTTGGCTAACAGCCATTCATTTTGACTTCCCCATGCACATGCAAGCTCAGCTCAACCAAGCATGCATGCATTCTTAAAGGAGGAGGGCTGTAAGACACCTCTGGAGGTGGCTTATGTTTCTGAGAACAAAATGATCAGGTAGGCTGACATTCAAAACACACATCCCTTCTTTCTTCCAACATCTGCCATCTGGGAAGAGTCAGGATACTGATGTTTAGTATTGGCATTTTGTTAAATCCGGTTATCACTGCTAAAGATGTCGGTTAAAATTTTGCCCTGCCACATCTTAGCAAGATAATATTTATCATGATACCGATGTCATAACTTCAGTTTCAACAAATTAGGTGGCGGAACAAGCGTTTGCCAGACTACTTGGGAGAGGACATAAATGCCAAAAAAATTGGGAGAGCTGGCTCATTCATTTCCCGAACAAAACATAACACACCAACATAATACTCATCACAGCCACACAATTGATAGAGATGGCTTGCGTCTAGGGCCGGGGAGAGAGAAGAGAAGGAATAAGGAGAGAAATGCAGAAAATTACGCAGAAGAAACCACAGAAGAAAGAAGACGAGGAAAAGCATCAATACTCATTTTCTATAAGCAATTACGAAATGATACAACGCAAATTCCGCTCTGTCAGGCAGAACAAATATTGCGAAACATAGCAACCTATATCGTTTATGCTACGTAAATGTCTTGTTTCATTTAATCTTGAGTATTTAATTTGAATGCAACTCTAAATGTGTCAATAAGATTTACTTTTGCTTTGTTCAACCTATTTCCTAACGAAGTAAACTAATAATTTAAGTCCAGAGTCGCAACAAAAGAAATGCGACTTCAGGACTCAGCTTAACTGTTATTGATTCAACTACATTGTTATTAATTCTTTCTTTTCTAAATTTCATGTTTGTTACAATTGAAAATCTCAATAAAAATCATTTTAAATGCAAATGGACTTGGTTTTGGTCACCTACAGTACCTGCTTTTGGTGAACATTATGGAAAATGTAACCAAAAAATATCTATTTACCTTCTTTGGTGCACAGAAGAGAAATTTTGCTTTTGCTTTCACATGAATGCCTGGTAACAAAAGACAAAAAGTTAAAGTTAAATTAGTCATTTTATACATTTATCATACATGCACTGTTGGGGGTCATACCCCTATTTTACAAAGTCCAATAATAATGTTTAAATCATAGGATTATTTGCGCCCAACCTCTTTAGGACGCAGGGTGTACATGTATGCCCTTGTGTCCTGGTACTTAAGGACGCATGGCGTACATGTACACGCTGCAAATATCCGATCACCTCTGCGCACATGGCGGTGATCGTAACCCGGTGCCTGCTAAAATCATTTAGCAAGCACCTTGGCACAATGCCCAGGGGTGTCCTGTGACCCCTGCATGTCGGCGATCGCAGCAAACCGCAGGTCAATTCAGACCTGCGGTTTGCTGTGCTTTCTGTAGTCTCTGATCCCCGCGGTCTGTGACCGCGTGGATTAGAGACTAAAAAATGCCCCAAACTTATAAATTTTAACACCCCCCCCTGCACCCCGCCATATTAGTGTCCCCCCAGGAGGTGTAGGGGGGGGGGAATTAAGGGTGGGCGGCACGGGAGGCGGACAGTGCGGCAGACGGGATCGCAATTGCGATCCCCCGCCCGCCTTCTTTCAAATGCTTTCCCTGGTGTCTAGTGGGTATAGCAGGGGGTCAGCACATTGCTTACCCCCTGCTATAAACTGTTGACATCTGTGCTGCAAATGTCAGCAGTTTAACCCCTTCCATACCGCGGTCCGTACGGACCGCCGTATGGAAGTGGTTAACAGGGAGGGTGCTCCCTCCCTCTCCCATAGGGGGGTTGCTGTGCCTTTGCAGCCCCCCGACAGGATGGGATAGCAGAGGGAGCTCCCCTCCCTCCCCATCCATCACCCGCTGCTCTGTTCTGGCAGTGGGTGATGGTTGCCATGGGAGCAGGACGCTTTCAGAAGTGTCCTGCTCTCCATGGTACTGAAACTCTGAATAGGTTTTTGCTAAAGGCAAAAGCCTATTTAGACTTTGTAAAGTAAAAAATACAGTAAGTACACTATATAGTGTACTTACTGTATTATATGGACACCAAATCCACTGGATCTACAAGAACCAAGTGGGTCTGGGTCAAAAAAAATGTCAAAAAAGTGAAAAAAAATAAAAAGAATACATATCACTGAATAAAAATTTAAAAAATCAAATACACTACACATATTAGGTATCGCCGCGTCCGTAAAAATCTGCTCTATAAAAATATTACATGACCTAACCCCTCACGCAAATACCGTAAAAAACAAACAAAAGAAAAATGGTGTAAAAAAGCCATTTTTTGTCACCTTGCATCACAAAAAGTGTAATACCAAGTAATCAAAAAGGTTTATGCCTCCCAAAATAGTACCAATAAAACTGCCATCTCATCCCGCAAAAAATGAGTCCTTACATAGGACAATCGCCCAAAAAAATAAAATGGAGACACTAAAACATAATTTTTTTTTCTAAAATGCTATTATTGTGTTAAAGTAAAATAAATTTAAAAAAAGTATACATATTAGGTATCGCCACGTCCGTAAAAACCTGCTATATAAAAATATCATATGATCAATCCCCTCAGGTAAATAACGTTAAAAAAATAAAAAATAAGAACAATGTAAAAACAAAACATTTTTGTCACCTCACATCTCAAAAACTGTAATAGCAAGCGATCAAAAAGTTATATGCACCCAAAAATAGTGCCAATCAAACCGTCATCTCATCCTGCAAAAAATGATACCCCACATAGGACAATCGCCCCAAAAAAATAAAAAGAATATGGCTCTCGGACTGTGGAGACACTAAAACATGATTTGTTTTGTTTTAAAAAATGATAATATTGTGTAAAACTTAAATAAATAAATAAAAAGTATACATATTTGGTATTGGTGCGTCCGTCACAACCTTCTCTATAAAAATAACACATGACCAAACCCCACAAATTTTATCTCCATTTGCCATTAACTCTTGTGGAAAACCTAAAGGGTTAATGACGTTTGTAAAATCAGTTTTGAATACCTTGAGGGGTGTAGTTTCTAGAATGGGGTCATTTTTGGGTGGTTTATATTATGTAAGCCTCAGACCTGAACTGGTCCCTAAAAGGTGGGTTTTTGAAAATTTCAAAAAAATTTCAAGATTTGCTTCTAAACTTCTGAGCCTTGTAACGTCCCCAAAAAATAAAATGGCATTCCCAAAATGATCGATACATGAAGTAGACATATGGGGAATGTAAATCAATAACTTTTTTGGCGGTATTACTATGTATTATAGAAGTAGAGAAATTGAAACTTGGAAAATTGCTAATTTTTCAAAATTTTCGGTAAATTTTGTATTTTTTTATAAATAAAAATGAAATTTTTCGACTTCATTTTACCACTGTCATGAAGTACAATATGTGATGAAAAAACAATTTCAGAATGGCCTGCATAAGAAAAAGCGTTTTAAAGTTATTACTACATAAAGTGACACTGGTCAGATTTGCAAAAAATGGCTTAGTCCCTAAGGTGAAATAGGGCTGAGTCCTTAAGGGGTTAATTGATGGTCTCTCCACATGATTTCATGTTGTTGTGGCCTGCTAACATCACCTTGTCCTTATATATAATGCCAAAAATGGAAAAACGTGTGGACCCCGATATATAAGCGTTACTTGTTTAATGACTACAGTGATTCACACTTATTACACGGCTGCAGCTCAAATTTGCAGCCGGTTTCATCTGGTAAGAAAAAAATATATTTCTCATTAGAAGCTGATTCATCCATTAAGTTGATGCTACTGTTATAGGCTGTAAAGGCGATAAGTGCTTGCAGAAAAAAGCTTTGGAATGTAAAATTATTTCATATTTTATGCAGAAACACATATGGTGTGGTGAAATGCATGATAGAGGTGTGCTGAGGGTATGTATCTCACCCAGGTTTTCAGTTTAGCTGGGTGAGATAACTGGAATCCAGAAATGGTGCTGCTTTAGCAACCACTCAGGTGGTTGAGTGCCCCTCATTAATATACGTTTTCCTATAAATTCCACGTGATTGGGTGATCCGTGATGTGGGCACCTAGATATATTGGTTATCGAGGGTGGAGCCACTGCCAGCTTCCTTCCTTTATTTTTATAGTTGCTAAAGACCATTTTGTTTAAAGTTGTATGGGCTGGATTTCTTTGGACTGGGAGACAGGTTGGTAATGGGAGTCTCTCAGTCCACACCCCTAGTCCACTACAGTTATTCCCTTTAGCTGAGGAGATCACAGGTGAGAATAGCTGGGCTATAATCAAGGAGGGATAAGACAACCCTCTGTGTATGACGGAGAGAGAGGAAGTGACCTTACAGAGAGAATTTATAAAAGGAAGCCTGCAGAGGCTCTTTGTGGTCTCAGCCAGGAGGGCTGAGGGGCCACAAGGCTGTGTAAAAGCCTGAGTTTTGGGGACCCAGCAACGTCTGAGGAAAGGTAGTCGCAAGGTCAGAGTCGGGAGGACTTCTGGACCATATCCCCCCAAAGGTACTGGTGTGGTCACAGCCAGGAGGCTGCTGGACCGTATGGCTGAGAAAAGCCGGATCATACCCTGTGTGTGAGCTGCGCTCTATAGGTGAGGTAGAGACGAACTATGTATATGTTTCCACAAACTGCGTCCAAACTACGCACAAACTGCGCAAACTGAGCAAATCAAACTAAATCAATCAATTGGTTAAGACTCAGATATAACTCTCAGAATCATTATAAAGTGCTTAAATAACTTAGAGTGAGAGTACAGATACTGAAGAGAAAAATATATCCACCATTTATGTTGAATGACAAGATTGAACAGTTAAACCACCATTTTATGCACATCCCAGCGGAGCTACCATAGAGGCCATAGAATCTGTGTATTAGTCAAACTGCAGCCGACCCTTAAAGTGGCAGAACGGCAAAGGCATTATAGTCAGAGAAAGAGCTCCAACCCTCCTGCGATCCCTAGAGAGAGAAAAAGACACCTGGTGGGAGGCCAAAGTCCAGAGCCAGAGCTCAAGAGAAACTGATTGAGCAAGTGCAAGCAAGAAAAGACACGTCTCCTTGAAAACTGAAATTTGTTCCAGCAACCTTCAGATCGCAGTATCCTGCTCTTCAAAAAGGTCAGAGCTTTCCTTTTTATTACTTATCATTGCATATAGGCTTTGGTATAAAGAGACATTTTCGTGTTCAGGAATAAAAGACTGTAAAGTAAAACAAAGTTTGTAAACCGTTTGTAGTACACGGACGCTAAAGTATTTAAAGTGAAAGTCATCTATTGCCTGCATTTATGGTGTGTTACATTTAAAGTGAAAGTAATTTATTTCTGCATTTATTAATATTGTATTTAAAGTGAAAGGTCCTTTAATATTTGTATTGATTGTTATAGCATTTAAAGTAAAATGTCTGAGCCTAGTATTGCCATGCCACTGTTAGAGAATACAAAGATAGATAGGATAGAAGGTGAAGAGGAAGAGAACCTGTCTGAGTCAGAAGAGTCTAATGCAGCACTAGTCTTGCCTCAAACAAATATAGCCCAAACAAATGAACTAAGATGTTTATCGCGTGCCAGAAAACCGACCTCAAAGATGCTGGAAAATTTGGAGCAAGAAGCAGTATTAAAAGAGAAGAAGTTCGCCCGAATGTATGATAGGTGGAAATCATACATTAAAGACATTCATAGAAAGCTAAAGCAAGAAAGTATAAGGAACTTGAGTGATATGGTAGAGATGGTAGAAGAATCTGAATCAGAGCTTAGGGCAGCATATGTCAACCTGCGGTCGTTTATGACACCTTCCCAGGATATTGTAAAGAACATGGACATATGTGCTGTGGTCACTAAAGATTTAGTAAAAATCATGAGAGAACTATCATCTGCAGCTAACCATGATAAAGTTAAATCAAGAAGGAAAATGAATGAGCTTTTTATGAGAGACTATGCTAAGTCCTTAGGTGGAACCACAATCTCAAGTGGGACTTCCTTCGCTAGCAGAAGTGCCAGGCTTTTCTGACTCCGATTGTTGTAATAGAGATTTATCCCTAGTGAGACCTCTATGCTTGGCCTCTATAAGCAGATATAATCACTGCGGACAATCTTTATCAGATACCTTGAACTCACCAACACCGTGTTTATCCGTGTAAGTTGCTTTATTCTGTAAGTCAGATAACAGGGTACAGCAGAACAGATGGATTCCGGTATTGTGCGGTCAAAAGATGATGCTTTCATTAGCGTACATAAGAATACATGTGTCCCTGTACATGTGGCTGATGCAGCATGGAAGATACAGGAAGTGAAGTACACAGAAGGGTGGAGCATTGAAAGGAAGTGAGTCATAGATGTAAACGAAAAGAACAAGAAAAACAAGTGCATTACTAAAAACGGCCACTAGATGGGAGCATATAACCAAATATAGAAATACTGTATATGAAATGGTTCAATGAATTAAACTATATACATTCCATATAAATAACTAAGTAGCAGCACACAGCCCCATATCAGAGTCCTCAAGTACTTCAGCCAAAAGAAAGGAATTAGCTGAACAACTTGCTGTCAAGAGAGCAGAAATTGAGATGGAAGGTGCCATCGAGGCACAGCGCCGACTGATAGCTGAAAAGGATGCACAACGCTGTCAAATGGAAGCTGAAAAGGATGCACAACGCTATCAAATGGAAGCTGAAATGGAGGCACAGTGCTAACAGATGGAAGGGCAGAAAGAAGTTAAGATCATGGAAGCCAGACTCAGAGTACACAAGGAGGATATGAATCAGAGTAGTCTTAGGTTCAAATCTGTACTAAGTGAAGAAACAGACTCCTATTTTCCTCAATATGCCCAGCAGAATTGAAGGAAATCTCCAGCACTTAGTGAGAAAATAAGTTATTACATTATCCTTCCATCCCTGCTCAGAAAGACAAAGAGAGGCTTAGTCCAGTGTCAGGAAAAAGGTATGTAAATTTACCCTCTATCTCTACTGAAAAGATGAAGAAAGGGACTCACCTAATTCAGAACTAAGTGAGAAAATAGAACCGTGTAATTATATTCCTAGATGTCACGGCAACGGTCAGGAGAATTTTACAACTATTGTCCCAGACAGACAACAGAGAACAGTCCTCGCTAGACTTCCCGTTCCGGAACCCACTGTATTTTCAGGAGACGTATTGAAGTTCATAGAGTGGATGGCAAGTTTTGAAATGATCATCGAGCATCATCGCTTCAGTCCAGTCGACTTGTTATTCCATCTTCAGAGATATGTTGGTGGAGAAGCAAAGGAAGTTCTTGAAGGTGAACTTCTATAGAATAGATGAAGAAGCCTACAAGCAAGCTTGGGAAAAATTGAATATGGCCATGCTTTCTTAGTACAAAGAGCTTTTAGAGAGAAATTGAATAACTGGCCTAAAATAGGTCCTAAAGAACACTTCAGACTCCAAAAGCATGGTGACTTCCTGCAAGCATGCAGCAATGCCATCCCACATGTTCAAGGACTAGAAGTACTGAACGACTATCTGGAAAACCACAGGATGCTAGCTAAGCTACCTGAAGAAGTGGCTTCTAGATGGAATCGCTATGTGACTGAACAGTTATATCTAGGTAAGATCTTCCCAATTTTTAAAGCGTTCTCTGTCAATAAGGAAGCACAAATAGCATATAATCCAGTAACAGCATCTTACGTCTTAAAAGCCTTAGCAGAAAGGCCTGGATAGATATACAACGCAAAAGAGTAACCAGCTTTGCAACCAACGCAGCAGCTAAAGATCTAGATACCTATGAAAGCAAGTTCAAAGTCACTACTGGGATCAGTAGAGAGACAGAAGCGACAAATCTTCAGACTATCTTCAAATGTATGTTCTGTGGAGAGAACTGCTCCATACACAAGTGCCAACCATTGAAGGAAAAGTCCCCAGATGAAAAGAAAAAATTTGTACTTCATAACCAACTGTGTTTCGGATGCCTAAGAAAAGGCCATGTTACTAAGGAGTCTAAGAAAAAGGCCACATGAAGCGTTTGCAAAGGACGCCATCCTACACCCCTACATGAAGAATGTCCAAAGAAAGATAAATCCTCAATACCTAGAGATGCTGAGGAAGAAAAGAAAGTATCAGTATTCTCTTGCAGAGGGAGGGAAGGAGAAAGCATCGGCACATCAATGGTTGTACCAGTGTGCATTTCAAATCCTAAAAGGAGGAACAAGAAGGTATACGCCTATGCGCTACTGGATGCCCAGAGTGACGTCACCTTCATTGATCAAGAAATTACAAGACGCTATAGAACCAGTGAAGCTCAAGCTCACCACAATGACGGGAAGAGACATATTAGTGAACAGTCAAAGGGTCAAAGGACTGAGAGCTAGAGGACTTCATTCAAACTTCACATTAGATCTACAGTCGTGGCCAAAAGTTTTGAGAATGACACAAATATTGGAAATTGGAAAAGTTGCTGCTTAAGTTTTTATAATAGCAATTTGCATATACTCCAGAATGTTATGAAGAGTGATCAGATGAATTGCATAGTCCTTCTTTGCCATAAAAATTAACCTAATCCCAAAAAAAACTTTCCACTGCATTTCATTGCTGTCATTAAATGACCTGCTGAGATCATTTCAGTAATTGTCTTGTTAACTCAGGAGAGAATGTTGACGAGCACAAGGCTGTAGATCATTATGTCAGGCTGATTGGGTTAAAATGGCAGACTTGACATGTTAAAAGGAGGGTGATGCTTGAAATCATTGTTCTTCCATTGTTAACCATGGTCACCTGCAAAGAAACGCGTGCAGCCATCATTGCGTTGAATAAAAATGGCTTCACAGGCAAGGATATTGTGTCTACTAAGATTGCACCCAATCAACAATTTATAGGATCATCAAGAACTTCAAGGAAAGAGGATCAATTCTTGTTAAGAAGGCTTCAGGGCGTCCAAGAAAGTCCAGCAAGTGCTAGGATCGTCTCCTAAAGAGGATTCAGCTGCGGGGTCGGAGTGCCACCAGTGCAGAGCTTGCTCAGGAATAGTAGCAGGCAGGTGTGAGCACATCTGCACGCACAGTGAGGCGAAGACTTTTGAAAGATGGCCTGGTGTCAAGAAGGGCAGCAAAGAAGCGACTTCTCTCCAAAAAAACATCAGGGACAGATTGATCTTCTGCAGAAAGTATGGTGAATGGACTGCTGAGGACTGGGGCAAAGTCATATTCTCCGATGAAGCCTCTTTCCGATTGTTTGGGGCATCTGGAAAAAGGCTTGTCCAGAGAAGAAAAGGTGTGCGCTACCATCAGTCCTGTGTCATGCCAATAGTAAAGCATGAGACCATTTATGTGTGGGGTTGCTTCTCATCCAAGGGAGTGGGCTCACTCACAATTTTGCCCAAAAACACAGCCATGAATAAAGAATGGTACCAAAACACTCTCCAACAGCAACTTCTTCCAACAATCAAACAACAGTTTGGTGAAGAACAATGCATTTTCCAGCACGATGGAGCACCGTGCCATAAGGGAAAAGTGATAACTAAGTGGCTCGGGGACCAAAACGTTGACATTTTGGGTCCATGGCCTGGAAACTCCCCAGATCTTAATCCCATTGAGAAATTGTGGTCAATCCTCAAGAGGCGGGTGGAGAAACAAAAACCCACTAATTCTGACAAACTCCAAGAAGTGATTATGAAAGAATGGGTTGCTATCAGTCTGGAATTGGCCCAGAAGTTGATTGAGAGCATGCCCAGTCGAATTGCAGAGGTCCTGAAAAAGAAGGGCCAACACTGCAAATACTGACTCTTTGCATAAATGTCATGTAATTGTCGATAAAAGCCTTTGAAATGTATGAAGTGCGTGTAATTATATTTCACCACATCACAGAAACAACTGAAACAAAGATCTAAAAGCAGTTTAGCAGCAAACTTTGTGAAAACTAATATTTGTGTCATACTCAAAACTTTTGGCCATGACTGTACCTCCAGCTTATACAAAAGACGATATACCTCTAGATCGAGATCGCATACCTACCTGTGAAACAGCCAATAAATGGGAGCACCTACAGTATCTGTCATATCTCATGAATAGTGTTGAGCGCGAATATTCGAATAGCGAATTTTAATCGCGAATATCGCTACTTTGAGAATTCGCAAATATTTAGAATATAGTGCTATATATTCATAATTTCGAATATTCATCATTTTTTTCCATCTGAACACATGATTCCTCCCTGCTTCTTGCTTGTGGGCCAATGAGAAGGCAGCAATGTCAAGTTCACAACAATACTTATATGTGAATACAATACGCGAATACAGTGCACCAATCAGTAATATGTAGTCAGACCTGCTAAAATGTGCGAAAAAAATATTCTAATTTGCACAATTGCGAATATATCTGCATATAAAGCTATTGTAATGTTCTGCCGTGCCAACCATTTTCTCCATTCTCAGGATATACGCAGGAAACTTCTAGGAGCTTGAAAAATGTAGCTAAAGTGACTCAAGACTTATGTTGCTTTACGAATGCGCATTATGTGATTTTTAAATTGCCGATTTTTCACAATCAAGATAATAATCTCAAATACGAATATTTACAAATATATGACAAATATTCTACCACATATTAGCAAAATATCGCGAATTCGAATATTGCCCCTGCCGCTCATCACTACTCATGAAATGTCCCCGCTGAAGGAGTTTGGTGTTGGACTGTTGATAGGTTACGATTGTCCTGAAGCCTTGGTACCACGAAAGGTAATCACAAAAGGAAAGGGTGAACCCTATGCTGTTCAAACTGATCTAGGATGGGAGTTGTTGGAGGAAAACAGCAGATTGCAAACTCAAGACAGGGAACAGGATTGTGTCATCGAATATCTGTTCAAGAGTTACCAGCGAAAGTAATCAAGATCCTTGAATCTGATTTTGAAGACATAAGTTCTAAAGAAAAGCGTTTATCCCAAGAAGACATAAAGTTTGCACACACTCTAGAAGAAAGCATTAAGCAGAATCAACAAGGTAATCTTGAAATTCCCTTACCCTTTAGGAAACCACCTTCTGCCGATTAACTGAGATATTGCCCTAGCAAGATTAAAGTGTTTGAAGAAAAGGATGGGAAGAGATCCCAAATTCAAGAAGGATTATTTGAAATTCATGGAAGGCATCCTTGAAGAAGGACATGCAGAGAAAAACAATAATCGACCTAAAGAAGGAGTATTTGATTGCTCAGCAAAGTACGATGGTGTTGCATTGAATGATCATCTATTAAAAGGACCAGATCTTACGAACACTCTGCTTAGAGTACTCTGTAGATTTAGAAAGTATCCTGTAGCAGTCATGTGTACGTTGAAAAGATGTTTCACCAGTTTCATGTGAAGAATGAAGATAGAGACTTCCTGAGGTTCCTATGGTGGGAGAATGAAGATACAGATACAGAGCCAGCAGAATTCAGAATGAAAGTACACTTGTTCGGAGCAGCATCCCCTCCAGGTTGCGCCAATTATGGTATATAGTACCTGGCCAATCAGAATGAAAAAGATTGCCCATCAGCAGCAAATTTTCTTAAGAAAAACTTTGTTGTAGATGATGATCTTATAAGTCTAGAGTCCACAGAATCTGCAATCAAACTAGTGAAAGAAAGCCAAGAGTTATGCGCAAGAGTACACCTGCGCCTTCACAAATTCATCTCAAACAACAGAGAGGTACTGGAATCCATTAGTGACTCTGAACGTGCATCAACAATGAAGAATGTAGATCACCTTCCAGAATGTATTTGGATTGGGATGGAATGTAGAGAATGATAATTTCTTCTTTTCAGTATATACGGAAAAGAAAGTTGCAACTAGACGTACCATTCTTTCCGCAGTGGCTTCTATATTTGATCCATTGGGATTCTTGACCCCAGTGATCTTCAAAGCAAGAGAAATACTGCAAGAATTATGCAGACAGAAGTTAGGATGGGATGAACCCATATCTGAAAATTTGAGACCAAGGTGAGAGAGTTGGATAAGAGACTTGCAAAACTTAAGAGAAGTTTGGATACCCAGATGTTTTGTACTTTATGATTTCGGAAAGTACAAGAAAATAGAACTTCATCACTTTTCAGATGCCAGAAGTTATTGTTATGGTCAGTGCTCCTACATCAGAGTCATAGGAGAAGGAAAAATACTCTGTGCCCTGGTTATAGAAAAGGCCAGAGTTGCTCCTACCCGTACTCAGACAATATCAAGACTTGAACTGCAGCAGCCGTAGTTTCCGCATCAGTAAGCAAGTTTCTGAAAGAAGAATTGGAATTGAAAATAGATGAAGAATATTTTTGGACAGACTCACAAGTTGTCTTAGGATTCATAAACAATGAAGCTCAAAGATTCCATACAGCAGATCATGCTTCAAGAGGTCTGAATGTAACAGAATTAAAGAATTCAAATTGGTTCACAGGTTCAGAGTTCCTTTGGGAAAAGGAAATCATACGCAGTAAAGATTACACAGAATTGTCTATGTGTGATCTAGAAGTAAGGTGTACAAACATTGAGCACTGCAGCCAAGTGTCAAGATGACATACTTTAACCGCCTCTGAACCGCCTAACGCACGGATGCGTCCAGGCGGCAGGTTTATTGCTCCTGGACGCATCCGCGCGTCATCTCGCGAGGGATCGTGTCGGGGAGAAGTTAAACTACAGCCTGCCAGCGCTGATCATGCGCTGGCAGGCTGTAGAAGTTTAAAAAAATCGCATATCAGACGCTGCTTTGTTAACAGCGTCTGATATGCCAGCTGCTTGTTCCTCTGGTGGTCCCTTTTGCTTGGGACCACCAAAGGAAACATATGTAAGTGCACCAATCACCACACAGACCCCCATCCAACCCCCCCCTGTCACTGATTAATCTCTGATTAACCCCTGATTAACCCCTGATCACCCCATGTCACCCCCATGTCACCCCCCTGATCACCCCCTGTCACCCCCCCTGTCACTAATCACCCCCCTGTAAGGCTCATTCAGACGTCCGTATGTGTTTTGCGGATCCATGGATCCGCAAAACACGGACACCGGCAATGTGCTTTCCGCATTTTGCGGATCCGCACATTGCCAGAACTATATAGAAAATGCCTTTACTTGTCCGCAATTGCGGACAAGAATAGGACATGCTCTATCTTTGCGGAGCTGCGGCCGGATGTTTGGGGTCGAAACCCAGAAGTTCGTGGCCGCAGCTCCTCAAATGCTGATGCGGCGAGCACATAGTGTGCTCTCCGCATCACCGCCGGCCCCATTCACACTGAATGGGTCCGCATCTATTCCGCAGAATTGCGGAATAGATGCAGACATTTTTGTGGACGTGTGAATGGGGCCTTACTTCTTTTGTTTTGCACATTTTTTGGCAGAGATTTTTTCATCCACATTGATTGATGCGAATGAAGAAATCTGTGGCGTTCATTTTTTTTTTTTCAGCCCAGAGGCTGAACAGAATAAAAAAATCTCATTACCCGTATGCTCAATATAAGGAGAATAGCAGAAACTCCTAATGCTGGCCATACGTGTAATGATTGCGGAGACCCCTAAAATGCCAGGGCAGTAGAAACACCTAACATGTGACCCCATTTTAGAAAGAAGACACCCCAAGGTATTCCGTGAGGGGTATGGTGAGTTCATGTAAAATTATATTTTTTGTCACAAGTTAGTGGAATATGAGACTTTGTAAGAAAAAAAAAAAAAGTCAATTTCTGCTAACTTGTGCCAAAAAAAAATCTTCTATGAACTCGCCATGCCCCTCACGGAATACCTTGGGGTGTCTTCTTTCCAAAATGGGGTCACATGTGGGGTATTTATACTGCCCTGGCATTTTAGGGACCCTAAAGCGTGAGAAGAAAAATGCGTAAAAATGCTCTCCTAAAAGGTACTCATTGGAATTTGGGCCCCTTTGGGCACATAGGCTGCAAAAAAGTGTCACACATGGTATCGCCGTACTCAGGAGAAGTAGGGCAATGTGTTTTGGGGTGTATTTTTACATATACCCATGCTGGGTGAGAGAAATATCTCTGTAAATTGACAACTTTGTACAAATCACAGTGCCCTACTTCTCCTGAGTATGGCGATACCACATGTGTGACACTTTTTTGCAGCCAAGATGCGCAAAGGGGCCCAAATTCCAATGAGTACCTTTTAGAAGGGCATTTTTACGCATTTGGATTCCAGACTTCTCATGCTTTAGGGTCCCTAAAATGCCAGGGCAGTATAAATACCCCACATGTGACCCCATTTTGGAAAGAAGACACCCCAAGGTATTCCATTAGGGGCATGGCGAGTTCATTGAAGATTTTTTTTTTGCCCAAGTTAGCTGAAATTGGCTTTTTTTTTTCTTACAAAGTCTCATATTCCACTAACTTGTGACAAAAAATAAAATTTTACATGAACTCACCATACCCCTCACGGAATACCTTGGGGTGTCTTCTTTCCAAAATGGGGTCACTTGTGGGATATTTATACTGCCCTGGCATTTTAGGGGCCCCTAAAGCGTGAGAAGAAGTCTCGAATCCAAATGCATAAAAATTCCCTGTAAAATCCTAAAGGTACTCATTGGAATTTGGGCCCCTTTGCGCACCCAGGCTGCAAAAAAGTGTCACACATGTGGTATCTCCGTACTCAGGAGAAGTAGGGCAATGTGTTTTGGGGTGTATTTTTACATATACCCATGCTGGGTGAGAAAAATATCTCTGTAAATGACAACTTTTTAATTTTTTTTATACAAAGTTGACAATTTACAGAGATATTTCTCTCACCCAGCATGGGTATATGTAAAATTACACCCCAAAACACATTGCTCTACTTCTTATGAGTACGGCGATACCACATGAGTGACACTTTTTTGCAGCCTGGGTGCGCAAAGGGGCCCAAATTCCAACGAGTACCTTTAGGTTTTACATGGCTGCTCACAATTTAGCTCCGCCCAAAATGCCAGAACAGTAAACACACCCCACAAATGACCCCATTTTGGAAATTAAACACCCCAAGGTATTCACTGAGGGGCATAGTGAGTCCGTGGGAGATATTTTTTTTTTTTTGCCAGAAATGGAAACTTTATTATTATTTTTTTTCCTCAGAAAGTGTCATTTTCCGCTAACTTGTGAAAAAAAATGAAATGATACATGAACTCACCATGCCCCTCCGTGAATACTTTGGGGTGTCTTCTTTCTAAAATGGTGTCATTTGGGGGGTATTTATACTATCCTGGCATTCTAGCACCTGAAGAAACATGACAGGTGCTCAGAAAGTCAGAGCTGCTTCAAAATGCGGAAATTCACTTTTTTGCACCATAGTTTGTAAACGCTATAACTTTTACCCAAACCAATAAATATACACTTATTGGATTTTTTTAAATCAAAGACATGTAGAACAATACATTTAGAGAAAAATGTATATAGAAATGTAGTTTTTAAAAAAAAAAATTTACAACAGAAAGTGAAAAATGTAATTTTTTTGCAAAAATTTCGGTCATTTTTGATTAATAGCAAAAAAAGTAAAAATGTCAGCAGCAATGAAATACCACCAAATGAAAGCTCTATTAGTGAGAAGAAAAGGAGGTAAAATTCATTTGGGTGGTAAGTTGTATGACGGAGCAATAAACGGTGAAAATAGTGTAGTGCAGAATTGTAAAAAGTGGTCTGGTCATTAAGGGTGTTTAAGCTAGGGGGGCTGATGTGGATAAAGACTAGCCAGATGTTCAAAATGGAATATGGTCATAATTGTAGTAGCTCGAATTCAACGTTTTGCAAAGGGAATAAAAAAGAAGGAATCATTGAATGTAGAGGAAAGAATGAAAGCCATAAGTCATAAGACTCATTCAACAGAGATTCTACAGTGAAAAGTTGAAAAGACTTAGTCAAGAACCTAAAAGGCCCTAGAAGGTGGTTACTGGATAGTGAAAGGAAGCAATGGTATAGCAAAGTATATAAGTAACTGCGTAGTCTGTAGAAAGGCACGTAGACCTACCGAAGAACAAAGAATAGCAGATTATACCCATCACCCCCATTTCTTTATAGCGGAATGGATTGTTTTGGCCCTTTCATCACCAAGCAGAACCACAAGGAGTACAAGAGATATGGACTAATATTTACATGTATAAGCTCCAGAGCTATTCACCTGGAAATTTTAGATGATATGTCAACTGACGCATTCATCAACGCCTTGAGATGTTTCATAGCAATAAGAGGTACTGGGAGATAGCTTAGATCTGACCAAGGATCTAATTTTATCAGAGCAAAGAATGAATTGAAGAAAGCTCTAAAGGAGATTGATAAAGAAAAGGTAACTAAGTATTTGTTGGAGAGACAGTGTGATTTTCACATGAATGCTCCTAATGCAAGCCATACAGGAGGAGTTTGGGAAAGACAAATCAGAACTGTAAGAAATGTGTTAAGTTCAGTGTTGAAAAAGAATGCTGGATGATGCTTCACTTGGGACCCTATTCTATGAAGTAATATCTATTGTTAACAGTCGTCCACTTACAGTTGATAACATCCACGACCCAACAAGTTTGGACCCTTTAACTTCCAATCTACTTCACCTTAAGTCTGATTATATAATTATATAAAGCCACCACCTGGCAAGTTCACCAAAGAGGATTTATATGCTTAAAGGAGATGGCGAAGAGTTCATTATCTATCATAACAGTTTTGGAATAGATGGAGGAAAGGGTACTTAGCCAATGTAATGCTATGAAGTAAATGGCAAACACCCAGACGAAATGTCCAAGTTGGTGAAATAGTGTTAGTAAAAGAAGATTTACCTAGAAGTCAATGGAAATTGGCCAAAGTTCTAGATGTTCAAAAGGACGAAGACGGACTAGTAAGAAGAGTGTTATTACAAATAGGAGACTCAAAACTTAACAAAAAGGAAAACGTCTCACTACTCCACTCTGGTTGAAACATCCTATACAGAAGTTAATTGTTCTGCTTGAGAGTGATAAAAGACACATAGAAAGTTTAGAACCTGAGTGAAAATCCCCCAAATTCATGTTTAAGTCCTACCACTAAGAACATAGAATTATAGGTAATTTTGGTGGGAGTGTAGCTGGCCATATGGTTGGCAATATGACTTACATGTTTAAATAGATAGACTTGCCAATAAATTTAATACAGTTCCTATGTTTGTATATTAAAGACAGAACAAGAGTTATTTACAGTGACTTCATGTTTCTGGATGTCATATAATAGTTATATATTGAGTTCACAGAAGCAGAAAAGATAATCTGCCTTTAAGATTCAGTAAATGAATGTAAGGTAAGTTCAATGACACAGCAGAGTTAACAACAGAATGCATAGAGTTAAACTGTTGTTACTGCCCAGGAGTCTTAAACAATCACAGCTAACCGCACACTGAGTATGTGTGGGAAATCCCCTAGCAGAATCTTCTGGAGTCAGTACAGACCAGAGAAGAGGAGCAGGACAGACATTTCCAGTCAGAGCTCTATTTTATGGTAACAAGAGGCCAAATAGGTATTTAGAACTGTTATATAATGTTCATATCGTTAATACTATGATCAGAACTAGATACTGAGACCAGTTGTATATGTTTGTTTACAGTTCCACCAAACTGAGCAAATAAAACTAAATCAAACCATTGGTTAAACCTCAGATATACCTCAGATATATAACTTAGAGTGACAGTATAGATACTGAAGAGAGAAATATATCCACCATTTATGTTGAATGACAAGATTGAACAGTTAAACCACCATTTTATGCATACCGCCATTTTGTGATACTTTATGCAACACGTGCTTGTATATGGACTATCTGTTGCAGAGATGGCAGTGTTATATATGGAAGAAAAGCTGAAGTTAATAAAAAAGGTATTTTAAGCATTTGGAGTGCTTTTCAAGCCTACTGTTTCCATAGAATGGCGCTAGAAGAATTAGCTCAAAAGAAAGAAGACTGAAGCAGAGTAATAGACAGTCTGGTTGGACTAAAAAGTTAGAGATATCAAATTCTTCTAATGCCACAGTGCAAAGGGCACTTCATAGTGCTGCGCCTTTCACACCCTGGAATGGAAACTACAAGACGCCAAGGAAGAAGTGAACCAGATGCGTTTAAAAGGAACGAGCGGCGACAAGCATGCTCTGCTGAAGGAGCTCAGCAAAGCAAAGGCAAAAGTTTGTGGACCAGGATTGAAAACAACTATGCGAACAGTTCAGTTGAGGAACATGTGCGGGAGCCAGAGAATCCAAAGGTAGAGCCTATCGTTTGTATAATTAAAAAAATCTTCTGAAAGGAGTTCCAAAAGCCAAGACTTAAACTCTTATGAGTAAAGAAAAAGAGAGATGCTATCTGTTCAAAAAATAAAGAAACAAAGGGAGCATGAACGCCAGAGGCAAAGTGAGAGAAAAATAGAGAGACTATTTGATAGCAGGTACTATAGTACACAGAGCTAGTATATATGTGAGATAAGGGAATACAACAAACCATGTGACACAGCTGAAAGTTTCAAACACCTTTACGTTTTCTTTTATATTTTAAGATGGACACATTAAATGTTAAGTTTTAGTGTTGACATAAGAAATAAACGGGGAGTAAGGTCTTAAGGACCATTTGTAATAAATTGAGGGTGTGTATCTCACCCAGGTTTTTAGTTTAGCTGGGTGAGATAACTGGAATCCAGAAATGGTGCTGCTTCAGCAAAGCAAACTTGCCAGAGATCTTTTTGTTTAAAGTTGTATGGGCTGGGCTTCTTTGGACTGGGAGACAAGTTGGTAGTGGGAGTCTCTCAGGCCACACTCCTAGTCCACTACAGTTATTTCCTTCAGCAGAGGAGATCACAGGTGAGAACAGCTGGGCTATAATCAATAAAGGGAAAAACAACCCTCTGTGTATGACGGAGAGAGAGGAAGTAACCCTACAGAGAGAATTTGGAAAAGGAAGCATGCAAAGGCAGGGGTGTACATAAAAATCATTGGGTCCCTTTGCAAGAATCAAAATTGGGCCTCCACCCATTACCCATCCCTGGCCCTGGCTCCTCCCCTGTCACACGCATTTGCTAATAAATAAATAAATATAATTTATAAATAACCTTTTGAAACTGTTACGGATAAATCCTTTTTTTTTAGAGGGAACTGCATACTTGTGCCTTCACTCATAGGTGCTGCGATCAGCATTGATCGTGGCACCTGAGGAGTTAAATGATGGGGGCGGTGCACTGTCCAGAGACATTTACATCATATGTGACCGATATGAGCCGCTCCTCTTTTAACGCTCCGGCACTGATATAACCTCCAGTGACATTACATCATATGTGACTGATATCAGCCGCTCCTCTTATAACACTTCAACACTGATATAACCTCCAGGGACATTACATCATAGGTGGGGGATGAGGGCTGGGAAGATTTGAAATGCCACTGATGGGGGGGGGGAGGGTTCGTCACTGGGAGACATAACTTCTTGGCTCTGTATGAAGTATAAGTGAGATAATCAGTGGGCAGAGGTCTCTGTGAGGGGCTGGAACAACAGTGACACAAGATGTTCAGGGGCAGCAGTTTCAGGACTCTAACTTCCCTCCCACAACAACTTACCCCATTGCTGCTGTGTAGGAGGACCAGTAAGGGACTGAACTTTATACTGGAGGCACAGTAACACAGGATGTCCGAAGGTGCAGCATCTCCATTACCTCCTTTTGCTGCCTCGGCTCCTCTGGCTCCGACCCCTCCTCACACATGAAGGAATATCACACTGCAGAGAGGAGGGGGGCTGTCTGCTCATGTGAGGTCGGAAAAGTTTAATTTGGAGAAAGGAACAAGACCTTCAAGGTATTGAGCTGTCAGTTTCACCAAAGTAAAACTAAATGCAGTCCAGTAGTAGAGAACAGGGGGTGGTGGTAGCAGGGAGCTGGCCCTTGCAGGCAGGCTGCCCTGACAATATAGTAACTGCCCTGCTGATGGCCCTGGCTGCACTGACACTACCGTATGATGGAGAGGATGGGCCTGCAGTGTGATCAGTGTGTATCATCGCAACCTGCCTGCCCTGCTGCGCTCCCTCACTACTATCATAGTGACAGCGCAGCAGGGTTGGCAGTCTGATCAGACGGGGGCGGGGGGGGATTGTGGAAGCAGGGCCTGCACGAGCCCCAGATAGGGATGGAATGCCCAGCGATAATAAATATCTAACTGCAGAGCAGATATAGGGTGCGGGGCCTTCCATGCATTTCAGGCTCCCCCCTCCCACAGGCCCCATAGCAGCTGCGTGGTCTTTCTATATTGAAGATACGCCACTGTGCAGAGGATCTGTGTGGTCCCAGCCAGAGGCTGTGTGAAAGCCTGAGTTTTGGGAGCCTCAGTGACACCTGAGGACAGAGGTTCGCACAGTCAGAGTTAGGAGGACTTCTAGACCATATCCCACCAAAGGTACTGGTGTGGTCACAGCCAGGAGGCTGCTGGACCGTATGACTGAGAAAAGCCGGATCATACCTTGTGTGTGAACTGCGCTCTATAGGTGAGGTAGAGATGACCTATGTATTAGTTAGTGCCTAAATGGACAGATTTTTATTTTGTTTATGTTTGTTCTGGTGCTGAAGTTCCAAAATAAAGCACCATTTGGACTTGTCAGACCGTTGTCTGAGGAGGAGTCTGTCATCGCCGCCCTGCTTGAGAGAGCAATCCCTTACAATGGCTATAGCAAAGATGGTTCATACAGACAGGTTGTTATCTAGAAAACCTGGTTTTCAACCATGGTACTTCGAAAGTACTACAGTAAGGTCCGCAGCATGGAATATAGAGCCGTAAAGAAGTAGAGAAATATATATGGCCAGGAACAGACTGACCATTCTGGCAGAGTATGCCCACAACCATTGGCGTCCGCAGGGGGGGCAAGTTTCTCCCCCCACTGGAAATCTGTGAACTCCTGAGCGGCTCAGGAGATCGCGATTACCTCACTGTGACCTCCTGCGCCAGGTCTCGCGAGATGATGTGATGACGCGGCGCAGGAGGCTACAGTGATGTGTTCGTGACCGCCCTCTCTGTATTAGTATTGTGATATATAAAGGTCCACTCTGTATTATTATTATTATTATTATTATTATTATTATTAATAATACAGAGTGGGCCATTATATATCACAATACTAATACAGAGGGGGCCATGATAATAGTAATAGAGAGGGGTCCATTATAATAATAATAATAATAATAATATAGAGGGGGTCATTATAATAATAGTAATACAAAGGGGGCCATAATTATAATATAGGGGCCTTGTTACTGATGGGGGCACTATAGGAGGCCTTATTTCTACTAGGGGCCCTGTGGCGTTTCGAAATGTCAGCTTTATACAATCACGCATCTGTGAGACGACTTGCTGAATAAGACATTCTCCACTTACAGTTTACGCATCAGACACCCAGGAGTTAAATTATTAAGTAGTCTTTTAATCCGGAGATTGTATTACAAGATATGCAGGGAATCCAGATGGTAAAATAATTATGCCTCTAATATTCTCCTTGATAAGAAGATAAGATACTACACAGATTCTCCTCAGATTCTCCTCAGAATCAGAGCACACAAAACAGCAATGCATGACAGGGAAATCAGGAAGTGGCTAGACTGAACCAACTAGAAGCTGAAACAGAGGGGGGAGGAGAAGAGAGGAGCATGCCAATACACAATGCAAGATACTGAAACAAAACACTCCCCGTCTGGTATCGGTAGATACCACTATATATATGCATACAATGGAATTGTATAAAATAACAATGAATAATGTCCATAAACCTGATGAATAAACAGATGAATAATGTCCATAAACCTGAAAAGGAAACATGCAATGAACATTTATTCAAACCAAAAAAGGATATGTCTTCAGTTCAGACCATAGAGCTGGTACTGGAAACAGACCTAGAAGATGATGAGCATCTCTGGTAGAAGGAATCTCAATGGAAGTTCTTTCAATCCGAACTGGAAACGACTTTAGTAATAAGTCCAATAGGCCAGTCGAGACGATCAACTTTTTTGTCTCTTAACAGAACAAAATCTCCTTCCTTTATATTAGGCCTTGGTTCTTGCCACCTTCTGCATTCTTGCTAGGGGCAGAGGTACCCTCTTATCCACCTTTTCCAGAACTGACTGGCGTGATGTTGTTCCTGCTTCCACCGAAACTTATAAAGGTTGTGCTCTTTGAAAACGCCAGATGGCACAGGAATATTTCATATCTTTTTTGGTTTATTCTTGAGTGATCTTTTATGCACCCCAGATGTGGATTTCTTCTTTTTTACTACAGGAGATTGTCAGTTGCTTTCATTAGAAGCTGAGCGAGACTTGGTTCTCCTTGATCTTACCTCTGTCTGTGTCACCGATTTAGAGCGAGAGTGCTTATTTTGTGAGGCTGATTTACATGTAGATTGCTTTCTGTCTATGAATCGTGAACGCAAATGCTCATGTCTGCTTTTCACTTCTGAAATGGGATCTGTCTTTGTACGTATGGACTTGGGTTGTTGACATGCAGTATTTGTCATGGACATTGGCGGTGAACTTTTCCCTGTGGTTTCCAGAAAAGGCTGAGCAATATGAAGATTGAAGACTGAGAAGAACTGTGATCCTCTTGAGTGCAATCAACAACTGCAGATGGAACTGAAGGTTCTTGCAAAGTATCTGAAATGAACTCTTTCTCTGTTGAAGGATTCTCCTTTATAGAATGTTCAGAAGATACTTCTTTTACATAATTAAACTCATTGTCAAACAGTTGTCTGGAAGACTCACGTTTCTGCGGTGTCTCATCAGAACTACATGAATCAAAAGGCATGTTGTCAGTGAAGATATAGGATTCATTATGATAAACTGTGTAAGGACTGCAAAGCTGGGAAGGGCTTGAAGAGGGCTCCAATTGAGATCCTGAAGGCCTTTCTACAAGCTGCCCCTCTGTCCAGGAACATTCTTCTGCAGCTGACCCTGTTGGATTTAAGCTGCTTTCTGATGTTTTTAGAATATTTGGGCAAGAAACCTCTTGCACATAGTAGAGGTTAGGACACTGCCTGACGTAAGAAGTTCGTCCCCCTATTAATTTGTCAGTTCTGAAGGAGTGTACTTGGCAGGGTCTGCGGGTTCTGTCCAGACATACATCCCCCACAATGATCCAACCCACTGTAAGTTTCTGGGCATATGGAGTGTTAAAAAGGCCATTGCGAAGTTCAAGGACCTTATGAGCCTCAAGAATGTCTCTACCAAGCAAGAGCAAGATCTTGGCATGGTTATCAAGGGGAAGAATCTCTCTGGCTATGTTCCTGAGATGAGGGTGATGCTGTGCGGCTTCAGGTGTGGGAATCTCATCCCTTGTGTCCGGCAATTTGTCACACTCAATAAGGGTTGGAAGATAGAGTTTCTTACCTCCTTTGATGGGCTTCAAGGTGAAACCATTAGCTCCTCTTCCTGAGGTTGTCACAAGACCAGAGCATGTTCCTAGGGTGTAGGGTGTAGTTTCTCCCTCTATCCTGAACAGATCAAAGAACTTAGGGCTAGCTAGGGAACGATTACTTTGGTCATCTAGAATAGCATACATTCTTATGGTCTTCTCTGGTTGTGCAGTAGGAAACACATCCACGAGGCAAATCTTAGAACAAGACTTACCGCACACAAATCTTTCTCCACATACCTTTGTGCATCTGGGCGTGACGGTTGTGGTTAGTCGGTCGGCACTCTCCCCGCCATGACTCTCCCCGCCTTGATCGGAATGGGGCTTGTGCCAGCTAACTGGTTCTAGATTCTGCCTGATTGGTCCAGGGTGAACAGCGGACACATGTAGATCACTATTACATTCAGAACACTTGACTGGAACCTTACAGTCTCTGGCGAAGTGCTCAGTGGATGCACAGCATCTGAAGCAGGTATCATGACTCCTTAGGAACTCCTTATGTTCCTCAAAGGGCTTTGCTATGAAGACATGGCATTTCCTTAAAGGATGTGGTTTATCATGGATAGGGCAATGATGATCGGGTTCCTTAGGGCTTTCATTTCTATTGTTAGTAGTGGGCACAGCCCCTGTCTTTTTTACTGAAATTAGACCTTTAGAGCCCCCCTGTCTGGGACTGAAAGTCTCGTGTCTCTGTTTAGTAGAGCCAAAGATGTTGGTTCCCAAGGTGTTGAAGCTCGGATCGTTTTTAGCTCTAGCTAAGTCCTTGATGAACTTACAGAAGAATGAAAATGGTGGAAAGGGAACACGATGTTGCTCCTTGTATTTTGAACCTGTTGTTGCCCATTGGTCTTGAATATTGAGGGGTAATTTCTTCACGATCAGGCCCACACCATTTGAAAGAGAGAGAAATGTCCGTTGGACAGGGGTCAACTGTATAGTTATCAGCTGCCTCTTTTTCTATCCGCATGAGTTCAGCAGGCTGGCGTGCAGAGCCCAAATCTTCTGGTGCAAATGCACTGACTTTGCTTTGGTTTAGGACGAATTGCAGGTTACGCCTTTCTGAGTCATTAGATATCTTGGACATAGGATGATAGTTCAGCCATGGCTGCTGCTTCTTCCCTTTCCTTCTGAAGGACCTCCAACTCAGCTTCAGCCTTGGCTTTGGTCGCTTGCTGCTTGATTAGGTTGAGATAGGGCTTCTATAGCTTGCGCCTGAGCCTGTATAGCTGTTTGATTAGCTTGAGATTGGGCTTGTATAGCTGCTTGATTAGCTTGGGATAGGGCTTGTGTCTCTGCGACTTGTGCCTTAATGGCCACTTCCTTTTTAATGCAGTGAGCTTGTATCTTTGCTGCTTCCGCTTTTGCGCGTGCCAACACCAATGAGGTACTCAGCGAAGAGTGCTGTGAGCGAGACCTTAGCGATGAGGACTGAGCAATAGATTTCGAGGAACAGGATGAAGCCTTGGAGTGCCTTGAAAGGTTAGAATGGTGAGACGCAGTTTCATATTGTTATGATATCTTGTCCTCTAGCATTGACTTGACTGCCATAAATCTGCTATATCTTTCATCATTAAGTGCAGTGTGGGTCTTTAATTCTAGGATGAATTCCTCTGAGTTGAGATTGATAACAAAGAAGAATATTCTTCAGACAGTCTCTTAAAACTATCATAGGTTTTATTCAATTTTGTACACATGGCCTTTAATTGATCTTCGTTATAGCCTGATCCATGTACTGCATCCATACATTGTTCAGTCTTTTCCCACAAAATAGCTAAATTATTGTATATTTCAATTCTGTTAGTTAGGAGGGTTTAGAAATCCTTCTAGCTGTGTCCTGCATGTCATCTGTAACACAACAGTGACCTCTAGTGGTGTTTCAGTCTTTTATTAGCTTACAGCAGGCAGACGATATTTACCTCAGAAAACAGGCTGAATACAGTTCCTAGTCTGTATGAAACTGAAATTGCTAGAAGCTTCTGCGATTCTAGTGAATGCAGTACTGAGCAGTATAAGATATTACCTTACACTTTAGCATAACAAGAGACAAATGATGATGGCTATTACTTGGAGGAGGAGAATATTATTTTCTTAGTGGGAGAAGGAGAGTACTAAGACAATTCTTTTACTGTGGCGTTTTGAAATATCAGCCTTATACAATCACGCTTCTGTGAGGTGACTTGTTGAATTAGACATTCTACACTTACAGTTTACGCATCAGACACCCAGGAGTTAATCAAGTAGTCTTTTAATCCGGAGATTGTATTACAAGATATGCAGGGAATCCAGATGGTAAAAGAATTATACCTCTAATATTCTCCTTGATAAGAAGATGAGATACTACACAGATTCTCCTCAGATTCTCCTCAGAATCAGAGCACACAAAATAGCAATGCATGACACGGAAAACAGGAAGTGGCTAGACTGAACCAACTAGAAGCTGAAACAGAAGGGGGAGGAGAAGAGAGGAGCATACCAATACACAATGCAAGATACTGAAACAGAATAGGCCCTATGGGGACATTTTTATTAAGCACATATTAATGGGGATGCTGTTGGAGGTACTGTGGGGCAGTGTTCCTCAACTCCAGTCCTCAGGGCCCTCCACTAATTATATCACCTGCTCAATACTAAGGAAATCCTGAGCACAGGACCGACAGTAGGTCCCTGAGGACCGGAGGTGAGAAGCCCTGGTGCAGGGAACGCTATTACCATGGAGGACAGTTTGGGAGCATTGTATTATGGCGACTATCTGTCTGGCTCTACAACAGAGCATGGATGTCAGTAAAATTATAAACCCCCCCCCAAAAAAAAAAACAACATTTTTGCAGACGCCCATGCCCACAACATTCTAATGAAATTTACAATTCCAATGTGACCATGCACATTACAATGCCAGTGGGGTTCTCTTTATATGTAACAAGCATTAGTGTTGCAGTTTTCTGCATTTTTTAATTAGTGATTTTTTTTATACAATACGTGTTTTTGCTGCAAGTCCTATAGAGAAGCTTATGGGAAACAAACCAGAAAAAATGGGATTATCATACTCCAGGGAAATTTCTACTAAAACCCACTGCCCTATAGTCAGTTTGTGTTCTTTGCTACATTTTGCTGCACTTTTTGCTACATGTTGTTGCATTGTTTCTATGCCTCTAATTGTCAAAGTCTATAGAATACATCAATGTAGCATATGCAGACGATCTGCTAATCATGGTTTTTAACCTGATTGATGCCTTTCCGCGTCTTTTGGCTCTCTTTGAACAGTATGGTAAGGTTTCCAATTATGAGGTCAATTACTCGAAGTCTGAGGCCATGAATGTCTCAGCCCCACAGAAATCAGTTACCTCCCTCAGGGATGTGACCCCCTTTGTTTGGCAGACATCACACATTTCCTACTTAGGAGTGAAAATACCCGCAAAATTGGCCAATTTATACCAATTAAATTATGCGTCTCTGCTTACGGAAATTCAGCAACATCTGAATACACTGCGCATACCTTATGTTTCCTGGATGGGCAGAAAAAATTTGCTAAAAGCATTTGTGATGCCAAAACTTCTATATGTGATGCAGATGCTGCCTGTCTTCCTCCCTTCCTCCTTCTTCTCACACATCAGGAGATTGTTTAGTATATTCCTTTGGGGGGGAAGGGAACCAGAATACCCCACAATAGACTGATTCTTAGGAAAAATCAGGGTGGCTTCACCTTACCCGACAGCCAGTTGTACTACAAGGCTATACACCTAAAAAGATGGATGCAGATTCACATCCCAAGCTTTCACACTCTGGGAAATGAACTAGAATTGCTCCAGCTGACTCTAATACAGAGAGCGGCACTGTGGGGGCTTCATACATCTTCCTTACACACTTACGCTTTACTCAGAGGTACAAGTCTAGTAATGAAACAGCTCAACAAGGAACAGAGCTTGCTCCATGCGCCATCCCCCGTTATGCCAGCTGACCTCATTCCCTTCTCAGTAAGACCAGGCGCAGAACATGTAGCCCCTGCTTGGCATAAATTATGCAGATTCACGACAGCTGAATTCCTTGAGGGCGCCTCATGTACCCTACCTGACCAACACCCCCTATCAGGGCCGGACTGGGTATGAAAACCAGCCCTGGAAAAAATTACATACCAGCCCCATAGCATTGCGTAATTATACCAGCACAACGTCATTTTCTTGTTCATCAGAACACCAGTTAGCCCCCAACAGACCTCAGATCAGCCCAAAGACCCCCATCAGACCCCCACTCAGCCCCCACTATTCAGACAGAACTCAGATCAGCCCAAAAAAAGACCCCAAACCCAGTCAGGATCCATCTCACCCACTGAGGGGAGCTCACCATGTGAAGTCTGCAGAACCTGGTGAATTCTGAAAGTCTATGGAGACGTCTGTGACTGTGTAAGGCTCGCCACCAGTCTGATCCTCTGACACCACTGGAGATCAGCGTCACCATCTGGTGGCCATTTATCTTGTGAGTCTACATGTTCGGATTCTGCCTCTTGTGATCCAGGTAGGCCAGTTGTACAATGAGTGGCAGCAGTAGGCAGTCTGTCCCATATCTCTTTTGCAAACTCTGCCATTTTCCGTTACTTAAAGAGGATCTTTCACCAAAAAATAAAATGTGTAATAGTTATATTACCTTTTAGGGGACTTAACCCCTGAAGTCTTCACCATATTTTTTTTTTTAAAATGACCCCCCGTTCGGCTGCCTTTGTCCCCGATATGTTCTGCGCCTTATATGCAAATGAGGCACAGAAAGTTATAGTAGGCGTCCCCTCGGATGTTCTGGTGGGCATGCCTGGGCGTTTCTCCTCTCCCCCTGGCTGTGAGCGCATCCAATAGCAGCGCTCGGCTCTTAGCCAGGGAGAAGGAGCTCAAGTTCTCGCGAGAACTTGAGCTTGCCAAGTCCTGGAACCCGCGCCATCTTGGATTCCCCAGTGCAGAAGAGGAGCGTAGCGAGCGTACCAAGATGGCGCGGGTTCCGGGACTCGGCAAGCTCAAGTTCTCGCAGTTCTCGCGAGAACTTGAGCTCCTTCTCCCTGGCTAAGAGCCGAGCGCTGCTATTGGATGCGCTCGCAGCCAGGGGGAGAGGAGAAACACCCATACCCCCCGACGGCCTTTCGGGAAATCTCCTGGTATCCCGGTAGGCCAGTCTGGCCCTGCCCTCTATGTCGCATCTTAAGGTCAAGCAATTTTCTGGAGACTGTTGAATTTTACTCGGCCAATAAAGGGTTACTAGACAATAATAAACATAAAGTAGTTCCGACCTGGTTTGAGAAGCTTCTAAACCTCCCATCTCTCCCACACAGGATGATATCGTTGTTATACATAGCGCTGAACAACCCTAACTCCAACGACAAAGTGCAAGAGCATTCATACAAGGTTGTAACACAGTGGTATCAGACCCCTAGGCAATTATTCCTGAAGGGGTTCAGAGACACTAACACGTGCTGGAGATGCCAGAAGGACCCAGGTACGCTACTACATATTTTTTGGTCTTGCTCAAAAATCCAGCCCTATTGGGAAAAGATATCAGCCACAATTAATAAGGTTATGAAAACTACTATAACATTGACCCCGGAGCTGGTGCTCCTGTGGCTCTCTACCTCTACTCTTACCCCCTCCAGGGGGAACTTAACAACTCACTTAATACAAGCAGCGAGATTACTCATCCCACAAAAATGGCTCAGTGAGAATCCCCCTTCCTTCTCACAATGGGTAACCAAAGTGGACCATTTATGTCGCCTGGAGGAGCTAGCTAGTTGGGAGACGAGGAGACATGTCACTTACCTAAAGATTTGGAGTAAGTGGAAGTCGTTCAGGTCCTCGGCTTTCAATGAAGACCACTAACTACAGGGTCTTGAATAGATATCAGGATATGTCTTCTTGCCCATACACCCTGCTGGCTTAGGTACACCCAGTGTAGTCTCCATTAGCTCATCAGGTAGGCGCCGCTACCTCACTGTGCTTTACTTTTGTTTGCGCTTTCAAGAATATGTTGTGATATCCGGGACCAGGCGAGCCTTAATGTCTAAGGCTCTTTATGTTTACCTACCTTTATCTCCCCCTCGCCCCACCCTTCCAGTTTTACCTGTCCCACACCCTGACCTCTCTGACCCACGCATCAACCCGCCAAGGCTCCATGAGATTTTCCTCACATTGCAGTTGTCACGACCTGTGGTGAGGTCGTTACTTGGTTTGGTGGCATGCTGTTGCCGGTGGTTAAGTTCTGGTAGCCGCACGTGTGGGCTATTATGCGGTAGCCTAATGTGCGGTTGCCGTTGGCAACATGTGTGCCACGACCTGTGGTAAGGTCAGGATCTGAGGTCTTGCATGCTCTTGCCAGCGGCATGGTTTATTGTTGCTGCACGTGTAGGCTATTACGTGGTAGCCTCATGTGTGGTTGCCGCTAGCAACTTTGTGCTTTAGAGCGTGCTAGACACTCACCTTTGTTTGGGTGCACTTTTCCCGTTTGGTGTGCACGGGGTTAATGTGTGTGTGCTGGGTTTGGCCTCCTTATATGTTGTTGTGTTGGAGCCTGAGGTCAGTTTGTTTGTCTCCAGCCATGGTGTGAGCATGTGCTGGAGGTTGCTGGTTGTTTCCCGTGTTAAGTCTGTGTGAGCCACCCTTATTTGTTATATTGATTGTTTCCCTTTCTCAGTTTGTGTGTCCTCTCCTGTGTGCTTCTGTTGGCCCTTCCCCACCTGGTGTATGTAATGGTGTGGGCTTTGTTTGGAGGTTTGTGTTATGGTGTGTCTCCTCCGGAGGGGGGTTGCTTTCCCGGAGGGGTTTAAGCAAAGTCCAGACTGTGTGCTGCCCTGCCTGGAGACCCCATGCATCTGGTGTCCGCATGGGGGTCCAGGAGGTCCTGGTATTGGTTCCATCTCTGCTGCGGCAGGTAAGCCTGGGTATGTTGGGTTAGTTGTATTTCCCTGTTTACATACTTGGCCACTGTCCTCTACTAGGCCTCTGGAGACACCGCTCATCCGTGGTCTAGGATGAGCGTGTGGTCTCTGCCCTGTCTCTGTCTTCTAGGGCTATGCAGGGATTCCTAGGGCTCCAGGTTTGTGGGCATGAGCCTCCTTACCATCTGAGGTGGCTCATGCATCAGGAGTCTATGGGCAGTCATAGGGACTCGTCAGGAGGTGACCTGCTCCCTTGTTACCTGCATTCCTGCACAGTAGTTGCGGACAATGCACGGTGGGGGGATTCCCCCACTCTCCACCGTGACAGCAGTATTGTCTTTAACTGTGTCTATTCTCTCATGCCTTGTTGTAATTTTAAGGTATGTGACACGATTTAGACTTGCATTTTTCATAATACTGTGTATTGTATGTATATGCCTCAGCACTGCCTTCTGATCTAATGTATGCACAATGGCGGGACACCCCCCGTTTATGTCCTTATCTATTTGTTCAATAAAAAGAAAATTGACAAAGATCGGTCGAGCTCCAACACCCAGGACCCCCAGTGATCAGCTGTTTGAGAAGGCACCAGCACTCCTATGAGCACTGTGCTCAGCAAGCACAGTGTTGTACATATTATAGCGGCTGTGCTTGATATTGCAGCTCAGCACCATAAACATCAATGGGGCTGAGCTGGAACTATGCCACGTGACCAATGAATGTGTCGTCACTGGCCTAGGGAAAGGTGAGAGAAGGCTATGGCACTACTGCAAGTGCCGCCGCCTTCTCAAATAGTTGATTGGCGGCGGTCTCAGGTGTCGCACCGCCACAGATCAGATACTGATAACCTATGCAAAGGATAGATTATCAGTAGAGATGAGCGAAGTTTTTAAAAATTTGATTCGGCAGCTTCGACAAACTTCAAAAAGAAATTACTTTGTCACTAATCACTTTCCATTGTATGTAACCAGCGCAATGATGGGGAGTGGCGACCATCATCATTTAACCCATCAGATGCCACTTTCAAAGCTGATCACGGCATCTGAGACTCCCATTCAGGTGCTCAGGCGTCAATTTTTTTTACCTTCAACCACCATTTTAAGAAAAATCAATTTTTCACCACAAAGCACAAGGATATTCAGCTTCATGTCGAATTTTATTTTTCCTGAAATTCGGATCTAAGTCCACTTTGAATACTTTGATTAGCTCAACACTAGTCATTAGTGTAAAACTCCCAGAAAACCAAATTCAATAAGTTTTCCTGGTTTCACAGGATTATTGTATAACATAAAAAGCTCCTACTAACCTGATAGATCCCCTGCCACATGAGTGCCGCCAATTTAGTGGCCCCGACCAGTGTGTGCTTACATTGCTGAAATAATAATATGCCATACTGACACATGACCACTGAAGTCATTTACTGGTCCTAATACAGTATCAGTATGTAGTGCATGTGACTGCTGGGGCCAGTGGTTGGTTGCAACAGTCACATTTCAGTATGGCACACAGAGTGGTGGGAATGGGGGGGGGGGGTTGACAACTGGACCAGTAGCAGTTTTTTTTTTATTATTTTTGAAAAATCTTTAACAATTGGGTGCTTCTCAAAAACAACCCTAAACTCACTATATAACAGCTATAGATGACTGCTATGGAGATATACATATAGCACTGCTACCAAGTGGCTCTTCAAACTTTTCATTCCACAAACTCAATGCGGGATATTTATTAAACTGTTGTAAAGTAGAGCTAGCTTAGTTGCCCATAGCAACCAGATTCCACCTTTCATTTTCCATTTGAGCTGTGAAAAATGAAAGGTGGAATTGGAATGGTAGCTATGGGCAACTAAGCCACTTCTACTTTACAACAGTTTGATAAATCTCCCCCCATTGTTCTTTTAGGTTCCTTCCAACTTTCTGTTCCTTTGGATACATTTCTGCCTGGTTGAATTTAGATATAAAATGTACAAGTTTTGGTAAAATGTCTTTCTAAGGTAGGGTATAATTAAAACAGTTTTGATTATGGTAAATCTATGTACAATGCATTTGGAAAGTCTTCAGACCCTTTCACTTGTTTGACATTTTGTTATGTTGTGGCATGGTTCTGAAATAAGAATAAATAAATAAATCAAGTTTATCCCCATCATTCTGCACTCAATACCCCATTATGAGAAAGTGAAGACAGAATGTTAGACATTTTTGCAAATTTATAAAAATAAAAAAAATTAAATTTTTTGCATGTACATAATTATTCATACCCTTTGTTATTATATTTCAGATATTGATCATCTTCAAGAAGTTTCTACACCTTGATTGAAGTCCCCATGTGGTAAACTCAGTTGATTGGACATGATTTGGAAAGATAACCCCTGTCTATATATGTTCAGAGAATATCAGAGCAAAAACCAAGCCCTGAGGAGGAAAAACTGCCTGTAGAGCTCAGAAACCAGAGTGTATGGAGGCAAAGATCTGGAGAAAGGTACAAAAAATTCTGCTGCACTGAAATTTCCCATGAGCAAAGTGGCCTCTATAATTTTTAAATGGAAGAAGTTTGTAACAACCAGGACTCTTACTGGAGCTGGCTGCCTCACTAAATTAAGTAATGGGAGTAGAAGGGCTTTGGTAAGAAAGGTGTTCCAAAGATCCTGTGTGTAAATGAGAGAAACTTACAGAAGGTCAACCATCACTGCAGCACTCCACAAATCTAGGTATATGGCAGTGACCGGAAAGAAACCTCTCCTCAGTAAAATATACATGAAATCCCACCTGGAGTTTGCAAAACAGCACCCAAAGGATTGTGAGAAACAAAATTCTAGTGTGATAAAACTAAGATAGAACTTTTTGGCCTCCATTCTAAGTGTATTGTCTGGAGGACAAAAAACAGGCTCTGCTCATCACCTGCCCAACAACATTCCTACAGTGAAGCATGGTGATGGCAGTGTTTAAGGGTGTTATTCAGCAGCTTAGGTAGGGAGACTGGTCAGGGTTGAGGAAAAGCTGAATGGAGCAAAATACAAAGATATTCCCAATAAAAAGCTCTCCAGAGTGTACTGGACAAAAGGTTAATCTTCCAACAAGACATGTACCCTAAGCACACAGCCAAAACAACACAGGAGTGGCATAGGGACAACTCTGTGAATGTCTTGAGTGGCCTAACATGAACTCTGACTTAAACCCAAATATTATTTCTGGAAAGGCCTGAAATGGCTTTCCACCAACGGTCCCCATCCAACGTAACAGAGCTTTAGAGGCTCTATAAAGAAGAATCGCAGAAAATCCCCAAATCCAGATGTGCAAACCTTGTGGCATCATGAAGAGGGGAGGCTGTAATTGCTGCCAAAGGTGCTTCAACTAAGTACTAAGCAATGGGTCTGAATAATTATGTCAATGCAATTAGTTTTTCCTTATCAATAACATTCTGTTTTCACTTTGTCATTATGGGCTGTTAAATGCAGAATGATGGGGGGGGGGGGGAAACTAGATATTTATTTTATTTTAGCACAAGGCCGCAAGATTAAATGTGAAAATTGTAAAAGGGTCTGAAGACTTTCCGAGTGCATTCTATTTACTGTAGGTACTACTATGACTATTCATCTAACCATGCAGCATTACTAAAATGCCATCTGTCTTCTCAAGAATGTTTCTGAGATGGTGGAACATCTGGTTCATGTTACTTCCTGCTTTCATTTGTTGCCAAGGTGAAATAACAATTAAACAATTACTTTACTTAACAGAAATACATGTCATAATTCATTTGAGCTTGAAATCAGCTGATGCCAGCTTTTAACAGTGGTGGAATTCATTGTGAATGACAGTAACGCTATAGTTTTGTCTAAAAGAAATTCAATTCTGCTACATTTTTACATTCAATGGATTTTGTTACTAAATAAAAAAAAAAGACTGCTTGTCTATAGACTCCTAGCATATAAAATAGCCCATGGTAAAGTAGAAAACATGAGAGTGAGATGGGGGCACAGACTTTGGGAATTAGTTATAGTTATAGTTAGAAGGATTTTCCAGGATTTTGAAACTGATGACCTATCCTCAGGATAGTATCAAACACAAATTGCAGAGCAGCACCTGCGCTGACCACACCAGAATGCATCAGCCAAACCACGACCGCAGATCCTCAGCAGTCCACAGATCAGCAATCAACAGAAGGTAACGGTGGCATCTCCAGTTCTTACTTTTTTTATCGTACTTCAAAGAATGTGCACACAAAAAGCCAGACAGCAATGTTTCGGCTACATGGTAGCCTTTATCAAGCTTGCTAAAGACTACCATGTAGCTGAAACATTGTTGTCTGGCTTTTTGTGTACACATTATTTGAAGTACGATCAATAAAGTAAGAACTAGAGATGCTGCCGTTACCTTCTGTTGATTGATATCCTTGGGATAGGTCACCAGTATCTGATCGGTGGGGGTACGACACCTGGGACACCTGTTTGCGAAGGCAGTAGTGCTCCAGTGAGTGACGCAGCCTTCTCTACGCCGTACATTGTATAGCGGCTGTGCTTGGTATCATGCCTAGCCCCAATAACTTATCAAACAGCTGATTGTTGGGGGTCCCGGGTATCGGATCCCCACCGATCAGATACTGATGACCTATTAAAATTCCCCCAAAAAAACTTTAAGGATAGATGGAATAAGAGTAACACACGATGAATAGACCAGAACAATGTATAATTTAGCTTCATTTCTTACCCTGGTAACAAGAGTTCATGGAAAGCAGATCCATTGTGCATCTTCCACTTGGGCTTTAGATGCAACAAATCATTAGGCTCTGAATGTTGAGAGTTGATGATAGGGGTAACCACAGTCATGGAGGGACCTCTAGAAAACAATGAAAAGGCTCACCACTGGCATGATGACATGTACTGCAAGAACTCAAAACTGGCTGACTATGAAAGAGAATGTGTCTCCAGAAAAAGACCTATTGTTTAAATTAAGTTTTTTTTTAAACATATATTTTTTTAATAATTGTAGGGGTGTAGGTATGGGTTTTTAGTTAAAATAAATTGTGGAATCCTGCAGCGTTCACATTGGCTTACACTTCAAATAGGCTTACACTTTCTATTATGTAAAGATCTCCTCATAAGTCACCTCATTATCATCACAGGCAGAATTAAAATGACAGCTAATATATAAAGCTTATCACTTCCCCATCCCTGCACAATGATCTCAGCACAGATCACAAAGCATGCCTCTCCCATAGAAGTCAATTAGTTATCTCCAGTCTAAAGGTTCCTATGATACATGTGGCTGCTGTAAATCATCTCTATAAATACTGTTAACAGCAGCTTAGGAAAGATGGCCATCCCCATAATCATATATAGAAAATAGAATTAAAAAAACTACAAAATGAAAACAACAAAAAAAAGTGTGTGTCAATATCTGGCTTTAATCATTAAAAAAAGGGGGCTACAGTAATGTATGACTGAATAGGGCATGAATGTTTCAACCCCTCAGTATCTCAGAGGCACAGATAAAGGTAACCTGTCACTATAAAAATACAATGTAAGCTACAGGGTGCATGTTATAGAGCTGGAGGAGCTGATCAGACTGATTTGTAATTTTGTGGGAAAAGATTCAATATAACAGGTAGTTTATACATTTACTGTATATCAGTGCTCATTCTGGCTTTGACATCAAGGGGTCGGTCCTATCAGTGATTAACAGTCTTCCCTCTATGACTGTGGATAGGCTTGAAAAAACGAGCTTCAGATCATAGATTTGTTCAAAAACTTTGTTGTTAAATGTCCCACCATGCTGGCACAGCCGCTGTTGCATCTCCCAATCACGCGTATGAAAACATCCAGTGACGGGGAAGGCGGGCTTTAGCCAATAGCAGGTCGCGACGGGAACAAGCCTCCCTAGCATCATGGGTGATGCTAGGGAAGCTCGGGTCCATCGCGGCCCGCTATTGGCTACCCCCCCCCCCAACACCGGATGTTTTTATTCGGGACAGAAGCGACGTGGATGCCAGGGAGCGAGGTAAGTACAATCTGTGTGAGGGGCCCGTGGGGCATTATAGGTCTTGGTTAATCCCTTTAATGCTGTTTCTGTACAGCATTAGAATGTATTGGCTCAGCGTAGCCAAACTTCGTCTCGCCCGAAGGTGCACAAGACTTTGGTGAATTAATATGATATTCCTATCTGCGTATTTAAAGACATTTTAAAATAGGAATCCAAAGTCCAACTTCGGACTCCTATTTTAAAATGTTCTTAAATACGCAGATAGGAATAACATAGTAATTCACCAAAGTCTCAAACAACTTCGAGCAAGACATAGATTGGCTACACGGAGCCAATGCATTTTAATGCTGTACGGAACCAGCATTAACAACAAAGTTTTTTAATGAATTGACTTCGGATCTATGATCCGAAGCTCATTTCGCTCAAGCCTAACTGTGGATATAGACATAGTTGTCAATCACCGATAGGACTGCTCCCTTGACTACCAAGCTCAGAACGAGCAGGAATGTAAATGAATGAAATACCAGTTACACTGAATTTTTCCCCACTAAACTATATACCAATCTGCTCAGCTCCTTTTGTTCTATAACATGCTACCTGCAGCTCAAAGACCATGTCCAATGTGATAATTCCCTTTAAATGGGGTTTTACAGTTTCAGCAAATATATATATATATATATATATATAATGTTATTTGAAAGGTTGTGCATTTTTTTAAGTAGTCTTTCTGTATCAATTGACACGCTGATCTCAAGATCTGTGCTTGCATAACTTTGTCATGTTATAAGTCAAACACCTGTGTGTCCAATCTAGTGATGATACAGAAATTATATTAAAACAGTGTAGAATTTTCATTCTAAAAAAATGTAAAATGTATCTACTGGAACTGTTTAAAGATACAAGTTTAAGGTTTTCTGGTTTCTTGAAGCTTCAAGAATCAGAACCCATTATATAAATTGATGTAACACGCAGCCATTCTCCTTTATGGGAGGTTAAGAAGCATCCATTGTGCAGTTTCTCAAAACCATAATGGATCTTCACACATAATTCCCTAGCACAACTTGGATGACACTACCTCAAAGAAAAAAACTAATCTTGGCACTTATTACAGAGATGGCTGCCACATGAGGATGTTTTAAGTGCAACTGGCAGTGCTGACTAGTCCCCGATGCCCAGATCTAACTCTGTATATTGGATGCTGTATTTCTTATAATCCCTACTAGGCTTATTAAGCGATTATCACACAGGACTATTGCCAGTGTCTGCACGAGTTGATGTTAAGAACTGTTATTGAGAAAGAAAAATGAATTGCCATGTTTACTGTGCAGAAACCGTCTCTAGGGTTTTTCTATTCCCCACCATGAACCTGTAGCAGGTATCTCTAGATTTTAGTTAATAATGGTAGTATTGATGGGAAATTACATTTTATCTAAAGAAGCTTGAAAACGTAAATATTGCAGAAGATTATCTACAATATTCATTTGCAAAATTCTATAGGATTATGCAGCAGTAATAGTAGCAATGGCATTATCTACTCAAACATATTAGTGCTGGGTTATACCAATGTGGTTTCTTCATCTATAGAGTTGAGCGAACCCAAACTGTATAGTTCAGGTTCGTACTGAAATTTTGGGGTGTTTGGGACCCGGACCCGGACCCGAACATTTTCAAAAAAGTTCGGGTACGTGTCCGTTGTTCGGCGATTTCTTCCCGCTTTCTGAAGGGCTGCACAGCAGCCAATCAATTAGCGTTTTACTTCTTGCCCTAAGAAGCCATCACAGCCATGCCTACTAATGGCATTGCTGTGATTGGCCAAGTGCAGCATGTGACCTAGCCTCTATTTAAGCTGGAATCACGTAGCGCCGCACGTCACTCTGCTCTGATTAGTGTAGGGATAGGATGCAGCTGCTGTGAGGGCGAGATTAGGCAGGGGAAAACTCAGCAAAAACACCTAATGAAGTGATCGATCTACAGCTGTGAATCATTTAACTTCTGCTAGTTAATTGCTCACTGTTTTTTAGGCTGCACAGAGCGTTTTTCTGTTACTTTCTTCTGGGGTGATCGGCAGCCATTTTGTGTCTTGTGGTGCACCAGCACAAGCTCCCACCAAGTCCATCAATACTAGGATTTATTTTTGCTATATCCTACATCAGGGGCTTGGCTGTGCTTATTGTCACCCCTAGAAACTCAGGATAGAAATTTCTATATTTTATTGAGGGGTTAAATTCAATTGCCAAAATAGCAATTTGTGTAATACTGTCTGCTGTCTGGCAAAGGATAGATTGTTTTTCTGTGGTGAAATTCAATTGCCAAAATAGCAATACAGTAAATCAGTGGTTTCAGCTGTGGCTGACCAAGTGGAATAGTGTCCGTCAAAGGACAGATTTTGTTCTTGGGTGAAATTCAATTGCCAAAATAGCAATACCCTGAATCTGGTGTTCCAGCAGTTGCAGGCCTAGTTTAAATCTGTCCAGAACAGGGTATATTTTGTTCTGGGGTGAAATTCAATTGCCAAAATAGCAATACCATAAATCAGTGGTTTCAGCTGTGGCTGGCCAAGTTTAATAGTGGCCGGCAAAGGATAGATTTTGTTCTGGGGTGAAATTCAATTGCCAAAATAGCAATCCCCTAAATCTGGTGTCCCAGCAGTGGCTTGCCAAGTTTAATAGTGTCCGGCAAAGGATATATTTTGTTCTGGGGTGAAATTCAATTGCCAAAATAGCAATACCGTAAATCAGTGGTTTCAGCTGGGGCTGGCCAAGTTTCATAGTGTCCGGCAAAGGATATATTCTTTTCTGGGGTGAAATTCAGTTGCAAAAATAGAAAGACCGTAAATCTGGTGTTCCAGCTGTGACTGGACAAGTTTCATAGTGTCCATCAAAGGATATATTATTTTCTGGGGTGAAATTCTGTTGCAAAAATAGAAATACCGTAAATCTGGTGTTCCAGCTGTGACTGGACAAGTTTCATAGTGTCCGTCAAAGGATATATTATTTTCTGGGGGGAAATTCAGTTGCAAAAATAGAAATACCATAAATCTGGTGTTCCAGCTGTGACTGGACAAGTTTCATAGTGTCTGTCAAAGGATATATTATTTTCTGGGGTGAAATTCAGTTGCAAAAATAGAAATACAGTAAATCTGGTGTTCTAGCTGTGGCTGGACAAGTAGTTTAATAGTATCCGTCACAGGATATATTTTGTTCTGGGGTGAAATTCAATTGCCCAAATAGAAATACCATAAATCAGTGGTTTCAGCTGTGACTGGACAAGTTTTATAGTGTCTGGCAAAGGATATATATTTTTTGGGGTGAAATTCAATTGCCAAAATGGCAATACCCAAAATGAAGTGTAAATCTGTCTGTAAAAGGGTATATTACACTCAGCGTGCATCTCCAAGTGTATTTCTTTCAGTTAAAGGGTATATTACACAAAGTGTTAAAATACAAGTGCTGAAAGCATAATCCTATTTTTTATTTTTTTTTACATGCTACTGTGCATCTTTAAGTGTAAATCTGTCCGCAAAAGGACACCTTTCACCCAGGCCCTAAATACTTAGGCCTACAATTAATATTACCCTAAGACTGTGGTTAATGCTGTGCCTGGATTAGTGTAATACGGTACATAAATATATAGCCAGATAGTGTTAGGTGCCTGTAAAAAAAAGGCCTGAATTTGAATTCAATACATTGGGCCAGATAATTTTTTTTCTTATTGTGGTGAACGGTAACTATGAGGAAAACATCTAGTAAGGGACGCGGACATGGTCATAGTGTTGTTAGTGGACCCTCTGGTGCTGGGAGAGGACGTGGCCGTTCTGCCACAGCCACACGTCCTAGTGAACCAACTACCTCAGGTACCAGTACCCGCCAGAATTTACAGCGATATTTGGTGGGGCCCAATGCCGTTCTAAGGATGGTAAGGCCTGAGCAAGTAAAGGCGCTAGTCAATTGGGTGGCCAACAGTGGATCCAGCACATTCACAACATTATCTCCCACCCAGTCTTCTGCAGAAAGCACACAGGTGGCGCCTGAAAACCAAGCCCATCAGTCTGTCACATCACCCCCATACATATCAGGGAAACTGTCTGAGCCTCAAGTTATGCAGCAGTCTCTTATGCTGTTTGAAGACTCCGTTGGCAGGGTTTCCCAAGGGAATCCACCTAGCCCTTCCCCAGTGGTGGAAGACATAGAATGCACTGACGCATAACCACTTATGTTTCCTGATGATGAGGACATGGGAATACCACCTCATCGGAGTCCGCACGTCTCTGATGATGACTAAACACAGGTGCCAACTGCTGCGTCTTTTTGCAGTGTGCAGACCGAACAGGAGGTCAGGGAGGAAGACTGTGTGGAAGACGATGCAGGGGACAATGAGGTCCTAGACCCCACATGGAATGAAGGTCGTGCCACTGACTTTCATAGTTCAGAGGAAGAGGCAGGCAGTGGTGAGACCGAGCAAACAGCTTAGCAAAAGAGGGAGCAGGGGGCAAAAGCAGAACAGCCGCCGCCAAGAGAGTTCGCCTGCTACTGGCCACCGCCAACAGGGACCGAGCACCCCAAAGGCAGCTTCAAGGAGTTCCCTGGCATGGCACTTCTTCAAACAATGTGCTGACGACAAGACCCGAGTGGTTTGCACGCTGTGCCATCAGAGCCTGAAGCGAGGCATTAACGTTTTGAACCTTAGCACAACCTGCATGACCAGGCATCTACATGCAAAGCATGAACTGCAGTGGAGTAAACACCTTAAAAGCAAGGAACTCACTCTGGCTCCCCCTGCTCCCTCTTCTGCTGCTGCCTCGGCCGCTTCCTCCGCCTCGGGAGGAACGTTGGCACCTGCCGCCCACCAAACAGAGGATGTGCCACCGACACCACCACCTGCGTCACCAAGCATCTCCACCATGTCACACGGCAGCATTCAGCTCTCCATCTCACAAACCTTGGAGAGAAAGTGTAAATTCCCACCTAGCCACCCTCGAGCCCTGGGCCTGAATGCCAGCATTTCTAAAATACTGGCCTTTGAAATGCTGTCATTCAGGCTGGTGGACACAGTCAGCTTCAAACAGCTGATGTCCCACAGTATGTTGTTCCCAGCCACTACTACTTCTCCAAGAGAGCCGTGCCTTCCCTGCACAACCAAGTATCCGATAAAATCAAGTATGCACTGTGCAACACCATCTGTGGCAAGGTCCACCTAACCACAGATACATGGACCAGTAAGCATGGCCAGGGACGCTATATCTCCCTTACTGCACACTGGGTAAATGTAGTGGCTGGGCCCCAGGCGGAGAGTTCTTTGGCGCAAGTCATTCCGCCGCCAAGGATCGCAGGGCATCATTATTTGCCTCCTGTAGCCTCCTCCTCCTACTCAGCTTCCTCCTCCTCTTCTTACACCTGCTCATCCAGTCAGCCACACACCTTCACCACCAACTTCAGCAGAGCCCGGAATAAACGTCAGCAGGCAGTTCTGAAACTCATGTTGTGGCGGGGTATCGAACAACAGACCGACGAGTGGTTGCTGCCAGTGGGCCTCAAACCCGGCCTTGTGGTGTGCGATAACGGGCAAAATATCGTCGCAGCTCTGGGACTAGCCGGTTTGACGCATATCCCTTGCCTGGCACATGTGCTGAATTTGGTGGTCCAGAAGTTCATTCACAACTACCCCGACATGTCAGAGCTGCTGCATATAGTGCGGGCCGTCTGTGCAAGCTTCCGGCGTTCACATCCTGCCGCTGCTCGCCTGTCTGCGCTACAGCGTAACTTCGGCCTTCCCACTCACCGCCTCATATGCGACGTGCCCAACAGGTGGAACTCCACCTTGCACATACTGGAGAGACTGTGCAAGCAGCAGCAGGCCATAGTGGAGTTTCAGCTGCAGCACGCACGCGTCAGTCGCACTGCGGAACAGCAACACTTCACCACCAATGACTGGGCTTCCATGCGAGACCTGTGTGCCCTGTTGCGCTGTTTTAAAGACTCCACCAACATGACCAGTGGCGATGACGCCGTTATCAGCGTTACCACTTCTATGTCTCCTTGAGAAAATACGTAGGGCAATGATGGAAGAGGAGGTGGCCCAGGAGGAGGAGGAGGAGGAGGAAGAGGGGTCATTTTTAGCACTTTCAGGCCAGTCTCTTAGAAGTGGCTCAAAGGGAAGTTTTTTGCAAAAGCAGAGGCCAGGCACAAATGTGGCCAGCCAGGGCCCACTACTGGAGGACAACGAAGACGAGGATGAGGAGGTGGAGGTGAATGAGGATGAAGCATGCTCACAGCGGCTCGGGCCCATTACTGGTGCATGGCTGGGGGGAAACGGAGGACGATGACGATACGCCTCCCACAAAGGACAGCTTGTCCTTACCTCTGGGCAGCCTGGCACACATGAGCGACTACATGCTGCAGTGTCTGCGCAACGACAGCAGAGTTGCCCACATTTTAACTTGTGCGGACTACTGGGTTGCCACCCTGCTGGATCCCCGGTACAAAGACAATGTGCCCACCTTACTTCCTGCATTGGAGCGTGATAGGAAGATGCGCGAGTACAAGCGCACGCTGGTAGACGCGCTCCTGAGAGCATTCCCAAATGTCACAGGGGAACAGGTGGAAGCCCAAGGCGAAGGCAGAGGAGGAGCAAGAGGTCGCCAACGCAGTTGTGTCACGGCCAGCTCCTCTCAGGGCAGGGTTAGCATGGCATAGATGTGAAAAAGTTTTGTCACCACGCCACAGCTAACTGCAGCACCACTTGATACGGAACGTGTTAGCAGGAGGCAGCATTTCACTAACATGGTTGAACAGTACGTGTGCACACCCCTCCACGTACTGACTGATGGTTCGGCCCTATTCAACTTCTGGATCTCCAAATTGTCCACGTGGCCAGAGCTAGCCTTTTATGCCTTGGAGGTGCTGGCTTGCCTGGCAGCCAGCGTTTTGTCTGAATGTGTATTCAGCACGGCAGGTGGCATCATTACTGACAAACGCAGCTGTCTGTCCACAGCCAACGTGGACAAGCTGACGTTCATAAAAATGAACCAGGCATGGATCCTACAGGACCTGTCCATCCCTTGTGCAGAATAGACATTTATAACTACATCCCCTTAACCATATATTCTTGTACTCCAGGGCACTTCTTTATTGAATCCTCTTTTTTTAATTTTACCATTATTTTGCGGGGCAACCCAAAGTTGAATGAACCTCTCCTCTGTCTGGGTGCCAGGGGCCTACATATCTGAAAGTGGCCTTCTCCATTGGTGGGTGACATGAAGCCTTATTCTCTGCTTTGGGACCTCTCTCCTCTGTCTGGGTGCTGGGGCCTAAATAACTAAAAGTGGCCTTCTCCGTTGGTGGGTGACATGATGCCTCTTTTGCTGCTATGGAACCTCTCTCCTCTGTCTGGGTGTCAGGGGCCTAACTTTCATGTACTTGCTTGCTGTCTTGGTGGCAGACATTTAACTCTTTTTACTGTCTAATGACCGCCCCATTGACTCGGTGTCAGGGGCCTATATGTCATTTAATCATTTGTTGTCTTGGTGGGAGATATTAAACTCTTTTTACTGTCATGACCGCCCCATTGTCTGGGTGTCAGGGGCCTAAACTTTACGTACTTGCTTGCTGTCTTGGTGGCAGACATTTACCTCTTTTTACTGTCTAATGACCGCCCCATTGTCTGGGTGTCAGGGGCCTATATGTCGTTTAATTATTTGTTGTCTGGGTGAGAGACATTAAACTCCTTTTACTGTCAAATGACCTCTCCTGTGTCTGGGTGTCAGGGGCCTACATAAATGATAATGGATGCCATGGCCCTGAGTCTGTGAATGAGGCCTGTGGCAAAGCAGGAAGATATGAATCCTTTTTGGCTGTGATGAGAACTTCAACTCCCATTCGCACCGGGCGCCACCCCAACCTCTTATTCCACCTCCTCCTCCTCCAAGTTGCCATTTGATATTGGTTAATTTTTATTTATTTCATTTTAAGTCATTTCCCTATCCACATTTGTTTGCAGGGGATTTACCTACATTTTGCTGCCTTTTGCAGCCCTCTAGCCCTTTCCTGGGCTATTTTACAACATTTAAGTGCCCAAAAGTTCGGGTCCCTATTGACTTCGGCCGAACTTCTCGAACCCGAACATCCAGGTGTTCGCTCAACTCTATTTATCTATTATAGTGTGTGAGTCTAATGAAGACAATCACTTTTCAAATTCTATGGCACATGGAAGTCATAGCGTAGTGCCAGGGTAGGGAGCAGCAGACAAAGAATTGCTTTCATAAAAAGGTTTCAGACTCAAATCCTTGCTACTGGCATCACTAGATTGTGAAGATTCACGGTTACTTGTGGTTGCTTGCTGCAAAATTTACATTAAATAAAAGGGTTGCGACTAAAGATGAGTTAATCTCTAGAAATGTTATTCTGATTCGATTTGGCAGAATTGGTCAATTGATTTAATTCGAAAGGGCTCCAACTGGCCTGAAAATTTGTGAATGACACTAAGGTCTCATAAGGCTCATATCTTTTTTTTTTCTCTGGTCTCTTACTTTTTTATTAATTTTTTATCTTGTCCAAAATTTGCCCCCAATTTAATGCAACTCACATTTGTTTTTTACAAAATTCAGGTCGGACATGATTAATTTAGAATCTATTCACTCAGTCATCACTCGTGGCACATAGTACAGAAACAGACACAGCCACCTTAGAATGACTCTGGGAAAGCCAAGAACACAAAAATGGATACTCTCACCATTTCAAATGAAAGAAAAATAGCCAAATCAGGGACTGAGGAGAGCCAAAGTTGAACATATCGGACACATTTTGCCGGATTCTACTTAATGTTATTTTCTGTTATGCCTTAAAGAGAAACTATGAAAACTTTAATGCTAAGACTTATTCTCCCTACACTACCTCTGATCTATCAAGCTCATTGTATTGCAGTTGGGTAGACTGTAGACAGCATGAACATGTCCACCAAATTTACTTGAAGAAAGTTAGAGTTAAATATGAATTTACTAGAGGGAAAACATCGATATAATGGACATATTTGCACTTGGCTCTGCTATAATATAAATATGAAACATTTCAATAAAGTGGGTGAATTCTGAAGCTAAAGTATCATTAATACGATTCATGACCCATAGTATTTATTATCACTACAAACTACTGACCTTACCCTAAACCCATTTGCCTGCAGACCCATTGAGATAAATCTTCTTCCCATTCATCAGCACACACTTGGTAGTCAGATGCTGCTCTATGAATTACCAGGGACGTCAATGAGCTTATGTTGTTGGAGGCAGAAACTGAAAAATAAAATACAAATTAACAATGAGAGTTTAACTAATTTGCATAATTTACTTTCTACTACTTAACCCTTAGTGGCCAGCCTGTTTTGGGCCTTACTAACCCAAGCGTTTTTCTTCCATTTTTCATCGTCTCGTTCCAAGAGCTATAACTTTTTTTTATTGTTCCGTCTATATAGCTTTATGAAGGCTTGTTTTTTGCGGGACAAGTTGTACTTTTTAATTGCGCCATTTTGGGGTACACATAACTTTCTGATTATCTTTTATTAACTCTTTCTGGGAGGGAGATAGGAAAAATAGAAATACTGCCATTGCGTTTTTACCTTTTAAATTTTATGGCATTCATTTTTCGGTATAAATAACATAATATCTTTATCCTCCGGGTCACTACGATTATAGGGATACCAAATACATATATATATTTTTTTCATTTTACGACTTTTTTTTAAATAAAACCCCCTGTCGGGAATCGAACCTGTGACCAGTCATGTCCCAGGCGGTAGCTCTAGCCACTAGACTACCAGCCCTTCTGGACTTTCCTCCTGCTGAACTCTTTGATCTATCTTGCTCCAGCCTACTCTTGTTCATCAGTCTTGATTCCGTGCACCTGTTACTTCCCCTTTATAAGCCCAGCCTCTAGCACCAGACCTCTGCTGGTTATTGTGCCTCCAAGCCTGTAGCAAGCTTCCTCTCTGCTCCTCCACAACTACTGCTGTTTACCTTTGTTGCCGACCCGGACCGTTTGACCTCGCTGAACTGCCGCCTGCATTGACCCTTTGCCTTCCACCGACCACGCCTCTGTCTACTCCTGCTGTTACCTCGCTGCCATCTCTACTACCGACCCGGACTGATCGACCACGCTACCTGCCTCCTGCTTCTGTGGGTCTTTGCCACTGGACTCCAACCACCAGCCGGCTGTCCTCTGACTCAGGTGAGCCAAGGACCGTTACAGAATAACCAGCCCTACCAATGGCCACTCTGCGCAAGCAGGTTACCGAACTGCAGGAATTCGGTACTACGTACCAGGAGGAATTTGCCCAGCTCCAAGGCGCTGTCCGAAGCCAACAGAGGGAGATTATTGAACTTCAGAGGCAACTCCTGGACGTCCGCAGCACGGCCGCAGATACTCGCATGCCACTCCCATCAAAATTCGGCGGCAACAGGCGCCAGTATCGGGGGTTTCTAAACCAATGCCGCATCTATTTTCAGATGTACCCGGGCCCCTTCATTACCGAGAGAAAGAAGGTGCTATTCATGGTTAATCTCCTGACGGATGAAGCACTAGCATGGGCATCACCATACGTGGAGACTAACAGTCAGCTCCTGGACGACCTAAACAATTTTATTGCCGCCATGAGCCAAGTCTTCGATGACCCCAACCGCTGTGCAACAGCTGAGGCGCGACTACATAGTTTACGGCAAGGGAGACGCTCCGTTGCTGAATACACCGCCGAATTTCGCTGCTGGGTCACGGACACCACCTGGAACCCAGCTGCACAGAGGAGCCAGTTCCGGCGAGGCCTGTCAGAATTAATAAAAGATGAACTCACCAGAGTTGAGGCCCCGGACAGTCTGGATGACTTCATTCAGTTATGCATCCGGATAGACTAAAGGCTCTGAGAGAAAGACAGAACGACTCTGGTCCTTGGACCACAGGCCCACTTACTCCTTCTCTTCTACCGCCCAACGCGACCTCCAGCCAGCAACTGAACCTATGCAGGTCGACACACTACGCAGGTCTCTATCCACAGCTGAGAAGGAGAGACGGCTGGCCGAAAACCTCTGCCTCTACTGTGGTCATTTTGCCATTAAATGTCCCAATAAGATCCGAAAGACTATTGCCGTCACGGAGCTAAAGGAGCAACCACTGACTCCAGCCCCACCAGCAGCCCCTGAAAATAACAACACGGCAGCTCATGGATCCCATTTCATCATCCCCATCCTCTTCGACATTGAGGGGCAACAACTCTCCTGTTCAGCGATGTTAGACTCCGGGGCAGGAGGCAACTTCATGGATCTAACCTTCGCTCGTGAACAGAACATTCCATTGACAGTCAAGGCAGCTCCCGTTGACCTGGAAACCGTCGACGGATCCCCGCTCTCCTCAGGGCCGGCTACTCACGAGACCATTGAACTACAGCTCCTCATAGAACCCAATCACTGTGAAAAGATCCACTTCTCTCTGATCACTTCCCCAAAGTTCCCGGTGATCCTGGGCATTCCATGGTTGGCCACCCACAACCCCTCGGTGGATTGGGAAACCCGCTGCTTACGGTTTCCGTCCGAGTTTTGTTCGCTCAATTGCTCCCACAAACCCGTCCTTCCATCCGAAGACACGACTATCTCTGAAGTATCCGTCAGGAATCTACTACCCCCTCAATATCTTGAGTTCCAAGATGTCTGCGACAAGAAAACGCAGACAAGCTGCCGCCACACCGACCCTACGACTGCCCAATAGAACTGTTGCCCGGGGCCGAAATACCCTTTGGCAGTATCTATTCCCTCTCAGAGCCTGAACTCAAGGCTCTGAAAGAATACCTGGACGAGGACCTAAAGAAAGGGTTCATCCGGCCCTCTACCTCCCCAGCAGGAGCCCCCTTTTTCTTTGTGGAGAAAAAGACTCATCCTTGCGTCCCTGCATTGACTACAGGAAGCTAAACGACATAACCGTTAAGAACCGGTACCCGCTCCCGCTGATTTCTGAACTCCTCGAGAGACTCCGGGTAGCGAAAATCTTCACCAAACTTGACCTTCGAGGGGCCTACAACCTTGTCCGAATCCGCCCTGGGGACGAATGGAAGACCGCCTTCCGGACACGTTATGGTCACTTCGAGTACCTGGTCATGCCTTTCGGACTTTGTAATGCTCCCGCCACCTTCCAGCACTTCATTAATGATGTCCTCAGGGACATGCTGGATCTGTTTGTAGTCGTTTACCTGGACGACATCTTGATCTTCTCAGAAGACCTCGAACAGCACCGCGAACATGTCCGCAGGGTATTGCAGAGACTCCGCCAGAACTCTCTTTATATCAAACTCGAGAAATGTGAGTTTGAGCGAACCACCACTCAGTTCCTCGGGTACATCATCTCCCCAGAGGGCCTAAGTATGGACCCAGGGAAGGTCCAAGCCGTGTTGGACTGGCCCATTCCAAGAAACGTGAAGGAGGTACAAAGATTTATTGGCTTTGCCAACTTCTATCGGAAGTTTATCCGGGACTTCTCCAAGGTCATCGCACCGATCACCCAACTCACCAAAAGGCAGTCCCCTTCTCCTGGACACCCGAGGCCCAGGAGGCCTTCACGAGTTGAAACTCCTCTTCACTTCTGCTCCAATCCTAGTCCACCCGAACCCCGAGTTGCCTTTTACTATCGAAGTGGATGCATCTGACTCCGCGGTAGGGGCAGTTCTGTCACAACGGACAGGGGAGAAGATGCTACTACACCCGTGCGCATATTTCTCTCGCCAGATGTCCCCCTCCGAGAAGAACTACGACATCGGGAACAAAGAACTACTGGCGATCAAGGAAGCCTTCTCCGAGTGGAGACACCTGCTGGAGGGAGCTGCCAACCCCATAATCGTACTAACCGACCACAGAAACCTCGAGTTCATCCGCAGCGCTAAGAGACTCACAGCCAGACAGGCCAGATGGAGCCTATTCTTTTCCCGCTTCAACTTTCTCATCACATATCGCCCCGGATCAAAATGGCAAGGCTGACGCCCTCTCCAGAATGTTTTCGGAGCCCTCACAGAGTAATAAGGGCCAAGACAACATCCTATCCGAGAAAAGTGTTGTGGGGGCCACCTACTCTAAAGAACTCCTGGTCACAATCAAAGAAGGATACGAAAATGACCCCTTCCTCACCCACCCCACAAGGAATGTTAGCCTCACGTTTAAAAATGGTCATTGGTTTCATCAGGACCTACAACTTTATGTACCAGAAGTCGCACGACTCGAAGTGCTCAAACTTAACCATGACTCCAAGCTGGCCGGCCATCTGGGCACAAGAAACACCCAGGAGCTTCTCTCCCGCTCCTTCTGGTGGCCAACATACAAGGAGGACACCAAGAAGTACATCTCCTCGTGCATGGTCTGTGCCCGCAATAAGACTCCTCGTTCCTCTCCCGTGGGTCTGTTACAACCCCTCCCAATTCCCTCCCGCCTCTGGGCTCGATTTCCATGGACTTTGTGGTAGACCTTCCTCTTTCAAAAGGGATGAACACCATCCTGGTCGTGGTCGACCGCCTCACCAAAATGGCCCATTTCATCCCCTACAAGGGCCTACCCACGGCCAAACAGACGGCTGATCTTGTCCTCAAAGAGGTCTTCAGGCTGCATGGGATTCCGGACGACGTGGTCTCAGACCAAGGCGTACAATTTACCTCAAAGTTCTGGAAGGAATTCTGCCTGGCGCTCGGGGTTAAAGTGAACCTTTCCTCCGCTTTCCACCCTCAGTCAAACGGGCAGACGGAGAGAACTAACCAGACCTTAGAGCAGTACCTACGCTGTTTCAGCTCCCACCTGCAGGATGACTGGCTTGACCATCTCCCCACAGCCGAGTTCGCCTACAACTATGCTGAGCACAGCTCAACCAAGCACAGCCCTTTCTTTGCTAACACAGGCTCGCACCCCGTGTTCATTCCCCACCTGCCCGTCGCCTCCACCCTCCCAGCAGTGGCCGAGCGCCTAACAACCCTACAGGAGGCACAGAAGGACTTAATAGACAACCTCCAGCTCGCCCAGAGGCGCTTTAAACAGGGAGCAGACAGACGCCGCAAACCCACCCCGGGCTTCCATGTAGGAGACAAGGTATGGCTGTCCACCAGGAACCTCAGACTGAAGGTCCCCTCCAAAAAGTTAGCCCCAAAATACATGGGTCCGTTCCAGGTCACCGCACAAATCAATGAGGTCACGTTCGGCTTGACCTTCCGGATTCCATTAGGGTGCACCCTGTCTTCCATTGCTCCCTCCTCAAGCCATACGTGGAGAATACCTTCACTGGCCGCCACTCGCCCCCTCCACCACCCGTGAGGGTACAAGGTGAGGAAGAGTTAGTTGTCGAGAAGATCCTCGACTCCAGGATCCACCGAGGAAAATTGCAATATCTAATTGGGTGGGAGGGCTACCCTCCCGAGGATAACTCCTGGGAGCCTGAAGAAAATGTCCACGCCCCCAGACTGGTAAAAGAGTTTCACCAACAGCACCCCGGTAAGCCTGCCCCCATGGTGCCCAGAGGTCACCTTGGAAGGGGGGGAGTACTGTCGGGAATCGAACCTGTGACCAGTCATGTCCCAGGCGGTAGCTCTAGCCACTAGACTACCAGCCCTTCTGGACTTTCCTCCTGCTGAACTCTTTGATCTATCTTGCTCCAGCCTACTCTTGTTCATCAGTCTTGATTCCGTGCACCTGTTACTTCCCCTTTATCTAGCACCAGACCTCTGCTGGTTATTGTGCCTCCAAGCCTGTAGCAAGCTTCCTCTCTGCTCCTCCACAACTACTGCTGTTTACCTTTGTTGCCGACCCGGACCGTTTGACCTCGCTGAACTGCCGCCTGCATTGACCCTTTGCCTTCCACCGACCACGCCTCTGTCTATTCCTGCTGTTACCTCGCTGCCATCTCTACTGCCGACCCAGACTGATCGACCACGCTACCTGCCTCCTGCTTCTGTGGGTCTTTGCCACTGGACTCCAACCACCAGCCGGCTGTCCTCTGACTCAGGTGAGCCAAGGACCGTTACACCCCCCTTTTTTTTTTAAAGAAAAAAATGTTTTTGCATTGCCGGTTCCCAAGACCCATAACATTTTTATTTTTCTTTCTATGTAGTTTTGTGAGGGCTTGATTTTTGCGGGACGACTTTTATTTTTCATTGATCTCATTTTGGAGTAAATGGCGCTTTTTGATCACTTGTTATTACGTTTTTTCAGTGGCATCTAAGAATAAATGAGCAATTCTGTCTTTTTTTTTTACGACGTTTACATTAGGGGATAATTTACATGATATTTATGTAGTCTAGGTCGTTACGGACGTGGCAATACCAAACATATGTGGGAGATTTTTTTGGCAATTTTTTTCATGTGAGAGCCGCCGTAAAAAGGTGTTTGGGTGGTCACTAAGGGGTTAAAGGGTGTTTCTCACCCAAGACAGACGAACAGCTTAAAAATTAACCTTTAATAATTGTGGTTAAAATGAACATGTTTGCTATGCCTCACTGGGGGTGCTGAGAGCTGGACCTTCATGAATCGGATACTGATGGCCTATTCTAGGACCTGGAAAATCTATTTTTAATTTACGTATTTACATAGTACATTTAAAAAATACATGGCTATCAGATTCAACCAGGGAAAAAAGAGGAATTGCTGATAAAGTGAGTGAAGGGCTAAATCTAGAAGTAACCCCCTACTGCCTTCCCTCCCTATATTCATGGATGTGAGGCAAAGATAATAAAAAGGTTAAAAATTGACACTGACATATATAGCTATGAGTAAACTCATGATTAATGGTGTTAACAAACAGCCTGTTTAAAAACACACGGCAGGAGATATATCAAGATTGGTGCATCCATCCGCGAGCCTGGATTTCCTTGCAAATTAGACGCATCTCTGCCCTCCCGTGCTCCAGTAACTGAATTCTACGCCAGCTACAGGCTGGTGTAGACTTCAGCTATAACTTCTGCCACTTTCTGGTGAAAGTAATAGTAAATGCGGCGTTGATCGCCGAGCCACGCCCCATTCCACTAAACTACTCCTCCTTTTCTTAGCACTTTAGAAAAGTGTCGAAGCTCAAAAAGTCTCAAATTATGGTGCACACATGGCGTGCTCCATAATCTGCAAATGCTTTATGCCACAATAGTGGTGTAAGGAGCTTAATAAACGTCCCTTACTGTGCTTTTGGGATTTTAATGTTTTTTAAAATTTCAAACGTTCTTTATTGGGGGAGATGGTGTTTAAAAACATATGGTGTTTCTTTTTCCGAACAATAAGTAAAACAATTATGTCTAACAGGTGCAGATGCTTGTCTGTGTTTATACACACAGTTAATTACACATTTATGAACATTAGAAAAATTGCAACAGGTCATTTGGTAAAAAATACAGGCCTAACTAAACGTCCCCTGCCAGCGACCACACTATACCACAAAAACTGCAACAGGTCTTTGGGGGGGAAAAAAGGTGCAATTGCTCATCTTATGGAGCGACATGCTACTGGTGATGCTAGGAAAGCTTTTAACACCAGAGTGAGGGATTAGCCAGTGTTGTCAGTTGCTTATCCATGTGGTGCATCTTTTTTCTGTGAGTTATGTGTTTATATATTTTCATCCGCACATGTTTTATTTTGTGTAGGATGTTTGTGTGGTGCTTGTGGTTCGCGCCGGTATCCTCCATTGTATGCAATTTTTGCTGGGGATAGCCGTTCGCTGCGAACCACATGCGGAGGAACTGCCCCCCCAGTTAGAAACACGCCACAGTGTTTGGGGTCTGGAGCAGTCCCACCCATTTAGGCCACGTTTATTTTTGTGATTGATTCTAGGAAACATGCCTTTTTTTTTTTTTATATATAATTTTTATTTTGAACATCATAAAGCACAGAATCCATAAAAAAACAACATTACAAAATCATACCCGTCTACCCCATAATACCCCCCCAGCCCCGCAGAGAAGAAGAAAAGAGAGGGGAAAAAAAAAAAAAAGATAAACCTCTTAATCATCCCAATCCTTCCAAATCATACTCCACTTAATATAGGAGCCTCTTTGTCTGTACAACACCTTCTCATAGCTTTTCACCTTATTGACTAAGCTTTGCCAATTGTTGCACTCTGGAACAGAGGGGAACACCATTCTCTGGCTATGAGAAGCCTAGCCAAAAACATCACTTTAGTCAGCAATTGGCTCTTAAGGGGTTGACAGTTAACTTCCGATAAGTCACCAAGGACCCATATCTTTGGGGATAGAGGAATATTCACACTAAGCCTCTGAACCAAAACTATTTGAACCATTCTCTAATACTTATTCACTATCGGACAGTCCCAGAACAGATGAAGATGATCTGCCCCGGGATCCCCACATCGAAGACAGTCAGAGGAAGTTCTAAATCCTCTCCTATGGAGCCACAAAGGTGTAAGATATATTTTGTGTATAATATTGAACTGAACAACAATATGGTTGAAGTTGTGAGAAACCAATCTTAAACCATCCCCTATGTTCTCCCAGTCCGGGGAACCCACCTCAGACAATAAAACAGACCAGGATCTCTGTCCTGGAGAAAAACAATCCATAAATTTTTTTTTCATCAAGTGCATATAACAATGTGAGAGTTTAGCTTTCATACTTCCTTTCTTATTAATCAAATTGTGCAGAAATTCAGGAGTATCTACATTAAATGAGTGACTAACAACAGTGCTAAAAAGTGCCGACCTCAATTGGAAGTAAGCATACCATGCCACCTCACCTACATTTAACTTTTGTTTTAGCTCCATATACGACAGTATCTGACCATTTCTAACCACCTGATGTATATATTGAATATTTTTCGTCCTCCAGTATTGCCTACAATTAGGATCATCTAAGTTCACAAGTTTTTGGTTATGCCATAGTGGGGTGCAAATTAGCAATGCCTCAACTTTAAACCAACCCTTTATAACCAACCAAGATTTAATAGCCATCCTGCAGAAAAGTTTATACCCAGTCTGTGTGTTGCTTAAATAATCGGACTCTAGTAGTGTAAAAAAAATCAGAAAAACCCGAGTCTTCTACCAGTTTTCTACATGAGAGGCCATATAATAACCCCTAAAATAGGGGAGGTTAAGACCTCTCCGATTGTAGGGCATAGAAAAATATAACACCTTTAATCTCACCCGCTTTCTCCCCCGTAGCAGATCGTTGAGCATCCGCTCTATCAACCTAAAGTACTTATCTTAAATCCATACAGGCGAATTGCGAAGAATATACAAAACCTGGGGAAGTACCACCATTTTTATTAATGAGATTCTGTCCGCTCTTGCGGGCAGAATTTTTTGCCATACCTTAATTTTAGATACCCCTTTTAACAATAGGGGAAGCAAATTAAGTTGTAAGTGATCTTGAATTTTGGCAGTAACTGTTATCCCCAGATATTTTATTGAATCAGAAATCATTAACCGATTAATAATGGAGTTTTCCCTCAATCCTCGCAATTCATCTACAGGGAGAAGAGCAGTTTTTTCCCAGTTAACCTCAGGTCCAGAAGAGACAGAAAACAGATTAACCAATTCCATTATTCGAGGGAGTGTAGTTTCTGTTTGCTGGATAAAAAACAAGATATCATCTGAATAAAGAGATATACGGTCCTGTTTCCCCATTACACCAAAACCGTCCACTTTCAAGTCCTGCCTAATGCTAGCTGCATGGGGTTCGATATAGATATTAAATAAAAGAGGGGAGAGGGGACATCCTTGGCGTGTACCTCTTTCCAGTACAAAGCTCTCTGTCAGTATGTCATTTATCCTAATCCTAGCTACTGGACATTTATATAGCAACTGCACCACCGCCATAAACTTAGGGCCAAAGCCCATCTTCTTCATCACCTCCCAGAGGAACCCCCAGTCGACTCTGTCAAACGCCTTAGTGGCATCCAATGACAGAATAGAAACATGCCTAAAAACACTTATGAACTGTAGATGCTCTGCAACAAGTACTGTCGATTTAAAAGCTTAAGTGTCTTGTGTAGTACAACACATGAAGTTATCAACAGATCCAGCTAGAGCCTGACCACTAGCCAATATCCTTTCTACTGATTGGCTGTCAGGCTATGTGATCCTCTGTCTTTATCTTCCCTGCCCTGTTTCCCTTGCTACTGAATTTTAGAAGTCAAATGGTGCAGTTGAATTACAAAAGCTTTGGTTTGGAAGAAGACAAATCTGATTAGTTTAGAATTGATTCGCTCTTCTCTAAAGCCAATAGTTCTGCCACGTTTTCCAATATCATTTTAGTTTCCTTACTTATTCCATTACCGCTTTGAGTTTTTTTTTTTTTTTTTTTTAATCCTGAGCAACTCTATTAAGATTACCTTACTTCAGATTATGTCCTCATATCATGGGTATTGGGAACATATTGCAAATGACAGAGACAAGTCTAAAGAGACTAAAAACACTTTATTAATAATTGATCTAAACTCTACTTACCACAATTCCATTCATCAGAGCTGTCTGTACAATCGACTCTTCCATCACACCACCTATCCTCTGAGACACACTCATGATTAGCACATTCAAGCTCATCTTGTGTGCAGAATGCTGCAAAAGCAACGGAAAACATTCCACATAGCAACCTTGTGTGAATGCAAATAAAAAAAGTTAATAAATAGACTATATCCAACACTTACAACAGTTTTTCTCCTCCAACTCGTCAGTGCAATCTGGAAAGCCATCACAGATCATGGAATGTTTAATGCACATCTTGTTTCCTGGACATTCCCATAGGCCTCTCTCTGTGCAGTCTTTAGAAAATAAAAATGTTATACCGTAGTAAGACTTTCAGTAACAATATATAATACATATTTCACAACATGCTTGCAACATCCACAGTGCAGGAATAAAAAGAAAGTGAACCTATGTGTGACTGTGACTTCTTGAAGAGCTAATGGGAGAGGCAGTAAAACAATGTTAAAAAATGGTTGAAAAAGAAGACTTGTGTGAGTCCTCACCTCAGATGCTGCAACCTGGCCTGAAGAAGGATTTCATGCAGGACATCACAGAAATATTGATGAATTGAAACACATTTGCAGGGAGGAATGGTGGAAAATTCCTCTTCCAAACTGTGCAAATTGTATTTGCAGCTATAGAAAACCTTGGGTGGAGGTGAATGCTGCTAAAAGGGGAACTCCAAGTTATTAAATTCAATGGTTAATTTTGTTTTTCTCCCTGCACTATGGATGATTACTAGTGATGTCCTAAACTATTCGCCGGCAAACATAGCTTGTTCGTGTTCGCCACGGTGGGCGAACATATGCGATGTTCGGTCCACCCCCTATACATGATCATTGAGCAAACTCTGACCCTATACCAGGATTCAGTCTGAAGCTGCAGTGTGTTAGTGAGAGCAGGGAGAGTGCAGCTGCTGCTGAATTCATAGGGAAAGCGTTAGCTAGGCCAGTGTTCTGTGTCCACAGACTCATTTGCTCTAAGAACAGTGTCCTGACAGCACCACAAAAAGCCCTTTTTAAGGCTGCTACATTAGTCTGCTTTTATTTTTTTTCTCCATATATATATTGCAGTTGCCTGGCCTGCCCGTGTGTGAGAGGCTGCAGGCCCGCAGACTGTAGTGTGCCCACTGCCAGTGCCTACCACTCATACCGTGTGGCACAGGACTTTGCATAAATAAAAGGCATTACATTTTTACACTTTAATCTAATTTCAGTTGCCTGCCTGCTGCCAGTGTGTGTCAGGCCCACAGACTGTAGTGTGCCCACTGCCAGTGACCACCACTCATACCGTGTGGCACAGGACTTTGCATAAAAAAGGCATTTCATTTTTATACTTTAATCTAATTTCAGTTGCCTGCCTGCTGCCAGTGTGTGTCAGGCCCACAGACTGTAGTGTGCCCACTGCCAGTGCCCACCACTCATACCGTGTGGCACAGTAGCTTGCCGATAAATAAGGCATTACATTTTTACCCAATAATCTAAGGTCAGTTGCCTGCCAGTGTGTGTCAGGCCCACAGACTGTAGTGTGCCCACCACTCATACCGGGTGGCACAGTAGCTTGCCGATAAATAAGGCATTTAATTTTTACCCTTTAATCTAAGGTTAGTTGCCTGCCAGTGTGTCAGGCCCACTTCCACTGACTGTAGTGTGCCCACTGCCAGTGCCCACCACTCATACCGGGTGGCACAGTAGCTTGCCGATAAATAAGGCATTTAATTTTTACCCAATAATCTAAGGTCAGTTGCCTGCCAGTGTGTGTCAGGCCCACAGACTGTACTGTGCCCACTGCCAGTGCCCACCACTCATACCGGGTGGCACAGTACCTTGCAGATAAAAAAAGTAATTAAATTTTTACCCTTTAATATAATTTCAGTTGCCTGCCAGTGTGTGTCAGGCCCACATACTGTACTGTGCCCACTGACAGTGACCACTGATCAAAAAAAAATTACAGGCAGAGGCAGGCCACCCCACAGAGGCCGTCGTAGTGCTCTGATTTCCTTTGGCCCTAGAATAATGCCCAGTGTTCAGAGGCCACATACCCTGAACCCGAAAAATTCTGAGGACATAGTTGACTGGCTTACACAGGACACCCAATCTTCTACAGCTTCTGCTCGGAACCTTGGCGCACCATCCTCCTCCAGCTCAGCTTCGGGCACCTCTCAAGTTACCACTCGCCTTCCCGCCGCCACCACCAACACTAGCACCACAGCCGCTTCATTTGATCTGTCAGAGGATTTTTTTACACATAAGTTGGAAGAAATGAGTGATACGCAACCATTATTGCCAGAGGATGTAAATAACAGGGATATGTCTCAATCAGGCAGCATTACACACATGGACGTACAGTGTGATGATGATGATGATGTTGTACCCGCTGCTGCTTACTTTGCTGAGTTGTCAGATACAAGTGAAGCGGTTGATGATGACGATGTGTCCGTGGATGTCACGTGGGTGCCCGCTCGAAGAAAAGAAGAACAGGGGGAAAGTTCAGATGGGGAGACAGAGAGGAGGAGAAGACGAGTTGGAAGCAGGGGGAGGTCGTCGCAAGGAGCTAGTGGCACAGTCAGACAGCATGTATCAGCACTCAGGGTCAACCAGACAGCACGCCAATCAACGCATGCTGTTGCCACCACCAGAATGCCATAATTGCAAAGCTCAGCAGTGTGGCATTTTTTTGTGTCTGTCTGCCTCTGATAACAGCGATGCCATTTGCAACCTGTGCCAAAAGAAACTGAGTCGTGGGAAGTCCAACACCCATCTAGGTACAACTGCTTTGCGAAGGCACGTGATCTCACATCACAAACGCCAATGGGATCAACACATGAGTACAAGCAGAACACAAACTCAAAGCCACCATCCTCCTCCTGGGCCAGCATCTTCCGCTACGTCAACCACTGCTGTCCTCCCTGCCCCCTTTCAACCACCCGCCACTCTGCCTCTCACCTTCAGCAGTTCCTGCTCATCTGCCCACAGTCAGGTGTCTATCAAGGTAATATTTGAGCGTAAGAAGCCAATGTCACAGAGTCACCCCCTTGCCCGGCGTCTGAAAGCTGGCTTGACGGAACTCTTAGCCCGCCAGCTTTTACCATACAAGCTGATGGAGTCTGAGGCCTTCAAATTTGTAGCTATTGGGACACCCCAGTGGAAGGTACCCGGCCGAAATTATTTTTCACAAAAGGCTATCCCCAACCTGTACTCAATTATGGAAAAGGAAGTCATGACATGTCTGGCACACAGTGTTGGGGCAAAGGTCCATCTGACCACTGACACCTGGTCTACAAAGCACGGTCAGGGCAGGTATATCACGTACACTGCACATTGGGTAAACCTGCTGACAGCTGATAAGCATGGAATGCGTGGCTCTGCAGCGGAGTTGGTGATACCGCCGCGACTTGCAGGCATGCCTGCTGCCACCTCCTCTACTCCTCCTACTCCATCCTCTTCGCTAACCTCCTCGGCTAAGTCCTCTTCTGCTGCTGCGTCTTGCTCTACATCAACTGCAACCCCCAGCTCCCCAGGGGCTATTCCACATCCCGAATACAACAGTGTCACGCCTTGGGGTTGACTTGCCCCAGAGTCACACCGGACCAGCACTCCTGTCCGCCCTGAACACACAGGTGGATCAGTGGCTGACCCCGCACCAACTGGAGATCGGCAAAGTGATGTGCTTCAACGGAAGCAATCTGTTGGCGGCATTGAATTTGGGCAAGTTGACACATGTGCCGTGCATGGCACATGTGTTGAATCTGATTGTACAACGCTTTGTGTGTAAGTACCAAGGCTTACAGGACGTCCTCAAGCAGGCCAGGAAGGTGTGTGGCCATTTCAGGCATTTCTACGCGGTCATGGCGCACTTTTCCGATATTCAGTGGCGAAAGAACATGCCAGTGAGGCGCTTTGATTTGCGACAGCCCGACACATTGGAATTCAACACTCTTAATGTTCGACCGCCTGCTCCAACAAGAAAAAGCCATCAACGAGTATTTGTATGATCGGAGTGCTAGGACAGCCTCTGCAGAGCTGGGTATTTTTTTGCCACGTTACTGGATGCTCATGCGCAATGCCTGTAGGCTCATGTGTCCTTTTGAGGAAGTGACAAACCTAGTCAGTCGCACCGAAGGCACCATCAGCCACCTCATTTGTTTTCTTCCTGGAGCGTGCCCTGCGAAGAGTGCTGGATCAGGCCTTAGATGAGCGTGAAAAGGAAGAGGAAGATTTGTGGTCACCATCACCACCAGAAACAGTCTTATCATCATCGCTTGCTGGACCTGCGGCAACGCTGGAAGAGGAGTCTGAGGAAGAGTCAGAGGAGGAATGTGGCTTTGAGGAGGAGGAAGACCAACCACAGCAGGCATCCCAGGGTGCTTGTTGTCACCTATCTGGGACCCGTGGTGTTGTACATGGCTGGGGGGAAGAACAGACCGTCAATGACATCAGTGAGGACGAGGAACGGGACATGAGTAGCGCTCAGCATTCAACCTTGTGCAAATGGGGTCTTTCATGCTGTCATGCCTGTTGAGGGACCCTCGTATAAAAAGGCTGAAGGAGAACGACCTGTACTGGGTGGCCATGCTACTAGACCCCCTGTATAAGCAAAAAGTTCCTGAAATGTTACCAAATTCCCGGAAGTCGGAAAGGATGCAGCACTTCCAAAACAAGTTTAAAAGTCACAAAAATGTCACAGCACAACGGGAATCTAACAGGGGAAGAGGTGAAAGTAATCCTCCTCCTACCACAACCACGCCGGCAAGGACAGGACGCTTTACAGATGTGTTGTTGATGGAGGACATGCAGAGCTTTTTAAATCCTACGCATCGCCACAGCCCTTCGGGGTCCACCCTCAGAGAACGACTCGACCGACAGGTAGCAGACTACCTCGCCTTAACTGCAGATACTCTGAGAAGCGATGACCCCTTGACTACTGGGTGTGCAGGCTTGACCTGTGGCCTGAGCTATCCCAATTTGTCCTGTCCCTAGAGTAGAAACTCCATAAAAGTGACTCCATCTAAGAAACTACACCCCTCAAGGTATTCAAAACTTATTTTACAAACTTGTTAACCTTTTAGGTGTTCCACAAGAGTTATTAGTGTCCTGCCAGAAAGGACCTTCAGCGCAGCAGGAGGTATTGTCACTGACAAGAGAAGTCGCCTAGGTCAAAAAAGTCTAGATTACCTCACGCTGCTGTATTTAATCTCTGCATGCCGGATGACTTCCGTGACTTCTCCGCCACCTACTAGGGTTCAAAGCCCAAATGTTTTAGTTCACTTTCTGCCGGGAAAACATCAATTTTTCCGACTGCTGCTACAGCAGCGGCTGCAACAATACCTAGTTTTTCAAGGAATGTGTACATGCCTAATTTTTCTGGCCTCTGGTGCTGCACTGTGGCTGCAAAAACAAAAAAAAAGGCACATACATGTGTCGATTCCCCTTTATGATCGTTACCTTGCTGTGGTGAAGGGGCTGGCGTATCAAAATAAAGCGATCACTTGTATGAGTGTGTTGGCAATGTTGGCACACCCCAGATGAAAACTGCTTCATTGTGATCAGACCAAAAGCGATCGGCTGTATAATTTTTCATAGAAAAAACATTAATTTTCTTTGAATTTTTTTTTTTCAAGTTGTATGGCTTTTTAATACATAAAATAAAAAAAAATAATAATTAAGTCTTTTAATAGTTTATTAGAAATAATGCAGACAATTAAAAAAATCCCCATCAATTCCAATACAACTTGGCTTTTCACCCGATTAAAGAAATAAAACAAACAAAACAGTATAGTGTATTAACATTGTTACACTTTCCTTTTTAATATATACTGTGAGTCTGTGACAGTGCAAATACAATTTAGTATAAATGTACAGACTGATGAGAGAAACAATGTACAGCTATCTACACTCTTCCAAGGTGGAAATTCAAAGGGTCAGACCAATTGTACAGGACTCATGGTTACAAATAGGACAGTCTCAGAACCTCACTTTGTATCCAGAAACCCCAAATCATTGTATAAAGAAGCGCAACTACTAGACTACATGACTTAAAGTCTACTGGGTATTACTAGGAACATATGTAACTAATAATAGGGGTGTATCTTGATGTCAGTGTTAAAATGAACTGCAATTCCCTTAGATCAAATTAAAAAAAATTATCTATAAAGAGTTTCAGATTTGGTTTCTGTAGATCAAGCACTTTTTTAGTGACAATGGAAAAACTACAGAACTCATTCCCTTGGCAGAGCAAGTACAGAGCTCAGAACAGTATAGCTGGATACTCAATGTACTTCAGAGGAACAAAATTATTATTCCATGATATCGTAATGGTTCTCTCTGTAGTTCCCCAAATTGGAAGTAAGAGGAACGACCAAGCTTCTTTTTCCATCTCCCGGTTCCTAAAATCTATTCGATACACGTGCCATGATAGGGGACGTAACCGGGATTAAACTGATAAAAATAGTACTACTGATTACTGAACACACCACTCATATAGGGTGGCACAGTACATTGCGCGAGGAAGAGACCTTCAATGACGTCAGTGAGGACAAGGAACGGGACACGGCTAGCTTGGTATCCAACCTTGTGCAAATGGGGAGTTTGCAGTTGTGCAAATAGACTGTTTGCGGTGCATTAAATGGGGAGTTTGGTCTGTCACTGTAAAGCGGGCGTAACCCTTACACTACCTGATCGATACAACATCATACCTGATCGTATACACACACTGGATGTTTTAAAGCACGTTATTCCAAAAAATTTAGGAATGTTAGGTGATTTATGCCCCTTACGGATTAAAACCCAACTCTGCATCCACTACGCAATTTTTCATGGGAGTTTTGCCATGGATCCCCCTCCAACATACCATAGTCCAGGTGTTAGTCCCCTTAAAACAACTTTTCCATCACTATTGTGGCCAGAAAGAGTCCCTGTGGGTTTTAAAATTTGCCTGTCTATTGAAGTCTATGGCGGTTCACCTGTTCGGGAACATTTGCGTAAATCTGCGTTCGCCGTTCGCGAACTGAAAATTTTAGCGACATCACTAATGATTACTTTAGTAATACAGATAAAGGGAACACTCCAGTGGTGATTGTTTACTGACCCAGTACAATATAAGCTTTTCTTAAGACTCATTTTCAGTTGAAACGTTGTCTTCGGCTTAAAAGATCTCTGGAATGCTGCCTTTATTTTTATTATTCTTTTGCTTTAAAGGGATTGTCCAGTTTAGTGTATTTGGCAATCATACAATTTTATATGTATGTAAAATTCTACTCCATGCTATTGTTATACCAGTGCAGTGGCACTGACTCTTTCTCTTGTACGGTGCCCATCCCAAGTAATCCTTCCTGCAGTAGGATAAGTGTCTTCACAATTTTATTCACAATAATGGTACAGCACTTATTGAACAAATGCCACACAAGCTATTCACATTTGGGAGTAAATGCGAAGTTTCAGGCATAACTGGGAGAATGCCCTTTATCAAGCTCAGATTGCTGAAATGATGCCATAAAGATGGTGGCGCCATTGTGCGTGCTAGCAGAATTTGACACACTGTACATATTAAACTGTATGATCTCCTATTTTACAATCAAATACATTAAACTGGGCAGTCCCTTTAAATAGAAACAATAATAGAAACCAATAGAAAGTATGTATGGGTAAATAATTGTTTAAATCATTTTTAGATTAACAAATGTAATAATGGAAACATAAGTTCAGTTTTTGTACCTTGCTACAATAGCCAGGCATAACTGTCTTTTTATAGTACTGATTTTCAACTTCTACATATTATATTACATGTAATAGAATTAGATAGAAAATTATTGGATCCTTTTATGGTAACTGAGACAGAGCCAATATCTCCAATTTATACAAGATAGAACTGTGTGAAAGAGCTATTCCAATATCGAGCATACAGTACATGGAATAATAATGAGACCTTGAGCCGTGAGCAGCAAACATCTCTGCAGAACTTCTTGCCATGGTCAGAGTAATGTCATGATGACACTGGAAAATTTCCAGCCTCTGTCCTCTTCCATATTTATAGAAATTTATAAAAATGTATTAAAAGGGGAAGCAGAAGCAAACTAAATTTGATTATCTTCCCAAGAGCAAGGTTTATAGACACATCTGCAAATATGTATCCTGTAGAGGATGAAATGTAGCAACATGCATATATATTGTTTGCATTCTGTGTAGACATATAGCTGTCACGCCCTGCCCTGTGAATGTGCGGAGGTCTGTCAGACTGGCTGCACATGTCCAACTTGTCTGTTTGTTTTGGTTTGGGTTTGAGCTGGATCCAGGTGTACTGGGTTTGATTGTTTGTGAGGCTATTTATCCCTCCTTCTCCCAGTGGCCTGTGTGGGTTATAGTTCTTTTCTGTGAGCTCTGGATGTGTGGTGGATCGTCTGCTCTAGCTCTGCTCTAGATAAGTCCTCTCCGTTATTTCTTATTGTGTCTCTTATCTAGGCCTCTAGGGAGACGTTTGCTTCCTCTGGGTTTGAAGAAGCAAGTTGCCTCTTCCCTTTTCCCTTCTGCTTAGGGTTTGCCCAGAGTGTATAGTCTTAGGCATGAGGGCACGTGCATATCCACCATTAGGGTATGCACATGCGCACAGCAGTTTAGGGAAAGCTTTTAGGGATCGATAGGAGGTGACCCATTTCTCCCTAGCTTTTGGGCCTAGTCATTTGTTTTCCTGTGTTTGGTAATTTCCCCGCTTACCTACCTATAGTGACATTACAACCCGCCAAAACTGTCCTTTCCCTGCTGTTTGCGAAATGGAGGCTATGGATGTGTTGGTTGACCACATGCAGGGATTATCGCTGGAGGTTGCCGACTTCTGCAGTTCTGTTGCACTGTGTCAGAATGCTCTGACGTCTGGCGCCGTTGGAGGAAATCAAATCTGCCTAGAGCCTAAAGTCGCTCTCCCTGATTCTCAGGGGGTGGTAATGACTTTATTCAATTCAGGGAGTCCTGGAGGTTGTATTTTCGTCTGCGGCCAATTTCATCTGGTGATGAGAATCAAAGAGTGAGGATCACTATATTTCTGCTCAAAGGGGTTGCGCAGTCCTGGGCGTTTTCTATGCCGACCGGTTCACCATCCCTCCGGTCGGTGGATGAATTTTTCAGAGCCTTGGTCTTGATTTATGATGACCCAGACCGGATCTCTATGGCTGAATATAGGTTGCGCAGTTTGTTACAGGGAGAACATACTGCGGAGTCGTATTGTGCAGAATTTAGAAGATGGGCAACTGACTCGAGGTGAAATGATCCTGCACTCTAGAGTCAGTTTTGTCAGCGGCTATCTGAGAGGTTGAAAGATGCCCTTGCTTTTCATGAGTATCTCGATTCATTGGAGTCGGCCATGTCTTTGGTGGTGCAGCTTGATAGACGTCTTAGAGAGAGGTATACAATACTCTCGAGAGGCGGGTCCCGTCGTAAAGTGGATCCATCCCACCTATCCCCCGGGGTAATATGACATTTGAATCTGGGGCAGGAGAGGAGCCTGTGGAGTTGGGCCAGGTTTCCTTTCGCTCAGGTGATAGGGATTTTAGGAATAAGCTATGCTACTTCTGTGGAAAAGAGGGTCATTTTGTTTATGCATGTCCTTTTGTTAAACCTCAAAGCAGTAATGAAAAACTACAGGTATTCACATCCCTGGAGCTAAATTGCCAAAATCTCGGCTATATAACCTTTCCCGACCCGAAAGAGAAGCTATGCAGAAGTATATTGCCGAGAGTTTGGCTAAGGGACATATTAGGCCATCTAAGTCCCCTGTTTCCGCAGGCTTCTTTTTCGTAAAAAAGAAAGACTGATCACTTAGACCGTGTTTAGATTTCCCAGAATTAAATCTCATTACGGTCCGTGATCCATATCCCCTTCCTTTGATTTCTGATCTATTTGATCAAATTGTCAGAACCAAGGTGTTCTCAGAGTTGGATTTAAGAGGACCTGATCAGATCAGAATTAAGGAAGGAGATGAGTGGAAAACGGCCTTCAATACACCCGAATGTCATTTCGAGAATATTGTCATGCCCTTTGGTTTAACTAATGCGCCAGATTTATCAATTATATTTTCCATCATTTAGTGGGAAGGTTCATTATTATTTACCTAGATGACATACTAATTTACTCACCCGATTTGGAGACCCATCAGGATCACGTGAGACAGGTGTTGTCGATCCTTCGGGAGAATAAATTGTATGCAAAATTGGAAAAATGTGTATTTGCTGTCCAGGAGCTACCGTTTTTGGGATGCCTACTTTCTGACTCTGGTTTTCGCATGGACCCCGAAAAGGTCCAGGCAGTACTGGAATGGGACTGGCCTGAGAATCAGGTTTTTGGGTTTTACCAATTACCACAGAAAATTTATCTTGAATTATTCCACCATTGTAAAACCTTCGACAGATATGACTAAAAAAGGCGCTGACTTCTCTGTCTGGTCAGATGAGGCATTACAGGCCTTTTCTGCTATTAAGAAATGTTTTGCGTCTGCTTTCATTCTGATGCAACCTGATGTATCTCAACCGTTCGTCGTGGAGGTTGATGCATCAGAAGTGGGGGTCGGAGCAGTTCTGTCGCAGGGTCCATTCCCTAGCAAATGGCGCCCATGTGCTTTTTTCTCCAAGAAACTCTCGGCGGCTGAAAGAAATTATGATGTAGGAGATAGAGAATTACTGGCCATCAAACTGGCCTTTGAGGAATGGCGTCATTAGTTGTAAGGGGCTACTCATCCTATTACTGTATATACTGACCACAAGAATTTGGCTTACCTGCAGTCTGCTAAGTGTCTGAATCCTAGACAGGCTAGATGGTCACTGTTTATTACTAGGTTAAATTTTGCGGTCAACTTTCGCCCTGGGGATAAAAACGTCAAGGCAGATGCGTTGTCACGTAGTTTTCCTGGGGGGAGTGATTCGGAGGATCCCACTCCGATTTTGGCTGATGGGGTGGTGGTTTCTGCTCTGTACCCCGAGTTGGAGATGGAGGTGTTGGGGGCCCAGGAGGAGGCTCCTGATTCTTGTCCTCCAGACAAGTTGTTTGTTCCTGCTGAACTGCAATACAAGGTGTTCAAGGAACAACATGATACGGTTCTTGCGAGACATCCTGGAAGCAAATCCACCATAGATCTTATTTTCCGGAGATTCTGGTGGCCAGGGTTGCGCAAGGGTGTGGAGGTGGCAGCTTGTGAGACCTGTGCACGTGCGAAGGTGGCTCACACTCGGCCTTCAGGATCCCTTCTTCCTTTGTCCATCCGTCTCGTCCTTGGACTCATTTGTCCGTGGACTTTATTACCGATTTACCGAGTTCCTCTAGGAAAAATGTGATTTTGGTGGTAGTGGACCTCTTCAGTAAGATGGCCCACTTTGTACCATTACTTAGCATGCCAAATGCCAACGCTCAGGTTTTTCTCGATAACATTGTGAAACTACATGGCATTCCCTCTGATGTGGTGTCTGATAGGGAGACGCAATTTGATTCCAGGTTTTGGAGGGCGTTCTGTTCTCGTCTGGGTATTCAGTTATTGTTCTCTTTGGCTTTTCATCCCCAGTTAAATGGTCAGACAGAGCGCACTAACCAAAACCTGGAGACCTATTTGAGGTGTTTTGTTGCTGAGAATCAGGATGACTGGTTCTCGTTCTTGTCTCTAGCCAAATTTGCCTTGAATAACCATAGGCAGGAGTCCACTGATAAGTCACCATTTTTTGGCACATATGGCTTTCATCCACAGTTTGGTACTTTTTCTGGGACTGGATCTTTTGGGATGCCAGAAGAGGAGAGATTCTTTTCCGCCTTATCATCTATCTGGTGGAAGATCCAAGTTAATTTGGAAAAGATGGGTGAAAGATATAAGCGGATGGCTGACAGGAGACGTGTGACTGGTCCGGACCTGTGTGTGGGTGATTCGGTGTGGTTGTCCACTAAAAACATTAAGCTGAAGGTACCATCTTGGAAATTGGGTCCAAGATTTATTGGCCCTTACAAAATCTCTGCCATTGTCAACCCGGTGGCGTTTCGTCTGGATCTTCCGCAGACATGGAAGATCCATAATGTGTTTCACAGGTCCTTATTGAAGAAAGACGTGGAACCTGTGGAACTATCTCCATTGCCACCTCTCCCTGTCTTGGTGGCTGGAAATTTGGAGTTCGAGATCTCTAGGATTCTCTTCGGGGTTCCCTTCAGTACCTGGTGCAGTGGAAGGGATACGGTCCCGAGGCAAAAATATGGGTTCTGGCTACTGATGTTAGTGCTAGCCGTCTGGTGAGGGCCTTTTACAGGGCACACCCGGATAAAGTTGGTCCGGGGTGTCCGGAGTTCACCTGTAGAAGGGGGGGTACTGTCATGCCCTGCCCTGTGAATGTGCGGAAGTCCGTCAGACTGGCTGCACATGTCTGACTTCTCTGTTTTGTTTTGGTTTGGGTTTGAGCTGGATCCACCTTCCCTCAGGTATACTGGGTTTGATTGTTTGTGAGGCTATTTATCCCTCCTTCTCCCAGTGGCCTGTGCGGGTTATAGTTCTTTTCTGTGAGCTCTGGATGTGTAGTGGATCGTCTGCTCTAGCTCTGCTCTAGATAAGTCCTCTTCGTTATTTCTTATTGTGTCTTTTATTTAGGCCTCTAGGGAGACGCTTGCTTCCTCCAGGTTTGAAAAAGCAGGTTGCCTCTTCCCTTTTCTCTTCTGCTTAGGGTTTGCCCAGGGTGTATAGTCAGGCATGAGGGCATGTGCATATCCACCATTAGGGTATGCACATGGGCACAGCAGTTTAGGGAAAGCTTTTCGGGATCGATGGGAGGTGACCCTTTTCTTCCTAGCTTTTGGGCCTAGTCATTTGTTCAGTTTTTTTTCTGTGTTTGCTAATTTCCCCACTTACCGACCTATCGTGACAATAGCATATACAGTAGTGTTTGAAAGATTGTGAACCCTTCAGAATTTTTTGTATTTTTGCATATATTTGACCTAAAATTAGGTCTAAAGTAGATAAAAATAACAAAAATCAAACAAATAACTAAAAAATATTCAACTTGGTCATTTATTTATTGAGGAAAATGTTCTAATTTCTGTGAGTGGCAAACGTATGTGAACCTTTAGGCACATAATTTGAAAGTGAAATCAGGTGTGAGAGGGCAACATGTTTTATTTAAAGAACAGGAATCTATCAAAGTTTGATCTTTACAGGACCTCAGAAAAAGGGTTGTTGATACTCATCAATGTTGGAAACGGTTCCAAAACTCTACCAATCAACAGTCAGATTGTGTAAATATTCAGGAAATTCAAGACCATTATTAACCTTTCCAGGAGTGGTCGACCAACAAAGATCACACCAAGAGCAAAGCATGTAATAATTCATGAGGTCAGAAAGGAACCCAAGTTAACTTTTAGGCAGCTAAAGGCCTTTCTCATTCTGTATTTGCTAATGTTAATGTTCATGAGTCCACCATCAGGAGGACACTGAACAACAATGGTGTGCATGGCAGGATTGTAAGGAGAAAACTGACGCTCTCCAAAAAAAACAAAGCTGCCGGCCTGCAGTTTGCTAAAGATTATCTGGACAAATCAGAGTGTTATCGAAACAATGTTTTGTGAACAAATGAGACAAAACTAGAACTTTTTTGTATAAATGAGAAATGTTATATTTGGAGAAAGCCACACACTGCATTCCAGCATAAAACTTCATCCCATCTGTGAAATACGGTGGTGATAGTATGGATTGGGTATGTTTTTCTGCATCTTGGCCACAATGGCTTGCCGTCATTGATAGAACAATGAATTTTGACTTATACCAAGAAATTTTAACGGAAAATATAAGGATGTTTGTCCGGGAGCTGAGTCTTAAGAGAACATGAGTCATGCAGTAAGACAAAGAGCCTAAACATACAAGTTGTTCTACCAGAGAATGGTTGACTAAAGATTAAGTTTTGGAATGGCTAAGGTAATGTTGTGACCTTAATCCAATAGAAATGTTGTGGAAGGATCTGAAGCGAGCAGTTCATGGGAGGAAACCCACCAAAATAAAAGAGTTGAAGCCTTTTTTAACAGAGGAATGGGCTAAAATTCCTCTAAGCGGATGTACGGACTAATCAACGGTTACCGGAAACATTATGAGATAATGACAGAAAAAGAGGCCCGGGACCTCTATTTTCCCCAGATTTCTCTCATATGTGTATTAAGCCCCTGGAAGTGTATACCGTATCTTATTCAAGGAAAGCTGGGTGAGATATAAGGGATCCAAGAAAGCTGGATATCCCTAGCAAAAAGTAGTTTGCTAACGGCTTTTCTAAGTTCTATTTTTGGGCCTGAATTTTTATTGAATGGTGGGCAGGTTGGCAGTGGGCCCTATCATTCCCTTTCTGCCCAGTATGGATTTTCTCTAAAGTCGCAATCAGTTCAGGTGTCGGAGCTCAGCTCTTTACTATATAGCTATGCGCTGTAGTAGAAGCCATCTAAAGAGACCGAACCTGTCTTAAAGGGGTTGTCTCACTTCAGCAAATAACATTTATTATGTAGAGAAAGTTAATGCCTATAATGTCGAAAATTGTTAATACTAATGTATTGTCATTACCCATATTGCTTCCTTTGCTCGCTGAATTAATTTTTCCATCACATAATACACTACTCGTTACTGCAATCCAGTAGTGGTGGCCGTACTTGCACAGTATAGGAAAAAGCACCAGCCTATGTGTGGCCCCATGGTCCTGGCCACCAGAGAGGCCAGCGCTTTTTCCTATAGTGTGCAAGCATGACCACCACTAATGGATTGCAGGGTGGTCGAAACCATGGAAACAAGCAGTGTACAATGTGATGGAAAAATGAATCATGAATGAATCAGCAAAGGAGGCAATATGGCCAATCACAATATATTAGTAGGTGCCTTGTATTAACTTTTTATAAATAATAAATGCCACTTGCTGAAGTGAGACAACCCCTTTAAGTCCTGTGAGTTGCGTGGTGAGTCCTCCCAACTGGTCCTGTTGGGATGCTCATATGCCCACTGAAGGCACTACTTTTGGAGGTGAACAGTGGTCAGCATGGGAACACTGTGACATGCCAGAAAAGAGCACCTGGTGGGGGGAGGCAGTTTCCACAGTGCTACATGTGCTATCCTCCTCCTCCAATTCTCACTTATCATACTGTATGACAACATGACGAAGGTCCAGGAGGACCAGAACTTTGAGCAAACCCCATCACATGTAGTCATTCCCTTTATCATTTATGAAACAGTAAGTAGAAATTCACTTTTACAGATAGCAATATCTAATCTAATAAGATATTACATTATTCTACACAAATATGATGCATTATTAGATAGCAGAAAGGTTTTGGCTCTAAGGAACAAGGCAGGGTGACAGCAGTATGGAATTAACCAAAAATGAGTGTTCATGTCGAGGACAATCTTGGAATCATGTTGGACATTCTTAAGTGGAAACAGTCACCAAATCCTCTCTGATGGCAAGACAACTGAAGCATATCTGTAACTTACCGCAATTTGCTTCATCACTGTCATCTTCGCAGTCTGCTTCTCCATCACACCTTCTGGAGGCCAAGATACAACGACCAGTGAGACACTTGAAGTGGCTGGGCGAGCATTCTGAGCAGAAAATTACATGTAAGTCTTGTCAGCCATACCAGATCACATTACCAGAATAATTATCCCCTTTACCCCAAATATGATAGTTATACCGCACCATAAAAAATCTAATGAAACAAACTAGTGCATTTACAATACAGAGAAACAATAGAAAAATAAAAATTCATATATGTCATGTAGTGTTGAACAAATCAAGCTTCGTCGGATCATAGATCTGAAGTCGATTTGTTCAAACACTTCTTTTTAATACTGTCTGAGACCTGTCTCCATACAGCATTAAAATGTATTGCCTTCGTTCCAGCCAAAGTCATGCAAGACTCCGGTGAATTAATTCGGTAATCACTTCTGCATCTTTAAAAACATTTTAAAATAGCAATCTGAAGTCAGGTTTGGTACCGAGGTACCAGCTAGTACAAAACCCGACTTTGGATTCCGAATTTTAAATGTTTTTAAAAATGCAGAAATGAATACTGAATTAATTCACTGAAATCTTTGCGCGACTTCGGGTGAAACTAATTTAACCTCCATGGAGGCAATACATTTTAGCATTGTACAGGTTACTGTAGAGCATTAAAACGAAGTGTTTAAACTCGATTCACTCAAGCCTAATGTCATGCATAGATCACATTTCTTAGTCCTATTGAAACAGTTTTCCAGTAGAAAAAAGTAAAACAAAAAACATTGGTGGCTGCAGGTAGAAGGGGTTAAAAAAATTAAAGAACTAGCACCAATCCACTGCCACTCCTGTCCCACTACTGCCCAGATCCCTGCTGATATCTACTTCCTAATCAGTCTTGAAACAAAGCAAATGCCCACTCGGTCAATCACTATCCACACTGGTGACCCACCTTAGCCAGTGATTGGCTGAGCAGGCATTTCTTGTTTGTCAAGACAGGACTAGCAGCCACAAACCAGCAGAGACCTAGGCAGTATCAGGACAGGAGTTAGGTAAACATCTAAGCCATTTCCACTAATATTTTCCCACTGGAAAATCACTTTAATGGAACTAGGACAGGGTCATTTCAAAGGGTAAACTGATGTCATGTAATATTGTGAAGTGAAATGTTGTGATTTATTGTATTTGTGTACCTAATGGCATTATATTGACAAGTAAGCGACCTGTGTTTAGAGGTTGGGTTTCTAGGGAAATAGACCTTGGGTCCACCCCCAGAGGAGTCTGTTGTTACTAGAGAAAGAGGACGGACATGTGTGAGAATGCTCTGCAGACAAACACCTTACATTCCAGAGAAACATAATCTTTAAAACGTCTACAGCTAAAGAACAATAGCTACTCTATAGAGTGAGCAAGAAGGAATTAAAGGGAGCCGAATCTACAATGCCATGTATTGGAGTCAGACAGCATGGTATCATGCACGTTTATAGCTGCTATGAGCAGGAATATTGCCAGTGCACCCTTCCACACTTCGAGATGGTTTGGCCAGCTGTATCTTACAGCTGCATCCCTCAGTCAAGAAATTTGCAGAAGAATTTACCAAGAACCTTATTGCCAGCCTAAGGTTCTGTTGAGAGACTTATAAAGACAGGGAGAAGGAGTACTACAGCCACCAATTATTGCTGCTGTCTATACACTGTCATGACTTTTTTTATTTATTTATTCCAATTGGCTTGGTTATTGACCCCACCATAAAATGGCCAATGAACCCGCAGTCCTGCCTTGCACTCAGTCAAACACCAAAGATTAAGGGAACCCCAACAATCACCAGGCAGGAGCCCCAATACCAGGGTGGGCCTTGAGGAGAGAAAGAGTACACCCTCCAGTCACTGCACTGTGAGCCAGAGACGATATTGCTATAGTTGCTATAAGCCACTTTCACCACTCTCATCCTCCTTCTGCACCTCTCCGGAGGGCACAAGGAATTGATATTACAAAATTCTGACATTGGACATGCCATGATTAATGAGCAATAATACAATACAACTTACAACTTTAGTTTACCTGGTTGCTTAATTATCTTTTTGCAACAGATATAACAGCACCGCACACTGAGTGTGAATCATAAGACATTTTACCGTAGATGGATACTACTGTAGGTCATAGCAGTCTCCTCCATTCACTGATAGCAAGCAGAGATGAAGAATTTTAACACAAAGGCCCAGTTTTATGAATCATATAGATATCTTAAATGTGATGCATGTAGAGACAGGGTTGCCTATCTTCGGCTTACTTTGAGACACAATTCTACACCAGAATTGAGCCAATTGTTGAATCTTAAGCCATGCCCAATTCCATTGGCACTCTACCCACTTCCAATTAGGCCTTACCCCCTTTTCAAGTGAAATACTGTGGATAAAGGTGTAGACCCTAGTTGTGTCATATTACTGGAAATTGCTCCAATTTGCGGCCCTTTTTATACAGATTCTAGACGCAGACATATTGGGGAAGATATATCAAGACTGGCGCATCCATATGCCAGTCTTGAGCTCCCTGCACTGGCGTGAGATTCACCTAATTTTTTAAGAGGTGGATGCCTCTTAACAAATCAGGCTTGTCTCTGCCCTTCCATGCGGCAGAAACTGAAGTCTATGCCAGCGAGACTTTTTTTTTATTACACAGTAATTACGCTTTCCTTACATACTCACGGGAAGCCATATTGAGCCAAAAATGGAGTATGATGACAATGAGGGTATAAATAAAAGAAGGAAAGTCCTAAATGAGTAGAACTCAAAGGGTTTGAAAGTGCATATGGCTGTAACTATTTGGGTAGCAAGCATAGCAGCTACTATTGGGACCAATATCTAAGGGGGCCCATTTCCACTCAGACATACGTGCAGTTAATGATATATATTGACAATGGAAGAATGCATTACTTTTTTTTTATTATTTTTCTGCTGTGATTATTGTGTATTTGTTTATTAGGGAAACCAACATAATTGTAAGCTGGTCAATATTCTGAACTTGCTACTGGAGAAGGTCATGGCGAGGTGGGTCCCAAAGTCATGCTAAGGGGCCCCATGAGTTGCTGTTACACCCCTGGAAGTGCAATGTTACTGTAATATCACCTTCAATTGGAAGCTCCGGAAGATCCTCAGAAAGCGTAAAGGCACACAAGGAGCATCTGATTATCAGAAATAAGACATTACTCCATACTGTAATGTATTGCGAGCTAATTGGTTTAACGAATGTAAACAGTAACACGATAAGTGCTGTTTATCAAGGAAACCAAAAATGTTTTAAATGATAAATTGTAATAGTCCTTACCTTCCACATACTGGTCAGGCATCAGACATGTCTGGTTATCAGACTTTTCATCGGGAAACTGACTACAGTCAGTGTCTTCCGGCCACTGTAACCCCACAATCCCTAATACAGACTCACAGCGCTCTTTGGAATGTTCACAGAGAGATCTGGAATTAGATAGCAGACAATCTAAATACCAATATAGAGAGAAGCCATCACATTTAATTAAAGGCGCTTGCCACTTTCTGGTTACTGTTGACCAGTGTGTTTGTAAGATGTGCATATGGCACTTATTGATATAGCCTTTGTTGAAATTCATGTGGCATTTTCTATATTTCATAAGATATTCCCTCTTGTTTTTCAAGTCCTTTGTGCTGTCCACATAGAAATCCTGTCCATAAAATGGCTGCTGATGGATGGTCTTGTGACCAGGCAAATCACCTCCATATAATGTCTCCTCCATTCAAATATACTACACCTGCCATCTGCAGTTCACGGTTGGGAATTTTGTGCAGGCGCAGTGTATTTGAATGGAGGAGGCTGATTCATATGTCTGGTCACATGACACTCTATCAGCAGTCATCTTGTAGTCAGGATGTCTATGTGGACAGCGCAGAAGATCCTCCTAACAAGGGGACGTTGCTAATGAAATCTAGAAGATGGAACAGAATATCAACAAAGGCCATATTACTAGGTGCTATATTGCCATCTTACCTACTGTAAGAGGGTGCAAGGTGTCATATTCGATGGCAGGTACGTGTCACCGAGGTTGCTGGCCTCGGTGAGGTAAGAGCCGGGTTTTTTTGGTCTGCAGCAGCTAGTGCTGCTGGACTCTGTTACTTAGTTTGGCTGCAAAGCTAATCCGGGCCTTTAAAAGGCAGCCTCCTTAGCAGCTGAGGGTGGTGATTATCCTGGAGCCTGATAACAGGGCTGTGGAGTTCTCTGTCCTGGAGGAAAGAGCTCAGCAAGGAGGTGGCTTTTGTTCCTGGCTACCTGAAGGTGGATTCTCCTGCGGCTGGGCCGACAGCCTGGTGCGAACCTGCACCTACACCTCCCAGGTGACTGAACCTGTGTTGGCCTGTTTTTGTTTTGCCTCCTTGTTTCTGACATGTGTGAATTACCACCAAAAGACTGTTTGCTGTTTATTTTTGTGTCAGTGTGAATAAAACACTGTTTATTGCACATCCTGGACTCTTTGTTTTGCCTCGGTACTGCACCCGCACCGCTGTCTACCAGAGCGACTCCCCACATTTGGTGTCGGATGCGGGCATGCGCAGTGAGGCTGGCGGGAACGCCGAAGTTTTTTTTTGCTAAAGTGCATGGAATATATTAAGCCAGCAAAGTTGCAAGCAGGAATTTCTGGCAACATGGAGGCTGCTGTGAAGGCTCTCATAGAGGCTAACGTGCAGCAGCGGGAGACCAACCAGCTACTGCTACAACATGTGATGGCGTTACAGGCGGCAGGAGCGTCCCACCACGTCCATGATGCCCGGAATGCGGTCCGTGCGGCGATCCCAAAAATGACCCCCGCAGACGACGTTGAGACATACCTGGCGGTCTTTGAGAAGGTCGCCGTGAGGGAAAAGTTACCCCGTGACCAGTGCGCTGAGGTGGTCGCTCCGTTCCTGGCTTCTTGACCCCAGCAGGTGTTTTTCGACTTGTCGGACGACCAAGCGGCAGATTATGACACCGTGAAAGGAGAGATCCTAGCCAGACTGGGGGTGAACGTACTGGTCCGCGCTCAAAGAGTCCACCAGTGGGACTTTAAAACGACTGATCCCGCTAGGCCTCAGTACTACGACCTGCTGCACAGGCTGCAAAAGTGGCTGCAGCCCGATCTACTAAGTCCCACTGCCATGCTGGATCGACTGTTGGCGGACATCTTTTGGAGGGCCCTGCCTTATCCCCTCCAGCACTGGATCGGCCAGGTATCGCCCACCAATGCCCTGGAGATGGTCGACCTGGTGGAGCGTTACGAGGCCACCAGAAACCTGCAGGGGAGTCTTGCTGGGAAGGGGTCAGTCAAACCCCAGAGGCCTCTGCCCCAGTTCCGACGTCCGGCGACAGAGCGGCCTGCACGGAATATACCCCCTGCGAGTCCGCCTCCCGTGGTATGCTGGAGGTGTCAGGAGCCAGGCCACATCAGGGCCGACTGTCCGCATCGGGGTGAGCCGATGGAGGTGAACTACGGGGGTCGCCACTCCTTGTACGCCCGGAGACTGTGTGCGACCGGCACCCCCGAGACAATAGACAATCGTCATCTGTGCCGGGTGCAGGTCGGGGATAACCTGGCAGTGGAGCTGTTGGACTCAGGGAGCCTGGTAACCCTGATAAGTGCTGCCCTGGTACAGCCCACCCAGTATACAGGCCGGAAAGTGGGTGTGGTGTGCATTCACGGAGACTTAAAGGACTATCCCACTGCTGTAATGTCTCTGTCCACGGCGGCCGGCACCTGGACTTGTGAAGTGGCGATCTCCACAAAGCTACCCTATGAACTGATAATTGGGAGAGACTTCCCTGGTTTTCCGTCACTGTGGCCTGAGGTGAAAGTGTCTAATAGCCCTGAGACAGGGGTAACCCTAGCAGAGTGGCCTGATACCACTGGAAGGCCAGAACCCTGGGAGCCCGAGTCTGAAGGGCCAGCGGTAGGGGTGACCACTGCTGCAGCGGTAGTGGGGGAGACAACCCCACTGAGTGTAATGGTGGGAGACTGAACCTGTGTTGGCCTGTTTTTGTTTTGCCTCCTTGTTTCTGACATGTGTGAATTACCACCAAAAGACTGTTTGCTGTTTATTTTTGTGTCAGTGTGAATAAAACACTGTTTATTGCACATCCTGGACTCTTTGTTTTGCCTCGGTACTGCACCCGCACCGCTGTCTACCAGAGCGACTCCCCACACTACACATTGGTCACAAGTAGCCAGAAAGTGGCCAACCCCCTTTAACCCCCTTAGTAACCACCTATACGCCTTTTTACAGCAGTCAATAAGGGGACTTAGGCTGGTTCGCCGCGTTTTTACGACGACCCAGTTTAAGCGCTGCACGGGTCTGCCATGCAGCGGGGAGCGCGGACCCGGCTCGCACATGAGAGCCGGGGCCTTGCTCTAACAGCCCGGACCGGCAGAAGTGCCGATCCGGGCTGTTTAACGCTTTACATGCTGGGCGCAATGCGTCAGCAGCATGTAAAGCGGTGACAGAGGGAGCAGACTCCCTCTGTCACCCATCAGCACCCCGCAAATGCGATCGCGGGGTGCTGATGTGTTGTGAAGCCTTACCTGGCTTCAGATCATTAGGCCTCGTCCATCCTGAAGAAGATCCAGCAGGCTGCACCTCTCTGGCGCAGCTTGCGGGTCAATGTTAAAATAGCATTGCTCTTAAAATACAGAGCATTATAGAAATAATGCATTGTATTTTAAACACAATCAAAATACTGTTTGTTATAGTCCCCTTGTGGGACTATTAAGTGGTAAAAAAATAAAAAAAAAACATATTTAACAAAAAAATTGCAAAAAAAAATCTTCCCCATATGTTTGGTATTGCATGACCCGGCCTACATAAATTATCCCCTATGGTGAACGCCTTAAAAAAAAAAAATTGCTAAATGATTCTTAGTTGTCATCCAAAAAAACGTAATAAGCGATCAAAAAGCACCATTTACCCCAAAATGATACCAATGAAAAATACAAGTCGTCCTGCAAAAATCAAGCCCTCACACAACTCCATAGAATAAAAAATAAAAAAGTGCAATAATGCAAAATCATTTTTTTTAAAAAAAAGGGGTTTTATTGCAAAATAAGTAGTAAAATGTAAAAAAAAACTATATGTATTTGGTATCGCTATAATCGTACCGACCCAGAGAATAAAGATAATGTGTTATTTATACCGAAAAATTTATGCCATAAAATGTATATCATAAAAATGAAGTGGCATGTGTACCCCAAAATGGCGCCATTAAAAACTACAAGTTGTCCCGCAAAAAATAAGCCTTCATAAAGCTATATAGAAAGAAAAATAAATAAGTTATAGCTCTTGGAATGCGACGATGAAAAAAGGAAGAAAACCGCTTGGTCATAAAGGCCCAAACAGGCTTGGTCACTAAGGGGTTAAGATGACCCCTCCAAAATGAAATAAATAATCATTCTATATGACAAGGAAGCTCACAATGTCTAGCGCGATGAGATATTGCTTGAAAGCCTTGCAACCAAGACTAAGCAAAGTATTTAAGGGGTTGTCTCATGAAAACAACTCATAACCTATCCACAGGAGAGAAAAATACAATTGCAAAATTTTACACCGGAAACAAGAAATGTAACATAATGTGACTTCCAAACACTGCAATAAAGGAAAGCATTCTGGACACGGCGCTTAGATAAGTTACCTGCAAGGGGGTATCCGTTGGTTTGTCTCAAAATCACACTTTGGTACCAGAATAGTGCAAGCAAAGTACATGAGATATTTGTAACAATTGGTCTGAACAAGGGCTGGGAATAAAGAGGATTCCCAGCTTATGGAGGCTTCTTTCTGTGTTCTGTGGCCAAGATAATTTGGGAAATGTGTATAATTATATGGTAAATTCATACATAGTTCAAGGGTTATCGGCTCACACTGACCTGAAAGTAAAAAAAAAAAAGCAATTACAGATAATTTCAGTTAATATTTGCTACACGTTAGACAAATTTCACTTATTTTAGTTCTCTTTTCACAGATGTAACGAATATTATAGTATGCAACTTCATGGGAGAGGCGTATCCATGTCCTGTGTCACAGCTGTTTCTCCAGATGGCCTGAGAAGGAGGAAGGCTGCTAGTTACTATATTATTTTCATGGCTGGTTCACCCTTTGTTACATCTGTGCACAGCAATTGTATTCTGCTGTCAAAGTAGTCATCCTACTGTATAACATGTGGACATAACTTGCAAAATGAGCAGTAAATTACCCGAATAGCTCCTGAAATAGTGTAGCCAGCTCTGTAGGAGAGCGAGAATCCTTTAAAAGATGAAGGGTACGTTCACACGACGACATTTGTCACGCCATAATAAGTCGCACTATTGTCGCGCGACAATTTTTATAATGGGAATCTATGGTGTTGCATTGCGACATGCTGCGACTGCGATGCGACAGTCGCAAAAAATCCATTCAAGATGGATTTTTCTGCGACACCATAGACTCCCATTATAAAAATTGTCGCGCGACATTGGTGTGGCAAAATGTTGCGCGACAAATGTTGCAGCGAAGTTGTGCCCTTTACGTCGACAAATGTCGTCGTGTGAATGTACCCTAAGTCCTCTAAGCTAAAGTACAGATTTACTACATACATAATAAGTATGGGTGTTAAAAGGGTTATCCATGATCTATAATGCGCCCCCCCCATAGGCCGGGGCCACACACAAAGTTTGTACTTACCTCGCTTTCCTGCACCCGCGATGCTAGGGAGGCTTGTCCCCGTCACAGCCTGCTATCGGCTATTTTCATCTGCACTACGGATGCAGCGGCGGCCATGTTGGAACCAGAAGCGATGCGGGTGCTGGAGAGTGAGGTAAGTAGTAACCTCTGTGAGGGGCCCAGGCATATGAGGGGGGGGGGCATTATAGATGAAGGATAACACTTTTAAGTGAGCTTGCTTGCACAAAAAAGCTAACCGAAAGGTACAAAGAGGTCTCAAAGTGTATAATAGACACAGACAGGAAACATATAGAGAAGAATTTATCATGAAAATTTGAAGTCAGTTTGGCTTGACGCTGCGTTGGAGTACTTTATGCCACATTTATCAAATGTCTCATGTTACTTGATAAATTTGTCTTATCCTTAGACCTAACACTTTTGTTTAGAGAAGCTCCTCCAGTTGTCTTGTACTCCAGCCTCCTCTTGGAGTGAGATTGCAGCTTTTTTGATTTTTTTTTAAAAAGGCTCAATGATAAATGTAGAGTGAAACTCATTAACATCACCACAACCACTTTTCCATCCACATTACAAAACTGGAGTGAGTAGTGTAAAAATACTAAAAGTTACAATATTTTGCACAATTGCTTAAAGGTGTTGTCTCATCATGGACAATGGGGGCATATCTCTAGAATATGCCCCCATTGTTTTATAGGTGCAGGTCCCACCACTGGGACACGCACCTATATCGAGAACGAAGCCCTGCAAGGTGATGGCTGGAGGACTCCGGTCCGGCCACCACCAAGCCGGCTCCCCATAGAAGTGAATGGGAGCATACTGCACATGCATGGCCCCCGCTCCCATTTATTTCTATGGGGCTGACAGAAATAGCCAAGCCAGCGCTCTGCTATTTTCGCCGGCCCCATAGAAAAAGAATAGATAGCGGCTGCGCATGCGCAGTGCGCCCTCCTTCACTTGCGGGGCTCCGTTCTCGATATAGGTGTGGGTCCCAGCGGTGGAACTCGCACCTATAAGACAATAGAGGCATAACCTAGCGATATGCCCCCATTGTCCATGATGAGACAACCCGTTTAAATTTTGTGCAAGCAAATGCAAAAAGTCGCCAAAGCCCTATTTCTGCGACTTTTTGACTCCACAATTCTGGAGTGAAGGTATGATAAATCAGGGCCATAGAGTGGTCACTTGAGTCTCTTCAGGCTTGGGAACAAAACCTATAGATACAAGCATAACCATCATTTTGAAATTAGCAATGACCTTGAACACCACCTACTTCTAGTCCTGTAGTTTTGCTATGATGCATAAGGACATTTGGCCAACTCAATCAGGGAGCTAAGGATACATTGCAAAACATACTGCTCTGCTCCCGCTACTGCAAATTACCCCACAATGCCACACCTGGAATCACAACCATAAAACCTAAATTGACAGATACAAGCTGTTAAACAATCTTTGTCGAAAACTGGCATGACTTTTCTTACTTATATTCTGTTTAGTTACAACACTATATTTCCAACCCATTTAGTTCAATGGCGTCACTAATGTTGACTGGATTGTTACTGATATGGATTTGAACAAGCTGACCGTATGTTCTTGATAGTGAACCATATCATAGCAAATCATACCAAGCAAATATGAGACTGTCCTATTACAAAACTCTGAAATAGCCCTAAATTTTAAACTAGAGAATGTGATGAACATACTGCAGTTGGTCTTGTTTTGAGGGATTTCACAGTTGGGGTCATTGGCACATGGTCCAGGGCAAGCTGGCAAAACACACCTGGAGTCCCCTTCTTGGCATGGCTGACCTGTAAATGGAGTAAACAAAAGTACTTACGGCTTCATCTTATTTCTTTGAGACAGGACATTATGTATCCTTACCCATTAGATAATAAAGAAGAGCACTAGAGCATGTGCATGAGGATTAGGATGTAAGCACCACAATTTATTTAACCCTTTAAGGACCCTTGCCGTACATGTATGTCACAGCTGGAAGTGACTTAAGGACCAGCGACGTACATGTACGGCACAAGGTCCGCCGGGTGCTGAGAGGGAATCGCAGGGGAATCGGGGCACCATGGCTGCTCTTACCGGCAGGCATCCATACCTGGTAAGGGCACCATGGGGCAGCACTGCCCCCCTGCAGCTTTAAGTGCTACGATTGGCCAGTAAATGAAGACCGGCACACCGGAAGCAGCATGGAGCTGTGGGGCGGGTTGGGGTCATGTGGAGGTGACCAGTGCTGAACCGGTCTGCACCTGTCTCCGAGGTGAGGCAGGGGACAACAGTGTTTGGCGTCCCCTGCCAGCGCTGCAATTGGCTGGAACAACACTCCAGCCAATGGCAGCGCTATAGCTGCACGGGAAAGGGCTGAAACTCCCTTCATGCAGCCATTCTAGCTGGTGACTGCATGCAGAGAGGTTCTTTGCTTTTCTGTGCTGCTTGTTGGCTTGCTGGGACTTGTGGTGCACCACCGCTGTGATTTCAACTTTTCCTGCTGAAAGAAGAAAGAAGAAAAGAAGAACAACATCTGGAATTTCTGCACTGATTTTTTTTCATTTGCAGCTGTTCCAGATCCCTAAATCATCCTCCATCCCTGTCCCTTCCCACCCACCCCCTATCCCCGCTAGTCCTCCCCAGTCCTTTTTTTACTTACGCCATGGTCCGTGCGCTATTTTTTGTCTTTTTTTTTTTACAATTTTCCAGCTCTGCACCACTCTTTCTGTGTGCGAGCTGTGACCGCCAAGTGCTGTTTAGTGCATACCTGCCAGATTAGAACCTGGGGATTATTTTTTGTGCTTTTCTTTTTCACATTGTTGATTTTTTTGCCACTTTTTCCTTTTTTTGGTTCAAAAAGAGGAAATTGTAATTAGGGCTTTATATAAATATATATAGAGTTCTATATTTCCATATATAGGTATGAGTTAATTTTTAGCAAGTGTTCACTTTTTTAACACTGTAGTGAACACTTACATACTGCAGAGCACCGATCAGTATTGTGCTCAATTACATCTGCACATTTTTGAGGTTTTTAAAAAAAAAATTGGTGGGAAAAAAGACCTGCAGTTAGTGGTAGTTAGTTAGAGATATATATATTTCCAACCACTGAGCACCAGTAGTGTCCATCACTGATGGCTTCTGCTCAGTTTGCACTGCAAGTTTTTATTTTGTGCAGAATTTTTATTTATTTTTTTACAGAAAAGACTTCTATTTGTTTACAAAATCTTTTTTCTTCTAAATTTAATTTCTAATTTATTACAAGCCCCTTCACGTGTGAAAACACTACATACACACCCCTCACAATAAATAAAGGTTTACACATTTCACACGTCAAACCCCAATAAAATAAAAATGGCCCTTCCATCCCAACGAGTATGCTCAGCTGAAGAGGCATACACCATGCTTGCCTCCGATACCGAGTCTGCCAGTGAGAGAGAAGAGGATGCCACTTTCCTCTACTCCTCTGCCGCTGATGAGGGACCCTCTAGAAAGCGCCCCCAGGGTAGCAGCGGAGGCAGCCCCCTAGAGTGAGCCCTTATGGACCCTACCCCCTGACGATTATCAGCCCCAAATTCCGGAATTTGTAGGCAACTCCGGAATTCAGATAGATTTTTTTCAAACATTTTTTTAATGTAATGGTGGTCCAAACTAATTTATATGCCCAACAATTAATTGATCAGAACCCTACATCGCCATACTCTAGACCCCTAAGTTGGACCCCAGTAAGTGCAGCAGAGATGAGGACGTTTTGAGGACTCGTGCTGCATATGGGCGTTAGACAATATTGGAGTTTGGACATTTTCTACCAGATTCCAATTTACAGTAAGACCATGACCCGGAAACGATTTGAGTCAATTTGGAAATTCCTACACTACAACAAAAATGCACAGTGCCCACCCCAATACAACCCAACATTTGACCGTCTGCTCAAGGTTAGGCTTGTCATTGACCACTTAAGCACCAAGTTTGCTGAAGTGTCAAATTGTCTGCTAGTAATTTTTCATTTTCACAAATGTGTGCTTTGAAATCCTTTAAGTGTTTCTGCCTTCTGTGAGACATCTTTTTGCTGAAAAGTACCCTTTCCACCACTTTAAATGTTCAAACGGGAGTGCTATTTCCAAAATGGGGTCACTTCTTCGGGTTTTTAGTTTCTGGGGACTTCAGGAATCTTTTAAATGCAACATGACACCTAAAATCCTTCCACTTTGAAGCCTTCTATGCGCCCATACATCAGTTTTTTAGCACATTTGGGGTGTTTCTGTAAACTACAGGTTCAGAGTAATACATTTTAAGTTTTGTTTGGTTGTTAACCCATGATGTGTTGTAGAAAAAATAGATTAAAATTTAAAATCTGCTAAAAAAGTGAAATTTTGAGATTTCATTCCCAATAATTCTCGTGGGAATTATTGGGAATGAAATTAAAAAATTTCACTTTTTTAGCAGATTTAAAAGGGTTAAAAAAAGTTTGTAAAATCAGTTTTGAATAGCTTGAAGGGTGTAGTTTCAAAAATAGGGTGATTTCTGGCTGGTTTCTAATATGTAAGCCCCACAAAACTGAACTGGTCCTTAGAAAATTGGGTTTTGGAAATTTTCTTAAAAAGTTCAAGATTTGCTTCTTAACTTCTAAACCTTCTAACGTCCCCAAAAAATAAAATGTAATTTTCAAAATGATCCAAACATGAAGTAGACATATGGGGAATGTAAAGTAATAACTATTTTTGGAGATATCACTATAATATTTTAAAAGTAGAGAAATGGAAATTTGCTAATTTGCTAATTTTTTAAAATTTTTTAAAAAAATATTTTTACTCAAATTTACCACTGTCATAAAATACAATATGTGAGGAGAAAACAGTCTCAGAATGGCTTGGATAAGTAAAAGCATTTTAAAGTTATCACCACATAAAGTGACACATGTCAGATTTGCGAAAAATGGCCTGGTCCTTAAGGTGAAAAATGACAGGGTCCTGAAGGGGTTAAAGTCTGACTAGAAATGTGAAATTAGTTTTGTGTCTGATTTTGCAATTTTTTTTACAAATTTGATTAGCAGCAGAATGGATTCTTTTGAGGTCTTCTAAGACTCTTCTAGGATTTTTTTCAAATTTTTCTCTCTTATACTCCCTTTGAGTTCCTTAATGCAATGACAGCAATAGCAAATAATGAGTGACACTGACATACTGTATATAGCCAGGGACGCCATCAGGGGGGTACAGCCCATACCCCAGTAAGGGGCCCTGACCCTGGGGGGGCCCGGCCAGTCCTGAACCTTTTTTTTTTTTTTTTTTTTTTAATTTTTTTTATTGTGGCAGCTGGCTCTGGGGCCCAGTGCTCCTCCCCCTCTTCCTTCTGCAGCCTGTCCCTTACCTCCCGGGGCCCGGGGCCCCGGGCCCCAGCTATCTTGTTCTGAGAACAAGATAGCTGGAGTCTCTGCAGATCCATGGGTAGAATGTAGTTGCTATAAGGAGGTCTGTGACATCACTGGTCACATGCTCCTTCATAGTCACATGGACAAACCCCGACAGCAGCAGCAGCTTGTGGAGGGAGGAGGGGCTGTGTGCCTGCAGGCTGCTCAGTGATGGAGGATGTGCTGCAGTCCTGGAGTCCACAAAGCTTCATGGAGAGCAGGTGAGGGGCAGCTCATGTATGAGGGGGCAGGTGGAGCACTCAGGGGTTCAAGTGGAGTGCAATCTGGTGCAATTAAGGGGGTTTATAGCACAGATCCAGGTGTATTCTGAGGGCCATGGTGTATATGATTCTGTCCCTGCGTGTGTGTCTCTGTCTGACGTGCAAACTAGCTTATTTACTCCCCTCACTGGCGCTGACATAATTGAAGAGAAGCGCCGTAATCTTACGCAGACACACTGCGCGAGATTACGTCAGCCGCAAGTGAGGTGAATAAATTAACTAGGAGGCGGCACTGGGCTCCGGAGTGTGGCGCGATTCTGAAGAAAAAAAGGTCTTTGCTTTATTATACCACTATTAATTCTGAGTGTTGGGGGTCACTTATTGAGGATCAGTTTGGATGGCACTTAGGGGGGATCCTATGCTACATATATGTCATCCACAGATCCCCGCACAACAGTGCCATCCTCAGATCCCCCCCCCCCCAAAACAGTGCCATCCTCAGATCCCCCCCCAAAAAAAAACAGTGCCATGCTCAGATCCCCCCCAGAAACAGTGCCGGGGACAACAATGGAGGGGCAAAATTAACTTGTGTGGGGGCAAATTACTTAGTGGGAGGTCAGTGTGGCGGGCAAACTACATGGAGGGCCGTGTGGGGGCAAAATTACTTAGTGTGGACTGTGGGGGCAAATTACATAATGCAGGGCTGTCTGGGGGTAAAATTAACTTGTGTGGGGAAGGGGCAAATTACTCAGTGGGGGTCAGTGTGGCGGGCAAACTACATAGTGGAGGGACATGTGGGGGCAAATTACTTAGTGGGGGTAACTTGCATAATGCAGGGCTGTCTGGGGCAAAATTCACTTGTGAGGGGGGGGAATTAGTCAGTGGGGGGTCGGTGTGGTGGGCAAACTACATAATGAAGGAACGTGTGGGGGCAAATTACATAATGCAGGGCTGTCTGGGGGCAAAATTAACTTGTGTGGGGGCAAAATTAACTTGGGGGGGCAAATTACTCAGTGAGGGGCAGTGTGGAGGGCCGTGTGGGAGACGTCCTTGGATGTAAGAGGTATGGGTGCGATATATGGGTCGGAAGTGCCCCTCCAAAGACCAGGCTCTGGATCCGCCACTGGGGCAGTGTCGGGGAGGGGGCCCAGGCCTTGAGCTGTGTAAGGGGCCCCAGAATTTCTGATGGCAGCCCTGTATATAGCTATGGCTAAACTAACGGTTGACGACATTAACCCCTTAAGGATTGGTAGACGTGACTTAAAGACCAGTGGCGTACATGTACGGCGGGCTGAACAGGCGGGTGCAGGAGCTGTGCCCGCCCGATCAGTGGCAGGGGTTCGGCAGTCACGGTAGCCGGATTTTTGCTGTATGCGCCAGCATCGGTGGAAAGACTGATTCCGGCGCATTAACCTTCGCACTGTCACAGTCAGCGCTGACCGCGGCACGTGCGGGATCCTGCCGGGTGTGGGGTGGCCATCCGGTCCCGCGCTGCTGTGATGGGGATACGATGGCAGGGAAGGCAGCCCGATGCCTTCCTTAGGCATCGTGGCTGCCTTCTGTGACAGCCTGTGAGATCCAGCCCCCTGGATCTCACAGGCAGGAAGGCTGTAAGTGTATTACACAGTGTAATATACTAACAGCCAATGCATCACAATACAGAAGTATTGTAATGCATTATAAAGGGGTTCAGACCCCCAAAAGTTGAAGTCCCAGAGTGGGACAAAAAATAAAGTGGAAAAAAAGTTAAAATAATAAAGTTTCACCAAATTTTTTTTAAAGTTTCAAGTGAAAAAAAAGCATCACTTTCCCAAAAGAAAGTAAACAAAAAAAAAAATTGTAAAAAAAAAAGTGAAAAAAAGAAAAGTAGACATATTATGTATCGCCGCATTTGTATCGACTGGCTCTATAAAAATATCCCATAACCTAACCCCTCAGATGAACGCCGTCAAAAAAATGAAATAAAAACTGTGCTAAAAAAAACTTTTTTTTGTCACCTTACACCACTAAAAGTGCAACACCAAGCGATCAAAAAGGCATATGCACCCCAAAATAGTACCAATCTAACCGTCACCTCATCCCACAAAAAATGAGCCTCTAACTAAGACAATCGCCCAAAAAATAAAAAAAAACTATGGCTCTCAGACTATGGAGACACTAAAACATGATTTTTTTTGTTTCAAAAATGATATTATTGTGTAAAACTTAAATACATAAAAAAGGATACATATTAGCTATTGCCACGTCCCTAAGGACCTACTCTATAAAAATATCACATGACCTAACCCCTCAGGTGAACACCGTGAAGAAATAAAATACAAATGGTGTCAAAAAAGTAATTTTTTGTCACCTTACATCACAAAAAGTGTAATAGCAAGCGATCAAAAAGTCATATGCACCCCAAAATAGTGCCAATAAAACCGTAATCTCATCCAGCAAAAATGATACCCTACCTAAGACAATTACCCAAAATATTAAAAAAAGCTATGGCTCTCAGACTATGGAGACACTAAAACATGATTTTTTTTTGTTTCAAAGATGATATTATTGTGTAAAACTTAAATAAATAAAACAAGTATATATATCATGTATTGTCACATCCGTAATGACCTGCTCTATAAAAATGTCACATGACCTAACCCCTCAGGTTAACACGGTAAAAAAAATGAAAAATAAAAACGCTGTCAGAAAAGCCATTTTATTGTTACCTTATATCACAAATAGTGTAATACCAAGCAATCAAAAAGTCGTATGCACCCTACAATAGTACCAATCAAGCCATCATCTCATACTGAAAAAAATGAGCCGTACATAAGACAGTCACCCAAACAAAAATAAAAATTATGGCTTTCAGAATATGGAGACACTAGAAAATTATTTTTTTCAAAAATGCTTTATTATGTAAAACTAGAGTTTTGAGTTTTGTTTGGCTGTTAACCCTTGCTTTGTTACTGGAAAAAATTGATTAAAATTGAAAATCTGCCAAAAAAGTGAAATTCTAAAATGTCATCTACATTTTCCTTTAATTTTTGTGGAACACCTAAAGGGTTACCAAAGTTTGTAATATCAGTTTTAAAACATTGGGGGGTATATTTTCCAAAATGGGGTCTTTTTTTTGAGTTTCTACTTAAGGTCGTGCATCAGGGGGTCTTCAAATGTGACATGGCAACTTAAAATTATCCCAGTGAAATCTGCCCTCCAAAACCTATATGGCGTTCCTTTCATTCTGCTCCCTGCCGTGTTCCCGTACAGCAGTTTACGACCACATATGGGGTGTTTCTGTAAACTACAGAATCAGGACAATAAATATTGAGTTTTGTTTGGCTGTTAACCCTTGCGTTGTTACTGGAAAAATGGATTAAAATGGAAAATCTGCAAAAAAGTGAAATTCTGAAATTTCATCTACATTTTCCTTTAATTTTTGTGGAACACCTAAAGGGTTAACAAAGTTTGTAATATAAGTTTTGAATACCTTGAGGGGTTTACTTTTATCAGACTGTGATATGTCATTGAGGGCTCCTTAGCAAAACCTCCTGATTCCCTGCTCTGCATTTGCCCCATTTGCCATTGTTGCTAGGGCTACCGTACCACTGCCCCTACCACGACCACTGCTGTGGCTACAAATGGCACTGTTACTACCACTATCTCAAACACAGCTATGCATGGGATCCTCCATTTTTCGCTTAACCTGCTCCTCATGGCAGTCGAAATGCTGACTGTTTTTACACAATTCATCAACATGGAGACTGTCCTGAAAGGTGCCCCACTAGGAGGGGGCAGTGAAGACAGAGATGATACAATGCAAAGGCTTCTTTGGAGCCACAAGGAGGAGAAGCAGGAAGAATACTGTGACCCCTGGCTCCAAGGTACAGTATGAGACTCAGAGATAAACTCAACATCATCCTACTGTGAGGAGGAGTGAACCATCCAGTGGACAATGTCGTTATCTATGTCCTCAGTAATAATGTGGCACCTATTAGAATCCAGAGAAAACTGTAGCCTGCTGCTGATACTTCTATTACTGGCCGTATTTGTGGTGCCGATTGTGCCGTTTGCACTACTACAGCCACCGAAATTTTCTTGGATGACAAGGCCTGGAACATTTGTTTTTTACTCTTCCATTTACCAGACATTTTGTTATTAGTCTTATAAATGAAACATCACAGGTTTGGTACACAGATTATTAAATGATACAAGCAAAATTGGAAGTGTTTTTCTGCAATTTACAGACAAACACACTGCACAATAGTATTCACAATTTGCAATTATAATACTATAAATAGAATGAAACTGGTACATAAAAGCTATTATTGCAGCCACATTCACTAAAACTGCAGGTATCCTGACGCAATATAATGCATTAATGGTTAACTAGTGTCAGGGCCGGCTCCAGGTTCATGTGGGCCTCTGGGCGATAAAGTCTCAGTGGGCCCCCTTGTGGCATTGTGCACGGCGCTTACAGCAATGAAACTGCATGTATTATAGATTAAATACCTTACACAGAGCATACTACAGAGCAGATATATGTGAATCAGTTCCTACTTTTATTTTCTACCCAATGTTTCGGTCCCTCAGGTCTACTCACAGATATGTGTCCTCTCACAGTAGATATGCCAAGATATGCCCCCTTCATAGAAGATATGCCAGGATATGTGCCCCCTCACAGTAGATATACCAAGATATGTGCCCCCTCACCTTAGATATGCCAAGATATGTGCCCCCTCACAGTAGATATACCAAGATATGTGCCCCCTCACCCTAGATATGCCAAGATATGTGCCCCCTCACGATAGATATGCCAAGATATGTGCCACCCTCACAGTAGATATGCCAAGATATGTGCCCCTTCACAGTAGATATCCCAAAATATGTGCCCCCTCACAGTTGATATTCCAAGATATGTGCCTCTTCACATTAGATATGCTAAAATATGTGCCCCCTCACAGTACAGATGCCAATATATGTCCCCCTCACAGTACATATGCCAAGATATGTGCCCCTTTCACAGTAGATATCCCAATATATGTGCCCTCTTAAAGTGAAAAAAAAAACAATCAATAAATACTCCTCGACTCAATCACCTGGCTTCTCCCATGATGCACTCCTCATCAGCAGCAGCAGGATACTGTGACACATCCCGCTGCTCTGTAGGAGGAGCAGAGGCTGATTCCCAGCCTGCCCCGCTCCTCCTCCTATACAGATCAGCAGGATGATGTGTGAGGACATCATGCTGCTGCAGAGTACTGGCAGCTCAATGGTGGAGCAAATAGTCCTCTGACTACGCTGTTTGGCACCCAGGGTTGGGTCCTTTTTCTGGCACCACCCCCCTCCCTTCTCCCCAATACTTAAAAAAAATTGTACCCCCTCACAGTAGTATTGCCCTCATTGTACAACCTTCACAGTAGTTTTGTACAGATGTGTGCAGTTATGCCCTCTCTATGTCCCTTTCACAGTTGTAATGCCCTATCTGTGCCCCCTTCACAGTAATAATCCCCATTGTGCCCCCTTCATAGTAATAATCCCCATCGTGTCCCCTTCATAGTAATAATCCCCATTGTGCCCCCTTCATAGTAGAAATCCCCATTGTGCCCCCTTCACAGTAATATTGCCCACTGTACTCCTTTCACATTAATAATGCCCACTGTGCCCCCTTCATTGTAGTAATGCCCTCCGGCTCTGTGCCCCCTCCATAGTAGAAATGCCCATTGTGCCCCATTCACATTAGTAATGCCCTCTGTGCCCCCAGCAGAGTAGTAATGCCTCTGCGCCCCCTCCATAGTAATAAATTCCTCTGTGCCCCCTCCATAGTAATAAATTCCTCTGTGCCCCCTCCATAGTAATAAAGTCCTCTGTGCCCCCTCCATAGTAATAAAGTCCTCTGTGCCAACTCCATAGTAATAAGGACCTCTGTGCCCCCTCCATAGTAATAAAGTCCTCTGTGCCAACTCCATAGTAATAAAGTCCTCTGTGCCAACTCCATAGTAATAAAGACCTCTGTGCCCCCTCCATAGTAATAAAGACCTCTGTGCCCCCTCCATAGTAATAAAGTCCTCTGTGCCCCCTCCATAGTAATAAAGACCTCTGTGCCCCCTCCATAGTAATAAAGTCCTCTGTGACGCATCTGTATTAAAAACAAAAAAAAAAAACACATTAACTACTCATCTTGTCCCATTCCTGAAGCTCACATACCTCTCTTCTCTGCAGGCACGGATGGTGGAGCAGGGAGAAGTATTCCTGTTCCACCATTCAGAGCGCAGCTGGCCTGAAGAACGGGAGGAGCACAGGGAGCTGAGTGGTGAGTGACAGGACCCAGCTCCCTGCGCTCCAGCAATGAGCGCTTCCATCTGTATTGATGGAAGCGCTCCTTGCTTCTGGCCTCTGGCAGCTGTGCTGTGGGCCCCGCCACTTGCCCGGGTATGCCGGGTGCTGACGCCGGCCTTGACTAGTGTATAAATGCTGTTATTGCAGTCCACATCATGTTCACTAAAACTTTGGATACTGTACCTTAATGCAATAGAATGCAATAACGGTTAACTGGTATATAAATGCTGTTATTATAAGACAATGCATTCACTAATAATGCATGGTATGTGATGCAATACAATGTGTTAACTGGTATATAAATGCAGCACAAAAAATACAGTACCTAATACCGCATGGTATCCTGATGCAATACAATGCGTTACCAGTTAACTGTTATATAAACGCTTTTGTTATGTAAATACTGTGTGGTTTTTAGAAAAAAAAACATAGGCAGTTGTTCAGTGTTTGCATTAGAATGGGTTGCTTTTGATGCTGTAGGTTTGGGCAATAAGACTGTAAAACAATTATGAACTGTAGAAACTTGTTTTTTTATGGTTGGCTGGCTGTGCATTTATAAAAAAAGACACATGCCCTCGGGTTGCAAGCTGCAGAAATAATAGCTTTCTATGGCGTTTTCACTAAAGTACCTGCCAGAATCATGCCCCCTGTCTGCCAGCCTCTGAGCCAATCAGGGAAAGCCCCCCTCCCAGGGTCATGTGATCTTCCAACTTCTTCCTTCCTGTTGTTCTCCCAGCTAATTTTCACCAAAAAATGCAGCTGGCACCATTTTTGCGCCAGTTGTCCAAAGCAAATTGCAAAACCTCTTTCGTTTTCAGCAAAATCATTTTGCTCATCTCTAAGTCAGATTTTATGAGAAGAATAGAAGCATTGTGGATTCTCAAGGGCACCATTAACGTGAGGTCATAGCTGGACCAGTACAACCCATTCTAGGTTTTCCTGAAAAAAAATTCCTCATAACTATTTTTGACTCTTTATGCTGTTGGCAAACAATACAATTTGAAATTTTTCTATCATTCTCTTCTACCCTTTCATACATAGCTCAAAAAGTGTGTAAGCAGTGGATAGACTGATGTCTTAAAGATAATGCCACCTTAATGTCATGGCTTATTAGCCAATACTAGGAGCACCTACCTCTCTCTAAATGCATACTCTAAAGGTAGCCATACACATCAGATGAATGTCGCCTCAACCTGCTAATTTTTGGCTAGACAGCCCAACCATTTAATGTCTATGCAGGTGTCCCGACTGTCCACTCCATTGGGATTTGGGCATGTTAGATTGTCCTCACATAAATTATTTCCCTCTTCCTATTGAGAACATATGCACAATCTTCTAAATCGAGTATGCATGTGTATGTGGGGGTCAGGGGAAAAGCTGATGGCTAAACAAGCATTTGGACAACAGTTATCTAAGGTGTATGGTCATCATTTTACCTATTTTAGCTAATTACTGTAGTGGAATGACACTTTTCTTTATCTCTTTTGTATCCAGTCAAAAAAATTCAAATACACAGGAGGCATGCCCTTTTTTAGGGGGAGTATCCTTTTTAGGGGCAGATCGTTTCCTTTGTTCTTTTAATTATTTCTCTGACCACCTCAGTAACATTGCTAGGGTGGATACACATGCTCCTTTCCATCCTTCAACCTCCAGGACACAGTTAGTGGGAGCTTTATCATAGACTGCTGCTGTACATGTCCACCTGCTTTCAGGACTAACATGGTGAGAACAAGATGATCAGCAGAGAATTTATTTTCCACACTTACTAGTCTAAACCAGTCTTTTATAAGTCAAGGAAATAGATTTGTTCGTTTCCTCCATAAAACGGGGAATGTAGTTCTAGGACGTTGACTACAACACTTCAGTTTGTGCTTATTTCTACTAAAACCTGGCTTTTCAAGTTTTAGGTGGCGTTATAGTCCATATGAAACCTGAATATTCTATTCTATATTTCTATATCCATCAGTTACTTTGATTGAACTTAAAGGGGATTTCTGGGAACAATTTAACTAGCAACCTGTACTAGAATGTGGGCAGGACTGTTGTCTCCACTTGCAGAGCTTCCTATGGAGGGGGAGGGCAGTGTCGGACTGGCCCACCAGAGTTTCAGAGGATCCTCTGGTAGGCACAAGCTCTAACAAAATGGACCCCTTATAAAACTGGACCCTTAAGGTTCTCTATATATGGAGGGTGGGCCCTCTCAATCATTTCCTCTAGTGAGTCCAAGGACTTCAGTCCGGTGCTTTGACACTTCCATATGCTACATATTGGAGAGTTTTCTGTCAGGCTGCTCAGCAATGTCATACCATACGCAGGATCTCATCATTATCCTCTATTGTAGAGTAGTGTAGTGAGGACCCCCACCCATTTCCTCTTTCCCCAGTTAGCTCTGCAAGTGGAGGCAACCATTCTTGTTCACATTCTAGGACAAGTTGCTTGAGGCCATTTTGAAGCATTCCCAGAGAAATCCTTTAATTTATATCGACATTTTATCAATACTTCTAGTATTTATTCAGTATGTATAGATATTTTATATCGCTAATGTCAGTTCCATTAGTTCTATACATTAGATAAACAGAAAATGAGATATGTCTATTCTGCTTACCCTTATTTTCAGTGCAATTTTCTTCATCGCTGCCATCTTTACAGTCATTGTCTCCATCACAGAGGAAGGAACTAGGAATACACTGTCCATTCTTGCACTCAGAGAGACCTTGACTATGACAAGCTACAGAAATAAGATCACATACAGAATAATTCCATTAAATTCAAACATGATTTATATGATGCAGACCTTATGTTTCCAGTAAGCTGTATTTACATTTTCTTACCAAGAGTCCCAGAGACCCTATGTGCAAGTGTCAGTGGGGGATTTTTTGAGGATCATGCAAAACATATGTTAGTATTTTCATTAGTATTCTAAAGCAATGTTCATACAGTACATGTTCATAAGGGGACCAGCATCTCTCCTATAAACATTTACATTATGACAATGTATTGTGCATTGAAAAGTTGATCTAATCACCCAAGTATATTGTACAGTGTTCATTTTAGGACACCCTCAGATCTCATAGTCAAATATCTAAATAATGTAAGCTTGAGACAAAATACTCTCCCTGATACCTGACTCCTCACTCTGACACCTGACTCTGATGTTGACATATGACACTTGATTCTGAAACCTGACTCTCAAATCGGACTCTGATGCTGACATCTGACTTTGGCACCTCACTCTTACACTTGACTCTGACTGTGATATCTGACTCTGCCGTCTGACTCTGATCATTTGACACTGACACGTGACTCGGAAGCAGACGTGTGACTTTAATACTCTGACATCTGACTCTGACACCTGACTTTAATGCTGACATCTGACTTTAACACCTTACTTTGATACCTGACTTTGACACTTCACTTTGACACCTATCCGTAACTCTGATATGTGATTACTCAATACCCAAGCATGTGTATGTTTACTTGCCTATTATATATTGTTACCTGAATATATAATCAAATAAGCAATCATTGCATGTATTTATAGATTGTTGCTTTGAGATCATACAGCCACTTGACTCTGACTGACACCTGACTCTGATGCTTCTATCTGACTTTAAACAATTTACGCTGACACCTGATTCCGATGCTGACATCTGACTTTGACTATTGACTCTGACAGCTAACTCTGATATGTGACTACTAATTACCCAAGCATGTGTATGTTTATTTGCCTATTATATATTACTACCTGAATATCTAATCAAATAAGCAATAGTTACATGTAGTTATAGTGCCTCCTGAAGAAGCATACCGCGAAACGCGCGTAGAGGGGACGCCCGCACGATCGACCTGGTTTATTAACTTCTCAGTGGGTATGTAAAAATGATTTTGATCATGTTTTGAATGCTAGCACTAGGCAGTTTCATCCAGAGGTAGCAAGTGTTGTGTTGGTTAGAGATAGATCCGGTGTTAGGACAATGAATTTATTACTGTGAGAAATAGCCAACTAGGACACAGAGAGGAATTTGCTAGGGAAGCCCTATGGTTTACAGGCATGCCTAGGTTTCTATGCTGTTGTCTATTATCGGTAGTTAATATCATTTTTACATCTACGGTATGGTACTAATGTATAATTTCCAGTGATCGGCCGGCGTTTGTAATTGTTTGTTCTTCCCAATTGATGGTTGTTTTGTGATTTTAATGGATTATAATAAAAATAAAAAGTTTTAAAGGGAAAAATGAGTACCATTTTCTTTGTAGATATTATAACATAGATAGGGTACTCCCTGTGGACGCCTTATTGGTAGATTTGGTGTATATAGTGGATTAATGTAGTTATAGTGTGTTGCTTTGAGAACATGCAGCCTGTGACAGCATCCTAACACAGACTCCTTCAGTAATCTATTATGATTACCCTCTGGGCACAAAAAATGTACAACTGGTATAGGAGAACTAGGCATGTCACTGATCAACTACTGGCGCTCAAGGGTTCACTTCACGGATACTATTTATGCTCTGTAAATGGTTGCAAACTTTTGCTGCACTCTGTTACTGAGACTTTTAAATTTGTATGGAGAGCAAACCTGGACAACACTGTGCAATCAGATTGTAAGGTGTTCATTTTCTGTTTCCACATATACTACTGCTGATATTATCTGCACTTCATATTCCTTTAATAACAGATTATGAAGACAATGGGGGTCATTTACTTACACTTTTACACAAAACCTGTTTTTACATTTTTAAACAACTGTATGACAATATTTTTACGCCATTCTTGCCACTTGGGAGTAGTGAGCGAGCGGCAGTGGTGTGACAGGGGCAGGGACAAATTTACTAACATTTAAACCTAGAAACAGGTGTAAAGGTTGGCAAAAAACTACGCATCCTTCTCCAGTGAAGAGGGGAAACAAAGCCAGAAGTAAAACTATCTAGCTAGATTTCACATCACAGACTCAAAGGATATATCATGTTCATATCTGACTTTCTTTACAGGTCAGTCACATGAGTTTCAGATATTTTATTTCTTAGTTTGATCACATAGAGAAAATCCTCCCATTGACAGCAGTTGAACCTATGGCTCAGTTGCTAAGGTATCTGTCTCACATATAGTGGGTCTTAGATTTAAAGGGATTCTGTCAGCTAGGTTTAACCTATAGAGCTGTGTACATGTGCTGTTAGATCGCCACTAGCACATCCACAATATATATTTCCCATAGCTCTGCACACGGCCCGAAACCCGTGAAGACATGTCGGGGGGCAGTGCTTGAGGTGGTTTTAGTACAGGAGTGTAGCCTATGCACATAGACTGTAACTATTAGTGCAGACAGGAAAATATAATTTAGCAAGGAAGCTTGAAGCCAGTGCGCGGCTGCCAGCCTCCTATATGCTAATAGCTCTACAATAATAAGCTCAAATGATGTGTCAAAAAGAATAGGCGACACAACTGATGTTTTTAAGTTATAGTTTAATGGTCAGTATAGGGTGTAATAGCAACAAGGAAAATAAAGGTTACGTTTTTTGGAAGTAGAATTGTACACGTCAAGATAAGGCAATCAGTAGTCTCAGACTAAAAGCAAATATAACCGTAATCTTGCACATGCGGCATGTTAGTGCCAGTGTAGTGTTCCTTCCCTGAGCTGGCATCAGCATCAGGGAATGAACTGCACATGCGCTAGCTGGCATGCGCGAGATTACAGCGCTTTAACTGTGTGACATCGGGGGAGCAAGGATGCCACGCAGAGCTGGGCTCCTTCACAGTGGGCGTGGCCGGGCTCCTGAAATGTTGGTAACTGCCCCTTGGGCTGAAAATAATGAGTGAATAAAAGAACTCAAGCTATGGAAAACGTATATTGCTGATGTGCTAGCAGCGATCTAGCAGCGCATGTCTTCAGCTCTATAGGCTAAAACTAGCTGACAGAATCCCTTTAAGACCTGCACTAGATAATCTAGAAAAAATATATGTCTTTCCTCCCTTGTCAGCATCACATAGAGCAGGCATGCTCAACCTGTGGCCCTCCAGCTGTTGTAAAACTACAACTCCCACAATGCCCTACTGTAGGGTGATAGCTAAAGGCTGTACAGGCATGCTGGGAGTTGTAGTTTTGCAACAGCTGGAGGGCCGCAGGTTGAGCATGCCTGACATAGAGTATTAGATACATCTAATAGAGAAGATTTAATACTCAAAAGGTGGAAAAATTCTGGCCTTGTAGTTTTGCGGTATTGAGATACAGCAGAGGATTTCAATAACCGGAAAAAAATGTGTCCATGTAGTCCTCATTCATTCTGAATGGAAAGAAATCAATTTAGGATGCATCAGGATGTCTTCCGTTCCAGCAGAATTCCGTTTTGTGACTGGACACAAAACCACTGCAAGCTGCGGTTTTGTGTTAAGTCTTAAAATGGAAAAAAACAGATCTGGCACTGAAAACAATGTAAGTCAATGGTGACGAATCCATTTTTTGAGGAGCCTAAAAAAACTGATCCATCACCCGATGACTTTTAATGTATTTAGTGATGAATCCGTTTTTCATTTCACACAACTAACATAGTAACATAGTACATAAGGCCGAAAAAAGACATCTGTCCATCCAGTTCGGCCTGTCATCCTGCTAGTTGATCCTGAGGAAGGCAAAAAAAAAACTGTGAGGTAGAAGCCAATTTTCCCCACTTAAGGGGAATAAAAAATTCCTTCCCGACTCCAATCAGGCAATCAGAATAACTCCCTGGATCAACGACCCATCTCTAGTAGCTATAGCCTGTAATATTATTACACTCCAGAAATACATCCAGGCCCCTCTTGAATTTCTTTTTTGTACTCACCATCACCACCTACTCAGGCAGAGAGTTCTATAGTCTCACTGCTCTTACAGTAAAGATTCATCATGTAACGGATGCGTACTGATGTGCTAAAACAGATCCGTTTAATTCTGGTATTGAGATCCTCTACTGGATGTCAATACCGGAATTAACAACTCAAGTGTGAAAATATCCTGAGGCTAGTTTTACACTAGCGCTATACATCCAGCAGGCTGTTCGGAAACAGCCTGCTGGATGAATAGCACGAGTGTGAAACCAGCCTAACTCTGCGGGGAACCATGCCCACTAGGCTAACATGAATCACAGCGTAGCGGCTGCAGCACAAATAGTAGATCTTTTAAACAAAAGTAATAATTGAAGAGCACATGACATATGCCATTATTTCCCGCAACAATGTGGCGCAGTAAGCTTGATACTTGCAGGGGAAAGAATTCTGTTATGTAATGTAAATATCTTACAGCAGTTGACTTCATCGGACTTGTCTGCACAATCGTGGTCTCCATCGCACACCCATCCCAATGTGATACATCGTCCATCCCCACAGCGATAACTTTGTGCAAGGTTACAGTCTGAGGATTTGGATATTAGAATTATTAGTCAGTCATAAAATAAATGCTTCTCTGACAAGCATGATGGAAATTAGCTCAGAAACCGTGAATACATAGTGAAAATAGTCATTAATCTGCTAATAACTGACATTACGATAACGATATGAACTAGAAGAAAATTTAGAGGAAAATGAAGTGAACAATAGAAAAGGCTAAAAAGAGGATTGCACTCAATCCTACTTGGCCTCTTAAACTTTTTTCTATTCTTTAAGAAACACAACAGAGCTGAAATTGTTTCACTGCTTTCTCCTGACTAGATTTCTAATAGCTATATCTTTCAATGTAGTGTAGTTCTCTGATCCTGGTATTGTTTAAAAGCATGGAATGATGGAATGTCAGCTTTCAAACAAGACCAGGCCTATATCTCTAGCGGCTACCAATCCCAAGATATGAGCAGATAAGGCAGCCTCTTTCTCTCTTCTTAAGTCTAGTTTGCTTTAGGCATTTGGAACAGCAAACCCTGCCCGGTGGGGCCCCTGGGAGCTATTTTTCAGCAGAATAAAAGCACTTTTTCTGAACACGGAAAAAAGACACAAAGTACACACAGGTATGTTTGGAATGCATTTGCAATATTCTGTGGGGCAGAGCTGTTAGTTAAATCGGTGAAAATGACATGACAGACTTCCTTTAAAAGATTTACCATGGCGGCAGATGTGACTGCTGTGGGTCACACTGTGACAGAGGACCTGGCCCTGAACTCCTCTTACTAAGTTTTGCTATGGAGCCCCATGATATCTGTGTACACCCATGTTTAAGGCTGGTTTTACACATTCTTGCAAAAAACTTTTGTTGCAGGTGTCTGAGCTAAAGCAACAGGAAGAAGACGTGTATGTCTTTCCTATAGATTTTCCATTCAGTTTGAACGCACTGCATCAAAAACTTGCATAAGAACTGCACCAAAAACTGTGGAGTTTAAAAAAAGTCTAAGTGGATGTTGCACAGGATATACATTTTAATTGTAGGCACCATATTCCTGTCAGCTATTCTGACATGTCTGTTTTAGTAACTAACTGTATACTTTCTGAAATAATTCAGGGTATTTTCTTAGAATTCTGCCTTGTGTCATTCTGTTATTCATACATTTATAGGAAGAACTGCAAAGGAAAGGTTGCCAGCCACTTTAAGTTTATCCCTTGTGATGGTATTAATATTCCATAGGAAACAATATATGTCTTAAAGGGTTTATCCCATGATTAATAAAATTAATGAAAATCAGACATCATATAGTACATGGCAATCTCTTTCTAAGAACCAGCCCTGAACTTCACATGGACCCAGACATCTCCCCATTTATTGTTCCAATCGTTCTCCTAGATTATTTCAGGCTGGCAGCTCAGGGGGTGTATCCTTCTTGCTGTAGCAATCTCCCTATGACAGCTCAGGGGGCATGTATTTTTATGCTGCAACATTCTCCCTTTCACAGCTGCAGCTCTCTAACTGTAACTGTTACAGTGTCTAAAGGTATATATGGCTAGTGGTCGAACTGAGCATGTGCGACTACCTCAATTAGAGACAATTACAGACAGGGAAAAAAAGAAAAGAACAAACAGCAGGTGGCACTATACAGATACATTTTATTGAATAGATTATCGGCTATACTAAATGTTTAATTACATGCAATTACAAAAGTATTCAGATTCTGAATGCTGCTTTTTGTTCAGACAACCCCTTTAAGAATGTTCACAGTTACACATAATGTATTATAGATTGTCACCTACCACAACTCTGCTCATCACTCAGATCTCCACAGTCATCATATCCATCGCAAACGAAGCTGTGATTAAGGCACTTTCCTGTGTTGCACCGGTAAAGATTTTCACTGCAATCTGAAAATAAGTGAAGGTTTCACACTACGTGTAATCTGCATTTGTTCAGTATAATATCTTATATCACTGCTAAAGTATGGCTCCTGCATCAAGAACAAACACATAGCTATGAAGGAGGGTCACATTCACTTCAGTTAGAAATGCAATGAATCTGTCATATTCCCAGATGCTTTTAATGAAAACCTTAAGAGACACTACTGTGCCATGCATCAGTGGGTGGTTGGATAATAAGAAACATGATTTTCATTTTCTGTAAGCTTATTTTTTCCTTTCACCAAACTCTCCAGTTTCTAATTTAAAACTTTACTATATATTAAATAATATATACACAATCGACTCACATTATTATGACCACCAGCTAATATCCAGAGTAACCGCCACATGCAGCATGGACAGCAGCTAGACGAGCTGGGAGTGACTCCTGGTAGGTTGTCACAGGTATCTGGAGCCATGCTGACCTCAGTACATCCCAAAGCTGCTGGAGGGTGGGTGCAGAAGGATCAATAGAGTGAACACAATGATCAATGGGCATCCACAGATGCTCAGTTGGTTTCAAGACTGGTGAATTACAGGTGAACTTTGAAAAATTAGAATATCATGCAAAGTTAATTTATTTCAGTAATGCAACTTAAAAGGTGAAACTAATATATGAGACTCATTACAGGCAAAGCGAGATATTCCAAGCCTTTATTTGTTATAATTTGAATGATTATGGCTTACAGCTTATGAATCTCCAACGTCACAATTTTGAGGTACCCTTTGCTCAGGGAGTATGGATTAATTAGCTGACACTTTGTGTAACACTTTGTGTAACACTTTGAGCCTAGAATATTGAACCTTTTCACAAAATTCTAATTTTAAGCCTCATTAATGCAATTCCTTTTAATTTGCATTACTGAAATAAATGTACTTTTGCACAATATTCTAATTTTTCGAGTTTCACCTGTAGTGATCGGGGGAGTACTTGGAACTCTTGGTTATGCTCTTCCAACCAATGTCAGATATTTCCAGCAGTGTTGCATTGTCTTACTGGAAGATCCTGTCCTCTCCAGGGAAGACAATCAGCATTTATGGGTGTACGTGATCTGCAAGGATAGATTCATACCCAAGCTGGTTAAGCCTGCCTTCCACATGGACGAGTGGGCCCAGAGAATGCCACAAAAACTTTCCCCAGACCATAACACTGCCGCCACCACCTTGTGTTCTTCTAGCAATGGCTGCAGGGAGTTTGTTCTCTGAGGTTTCTTGCCTGACAGAAAACATGACTCATCAGAGAAGGCATCAGCAGATGTCCAATTCCCATACTGCCATGAAAATGGAAGCCTTTTCTGCAGATGCAACTTCATTAGCAGAGGTGCAGTGACCACCCATCTGTTTTGGAGACAGGGTTTTCTGAACTATTATTTTAGACACACATCTGGTAGCCCCCTGGTTCATTTTGGCGGTTAGCTGCTCCACTGTAGTATGTAGCTCCACTCTTGTGTACCTTCGTAGCCAATGTTCACCTCTCACATCAATGGCACATGGTGCCACAAACAGTTCATAAACTGTGCAGTTTCAGAAATACTGGCACCCTTTGCCTAAAAGTCAATAATTATCCCTTTTTGCAACTCTAATAAATCACCCATTTTACCAATGACAGCAATGAGGGATATGTGTGCAGACAGCCTATCACACACCTTGTATACCCACCAAGCCAGCCCACCACGTATGACTCCCTTCATGAGCTACATGCTGCTGACACCAAAAGTAGGAAGTGGTCATAATAATGTGACTTGACTATGTACATATGTTCCATCATAGCCAGTACCTAAACAGGTTAGATCGTGACCATCCAGTGGATTTTACCATCGTTTCCTATGTGTATGATGGTTCCTATTCATCCAAATTACTAAGTACTATTAGGATGAACTCAGTTGGATTTGCTTAGGCTGTGATCACATCTCCATTAGGATTCTCTGCTGCAAATTCCGTAAAAAAAACTTGGAAAAAATAGTTTTTCTAGTGCAATGAACACCATGGGCCCAATTATAGTCAATGAAGCCAGTCAGCTGCTGTTGGTGTCCATAATTTTCATTTTTTTGCTTCTGTAATGGAACAGAAAAATGGACATACAAGCACAGATGTGAACAGAGCCTTCAAATCTTTTCCAGTATTTTACCACTCATTGGTAGTATTTCACCAAACTTAACCTCTATATGCCTGTAGGTGTAATAGTACAGGGCTTTAGGAGTAGGGGGTACACCTGCAAATCATAGAACATACTGATCTCCACTGTTTAACCCCTACTTTTCTGCAGTCAAAGCAGAGTGTGACATACAGGAGGTAGAACAAAGGTTGGAGTGTCCCTTAACATATGCATTATAAAAATGGAAACATCAAGTTTTATTGCATGAAACAGGAATGCATATTGTAATTGTAGGGTCATTAATTTAATCAACCTAAATATGGATTGTGTGGATAGGTAGCATTCTGTCTGGCCTACATGGCAGTACACAGGAGCTGTGCAGCTTTAGGGCTCATACACACAAACACACAAACTTATTTTTTGTCTGTGTCTGTTCTGTTTTTTTTTCTTCCTGTGGCCCGTATGAAGAACCATTTATTTCAATGGGGGTCACAAAAAAAGTGAAATGACTCGTGTGCATTCCGTATCCGTATGTCCGCAGTCCGTTCTGCCAAAAAATAGAACATGTCCTATTCTTGTCCATTTCGTGGACAAGGACAGGCTTTGTTACAATGGATCTGCAAGAAAAGCGAATGGAACACGGACGTCACGCGGATGTCACCCGTTTTGTTTTGCAGATCCATGTTTTGGGAACCTCGAAATACATACGGTCATGTGCATAAGCCCTGATAATGAGGAGCTGTATGGCTGCCATCCACTATCATAAGGCTGTGTCATGTGCAAGGGCCCTTAGACACGTTTATGTTGTCTTTGCACTATTGTGTATTATTTTCTCAGAAATCGTGAGCAGAGATAGAGGCAAAATTATTAGTATGGAAAGGGTTATGTGATGTTAACTTCTGAGTGATGTAGCTGGGATATGAACAAGGATGACTTACTGCAATGTACCTCGTCGCTCCAGTCATCGCAGTCATTGTATCCGTTGCACGTAAGTTTCATGGCTATGCATATTCCATTGCTGCAGAGAAAGCTGTCTTGTTCCCCACACAATGCTAAAAAGTAAGATAAAGTAAAAATAAATGAAACAGGATGCATCATCTGTCTATAACTATTGCCTCTACTGATTTAATAGCAATTCTGGAGGATTTTTTTTTATACTCCAGTTGGCCCATTTTTATATTATGCCTACAACTAATGTAAGAATGAATTGCCAACAGTCATCAAAAAATGTTCCCTTGGCTGTTAACAGTTGGTGGTTTGTCCCTGCACAGCCTGACACTGCAAGAGCTGATTGGATAGTGTCATATTGTACAGGGAAACAGACCCAACCGGTAACACCCATCTGGACCTTAGTTACAGACTGTGGGCAATTCATTCATAAGTTTCTAGACAGAATAACAGAGGAATGGCAAAACATAGAGTCATAAGAATAGATGCTACAGAGTTCTTATTATATTGGGAATGCAATAGATCCCTTATAAAGGTTGTCCAGGATTAGAAGAACATGGCTGCTTTCTTCCCCATTCAACGCCACACCTGTCCATGGGTTGTGCTTAGTATTGCAGCTCAGCTCTATTAAAGGCTATGGACACTTTAGGGGCAATTTTTATTATTGCATTTTACTCAATTTTGGGCTAAAAATAATTTTTTCATTTGGTCTTTATTAAAAATAATTAGCAGTTTTTGTAATCGATTCAGTTAAAAATCTGTTTATTTGCAGATTACCCCTCCTGAGTTCCGTCAGCTGACGTCTCATGTGAAGCCTTATCTCTGATTTCCTAGCCTCACAAACACTCATTTAAGAGTTTAGCTATAAGGGTTTATAAGGTCAGAGGATTTAAGATAAGGCTTCACATGAGCCATCAGCAGAATTTCAGGAGAGACAGTCTGCAAATACACTGATTTTTAACTGCATGTATCACAAAAATTGCTGAACATTTTTAATAAAGACCAATCAAAAAATAATTTTGACCCTAAAATGAGTAAAACGCTGTCATAAAAATTGCCCTGAAGGTGCCCACAGCCTTTAAAAATAATGGGGCTTATTTGCAATGTCCCACAAAACCTTTGACCTATCCAACCTTTTTAAAATCACATATTGATTGTAAGGCTACTTTCACACTAGCGTTTTTACTGGATCCGGTAGGGTTCAGCAAAAATGCTTTCGTTACTGATAATACAAACACCTGCATCCGTTATGAACGGATCCGGTTGTATTATCTTTAACATTGCCAAGACGGATCCTTCATGAACTCCATTAAAAGTCAATGGAGGACGGATCCATTTTCTATTGTGGCAGATTGTGGCAGAGAAAACGGATCCGTCCCCATTGACTTGCATTGGGGGTCATGCTGGATCTGTCTTGTTCCGCATCCCAGGACGGAATGCAAACTACAACATGTTGCGGTATGCTCTCCGATATGGGAACACAACTAAACGGAACGAAATGCATTTTGGAGAATTCCGTTCTGTTCAGTTCAGTTTTGTCCCCATTGACAATAAATGGGGACAAAACTGAAGTGTTTTTTCCGGTATTGAGCCCTTATGACAGATCTCAATAACGGAAAACTAAAATGCTAGTGTGAAAGTAGCCTAAGTTACAAATAGATGCCATGCTTCAGTAAAGCATGGCACTACTGCCTACTAACCATTAATATGGCACAGTAAGTGAAAAAACACAGGACTCCAGCACGTTGTACAGCTGCTGAAAGTCTTTTGTCAATGATAAAGTTAAATAAGAATCTTAATAATATTAATTCCTCAAATGAAAGTCAACTGAACCTATGCAGAACTTTCCAAGGACTTTTGGAAACCGCGAATTATGAGAGGACAGCAAGGTTATATTGTTTTTACATAATTATAATGCACATCCAGCAGCTCCTGATCTTGGCTGGTACAGTTAGCCTTGTTTGTCATTTGACATCTTGATTCAGATAATGGAGGGGCAATTTGGTCCCTTAGACTGTGTTTAGAGGTAGCCATGTGTGCAGCCTTGTGACTATAACAGCTGTGTCTATCCTTTTCACTGTTCCTTCATTGCTCTTGCTTTGAATATAAAGATTTAAGGCTGGTATTCATTGAGAATTCAAAGCCATCAACATACCAAGATGTTTCTCAGGCAATATTGCAATGTTTTCCTTAGACATTCCAGTGGGGCCGGACTGTGGGCGCAGACCTAAGGGGAGGCCATCATGAAGATGGTTTGGTGAGTGAGGGAGGCAGGAAGGGGTTAATAGGTCCTGGAGTCAGTTAAGGGGAAGGGGGTTGCTGGGGTAATGGGAGAGTGGTTGGGGGGCTTTATATAGGAGGTATGGGGGTAAAGAAGCGCCATTTTAGTTAGGTAGCTAGGTAACTAACTCAGCTGCTCACCATGTCCCTTGAGGAGCTCCTGTCCAGGTTCAGGAGGGAAGCAGAGGCGCAGGTTCCAGGCTGGCTCAGGGAGCAGGTGGAGAGCTTAGTGCAGGGCGCAACAAGTGGGTAGCTGTCCCTGAAGAAAGTGCTTGTCAGCCGCCCGCGGGTCGACCCGCCGGAGCGCTTAAGCTCCGAAGTAACCACCAGGGTCCGGAGCCGGCTTAGGAGCCTCCACCGGGGACCCTCCATGGTGGGAAGCGTTGCGGCAGTTAGCTAGTATGCGCTCCCGCCATGGGAGGAATCCTGCGCAGCCGCGGGACCCAGAGCAGAGCGGGGAGGCCCCCTCCCTCCGCTCTCTGCAGCAGTTTCGAATGGATCAGGATCTGTGGACTCCCTCTTCTGGGAGGTCCACTCGGCGCAGGCAGGGAGGCAGTGGATCACGGGCTATGCAGTAGGCAGGCAGGGAGCTGCACAGGACCTTTGACTCGGCAGGACAGGAGGAAGAAGGACACGTCCACCACCTAGCAGGAGCCATCATGGAAAGAAGAACAAGCACAGCCATCATAGAAGATTTCAGGAGTCCAGACGGCAGGGACGGCGTGGCAACAACATTCAGGATCGTGGAAGCTGGAGATCAGGAGCGGTGGGATACAGGACCTGCGGTGGTGGGTTTCACAGTGCCCGTGCAGTCTGGTGAGATATCATGGGGTCCTCTGTAGCTTTTCTTAGTTCTCCAGTGGTCACCGGGGAAGGGGCATGCCGGGGAGAGTTGGGAGGGGGTCTTGGGAAACTTTTGGGGGGTCTGGCGGGGTAGTTGATGGGTTTAGGTGAAGGAGGGAGGGGGGGGTCGCCGCTGCCAGCTTGGGGATCGGGTCCCGTGAATAGGGTATGTGTAGGGGGGCAAGCTAGTAGGGCAGGGGCATCTTTAGCGCTGCAGACTCAGACTAGGAGGAGGAGGACAGGCCAAAAGTGGATGATGGAGCAAATGGCGAGGTATATGTGTGTTTTGAGGACCCGTTGGGGGCACATTTGTAGCAAGAGGTTAGGGAGCGAATTTGGAAATGGGAGTATGTGGAAATTTTTTCCTTACTTCACTTAGAGAGATTTAATTTGGATAGGGGAAAAAAGGATGATGGGAAAAGAAAGAGGAGGAAAAGCACCGGTATCGGTTGATCCCGCGCACTTTTTTCAATTGGCTCCAGGAGTTTGTGATTTTAGCAAGCGTAATTGGGGAAAAGATGCCGGAATGTTGTTTGGCGTTACCTTGTTATTTGAATGAGATAGGGGAAGCGTATAGAGTGTACAGCGGTTTACTGTAGGTTGGCTCCATATGATGAGCAATTTAGGCATTAAAGATATAGCGCTCTGGCTTAGAGTGACAGCGCCATCACGATCGGGGCAGCCCTTTCACGGGGGAGGTTGGGGGGTCTGGGCAAGAGAGTTTTGTGACGGCATCAGTGAGAGGTTTGTGTTTCCTATTTAACGAAAGAAAACTGTAAATTCGGGACAAAGTGTTAATTTAAGCATGAGTGCACCACATGTGGTGGCGCCCACGGACCTAATAGGTGCTTTAAAGGAGTTAGACAGAAAGGGTGGGACAACACTGGAAATAGGGCTGACGCTGGTACGTATGGAAAGGATGTGGGGGTTTCTAGATAGGTATTCAAGACGGATTTTAGGTGGGGTTTCCGTATTCCCTCAGTTCCGTTGGCGGGTACGATTGTACATAAGAATTTTAGGTCGGCGCTAGAACAACCTTAGGTAGTTTCTGAGAAATTGGCTAATGAAGTTTTATTTGGTCGAATGGCGGGTCCGTTTCGGGAGCCGCCATTGGTCAATTTGAGAGTTTTACCTTTGGAGGTAGTGCCCAAGAAGGAGCCGAATAAAGTTCAGCTCATTCACCATCTCTCCTTCCCAAAAGGGGCATCGGTCAATGACTGCATAGATCCTGAATTATGTTCTGTGGTTTATACGTCATTTGATACGGCTGTGGCTTGGGTAAGGAAGTTTTGCCCGGGCACGTTGTTAGCGAAGACCGACATTGAAGCGGCGTTTCGCTTGTTACCGGTTCATCCGGATAGTCTGCATTTATTAGGTTGTTTTTGAGACGGGGGTATTTTGTGGACAGATGTTTGCCTATGGGGTGCTCGTTATTTTGCGCCTATTTTTAGACTTTTAGTTCGTTTCTAAAATTGGTGGTGGTTGATGTGTCAGGTTGTTCATCCATTATTCATTATTTAGATTACTTTTATGCCTTATTGTTGCATACAGTACAGTCAGTTTTTGAACATTTTGGGGTACCTTTGGCAGCGGTCAAAATGGAATGTAGGCTGCCGGAGGACAAGTCCCCTGATTTGGGGCACGAAATCGGTAGGGTGAGAAGATTAGGTTTTGCAGTACTTGTTGGGAAAACTCAATTTTGCTTGCAGGATTATGCCAATGGAGCGTATTTTTTGTAGGCGCTTGGCTTTTGCTACCGCTGGGGGTAGCCGCGCCGGATCATTTTATTAGGTTGGGAAAAGAGTTAAGGGGGGATTTGGAGGTTGTGGACGAATTCCTTAGAGGTTTATAACTGGAGGACGTTGGTCATGGGTGACGTTTGTAACGGCTTTGATTTTGAATTGTATTTGGACACTGCCGGGGGGGTTGGTTTTGGGGCATATTGCCAGGGTCAATGGTGTGCAGGTCATTGGCCGGAGTCTTGGGTAGTCAGGGGTTGGGTAAGAAATTTGGCGCTTTTGGAGCTGTTTCAATTGTCCTGGCGGTAGTATTGTGGGAGGAGCGTTTTGCGAATGGGAAAGTCCACTTCCACTGTGACAATCTAGGGTAGTGCAGGCAATTAACAGTTTGACAGCATCTTCTCCCCAGGTGGTTCAGTTGTTGCAATATTTGCCGAGATGTTTATCCATTAATGCTTGGGTAGTGGCCGTTCATGTTTTGGGTGCTTCTAATGGTGTGGTGGATGCCCATTCTCGGTGACAGTGGGACCATTTTCATCAACTGGTGCCAGAAGCGGAGGACATAGGACTGGGGTTGGCTGTGGTAAATCTTGGAGGAACGGTAATGGGGCTTTTGTGGGCGTCTTTGAGTCTGGGCACATGGGCTGCTAATGGTAAGGCCTGGGAGACTTGGGAATGGTGGTGTGTGCAGTTGGGAGTGGGGGAGGATGATTGGGAAATGGCTTTATTACTACTGTTAGGTGATTGCAGGGAGGAAGTGTGGTCCGTATCTCGGTTAAATAGGTGCGTGGTGGGTTGGGGTTTGGTTTTCGTTTACGGAGAGTCCCGGATTATACAAAGACTTTTTTGGTCAGGCAGGTTTTAAAAGGTTGACGATGGGGCAAAGGGGCGGAGGATTGGAGAAAGCCAGTCTCATTTAGGTTGTTTTTGGATATCAGTTCTAAGTTAGTCGAGGTTTGTAGGTCATCATGGGAGGTTGGTTTGTTTAAGACAGTTTTCACTGGCGTTTTTTGGGGGCTTTTAGGCTGGGGGAATTAGTGAGTAGTAGTGTTAGTAGAGCTGGAGGGTTGAAGTTGAAGGATGTGGAAGAGTTTGTAGACATGGTAGTGGTTTGATTCAGGAAGTCTAAAACTGACCAGGAAGGAAAGGTAAGGCAGTTGACTTTGTTTGAGGTCCTGGGTTGCGTCATTTGTCCGGTAAAATGTTTACAGGGCTATAGGGGGCATTTGGGGAGGGCTCCGTTCCTCTTCTTAGGCATGAGGACGGATCGTTCTTGTCGGGCTTTCAATTTCTGGACGTATTTAGGAGATGCTTGAAGGTATTAGGGATGAGGTTTATACGAGGCATTCATTTAGGATTGGGGCAGCAACGGAGGCGGTGTGTTTAGGTTTGAATGAGGAGATGATAAAAAAGATAGGTCGGTGGGAATCTATTAGATTTCGCTCTAATGTGAGAGTGGGTAAGTTGTGAGTGACGTTCATTGTAATGGTTAATGTTGGCATGTTTTTTTTTTACTGATCTTAGGTTTACAAGCGGCATTGGTGTGGATCCTGGGGCATTCATTCGTGTTCTGGGGGACGAAAAGGGCGGACGTGAGACAAAATGGTCGACAACTGGGTTTCAGGTAGGACGCGGCAGTGTTGCGGTGGCTGGGTATCAGAGGTATGTTATGGGGGGGTGTTGCGGGAGGTACACCGCATTGTGAGGTTGGATTGTTCCTCAGATGTTTTAGTGTTACATCTTCAGGGTAATGCTTTAGGGTCTCGCAAAGTTGATCACGATATGGTCAGAGATCGTGCGAAGGCGGTCTTGTGGGGGGGGGGGGAGGGCGAGATCGGTCAAGCTATTCAAAAAAAGCTCGGATCAAGGTGAATCGAGCGGTGAGTAAATTTATGACAAGGAATGGGGCGGTGTCGGTACGGCATTCGTAGCTGGAGGCGGGTGAGGGCAAATTTTGGAGGGCAGATGGGGTGCACCTCAACACTGTAGGTATAGATTTGTGGTCCCTGTGGATTCAGGGAGGGATTGAGACAGCCTTGAGGATGTGAAGGGATGCGCAATCTTAAGTGGGTCAAGTTGCGCGTTGTTGGTGGTGGGAGGTCCTCAAAGTTGGTAAATATGGTGGTAGTTGAGAATGGGAGGGCCCTACGCATGGGGCTGGACTCTTATGGTTTAATTGGAGTAAAGGAATTAGGCATCCATCAGTTGGTGCCTCCAAGCTGGCGTTCATCGGTTGGGGGCAAGATGGAGTTGCCAGTTTATTTGGGTGCAGTGGTTATTGGGGCTTCTCGGACCTCCCTCGTCATTTACTCAGTCAGTCAGCTGTTGTGGCTGATTCAATCCGAACCATTGTCTGGCTATTTTAATGGTGGGGGGTAAAAGTTAAGGATTAATGAGACCCAAGCGGTCTAACCAATACTATTGTCAAGATCTATCAGCAGGCTGACTGACCTTGATGCCGAGGAGTAGACCTGGAACCACTGAAATGTGAGGGTACTGTCCTCAAGCAGAGAACACTCAGAACAAGGCAAACCCAGAAAAGCCCACATTTAGTCAGCCAGCTTAGCTCGACCATGTGATCACTTCTTTTGAAAATTATAGGTAGTGCCATTAGGAAAAGGCAGTCGACCATGTTGGACATTTTTGATTACTCTTCCCCAAGATGACTGACAGCTACAGCTATGTCAAATCACCCTCTCCTGCCTGCACTAAAATAATGCAATGCCAAATTGTCAAACCATGTAATGGGGATATTACAGCTGATCCCTCCCTATAATACATATTTATCACATGAGACAACTCATGTGATATCTACTTCTACCACCACAGAGCCCTGAAAGAGGATCTGTCACTCCAGACATGTCAGTTTAATAATTACTTGCATCCCCCACGCAACAACAAATCTGGTGCAATTTTTCATATATCTCTATTCTGTGCCATTCCTTTTCTATTACTACTAGAGGTTTATAAAGACATTTCCAACTGGGTGTTACACACACATTGTGACATTGTGTCCCTGCATAGTCTGATACTGGCAGCACTGATTGGACAGAGTCAGACTGTGCAGGGACCTCCTCCCCACTGGCAACGCCCAGTTGGCAATTTCTTCAAAAACATCTAGTAGGAATTGTACAACATGGGGTCATAAGTAGTCTCTGTTCCGGAGTCGATTAGGTCAAACACTTCAGTTTTAATGCTGTCTCCAAAAAAGCATTAAAATGTATAGCTGCCGTGTGGACAAATACATTCCAGCCAAAGTCGCTCAAGACTTCGCTGAATTAATTCTGTAATCACTTTTACGTCTTTAAAAACAGTTTGAAATAGCAATCCAAAATTGGGTTTGGCACCAAGATACCAGTCAGTACCAAACCCCACTTTGGATTCCTATTTTTAAATATTTTTAAATATGCAAAAGTGATTACCGAATTCATTCACCAAAGTCTGAACCAACTTAGGCTGAAAGAAATTTTGTCTACACAGAGCCAATACATTTTAATGCTGTATGGAAACAGCATTAAAACTGAAGTTTTTGAATGAATTGACTTCGGATCGAAGTCATAAGAGTAGATGCTTCAGAATTGGCATTTTATGTGGAATACAATTACTTGCTTAAAAAAGACATGCCATTGGGTTTTTTTTAGTACGTGAATAGGCAAATAGTTATTTAACATGGAAGAGATGTCTTTAAACTGGTGTCTTCTCAAAAAACAAGACCATATTAGCATAGAGGATAGAAATGAAATGTAAAACGTTGGATCTAGAAACCTCTACAAATACAGAGGAGATACCATTAAGACATACCTTGTTGGACTATACTTGTTGTGGGACAGCACTACATTACGTATCCAACTAAGAAAGGCGACTCGAGTATTTTTTTATTTTTATTTTTGAACATCAAGACTACCATAAGAGTTCTGCTTCCACTGTTTTGTGCAATCCTTTCTATAGGCGATTAATAGATTAAAGATTTGTTTTTGGTCTTTTTAATATCCATATTCGAAAACATTGAATACCAACAGTGCTTGGAAGATCTGGCACCTTCTTCTTTGGAGGAAAATAAGTATTTATAAGGAATTCTAATAAGGCCGTGCTGTGTGCATAGTCCTCTGCCAGATGCAATGAAAAACATGAAAACATTAGCAGGCAAATGGCACAACTGGAGAAAGGGTCATTCTCAAAGCAACATAACTTGGCAAAACCATTTGCTCCCTGAGGCCATCAATTCTTCACACTTCTAAATAGTAAACTTGATACGATTGGTAATGGCATCTGTAGAATGAAATCTGGATGTAAAAACAGGAATCCCAGAACATGTGAAAAGAAAATGAAGAAGTGAACTCTCCAATGTCTCCACTGGCCAGATTCCAATCAGTGGCTTGAGTTTCCTCTGTTGTCAATCTAAGAATCAAATGGCATTTTCCGAGCAATGTCCTAGCTGGGCATGGGAGATATCTGACATGGGAGGCAGCAGATTATGGATGTACTACTGATTAACATACAGAATAAATGGTAGATGTCGGGAAAATGAAAACGAAAAATTATGTGATAACAAACAACTCATTTGAACTAAATTAGAATATATAAAGTTTGGAATTTATTCGACATCCAGTTGTCTTTTCTACAATAAAAATGTCGCTCAAAAAAAAAATTACAAAAATATGTGACTAAAAGAAATACATGTATGTAAAGATTCAGGCATAGTTTAAAAGTTCCAAAATCAGTGCCACAAAAAATGCATGGGAGTTACTGCTCATGGCTTAAAGGGATTTTCTGAGTGACTAATCCTGATGAACTATCCTCAGGATATTTCATCAGTATATTTCATCAGTATCTCATCGGTGGGGTCCAACACTCAGCACCCCCACTATCAGCTGTTTACCAGACACAGCAGCATACATTTGATAGTGGCTGTGCTTAATATAGATCAGAGACAATGACCTATCCAAAGGTCATCAGTTTAACATCTCAAACCCCTTTAAAATGGGAATTAGGAATTCTCATGTTGGTAAAAAAAAAAAGAATGAGTCTGTTCAGACTTGGCACTTTCCACTTGTGGAAGAGTTCCATTGAATGGTGCTAAATCCATGGGTGGATCCATAGCATGTAAATTAATATTCCACAGAAGAAATTGGAGGCTCAGCCTTAGATTTCTGCCGTGGATTCCATGGCAAATATATGTCAAATTTTTCAGACGTGTATTTTCTGCCTTGTGGTCATACACTTAGGGCAGTATTACAAATCCCATAGGGACTGTAAGGCTTTCTTCACAGTTTTTTGTGGTGTATTTTTTTAACTTGTAAAAACACCATAAATTTCATGTTTTTTTTTTAAAACAAGTGTTTTATTAGTGTGGCGTTTCCATTATTCTCACATTTTTTTAATGTATTTTTTCATGTGTTTTTCAAGTCTTATGGGGAAGATTATGGGAAAATGCATTAAAAAAACACCACACCTAAGGCATGCTGTGTTTTGAGTGCAACTGAGTTGAAAAAAAGTACACAAAAAGTGAACAAAGATAGAACAAAAATGCAGTCTGTAGCTTAGTTTATATTTCCTTGTTGACTTGAAGCTAACATCTGGTTGTAGATAACAACCTTGTGAGTTGTAATTACGACCACATTGATTGTCCTCAAGGTTTCCCAAAAATAGATGTAACAGATTAAATCAATTTTTCAGACGATGAATAAAGTTTTTTTTTACTTTTGGAATAAATGACCTATAACATTTGACATCAAATAGTAAAATGAATAGCATAAGTAGATTATTAATGAACTGCCAAATTAAACTCTATCCTAACTCAATGTAGTTTTGGAAAGGATAAAAGGCCACAGAATATGTTGGATGCCAGCGATACACGGGTGACAGCCTCTACTTTTATGGTCATCTAATGAAAATTAGAACAAATGTTTATAAACCAGAGTGACTTTTGCTTTGCCCTATGATGATATCTTTTTAGCATGTACTATGTATATCCTTTCACTCCTCACTTAACATTTGACCTCTTGTATTAATACAGTTACAAGTTTCTGCCAAATGGATCTTTAATTCCAGTTTAAACAAAACCAATGCTCGGCAGAGTTTTATTTAAGCATTCTTCAGTTTTCTATGGCTAATTATCATTTCTGTTCTTCATTCTGAATTTACAGGCAAAATTTGTATATCAGCTTTGAAAGTTTTCAATAAAACCATACGATAATCAAACTGGATGCAAAAAAAAGGCTGTGCACATACCTACTAACCCTTGAAACATTGCTTAATACAAATAATTGTTAGCTGAGCATGTTCAGATCATGTCAGTAATAAAATCTTACAGTGGATTTATAACTAGAGATCAGAATTTTTTTTTTTTATTTGTTTTGGGTCTGACTTGACAGATTTGATTCAGCCACAAATAAATTCGACCCAAATAGAAAGTGCTCAGATTGCTCTGAAAATTCATGTATGAAACTCTGAGGTCTCCTAGAACTGTTCCTTATGATATCCTTAGGAACATTTGCACACAAATGTTGCAGCCGGGCCTGTAGATTCTGCACACTCGTAGGTTGTTGAAACTGGCGTCTCATTTGGTCCCATAAATGCTCGATTGTGATAATTGTGGAGACCACGAGGCCAAGGAAGTGTTGCAATCCGCTGGCGACATTCCTGGAAAGCCCTTGCTGTGTGTGGCCAAGTATTATCCTGCTGAAAAATGTCATTTGGTAGCCCTGCAGGGGTGTAGCTAAAGGCTCATGGTCCCTGGTGCAAGAGTTGGCCCCCTTCCCTCAGCGCTTTGTAGCAAGGGCCTTTCTGCTGCCTGAGGCAAAACTTGAAAAGTCCCCCCCATGCCAAATTCTCAACCTAACCCATACCCTTCAGTCCTACTGGATAGGTCATCAATATCAAATCAGCAGAGGTTCCGGCACCCCCGCTAATCAGCTGTTTGAAGAGAAGGCAGCGCTCATATGAGAGCTGCTTTCTCTGCTCTGTTTACCTGCTTGCCACAGCAATTGCAGTGATGAGCAGGTAATCAGAGCAGAGAAGGCGACAGTGGTACAGAAAAAAAGCAGTCAACTCCTTTAAAGACATACTAGGAAAACATTATCTCATCTTCTCCTTTCAGACCAGGCCGCAATGGTGACTTCTTTCAGCCGTGTCTCGTCTCTGCAGAGTTTAACAAGCAGACATCTTGGTTTCCTACTTTTCCTTCATCCTCCCCACCTTCTCCACACTCCATTATGCCACCCCCAATACTGTTTCTTGCTGTGCCCCCCAATACTATCCTGCAGAAACAGTCCCCCCTGAAGATACTAGTACCACACAGTGTGCTTGTACAAAAATACCCCTTTATATTGTGCGCTAGTACAAAAAATACCCCCTTACATTTAAGATCAGACCCCCAAATTAAACCTCAGATGAGACCTCCCCATTTCAGACTAGACCTCATTTAGACCTCTATGTTAGACCCCATATCAGACCCGAGTTTTAGACCTCAAATCAACCCCCATAAGACCTCCATGTCACAAACCCCCATCTCAGCACTCAGACCCCCATTAGACCTTTCAGACCCCCATGTATCAGACCTCAGATCAGACCCCCATTAGACCTCCATGTCAGACACCGCCCTAATATTAGACCTCAGATAAAACCCCCATTATACCTCTCAGACCCCATTAGACCTTTCAGACCCCCATATCAGACCTCAGACCAGACCCACATTAGACCTCCAGACCCCCATATCAGCCCTCCAGACCCTTATTAGACCTCCAGACCCCATTGGACCCCCTATGTCCCTATATAATTCGGAATAATCCCTATTCCCCAGTTTTATTGTTTGTATGTGTAATGTTGTGCTGTCATACTTTTTTGTTTGTTTGCTGTCTGCATGCTAGTTTTATGGATGTGCACCTGCGACTATGGATGTGCTAGTCTAAATTTTCTTGTAGTATATATTTAGGGTAGCTGCCTCTTTTAGGTAGCTGCACTCAGTGTTGGATTTGGGTGCCTCGGGCCCAACAGTAAAATTTATTTTGGGGGCCCACCATAGGAATTTACTCAGGGGCTCACCGGGGGATTTACCTGAAACCCTGTGACTGCACTCCCCGCCCATCTCAGACCCCCATTAGATCTTTCAGACCCCCATATCAGACCTCAGACCAGACCCCCATTAGACTTCCAGACCCCCATATCAGACCTCCAGACCCCCATTAGACCTCAGACCAGACATCCAGACCCCCATTAGACCTCAGACCGACCAGACCTCCAGACCAGACCTTCAGACCCCCATATCAGACGTCAGACCAGACCTACAGACCCCCCCATTAGACCTCCAGACCCCCATATCTGACCCGCATTAGACCTCCAGACCCCCAATGAGATCCCCCATATCAGACCTCAGATCAGACTTCAAAATAAATAAATTAACTTACCTCTCTCCACCGCCGCCACTCTACCGGTCCAGAGGTCTCCCTGCTCTCTTGCTGTCCTCAGAGCCCTCGCTGCACAATCACCTGACTGCTTGTAGCGTCAGGTCATAGTGCGCGCTGCATGTCCCAACGCTGTAGGCAGCTCACAGCGCTTCACTCCTCCGCCTCCTGCATACTAGTGAGCGCTTCCATAATGGGTAAAGCAATGCAGCACCACTGGCAACGAGGTCCTCTGGGCCCCCCTGGCTAAGGGACCCGGTCGTAACTGTGACTGCTGCAACCCCTATAGCTACGCCAGTGCTGCCATTAGATGCAACACATGTGGCCACAGGATGTCCTGCCTACATCGCTGAGCTGTTAATGTCCCTTGTATCACTACCAGGGTGGACCGATTGCCGTATGCGATGACTCCCCAGATCATCACACCAACAGTTGGGGCAGAGTGTCGCTCCAGAGCAAAAGCCTCAAAACGAAGTAACAAAATCTGTCATGTGTGAAGGCCCCTTAGTCATTTTTTTCCACTTTGATTTAAGCAGGACTCATGATAACTTTTGTTAAATTAGATCAGTTAGTCCCTTAAAGTGATTTCACACAAGTGGAACAGATTTACTTCTACTGTTTCAGGCTACATTCACACGAACGTATTTTGTTACCGTATCCGTTCCTTTTTTTTTGCGGACCATATGCGTAACCATTCATTTCAATGGGTCCGCAAAAAATGCGGACAGCCCACATCCGAATGTCCATTCCATAAAGTTTCAAAAAAAAAATAGAACATGTCCTATTGCAGACAAGGATAGGCATTGTTACAATGGATCCGCAAAAAAATGGATGCCATACGGACGTCATCCGTTTTTTTTGTGGATACGCAATTTGCAGATAGCAAAATACATACGGTCGTGTGCATGAGGCCTAAAAGTAAGACAGCGTAACCAGACAGTCTTAGGCTACATTCACACGTCCGTAGTGTATTGCAGATCCACAATACACCGGGCTGGCACCCCTATAGAAATGCCTATTCTTGTCTGCTATTGTAGGAAAGAATGGGACATGTTCTATTTTGATCGGGAGCCGCGGACCGGAAATACGGAGCCGCGGACCGGAAATGCAGATGCAGACAGCACAATGTGTGCTGTCTGCATCCTTTCCGTCCCCATTGAGAATAAATGGGTCCGCACCCGTTCCGCAGAATTGCAGAATGGATGCGGACCCATTCTACGGACATGTGAATGGACCCTAAGGATACGGCCACGCAGTCAGGTTTCTGCATGCAGTTTTGGAAACCAAAATCAGGAGTGGATCATAAAAGGAGAGAAAGTATTAAAAAAGACAGATGCAACTTCTCCCTTTTTTCTTTAATTTACTCCTGGTTTTCAAGTTGAATGGTTCTCGATCCGTCCCGGTCGCCACACAGACATTGCCCTTGCATTGGGGACCGCAAATTTGCAGTCCCCAATGCATGGAACGGCCGCACAACGGCCTTGTGCATGAGGCACCATCTGCAGAAGCCACCTTGACACCTGGTAGATGAGCCCGACACATGTTTGATCAAAAATGTGCGCAAAGAGCATCTATTTTTTTCATGTATAGTAGGTATACCATCATCATAAATTATGCATATTCTCCGACAGTCCATATGCCTAGAGCGAAAATTATGCCAGCTGGTATCCGCAAATCTGCCGGTGGCGATGGTCCCACCCGCACATGGATACTCCTTTTATAGAAAGTGGCGAGGGTCCAGTTTACACACCATTTACACCTTTAAAACCTGGGGGGTGCAACTGTTTAATGCCATTTTTACTGTGGTATGGTGATGATAAATCTCCCCCTTAAACTGCACTAGATCTATCATATTGGGTGATGCTGAATGATAAATCAGTTGCATCTTTTGACTGTCTAGTCTAGTTTACACCACCTATAAGTTGGCTTAGCTTTATTCCATTAAGGCCTCTTGCACACAAACGTTTTTTTGGTTTTTTTCCGTTTCCGTTCCATTTTTGCAAACAACAGATTGCATAAGGAAACCATACAGAGGTTTATTGCGGAACTACAGAACGGAAACAGAAACACAACGGAAACAAAAAATGAACAACGGATCCATTAAAAACGGACCGCAAAATACTTAAAAAGCCATCTGGTCGTGTGCAAGAGGCCTAACACACCAACAATGAATAAATCCGTAAAAAGGTTAGAAATATGTCTAAAACACTGGATCAACACAGTGCAAAGACTGTACACCAGTTTCTTGGCACAGTAATGCCAAAAAGCTGCCACATTTTTAATAGTAAATCTGCCCTGCTGGGATATTGGCTTTTTGGAAGTCCTTCCTTTATATTTCCCATTCCTTTTAAATCCACTTTTTGCTTTGGTTCAAAAAACTGCAAGAAAAAGTACCACAAACACTGAGGTGTTTTTCAGAAAATACCCCCTTTTTTTGCCACTTAAAATGCCATAGAAACCGATCGCCTTTTTTCCATGTACTATATGCTGTTTTTACGGGAGTGTTTTAGCAGCAACAGTCTGAACTACATTGTTTTTCTGCCATTTTTTTTTTTACTGTAGAGTAGAGTTGAGCGAACTTGTATTTTAAGTTCGACGTCCAAAGTTCTTAAAATACAAGTTCGCTCAACTCTACTGTAGAGGAGATATCAAAACGCCAGAAAAAGCTCCAAGAGCTGCATCATGCTGCATTTTCAAAAGACATAGAAAGACATAAAATGGCACCTAATTAACAAAAACACCTGTAGCAAAAAAAAAAAAAAGCAGCAATATTTCTTGTATTTCCTATGAGATATTTGCGAAGCATCTTTTAATAGAACTTTGCATTGTACTACTGCTCCATTATTCTTCCCGGAAATGCATGAATATACAGATGTAGTAGAGTTAACACACATGCTTAACGAGATGCATTAACTAAACTAGTTGTGTTAAGCCGACACCTTCAATAGCTTTTCAATGACTTTTGTTACAGGATATCATGATGAGTTAAGACATTTGAGTTAAGTGTTAACACTTGGTTCTACCTCATCCCCTTATCAATAGTGGGTCCTTATACAGCCTAAGGGCTCATGCACATGAACATATTTTTTTTCCCTTGTCAATTCAGTTTTTTGTGGCCTGTATGCGGAACCATTCACTTCAATGGGGCCGCCAAAACTGAAATGACTCCGTGTGCATTCAGTGTTCGTATGTCGGCATGGCCATTATGCAAAAAATTAGAACATCCAAGTCCTATTACGGACAAGGATTGGACTGTTCTATTAGGGCCTTTCCGTTCTGCAAAATGCAGAATGCACATGGCCGGTATCCGTGTTTTGCAGATAGCAAAACATTAGTGTTGGGTGAGCACCAAAGTGCTCGTGTGCTCGAGTAGAACACTTTGCGATGCTCGTGTGCGCTACTGAGCACCCGAGCACAATGGAAGTCAATGGGAGAACCCCAGGGACCCCCTGCTCTGAAGAGTGGAGCGTGTCGGGACTCTAGTTCGGCTTAGGAGTCCCTGCTCTGACTCCATATATGGCTATATCCATATATGGAGTCAGTGCTTGGGAATACTTACTACTAGTAAGTATTCCTATACAGCAGAAGTCTCATATTTTTTATTTATTTTTTAGTAACCGGCCATGCAGCTCTATAGTGAAGTAGTTATGGTTCTTGGCTGTAATGTACAAGGTTGTGAGTTTGTATCCGGCAGAAACTTTTCAGAAATAGAGGCTAAATTAGATTTAAATACATTTCTGAAAAGTTTCTGCCGGGATTCAAACTCACCACCTTGTACATTATAGGCAAGGACGTTTACCACTACACTATAGAGCTGCATTACCAGGCTTTAAAAACTAGTAGTGATGATCGAGCACCCCGATGCTCGGATGCTCGGGTGCTCTGCCTGAGCACATCGGGATGCTCGGGTGCTCTACTGAGCACCCGAGCCCTATAGAAGTCAATGGGAGAACCCGAGCATTAAATCAGGCACCCCCTGCTCTGAAGAGGGGAGGGTGCCTGGATCATAGGAAAAGGTCAAAAATTGATGGAAACACCACCGAAATGGATCAGGAACAGCATGGGGAAGATGTTTGGATGCATTTTGGACTACAATGTTACTGCTGGGAACGATGTTGCCCGAGTTGTACGTCACTTTTACAGACTGGACCATAAAACTCACAAAACCGAAGATAAAATCGATTTTAGATGAAAAATTGTTAGGAAACATTCTTTCCTGTATATTTACTTTTATATCAATAGCAAGTTCAGACAAAAAATTTCATGATTTTCGGAACTGTGGCCATGACTAAGAGGGACCGGACTATCATCTGATAATGAACTTGTAAGAGGAACGGAGTGGACGTCGAGCTGACCAGTGACTGTGTATATAAAGCTGAGCTGACCAGTGACTCTAGATAACTTCTAAGCTGATCGCACGTCCCCGTGATGTTGACGATCTATCGATGTCTGCTCTTTCAACTTTCGATGTTCTTTTATGTGCCTACCATGGTGACCATGAGTAATGGGGAATCAGGGTTCGCTTCCGGAGAGGGAGCCTGAGGGATGGCCTCGGTTACCACTTCCAAGAAAGGCAGGCAGGGGCGCTCCAATTTCCCAGTACCGCCTCAGTGAGGTAGTGACGATAAATAACAATACAAGACCCTTAAGAGAGCCTGTCATTGGAACGGGTACAAAAAAATTACAGGGAATGTCATGGGTATTAAGGATGAGGAAACGTTATACAGGAGGAGAGGTAAAGTATGATTGATGGCCTGCTGGTGACCCACTAAAACATTAGGGGTGAAGGTCTTCAGCTGAGCTGACCATCTAAAACATTATGGGTGAGGGCCTGCGGGTGAGCTGACCATCTGAAAAATTATATGCGAGGACCTGTGGATGAGCTGACTATCGAAAACATTATTTATGCGAGGGCCTGCGGGTGAGCTGACCATTGAAAACATTATTTATGCGAGGGCCTGGGGGTGAGCTGACCATCCGAAAAATCATATGAGAAGGCATATAAGCGATGGCATTATATGCAACAATTAAGAATGTAGATATGATGGACGAGGAGGAGGAGGATGAGAAAAGGAAGATTCAACCATATACCCTTTTTTGTGGCTGAAGGGGTGCATGGGAATACAGAGTATTCAGTACATTCTAAACAACACATTTAAAGTGCCTTGATGTTCAGTCGTGGCTTTCCTTTGGTGGAGTGGAGAAGTCAGGGGCAATCCAGGCCTTGTTCATTTTTATCTGAGTCAACCTGTCAGCATTTTCAGTTGACAGCCGGATACGCTTATCTGTTATAATGCCACCAGCAGCACTTAATACCCGCTCAGACAAAACGCTGGCGGCAGGGCAGGCCAGCACCTCCAAGGCTTAGAGCACCAGTTCGTGCCACGTGTTCAGCTTGGACACCCAGTAGTTGTAAGTCCCTGAGGGATCACTGAGGACGCTGACACGGTCTAGAAATAAGTGTGGATTTGCGTCTCACTGCTCACAGCAAGCAGAGTTTGTGGAATACAGAAAATGACTGTCTGTCACTGGTATTTTTGAATTAACTATAGAACCCACACAGTCTAGATATAAGTATAGATTTGCGTCTCACAGGAAGCGGAGTTTGTGGAATACAGAAAATTACTGTCACTGGTATTTTTGAATTAAAAATAGGCCTCACACAGTCTAGATATAAGTGTAGATTTGTATCTCACTGCTCACAGCAAGCAGAGTTTGTGGAATACAGAAAATGACTGTCACTATTATTTAAATTAAATATAGGCTGCACACAGTCTAGATATAAGTATAGATTTGTGTCTCACAGCTCACAGCAAGAAGAGTTTGTGGAATACAGAAAATGACTGTTTGTCACTGGTATTTTTGAATTAAATATAGGCCTCACACAGTCTAGATATAAGTGTAGATTTGAGTCTCACTGCTCACAGCAAGCAGAGTTTGTGGAATACAGAAAATGACTGTCACTATTATTTGAATTAAATATAGGCCGCACACAGTCTAGATATAAGTGAAGATTTGCGTCTCACTGCTCACAGCAAGCAGAGTTTGTGGAATACAGAAAATGACTGTCTGTCACTGGTGTTTTTGAATTAAATAAAGGCTTCACACAGTCTAGATATAAGTGTAGATTTGCATCTCATTGCTCACAGCAAGCAGAGTTTGTGGAATACAGAAAATGTCACTAATGGTCGCCCTGGCCAAAAAGAAAAATTCTCTCAAAACAATTTTGGCTGCCTGCCACCTCTAACAATAGTCCTTAAAAGGACTTTTGGTTCTTTGAAACGTCTTTAAAATGAGTAATTTGTGATCAAATTCGCCCTACACTCTCTGTCCCTTTCTAACAGTAGCTCTCCCCGACTCGCAATGAGCCGAACCCGCGTGACCGGGTGCTATATAGCACCCGATGATGCGTTCCGGCCAGCCAATCACTGTAATGCCAGTAGAAAACATGTCTAATGGCATTATAGTGATGGCAATACTTACCTGCACGTTTTTTGGCTGCTTAGCAAGCGCCAAACATGTGCGGAGGAAACTCGAACATGGCGCTCGAGCACATATGGTACTCGGCAGATCATAGCGATGCTCGAGCCAAACCGGTATTCGGCCGAGCATGCTCGCTCAACACTAGTAACTGGCCATGCAGCTCTATAGTGAAGTGGTTAAGGTTCTTCGCCGTAATATACAAAGTTGTGAGTTTGAATCCGGCAGAAACTTTTCAGAAATAGAGGCTAAATTAGATTTAAATACACTGACTCGAGCATGCTTGCTCAACACTGCAAAGCATCTAAAGGTCGTATGCACGCGTTCTAACATTATACACTTTTACACATAGCATTTGGTCAGTATTTTGCATCAGTAATTGTAAGCCATAACCAGGAATGAAACCTACTGAAGGGAAATTGCCATAGTCAGCACTAATTGAGCCCCACTGACAAGAGGAATGGTAACAACCACTGGTTAACGTATATGTTTTACTATTACTACCAACAAACTGCATTTTTGTGTATCTGTATTTAGTATTTCAACTTCATATTTAGTCCTTCGGTTAATGGTTTATAGATATAATTTGCTCATTAATAGCGCAATATACTCTGTAGCTCTGCTCATTAATGCATGTTCGCTAACTTTTTCAACATTCCTGTGAGTTTCCGCATCTTAGCATTTATGAACGGATTTGTCCGCAGTTTAAGCCATAATTAGAATAAAATGTCACATGTCTCCAAACTTTGGTCCTTCCCCAACTTCTTCCCAGCTTACTCCCAGGCACATGTCCAAAGCTTGTTTCCATCTCGTGCACAAATAATCTCATTTTAAAACCTCGCCAGCTTTAACATAGTCCTTCCTCCAGCTTTTCTTATCAGGCCCTAATGCACACTGTCTATGCTAATTAAACTCTTGCATACACAAATTCCTTTAATTAAAAAAAAAAAGTTCTTGTCCCGGTCCTCTCCAGAAACCTGGAAATCTGATGTCTCTAATACTGCAGAAGTTTCTTCAATGTGGCCACACACCAAGGAACGATCATGATAAAGACGTTAGCATTCTCCTATTATACCAGTGTTTCCTCTGTCACATTTTTTGCCTCCCACTCTGGGGAATTTTTTTAAGGCTATTTCAGTTATTAAAACATTCATTTCTCCATGTCAATACATACATTGACGGCCATTCTCATGTTGTGGTGAGAAGCAGACACGACTCAAATTGCTGTTATCTGTCTTGTTCTGGAACTGGGAGCATCTCAGGAACTCTGGCCAAGAGGAATTCACCATTTCCAACACCGGCCCACAACCATCTTGAGCAGCCTCACAAAATGATCTGCATGGTAATAAGGGATAACTGGGGAGCAGAAGAAAGAGAAAGATTCTTCTTTAACTAAAATTATTTGTAAAGGAAAAAATAAATATAATTGGTTAAACCCCAGTCATTATAGGTAATTACATACAGTAGGTAATAAATGTCTGATCCTTGAGGGCAGGGAACCACACAATAACTATAATGCGAGCCCCCATTTCTCCTCACTGCAGTTGTGTTTCTGTTGGTAGTGTAGACTTTGCATGGACATAAGCTCAACTGCGGCTTCTTTCAAACTCCTTCTCACTGCAGTAATGGGGTTTCAGGGCCCCTCTTCTAGAAAGCAGTGGGGCCCCCAACAGTCAGACATTTATTACCTATCCAGTGAATAGGTAATAAGTTTTGCTTTTGGGAAAACCCCTTTGGAAACATTCCTTAGATTTATCCTTCATTCTAACAGTCTCACAAAATGGTTTTGACATTTTTCCATAACCTTTCAAATTTTGGATATCAGGGTTAGTAACTATTGGATGTTTTTAACCATTTGGGGCATATTGGCTCTTTTGGGTCATTCACAAAAGTGGCATAAAATAATTTGGTGTAAAAGTGTTCAAACACACATGGTCCACTTTCACATGATAGACGATGTGGCACAAGTGGGCTGTATAAGTCAGTTTTATCTAAGCACTATGGGGGTCATTTACAAACAGATATACACCAAATGGATGTTGTATGGAGTTAGAATTATATATACAGTACAAAGTAGTGAAAAGGTCAAGGGGTTTTTGGGTGCTGCCGCCACCAAAGATATAAACTCTCATGATTGGACAATCCATTTTGTCACCAAATTCATGCCTTCCTTAGGTCATAATAAATGTATATACTATATATAGATATATATAAAATTAAAATAAAATTATATATATATTTATATATATATATATATATATATATATAAAATACATGGAATAACTATAAAATTTGAACATTAGGATTAAAGGTTATAAGAAAAGAAATTTATGGAAAAAGATACTAATCCTGGATGATATGATAATGAATACTTGGATGTACATGGCTATATTTATAAAATCACGGCTAGATTTATAAAATCATGGATCTATGATTTTCAAAGGTTCAGAGGTCAGAGATGACAATGGAATATGACTGCATGCCAGAAATGATTACGGTGATGCAAAGATTATATTGTCTAACTTGGTTTGGTGAGTGGAATTATGCTATGACCATTGTAATGTTTTGTTAGACAAAAAAATCCATCATCTGGTTTGTTTGAGTTTTTCTTGACAAATGCTTTCTGAAAGATTCCTGCTGCAAATGACTGATTACATTTTGATCTCCTGTTCAATTCAAAAGTGAAGGTGTCAGTTACACAATGTTCAGGTTGATTCCTGGCCACCACTGCAGGGAGCCATGTGCTGCACATATGTGTGCAAAGTTTTTGAGCACACATAGCCTTTCCCCAGGCTGTCTTTAATTACCTTTGAACTTTATAAGCAAATTTTCTAGGCTTCGACCATTTATCACACATTTTATCGGTTATATAACTATGACATTTAGTGCATGTTAAATTGGTACATTACTAAAATAATAAATGCTTTGTATGTATTCCCAAAAGCTATCTGTAGGTAGCACTGTTTAGTTAATCATGGCTTGATTCAGCAGAAGGAACTAGCTTTCCCCTCTGAGGGAGCAGTTTTCTAGTTAGCATTGCATTCCTTTTGAGAGAAGAATGAGGAAAGGAGGAACGGATATCCAAAGACTGTCCAGGATCACAAGGCTGTGCGTGTTAGCAAGGTATTCACTGTATATGACTGATACAGATTTGTGCTAGTGGAAGGATTATTCAGAAAAAGTGCTAAGGGTTACAGCATGCTGCATTTTTCAAAAAGCACAAGCGATCCATAAAATGCCACCTAATTAACAAAAATACCAGTAGCAAAAAAAATACTTGTGTTCGGCATTTAATATTTCCAATAGACTTTCAGCTAACATCTTGAGCTGGTGTTTTAATAGAACTTTCCATTGCACTCCATTATTCTTCCTGGTGGCACTTTTTAGTTAATTATGGCTTGTCTCAACAGAGGGAACCAGCTTTCCCCTCTGAGGGAAAAGCTTTCGCTGTTTATGGCTGATACAGACCTTTGCTTGTGGAAGGATTAGCATTTAACAGTACCTTTCACACTTATATAATGGGTTGGTTGAATGTTTGTAGGATCCTGACATCCAAAAGAGGAACTCACCTTGCCAAAGAGTGCCGTACAGGACATGTAGTGCCACACGGTATTGTAAAGAGGTGCTAATAAACAACCAATAGAGGTGTTTTACCAGAAAAATAGTCATGTTGATTGGTTGGCTGTGAGTCAGACATTATATGCTGAGTCTAGTTATAACTTACGATGGTCCAAGAAAGACCATTGTAAGTTGAAAATATTGTATCCTGGGGCCATTGTATCTTGCATGACCACCATATTACATTCAATCTCCCATTTTTCCACGATCTCTGTGATTGTGGCACATTTCTTATAAAATTTCACGTAAGAAAAATCTGCTCTTTAAATTACAATTTTTTGTTTTATTTTATCAAATGTGTCCCTTTATTGTAGGCTAGGTTAACGCCACACATGGGCTCTCTATGAAGGATAGTTTTGAACATCTTGTTCATCTTGATAATGGCACAATTTTTAGAAATTACATTTTCTTAGACATTCTCAATTTTAGCCTTTAAATCTTAGATGGTGGCCTCTTAGTTTTACCTGCCGATCCTGTCTGGCCACAACATTCTCTTGATTGATGGATTGTGCTATCAATGTGTATTTACAAGTTCAGGTCATGTTGTGTTAGAGAAGTTGAACTCTTGACTCCTTCCAGTAACAATTTGCATGATTTTCTCACAATATTGGTGTAAGATGAAAGTTACTAGAGCTCCTCCAGTAACTATTAAAAAAAAGATTATAGCAGTAAATTACCATCACGGTTAACAAAATAAAATTAGAATTGGTTTCTCCTTAATTTCACACTGCATCATTATGGAATTTTCTTATGTAGATGCCAGCTGCTACATTCCGAATGGCAGAGCCTTGCCTAATATGCATGCCTCATTTGGATCCCAGCACGAGAACAGATAATATTTAACAAATTCTACCACTCGAGCATGACCTTTACTTATCATTCATCCGGTAGATTATAAATATATTATCTCTTAGGTTTGTCTGAGACCTGCATCTCATACATGTTCAGAGGTTTACAGCTCATATTTGGATTAGACCAGAAGAGAACTTAAAGTTGTCTAATTATCATATTGAGAAAAAAATGGGCCATTGTTATCATTTGTATAAAACGTCCTTACATAATGCTCTAATATTTTCATTTCTATTTCAAAATGCCTATAATTTGCACCTCTAATTAGAAAGCGTATCAGCATAAGTTATGATCAAAGGGATAACTTGGTGCTTATGGGTCCCAATGCAAAATCTGTAACATAATATAATTACTGTTTTCATCAGTGTCATAGACTTGGAATGGAGCAGCAGGGCTAGTACTGCTTTATTAAAATGCCTACTATGGCTGAGGAAAATGGGGGACCATGGTCTTCTGTTTTGGCAATTAGTGGGGTCCCAGTGTGTTTAATTATCTACCACTTTTCAGCTGTCCAGTAGGCAGATAACAACTTCTTCAGGATATATATACTGCTGGAATAAAGCCAGGAGAAGCAGAGTGCACAAATAAAGCAGAAAGGATCTTGACCTCTTTGTCCTCGGCACCAACAGTGGTATCAAAAGGCAGTGGATCTCACAATCTAAGTTCCCTACCGGTATGTCTTTGAAATGTGGGAGGAAACCGGAGCACCCGGAGGAAACCCACACAAACACTCGGAGAACATACAAACTCCATGCAGATACTTTATTACAGGAGTGTTTACTCCCCTTCCTTACCAGGCCAATTTTTCAGTTTTAGCAATGAGTCTATTTAACTGCAAATATGGAATTTACTTCTGAGCCAAATTCTGAGTTTTAGATATTACTTTTCATAGCACACATTAAACCTATCCATATATATAATATTTTAAAAATATATTGAAGGATATACTGTGAAAATTATGAAAAAACTGTATATTTTTCCTTTCTTTCAATTTTTTCTGTTACAAAAGATTGCATGACAAAACATTTCTAAAGCCATTACTGTATGTTTGTGTGACTAAAATGACTATTTTTTTATGTTGACCCTTAGGTCAACATTAAGGTGTTTATCTTAGGAAATGTAGACATTTTTAAGCTTATGCCTTTTTTTAAATGAAAAAATATGTACACATTTGTATATTTTGCACACAAAAAAATTAAAGAAAAGGGAAAGAAATGTGTGTACCCAAAGTACGATATACTGTTACTAAAACTAATAACTATAGTTTTGTTTTTTATGGAAAAAGAAAAAAATGAGTGTGTACATAGTCTGCTATACTAATACTAAAACTAGTAACTATAATTTGTCTTATAAATTATTTTATTTTGTTAATTTTTTTATTTCTAACCCGGTACTGCCACAATCAGGGAAGGAAGGGGTTAATTCACGGACAGCAGGATCAAAGTTCACTTTACAGCAGGGGTCGATCTCGTATAGCTGAAAACACCCCTGCCGGCTTAATATTACTTCATATACTATATTGCTTCACACAGGATCTTTGTGGCCTGTATGCAGAACCATTTACTTCAATGGGGTCGCAAATAAACGGAAAAGACTCGTATGTCTGTCAGTTCCACAAAAAAATAGAACATGTCTTATTATTGTCCACATTACAAACAAGGATAGTACTGTTATATTAGGGGCCGACTATTTTGTTCTGCAAAATACGGAATGCACTGGGCTGGTATTCATGTTTTGCAGATCGGCAACTTGCAAACCAGCAAAACTTCCAACGGTCGTGTGCATGAGCCCTTAGAAATTGACCTTTTACAATAATACCCAAAAAAGGATAAGAATCAATAAAATGATTGTGATGTAAATGTTGGTAGTTTGGTATCCATCGTCTCCTCATGTATAATTGTTGCTATAAATGAGAAAAACTAATAATTACGGAAGTAGCAGGGATTTAGGTTGCCACAAGGTTGAACAACTGCTTCTGTTCAGCATGATGGCAAAATAAATAGGCAGCTAAACGTGATGTGAACGGCCAAACAACAGGGGCCAACCTTTCTACAAGTAAAACACAAAGATCTCTCTCTTGGAGGTAGACATCCGACATGGAGGAAGTGGTGCTGAATGTTGAGTAGGCACATGTGAAAATGTCATTAGTTTTCGTTATTTTTTGGCCTGGGTTTCATTAACATTTTTCTACACACACGGACATTATTGGATTATTGTGTGAAGACTGGCACATAATGAATACCAGTCTTTCAAAACAACATAAAAATAATAATATAAAAGTACCATAAGTTTCACATTTCTGTAATATATGCCCAAGAGAAGCATTGAATTGATTCATGTTATTACAAGAAAATATCCAAATGCTGAACCAAAGATTGACCTATTGAAAACAACAAAAACATTTCTCTTGCTTACAGCTTCATCATTCTCGTATTTCTGGGACATTTCCTTCATGTACAGTATATTTTTGAAAATGTATGATTAGTTAATACAGAGGCTCTGTGTATCCTCAAGTTTGGGTATTACAAACTGAATTTGATATTTATTATCGCCTGGTATAGACAACCCCTTCTCATGGGGAACATTGAGCTTTGCTTTCTGAGAGCCCCGTTCAGCACAGTTCTCACAAACAAAAGTCTGCAGAGCACTGGTGTGTCCTGCCTTGCTTTAGTGGACACTGGGTCACAAGTGACTACTATGCAACTGCCTTTCTATCAGCGGCATTGGGAGCTAGACCATCTTATCCATCCTACTCCGAGTAGGATAAATGTAATTGCCAGTAATGGACAGCTCATATCATACCGGGGATACTGGGAGCCCACTGTGCAAATTGGTAATACTGAATTACAGCGGCAAGGGTTAGTTGTGCACGTGCATGATGAGGGCTTTCCCCCAGTTGTATTGGGAATGAAAATTTTGCAAAATTGTGTGGAGGAATTGATGTGTATACTCCAGCAAGAGTTAGTTACAGTCCCTTTGCCGGTCCACAGAATGTTACAACATACACTGAGAGCACGCAGAGGGCATACACATTTCAATGATCACAAGGGGAGATTAGAAATGTAAGGGTTACTGATGCTAAACCCATATGGTTACAACCTCACTCAGAGACATTACTTTGGTTAAAGCATGCATAAGACGACATGGGCAAGCTTACCAGGCCCTTGTGGAACCTATACTGGATGGGGGCAAGGAATATTTGCTCAGTCTAGTTACTGTGAAGAGTGGCAGGGTAAACATTAGTGACCGATTTATTCATTTAAACAAATACCAGACTGCTGCTAAATTAATACATGTTGGGATTGATCATATTGTCCACTTCGACTGTCCAGCCACGCAGTCTGCTAGCCAGGTGGAAGTCTGTCAAGAGGGTCTCTGGTGGGAGCAACTGCCCATTGGGGATCAGAACACCCCTGCTGAGTCGAAGGAGGGTGTCCTGAAGGTTGTTAATGAGCATGATGCTGCTTTCAGTAAACACCCCACAGATTTTGGGAAAGTAGAGGTGATCCAACACACCATCCCTACTGGGTCCTACCTACTAATTAAAGAAAGATACAGGCCCATACCACCAGCCATGTACCAGCAAGTGAAACAGCTAGTGAACGACATGAAAGCCTCTAATGTAATTCAGGACAGTCTTAGGACTGCACCCTTAGTGCTTGTGCGTAAAAAGAATGGCATAATACGATTCTGTGTAGACTACCGCAAATTAAATAACATCACCCTACAAAGACACGTACCCTTTGCCTAGAATAGAAGAGTCCCTATTAGCCCTAGGCTCTGATGCAGCATTCTTCTCTGCTTTAGATTTAACTAGTGGGTACTGGCAGATCCCCAATGCACCCAAAGACCGAGAAAATACACCTTTTACCAAACCTATGGGACTTTATAAGTTCAATTATATGCCATTCGGCCATGTGTAATGCACCAGCCACTTATCAGCATCTCATGGAGTATTGCTTAGGTCACAAAAACTTTGAGACTGTGCCGTTGTATCTGGAAGAAATTATTATATACTCTAAATCCTACCAAGACAATTTACAACACTTGTCTGAAGTATTTGCTTTACTCATAAAACATGGACTCAAAGTAAAACCATCCAAGTGCCACTTATGGCAGTCTGAGGTGCACTACGTATCTAGGGCATGTGGTCAGTGCTCAAGTAGTCCTCCCTGACCCCAATAAAATTGCTTAAGTAAAAAATTTACCCGCATCTACTAATATCTATGAGGTGAAGCCATTTCTAGGCTTTGCTGGATATTGCAGATGATTTATTTTTTTGGGTTGGAATGTGAGATGACATAGAAAAACTGTGTCGTGAGTGTCCTATCTGTGCCATCAATAGGGATAACCAGCCCAGACAAAAAGCACCACTGCACCCAATTGAGAGCCATAGGCCATTTGATCTATTTGAAAAGAGGTTTATTGAGGACCACAGACCAACAGAAAAGATTCTGACTGACCAAGGCTCAGCATTTGAGTCACAATTATTCCAAGAAATGTGCACATTGTACAATACAAAACAAATATGATTGCCTATCACCCACAATGCATTGGTCTATGTGAAAAAATGAACCAAAACATAATAAATCTATTGCCAATGTAAATTGCAAGAGTCGGAGAAAGCAAAATGGCCGACATGGGTATCTAAAGTGAGTTTGCTATATAACCATACACCGCACTGTTCAACTAAACAAGAACCCCATACATTAATGTCTGTCAAAAGTTGGTTGCCGGCTGACATATTGCTAAGTTTGCTAACTGACCATGATAACCACCCATTACCACAAACTGACTGGGTAAAACAGCAACTGAGGCGCCTCAAACTTATCCAACAAATAACCAATGAAACAACCCAGGAGGCTCAACAAAAACAAATGGATGACTATAATGCCAAAGCTAAGGCTAAACCACTGTGTAAGAGATTTACGAAATGGTTACAAAAACAACACAGGTCAAACAACCTGGAAAATAAATGGGAATCTGTGCCCTACAAGATCAAAGTCATACCAACTGCTGAAACCTATCAGATAAATAAACAGGGTGATGAGAACCTAAAAATTGTTCACCGTAATCAATTGAAGCTGTGTTTATCCAAGTAACTTGGGGAAGAAACCCCTACGTCTCAAGAAAATGTACCAACTGAAAATGTATTACTGGAAATTAAATTAAAACCAGCTACAGTTAGTGAGACCCCCTTTAACTGGTTTTCAATTCTAGAATGGTGGATGGTACCAACAATGTAATTACCTGTGTATTCCTGAACTTTGTGGTTCCAGTGCCGAGGTCAACAATAATGCTCTTTCTAATCCTGTGATCGACACACAGCCCAGGAGATCTGAAAGAGCCACCAAAGGTATCAAACCAGCCAGATACTCAGATTAACTGTTCCATCCACATCTCTATTATGTGATTTATGGGTCAGAACTGCATTCATATGAATATGTGATGATATACTGTATGACTATACCTAAGCCTCTAAGGTTCATTTATGATGCTGCCCATTTTTTAGCCGATAATGCTGAAGAGAGCCAATGAAAAAGTAGGGGAGCGCCTAGCCCTACTTGTCCTAAATCTGTGACTTAAATACAGTACCTGCTATCTTGTTCTGCCCCAGCGGTGACCAGTGAAGACCTTGCTAATCTCTGCGAAAATCCAACTTAATGACCACAGCCTTAATCAGCCACATGCATCCTGTCCACATGCATTCTGCATGTTTCATAGAACTAACTACCAGAATATATCATTGCCAGACAGATTACAGCATCAACAGCCCACCAATCCAAAGTGGAACACAACAACCCCATGATGAATCCAGTTCGTAACATTTAAGAGCCTGAAACCTAGGGAAACATTGAAGGCCCCTCTAGCGCTGGATTTTCTCAAACACAATATACATAGTTGGTGCCTGTTGCACAAACCTTCTTTGTTAAATAGTCCTGACTGTGTCAGGGATGCCACAGTTAAAGTAGAGGGGGGAGTGGAGTGCCCTGGAGCAGGGAGTACTTTGACATTTGGACATTTTTGGACATATGCCTATATCCCCTATGCAAAGTTAAAACTTCTTACTTTATTTCTCTTGAAAGAGTTAACTTATACTGTTTAATACTGTGTACCTGCATTTTATGAGTTGTGATATATATCCTGTTTATTATCTCTGTATTTAGATGGCTCTGTGGAAAGGGTCAATGAATACTAAGAGACTGTTAGGGCTTTGATTGAGAAGCTGGCAATTTTCCACATGTGCCATAGGGTTTAAAGAAGACTATGTTTTGGAGGGAAAAAACCCAGACATTGTGTACCACCAAAAAGCAGACAACCTGACCTTTTAAATGTCTGGTTTTAGCTTTGTTGTTATGTCTGGAAACTTGTTTTTGTCTGGAAAATCTGCTGTGTCATTGCTATTAAGTATCATTGAAGCTCTAATGTAGTGATGAGCGGCAGGTGCCATATTCGATTTCGACGAAATTCGCGAATATTCGAATGAATATTCGTTTCATATTCGTCGAAATCGAATATTCGTCATTTTTTCTAGTTATCGCGATTAACATGCGATTTAAATAATCGCATATTGCGATTTGTACTTAAGGCTACTTTCCTATTGGTTTCATATCTAGAATTAGCGAGGATGACGAATATGATGAATGTATTCGTCTATTCCTCAAAACGAAGATAACGAAGTATTCTACATCTTCGTTTTAGCTACCTATTCGTCAACTTCGCTAATTCTAGCAATCAAATAGGAAGGTTGACTATAGAGACAGCTGTGTTAAATTCGCTATGCGATTTTTTTTTTTTTTTTTAATAAATAGAATACTTATAATAATTTTATCAAGTAATATAATTATTGTATTAAAAAAAAAATCGCATAGCGAATTTAACACAGCTGTCTGGTAAGTCAACCTTCCTATTTGATTGCTAGAATTAGCGAATAGCGAAGTTGACGATGACGAGACGAATAGGTAGCTAAAACGAAGATGTAGAATACTTCGCTATCTTCGTTTTGAGGAATATGACGAATACATTCGTCATATTCGCTATTCGCTAATTCTACCAAGCCAACCATAACTTCTGTGCTCATGGAGCGTCCCCATCACCATGGGAACGTCTCCATATACTAAAATGTACTGTCGGATTTGAGGAATTACGCTGAAATCGCAATGCGATTAATTCAAGTTATATTAATCGCATTGCGATTTCAACTTAGAGCTGGGTTTATAATGGGTCAGCTTGCTAGAATTAACGGTTAACGAATATGGAATATAGCAGCAGTGCTAAGTTGAAATCGCAATGCGATTAATTTAACTTAAAGTATTCGCATTGCGATTTCAACTTAGCACTGCTAGTGCATAGCTAATCTATATTCCATATTCGTTAATTCTAGCCTATGTAAGATAGCAGTGCTAAGTTGTAATCGCAATGCGATTAATATAACTTGAATTAATCGCATTGCGATTTCAACGTAATTCCTCAAATCCGACAGTACATTTTAGTATATGGAGATTCTCCCATGGATGGGGACGCTCCACATGAGCACGGAAGTCGGCAGAAGCGGCAACGGGCACTGACTAGAGCAGCCAGGAAGCCAGGAATCCTCAGGACAGGTAAGAACTACTTTTGGGAAGTAGGAAAGAAAAAAATATAACTAAAAAAAAAAAAAAACGAATATTCGAAATAGCGAATTTATAGCGCTATATTCGAAATATTCGCGAATTAGCGAAGTGCCGATATTCGCTAAAAAGATTCGCTTTTCGAATATTCGCGCTCAACACTACTCTAATGTAAGTCTATACCAGACGGGAGCTGAAACAATGTATCTGTTTGTGCTGAGTTTCTCCACTCCACCCCTCCCAGTAGAAGGTTCTAATCTAGCAAAAACTGTATATAAGAAGAGCAGTCAGAGCCCCTAGTGTTCTGCAGTTAAGGATCCGTGCTTAGAAGAAGAGACTCTGCCAGACTACTAAGTGACCAGAAGAAGATGCTGAGATGGGGATACGCTGCCATAGACCCTGGATTACCAGCCTTGGACCAGGGTACCAGCCTTTTGAGGAGAAAGAGGGACAGCTAGCTCAGGCCTTTCCTCAGCATCAAACCATTCTTCTGCCAAGGAGAAGACTGGAGAAGCCAGCCCTGTATTGTTTTGCACCTGAATTCCTCCAGTAAAGAAGCACCCTGGTTTATGGCAGACCCTGACTCTCTGGACTTATTCCCTATTGGGGTGCACCATGCCTTACCATCCCTTCCAGAGAGCAGCAATACATGGTGACACCTCGGCGGTGTCTGGGGGACCAGCATAGCGTTGGGTCCACCCCAAACCCGGGCCAATGCAATTTTTTCTCTGTGGTAAAAAAAAAAAAAGGCAAGTATAACATGACTAAAGAATACCAGTCCAAAAAAAGGCTTATAAAAAATTGTTAAATTTCATTTCATAAGGTTTTTACAAACCAAAATAATGGGTGGAAAAGAACCAAGCAGAGAAGCACCCCAAGATATCAAATGAATGACATAAAAGACTGGAAACCACCTGTCACCTTGTGAAAAAAAGGAAAGAGAAAAATTGTGTATGAACTGCAATGAAAAAGCTGCCCAAAGGACATCTGCTAATGTGGTGAAGTCTTCTAATATAAAGGAATCCTGTAGATATGCGGAAAACCAGATACACTGATGATGATATAGAATTGTATTCTCTTCATTACCACTTTGGAAGGTTTCCCACTGAATACAAAGCATGTTTCGAATATTTGTTTTACAATCTTGAGGTTATAAGAAGGAAAAAAGACTTGGTAAGCAAGAGCTCCTTTATACTGCTCGAGCATAATTTATCAATACATCAGCCTAGGGAGTATCACACATGTGAGTTATCAGTGGACGCCAGAGATCAAACGTTGCACTTTATTTACAAGATTGCACAAAGATGGTATAAAGATTATTCTTTGGCAATGGACGAGGATAATTGGGGGAATTTATCATAAGGGGAATATCTGTAGTCAGTTTTGGAGTACATTTTGCCACATTTATCAAATCATGTTTGATAAACTTGTCTTATCCTTAAACTTAACACTTTTGTCTAGAAAAGCTACTCCAGTTTTCCTACTCCACCCTCCTACTAGAGTGAGATTGTGACCTTTTATACAACTTAAAAAAAAAAAGTCTCGATGATAAATTTGGAGTGAAACGCATTAACATAGCTAACCCCACCCATTTTTCCACCCACATTGCAAAACTGGAGTGAGTGGTGTAAAAGTGCAAAAAAGTCGCAATATTTTTGCAAATGAGTGCAAAAAGTCACAAAAGCCCTATTTTGCAACTTTTTGAAGCCAGAATTCTGGAGTGAAGGAGTGATAAAAGTGCCCCAATGTCTTTAAAATACATGCTGTAGTAAGATCATTTTAGGGTACAGATGATTTGTACAGCCATCCTGTGAAACAAAATGTAGGCTATTGATCTACAATAGTAATACCGGTGTTTTTTAAAGAAGGGCTGCATCCCAAAATTTGGTTCTCCCAATGTTAAAGGAACTATACGTGGATTAATAGACTTTCAGTCAACAGTATACAGTGGGGAATATAAGTATTTGATACAATGGCGATTTTGTAAGTTTTCCCACCTACAAAGAATGGAGAGGTCTGTAATTTGCATCGTAGGTACACCTCAACTGTGAGAGACAGAATCTAAAAAAAAATACAGAAAATTACATTGTATGATTTTTAAATAATTAATTTGCATTTTATTGCATGAAATAAGTATTTGATACAATAGAAAAACAGAACTTAATATTTAGTACAGAAAACTTTGTTTGCAATTACAGAGGTTATAGGTTTCCTGTAGTTCTTGACCAAGTTTGCACACACTGCAGCAAGGATTTTGGCCCACTCCTCCATACAGATCTTCTCCAGATCTTTCAGGTTTTGGGGCTGTCGCTGGGCTACAATGACAATGTCGCTGGGCTCCCTCCATAGATTTTCGATTGGGTTCTAGTCTGGACACTGGCTAGGCCACACCAGGACCTTGAAATGTATCTTACGGAGCCACTCCTTATAGTTGCCCGGGCTGTGTGTTTCAGTTCATTGTCATGCTGGAAGACCCAGCCACGACCCATCTTCAATGTTCATGCCTCCTCTGCATCATCCATATGGTCATTGGCAAACTTCAAACAGGCCTGGCGTGAGCAGTGTGCTCTGTGTGCTTGTGTGCTCTGCAGGATTTGAATCCATGACGGCGTGGTGTGTTACTAACGGTAATCTTTAAAACTGTGGTCCCAGCTCTCTTCAGGTCATTGACCAGATCCTCCTGTGTAGTTCTGGGCTGATTCCTGACCTTTCTCAGAATCATCCTTACCCCACAAGGCGAGATCTTGCATGGAGCCCCAGACTGAGGAAGATTGACAGTCATCTTGTGTTTCTTCCATTTTCTAATAATTGCGCCAACAGTTGTTGCCCTCTCACCAAGCTGCTTGCCAATTGTCCTGTAGCCCATCCCAGCCTTGTGCAGGTCTATAATTTTGTCCCTGGTGTCCTTAGACAGCTCTTTGGTCTTGGCCATGGTGGAAAGGTTGGAGTGTTATTGATTGAGTGTGTGGACAGGTGTCTTTTATACAGGTAAGGTGTTCAGACAGGTGCAATTAATACAGGTAATGATTGCACAGTAGAATAGCTTCTTAAAGAGGACCTTTCACCACTCCTGACATGCCTTTTTTAATAGCTTCATGCATTCCCCGTGTAATAACAATTCTGGAGCATCCATTCAGTAAGGGTACAGCAGAGGGGTTGTAACCAGTTGGGGGTGTGTACCTACACAGTCTTACTGTAGCCAATCAGTTCTGCCAGTTTCAGACTTAGATTACAATCACTAGGGCGGGTGGCCTTTTTTCATATTTTTATTTTTTTGTGTTGCATTTTGTTTCTTTTTTTTTTTTTTTTTACACATTGTGTCCCCCATAAGATTATATATATATATATATATATATATATATATATATATATATATATTATACAATCATATTATTATTATTTTTTTATTGCTGATTTTCCCTTTAACTGGAGCTGATATATTAGCCCCAGTTATACAAGAAATACAGCCTCTGGAAACACACTGCAGAGCTGATCTGGGTTTGTGATCCAATCATGTGATTGCCAATTCAGGCGCAGGAAGGATCATGGCCACTTTATCTGAAATGTGTACGCAGTAACGCAGCAGTTAGGAAAGCAGTGATGGAAAGAAGTCAACTCTGCTTTCTCTGTGGGGAGTACAGCTGTATGGTTGACAACTGACTCCTCAACTGACTCCTCACTCCTAGAGCTGCACAATCTCCGTGCAGCTGCAGATTCATTTAGGATTACGCAGACCTTTAATTAGTTTGTTAGTCCACATGTACTACGATTGCACGGATTGGGGGCAGTCTGCATAGCCTAGATCAGGCATGCTCAACCTGCAGCCTTCCAGCTGTTGTAAAACTACAACTCCCACAATGCCCAGCTGTAGACTGATAGCTGTAGGCTGTTCGGGCATGCTGGAAGTTGTAGTTTTGCAACAGCTGGAGGGCCTTAGGTTGAGCATGCCTGGGCTAGATGAATATTATTTTAGTCCTACTGTAGTTTTAAACCTAAAGAGTGGAAGGCAATATATGTCAGAATGTTATACTGGAATAAGGAACAATGGACAACGTATATTTGGTTTACTGCTGTTTTTTCAAAAGTTAAAGCTAAAATTGTACCAAATTTGTCTTAAAAAATTATGCAATAATTTGAAACATATGTTTTCTTACTAAAAACAAAACAAAAAAACAAATAAGATTCAATTCTCACCAACTAAAATCTTCAAATGTCATTGATAAATGAAAATTCTATTTTTAATAACTGAGGGTCATTTTGCATATTTTGTACACTTTTACAGTATTCAGAATATGTATATAAAAATAGCTCCAGACAAAGAACATTCTGTTTCTTGTGAAACTATGGGATTAAATCTCTTTGCATCAAACTACAGTATTAGAATTTATAGTTTAATAGGTTTACCTTTGTTGTGTCTACTCCAATCTATTTATTTTTATTGTCTTATTATATCGTTTGCCCCTTTTATACATATATTAGGAGCATTATGATGAAAAATGTAATTAAAGTGCCCCACGTTACTTACATTTGATGTATTCCTTCCTACATTCTGAAAAAAAAGAATGAAAACTATCTGTGTTATTTTATTTTCCTGAAAGGGGCAATTGTTCCTAAAGTTGTAAGATTGACTTGCATGCACATTCCATTTAGATTGATACATGTCAGTGTTCTGGTCTCCTGTCAGGGTATGTAAATATTGCAATCTATGTCCGATTTTTACGAACCCTACACACTTTGTCTCCTATTTCCATGTGGACTCTATTTTATCTGTTCTGATGCTGCGAACCAAAGGAAGTCTGGACATCTAACAAGAACTGTTATTTGGAAGGCAGCAGCTGTTATACTCAGATACAAATTCCCTAATGATGTAGTGTGAAATTTAGGAGAAACCAATTCTAATTTTCATTTTAACCATGATGGTAATTTTACAGCAATAATCATGCCGAAAAATTACATGGTGATAACCTCCAAGAGAGAAAAACATCTGGCTTACTATTAAGACTCTTACTTTGGCTGGGTTTCCAGGTTCAGATTTTTAGATGAAGAAGTCAAAGCTAGGAGTGTATTCAAAAAGACCATAGGTCTCGGTCTTTCCTTTATAGGTGTCCTCAGTTTATGATCCATTCAAAAACTGCATCTAAAAACCTAACCCAGCCTTATAGAATAAATACCCACCACAAACACACAATTCATTATTTAAAATGATTGCTTCCACAAAGGTACAAGTGTGCATAAGAAATAAATTAACATTTGCAGCGGCCCGCAGGGAAAGTCTTGAAAACACAAAATTATTTAGGGAATGTTTAGTAAAGTTACCAGATACCCTTTTTGTCATTTGTTGTGCCCCTGATCCAGTGATTGCCGGGCAAATCGGTTTTACCCCAACATGGCCTCAGAGCTTCTGATTACCTGAGAAGCTTGGGTAGTCTGAGACACTTCTCCTGTTCTTGGAGTGACTGGCTATGCTCATGTGAGTATAGCGGGTCATTCCTTGAACAGGGGGAATATCTCAGACTATCCCAGCAGTGTCCATTAGGTAGAAACACTGAGGACATGTTGAGGGAAAGAACAGGGTCAGGGAATCAACGGTTTAGTGCATCAAAAATAGCACACCAGGTAACTTTACTAAGAGTTTGATACATAACATTTGATTCCATTTTGGAGGTTTACTTCAATGGGAATCTATCACCACCTTTATGCTGCCTAATTAATATCTTTCTCCTTATGCACAGTAATAGTTATACAGCTATAAATCATCAGTGGTAGGGAGCACTGGGCAGGGATATCCCATGGGCTGGTAGGACTAGCCATACCACTCATAAATAGGAGGACTGCAGCCTCACAGTGTGACTCTGTAGCTAATAAACCATACATTTTGTAGACAGTATATTATAGACACAAAATGAGAACGCTAGAATCAGCGTGTCTGTTACTATAATATGCTGCCCTCAGGGGGCTCAGCATAATGGTGGTGAGAGATTCCTCTTAATGTATGTATATATTATATATATTCTACTTTTTGCTTGGCTATCATTGTCTTTTTACATGCAAATGATGTATTGGATTACCAGTGTCATGTATTTTATCATCTAAGGCACTCGCAAAACACTCGCGTTTTTGGCTTTCCGTTTGTGAGATCCATCATGGGATCTCACAAGTGGTCCAAAACGGATCAGTTTTGCCCTAATGCATTATGAATGGAAAAGAATCTGCTCAGAATGCATCAGTTTGCCTCCGTTCAGTCTGCCTACAGCGTTTTGATGTCCGCTTGACGAAACTGAGCCAAACAGATCCGTCCTGGCACACAATGTAAGTCAATGGGGACGGATCTGTTTTCTCTGAGAAAATCTGGCACAATAGAAAACAGATCCGTCCCCCATTGACTTTCAATTGAGTTCATGACGGATCCGTCTTGGCTATGTTACAGATAATAAAAACGGATCCGTTAATGACAGATGCATGCGGTTGTATTATTGTAACTGAAGCGTTTTTGCAGATCCATGACGGATCCGCAAAAAAGGTAGTGTGAAAGTAGCCTAAGAAAATAATGTTTTCATAAATTAATTAATGAACTCATTAATTAAATCGCTTCCGATAAAAATAAAAAAATGCTTTTTTCACAGAACAAACCATGCCTTGACCTTACAAAGCTTCTTTTATGACGTTCACAAAAGTAATTAGAAAAAATGTGTTTCTTCCTTTCTCCGTTTTATATTTTTAGCTCTGCTTTCTACTTGTACTATCACACAACCTTGTTCGTGCCAAATCAATTTTCTTTTATCAGTACATACTTGAAAAGAGATAAGTAGTTCCAAGCTGTGTGCCCCTTTTGAAAATGTTTTATGCCATGAAGAAAGCATAAATATATGGAAGATCAAAAGCAATGCTTTGTAACACACAGAAATTGGGTATTTTTGTTCAGAGGTAGAATCATGGGTATAACAAATAACCATTAGTTCCTATAGCAAAACGTGAAATGTTACCTCATTTTACCAAGATTCTTCTCAGGGAATTGAAAGTTCAGAATTTGAAATGCCTCTGACTACTTTGGTAGTTTATATAATAAATTCTCCACTGGACTCTTTAACTTCTTCTACAGTGATCAGTTTCGTCACTCACGTCTGAAAGAATATGGCCTTCCTTGGCCTCATGCTCCCTACCTTAATAGTTACACCCATGGGTAGAATTAGCCTTTAACAACCTCAGATCCCATACAAAAATTTCAGAATCCTTCATGTTTATCATCTGTCTATGTTTCCTACCCAAGTAGAGGTGCAGCTATAGGCAGAAAGAAAAAGCACCTGATCCATTTGCCTGAAGGAGCCAAAGGCCACAAAGCGGATATCAATTCAACCAGTGCTTCTACAACATGCAACCTTTCAGCACAGTAACTGCAAGGGAAACCTAGGAGGACACTAAATGCTACTCCCTCAGCAAATCAGGTGTGGTCTACCCTTTGGTGCAAGAGGGGACATTAGTGCAGCCAATGCTACTATACCAATCAAGTGAGGAGTGCCATTATTCCCCTGCCCCCCCCCCACACACAATATATACATATGATCAAAAATTTAGAATAAAATAATAAACAAAATAAATGAATACATATTAAATGAGAAACAATGTCTCCGCACACCTCTTGGCATATACTGTATTAGTCAGTAATAGTACTGAAAGATATCCCTGTTACAGTCAGAGTTGCTTATAGATATTTCCAATACAATACAGAATACCAGTTCTTAACTTAGTTTACAGTTCCAAACAGAGGGTGAGGTTAGTCAGCCTGTACAGGGACAACAAAGTACAGGTCTGTATTCCTCACCTCTGTCAGTTTTTTTTTCATAAAATACAACAGCATTTTCTTCTGTCAGGATAGCACTTGTCTAGAAATACACTACTCACAAAAAGTAAGGGATATTTGGCTTGTGGGTGAAATTTCAGGATGAACCTAAAATACACTCTAACCTTTATAGGTGAACTTATTGTGACCCTCTCTAAACTTTTGAATGCACATGTCCAACTGTTCAGTGTTTCAGTACTTTTTGCACAACTTGCTGTTCTCTAACAAGGAGCTTAACAGCAAAATTCACAAAAGGTGTTTGATCCATGAATCACCCAATAGATTTCCTGGTCCAATTAGAATTGGTATTTAAACAGTCCTCCTCATCATGCTGTTCACATTTTGACATCATGAGACCAAGGCGATGCCTTACAATTGATCAACAGTACCTCGCCATTGCCAGGCTTAAAGCAGGATCTTCTCAGAAAGAAATGGCTACTGAGCTTAGAGTATCACAGAGTGTCATCAGCAGGTTGCAACAGAGATACAGAAAGACTGGAAGAGTCTAATACTAATAATTATTAACTTTTTCCATACATTTCACCCGAAAGCCAAATATTCCTTTTTGTGAGTAGAGTATTTTAACAGCGTTAGGGTGGGTTCACACTAGAGTTATGGTTTCCATTATAGCTTTCCATTATAACATGGTAATAACGGAAAATAACAGAATCCATAAAATGTAGGATGGATCCGTCCTGGAGCCCATAGACTTGTATTATGACGGAGTTAAAAACGGAAGCCTTTAAAAGGCATTCCGTTTGCTTTCCGTCATAATAGAAGTCTATGAGAAAGCATAACGGATCCGTCTGGTTCCCCTTATGGAAAACGGAAAACAAAGTTCTGTCGACAGGACTTTGTTTTTCGTCTTGCATAACGGGACCCAGACGGATCGGTTATGCTTTCCCATAGCCTTCTATTAGGATGGAGCAAAACAGAATGCCTCTTAAAGGCTTCCGTTTTGCATTCTGTCTTATGGATTCCGTTATTTTCCGTTATAACTATGTTATAACGGAAAGCCATAATGGAACCATAACACTAGTGTGAACCCACCCGTAGAGATGGAAAAATATATTATACTGATGGGCAAAATGAGTTACATGCTTACGTGCTCCAAACGCTCTTAAGAGTAACTCATTCACAACGTGAGTTCTGTATATGGACTTCTATTAACATTAAGTGTGTAAGAACTGTCTCCTTGAACCTCTGTGTATGTGTTTACACTGAGGATGGAGGCAAGATTCTGAGGAGGATCATATACAGATAATAAATGTGCACATCTGTGGACCATTACACATAATGGGAAGGTCTGGTTAAGGCGAGACATGCAGTTCCAACAGATGTTACAGGATATCTCGGTCTGCTAGACACAGAAATTTCTCATGTAACAGGTTACACAAACCAACTGAGTTACTAGGGAAACCAAGTAAATACAGAAAGGATGCAGTCAATGAATAACTTGGGAATAAACTGTATAAACAGGTAGTATGAAATGTCCTACTGCTTATTTTGGTTTCTTGGCTTGGGAACTTGGCATGTTGGCAATTAAAAGTCGTATTAGCAGATGATGTTTAATGTACTTTACTGAATGTGGGCGCAAGGGAAAGCCTGAGTTAGAATCCAGCCGAAAAGAGTAGTGGGGATTGTGCACTTATTAAAAACCGATGGGTTCCTTACATGCAGTAACCTTAAAATACATTGCAAAACAAGTTGAGCTGGATAGACATGTGTTGTTTTCAATGTAGGTAACTGTAATATGATTACATTCTTTAGAATATTTTTTTGCACCAGTTGCACCATTTTTTTGCACCAGTAGAAACTAGAGATAAACACATTTCTTGAAATTCTTTTCGGGTCTGATTCACATGAATTGGTAGTCAGATACGATTTAGGTCTAAATAAATTGGACCAAAAATGAAAGTGATATAATTGCACTGAAAGTTATGTATGACACTCTGGCAAACAAAACCCAAAAATTAAACAGATATCGGAGGCTAATTTCACATCTCCTTTTACCTGATCCAGCATGCTACATGCACCAGTTTTTGTCTGGCCAAAACTCGGAACTCATGCTGGAAACTGTCCGGATCCCTGCCAGATCCCATTTTAATCAATGGGGTCCAGCAGTAAACGGCAGTATACAGCTATCAGGTAAACAGAGATGTGAAACTAGCCTCATTGACAATTCCAGTTCATTGGCAAACCTCTCCCGGCTCCACTACAGGTAACTGCGTATCGGCATCGAGATTCAAATAAACAGTTTCACATCTGCAGTGACCCAGTGGTTCAATGCTAAATGTTATGTTATGTCCCACAGGCTATATATGGTAGAAAGGCTAATGGACCAGGCCCTAGATTCAGTTGCTAGGTGTGGGTTGCCCCCACGTTCTCTGTTCTACAAGCATTAATGAGGAGAAGAGGATGTGTAGCTAGTGACAAAGAGAAGCAGTCAAAAGGGATACATCAGCCCTGTTAGCTTGGAATAACCAGAAAAATGGCTGAAACCAGCACCTTCATTCGAGGGAAAGAAGCACTGAAAACCTACAGAAAATTTAGGGCAGTGGCGTAACTAGAAATGACAGCCCCACAGCAAATTTTTGAATGCCCCCCTTCCCACAATATTCTTCACAACCCACTCCTCCAGTGGAACGCCTACTTCTCTGACTAGTCAAGATCATTCTCTCAAACAAGGCTAGTCAACCATTCCATCCGTTTCCTACATGTATATACTGTATGTCATGGCACTGTACATACTCTCACTGTATGTATAATATCATTGTATGATACTGTTGAGGGGTCTGTGACAAAATATTTTAGTCCTCATTCTGGGAGGGCCCCTTCTGAGTTCAGGCCCCAAAGCAGCCGCTTTCCCTGCTTCCCTTATAGCTACACTCCTGGTTGAGGGCCACTACAAGGGACAATGAATGGACAATTAGCCAGTGAAGGTAATTCATGTAAATTAGCTGTGGACTGCACTGCATTTGGTTGGGGGTAAGATTCAAGTACCCTGTCATACTTCTGAGACAGACTGGCCTTCTGTTTAAAATACTACATCCCGTAGTTGGGCATCGCAGTGCCATACTGAGACTGAGAAATTATTGTGAGAGAATTCTTACCCCTTGGAACAAATTGGGAAGTTTTCTGGGATTAACTGGAAAGAGACTCACTTAGGTACTCATTGTAGGGCCTACAGTCCTTTATACAGCCAGGTAAAACTGTGTAGGCAACCTGGAAAGACTGAACTTACTTTTACTTGTTTTAGTAAAGTACAGTGGACCTGTTACCCCAAAACCGTCCTCTTCGTTGCCATGCATTGTCAACCTACACTGCTACATCATTGCCCAATTTTAAAACCCACTGACACCAAGGGTACTTCACCGTCCATTAAGCAGGAGACCCAGAGAGGAAGAAAGGGTATGCCTTATCCCATCAATGAACGGCCGAGTGAGCGCCAGAGTGAGGACTGCCACTGTGAGTACTATTGCCACTATGATTGCTACTGCCACCATTCTTCTCCTTCTCCTCTTCTGGGCTCGCTGCACATCTTCTCAAATATTCTCTAGCACCCATCTTGATAAAGTCCATTATTTATTAGAAGAAGATTAATAACATATCCAGAACTTCCAACAGATGCTTACCTGTTTTGGACAATGCAGTTTGTCCTTAGTCAAGGTTATGTTTGATGACAGACTGTACGGTCTTGAACACATAAGTGCCTGTTGGAATTTCTTGATATGTTTTTATTCTATTTCTAATAAATCATAGATGTTATTAAGATCAGTGCTGGAGAAAATGTATGTAAACATTTGACACTTAGTAGACTACTAGGATTGTATCCAACCACTTATAAGCTCTTTGACGCAAGAGAGCTTTAATAATGTAACAGCAATATACTGACTATAGGTAAATGGATAGTAGACGGTGGTAACAAGCATCCTGTTAAAAAACACTCTGCAATGTAGGATATTTTAAAGGGGTTATCCGATACTAACAAATGCTCCCCCCGGGCCACTCACACTGAATATACTTACCTATCTCCCCGCTCCCTGCGCCGCTCCAGACCTAAAAAATGGCGGCTTTACTGGCTTCCCTTTTGCGCATTTCATCCAAAACTAATTTTGTTTGGCTAGAATCTGAAATTTTGGTAGAAATTTATAATAAATGTGGGGTTTCAAATATTTTTTTTTTACTGATGACCTATCATCAGGATGTGCTTCACCACATCCACTTACACAACCTGCTTGTCTGCACCCACTCATACAAATTGCTTGTCTGCACCCGCTTACACAACCTGCTTCTCTCCACCTGCTTACACAACATGCTTCTCTCCACCTGCTAACACAACCTGCTTCTCTTCACTTCTCTTCACCTGCTTACACAACCTGCTTCTCCACATCGACATACACAACCTGCTTCTCCACATCGACATACACAACCTGCTTTTCCACAACCACTTACACAACCTGCTTCTCCACAACCACTTACACAACCTGCTTCACCACAACCACTTACACAACCTGCTTCTCTCCACCTGCTTACACAACCTGCTTCTCATACCCACTTGCACAACCTGCTTCTCTTGACCTGCTTACACCACCTGCTTCTACACACCCACTTACACAAACTGCTTCTCCAAACCTGCCCACACAACCTGCTTGTCTCAACCCACTTATACAACCTCCTTCCCCACACCCTCTTACACTACCTACTTCTCTCTACCCACTTACATAACCTGCTTCTCCACACCCATACATACAACCTGCTTCTCTGCACTCATTCACATAACCCACTTCTCCAAAGCTGCTTACAAAACCTTCTTCTGCACACTCGTTCACACAACCTGCTTTTACACATCCACTCACACACCTTGCTTTTCAGCACATGCTCATGTGACCTGCTTCAGTGTACCCATTCACACAGCCTGCTTCTCCACAACCACTTACACAACCTGCTTCTCCACAACTACTCACACAACCTGCTTCTACACATCCGCTCACACAACATTCTTCTCAGCACCCAGTCACACAATTGTCACGTTCCGGTGTGGGAGGGAAACACCACACCAAACATAGGAGGGAAAGGGGTGAGGGAATAAGGCCTGGAAACTAGGGAAAGAAGATTGACACCTCCTAATCATAGTCCTGACTAACTACCAGTATGAACAGACCCTAGAGGTAGGTGAGTTCATACACAGTAATACCTAATGTCCAAACTCACCCTATAGGACCCTGGTACTAATGTCAGGACTGAGACAACCTGTACCTCCAAAAGGAAGGAACTTATACAAATGACAGGGAAATGCAACACACAGAACTCCAACAAAATACAAAGAAGGAAAGGAAAGACTTACAGCAATCCACAACTAAAACTGAAGCTTTAAACAGCACAGCATAGTGGGAGAAGCAACTATAAATAAGGAAGGTTAAATGACTACATAAGCAACACCTGAGGCAAGGGGTGTGGCCATTACCAAGAACAACACAGACGCCTATTGATCCACAAGGAAACCTGTCAGATCAAACCACCTGTTGCCAGTCTCACCGATCTCCTGCCACTTGTCGCGGGAACGTCTGTAACAACAGCCTGCTGTTACACATCCGCTCACACAACCTTCTTTGCCGCACCCAGACACACAACTTGATTCTACAATATCCACTCAAACATCCTGCTTCTATACATCCGCTCACACAACCTGCTTCTACACATCCACTCACACAACCTGCTTCCCCAGGTTTAGCGCAGCTACTATTAGTTCTATTTATCTTCCCCACTACACTGTACAAAAATTTATGTTGAACTAATCCTCCCCATAAATATGTATGCTCAATGGGGAGAGGGGAATTAGCAGTTAGCTGCTGCATGATTGTGGAGAAGTCCCCATCCATATTGGAGTCTTGACTTATCCCACTGAAATCTACTATTTTTTCTATGGCATATTTTCTTTATTTAAAGGCTATATATACCTACGTGGGCAATTTTCTTTTATAATTGCATTTTACTTTTTTTTCAATTGGTCTTTATTAAAAACATTGAACTCTACTGTCACAAAGGGTTAACTATTTTCAAAGCTGTGTGAACCTACTTTTTACTTTTACTTGGTCATCTAATAAATCGTATCTCTAAATTACTAAAAGGTCATACACACTTATTTAAGACATATTCTTAGGATAGGAATTAAGCTATAATAAATGTTTATAAGGTCAGAAATCAGAGTTAGCTGAGCTTTCTGACAGAACAGAGAGGAAATTCAAATCCTGCTACTAGATAAACTCAAGGTTGCATAAAGACAGTGGTTCAAAATTTTTAATAAAGACCAACAGAATTATTTTTTTTTTAGCTCAAAATGAGTATGATGCAATAATGAAAAAAAAAAAACAATCCCCAAATGTGTACATAAACTCTTCTAAGTTATAGAATGCACAGGACTGTTTCTAGATGAAATTTCAATATGTGTATCCTTTCAGCAGCAAAGACATCAATTATTATATATCATATTCCCATACGTTATTATGCAATAAATACAATATAATAATGTATAATTATTTTAAATCTGGCATTATATAACACCTGTCCTACTGAATAATGACTAATGTTGAATGGAGGTACATGATGTCAGTTCTACATCTGTAAAACATTTCACAGGACACTCACCTGTTCAAACAAGAAAAATGTGTTACATTCACGATCTGATCCCATGAGGAAAAGAACATACACATTCACTGCAAAATGACTACATACTATATCAGACAGTGCCAAGAGTAGATCAAATGTTGCTGCAGAGGAAGCTGGTGCTGGAAATGTTTAATTTAAATCTAATGGTGTTTGCACCTTGAATGTTAAAGACATGAGTCCTTTGCTTGCTTCTTTTTTACAATATGTGACTAGTTATAATATTAGGAAGCTGAAAATAAAAAAACATCCCAAGTTTTAGAATTGTTCTCAGCTATTTAATTAAACTTTTCAATGCTGTCATTTTAGACTCCAGTCGTCTAACTGAATATTGCATGACTTGCTGCCAATGTTAGTGTCATAGTAAACTTCTTTATTATGTTGCGCACCATGGACAAAGGAAAATCAAGATCTCGGGAGATGGACTTGTAACCTTGAGATTATTGATATGTAGACACACAATGCAAAGATTGAGTCAACTTCTCCTCTTTTTAGCTGGTCTCAGGCGGTCTCCTTTTTGCCCTTTTTGAACTTCTGTTAAAATATTTTTTTTTATAAACAAGTCAATACTTGGTAAACAAAAGTAAAACCAGCAATAACCAATTATTAGAGTGTCTAATTGATAACTTATCACTACCTGTATGTAAAACTAATGAGGTTTGCTAATATTACTAAATTTTTCTATAATGGACAATACCTGTTCAAATACACCTCAGTTCTCCTGGATATCTTCTCCAGTAGTTTTGCACTGGGCAAGCATGTGCTGTGGACACAATAGTGCTGGCTGTTCTGCTTTTCTCTGCACCTCTCTACTATGTAACAGCCAAGTGTGAGAAGAAGACTATCCACCTAAACCTCCATTAAAATGTATATGAATATTTATTATTTTTACCATATTTAGCCCAGCTTAGCATTGTCAGCAGGATACATGAAAAGAAGGGACAGTGATGCCTACAACCAAGAGGGGACACAATGCCTTCTGGGAAGTGTAGTTTCCCAGTCAGAAACAGTGGTCAAGTGGGCCGAGCAGCAGGATCACCCTACTTGCTCAATGAAGAAGGCTGCAACAATGGGGGAAAACAAAGTCCAAATACATAGAAGAAAAGGACCAATATGGGAATGTGTTGTCCAACCGATGGAAACCCCACCAATCAAGCTGCTCCAGTGTCCCCACATGAATGGAGGAACAGGTTCACCATAACCACTGTTACCTACCACTCATATATGCTACAGTCATGGCTGTAAGTGTTGGCACGCCTGAAACTTTTCCAGAAAATATAAGTATTTCTTCCAGAAAAAGATTCCAGGTAAAAATATTTTGTTATACACATGTTTATTTCCTTTGTGTGTATTGGAACAAAACAAAAAAAACTGAGGTAAAAAAGGCAAATTGGACATTATTGCACACTAAACTCCAAAACTGTGCCAGACAAAATTGTTGGCACCTTTTTAGCAATTGGGGGTAAACAACTTTGTTAAAGAATGTGATGCTCTTTCAAACTCACCTATGGCAAGTAACAAGTTTGGGCAATATAAAAATCACACCTGAACCGAGATAAAAAGAGGATAAGTTGACTCAATCTTTGCATTGTGTGTCTATGTGTGCCACACTAAGAACGGAGAACAGAAAGAAGAGAACTGTTTGAGGATTTGAGAACCAAAATGAACAATATTAATAATCTCAAGGTTACAAGTCCATCTCTAGAGATCTTGATGTTCCTTTGTCCATTGTGCGCAAATAATCAAGAAGTTTACAATGCAAGGCGCTGTAGCTAATTTCCCTGGACGTGGATGGAAGAGAAAAATTGATAAAAGGTTGCCCCGATGATGGATAAGAAGCCCCAATCAAGTTCCAAAGAAATTGAAGCTATCCAGCAGGCTCAGGGTTTATTAGTGTCAGCGCAAACTATCCGTCGACATTTGACTAAAATGAAACGCCATGGCAGGAGACCCAGGAGGACCCCACTGCTGACACAGAGACATAATAAAGCTAGACTGCAGTTTGCCGAAATGTACGTGAGTAAGCCAAATTCCTTCTGGGAAAACGTCTTGTGGACAGATAAGACCAATATACAGTTTTTTGGTAAAGCACATCATTCTATTGTTTACTGAGGCCTACAAAGAAAATAACACAGTCAAATATGGTGGAGGTTCAAAGATGTTTTGGGTTTGTTTTGCTGCCTCTGGCACTGGGTGCCTTAAGTGTGTGCACAGCATCATTAAATCTGAAGATTAATAAAGGATTTTGGGTCGCAATGTAGGGCCCTGTGTCAGAAAGATGGGTTTGTGTCATAGGTCATGGGTCTTCCAGCAGGACAAAGACCCCAAATATACTACAAGAAGCACCCAGAAATGGATGGGAAAAAGGAGTTCTGAAGTGGCCACCAATGAGTCTAGATCTAAATCCCATTGAACACCTGTAAAGAGATCTTAAAATTGCTGTTGGGAGAAGGCCCCCTTCAAATATGAGATACCTGGAGCAGATTGCAAAAGAAGAGTGGTCCAAAATTCCAGTTGAGAGGTGTAAGAAGCTTGTGGATGGTTATAGGAAGCAATTGATTTCAGTTATTTCTTCCAAAGGGTGCGCAACCAAAAATTAAGTTGGGTCAAATAGGCCAGTACATTTTTCCGACCCATTTTTGGAGTTTTGCGTGAAATTTTATCATTTTTGGCTTTGTGTATAACAAAACATGTGCAATTACAATCATTTTCTAGGAAAAATACTTCATTTTCTGGAAAAATTTCAGGGGTGCCAACACTTACGGCCATGACTGTACGTATATCAGCTAATCTGATCTACATTAATCTGTAGCTCAACAGCCTGGGGGCAGAAATAGCATTGAAAAATATGATGAAGTCCACTACTAAGTCATACCACTTTCCCTATTTGAAGCTTTAAGTTAGTTGATACTTACCAATGCTCTCATTCAACATTGCCATCCGGTACCAATGCTGAGCAATACAGCTGCTTGCTATAAACCTGACTGTGTGCTTAAACTACATACAGGACTTGTACAGAATATTCAAGTTCTTCCACAATAAACCTGGCAAAAACTCTTTTGTGGAACTAGTTTCTGCCCAGATATATTGTCGTGCTGAAACAACAAAGGATTCTCCACAAAGATCATAACATTAGGAGCAAATCTGTAGAATCTCACTTTATAGAGAAGGATTTTAAGGGTTTTGCAGAACAGTTTAAAAAAAAAATGTAATCATTGCTCACCTCAACTATCCCCACCACTGCTGTTCTGGTGCTGATCCGGTCTCTACTGCTTTCCGTTTTCTGGTCCCGGTTTGACACACAGAAAATGGCTTGGGCTGCCTGATTAGCCAATCACTGTCTACAACAGTGCCCTGCCTCAGCCAGTTATTAGCCATTCCATTTTCTGTGTGTCAACCAGTTACCAGGAAATGGAGTACAGCAGGAACCAGAGAAGAATTGAAACCACAATGGTGGAGGATCGTTAGGTGAGTAATCATTTTTTTTTTTATCCATTCTGCTCTTTTTTATGTGAGTACCTCCCCAGGATAGCTGATCGGCATCGATCTGACACCCTGCACTCCTGCAGATCAGCTATTCGGTGCAGCTACACATCTCATCAACATGATAGTAAAGTCAATGGGTACAGTGCTATAGTAGCCCGTCCCTCAACTACCATGTTAATGGTGCTGCGTAGCTCTGCCACCAACTTCTAGAGCTACACTGAACAGCTGCAGAGTTTCAGACCCCCACCGATCAGCTAGTGATGACATATGCTGAGGATAGGCCTTCAGTTACTAAAGGCTGGACAACCCCTATAAGATTTGCTTTCAGTGAATCTAAGAGATCTAGTCCAAACCATAATATACAGCACAATAATATATAGTGATATTCTTCTTTCATTGAACTTGATAGTTTGCAGGACACCTTTAGGCTAGCAGCATTTTCCTGGCATCCACCAAACACAAACTTATCAATGTCTGGCTGCCAGATGGTGAAGAGTCATTCATTACTCCAGAGATCACATTTCCACTGTGTTTCACATCACTCCAGCCAACACCTGGTATTGCACAAGGCTTGTGTCTAGCCTATCAACCATAAAATGCCAATCCCAAGTTCCTAAAATCAGATATCATGCTGATATAGCTTTATTGCAGAAATCTGTAGTGACTGTTGCAGCCAAGGACATACAAGTTTTATTCAGTAAGTGCTATATCACTAGGTGGACCCATTCTATAAGCTTTGAGAATGAAATGTCCTTGCATCAAAAACTAAAGATTAGTTCAGCCATTTACTGGCAGGGCTGTGGGCGGTATGTGGTGTGACTTGCTTAGAATGCATCGTTAGGCATAATTTACCAATAAGACTAGATAAAAGTTAAAGGGGTTATCCAATTTTTTTATGTAACTAAAGTACTGGAAGCGATGTAAAATAATAAAAAAGTACCTTGCTTTCCTATGCCCACTTCAATCCAGTGCTGAGGTTCTGTCATCTTTACCAGGTTGCAGCTAGTGACGTGATGTTAGCTGTAATGGTGATGTCCCATTTGCCACAGCAGCCAATCACTGGCCTCAGCCATCGCATGTTAAACACTGCTGAGGCCAGTGATTTGTCTTAGTTCTCCAGGAATTAATAAAATTACTAAATATGCATAGTAACATAGGAGGGCATTTATCAAACTGGTATAAAGTAGAACTGGATTATTTGCCCATAGCAACCAATCAGATTCCACCTTTCTTTTTTCAAAGGTCCGGACCACTACTTCCTGGGATGGTCCCAGTACACTTGGCAGAAACCTGCAAGTAAACAGATGCTGGTGTAACACCAGCGATCCAGGCAAATAACAAAATTTGGAACACAGGCAAACATGAACCCAAACAAAATGCAACATAGGACTCTGTTCAGACACAGACCAAGAAACAGGAACACATATGAGCCACATCATCAGGAACCTATGCTGGATACAAGGAGCATAGTGCTCACTGATAGTGTATTATTACATATATATATTTTTGGCCACTAATATACATCAAAAAGGGCTTTAGAACATAGAACTGCACCTCTAAATGGAAAATATATTTTTTGTTTGCATCTAATACACGCTAAAAAGGGCTGTAATTTTCTCACTTCACCACACAATGGCAAATACTTTTTTTTGTGACACAAATGCACGCCAAAAATGGCTTTAGAACATACAACTGCAACGCTGAACGGCAAATAATATATATTATTTTGCCACTAATACAGGCCAATAAAGGGCTTTACAACATATAACTGCACTGCTGAATGGCAAATAGGCCTTTACTTTTTTCCCCTTATAAACTCCACAAAGGATTTAGAACATATAACTGCATCGCTGAACAGCAAATAATATTTTTTTCCACTAATACACGCCAAAAAGGGCTTTAGAACATGTAACTACACCACTGAATGGCAAAAAAAACAATCAAATATTTTCCTAAAATGGCTGCTGCACGTGTGAGGATATGGAGCAAGGAACTCTGGGAAGGCTGGATCACCCATAATGCCATGCCTGCAGCCAATCAGCAGCCAGCCAGTCCCGTGATGTCACAGCCTTATTAATAGCCTCAGGCATTTTGGATTCTGCCATTTTCCAGTGTACTTAGTGCTGGGAAAGACGTCAGCAGGCACTAGGGACAATGCTAGCAAAAACATAATTGTGCCAAAAAAAAAAATGATTTACAAGTGCAGGGTAAGATTATTCAAGGTGTATGTTATATATTCTAAAGCATTTTTTGGCTTGTATTATTGGGGAAAAAAGGGCTTATTAGCTGTTGTGTGGTGAAGAGCTAAAATTACAGCCCTTTTTGTTGTGTATTAGTGGCAAAAGAAAAATATATTTGCCGTCCAGCTGTGCAGTTATAACTTATATGTTCTAAAGCCTTTTGTGGAGTGTATTAGTGGCAAAAGAAAAATATATTTGCGGTTCAGCGGTGCGGTTATAACTTATATGTTCTAAAACCTTTTGTGGCATGTATAAGTGGAAAAAGAAAAATATATTTGCTGGTCACCGATGAAGTTACAGTATATGTTCTAAAGCCTTTTGTGACGTGTATTAGTGGCAAAAGTAAAATATATTTGCCGTTCAGCGGTGCAGTTATATATTCTAAAGCCCTTTTTGTCGTGTAATATTAGCAAAATAAAAATATATTTGCCGTTCAGCAGTGCAGTTATATGTTCTAAAGCCCTTTTTGTCATTTATTAGTGGCAAAAGTAAAATATATTTACCGTTCAGTGGTGCAGTTATATGTTATAAAACCCTTTTTGTCGTGTAACAGTGGCAAAATAAAAATATATTTGCCGTTCAGCGGTGCAGTTATATGTTATGAAGCCCTTTTTGTTCTGTATTAGTGGCAAAAGAAAAATATACTTGCCGTTCAACGGTGCTGTTATATGTTTTAAAGCCCTTTTTCGTGTGTATTAGAGGGAAAAAATAGCTTATTAGCCGTTGTGTGGTGAAATGAGACTTTTTTGGAGTGTTTTAATTTCCTTTTTATTTATTTATTTGATCTAACAGTATATCAGACAGAGAAGTGCCAGGCCCTGCTCAGGGGAATGGCAGAGGCCTACATGTTTCTGGCGCAGGCACAGGTCGCAGCAGAGTAAGGGGCCGTGGCAGCAGGGTTCACTTCGAGAGGCCTGAGCTCCCAGTGTCAGCTAGCGGTCGTGTCTTGACCAGCAACCCAGCGGTTCTTGAATGGTTGACTCGATCTTTGACTTCAATGAAGATCGAGTCAAGTGACATCAGACATCCTCAGCCAAGAGTCAGTGGGCCACTCTGTGGCCTCCTGATGCTGCCGCCACCTCCACACTCTGTCATTGTGCTGCTCTGTGGTCTCCTCATACTGCTTCCACCTCACCACTATGCATAGGGCCACTCTGTGGACTTTTCATGCTGTTCCCACCCTCCCCACTTCACGACTGGGCCACTATTTTGCCTTTCAGCCTGGCTGACATCATAATTTATTGACCCTTTTTCTGATCTGTCAGAAGGAAGGAAAAATGAGACACAATGGATCCTGTCTGTGTAGCAGCTGTAAGGCCTGTATGGTCCCATCAGAACTGGCTTGTGATTTAGTAGCCAAAAGCAGGAGTGGGTACAAAACACAGAGGACATGCAAATATTCCATTCACATGTTATCTCTGTTTTGGATCCACTCCAGTTTTTTTTGGGCATTAGCAATACTAATAACCAAGTGAAGGCGGGTTCTTAACAGACAGGACTCATTATTTGGTGGTTATTGTTCTGACAGATCAGAAGAAGGGCAAAACAATCAGTGACGTCAACACAAACTTAATGCTGACACCGTCTCCACTCTGTCGGGGGTCTACTTGTAAAAGCGTTTAATAGAACAGATTCTGTAGACATCTATGTGTAATCAGCTGACGACGGTTTATAAGGAGTGCGCTTCTTCTTGGCGTTACATCGACCTGTAATGCTGAGTTCATACTTGAGTTAATTAGTCAGTTTTGGCCCTGTGACTGCCCAAATAAGTGATGTGTGCAGTGATTCTAAGAGCGACGCCTGTCATCTGTATGTCATACTGACTCACAGTATTATTTCACTACCACAGCAGACTCTTTACTAACTTTCCTAACTCTGCGTGTTACTGCAAGGCACAGTGTTCTACACCCCTATAAAGGCTTTCTGAAGCCAGGAAATAGCAATTTTTTAACGCGATTCACCTAGATTCTATTGATTGACCTTAGGGCTGCTTCACACCAGTTCCCTTGCTCTGTAAAAAGCAGTTTTAGATGGATAAAAATTAACTATTGTAGTGTCTGACCTTCCTATCGGGGAGGCCCATTGGCTTTACAATGCCACTTGAAGAAACTAAGCATGCATCTAATGTCTGAGAGGTTGATCCATATAAAAAAACAAAACTGCAATACCAGACACAAACCAAGGACAGGTGTTGCTATTTCTGGTAGAACTCAACCATGTCTTTCTGATCCTGGACATCTCCTTTTAAAAGGCCAGATGGGGAATGTTTCTAAACCCCAGAAGCACAGAAAGAAACAACCCTTTATACTCTAGAGAATTAGAATTGTATGTCTTAAATAAGCAGTAAGTGTCTTAGTAAATATTGAATAATATAACTAATAAAATGTTATAAGAAAGCAATTACAACATCAGAGCATAATAAAAACCCCTTTTATGTTTGGTGTTTAGTTTGAAGATCAAATAAATTACTAAACATATTTATAAACTGGAAACACTTTACTAGGTCTGTATAATATAGTTTTGCAATAAATTAATTTCACAAATGGTCGTATCCAATAAAGAGTCTACAAACAACCAACCACAAAATGAAACTGAGATGACCTGTTGTGACAATCTACAAGGGAAGAACTGTTATACAAAGTCATGTTGCATGACATTAACTCATCTGTCTTGTGTTCTGCATAGTTTATGAGTAATTTAAAGATAATTAGTCTCGATTTGCAGAGACTAAAAGTGGCACTGACTATAGTGTAGGATTTCCATAAGTATTTTTATATTTATATTTATGATATATAATTTATTTATTATATGTGAATCCTGGATTATATCAGTTCATGGTACTTCAGGAGAAAATTCTTCTTTTTAGGCCTCATGCACAGGACTGTATGTTTGGTCCACTTCCGAACCGCATATTTTGCGGCTTGGGCACAGACCCATTAACTTTAATGGGGACGCAAAAGATGCGGACAGCACTCCGTGGCCCCACAAAAAAAAAAGAGCATGTCCTACTCTTGCGGACAAGAATAGGCATCTCTATAATGGGCCGCTAGTTCCGTTCCGCAAATTGCGGAAGGTACACGGATCGGCTTCCGTGTTTTGTGGATCCGCGCTGGCTGTATTGCCGCAGCCTTCTCTCAGGTTTTCCTAGGCCATGTGACGTCATATTTAGGCTTGGACGAATTGAGCTTTGGATCATAAGATCCAAAGTCGATTCGTTCAAAAACTTTGAAATTTGAAATGCTGCCTCTGTACAGTATTAAAATGTATTGGCTATGTGGAGGAAACCGTCATCTCTCCCGAAGTTGTGCGAAACTTCGGTATTCCTAACTTAGGAATCCGAAGTGGGCCAGTATCAAACCCGACTTCGGATTCCAATTTTAAAAGGTTTTTAAATAAACAGATAGGAATACTGAAGTAATTCACCAAAGTCTCATGCAACTTCGGGCGAGACAAAGTTTCAAATAAAATTTTTGAACTAATAGACTTCACACCTATGATCTGAGCCTAGTCACATTCTTTGGTCACATCGCCTAGGCACAGCTGAGCCCAGTTGAAGTGAATGGGTCTGAGGGCGATACAATGTACGGCACTGTGCTTGGTGAGCAGAGAGAAGGCTGCCGTACTACCGTGAGCACCAGTGCCTTCTCAAACAGCTGATCAGCAGGGGACCCAGTTGTTGGACACCCACCGATCAGGTAATGATGACCTATTTGGAGAATAGTATTAAAAAAGAAATTCAAATATATAGCTGGTATAGCCAGTAACGTTGCTCAGTTCTCTTGTATACTTCCGACACAGTCCTGAAACAAAATAATAGCTTATCTCAAGGAGACCAGCTACAGAAAACACAGAGGAGCCTCAGTTAAGAGTCTCAACATAGCAATCCAAAGTGCAAAGCTGCCTGGGAAACAGTAATATGCAAAATAAATGTGGAGCCCCAGTATTGGGTCTACAACACAATGAAAGCCAGATATCCCTCAAACGAAGGAAAACAGTCCTGAAGAAGGGGAATGCCCCTGAAATGTCATGGTAGCACAGACTTGTGCCTTGCCTGCCTCTATCATCTGGACTTTTAAAAAAATATATTTTTGTATGTGTCGATTACACCTTTTGAATAATGAAATAAAGAATATGGTAAAATAATACAGTGGGCTTTTTTGTTGCTTGGACTATCTGGAGGATAGGTCATCAGTTAAAAAATCTCGGAAAACCCCTTTTAAGCACTAATGCAAATATATGATATATAATCTTAAGGTGGACAATCTTACAAACAACAAGCGTACTCCTGTTGTATCATCTTTCCCTGTCTATCAGTTTATTTGAGACAGTTGTTACTGTTCCACAGCTGATCCATTACGGAAAGAGTTCCTGACTGGATAGCTTTCCTGAATAGTTTTGGTCTCTGGTGTAAACTTGCTGGTGATAGCCTGAGTTCTGTGTGCTTGTATCCAGCATTTCCTTGTAGCTAGTACCTACAGTTAGGTCCACATATATTTGGACACTGACATTTTTTTTTATTTTTTTACCTGTTTACTAAAACATATTTAAGTTATAGTTATATATTGGAAATAAAGTCCAGACTTTTAGCTTTTATTTGAGGGTATCCATATTAAAATTGGATAAAGGGACCAAAAGTAATTGGACAATTGACTCAAAGGCTCTTTCATGGGCAGGTGTGGGTAATTCCTTCATTATTTCAGTCTCAATTAAGCACATAAAATTTTGAAGATTTTGCTGAGAAGTAAACATGTGGTCAAAAGAGCTCTCCATGCAGGGGAAACAAGACATCCTTCATCTGCGTACACTATTAGCAGTGGCAAAATCTACAGTTTGGTACATCCTGAGAAAGAAAGCACTGGTGACCTCAACAATAGACCTGCTCGCCCACAGAAGACGACAGTGGTGGATGATCGCAGAATAATTAACATGGTGAAGAGAAACCCCTTCACAACAGCCAACCAATTGAACAACACTCTCCAGGATATAGGTGTATCTATCATAAAGAGAAGACTGCATGAAAGTAAATACAGAGGGTTCACTGCACGGTGCAAGCCACTCATAAGCCTCAAGAATAAGAAGGCTAGATTGGACTTTGCTAAAAAAAAAAACATCTAAAAAAACCAGCACATGGTTCTTCAGGAAGAACATTCTTTGGACAAATGAAACCAAGATCAACCTCTACCAGAATGATGGAAAGAAAAAAGCATGGAGAAGGCATGGTATAGCTCAGGGCTTGACAAATTTCCTTGGAATCTAGGAGCCAGCTAAAAAAGTTAGGAGCCAGGCGGAGTCGCGTCATAAAGCCCCCAATAGATGCCCCCATAGTGCCCCCCCCACTTCTCCATACAGCCCCCCAATAATGCATGCCAGTACATAGGGCCCCCAGTAGATGCCCCCATAGTGTTCCTTCCCCTGTTCTCCATAGTGCCCCCCATAATGTGCGAGTATATAGGGCCCCCCATAATGCTTCCCCTCTTCAATAGGTTATATGACACGTCAGATGCTGCCAGCGTCTAAGTGATCGCCACTTGCGGCCGCCATGACATGTGGAAACCCTTACAAGGATTACAGGGTCCGGAGGGGAGGGCAGAGGGGTCCGGAGGGGATGGCAGAGGGGTCCGGAGGAGAGAGCAGAGGGGTCCGGAGGAGAGGGCAGAGGGGTCCGGAGGAGAGGGCAGAGGGGTCCGGAGGAGAGGGCAGAGAGAGTCATTATCTTTCCCCCTCTTGTCATTTTCTCCCCTCCCTCCCCTGCCTCTAGTGTAGCGTAGCTAGGATGGCTTCCGTTGGTCATCCGCATTTTTAGCGGACCCATTGACTTCTATGGGTCCGCAAACCGTTTTTTGCGGACAAGAAAAGGACATGCCATATTTTTTTTGCGGACAGGCAACGCAAGAGGCATCCGCATTTTTAACGGATCTATAGAAATGAATGGGAAATCATCGGATCCGCAAAAAAAATGGAATGGAGGCCACACTGCCGTGTGCATGTAGGCTCAGAAATTGGAATTGGGGGGTTGGGGCGCTGTTTCAGTTTCCACCTTAGGCAGCAGAAAGGCTAGGTGCACCCCAGGGTACAGTATATTTTAGTAAACTGAATTTACTGAGTCTTCTTAGTGGCATTAGTGGAACTATATATAGAGAGCCTATAAACATTTGTTGTAGGTATTATGTAGGTTGTTTAATGAAGAACCTAAAAAGTTATTGATAACATTTCTATACAATAAAAATGGTAAAGCATAAGTATTTTTACATGGGCAGATAATGAGCTACAATTGATGATATAGCAAGTCAACTGATCCTCATGTGAAGGAGCTTGTATGCTGGACAATTGTCAGGGTGAACAATCGCAGAAACAATTGCAGAAATGCTCAAAGCTTACATTGTGCAGCCGCTCGTTTCCTTTATTGTCAGCATCTGATGCCGACATCCAGTTGGCCACATAAGAGATGTGATGTTGCATGGCCTTGTACACAAGCAATGATCAAAGGCAATGTATCAGTTTGGTTGGACAGACAGTGAAACCTCTCCAAAAGGCCACCTCTTTGAGAGGACCAGATTTCCTGGGACTTTTTCAGCTGCACCATATGTTATGTAGACAGGGCCGCCATCAGGGGGGTACAGCCAGTACCCGAGTAAGGGGCCCGGACCTTGAGGGAGATGAATGCTTCCATTGTGGAAGCGTTCATCTCCATAGTCATCTGTATCGCCGACCTCAGGACAGCGATACAAATTGCTGTGCTGTGGGGCAGGGGAGGGAGAGACGTCTCCCTTCCCTGTTCCTCTGATAGGCTGCCAGCACAAGGTCTGCAGCCTATCAGAGGCTGGTGCAGGTGGCACGATGACGTCATTGCGCCGCCTGAGCCGTACAGCGCGGGACACAGGCCGAAAGAGTTTTTTTTTTTTTTTAATACCAGACTATCTGTTACTGCCACGTGAGGGGAGCGGGAGGCACTTGATACTGGCACATGGGGGGTGGCATTGGCACTTGATACTGGCACATGGGGGGGGCATTAACACCTATTACTGGCACATGAGGGGGCATTGGAACCTGATACTGGCACATGGGGGCATTGGTACCTGATACTGGCAAATAGGGGGGCATTAGCACCTGATACTGGCACATGGGTGGGCATTGGCACCTGATACTGGTACCTGGGGAGCATTGGCACCTGATACTGGCGCATTGGGGGGCGTTGGCACTTGATACTGGCACATTGGGGGGCATTGGCACTTGATACTGGCACATAGGGTGGTGGCATTTGATACAGGCACATGGGGGGGCATTGGCACTTAATAATGGCACACTGGGGGGCATTGGCACTTGATACTGGCACATAGGGTGGTGGCACTTGATACAGGCACATGGGGTGGCATTGGCACTTGATACTGGCACATGGGGGGCATTGGCACTTGATACTTGCACATGGGGCATTGGCACTTGATACTGGCACATGTGGTGGCACTTGATATTGGCACATGGGGGTTTGGCACTTGATACTGGCACATGGGGGGGGGGTTGGCACTTGATACTAGTACATGGGAGGTTTGGCACTTGATACTGGCACATGGCGGGGAAGCATCTATGGGGGGCACTTGTTACTGGCACATTATTATGGGGCACTATAGGGGCTTCTACTGAGGCCACAAAGAAGGGGTATTTTATATGGGGGCTCTGTGTGGTACTAGTGTTATCAGGAGTATTATCTGTTTCTGCAGTATAGTATTGGGGAGCACAGCGGCACAGTATTGGGGGTAGTAGGATGATTTGTCCAGAAGATAGGAGGATGATGGAAAAGTAGTAAACTAAGATTTTTTCTTTTTTTATTGTCAAACTGCAGAGACGGAAAATGGCGACAAAATGTTGGTCTGGTCTGAAGGTCTGAAAGGAGAAGACGAGGACAGAGAACATCTTCATCAAAGGAGACGTCACTGGAAGTAAGAGGTTTGGGGCACTATATTACTGTAGTGATAGGATTAGGGGCGTAATGATTGCGGTGCGATCGGGTGGGTGGAGGTGGGATATGGGTGTGGCTGGAGTCAAAACATGGGTGGGGCCTGGAAGGGGGCCCTTGATTTATTTTGCCCGGTGGCCCTGGGGTTCTCAGTACGCCCCTGACTTGTGCCGCTGATCTGATCCTGTACTCGCAGGCTGAGCGGGCATGAGTTCAGTCACTTCGGCTCGCAATCCCGCGAGACCTGTGACCTCCTGCGGTGGGTCTTGCGGGATCATGCGCTGCAGAACACAGGAGCCCCATGATCTCCTATTGCCCCTCCCTAGACCAGGCGGGGCGTGGGGCCCAGGCCCTGAGCTGTGTAAGGGGCCCCAAAATTTATAATGGCAGCACTGTATGTAGATTGGCAACCTACCCCATGGAAGACAACTTTTTGATTGCAATCTTGGTCGATTGTCTCAAAGAGGTTTCACTGTATTTGAATATCACATTTTTATTATGATCACAGGTCATCTAACAGTTTACTGTTACTGGTGATTAATTCCAATACTTCTTGTTTTATCTAAGGCACCATGACCAATGTTATGCCAGGTATATCTGCTTAGTACACAAATACTATGGTTCACATTAGTTTACATGCCCTCCACCAAGAGTGATCATCATAATCATTGAGGATTTCACTTTCCAAATACCTGTCATCACCATTACTGACGCATTCAGGAAGAGCCAAACTACAGCCGAACAACATGATGTGTTGATAGCAGCTGAGGCGACTGAGATAGCTGAAGAACTTTAGGAACATCTCCATATCTATGCTCTTGACAAAGGAATACACAGACTTCGGCAACGTGTGGTTGTATGGCAGCAGTTGGCATTGGCTGTGGATGATGTTTACACAGGCATCTGTAAGACAAAGCCAATTATTACAAATTTAACACAAAGAAATATAACCACCATGCAGTCCATATGTTATTGCACTGAAAATACCTACTGTACAAGCCAAAACTGTAATGGGTTATTCGATGTCATGGCATCAAGTATCTCCAAACAGCAGGTGGATAGACCCATCCAGTTAGTGTCAATGTAAATATTTCCTAATTAACTAAAACTGCTTTCTGATTGTTAGGCTTTGGATACTGTTGGAAAATAATATACTAAAACACATGGTCATTTATGTTCGGGCATAATGGCCGAGCTGCTGATTCTAACTAGATCCAGGTGAGCTGTGACTTCGAAGAATGACACGGCAAACATATACATTTATTGGTTAGTTTTATTGCTACTGTATGGCATGCATCTGAGGCATCTGTTTAAAGTTTGTGTCATGAGTTTATCTTAAATATGGGCTGAAAATCTTATGTGAACACAGTCTTAAAAAAACAACAACATAATAATAGTAATACATACATAACACCTCAATAACTAGAACTACACCCCCTACATCTTGCTAAATTATTTAAGCCATACAGGCTATCAGAAAATCACCAAAAACCTAAATGAAAACATGGGTTCACTATAACCCTAATAATTGAAAAAATAAATATTGAGAACTGAAAAATAAAATTTCAAGAAAAATATTCTACCATCAGAAGATGATTTAGAATGTATCATCCTGCATCAAGGCTTTTTGGTGCTCTCTAAGGGCTTTATTACACCAAACAGATTATCTGTCCAATCAGACTAATAGTTGGTATGCATAATAAAAGATCTGTGTGTGTAAATGCCCATCTGACCAATGAATAGTGATAAAATCTGTCAGATGATCTGTTGGTGTAATACAGCCCTAAAGTTGGCCATAGTAACATATTATATAAGGCCGAAAAAAAACATTTGTCCATCCAAACTTCACATATCCGCCATTCCCCTTCTTTGTGTATGCATTTGCCCTGATGGAAAAGGGGGCTGGCTTCATACACAGGACAGGTCCCATGCCGACACCATTAATTCAATCATATAAAGTGCTATTCGTTCCAGTTTAAACACATTTAATGGTTTCGTTTGGCTGTCTTCGTTGAGAAGACCACTTTTCAATGGAATTTAATTTAGGTGGTCATCTCAAAGAAGTTTCACTGGATTATTGTAGATATCCAGTTATATGTACATATTGCTTTCTATCAGTGGATGGAAAGCAGTTCGGTCTTTCAAGCTAGCAGAACAAAGTTATTTGTTGTGGTTGTGCCATGAAAAATATTCTACACTTTTTAATCCTGCACCTTGATCTAAATTATTTTGTAATTGCATGTCCTTTTGCATAGCCACTGAGTTATTCAATAAAATGTATCTGTATAGCGCCACCTACTGTTTGTTTTTTTCTTATTTCTTTGTCCTGCTCACTGAGATGGTCGCACATGCTCAGTTTCATCCTTCAACTGCCTCCTGAGCTGTGATAGGGAGAGCTCAGACACGCCCCCTTAGCTGTTTAGCAGAGAAGACACTCCCCTTGAGCTGCCAGCTTGATATAAATCTAGCAGAGCAATGAATGGGGAGATCTCTGGATCCATGGGAGGTACAGGGCTGGTTCTAGCTTTGTGAGAAAGAGACTGTTATGTGCTATATGATGTCTGATTTTTACCCTAGTCATGGGATAACCCCATTAAACATTTGCAGTTTTAGAAGAGCTGCAAAGTTTACAGATTTGGTCCTGGTCTAAACTATTTAAAGCCATGTTGCTCTTGAATAAATCAGTCCCTCCACAGAAACAGATTCCTGGTTCTAACAATTAGTAGGTTTTTAACCCCTGGTTTACAGTTTGGAACTCCAGAGGTCATCTAAGTCAACTGTAGTAAAATGCATTTAAGGCTCTGTCTAAAGGACTTTGGTGATGTTACTCACGACCATTATAGTGGCCCAACTCATCTCATTGCTGATTTAGTCACAGAGAAAGTAGACAATTATTGTGCATAACCTTGTGCAACTATATATATATACATTCTGCAGATGTTGACAATGTGAAAATGTCTTTAAAGGGGTTTTCCTGGATTACTATAGTATTTAACAGATATCTTCTTGTAGTTACTTACCTCATGTACATCTTCCTCATGCCTTTTTTCAATTTAGATCCATTTTCACCATGTAAACTAATCCCTCTGGGTTGTTTCTATCCTGCATATAGCATTTGCTATTGCTGTAAACAACCAAACCCATGATGCACTTCTCCTTTCTCTGCCTCAGCTCAAGCACCGCCCCTAACACCGCCCAGCTAGTTTATAGCTCCTCCCACCAGCTAGTTACATAGACACTCCCCTATCACCACCGCCTAAAAACACCCAGCTAGTTTATAGCTCCACCCACCATCTAGTTACATAGACACTCCTCTATCACTGCCCCTAACCCCCAGCTAGTATATAGCTTCTCCCACCCGCTATTTACATAGACACTCCCCTATCACTGCCCCTAACACCCAGCTAGTTTATAGCTCCTCCCACCAGCTAGTTATATAGACACTCCCTCATCACTGCCCCTAACAACACCCAGCTAGTTTATAGCTCCTCCAACCAGCTAGTTACATAGACACTCCCCTAGCACTGCCCCTGTATGGACATTATATCACAGGAAATTAGAAAGAGCTGCATGGACATGGTCATGTGACCACAGCCCAGAACAGGGAGATAGGAGTAATAAAGGGAAAATAAATACTTTACAAAATTACAGCGACTTTCATGAATGTATATTTTAAAGGATGGGGCAAACCAGAAAACCCCTTGAGGATGGGTCACAAAAGTCATTTTCTTAAAGGATGAATTCAGTTATACTGAGAATTGCCACAGGATTTGTTAGAATATCAAAGTGAGAATTCTTTATTTTATAAGCCATAGTAAATCATGAAGCCATTGATCTTCGTGTGTCTAATGTGCACCATAAGAGAGTCATTTATACAGATTAATTTACATATAAGTTGAAAGGAGTGATTGTGAAGTGGCACATTACTTAAAGAGATTCTGTCACCACATATAACCCCTCTAACCTAAACATATGCTCATGTCCAGGGTAATCTGAGGATTCCTAAGCTGGCCTTATTAAATTGAACTGTGGCTTTATTTTCCTAAAAAACAGGTTTTAATAACCTGTCAATCACTTACTTAAGGTGCCCAAAGGGAGGTCCGTTGATCCAGGGTGCCCGGCGCCGCCTTTCCTGTCTTCAGCGCCACCTACTACACCTCAGCGCCGCTTCGCAATCCTCCTCATCTCTCTGCCAGATCCCGCGCGTGCGCACTAGGCTCAGCCTGATGCGCCCGTGCGGACTGCTGGCAGCGGCTTCCTTGTGCGAAGTGCGCCGGCCTGATGCGCACTTCGCTTAACCCTGAGATGACACGCTGAGCCTAGAGCCTAGTGCGTACGGGAGGATTGCGAGGCGGCGCTGAGGTGTAGTAGGCGGCTCTGAAGACAGGGAATGTGGCGCTGGGCACCGAACAGCAAGGGGTGCTGCCGGGCACCCTGGATGAACGGACCTCCCCTTGGGCACCTTAAGTAAGTGATTGACAGGTTATTAAACCCTGTTTTTTAGGAAAATAAAGCCACAGTTTAATTTAATAAGGCCAGCTTAGGATTCCTCAGAGTACCCTGGACATGAGCATATGTTTAGGTTAGAGGGGTTATATGTGGTGACAGAATCTCTTTAAGGACTGCTATTGGATGACTACTAATTGTCGGTTTTGGTGCACAGACAATAAATGTAACTTGTTTTCATTTTACATACTGCTGAGTAGTCATCTGACTAGTCTCGGATTCTCTACAGGGAGCTGGAACTTCAGAATAGTGCCTATCTCTTATTCCAAAAGGTGCTCCTACTATTACTTCGAAGGATACATTTACCTATAGGCCTGGAAGGTTTCTTTTTTGATCAGGAAAGGGGGTGGTCCTCTTATATCATTCCCCCACTTTCTCTTTAAAGTTCAGATATTGCCTATGTGGTAGCTACCCTATGAAAGGACGGGGCTAAAGAGAGAACTTTTGCAGGACAGCTGACCAACCACAGCACATACACTTTCAACTACTGATGGCTGACAAGACCATGCTCCTCAGGGACTTACTCATCAGATCAGTGGAATGGGACCACAATTTTTAGGATCAGAGGGGGTCCCAGTGGTTGTACCCCCACCAATCAGTTAGTTATCCCCTATCCTGTGGATAAGTTATAACATCAAAATTTGGCACAACCCCTTTAAGCCAAAAAGGAGATGCAAAACAGAGGAGACCTATAAATGGCTGCTTTATATCTTTCTAGCATTAGCTTTAAAGTGGATTCAAAATACATATTCGGAAACATGCATAATATGGACCATATTGCGTCAGTATATGGAATCAGTGTTTATTCCCTTCGAAAAAACGGTGCCAATCCAATAAAATATGAAGGCCATACATACTTCAAAAGGTAGGTTCCTGCCACTAAGGCTATATGCACACGACAGTTGTTTTTTGCTGTCCGCAAATCGCGGATCCGTCTCCCTTTTTTTTTTCACATCCACATCCGTTCCTTGTGTCCGCAAATTTTGTAGGTTGTGCTTCCGTGTCTTCCGTTCTTTTTTGCGGATCCGCAAAAAAAACCGGAAGGCTTGAAACAGTTCCTAAAGTACCTGTACAAGTGCCCTGGTTTCCAAGCAACCATCCGCAAAAAAAAACGGATTCGGATGACAAACGGATGGCTTCCGTTGGTCATCCGCATTTTTTGCGGACCCATTGACTTGTATGGGTCCGCAAACCGTTTTTTGCGGACAAGAATAGGACATGCCATATTTTTTTTGCGGCCGTGAAATGCGGACAGCGGACGCGGACAGGCAACGGAAGAGGCATCCGCATTTTTAACGGATCCATAGAAATGAATGGGAAACCATCGGATCCGCAAAAAAAACTGAACGGAGGCCGCAAAAAACCACTGCCATGTGCATGTAGGCTAAACATAATAAGTAGTGCATACTGTGTTTTACCAAGTTAGTAGTACCAAGCCTATTTTGACATTAAGAGATGCCAAATAATTTTTTCGTCTCCACATGTTTGAGCTTATTAAGCAAGGGTGGACTAGGCTGGCGGAACACTGGTTTCCTTCCCCACCATTCCTGGTGCAGCGGCACTTCTATGTGATGTAGGTTGGCGCAAAGACATCATCGTGCCACCTGCGACATTCCACTTTCCACCAGCTAGAAGTTCATCTGTCTGATTCGTATATCGTGGAACAGCGCTGGGACAGGTAAGTAGAGATTTCCCCTTTCCTTTAGGCCTCTTTCACACGGGCGTCATGTTTGACGCCCGGATAAGAGGCGGGTGCGTTGCAGGAATATGCGCGATTTTTCCGCGCGGGTGCAAACGTTTGTAATGTGTTTTGCACGCACGTGTGAAAAATCGCCATGTTTGGTACCCAGACCCAAAGCCGGACTTCATCACTGAAGTCCGGTTTCGGGTAGAGTATTCTGGAGAATTTATTATTTTCCCTTATAACATGGTTATAATGGAAAATATTAGCATTATTAATAAAGAATGCTTAGTAAAATGAAGATGAAGGGGTTAAAAATAATAAAACTTAACTTACCTTAGCCACTTGATCGCGTAGTTGCGATCTGCCTTCTGTCTTCAAGCTACAGCTAACAGCTAAAGGACCTGTGATGATGTCACATCACATGGTCCAATCACATGGTCCATCTTACCATGGTGATGGACCATGTGATTGGACCATGTGATGTGACGTCATCACAGGTCCTTTAGCTGTTAGCTGTAGCTTGAAGACAGAAGACAGATCGCAACTACGCGATCAAGTGGCTAAGGAAAGTTAAGTTTTATTATTTTTAACCCCTTCATCTTCATTTTACTAAGCATTATTTATTAAGAATGCTAATATTTTCCCTTATAACCATGTTATAAGGAAAAATAATAAAGATCTGGTCCCGTTGCTAAGCAACCATGCGGGACAATCACACTGCATCCGCACTTGTTTGCGGATGCTTGCGATTTTCCCGCAGCCCCATTCACTTCTATGGGGCCTACGTTGCGTGAAAAACGCAGAATATAGAGCATGGTGCGATTTTCACGCAACGCAGAAGTGATGCGTGAAAATCACCGTTCATGTGCACAGCCCCATAGAAATGAATGGGTCCGGATTCAGTGCGGGTGCAATGCGTCCTCCTCACGCATTGCACCCGCGCGGAAAACTCGCCCGTGTGAAAGGGGCCTAATACTACACCTAACTCTAATACTAACCCTAATACTGGCCTCTAACTCTAATACTATGCCTAACTCTAATACTGACCTTAACCTACTACGCCTAACTTTAATACTGGCCCCTAACCCCAATACTGACTCTAACCCTACAACTGACCCTAATACTTACCCTGATACTGACTCTAACCTTAACTACAACCCCCAATACCTCATGTACCTCACACAGTGACCATAATTTAGGAATGTCCACATGTAACTGTACCCACTGCATATTGTGTACCTCACATTTGACACATAGTATACTCACAGAGTACTGATACGTTAGGAACGAGATATAATAGATGCAGTGTGTACAGATATATAGTATATACAGCAGTGTACTGATACGTCAGGAGCGAGGTATAATAAATGCAGTGTGTACAGACATATAAAGCAGTATATTGATGTCAGGTACAAGGTATAAAAGATGAAGTGGGTCTGTTATACATTGTACCTACATAGTATAAACACACTGTGCTGATATGTCAGGAACGAGGTATAATAGATGCAGTGTGTACAGATATATAGTATATACAGAAGTGTACTGATATATTTGTACCCACTACATGTTTTATACCTTGTACCTTACATATCAGTATACTGTTGTATATGTTATACTGCTGTATCAATACACTTTGGTATAAAACATGCAGTGTGTACAGCTAATAGCATCCACAGCAGTGTACTGATATGTAAGGTACGAGGTATAAATAGATACAGTATGTACAGATATATAGTAAATAAAGCAGTGTACTCATATGTGAGGTGTAATTGTCCGAGAGATGTCATCATGATGGCCTACACCAGATGGGGAAGAACTCCGTAACACATAGTAACATAGTTTATAAGGCTATAAAAAGACATCTGTCCATCCAAAACACAACAGGCTGCCGTCTTTTAGTGATATAAAGCCCATTTACCTATACCGCCTTTATATGGTAGGCGGAGTTAAACAGGTTAAGGATGGGCCGCCACAAATGGGCCAGTGCTGTGTGCTTGCTACTCAAGCTAAAATTTGCCAGTCAGTCTCTGATATTAAGAGATAAAGCATTTTATACTTTCCGTCAACATAGCCATATGAGGTTAAAATATGCGAGTTCTAAAAAAGGGGGCGTGGTACCGGCAGAGAAGGTGACGGAATAGTAAGGAAGGGGACAGGCAGGCCTGACTAATTTACCACGCCTCATAGAAAAAGGTCTAAATGTAAGATAGCTAGGAAGCTGTCATACATTTAGAACTGGCCGAGGATCCGCCAAAGTTAAGTAGAGGTTGGCGCCTCTTCACAACTTTGGCGGATTCGTCACCAGTGCAGGGCTTTATTAAGACCAGCGTCTAAAACGCCGCTCTTAATAAATGTGCCCCATAATGTTTACTGCTTGCGCCTCATGGAAATGATTTTCATGTTGCTGCATCTCAATAGCGATAACTTTTTATATTTCTCATTGATGTAGCTGTATGCCGGCTTGTTTTTCATAGGATGAGCTGTAGTTTTCACTGGTACCATTTCGGGGTGCATAGGACATGTTAGAATTCACAATTTCTTTGGTGGGAAAAAAATTAAATTCTTCTACGTGGTTAAATAACAAGCTAGCTTCATTGTTTGGGTTGTTAGAATCCTAGCAATATCCTATTTTTTCTAAGTGCCCCTTTTTTTCAACAAACGTTATCCAACTTTACATAATTATTTGTGTAGCTCCTCTAGTGGTTCATCGGTGAGCTAATGCTTTCTTATACTTAGAATAAATACCAAGGCAGTACTGCCTACTGACATGGATTTTATCAGGATGTGCCTTTTTTAGGCCCCCATTTCTGACAGCAACCCAGCAGCTCCCCACAATTGTGTTTGCGGGCCCATCAATGGTCAACATATTGTAGGTTGACCATTGATGTCAGTCAATTCTTGTCTATGATGGCGAACATACAAACCTTAATGCAAGCCAATCCTTGACATACAGTTACCTCATGGAGGCTTTAGGGGTTACCATAGGGAAGTTAGAAAAGTTCCATAAATTAATTAGCTTTGTATTACAAAACCTCAAAAATGGATGTAATACTGACCAAAAATAAGAAGAAGCCAAACCATTCAAAACTCTACATGCCCATATTGTACGATTTATAGAAAAATGATTTACACCACCAGAACATGCTGCTTTCATGAACAGCAGTATCGTTTCAAGGCAATATTAGATCATAGGACAAGCTAAATGTTTTTGCCTTTAAAAAGGCATAAAATACAAGTGTAACTCATTTTCTCTTTCCTTTTTTCATGGTGGTTCTAATTTTCTCATTCTTTTGAGCACAGTGAATGTAAACTTCACAGGAAATACGTCCTGGTGTGCGGACATTCCTTCCCTGGTACAATGCAAGTAAACCTTCATGTTTTCTATTAGATGACATGACCCTTTAGTTCTACATACCGTAATTATGCAGCAGTACAATCCAAGGGACACAGACAACTCATGGGGAGATATCAATAGTATCATAGGCTGATATGAGTTGATATTGGTGCAAATTCCACCACGTTTTCAAAATGGTACATATGGCATACTACAATTACAATTACAAATTACAAGACTGGGCCTTTGTAACCTGTGTCCATACAGTAAGTATTGGTGACGAGGAAGGCAACATTTATTGATTTACTAGTTATTGGACTTTTTGATGTTTCTGGGGACCAAAGTAATCTGTCACAGTGCTAGGACAGGTGTAAGAAAGATTTCACTCCTGTGTAAAAACTACAAGAGTGACTACACCTACCCAGCACCACTGCTGCATTGCACAGGACCAGAAATCCAAGAGGTTTTTAAAACCCTGAGAGAAACAGGAAGATTCAGACTATGAGCAAAAAAAATAAAAATAAAATAGGTAAAAGCTTTAAAGATCCTGTTTTAGATTAGTTTTCTAAAATGTTACTTTTATTATTTATAAACAATAATTTATTGTTTACAATAAAAGTTACATTTTAGAAAACTAGTCAAAAATAGGGTCTTTATAGCTCTAGTTATTGGTTTGTTTGTTTGTATTATTTGGCTTGAATGTACCTAAAATATTGGGTCTATATTTTTCTCAGACTATAAGACAGTCACGACTCCCGAACAGACTGAGTGTGTATTTTGAAACAAGAAAAATACTCCAGTAAGGGTACATTTACACAAAAGTGAAAAACAGCTGTGTGACGGCCATCTTTGTAACGGCTGTCACAGAGCCATTTTCAGAACCGATTAAAGTCTGTGGGGCTATTCACAGAACATTTTTTAACAATACGTAAGAGCGGCCATCAAAATGCAGAACATGTCCTATTTTCTGTCACTTTCACAGCCAAACATACCAGGGCCCGTTTTTAACTGCTGCCTAGACAGGAGCGCACTTGTCTAAAGGCTGTTAAAAAACAGTCTACAATGTAAAAAAAAAAGCCATTCAGGGTTAAAGTATAAAAAAAATGCTCACCTCACCATTTGCATTTGAGGGAACACTTGTTCCGCACTGGAGGCAGCAGGACCTTATTCTCCCAGTCTTGTGAGATCACATGATCATTCGAGGAGCATCAGGTCCTTCTGCTTCCAGTATATACTGAACGCCAAAATAGGTGAAATGTGCACCTGAAATTATTACAAATATCACTGATAATAGAAGGCGCTAAGACTTTACTTTTATTCCAATTTATTATTAAAAGCTGTGGGAGTGAAAAAGAACAACAAAAGCAGATTCAGTGCAAGGGAGCTGGTGCCGGGCAACAATCGATGCTATGGTGGACAAAGTTTTATTGTGTCACCATCATTTAAGAAAGCCCAGACTCCCTGCCTTGATATCTGCAATAATTAGCCTAAAAGATGGTAAAACCATGTACACCATCAATAACTAGGCCAAATATGCAGGTAGCGGAGGTAGTCCCTACAGCAGTCCCTTTCAGGGTTAATGGTGGGGAGCTATACAAGCACAAAGATCAATAGTGCTGCTACCACCACCCAAATAAACCCTATGCTTGCCCTCCAATCGCAGATGCTAATTTCCCCTTTCTCCCTAGTATCTCCACTCAACGCGTTTGTTTGATATATTCATCAGGAGCGATGGGGGGAGCGTATTAGAAAAAGAACCTGCCTAGGGCACTGCCATACTAATGCCTAGGGCACTGCCATACTAATTTACATGTGGCCGTGCCTCCGGCGCTGTGATGGCCGTCACAGCCCCAGGTTCAGGGTTGATTTGTGTGATAATCCATCCTGTATTTGTGGATTATTATTCACAATGACAAGTGGAAGTAATTCTCACTAAACCAACTACATGAACTGTAACTGATGGATTGGAGTGTATTTTTGCTTCTTATGAGTTGCCTAAACTGACGGTAAGTGATAATGGCTCCCAGTAAGAAATGTCAGGATTACCTAAAGTCAAACCTTTTGTCCAGTACATCGACGTATAACCCCATAATGGCTACAAGCTAATGGAATGCCAGAACTGGACTCTGTTGAAAGCTTTACAAATTACTTGAATGGAAGGAAGAGACTAGAAAAAGAAATCATGGCCTTTCTTTTGGCTTATTTTACAACTTCTCTTGCTACAACAGGATTTAGACCAGCTGGACTTTTTTGTGGTCAGAAATTCAGCACAAAATTAACATTACTATTGCTGATCTTGAAAATTATAGAGAAGTTGACAAATATAATGTGACATGACTGTATATCATAAGCCACAAAATTGCTAATTTCTATACAAAGGCAATAGACATTAGCACGTGTGATGGACCATGTGTCCAGAGCTGAGGTGGTTTGTCTCTTGGCCAATTCCCGACTAAGCTTCAAAGGATTGACAAATGGACATCTTATCCCAACCAAACATCCCATCCTATACAGTGAGGTGAATTAAGGGACAAGGTACAATTTGCTATGCATGGTACTTCCCCTATGTTAATTTAGTGCCCAGTCACAAGGGATTTGGATGTGGCCCTGAAACCCGAGTTAAAGCGGTTGCATCTTGAAACATATTCTACATACAATTTTCAAATCTGAATACTTTTGTAATTGCATGTAATTAAAAATTTAGTATAGCCACTGAGCTCTTCAATAAAATAGCAGAATAGCAGCAATTGCTGTTTGTTCTTTTCTTTATTCAAAATCTGGGTTTTAAATCTGAGTTAATTTATTCTGAGGGCTAGTCAAGACTGAAGTATGAATTCATTTGCTCTACCCACATTCAAGTCAACAAAAAGACATGCAAGTTTTAAGTCTCCTGTTAATTTCTTCCTTTTATTTTCTGTTTGTTCTTTGTATGGCATTTATTTTGCCTCTTTTTATATTTCTGTAAGCCCTGTACCTTTTTGAGTTAACACTTTAAACTTTGATGCTTAGTTCCTGCATTTCCAATAATCCACAGCTTTTCAATGAGTGTTTGATGCCTGTCGGCATGTGCATTTGTGTGTTAAACCCTAAGGCCCCTTTCACACGGGCGAGTTTTCCATGCGGGTGCAATGCGTGAGGTGAACGCATTGCACCCGCACTGAATCCGGACCCTTCATTTCAATGGGGCTTTGCAGATGAGATGTGATGTTCCTTCATCACTTTTGCGTTGCGTGAAAATTGCAGCATGCTCTATATTCTGCGTTTTTCACGCAACGCAGGCCCCATAGAAGTGAATGGGTCTGCGGGAAAATCGCAAGCATCCCAATCTTTATTATTTTTCTGTATTAAAGAATGCTATTATTTTCCCTTATAACCATGTTATAAGGGAAAACAATAGCATTCTTTAATACAGAATGCTTAGTAAAAGGACAATTGAGGGTTAAAAAAATAATAATAATTAACTCACCTCCTCCAATTGATCGCGTAGGTGCCGGTCTCCTGTTCTCTCTTCAGCTGTGAGTAAAGGACCTGTGGTGAGCTTACCGACATTACCACAGGTCCTTTAACCACAGCCTGAAGAGAGTACAGGAGACCAGCACCTACGCGATCAATTGGAGGAGGTGAGTTAATTTTTTTTAATTTTAAACCCTCAATTGTCCTTTCCTAAGCATTATGTATTAAAGAATGCTATTATTTTCAAAAATAATAAAATTGACATAACACCTAACCCAAACCAGAACTTCAGTGATGAAGTCTGGGTTCGGGTCTGCGTACCAAACATGCCAATTTTACTTACGCCTGTGCAAAATGCATTAAAACAGTTTGCCCTTGCTCGGAAAAATCACGCATTTTCCCACAACGCACCCGCATCTTATCCGGGCGTCACGTGTGATGCCGTGTGAAAGAGGCCTTAGTGCTTAGTGACCACGCGCATTTTCTTCAACATTGCATTCCAAGAACTTTTTGGTTTTTTCATCAATGTACTTGTATGAGGTCTTATTTTTTGCAGGACAAGTTATAGTTTTTAATGCACCATTTTAAGTACATGTAATGATTGATTAAAGCAAGCTGTAATAGTGGTCACTAAGGGGTTTTAATAGATTAGCATCTCGTCGTTGTTGCAAGTGTTTATTTGGGATGCGTGGACTGTGTTTTGGGTGTGATTTATGCTCAATTTGCATCCTGAAATGGAAATGCATACAAGATTGAGATGGTGGATATAGGTCAACCCTTTGTAGTCGCGCCCATGTCACAGGAATAGAAGGAAAGGAAGATTTGTGGTGAACAATCATGTGAACCACCATTGTCAATGACTCTGGAGGATTTGGGAAACTCAAAATAGTGTAGAATTAATCTTTTGTAAAGATTGTAAACCAGCAGATAGCGACATTGGTACAGATAGCGACTGCTACTTGTGACCACAACCCCAAAACATCCCCATCAGAACCACCAAGAATTAGAGGGGTTTGCCGAAACTAAAATACTGATGACCTATTCTCTGGATAGTTCAAGAAAATTTAGACTAGCATATCTGAAATCACAGGTGCGCATCCATAAAGGTAGCATGCAGACAGCAAACAAAAACCGTATGGCAGCATATCATTACACATGCAAACAATAGAACTAGGCATTATTCTGGATTAAAGTGGTACTATACATGAAAAATGGAAGCACATTTTTGTGTTTTTCGGGCCCAAACGTGTGTCGGGCGTCAAGGCATCTTCTACAGATGGGTACCTAACACTAAACAGAACTGCCTGTCCTGGGTCTAACCTAAGCCTACAATGTTCAGGGCGGTGTAGGAACCAGCTATATTTTTACTCTGCAGTGGACAATAAATATTACATGTGTACCATCTGCTACTGATCTATTTTTCATGTGAAAATTATTTTTCTTCAAGGGGATGAGTGATGTAGCAAAATTCTGAGCAATAATGTGTGAAATTGATAGCTGCAAATGACAATAATATTAATGTCTTATGAGCAAATTTTCTGGGTGTGGCTCGGTCAGAGTATTAGATATCTAATATATAAAGCTGAGTGTATGTATGTGTGTATGTACAGTTGTGTTCAAAATGATTCAACCCCCAATGCTGTAAAGGGTTTTAGGGAATTTAGTGTACATTTGTAATTGTGTTCAGAATGAAATCTTACAAGGACTTTTTAAAGAACCAAATGCAACTAAAATGACATCAATTGTTTTTGTAATACAGTATTAAATGATTTTTTTGTGATTTCTTCATTGACACAATTATTCAACCCCTTAACCACTTAAGCCCCCCTAGCTTAAACACCCTTAATGACCAGGCCACTTTTTACAATTCTGCACTACACTACTTTCACCGTTTATTGCTCCGTCATGCAACTTACCACCCAAATGAATTTTACCTCCTTTTCTTCTCACTAATAGAGCTTTCATTTGGTGGTATTTCATTCTTGCTGACATTTTTACTTTTTTTGCCATTAATACAAATTTAACGAAATTTTTGCAAAAAAATGACATTTTTCACTTTCTGTTGTAAAATTTTTCAAAAAACTACATTTCTATATAAATTTTTCTCTAAATTTATTGTTCTACATGTCTTTGATAAAAAAAGTCCAATAAGTGTATATTTATTGGTTTGGGTAAAAGTTATAGCGTTTACAAACTATGGTGCAAAAAGTGAATTTCTGCATTTTGAAGCAGCTCTGACTTTCTGAGCACCTGTCCTGTTTCTTCAGGTGCTAGAATGTCAGGATAGTATAAATACCCCCAAATCACACCATTTTAGAAAGAAGACACCCCAAAGTATTCGCGGAGGGGCATGGTGAGTTCATGTATCATTTCATTTTTTCACAAGTTAGCGGAAAATGACACTTTCTGAGAAAAAAAAAAAAAAAAAAGTTTCAATTTCTGCTAACTTCTGGCAAAAAAAAGAAATCTCAGACGGACTCACTATGCCCCTCAGTGAATACATTGGGGTGTCTACTTTCCAAAATGGGGTCATTTGTGGGGTGTTTGTACTGTTCTGGCATTTTGGGCGGGGCTAAATTGTGAGCCGCCATGTAAAACCTAAAGGTACTCGTTGGAATTTGGGCCCTTTGCGCACCCAGGCTGCAAAAAGTGTCACTTATGTGGTATCGCCGTACTCAGGAGAAGTAGGGCAATGTGTTTTGGGGTGTATTTTTACATATACCCATGTTGGGTGAGAGAAATATCTCTGTAAACTGACAACTTTGTATAAAATTTTTAAAAGTTGTCGTTTACAGAGATATTTTCACACACAGTATGGGTATATATAAAAATACACCCCAAAACACATTGCCCTACTTCTCTGAGTACGGCGATACCACATGTGTGCCACTTTTTGCAGGCTGGGTGCGCAAAGGGCCCTAAAACCAATGAGTACCTTTAGGATTTCACAGGGCATTTTTACGCATTTGGATTCCAGACTTCTTCTCACGCTTTAGGGGCCCCTAAAATGCCAGGACAGTATAAATACCCCACATGTGACCCCATTTTGGAAAGAAGACACCTCAAGGTATTCCGTGAGGGGCATGGCGAGTTCATGTAAAATTTTATTTTTGTCACAAGTTAGTGGAATATGAGACTTTGTAAAAAACAAAATAAAAAAAAATATATATCAATTTCCGCTAACTTGTGCCAAAAATAAAAATTCTGTGAACTCGCCATGCCCCTCACGGAATACCTTGGGGTGTCTTCTTTCCAAAATGGGGTCACTTGTGGGGTATTTATACTGCCCTGGCATTTTAGGGGCCCCTAAAGCGTGAGAATCCAAATGCGTAAAAATGGCCTGTGAAATCCTAAAGGTACTCATTGGTTTTAGGGCCCCTTGTGCACCTTGGCTGCAAAAAGTGCCACTCATGTGGTATCGCCGAACTCAGGAGAAGTAGGGCAATGTGTTTTGGGGTGTATTTTTACATATACCCATGCTGCGTGTAGAAATATTGCTGTAAACGACAACTTTTTACATTTTTTTATTCAAAGTTGTCAATTTACAGAGATATTTCTCACACAAAGTATTGGTATATGTAAAAATACACCCCAAAACACATTGCCCGACTTCTCCTGAGTACGGCGATACCACATGTGTGCCACTTTTTGCAGCCAAGATGCGCAAGGGGCCCTAAACCAATGAGTACCTTTTAGGAGGGCATTTTTACGCATTTTTCTTCTCACGCTTTAGGGCCCCTAAAATGCCAGGGCAGTATAAATACCCCACATGTGACCCCATTTTGGAAAGAAGACACCCCAAGGTATTCTGTGAGGGGCATGGCGAGTTCATAGAAGATTTTTTTTGGCACAAGTTAGCGGAAATTGATTTTTATTGTTTTTTCTCATAAAGTCTACCTTTCTGCTAACTTTTGACAAAAAGTTTAATTGTTCATGGACTCACTATGCCCCTCAGTGAATACCTTGGGGTGTCTTCTTCCAAAATGGGGTCACATGTGGGGTATTTATACTGCCCTGGCATTTTAGGGGCCCTAAAGCGTGAGAAGAAAATGCGTAAAATGCCCTCCTAAAGGTACTCATTGGTTTTAGGGCCCTTTGCGCATCTTGGCTGCAAAAGTGGCACACATGTGGTATCGCCGTACTCAGGAAAAGTCGGGCAATGTGTTTTGGGGTGTATTTTTACATATACCCATACTTTGTGTGAGAAATATCTCTGTAAATTGACAACTTTGAATAAAAAATGTAAAAGTTGTCGTTTACAGAGATATTTCTCACACCCAGCATGGGTATATATAAAAATACACCCCAAAACACATTGCCCTACTTCTCCTGAGTACGGCGATACCACATGAGTGACACTTTTTGCAGCCAAGATGCGCAAAGGGCCCTAAAACCAATGAGTACCTTTAGGATTTCACAGGCCATTTTTACGCATTTGGATTCTCACACTTTAGGACCCCTAAAATGCCAGGACAGTATAAATACCCCACAAGTGGCCCCATTGTGGAAAGAAGACACCCCAAGGTATTCCGTGAGGGGCATGGCGAGTTCACAGAAAAAAAAATTTGGCACAAGTTAGCGGAAATTGATTTTTTTTTTTTTACAGTCTCATATTTCACTAACTTGTGACAAAAATAAAATTTTCCATGAACTCGCCATACCCCTCACGGAATACCTTGGGGTGTCTTCTCTCTAAAATGGGGTCACATGTGAGGTGTTTGTACTGCCCTGGCATTTGAGGGTCTCATAATCATTACCTGTATGGCCAGCATTAGGAGTTTCTGCGATTCTCCTTATATTGAGCATACGGGTAATGAGATTTTTTCCGTTCAGCCTCTGCGCTGAAAAGAAAAAAATGAACGGCATAGATTTCCTCATTCGCATCGATCAATGTGGATGAATAAATCTCTGCCAAAAATGTGCAAAAAAAGTAGTAAGGCCCCATTCACACGTCCGCTAAAAATGTCCGCATCTATTCCGCAATTCTGCGGAATAGATGCGGACCCATTCAGTGTGAATGGGGCTGGCGGTGATGCGGAGAGCACACTATGCGCTCGCCGCATCAGCATTTGCGGAGCTGCGGCCGCAAACTTCCGGGTTTCGGCCCCCAAGCATCCGGCCGCAGCTCCGCAAAAGATAGAGCATGTCCTATTCTTGTCCGCAATTGCGGACAAGAAAAGGCATTTTCTATATAGTTCTGGCAATGTGCGGATCCGCAAAATGCGGAAAGCACATTGCTGGTGTCCGTGTTTTGCGGATCCGTGGATCCATGGATCCGCAAAACACATACGGACATCTGAATGAGCCTTACAGTGGGGTAATTAGTGTCAGGGGGTGACATGGGGTGATCGGGGGTTAATCAGGGGTTAATCAGGGGTTAATCAGTGGGGGGTGGGGTGGATGGGTGGGGGGTCTGTGTGGTGTTTTGGTGCACTTATAAAGTTTCTTTGGTGGTCCCAAGCAAATGGGACCACCAAAGGAACGATCAGCAAGCATATCAGACGCTGTTAACAAAACAGCGTCTGATATGCCATTTTTTTAACTTCTACAGCCTGCCAGCGCACGATCAGCGCTGGCAGGCTGTAGCTTACCTTGTCCCCGACGTGATCCTGTGAACGCGCGCACGCGCGCGCGTTCACAGGAAATCTCGCCTCTCGCGAGATGACGCGCGGGCGCGTCAAGGAGGAACAGACCGACCGCCCGCAGGACGCAATCCTGCGTGAGGCGGTCGGCAAGAGGTTAAAGACTACCACTCTTAAGAACAGAGGTTCATTCAAGTGTTTTCGATCAGGTATTGAAAACACCTGTGGATGTCAAGGAGCAGCAATCAAGCATAATAAGCACCAATTAGGCAGATTTAAAATGACTGTGATCCTCAGCTCCTTCTAGACATTTACTGGTGTGTTTACAAACTTGGTGAAGTCAAGAGAATGGTCCAGGAAGACAAGAGAAGAGGTGATTTCTCTTCACAGGAAGGGCAATGGCTATAAGAAGATTGCAAAGATGTTAAACATACCAAGAGACACCATAGGAAGCATCATTCGCAAATTCAATGCAAAGGGCACTGTTGAAATGCTACCTGGTCGTGGCAGAAAGAAGATGCTGACTTCGACTGCTGTGTGCTACCTGAAGCGCAAAGTGGAGAAAAGTCCCCGTGTGACTGCTGAGGAACTGAAAAAAGATTTGTCAGATGCGGGTACTGAAGTTTCAGCTCAGACAATAAGGCGCACACTGCGTAATGAAGGCCTCCATGCCAGAACTCCCAGGCGCAACCCCTTGCTGTCTCCAAAGAATAAGAAGAGTCGACAGCAGTATGCCAAAAGTCATGTGGACAAACCACAAAAGTTTTGGGATAGTGTTCTGTGGACTGATGAAACAAAATTAGAACTGTTTGGGCCCATGGATCAACGCTATGTTTGGAGGAGGAAGAACAAGGCCTATGAAGAAAAAGAACACCTTGCCTACTGTGAAGCATGGCGGGGGTCAATCATGCTTTGGGGCTGTTTTGCTTCTACAGGTACAGGAAGCTTCAGCGTGTGCAAGGTACCATGAATTCTCTTCAGTACCAGGAGATATTGGATGAAAATGTGATGCAGTCCGTCACAAACCTGAGGCTTGGGAGACGTTGGACCTTTCAACAGGACAATGATCCCAAGCATACCTCCAAGTCCACTAGAGCATGGTTGCAGATTAAAGGCTGGAACATTTTGAAGTGGCCATCACAGTCACCAGACTTAAATCCGATTGAGAACCTCTGGTGGGACCTAAAGAAAGCAGTTGCAGCGCGCAAGCCTAAGAATGTGACTGAACTGGAGGCTTTTTCCCATGAAGAATGGGCGAAGATACTCGTAGATCGCTGCAAGACACTTGTGTCAAGCTATGCTTCACGTTTAAAAGCTGTTATAACTGGAAAAGGATGTTGTACTAAGTACTAAGATTGAATGTCACCTGGGGGTTGAATAAAACTGATAATGATGTGAGCACAGAAAATACATTTGTGGTTATGTTACGTTATATTTGTCTGACTTACAAGTGCCTCTTTCATTTAATTGTAAACAAGATGACTGAAATGATCAAAATCAATGTCAAACTGGCCAAAACACTCAATTTCAGTGAGGGTTGAATAATTTTGAACACAACTGTATGTATGTCCGCTAAATGAATCCGCATTTACAATCACAAAAATATATTTGCAGTTATATGTTCTAAAGCCCCTTTGTGGCATGTATAAGTGGAAAAAGAAAAATATATTTGCCGTTCAGTGGAGTAGTTACGCTACTTTCACAATTGCGTTTTTTGGATGCCGGGAGGCAGTTCCGACGCCGGAACTGCCTGCCGGATCCGGCAATCTGTATGCAAACGTATACCATTTGTAGACGGATCCGGATGCGGATCCGTCTCACAAATGCATTGCAATACGGATCTGTCTCTCTGGTTGTCATCCGGAAAAACGGATCCGATATTTATCTTTTTCACATTTTTAAAGGTCTGCGCAAGAGCGGATCTGGCAATGCGGTAATTTTAATTCCGGATCCGGCACTAATACATATCAATGGAAATTAAGATCCGGCATTCCGGCAAGTGTTCCGGATTTTTGGACTGAGAAAATACCACAGACGAAAAACTGTGAAAAAACGTAAGAGGGACTAAACTGATGCATCCTGAACGGAATGCACTCTATTCAGAATGCATTAGAATTAAACTGATCATTTTTTTTCCGGTATTGAGCCCTTAGGACGGAACTCAATACCGGAAAAGAATATCCCTAGTGTGAAAGTACCCTTATACGTTCTAAAGCCTTTTGTGGCATGTATTAGTGACAAAACAAAAATATATTTACCGTTCAGCAGTGCAGTTATATGTTATAAATCCTTTTGTGGCGTGTATTAGTGGCAAAATAAGAATATATTTGCCGTTCAGCGGTGCAGTTATATGTTCTAAAGCCTTTTGTGGCGTGTATAAGTGGAAAAATAAAAATATATGCACCGTTCAGCAGTGCAGTTATATGTTCTAAAGCCTTTTGTGGCGTGTATTAGTGGAAAAAGAAAAATATATTTGCCGTTCAGCGGTGCAGTTATATGATCTATAGCCTTTTGTGGCATGTATAAGTGGAAAAAGAAAAATATATTTGCCATTTAGCGGTGCAGTTATATGTTCTAAAGCCTTTTGTGCCGTGAATTAGTGGCAAAATAAAAATATATTTGCCGTTCAGCAGTGCAGTTATATTTTCTAAAGCCTTTTATGGCATGTATAAGTGGAAAAAGACAAATATATTTGCAGTTATATGTTCTAAAGCCCTTTGTGGCGTGTCTTAGTGGCAACAGAAAAATATTTTTGCTGTTCAGCGGTGCAGTTATATGTTCTAAAGCCTTTTGTGGCATGTAAAGGGGAAAAAGAAAATATTTTGCCGTCCAAAATGGTGGCCTTTTTTAAACCCGCTTATAGGGAGGACAAACTGAACTACTATAGAGACATCTTATGTAGTCAGTTTGCCGCTGCCTATTTGCGCCATCCTCCATCCTCTCGGAGGTCTGACCGGGGGGCCCTCTGTGCTCACGTTCCATTGCCATGGCTGCTGGGGAGGGGTGGGGTGGCAGGACCGCATAGTGAAGAAACTACTCACCAGCAGCTAGACATAGCGCAGGACCTGATCCAGCAGGTAGTTTCATACTTGGACAGCACCCTGCCAACCCACATTGAATATCTCCTGGGCAGCCAAACTGAATTTGTGGCCGCAACTGGCAGAGTATACCCTGGAAAAGCTGTCCTGCCCGGCCAGTAGTGTGGCATCAGAGCGGGTGTTTAGTGCAGCGGGGGCCATAGTTACCCCAAGAACAACTCGCCTGTCCACACAAAATGTAGAGAGACTAACCTTTGTCAAGATGAATCAGGCATGGATCAGCTAGGATTTCCACCCACCAATGTCTGATGCATCAGACTAGATCATACATGGTGCCACACCAACACTTTGACAAAAGAGACCGGTGTCTTCTGGATTCCCACCTCAGCTACTATTCTGATGCTGCCACCTGCCTGATGCCACACATCTAATGCCAAGTGCTCCTTCCTACGCCCACCATCGTCAGCGGGTACTGTTGTCACCCAACTGCCCACTCTGTCACCTGGTCACTCTGTGGTCTTCTGATGCTGCTGCCACCTCCACACTATGTCACCTTGCCACTCTGTGGTCTCTTTATGCTGCTGCCACCTCCAGACTATGTCACCTTGCCACTTTGTAGTCTCTTCATGCTGCTGCCACCTTCACACTATGTCACCTTGCCACTCTGTGGTCTCCTCATGCTGCTGCCACCTCCGCACTATCTCACCATGCCACTCTGTGGTCTCCAGATGCTGCTGCCACCTCCACACTATGTCACCTTGCCACTTTGTGGTCTCTTCATGCTGCTGCCACCTCCACACTATGTCACCTTGCCACTCTGTGGTCTCCTCATGCTGCTGCCACCTCCACACTATGTCACCTTGCCACTTTGTAGTCTCCAGATGCTGCTGCCATCTCCACACTATGTCACCTTGCCACTCTGTGGTCTCCTGATGCTGCCACCACCTCCACACTCTGTCATTGTGCCGCTCTGTGGCCTCCTCATGCTGCTGCCACCTCCATACTATGTCACCTTGCCACTCTGTGGTCTCCACATGCTGCTGCCACCTCCACACTATGTCACCTTGCCACTCTGTGGTCTCCTAATGCTACTGCCACCTCCACACTATGTCACCTTGCCACAACGGATCCTGTCTGTGTAGCAGCAGTAAGGCCTGTATGGTCCCATCAGAATTGGATTGTGATTTATTAGCCAAAAGCAGGAGTGAGTACAAAACACAGAAGACATGCAAATATTCCATTCATGTGTCATCTCTGTTTTGGATCCACTCCTGTTTTTTTGGCATTAGCAATACTGATGGATTATTGACCAAATGCTGACCGAGTGGCGGCCGATGCTCAACAGACAGGATCTGATTTTTGGGGGTTATTGTTCTGACGGATCAGAGGAAGGGCAGAATAATCATTGACGTCAACACAAATTTATTGTTGACACCCTCTCCACTCTGTCGGGGGGCTCTACTTGTATAAGCGTTTAACCACTTCAGCCCCCCTAGCTTAAACACCCTTAATGACCAGGCCACTTTTTACAATTCCGCACTACACTACTTTCACCGTTTATTGCTCCGTCATGCAACTTACCACCCAAATGAATTTTACCTCCTTTTCTTCTCACTAATAGAGCTTTCATTTGGTGGTATTTCATTGTTGCTGACATTTTTACTTTTTTTGCTATTAATAAAAATTTAACGACATTTTTGCAAAAAAATGACATTTTTCACTTTCTGTTGTAAAATATTTTTAAAAAACTACATTTCTATATAAATTTTCTCTAAATTTATTGTTCTACATGTCTTTGATAAAAAAAAAATCCAATAAGTGTATATTTATTGGTTTGGGTAAAAGTTATAGCGTTTACAAACTATGGTGCAAAAAGTGAATTTCGGCATTTTGAAGCAGCTCTGACTTTCTGAGCACCTGTCATGTTTCTTCAGGTGCTAGAATGCCAGGATAGTATAAATATCCCCAAATTACACCATTTTAGATAGAAGACACCCCAAAGTATTCGCGGAGGGGCTTGGTGAGTTCATGTATCATTTCATTTTTTTCACAAGTTAGCGGAAAATGACACTTTCTGAGAAAAAAAAAAAAAAGTTTCAATTTCTGATAACTTCTGGCAAAAAAAAAAAATCTCAGACGGACTCACTATGCCCCTCAGTGAATACCTTGGGGTGTCTACTTTCCGAAATGGGGTCATTTGTGGGGTGTGTTTACTGTTCTGGCATTTTGGGCGGGCTAAATTGTGAGCCGCCATGTAAAACCTAAAGGTACTCGTTGGAATTTGGGCCCCTTTGCATCCAGGCTGCAAAAAGTGTCACTCATGTGGTATCGCCGTACTCAGGAGAAGTAGGGCAATGTGTTTTGGGGTGTATTTTTACATACACCCATGTTGGATGAGAGAAATATCTCTGTAAATTGTCAACTTTGTATAAAATTTTTTAAAAGTTGTCGTTTACAAAGATATTTTTCACACAAAGTATGGGTATATATAAAAATACACCCCAAAACACATTGCCCTACTTCTCCTGAGTACGGCGATACCACATGTGCCACTTTTTGCAGCTTGGATAGCAAAGGGCCCTAAAACCAATGAGTACCTTTAGGATTTCACAGGGCATTTTTACGCATTTGGATTCCAGACTTCTTCTCACGCTTTAGGGGCCCCTAAAATGCCAGGGCAGTATAAATACCGCACATGTGACCCCATTTTGGAAAGAAGACACCCCAAGGTATTCTGTGAGGGGTATGGTGAGTTCATGTAAAATTTTATTTTTGTCACAAGTTAGTGGAATATGAGACTTTGTAAAAAACAAAATTAAAAAAACAAAAAAAACAATTTCCGCTGACTTGTGCCAAAAATAAAAATTCTGTGGACTCACCATGCCCCTCACAGAATACCTAGGGTGTCTTCTTTCCAAAATGGGGTCACATGTGGGGTATTTATACTCACCTGGCATTTTAGGGGCCCCTAAAGTGTGAGAATCCAAATGCATAAAAATGCCCTGTGAAATCCTAAAGGTACTCATTGGTTTTAGGGCCCCTTTGCGCATCTTGGCTGCAAAAAATGTCACACATGTGGTATCGCCGTACTCAGGAGAAGTGGGGCAATGTGGTTTGGGGTGTATTTTTACATATACCCATGCTGCGTGTGAGAAATATCGCTGTAGCGACAACTTTTTAAATTTTTTATTCAAAGTTGTCAATTTACAGAGATATTTCTCTCACCCAGTATGGGTATATGTAAAAATACACCCCAAAACACATTGCCCTACTTCTCCTGAGTACGGCGATACCACATGAGTGACACTTTTTGCAGCCAAGATGCGCAAAGGCCCTAAAACCAATGAGTACCTTTTAGGAGGGCATTTTTACGCATTTTTCTTCTCACGCTTTAGGGCCCCTAAAATGCCAGGGCAGTATAAATACCCACATGTGACCCCATTTTGGAAAGAAGACACCCCAAGGTATTCCGTGAGGGGCATGGCGAGTTCATAGAAGATTTTTTTGGCACAAGTTAGTGGAAATTGATTTTTATTGTTTTTCTCACAAAGTCTCCCTTTCCGCTAACTTTTGACAAAAAGTTTAATTTTCATGGACTCATTATGCCCCTCAGCGAATACCTTGAGGTGTCTTCTTTCCAAAATGGGGTCACATGTGGGGTATTTATACTGCCCTGGCATTTTAGGGGCCCTAAAGCGTGAGAAGAAAAATGCGTAAAAATGCCCTCCTAAAGGTACTCATTGGTTTTAGGGCCCTTTGCGCATCTTGGCTGCAAAAAGTGTCACTCATGTGGTATCGCCGTACTCAGGAGAAGTAGGGCAATGTGTTTTAGGGTGTATTTTTACATATACCCATGCTGGGTGAGAGAAATATCTCTGTAAATTGACAACTTTGAATAAAAAATTTAAAAAGTTGTCGTTTACAGTGATATTTCTCACACACAGTATGGGTATATATAAAAATACACCCCAAAACACATTGCCCTACTTCTCCTGAGTACGGCGATACCACATGTGTGACACTTTTGCAGCCAAGATGCGCAAAGGGCCCTAAAACCAATGAGTACCTTTAGGATTTCACAGGACATTTTTACGCATTTGGATTTTCACGCTTTAGGACCCCTAAAATGCCAGGGCAGTATAAATACCCCACATGTGACCCCATTGTGGAAAGAAGACACCCCAAGGTATTCCGTGAGGGGCATGGCGAGTTTACAGAAAAAAATTTGGCACAAGTTAGCGGAAATGGTATTTTTTTTTTTTTTTTACAGTCTCACATTCCACTAACTTGTGACAAAAAATAAAATTTTGCATGAACTCACCATACCCCTCACGGAATACCTTGGGGTGTCTTCTTTCTAAAATGGGGTCACTTGTGAGGTTTTTGTACTGCCCTGGCATTTTAGGGTCTCCGCAATCATTACACGTATGGCCAGAATTAGGAGTTTTTGCGATTCTCCTTATATTGACCATACGGGTAATGAGAATTTTTTCCGTTCAGCCTCTGCGCTGAAAGAAAAAAATGAACGTCACAGATTTTTCCATTCACATTGATCAATGTGGATGAAAAAATCTCTAAAAAATGTGCAAAAAAAGAGGGAAAAGCTATAAAGCTGCGATCGCTAAGGGACCCTAAGGCCTCATTCAGCGTCCGCAATTCTGTTCCGCAAAATTTTGCGGAACAGAATTGTGGATACATTCAATTCTATGGGGACAGACTTTGTCCCGCTCGGATCCGTAATTGCGGATCCGTAATTGAGATCCGCAAAAGTATAGAACATGTCCTATTCTTGTCCGCACTGCGGACAAGAAAAGGCATTTTCTATATAGTTCTGGCAATGTGCGGATCCGCAAAATGCGGAAAGCACATTGCTGGTGTCCGTGTTTTGCGGATCCGCGGATTTGCGGATCCGTGGATCCGCAAAACACATGCGGACATCTGAATGATCCTTACAGGGGTGATCAGTGACAGGGGGTGACAGGGGGTGATCAGGGGGTGACATGGGAGATCAGGGGGTGACATGGGAGATCAGGGGTTAATCAGTGACAGGGGGTGGTGGGTGGGTGGGGGGGTTGTGTGGTGATTGGTGCACTTTGATATTTTTCTCTGGTGGTCCCAAGCAAAGGGACCACCAGAGAAGCGGGCAGCAAGCAGATCAGACGCTGTTCACAGAACAACGCCTGATCTGCGATTTTTCTGCCATATACAGCCTGCCAGCGCACGATCGGCGCTGGCAGGCTGTAGTATAACTAGCATGCGAGCGCGCCGATGGCGCGCATTGCGCATGTGCGGGCGCGTCCTCGCGTCATCTCGCGTCTCGCGAGATGATGCGCCGATGCGTCGTATCAGAGCTACAGGGCCGCCCGCAGGACGCATCCCTGCGTTAGGCGGTCCTGTAGCGGTTAATATAACCGGTTCTGTAGACATCTATGTGGAATCAGCTGATGACGGTGTAAAAGGAGTGCATTTCTTCTTGGCGCTAACATCGACCTGTAAAGCTGAGTTCATACTTGAGTTATTTGGTCAGTTTTGGCCCCGTGACCGTTCAAATAAGTGAAGTATGCAGTGATTCTAAGAGCGACGCCTGTCATTTGCATGTCATATGGACTCAAAGTATTATTTCACTACCACAGCAGATTCCCTATGCGTGTTACTGCAAGGCACAGTGTTTTACACCACTATAATGGCTCTCTGCAGCCAGGAAATAGCTTTTTAACGTGATTTGCCGCAAATAAATTCGGATCTAACCTTTTTCAGAAAATTCGGCAAACGGCCGAATCTAATTTTTGAAAAATTCGCTCATCTTTAATCTGTTTGTACGGTCTGCTTTCTAGGAATCATTGATGTCATGAAGACCCCATGTGTATTAAAATCACAGTCTATATCAAAGTAAATGCATACATACAGTACATACTGTACTTGGTATTATGTAAGCTAGTTATTACCTCTATATGCTAATGTAAATGGTGATTCAAATCCACAACAGTATTTCTGATGACCTGTTCAGAAAACCCTATGTAACTTTTTACATGTTTTTTATGGACATATTTTAACTAGTGTAACTAGTGCAGAGGCATAGCTTAAGATTCATGGTCCCTGGTGCAAGAGTTCAGCTTGGGCCCCCCCTCCCTCAGTGCTTTGTGGCTAGGGGGAAAGGAATCACATAGCCTTTGTGCTGCCTGAGGCAAAAATTGAAATGCCCCCCCAATGCCAAATTCTTGACCTAACTCCTTCCCTCCAGCCACAGGTTTAACTTGACCAGCATGGACTTTCTATAATACTGGCGTCTTCTTATGTGGCATAAGGGTCTTTGGGCCCCCTCAGGCAAAAGATATTGTGTTTTTATTAGCACTGTTGAGAAGGAGATGAAAAAATATCAGATGAACTATAAGAACGTGCTCTATGATTTTTTAAATGTGACAAGAAACATGGGTGTCCTAAGGGTACTCATAAGCTACAAATTAGAGTAAGATTTATTGTTCACGGTGATATAATTATTACCTTCTGTAACGACAATTGCAGGAGACATTGGCTTCATAGTCGGACTACTGGGTGCATTGTCCCGCAACTTTGAAGAGATTGTAGTGGGCAAGTTGACTGCTGGACCAAACGTGCTCTCAACTTCTGTAAGCTCTTTGGCCTGTCCAGTTTCAGTTTTTGTGCTATGTGTGAAAGGGGAGGGTTGATTTCGAGGCAGAGATTCTGTAACTCTGCTAAAGTTTGTATAACTTTGGTCAGCTTGGGTGGTAGATTTCCATGAAGGAGTTCCCTCCCACTCTCGTACTGTCACTGAAGCACTGCCATTCATCTTCAAAAACGGAATGTCAGAAGATCCAATTTCAGTTATTAATGTGTCGCTTTTATTAGAGGCAAAGCAGTTGCGGTCTATTACACCTATAGGAAAAAAAAATTAAAACGAGTTAGTAATATTTACTCTACTTACTAGTATATTTGTAACAGTTTTGACATTTTTTGGTCTATATAATGATCTGGCTGTAAATATTAAGCATGCCTGTTCTGCAGCACGTGTAACATTTTAGTTGGTTAAGACTTAACCATATTCAGAATAAAAAATTACTTCACAACTGTACTTGTTAAAGAACAATACAGGCAGATAAATATCTCAGATTCAATAATTAATTCTATAATTCGGTTCTATAAGGCTTGGGCTACACTGAGACTTTTTGTAGAGCTACTGATTGACAATTGTGATCTACAATATTGCATTCAACTCAATGGGGGACATTTATCAATAACGGCGTAACTTGTGCAAAACAAAAAAAAAAAACACCAATATCACAAATCAAAAGTGGTGACTTATTTCACCTCATATATCAAAAGGCGCGTGCCACTTTTAAAATGTGACTTTTTAAAATCTAAACTTGATTATCTGCCTTTTTTTCATGATTTGCAACATTTTAACACCAATAGCACTAAAATGAAACTTTTTAAAACTGAAATGCACCATTTCAGCCAACCCTACCAGACTGTACTTGCGACTTTTGAAGCCTATTTGTGACATTGGTAAATTGTGACTTTTATCTCAGACTGGGAACATTTTTGTCATTGTTTTGTTTTTGTTGAATGTCAATTTACTGACAGAACCCTGCTGTTTAGCTCATTTACATTAGATAAAAATAAACGCATCCTGTTTTATTACCTACCTATCACTTGTTCCCGTGACGAGTTGTTTTTATTTACACAAAACGCCACCACATACGCTGGCTTAAGTGTCTGCAACAATTTAAGCCATTTCTGCCGATAAGATGATGATAAATGAGGCGTTATATGCGCCAGTTTGAGAGCTCCGCCCACTTTGCCATTTATAATTCATTTCTGACGTGATGCAATCTTTATGGTGAATATTCTTGAGAAAATTGTAGATTTATTTGGCGTAAATCAAAACACCATTCTTTTTGGTGCATTTTACGCCATCATTCTAGTGTAACATGATTAGTAAATGTCCCCCATTGTATATCCTTGGAACTCCAGCTGCAGTTCCACAGTTAAAATCAATCACAGGACTTATACATGGAACCCACTGCAGCAGACCAGTTTTATTCTAAATTAAGTTATGGGACCTACAAGAGCTAAAACCAGCGTGTGTATACAATATCAACAAACAGACTACTTGAAAGGATAATAGCAAGACATTACTAAAGAGCACTGGGTCTATACGTTGCATAAACCTGTCATCATACCTAGTGATAAGCAAAATATAAAAAAAATGTAATTAGGCTGCTTTGCCGAATTTTTAAAAAAAATCCTGCTTTGTGATGAATCAATTTGTCACGAATCACATTTATTTGTAAGCAGTGGGTGCAATGACAGGAAGCTGCAATTGCACTGCCCCCCTCATTGTACTCCTCAGATGCCACGTTCATACATGGCCGCGGCATCGGATATTAATAACAGAATGTACAATGTAAAAAAAAATTATAATACTTACCTGATCCATTTACTTGCAACGGGTTGGCGACCACAATCTTGCTTGAAGGTCTGGCGCAAAATCTCGCACGGCACAAGATGACGTCATCAAGTAAGATGGCCACAGCCGGCCCGTCACGAGCAAATGAATCAGGTAAGCATTATTTTTTCTATTTTTTTTTTTTACACTATTTCAGTTTAAATCGATTCGCTACCGCAAAGCACGAGGAATTTCGGCTTGGTGGCAAATCAAATTTATCCTGAAATTCATATCGGAGTCCACAAATTCAGATCGCTCAGATGTCACTAATCATACCATATGATGTAGTCACTGGCACCAACTGAAGGCTAGATGGTTGGAAAATATTGATATTTGAATGGACTTGAACGGTCATGATGTTTACTGTCAGAACTTGACATTTCAATGATGGTAGTTACAGGTTTACCTGTAGTTGTGTTTACGGCAGCTCCATTGGGGCTCAACGTTGTCCTCTGCATAAAGTTGGTATGTTCTGCCTGCATTTATGTGGGTTGCCTCTGGGTACTTGGCTTTCCTCGCCCACTTCAAAAGCCTACTGACCGATGTTAATTTGGAACTTATATTATGAGCCCCATTGGGGACAGGTACAGATATGAGTGGTAACTCTCTCTGTACAATGCTGGTGGGGCTATATAAAGAAAATGGCAATGACTTGATACTCGTATTGGCAAGCCTGGCTATAGTTTTTCCTAGAGGATATTTTCAATAGCTATCCATTTTCATATTCATTTGGGAATGTGACAGCATCCAACAGCAAACGTCTTTCTCCTTAAACAGCTGCTGTTGATGAGAACTGTAATCTCTTACATAGAAATTTAGCTTAATTCCTCTAAATAAACAGAAAGTACATAAGAAAACAAATTTTTTTTTTACAGTCATTAATAACAAGTGTAGTATATGAAGATACAATACCATGAGACTGATAGCATGTAGAGGAGAAAAAACACTAAAGGATGGCCATTTAATCAATAGAAAATATGTTAACTTCTTCCTGCCCTGAACTAAAAATATACGATGCTTGTACTTAATCATTTTATATACCACCCACAGGAACCATGCTCAACCTCGCCGTCCCAATGCTGTTCCAGTCCCTGCTGCTCTCCATTTCCTGGTCACAGAAAGGTTGACACAGTCAATCAGTAGCTGAGGTAGGTCACCACTACGGGCAGTGATTGGCTCTCTCCTGTCATTTTCGATGTGTTGAGCCGAGACCAGGAAGCAAAGAGTAACCACAGCGAAACTGAGTATGATTTAAGTCTTCTTTTTAGTTTTTTTGTTTTAATCCCATGTGAGCCATGTCTAAAAATGAATACCGTAAACCCTTTCAGCGCTATAGATATTGATGAATAGAGTTGAGCGGACACCTGGATGTTCGGGTTCAAGAAGTTCAGTCAAACTTCACGAAAATGTTCGGGTTCGGGATCCGAACTTGACCCCGAACCCAAACCCCATTGAAGTCAATGGAGACCCGAACTCTTGGGCACTAAAATGGCTGTAAAATAGCCCTGGAGAGGCAGCAAAATGTAAGTAAATCCCCTGCAAACAAATGTGGATAGGGAAATGACTTAAAATAAAATAACTAAAAATTAACCAAAATTAATTGGCAACTTGGAGGAGGAGGTGGAATAGAAGGTTGGGGTAGCGTCAGGTGGGAATGCTATAGTAGTCGAATTTCTCCTCACAGCCATAAAGGATTTATGTCTGCCAGCAGTGCCACAGGCCTCATTCACAGCTTCAGGCCCATGGCAACCATACATGGGAGTTGGAGAAGTTCTCATCACATCAAAAAAGGATTCCGGTCTGCCAGCAGTGCCACAGGCCACATTCACAGATTCAGGCCCAAGACAACCATACATGGGAGTTGGAGACGTTATCACAGCCAAAAAGGATTCATGCCTGCCTGCAATGTCACAGGCCTCATGCACAGACTTAGGCCCCTGGCACCCACAAATAGGAGAGTTTAAATCACGCCAAAACAGTATTAATTTCACCCAGCAGTGCGACAGGCAACAATCACTCATTCAGGCCCATGGCTCCCTCAAAGAGGAAAGCGGTCCCGTAAAAGCCACACAGGCCTCAGGTCAACCTGCAATGGAACAGGCCATTATCATTTATGTAGGCCCTAGCACCCAAACAGAGGTGAGCAGTCCCATAACAGCAAAACAGGCATCATGTTACCCAGCAATGGAACAGGTTACTTTCAGCAATTTAGGCCCCTGGCACCCAGAGGAGAGAGGTCCCATAACAGCAAAACAGGTATCATGTCACCCACAAATGCAAAAGGCCACTTTCAGCAATTTAGGCCCTAGCACCCAGACAGAGGAGATAGGTCCCATAACAGCAAAACAGGCATCATGTCACCCACCAATGCAGCAGGCTATTATCATTAATGTAGGCCCCTGGCACCCAGACAGAGGAGAGAGGTCCATAACAGCAACACAGGCCTCAGGTCAACCTGCAAAGAAACAAGCCATTATCATTTATATAGGCCCTGACACCCAGACAGAGGAGAGGTCATTAGTCAGCAAAAAGAGTTTAATGTCTCCCACCAATACGGCAGGCGATTAAACGAAATATAGGCTCCTGACACCCAGACAGAGGAGAAGTTATTTGACAGTAAAAAGAGGTTAATGTCACGCACCAATGCAGCAGGCGATTAAACGAAATATAGGCCCCTGACACCCAGACAGAGGAGAGGTTCATTCAACTTGGGGTTGCCCCCAAAATAATGGTACAATTAAAAATAGAGGATTCAATAATGAAGTGCCCTGGAGTACAAGAATGTATGGTTGAGGGCGAGGCAGTTATAAATGTCTATTCTGCACAAGGTACGGACAAGTCCTGTGGGATCCATGCCTGGTTCATTTTAATGGACGTGAACTTGTCCACGTTGGCTGTGGACAGGCAGCTGCGTCTGTCTGTAATAACGCCCCCCTGCCGTGCTAAATACACGTTCAGACAATACACTGTCCGCAGGGCAGGCCAGCACCTCCAAGGCATAAAGGGCAATCTCTGGCCATGTGGACAATTTGGAGACCCAGAAGTTGGGGGCAGAACCATCAGTCAGTACGTGGAGGCGTGTGCACACGTACTATTCCACTGTGTTGTTGAAATGCTGCCTCCTGCTAACACGTTCCCTATCAGCTGGTGGTGCAGTTAGTTGTAGCGCGGTGACAAAACTTTTCCACATCTCGGCCATGCTAAACCTGCTGTCGGAGGAGCTAGCCATGACACAGCTGCATTGGCGACCTCTTCCTCCTCCTCCTCCACCTCTGCCTTGGCCTTGGGCTTCCACTTGTCCCCCGTGTCAGTTGGGAATGCCCTCAGGAGCGTGTGTCTACTAGCGTGCGCTTGTAGTCTCGTATCTTCCTATCACGCTCCAGTGCGGGAATTAAGGTGGGAACGTTGTCCTTGTACCAGGGATCCAGCAGGGTGGCAACCCAGTAGTCAGCACGTGGGCATCTCTGTTTACCCAGTGTGCAGTTAGGGAGATATAGCGACCCTGGCTGTGTTTACTGGTCCATGTATCTGTGGTTATGAGGACCTTGCCACAGATAGCGTTGCGCAGCGCACACTTAATTTTATCCTCCACTTGGTTGTGCAGGGAAGGGACTGCTCGCCTGGAAAAGTAGTGGCGGCTGGGAACAACATACTGGGGGACAGCCACCGCCATCAGCTGTTTGAAACAGTCTGTCTCCACCAGACGGAATGACAGCATTTCAAAGGCCAGTAATTTTGAAATGCTGGCATTTAGGGCCAGGGCTCGAGGGTGGATAGGTGGGTATTTCCTCCTTCTCTCCAATGTTTGAGAGATGGACACCTGAATGCTGCCGTGTGACATGGTGGAGATGCTTGGTGATGGTGTCGTATGTAGTGGTGTTGGTGGAACATCCTCTGTTTGCTGGTCGCCAGGTGCCACGGTGATACCAGAGGTGGAGGAAGAGGCCGAGCCAGCAGCAGAAGAGGGAGCAGGAGGAGCATGAGAGAGTTAGTTGTTTTTAAGGTGTTTACTCCACTGCAGTTCATGCTTTGCATGTAGATGCCTGGTCATTCAGGTTGTGCTCAGGTTAAGAACGTTTATGCCTCGCTTCAGGCTCTGATGGCACAACATGCAAACCACTCGTATCTTGCCATCAGGACATTGTGTGAAGAACTGCCACGCCAATGAACTCCTTGGAGCAGGCCTTGGTGTGCTCGGTGCCTGGGTGCGGTGTACAGTAACAGGCGTACTGTCTCTGGAACAACCACCGTTGCCTCTGAGCAACCACCGCCTCTTCCTCAGAACTGCACGCCTTACTAGCATGACCTTCATTCCAGTCTGGGTCTAGGATTTCATCATCCTTCACATCATCTTCCACCTATTCATGACCCCTGCCCTCCTCGTCGGTCTGCACATTGCAGCAAGCCACAGCAGTTGGCACCTGTGTTTCGTCATCATAAGAGAGTTTTGCGGCGGTATTCCCATGTCCTTATCCTGCAACAAAAGTGGTTGAACATCAGTGCATTCGAGGTCTTCCTCTTCTGGGGCAGGACTAGGTGGATGGGCCGGGGAAACCCTGCCAACAGAGTCATCAAAAAGCATCTACTATATGCACATGTTCTGCTTCACCATCCATAGAGCGGCATTTGGGCCTAACAAATAACGCTGCAGATTCTGTCGCCTACTCGCACCAGAGTAAGGTGTTTCAGTTGGCGCTGATTGACGACGTCCTCTCCCAGCAACAGGAGCTCCACCAACACCACCACGACCATGCCCACGTCCCTTATTTGATGTTCTCCTCATTATTTGCGATCATCCACCAAGCTAAAAGATTGGTCTTTCTCCGGTGTCAATTTACCTGCCACTAGTCGACAATTAAGTTTGTTAAGGCAGTGCCCGTGTCATAAAAATGCTCTCTGGACCCAGTCAATTTCTATGCTGAAATGTAAAAAAAAAAATTGGTACGCTGTATGCACAAGTTGTTTGTGGAACAAGAACAAGTATTTTTGTAATAAAATTCAGAAAATTAGTATTTCACTGCTGTAAATTGGAAATAATTATTTAACCGACGGATGCATAACTGTTTTTCGGCCTAAAACACGGCTTTTTTCAATAAAACCCCAAAATGCAGTTTTTAACTGCTGTACATTAAAAGTAGATATTTATTCTATGTATGGAAACCAGATTTGGGGACCCAGAACACTGATTTGGTCACCAAAATTCACAAATGCAGTATTTGACTGCTATAAATTGTCAATAATTATTTAAACGACGGATGCACAATGTTTTTTCGGCCTAAAACACAGCTTTTTTCAATAAAACCCCAAAATGCAGTTTTTCACTGCTGTAAATTAAATGTAGGTATTTATACCGTGTATGTACAACTGCTTTGTGAAGCAGGAATTTTGCTTTTTTCCCACAAAAAAAAAACAATGCACTATTTCTCAGCTGTAATGTGAAATCGGTATTTAGGCGGTGTATTTCAAAATGCTTTGTGGATCAGGATTTCCACTTATTTGTCAAATCGGGTCCGCAATACACAGGGCACCGGCTGTGTGCAGCCGCATCACGGATCACGGGCCCATTCACTTGAATGGGTCCGCAATCCGGGAGATGCAGAAGCACAGATCGTAAGCCCACAGAAGCACTACAGAGTGCTTCCGTGGTGTTTCTGGCCATGCCTCCAAACCGCAAAAAAATAGTGCATGCACTACTCTTTTGCGGTGCGGACCGTCGAATATGGATCGCGGACCCCATTCAAGTGAATTTGTGGTCTGCAGCATGGGCCCGGTCATCACACGGTCGTGTGCATTAGCCCTTATGCAGCAGCAATGTAAAATAGGTGGTTGGAATGGGTATTTCAGACTGTTTGGTGGACCTTGAATAACATTTTTTTTTCTATAAAATACAAAGAAGCACTATTTCCCTGCAGAAATATATAATATGTCGTTGGATGGTGTATGCAGAACTGTTTTGTGGACAAGGAATACGGTTTTTCCCACAAAATTACACTGATTCTCTATTTCACAGCAAAAATGTCAAATATATATTTTATCAAATGTCAAATATATATTTCGGACGGGAGGCGGCAGCGTAATGTCAAGTGCCTGCTCCGCCCACTTTATTAATGAAGCAGGCGGAGCAGGCGCAAGAAGTAGACAGTTGCGCTGCCGCCGCCCGCCCAGCTCCTGCCTGCGATCGTACATTATAGTAGGTAGGGTAATACAGCATGGATTTAGTGTAATGAAGATTATAGTTTTAATCACTGCCTATAACATTACTACAGCGGGCCCAGTGTAGTAGAATACAGTTACTGCACCGGGCCCCGCTGTCATTAGAAAACAAGATGCCAACCCCCACCCACCACCCACTGTATGGGGGCTTCTGTGGATCCCTCCCATAGCAGTGCCATCCCCAGATGCCCCCATACAGTGCCATCCACAGATGCCCCCATATAGTGCCATCCCCAGATCCCCCCATAACAGTGCATCATCCACAGATTCCCCATAACAGTACGTCATCCACAGATCCCCCATAACAGTGCGTAATAATAGTGTCATGCACAGAACACCATTAGTAAAAAAAAAAAAACACCTAAAGTGCACCTTTTGGTTAAAAATATTTTTTTCTTATTTTCCTCCTCAAAAACCTAGGTGCGTCTTATGGGCCGACGCGTGGAAAAATACGGTAATAGTTAATTCGTCTGTTAGTTCGATGGGTGACATATACCCATTTTTGGTGGGAGATACGCGTGCATTTTATACGTGACAGGGAATTTAATATAGTTAATCCATCTATTAGTTCGGTCGACAACATATTCCCATTTTTGGTGTAAGGTATCCATCTGTTAGTTTGGTGGGTGACATATACCCATTTTTCTTGTGAGATACACATGCACTGCATATGTGACATTTAAATTAATATAGTTAATCCGTCTGTTAGTTCGGTGGATGACATATTCCCATTTTTGGTGTGAAGTATACCTGCACTGCATACGTGACAGGGAAATTAATATAGTTAATCCGTCTGTTAGTTCGGTGTGAGATACATGTGCACTTTATACTTGACAGGGAAATTTATATAATTAATCTGACTGTTAGTTCGCCGGTAACATATACCCATTTTTGGTGTGAGATACAAGCGCAATGCATATGTGACAGGGAAATTAATATAGTTAATCTGACTGTTAGGTCGGCCGGTGACATATACCCATTTTTTGTATGAGGTACACCTGAACTGCATACGTGACAGGGAAATTATTATAGTTAATCTGTCTGTTAGTTCGGTGGGTGACCTCAAAGAATGAGGAGAGCATCAAATAAGGGACGTGGCCCTGGTCGCGGTGCTGGTGGAGCTCCTGTTGCAGGGAGAGCACAAGGTCGATCTTTGCCAGCTCCACGCCCAAATGACACACCGCCCTCAGGTGCACGTAGGCGACAGGACATTCAGCGTCATTTTGTAGGCCCGAATACCGGTCTACGAATGGTGAGGCCAGAACAAGTAGAGGCGGTAGTAGATTGGATGGCTAACAGTGCCTCCAGTTTCTTCACATTGTCTCCCATGCAGTCCCCTGCTGAAACCGCAGAGTTGGCACCTGCAGCCTATGGGCATCTGTCTTTCACCTCACCCTCTTGAAAATCAGCCAAGCAGTCTAAGCCCCAAGTCATGCAGCAGTCTCTTATGCTTTTTGATGACTCTCCTGGTGGGGTTTCCGGGCCATCCACCTAGCCCTGGCCCAGAAGTGGAAAAGATTGAGTGTACTGATGCCCAACCACTTATGTTTCAGGATGTGGACCTGGGAGGACCACGGCAGCACGTCTCTGATGACGATGACAAAACACAGGGGCCAACTGCTGCATCTTTCTGCCGTGTGCAGACCGGCAAAGAATGGCAGGGGTGAAGAGTGGGTGGAAGATGACGTGGAGGATGATGAGGTCATAGACCCCACATGGAATCAAGGTCATGTGAGTGACGTGTGCAGTTCGGAGGAAGAGGTGGTGGTCACACAGTGCCAGTTGCACAGCAAATGAGGGAGCAGGGTGCAAAAGCAGAATGGCCGTCCCCTAGCCAGTACGCCTGCTACTGCCCACCGCACCCAGGGACTGAGCACACCAAAGCCAGCTCCAAGGAGTACCCTGGCATGGCGATTTTTCAGACAATGTGCTGATCACAATATGTGAGTGGTTTCCACACTGTGCAATCAGAGCCTGAAGCGAGGCATAAATGTTCTATACCTGAGCATCACCTGCATGACCAGGCATCTAAATGCAAAGCACGAGCTTCAGTGGAGTAAACACCTGAAAAACCACACTCAGGCTCCTTTTGCTCCTTCTTTGCTCCCTTTTCTGCTGTGGTCTCGGCCTCTTCCTCCCCCTCTGGAGTGACAGTGGCACATGCCACCCCGCAAACAGCGGATGCGGCAGCAACACCACTACCTCCACCATGGTCGCCCAGCATGTCCACACTGTCCCATGGAAGCATTCAGCTGTTCATCCTCCAAACACTGGAGAGAAAGAGGAAGTACCCCCCTATCCACCAGCGATCCCTGGCCCTGAATGCCAGCATTTCAAAATCCCTGGCCTTTGAAATGCTGTCATTCCGTCTGGTGGAGACAGACACTTTTAAAAAAGCTTTTGGCGGTGGCTACCACAGTACGTGGTTCCCAGCCGCCAATACTTTTCCAGGCGAGCCATCCCTGCCCTGCACAACCAAGTGGCGGACAAAATCAGGTGTGCACTGTGCAATGCCATCTGTGGCAAGGTCCACATAACTACCGATATGTGGACCAGTAGGCACGGGCAGGGACGTTATATCTGTGTTGGCTACCTCCTTCACCGTCGCTTCCATCTACACTGCCACGTCCACTGCCTCCTCAACCTACTACTCCACTTTGACCTCTGCCTCCTAGTTCAAGATTATTATTATTTTTTTCTATTCTATGTTATTTTAAGTCATTTCCCTATCCACATTTGTTTGCAGGGCAACTGTCCTGCTCTTACACCCATTCTGCTTCCTTTTATGGCCCTCTAGTCTGTACTAAGACTATTTTACAGCCATTTTAGTGCACCAAAGTTCAGGTCCCCATTGACTTCAATGGGGTTTGGGTTCAAGTTCGAGTCAAGTTCGGGTCCCGAACCCGAACTTTGACCCGAAGTTCGGCTGAACCCGGCAAACCCGAACATCCACGGGTCTGCTCATCCCTAAAATTAATCGGTCTTTTTTTAACCTAATAAAACCCTGTGAAAAACGCCAACAGAATCACCACAAAAGATGCAGCAAAACACTATGTGAGAGGTCTGCCTTCTGAATCGTTTAAAAAAGAAATCAGTAGTGATCTAAGCAACATTGCAAGGCATCTAAGTGATACATACAGCATGACTGCATTCAGAACTCAGTGGAGAGCCTGTCAGCATAGCTCGGAGCTATAGAAATCTTTGAGGAATAAGTCAAAGGGGAATAACCCTAACCAAACCCCTACTATTACTATATTAGAAAACTGTGCACAACCATACACAAAGGAGGAGAATGATCAAAACTGGCTTTCTGGGATCCCCTGTGTGCTGGAGTGAGATATAAGTAATAGCAAATTCAGTGGTCCATGAAGGCCCTCCTGAAAACTAGTGATGAGCGGCAGGGGCAATATTCGAATTTGCAATATTTCGCGAATATTTGGGTGAATATTCGTCATAAATTTGCGAATTCGAGAATTGGCCATTATTTTCTTGAATGTGAAAATCATCAATGTAATATGCCCGTATTGTGAATGCAATACAGGCATGGGTCACTTTTGCTACATTTTTCAAGCTGCTAGAAGTTTCCTGAGACTGTAGGAAAATGGTTGCAATGGCAGATCATTACAATAGCTTTATATGCAGATAGAGTGCTCCAATATATTCTCGATTGCACAAATCTGCAATTAATGATGCGCATATTTTGTCGCAATACGTGCAACTGAACATATTAGTGATTGGTGCACTAAGTATTGTTGTGAACTTGTGACATCACAGCACAATGTCTGTAACATATATGTATGGACAGCAGAACCTATCACAGCTCCACAGCTCCACTGTGCACTGTGCATATTTATTTCTTGTAACTGTTCTTGTTCATGTAATTTACCTGGTTCACCAGAAGGTGGCAGCAAGCATGGAAGAACTACATTTATAGAGAATGGAACCCTTCTTTCCATTCTAACTCTCCCTCTAAGGAGGGGAGGGGACTAGTTAGTTGGAGTCAGTTGTAGTTTGCCACCTGCCAAGGGAGAGTGTGCAGCAGGTACATGTCCCTGCTGGACGTGCCTTGCCTAAGCCAGCCAGAGCACCTTCAGCTCTGCTGGATGAGGAGGCCACAGCTTGGAGCCTCTAAAGCCAGGAGGAAAAGTTCCCTGGATTAAGCTAGAGTCAGACTACAAAGAGAGAAGTTGCAACAGACAGCTAGAGCTAAGTTTTTCAGTCAGCCTGTCAGCACAGCAGAGCCAGAGAGCAACTGATGTAGATGAGTCTTGGGAACCAAGACAAAGCCTGAAATTGTTGGAGAAATGTTTATTCAAGTAAAGCTGTTATTGAACTTCCTCACAAGGTCTGGACTCAATCATTTCTTTATCCCCTACTACTACTACCCATTTCTCTGCTTTCAGAAGGCAACGCCTGGAGTCCAGCGTATTCAGGTAGGAGCACCATGACACGTGCACAAGTACACTTAGAGGGACATTTTAGGCCATCCTACACCACTCTGGCATTCCTACACCTGGGTACTACCAACACCATTTCTTTAAGGGACTCTGTCCCATTGTTGCTTCATTGCAACTGGCATCATGAAAACATTTACTTTTTTTTTTTAAATCAGATCATTTTTATTTATTCAAGAAAAAAACATCACTGTATGTAATACGTATTGAGCTGTGCCCAATAAAGTAGTATACGACATTTCCAGATTCCGAACAGAAAATCAAATAATACAGATTAAAAGATACATTCTCACATCAATGGGACAAGTTATAATAACAGATAACTTTAAACCCGCCCCCGTATTCCGGTCTCATCTACCTACATCTCCATGAGCTGCTACAGACATTTGTGTAATCCAGGGGTCCCACAATTTTCCAAATTTACTAGGACAACCCCTTTTCTGAAAGAGGAGTTTCTCGTATGTGACCATGGTATTCACCTTACGTTTAAATTCCCCTATTGTGGGAGGTTCACTTTGTATCCAGTGCTGAGCTATCAATTTTCTAGCTACATACAGTATTCTACCAATAGCGGAGACTTGTATAGTGTCCAGGTCAGACACATACCCCAAAACACATATTTTTGGATCGAGTGGAATGTGTACTAAATATGCCCTATGTATGAGTGCAGTCACCTCTTCCCAATAGGCATTTAGCTCCCCACACGTCCACAGCATGTGAATAAGATCATCATGGGGAGGAAGTGGCAGAACCCACTTTGAAGGATGTGATGGCTGCTATAGCTAGTTGTAACCGCACTCTTAAAAGCCTGAACCTACAGTTTGGGGGCCTTAAAGAGGACTTGTCTATAATACGTCACGACTTGCACAAGGTGGCGGAGCGCACAACTGAGGTGGAGCGCAGAACGTCGGATTTAGAAGATAGTGTACGACCGTTGCAGGCAGCCGCGAAAACCACCGCTAAAGATATTGATGCATTATATGCTAAAACAGGCGACCTTGAAAATCGCTCCCGCCGCAATAACATTAGGCTGGTTGGAGTGCCCGAAAAAACGGAAGGCACAAACGCCACGGAATTTATTGAAAAGTGGTTAGCTGACAAGTTCAAAGATAGAGGCCTGACGCCCTTCTACGCGGTGGAAAGAGCACACCGGGTTCCTACCCGGCCATTACCTCCTGGTCGTCCAATCCAGAGATCATCCAGAACTCCGTATTAACGGAGCACCTGTCTCCATATTCCCAGATTATTCGTCAGAAGTGCAAAAGAAGAGAGCCCGCTTTGTAGAAATCAAGCGTCGACTACAGGATCTACACGTCCAATATTCCATGCTTTTTCCAGCAAAGCTACGGGTAGCGGCGTTTGGCTCTACAGTGTTTTTTGACGACTCCGAGGCTGCATTACAGTGGCTTGATAAAAATGAGAAGCAACTCAGGCAACAAAACGTGGACACCTGACTATTAGCTGAATTAGGGACTTCAGCGCGTTTATTATGTTCTGCTGTTATTTACTGTTATGGACGCTGCAGAGCTCTTGTAACCCTGCTGATAGGAGGACCCGCTACGGGAGCGTGAGTTAAACAGCCCTTCCCGACTGGTCGAGAGGTTGACCGGCGTCAAGGACATGAGTAGTGACCGTTATAGTGTCCGTTGGGCTGGGATACTATGTTTAGCCCTATGTTCTGAAGTTTCAAATTTAATGGTTTATAATGACCTGCTGTCATACACTGGGGGGTGGGGAGGGTGGGGGTATTCCGGTTCTCACAAAACATTTACTTTAAGGGACTCCTTGCCGTTTCCCGCCTGACAACCACACATGGACAAGGATAACAACATCAATACAGAACAGGTATAAAAGATCAGACAACAGAATAACATCCACAGCATCACAGGACAGGTTCAGAAGAACAGACAAAGCCACAACAACAATGCATTACCAGGCGATGCCACAAACAAGGGCAGATAACAAAAACCCCTGGGTCAGCAGCAAGGGGCTACACCCAGTAAGGCATAGGACAGACTAACTTCCTGGGTGAGCAGCAAGGTGCTACACCCAGCAAGACACAAGGTAGAAAGCCCCACATCTCACAGATAGATATAGCTGCATAACTAGGGCACCTGAAAGCCTCACACAGGAACAGAGCAGGGGAAGTTAACCCCACCAGAACCAAACAGGGAGGGGAGCCTACATGAACAGAGAAGTTTACGAAGGCTGCAGTACTGGACGTTGCCCAGCAAACACAGAGTCACCCGTAGCCAGTACGCCAGAGCACAAACAACCCCTGACACAAACATCCATACAAAGGCCATCTTCACACACAAGGCTACAGCCAGCATGCATCGCAGAACCAGCATGCATGGGAACACCCACAGCCAGTACACAAAGCGCAAGCAACCAGCTTGCACGGCACCAGAGAAAGGAAGCACGGATATGCAGACATGGAAGCCACAAGCACAGGTAACAGGTCACACACCCCACCACAGCCAGCACGTAGCCCCAAGCAACCAGCATACACAGGTGTTAACCTGCAGCCAGTACACGAGAGAGCCTGCAGCCATCCTACACGGCAACAATGACAAGAACTGCACAGAGAAGCAGACACTGAGAGTGCACACATTCACAGGCAACAGTTCACACAAGACACCACAGCCAGCACGCAGCCCCAAGCAACCAGCATACACAGGAGGCGGCCTGCAGCCAGTACGCGAGAGGGCATGCAGCCAGCCTACACGTCACAACTGTCACAGTGAACCGCACTGTGACAGATACAGTAGTTATTAAGGTAGTTTTTAAATTAATCCAGTTCGGATATAGAAACCCGAACCCAATTCGCTCAATCCTAGTTCAGATATTGATGTATTGCTATATTTCAACACATTATATCAGTAAAACTTTAAAGGGGTTGTGTCACTTCAGCAAATAGCATTTATTATGTAGAGGAAGTTAATACAAGCCATTTTCTAATGTATTGTGATTGTCCATATTGCTTTCTTTGCTGGCTAGATTCCTTTTCCCATCGTATTATACACTGCTCGTTTCCATGGTTATAACCACTCTGCAATCCATTAGTGGTGGTCGTGCTTGCACACTATAGGAAATAGTGCTGGCTTCACTGGTGGCTGGGACCGTGGTAGCTCACATAGGCTGGTTCTTTTTCCTATAGTGTGCATGCACGACCACCACTGCTGGATTGCAGGGTGGCTGTAACCATGGACACGATCAGTGTATAATATTATAGAAAAATGAATCCAGTAAGCTAAGGAAGCAATATGGACCATCACAATACATTAGTAAGTGGCTCATATTTACTTCCTCTACATAATAAATGCTATTTGCTAAAGTGAGACAACCCCTTCAAGTGTTTAGTGCTTTAACTTCCTTACATGTGTGGACATAAATGTATGTCCCGGGTGCAAGAGGAGTGTATGGAGAAGACTCAGGAGCCGGCTGCATGATACAGCTGACACCCATACACAGTGCTCAGGTTTGGACATATCTTCAATCCTGGTCACTTAAAGGGGTTGTACGGGTTCAGAGCAGAATCCTGACACATTCCCTTTCTTCACCCAGGCAGCCCCTCTGAGATGAGCATCGGGGCATTTCATGCTCAGATGCTCTCACTTGCCCTGCGCTGAATTTTCAGCAGATCCGGTGATGTACCAGGTCTCTGCTAGGGGTCCGTCTAGAAGTGTTCCCAGTGATGTCACCATCACTAATGGGCAGGCTTTAGCGCTGCCCTAGCCTGTAAAATGTCCATTAGTGCCAGAGATGTCAATGGCCACACTGATAGGCGGAAGCCTCTGCGTAGCACTGTAAAAATGTGGACAAAACATATATATATCGATATAGGGGATAGGCAGATGAAGGGGACTCTTTCAGATTTAAGATCACTTCCCTTACATGAAATGAGGCAGTGCAAAATGGTTGTGATTACAGGCCTGGTCAGGGTCAGACTGGCCATAGACCATACAGGGATATATCTCAGTGGGACGATGCCCGGGGGTAGACCCAGATGGGGCCCTCCTCATGGCCGCCCGCCAGGTATATAATCATCTGATGCTCTCATGATTAATTAATGTAGGAGCATCAGGCACTTATGTACCTGACCAAAGTACCCTCCTGAACTCAACTGTATCACCGTGCAAGCAGCAGTTTTTGTCCAGCCAAATCCCATTGCCAATGCCAGAAACAGGCCTGATCCCCGCTGGATTGCATTATAATCACTGGGCTCCAGTAGAGAAATGCAGTATCTGACTATGTGGGATATGATGGACTCCAGGAGAGGAACGGCCAGCCAAAAGATTTTGGGGGTACTTTGAAAGAAGTCTAACCCAGCTCATCACTGCTACCCATTGACTGTATAAGAAAATAAACAGCAGCAATAAAGCGATATCTATTCTAAACCTAAGTTCTAAGAAATAAGTATAATATGGCTGGCAAACAGCCTTCTATAACATCTTGAGATATTCAACAGATTTGTGAAAAAATACATACTATAGTGACATTCCAGCGTATTCGACTGGAATCGCTAATTAGATACTGTTACCAATTCAGCATCCGGAACGGAGATAACATTTTATCCTCATTGGCTTTTAAATGTCATGTATTTAAAGATTATCTCATTCACTATTGGCTTTTGAAAGGGCACAGTTCTACCCAATGGTATATTTAGAAGTTGGCAGTGGCAGGATGATGCTATCACGGCAGTCATGTGATGTAATGAAAGCCTATACTTTCTATAAATTATTTAGCATCTTTAACCAGGTTCATAGACAGCAGTGGATGACATCTCCATATGAATACAATGTAGATGCTTTGATTTCAGTTTTATTCTCAGTAGAAACCTCTGACATAAGACAAATGAAATGATTTGTACGGCACAGTTGAGTTCATGCTATAATCTAATCTCTTTTCTCTCTCTTTTTAAGGCTTTGTAAATTGAATCAGTCTTGCTTGTGCTGTAATTCACTTTGAATCTTGTGTGTAAATATATCCCAGGCATTTCATGGTGGCTATATTTAGGCTTGCCCTGTTATTAGGAGACTGAGATATGTTCTGGGAGCGGATCATAGTCCAGATATTTTTCTTTTTCTTGCTGGGAGGCAAGTAGATGAGGAGAGGAATTTAGTGTCATTGACTGCAGTTAGAACAACATGCACGAGGTTAGAAAAATATCGGAGGAAATCACAATATATGAACTTGAATAATGCACCAATTTATCAACTTCAGAAAGTCATCAAAATATAATAAATTACCCTACAGTAATCAAGAGTGTTACAAGGGTAAGTATTGCTCCTTTGAACTCCCTCACTCCTAATGTCTGAAATAAATAGTAATTCATCCAACAATGTAAAGTTTGTGGTTAAAAATTCTTTTCTAACAATAATTTTTGAGAAACTGCCACAGACCAATGATCGGGAACAAATGTTCCTATCAACCTCCATTTCCCAACCACTGTCCCATGTAAACATTCTCCTGGTCACATCATTAAAAATCCTCGGTTGTTGACAATATATTGCTCGGCTTTGTTGGTGACAATAATTGAACTGTACCTGCCCGAATCACTAAAGGAGTTGGCCTGTCTTGCACTTTGATGCCATATTGCTAGGATATGCCACCAATGTCTGATAGGTGTGGGTCCCACCTCTGGGATCTGCACCTATCTTTAGAACGAGGCCACCAAAGTGAATGAGGGCACACAGTTCAAGTGTGACTACCATCATTTCACTTCTAGTGGCAAAAATATCCAACCACCGGGTTTGCTACGTATTTCCAGAACTCCCATAAAGGTGAATGGAGAGATGTCTCTCCATTCAGTTCTATGGGAGTTCTAAAAATTGCTTGCTAGTTTTTTTTTTAGAACTCCCATAGAAGTGATTGAGCGGTGCACTGTCGTTCTCTTTGGGGGCCCCGTTCTATAGATCGATGTGGGAACCGCACCTATTGGACACTTGTGGCATATATTAGTGATAAGATGGGCCAACCCTCTAAACGATCATTTGGACACACAGTGCCGATAAATAGAGCTAGACAAGCACGATCAGCATGCAATGTAGTTGATCAATCCTCATTTCGGCAAAAAATCTGCCAGTGTACAAGGATATGCAGGGGCACATCTATAATATCCCTATGCCAGATTTCTACTGTCAAGAATTCACAAATTGTGTTTTGTGCCACACTTACCACTTTTTAAAAAAGTAGGTGGTGCGTGGTGGAATGTGGGCAGGTTGTGTCCTAGGCAGGCCAGCACACTTATTATAATTTATGCCAGAAAACTGTTGTAAATTATATGTGACAAATACGTGTTGTAGATTTCAGTCCTCGTGCATGGATGGCCCAAGATGCACGACAGTTATTACATTTCCTCTGAAGCATGACGTTTGCCCATGATGATTTGTTGTTCTCATAAACAAAACATAACATCAGAGTTGAGTGCTCCCTCCTAAATGCTTACTACATGAAAGTAACATCAGGAGATTATACTTAAATCTTAGGGGGTCAGTTACTAACCAGACATAGTCATATTTCCGGCGTAGATTGCACCAATATTCTTCTCACATGAGGTCTAAAAAAGTGGGTATGGCATGGCTGGAGAAGGGGACAGGTCGGCCAATCTCATTTACCATTTTCTATGCCTGGTTAAGGCGTAGCAAATGGTCTGAATGTAAGACAGCTAGGAAGCTGTCTTACGTTTAGAAGCGGCGGTAGATCTGCTAAAGTTATGTAGAAGCTGGCGGATCCACCACTAGCTGTAGGGGATATTAAGACCGGGGTCTAAATGACCCCCTTAATGTCCAAAATTACTTCTAATTTAAAAAATGGTCAAAAGCAGGACGCTAATTCTCAGTTCACATGTACACTTATTTTTCCAGGTTTATTTCAGGCATAATCCTGAAAAATTGTCAAAAGAAATTTAATTTTTAATAAGTTTGAGAAGGAAATTTCCTTTGAAAGATCATTTTAGAGTTGGAGTTGGAGGTGGACTGGAGTACCTTATACCCTACAGTGACATGAAAATGCAAATATCCCCTTGTAATTACAGTAAAATCTTTACAACCCATGACAAGCCCTGAGCATATCTCACAATCCCAGACAGCCCTGTTCACTGATTTGCCAAACATCTCTGATCAGAACAAAATTAATCCATCCATTCTGTAAACTTAAAGCTTTTCTGCTGCTATCATCTGGAGATCTATGATCAGGTTCCAAAGAGCTTCATAGTTGGGAAACATGCAACAATTTCTCCAAAGTTTCAAATGTAGCCCATTATTATTATCTCAGAATTAGATGCCCACTCACCTAGTCTAGTCTGTCCATGATCATTTTCAGTACATTTTTGTATCACAAACACATCATCTGGTGTACATGTTTTTTAAATATAATGGCTGTTTTGACATTTCTACAGATGGAAAATGAGATCTCAACATGTATGCACTTAAGTGCATGTATCATGTAACCCTCGTGTTTGCCCAAAGGCTGTGATTTTATTTCCCACAAGTTAAGGCATTCTCCTCAGCATGGCGCAATGTGCAAAACATTAAAATAATGGCATGCTCATTAAGTTCTAACTGTATCAGAGAAACACATTTTTTGACCACGTTCCACTCTGACTGAAAATTCCATTATTTAGATAGCATATTAGTTTAAATGACCAACTTTTGGGATTAAAATGTTTACTTATTATAGTATTAAAAAATCCTGTCTCCACTTCTGAAACAGTATTTAAGATAGTTAGTAGACAGTTTGTCTAACTGTGGGCTTATGTACACCAGGGTATGTAGGTTTTTGCAGCATCTGCTGGTTTTTAATCAGAGTGAGTATAAAGCTGAATGTGTACTCACATTACCTGCTAGTAGCCATCTGGCTCCAGGAGGAGTGCACAGTGGGCTCAGCATGCATGTTGGTACCTGCATCCCTGGATCTAATGGAGGCTGTTACAGCACCAGAAGGGGTTAATAAGTATGGTTTATCCCAGCATGCATGCTGGGCCCACACTCCCTGGATTTTATGTGGCTGTCGTGGCCCATAACAGGTAAGATTTAGCGTTAGGAGGATTTTATGTGGCTGTCATGGCCCATAACAGGTCAGATTTAGCGTTAGTACCACTCACGGGACAGCCTTGGCGTGGCGAGTGGCTTATTACCTTTTGATCAAAACGTACACTAATGTCCTCTTATAGCTTCTATCTTGGGCAGAGTTCTGGTTGCAGAGTGCTGTTGCATTTTTTGTTTGTATGTATAATTGCCACAGCTACGTGCACCTGCATACAGGGAAGTGCTGACTGACCCCCCTTGTGTTTCTGTTTAGTATGTGTTGGAGGTGTGGCAGCCTCCTCTTCAGTCGTGCACACCTGACTAGTTTGTCTGCCCTAGATGCTGGTTTTTAATCAGAGTGAGTATAAAGCTGAATGTGTACTCACATTACCTGCTAGTAGCCATCTGGCTCCAGGAGGAGTGCACAGTGGGCTCAGCATGCATGTTGGTACCTGCATCCCTGGATCTAATGGAGACTGTTACAGCACCAGAAGGGGTTAATAAGTATGGTTTATCCCAGCATGCATGCTGGGCCCACACTCCCTGGATTTTATGTGGCTGTCGTGGCCCATAACAGGTAAGATTTAGCGTTAGGAGGATTTTATGTGGCTGTCATGGCCCATAACAGGTCAGATTTAGCGTTAGTACCACTCACGGGACAGCCTTGGCGTGGCGAGTGGCTTATTACCTTTTGATCAAAACGTACACTAATGTCCTCTTATAGCTTCTATCTTGGGCAGAGTTCTGGTTGCAGAGTGCTGTTGCATTTTTTTTTTGTTTGTATGCACCTCTACAATATGCCTTCTGAGATCTGAAAGTTGTTTTCATCTAGACTTGATTCCTCTAACCCAGGGTTTCTCAACTCTGGTCTTCGGGACCCACCTACTAGTCATGTTTTCAAGATTTCCTTAGTATTGAGCAAGTGATATAATGAGTGTCAGTGAATCAGGACTTACCACAGGTATTCATTCTGTGGGAGATTATCAAATCCTGACCGGTAGGTGGGTTCCGAGGACCGGAGTTGAGAAACCCTGCTAACCAATCTTTTAAAGAATAGATTTGTTAGTAACCAGGCTTTGCGTGCCTCTATACAATATAATGAGCAATACCCATGCTGCAGATCTCTCCTTAAAGGGGTATTCCCATCTTGCCTCTTCACTCTTCCCAGCAGTAGATGTCCTGGTAACTTCCTGGTTTGGCTCAGGCAGTGCAGTGAAGGATGGGCGGGGCTCAGGCAGTTGAGTGACGGCTGGCCACACCTTCTCATGACTCACCCTGAGCTCAGTTCTAACGTGCTCATTCATGTGGAGGAGTCATCAGTCTGGCAGCCTGCAGAGTATGTAAAGCCCACCCCCCTGCTGGGGAATCACTCAGTGACCAATGCTAGTGAACTAATGGAGTAACTTGTGGCTGTCCTGCATTCTAATACACTTTTGCACATAAAACCTGTGTTACAAACCCATTGTGTGCAGCAAAAACAATAAATCACTACAGCCCAAATGCATGTTAGCTAGTAGCCATATGATCTGTGTTAGATATAGATAGATATATTCACTGACTTATTACCCAGCTTTCCCGATGTCCTATACATTCACAGACTTATTACCCAGCTTTCCCAGTATCAGATATTATCACTGACTTATTACTCAGCTTTCCCAGTATAAGATATTATCACTGACTTATTACCCAGCTTTCCCGGTGTCTAATATTATCACATACTTATTACCCAGCTTTCCCAGTATCAGATATTATCAAAGACTTATTACCCAGCTTTCCCAGTATCAGATATTATCACTGACTTATTATCCAGCTTTCCAAGTATCAGATATTATCACTGACTTATTACCCAGCTTTCCCAGTGTCTGATATTATCACTGACTTATTACCTAGCTTTCCTGGTGTCTAATATTATCACAGACTTATTACCCAGCTTTCCTGGTGTACGATATTATCACAGACTTATTACCCAGCTTTCCCAGTATCAGATATTATCACTGACTTATTACCCAGCTTTCCCGGTGTCTGATATTATCACTGACTTATTACCCAGCTTTCCCGGTGTACAATATTTTCACTGACTTATTACCCAGCTTTACCGTGTACAATATTTTCACTGACCTATTACCCAGCTTATGGGGGGGGGAAAATCTGTGGATGGCACTAATGGGGGGAATCTGTGGATGGCGCTAATGGGGGAGCATCTGTCGATGGCGCTAATGGGGGGGCATCTGTGGATAGCAATTGGGGGGCATCTGTGGATGGCACTAATGGGGGGGCATCTGTGGATGGCAATTGGGGGCGTCTGTGGATGGCACTTATGGGGGGCATCTGTTGATGGTACTTATGGGGGGGCATCTGTGGATGGCACTTATGGGGGGGCATCTGTATTCCAGCAGCAGGAGGGAGCGCACGGCATCATAGCAACTGCAGACGCCGTGCGCTCTGGTGCCCAGGAGTCCAGGCAGCGATCCACAGATCCCCCCCACTAAGTGCCATCCACAGACTCCCCCACTAAGTGCCATCAAAAGATTCCCTCACTAAGTGCCATCCACAGACTCCCCCCCTCCGCTAAGTGCCATCCACAGACTCCCCCCCTCCCCTAAGTGCCATCCACAGACTCCCCCCCTTCACCTAAGTGCCATCCACAGACTCCCCCCCTCCCCTAAGTGCCATCCACAGACTCCCCACCCTAAGTGCCATCCACAGACTCCCCCGCTCCCCTAAGTGCCATCCACAGACTCCCCCCCTCCCCTAAGTGCCATACACAGACTCCCCCCCTTCACCTAAGTGCCATCCACAGACTCCCCCCCTCCCCTAAGTGCCATCCACAGACTCCCCACCCTAAGTGCCATCCACAGACTCCCCGCTCCCTAAGTGCCATCCACAGACTCCCCCTCCCCTCCCCCAAGTGCCATCCACAGACTCCCCCACTAAGTGCCATCCACAGGCTCCCCCCCTCCCCTAAGTGCCATCCACAGACTCCCCCACTAAGTGCCATCCACAGACTCCCCCACTAAGTGCCATCCACAGACTCTCCAAGAGCATGCGCAGCTCTGTAGCAGACGCAGCAGAGAATCTATCAGAACAGCGCATGCGCGTCTAGCATGCGCGTTCTTGTGATGAAGACTGGCTGCCTGGGTGAATGGTGAGTGCGGTGTGCGCAGGCGTGGCCCATAGATGCGGCCAAGGAGCAGGGGCCGTATCCATGGGTTTTTAAACATAAACAATGAAATATATAGCAAATTATATTTCAGTGGGGCAGCATTATTTATAATAGAATGTATTGGCAAAAATGATCAATGGCACAAGGGGAATCTTAAAGATGGGAATACCCCTTTAAGGGCTCATGCCCACGGCCGTTGCCCTGCCGTGGCCGTATTGTGGCTCGCATACGGAGGGTCTGCAATACACGTGGCACTGGCCGTGTGCATTCCGCTTCACGGATGCGGATCGATTCAATTGGAAGGGAACAGAACCACGGAACGGAAGCACTATGGAGTGCTTCAGTGGTGTTCCGTTTTGTGCTTCTGTTCAGCAAAAATGTAGTGCATGCACTACTTTTTTGCAGTGCGGACCATCGATGCAGATCGCGGACCCCATTCAAGTGAATAGGTCCGCGATCCACATGCGGCTGGCCCATGGTCGTGCCCGTGCATAGCAGACCGCAATTTGCGGTCCGCAGCACGGGCCCAGCCAACACACGGAAATGCCTCTTAACAATTAGCTTTTCAAGAAGTTATTGACACAGATTTTCACTTTCATTTTTGCTATGCACTACACATTGCTTAATAATGTGTTATTTGTTAGACTGTGTTCTTCTATAATTGTGACTTAGATAACAATCACAGAATCACAGATAATCAATGCAGAAATCCAGGTAATTCCAAAAGGTTCACTTCTGTTTTCTTATCTTTTCTTTCGTATTTCTAAAGCTTAATACACATACAAAAATATAGAGCAAACTATAATACATTTTTTTGCTCTCACAATCATCTTTTCTTTCAAGTCTTGTATTCTATTTTACTCCAAAAATGATATAGACAATAAAAGACGCATCTGAGATGAAGAACTAAAGATATAAGAGATATACATGGTCCACGTTTTTATGTTAAAAAATATTTCATTGGTTTCAATTACATTGTTTTTCTTTGTAGGCAAATCTGGAACTGTTTTTACCGAGGTTTAAAAGAGTTTCAGTATTTCATAAGAACTGTTTGTTTGAAGGACTTGATGACCATCACCAGGACCCTACACTAAAACAGTCCAGGCCAAGCAGATGGTAATCACATCTGAGTGGGATAATGGAAGGATACATTACACAAACAGCACAATACAAACCTTGAAAAGAGGAAGAAAGCCACATAAAGGTGTACACAAAGCAGACATTTCTATAACATGATGTCAAAAATATTTTTTGAGAAAAAAAGGGTTTGATGTACTGCTATGTTTATGTTCTGCTTTATTTTAATGGCTTTGGTTTGTGTCTTGATCCCTGGATACGGTCATATGTCATATGTGACATTATTGGAAAGGGGTGCACAGGTATCAGTTTTCTGATTCTGAGAGTGCACCAAAACCTTCAAGACTGTGCATTTTCAACTTCAAAGAACTCTCGCTAAGGCTACTTTCACATTAGCGTTTTTTGTGGATCCGTCATGGATCTGCAAAAACGCTTTCATTACAATAATACAACCACATGCATCCGTCATGGACGGATCAGTTTTTTTATGTCTTCTATAGCCATGACATAAAAAAACACTATTGAAAGTCAATGGGGGACAGATCTGTTTTCTATTGTGCCAGATTCTGTCAGAGAAAACGGATCCGTCTTGCTACGTACCACATCGCAGACAAAAAAATACGCTGCTTGCAGCGTTAGTCTGTCCGCAATGGAGATGCAACCAAATGGAACGGAATGCATTTTGGTGCATTCCGTTTCGTTCAGTTCAGTTTTGTCCCTATTGACAATAAATGGGGACAAAACAGAAGCATTTTCTTCCGCTATTGAGAGCCTATGACGGATCTCAATAGCGGAATTGAAAATGTTAATGTGAATCTAGCCTTAGCTGAATTCTAGTCAGGTCAGGTATACATTTGTGTAAGTTCAGAGACCACATTTCATTTAGGCCCTATGCATGCAGCCATAAAACTGTTCTGTAAAATTGGGTGCTTGCTATGCCTCTGTATGCCTCTAATCTAGTCAGTTTATATCTCAATCCAGCAGAAAAAAAATCATGGTGTTGCTTCAATAGGAACCATGGGATCTTGTTTTGCAGTGGACAGAGGCTGTATAGATCTGTAATAGTGAGCATGGGCATACAGAGATCTCATAGAGCCCTATAGCAAAACAGTATGGGGCCTCCCTCCTTTTCCAATCAAACGCTCTCTGACAAAATGAAACACTAAGCACGACCACCCAGATTTCTGCAGAAGTTACAATTTTTTCAGTGAGGAAAATTTTGCAAAAAAAAAATCACTTGGACTTCCAGTTCTGGCACATACATTAGAGTACGCATGTAGCAGAGCTTCGAGACCTTCACCACACATAACAGGTGTCCCCTAGTGAATAATATTTCCACCAATTAACGGTAACGTACCATGCTATAGAAAAAGAGTCCTGGGTGTATGGAGAAATTCCTGAGCCGTCCTGGGACACCCACACAGATGCTTCCCCAGCATATGCCTAAGACGCAACAAGGAACCCCTGCAAACTACCGCAGCGGGAAAGTGTCAGAATAGGTGGTGGCAAGCATAGCGAAGATGTAAGAGGAGGATGCAGGTGACGCGCTCATATCAGGTCTCACAGTATCCGGCAGACAAATAGCATGGAGGTGGCTAAGTTATTAGCTCCAGACATCAAAACATCATTAGAGGCTGGGGGAGCCTGCAAGTGGCGGTGGAGACGCACACTACACAGATCAATGAACTGGAGAACCGCCTGCAGCTTGTATAAAGTGAACTGGAAAGGGCACAGTTCATGGTGCAGCAAGCCCTACAGTCTAACCAAGCCCTTCAGGAAAAGTTAGATGATTTAGAAAACCGCTCCAGGCGGAACAACCTCAGGATTACAGGGCTACCAGAGTCTATGATGCCCAGACAATGGCACAATATATGTGCGGTTGATCTGACGCAGGTCTTGGCACTGTTGGGCCCCTTTAAGGTCAAAAGAGCACATTGTCTGGATCCACCACAACATAGACAGCGTAGTAATTGTTATATATCCGGATTATACTGAGAAGTCGGCCATTTTACGCATCTTTAAGCAAACAAGGGAAACAGTCTGGGTGGAAAACCACAAGGTGCTGGTATTTGAGGACTTTTCGGTGGAGGTAGCAAGAAAAAGTAAAGCCTTTACTTCTTTTTGTTCTTCTTTGGTACAGAAACAGTTTTTTTTTTTTTTCAGGGAATGTTTGTGACCGCTGGATAGGAAACCTGTTGCAGTCGGGGAGTGATGAGTTCACAAAATTAAAAAGAGTTATATTATTAGGATCGTTACCTGGAATGTAGAGGGCTTGAAGTCCCCAAATAAACATATGGCAGTTTTATTTCACTTTAAATGATTAAAGGCAAATATTTTGTTGTTACAAGATACCAAATTGCAGGAAGCAGATTTTCCAAGAATGTAAAAACTATGTGTTGGTGAGGTAAGTGGTTTCCCGGCTGCAAGCGGTAAGGGCGGAGTACTTATATTATTCCACAAGCGATTACAATGCCAAATTATTACTAGGGACCAAGACTTAGAGGGGAGACTGTGCATGGTACAAATAGACTGTGGGGGACAGAAGCAATACAGATTGGTGAACATATATGCCCCTCATGATCATAAATTAAGTATTTTTCCAGCAAACTAAGGGAGGGACAAGTTGGGAATTTCATTATTGGGGGAGACATAAATGCAGTCAGCATTGTAGAGGAGGATAGGAAACAAGTGAAAGGGGGGACGGCGACAGAGCAAAAATTATACCATATTCCATCAGATTATAGATACTACGGCCTTACTAGATATTTGGAGACTTCACAATCTGATGGAATGAGACTAAACTCATTTCTCTCACCCCCATGAAGCGTGGTCACGCATCGACTACTTTTTGATATCAAGAGACGTGACCATCGAGGAAATGTTAATCTCGGATCATTCTCCGGTCGCTCTGGGTGTGCAAGATAAATATCCGAAACGTACGGACATACTCTGGCATCTCCCAGCACAGCTTCTAAAGGATGAGGACTTTTGTGCTATTTTAAAAGGTTGGTGGGGAGAATATAAAATGGATTATGAAGTACATGAGGAGACACCGACTCTTTTTTGGGATGCGGCAGTACTCAGGGGGCAGATTATGTCCTACGTAGCGACAGAGAAAAATAAATTGTGGGGGGATTTTCCGACTCACAAAGCTAAACTACGCATTTTATATTTAGCCTTCTGGAATGTCCATACGGATCTAAATAAGCATCATTGGGTGGACGTAAAACATAATTATGATTTAACGCAGGAAAGACGCCAAGAAGGAAGATGAGAACAGCGAGGTTCTGATCAACCCGGAGAGCAAGGAGGTGGAAAAAGTTGTACCACTTGGACAGAGACGGGCCTGGTGCTGGTGCATGTGCTTTGGATTGGCCTTTATGCTGGCTGGCATCGTGTTAGGTGGAGCTTACCTTTACAGATATTTTGTTTCACAGGAGAGAAGAGAAGTAGACATCGCCAGTGTTTGAATGATCCTTTGATGCTCCTAAAAATCAGTGAATCTTTGAGTGAACTATAAGTAAAAGCTGGTGAGAAATCCAGCGGTACTTCACTATGTATGTGTCTTTATGATCCATATAGAACATCGCACACAGGACAAGGCGGCATACACTTGGCTGAACGGGATCCAGAGTCTGTTCCTCAGATTATTCTCCAGGAGGGGATAGAATATTTGTCTGCACGGTCCATGTAAATAAAACTGAACACTTCTGCAGTTATTTGGGGTTAAAAGCGTTCAGTGATGTATTTCTGTACTACAAAAAAAAATATATACGCAGTTCACTGTTGCTGTTATTTGCAGTAAAAGCGTTTAGTGGCCTATTTCATTACAAAAAGAAAAATATATACGCAGTTCACTTCTGCAGTTATTTGAGGTTAAAAGCATTTACTGACGTATTTCTGTTCTACAATAAAAATATATACGTTCACTGTTGCCGTTATTTGTGGCGAAAGCATTTAGTGGCCTATTTCAGTACAAAAAGAAAAATAAATTTGTTGCTTTTAGGAGTGTTTTAATTTGCTTTTAATTTAATTTGGTCAGCTAAAAGTATGTCTGACAGAGAAGTGCCAGGCCATCATCAGAGGGGTGGAAAAGGCCGAAACGTTTCTAGTGCAGGCAGAGGTTGCAGCAGAGTAAGGGGGCGTGGCAGCAGGAGTCGCAGAGAGAGCCCTGAGCTCCCAGTGTCATCTAACGGTCGTGTCTTGACCAGCAACCCAGCGGTACTTGATTGGTTAACTCGGCCATCCACTTCATCCCAAGTGACATCAGACAGGGGAGGGATGGGAGCTGTCTGTCATTCCTATCTTCTGCTGGTCCAGATGCTCCTGCTCCTCCTACTCCTCCTCAGTCATTCCGTCAGCAATCGATCACCGAAGCAATTGCCAAGAGACAGCAGTATGCGTACACGCATCCAACGGCGCAGAAGCTGAACGTGCTCCTGTCCAAGTTGCTGGTGCTGCAGTCCCTCCCTTTCCAAGTGGTGGACTCTGCACCTTTCAGAGAACTGATGTCTTGTGCCAAGCCAAGGTGGAGAGTCCCAAGCTCTCATTTCTTAGCGAAAAAGGCAGTACCAGCCCTATACAAATATGTAGAACAGAAGGTGGGCCAGTCTTTGAGCCTGTCGGTGTCGGCCAAAGTGCATGGCAGCGCCGATGTGTGGAGTTGTAACTACGGTCAGGGACAGTACATATTCTTTACGGCCTACTGGGTTAATGTGGTTCCTGCAGAGCCACATCAGCAACTTGGCCAGGTTATGCCGCATCCTCCTCCACTTTCTCACAACGTTAGTCCATCAACAATGTCAGCCCCTGCCTCCTTATCCTCCACCATGTCCTCAGATTTCACTGCAGGGACAAGTCACAGTGCCCCTCCAGCATACCACATGTGCAGGGCACGGCGGTGTCACACAGTTCTGCACCTTGCTTTCCTTGGTTGAACAGAGTCACACGGGGGAGGGAACTGCTCCATGTGATTCATCAAGAACTCGAATCCTGGCTTTCTCCGCGACAACTGAAAATCAGAACCATGGTGACCGACAATGGGAAGAACATTCTGTCGGCGCTGCATCAAGAAAGGCTGAGCCATGGGCCCTGCATGGCACACATGTTCAATCTGGTTGTCAAGTGGTTCCTGAAGTCTTCCACCCATCTGCAAGACATCCCAAAAATGGCCAGGAAACTTTGCATGCACTTCAGCCACACTTACGCCGCAAAGCACACCCTCCTTGAGTTGCAGCGGCAGAACGGGATGCCCCAACATAGGCTGATATGCGACATTTCCACCCGTTGGAATTCCACACTCCATATGTTGTACCGACTATACAAACAGAGAAAGGCCATCAACGATTTTGTGATGATGAAAGCGGATAGGAGTACTCCCTTGTGTAACTTCGATGTCAGCCAGTGGCAGCTCATGCATGACACCTGCCGTTTGCTCAGGTCCTTTGAGAAGGCCGAGTTTTTGTCAGTCGCCAGGACTACAGGAACAGATAGTGGTAATAATGGCTGGTCAGGGGACTGGAGATGTGGCCCCTAGATCTGACGGCCACGTGAGCCTTGTGGGGGCTGAACTGGAAGAGGAGGGGAAGGAGCACATTGGAGCACAGGTAATGTGTAGCAAAATGGGTGGTTTTTCTACTTAGCTGACAGGAGAGGAGGAACAGGAGCAGCCAGAGGAACTACAGGGCGATGTGGAAGACGAGACAGAGGAACCAGACACACCGTGGCAGTATACAGTGGAGATGGAGGCAGGAAGTCCCTCCGAGTCACTTGCACAAATGGCCCGCTGCATGCTCACTTGCTTGCGTGGTGACAGCCGAATTGTCACCATTAGGCAGAGGGATGACTTCTTGCTCTCCACCTTGTTGGACCCTCGCTACCGGTACAGAATGGGGACCTTTTTACACCCACTGAGAGGGAGGACAAACTGAACTACTACAGAGACATCCTATGTAGTCAGTTGGCCGCTGCCTATCTGTGCCATCGTCCATCCTCTCTCAGGTCATTGAGGTGGCCCTCTGCACTCACGTTTCACTGCCATGGCTGCTGGGGAGAGGTAGGGTGGCAGGAGCAGTACCAGCTCCATCAGCAGCAGCCTGAGTCTACAGTCGCTGATGAGTAGCTTTCTTCACCCGCATAGTGAAGAAACTACTCACCAGCAGAAGCAGCAGGTAGACCTGGAGCAGAACCTGAACCAGCAGGTGGTGGCATACTTGGACAGCACCCTGCCAACCCACATTGAAGATCCGCTGGACTACTGGATTAAAAATGGATTTGTGGCCGCAATTGGTTGAGTTTGCCCTGGAAAAGCTGTCCTGCCCGTCCAGTAGTGTGGAGAGACTGAGCTTTGTCAAGATGAATCAGGCGTGGATCAACCAGGATTTCCATCCACCAATTCCTGATTCATCTGATTAGATCATCCATGCCGCCTCACCCAATCCTTGACAAAAGAGACCGGTTTCTTCTGGCTACCTTCCTCAGCTACTACTCTCATGCTGCCACCCACCGTATGCCACAAATCTGATGCAAAGTGCTCCTTCTTTCACCCAACTTCGTCAGTGGGTACTGGTATTGACACCCAACGCCCCACTCTGTCACCGGGTCACTTTGTGGTATCCTGATGCTGCTGCTGCTATCTCCACACTATGTCACCTTGCCTCTCTGTGGTATCTGATGCTGCTGCTTCTGCCATCTCCACACTATGTCACCTTGCCACTCTGTGGTATCCTGATGCTGCTGCTGCAATCTCCACACAATGTCACCTTGCCACTCTGCGGTATCCTGATGCTGCTGCTGCCGCCATCTGCACACTGTGTCACCTTTCCATTTTGTGGTCTCCTGCTGCTGCTGCCGCCATCGCCACAATCTGTCACCTTGCCATTTTTTGGTCTCCTGATGCTGCTGCTGCCATCTCCACACTATGTCACCTTGCCATTTTGTTGTCTCCTGATGCTGCTGCCATCTCCACACTATGTCACCTTGCCATTTTGTTGTCTCCTGATGCTGCTGCTGCCATCTCCACACTATCTCACCTTGCCACTCTGTGGCCTCCTGATGCTGCTGCCACCTCCAGACTCTGTCATTGTGCCACTCTGTGATCTCCTCATGCTGCCGCCACCTCCAGACTCTGTCATTGTGCCGCTCTGTGGCCTACTCATGATGCCGCCACCTCCAGACTCTGTCATTGTGCCGCTCTGTGGCCTACTCATGCTGCCGCCACCTCCAGACTCTGTCATTGTGCTGCTCTGTGGTCTCCTCATGCTTCTGCCACCTCCAGACTCTGTCATTGTGCCATTGTGTGGCCTCCTCATGCTGCTGCCACCTCCAGACTCTGTCATTGTGCCACTCTGCGGTCTTTTCATGCTGCTGCCACCTCCAAACTCTGTCATTGTGCTACTCTGTGGCCTACTTATGCTGCTGCCACCTCCAGACTCTGTCAATGTGCCGTTCTGTGGTCTCCTTATACTACTTCAACCTCCGGACCCTGTCATTGGGCTACTCTGTGATCTCCTCATGCTGCTTCCACCTCACCACTATGTCATAGGGCCACGGCAAGGCCCCGGGCCTGACAGCTTACCCGGCAAGTTTTTAAGAGCCTACGAATAAAGACATACCCATGAGTTGGTAGCATTGTTTAATACAGTGCTACAGGGTCGTTCTATTATGGCTTCCGGCCATGCTGCATAAATTAAACTATTGCCAAGATGTGCAGGATCCTGGGTCTTATAGACCCATATTATTAATAAATTGAGACTTAAAAGTGTTCTCTAAAATCATAGAGAACAGGTTGGCTGCACTGTTACCAGGGTTAATTGGAGGTCATCAGGTAGGTTTTATCCAAGCACGTTCTGCTGTGATTAGTATTTTGGCTACCATGGCGGTATATAATTCTATTCATTGGAGTCAGGGGGGACAGGCTCTGTTATAAATAGATGTTGAATTGGCACTGGATGGGTCTGGTATTACACCAGCTGGGTATTATAGTGTCATTCAAGAAAGCAATTGCTGCTTTTTATGAGCATCCAAAGGCACAAGAGTATACCCCAGGATTTTTGTTAGCATAGATTTAGAAAAGTGTATGCACCAGGGTGTCCCCTTCCCCCTCTTTTATTCAACTTAGTGTTGGAACCATTGGCCCGACATGTTTTGGAAATGGATAAGTATAAGGGCATCTTGGTGGGGCATAGGCGGGTAAAACTGGTGTGCTTTGCAGACGATATGTGGCTATTCCTGGATGATTCCTCTCAACAATTGACTAAAAGTAAAGGGACCTGGTAGCACCACTGTCTTTGATAGGCTTTTTGCACATGAAATTGGGGGAGTGGCCTACTTCGCTAAAGGGCAGTGTTTTACTTAAAGACACGCAGATAGCTTGGAAAGCTTGGAGAAAGTTGTATAATGTTCCGATACATGTTACTCACTTTATACCACTATGGACTCTGAGTACTTTTGTGTTGTTCAGAACTAATAGCGTTTTTAGGTAATGGAGGCAGAATGAAATTGAGGAATATGGTACATAGTGATGAGCGGCATAGACAATATTCGTTTTCGCAATATTTTGCGAATCTTTTGCATAATATTCACAATTAACTCGCAAATTCTAGAATTCACGATCTCCAGTAATTATTTTCACGATTGCGCAAATCGGCACTAATGATGTTTTTTTTTTATTTGGCGCAATACATGCAACTTCACATTTAATCAGGTCTGAGGAGATATTACTGATTGGTGCACTAAGTATTGTTGTGACATCACAGCACTGTGTCTAACAGAGACACTACTCCCTATCACAGCACAGCAATTCCTATCACACTACCTAACACCCTGCACTGCAACCTATAAGCTACACTATATCACTATTTGACCTACACTGACTATCTCCCACTAACTATCTGTATTATATATATGAGCTAACTATCTAATGTAATTAAATAAGGTTGCAGATGAGTCTGCAAAGCACAGAGCACAGCAATGACACTGCTGTCTCTCTCAGTACTGCAAAAAAAAAAAAAACTACTTTCCTATTGATTGCTAGGGATGTTGCTAAGCCCTGACAAAGATATAGCAGCCTTCTCATTGGCCCACAAGCAAAAGCAGTAGTACTGATGAAAAAAAAAACTAGAATATACGCGATTACAAATATATAGCACTAAATTCCAGATTTTTGCGAATTCTCGAAGTGCCGATATTCACGATAAAAATTCACGATTAGAATATTCACGATCAACACTAATGGTACATTCCACTGAAGACAGACTAAAGTAATGGAACGAACTACTATCGACTTCTCAATTGCAGGGGGGGCACTACTTATCGTATTTGAAGTTTGGACAACCTTATAGGGACTAAAGAGAGGGTTACCACACTTTCTGACCTGTACAGATGACTGGGAGATTATAAATATGACTTTAAGAAGGAGAAAATGTTTGACGCCTGGCTTAAAGAACTAGGAGATGAGAACTTTGCCCAAAAAGATCATTCAAGGGTGGGCAAAAGTCAGATTGGCAGTGGTCAACGAATAGTGGAGAGAGACACAATTCTGCGTTATGCATCGGGCCACTTATGCATTTACTCTTTCATTTACGAACGCCCCAGTGCATTATCTGCGAAATTGTCAGAACTGTAGGTTGGAGTGAAAAAAAGCGAACCTTTTGCACGGCTTATATGGATGTCTGGAGTTGGAACAGCTGTGGAAGGAGCTTGGGAACATTTACTGAGGAAGTTTGGGGGACAAAAATCCCACTCACGCAACAGTGTGGCATCTTGCATTATGTTCCTACGGATCCGGGAAGGGGTGTTGTCGACTAAGGAAGTCCACCTGACTCTTCTAGTGCAAAGAAATGTATATGGAGACACTAGCTAAAGCAATGCTGCCCTGCCATAGACCGGAAAAATAGGACACGAAGAGGACAAAAGAACGCAGCACAAAACATTTTTTTAAAGAAATGGCGAAAGTTTATTGAACATGTTCTAACATAACACGAAATGCAATTGTTGATGGCCCCTTTTAGCTACATGGCATGGTACTATATACAAAAAGAATAAGGCTCCTTGGGTCGACTGATATAGTGGAAGGGGAATCCAGTGGTCACAGGGTTAGGTTGGGGCATTGGTTCATGAGCACAGAATTATTTATAAGGCATGTTGAGAAACAAAGGGATTATGGAGTGGAGGTATAGGGAGGTCTGGGGTGCCACCTACGAATAGAAAAAGAAAGTAAGGAACATTGGAATGTCTGAGGAAGCGTGTTGACGTGAAACGGCCATCGCCGCCTATGGTGCCTGTGTGGAGCTCTGCACCTTTGTTGCCATTGTATAAAATGTTTTGTGATGAAAATAAAGAGCACTTGAACGATTACGGTGAGTGCCATCATCATTACTTCATTCTGGAAAGTAATGAACATGTTACAGTGAATTTTCTACAACTCTGGACTGCAGAATGGTTATTGGATGGATTTGGATGCAAATACCCATCTCATGTAAGATATCATTAAAAAAAAAATCACCCTCTGCCTCAGCCACTTATCTGACTTTTATATCGGAAAAATTGGAACAGGTGTTTCATAAATATGTTGCTTGATGTATTTTTACACATCACAACTGACATGAATAGATTCAAAACTGTCTGCCCACAGCCACCTCTAGGGGGAGCTTCGTTCATAGAAAATGTATACAGTTACCACTGTTATCAATGTGAGCTGTAAAAACTCTCTTTGCACTGAGCTATCCTTAGTAGTGGCTTCCAGTAATTGCCATTAATCCATGTTGAAATAGGCAAAGCAATTTCATGCCGTGGCCCTTCTTCTGGGCCCCACAGTAATTACATGTTCTGTCTCTATGGTACAGTACGGTAGGTATTCCACTACTATTTAGCCAAAAAGCCTCCATGTACCACTGTACAGATTTTGTTCACATGGTTCTGCCATGGATGAATCCTTGTTTTGCAACATTTATCCATCGTTTACAGAGTTTTGCAGCAGTTTTTGTGACTTTTGTTTTTACAGCCTTTTTTGGGGCCAAAAATACTGCAGCCAGATGTTAGTTTAAAGTCTTCTGCAAATTATCAAAAAGTCTACTTACACTGCATTTTGTTTTTGCTATTTTGATTGGCACTTAGTGCATGTGGCTAGCTGAACTTTGACGCTGTCCACGGTACTTGAACAACGTCAAAGGAAAGAATATTACTCCCCACTGCGTGAAGACTCGGGGTAGCCTGATGCGAAGCCCACTACGTCACTGGCAGTAAACAAACAGAGCCTTGCGCTACGTGTTGTACCGTGACGAGGGGGAGCATCGGAGCAAGGAAATGCTCCAGCTCCACTCATGTGTAGTCAATAAATAAAGAACAGCCTTGAACCCAGAGACCCCCTATAAGAAGAAAGAAACTCATCAGCACAAATGCATTAATTTGTATGATAGTTATGGAGACAGCATAGCACAGCCCACTTTGCTGTTTCCGTAACCTTGTCCATCCCTGGACACTGTATAGAACTTGAATGGTCAAGATAGGAAATTATCTGACTGTTATTTACTGATAAAATGTATGCTCATGTTCATTCACAATTTGATACATATGTGGATTCCATAAATAATTATTTTGAGAAGACTGCATGAGATCCAGTGATTATATCAAAGCATGAGCAATGTATGTCATATTCTCCATAACCTCATTGTTTCAAGAAAAAAAAAATCAAGAAAAAAATACAAAACAACATTTGTTCCTGCTGTTGAAAAGTAAAGACTCTTTCCCCAAAATAGTAGAAAATAAAAATTCTCTAATGTAGCAATATGTAATAAAATCACATTGGAAGCTATCATTAAGGCCCCATTCACACAACTGTATTTTTTTTCACGGATTGGACATGGACCCATTCATTTCAATGGGTCTGCAAAAAATATGGATAGCACATCAGGAGTGATGTTCACAAAAGTAAAAAAAAGACATAGTCTTTTGGCCATACAAAGGAAAGGTACTCGTGTTTGAACTGTATTAAATGCAGGGCAATAATCAAAGGTGACACACTGAGACATCTTATGAAAGGCAAAGAAATACAGCTCAAGGATTTTGCCACGTGCGATACACTTAATGTAATCTATGGGCTTAAATGCACATGTGGCAAAATGTATGTAGCACATTGTACACTGCTCTTTCTATGGTTACGACTAGAGATGTGCAAATTTTTCAAAATTCAATTCACCGGTTCGTCAAATTTTTCGGTGAAAAATTTGGTTAGATCCGAATATATACGCAGCGGATTACATAAAAAAAAACTGATATTTACTGGCTGCTGAGAGGCTTTATAGTGGTGTAGAACACTGTGCCTTTCAGTAACACGCATAGGGAGTCTGCTCTGTTAGTGAAATAATACTGTGAGTCAGTATGACATGCAGATTATAGGCGTCGCTCTTAGAATCACTGCACACTTCACTTATTTGGGCAGTCACGGGGCCAAAATTGACCAAATAACTCAAGTGTGAACTTAGCCTTACAGGTCAATGTTAGCATCAAGAAGAAGCGCACTCCTTTTACACTGTCAGCTGATTCCACATAGATGTAAACCTGTTCTATTAAATGCTTATACAAGTAGAGCCCCCCCTCGACAGAGTGGAGAGGGTGTCAGCAGTAAGTTTGTGTTGACGTCACTGATTATTTTGCCCTTCCTCTGATCCGTCAGAACAATTACCCCAAAAAATAAATCCTGTCTGTTGAGCATCCGCCTTCACTCTGTCAGCATTTTATTAGTAATCCATCAGTATTGCTAATGCCAAAGAAAAACAGGAGTGGATCCAAAACAAAGATGACACGTGAACCAAATATTTGCATGTCTTCTGTGTTTTGTACCCACTCCTGCTTTTAGCTACCAAATCACAAGCCAATTCTGATGGGACCATATAGGCCTTATAGCTGCTACACAGACAGGATCCATTGTGCATCAAATTTTTTCTTCCTTCTGAGATCAGAAAATAGGGTCAAATAAAAGATGATGTCAGCCAAGCTAAAACGGCAAAATAGTGGCCCAGTCATGAAGTGGGGAGGGTGGGAACAGCATGAGAAGTCCACAGAGTTGTCCTATGACATAGTGGTGAGGTGCAAGCAGCATGAGGAGACCACAGAGTGGCCCAATGACAGAGTCTGGAGGTAGCAAATGACGAATGACGGCAGCATGTCCAGTGAATCCTTTTATTGGAACTCGCCTCTGCGAACACATGCACAAATAGCAAAACAGCTACGTTTCGGCTATACACTAGCCTTTATCAAGCCTGGTACAATGTGAATACCACAGTGCTATTATAGTGTATACCCCTCCCCCAACTTAGAGTGGGCAGCCAATCAATCAAAGGCTCCCAACCCCCAAAAAGAAGATAACCAATCACATAGGTAACTCCATATATAAAAACTCAACCACATCTGTGATCAGTTAAAATACCCATGTGTCTCCTTAAAAATATCATGGTGAATGTGCTAACCTCTGCCATGCGGCGCCGAAGTCCATGCAGTGCGTCTCAATCATTTCAGTGCGCATGTTCATTCAAATGTGCACCCGATCGGCTCCATCTGTGTATGAGGCGGGGAGCACATCAACCACATCATTGGCCACATGATCGTCAGGTTCACCTGACCACAAGTTCCACCCCGCTCACAGGCCACATGATCATCGGGTCACCGGACCCCTGGCTCTGCCCCGTTCACCCACACATAGAGTCCATCAGAGCACACCAAGTACCAACACTGAGATCCGCGGCACATGGTCAGCAGCCCCATTTAACATGAATACACTACAAAAATACAGTATACCAAAGGGAAAGGTTAAAAACAACACATATACACTAATACCAAGTAAAAATACACAGATTTAAAGGCCACTTACACTCAATATTGAGACCATATGGTTGTAGGGCCTTCAATTCAAATATCCATTTAAGTTACTTTCTGCGCAGAATCCGATCTTTATCGCCCCCTCCTCAGTATACCCAGTCAATAATGTGGAATATCAACTGGTTGACTGAGTGCCCCACGCTCCACAAAAGGCTTTGCCACAGGTTTATCCATTTGTTGTTTTCTAATGGTGCTTTTATGTGAATTAATACGTTCATGGGCCTCCATGGTGGTCTCCCCTATATAAATCAACCCACAGTGGCACAGGATCATATAAATATCATCCTTTGATCTACATGTGTAGAAATCCTTGATTTTATACTTCTTGCCACTGTAAGGATGGGCAAAGGTATCACCTTTAAGCATATTGCCGCAAATGCAGCATCCAAGGCACGGAAAACTTCCCAACTTCTTCTGTGCAAGATACCTCTGCCCATCACCATGTGGGCCATCCAAGTCAATTTTGTCCAACCTATCCCATAAATTCGTACTTCTTTTATACGCCATTATAGGGGGATTCTCAGATACCCTTATTCATGGTAAACCCCTTGCAAGATATGCCATTCTTGGCATAAAATACGTGCAATATCCCCACTGTGTGAACCAAATGTTGACACAAAGGGAATACGATCCCTTGTTTTAGTTCTGCCAGACCCTGGATCGTGACCACCCTGTCAACCAGTGAGATCCTGTCTTTTGTTTTATCCAATAGCTTACGAGGGTAACCTCTTTCAGAGAATCTCAAACCCATCTCATCCACCCTCACAGTTAACTTCTCATCGTCAGACACCACCCTTCTTACTCTCAACATTTGACTCCATGGAAGTGAGTCGAGCATACGACGAGGATGGTTACTATCATGTCTTAGCAGATTATTTCTATCTGTTGGTTTTTGGTACAGATGCATCTTGATCACACCATCCTCAATATACACCTTTACATCCAGGAACTGTAGTTCAACCTGTGACATTGTTACCGTGAACTGCAGACCTGGGACAGCGGTATTGAGATGCTGATGGAAGGCATCCAACTCATCCCTCATCCTGCACTAAATAACAAAAATGTCGTTGATGTAGTGCCACCAGCACAGGGCCCTCTCATAGTGCGCAGATTGATAGACAAATAGGTCCTCCACCTCTGCAATGAAGATGTTAGCATACGTGGGGGCCACGTTAGACCCCATGGCCACATCACGTTTCTGCTAGTAGAAGGTGTCCCCAAAGAGGAAATAATTCCTCCTCAGGACCATCTCCAGGAGTTGGAGGACAAAACTGCGACCACAGGAGAGAGCCCCGTGCCTGCCAGAGCCACATCGACGATACTTTGACCATAGGTATGATCAATCGAGGTGTACAGTGAAACCACATCAAAACTGACAAGTAAGGAATGGGCAGGTATTTGTATCTCACGCAACTTGAGCAAAAAGTAACTCATATCCCTTAAATAGGAGGGAGCGCCGGTCGCATGGACACGTAACACCTTGTCTGAAAAAATAGCAACCATACTGAAGATCGAACCCCTGCCAGACACAATAGGTCTGCCCGGGGGTCAACCAGACTCTTGTGTATCTTGGGGAGTACGTACAGCAGAGGAGTGACGGGATGTTGTACCTTAAGGTATTCTCTTAAATCCTTATCATTGATGCCTCGCTCAAAGGCTCCATCAATTATATTATTAAGTATTCGTATAATCTCCCTTTTGGGATCCCTGTTCAAAGCCAGATATACATCACCATCACTCAACTGCCTAGTCACCTCCACAACATACTTAGACGTGTCCATTACGACCACAGCTCTCTACTTGTCGGCCGGCTTAATTGAGAGTGTCAAATAGAGTGTCCTATTCCGCTCAAGCTGTCTCAAAGCCTCCCTTTCCCAACCCATTAAGTTTCTAGTGGTCCTCTCACCACCTCGTTCTCTCAGTTGTCTGATCTGTCTCATTACAATTTCAATAAAAGACTCTATAACATGGTTGTTATGTGGGGGTATAAAATCACTCGTTGTCTTCAATTCCAGCTTTTTTAATGTCAATTCTGCCCCTCCTCTCCAAATCTGTGCGACAACCCCTACAGTATCAACCTGTGTGGAAAAAAAACCTTTGAGTCTCAATAGCCTAAAAAAAAGTGTAAGTCCAATTCCATATTAAACCAATTTGTCTCCTGTCCTGGACAGAAAGACAACCTCCTTCAAACACCTTTAACTGGTCCATAGTTAGATCAGTAGACAAAATGTTTACCACTAACTGTCTCATTTTATCTGATTTCATCTCGTTATTCTCCCCTGTGTCCCTTTGTTGTGTTTCGGATAGGGAGGTGGTGGATTTCTTTTGGAACCTGCAGTGCCGCCTTCCGCCCCTCCAGCATTATCTTCTATGCCAAATGTGGCTGGTCCTAAAAAAGAGGTTTTGCCTGATTCGTCAGTGGAATCTGAGTCACCAGTGGTGAAGCCGAACTGGCCCCGTTCGAATCTCCTCCCTCCCGCCTTCCTTTTTAACAAAGGGTTATAGGCTGTCAGTTTCAAAAAAACAACGGCGCCTGAGGCGGAGTGATCTGAAATGATTGGGACGTGGCGGAGGAAGTAGGTCAGCATTGGAAGAGCAAGAGGCGGTCCTCGTGCAGTTTCTGTGCTGCAGAAAAGTCCCCGTAGTGTCCAGTAAGCAATACCGCAGATAGATGCGGGCTGGGCATTTTTGTGCAGGGTTAGTCCATAGTGTATTCACCATGAAGCGCGAAGAAATTCGCATTCGTTGCAAATCGAGTCTTTCCTGAAATTCTAAACGAATTCCACTTCGTCAGCTTCGATTCGTGTATTGGTGCGCTGCTCTTATGGACGTCATCACATAAGCGCGCAGTGTGTGAAACGTGAATATAATATTTCACCACAACGTAATTTGGTCCATACTGCAAAAAGGACTTTCCCACATATAACTGCAGCGCTGAACGCTGAATATATCTTGATTTTCCGACAGAAATATGCCACTAAAGGCTTTACCACATATAACTGCAACAGTGAATGCTGAATATATTTTTATTTTTCTACTGATATACGTCAATAAAGGTTTTTCAAGATATAAGTGCAGCAGCGAATGGCGAATGTATATTTCTTTTTCTACAGATATAAGTCAATAAATGTTTTTCTACATATAAGTGCAGGAGCGAATGGCGAATGTAAATTTCTTTTTTTACTGCAATACGCCAGTAAAGGCTTTACCAGATATAACTGCAACAGTGAACTGAGAATATATTTTTCTTGTAGTACTGAAATACACCCCTATACGCTTTCCATAGAAATAACTGCAGAAGTGACCAGAGAATATATTTTTCTTGTTGGACTGAAATACGCCCCTATACGCTTTCTCCAGAAATAACTGCAACAGTGCAGTGCGTATATATTTTTATTTTTTTACTGTAATATGCCCCTATATGCTTTCCACAGAAATAACTGCAGAAGGGACCAGAGAATATATTTTTCTTGTTGGACTGAAATACGCCCCTATACACTTTCACCAGAAATAACTGCAGAAGTGACCAGAGAATATATTTTTCTTGTTGGACTGAAATACGCCCCTATACGCTTCCACCAGAAATAACTGCAACAGTATAGTGCGTATATATATTTTTCTTTTTTTTACTGTAATACGCCCCTAAATGCTTTCAACAGAAATAACTGCAGAAATGAACTGAGAATATATTTTTCTTGTAGTACTGAATAAGATACTAAGATATAACCCACTAAAGTCTTTTCAACATTTGCAGCCCAATAACGAAAAGCTGGAATGACCGAGCTGTCTAATGACTATATGGATCCCCAAATAATTTTTCCCTGCACTTGTAAGTCACTTTCCTATCAATGTCCCTAGCGCCTTCTGACGTCTCTCCCTGCACTAAGATGCTGTGAAATGATTCCTCCCTATCCTTTCCCTGCACTTATAAATCATTTTTTCTGTCTTTTTTTTTCCCACAATCGTTTTTTTACTTGCTGTCCCTAGCACCTTCACACGTCTGTCCCTGCACTCTGAACATTGGAAAATGTCTGACTGTACGATGGCCGCCATATTTATAGGGCTGTGACATCACAGGGCTGGCTGGCTGCTGATTGGCTGCATGCAGGCATGTCAATCTGGGTGATACCACCTTCCCAGAATTCCTTGCCCCATGTCCTCAGTCCTTACACGTGTAGCCGCCATTTTAGGAAAATTGCGATCCGTTACCATGAAGCGCGAGGAAATTCGCATTCGTTGCTAAACGAATTCCACTTCGTCAGCTTCGATTCGCTCATCTCTAGTTATAATGTAAGGCAATAGTAAGAAAATATAATTATGTATTTTTATATGTTATTGATCACATGGAATACTAGTATATGGATCTGCTATATAATACAGACCTTCTCATCCTCCCTCATGCATGAGTAGTGGGGCGTGTCTCCGGAAACATTGCGCGGAGGGGAGGAGGATGGCGTGATGTGCATCTTAGCATCCTTCATGGTGTATACATTTATTGAACATTTTGCAATTTGAAATTCTAAGTAAAAGAAAGATGAAGGAGAACTACCTGCGGTTTGTGAGTAGGAATTAAGAAGCTCACTGTATATACTATACTGTATATGCTATACCATGAGGTTTAAAATGATCCCATGTTTGCTTACTAAAGTTTTTCTGTGGTTTTGGTGGGAGTGGTGAAGCTCCCTATGCAGACTGGGTGATTATATAGGTGGCTATTTTTGATTGAATTTATGAGGCAGGTGATGAGCAGTGCCTGATTTCCAGTGGACATGATGCCTACAATTGAGGCCAGAAAGTTCAATCTTGGTTTTATCAGACGAGAGAATGCTTCTCAGAGTCTAAGAGTCCTTTCAGTGCTTTTTTGCAAACTTCAGGTTGGCTTCCATGTGTCTTTTATTGCGGAGAGGCTTCTTTCTCCATAAAGCCTAGATTGGAGGAATGCTGCAGTGATGGTTGATCTTTTGAAAGTTTCTCTCATCTGCACACAGGATCTTTGGACTCAATCAGAGTGACCATTGGGTTCTTGGTCACCTCTCTTAGCAAGGCATTTTCCGCCTGATTTCTCAGTTTGGTGGGGTGGCCAGCTCTAGGAGGAGTCCTGGTTGTTCCAAACTTCTTCCATTTTAGAATTGTGGTGGCCACTGGGTTCTTAGGAACTTTTTACTGCAGAATAATTTTTATACCCTTCTCCAGATCTGTGCTTCCACATAATCCTGTTTCTGATCTCTACAGACAGTTCTTTCCTTCTCATTGCTTGGATTTTGCTTTTATATGCATCATCAGCTGTGAGACCTTATATAGACAGGGGTGTGTCTTCCCAAATCATGTCATGTCAACTGAATTTATCACAGGTGGATTCCAATCAAGGTGTAGAAACATCTCAAAGATGATGAAGAGAAATGGGAGGCCCCCAGATCTTTATATCAAGGGTCATAGCAGAGGGTCTAAATACTTATGTCCATGTCAAATTTTTGTTTTTACTTTTTAATAAGTGTGCAAAAATTTCTAAGATTCTGTTTTCACTTCCTCATACATACGCCATGTATTGAGTGCAGACTGATGGGGGGGAAATTGAATTAAAAAAATAGAATTTTTTTATTGAGTTAAACAATAACTTTTAATGTAGAATATTAAATAGCAATGAAATCATGTTGATGATCATTCTAAATATGTTAATTTTATACTGGGGCAGAAATTATAGACAGACTAAACAGTAATTGAAGAAAGATGTCTAGGAATGATTTAGTCATCAAAAGTATCAGAAGAGTGTCTTGAATAGCACACCACATAATTTGAAAAGTGTGATAAAATAATTCACCTTTACCCTACATGAATGGCTCATAAATAGAGCTGGCTGAGTCTTTAGGAACAGAGTGAGAGTGATGTTCTATAGATGTTACATACAAGTGTCAGGAACAGGATAAGGAGTATTAAAGATAACCCAGGCAGGAATAATTTGTATTGGATGACTCAACAGTGTGATTGACAAAAGCCATGACTGAATGTCATGTACGGTACTATAGCAGTTCAACAACGGATCGACAATGGTAAAGATTTAAGAAGAAAAATGAATACAGATCACTGATTTTGAGCACTATATATAAACTGCAGGCTTGAGATCTAAATGGTCACCATATACAGTAATACTACATTTTCCCTTCAGAGGCTGCAGGGGAACTCTCTGGATAGAGAGGACTGCCAGAAAATTAGAAAATAAACTGTTGCTCAGGCAGCTCATCAATAGTGTTGCTGCAATTTGAAACAGGGTTTTATCTAATGACACTTTATTTTATTAATGGGATTGTTCAGACTCCTGTGATTGTTGACTATCATTGGAATAGGTCAACAATATCTAATTGTTAGGTGTCCAACTGTCCAACTCTGCACATCCCTACAATCAGCTGTTCAATGGAGCCTCCAACACTGGAACCAGGACTTTGAATGGAGCCGGAAGTACAGTTCTGTTAAAAATGCTTCTGCTATCTAGTATAAGTTGTCAATATCAGGAGCCTGGAAAATCATTTAAATATTATCTTTATTGCCTCATATACCTGACAAATCAGAAAGCAGCCCGCCTCTGGCGATAGCATGACAAGATCAACGAGCAAGTAGATTTTTTTAATTACCCACAAGGCACAAAAGATGCTAAAAGTGGTCCCCGTTCACATCTATGGGTACGTTGGATTATTTTGGCTGATACTGCTTATGATGCTGTGGATGGTGTTTGTGATGTTCTCCTTGAGTTCATCCAGGGGATATGGATTGTTAGCAGACACTTTCTGTTTTCCCACAGATAAAAATTGCACGTGGACAGTTCTGGGGAACGTGGTGGCCAAAACCCCTTGCTCACAGTTCCCTCCTCCATAAACAGTCCGTGAACCCATGCCATTGAGGTGTGGCATGTTGCCCTATCTTGTTCGAGAAAGCAGGAAATTTTTCTTCTGCAGCATCACTTCTGAAGAGCTGCAAGCAGTATCACTGTAGAGTCAACTTGAGGTACATTGATCACAGTTCTAAGCATGCATGGACTGGCAGCTCTTACAGAATGATGTAATTTCCCCAGGTCTCACAGGTACATGGCTGCAAAGAAGAGTTAATAACAGGCCAAGATGGCTCTTTAAAGCAATTTTCCATACTGCACTTCTCTATCTCTCACCTAAAGGGGTTTTTCAAGATTTTCGAGCTTGCTTTTTGCGGCATAAGTTGCATGGTACCATTTAATATTGCATACAATGTAGTGAGAAGCTAGAAAAATTTCAAAGTGTGGTGGAATTGGAAAAAAAAACAACACAAGTCCGCCAAACTTTTATGGGTTTCGCTTTTACTGTACGGCATCTTACCTCCATTTCCTGGGTTAGTCCGATTACAACAATACCACATTTTTATAGTTTTTCTTGTCTTTTAATACTGAAAAAAATAAAAACTTTAGAAAAAGTTATTTTTTTTCTTTCAATTGCCATATTATGAGCGGCATAATTATTTTATAGTTAAGTCTACAGAGGAAAATCTAGTTTCTATTGAGACCATTTTGTCTGACTTCTTTTTTACGTTATTTGCTATATGGGATAAATATTTTTATATTTTAATAGTAAGGGAATTATCATAAGTATTTGATACACTGGTGAATTGATGATTCTGCAAGTTTTCCCACCTACAAAGAATGGAGAGGTCTGTAATTTTTATTGTAGGTACACTTCAACTGTGAAAGACAGAATTGAAAAAAAAATCCAGAAAATCACATTGTATGATTTTTATATAATTAATTTGCATTTTATTGCATGAGATAAGTATTTGATACAATAGAAAAACAGAACTTAATATTTGGTACAGAAACCTTTGTTTGCAATTACAGAGGTTAGACGTTTACTGTAATTCTTGACCAAGTTTGCACACACTGCAGCAGGGATTTTGGCCCACTCCTCCATACAAACCTTTTCCAGATCTTTGAGGTTTCGGGGCTGTCGCTGGGCTACATTGAGTTTCAGCTCCCTCCAAAGATTTTCGATTGGGTTCAGGTCTGGAGACTGGCTAGGCACTCCAGGACCTTGAAATGCTTCTTACGGAGCCACTTCTTAGTTGCCCTGTCTGTGTGTTTCGGGTCATTGACATTCTTGTCATGTCTTCAATGCTCTTACTGAGGGAAGGAGGTTATTGGCTAAAATCTTGCGATCCATGGCCCCATCCATCTTCCCTTAAATACGGTGCAGTCGTCCTGTCCCCTTGCAGAAAAGAACCCTCAAAGTATGATGTTTCCACCCCCATGCTTCACGGCTGGGACAGTGTTCTCGGGGTTGTACTCATCCTTCTTCTTCCTCCAAACACGGTGAGTGGAGTTGATACCAACAAGTTCTATTTTGTTCTCATCTGACCACATGACATTCTCCCATGCCTCCTCTGGATGATCCAGATGCTCATTGGCCTTTCTCAGAATCTTCCTTCCCCCACAAGGCGAGATCTTGCATGGTGCCCCAACTGAGGAAGATTGACAGTCATCTTGTGTTTCTTCCATTTTCTAATAATTACGCCAACAGTTGTTGTCTTCTCAACAAGCTGCTTGCCTATTGTCCTGTAGACCATCCCAGCCTAGTGCAGATCTACAATTTTGTCCCTGATGTCCTTAGACAGCTCTTTGGTCTTGCTCATGGTGGAGAGGTTGGAGTGTGATTTATTGTGTGGACAAGTGTCTTTTATACAGGTAACGAGTTCAAATGGGTGCAATTAATACAGGTAATGTGTGCAGAGTAGAAGGGATTCTTATCGAAAAACAAACAGGTCTGTGAGAGCCAGAATTCTTGCAGGTTGGTAGGTGATCAAATACTTATTTCATGCAATAAAATGTAAATTATTATTTAAAAATCATACAATGTGACTTTCTGGATTTTTTTAAGATTCTGTCTCTCACAGTTGAGGTGTAACTACGATAAAAATTATAAACCTCTCCATTCGTTGTAGGAGGGAAAACTTGCAAAATCGCCAGTGTATTAAATACTTATTTTCCTCACTGTATACTGTTTATTTAATTGCCCTTTGTATTCAGTAATGGAATTTTATCCATTACGGAATACAAAAACCAGTGTATTCTAATGCAGTTTTGCCACCTGCATTGGCATATACCAGTAATAGGCCTAGAAGTCTTGCACAGGCTCTGGCCTGTTACTGCTAATTTTTTACCCGATCTCAGCGAAGGCATTTCTGCCTGGGAAGTGCTCGTTTCCAAGTTTTTTTTTACCATTCAGATGTCGTGGTCACATTTCAAGGGTTAAATGTCTGCATTATCGCAATTGCAGACATTAGCCCTGGGTGTATGATATGTGAAACAGCAGGCACCCGGGGGCTATAGCACCTGCTCCAATCTGGAGTGAGCGCCATCTTTAAAGGGGTTTTCCAGAATTTTAATACTGATGACTAAGGTTGAGCGAATCAAAGAATCCAAAGTGAACTTCGATCCCAATTTCAGGGAAAGTTTGATTCGCTGCAAAGCTGAATTTGCTCATGCTTCATGGTAAAAGCTAGCGTGATGACATCATGATTTTGCAAGAGGTCTTCAATCAAGATGCCCGCAGCAGCCTCTTCGCGCTCAAATGGATGAGGTGATTTATTTTTAACTGATTAACCCCTAAAAGACCTAGTTTTTGTTATCAAATGAAAACAGCATTTGAGGGGTTCAATGATAAGGGCAGCTCAATCGCCGTTCATCGTCATTGCGCCACTACTTACAAAGAAATGCTCTTCACGATGAAGTAATTTGTCACAAAACAAATTTATTTTTGAAATTCCGCAAAGCAGCCAAATCAAATTTTTGTAAACTTCGCTCAACACTAAAATGACCTATTCTCATTCATTGAAGTAAATTGGTCTGAGCGAGATACCAAGCACAGCCACAATACAATGTATGGCGCTGTAAGAGAAGACCAGGGTGCTCACAGGAGCGCTGGTGCCTTCTTAAAACAGCTGATCAGCGGGGGTCCGTAGTTATTAAACTACCATGGTAGAGAAAACACTTCTTGTTGCGATCCAACTGGAAACATAAGAAAAACACAGAAATGAATGAAAACAGATTGAAAAAATGGTGCTGAAGGTTTGGAAGCCTCTCTCTGTTTTTCTTTAGGAGAGTTCCCATGTTAGCAAGGAAATTCATAAGGGATAAATCTAGATTTAGGTAGATGAGGTATTTTACACTGTCAATTGGAAAAAAATGGGGAAATTGGAGAAAGCTGTTACCTTTGAAGGCTGAATACATAGCTTTTCAGCCAGGAACCTGCAGCGTCAAATGAAAACCTGTCCTTGACTAATTCAATAGAATTATGGAGTAATTGAATTAGAGTTTAAAATCTAGCCACATTATCAGTTTACTGTATGCCAATAAATTATCAAAGTGAGCCCAAAACATGTCACCAGCTCTGGGTTTAGAGGATGATACTGCCGTACACAAGTGCTAAAAACAATTTACACATTGTTCATGATGAAATGAATAAACTACAGGCAGAAAACGGGAGAAGTAAGGTAAGATTTATAAAAACTGGCTTTTCCTACACAGGTCTTGATTTCCTGTGTTCTGGGGTGCGATTAACCTTTTGAGGCACATCTCTGGCCCTCAATGTACCAGAAACTCAAATTTGTGCTAGTTCCACTCCTCTTACTAAGCCCCACCCTTTTCTTGGCACTTTATAACAGCGAAAAGAAGCTCAAAAATTCTCAAATTATGGCGCAGATATACCGTGCGCCATAATTTGCAATTTTTAGATGCCACTTTGACACCAAAACATTTTACCAGCTAATAAAGTTAGCTACAAAATAGGGCAAGATACTATATGTTTATAAGACCTTATTCACGTAGTTGTGTCTGATTTTTCATCCACAAAAAATTAGATATATGAAAAATGGATAGCTTTCACGTGTATTCAAGCCAAGAATAAAATATGCAGTGAGCTCCTTTCAATGTGCAGTGGATGGGGCTGGTACACGGCTGGTTCTAGTTTTGTTAGAAAGAGATTGCCATCTACTATACAATGTTTGATTTTAATTTTTTACATTTAAGAGGTTGTCCATCTGTTAATATTGATCAGAATAGGTTATCAATATCTGATCGGCCAGGGTCTGACACCCTGCACCTCTACTGATCAGCTGTTTGACGAGGAGGCAGTGCTCCATGTGAGCACCGCTTCCTAGTCGTTACACTATGTCTCGTCTCCTGTGGAGTTAGTACTTGTGTAATACCCCAGAGTGGTATTACCACCTCTTTTGGAAACCCCCACTATCTGTAATGTGTGATCCTGTGTAATCTCCTATATTTATTTTCATTTCCTACAAAGTGTATGTTTTCATTCCCTTGCAAATCACAGTTAACATGTAATGTGCCTGGTTCACCAGCAGATGTTGGCAATCTGTGCAGAGACAGTTTTCTTGGAAAGGAACCTTCTAGTTTCTTTGCAGCCCTCTCTAGAGAGGGAGGAGTTAGTTAGTTCTACTCAGTCTGCTCTAACCTCCTGAGGGAGAGGTTGTGTGTCGGCCAGCAGAGCTCTGTCTGCTCTGCTGGGCCTGCAGTCCCTACCTGCAAAAGTCCTGTATGGTTGCTTGTCCCCTCCTGGCTTGCATTGCCTCCCAAGCTAAGAAAGCTTGATGCCAGGAAGAAGTTCCTAGGATTACAGTAAGAGACAGACTACAGAGAGCTAAATTCCAGAAGAAGAGGAAAAGTTCCTATTTACCCAGCCAGCATAGCAGAGCTGAGAGAGCTACCGCATAGCAGGGCTAAGATTGTTGCAGAAGTGTTTGCCTGCCAGAGTGAAGCTACTACCTGCTGATGACCAAGATAAAGTTTTTGGGATTACCGTTTATGCCAAGTAAAGTTGTGTTCAACGTTACAACAAAGCTTGGACTCTATTTATTTTACTTATTTATCACCCAGGTTCAACAACCCCTTTTTGCACTTGTTTCGGACTACACCACGTCTGGGATCCAACGGTATCCAGGTAGGAGCACCATGACACGTGCATACAACACCTTCAGAGACATTGTAGGCCACTCTACACCACTCTGGCAATCCTACTCCTGAGTACCAACACTACCATCTTCAAAGGGGACTCCAAGTCCTCGTTGCATAACTGCAACTGGCATCACGACTACTTGCTTTAACAGAGATACATATTATCGTAAGTACCTCTTCATGGTCAAGGGATCCCTAGGCGCTGGCAATAAGCTGTTGTACTTGTACAAGTGATCCCTCAGGTTACAATATTAATTGGTTCCAGGGTGACCACTGTATGTTGAAATTATTGTACGGTAAGTTGAGTAATTAGTTTCAAAGCCCAAAAATGTCATCCGAGATAAGAGAAAATGAAGATTTAAGGAAAGTAAGCAGATAACTAACACAGATAAAACAAGTCCTTACATATAACTGTCAGCAATAGCTGCTAACTAGCAACTACTAAAGCTATTTTACAGAGAAGTCACCTTGATTGGTGGGGTCTGAGTCTGAGGCATTGTATGTCTGAGTCTGTTTTCAAATTACGATCGGTCAGAAAAGACCATTGTACGTTGAAAATATTGTATCCTGAGGCCATTGTAACTTGAGGGATCACTGCAAGCAGTGCTTAGATGGATCGCAGTCTCCTCTTCAAACAGCTGATTGGCATAGGTGCCGAGTGTCTGACCCCTGTCGATAAGATATCGATGACCTATCTTGAATATATCAATATTAACGGCTAGGCAATCCCTAATCATGGGATAACCCCTTTAGGTCTACTATACATACACCAAGAAGTGCAAAATGAGCACATAATCCGCAGGTTACTTGAAAATGTCAATCACATTTAATTGCTAAATTCATTGTTCATATAGAAATTCGACTGAAATACAGTATGAAAAGTAATGATGTTTTTACCATTAGGGTAGGTTAATAATTATATTATTCTGTATTTGACGAGTTGCATATTCTGTCAGCTGCAATTTTCCATCTCCAGTTTCGAGAAGGAAGGGGAACAATTTAAAATGTTGGCTTGGGTTATAAAAGCACCCTTGCTTAAAGGGATTCTGTCACCACATATAAGCCCTGTGAGCTAAACATATGCTCATGTCCAGGGTAACATTCTGATTTCTAAGGTGGCCTTATAAAAGATATTTGTGGCTTTATTTTGCTAAAAAACAGGTTTTACTAACCTGTCAATCATTAAATTAAGGTGCCCAAGGGGAGGTCCGTGGATCCATGGTGCCCGGCCGCACCCATCGCTGTTCGGTGCCCAGCGCCACCTTCCCAGCGTTCAGCACCGCCTACTACTCCTCTGTGTCGCTTCTCCCTCTCCCTCCCTCCCCCTCCTCCCGCATTGAGATCCCGCGCGTGCGCTAGCCTGTGCGCACGAGCGGGATCTCAAAGCGGGAGGAGGGGGAGGGAGGGAGAAGCGACACAGAGGAGTAGTAGGCAGCGCTGAATGCTGGGAAGGTGGCGCTGGGCACCGAACGGCGATGAGTGCAGCCGGGCACCATGGATCCACGGACCTCCCCTTGGGCACCTAAATTCGAAGATTGACAGGTTAGTAAAACCTGTTTTTTAGCAGAAAAAAGGCACAAATATCTTTTATAAGGCCACCTTAGAAATTAGAATGTTACCCTGGACATGAGCATATGTTTAGCTCACAGGGCTTATATGTGGTGACAGAATCCCTTTAAGATGTGTATGCATCCTATTAACAGGTGGGCTGCCAGAGAAGTTGCATGTAGGCCGTTTTACATGCTTATGTTTTAGATGTATAAAGAAAAACATTTTCCTGGCGCAAATATAACGCAGTATCCTAGCACGAAGAGGGACAAAGAGGCAGACTTCATAAACAAGGACATAAATTTGGTTCCAGAATAGATTTCATGAACGGAGTCGCCTGCCAGCAGCTTCAAGGTTTTATGTTTGCTTTTTCATGTATTTGAGTTTACTTACCAAGATTTTATCAATAATTTAAACCTGATATTTGAGGAAAGCAAGTCCACTTTAAAGCCCTTCCAGATTATGACTCACAGTTTGACTGAAGAAATGGTATATTAACAGCAAATCTATCCTATATTCCCAGTTTAATCATTCAGCCATCTAATATTGCTATTTGTAACAGTGTTTTTCCATCCAAGCCGCTGTTTGCATCATTTAGCAACTTTGCTCTTCCCATTGTTTTCATACGTACACAGGCAAATATACGTAAAGTACATGTTGCACCCCATTTTGATTCAGACAAGTTTGATTATTGGTATATGTTTGACATTAAGGGGTTATCACACGAAGAATATTATGTTTATTTAAATAAAGCCCCAAATTATGAAAAAGATTGTATGTAACTCATGAAAAAAGTGTTCAGCAATGTGTACGTCCACCTAATGAGTAGTGGACATACTTGCATGTTTACTCAGCTCACAACCAATTCGCTGTGTGGTGATTGAGCCAATAGAAATAGCTTTCCAGCGTCTCTGCAGTAACAAGGCAGCATAGCTGATTCATTCCACTCAGTTTGCTAGGAATGCAAAGCTGGACTGAAAAATAAGAAGGGACTATATTGTAAACTACCAGAGGGGGAAGGAAATTGTTTCTGTCCCAAGCAGTATGAATTATCTGCAGCCCCAAGATGACACATGGAAAATAAAGATGATGAAATACTACAAATTGCTCCTAATTCCTTCGGGACCAGATCAGTTTTTTAATTTTGCATTCCAAGAGCTATAACTTTTTTACTTTTCTGTTCACATAGCCATAATGGTTTTATTTCTTATGGGACAAGTCATATTTTTAGCTTACATCTTTATAGGGTAAAAAAAAAAAAATGGTGCCACTGATTTTTGGGTTTGCTCACAGTGCGCTAAATGTACCAAGACTACCTTATTCCGTAAGTCAGTACCAAGTCAGTATGGCAATACCAAATTTATATAGTTTTTATTATGTCTTACTACTTTTTTAAAAATAAAAATCTTTCCAAAATTCTACATTCTATATAATACAAGCTACAGAGCTGGGTTTGTTTAAGAGCTTTTTTTTATTATTCAGGGAAAGCTTTACTTTGCATCGGTACCAATATATAAATTCCGGTCACTTTTTATTCAATTTTATTCAGGGTCCTTGGGTGAACAAAAAATGGCAATACTTTCATATTTTTAATAGTTCTGATATTTTTGGACATGGCAATAACAATTATGTTTATTTTTATTATTTATTTTTATACAAAAAATTGGAAAAATAGGGTGACTTGAATGTATACATTTTTTTATATTTTTTTCAAAAATATATATTTTTTTGTAACCCTGGGGGACTTAAACATTTGATCATTTGTTTCTTAATACCATGGACTGCAATAATACTATTGCTATCTAGGGGGGATTTTCCGTAGTTTATAAAGCCCTGCTGCTTTCAGGGCATAGCAGGCAGTTTACTATGGCATGCCTGGGAGCCTTCATAAGGCACCTGGCTGCTACAGCAACTGACTGGAACCGGCAATACTGGGGATGGGATGATCCATGTTCAGGGGGAGCCCCCTTCACCTGACTAAACTGTCAAAGGTCCCTGATGTTATTTCCTGTGTTATCTGAAGGGTTAAATGGGTATTCCAGTTTTAATAATTACATTTATTTGTTTAGAGAATGGGACTTTAAACAATGTTCTAATATATATCAATTTAAATTTAAAATCTATTTTGCATGCAGACCTTTATTATATTTAAGCAGTATCATTTCTCTAAAGAAAAAAGTGGAATGGCTCATTTTAGTCCTTCAAAATGCATCCATAAGAGAACTGGATAGAACTTAACGTAGCACCATATGTCTTATGACCTGCCCAGGTATCTAAATTGGGAACAGCAGTCTATTAAGGAGCAGAACATATACAGTAATTACAGTATTGCTACCTGCAGCAGCAGCTCATCATCATGTCTATCAGAAGCAGATCTGTGTGTATGTTGTGTTTGTTTTTTTAAGTTAAACTTTATTAACAATATAAAAAACATCACCTAAAGACAGGCAGCCATTTTACAAATCACCTACAGACAAGCATCCATATAAATACACACACAGTGGTGTAGTTACAGTAATGACAGTAATAAAAATCATGATTTAGTTGTCACACAGATGTATCCTGTGTGCTAATCTATGGGCTATATTATTCTACTACATATATTAGTCAACTGCCTAATATAAGATAGGTATGTATGCCAAATTTAAAATGCATGTAAATTAGAAAATTATATGATTTTCTAGTACATACCTTAATTTAAAAAAAACAGGAATATACAGGAAGAATTACTTTACTGAGAGAGTAGTGGACGCATGGAATAGCCTTCCTGCAGAAGTGGTAGCTGCAAATACAGTGAAGGAGTTTAAGCATGCATGGGATAGGCATAAGGCCATCCTTCATATAAGATAGGGCCTGGGGCTATTCATAGTATTCAGTCTATTGGGCAGACTAGATGGGCCAAATGGTTCTTATCTGCCGACACATTCTATGTTTCTATGTTTCTATGTTTCACTTTTAACCCCTTCTACCCCAGGCTAGTTTTCACATTTCAGCCCAGGGCTATTTTTGCAAATCTGACATGTGTCACTTTATGTGGTGGTAACTTTGGAATGCTTTTACTTATCTTATATTGGGTATGCAATACATCAAATAAAATAAAATGAAATAACATTACATAATGAAACAACATTGCAAGTACCCTATTCTGGGGTACTGTGCTGGTTATGGTTAGCCTGAATACCTTCTATTTCTACAAGGACATACAGAAATGTAAAAACCAACATAGTTAGTAGTGTTTCATATTAATGCCATCAAACTCTCCAGATACAGCATGAATTCAATACAAGACAGCATTTCCTGAAAATTTTGCTTGACCATTTAAATCTGAGTTCAGACACAGGTGGCCCAGCAATAGACCGAGCAGAGGCAACAATCAAACTTGGGCCCAAAAACCCCTCTGCCACAGAAGAGACACCAGAGTTATACATGCTACATGGTAATTGGGTGGTCTAGTTACAGATTTTCCTAAGATAAGCTTTATGATCCTCCTCTCTTCAGAAAGTTAGCAAAGAAGCCCTCTACTTACCTACAAAACTGAGCAGAATGACCAGCAACAGTATAAGAGCGCAAATACATGGAATCAGAATGAGCAGCAAAACCCGTAGGTACTTGGCAGACGCCAGCTTCTGAGAACAACCATCCCCCATATTATCTTCATCTGCTCCAAAGACCTGAAGAAGAAAAAAACATCTTAATGTTATCCAGTCCTCTTGGTGCCAAGAATCATTTTCCCAGATGCTATCTGCTAATTAATAATTCACTCATTAATAATTCCATGCACTTACAAATATATAGCAACAAAATAAGCTGAATCTACTATAACAGGTTTTATACAGCATGCAGCAGTTTCGACTGGTCTGCAAATGAAACAAAAACTTTCTAAAAATTGCTGCTAAAGGGGGTATTTACTAAGGGTAATGGGGGAGATTTGTCATCCCTACACTCCGGTTTTCTTGTCAGGTTTCCTAAACGCCATTTGCACAAATATTTTTATTTTATTTTTTTATGCACTTTCTATGTTGCCCTCACCACTCTAAAAAGGGGAAGTGGTGTGGAAAGGGCCATCACCCCCTGCAGATCTATTATTATTTACACCAATTTTCTGGGGTAAATGATGGCTAAAATCTACACCAGTTACAAAGTCGCGTAGATTTTATTCTCAGTGCACGGACTGCCGGAAGAGGCATTTCAATTATGTAGAAGCCTGCGACCAGAGTTGCCAGCCGTCCAGAAATGTTTGGACAGTCCGTAAAAATAGGAGACATTTTTTCTGTGTCAGTAAAAACGTGAAAAAAATTGATCAGTTCGTAATTTTTTTAGGCTGGTGGTATGTGACTAAGTTATTTTGGTGGTGACTGTCATGATTGTACAGCTCACAGTACATGCTGGTAATGAGTTCTTATCAGTACATTGAGCTATACACATGTTTTACATATCATATTTAACATTCATTATGGTCTTCAAATTTATCCGTGAAAAATGTTGGCTGTCCCTGATGTTGGGATAAGGTATCCAGGGGGAAAAAAAATTCTGGATGGCAACCTTGCCTGCAACTTATAAATTAAATGCATCTTCTGTTGATGCAGGCGATATTACGACCATTGTAGAAAATGCTGGTTTATGAAAAAATGTTTACCCAGGTACACATGTCACCTATGTACTGTATTTAGCTGGTGTAGTAGAGCCAAGTACTGTATGCGCAATCTGCATTGTATTTAAACCTACTACGTTATCTATACTTACCAGTAACTAAATGTATTTTATCAAATATTAATTATTTTCTATGTATTCTCTGTCTAGACCATGACAACTTGGCTTAAAGGGCTTATCCCATAACTTATTTAAAGAATTAAAATCAGTCATCATATAGTACATGACAAATTATTTATAACAAAGCTAGAACCAGCCCTGTATCTCACATGGATCCAGAGATCTCCCCATTAATTGCTCTGCTAGATTTATATCAAGCTGATAGCTCAAGGGGAGTGTCTTTCCTGCTGCAGCTCAGGGGGCGTGTCTATGGTCTCCCAATCACAGCTCAGGAGGCAGTTGAAGGATGAAACTGAGCATGTGCGACCTTCTCAGTGAGCAGGACAAAGAAATAAGAAAGGTGGGCGGTTCAGATACATTTTATTGGATAACTCAGTGGCTATACAAAATTTTTAATGACATTTAACTACAAAAGTATTCAGATCAAGGTGCTGGTTTGAAAAGTGTAAAATATTTTTTGTGGGACAATCCTTTTAATACAGTAGGATTGTAGAAATGCAGAGTCAATCGATGTGGGTCATATCCCAAAAATCTTCTATTAAATGCAGCTCTTCTCATGTGGTGAATTGCATGCTAAAGCTACAAATTACAATGCGCCAGCTGCACCGCCAGACAATAAAGAAAAAACAGGGCGACCAGTCTGGGACATCCAAAATCCAGGATCTTGTAATAGGTCATTTTGTATAACCACATGCAGGCAACCTGGATTACCAGGAAGTGTATAATATTGAGAATGTGAGAAGAGGAGATTGGGGACACATGGTATGCAATAAAAAAGCCTTTTGAATTTTTAATATGGACACCAGATCCCAAAAGGATAAATTTATGCAATGATCTTGTGAACTTTTACTGAAAAAATGCTTCTTTTAGGACCGAAGAACGCTATGTTCACATAGATTTTGAATATCTGCCCAAAAATAATTCAGCGCTGAATCCGTGCATTTTTTTCAGTGCTTTCTGTGCTGATTTTTGCATGTTTTTTATGTGATTTTTCAATGCTTTTTTTACCAATAGGTGTCCAATACAAAATTGCATTTTCAACCTGTGGTATTTTGCACAGATCCACCAAAAAACAGGCAGAAAATGTGCAAAAAGTGCACTGGCGCATATGGAACGATTTTTTGACGCAGGATAGGGCAGCTGCTTCTTTTTTTTCCCACGCTTCTTTTTTCCATGTGGGAAGGGCTGCTTTTCATTGAAATGAATGGGAGGCTGTTTTGAGTCATTTTTTACCCTAGGTACACACCTAAGCGTTTTACAGCACGTTCAAACGCGCTGTAAAACGCACAACATGTGAAAAGCCATGCTTCCCTATGGGCATGGTTCACATTTGGGCGTTTTACAGCGCGTTTGAACTCGCTGTAAAACGGCCAACGCCCAAACAAGTACATGAGCTTCTTTGGGGCGTTTTAACACGCCTATGGACAATGATGCCATAGGGGAGAGTCACTCAATCGCGCGTATGACGCGCGTTTGTAAGTTAACAAAACGCGCATCAAAAAACGTGCATAAAACGCGCGTCATACGCGCGATTCAGAAACGCCTAGGTGTGTTCCCAGCCTTAAAGTTGATTTTGAGGCAGAAACACAACAAAATCAGCAGCAAAAAAAACTCAGTGTGAACTGGCAGTTCTTGGCGCTGATTTTGGCGCTTTTTCTGTGCAGAATCAGAACCAACAATGTCTTCAAACTGCCTCACATTAATTTCATTAGGAAGCAGCACTTGTCTTTTTTTTCCACATGCTCTATCTTGGCATGGAATCCGTGCTGAATATCCCAATAAAATGAATGGGAAATGAAAAAAAAACTGCGCCATAAGCTTCAGATGCATCTGAACGGTTTCTTGCACATTTTTTTCTGCGGAACTATGCCAAAAACCATGAGCAGAAATGCAGATTTGCACTAAAGTATACACCTCCCAAAAATCGAGTAAAAAAACTGCACAAAAAAGTGCCTTAAAAAACTCGCTTTTAATATCATTGTGGATTCAGCACTGATTTTAAAATCGTGTTTTTAAAATCCATCATGTACAGTTTAGAGGGATTATACTCTACAAGTTCCGGTTCATATTGTGTGTGATTTATGCATGTTATGCATTGGTATGGAGTTTGGGGATTTAGATTGGCTTTGTGTAATTAACACCTGCAGAACCGGATATCAGGTAATGTTCCTCTGTGAATTGTAGCAGAACATGCAGGTTAGATACCACGCTATGATCAAGGATGATATCTTTCATCTTGTCGACATGTGCGCTGTAACTATTTTTTGATTAATTGTCCTTTCCAAGGAATACTGAAGAAGACAAAGCACAGTGTATTTACAGGGGAAAGGTTCACAGTTGGAGACGTCTGTTGTCATGCAGCAGCTATTTCAAGACACATTTACAATTATTTACATAGCTGGTCACTGATATCTCAATCGACTCCACTCGAAGCCCACGACAGATCTATTTATACTTGGGAAACACCATCCATTACTGATGGAATGGTGTGAGACTGCAAAAGTTATGTGGATGACCACCGCCTTCTCACTGGGAGGAAAGCGGAAGTTGGGAACGGCTAATTTGGGCAGTCATAAATAGACCCTGTTTGTGAGGTCTCTCTTACTGTAAATACAATCTGTTGGCATCTTTGTACCAAGTGGTACATAAATGTGCATGATTAAGACACGGTATAAACCCAAACCATGCTTCTTCACCAATATGATATAACAGCTAAATATTAAGTAAAACAGAATAATCTAAAAATAATTTTGACTATATAGGCTACATTCACATATTGTTAGGTTTCTTCATACTGTGTGCAGTGTGGAATATAAATTGGTTGCTGTCTAGAATGAACCCGCTGGCTAGCTGCTAATCACTGGTCTGTTAAGCCTCATTCACACATCCGTGTCCGTGCTCAAATCCGTGAGCAGGTGGTCAGTGATGCATCCGTGAGGGATCCATGTTGGGTCCAAGTGTCCATTTTTTGCTGTCCGTGTTGCATCCGTGTTTCACTAACACTGAACAGCTGAAAAATAATTTTCCAAGCATCTCTTCTTAATGATGGTTTTCACGGACCCATAGACTATAATGGGCGTGATGGATCCGTGAACACGGACAAAAGAGGGCATGCTTCCGTGCTGAAAACACTGACCCACGGACCGTGCTTTCCATATTTCGTATGTCCGTAAGAATAGTACTGTTCTATTGGGGGCCAGCTGTTCCGTTCCGCAAAATATGGAATGCACACGGATGTCGTCCATATTTTTTGCAGATCCGTTTTTTGTGGACTGCAAAATACATACGGTCGTGTGCATGAGCTCTAATACGACCTGTTCTATATTTTTGCGGAACGGAAATATGGGCATATGGAAAAGGAATGCACATGGAGTAACGTCCTTTTTTTTTTGCAGACCCATTGACATGAATGGTTCCGCATACGGTCCGCAAAAAAAAAAAACGGAATGGACACGAAAAGAAAATACGTTTGTGTGCATGAGCCCTTACACTGGGTTCAGACCTGAGCGTTTTGAAGCCTAGCGTTTTTGGTGCGTTCAAGACTTGCATATAGGCGTGTTTTTTCAAGCGTTTTGGTAAATAGTGTAGGCGCGTTTGACGCGCGTTTATGTGATTGACTGCATAGTTGGCCAATGACCTATGATATAGTTTGGCCAATCTGAGTGCTTTAGAGGTGTGACATTCCATGGTGGCTGATTCAGCATGTTGCAAACTTTGTAAAACGCGCATCCATAGGCGCGTTTTACGCTGCACAAACGCCCGAACAACACGCCTATTGCGTTTCCCATTGAAGTATATTGGCACCAAACGCTCGAAAAAAGCCCGAATTAACGCGAACATACTTGCTTATGCGTCGGACGCTTATAGGCGCTACTGAACGCGCATAAAAACGCGCAAGTGTGAACCACCCTCATTGGAATGCATGGTTCCTTTACTGTTGTGCGTTTTATGTGCGTTCAAAAGCGGCGTTTACGCGAAAGTGTGAACTGAGTGTTAGAGGGAGAGAGATGCAGTAGAAAGGTCACACCCCTTGAGCTGCCAGGCTAACACTCAGTTCACACTTTCGCGTAAAACGCCGCTTTTGAACGCACATAAAAACGCACAACAGTAAAGGAACCATGCATTCCAATGAGGGTGGTCACGTTTTACAAAGTTTGCAACATGCTGAATCAGCCACCATGGAATGTCACACCTCTAAAGCACTCAGATTGGCCAAACTATATCATAGGACATTGGCCAACTATGCAGTCAATCACATAAACGCGCGTCAAACGCGCCTACACTATTTACCAAAACGCTTGAAAAAACGCGCCTATATGCAAGTCTTGAACGCACCAAAAACGCTAGGCTTCAAAACGCTCAGGTCTGAACCCAGTGTAAAGAGAATCTAGCAGAGCAATTGGAGCAGTGAATGGGGAGATCTTTGGACCCATGTGTAGTACAGAGCTGGTTCTGGCTTTGTTAGAAAGAGACCATCATGTACTATATGATTTAATTTTTTGCATCAATCATGGCAAAACCCCTTTAAGAATGATGGGGATGATGACTTAAAAAACTAGCAATAACAGAGAGAATAATACCATTCGAATAAATTGTAACACCAATAATAACTATAACTAATATGCATTAGATATAGGGAATATAGGGAATGTCTGCTATAAACTGCCATGAAAACATGATATTTGTTACTTCTTTTTATAAACTCCTCAGATTATTTTGCCAAATTGCACAGAGCTAGCATCTTCAATGATTTATGCTTTTTCTTTATTGCTTGTTCTTAACATTTCAAGCAAGGTTACTGATAAAAGATGTTTATTCGACCATGATGTGGCTTAACCTTAGAGCTTCTGACAAGATAAATGACACCACATGGGAAAAATATGTCCGGCGATTATTAAAAGCATCTAAATATTTTGTATCTAAAGAAATAATGAAGAGCATACCAACTCTCAAGAAACCAATATCCCAAAATTTACACAGAATTTACAGTCACTTATTCAATGCGGGAAATCTCTGAAGTGAATGGAGACTGTAAACAATATTAAAAAATAAGTGAATTCATATTTAACAACAACGGGTGTGATGAAGAGTAAAAAAGAGTTTTCTTGTGTAAATTCATTACAGAGCAACTATAATAAAGACGTATTGCAAATCCAGATGTTTATGCCTGAAAGTGCCCACATCATTTACATGTAGTAGCGGTATCACGGTTTCCTTTTACATTCATTTACATTACATTTAGTGTAATGGCGGTAAAAACTATTTAAAAAAAAACACTTACCTCATCTGTTTGAGCGTGAAGAGCCGGGCACTCCCAGCTTGCATCCGGGTGAAATCCCATATGCAGTGACGTATGATGTCACCATGGGCCACGCAAGATGGTGGCGGCCGGCTCTTTGCGATCAAATAGATAAAGTATGATTTTCTTTATTTTTTAAATGTTAATGACAGATGCCACAATCAGCTATGAACGTGGCATCTGAGGGGTACAATAATGGGGAGCTGCGGAATACCCACTCCTCATTGCACCCACTACTTACAAAGAAATGCGCTTCCTGACAAAGTAATTCGCCCCAAAGCTGATTTTTTTGTAAAATTTGGTGAAGCAGCCAAATCGAATTTTCCAATACTTCGCTCATCACTAATTGCATTAATACATTTTAACTAAATTGTGATGTTAACATCAATGGTATCAAACATTTACTGATATATTATTTATATTGTTGCGCCATTTATATTGTGTTTGGCACACTCGCACGCTAATTTCTTGCTGTTGCTATTGTTTTTTGGTCATTATCAATAATTACCATGTATAACTGGATAATGCTTGTATAAACATTCCTATGCCAAACATATATGAGGCCACCTTCTGGTTTTGTGTACATTCAGTGTGGTACAGAGGGGCCAAAGGAAACTGTTGCTAGAACTGATATGCTTTTGTTTTCCTAAGGCCTCATGCACACGACCGTTGTTTTGGTCCGCGTCCGAGCCGTATATTTTGCCGCTCGGGCGCGGACCTATTCACTTCAATGGGGCCGCAAAAGATGCGGACAGCACACGGAGTGCTGTCCGCATCCATTGCTTTGTTCCGTTGCCTGCAAAAAAAATAGAGCATGTCCTTTTCTTGTCCATTTTGCGGACAAGAATAGGCATTTCTACAATGGGCCTCGTTCTGTTCCATAAATTGCAGAATGGAACGTACAGCAGCTTCCTTGTTTTGCGGATCCGAGGATTGCAGTCCGCAAAACACATACGGTCGTGTGCATGAGGCCTAAGAGACCAATGGTGATTATGTCAAGCGTTGGACAAAAATGTCATGAGTTGTGCTCGACTAAGGGTACGGCCACACGCTCAGGTTTCTGCATGCAGTTTCGGAGCTTTTAGGAGCCACTCCTGATTTTGGCTTCCAAATCTGCATGCAGAAACCACGATGTGCGTTTGTACCCTTAGGATACCATTATTGTGCAGAAAACATGAACATTTTTTCGTCTGGATATCTAGGTATTTCCGCAGCAGATATGCACTAAACCCTTTCCATTGAAAAGAGTAAAATTGGCACAAAAAATCGCAAAAACAATTGACAATTTTAAAATCCAAATAGGAGGTTTTTGCACACGTAAATCTGCGTGGAAAAAGTGTAACAGGGGTGTGATACATTTTTGTAATATACTTTATTTGGGAAAGATGTTTCTTTGTTCTACAAAAGAGGGTGAAAGAGTCTTCTTAGCAAAGCGTTAAAGGGCACCTGTCGCCACATACCACTATGTCGGCAGCTGTTCATCTGCGCTTGTAAGCAGAGTCCCATTATAATGTCAGAATTTATATTTTGCACATTTTTTCTATTTTTTACACATGCGTATACAGCATAATATACATGCAGACAGTCATTTAGAATATATAAATCAAGTTTAAATTATTGCTTACAAATGTGTTTAAATATTTTGATATTTTAAAAATATACATTGGCTAAATAAAATAAATGTTGACTATTTGGTCTTTAATTTCACAAATATTTCCTTTAAGACCTAATGTATTCTATATGTAAAATGAGCCCTTATTAACAAATATTGACATTTTCAAGGTAAATAATTTTATTATTTTGTATGTTAGGAAGTATTGAAAAATATATTACATTGATCTATAACCATTAAAGGTGTTGTCCGAGTTATATTTATTGATGATCTATCAGGCTAGCAGATAAACAATGAAGAGGAGGCAGCGCTGGCACGGCATGCGCCTTCTCCTCAAACAGCAGATCGGCGGCGGTGCCGGCTGTCGGACCCCTTCCGATCTGATATTGAGGACCTATCCTAAGGATAGGTCATCAATAAATATAACTTGGACAACCCCTTTAAAGGTCATCTGTCAGCAGATTTGTACCTATGAAACTAGCTGAACTATGTTGGTCCCATGTTCATATGTGCCCGTTTTCTGAGAAAATTATGTTTCAATATATGAAAATGAGCCTCTAGGAGCCAAAATTGCTCTCTTTGCAACTGCAGCACCCTCTGCACTTTGAGTGACAGGATCAGGCAGTAAAAACATCATCATGCCTGGTCCTGTCAATCAAAGTGCAGGGGAAACAGCAGTTACAGAGAAAGAGGAGCCACTAGGTGTAATGGCACCGCCCCCGTTGCTCCTAGGGAAACATTTGCATATATAAAAAAAAATTCTCAGCAATGCGGGCACATATGAACATGGGACCAACACAGATGCCTTCAGCTGCCGAGGGCACATGTAACAGGTCAGCCAGTGTCATAGGTACAAATCTGCTGACAGATTCACAGTCCTTTAATTGCCCTTTGATCTCATGAAAACATTTAAATAATCAGTTATTTTTCTGATTCTCATAATCCATGTTTTTCAATTGTAAAAAATATTAATGACTAAAATTATGGTATTAAAGGGAATGTGTCACCTATAATTTTTATTCTGCCAATTAAAACCAGATAGTGACACCTCTTTTTTTTAACTGTTTTAATTTTCTGATTGTAGATTTCCTGAACATGACTATGGGGCAGCCATCTTGAGTGCGCTGTTCTTAACAGCATTAAGAGATATGTTTTACAGCAGCCACTATGGGCCATAAGCACAACAGTCTGGAGGGGACCTCATTGACTTCTATAGGAGAGATTTCTCGGCACAAGGAAAGACTAGAATAAGCTGTGACCATCACCTATTGTGAACGGCAGATTCTGTATTATCCAGATAGCTGCTATCTCTCATTGTAATCCTGCCTGTGGTGATAATGAGATGACTGCTGAAAAGTTACTTGTACAGATCAAGAAGTGGCACCTATTATTAGGCTTAGTGACCAGTGCGAAAATTAATTAAATTTAGGATTTTTTTTAAATATAGATAGTGGCGTGGGAAATAAAAAAATAACCTCACCCAAAAATTCTCTTAAAATAGGTTTAACATAAAAACTTAATTTAAACGATAGATCGTTTTCTGATTGCACATTCCCTTTAAAGAGAAATAAATTATTCATTGCCTTCAGTAATAATATTAGTAAATCTCATCTTTACAATGACGGGATGTATGCCTTTATATGGCATTCTCAGTAAAAGCAACAATTACAACCCTTAGGCCTCTTTCACACTGGCGTCACGTTTGACGGCCGGATAAGAGGCGGGTGCGTTGCGGGAAAATGCGCGATTTTTCTAAGCGAGTGCAAAGCGTTTTAATGCATTTTGCACGCACGTGGGAAAAATCGGCATGTTTGGTACCCAGACCCGAATCCGGACTTCATTACTAGGTGGATAAGGTGAGTTTATTTTTTTTATTTTAACCCCTTAATGCACATTTTACTAAGCATTCTTTATTGAGAATGCTATTATTTTCCCTTATAACCATGTTATAAGGGAAAATAATAAAGATCGAGTCCCGCCTCTAGCAAACCATGCGGGAAAATCGCACTGCATCCGCACTTGCTTGCGATACTTCGCGCTTTCTCCCGCAGCCCCATCCACTTCTCTAAGGCCATGGCGATGGCATGAAAACTGCAGAATATAGAACATGCTGCGATTTTCACGCAACGCAGTGCGTGATGCGGGAAAAATCACCGCCTCATGTGCATAGTTCCCAGAAAATGAAATGAATGGGCCAGATCAGTAAAGCGGGTGCAATGCGTTCACCTCACGCATTGCACCCGTTTGGAAAAACTCGCTCGTGTGAATGGGGCCTTAGAGAATGTTTAGACCTGGTGAAAAATGTAGATGGTGCAAATCCACAGCAAATGGAGGAACACTGAGATACTACAAATATTCAGAAGTACTACTCCACTCAATATAGGGCATGCTGCAGATATGAAAATCCGTAGAATGGATAGTTGCCAACATAATTTTACACCCACCCCTTAAACACCCAAAAAAACAGCCGACTTTGTGGTACCTTTACGCAAACCCTCTTTCCTGCCCCTTTCTCAGGACTGCTGGTCACTCTGAGCATGACCTAATATCTATGCTGATGGTTTCCAATGAATTTAGCTAAACCTTAATCACACAAATTGTATAGCCCTTTATCGAGGATTTTAAAATGTGGAATCTGCACCAAAAATGTGTGACAAATCCACCCTGTGTAAACACGGTCCTAGTTTGCTCAGTTGATACTTTGCAATGGTTTTGATAATGAGCTCCTTTAAATAAGGCAGGTCTATGGTAATCGCTTATTGCTTCCCCTTTCCTCTACATCTATTATTAAACCAATGAATTTCATTCCTTCCACATTAATGGAAACTGTAGCGGTTTTCATAGTAAACATTTTTCCATTACTTCTGACCTTTCACTAGGGCATATCAGATGAATGTTCAATGTGCTTTAGTGGTATTTTTCCTGACCTGACCCAGTGGAGAATGTGTGTAAAGTTATGTCCTAGGAAACCGAGGAAACATAATTGTCAACTGATTTTTTTAAAGTAAGAAATTAAAAATAACAGAAATTCACACCTTCTGATGAGTTTTTTTTTCTGTCATTTTTAGGGCTTTTGTGGTTGGTTGGTTTTATGTTTTTCAGCATTTCTCCAGATGTTGTATAGATGTCTATGGGAAATATTAAGCACAGAAAAAACAGGTGCTTTTTTTGAAGTTGTGGTTTTTGGAAAGGCGTTTTTCCCTCGTTCTTCCCTCATTGCCTACTGTTTTTCTCCCACAGGTGTTGTTTTTTATTGCTGCTTAAAAAAAACTCATGTGCAATGTGTGTTAGCTTTTTTTAATGGAATTTTTTTTTATCAATGAATTTCCCCATATAGCTCTGCAGAGGAAATTACATCATGGGGCACATTTATTAAGACCGCAGTTTTAGACTCTGGTCTTAATAAAGCCCTTGCGCTGGTGGTAGTTCCGCCGAAGTTATGAAGAGGCGCCGGCCTCTTCATAACTTCAGTGGATCCTCCGCCAGTTCTAAATGTATAACAGCTTCCTAGCTGTCTTATATTTAGACCTTTTTCTGTGCCTGAAACAGGCGTAAAAAATGGTAAATGAGATGAGCCTACTAGCGCATAATATAGGTATGCAAAAACGGCATTAAAAAACATCAGGTGCTAAAACACACTACATAGTGAGAGCTATTTAAAAAATGCTACAAAAACACTGATCAAGTCTTCTTAAGACTTGATTTGCCCAAAAAGCCACCAGGGGCAGCTTGAAAAAAGTACGCAGTTCATCTTACAAGTGTATTTTACATAAGTAAGACTGAGTTCACATTACCATTTAGCTTTCCTTTCTTCTGATTCGTCAAAAATACAAAAAAATAAAGAAAATTGGATCCGTTATTTTGGGGCATCAGTTATGATCAATTTGCATTAGTTTGTGTCAATTCCGTTGGAGAACAGTTATTTTAGATAGGAGAAAAGCCCTGTATGCAGTACTTTTTCTCCCGTCAAAAATAACTGATCTCTGATCGGAACTGACACAAACTGATCATAACTGATGCTCCAAAAAAGATGAATCCGTTATTTTTAGTGCAAACTGATGCTAAGTGAGTATGACTGATACTTAAAATAACGGATCCGTTTTAGTTTGTTTTTCCTATTCTTCTGACAAATCAGAAAAATAGAAAGCAAAATGGTGACGTGAACTTGCCCTAGTGTTTTGTTTTTTTATCAAAATGTTCCTGAGATGCTGTGATTTGCTTTGTTCTCATGGAATTTGTGGGATTGGCATCCAGGTAATAATGGGCACAGCAAGACTGAACCCCAGTGCTTATTTTACAGCTGCTTTACCTCATTAAAAGGGGTATTGTAAAAAAAAACACTTTAGACTTCCGGTTCCAGCGCGCCAATGTGAGGACGGAGGTTACTGCAGCTCCGCACCCCCCAGCTATAAACCAGGGGATTAACGCCGCAAATCCGGGGCGCAACGGCCCCTCAATATAACTCTGTGCCAGGGGGGACACGGATGGATACATTTTTGCTACGCGGCGGTTCCCCAGTGCCTTCACCGTTACCCCAGCGGGATTCGCAGACAACGCAACCACTGCACAAGATGGCGGACGCCAGGAGACGCCCGACCAGATCTTCTTCCCAGCCTCCCTCGCAGCCAGATACGGAGTTGAATGGTGAGCCAGCAACCCCAGTACCCCAAACCCAGCCACTAGCAAGAGGGATAGAAATGCCATGTAAAGAACTTGCGATAGAAGTCGCAACGCTTTTGGCGCCAGATATTAAAGCCTCATTAGAGGCCACTGTGGCAGCCTGCCTGAAACAACTACAGGGTGAGGTGGCACAGCACGCTCTCCAGATTCAAGAAGTGGAACAACGAGTGGGGCTTCTAGAGGATGAACTGGAAAGAGCGCAGTCGTTATTGAAGGACACATTACACTCTAATCAAGCTCTAAAGAGCAAGTTGGATGACTTGGAAAACCGTTCCCGGAGGAACAACCTCAGAATAGTGGGCCTACCGAAATCTGTTCCCCCCAGTCAACTTGTTCAGATCTGCGCAGTGGATATCCCACAGGCACTAGGACTGCAGGGCCCGCTGACCTTTGAGAGAGCCCACCGCATTGGCCCGCCTCGTGTTGTGGACAATATGGCGGAGTTGAACCAGAGACCTAGGGCTACTATAGCCCGTTACCTTAACTATGCTGATAAAGAGTCGCTCTTCTCCAGATATCGCAGAGCGGGACGGTCTCTAAAGGTCAGGGGCCACAAGCTATTGATATTTGGAGACTACTCAGCCGAAGTCTCCAGAAAACGAAGAGCCTTCTCTGGAATATGCACCCAACTCGCCCAAGACAGGGTTAAGTTTGCCTTAATGTATCCAGCGACCCTGCAGGTTTTTAAACCGGACGGCACCACTGACACTTACACCACGCCGGAAGAGGCAAGGGAGGCGTATGACGGCCATAACATCAGAGGGACCAACAGGCCTTCTCCCAGAGGATTCCATCACCAAGGTCCGTCCAGGAGCAACCCAGCGAGCCCGACCAGCGCGGGATCTGACACCCCGAGAAGACGCCCTGGACCAGCAGAGAGCCCGGTTTGGGAATGAGAAGAAGATGAGAGGCGAGCCCTACAGGACATTTGAAGGATGAGTAATATAGTGACTCTTTCTAGCCTGATATCACATGAGTATAGGGGGATCCTACGAAAGATCTTATGTACATTTATACATGACTGCAAAGACATTTGTCATAAGATATATGTTAGTGACAGGAGAGCGGGTCTTCGCAAAGGTCCAGTAAGCAATTGGTGGGGAGGGGGGGAGGAAACAGAGGGTAGGAAGAAGAGGAAGAAAAAAAAATATAAAAAATAAAAAATAAAAAATAAAAAAAAATAAAAAATAGGTATATGTACGGAGGTTTGTGCGAGAAACTTATAGATATATATTACTTTCAACATTGGGAGCTCCTAATATGTGTCGGACTGAGAGAGAGTGATAATTTATGTCTGCAGTGATGGGAGTTAGATGCAAGTGAAGTGAAGTAGCAGGTGAAAGGGTAAAAAAATAAATAAATAAATAAAATAAAGGGGGGATGCAAAGGAGTAGCAGTTAATGAATACATAGTGTTCAATAATGTGGATGGTAAAAGGTCTAGATGTCAGCATCACTAGACGTGTATTGGCGAAAAAAGTGAAGTCTACAAAAGATTTATGCTGTTTCAGTCTTAGTCTCCCTCGTACAGGGGACTTGTCTTGGGGATGTTGGGGGGTGGGAATGTTGACTGTTAATTACAAGGTTTTGCTCCATGTTGGTTCTAACGCAAGGTTCGTGTATTCTTGCTGCGAAGTCCTGTCTCCTCTGGAGGGCTCCGGAGATATCCGAGTGATATATATAGCACAGGTGGGAATCACATGAGAATCCTAACCTGGAATGTAAAGGGCCTGAGAGCCCCTCAAAAACGGATCTCAGTACTCCGTCACCTTAAACGGTTGAACGTAGATGTAGCACTCCTTCAGGAGACCCATCTAGAGGAGGCGGACTTTTGGAGAATGCGTCGCCTTTGGGTGGGTCAGGTAATGGGATCGGCATCCATAGGACGGAAAGCGGGGGTTCTGATCTTAATACACAGGCGTTTGAGATACACTGTCATAGATAGTTACAGTGATAGTGATGGTCGCCTAGCATCGCTGACACTTGACACGGTGGTGGGCAGATTGACGATAATTAATGTGTATGGGCCAAACTCTGCTCATGCAACCTTCTTTCAGGCTTTGACACCGAAAATTTTAAAGGAGGGAAGTGGTCAGTTGCTTGTGGCGGGTGACCTCAATGCGGTCAGAAACGTACAGGAGGACCGTAGACATCTAAAACACGTTCTGTCCACAATGTCAAACAAGGGCTACACAATTGACTCTTTTCTACAAAATACAAACCTTGTAGATGTTTGGCGGTTTTATAACCCGATAGAGAGGGAATACACTCATTACTCTCATGTACAGCAATCCTGGTCTAGGATAGACTATGTTTTGGCCTCACAGGCCCTTATGCATAGGGTGGAGGGTGCAGAAATATCTGATATGCTTATCTCAGATCACTCCCCTGTGGTGATTACATTGGCTGACGCTCTTCCTAGAGGTCGGGATATTACATGGAGACTCCCCAGTCACCTGATAGCGGATGAAGAGTTTACCGTTCAACTGAGAGGGTGGTGGTGGGAGTACTCTGGTGACAACAGGACTCATGCAGACAACCATATATTGTTTTGGGAGGCAGCAAAGTCTGTATTAAGGGGTCGTATCATCTCATATGTCTCAGCAAAAATTAAGAAAATCAGACTAAAATACACACAAGCAACCGAGGAGGTACGTAGGGCCTATACTGCATTCCTTACGGATCCATCTGATGAAAATAAGATAAAATGGGTTACAGCCAAACACACGTACGATCATTACTCAGGAGTACAGGCCAGGTTGTTCCTCGATCGTAAATCAGCTTCCCTCTTTAAGTTTGGTAACAAAGCAGGCAAAATGTTGGCCTCACTAGCAAAAGGGTACAGAGGCACACAACATATGGGCAGCATTGTGAACGATAGAGGGGAAAAGATACAGGACATGAGGAAGATTACTGAATGTTTTGCTAAATACTACACTGACCTATACACACAAGGTCCATGGGATAGTAATAAAGCTAGGGAACTCTTATCTAAAGTCCAAATTCCTCACCTAACAGACGAGGCTCTCTCGGCATTGAATGCCCAAATAACGGAGGAGGAGGTGAAGGCGACTATAAAAACATTACCAAATGGGAAGGCCCCAGGACCGGATGGTTATCCGGGTGAGTTTTATAAAATATTGATTGATGAAGTCACTAAACCCCTAACTGATATATTTAATAAGATAATGGACCGGTCAGATATTATGCCCACGGGAAATACAGCATATATAAAAGTCATACTGAAACCAGGAAAGACCCGCACCTTACTAGTTCATACAGACCGATATCCTTAATAAACCAGGACTTGAAAATATTTTCAAAGCTACTAGCTAATAGATTAGCAGAATTTATGCCAAACTTAATAGGTCGTCATCAAGTAGGATTTATCAGGGGTAGAGCGGCAGTTACTAATATAAGGACAGTGCTGGCAGTCCAGGACTATCTCCTCCGTGATCGCATTTCCGGGGCCGCCCAGCCCTGTTGTCCTTGGACGCAGAGAAAGCTTTTGATAGCATCAACTGGCAGTGGCTGTGGTGGTCCCTGGATGCGGTGGGGATTCAGGGTCATTATAGGCAAGCGATAGAGGCTCTATATAGAGGCCCATAGCGAGAGTCAGTTTCCCAGGGTTTCTATCGGAGCCTTTCCTGCTAACCAAGGGAACGCGGCAGGGATGCCCACTCTCGCCGCTTCTTTTTAACCTGGCTCTGGAACCTTTGGTGAGATACCTAATAAGCTCAGATATTTTTCATGGCATGAAGGTGGGCAACACCGAAATCAAGGTAATATGTTTTGCCGATGATATCTTGCTGTTCTTAGACTCCCCAGATGAACATTTGAAATCAGTCCTGGATACCTTCAAATACTATGAAACGGCCACCGGGTACAAGATAAATGTAAGTAAGAGCCAACTGCTTTATTTAAAGGGGTACAGGCCACAAGATGTACACAACCATGGGGTAGAGGTGGTCACTGGATATCTAACTTACCTCGGTATTAAAATTGGACGACACCCGTCCTCCATGTACTCCCTCAATTATGACCCTTTGATCCGGAGGATCACACAGGAACTAGAGAGGTGGACTTCTCTGCCCCTCTCGTTGTTTGGGAGAGCCCATCTGATAAAAATGATAAGCTTTGCTAGACTCCTTTACCCCCTACAAACCACCCCGATGCTAATAAAACATCAGGACACAATAAAACTCAGAAGAGCTTTCACACAGTTCCTATGGAAAAAGAAAAGGCCCAGGATTAGCTATGACAAATTATGCTTAACTACATGGGAGGGAGGGATACAGCTTCCAGATATCAGAAAATACAACCTGGCTTCTTTGATGAGACACGCAAAGGACTGGATTTGGAAAACGTCTTATTTTTCTAATAGAGAACTAGAGACACAACTAGTGGCCCCGTGGGATTTGGTGGCACTATTACACACTAAGTTGAAAGATATGCCTTCACCGGCAAAACATTATTCCATAATCCGAGACACTTTGGCTGTGTGGAGAGCGGTGAGGAAAATATACAAGTTGCCAATGTTTTTAACCCCTCACATGCCATTGTGGATCCTCCCAGCTTTTGCAGTAGGGAGACAATCAGTTCTCTTTCAAAAGTGGAGAGACAAAGGGATTACACTCCTACACTTCAAACAATTGTTGACCCCTTCTGAATATGCGCTTCTCCCTTGGTCCCAAGTGCAATCTCAATTCCAATTGCCGCAATCTCATTTTCTGGCCTATGCCCAAATACAGTCCTATTGCGCAAAACAAGCCAGCACCCTAGGTGACTCAGAGAGATTAACCTGGTTTGAAGGGCTGATAGGGAGAGACCAGACGCCCACTTCATTGGCTGACTTATATAGAAGGATACAGAGTATACAGTCTATAGGTCTCTGTAAGACAGTTTTTAAACACTGGGAAAGGGAGCTGGAAGATGATTCATTAACACAAAAAATGAGAGCAGGGCTAGAGAGAGTACGCCAAGCGATCTGCAATGAAACATGGAGGGAGATGCACTTTAGAATTCTACACAAAGCTACTTATGCTTTTGATTTGTCATATAAAGATGCGCCGGCTCACTACCTAAGAGAATGTCCGAAGTGTGCTTTATCTAAAGCCAATCTTTTACACGGTTTGTGGGAATGCCCTTCTATAGCTAGGGTGTGGCAGGAAATTATTGAGCTCATAAAATCAATATGGAATGTGGAACTGGAGCATACTCCGCAGCAATGTATTTTCCACTACATTCCAGTAGACCCGGAAGGTAATACCACGCAGGTGGTAAATGTCAAGGGGATTCATATCATGCTATTGTCGATGAAAAAAGGTCTATTGAGACATTGGCTGCATCCTACTATGCCGACAGTGGAAGAAATTTTAGGGATAATGAGACAAATATTGCACTTTGAAAGAATTGAGATAGACCATTGCAAGGAGGCCGCTGCAAAGGCATTCTTCCATAAATGGAAAAGGTTTATTAGCTATACATTTTCCTGGGAGGAACTTATAGAATTCATGACACCTTTCAGGGCGACCAAATGGTATCTAACAGAAAAAATCAAGGGTACTCTGGGGAACCTAGAAATAGATAGGTGAGGGCGACGGATTTACCGCAGGACGCGTGTCAGACTACACGAAAATGCACTATCATGGAGCAATGTTGGTTTTATGATGTTAGGGTGGGGAGGGGGTAGGTTGGGGAGAAAAATAAAAATGACGGGTAGATTGTGTTTATACAATTGGGAAAAGCTCAGGAACTGATTTGATGTTATTGCCGCTATTAGATGAAATTTCCCATGGATTTCATTATCCTATATTGTAACACTGCTTTCTGTAAAGTGTCTTGATGATTTATATTTATGTCAATCTACATCCGTCAATAAAAATTGTTTGGGAAAAAAAAAAAAAAACTTTAATAATGTGAAAATTACTGACCAAGTACAAAGCATTATAATAGAAAGTAATATTCAAATGGGAAACTTTAATAAAGTTAAGTAAATGTCACATAAAAAATAAAAGTTAAAAAAAATATTGTCAAGTAAAACTTAAAAAACTATATATATATATATATATATATATATATATACACACAGTATATATACTGTAACAAGTTGTACAGTAAAGCTACATAGTTACATATGATGAGAAAAGACACAGGTGAACCTTTCTGTACCTTTATTATACCACATCACTTGTTAGATTATTTATCCTCTATTCCAGAGGGTAACTGAACTAAAATGAGCTGAACAGACCCCACTGACGGCTTCAGTTCAGGATGACACTTTTTTTGTTTACTCTTTTTGATGGAATGGGAAGAGAGCCTTAGTACAAAAAATTATTTGACTATTACACTGTATTTTTCCCTTTATCAGACGCACATGACAATAAGATGCACACCAGGTTTTTAGAGGAATAAAATAAGAAAAAAATATTTGTCATAAGTCCTCACATAAGATCCTCAGATCAGACCCCCATATCAGGAACTCAGTCCAAACCCCCATATCAGGAACTCACATCAGACCTTCATATAACCTCCAGACCTCCATGTCAATTTCCCATCAGACCTCTAGGTTAGACCCCCATCAAACCTCCATGCCAGACCCCTATCAGACCTCCATGTCAGATCCCCATCTGACCTCAGATCAGACTTCCATGCCAGAACCCTATAAAACCTCTATGTCAGACCCCCATCAAAGCTCAGATCAGACTTCCATGCCAGACCCCCATCAGACCTCAGCTCAGACTTCCATGCCAGACCCCCATCAGACCTCAGCTCAGACTTTCATGCCAGACGCCCATCAGACCTCAAATCAGAGATAAAATTAAGAACTTCACTTTCTTTTCCTGCTCTACCACTCTTCTCCAGGTCCGGCGATCTCTCCTCCAGTTGTACTCTCTTTTCTTCTCTGGTCCACACTGCACTGTAACCTGACTGCATGTAGCATCAGGTCATACTGCCCGCACTACACCCCGATATTGTATGCGGTCATGATGACCTGTAGTGCAGCGCAGGCAGGAGAAGAAGACAAGGGAGGGTGAGTACTGGCAGCGCTCACAGCGGTTCACCTCCCTGCACCTAATACATACTAGTGAGCACTTCCATAATGGAAGCGCTCACTAGTCTTAGCTTTATAAGATGCACATCCATTTTCCAGGGCGTTTTATGAAGCTAAAAAAAATATGGTAATATAAAACTGTTGATCTTATATTTAATTAGGAACCAGACGTATGCTATTTATAGCAATAAAGTAGAACATTTTAGAAGGAAAGAAGGACAGGAAAATTTGTGTCAAAAGTAGGGACTGTTCCTCCAAAGAGGGGCACTTGGGAGGTATGCTAGTCATGTGTCCTATTAGGATCTCTCCTTCTATTAGCCAGAGCAGAGAGCTGCTGTGAACAACTCTGGAGGACTCAGCACAATAAAGTACTGCAGTTTCCCATAAATGTAATTTGGAAATCTGTAGTACCGCATTTCACCTACAGTGGCACTGCAGAAGAAATGTGGCAAGGTTCAGTTTCAGCTGTTTGATCCATGACGATCAGCTGATTAGCAGAAGGTCCCCAATTAGAGAAGGGTTAGTTCAGATATCGGTAACGATCTAGTCCTGTTCCATGGAAAACACAAGCAGTGCATTTGAAGTAGAATGATCTAGAATCAGAGTTTTTCTGTCCATTCTTATTTCTCGTTCCACTCTTATATTAGAGTGATATATTCAGTTAAAACGCTGCAATGCATATTGCATATTTCTGAACGTCCTTGTCTGACACATTGTCATAGCAATGGTCAGAATACTGTATTTGCCACAAGTATTTACATGCCTGATGCATCACAAGTAAAAAAAATGTGAAGCGATCTGCTGAGTCGGAATTCTAGCCTAAAATGCTGGGACGCTGCTGGGAAAACCAAGGCATGTGTTAACTGTAAGTATATATGCCATGACAGCTGTCCACCTCATGTTAGAATCCCAGAAAAACCCTTTATGACCAACAAACTACAGGAAGCAAGTGTCAAGCAGTGCCATGTCCTAGTACAGTATCCTGCGTATATACTTCTGGATGATCCTGATAATAATGTAAAGATTTCTGAAATATAAAACTACCCCCTCTAGTGGCTGCTTATCACATACACAGCCTATTATACTATATGCTATAATTTTATGTTTTATCAGACTTCTCTTCTATAGCTGGAACTTTGAAGACAGGCTCACCGCAAATAAACTGCATTATTTATAGGCTACTTTCACACTAGCGATTTTACTGGATCCGGCAGGGTTCAGCAGAAACGCTTCCGTTACTGATAATACAACTATCTGCATCCGTTATGAACAGATCCGGTTGTATTATCTTTAACATAGCCAAGACGGATTCGTCATGAACTCCATTGAAAGTCAATGGGTGAAGGATCCGTTTTCTATTGTGTCAGATTGTGTCAGAGAAAACAGATCCGTCCCTATTGACTTGCATTGTGGGTCATGACGAATCCGTTTTGCTCTGCATCCCAGGACGGAAAGCAAACCACAGCATGCTGCAGTTTGCTCTCCGGTATGAGAACGGAATGCATTTTGGAGCATTCCGTTCTGTTCAGTCATGTTTTGTCCCCATTGACAATGAATGGGGACAAAACTGAAGCGTTTTTTTACGGTATTGAGACCCTATGACGGATCTCAATATCGGAAAATATTAACACTAGTGTGAAAGTAGCCTTAGAAGTAGTGGGAAAAAACTAGTTTACATGCCTGCCAGATCTATCCAAAAACACTTAAAGGATACTCCAGGGCATTCAGGAACCAAAATGGTCAGTTTTGGTACTCTATAGCAAACACAACTGCACCTCATCTGTGGATCTAAAGCATAGTACATTATGGCATTAATATGACTCATATCCATTAGATCCTTTCAGTTCTCCCATTGTTGGTGGATGTTTTAGTCACTAATAATTATGATAAAATTTAAGGTTCAGTAAATATGGCTTGTCTTCTTCAGTAAAACTTAAAGAGGTTTTCCAGTTTGCATCAATATCCTTTAAAATAATCATTTCTGAAGGTTGCTGTAATTTTGTAATGCTTTGCTTTTACCTTTATTGTTCCTATCCCCCGTTCTGGGCTCTAGAAGGAGCAGAACGGGTGCCCGGATGTCAGTGACAGCAGGAGACCCGAGGAGAAGGCAGAAGTGGTTTATCAGCACTTCAGCCTTCTCCTCAAGGAGTTCTATGCAGTTTTGACCCAGTGATCATATGATCGCTGGGCATCTTGGGGCAGAGGAATGCAGAACTGGTCAACACTGGATTCTACAAAGCCCCCACAGCAGGCTGGTTTCTCCTATGACTGGGGCTCCTTTGAATACCCTAGTTACAGTGTAAATAGTGCAAAAAAAAATGTCTCATTGTCTCCCAATGGTCTGTAAGTGACCTCTTGGGGACAAATTGTGGAAAAAATATATTTAAAAAAATTTAAAAATTATTTTTAAAGAATTGACAATAAAATAAAAAATATAATAAAATCCAAATAAAAGGAAAAAATGTCCTCTGGGGAGACATATTATGTGGCAAACATAGTTAAAAATAATTTAAGTTAATGCAAATAAAATAAAATAAAAAGGAAAATGCGCAAAATTAAAGTGTTCACTGCCCCCCAATTTTCTGTTAATGACCTCTTGGGGGACATATTATGTGGCAAATTTTTTTTATATATTTAAAAACATAATAGAAAATAAAAAAGGGAAAAAAATATATAAATAAAATTAAAAAAAAGAAAAGTGCCAAATAAAACCGTGTTCACTGTCCCCCAATGGTCCTTTTATCACCTCTTGGGTGACATATTATGTGGCAAAAATATATTTAAACTAATAAACCAATTATAAAATAATAATAAAATAAACCAATTATAAAAAATAAAATATTAATAAAATACAAATAAAAGTAAAAAATAAAAAGGAAAAAGTGCAAAATTTTAAAAATTTTAAGTGTCATATTATATAGCAGAAATATATTCAAAATTCATTAAAAAATGAATTAAAAAATTATGAAATACATAAAAGAAATAAAAAACACACCAACCAAAACTGTCGCCATTATCAACCATTAACATAAAACTATATTTAACAAAAAAAGACACAAAATAGGGAACTGTTTATAATCCTTTATTTCACTGATATGTGAAGTATGGCAGTGCATGGGCACATCAACGTTGAAGCCAGTCACTGACTGGAGAGGTGCATGTGACTATTCAGATGCACAGCCAGATGTAAACAGCGCAGATGGAGGCAGCGATGGCAGTGCGGAGGACCCAGAGCAGGTGAGTATAACTCTTCTGTTTCATGGGCTATGCTGCCGGAACTTGTGTTCATAGGAACGCTCATTCCTGATATCTGGCCTGTATAATAGTGCCGCTGATCAGCCGATAAACAAGGAATCACTCGAATCACTGAGTCCTCTGTTCGTTCTGTACTATAATACATTAGATCTCAAGTAAGCAAATAAGCATGTGCCTGTATAGTGACTGATTCCTAGTGGTGGGCAACAGAATTTTGAATACAGCCACCGATGTCACAGGAGAAGAAGCACAATGTAAATCAAGATTCAGTTTATTTTTCAAAGTCAAGGTGAACTCCATTGAAAAGAGCAATTCATTGAGAACCATGCCTCAGAAATCACCACCCATCCTGCCCGTAGGTTCCCCTTGTTGTATGTATCTAATCCCAGATCTTTCCTGAGTGACCTCAGGACAGTTGTAGCTTTCATAAAAATGCAAAGTTTTGACGTTTTTTTCTTATTTTGTTTGTTGTTCTCTGCAGATTTTCCCCTTTGACTTCAACAGGATATAAATACAGATTATAAAACGGCATTCAAGGTTATGTCCAGACATAGCAGAATTTTTCCACTGTGGATTCTGCAGTGAATCTGCAGCAAATCCACAGCTTAGAGTTTGTTCATGTCTGCGCAGTAGCAAAACAAGGAAAATAACAGTAGCACCAGACCCATCAAATTGGAAACAAGAACGTTATTTGACTACACTGGCATGCAAAAGAAGATGAAATGATCTCCAAAGGGCATAACGTTAAAGATTACACATTCCCCTGATATTTTAAGCAAAAAATATTTCACATTTTCATAAAAAAAGTAAAAGGGCCTGAAGCAAAACTTTGGGCAACCTACATAATTAGTACCTGGTAGCCCCCCCTTTAGCAAGTATCCCAGCTAGTAAAAGCTTTTTGTAGCCAGCCAAGAGTATTTCAATTATTTTATAAGATATTTTCATTCATTCTTCCTTGGAAAAGTCTTCTAGTTCTGTGAGATTTCTGGAATATTTAGCATTCACTGCTCTTTTGAATTCTATCCAAAGTTTTTCAACCATGTTCAGATCAGGGGACTGTGAGGGCCATGGTAAAACATTCAGCTTGTGCCTTTTGAGGTAGTCTATTGTGGATTTTGAGGTGTGTTTAGGATCATTATCCATTTGTACAAGCCATACTCTTTTCAACTTCAGCTTTTATTTTTACAGTTAATGTTGTGTTTGCTTCCTGAATCTGCTGCAATTTTATTGAATCCATTTTCCCTCTACTCGTGAAATGTTCCCTGTGCCATTGGCTGCAACATAACCCCAAAGCATGATTGATCCATCCCATGCTTAATGGTTGAAGAAGTGTTTTTTTTCCCATGAAATTCTGTGCCCTTTTTTCTCCAAACATTCCTTTGCTCATTGTGGCCAAAGAATTCTATTTTTACCTCATCGGTCCACAGGAATTGTTTCCAAAATGAATTTTGCGGTGAGGACACAGGAGAGGTTTTCGTCTGATAACTCTTCCACGGAGGTCATATTTGTGCAGGTGTAAAATTTTGATACACTGATATTGCTTAAAATGTTGAAAAGTGTGTTTTATCTTAATGCCATTTGGAGATCATTTCATCTTCAACTTGCTTAACTGTTCACAGTAACAGTAATTTTGAACTCTACAGCAGCAAAATGTAAGACATTTATAATAAAGTTGCTTCATTGCCCATTTAAGAAGGGTATCCATATCCTATAAGCAAATGAGCAGCTGCAGAACAGTTGCTTGTTTATATGTTTGTCCATGATCATAGAATATTCTCATAGACATCCATGGTCCCTATGAAGAAAGAAACACTTACTGTATGTATCAAATGTGGTAATCACGGGTATTCTGTCTATTTCCTATCATCTGCCATCATTTTTATTTTGAATGTGTTATTGGTTCTCCTCAGTGGTGTAGCTAGTAGGAGAGGTCAGGGAATGTGGTAGCTCTAGGCCCACTTACATAATAAACCCTTCCAGGGGCTCCACCTATGCCATACTCTTCCAGAACTTTCGTGAGACTCCTGGAAATAGGGAAGATCTCCTGGACTTCCAGAACAGATGGCAAATCTCCCAGCTGCTTCTCTCTGCTTCCAGGCACCTATCTGTCTCAGGGATGATAGCACCATGCAGTGTTTACCATCTCCAAGAAGCAGTTGCTGCATCAGGGCTAAAGGCCATGTGATTGGTCTAAGACAGTTAATTGGTGGAATCAAGGAATGGGGAGAGACTCTGGGCTCATGCAAGTGGAATATGATAGAGAACTAAATGTTAAAGGGGTTTTCTGACTTTTTTATATGAATGACCTATTGTTAGGATAGGCAGGAGTCACACAGCCAGGACTCCAGCCGATCAGCTATTTGAGGGGACTATGGCATTTCAGTAAGCATCCCTGTCTCCTCACAGCTTGACAAGCACAGCACAGTACATTGTATAGTGGCTGTGCTTGGTATAGCAGCTCAGCCCCCATTCATTTGATTGGGACTGAGCTGCGTCTTGGCCACGTGACCACGTAAACGAGTTGTCACTGGCCTAGGTTAAGCTGCGAAAAGGCTGTGGTGCTCACAGGAGTGCCGCAGCCTTCTCAAACAGCTGATCAGCGGTGGTACCGGGTGTTGGACTCCCCGTGATCAGATACCAATGATGTTTCCAGAGGATACGTCATCAGTATAAATAAAGTTGGAAAACCCCTTTAAGCCAGAAGCCTCTGTGCATATGTGAAGCAAGTGCTGCTTGCATAATATGTGTATTGATAATATTATTGGTATAATAATTATTATAATATAATTAATATTATTGGTACATATAATACAGTATATGACATAAAAGCACTCTCATATCCTGCATTTATGTGTATGTGGGACCAGGAGGTGATATAGGGGTTCACTAGGCTATTATAAAGGACAAGACTGACCATGAATAGCGCATGAACACTGCCGGTGATCATGAATGTGCTGCTCCTGGCATGAAAGGTACTTCATCTATAGTGCAGGGACATGGTGGTTTATCGAACAGCAAGGTACGTGCTTTGTGCAGCACTTAGAACAGATTTCTATAATGCCATATTCTACAGGCGTTTCTGCTTTGACTGACTGTCTCCTATACACATGTACTGTGTGTTTGTAAAGGTAGGAAACTGTATGATTAGGATCTGCCTCTGCAGTTTTAAACATGTGTCACCTGGGTAAGGAGCACACTTAGGTCTTTGATGTATTTGCCTCACCCATTCCTCATGCTGAACCCCTAGATATGTCTCTGCTCCTTCCATTTCCTTGCTTTTAAGCCCATAAAATTCTGTGTTCAATTAAGGTCTGACTAGGAATTAAAGCGTTTCTCCAGTTTCTGGATGATGCCAGAAGCAAAAGGCCACTCAAGTGGATGGAAGATGCAGTAAATCGGCATGGCCACTACACAGTGGATGAAGCATTCTGCCTCCAGTTATATCCATTGCTTTGGTTTCTGGCACCAGTGAAGACAGCTGACCAATAGGGGTGGCAAGTGCTATACCCCCACCGATCTAATATTGTTGACGAAAGGTCAAGGTCATCAAAATCTAGAACCCAGAGTATTCCCTGAAATAATTACCAAAATGTAACAAAATTCAAGTAGGTTTTCTTGGCATCAGGGAAATCACCATCAAGCTGTCCCCAATGAATCTCATTAAGATCTCTATCAGTATGTCTTGGTGAGAGTAAAGCGCAGTACCTGGAGGAAACCCACGCAAACAAAGGGAGAACATACAAACTCTATCCAGAAGTTGTCCTTGGTTGGATTCGAACTAAGGACCCCAGCCACTTCAAGGTAACAGTGCTAACCACTTTACTGTAATAAACCAGATATTTTCTATTCCTTTTTATTATATGTGGTTAGAATGTGGTTAAATGTAATAAAAAGGAATAGGAAATCTCAGGTTTATTAAAGTAAATAGTTTTGTCAAAGTGATTAGTTATAGACAACACAGATATTTGTAGCCACAAGACATCAATTCAAGTATTATGTTAGATTTACAGTGCCCCACGCTGGTTGCCAAAAGGAACTCTGCCATCCAGGATAAAAGGGATACAGATTTTTCTTTTAACAACCACAAACCAGGAGAAAAGTTTAATATCTCATATCATGTATTTGTAATTCGGGATGCGAAATGTATTTCTTAAGGTAGACAATGAACTAATAAACTGTCTGTAAATGTATGCAACACTCACAGATGCTACCATAACATCTAACTCCAGCAGAGAGTGACCGGATGCTTGGTAAGGATGGCCAGGGAAGGAGATGCAGAACAGACAGGAAATGAGCAGTAAGTACTGCTCCAGTGGATGCACATGTGTACAGTGCTCAGATGTGTAGCCAGAGCACAGGTAAAAGAGCCTTCAGAGTGAACTGGATACATGAAAGTTACAGCCTCATGGTCCCGGTGTAGAGTACTGGCGACTGAGTTGCAGAATCAGCCATATACTGGAGCAGTTAACAGCAAGTAGAGCATAGAGGAGCCCAGGAGTATACACGCAACAGATCTGCTAGAGAATACATCTGCATCCCCAGAACATCCTCAGAAAATGACTGGTATAGATAGAAGCTGAGCACAATATTGTTCTGAAGTTGTCCACAGCTTAATCAATGGCGATTACGGAGTCACATTGACTGTCCAAACACTATATTATCTTGATTGCCACTGGGAGCCATATGAGACTGTTCTATATGTACAGGACAGTATATACAATTTACATCTGACGTGTTACAGCTCAAATCTCTTCAGTAAATAAAGAGTTAATTGATACCAGTCAAAGGCCCCTTTTACACGAGCGTGACGGATTAGGTCCGGATGCATTCAAGGTGCGTTCAGGGAAACTCGCACCATTTTGCAAGTAAGTTCAGTCAGTTTTTTCTGCGTTTGCGTTTAGGTGTTCAGTTTTTTCCGCGCGGGTGCAATGCATTTTGATGCGTTTTTCACGCGCGTGATAAAAAACTGAAGGTTTACAAACAACATCTCCTAGCAACCATCAGTGAAAAACGCATTGCACACGCACTTGCTTGCGGATGCAATGTGTTTTTCACTCAGCCCCATTCACATCTATGGGGCCAGGGGTGCGGGAAAAATGTAGAATATAAAACATGCTGCGATTTTCAGGCAACTCAGAAGTGATGCATGAAAAAACGCTCATGTACACAGACCCATTGAAATGAACGGGTCAGGATTCAGTGAGGGTGCTATGCGTTCACATCACGCATTGCACCTGCGCGGAAAACTCGCTCGTGTGAAAGGGGCCTAAGTCTGTTCGATGTCTCTCCACCTGCTCCTTAAATCTATATACAGTATTTTGCTGCCTTCTGTAATGCATGAACAAGCTGCTGACAATATATTGCATTGCGTGTGATCATGGTATTATGATTATGATTATCCTTTATAACCACACCTAAATCAAATTGCTGGGAGCTTAAGTGGATAATTGTTTGGTAGACTCCTCAAACTGGCAAAATGGAAGGAAACACCAATGATGTCTCACATTTACTATTGTGTCTGTGTCTAAATTCTGCAGTAATGTGTGGCAAAAAAAAAAAAAACAGTTTTGGTACAATCTGGCACTTCTCATTTTAAACATATTTCTAAAGTAATCGAAAAAGAATAATGCATTGCACCCGGCTCCTACGAGGGGTATGGCTTTAGCAGAAAGGAGGTGTGGGTATTTGGGAAAGACTTGAGATGCATCATCCTTGCCAAAATTTTGGCACAAAATTCTGTTGAAAAGTAAGCCAAACCATAAGTATAAAGTTAGAGAAAAATGTCTAACTGCAGCATGGGAGAGACTTGAACCAACATGGCAGTTCTGAAGCCATAGAAAGTGCATTATTTAAAAGACTTCAAACCTTCCCAAATATAACTAAGGAAAACCACAAGTGACCTGAGTGAACTGCTAGAGGAACTGGAGTTGGCTAAATCAGACTTCCACCTGCTAGTACTAAGATACCTTGATAAGGCCTCATGCACACGGCCGTGGGTGTTTTGCGGTCCGCAAACCGCGGATCCGCAAAACACGGAAGCTGCTCCGCGTTCCGTTCCGCAATTTGCGGAGCGGAACGCGGCCATATAGAGATGCCTATTCTTGTCCGCATAACGGACAAGAATAGGACATGCTCTATTTTTTTGCGGGGCACGGAGCGGAGCAACGGATGCGGACAGCACACGGAGTGCTGTCCGCATCTTTGCGGCCCCATTGAAATGAATGGGTCAGCGGCCGAGCCGCAAATATGCTGGCTCGGACGCGGACCCGAACAACTGCCGTGTGCATGAGGCCTTATGCTCATGGTGAATAATCCAGTGGTGTCCAAACTACCACATAGCGTGCAGGAAAATAGGAATACCAGGGTTCCAGGTGCAAAAGAGAACTTAAACTCTAATTTCCCCCTTTCTCTTATTTTGCTTATTTATCAGTGACCTAGCTCAGAAGAAGTATGAATCCAGCTTCAAATTTGATGAATCTACTCCACTAGCTTCATCATGATTCCCGATGTATTCAGCAATTAAATATAAAGACTTATGGAGAACAGTAGTAGTTAGAAAGACTGATGTTCAACTTACTGCACACACCACCACTAGGCAAAATACTCCTGCTCTTAAATAAAGGGACCCCAGTGGTATGTACCCTATCAATAAAAAACCTCACCCTCTTAAAGAATGTCCAGCCCTCAGGGGAGAACACTGTATAAGAGCACAGAAATACTCTCAAACACCATGGGATATGTTAAAAGTGTTGCGTCTCCTCAAAACACATTAAAAAAGGACTGGATAGCTGCACCAAATGCAGTGGTGACAAGCATGTTACAGCTCGCATTCACCTCCTGACAACCTTCTGAAGCATCTAACCCCATCGCAAAACATGGTGGGAAGCCACAAGTTCATGATTCACCTAAAGCCACTGTCTATTCATGCATGGAAGGATGTGGGAAATTGACTGTTCCCAAATATTTGTGCCAAGGTGTGCCTGTTCAAAGTCTACCCAGAGGACAACCTAAGAAAGCCACCAGAATGTATGCCATTAACAACAAACAAAGTAGATCTTTGATATAAAGGGCCAAGCAATACCATGTACCCTCAACATTTGCTCTTGTCATATAAAGACTTTCAGCAGAAGGGCCACTGGGTACGTTGTCTCTTCTATCAAGGGGAATAGTCACATACCCTTACCAACGTTAACTGAATGGGGCCATATACCAAATGAAAGAGAAGAAATTCCTACTCCAAAAGCTGCACATCATCATCCTTACTTAAGGCATGTAACTAATGAAATTCTTCCATGGAGATGAATGCCGATATTCTAATCTTACTCAGGACAGATATTTTAAGAGTCCATAAGGTACGTCAACAATGTAACATTCCAGACAAAGCCCGATATGCACAGAGACTTGATTTGGGCTGCGTAATTGTGGGCAATGAATGCTAGGGTGAGAGCCACAAAAACCAACTAAAGTTAACTCCTTTAACAATTATGTGTTCAAAAATGGTCACACGACTCATTATGTACAATGCTCTCATTAGTGCCAGGTGAAAGAAAGGCTCTGTAACCTCACCCAAGTGCCAGATATGATTCCTACTCCACAAGATGAAAACAAAATAGCCTTGTCCATAGAAGACAAAGGGGGAGATTTATCAAACTGGTGTAAAGTAGAACAGGCTTAGTTGCCCATGGAAACCAATCAGATTCCACCTTTTATTTTTCACAGCTCCTCTGGAAAATGAAAGGTGGAATCTGATTGCTTGTTATGAGCAACTAAGCCAATTCTCCTTTACACCAGTTTGATAAATCTCCCCCAAAGAGTTTGTTAAAATAATGTACAGTGGATTCTCTAAAGATGAATCTAACCATGTTGAAAGAACCAGGAAGTTCTCTAAACCTGAATAATTGCACCATGTTATATACCATTTCAACCCTGCAATTTGTACCATCATACCATCATCCTCTACTGTCTCCGCAAATTCTTCTTGGCTGACAGGTTCGGACTGAGTCAGAGACTTCTATTAAGGGCGTCTTAATTCTCTAAGACCCTGGCAATGATCCAGAGATTTGCCCTGATGTTACTACCTCTTTTACCCAGTTCCAAAGAGGATTTTGACTTGGGTTGTCAGTGCTGCGAACACTCCTCCAGATGGATGAAGCTTGTATGCGCCATTTGAAGGTTAGCAAACATAGTGCAGTTCTATCGTACTGAGAACACTAGCACCAATTGTTATGGTTGGCACACGTGTCTTAAGCCTTTCTCTGCAAAGGACAATGCCTAAGTGAGTTGATTGTATTTTTGACATGAGGTGTCTGCTATTGTCAACTCAATATCTCTTGTTCCTCTATCCATAGATCCAGAATCATGTTATTCTTACTCCAGCAACTCTTCTCTCTTCTCCTAGTCCACCCAAAGAATCTGCATCTAGTAACCTATATCAGAGACTGTGGAAACATGTTCAACATCTGGATAACTGTTTCTGGAGTACATGGAAAAAGGAATACCATGCTCTTTTTCAAGGACAAAGAAAATGGCAGCACGTAAAATCTAATTAATAAGTAGGAGATCTTGTAACGTATGAAGTGCCAGAAAGTGAAAAGTAAATGCAAGGCTGATGGGACTTATATAAAGAGATTTCCTAGTGAAGATGTCAACGTTCATAAGGTAGTAGTTACTATTGAAAAACAGGGTAACTAAGGTTGCGCTGCTCTTAAAGTAATTCTCTGTCAAGCCAGAAGGAACTTTCTGTCAAATTAGTTGTTCATCCTTGGATATGTAACCTAAACCTAAACTACTGTATTATAATTTGCCTAGTGCAGCTTCTCCATACCAAGATCTTATCCATCTGATGCCAAGAATAGTTGAACATCAGAGAGACATCACTACTTAAAGGATATGTAACTGTAATTTCTTATGATTGCATTTTACTCATTTTGGACTAAAATCATTTTTTCAATTGGTCTTTATTAAAAATATTAAGATGTTCTGTCTAGTGGCTATTGTTATATTTGGTTTTATGCTGCAATTTTCACGTTCAACTTGTAACTCCTCCTTCCCTGTTAGCTCACATCCTATGTCCTTCAGTCTTTTCCTGTTTGTCAGACATGCATCACAGAGAGAGGATTTTTCTTTGACCCTTATCATTTCTTAATGTACATTCATAAAATGTACCAAAAGGCATAACCATTGCATCTTCCTCACTAGAATGCTACATGAAACTGCTGTCACTAGGGGAATGATTATAGTGAGTTCACTATCTTCCATTGCTTGTCCAAGAGATTGCCACTCACACTCATCAGATACTTCTCTCATGTACATCACTGGTAGAATAGTCTGCCTTTTAGATATTCATTCTCATAGTGTGTACCCATCCTGATATAGTGTTTACAGTACAAAAAGGTTCTATCGGTCACTACAGCACCCACATATAGATGTAGCGAAGTTTTACTCATTTTCCTTATCTCATACGCATCATAATATATTAGCAATACATTCCTGACCTTAGATGGTTTGTCTGGTGGGTAATAGCTTTTATTACAAAATGTTTAGAATGGATTAAAATTTTTTAAAGAAGCCATACTCACCTCATTATTCCACTGCAAACCTGATTCTAATGCTTCCGAGATCCTTCACTGGTCTCTGTTTTTGCCCTTCTTAACACACAGGAAATAGGCTCTCAGCTAATCACAGGTTGCAGCCGCCATTTCCTGTGCATTGAGATGGACCAGGAAGGGGAATCTGCAGGGGTACTCGGAAGGCTTGTGTTTGATGCACCTCTTTCCTGGTCAGTAGTCACCTATTGACATTACCCAGAGGCAAAGTTATAAGATGTGCAGAGATAGCAGTCACACCTGGGTCCTTGTGCCTGAGGAGACCTAAATGCCACTGTGCCACATAAGAAAACACCATTATAAATGGCATATGGTAGTTAGGAAGCCCTGTTACAGATTTTGCAAAGGAGTCCAGAAACACAACCACAGTGCTCTTGAGAAGACAATATCCAGGTTAGATAGCAGGGCTCAGCAGCATGGTTGGGATCAATCCAGGATCTTTCAGCCACTATATAACGCTTACATTGGCATACTGGTTGTGTACAAGTTGTGTGGTCCTTCAGAAGATCTCTGAAGGACTTAGACTTCCTTTATTTTCTCTTATATGGTGTATGTAGCATACAGCAGAGAATACAATATTGGAATTCCAGGTTTATAAGAGCTTTTCGGGAAGAGAGATAAGATTTGCCCAGCAGTGGCACTCTAGACAAATCCTGTGAATGACCTGCTGGTCTATTTATAAGCAGGTATTTTAACATTCAGACTTTCCACTTGGGTGTGAGTAGACAGTCATTTGGGGGGAATATGAAATCTCATCTTGTGCTGGGAGTTATTTTTAGGGGTAATGGAAAAAAGGGAGGATTACATATCTGTCAGTCCCAAGTATTCTCACCGCCACTATAACAAGGACACTTTTTCCTTTAAATAATTTCCCAGTTGTTTAACACATTCATTACCAAATAACTACATAACCTGAGGTGGGTGCAACAGAATGGCTATACGTTGTTAATAGGAACATTATTATAACAAATATTCAGTTTGTTAAGTAAGTTTCGTGCCCCATTCTGAGGGTATAAACATCTGCTCAACCAGTACAGTAACATAGTACACTGGAAAGGATTTACAAAAACTAGTGGAGTAGTGTGTTGCCCATAGCAAGACCTGACTGGTTGATATGGAAAGTTATTAATGTAATTTCCTTTGCTAATTATTTTTGCTCAAATCTCACAAAAAATCTACCTTTTTTTACATTTCTTAGTAATTCATTTATTTATGTCCTTATAAAGTCCTACAAGTTGTAATATATAACAGATAACAGCGAATCTACACCTCCTGCTTGTTCATTCTCCTCAAAGTTTCAGTTCAGCTCGCTGTACTGTAGAGGGTATATGTATATATATTACATCTGAACAGAAAAAGCACAAAAACTCTGCAAAACTGATGTCAGATAAATAGAAGAGAAGTAATGATAAAGATAAGAAACAAACAAGATATAATAAATACATAAATAAAATTGTAAAATGAATGTTCAATACAGAGAGAGATCAGCCTGTCTTCACAGAACATTATACTGCTATATGCAAGATATCAATTTATTTCTTAGAGCGAAAGTAAATCATAGAATATCGTTAAAACTTATGAAAACTTCATAGTATAAGCCTTATTCATTAATGAACTAAAATAGAAATATTGAGGCTTCATGCAGACGTCCATATTTTGGTCCATGTGCATTCTGTATTTTTCTCGCTTCTGTCAATGGAAAAGGCTATTCTCATCCAAAAATATGGATTGGAATTGGACGTATTCTAAGATTTGCGGATCGGGCACACGGCACCACAAAAAGAAAAACATATGCATGTGTCGCCCCATAGAAATGAATGGGTCTGTGGACTTTACGAGAAAAAATGGATAGCACGCTGATGAAATGTGCATGAGCTCTAATACAAATAATATAGTTAGATAAACAGAAAGATAAAAAGACAGAGAGATAGATGATAGTTAGATAGATAATAGATAGATAGATAGATAGATAGATAGATAGATAGATAGATAAATATACAGGAGATAGATAGATAGATAGATAGATAGATAGATAGATAGACAGGAGATAGATAGATAGATAGATATGAAATAGATAGATAGATAGATATGAAATAGATAGATAGATAGATAGATAGATATGAGATAGATAATAGATGGATAGATAGAGATATGAAATAGATAGATAGATAGATAGATAGATAGATAGATAGATAATAGATGGATATATAGATACAGTAGATAAATATAAGATAGATAGATAGATAGATAGATAGATATGAAATAGATAGATAGATAGATAGATAGATAGATAGATATGAAATAGATAGATAGATAGATAGATAGATAGATAGATAGATAGATATGAGATAGATAATAGATGGATAGATAGAGATATGAAATAGATAGATAGATAGATAATAGATGGATATATAGATACAGTAGATAAATATAAGATAGATAGATAGATAGATAGATAGATAGATAGATAGATAGTAACTTATCCAGCTGTTCTATATAACTAAAGTAACTAATAATACATTTGCCTAATATCTCATAACTAGAGGTCAAAATGAGCAGGTTCCAGAAGAAAGTTTAAGCCTTAAATATAGTATTAGGAGTGTATGTCAGACTCAGGAGGTGTTGCTTGAGAGAAAGTACAGCTGTATGAAGTATATAGAAGGCTATAAGAATGTGAATACTGTTATAACTGTATAGTCTATACTCTTACCCTCTCCAGAGGGTCTATGTAGCAGAGGTATTATATCTGATTATGTCATTTAACTGAGAATATCAGCAGCTTTATGGAAAATCACAGATAATACTATAGTTTATAATGAGGACTTTAAGGATAGCTCTGCTCCAGTGACAAATAAGCTATGATAGCAAGATATACAGATAAAGAGATGCATCTGCCAATGAAGAGTTTATAAACATATTCTTCATAATTGCCATCTTCTAAATGTAGCAATTCAGCAGACAAGTGACTGCATAATCAATAGTTTCATTTACCAATGTAGTTACATAACCAGACCACTCATACTTAACAATGTGTGACATGAAGAAATAAAAGCAATCTACAGCAAGAAAGTTTGTGGGGCTTCACATGGTTTGAGGATAATCTGTTTTACCTGAAGCCCATTGTATTTCTGAATATGTGTAATATAATAGATAATGTATCCTTTCCACCTCAGACACAGCAGTAATGCTTCTACAGCCTCTAGATTGTACACATAATGTGTGTGCCCCTGTAAATATTACTATTACTTCATAGTCTATCTATCTCTCTATCTATCTATCTATCTATCTATTATCTATCTATCATAGATCTATTATGTATCTATATTCTATATATGTATCTATATATCTATCTATCTATCTATTATCTATCTATCTATCATATATCTATTATGTATCTATATTCTATCTATCTATCTATCTATCTATCTATATTCTATCTCTCTATTATCTGTCTATCTATTATCTATCTATCTATTATCTGTCTGCCTATCTATTATCGATCTATCTATCTATCATATATCTATTATGTATCCATATTCTATATATCTATTATCTATCTGTCTATTTATCTATCTACTCATCTGCCTATCATCTATTTACTTATCTATTTTCTATTTGTCTCTCTATGTCTGTCTATCTACTTATCTGTCTACTTCTCATCTATCTATCTATCTATCTATAATCTATTTAGTGATCTACTTATCTCATCTGTCTACTTATTATACATCTATCGATCTATCCATCTATCTATCTACCTACCCGTCTAGCTACTTATCTGTCTATTATCTATCTATTTACTTCTCTGTCTCTCTACTTATCATACATATCCACCCATTGTCTCCCTTGCACTCTCACCACACATGTTCATATATAACATTTATACCTTTTCATAAGAAGAGTTGAACTAAAGTAACTTCTGTAACTGTTCCATCAGGTGGAGAGACCTAGTAGAGTGTAAGCTCATAGGGGCAGCATATTATATCATGCTTCATAATGTACAGAGCCACAAAGGGTGAAGGCACAGCATAAATCATTACCATTTCATACACTTCAAATCTTTTGTTATGATGGGGTTGTTCCTAGGTGGAGGGTGTTATATCCCGTCTGCCTCAGCATGGACAGGCAGACAAGGTGACACATGCATTCATGGCTGGGATGTCACCTTTTGCTGAATTTAAATGCACAGCACAGGCCAGCTATAGATCCCAATAGTAAAATACATGGAAGAGGTTGAGCCCCTCCAGGAGGATGGCAGAGTAAAGGTGGCATAGCTTACCCTGCTGGTGCAGATGACTGGTCGGTAGCTCTCCTCAGCAGGCAGGCTGGTAAACTGTTGCATGGACAGCATGCTGAGCACAGCTCACATCCCCTCACTTTCCTGCTGGATCTTCTCCTCCCCTCTCAGGGATCACTGCACCACTGTCCTTCCACGTGCTGAGGATGAAGGGTCCCAGCATCTTGTCAGCAGAGGACACGCCCCTGAAGATGGAGAACAAGCCCGGAGGCACCCTTCATGTGCTGGGGGCTTCTTCAGCTGCTGACGGGGTTCCTCTCCTGCTGTGTACTGACACAGTGTGAATAAGGGAAAGGGCAAGGAGGCTTCTATCACATGGAGAAACTTCTTATATAAAGAAGAAAGTGTCAACAATAATAGTCATATAATGGAGCATTTATGTATAACCCAGGGTGTAACTCCCCCAGACAGCACTGAGAGCAGGGTACTTATAGAAGAGCTAATTCTCAGATCTCTAGCTATCTTCCCTATCTATCTATCTACAGCCCAGGCTTTCTATCTTTCTTCTCAATAACCTTGAATCAGTATAAGTTACAGATGGCTCTTCATGCAGGAAGACTCTCAGTGGAGCTCTGTCCCCATCATCTCCAGACACCAAAGATCATTTAGAAATCACTTGAATCATTACATTTGAAAAGAACCTTTTAGGGTTTTATCTGTGAGGCTTTTCTGTCGACATTTAAAAGTAATATAAGTGCATTAAATAAGGTAGTAGAATAACCCGGCTTTGCTGAGGGTCTACCTCATTTGTTTGTGTGTGTTGTTAAAGGATATCCACAGTGCTCTCATAACAAACAGTGACACCCACAGTACCCCTATAACAGTGACACCCACAGTGCTCCCATAACAGTGACATCCACAGTGTTCCCATAACAGTGACACCCACAGTACCCCCATAATAGTGACACCCACAGTACCCCCATAACAGTGACATCCACAGTGCTCTCATAACAAACAGTGACACCCACAGTACCCCCATAACAGTGACATCCACAGTGCCCCCACAACAGTGGCATCCACAGTGCTTCCATAACAGTGTCATCCACAGTGCTCTCATAACAAACAGTGACACCCACAGTACCCTCATAATAGTGACACCTACAGTACCGCCATAACAGTGACATCCACAATACCCCTATAATAGTGACACCCACAGTACCCCCATAACAGTGACACCCACAGTACCCCCATAACAGTGACATCCACAGTGCCCCCACAACAGTGGTATCCACAGTGACCCTATAACAGTGAAGAAAGAATAGCTGGGTTGCTGGAATGGAAACTTGGTGTAGAACTGTGTGTATGTCAGTGAGGATATGACTGAGTGATCTTCACGCTTCTATTGGTCATGTGACTGTGTACATCAGTAAGGCTAAGATTGAAGAACCTGTGATGATCTTTGGATAATATGGGTCATGCGAATGTCATATATTTGCTTTTGTATTATGATTTTTTGTGAAAATCTTTAGAATGGTAGATCCTAGCTGAAACTTGGTCTAAAACTTCCAGAAGGACCTGATTTATCTACAGTATGTGGCAAAGTTGGTGCAGAATGGTCCAGTTGTTTAGCCATGAAAAAAGAACACTAACAGAAGGACCCGGCTTCTCACGGGTATATTTCATCTATTTAATTTAATGTTTATGTGTGTCATTAAAAGATAGACATTATCCATTAAAACAGTGACATCTATAGTACCCCGCCCTGTGACCTCCATAGCAGCCTGCCCCTAGGGTGGCCAGAGGTCCGGTTTTAGGCGAGACAGTCCGGCTTTCAGACTCCCTGTCCTCCACCTGCGCAGGGCCTGGACAGACACAGGGATGTTCTTTTGTACAGCCCACTCTCAGGCAGCAGTACTGTGCTGTCTGAGCGTGAGCTGCAGGGAGAAAGTCCCCCCTCCCTCCCAACAATGCAGCTGACAAAAGTTAATTTTTATCTTCATTTTTAAAATCCCGGTCAGCTGCAGAGTGGGAGGGGGCATGGCTTAGCGGGACCACTCTACCTGCCCCTTTAAAGCTGACCTACAGCAGTGAAGAAAAATGGATGGGTTGTTATGGAAACCTGGTATAAAACTGTGTATATGTGGAGACTAAGGGCCTGCGGGCTTCTATTGGCTGATAAGGGACATGTGACCGTGTGTATGGCAGTTAGGATATAAAGTTGGGATATGAAGAGAAAGACCTGCAGGCTTCTATTGGCTAATGTAGGTCATGTGTAGGTCATGTAGGTCACCGATCTTCACCAGATTTGGCACACAGGTATATTAGGAGTCCCGGAAGGTTTTAGACTGGGTCACAGATCTCTAGAACATACCATTCCTTAGATATTCCAAAAAAAATGACATGCGTTAGCCAATTCAAGCCTGCAAGTCTTTCTCTTCGAATCCCAACTGCCATACACACAGTCACATGTCCCTTATCAGCCAAAAGAAGCTCGCAGGCTCTTAGTCTGACTCTATACATACAAACAGTTTTACTCCAGGTTTCCATAACAACCCAGCCATTTTTCTTCACTGCTGTAGGTCAGCTTTAGGCTAGGGCTACGCAACGACATGTATCGTGCAACAATTTTTATAATGATAGTCTATGGTGTTGCACTGCAATATGTGACATGCTGTGACTGCTACACAGCTCAGCAGACAGTATCACACAATAGACTTAGATACATGGGATATGATTAGATACACAGCTTAGCACACAGTATCGCACAGGATAGGATTAGATACACAGCTCAGCAGACAGCATCACACAGGATAGGATTAGATACACAGCTCAGCAGACAGTATCAGTACTATTAAAGGAGCAACTGCTGTGGAGGTCACTGTTAAGGGGGCAGGCCCCTGGGGAGGTCACCGTCAAGGGAGTGGGGTGCTATGAAACTCACTGTTAAAGGGGCAGGCTGCTGTGAAGGTCAAAGTTAAGGGGATGGGCTGCTGTGGAGGTCCCATTTTAAAGTGGGGGGCACTATGGGGGGTCAGTGTTAAAGGGTGGGGGAGTGTGGAGTTCACTGTTAAAGTGGCGGGGTGCTGTACAAGTCACTGTTATGGGGGGATACTGTTGATATCTTTTAACGGCATACAGAAACATTAAATGAAATAGATGAAATATACCCATGCGAAGCCGGGTCCTGCTAGTATATATATATGTATATAAATATACATATATATATCTTGCAGGGAAATAATGAAAATGGAGATTTGATCAAATCCCTAAAGGGAAAATGATGAAAATGGAGATTTGATCAAATCCCTAAGGGAAATAGCTACTACAACGAACTAACCTAAGTCTGCGTGAGATTGCAGGAAATTTATCCTTATTTGGAGGTCAAGGATTTAAGAAGTGTTCTTGTGAACAATCCAAAATACAATTTGAAACAAAAAGATGTGCCTGTAAAAAGAGATATGCCACAAATCAACAACGTGTTTTAATAAAAATGAATGCATGTTATTATTTATTCATTACATTCACTAAAAAAAATTTAAAATTTCACTAAAAATATCCTTTTTGTTTTTAAAAATATCAGCTTAAGTACCTATTTCTTACAATATTAATTTATATTATTATTATATTATTACAAATATTAAAGTTTTCACTAAAACAGTTAGGGGATTTGATCAAATTACTAGCGCTCTGCTAACCTGCTATACCGATCCTCTAGCAGGCAGAGCGGTGCGGCGGCAGGCTGGTGTGTAACGTCCTCACTGGCGTCTTCTGCCTGCTCCTTTCACTTTATGAATGAAGCAGGAGGAGCAGGCAGATGACGTCAGTGAGGGCGTTACACACCAGCCTGCCGCCGCACCGCTCTGCCTGCTAGAGGATCGATAGCAGGTTAGCAGAGCTACTGTCCTGGGCTTTAGGAAATAAGGGGCATGATTAAAGATTTTAAATGTTATACAAGCAGTCACGCTAGAGCGGCGGGCCGCCCGTCATGTGCTGCCAGGCTCGCCTCCTTCCATGCTGATACATCGCAGGCTGTGCGATGTATCGGCTTCAGCTATAGGAAAATGGTAGTATTCGCCATATAAGACGCACTGCCATTTTCCCCCCACTTTTGGGGGGGAAAAAGTGCGTCTTATATGGCGAAAAATACGGTACTTTCTTTAATAATTTGTGTTTCAACTGTTGTATTACCTACTGTACATTAAATAATTAAATAATGCATGGTTTACTAAATAAATACTTTTAATATCTAAACAATATTATTTAATATTATTATTATATTATCAAAAATATTAAACTTTTCACTAAAACAGTTAAGGGATTTGATTAAATCACTTACTTTCTTTAGGGAACATCATCTTCGGTGAATTGATCAAATCTCCATTTTAATCTTAGGGATTTGATCAAATCTCCATTTTCTTCATTTCCCTGTGACATATAAACTGTATAATAAAAGATATATGGGGATTTCATGTATGAGGGGTACATTGAGGAGATACAGACCCCACAAATCAAATAGAGCCCATGTTGTGCTCATCTTCTATGTCCAGTATGTGTCCTGGGTACTATACACCACCTCACAGGTTAGGTGTTACCGTGTGGGACAGGGGCTGTTACTGCATAATAAAACCTTTCTACCTGTTAGCAAATGGAAACCAGCGTTGCCCACCAGAATTTTTCTTTTTTCCGGACAACTTATCCCAAAATTACGGACAAGCAACTTTTTATGGACAAATTGTAAAACCATAATGAATAATACAGATTATTAATAATAGTATATAGGTTGGGTGGTGCTCCACTAGAATAGTGTGGGTCACAGGAAATGGTTCCCAGGCCAAGTATACATATAAAGTAATGAAGGTTCCTGGACTCCAATGTTTTACTTTTGCATTTTATTAAACAGCGTAATTTACAAATTGCAGTATGCCAGTTTTAGGTGAGTTAAACAACGTTTCGGCAACAAGCCTTCTTCAGGACACTGGATGTGCTGCACTGTTTGTGTGACCAACAACGGTCTAGTCAAGGGCTCTATGGCCGATTGGGCAATGCTCTGTGGGGCTATTCAGAAAGGTCCCTCTGCTCACGCCCAGATATTCAGTTTTTGTTTATTTTGCAAGATCTCTGCTTGCCGTCCCCGAACAGAAACATGTTTTCATCCAGTAGTTGAACATCTATTATGTGCAAGATACCTGTATTTGTATGTGGAATCTCTCAGAGAAGGGTTTCAGAATGTTTCCATTCAATACAGACCTTGATGGTCACTAAATACTGTACATGCAATTGCATTTTTAAGATGCTCTCTATCATTGAATGAACACTAGTGAGGAGCAGCATAGGCAATATTCGTTTTCATGATATTGGTGAATTGTTGCCCTAATATTCGCCGTAAATTCGTAAATTTTAGAATTCGTGATCTCCAGTCATAATTTTTTTGATTGCGAAAATCGGCAATGTAATATGCGCATATTGCGCACGCAATATAGGCGTGGTTTAATTTTGCTACTTTTTTAAAGCTCCTAGACACTAATCCCTATCACAGCACAGTAATGCCTATCACACTACCTAACACCCTGCACTGGAACCTGTCAGCTACACTATATCACTATCTAACCTACACTAACTATCTCCCACTAACTATCTGTATTATATATATATATATATATATATATATATATATATAAGCTAACTAACGATCTAATGTAATGTGACATAGCAAAGCACATTGCACAGCAATGACACTGCTGTCTCTCTCAGAACAAAAAAAAACAGCAGAAAATGGCTGCTGGGGAGTTTCTTATATAGTAAAATGGGTAGGCAAATTTCCTATTGGTTGCTAGGGATGTTGCTAAGATCAGACAAAGATATTGCAGCCTTATCATTGGCCCACAAGCAGTAGTACTGATGAAAAAAAATCTAGAATATTCGCGATTACGAAGATATAGCACTATATTCTAGATCTTCGCAAATTCTCAAAGTGACCATATTCGTGAGAAAAATTCACGATAAGAAAAATTCGCGATTAGAACACTAATGAACACATTCTTTCTTATATACAGGGGTTTTTATCCATTCTTCCTTGCCAAAGTCTTCAGTTCTGTCAAATTCCTGGGACAACTTGCATTCACTGCTATTTTGAGGTCTATCCACAGATTTTCAATAATGTTCAGGTCAGGGGACTGTGAGGGCCATGGTAAAACATTCAGTTTGTGCCTTTTGAAGTAGTCTATTGTGGATTTTGAGGTGTGTTTAGGATCATTAGCTATTTGTACAAGCCATCCTCTTTTCAGCTTCGGATTTTTTTACTGTTGGTGGTATGTTTGCTTCCAGAATTTGCTGGAATTTCATTGAATTCATTCTTTACTATACCCTTGAAATGTTTCCTATGCCACTGACTGCAACACAACCTCTGTTCTGCCCAGATGAGTTAGAGAATCATTACAGATCATGTCTGCCTCAGTTTTGGTATTTCTGTAATGATTACTGTGGTTATAGCACCATCTAGCGGTGTTAAGTTGTATTACACCTTGTTTTTCCTGTTACAAAGACTACTGCATTGTGGGTGGTGCACTGCATTGTGGGAGTGCAAAGCATCCTGGAAAAGAGAAGTCTCCAGTCTCCAAGACACATCAGCAGAGCTGTCATTTTGCATATCTCCTTCTTAAATTTTACCATCCTTGTAAATGCATATCTGGTGAGAAATCTACCTTTGTTTCAGGGATATTGTGTTATGCACAGCTGTTCAGCTAGTTGTAATTGTTACTCAGGGAGTTGTTACTACTGTTAGCTAGACATGTAATCTTATGTACAGCCAGCCATTTTACCATGTGTTTCAGTGTTAATGCAAATGTTATAGTACATGCTATCTACACTTTATACTTATACATGTTATTTGCATTCTTTTAGTTTTACCAAACAATTCTGTTTTGCCAATCAACAATCCTGTTTTACCAATAAACAAGTTAGACTACAAAGAACAGTCCTCTCATTTGGAAGACGTGAATGGTTTATGCTGAAAGGGGGTGCACCAGGGGTGTCGTTAGGTCAAAACATTTGGGGCTGGAGCCCCGGATGTTTTGTCCAGTGCCCCGAATGTTTATGCTGGTGGGATTTTTTTTATTTTTTTATTAGGTTATTCCTAGCCATCTGGGCAACCCCACAGATCATCCCCCAACCCCCCTTGTACTTGTTCCTCTACTTGTAGGCTGTGCGAGCATGAGCTCAGAACTTCGGCACTTTGGTCGGCAATTCTGTTTTGCGGCGCATGATCCCGCTAGACCCACCGCGTGAGGTCGCGGGTCTCGCGGGATCACGAGCCGCAGAACAGAATTGCCGATCGAGGTGACTGAAGTTCTGAACTCATGCCCGTGCAGCCTACAAGTAGCTGAACAAGTACAAGGAGGGTTGGGGGATGATCTGTGGGGTTGCCCAGATGGCTAGGCCTTTTATAGTAGTTAATAACCCCTTTCAGCAGTCCCCCATTCACTGAAGGGGGGACTGCTGAAAGCGGCTAATGACTACTGTGAAGGCCCCCCCCTGGTGGTGATGAGGGCGTGGCTTCACAGGGTGGGGGCATGGCTTCACTGGGGCTCGTGCCCTGGATGTCTTCAGACCTTAGCAACGCCCCTGGACTGCACACTGTGTGAACATGTATGAAGACAGAACAACCCCAAAGCAGGACTGATCCACCCCCATGCTTAATGTTTGGAGAGTTGTTGTTTCCATTAAATTCTGTGCCCTTTTTTCTACAAACAAACGTTTGATGTGCAAAGAGTTCTATTTTAACCTCATCTGTCCACAGGACTTGTTTCCAAAATGTATCAGGCTTGTTTAGATGTTCTCTTGCAAACTCCTGACGCTAAATTTTGTGTTGAGGGTGCAGGAGAGGTTTTTTTCTGATGACTTTTCCACGAATGTCATACTTGTGCAGGTGTACCACAACTCCTCAGTCTGCTAAATCTTCCTGAAGGTCTTTTGTCAAATGGGGGTTCTAATTTGCCTTTCTAGCAATCCTACATGCAGCTCTCTCTGAAATGTTTCTTGGTCTTCAACTGTTCCTGGTAACTGCCATTTCTTAATTACATTTTGAACTGAGGAAATGGCAACCTGAAAATACTTTGCTATCTTCTTATAGCCTTCTCCTGCATTGTGGGCCTCAACCATTTTCATCTTCAGAGTGTTAGGCAGCTGCTTAGAAGAACCCATGGCTGCTATTTTTTGGGACAATGTTAGAGGAGTCTGCGTATTTATACAGCTTTGAAATTTTCATCACTTTGCCTTTCCTAACAATGATTGTGAACAAGCCTTAATCCTAACAGGCTATTTAAGATCTGAGACCTCGGTCAAAATTATCTGAGTACTTAAATCTCCTTGGGTTCCCATACATATGCAATGTACTCCTTTCCTTTTTTTTTTACTCTAAAATTGTACAAAACCAAAGAATACACTGATATTGCTTAAAATATTGAAAAGTGTGTTTAATCTTTAACTTTATGACTTTTGAAATCATTACATCTTAACTAACTAACTTTCTTAACTGTTCGCAGTAGCAGTAATTTTTACCATGGGTGCCCAACCTTTGCATACCACTGTAATTACAGTTCTGGAGACATTCTGAATTGTGCCATTTCATATCCTTCTTATCACTCCTAGAAATTTATGAATACACAACTGGCTAAGAACTGGGTTTTACCATTTCCCTTGTCAAAGGGTTTTGTCCCTATACAATCTGACTCTGGCAGGATTGATTGGACAGTATCAGACTGTGCAGGAAAGTACCCCCAGCTGGTAACACCCAATTGTCAATTTATTAATATATTTTTAGAGTAATAGAGTAACAATAATGCAGAATTCTAATACAAGATGCAAGCTTACTAAAACAGAAACAACCGATCGGGATAAGGTATACTACTTTGCTTCCATAAATGATTGGAAGCTGAGGAAATAGTTACTCTTTTTCAGCCGGTATCAGGCTGTGTTTTCTCAGTCTTGCTATTCATTAATTGCAAAAAGAGATGTTGAAAATGGTGAAGCACAAAGTATATTTAAAGTATATTACATACTGGTATGGAGTGTATCTGTTGAAGATATGTCACTTTTACAAGTGTCAGGAGCAAATAGTGTCTCAAAACAGGCTTAAAGGGGTTATCTAACCCCCATAATGACCACCTTAATGCCTGGGCCCCTCATATAGATGATGCTTACCCTTCTTCCCGACACTCGTGTCGCTCCTCTATCTGTACAGCCACCGCTGCATCTCCACGTCACGGGGATCCAAATATCCAGCGACGGGGAGGGGGGACAGCCAATATCAGGCCATGATGGGTGGTGCTAAGGAGGCTCGTCGCCGTCACGGCCTACTATTGCCAACAACCCCCCCCCTCCCACAGGTGCCAGATGTTTTATTGTTTTATTCCCTTTATTAGAGCATCTCAGCCCTGTACATAAAAAGGGCTCCATATTTGTGTTAAATACCAATGTAAAGGGGTTCTCAGAGAATTAAGAAAATAAAAATACTTAAATATTACTTTACTATAGCTATATACTCAAATACCTTTCATTATTTATAATGGCTCGTTTTGTCTAGGGAGCAATCATCAGGGGAAACAAAATGGCCGCTGTCCCATCAGGTCACATAAAGCCTGTCCTGATCACACATGAGGACAAGTTACTTCACAACACTGAGGTAAAGAGCTGCCTCCTCCTCCTCCTCTCTACTTGTCAGGGATTATGATCCTGAATACAGATGATAAGAACTGAATCTCTGGGGAATTTAGTTCATGAGGAGACACTAAGTACAGAGAGGACAGACAGGACAGGCTGAGGTAATGTGGGGCTGGGGTAATGGAGACTGTAAACAAGTGCTGCTCCTCATTAGCACACCTCACCCTCCTCTCATGTCTCCTCATCTTCTCCATTTCCACAGAGCTTCACCTGTATTCAGTATCATGATTCCTGACAAGCAGAGCAGAGAGGAGAATGAGGCAGCACTATGGCTCATTGTGGTGAAGTAACTTGTCCTCCTGTGTGATTAGGACAGGTTTTGTCTGTACTGTTAGGACGGCGGCCATTTTATTTCTCCTGAAGATTGCTCCCTAAACAAAATGAGCTAATATAACTATTGAAAGGTATTTGTGAATATATTTATTATAAAATAATATTTAAGTATTTTCATTTGTTAAATCCTGGAGAACCTCTTTAAAAAAATGACTTTTAGCTCAAAATGCGTACAATGCAGTCAGTAGTGTCACTATAATACATATGCAGACATGGGGTCAGTGACTCATCTTAAAACATTTCCATCCATTGGTTGCATCTAAGGATACCCAAAATAGTGATCAAATTATAACAATGGATTGACTGCAGCAGTGTATGTGACCACTGTATATATCAGGGATGCACAACCTGCATGCGGCCCCCAGAGCCATGGTTTGCAGGCCCCGTCCTGCTGGGCAGAGACACAGCTAATCCTGTAATCAGCTGTGTTTCTGCCTGGAGCGCCGCATAGCGGATAGATTACAGGTTTTGTTTCTGCACTGTAGCAGGAGTAGGGAAGGGTCCCCGGCTATTAGTGAGAGCGGAGAAGCCGAGGAGAAGACAGAAGCGCTTCATCAGCGCTTCTACCTTCACTTCTATGTGCGCTCTGCAGTGTGGACCCGTTGATCACGTGATCGCTGGGTGTCTCGGGCACAGAGGAGCGCAGAGCTGCAGGGTCAGGAGACCCTGATCAGCTCTGCCCTGGTACAAAGCCCCCCCAGCAGGCTGTTTTCCCTGTAACTGGGACTCCTTTTGATGCTTCAGTTACAGTGGAAATAGTACAAAAAAAAGTCACTTATTGTCTCCCAAAGGTGTTTTAGTGCCTTCTTGGGAACAAATTATGTGGTAAAAATATATATAAAAAAATAATAAGTTAAAAAAATATTTAAAAAACTAAATAAAAAATATAATAAAATATTTAAAAAAAAGAAGAGAAATAAAATGCGGCACAAAAAAATTGAAAATTATTAAAAAATTGAAAAAAAAAATACTATAAAAAGGAAAAAGTGCTAAATAAAAATGTTCACTGTCCCACAACCATTTTTTAATGACCCCTTGGAGGACATATTATGTGGCAAAAATATATTCTAAAAAAAATAGAAAATTCTAAAAAATACAAATAAAAACTACAAATAAAATAAAAAGGAAATTGAAAAAAGAAAAAAATAATAAAATACAAATAAAATAAAAAGGAAATGTGTTCATTGTCCTCCAACATTTTCTTGTTATTATGTGGCAAAAATATATTTAAAAAAAAAAAGGAAAAAAAGGAAAAAGTGCAAAATGTTAAAAAGTGATAGTGTCCCCCAAAGTCTTTTTATGACCTCTTGGGGGACATATTATGTAGCAGAAATAAAATAAAAATTAAGGGAACTAATTATAGGGAAATATGGGAACTAATTATAAAATAGGGAACTAATTATAATAGTTTAGTTTGGTGTCCGTTTGCATATTTATAATAATTATAGTTTGAAAAAATATATTTTTAAAAAAAGCATTTTGTACAGTTTGTACCAAATAAAAATTGTTGCAAAAATTATTTTAGTAGTCCAACAAATAATAAATAATAGATAGTTACAACCGTTTGAACCACCACATGCGCTAAATCACTAAAAAGTGTCTGGTCATTAAGGCCTTTTCAGGCCTGTCATTCAAGCGTTGACCAATAAGCACCTTCCCCACTAGCAAGGTAAAGTGCTTACCGATTACTGCACGGCACCTATAACTAGATTGGCAGGAGATGGGAATAACCAATGAGCGCCTGCCTCTGCAGTGAAGGAAAGCACTGATTTATGAACAGGAGGCAGGATGGAAGGAAATGTCGCCACTTTTCTGGTAAAAAATTATTTTTATGAAAAAGAGGGTAAAATGTTGCAACAAGAGTGGTAGGTAGCCAAAAAGAGGTGCACCAACAAATAGAAAAACCCAATCTATAAAGTAATAAAATCAAAAGTAGGGGACTCTCTAAATACCTGGAACCAGTTCAAAATTTTATTGAAAAGAGAGTCTATATAAAATAATCCAAAAATAATAGCAGGTAGTGGATAATAAATAATATAAACGATCCTCAAATAGGGAGGTATAAAAATAAATAACAAAAAACTATTATTAGTAATAGCAGCTGATAGTAATTAATTGTCCATAGAATAGTAACTGCCCTTAAATTCATTCATGACAATAAGGATATTGTCCTTATTCTAAATACATCCAATAATGAAAGCGGCGTCTGGTGAAAATTATTTTTAACAAGTTCCAGCAGCATGGCCACTAAAATAGAAGATTCATACCTGCTCCAGGCCACTCTCGTCCTCTGCGCTGCCCCAGCTGCCTCCATCTTCCAGTTCCTGCGCTGTTTACACCTGGCAGTGCATGGCCATGGTCACTTGCACAGCTCCAGTCAATGACTGGCTTCAGAAGTGACACGCTGCTTGTGGCCACATCACTGCGCAAGGACTCTTTCACGCGAATGTTTTTTTTGCGAGTGTACGGACCATTTTTTTGCGTTCCGTATACGCATTTATATTGTGTTCCGTATATGCATTTTACTCATTTGGGGCTAAAAATAATTTTTTCAATTGGTCTGTATTAAAAATAATGAGCTGTTCTGTCACAAAGGGTTAACTGTTTTTCTAGCTGTGTGACTCGTAATATTTAATTTCACTTTGTGCCGCCTTATCTGTAAATTAGGTCATAAACACTTATTTAAGCCACATTCTTATCAGTAAGGTAAGAACTGAGCTATAATGAGTGTTTATAATGTCAGAGAGCAGAGATAAGGAGCCCATCAGGTGAGCTGGCTGACGGAGCAGAGAGAAGATTCAGATTCTGCTATTAGAGCATCTAATCCCTGTACAGAGAAAATGGCTCCAAATAAAAAAAAAAAAAAAGACTAATTGTAAAAACGATTTTTATGGTTCAAAAACTTTTACTAAAAAAAATTAAAAACGACAGTATAAAACAGCAATTGAGCGATGTAACAAGAATCTGTTCTACACTCTTATAACTCTCATGGGTAAAATCTGTATACAAAGAAATACTTATAATAATATTAATCCTATATCCAGAAAACACCAAACAGGACAAGACACACAGGGGGACTGGGAGGGATTATTGAGGAAGGAAAAGGAGAGAAAGAAGAAAAAGAGAAAGAGGGAATAATGTCTGAGCCTAGCCCAACTCCCCAAGGAGTGTGGAGTGAGTATGATTAGGTTGGGTCATTGTTGTGGTAATTTTATTAGGATGTGTTTTTAATGTCATGTATTGTCATTATGTCTCTCAATGTGTAAACCATTGGAGTGGATATCTTACTGTGGATGTAGAGAACAATCAGCTGCCGGGCACAGAGGTCTCCGCTGGCAAACAGTCTATGTGCTATGCACTGGGCTGTAGGCTGGGGGAGACTAAATAATCAGATTTATTGGCTTGGCGTGGATGCATTTATTAAGAGAACAATATACAAAAAAGAAACGTGCGTTTGTTGTTCCCAGTGTGCCTGATCAACCGCAGGAGATAATGGCGCAATTCCTGTACATAAGCACACATGAAAATCCTAGTGAACTAAGGTTCACTCCAGTGGTAATTGGAGACATGGGGTGGTCACTTCCTGTGGGTCATCACTTCCTCTATGATTGTACTGTACTTGAAGGAAGTGGTCAGGTGTTGGGCCTGCACCTTCCTATTGTAACCCCTTTTTGTTTATTTAAATAAAGAAAAGGTTCTGGGCGGGCACAGTGCGCACCAGATCTCTAAGCATGGAACATCTTGTCTGACTCTGGAGGAGTGTGGCCTTTCCTTACAAAAAAGGAGCTTGATACACGTGCTTGTAAGGACGGGAGAAATTCTTTGTGGCTGGCGTACTTTGATGCACTTTTAGCGAAGCTTAGATATGTGCGTCGGACACAAGGAAATTTTACAACAGATGAGATAATGGCGCGATTCCTTTACATAAGCACACATGAGAATCCTAGTGAACTAAGGTCCACTCCAGTGGTAATTGGAGACACGGGGTGGTCACTTCCTGTGGGTCATCACTTCCTCTATGATTGTACTGTACATGAAGAAAGTGGTCAGGTGTTGGGCCTGCCCCTTCCTATTGTCACCCCTTTTTGTCTATTTAAATAAAGAAAAGGGTCTGGGCGGGCACAGTGCGCACCAGATCTCTAAGCATGGAACATCTTGTCTGACTCTGGAGGAGTGTGGCCTTTCCTTACACAAAACGAGCTTGATACACGTGCCTGTAAGCACGGGAGAAATTCTTTGTGGCAGGCGTACTTTGGTGCACTTTAAGCGAAGCTTGGATATGTGCGTCGGACACAAGGAAATTTCTACAACAGTCATCAACTGATGGCAATCGAAAAAATGATTTTTAGCTCAAAATGAGTACAATGCAATAATGATAATAATAGTGATTTGCTCCTCTCTAATCGAGACCCATGCCAGTAAAGAGTCACGTGCTGCCCGAGAAGAGTCAAGGTAATAGATGAGCTCCTGATCTCTCTACCTGCTGATGATTGAGTTTTTTCCCTAGGAGTAAACTAGGGCGATAGCTGTCAATGAACGCCAGGTGGGTGCTGACAGAAGTACTCTTGAATAACCATGACTCTTGTCAGGCAGCGCTTGACTCTTGTATGGCACGTGGCACATGCTGCTATACAGTATGTTCTTGGTACTAATATTAGCAGGTGACAGACCACTGAAATGATCGCGGATAGGGAGCACCAAAAGGTTGATGACAGGATCACTTTAAATTGGTGCCATACTGTACTACAGTGACTCATGCTACTGATGCAGCAATGGTGTTAAGAGAACGTTGTGCTACTTTAATTCCTATCCGCCAGATTAATTGACCATGTGACCACCCGGCGAGGGAACAAAGTGGTATAGCGTTCTCTTATTGCCACCACCACTTTATTTGACTGATCCTCAGGATTGTCGAACCCTTGTAGATAAGAAAAGGGTTCAACAATTTTTTGACAACCCTTTTGATACCCAGGTAAGGCCATATCGGAGTTGACGTATGCCCATTGTCTAGTATTGAGGCTGCCTAAGGCCCCATTCACAGTTGTGTTTGGAATCCCGTAGCCTGACTTGGCTGAGGAGCTCAACACATTCAACATTGCTGGATACGACCATGTACCACCAGATCCCTATTGACTATAATGGGATCCGGCAGAGATGTGACCACTTTTCAGCATATATGCCAAGAATTGTCCGGACAAAAACCATAGCATGCAGCCGGATCAAGCTACTGGATTCCAAACGCCACTGTGAACGGGGACAAAGCGATTAGACTTCTATTATTTTATTCTGAATTAGCATAGAAATTACCCTCCCATGAAACTAGCCATATAGGACGCCAGCGGTTAGATAATACACTCTTATTAGATCAATGGCTGAAAGAAGTCATTTTAAACGTCCTGGAAATAATTCTCAGCAATCACCCTAAAAATACCCAAGAGAAATGCAGCAGCTTAACACTAAAACAACATTACTTTCTGTGTGCGGCATAAATGACCTCGCCTCCGGGAGAGGGGGAGAAAGGAGAAAACAGGAAATAATTAGCAGTGAAAGCCAAACAGTTATTTCTAACAGCACACAATTTGTTTTAGCAGTTGTGGAGCTTGTAATAAATTGCACCTCTGACCCTTGTTCTCTCCAGGATCCTAACACGTCCTAAACCAGGTAATTGACTCCCTCCAAACAGGAGCATGAATGGAGGTATTTTCTGCATCTGCCACAGGAAGCAATATGGTTCTGTTCATTTGCTGGGGGTTACTGACAAATTAGCCACTGTACACATAACACGTTTAACCCATTGCTGACTGGTCAACATCTATGAAAGAGGGGAATACAGTGAATCAACAGTGCTTGAAATATTCCCATGCGGTTCCTATGGAAGGCGTCATGGTGGGGTTGCATTTCAAAAATTGTTGCTTTGCAAGTCACGTTACAAGCAGTCTTGAGAATTTGAGTTTTCTTCGTCTGTCAACTTCAGCTCTTTCAAAATTGCATCTATTTCTGGTAAAACTGGTGAACAATATGGCCACCACTACAGCCCCCAGACCAGGGATGCACCTAGCCTTTCTGCTGAGGCGAAAACTAAAACGGCACACCCCTCCCTATTGCCAATTTCTTAACCTAACCCCTTTGCCACAATTAAAGCTCTCATTGCCCATGGCCCCTTCCTGGTGCTGCCTCAGGCGATCGCCTGACCCTGCCCCAGACCCTGACACTTTAACAGCAAATCATCATGGTTAAAGGGGTTATCCAACGTTTAAAAAATGTCCCCCAATGCACGGGTCGCTCATATAGATTATACTTACCCGTGTCGCTCCTGATCCTGCTGGGAACCGGAGCGAGGAGGGTGTCGGTGAGCTGAGTAAGTATAATCTATATGGAAGGCCCAGGCATTGGGGGGCATGGTTTAGATATTAGATAGCCCCTTGAGGGTGATTTCACACTTGCGTTCTGAGGATCCGGCAGGCACTTCCTCAGAACGCAAGTCTCCTGAAAGCATTTGAAGACCGATCAGGATCCTGATCAGTCTTCGAAATGCTTTCAGGTTACCATGGCAGCTAGGACGCTACTGAAGTCCTGGCTGCCATGGTACTCCGCAGCAGTGTACTTAGCTGCGCTGTGGCCGCCGGGCGCTCCTTCATGACGTCACAGGTCCCCGCGGTGCATAGATCAATGCGCTGCCCTGACCTGTGACGTCAAGAAGGAGCGCCCTGGGGCCGCAGCGCAGGTAAATATACTGCTGCGGAGTACTTACCATGGTAGCCAGAACTTCAGTAGCGTCCTGGCTGCCCTGGTAACTGATCGGAGCCCCAGCTTAGACTGGGGCCCCGATCGGAACTGCTGCTGCGCACGCACAGAGCTAAACGTCGGATCCGGCGATGCGCCGAAACGACGTTTAGCTTAATTCTGGATCCGGATTAGTACACTTCAATGGGCATTAATTCCGGATCCGGCATTACGGCAAGTCTTCCGTATTTTTGGACGGAGACAAATCCTCAGCATGCTGCGGTTTTGTCAACGTCCAAAAAACATTCATATACTGAACGGAAGACATCCTGATGCATCCTGAACGGATTTCTTTCCATTCAGAATGCATTAGAATGCATTAGGATAATCAGTTTCTTGCCAGCGTAGAGACCCGACGACGGATCTCTACGCCGAAAAGTAAAAACTAAAGTGTGAAAGCACCTTTAAGGAGCTACAATGATTTTGCAAGATTTGCTGTTTAGTCTGAGAACATTTGGAGAACACTTCCAAAAAAATGTATTTTCCTTTTTTTTTTTTTTTGCAAGATTAAGACTGTCTTATCTGTTTTCAACCTTGAGACTCTGTTCACATCTCATTTATCCGGCACATCGAGGCATACACTGCCCATAGTGTCCTTGTGACATATGCAGGCATAGTTTTTTTTATTCACTGCGTAGAAAAGCGTGGTCTTCTGTGCATCTCTCTGCAGAGGAGCAAAGCAAAAATGAGACAATCAATGTCTAATGCATGCTACTGTATGCCAAACAGAGGCGAGACATACATGGGGGAATTCCCCTGACATATACTGTACTTCCAACGTGCCTGCGAAATAAGACAAATTGTCCAGGATCAGAAAAAGATCACCATTTTTTCCCCAAAACAGTGCCATTCTTGTCAATGGGATGTGTCTGGTATTGCAGTTTATGCTTATTCAATTAGATAGGGATGAGCTGCAATACCAAACATAGCTCATGGACAAGAGTAGTGCTGTTTCTGAAAAGCAAAAATATTGGACAAACCCGTTAATACATTTTTTGAACTCGAACAACAAACAAAATCAAAGAGGGAAGAATGTCTGACCCTAGACCAACTCCCCATAAAACCTACAAAACCTGATGAAGGGAACATTTGTAAATGTGAAAAGTAATTCATTAAAATGGATATTGCTTACTTTGGAACTTTTTTGATTTTTGTTTCATTTTCTTATCTAGGAAAATTCAGCATTTTTATAAAGTGATGTGTGGAAGTGTTCTCCAACTGTAAAGATGGAAATTTTTCCCTGAGACTTTGATACATGATCTATTGTGAACACGGATCTTCCTAGCAGCAGTTTTTTGCCAGAACAATACATTACCTCAAAAGAGATATAAATACCCGTATTTTTCGTTTTGAAAGGCCTCGTGCACACGACCGTGGTTTGGGTCCACACCCGAGCCACATTTTTTTGCGAATTGGATGTGGACCAATTCACTTCAGTGCAAAAAATATAGAACATGACCTATAGGACTGCTCTATTGAGGGCTAGTCGATCCATTCTGCAAAATGCGGAACACACAGGGCCGGTATCCGTGTTTCTGCGGATCTGCAATTTGAGAGTTGTATGGGTGTAGGAGAGCTGAATGGGTGTAGCAGAGCTGTTTGTATGTAACAGTTACAATGGTCAGCAAAATCCGAAGCCAAACTCTAGTTTGTGCCTCAGTTCGGGTTCGGATTTTGAAACAGTCATGTATGCGCAGAACCGATCAGTACCGCAATTTCTGGCCATAACGCCAATCCTGGCAGGTTAACCCCTTAAATGTGGTAGTCAATGTTGACCATGACATCTAAGAAGTGAAAGTGGACACCTCTTTCGTCCCCTCATAATGTGATTGCAGGACGTCGGGGTTTTGAAATGGTAGCCAGGAGCCTAGTAATGGGCAAAAGCAGTGCCAAAAAGGCACTATTAGTTTTTCCTGTAACTGACCTACCGAACTGCAATGGATTGGCAAAAGAATTTCATGTTCCTAGTGAAACATTAAAAAAAAAAGTTACAATTTTTTTAAATGTTTTCTGAAAAAAAATATATTTTTTTTCCTTGCATACACGTTAATTTTTGAAGAAATCTCATAATTATCGCTTCACAGTCTTTTGCTTCTTTTGTGCAAGTTCATCCTGCAGCTGTTTGGAAGAGTTTCTGGACTATTAGATGGCAGATTACAGGAATGTTACTGTACTGTATATTTTTACTCTGTCAAATTAAAGTTACAGCGTGTATGTAAAAATCATTTCTGAACAGTGTGATGAAAGACAGAGCTGAAATCTGCCCTCCGCACAGAAGTGACTTGTTCTACAATGTGTGCTGCAGCTGCTGGAAGAGTAAAACATTACTGTCAATCATTGCTGGGAGCGTTAACAAAGTTCCTGTTCATCTGAATTATGTCACCGAGCAGAACGTAAACCGCCGCTACTCTAGGCGTTAGAAAAACGAGTGAAAAGCTTTCTATACTGTGCATATACTGTACCAGCAGAGGAGGAACCTATGGCACTGTGCAAAATGGGAAAATCGAGCACAACTATGAAGTGCCCTCTATTTTGCTGGTATCGTATGTAGCAAAAGGGCTATTGGGCCCCTTCAGGGCCCGGGTGCAACTGCTAACGGTGCATCTCCTAAATCAGGGGTGCACAACCTGTGGCCCGGGCTACATGGGGCCCTTGATATCATCCTGTGCAGCCCCCAAGCATCTGGTGACAGAAATGTATGTCTATGTCTTGTGGCTGTTCTCATACATTTTTCATGTATTTTCCCATTAGATGGGAATCCTGGAGGTGTAATCAGACATTTATATTATATACTGTATGTACAATACACCATATATACAGTATTTCAGTTGGTAATACCCCTTTAAATTTTATGTTCGGCCCTTGGGATCCCTTCAGTCTGAAATTAAACGTAAAGGAAAAACGCCCTAACTGCTCCTTACTCTGTCCCGACCCCCTGCCCAGCCATTTTCCTTCCACCTTCCTTCTTGCGTAGAAGTTCCGATTGAGAAAACTTCCTCCCTACCTTTTCCAAATCCCCAATGACCTCCGCCTCAGGGTATCCCCTAGCAACCAATCTTTGCTTCAATTCCAAAGGTGCACAATACAGGGGTCCCCATGGCCGTCCCAAGTTTCTGCCTAAACCAATTGCCACCAAACATGAATGTGTTGTTCACAAGTATGAGGGACGCACCTGGAGTTTGTGGATGTTGCTGTCAGGGTTGGGTGTGACGGATTTGGTCACGGAGGGCTTTCGTAAGCCCACGTTGACCAATTCCTTGCTCCACCATGGCAGCTTTCATCCAGGACGGATGACGAGATCAGTGCCTTACGGGCAATTCATCAGGTTATGTATTATCAATAGCCAGGAGGAGGGATATTGGAGACAGGCAATGGAATTGAAGCAAAGATTGATTGCTAGGGGATACCCCGAGGCAGAGGTCATTGGGGATTTGGAAAAGGTAGGGAGGGAGTTTTCTCAATCGAAACTTCTACGCAAGAAGGAAGGTGGAAGGAAAATGGCTGGGCAGGAGGGGTCGGGACAGAGTAAGGAGCAGTTAGGGCGTTTTTCCTTTACATTCAATCTTAGCCCGATGGCGGAACAAGTCCGTACATCAATTTTCAAGAATTGGGACATCTTAAGATGTGATTCTGGAGATATTGCCATTCAGAGACCGTTAATCTCCCTTAGGAGGAGTCCAACTTTGAGGGACAAACTCGTGACAAGCCGCTTTGCCCCCATTAAAACTGACAACTGGTTGACAAGGAGTATACCCGTTGGAAAATTTAAGTGTGGTTACTGTTCAATGTGTAAACATAACTCTGAGCGAAAATTCATCAGTGTCGCTAGAGTTAACCACAAGATAAGTTGTTTTATCAACTGCAAAAGCACATTTGTGGTTTATATTTTAACCTGCAAGCTTTTGTATCGGCAAAACAATCAGATGCTTTTATGAGCGGATAGGGAACTTGTGAACTCCATTCAGTCTGGGAAAGGTTGCCCCAGGGTCATTGATCATTTTAGGAGGGTCCATGGAGGTGACATCAGTGCATTGTCGTTTTGTGGTCTGGAAGTTGTCAAGCCCCTGCCGCGTTGGGGCGATAGACACCGCCTTCTGTTGCAGCGGGAGGCGAAGTGGATCCTTCGCACCCACGCCCGGGGAATTGGTTCTGAACGAAAGAACAGACCTGAGTGTCTTTTTGTAACCATGTGTGGTTTACTATATTTAACTGAGATCTGTATGGATATCTATGTGCTTTTACTTGTACCTTCAGGAGAGCCCTGGCAGCATTGCTGGTCACCTGGTAAGAAGGTGGAGCGTCGCCACACTCCTATGTCACAGCCTGAGGAAGCGCACCCAGCGCGAAACGGCCATTGCTGTCTTGCCAGCGTAGATTGTTGGCGTTCTGCCCGGTGCCTCCTGGTTGCACTTTACCGAATATGGTGTTTGAATAAAGAAGTGGTGAACGATGGTGAGTGGCCTCCGTCTGTCGTGATCTTCATTTGTGGAGCTATTTGGATGGACTATCTTCTGTTTTGGACTGAGCACCACTGAAGTGTCGTTCCTTGTTTGGAGGTCTTGGGGTTGCCGTCTTCCCACCCCTTAAAGGGATCGTTTCGAGTGTGCTACGGGGCTTCTATTGTATTTTGGTTTTCTTACTGTATGATTTACTGTTTCTATCATTTCCCATATTAAAAACCGAGACAAAATGGAAAAAATAGCTTATATGCCTTTCCAGACTTTTCTCTGCCAGTAGGCACACAGATATAAAGGTCATCCCATGCATCTAGGTATCTTCTACTCTCAGATGACATCTAGTATGAGGCACCAGCAGGCTCTGTCAGGGGCTTCTTAGTCTGCCGCTTCCCTACATGTTCACACTACTGAGAAGATTTAGGGGGAGATTTAGCAAACTGGTGTAAAGTAGAAAGGAGTTCCAAAGGAGCTGTCCAAAATGAAAGGTGGAATCTGATTGGTTGCTATGGGCAACTAAGCCAGTTCTACTTTACACTAGTTTGATAAATGACCGCCTTAGGGTGTACACGTACTGATTTTTACGCAATCCAAGCACAGCAATACTTATTTATACACCATCACCAGATACATTGCTTCAAAAATGTTTCCAGTCTGATTCCTTTTCATTACAATATAGAAGGGCAGGGATATAAGGGGTCATTTATCAAACTGGTGTAAAGTGGATTCAGAACTGGCTTAGTTGCCCATAGCAACCGATCAGATTCCACCTTTCATTTTTCACAGCATCTTTGGAAAATGAAAGGTGGAATCTGATTGGTTGCTATGGGAAACTAGGCCAGTTCTACGGAATGACCCCATTAGTTTATTAGGATTTCACAATACAGTATACTACAATTATTCCTGTAGTCCAGGGGTCAGTGACCTCCAGCTGTTGTGAAACTACAACTCCCAGCACGCACCATGCACTGCTGTGAAACTTCCTACAACAGCAGAGCAAACGTAGCATGTTGGGGGTTGTAGTTTCTCAACAGCTGGACTGCTAAAGGCTACTGGCCCCTGCTGTTGTTCCTAGCCAAAAGCAGACATACTTAGCAAGCTCTCTGGCATCACATGCCCTGCAAAATCAAAATCCCAAAATGAATCTTCTGATGACTCTCTTCTGCATAGTGATGTCATATATGTGTATATTGTGTAACGTATGAGGTCACTATAGTGCCAAAAACAAAAAGCCTATTTTAGCTGTACATGTATTACCCTCACCTAGCTTTAAGCAGAGCCTCTGTATATTGGCAATAAGCATCTAAGTAAAGATAGTTTTTAGCAACCGCCAAAAAGTAGATACAAAAAAATAGTGGTTGGGGGTAATTATTATAAGTTTGGCGTAACATACATTCAGCTTGCCGATAACGCATTCATGCCTAAGCCACTGACACCCATGCAGAACCAGTTTGTGTCAAGCAGGATGTCTAAAATAGCGTGTGTGGGTTCAAAGAGTTGAGCATTTTTTTTATTGGCAGAGTTACTTTGTAATTTTATTAAATGTTTAAAAAAAAATCAGTTTTTTTTTACTGCATTTATTGATTTATTTTTTTAGGGTCCATTCACACATCAGTATTTTTCTTTTCAAGATTTTCCTTCCGTTTTTTGCGGATCCGCGTTTCCGCAAACATCTTCCGTTTTTGCCAATTGTACATCCGCATCCGTTCCGTTTTTCTGCAAAAAAAAAACGGAAGCAGGAATATATGTTGCTTGGGTACTAAAATTTTTTTCTATTTTCTGGAAACAGATTTGCATATCACATATTGATGCGTTCCGCATGTCATTCACATTTTTGCGGACCCATTGACTACAATAGAACCACAGACCGAATTTTGCAAACAATAGTAGGACAATCTAAATTTTTTTGTGGATCCGCATAACGGAACGGAACAACGGATGCAGACAGCACACTGTGCTGTCCACATTTTTTGCGGGGCTATTGAGCATTCCATTGAGCAAATTTGTGGAACGGATGCGGATTACAAAATACTGACGTGTGAAAGGACCCTTACTGTATGTGCCTTATTTACTTATTAATTCGTTATTTCCTTTATTTTACTACGGCGTACAGGTTAGTAGGGAACACATTACCTTTATGTTCCCTGCTTGCCCCTTGTATAGATCACTGATAAGGCTATGTTCACATGGATAAAACAGTGGCAGATCAGAAGAATTGGAAGCAACTGCAAAAACGTGCAAAATACTACTAGTACAGGCTATTGTAGCCCTTCACCGTTGACTTCAATGGTTAAAGTGGCAAAAATGCGCTTTAAAGTAACATGCTACTACTGAAGAGTATTTGAAAACAGCTGCATAAAAAAAAAGTGTCCATGTGCACATGGTGACATTTTTCCCAGTAAAGTCAATTAAGTCAGTTGTTGTTGTTATAATGCAAGTTCCACAGTGGACTTTGGCAATGTGAACAAAGTAACAGTGATCTAACAGTATTGACAACTAGTGTTGAGCAAACCCGAACTGTAAAGTTCGGGTTCGTACCGGACTTTAGGGTTTTTGGTACCCAGACCCGAACCCGAACATTTCCATAAAAGTTCAAGTTCGTTGTTCGGCCATTTAATAAAGCTTAGTGAAAGGCTGCAGGGCAGCCAATCGACAAGCGTTTAAGATGTGTGCCCTTAGAAGCCATCACAGCCATGCCTACTAATGGCATGGCTGTGATTGACCAAGTGTAGCATGTGACCAAGCTTCTATATAAGCTGGAATCACGTAGCGCCGCTCGTTACATCAGCTCCTACTAGTGTAGGGATATGATGCTGCTGCTGTGAGGGAGGGATTAGGAAAGAATCTGATATCAGAGCATGGTGTTAAGTCTGCGATCTACAGCGTTTTTTTTTTTTTTTTTTTGTGTGTTCAATGCAACATTTTTGTACCCTGCCCTGAGCCCAGTGACAAAGAAAAATACGTTTTAATCCGTCTGTCAGTTAGGTGGGCGTCGATGGCCATTTTGTACCAGGGACAGTAATTTAATCCTGTTCTTGTAGTTCGGTGGGCGACATATACCCATTTTTTAAGTGCACCTCCACTGCATATGTGCCAGGGGAAGGGAAAATAATATAGGTAATATAGGTAATCCTTCTCTGAGTTCAGGGACCCAGGGGGTAACATATTCATAATTTTTTTCAGTAAAGTACACCTGTGCTGCATCTGTGACAGTGCAATCAATTCAGTAAATCCATCTGTTAGATTCTGGGGGGACAAATTCATTTTTTCCCCCATAAAGTACATTTGCAGCCTGCACCGCATTTCTGAGAGTGAGATATAACCAGTAAATACAACTGTGACATTGCTGGTGAAAAAAAAAATCACTTTTTTTGGCCATAAAGTACATTTGCGGCCTGCACTGTATTTCTGAGAGTGAAATATAACCAGTAAATCCAGCTCTTAGATTGTGTGTGGGCATTTTCACGGTTATCAGACCAGTCATTCACAAGTGGCTAGGAGGGTGTGTTCCTGCTGCACGCCTACCTGACAGGTGTTTAGATTGTTGGGTGATCTGTACCCCTTTTGTCTTTCACACTACCCCTGCACTTCATACCTGACTGGGAAATATATTCTGCATGCTGGTAGACGTGCTGCTGATGGCATTCCCACCTGACACCGGGGCCTCAGTGAAAGCACAAGGCGATGGCAGAGGAGGAGGAAGAAGCCGCCAACGCAGCTGGAGCACCGCCAGCCCCTCAGAAGGCACGGTTAGCATGGCCAAAATGTGGAAAAGCTTTGTCAGCATGCCTTAACAACCAGCACCACTAGTTGATATGGAATGTCTTAGCAGGAGGCAGCATTTCAGTGACATGTTGGAGCAGTATGTGTGCACACGCCTATACATACTGACTGATGGATCTGCCCCATTTATCTTCTGGGTCTCCAAATTGGGCACATGGCCTGAGCTCGCCCTTTACGCCTTGGAGGTGCTGGCCTGCCCTGCAGCCAGTGTATTGTCTGAACGTGTGTTTAGCACGGCAGGGGGCGCTATCACAGACAAGCGCAGCCGCCTGTCCACAGCCAGTGTGGACAAGCTCACATTCATTAAAATGAACCAGGCATGGATCCCACTGGACTTGTCCGTACCTTCTACAGAATAGACATGTATACCGGCCTCACCCAGCCTTTGTTATACTCCAGCACACTTTCTGTTTGTTTGTTTTTTTCTATATTTCCAAATGTTTTGGGGTCTACCCAAATAAAATATAAAAAAAAGTCTAAAAAAAACAGTGTTGTTGGTAAATCTCCTCCTCCACCCCCGCTTCCACCTACACCGCCACGTCCACTGCCTCCTCAACCTCCTACTCCATATGGACCTCCTCCTAGTTCAAGATTACAATTTTTTATTTGTATGTATTTTATGTTATTTTAAGTCATTTCCCTATCCACATTTGTTTGCATAGCAATTGTCCAGCTCCTACCCCCATTTGCTTCCTTTTGCAGCCCTCTAGCCCTTTCCATTACTTTTTCAGAGCCATTTTTGTGCCCCAAAGTTCAGGTTCCCATTGACTTCAATGGGGTTTGGGTTCGGGGTCAAGTTCTGGTCAAGATTGGGTCACAAACTCGAACTTTGCGACAAACTTCGGCCGAACCCAGCAAACCCGAACTTCCTGGTGTTGGCTTAACTGTATTGACAACCCATATATCACTGTTACCAGAGGTCTTTTTAGGATAGACATGCAGAGAAGAGGCAGATCGTGTCTTCTGTACTAAAGTTGGGGGGTTCCCTACTAACTGCCAGGTTTCAATGTGAGCGCCGTTTACAGGGATTATGTAATTGGCAACTGGTTATTTCATTTCACCCTGTACAGGTTCCTACTGATTGCTCTGCGCGCAGGCCACCGTGTCTTTAAACTCACCATGTAATTAATGGACCGCAGGCACAGAGATCGGGGGTTAAAAACACATTATAAGCAGTAAAATATAAGCATGCGTGTCTGTGTGCATCTGAAGATTTACACATCTGCTTTTGACATACTTGTTGAAATGCATTTTTGGCTAAGAAACCATATAAAAGTACAATAAAAGAACGTGAACCTCAATGAATCTGTGTATTGCTAAATATCTGCAGTAAAATGATCACACATGTATCAGACTTAGGCCTCATGCACACAACCGTATGTATTTTGTGATCCGCAAAAAAACGATCTGCAAAAAATACGGATGACATCCATGTGCATTCCGTATTTTACGGAACGGAACAGCTGGCCCCAAATAGAATGGTACTATCCTTGTCCGTAATGCGGACAATAATAGGACATGTTCTATTTTTTTGCAGAACGGAAATACGGACATACGGAAACGGAATGCACATGGAGTAACTTCCGTTTTTTTTGCAGACCCATTGAAATGAATGGTTCCGTACACGGTCCACAAAAAAAAAAAACGAACGGACACGGAAAGCAAATATGTTTGTGTGCATGAGGCCTTATATGCAGAATTTTCATAAATGTGGTCCGAGTTTAACATTATACAAGCAGTATGATAATAAAGACCAATTATTTCATCTGCAGAGCAGATCTAGCCCGTCACTGATGTACATCAAAGTGATTTATATGGCAAGTATTGTAAAGTGCGTCCTAAAGTGAACCTGTCACCTCTCTTCACATGTCTGTTTTAGTAACTACTACTATTCCCCATGTAATAAGAATTCTGGAGCGTCTATTCACATGCCTCTATGTTGTGCCGTTCCTCTGCTATTCCTTCTAGAAGTTTTTGAATGAATTGCGAACTGGGTGTTAACAGTTGGGAGGGGTCCCTGCACAGTCTCACACTATCAGAGCTGCCCATGCCAGACTGCGGAGATTCACAGGTGATGAGGACCTGGCTTTAATCAACAACCACTATTTGTAGTGATATATCCGCCATACACATTCTCATTATTTCCCAGACTGCTATGGGGCCCAGGGCAAGAGGGGGCCCAGTCTTAGTTGGGATCATCTCCTCTTCTACTGGAGATGAAAACCTGGTCAGGACTCTACCCTCTAGTCAAAAGCAACAATTTTTAGCAAATGAAGCAATGGAGAAATGGCCCAAGGGTCATTGAAAAGGGTTTAGGCAGAAATCCTTCCTGTGGGGGGGGGGGGGGCCTGGTTTGATCCTTGCTATGGGGCCCTTACTTCTCTATGTACGCCACTGGATAGATAGATAATAAATAGATATTAGATGGATGGATAGACAGATAGATATGAGATAGATACACTGTTAGAATGTATGGGCTCACATGAGCCGAAGTAAGTTATTCACGAAGTTGTGTGTGACTTCGTTGAATAACTTCAGTAATTGATTTTTAAAGTGGAAAACCACTTTAAAACTTGAAACTGAACTCGTATCTAGTACCTCGGAACCAAAGCCAAGTTCGGTTTCAAGTTTTAAAGTGGTTTTCAATTACTCGCACGCGACTTACTTACTTCGGCTCATGTGAGCCCATACATTCTAATACTGTATGGAGACAGATCTCCGTACAGTATTATTCCGAAGTTTTGAGCAAAGTGACTTCGGATGAAGCATCCAAAGCTCGCTTCGCTCAACACTAATAGATAGATAGATAGATAGATAGATAGATAGATAGATAGATACAGTAGATATGAGATTGATGATAGATAGATAGATAGATAATAGATACTGTAGATATGAGATTGATAATAGATAGATAGATAGATAGATAGATACAGTAGATATGAGATTGATGATAGATAGATAGATAGATAGATAGATAGATAGATAGATAGATAATAGATACTGTAGATATGAGATTGATAATAGATAGATAGATAGATAGATAGATAGATAGATACAGTAGATATGAGATTGATGATAGATAGATAGATAGATAGATAGATAGATAGATTAGATATGAGATTGATGATAGATAGATAGATCGATCGATAGATAGATAGATAGATAGATAGATAGATAGATAGATAGATAGATAGATAGATGATAGATACTGTAGATTCTTGCTGTTTAGAGTAAATGAAGTTGCGGTAATTAGTGTGGGTTGCTGGAGGTAGCTGCTATTCCTAGTAAGCATGAAAGCTACAATTGTTGTCCACAGATGGCTGCCTATAAATGACTAGGAATGTTCACACTGTAAAGCGTGATGGAGCATCTGTCAGGAGGAAGCCAGGGAGTAGCAGAGGGAGTGGATGCTGGGACGTTACCACCAGTGGAAAAAGCCTTGGACAACAAACCACAAAACATGAACGCTGGGCCTGGCCGGGAGACAATAATAGCAATAACTGTTGATGATAAGAGCGGGGTCAAGAGCTGGACTTTCTCAGGGCTGGAGATGTGCCACCAGGTCCTTGGACTTACAGACATAGAAATGCTTCTCTGTGCATATGACCGATAGTTCTGGATGCAGCTGTGATGGATTTCATTAGTAAGCAGTTGGACATAACAAGTTATCTGTGTCACACTTAGCCGCTTATCCGTGTTTTTTTCCGAGATTTTCCACACTTAGTATAGATGACTTCAACCTTACAAAACAAGTTTAGGATAATATAAAATATTAACAAAATATTACATATTCTTTCTTTTCAATTTATAAAGCCATTTTGGAAAGTTAGAAAAGCATTTTATCGCCCCCGACCATTACTTCGTTACATAATGAAAATAGTTAAAGTAGGATGTGCTATATCATGTGAGAGCAGAACATGACACACCCATGGGCTTTACCATTACACAGCACATAGAGGGCGTGATGGCACCATGCCTCATTAGGCGGAAATCAGTGCAAAGAGATTTTACAGCTTTCGTTTAGTTCAATGGTAACTGCGTATATTCATTTACACAGTGCTCCCTCTAGTGGTGGTTGCAGGCAGCTAGTTTTATCAGGTAATGTGTAAAGGTGATCTACCTGTTTAGATATGTAAATGTCTACATACCAATTGTCTAGTATACAGTAAATACATTGAGAAATAATTTTGCTCATAATGAACAAAATATTTCTAAAGGACTTTTCTAACATAGACATCAAGTAAAGTGGGTGAGGCAGAGCTCCATGTTTTTATTACATTTTTTTCCACTTTTCTACTTAGAAATGTATAGGAAAAGAAGATCCATCAACAGGGTATACATCCCATTTATATATATGGAATATGCTGCACAGTGAGGGGGATACTCGATGTGGAACTGCTGCATAAACCAACAGCTTTGACTTTGGACTAATCCTAATGATGTTATACTGGCAGTCTCCTGGTTTTCCCCCTTTATCCCCCATGCAGGAACCTTGACATCACTGCAGGGGAGCCAACAGGCTGCTACCTTTTGGAGGTAGTCAGAGACACAAATGAGCACAGAGAGAGCAGGTAAACTCATAGTCAGTAACAGGCTGAGGTCAGGGCAGGCAGAGTACATGTGAATCCATGAAACAGATCTGAGGTAATTACAATACAGTAATCAGGCACAGTTCAGGTCAGAGTCAGAATCAAGGAATCGGGCTGAGCTCAATACACAGGAAGACTAAAAGAAATAGCGCACCTTTGCAGGATCTATCAAACTAGTAAAGCTATTACTCAGCCTTAAGTACTCTGAGGTAGTTAGCCATAGTCTGGGGAAGATTAGAGTGCACACACTGGCCCTTTAAAAGCCAGGAAGCATGCAGAGAAGACCTGACTGAAATAACTCTCACACTGTGCATCGGTATTAACAAAGCTCCCCTATAAAGATCTAATGTGGGGTAATGTATTTATTATAATTTTATATTGAAAAACCATAAATTATTTTTATGATGTTATTCAAATGGGAATTATTTACCACATGTAAATGAATGCGCCTGTTTTATTGGGAGAACCAGTAGATATTTTTCTATTAGATGTCCATGCATAAAGTGATTTGTAGTGGGAACTGGAAAGAAAAAGTACTAACTACAAAGCAGCAATTCTGGATTTGAGAATTGTAGTTAGTACAAGCGCCCTCTTGTGGTGAGATTACTAAATGCAAAATAAGTACAATAGTATCAACCATACGACATGCATTATTCTTCCTTGAGCAAATAAAAATACACTTTGTAATAATGGAGGTGATCCATCCTATTTTCACACATTCACAAAACCATGTCTGTTTTGTGGATGCAAACAGTCAGATTGTGCTGCATGTGAGTTTAGCATCCACAAAGGTCAAAGTTCAAGAACTTTTTTCACCTTGTTTTTCAGATTTTGTCTTCCTTTGCAGTGGATTAAACAAATGCCAACTACGTTTTGTCTGTAGTTTTCACTGACCCATACACTTCTATGGGTGTGATTGGTCCACAACATGGATCAATAGGAAGCTAATGTCTATAAAGTGCTGCGGAATATAGTAGCGCTATATAAGTGCAATAAAATAAGTTAATAAATAAAGTAGTGCATGTCTCAACTGACCCATTCTGCCCTTGCTGTAATAGAAATCAGCTCACTAAGCACTGACTATAAAGGATAATGCTATACACAGGAAAAGTGGTGTAGGGAGGTGGGATAGAACAACAGTCTGCGCCAGGTACTGTAGGTAAAGGTACTGTCAACACAAAATGAAATGCAATCTGACAGCACCATGCCATAGAGCAGGAGAAGCTGAGCGGGTTTTGTGGGGAAAGATTCAGTAAAACCCAGTGGCGTAAGGATTGCTATAGCAGCCATAGCAATGTCTATGGGGCCCTACGGTACTGGGGACCTGGCCCAGCAGAAGATAATTTATTCACTGTACTTGCCTGTGTAATTGAAGAGAAGCACCATGGCTGTAGCTTAGGAGTCCCAGCTCTGACTCCATATATGGTTGTGTCTATGAACATGAAAGGGTATCCCCAAGCATTGTCAGTATGCTTGGGGACACCCAATGTATTTTAATCTAATTTAGCCTCTATTTCTGAAAGGCTTCCACCAGGATTCAAACTCTCAACCTTTTACATCAGAGGCAAGAACCCTAACCACTGAGCTATGGAGCTCGATGGTAAACTGTGATAGAAAAACCTCATAGTAGTTTATCAAGTATTAGGTATTCCTATACAGCAGAAGTATAATTTTATATATATTTTTTCAGTAATTGCAAAAAAAAGTATGACACAAAATAAATGTGTAATTACTAAATATATATATATATAATTACACGTTTATTTAGTGTCATACATCATTTTTTTTACAATTACTAAAAAAAAATATAAAATTATACTTCTGCTGTATGGGAATACCTAATACATGATACACTACTATGAGGTTTTTCTAGCACAGTTTAGCATTGAGCGCCATAGCTCAGTGGTTAGGGTTCTTGTCTTTGATGTAAAAGGTTCTGAGTTCGAATCCTGGTTGAAACCTTTCAGAAATAGAGGCTAAATTATGCATTCATGATAATATATATTTATACTTCGGATATATATATATATAGATATATATATAGATATATAAATGTATTATTTATGGGAAACTATTACTGAGCTTTTAAGCCATAATATTAGTACAGAAGGTTAATGTGGATGACACTGATGGGGGGGGATGTGTGGAGGACACTGATGGGGGGATGTGTGCAGGACACTGATGGGGGGATGTGTGGAGGACACTGATGGGAGGATGTGTGCAGGACACTGATGGGGGGATCTGTGCAGGACTCTGATGGGGGGATGTGTGCAGGACACAGGACCCTGATGAGGGATGTGTGGAGGACACTGATGGGGGTATGTGTGGTGTATGTGTGGAGGAGACTGATGGGGGGGATGTGTGGATCACACTGATGGGGGGATGTGTGGATGACACTTAGGGGGGATGTGTGGATGACACTTAGGGGGATGTTGGGATAGGAGGTCCTGGAGGGGTGTTTGGGTGGAAGCTTTGGAAGGGGTGGGAGGTCCGATAGGTATTTGGGGGTGGGAGATCCGGGAGGGGGGTCCATACATTTTTTTTGCTTAGGGGCGGAGTGCATAAAAAAAATTTGCTAGCTACGCCCCAGGTAAAACCTGTAATTTATAAATTTTTATCTCTGCTTTTCCTACCTCCTGTGAACAGTTATTGGTACAGGAGAGAGGTGTTATCAGTGAATGATGCACACCATGTGTATATGAGATAGCTGTCAGTCACTGGTAATGTAGTGCCCTGGAACAAGGATACTTTGAAGTCTGGACATTTGTGGACATTTGCCTATTCCCCCAAGCAAAGTTATAAACTTCTTACTTTATTTTACTTGAAAGGGTTAACTTTTACTGTTTAACTGAATTATCTATACACTCACCTAAAGAATTATTAGGAACACCATACTAATACGGTGTTGGACCCCCTTTTGCTTTCAGAACTGCCTTAATTCTACATGGCATTGATTCAACAAGGTGCTGATAGCATTCTTTAGAAATGTTGGCCCATATTGATAGGATAGCATCTTGCAGTTGATGGAGATTTGAGGGATGCACATCCAGGGCACGAAGCTCCCGTTCCACCACATCCCAAAGATGCTTTATTGGGTTGAGATCTGGTGACTGTGGGGGCCATTTTAGTACAGTGAACTCATTGTCATGTTCAAGAAACCAATTTGAAATGATTCAAGCTTTGTGACATGGTGCATTATCCTGCTGGAAGTAGCCATCAGAGGATAGGTACATGGTGGTCATGAGGGGATGGACATGGTCAGAAACAATGCTCAGATAGCCCGTAGCATTTAAACGATGCCCAATTGGCACTAAGGGGCCTAAAGTGTGCCCAGAAAACATCCCCCACACCATTACACCACCACCACCAGCCTGCACAGTGGTAACAAGGCATGATGGATACATGTTCTCATTCTGTTTATGCCAAATTCGGACTCTACCATTTGAATGTCTCAACAGAAACCGAGACTCATCAGACCAGGCAACATTTTTCCAGTCTTCAACAGTTTTTCCCTTTCCACACCATTCTTTGTAAACCCTAGAAATGGTTGTGCGTGAAAATCAAAGTAACTGAGCGGATTGTGAAATACTTAGACCGGCCCGTCTGGCACCAACAACCATGCCACGCTCAAAATTGCTTAAATCACCTATCTTTCCCATTCTGACATTCAGTTTGGAGTTAAGGAGATTGTCTTGACCAGGACCACACCCCAAAGGCATTGAAGCAACTGCCATGTGATTGGTTGACTAGATAATTGCATTAATGAGAAATAGAACAGGTGTTCCTAATAATTCTTTAGGTGAGTGTATATATATATATATATAATATATATATATATATCATCTATATAATATAAGCCCTGTGTGCGTGCGCTGTGTCCGTGAGTGTGTGCCGATTTTTACACTGGCGCCGACCAATCAGCACACGGCGTTCAATGCGCCACCCGCACCACCACACCACCCACACCAGCGCGCTAACCAGTGAGCAAACAGCGCTACACGCCGCCATTTCAGTCAGTCACAGCACTATTAGCCATATAGAAAGATGTCCTTCAGCAGTCTGACCTACCAGCCACCATTTCTGTTTGTCAGTCACAGCACTTTCAGTCATATAGAGAGGAGCCACTGTCAGCAGTCTGACCTACCAGTCGCTACCAGCAGTCTCAGCACCAGCAGTCAGTGCTACTAGCCACAGCTACCAGTCAGTGCCAGCAGTCTCAGCCACAGCCACCTGTCTCGGCCACCAGCCACACGCACCAGCCAGAGCCACAGCTATCAGTCAGTGCAAGTAGTCTCATCCACCAGCCACAGCCAGCACTCTCAGCCACAGCCAGCAGTCATTGCCAACAGTCGGAGCCACAGCCAACAGTCTTGGCCAGCAGCCACAGCCACCAGTCAGTGCCAGCAGTCATATCCACCCATGGGCGTAGCTATAGGGGGTGCAGAGGTAGCAGTCGCTACTGGGCCCAGGAGCCTGAGGGGGCCCGAAGACCTTGTGCCGCATAAGAAGACACACAAAGCACTGAGGGAAGGGGGGCCCAAGCTGAACTCTTGCACCAGGGCCCATGAGCCGTTAGCTATGCCCCCGGGCCACCGGTCAGTGCCAGCAGTCTGAGCCACAGCCACCAGTGTGATATATATGTTTCCATTTTATTTTTATTATTATTTTACTTTTGACTTCTTGCCAAAATATTTTTGACAACAAAATAAAATAAAACAAGAAATACAATGTGGTCAAATTACCTTGCTATTTAATATAGACTGTTCCTACTAATGTTTATGCACTACTGTTCTAGCGCCCCTTATTGTAACGGGCTTAATGTCTAGTGTATATATATATATATATATATATATATATATATATACTATACATTAAGCCCGTTACAATAAGGGGCGCTAGAACAGTAGTGCGTATATATAGATATATATATATATCTTGTTCATTTGCACTGTATTTGTGAGGCACTGTGGAAAGGGTTAATGAATACTGAGAGTCATCTGGGACTTTCTAGCTAATAATCAGAAGCTAGTAATTTTCCATAGCTACCACAGGGTTTAAAGAAGAGCATGTTTTGGAGAAAAAAAGCTAGGCATGTTTACAACCAAAACTAGACAGACTGACCTTTTGAATATCTGGTTTTGTTCTGTTGTTATGTCTGAAAACATGTTTTTGTCTGGAAAAACTGCTGTGTCATTGCTATTGAGTAGCATTGAATCCCTGATGTAAGTCTATGAGAGACGGAAAGTGTAACAATGTATCTGTTTGTGATGAGTTTCTCCACGCCACTCCTCCCACTAGAAGGTTCTAGTTCAGCCAGAAACTGTATATAAAGAGAGCAGTCAGAGCCCATAGTGTGCTGCAGTTAGGGACCAGTGCTTGGAGGGGGATAACTCTGCCAATCTATATGAGTGACCAGAAGGAGACGCTGGGGTGGTGACGCTGAGCCATAGACCATTGGTCACCAATCGTGAACAAGGAGCCACCCTGACTACTGAGCTACAGACCATGGGCCTCCAGCCTTGGGCCAGGGCACCAGCCTTCTGAGGGAGAGAGGGACAGTTAGCTCAGGCCTCATGTTACCTACATCCAGGGGCATAGATATAGGGGAAGCAGAAGAAGCGGCTGCTTTGGAGCCAGACCTCAAAAGGGGCCCACCCAGGATTAGGACTAAAAGATTTTATTGTCAGGGCCCACTCAACAGTATTATACAATGACTTAATATACAGTGACAGTATGGAGTGAGGGGCTGCCAGGACTGGTCTGAGAGAGCGATCCTCACTAGTGGAAGAAGTGGGGGTTGCATGGGAGTAGGGGGATGCGAAGAAGTTGTTGTAGTTATGCCACTGCCTACATCACAGAATGTTGCAATTAAGAGACACTTTGTAAAGCTGTTTTTCAACCAGTACCATTTAGATCCACTTATTTTGAGTAAAGCATGATCCGCCATCTCCATTCAGTTTAGGCCTGTGAGAGAAATGTAATTTGTCTCAATTATCTGTGACATTTTCCTTCACATAACTTATTCTTAGGCGTGTTTTAAACTATTCTGTAAGTTTCAATAATGTCCATATTTCAGCGATTCTGTGCTGGCAAATTGGTCTCTTAAATGCAGCATTGGAATTCTTTTTCCTAAAGCAGGAGTTCAAGATAGGTTGCATTCTAAATCCAGTATAAAGATGAAGTTACCGTACATTCTTATTGCTGCTTTTTGTAAATGAAGGCAATACATATTCATATTTCTGACTAATATTATCTCAGGTGAACCCTGCTGCTTCCATTTGGAGAATCTTGGTATAATTCTTGTTGCCACTGACTTTATTATTAGCTTGACTCTTGCGTTTTCAATGTAACCTTAAAAAAAAAAGCACTTTTAAAAAAATACAACTTAAGGGACTATTCAAATTGCCGTGTGCTGGCATTCTTGGTAAATTTAGCAGGAAGAATTCAGTGGATGGTCTGTATTGAATGTACCATGGTCTAGCTTAACCCTTTCTGGATCCCTGTATAGCAGAAGTCCAGTCTTTATAAATAACTCCCACTTACGAGTGCAGCAGATGCCATAGCTGCTTACTAATGCCTGCGATCAGCGATAACTGATCACTGTCATTAACCCACTGAGATGCCGTGGTCAATTATGACCACAGTATCTGAGGCAGCTTTCCCAGGGAGTGTTGCACTCTTGGGGCCTGAATGTATCCCCCACATGGAGATCATAAAAGGCCTGGTCTCTATAAAGAAACCCAGGCTTTTATATCTGTAGTTCCTATTGAGCCCTGCAGGTGGCAGAGCTCCATAACAACATAGCAAATCTACAATGCATTGCATATTTTGGAATTCGTTCACACTTCGTTTGGTGGTAAAAGCAGAAATGCGTTATGGATTCCGTTACCACGGACCATAATGCAATTCTATGACGGAATGCATAACGGAATGCCTTTAGATAGAATAGAATAGAGGTCTATGGCCTGCATAACGGATCCGTCCCATTTCTGTTATGCAGGAGAGAACTCCCCCTCTGGTATTGTTGTCATTGTATTGAACCAGAGAATGAAGGTAACAGTTTTACTGTATAGGGAACGTGGTAAAAACAAAACCCATAAAACTATGGCAGAATAGTGTTTTTTCCACTACAGCATATGCAATATGGGGCCAATAGAAAGTTCAACTTGTCCTGCAAAAACAAGACCTCATACGGCTATTTCAATGGTCAAATAAAAAAGTTTTGGCTCTGGAAAGTCAGTGAGTAAAAAACAAAAATGCAAAAACAGAAACTTGCAGGTTCCTGAAAGGATTAAAGGGATACTACTATCATAATTGTCTAATAATGACCCCTATAGATACCCCAGTAGTATGTTCCCTACCAGCAGCAGTAAGGAGGGTTCAGGTGACCCTATGGACATCGGCCCATTGAGAAAATTTCTAGTTGGGTCTATGGTCACCCCCCCTGGCTGGGAATCATGGGGAAGGGGAGAAGGAGCCTATGACATATCACAGTTTGAGAAAAGTGGTGCAGATGATGATGATGACTATGATTATGATTGTGTGATGGACCTGGGAACCCAATCAGGATGATGAGGAGGTGGTGGAATCAGAGTAGAAGTGTGGTGGCGGCAATACAGAACAGAGCCAATGTACAGCCAAAACATATGAAATAAATTACAGGGGCAGATCTGCTTCTACTGTGGTCAGCAGGGGAGCCTTGTACTCTCTGGCACTGTGCAGCAAGGTGCACATCTCCATCAACACATAGAGCAGCTGTAATGGTTAGGGGCAGTACATGTTTTTCCCGACCCACTGGGTCAATGTTTTGGGTGGCAGTGGTGATGATACACCACAGCAACAAGGCCAGATGCTATCGACACTTCCATGGTTTTTCGGGTCTTGGTCATACCAGGCACTTACCAACTTCCATATTCTCCTCAATGGACAATATTTTCTGTCCACCGCCACAAAACAATCTGCAAGTGTCCCTCCACTTCCAGATTGTTTTGTGGCGGCTGACAGGTTCTGGATCTGTCACTGCGCCCGCTCGACTGCAGGCGATCGCTCTGACAGCTTTGTTGTGTGCTGCGTGTGCTGTGCAGATATGGGCGTGGCTGGAGGTGGAACATAGGCATCGCTGGAGGAGGGACATCGGTGGGGCCTGGAAGGGGGCTCTTGATTTATTTTGCCCGGGGGCCCTGAGGGTTCTCAGTCCGCCCCTGCACACAGCAGATTACTTACTATTCTGCATCAAGCGGCAAATTTCAGGTGAGCTTAAGAGAGAGAAACTTAACAAATGTATTATACAGAATAGACAAAGTTTCATTTACGACTTGAGGCAGGGGTGCAGCTACAGGGGGTGTTATAGTAGTAGCTCCACCCAGGCCCTAGTACCTGAAGGCCCCTCTGCCTAAGATGATTCCATTGTTATATATAGAGATGAGTGAATCGAATCCCACAAAGTGGAATTCGATCCGAACTTCATGATAAATTTGATTCGCCTCGAAGCCGAACTTCCTTGTGCTTCAATTTAACCTGAAATAGTGTAAAAACCAAAAAAACTCATACTTACCTCCTCTATTCATTTAAGATCTCGGGCGTAATCCCTTGCGTGGGGAGGTATGACGTCACTAATCCGGCTGGCTACTTTGGTGAATCAGCCGAATCAAACTTTTCATAAATTCGCTCCTCTCTAGTAATAAACTGCACCTGGCAGGTGGGGGACCTGTTACAGATTTTTCACTGGGGCCCAGAAGCTTCAAGTTCGGTCTTTATCCACATGTAATGGAAATTTCTCAAACTAATGTCTACTCTTGTCATCCCCGTACTCTAGATAAGGAATAAGTAAATTTCCCTCCTTCTTTGGAGTATTCAGTAGTAGCAAGGTCATGCCACATACAAACATTCCATGCTTTTCTAAGGCACTATGGGAGTTCCACCCAGATCTGGAAGCATGTTGTGTTCCTTGGAGGTACATCAAATATATTTCCTAACCACTATAAAAGCAATGTGAGAGATTACAGAACATAGCCAATGGCCTGAAGTTTAATGTAGCCCCATGGCAGTGAATGGAGAACAGTTTTTGCAGTATCTATATCAAGTACAGAAGAGAGGCTGTTTACTTAGAAAAGCCCCTATGGGTAATTGTCAGTGGGGGCCTGACTGCATTCCAAGACTTATCTGTTGAGAATCTTCTATTCATCTATAAAATCTGGATAAAACTGGGATTTACATTAGAGTTCTGCAAGGTTAATTAGACCAGAAAATATCAGAGATTAATAATATTTTCATAAGGAGACATGTATCATTAAGTCATCTACAGACTATTAACCCATAACGTATTTATTGAAGATTGCCATTTCCCTTTACCATTATCCCAGGACAAAAGATGTTTCCTGACTTCCGGTTCCGCGCCAGCATGGAAGGCAGCATGTGCTAGGAGCTCCGTTCCCTGTAGCACCACAAAGCACACTATCCCCTACAAACTGACTGCTCCAACACTACAAGCAGTCGGGAAAATCTACTTGAATAACCGATCACCGGTTTATGGACCGATTCGTAATACCCATGGGGAGCAAATCTAATAGAAACCCTGCAACCCCCATTCATAATGGACTCTGAAAACCTTAGCCCAGATGCGGAGGGGGACAGGCTGGACATAGACTATAAACATCTAGCTGTGGAAGTTGCTGAGCGCATTTTACCTGACCTCCAGGAAGCTCTCTCCTCCACAGTGTCACAGTCCTTTGCGGCCTCGCAATCTGAGGTCACGCAACATACCACATGCCTCGACGAGTTGGAGGCCAGAGTGGCAGCAGTTTAAGCTGAAAACGAGTCGGTCCAGGCTCACCTCACCAAAGCCTTGGCCGAAAATGCCAGACTTTGGAGTAAGATAGATGACCTCGAAATCTCAGCATAGTTGGCCTCCCAGAAAGTATTCGAGCCAGAGACCTTTGTGAGTCTGAACTACCGGAGGCCCTGGGATTATCGACTCGCTGTAAGGTGGAAAGGGCACATAGGGTGGGCCAAGGCATCCCACCTGAAACCAACAACAGACAAAATAGACCATTTGTGACTTCAGCCCGGGGTAACAGACCTCGTCAAGTAATTGTATCTAGATTACTCAGACAAAGCGGCCATATTACGAACTTACAATATTTGGAGACTTTTTTGCTGAAGTGACTCGCCACAGATGTGCTTTTGCCCCTATTTGCTTCACACTCTTTAAAAACCAAACTCGCTTTTCCTTATTATTTTCTGCCATCTTAAAGATCTACCATCCAGATGGGTTGACAACAACCTTTCCAAAAGAGGCCACCCGCCTCCTAATGGGCCCCCGCCAAGGAACCAGAACACTCCCGGCTCTCACCTATACAGAAGAAACCACAACATCTCTTCAAAAAAAGAGTGATAGGATGGCCACAAGCACTGATCAGATGCCCTCTGCCCAGAAACGAGGATCTCCTACTCCTAGTCTTCAGGATATAGGATAACAGAACAGTAACACGTCCCTGAGGGATATAAGTATCCCGCTTCACATTAACATGCTGGGGGTCTGTTGTTCTTAATATGTTGAGAGTATGTCCTGAAAACTATGACTGGAAGCAGACACTAGGTGGTAAACAGTTTGTTTAACTTTAATGTTCAATTTTGACTTGACTTTGCTCATGCACCTAATGGCGTCCACGCTGAGGGCAGACGCTGTAAAGACCCGCTGACGGGAAAGTCGGCATTTGAGTTGGCCCCTAACAACTTCCAGCGAGTTATTGATGATGCCGCTGGGAGCTTTACGCTTTATGCCTGACCCTCATGTTTTGGTTATATATAATGTTCCTTCTGCTGGAAAAAAGGAAAGTCCGATATAATGTGCCAGTAGAGATCTCTCTACTATCGAAGGTTGCATGGAAAGGTTCTATCCTTAGCAACCCATCACTGTTACAGGTTAAAGTTAGGGAAATGGGGTTTGGGGAGGGATATGGTGCTCTCTCTGTTTTGATGGGGTGGATTAGTTCAGTGCAACGAAGATTTCCCCAATAACTAGTACTTTGAAGATAGTGTTTTTGAATATAAAGGGTTTGAGGTCTTCTCACAGAAACTATAGAAGAAGATTGGGTTACTATTAAAACATAACTTTATATAATTACATAAAACGCCCATAGGTAAATTAGTGCAAATGCAATACAAATAAACAGGGTAAGAATTACCCCAATTTAGGTGGAATTGCTGTAATCTAAAGAGGGAATAGGAAAAGGGTGGAGGGGGGAGCTGGGTCTTTGACCCTAGTATGCACCCTAAGATAAAGTACCCCTATCCTAACCACAGCACAGCTCCCTCACCGTCCCTATAACCTTCCATGACCAGTGCAGTGGCTGCCCAGCTTCGTCCTGAAGGGGAAGGGAAGAGGGGGGTAGGAAACCCTATATTACAAAACCACCTATATCAGGTGTTGTGTACCCAGGTCGGTCCCTGGGGCAGTAGGAGGAGATCTGAATGCAGTGGTTAGTCAGGAGGAGGACAGGAGAAGGGGGAGTGGGATGGGGGACAAGGATATGAGACTGGCCCATCTCATCAGAGACTGCAGACTTAATTGACACATGGCGAATATTCAACCCTGAAGGTAGGAAGTACACACATTTCTCGCATGCCCATCATTCATGGTCGCGCCTAGAATACATCTTAATTAATAGAAGGTGTATGGGGCGCTTCTCAGAGCCAAAAATAGAAGACATGGTTCTCTCTTGATAATGCTCCAGGATGGTATACCCAGGGGAGAAGACTTCCTTTAGTGATTTCCCTCTAACTTGATTAATGATGAGGACTTATGGGACCTCCTTTAAGGATGGTGGTTAGACTATAAACATGATAACGAGGGGATATCCGAACTTCAACTAATGTGGGATGCGGGAAAGGTGGTACTCTGAGGAAGAATAATGGCCTACATGTACAATAGGAAGCTTTTCAGTCAAGCTGAAGCTCACTCAGTTAAGTGACACTCTGAGAGCTGCTTACACTGCTTTCCAGAGCAGTGCATCTTCTTCCCTGCAGAAAAGGTGGCAACAAGCTAAAGTAGAATACGAGACGAGATGTGACTTCAACGATGGGAAAAATTATCACAATCACAGTGGGAAGCATATTTATTTTGCCATGGAAATAAAGCAAGTAGTCTACTAGCTAGATTAGCCGGGGGACAAAAACCAATATATCAACCCTTAGAGATAGACATGAAAGAAATAAGATCCTGAGAGACTTTTATGACAATCTAAAAATAATTTTTTTAGATATATATATATCTAAATATATATATGGCGGTATGATCACTTGTACAGTGGAAATAAGTGAATAATTCACTAAAAACAATGTAAATAATCCACCAATAATAATTCATCAACAGTGCATTTCATCTAAAGAAATGTAACAGAGTTCAAACATAAAGTGCTGATAGTGCCTTACCCTGGGTTCAGACCTGAGTGTTCTAGAAACGCGCATTTTACGCGTGTTTTTGTCACGCGTATTTCAGCACGTTTTTGCAAATAGGAAACGCGCGTTAGTACGCGCGTTCTTGTGATTGACTACTGTGGTGTCAATCACAAAACGCGCGACAAACGCCCCAAAAAAAGCTCAAGTACTTGTTTATGCGTCGGGCGTTTTACAGCGCGTTCAAACGCGCTGTAAAACGCTCAAGTGAGAACCAGGGCCATAGGAAAGCATTGGTTTTCATGTGTTGAGCGTTTTACAGCGCGTTTGAACGCGCTGTAAAACGCTCAGGTGTGAACTTAGGGTTAGTGTTCACTGTGCAAACATAATACTAAACACATACTGTGAAAATTCATAAATTCATAAACCAAATAATATCTTGTGTTACCAAATGTTCTACCGTCAAAAAATAAAACAATTTTGCCCAAATGCAATAATTAATTACTGACATTGACCTATAAGCTCATTTAAAAAAAAAATTTAGTTGAAAAAACCGCATTGGAAATCAAAGTCACTTGAATTGCCACCAAACAATAGTCTCTTACGTGGAGGCACCATAATACTGTAGTTGCTATTTTCCCCTATACATATAATGCTGGCCGGTGTGGTATTCCTTATTGCATCTTCCGCCACAGAGCAAACACTTTGAATTACTTTGTATCAGTAGCCCGTAATGTTAGTTATTGAGGGGTATACATTACCACCATCAGCGTTGCCCAGTCGGTGAAAATTCTCCTCCTTGCCGCTCAGACCTTCGGCGTCCCATATGGTCTGGGTTTAACGTGTCCTCCCACGTGACCTAGCGTTAGGCGGCTGACATAGTTGGAGTCTTGCTCTTGTCCAAGAATATTTGTCACTGGGTCCTAGAGCGCACCTGGTTTGCAAGCGCTGTATTGATAAAGTCTGTTCCAATGGCTACTTTAATAAAATCCTGTGGTTAAGATTTAAAAGTTAAAGCTTGATTTAGATACCGTCATTGCCAAACGCGTTTTGGGGACATTTCCCCTACTTCAGTGGTCATGACCGTACATCTTACCCTCAACTATTTATAGGGTAAATTATTAGACATTGAATGCTGGGATAGCAGACATAAGGTAAAATATAGAATGGAATATTTATTCAAACCATATAAATATAATCGCATAGATAAGAAAAAGAAAAAATAATAAATGATCTCATAAGGAGGTACATCCAAGGGGAACCATAACCATATAAAACAAAGCTTTTAAAAAAAAACATTATAAACTCATTTGTGTTATTATTGCGTTTTTTATGTGTTTTTCACCTAGAACCTGAATATTTCAATTTTTCTGAGAGTATATAATGTATATCAACATACATGGTTTATTCTGTTTTCTATTGTACTTTTTAAACTTTATATAAACTTTTTTCAATGCATCATGTCCTTATCCTTCAGGTTCTAGGTGAAAAACACATAAAAAAACGCAATAATAATGCAAATGCATTTATAATGTTTTTTTAAAAAGATTTGTTTTATATGGTTCTGGTTCCCCTTGGATATACCTCCTTATGAGATAATTTATTATTTTTTATTTTTCTTATCTATGCGATTGTATATTGGGGCTCCTGCATGGAAGTAGTTTGGGTGCCCGTGATGTTAAGTGTTTGGATGGGTGGAAGGCAGGGAGTATAGGGTGCAATGGCCAGCATATGGTGTATGAGTCAGAAAACCAGGTCAAAGTTAGAAGAGTAACTAAACATCTCTCTTTATTGTAATGCAAAATGGGGGGTGTATTGCATCCAATCATAGCAGATGGTATATAACTGCAAATGTACACAGTGCAATTCTCTCCCAGATAATGATGTATGGATTTAGGCAAGGGTGAAAGTTATGACCCTCTTCCTTCTCTATCTTGCTAAAGTTTCTCTCAGTGGAATCTATGGCTGGCAACAGGACCTTGGCAATAATGGCTGTAGTGTCCACTGCGGGGTGTATTAACAGTGTCCCTCACTGCAGCCAAGTCTAGATGGTTGTAGCAGCAGGTTACCTTACTGATTCATATGCTTGTCCATGTTTTTTTTCTTTCTCCTTCTCAGTTCATGTTGAGATCTGTTAGTCTCTGTACCTTTCTCTACCTGAAAGACAGAGCACATGGACTTGACCTCCACTCTCTGAAAGAGCTGGGGTGGATCCCGAATCCCCATCGAACCTCTTGCAAAGACTGAGCCAAGATTTTTATCCTTGGCTGTGCCATCCATACAAAAAAGAAAAAAAAAAAGTTTTGCACAGCTCACCCTGAATTTTCGTAATCCAGACACTTCCGTAATGTGAAAGAAAAGGCAGTACGGATGAATCCCCCGGGTCTGGGATCATGAGAGACTTCCGGTTTTTTTTTAACCACTTGCAGACTATTGGGTATTGTTTTAACTATGTTGGAATACCTACCCATTTAAAGGAGTTGTGTAACGTTTTAAAGTTATCCCCTGTTCACTGGCTAGGGGCTAACCATCTGATTGGTGGAGATCCAACCACTGGTAACCCCATCAATCACAAGAACGGGGTCCCGATACCTCAAATTAATGAAATAACAGGTCACATATGAATGCTACTGCTACATTTATTCTCTTTTGCACTGCAGAGATAGCCAAGTACAGTATTCTCTATTGGACTGCTGAGATAGCCAAGTACAGCATCTATATCTGGCACTCTCATGAAGCTACAGTAGTCATACCATATAACCAGCACCATGTATGATATACCACATGGCATGCCTAGAAATGGCGATCTGCATGAAATACCAGACCCCTAAGATGTCATATTGTGTTAGAGATGCAAATGAGGTGACCAGATACGTAAGAACACTACTGTGGGTAAAATGCCATGTAACTACTGGTCATGGTTAAAGTGGATGACTAGCATGTGATCACATCAGTTAACCTGTGGAAGTGAAGTGACACTCTGGGGGTCATATACCGTTAGGCAGGGTGTCGATGGGCACCGCATATCAATGTTCTTAATGTGAATGGCACTGTATTTAATATGTATTGCACTCAACAGTGAAGTGTTATGGTAAGCAGCAAGAACTGAGCTAAGTCAGAGGTCAGAGTAGAGGGTTATGCTGTCAATGTCCCTGTGCTAGTGAACATTCTCTATTTACTTTAATAAAATTATGTGCCTGCAAAGCCACAAGGATGAAAGAAAGGGCTGGAAGATGCTACAGCTGAAAACTGGGAACCCACATACTCCTAAATGTAGCTAGCTTGCAAGTAAAGTTGAGTGTCACTAACCAATTGATACACCAACTTAGGACCTAGATAGAAAAAGGGTAAGGGGAGGGAAAGGGGAGGGAAAGGGTAGGCAGAGCATAGTGGAAGATCTTATCCCCCCCTAGATCATGGAGCCTGATGCAGCCTAAGACTACTTTCACACTAGCGTTGTTAGAATCCGGCAGGAACTGATTGCCGGAATTCCCTGCCGGATCCGGCAAACTGTATGTAAACGGATATCTCTTTTATTACTACAACAGTTTGACGGATCCAGTGAAATACCGGATCCGTCTCATCCCTTATAATCCGGTTTCAAATAGAATAACGGATCCGGTATTTTTCAAAGATCAAAAGAACCAATTTCAGACGCAAATTGTACAGTGGCTATAAAAGACAACCGTAGGTCACATACCCCTCAGATGCTGCCTTAAAAGATAGTAAACAGGATGCCGGACCACATTCAGTTTGGACTTCAGGGTCTAATCCTTGTTTCCCGCTGGAGGAGACGTCTTCGAGCCAGACGGCGCTGTCGCTATTGGGTGCATCCAATCACTTCTGCCCGAATGAGAAGGGGTGCATTTGAAGTTCTTTTTTCCAAACTGCGGAATTATCCTGACAAGTTTCTTAACTACCTACGGATGAGCGTCTTCAGTTTTGATGATCTGCTACAAAGGGTCTCTCATCGCATTGAAAGACAGGACACCATTTTCTATCAAAGTATTTCACCTGCAGAACGGTTAAAGCTTACCATAAGGTAATTATTAATATTGTTAAAATTTTTATATTTTGCTAGTAACTGTAATTACTAGCAAAAGTGCTTTTCGGAGATCAAAGCTAAACCCAGACATATTTCCCTCCCCCATGGTACGAAAAATTTCTATGTTTGATACTGTACTCTACCTAGCCCAGCTCTTTATTGCGCAGGCCTAGGGCTTTGGAGGCTCTGCATTAGTATTGTTCACTGTGACTTCACCGGCTCCTATGGTCAGACTTTTAGAGACGTTGACTTCACTGTGTGCAATGCTAGCCAGAAGCATACGCCTATTGTTCTATAATTATATAGCTTGTATCGTTTTCTTCGGCTTCTTTTTTTACATATTTGCTAATTTTTATTTAAACTCTTTATATTTTCTTCTGATAGATTTCTGGCAACAGTAGGAATCCTTGTTTGTTAAAGATTCGTGCTGTGCTTTGAGGGAGCAGTTGCATGCAGAATTTATACATCATCCAAGTAGGCAACAGTGGATCGAAATTTCAGAAAATTTTTGGATGTGTGCCAGTTTCCTTACTGTCTTGGGGCAGTGGATGGGAAACATATACGTATTATCAAGCCCCAAGGCACTGGTTCTGAGTACTTTAATTACGAAAAATATTTTTCAATTATATTAATGGCCATCGCTGATGCCCAGTACCGCTTTGTTGCAATCGATGTTGGGGCTTATGGCCAATCTAATGATTCCATGGTCTTTAAAAATTCTGTCATGGGGCGAAGGGTATACCATAGACAATTTGATTTTCCACCTCCTCCACCTCTACCAGGTACTGATGCTCCCCCACATGCCCTTCGTGTTGGTTGGTGACGAAGCGTTTCAGATGTGTGGCAATCTAATTAAACCACATTGCAGCAGCAGATTAAACTGGAGCAAATGCATATTTAACTACCACCTAGCAAAGGCCAGAAGAATGGTGGAATGCGCATTTGGCATTCTGGTGGCTAAATGGCGGATTTTCACCAAAACCATTCAACTAAAAATAGAAACTGTTGATGAGGTAGTAAAGGAATGTGTGGTGTTACCAGGGCGTAGCTAGAAATGACTGGGCCCCACAGCAAATTTTTGTATTGGGCCCCCCTACCCGCGCGTTTCGCTCCCCCTCTATAATGTGCTAACCATATAGCCGCCCTATAATGTGCCAGTAGTCAGCCATATAACCCGCCTATAATGTGACAGTAGTCAGCCATATAACCCCCCCCTATAATGTGCCAGTAGTCAGCCATATAAACCCACCCTATAATGTGCCAGTAGCCAGCCATATAGCACCAGATGCCCCCATAGTGCTCCTCTCCCCATAGGGCCCCCTATAATGTGCCAATATCAAGTGCCTCTGTCTTCCCCCATCCCAATATCATAGTGCCATCCTCTCCCCCTGCCCCCTAATGTGTGTGCCAATATAAAGTGCCTATCTCCCCCGAATTTGCCAATATCATAGTGCCAATAGCCCCCTCCTCCCCTGTGGCAGTAAAGTAAAAGTCCAGTATTTTAAAAAAAAAAAAAAAAAAACAACACATATATTTACCTCCATGTTAGGCAAGCCTCATTTATCCTGTCTTTCAGAAAAGTTTGTGAGGGGAATCAAACCTGTGACCATTAGGATGAAAGGCAAGACACTTAACCACAAGGCTATATCAACTGCATAGCCAGGTAGCTAAAAAAAAAAATAAGACCTCTAGATGTGGAGAACTTTGATAGTGTATCCATACACATTACAGCTGCCCCAACACACCAAGCTCTGCTACATCCATATACAATGTGCTGGTGCAGCTGTAATATGTATGGATACACTATCAAAGTTCTCCACATCTAGAGGTCATATTTTTTTTTTTTTTTATAGCTATCGGGCTATGCAGCTGATATATCCTTGTGGTTAAGTGTCTTGCCTTTGAACCTAATGGTCGCAGGTTCGATCTCCAGGGCAAGCTTTTCTGAAAGAAAGAATAAATAAGTTTTAAATAGACAAGAGCGAGAGGACAGTGCGATTCACTGTGTAATTAGCGATCAGGAGAGGTGTGAGGACACGTGCTGATTACCCAGGGGAGGAGAGGAGTGAGGACAACACGTGCTTGCCGGGCCCCCTGTAAGCCCGGGCCCCGAAGCAGCTGCTTCCCCGGTAGTTACGCCCCTGGGTGTTACACAGCTAGCTCCTCATAAAAGAAACGCTACATGTTGAACAGATCCCTGAAGACAGCGATTTGGCCAGTATTGAACGTTTTGGACCAAGGACCACTGTAGCAGTTTCCAGGATCAGAGACCCCGTTTACTATTAATGTGCTTTGATACAACACTTTGGGAACCAGCTTATTTTGCAATTACCTTTTGAGGCTTTCCCTCCTTATGGAGGGGGTCAATGATGGTTTTCTGCACAACTGTCAGGTCAGCAGTCTTTCCCATGATTGTGATTCCTACTGAACCAGACTGAGAGACATTTTAAAGGGAGTCTGTCACGACATTTGAGCATATTTGACTAGGAGCTGCTTATAATTATTGTTTTTTAATGCTGCACAATAAAAAAAATTATACTCACTTTTAATGGCATGCTGCCGACTCCCTCGCAGGCTGGAGCAAGAAGGCGCAAACAGGAAGCTGCGAAACCAGCTCCTCCTATACCCCGGCGCAAGAGCAGACCGGAAAACCGGATCCGGCAACACAGCAATTTCCGGAATACTTGGTACCAGATCCGGCATTAATACATCTCAATAGAAATTGCCAGATCCGGCAAGTGCGGCATTATTCCGGTATTTTGTCCGGTAAAATACTGTACAAGGGATGGAATGGAGTACATCCTGATGCATACTGAACAGATTACTTTCCATTCAGAATGCATTAGGACAAAACACATGCGTTTTTTTCCGGTATTGAGACCCTTTAACGGTTGTCAATACCGGAAAAGAATAACGCTAGTGTGAAAGTAGCCTTAGATCTGCAGAGTAGCCAGGTCTGTAAAAAAGAAAGCAATCAGCAGAGCATGTGAATATGTGAACTGTGTGGATATTGTGTTTTGTGAGCAGAGAGATACCACGGCCTATCAATACCAGTGCAAAGCCTTCACAGTGTGTTGTGAAGACGGAGATACTGCAACCTTATAGTGCCTGTCCAAAATGTGTGGAACTGAACCACAATGAGGAAGTGCCATGAATTATAAAGTAGCACCACCCATCTTCATTAGTGTCTAGCTAAAAGAGAGACTTGCCATAGCGTTGACACCAAGGCAAGTTGGGTGTAATATATGCCAAGGAAGAGCAAAGAGACGGTTTTATTTGCCACTAACTAAGACTGTGCCCCATGTAAGACTGTAAACACTAAGCTAGTTGTCTCACCTCAATTTCCAGTAGCCATTTAGCCTGTTCTCTCCTGCGAGAAACCTGAAACCATCAAGCGTGTTGTCCTATGTGAGATTAGTAAAGCCATTGTTCCAAGTTTCACTGTGTTTAACTGGTTCCTCCCGCCATTCTTAAGTGGGGAGTCACGTATACCACTGAGGGGCCAAACAGATCCTTTCGTAAAGACTGATCCCCCTGGCAGGAAAATATTTCTAAGAATGAACAGCCTATCATCAAATATAAATAGAGATGAATTCTGTGGAGAAGAGAAAACAGAAGGTCTCTGTGCTATGACATCGGAGATTAATGTTGAGGAACACTAACATACTGAAGTCTAAAATCACAAATGTGTCTTTGTTTTTGAATCAATTTATCCTTTTTATTAATGTAACAGATGGGAAACATAGTTAAGACATTCCTTAAAGTGTAAAGTAATTCTACTTTGAAATGACTGACTTAAAGTTTATGGATTAAATAGTAAAATTTACATTAGATGCACATAAAATGATGATCGAAGGGTGCATGCAAGGCAAGGCAATGCAATTGTATGTTATTAGTAAGGTAGGCGATTTACAGAATAAATGAATTAGTGCAAATTTCACCAGTAAGACTGAAGCCAACTGCATACATACCTTCGGATTCACTTTACTTGGAGTGCCTTGGATGTGCCCCTGAAGAAGCGCATAAAGCGAAACCCGGGTCGGGCAGATCTGATCTTCAATTTTATTGACTTTATGATATGCTGATATAACTAGACAGCTCCTTGTGAGTATAATAAAGCACTTTAACTTGTCTGAACCTTGGCGGTGCTTCACTATGTCCTGCGTCTGGAGTTTGCCTTGATCAGGTAGATGCATACAAAGGAGGTGATTGTTGAAGCCAGGCGGATTGCCTGTGTCCATGAGATGACAATCTGATTCCTGGAGTGACTTTCCTGATCTTCTGGGATTTCCAGCAGCGGGGTCCATCTAATCTACTGCATACATACCTAACCTATGCAACAGCTATATGGTGAACAGTCACGTAATTAAAGTGCTATGGTACTGCATGAGTATAACTATAAAAGTGAAAGAGGTAACATCTGCACCTAAGCCCTGGTGCCTGAGGGGCCCAAAGTCCTCTCTGCACCATAATTATACATGAGAATTATGGATGGGAACCCTCGAACACATGCCATGGAGGAAGACTATACAGCTGTTATGATGCTAACTTTAAGAGAGGTGGACTTGGCAAAAAGCTGTGCCAATATAATCCTACACAAGGGAACTGCACTGTTAGTACACCTAGCAGAGCATCTCAGAGTCATACACCTGACTCTTAAAAAGGTTCTCCAAGAATGAGAATGGCCACAAGCAGCCTGTCCTAGAATGCGAGCAGGACTGGTTGCCACCACTTGCAGAGCCCCTAGACAGTAGGGCCTCACTACACACTTCAGTGCTCTACAATAGATGGTAATGATGTGATCCTGCCTATATTATGCCATCATGGCTGAGCTGTCTGACAGGAATTCTCCCCAATGTGCAGTATATACATTTGTAGTGAAGTCCCCTTTGCTCCTCAAGAAGCTCTGCAAGTGGAGGCAACCAGTTCTGCTCACATTCTATGAGAGGTTGCTTGCGGCCATTTTACATCATTCCCTGAGAAGCTATTTAACTTGGTCTCTGTTCTTGACTATGCTCCTATCTCATCTCCTGGCTTGCTGTACCTTGACTACCTTTCTGGTCACAAGCCATGTCTTCTTTTCTGCCAATCTGTAACTACTCTGAAGACCACAACCTGGGGTCCTCTTGCAGCAAAGTCAATACTTCCTTGCAGTGTGTTAAGGGTGAAGACCCGGTGAATCCTTTACATTTGCAGTCCAGTCTAGGCAGCATCAAATAGATTGCAATGATAGTTAGAAGTCTGGACATTTGGGGACATTCAAGGCTGTTGCTACTATGCAAAGTCATCAACTCATTACTTTATTGCACTTTGAAGGGTTAACTTGCACTATGATTTATCCAGTTGTTTACACATACTGTTTTATATTGTGAAACTGCATTATACATATTTATTTTAATATATCCTGTTCATTTGCACTCTATTTGCACTGTGGAAAGGGTTAAAGCACAGCCAGCTTATACTGAGAGACTTTAGCACTTTCCAGCCTGGGACTATACAAATCTATATTTTGGAGGCAAAAGCAGACAGTGAGCTCTGTCAGATGGTTGTTTACATCTGGAAACTGCTTAGTCATTCCCATTGACTTGCACTGTGAATAGCAACCATGAGCTGCAACATTGTTTCTATTAGGCTGTGCTTCTCCAGCTTCACCCCTCCCACTAGAAGGTACTGGATTAGTTAGAAATGGTATAAAAGTAGAGCAATACGAGCCCCTATTTGTCTGCAGATAGAGACAAGTGGTTAGTAGGAGATACTTTGCCAAATTGCACAATTTACAAGAAGAAAATGCTGATGTTGGGATACTCTGCCCTATGAGTGAGCTACGGACCTTGGTTCATCTGACCTTTGAACAGGGTATCATCTTTCTGAGATAGAGGGACAGCTAGCTTTCCTCAGCAGAAAACCTTCTGCTACCAGAGAGGAGACTGGAGAAGCCAGCCCGGTGCCTCACCTGTATTGTTTTGCACCTGAATTCCTCCAGTAAATAGGCAAACTGGTTTACTGCAAACTCGGACTCTCTGGACTTATTTCTCATATATCATTTAGTTAGATAGTTAAGTGTTCGAGTCAATGTGATTGTGTGGCAATAGAAATAATCTTATGTTCTACTGAATAAAGATCACTGTATTGCAGTTACATCTGTACTCCAGGAACCAGGATAATGAAGTACAGCTATTACATAATATATAACTCATAGCCACAAATAGCAACTGGTAATAATATTTTATTTATTAGTTTAATCCCAATATCAACTTTTAGAACTCCATTTTCAGTTGATCCACTATGTGTTGGCATTTGATGTCCTCGCCCACCTACAGAAAGTCTCCTTTTGGAAAACTATCAAATGGTAATGAGGTCATTTAATGTATTCTGCATGTTTTTGACCCAATGTATGTTATGAAATCACATGCTATATTAATATGAAAAAACGACTGTGTTATAAACATCTATATTTACAGACTGTTTTACAGCGGAGGATGTATATTGATCTCACAGCGGGACATAGCCTCATAAAAGGCATTTATGGAAATGATTAGTTATTTTAATTTTCAAAGAAATGGAATCGCTTTCAGTCTAAAGTTTGTGTACTCTGTTCTCTTGCTGAGGCCGGTATCCCAATTTACCAATACCCCTCTCATTGTGGTTACAGGTTAAATTTAGGACAATATTTCACAAACTGTAGTAGTATTGGAAGGATCGGCACTCAAAGTAGTATATCTTCAAAGTTCTCGTTTATTCGCCATTGAATGAGGCAACACACTACACGTGTTTCGGCTGTATAAGCCTTTCTCAAGTGTACACACTTGAGAAAGGCTTATACAGCCGCTACACGTGTAGTGTGTTGCCTCATTCAATGGCGAATAAACGAGAACTTTGAAGATATACTACTTTGAGTGCCGATCCTTCCAATACTACTACTATTTGTGAGTACACCGACTCGGGATACGGGCACCGCTCCATAGTGGAGTATTGTGGAGTGCCGCCTGCTCTTTCTTCTAATATTTCACAAACTATCCAGTGGGAAGAAAATCCTATCTGCTTCTCACTGATATACTGTATCTTTTAAAATTCCCACTCTCAATATCATAAAATAAGAAAAATCCTCAAAATATTACACATAAAGTATAGCTTATTTCAAAGGGGTTGCCCAAAATTTTGATACTGATAGGATAGGTAATTTATATCTGATCAGTGGAGGTTGACTCCCAGCAGCCCCGCTGATCACTTCAGCTGTTTGAAGAGGCTGCTGCACTTTGGTGCACTTTGGTGAATGAATGGTGCTGAGCTGCAATACCAAGCATATCCAATGAACAAATCTGTGCTTATAAGCTCAAACATCTGATTGGCAGGGACGCCGGGTGTTGGACCCCCAACCGACCTGATATTGATGACCTATCCTAAGGATAGATCATCAATATTAAAGGGTTTCTGTCATCGTTTTGACATTATAAGCTGTCTGACATTAGCTGTGTGCTAATGTCAGAGCAGCTTGGTAATGTCTTTTTTATAAAAATCCGATGTATATTTAGGCTAAAAACGTCTTTTTATAATATGTAAATTAGCCTTTAGGAGCAGGGGGGGCGTTGCCCTGCTCCTAGCGGCTCCGTGCGGCAACCTGCTGGCACGCCTCTTCTTTCTTTGATTGACAGTGCCGGGCAGCGATCCTCTCCTGCCTCCGGCACTGTCTCCCTGCTAAATCCTGCGCCGCCGCTCTGTATTCGGCACAGGCGCGGTGAGCTGAGGACAGCAGGCACCAGCTACGTACACATAATTACAAAAAAGTTATAGGGGTCAAAATATGGCGACAAAAAAATAAAACAGATTTTTTCCCACTTTTTAATTGTTTTTTATCAAAACGCAAGAAAAACTATACATACATGTAAGGTATTGTCAGATTCGCACTGACCTGTAGAATAAAAGTAACCAGTCAGTTTTACTGTACATCGAACGTCGTAATTAAAACAGCCGTAAAACTGTGCTTTTTTGCAATTTCACCCCATTTGGAATTTTTTTCCCGCTTCCCACTACCTCATATCCAATATTAAATGGTGGCGTTGGAAAGTAAAATGTGTCCCGCAACAAAAAAGCCCTCATATGGCTATGTGAACAGACAAATAGAAAAGTTATGGCTCTGGGAAGGCAGGGATAGCAAAATGAAAGCGCAAAAGAAAAAAAAACTCTGGGGCTGAAAGGGTTAAGGCGATGGTGGTATGCCCACTGGCCAGCCAATGTTTAGTTCTAGAAGTTGCTATCTCCTTTATCATAGTATACCTTTGTTTTTTATGCCTTTCCATTTGGTTTTCCACCAATACTGTTATGCCATTTGGTAAGCAGCAGTTTCTGAGTTACGTATAGGAAGTACAGTCCTGGTCCTTCTTGACATCAGCCGTAGTACAAGACTACTCCTGGTGCCTTCTATTGAGTTATTTCTCCAGTCAAGAAAAGCATCCCATACATCCTTGCCATCTTGGTTAGCTTTTTTATGAGTGTTCTTTATTACTTTTGCAGCAGCTTCAGCTTCATCGTTGGGCTGTGATAAGGGGATGATGCAATATCTTCAAATTCCCACTCTGTAGAAAATGAGGCACACTGTGGTTCATTATCTGAAATGTTAGAGCCAAGGATTTCATGTCTTCTCAAACGTTCTGCGAACACAAAAATCCTTGTCTCCCCACAGCAGATTGTGCTGTGTAAACGCGATCTGCTGCCGGGAAACAACGAGTCTGGGGAAGAGCGATGGCATTAGTGATCGTGATCGCTCCTCTACATACTCTGGAGGAGATTGCTGCATATAAATGCAGCGGCCTCCTCCACCAGCGAGCAGCAGATTGTCGGGAAGGAATGCTTCCTTCCTGAAATTCTGCTATAATATCGTCCCGTGTAAAGGGACCTTTAGTGTAGTGAATAACATATAACACAGAATACAATGATGATTTGTAGTTGAAAGCTATAGCTGGGGCAACACAGAATTCAGCTTTCACGCTCTCTCATACAGTCCAATCAGATTCTTGGCACGATTCTTTGTGGCTTCTGTTGTAGTGGCCATATACCAGAATATCGTCTGCAATAAGTTCCACTTCAGGCAGGTCTTTTGCTGCTTCTTGTTACCTATGTTGATATTCTTCTGGAGCAGTAGCAATCCCAAAATAAATACACAGTCATCAGTAATTTCCGAAGCAGGTCCAGAATGTAGTAATAAAGCAGTGCGCGTTTCAGTGCTTTATTTAAGTCTTTGGGATTGATGTATATGGTTTCTTAATAGCAACCACACTACTTAAGAATGCTGTAGGTTCTGCGACCTTTCTTTAATTAATCCCAGTTTCCCAAATCTCTCTATTTTCACCTTTAATTCTGCTTTGAGTGGAGCTGTCACTCTACATGGCTAGTTTTGCACAGGAAGTATTGTTAACTTTTATCTATTTCTAGGTGATATTCTCCTGGTAGACACGTCAGTCCTTGTAAAGTGTCTCAATATTCAGTTGTGATTGCATTATGAGATGGACATCATGTAGCAACACATTGGTAGTAACCTGTGGTTTGCAACCTTTAATCCCATTTTCAGGCATATGGAGATTATAAATCTCCCCCCGCCCCATTATGCTCTACACTTAATGTAAGCAGACCCATTTTCTGACATGTATCTGCTGAGGGAAGTGGCTTCTCCTTACCATAGACAATTTGAAATTGCAGTGGATACGTTTTCTCTTTGTATATACAATTTAGATTAGGCTGACCCCATAGTTATCATAACACGGTATCATTGTACCAATTCAATTTGTAACTGACAGAGTAACCTTTTTCCTGCGTTCCTGTCAATGCTCAGTTCTAGTGGTATAAACCACTGTGCTCCTGGAGTGCTTACTGCCACTGGCTGTCTTTTTTGTGTTTTGCAGCATAATTTACAGCTTCAGTTACAATTCTCAGTTGCTCTCTGTTGCTTCAGGTCTGGTACTCTGAGCATTCTCCTTCTAGCACTAATTTCTTTTGATCTTAAAATTATTCTGTCTCTGATCTTTTTATTTTGTAATACTCCAAGCTCATATGTTGTTGCAAGCTGCCTCAGATTTGTCACATACTGATCTCTGATAGGCTTTGGTTTGTGGTATTGAAGATATACCTCTCATACATGATGTTACATGGGGACATAAATAAAAAAAAGTTTTCTGTATGCCAGTATTAGAAATGAGCGAATCGAAGCTGACGAAGTGGAATTCGATCCGAATTTCAGGAATTATTCTATTCACACCGAATCCGAATCCGCACGCTTCGTGGTAACAAATTGCATTTTTTCCTAAAATGGCTGCTGCACATGTTAGGACATGGAGCAAGGAACTCTGGGAACGAGGGATCACCCACAATGCCATCATGGATTCAGCCATTTTCCAGTGTACTTAGTGCAGGGAGATGTTAGCAGGTGCTAGGGAAAGTGCTAGGAAAGACTTGAAAACTTATATTTTGCTGAATAGAAGTTAAGGGAAAGATCATTAGAAGTGTAGGGAAAGGATAGGGAGGAATAGGTGTGTACAGCCTGGGTAATAGGAGCAATCCTATTACACCTTGCTGCACTGACTGGGGATCCAAATTGCCATTATACTGCTGCTCATTTCAGGTTTGCAATAGATGATACCTCTGTAAATCCAGCAAATCGTTCTTGTTATTGGGGTCTTATGACCCCTCGTGCGGTGCAGTTAAATATATATATATGGTCTAAAGCATTTTTTTTGTCATGCATTAGTGGGGTGAAAAAAAAGGGGCTTATTAGCCGATGTATGTTGAAGTGAGAAAACTACAGCCCTTTTTGGCGTGTATTAGTGGCAAAGAAAAACTAGTATTTGCCGTTCATGGCCGCAGTTATATGTTCTAAAGTCTTTTTTTGGCGGGTATTAGTGGGGAAAAAGAAAAAGGGCTTACTAGCCATTGTGCGGTGAATTGAGAAAATTAAATCCCTTTTTAGCATGTATTAGCGGCAAAAAAAACTTTATTTGCCGTTCACGGCTGCAGTTATATGTTCTAAAGTCTTTTTTTGGCGTGTATTAGTGGGAAAAAGAAAAAGGGCTTATAAAACGTTGTGTGGTAAGGTGAGAAAAATACAGCCCTTTTTGGCGTGTATAAATGGCAAAAGAAAAGCATTATTTGCCATTCACAGCTGCAGCTATATGTTCTAAAGCCCCTTTTGCCGTGTATTGGTGGGTGGAGGGGCTTATTAGCTGTTGTGTGGTGAAGTGAGAAAATTACAGCCCTTTTTGTCATGTATTAGTGGCAAAAAAAAATTATTTGCTGTTTACAGCTGCAATTATATGTTCTAAAGCCTTTTTTTCCAAACGAAAAAAAAAAAAGTCTGGTACCTTGTTAGCCAATAGAAAACTAGTTCAGTGCTCTCATTAAGAGAAACAAAATAAGAGTATTGCAGGTTTGATAACTTTTAATGGCTAACAAAAATAGAAGTAATGATGTTACATAGCGAGCTTTCGAGACATCACCAGTCCCTTCGTCAGGCGCAAGCCTGAGAAAGGGACTGGTGATGTCTCGAAAGCTCGCTATGTAACATCATTACTTCAATTTTTGTTAGCCATTAAAAGTTATCAAACCTGCAATAATCTGATTTTGTTTCTCTTATTGAAAGCCTTTTTTGGCGTGTGTCAACAATCGGGTGTACAAGCTGGACACGTGGCACGAACTGGCTCTCTACACCTTGGAGGTGCTGGCCTGCCCTGCCGCCAGCGTTTTGTCAGAGCGGGTATTTAGTGCTGCTGGGGACATAACTGATCAGCGCATCCGCCTGTCAACTGAAAATGCTGAGCAGTTGACTCTTATAAAAATCAACAAGGTCTGGATTGCCCCTGACTTCTCTACTCCACTAGAGGAAGACGGCAGAACATAAAGGCACTTTAAATGTGGCTTTTATGGTGCATTGAATACACTGTATTCCCATGCACCCTTTCGACCACAAAAAAGGGTATATGGTTCAATCTCCCTTTTCTCGTCCTCCTCCATCATATCAACATGCTTATTAGGCTGCCCTCGCTCCTAATGTTTTAGAGGGTCAGAGGCAGGCCCTCGCTCCTAATGTTTTAGAGGGTCAGATCAGCAACAGACCCTCGCCCCTAATGTTTAACATGGTCAGATCATCATCAGGCCCTTGCCACTAATGTTTTAGATGGTCAGCTCACCAGCAGAGCCACACCCCTAATGTTTTAGATGGTCAGATCAGCAGCAGGCCCTCACCCCTAATGTTTTAGAGGGTCAGATCAGCAGCAGGCCCTCCCCCCTAATGTTTTAGAGGGTCACCAGCAGGCCCTTGCTCCTAATGTTTTTGACAGTCACCAGCAGGTCATCAATCATAATTTTTCAAGGGTGTGTATGATGCCCTCCTTAATGTGTAATAAAGGGTGTATTGTAGTGCTAGTTACTTTTAATTTTTGGCAGCCCTTTCACTTAGTGCATAGGCTTTATGAGTGTAGGAGTCCCACTACCTGAACAACTGTACCACAATGTGAATGAGGCCCTCCTTTACGTGATATACAGGTTGTATCGGAGTGCCTCTTGCTTGTAATTTTTCGCAGCACTTGCACTTTATATACAAGTAAATATACAGGAAAGAATGTTTCCTAACAATTTTTCCTCTAAAATAGATTTTATCTTCATCTTTGTGCGTATTATTGTCAGTCTGTAAAAGCGCTCAGTGACACTATTGAGGCTGTTGCCCTCAATTGCCGTCGGATCGCGCAGGCAATCGCCAGCAATGAGCCTGTACAAGATTTCCGGCGGCTGGCGAGAAGAATATCGGGGATGTATTCCGGGCAGAGAGCGGAGGTAGCCGGGGGGCGGAGCCATTAGCCTCGCCTCTGGGACGCGATTTCAGCTGCTGGAGGCATTCTTCAGATTCAAATTTAGGCAGGCTAGGCACATCAGGGGGGCGTTCCTGGGCTCCTTGGAAGAGAAAAAACGCCCCTCTGGGCTCCTTGGATCCTAATTTACATAATGGATAAAGCTCTTTTTAACAGAACATACAAAAGAGACGCGGCAAAAAGAAGAACACATATGGATATAAGGTACTTTATTGCCCTAGGCCAGTGATGGGCAAAGTGCGGCTCTCCAGCTGTTGCTAAACTACAACTCCCACCATGCCCTGCAGTAGGCTGATAGCTATAGACAGGCTTTGCATGCTGGGAGTTGTAGTTCTGCAACAGCTGGAGAGCCGCACGTTGCCCATCACTGCCCTAGGCTAAAGGGGAAAAAAAAATTGTGGATAGCCAGGTGACAGATTCCCTTTAATTCTCCTATTGCGCTTGCTCAGACACTCTGTGGCTATTCAGCGCAGTATACGTCTCAGCCCACTCCTTTCTAAACAAAGCATATATTTGAGAGTTTATTCTACAGTATGTTTGATCCAGATTTTGTACCTCCATTCCATCCTCTATATACAGCTTTATTTATACCTTAAAGGGGTTGTCTCACGTCAGAAAATGGCATTTATTATGTAGAGAAAGTACAAGGCACTTACAGTATTATTGTACATATATTGTTATTATCCATGTTGCTTCCTTTCCTGGCTGGATTCATTTTTTCATCACATTATACACTGCTTGTTTCCATGGTTACGACCACCCTGCAATCCATCAGCGGTGTGCGCAGCAGAGAGGCCAGCACTTTTTCCTATAGTGTGCAAGTACGGCCACCACTGATGGACTGCAGGGTGGTCGTAACCATGGAAATGAGCAATGTATAATGTGATGGAAAAATGAATCCAGCCAGCAAAGGAAGCAAAATGGACAATCACAACACATTAGTAGGTGGCTTGTATTAACTTTCTCTACATAATAAATGCCATTTGCTGAAGTGAGACAACCCCTTTAAAGTTGATGCTTTTCTTACATTTAGTACCTAAAAATTATAATTTTGCACAAAACATCAATAGATAATATTATATGCTCATTATTTATATAGGTTACCAATAATTGCTTAATACAATCATATTTTGGTGTAAATTAGTACAGTACAAGTATGTTTTTACTGCAATTACATACTGCAGTCATGTCTTTATTATACCTACAGCATTTACTACGCCATATTTTTACTGTAATTACATAATACACAATACTATCATGTTTCTGCTGTAATTGGATTACCATTTCATTTCCTTTCATATATATGCTTATTATTTCATCTTCTGATAATGGATTATATATATTTAAGTGTACATTCAATAAATTATATCGGATAATTCTGGTATGTACATTTGATTTATACTCTATTATAAAGCTAACTATAGTCGGCAAATGAGTTGTTTAGTTCAGTCCCAAGAGAGGGGAAAACCAGAGAAGATACCAATTAAATGTATTAGATATATTGGGATTCATGATGCACAATCAACTGAGTTAATGAGAATTCCTAGAAATTAGAAAACATTGACAGATTCCGAGAAAAGACCCAGACTTGAGGCAGGGGATAGACAAAGAGCTACCATAACCTATAAAAAATACCTAAAAAAGACTACGAGACCGCATGAAGTCAATAATGTACTTTATTTACAAAATTCATAAGAGAAATCACAATAAAAACAAGTGCAGGGGAAAGGCAACATCAACCAGAAGGGGGCACAATGGTATTAATTCATACTGCTCCAACATTTAAGAACTAAACTGCAAGTGCAAACAATGCTACAAAATGCAAAAGGCAGAATCAATTACCCATAATATGCCTCCTCCAACCCCGACGCGAGTTTTGGTGAACCTTCTTCTAGGGGTGGCGTCATCACTGCAGGACACACTAAATGCACGTAACCACCAATCATAGTGCTCGATACCTATTATGACAAATTATGCACACCTGGATCACAAAATTCCAGCAGAGCGGGCCGTATATGTGTGATGTGACGCGTCACGTGACAAGTCAGTCATGTGATCCATCATCAGGTCACGTAATGACGCCGGCAAATCTCGCAATAGAATCATCGCGGGATAGTTGCAAGCGGCATCAAGTAGGTGATAGCGCATGTGCAGGCCTGGCATTATCCCACTCAAAAGGAAATCCATAAAAAACATTACACAAATTATAATATAACAGTTTGTTATTATTCACAATAATGTGAAAAAACGTATGCACGAGTGATAATAAATAACAAACATGATTGTGTATGTGTGAATTTTTTATCACGTATATTTTTATTGAAGTTTCAAGATAAGAAACAAATATAATCCAATAACATTAGTACAATCTGACATCAAGAAAAAGCAAGGTAGACATGCCATATACAAATGGAGACGTGGGCTCTCCACAATATCGCATTCAAAAACAGGATAAAATAAGCATGGAGATCATACTTGCACTCTGAGCGGTCACTAATAGCATGTCTGTAGAGAATAGCAGTAAAACAAAGGCAAAGGTTAAACTACTTATAACCTAATGAAAACAAACAAAAACAGCAACAGGGTGTAGGACAACTAAGTGAGCAGCTCTTCGGTATAGAGCAATAAAGGCCAGTTGGAGTGTATGGAGGCAAAGACATTCACCCGATATGAAACTCAGGGAGAATGGTAGTTTCCAGATTTTGACTACGATGCGTCCCAGGAACGGGACATCCAACTTGACCATAACACATTGAACTTTGACCATGAAGGCCTTTGGCTGTACCACATTTTTTCATGCATGCAGGTGTAGTTCACCAGGTCTATGACCTCACGGAGAGGAGGAGTGTCCGGAGTTTTCCAATGCCTGGTGATAACTAATTTAGTGGCCATGAGTATGTGGGCTGTTATTGATTTATGGATATGCGGAAGGGCATCAATGTTAATAAAGAGGAGGGCCAACTCTGGGGACATTGTTAGAGGGATAGGAAGAAGAGCGTTTAGGAGGTCCTGCACCTCTTTCCAAAGACCACTGTGTGAATTTTTAAAAACCAATAGATATAATAATCTATATATGAAGATGTAATGTGAATGCATGATGATATAACAAATACCATATCAAAATTGATAATTAATAAACAACATGATTACAAATATGTGAATAATTAATGAATATGATAATCTATAAATAAAGGTGTTAAGTGAAGATAAATAATGTGAGAAGTGACAAAAAAAACAAGGATTTTTGTCCAGAACATCGAGCCTAAAAGTGTAAAATCAAAGTGATTAATTACATACAGTGATGATACAAAATAACTGAATAATAAATTTCATATATCAATTCATTCCCAGTCCATGATTAAAACATAATTAAAAACAAATAGCATATGCTGACCCGAGAGATGCCTATAAGAAAGAAGAAAAGCCAGAGGACTCATATAGGGTACTTTCACACTTGCGGCACAGCTATCCGGCAGGCTGTTCCGGTGGGTGAACAGCCTGCCGGATCCGCCATGCCGCAAGTCCCCGTGCACTGCCGTGCTGCTGCTCCGTCCCTATTGACTATAATGGGGCAGGGGGCGGAGCTACGGCGCAGCACGTCTTTGCACGGCAAAGATCAACGGACTAAAAAGTCGGACCTGCAGTACTTTTAGTCCGGCAATCTTCGGCCATGCACTGCCGTGTTCTGCCCCGCCCTATTATAGTCAATGGGGACAGAGCGGCAGCACGGGTACTTGCGGCATGGCGGATCCGGCAGGCTGTTCACCCGCCGGAACAGCCTGCTGGATAGCTGTGCCGCAAGTGTGAAAGTAGCCTTAGTCCATTTTGACGTAGTGTGTTCAATTTCCAGATCCATTTACATTCCAATTGGGCAAGTTTCTTTAAAATGTCTCCACCACAAAAGTTTTTTGGTACACAATCTATTCCCCGAACTTTCAAACCCCTAGGGTCACAGGAATGATAGAGTTTGAAATGTCTGGCAACAGGTTTCAAATTAGTCACATTCCTTTCATTAAGAGCAGATTAAATATCTCGAATATGCTCCACACTGTGACCTTCATCCCCCTTGTAGTAAGCCCCACGTATACATTTGGGCATGGGCATTTTGCATAGTAAACAACTGCTGTGCTAGAACAAGTTAACCTATGTGTGATTTGAAAAACCTTCCCACCAATAACATCACAAAACTCAGTAGCCCTCTCAATGTTGGTGCAACCCATACACCTCCCACAAGGGACAAAGCCCCACTTAGGCTTACCAACCCCAGGGAAGATTGGAGGAATCTGCTTTCTATAAAGGCTCTTTACCAAATGGTCTTTCAAATTTCTTGCCACCATCGAAGGGCTCGAAGCAAGATATCTCGCAACAATCGGATCCGTTAAAAGTACTGGCCAAAAATTTTTAAACTAGCCTTCATATCAAACCAACTAGAATGGTAATTTGTGATGAATCTCACTTTCTCATCCCTAGACTTCTGTTTCTTAGAATAAAAGAGAACAGAACGAGAGCACGATTTAGCCCTCCTATGGGCTTCTTTGATGGATCGTTGGCTATATCCATGGTTGGAGAAACGCTGCTTCAGATCATTCGCGTACTCTTCAAAGCTATGATCGGTAGAGCATATCCTACGTCCTCGTAGGAACTGTCCAATTGGAATTGATCAAATCATCTGTGGAGGAAGAGATGAAGAGGCATGTAAAAAATAATTCACAGAAGTTGGCTTCCTAAATACATTCGTCAAGATGGAACCATCTCCCCCCCCCCCCTCCGAATTTGTATATCCATAAAATCAATGGTATCCTTGTCAAATTTATATGTCAACCTTATGTTCCTGTTGTTATTATTTAACAATCCAAACAATTCTCGCAGATCATTGTTATCCCACTGCCAGATCATAAACACATCATCGATGTACCGCGCCCAGAGGATGGTGCAGTCCATTAATGTGTGTCGATCTGACAGGAAGAGGTCCCTCTCCCCGCCCATCAGTGCCGGTGACGGGAATAGATTGTAGAATCAAGCCAGAAGTAAACATATAACTGTCTCTCTTTACAGTCTCTCAGAGCTGAACCCGGACATATCCCCTTCTTCCTACATTCAGCCCCTCTGACATGAGCATTAGAGATTTTTATGCTCCAATGCTCTCCCTTGCCTTGCGACATCACCAGCACTAATGGGTGGGCTTTAGTACTGCTCTAGCCTGTAAAACAGCTAGGGCAGCGCTAAAGCCCACCCATCAGTACCAGTGACGTCACAGGCAAGACTGCTAGGCGGAAGCCTCCGCCTAGCAGTGTAAAAATATAAACAAGAGAGCATTGGAGTTCAGCTGTGACCCCAGACAACCCCTTTAAAATGACCTATCCTTTATATGTAATGTTTTGAGGATTTTCCTTATTTTAAATAATATCATAGAGAGTGAAAGTTAAAGCATATATCAGTGGGAAGCAGATAGAGTTTTATGCCAATTGGGCAACTTGTTAAATACTGTATGTGATCTGTCTTATTGATAGATTGAAACAAGCAATCTTCTGTGGAGGAAAGACACAGATTTCACAAAAACAAACTAATCAAAAGAGGGTGTAAAGATTTTGGAGGCCAATGAGGCTATTCATGTGGATTTCTCATAACAGGGACTTACAATTAAAACCATTTACAAAAGTAATGCAAGGCGCTCTTTGATGGTTTATTTATCAGGACAATGCCTTTCAGAAGATCCAGTAATGTGACTGTGAATAGATCTGATTTGTCTTTCTGTAAATTTCATATTTAAACAACCTTTTTCCAGAAAATGGCCAGTAAACATACATAAATCCTAGCGTTGTCCTCTTCTGTCAAATCATCATTAGATTTATATATATATATATATATATATATATATATATATTAAAGTTTCTCCCATCTGCAACCAGCGACCATTGCATTCTTGGTCAGCTCTGTTACCAAGGTCCATCTCCCCTGATTACTTAGTTTGATGGGTGGCCAGCTCTAGGAAGAGTCCTGGTTGTTCCAAACTTCTTCCATATAAGAATTATGGAGGCCACTGTGCTCTTGGGAACTTTCGGTGAAGCAGTTATTTTTTACCAATGCAAATATAAGGTCAGATGTGAGACCTTATATGGACAGGGCTGTGTCTTTCCAAGCCATGTCCAATGTGCCTCTTTCAGGGACACAACCACCACTCCCATCCTCTCTGCCCTGCGCCTCCTATCCAGCTTGTGGCACTTAGCTCTGCCTATAAGTGGAAAATCCCGTATGGTTTTGGGGTAGGGTCCCTTTCTACCTAATTTACTAACTGCAATTTTGGTGAATATGATAACTCCTTGCACATCCTCAAGGGCCACAAGTCTAATGGCACTTGCGTCTATGTCTCAGGGGAGAGTCTAACACCTGCCCTGTGCATCATCATCCCTGTCCCCTAGTCCGGGACCAGTAGCGATCACCAATTTTGATAATTTCCCTTTTCTACCTGAGATACCTCATTGACAATGCATTTGAGCTTATTTATTTTGATCTACCATCTTCTTGATCTTCATGTGCATGTCCAGCCTCTTAGTCATGGTGGCTGTTTATAGACCTTCACAACAACTTTGCTCTACAGAGCAAAAAATCACCACTTTTATCCCTGATCCTAAAACATCACTTTTATTAGAAAACTCATTAAAAACGTGATGTGTGAGCAGTTCTTTAAAATGACTGCCTTATACTCCTGACCAGAGCGTTAAGATTTGTAAGTGAGGGCTATAGTGGATGTGCACAACCCACAATAGTTGCCCTCTATGTTGTATCACTGTGCGTTTAAATCTCTGACCGATTAGGTGCCTAGGTGATGTTTGAATAATCCACTAGCTCAATTACTCTGCTAACTGCTGCTCTAATCAGGATAAGGCAGAGCTAAAACCATTAGGTGCTGTCCCCCAACATGTTTCACCAGAGTGCCTGGCGTCTTCAGGGGTATGGACAGTCTCTAATAAAAGCAATGTTTTAGGGATAAAAGTGGTGTTTTATGGCTCTGTAGGGCAAAGTTGTTGTGTTGAATTAAGAACCCTTCCCTGATAGGGTCCCTGTTTAATCAATTATTGTTTATAGATCTTGCTGCACACCCTGGAGACTTCAATCTTCTTTCATGCTTAATTCTCCTATTGCGCTTGCTCAGACACTCTGTGGCTATTCAGCGCAGTATACCTCTCAGCCCACTCCTTTCTAAACAAAGAATATATTTGAGAGTTTATTCTACAGTATGTTTGATCCAGATTTTGTACCTCCATTCCATCCCTCTATATACATCTTTATACCTTAAAGGGGTTGTCTCACGTCAGAAAATGGCATTTATCATGCAGAGAAAGTTAATACAAGCCACTTACTAATGTATTGTGATTCTCCATATTGCTTCCTTTGCTGACTGGATTTATTTTTCCATCACATTATACACTACTCGTTTCCATGGTTACAACCAGCCTGCAATCCATCAGTGGTGGCCGTGCTTGCACACCATAGGAAAAAGCACCAGCCTATGTGAACAGCAAAGAGGCCAGCACTTTTTCTTATAGTGGGCAAGTACGGCCACCGCTGATGGATTGCAGGGTGGTCGTAACCATGGAAACGAGCAGAGTATAATGTGATGGAAAAATGAATCCAACCAACAAAGAAAGCAATATGGACAATCACAATACATTAGTAAGTGCCTTGTATTCACTTTCTCTACATAATAAATGCCACTTGCTGAAGTGAGACAACCCCTTTAAACTTGATGCTTTTCTTACATCTAGTACCTAGAAATTATCATTTTGTACAAAACATTATTGGATAATATTATATGCTCATTATTTATATAGGGTACCAATAATTGCTTAATACAATTATATTTTGGTGTAAATTAGCACTTTACAAGTATGTTTTTACTCCAATTACATACTGCAGTCATGTCTTTATTATACCTACAGCATTTACTACGCCATATTTTTACTGTAATTACATAATACACAATACAATCATGTTTCTGCTGTAATTGGATTACCATTTCATTTCCTTTCATATATATGCTTATTATTTCATCTTCTGATAATGGATTATATATATTTAAGTGTACATTCAATAAATTATATCGGATAATTCTGGTATGTACATTTGATTTATACTCTATTATAAAGCTAACTATAGTCGGCAAATGAGTTGTTTAGTTCAGTCCCAAGAGAGAGAGAGAACTTTTGCATATGTATTGAATGTATTTATAATTCTCTTTAACAGGCTGGCAGTGTCATTTCATTTATTCACCCCTAGGTGGTGCTAGCATCACTTATATACAGTTGCAAGAAAAAGTATGTGAACCCTTTGGAATGATAAGGATTTCTACACAAATTGGTCATAAAATGTGATCTGATCTTCATCTAAATCACAACAATAGACAATCACAGTCTGCTTAAACTAATAACACACAAAGAATTAAATGTTACCATGTTTTTATTGAACACAACATGTAAACATTCACAGTGTAGGTGGAAAAAGTATGTGAACCCCTAGATTAATGACATCTCCGAGAGCTAATTGGAGTGAGGTGTCAGCCAACTGGAGTCCAATCAATGAGATGAGATTGGAGGTGTTGGTTACAGCTGCCCTGCCCTATAAAAAAACACACACCAGTTCTGGGTTTGCTTTTCCCAAGAAGCATTGCTTGATGTGAATGATGTCTCGCACAAAAGAGCTCTCAGAAGACCTACGATTAAGAATTGTTGACTTGCATAAAGCTGGAAAGGGTTAAAAAGTATCTCCAAAAGCCTTGCTGTTCATCAGTCCACGGTAAGACAAATTGTCTATAAATGGAGAAAGTTTAGCACTGCTGCTACTCTAGGAGTGGCCGTCCTGTAAAGATGACTGCAAGAGCACAGCGCAGACTGCTCAATGAGGTGAAGAAGATCCCTAGAGTGTCAGCTAAAGACTTACAAAAGTCTCTGGCATATGCTAACATCCCTGTTAGCGAATCTACGATACATGAAACACTAAACAAGAATGGATTATTAAGACATTTTGCAGGAGAACTTAAGGCCATCTGTCTACCAGCTGAAGCTCAACAGAAGATGGGTGTTGCAACAGGACAACGACCCAAAGCATACTTCTGGAGTGGCCCAGTCAGAGTCCTGACCTCAACCCGATTGAGATGCTGTGGCCTGACCTCAAGAAAGTGATTCACACCAGACATTCCAAGAATATTGCTGAACTGAAACAGTTCTGTAAAAAGGAATGGTCAAGAATTACTCCTGACCGTTATGCACGTCTGATCTGCAACTACAGGAAACGTTTGGTTGAAGTTATTGCTGCCAAAGGAAGTTCAACCAGTTATAAAATCCAAGGGTTCACATACTTTTTCCACCTGCACTGTGAATGTTTACATGGTCTGTCCAATAAAAACATGGTAACATTTAATTATTTGTGTGTTATTAGTTTAAGCAGACTGTGATTGTCTATTGTTGTGACTTAGATGAAGATCAGATCACATTTTATGACCAATTTGTGCAGAAATCCATATCGTTCCAAAGGGTTCACATACCTTTTCTTGCAACTGTATATAGCCTGGGGTTTGCTAATTGTGTTGGTGGTTGTTGAGAGGAGAACAAAGGAGAAGGTAGGATGTTAATGGAGGCGCAGAACAGGCCTAGTCCACAATGTAGCTGCTAATTTAGCCCCTTGGCTCTGGCCAGGCTAAGGGAGGATAGAGAACAGTATTACAGCAGCACAGCACAGACCAGTGAGTCTACGTCTGGATATAGAAAAAGTCTAGTGGAGCTTAGAGCTAAATTAGCCAATGGACCTCACAAGCACCAGTGACCATGAGGAACCTAAACGTACCTCGACACAGCTGGATGATTAATGCGCAAAATTATCCTTTACCACATGCCTCTATGGACATAGTGGACCGTAATTCATCAGTGAGCATCCTTTCCAAAGAATGGAGCAGAAGACTGATGCTTGCCATTAGGGAGCCGCCCTGTGGATCGCTACTGATCAGTATGAGTTATTATATTCAGTACCTGAGTGCTAGAGAATGGACTTAGCGCAAACTTATATAAGAAAGAGCCTTATTCTTGCCTGTTAATGTGAAAGTCTTAGGAAAACTCCTTAACTGACAACTGTCCAGCCTGTTACAAGGATTACAGCTAAACCAATATCTGTGTCATCTCTTTATGCCATATAAACGAACTGTACTAACTACCTGCAGACAAGTGATTTAAGTAAAAGTTCAGCTGTTTTACTACAACCGACTCCTCATCTTTTCCACCACTAACCTTTGCACCTCACGGTGCTGGCGTCACGAACAATCGGGGTCCCAGTCTTAAAAGCACCCTATACACCTATACCATCAATGGCACCTCAACTACCATCTAGCTGGTGATCTCTGTACTAGAGAGTACTCCAGAGGATTTAGTGCTGTCTTCCCCATCACTGCACGCCGGCCCAGGGAGTTACAAAAATCGTGAGTACGACTACTACCCCATCAGCCCACCGTACGCTCACAGATTGCCCCGGCGATCCAGTTCACTGCACAATCAACTGAGTTAATGAGAATTCCTAGAAATTAGAAAAAAAACTGACATATTCCAAGAACAGACCCATACTTGAGGCAGGTGATGGACAAAGAGTTACCATAACCTATAGATAGAGAGCAAAATCTGAGGGAACTATATAAATAACTCATAATATCCTTTAGTGTCGTGTACATAAAGATAATTTACTGGTACTAGATGAAAAAAATTGGCAACTCTAAGATACAGAGGTATATAGAGAATGGAATGGAGATACAGAATCTAGATCAAATATAGAATAACCCATCGAATATATGTGCAGTACCCCAGACTTGGGGGTATCTGCAATGTTTTATAAGGTATATCGTTTTGTATTGTATAGTTATGTATTGTAATTTCATTGTGTTTTGACAGTGAGTACTAGTAAAGGGAATGGTTGGCAATAGTTAGCAGGAACAGGGCAAACTACTCTGTTCCTCCCCACTTGGTAGGAGTGGGCTAGTCCTGCTTCCTGCCAGGAGTAGGAGTTCCTGTCCAGAGGAGAGGAAGCACACTGCAGAGCTCCTGCTCCTGTTGGAAAATCTCTATAGAGAACATCAAAATACGACCTTACATAAATCTTTGAGAAAACAGCATAATAGACACTGCTAAGCCCCCCCATCACCCAAACTACTACTAGGCCAGTTACAGCTAAAGTTTACACCTGACAGTGAACCCCTTCACCAACAAGGGTTAAATTACATCCATCCAAACTTGCCTCATTCTTCAAACTACATTTCCACTGCACCGATCCCCAGTTGCCTGAGGGAGTATGCCGCCGTAACAACAAGATCTCATTAGACCATTACCCCTCCCATCCTCTGCAGCGGATCCTCAGGAGCTTGCTGCATATGCTTTGTTTAGAATGGTGTGGGCTGAGAGGTAATCTGCACTGAATAGTCCTCTAAATGCGTGAGAACTAAAAACTATAGAAAAGGAAGTCTCCAGGTGTGCGCAGTAAGATCTCTAAAACACTGCTGCCAAGAGGCTGGGCATGAGCAGGAAGATCAGGAGGACAGCAGGTGGATCAGTATACGGTAAGGTCGTCTCCTCAATGAGGTATGTCAGTTGGAAAGGGGAAGTGATCAGAAGTGCAAATCACTGACTAGGGGACAGGGATGATGATGTAGAGAGGAGGTTTTAACCCCCCAAGACCTAAAAGTAGGTGCCATTATCCTTGTGACCCCTGAGAACTCCACTAGTCATTGGAACATGTAGGTGAGGCTGATCCCCAAAAATTATTTTAATATCACAGCAACAGTTAATTGTAGTCCAGATGAGTATGCAGCAGATCGGCACAGACATACAGTCTGTTTCCATTATACGTGAGATAATAATTATACTTGGAGCATTAGGTAACTTGCCTGAATAAAAGGAATATTAAATCAGCACAGTACTGCTAAAGGGAATGAGCAGGAATACATCCCTGATAAGGGCTAGGTGTAACCTCGGTTGAAGTGTTTCCAAACATACAGCAAACGCTCAGAAACTAGCCTGATGCATATTAACAAAGTGTAGCAGAGACGTGTGACAATATAAACATGTTCTCCCTGTGTCTGCGTGGGTTTCCTCCGGGTTCTCCAGTTTCCTCCCACACTCCAAAGACATACTGATAGGGAACTTAGATTGTGAGCCCCATTAGGGACAGCTTGATACTAATGTCGGTAAAGCGCTGTGGAATATAGAAGCGCTATATAAGGGGATAAAATAAATGAATTATAGTAAAGTGCAATAGTGCTGAATGAGGGTGAACACAGTGTCCTTGGCACCACAGAGTGTACGATCAAACGACCCACAGTGGTCATCATACTTACCTGGTTCCCACCTCTGAGTTCTGGGTCCATCACTTTACGGCCGCCTCCGTAGGTCCTGGGTCCCTCTGGAATCAACATCCTGGCGCTGGAGGTCACATGACTGCTGCAGCCAATCACCACCGTGAAGCAATGTAGCCAAAACCCAGCAGCATGGACCAAGTAATTATGACCACCACTAAGGATCAGCCAATCTGTGAGGTCCGTTAAAGGGGTTGTCAGGGTTAAGAGCTGAACCCGGACAAATCCCCATTTACCCCCAGGCAGCCCCCCTGATATGAGCATCACAGTGTTTCATGCTCCAATGCTCTCCTTTGCCCTGCGCTGAATTGCGCAGGGCAATGGCTTTTTTGGAGATCCGGTGACGTACTAGCAGTGAGCCCGATGATGTCAACGGCACTGAAGGGCGGGCTTTAGCACTGCCATAGCTTGTTAAACAGTTAGGGCAGTGCTAAAGCCCGCCCATCAGTGCCGGTGACGGGAATAGATTGTAGAATCAGGCCAGAAGTAAACGTATAACTATCTCTCTTTACATAATATGCAAAATATAACTTGTGGGACATCCAGCAGTATTAAAGGGGTTGTCCAGGTTGAGAGCTGAACCCGGACATATCCCCTTCTTCCCACTTTCTGACATTTCGCTGACATGAGCATTAGAGCTTTTCATGCTCCAATGCTCTCCCTTGCCTTGCGCTGAATCACAACGTCACCAGCACTAATGGGCGGGCTTTAGCGCAAACAGCTAGGGCAGCACTAAAGCCCACCCATCAGTGCCAGTGACGTCACAGGCAACACTGCTAGGCGGAAGCCTCCGCCTAGCAGTGTGAAAATATAAACAAGAGAGCTTTGGAGTTCAGCTGTGACCCCAGACAACCCCTTTAAAGAAAATTTAAGGTTGCACAACCCCTTTAAAAGGACCTATCCTTTATATGTAATATTTTGAGGATTTTCCTTATTTTGAATGATACCATAGAGAGTGAAAGTTAAAGCATATATCAGTGGGAAGCAGATAGAGTTTTATGCCAATTGGGCAACTTGTGAAATACTGTATGTGATCTGTCACCTTATTGATAGATTGAAACAAGCAATCTTCTGTGGAGGAAAGACACAGATTTCACAAAAACAAATTAATCAAACTTCAAACGAGGCTGTAAAGATTTTGGAGGCCAATGAGGCTATTCATGTGGATTTCTCATAACAGGGACCTACAATTAAAACCATTTACAAAATTAATGCAAAGCACTCTTTGATGGTTTATTTATCAGGACAATGCCTTTCAGAAGATCCAGTAATGTGACTGTGAATAGATCTGATTTGTCTTTCTGTAAGTTTCATATTTAAACAACCCTTTTCCAGAAAATGGCCAGTAAACATACATGAATCCTAGCGTTGTCCTCTTCTGTCAAATCATCATTAGATTTATATATATATATACTGTATATATTTATTAGTTTCTCCCATCTGCAACCAGTATCTTACAGTGACCATTGCATTCTTGGTCAGCTCTGTTACCAAGGTCCATTTCCCCTGATTACTTAGTTTGATGGGTGGCCAGCTCTAGGAAGAGTCCTGGTTGTTCCATACTTCTTCCATATAAGAATTATGGAGGCCACTGTGCTCTTGGGAATTTTCAGTGAAGCAGATATTATTTACCTATCTCCAGATCTGTCCCTCCACACAATCCTCTCTCTGATCTCTACAGGCAGTTATTTCCTCCTCTTGGCTTGGTATTAGCTCTGATATGCATTGTCAGCTGTGATACTTTCTATAGACAGGGCTGTGTCTTTCCAAATCATGTCCAATCAATTGAATTTACCACAGGTGGACATCTCAAAGATGATCAAGATAAATGAAAGGCCTCCGGAGCTAAATTTCGAGTGCCATAGCAAAGGGTCAAAATACTTATGTCCATGTAAAATTTCAGTTTTTGCTTTTTAATAAATTGGAAACAATTTCAGAAATTCAGTTTTTACTTTCTCATTTAGTGGTATATTAAGTGCAGATTGATGGGGGAATAGGGTCTGAAGACTTTCTGAATGCATTGTACCTCCTCTGTAGTGCTTTGAATCATCCATGGCCCTACTCCTATTAAAGCAGATCTGTCACCATACTATACTATATTTAAAAAGGGGCTTCCAGGACTATTATATCAATGACCTATCCCTTGGAGAGGTCATCAGTATCAAATCTGTGGGGGTCTGACACCCTGCTCCTCCACTGATCAGCTGCCAGCAAGAGCTGTAGCCACCGGAACTACACTAACGTAGTGTACAGAGTTTGAAGCAGACAACTCAATACACTGTGTATTGTCTGTGCTGGAATACTCTATTCAGCCCTCACCAATATTGAAAACCTCTTTTTTGTATTTGCATAATGTGCAGAAGGTGGCAGGAGGAGTACTTCCCGTCTGAATACAGCAGACTATGAGTCCACTTGTATTCTGTGCTATGCGCTATTAACTAATAGCATAGTCTATCTGTCTTCAGTACGCTGCCCCTATTCTGATGACAGATCCACTTGAAACATAAAATCAAACTAAAAATATAAATGTACAGTATATACACATAGTGCGGCAGATTTATTAATATGGACTTACATAAAGATAGCTGAAACATAGGGAGAGAGGTAGGTTGAAGATTTAGGATGGGTAGATACTGTAGATAGATGGATAGATACGTAGATACATAGACAGAAAGACAGATAAATAGATAGACGGACAGATAAACAGACTTCTCCTGCATGTCGTACTTTTATTCCGGCCGCCTCTCGGCATGTTTGCCATGCTGCCGCCGGAACTCCGACCCGCCCCATTATAGTCAATGGGGCCGGAGCGGTAGTTCGGGGGCACGCGTACACTAGCAGCAGCATGGATCCAACAGGCTGTTCACCCGCCGGAACAGCCTGCCGGAGTTCCTTGCCTCTAGTGTGAAAGTACCGTAAATCTACCTCTAGCCGAACACCCCTTCTCACCATTAACGAGGAGACCCCTCTCCCATCTGTTTCGGCCCTCAGATCTTGACTTTGGATTTGGGCCTAGTCGGGCGTACAAGTCCCCAGCCTCGATTACGGGCTCCAACGCCGAGTGAGGAGCCACTACCGTGACAGAACAATCATCACTCCTACCTGGGACCAGCGGGCTGAGCAGCAATCTCCGATGGAGCCCGGTGTAGCAAGCCTTGCGCAGGTCGCTGAGACATCAGTCACCTCCAGGCGGACGGCCCGCATATACCAACATAGCGGACATCAGACCTTTGTCACTGGACCATTTCTTACAGCGCACCTCGCCCAGAATCCTCCGCTTCGGTTAGAAGGCTTGCTGCCTTGGTATCCCAGGGCAGGACCTTCCTGAGTAGAAGCGGGGCACCACCATACTCTTGGCGCTTGTTTCTACCCACCGGAAGCCCCAGCTAGAAAAGTGCGCCCTGCTCAAACTTTGGGGTGCTCAAATAGGTGCTGCTCACCACTGCACATAAGTAGCTATTCTGACCCTTCACCTGGATTCCCATTGCCTGGGCTCTCGCAATGGTCAAAGTTGGCAAACCAGAAGGTCCGCACTCTCCCACCAAGAAAAAAGCACAGCCTGAGATGGAGAATTTTTGGAAAGAGATCTGCGGTTCCTGATGAGAACTGAATGTCTTTACACTTATCTCAAATTTAAGCCAAAGGTGGCTTTATGTTTGGGTAACACTACCTGGCTCTAGATGACACTCTCCCTAAACCAGAGAGCGAATGTCTTTATTTGTATGATTCTCTGTGTCTCAGGTCGGCAGGGGGGGGGGGCCTTCCAGGCCCATTCCCTGCTGCGGACGCCCAGCACACCTTTATGCAGTGGTTCTGCTGCTCCTATATATCAGACGGGTGTGTGTCCCCTCCTTGGCCCTGGAGTGTAATACACACTTTCTTTTCTAGCTCTTCAGGATCTCTTTCTATAGGATTGTGCTGTTTCTGTTTTTACTTAGTTTACGCTGTCTACTAATTTTCCTTTTTCATGTCTACTGTTCACGTGGTCACTTGGAATGTTCATGGCTTCAATTCTCCAGCGAAGAGGTCCACAGTCTTTCAACACCTACGGTCTTTACACGCAGATGTCCAGATCTTGCAAAAGACTCACTAAAATTCCTACACTCTCACACACCAACTACTCACAATGGTTCCGTTCATGCCACACCACTTCCAAGATTAGAGGAGTATCTATTGCTTTTTAAAAATCGATCCCCTTCATGGTGTCCTCCAGCCTATCAGAGCCGGAGGTAAGATTTCTATTTTTAAAAGGCACAATCGCCAATACTGTAGTCTCTATTGTGGGCCTATACGCCCTGAACAGTAATCAAGCTCACTGGTTAGGGGGGGTCCTAAGACAATTCGACCCGTTCAAAGAGGGCCTTTGCATAGCAGACGGAGAATTTAATGTCACTATAGAGCCCCATTTCAATTCCTATTCTCTCAAGTCCCTTTTGTCCTTCCGGAAACCCAGATCCGTGAAACTGGCCTTCCAGTCACTAGGAGTAAGAGATGCTTGGCGCACCTTGTACCCCTCACATCATGATTATACCTACTTCTCCACTCCCCACAACTTCTACCAAAGACTGGACTATATATTTGTCTCCACCCCTCATTTACACCAGGTGTCTAGAGCATGTATTGGGCAAATCACTGTTTCAGACCATGCACCAGTCCTGGTCAGGTCAGGCTAAAGATCCACATACTCTCTAAATGCACATACACTTGGAGGTTGAAAGAACTCCTCCTCAATAATGAGCTCTACAAACAGAGGATCTCAAAGGTTTTCCCCTCCTATTTCTCTGAAAACAAGTCCAACTCTATTTTCCCCACTATACTTTTGTTAGGCCCATAAGTCTGTGGTCCGCGGTGAATTTATCTCCATAGGCATTCATGCTAAGTCCTGTCGGACCAAGGAGGTTGATTCTCTTATGTCAGATATTGCTAGACTAGAGAGGTCTCATAAACAATCCTTGGCTTCTTTGACCCTAGCTGATCTTACCAAATTGAGAGAACAGTTAAACAGCTTCTCAACTTGAAGGCTGCAAAAGCATACTTGTACACCCACCATAGGTTCTATAAACATGGCAACAAAGGCTCTAAATTCATGGCCTTGCTAGCCAAACGCAGACAAGAACAATTACATATCAAACAAATAGTCTCTGAGTCGGGTTCCCCAGTCACGGACACACAGGGCGCACACAACAATTCCAGCAGTTCTACGCATTCCTATACAATATACGGGAAGATGAACGTTCAGGCCTAACGGCCCAGCGCAAAATAGATGTAGCCGCCTTCCTGGACCGACTGTCCCTCCCTTCGCTAACTGATTGATACCCAACTTTCTGACCTAGATAGACAATTCACCCTAGAAGAACTTAGATCGGCCCTCTCATCATCCCCTCAGGGCAAGAGTCCAGGTCCTGACAGCTTCCCCATACAATATTACAAATCCTTTTCCTGAGATTTTATTTTATCAAATGTTGAACACCTTTAACTCACTGACGGAAGGAACGGGGTTCCCGACACAAACCCTAGCAGCACATATAACAATTTTACCAAAAGACGATAAAGACCCCTCCCTCTGTAGCAGCTACCTCCTTATATCTCTCCTCAATGTGGACATTAATCTTTATGCAAAACTATTGGCAAATAAACTGAATGCTATGCTGCCGGGTCATGTAAATGCCGAACAAGTGGGGTTCGTGAAGGGAAGGGAGGGTAAAGACAATACGCTACAGGTTCTACAGTTGATTCAGTTTGCTTGGTCTACTAAGACCCCTTTGGCTCTCTTATCCACAGACTCTGAAAAAGTGTTTGACCGAGTGGATTGGATCTTCATGTCCCAAGCTCTAGCTAAATTTGGACTTCCTCCACACTTTATCTCCCATATAATGGCGCTTTACTCTACTCCTACTGCATCGGTACGAGTTAACGTCTCTCTATCTCACTCCTTCCGAATATCCAACGGTACATGTCAGGGTTGCCCTCTGTCCCCTTTACTCTTCGTCCTCACGACAGAAGCACTCATTGAACACATTAGGCAACACCCAGACATTTTAGGTATAATGGTAAGAAACCAAGTACACCTTATAGCAGCTTACGCAGATGATCTCCTAATACTCACGTTGAATCCCAATGTTCTTTTCCCGATGTTACAATACATTTTCTCCACATTCCATAACCTCTCCAATTTTAAGATAAACCCCACAAAATCGCCGACGCTAAATATCTCTTGCCCTGGGGGAATGGTCGCTATAGCTTCTGCCGGATCTCCCTTTCCATGGTCCCACACCTCTATCAAATATCTGGATCTCTCCATCTCGGCCAACCCTGGGAACTGGTACTCACTCAACTATGTCCCCCTACAGTCTCAAGTTTCATAGATTATAGACAGCTGGAAAATCACGTATATCTCTTGTTTTGGACGTGCTAACCTCCTTAAAATGATGGTCATCCCAAAATTTCTCTACCTATTTCAAACATTACCTGTCTATCTTCCCTGATCCTTTTTCACAAATACCCATAGACGGTTTTGGCAGTTTCTTTGGTGGAAAACTAGCCATAGAAAAGCCTATAAAACTCTGCCAAAACCTAAGAGGGATATAGGGCTTCCTGACATAGAAGTTCTCTACCAAACAGTTCATCTGGCTAGGATGATCGACTGGAACTGGGGGGCTTCCCCTAAACTGTATGTTCCCATAGAGGAAGCAGTTTCGGCATCTCACTTACTCAAGGCCTTTTGCTCATCTATACTGGTAAATGGCTGCCCACTTCACTGAATGATATTACCAAGGTGACCCTCCAAGTATGGGATTTTCTTCTCAAAGTGACGCCTATATGGTCATCCCCTTCCCCCATCACTGGAGTGGGAGACCTCCTTGGTCTTAACACTCCATATATCTCTATCTACCTGCCCTTACAAAAGAGCTTAAACACAAAGAAAATTGGAGATATACTGGTTGATGGCACTCTACCAGAGTTTCAGGCGCTGTGTGGTGAGTTTTCCTCAATCTCTATGACTCAGTTAACCTACAACCAGATTGCCCTGGGTTTCAGGACATTCCTGAAACTGGGCCCACTGCCACGACATACCACTTGGCTAGAGTGTTTATCTGCACTACGCTCATCTGTTCCCAAACTTATTTCTAAGTTATACAGGGAACTGATTTTGCCTACCCTGGACTCCCCGTTACACTACATCAAGGCCTGGGAGCAGGAACTAGGCCAGACTCTCACCCCCCAGGAAATCTCACAAGTCTATAAAACATTGTTGCTGACCCTCCAGTTGCATTACCCTGCAGAAGATTAACTATAAATTGATGTGCAGCTGGTATAAAACTCCTGCCGTCCTACATAGGATCAATGTTGCCATTCCCAATCTCTGCTGGCGCTGTCTTTCCCACGCGGGCACTTATGTCCACATTTGGTGGGATTACACTCTTATAAAATCATGGCAGAGAATTAGAGAGTTTAGAGCTAAAGTCTGCACAGAGGCTCCACCCTTGACCCCAAGAATCATCTTTCTCGGCCTTCCTCCGGCGTTCCCACCACGCTTTACTAGACAGCTCTGGGCCACACTAGTAGTAGCCGCAAAAGCGCTGATCCCCCTCCAATGGAGGGATACTGCTGCCCCCTCGGCTTTCCAATGGATTCACAAAGAGGCTCAAATCTCCAGCATTGAGGAGCTCTGTTATATAGCTCTACCCACTCTCCCTAAATTTCACAGACTCTGGAATACTTGGAGAAATTTCATGTGTACGCTAATCTCTGATCACCTGTCATGATCTTAAGCATAGATCGGTGCCGGCTCACGATGTTTGCGGGGTGGACCAGCTCCCCAGGGAGCACTGTTAGGCGACTTACTAACACGGACACTTAAGGTGGCCTCTGGCCCTCTTCGCTGTAATTGCTGTACTTGTGTTACTCCCTACTCTGTGGTGGAACGGATATGGACTGTACTATGTAATCAATATGTTTTCTCACCCAGAAGGTACAGAACAAGTTTATTGTTGGCCGGTATCGGCCGTTGGTTCTTCGTGTATCTCTTAATCTACCTTAAAACCTAGTTTCTGTTTGTATTATTTTATGGATGCAAAAAAGGGAATTTTTGTCACATGTGCTGTTTATTCATGTACTATGTCCTTTTATAAACTCAATAAAAATAAATTTGCAACAAAAAATAAATTCAAAGATTCAAAGAATTTATTCACTCATGTGCAAACTCAACGTTTCGGCTCAACCTTAGAGCAATTCTCAGGCAGTTCCTTTTTTAGATAGATAGATAGATAGATAGATAGATAGATAGATAGATAGATGGATAGATAGATGGACAGATAGGCAGACAGATAGAGATAAGATAGATACAGATTAAATAAATAGATACATTGGAAGATTAGATAGGTGTTAAGTAGGAGATAGATAGATAGATAGATAGATAGATAGATAGATAGATAGATAGATAGATACTACAAGTGTTATCAGTAAGTCATTTTACTTTTAACATACAGGTCAGGGTCATACCAGGCATATTGAGCTCCAGTAACATCTGCAGATAGTTTGATGGATTTCTTAGAACAATCTCCTAGGGACATGCACTCAGCATACAGTCAGCCTTAGTTTAGCCAAATCGTATTCCACTGTAAATCCCCACATATTGAAGTTTTACTTTAGCCTTCCTCTAATGTGGGTGTAACGTGTCCAAAGAAGATGTAATCCAGAAAACTAAAGGAGATGAATTTGAAGATGCACTTTACTGTTTCGCAGGGTGGTACTTTTCCTGCAAAGAAAGTAGACCCTTTGGGGGTAATTTATTAAGACTGGCGTTTTAGATGCCAGTCTTAATAACCCCTATAGCTGGCAGTGGATGAATAGATGCCGGCCTATACATAACTTTGGTGCATCCAGCACCACTTCTAAATGTAAGACTGCTTCCTTGATGTCTTACACTTAGACCACCCAGACATAGGCCTTATATAGGCGTATTTCAGGTTGATAAATGACCCCCTTTATTTCCAATCCTAGACAACGTGGTGGAAAATACTACACCAATAACTCTAGTTCTTACTAATTCCAATTCTGAAATTCCATTCTCACAAAATAAATATAGCATGTAGGCACCATTATCCACTGATCATATCACCCCCTCCACCAGATGCAGGAGACTGCAGTTACTCTTTCATATCCGTTAAACAGATCTGTCATTTGCAGATTGTTTTCATATGCATCAAACTTGCTGCTTTGCACTGCCTGCCAGCTTTACATCCTCACTTGTAAAATACACAGTGGAATTAACACCAGGCAACCACATAAAACTGATGTTTCTGGATAAAGATGACATGCCATGAGGTTATGCTGGGATATCATCAGTTCTTTGTGTAACGCCCCCGAGTGGCATTACCACTCCTACAAAAAAACTTTGCTCAATTGAGCTCAATTCACCACTTTTACCCTTAATATTTAAATCAGTAAAACTTCACTTTTATTAGTAGTTCTCTAAAAATGTTTGTGAGTTTTGACACACTTGTTAAAACTACTGCTCGAATTTGCACACTGCTATCGCACAGGTTGCTAGTGGTAACGGAGGGTGTGCACTACCCTCCTAACCTTCCCACAAGTTTGCAATCAGTGTATAACTACCTGCCTGACTAATCCTGCAGGGTACTCGGTGCTGTGAACATACACCCTAAAGTAAATAACTGTTTCCTACTCAGTGTTTAGCAACTCGAGCAGAGCTAAAACCAACAGATTCTGTCCCCAACATGTTTCACCAGATAAACTGGCGTCTTCAGGGAAAGGACAGACTTGAAACACCATGCTGAACACTCCTATTTATAGTTTGTAATCCTATAATTGGCCAATAGTACCATTGGCATTAGACTGACAGTTTAAAGAGCCAGTGAACTGGTCAGGTTTAAATTTATTGGTTGAATCATTGGATGCCTGCCAGATAACGTGCTGCGCAGACCCAAGCTGCGCAAACACTTATTCCACACTCAAGTTGGATGACTGGTTATTGAGTAACTACCAGATAATGTGCTGCGCAGACCCTTGCTGCGCTAACACTTATTCTGTAGTCAGGTAAAAGCTACTCACTATATATGAATCACCCAGCAGCCCCCGCCAAGTCTGCCACACTGCGACTACACAAGCGCTGATACCACTAGTTCTTACATACTACCAACATGGACGATCCCCTGTTTACACACATATAATCAGGGGCAAAACATGTAGAGGATATAAAAAAAAAAAAAAAAAAAAAAATGTAAAAAAAAAAAATAAAAAAAAAAAAAATTTTATATCCCCGTCCATAGTACTAAATGCACCAGACCACTCCTACGCCCTGCTTCCAGGGCCGGACCGACACAGAGGCTGGGTAGGCTCCAGCCTCAGGGCGCTCCAGCATCAGGGCGCAGGCAGGGGCCGGACACTACTTTAAATTATGATGAACCCCAGTAGTGGCGAGCCGGCGAGCGCTCGCTGCTAGCTGCTGCAGGCGCAGCCGGCCTGTGCGGGTAGAAAGAGAGGAGGGAGCCGGCGGTGGAAGCGGCCGGGAGAACAGTGGGCGGGCCCAGCGCGTGAGCTCCGTGACTCAGCCACTACATCACGCACCCGCCCGCGCGCCACCTTCTTGATTCATAGTGGCCAGCGCAGCACAGGCACATGATGTAGTCAGTCACGCTGCGCCAGAGCCCGCCCACTGAGTTCTTCTCCCGCGCCTGCTGCCTTCTCCCTCAGCTTAGGCAGCCTGCCCTGGTGGACTGTACACTCCAGTAATTAAAGTTCCTGCTCTGTATAACTTACTTGTAAGTAGGCGCCAAAATATCAGAGCGGTAGGGAGGGAAAAAATAAAAATAAAAATGTCATTATTACAGTGTCGGGAAGGGGGGACGGGACGGGGGAGGGTTGGAGGCATATAAAAGCAAAGCTCTGCAGATGTGACTGTACACTAAATGAACCCTGTTATGGGGAGAATCTGTGGATGACATGACACATATTTGTCATTCACAGCCCCCCCCCCCCCAAAAAAAAAAAACAGGGTTAATTTACTGAATGACCACCAATAAAAGAGGCGGGGGTTGCATTTGCTTTCATAATGACAGCAGGGCCCGTGCAGTGTGACTGTATTCTACTACACCCCTTACAGCCCCCCCCCCCCCTCATTGGATATAATCTTATTAACTATATAACTGTAGTGAATCACAGATTATATACAGTGAGTGGGGAGGGGGGGTGTAGCATAATAAAGTCACTGCACGGGCCCCTCTGGCGCTGTCATCATAAAATGCAGATACAACCCCACAGCCTCACCCCTTGTATTTGGGGGTCATTTCTACACGGACCCTGTTATGGGGGGGGGGAATTCCCCCAATAACAGTGTCATTCTCAGATCCCCCCAATAACAGTGTCATCCTCAGATCCCCCCAATAACCGTGTCATCCTCAGATCCCCCCCCCCATAACAGTGTCATTCTCATATCCCCCCCAATAACCGTGTCATCCTCAGATCCCCCCCCCCCATAACAGTGTCATCCTCAGATCCCCCCTTTACAGTGTCATCAACCATAGATCCCCCCTATAACAGTGTCATCCACCACAGATCCCCCCATAGCAGTGTCATCCACCACAGATCCCACGTAACTGTGTCATCCACCACATATCCCCCATAGCAGTGTCATCCACCACAGATCCCCCCATAGCAGTGTTATCCACCAAAGATACCCCCCAATAACAGTGTCATCCTCAAATCCCCCCATAGCAGTGTCATCCACCACAGACCCCCCCAATAAGTGTCATTCTCAGATCCCCCCAATAACAGTGTCATCCTCAGATCCCCCATAACAATGTGTCATCCATAGATCCTCCATGAGTGTCATTCATAGATCCCCCATAAGTGTCTCCTCCACAGATCCCCCATAACAGTGTCATCCACAGATCCCCCATAACAATGTCATGCACATATCCCCCATAACAATGTCATCCACACATCCTCCATAACAGTGTCATCCACAGATCCCCCCATAATAGTGTCATCGAAAGATCCCCCCATAATGGTGCCATCCACAGATCCCACATAACAGTGTTGTCATCCACAGACCTGCCCTATCTGGAGATCGCTCAGATTCTGCGGAGACGAGTGGTGGCCAGAAAAAGACTGATACCAATCAAAGAAGATGTCGCCTTTGATTCATCTTTGAGTCGCCCTGTGAGTCAATATTTATGTACTTTTAATCACTTATGGTTTGCAGAATCTGTGTAGTGCTAGTATTTTCCATTGTCATATTGGTTTTAATTTAGTTACAGTGTGGTGTTAGTATCCAGTCACTATGCGGGGGTAATTCCTGTTAGATTCTATCGCACCGACCGATGCTGTTGTGCTGGTATAATTACGCAATGCTAAGGGGCTGGTATTAAGATAATGTGGTTATTGTCTTATATGACTTGTTTTTGCACTTTATTTCTATCTTTATATGGAACTAAAGAGGTTGTGCATTTGTTTACAGCTATAGTTAATTGGTACATTAAACTGTGCATACTTATGTGTGATTACAACAGTAAGTATTTAGGGGGGGGGGTGCACTTGGGCAGCTCAGCCTCTGTTGGTGGTGGACCTTGTCCCAGCCCTGCCTGCTTCTATCTGTGTATGCTAATATCATTTCATCTATGCATTGATTGAAGTCCTCCACATTCAGGGGTCAAGTCCTGGGAAAAAAAGTGTGGGAACTCACCCAAGATCCAGTGCCTCCGCGTGATGTCACTGCGTGCTTCGTACGCAAAGGGCAGGGGAGGTCGGGAGGAGGAGCAAGCCAGTATTTTTCGCCCTATAACATGCGCCGGCCCATAAGACGCACCTAGGTTTTAGAGGGGGACAATAAGAAAAAAATATTTTTTATCTGCATCCTCCTACTGTCGGCTGTGCTGTAAAGGCTGCGCACAGTGTGACGTCACAGAGCGAATTACACCTGTGTGCAGCCCTGCACAGCCGACAGCCACTGACCAGGAAGCGGTGAGTACAAAGCCTAGTTCACTTCTTCCTGGTCCTTTTGCCCAGTGTTAAAGACGGCCCTGAAAGAAAAATGAAATGAAAAAAGTGCAAGAACGCCGTTCCCATACATTCCTGCAGGACTCGAGCCCTGTTACATCTCTCATTATAACTTTCCCCCCAATAGCACATTCCTCCAGTACATTTCTCATTAAACCCCCCCCCCCAATAGCACATTTCTCCAGTACAGTTCTCATTATAACCCCCCCCCCCCCCAATAGCACATTCCACCAGTACATTTCTCATTATAACCCCCACCCCCCAAAAGCACATTTCTCCAGTACCTTTCTCATTATAACCCCCCCCCCCCCATAGCACATTTCTCCAGTACATTTCTCATTATAACCCCCCCTCCCCCAATAGCACATTCCTCCAGTACATCCATGATCTCTCATTATAAGTTAGAATGAGAAATGTACTGGAGAATTGTACTATTGGGGGGGCGGTTATATTGAGAAATGTACTGGAGAAATGTGCTATCGGGAGGGCGGTTATAATGAGAAATGTACTGGAGAAATGTGCTATTGGGGGGGCGGTTATATTGAGAAATGTACTGGAGAAATGTGCTATTGGGGGGGCGGTTATAATGAGAAATGTACTGGAGAAATGTGCTATTGGTGGGCGGTTATAATGAGAATGTACTGAGAAATGTGCTATTGAGGGTGGTGGTTATAAGTTATAAACCCCCCCCCCCCCCATAGCACATTTCTCCTGTACATCTCTCATTATAAGTTTTATTAAATAACCTCCCCCCCCCTTCCTCTTTCCCTCCTTGGGCACTGGGCAGCCGCAGCAGAACTTACTTTTACTGTCAGAGAACCATTGCCGCCTGGTTGGTGCTCGGCTCGCTCCTTCTTCTTCTCTTGCTGGGGGCGGAGCTCGCTGGCAACGTCACATGCGAAGACGTGCCTGTGCGGCGACACGCTCCCCAGCACAGCCAGCTTAGCCTCTTTCTTAATCTGGCAGGCGGCTGCTTATCCCTGCTACCCGAAAGCCCGCTCGCCACGACGTCCCACCACCACTGCATAAGAGGACCAGGAAGCGGTAAGTACAAAGCCTAGTTCACCGCTTCCTGGTCCTTTTGCCGGCGTTAAAGACCGGCGGTTCTGAAAGGGAACGGCGTTCCTGCTATGAAAAAAGTGCAGGAACACCGTTCCCACGCGTTCCTGCAGGACTCGAGCCCTGTCCACATTGTGCATTTCCTATTTCTATGCAACTGTATCTGTTCATGTAATGTACCTGGTTTACTAGTAGGTGGCAGCAAGCATGGCAGAGCTACAGTTAGAGAGACTGGAACCCTTCTTTCCGTTCTAATCCTTTCTCTAAGGAAGGGTGGTAACTAGTTAGTTAGAGGTCAGTCCTAGCTTACCCCAAGCTAGGTGAAGGGTGTGCAGCAGGTGCATATCACTGCTGGACATGCCCCAGCAAAGCAAGCCAGCTAGAGCACCTTCAGCTCTGCTGGATACAGAGGCCACAGCTTGGAGCCTCAGGAGCCAGGAGGAAAAGTTTCCTGGATTTAGCTAGAGTCAGACTATAGAGAGAAGTTGCAGCATCCTGCCAAGGCAGAGATTCTCTTTAAGCCTGTCAGCACAGCAGAGCCAGAGAGTGACAGATGTAGGAGAGAGGAGTTTGCCTGCCACAGTTTCTTTATGCTAATGCCTACTAGGAACCAAGACAAAGTCTGTAAATCGTTTGGAGAAACGTTTATTGAAAGTAAAGCCGCTTTTCAACTTCATCACAAGGTCTGGACTCAATTTATTCTTCATCCCACAATTCAACTACCCCCTTTGTCTGCTTCAGAATTCAGAGCCAACGCCTGGCGTTCCAGTGTATCCAGGTAGGAGCACCGAGACACGTGCACAAAACATTAAGGGACATAATAGGCCACCCTATACCACTTGCCCATTCCTACACCTGGGTTCCAATACCATTTCTGAAAGGGACTCCATTCTGTTCTTGCTTCATTGCAACACATTTATCTCATCTTAAAGGGAACCCAAGTGGACCACGCTCTTGTTGCATTTGCATGACCTTTTTACAGCCAGACAGAGCTCATCAAGTCAGTAGAAGACTTATATAATACAATATCTGACAATTGATTTGATACGAGTAAGATTTTCCGCAAGTAAAAAATACAGCAGTGCCATGAATTAACCTGGGCGAGTGGCACATTTAATTCTATAAGTCCCTGAGCACTATTGGCCATGAGGTCCTTGAAGAACAGTCCAATTGTTTTTTTACTAGTGTACTAGTAATCTACCAGAAGGATGGACAACTGGTGACCCTGCGCTCCAGACTTGTTGATGGTTGTGGGCAATGAATCGAGTCCATGGGTTCTGATCCCACAGAAGAGCTCCTGCAACACATATTGCTGATAACGTGAATGCTGACTGTGATAGAAGGTGTCAGGAGGCAGGTGCGGTCTGCAAAATGCGTAACGCACGCGGACGGTATCTGTGTTTTTCATATCCGCAATTTGCAGACTGTAAAGCACATGGTCATGTGAATGTAGCCTACTAGCCTTACATTGATATGGTGACTTCACAATTTGCCTGTGATATGGGAGTGATGCCCCTGTGAGTTATATAGCACGTTGGTGGGTGCTCCATATACATAGTAGTGTCACATTGTTTACTATGTAAAACAAGAAAACAAGAAAAGAGGGAGGCAGTGCCACATTTGCGGTGTCACTTTTTAGAGAGAGGTTTGATAAAGGTTAGGGTACACTTACCGGAGTCACAACCACTGTAGAGAGCCTTGCTGGTAATTGTAGTTCGCCGACCCGCACACCGGCTTGTTCCAGGCTGCACCCGTGATCGCTCTGTGGTGCCCCAGAGCGGAAGTATCAAAAGGAAAACTGGTAAAAACCGTATTTTGACCGTTTTTTGTTTACTATGTAGAACATGCTTTACATGCTGTAATATTAAATATATTTGCCTATAAAGGGGTTATAATCGCAGTGGCATACCTAGGGTGTTTGGCACCTGGGGTGGGTCCTTTCTCTGGAATAGACCCACCCCCACCCCCACCAATACCACCCCCACCCCCACCAATTAAAAAAATTGTACCCCCTGACAGTAGTATTGCCCTCATTGTACAACCTTCACAGTAGTTTTGTACAGATGTGTGCCCCCTCACAGTAGTTTTGTACAGATGTGTGCCCTCTCACAGTAGTTATGCCCTCTCTGTGCCCCTTTCACAGTTGTAATGCCCTCTTTGTTGCTCCTTCACAGTAATAATCCCCATTGTGCCCCCTTCACAGTAATAATCCCCATTGTGCCCCCTTCACAGTAATAATCCTCATTGTGTCCCCTTCACAGTAATAATCCCCATTGTGCCCCCTTCATAGTAATAATGCCCATTTTGCCCCTTCACAGTTATAATGCCTATTGTGCCCCCTTAATAGTAGTAATGCCCACTGTGCTAGTAATGCCCTCTGTGCCCCCTCCATAGTAGAAATCCCTATTGTGCCCCCTTCACAGTAATAATGCCCATTGTGCCTCCTTCACAGTAATAATGCCCACTGTGCCCCCTTTAAAGTAATAATGCCCACTGTGCCCCCTTCACAGTAATAATTCCCTCTGGCTCTTTGCCTCCTCCATGGTATAAATGCCCATTGTGCCCCCTTCACATTAGTAATGCCATCTGTGCCCCCTCCATAGTAGTAATGCCCTCTGTGCCCCCTCCATAGTAGTAATGCCCTCTGTGCCCCCTCCATAGTAGTAATGCCCTCTGTGCCCCTCCATAGTAGTAATGCCCTCTGTGCCCCCTCCATAGTAGTAATGCCCTCTGTGCCCCTACCCCCCAGCTGTTTGAAGAGAAGGCAGTGCTCGCCGTAGCATTTGCAGTGATGAGCAGGTAAACAGAGCAGAGGAGGCAGCGCTTATACACAAAAAAAAAAGCGGTTAACCCCTTTAAAGACATACTTGAAAAACATTACATACAGCGCTACAGAACATACAGGGTCATACAGCGCCACATACCTCTTACATCCAGCAGAAGACTTCTCTGATGTACATATTCTCTTTCCTCTTCTTCTCCTGTTAGACCAGACCACCATGGTGACTTCTTTCAGCCGCGCCTCGTCTCTGCAGAGTTTAACAGACATCTTATCTTCCTACTTTTCCATCATCCTCCCACCTTCTCAACACCCCATTCTGCCACCCCCAATACTGTGTCTACTGTGCTCCCCCATACTTTCCTGCAGAAACAGTCCCCCTGAAAATACTGGTACCACACAGTACACAGTGCATCAGTACAAAAACACCCTTTTATATTGTGCGCTAGTAATAAAATAAAACACCTTCCTTTCAGATCAGACCCCCATATAAAACCCTAAATGAGATCCCGCAATCTCAGACCAAACTCCCTTTAGACCTCAATGTCAGACTACATATAAGACCCCAGTTTCAAACCTCAGATCAGACCCCCATTAGACCTCCATGTAAGACACTGACCCAATATGACCCCTATATAAGACCCCCATTAGATCTCAAGACTCACATATCAGACCTCAGACCAGACCCCCATTAGACCTCCAGACTCCCATTAGACCCCCAGACCCCCATTAGACTTCCAGACCCCCCGGTCAGACCTCCAGACCCCCAATCAGACCCCATTAGACCTCCAGACCCCCAATCAGACCCCCATTAGTCAGACCTCCAGACCCCCCAGTCAGACCTCCAGACCCCACCAGTCAGACCTCCAGACCCCCCATAGACCACTCTAGACCCCCATTAGACCTCCATATCAGACCTCAGATCAGACTGTAAACACTCTCCCTGTCCTGGCTGTCTTCTCTTTTCAGGGCCCGCTCTGCAGTCACCTGACCTCCTGCAGCGTCAGAGTGAGCTCTGTACGTTGTGACACTGCATGCAGCCAGGACACAGCAGCGCGGGCTCTGAGAAGAGTGAGCAGGAGGAGGGGTAAGTACTGTACAGCGCTCACAGCGCTTCTCTTCCCCTCCTCCTGCAGACTAGTGAGCGTTTCCATTATGGAAGTGCTCACTAGTATTCCCTTTATAAGATGCACAGCATCTTATAAAGGGAAAAGCGTTGAGCGCTTCCATCTGTGTTGATGAAAGCGCTCATTGCTTCTGTTCTGGCAACCCCCTGAGAGCCAGCACCCGGGGCGGTAAGCCCCCCCCCCCCCAAGCACAGTGCCTACATAGTATAGCGGTTGTGCTTGGTATTGCAGCTCAGACCCATTCACATCTATTCACAATTGCCTGCTAATGCTAGTCAATTGCCATCCAACCAGCCACCATACCTCCTCATCTGGTAGGTAGAAAATGCCAAAAAATGCACTTTGTACTGTAGGGGTCAGCCCCTAGAATACTGATCTTTGCACAGATATCTGCAAGATTGTGTTACATAGACTGTGATGACTTATTCCAGCCAATAGATGCTGCTGTGGCTCTGAGTAAGAAGATGCTGAAGTTCTGTGGTACACACACAGGATGTAGGAGGGGCTAGAAGTTCCTCAGGACAGCAATACAGATGGCTGCGCTGTGGGGCAGGGGAGGGAGAAGCGTCAAGGCCCGCAGCCTATCAGAGGTTGATGCAGGTGGCACGGTGACGTCATCGCGGGACACAGGCCGGAAGAGGCCTGCATCGCTGCCATGGAGGTAAGTAAAAGTTGTTGTTTATTTCTTTTTTTTTTCTTTTTATATACCGGACTATCTGTTACTGGCACATGGGGTTGGGGGGTTTAAGAGGCACTTGTTACTGACACATGGGGTGGGGGGGTTAAAGAGGCACTTGTTACTGGCACATGAGTTGGGGGGTTAAAGAGGCATTTGTTACTGGCACATGGGGTGGGGGGGGTAAAAGAGGCACTTGTTACTGGCCCATGGGGTGGGGGGGGTTAAAGAGGCACTTGTTACTGGCATGTGAGGGGGTTAAAGAGGCACTTGTTACTGGCACATTGGGTGGGGGGGTTAAAGAGGTACTTGTTACTGGCACATGAGGGGGTTTAAAGAGGCACTTGTTACTGGCACATGGGGGGTAGAGAGGCACTTGTTACTGGCACATGGGGGGGAGGCACTTTTTACTGGCACATGATTGGGGGGAATCTATGGGGGGGGGGACTTGTTACTGGCACATTATTATGGGGCACTATGGGGGCTTCTACTGAGGCCACAAAGAAGGGGTATTTTATATGGGGGGCTCTGTGTGGTACTAGTGTTATCAGGGGTATTGTCTGTTTCTGCAGTATAGTATTGAGGGTAGTAGGACAATTTGTCCAGAAGATGGGAGGATGATGGAAAAGAAGTAAACTAAGATTTTTTTTTTGTTGTCAAAGGAGATGTCACTGGATGTAAGAGGTATGGGGCGCTGTATTTCTGTATGCTGCCATTGGGGGGGGGAATAATGTGACGCAAAGCGGGTGATGCAAAAAGGAGGGGATGATGACGTGACATGGAGGGGAGGAAGGCTCCTTATTGTTTTTTGCCCCAGGGCCCCATTTCACCTAGAACCGGCCCTGTCAGGGGCAGAGGAGCGCAGAGCTGCATGGTCAGTAGACCCTGGTCAGCACTGTCCTGGTACAAAGCCCCTTCCCCCCAGCAGGCTGGTTTCCCTGTAACTGGGGCTCCTTCGGATGCTCCAGTTACAGTGGAAATAGTACAAAACAAAGTCTTATTGAGGACTTTCAGTGACTTTCAGTGACCTCTTGGGGACAAATTATGTGGTAAAAATACATAAAAAAAAATAAGTTAAAAAATTATTTAAAAAAAAAGAAAACTAAATAAAAAAATATAATAAAATATAAATAAAATAAAAGAGAAGTAAAATATTATGTGGCAAAAAAATAGAAAGTTATTATTAAATCAAATTTAATAAGAAGGAAAAAGTGCTAAATAAAAGAGTGTTCACTGTCCCGCAACAGTCTTTTTATGACCCCTTGGGGGACATATTATGTGGCAAAAATATATTTAAAAACAAAATAGAAAATTCTAATAAAAAATTAAAACAAAATAATAAAATACAAATAAAATACAAAATAAAAATGAAAAGTGTTCATTGTCCTCCAACAGTCTTTTTATGACCTCTAGTGGGACATAATATGTGGCAAAAATATATTAGAAGTTAAGTTAAAAAAAAATAAAAAAAAATACATAAAATAAAAAAGACCCACAACAACCAAAACCGTCACCATTACCGCCCCATGCACGTGATACTATACATATTATATAACAAAACGGCCTACACAAAATAGGGAACTAATTATAATAATTTATTTTGATGTTAGTTTGCATATTTAAAGAATAAGGAGCTACAGTTTTGAAAAAAAAAAAACACTTAAAAAAAAGAGTTTTCTACAGTTTCCCCCAAATAAAGATTGTTGCAAAAATAGTTTTGGTAGTCTAACAAATAAGATAGTTACAACCGTTTGAACCACCACGCGCGCTAAATAACAAAAAAGTGTCTGTCATTAAAGGGAACCTGTCATCAACTTTATGCCGCCCATACTAACGACAGAATAAACTGGAGACAGGTGAGTCTGTCATTTTTAAATTAAAAGTAAGTGGTTACAGAGAACCAATATCACAATCATTGCAGACTGGGCCTGGAAAAGAGTCCTGGCCACCTGAGAAGAGTCCTGGTTATTCATGAATTCCTGCTCTCCCGGCCACCTGCTGATGACTGATAGGCTTCTACCTAGTTTTCTCCCTTTCTCTCTAGGAGAGAACTGCCAATGATCACCAGATGGGCGGGAGAGCAGGAGATTAGGAATAACCAGGACTCTTCTCAGGTAGATTTGACTCTTTTCAAGGCCTGGGCTGCAATGATTATGATGCTGGTTCTCAGCAACCACTTACTTTTGGCTCATGAGTGATACACCGCTGAAATCAGCATTTCTGTCACTACTTTGTGCTGCCCTCAGTGAGATCACCATAAAGTTAATGACAGGTTCTTTCAGGCCTGGTCATTCAAGCGTTAACCAATAAAGCGCTCTCCCCACTGGCAAGGTAAAGTGCTTAAAGGGTTTCTGTCATCAAGTTTTGACATTATAAGCTGTCTGACATTAGCTATGTGCTAATGTCAGAGCAGCTTGATAATGTCTTTTTTATAAAAATCCGATTTATATTTTGGCTGAAAAACGTACTTTTATAATATGTAAATTAGCCTCTAGGAGCAGGGGGGGCGTTGCCCTGCTCCTAGAGGCTCCGTGCGGCAACCTGCTGGCACGCCCCTTCTTACTTTGAGTGACAGTGCCGGGCAGCGATCCTCCGGCACTGTCTCCTTCTGAAATCCTGCGCCGCCGCTCTGTATTCGGCGCAGGCGCGGTGAGCAGAGGACGCTGGTGCCACACGGAGCCTCTAGGAGCAGGGCAATGCCCCCCCCTGCTCCTAGAGGCTAATTTACATATTCTAAAAGTACGTTTTTCAGCCAAAATATAAATCGGATTTTTATAAAAAAGACATTATCAAGCTGCTCTGACATTAGCACATAGCTAATGTCAGACAGCTTATAATGTCAAAACTTGATGACAGAAACCCTTCAATTGTTACTGCAGGGCGCCTATAACTGGATTGTCAGGGGATGCTAATAACTAGTGTTGAGCGTACAGTTCGAGCATAGTTCGGGTTTGTACCGAATTATGGGGTGTTCGAGACACGGACCCGAACCCGAACATTTTCAAAAAAGTTCGGGTTCGGGTCCCTTGTTCAGCGATTTCTTCCCGCTTTCTGAAGGGCTGCACAGCAGCCAATCAGTTAGCGTTTTACTTCTTGCCCTAAGAAGCCATCACAGCCATGCCTACTAATGGCATGGCTGTGATTGGCCAAGTGCAGCATGTGACCCAGCCTCTATTTAAGCTGGAGTCATGTAGCGCCGCTCATCACTCTGCTCTGATTAGTGTAGGGAGAGGACGCAGCTTCTGTGAGGGCGAGATTAGGCAGGGAAAAGTCTGCAAAAGCACCTAATGAAGTGATCAATCTACAGCTGTGAATCATTCAACTTCTGCTAGTTAATTGCTCACTGGTTTTTAGGCTACACAGAGAGTTTTTCTGTCACTTTTTTCTGGGGTGATCAGCGCCCATTTTGTGACTTGTGGTGCACCAGCACAAGCTGCCACCAAGTCCATCAATCCATCAATACTAGGTTTTTTTTTGCTATATCCTACATCAGGGGCATGGCTGTGCTTATTGTCACCCCTAGAAACTCAGGATAGCAATTTCTATATTTTATTAAGGGGTTAAATTCAATTGCCAAAAAACCAATCCCCTAAATCTGGTGTTCCAGCCATGACTAGCCAAGTGTCATACTGTCTGCTGTCTGGCAAAGGATAGATTATTTTCTGTGGTGAAATTCAATTGCCAAAATAGCAATCCCCTAAATCTGGTGTCCCAGCACTGGCTAGCAAACTATAATAGTGTCCGCCAAAACATATATTTTGTTCTGGGGTGAAATTCAATTGCCAAAACAGCAATACCATAAATCAGTGGTTTCAGCTGTGGCTGGCCAAGTTTAATAGTGTCCGGCAAAGGATATATTTTGTTCTGGGGTGAAATTCAATTGCCAAAATAGCAATACCATAAATCAGTGGTTTCAGCTGTGGCTGGCCAAGTTTCATAGTGTCCTGCAAAGGATATATTTTTTTCTGGGGTAAAATTTAATTGCCAAAATAGCAATACCATAAATCAGTGGTTTCAGCTGTGGCTGGCCAAGTTTAATAGTGTCCGGCAAAGGACATATTTTGTTCTGGGGTGAAATTCAATTGCCAAAATAGCAATCCCCTAAATCTGGTGTCCCAGCAGAGGCTGGCAAAGTATAATAGTGTCCTGCAAAGGATATATTTTGTTCTGGGGTGAAATTCAATTGCCAAAATAGCAATACCATAAATCAGTGGTTTCAGCTGTGGCTGGCCAAGTTTAATAGTGTCCGGCAAAGGATATATTTTGTTCTGGGGTGAAATTCAATTGCCAAAATAACAATTCCCTAAATCTGATGTCCCAGCAGTGGCTGGCAAAGTATAATAGTGTCCGGCAAAGGATATATTTTTTTCTGGGGTGAAATTAAATTGCCAAAATAGCAATCCCCTAAATCTGGTGTCCCAGCAGTGGCTGGCAAAGTATAATAGTGTCCGGCAAAGGATATATTTTGTTCTGGGGTGAAATTCAATTGCCAAAATAGCAATACAATAAATCAGTGGTTTCAGCTGTGGCTGGCCAAGTTTCATAGTGTCCTGCAAAGGATATATTTTTTTCTGGGGTGAAATTCAATTGCCAAAATAACAATACCATAAATCGGTGGTTTCAGCTGTGGCTGGCCAAGTTTAATAGTGTCCGGCAAAGGATATATTTTGTTCTGGGGTGAAATTCAATTGCCAAAATAACAATTCCCTAAATCTGATGTCCCAGCAGTGGCTGGCAAAGTATAATAGTGTCCGGCAAAGGATATATTTTTTTTCTGGGGTGAAATTTAATTGCCAAAATAGCAATACTCTGAATCTGGTGTTCCAGCAGTTGCAGGCCTAGTTTAAATCTGTCCGTAACAGGGTATATTTTTTTCTGGGGTGAAATTCAATTGCCAAAATAGCAATACCATAAATCAGTGGTTTCAGCTGTGGCTGGCCAAGTTTCATAGTGTCCTGCAAAGGATATATTTTGTTCTGGGGTGAAATTCAATTGCCAAAATAGCAATACCATAAATCAGTGGTTTCAGCTGTAGCTGGCCAAGTTTAATAGTGTCCGGCAAAGGATATATTTTGTTCTGGAGTGAAATTCAATTGCCAAAATAGCAATACTCTGAATCTGGTGTTCCAGCAGTTGCAGGCCTAGTTTAAATCTGTTCGTAACAGGGTATATTTTTTTCTGGGGTGAAATTAAATTGCCAAAATAGCAATACCATAAATCAGTAGTTTCAGCTGTGGCTGGCCAAGTTTAATAGTATCCGTCAAAGGATAGATTTTGTTCTGGGGTGAAATTCACTTGCCAATATAGCAATACCCTAAATCTGGTGTTCCAGCTGTTGCAGGCCAAGTGTTAATCTGTCCGTAAAAGTGTATATTACACTCAAGGTGTATATACAAGTGTTGAGAGGGTCATCCCCAATAACTTCACACGCTACCGTGCATCTCCCATTGTATTTCTGTCCGTTAAAGGGGATTTTACACATAGTGTTAAAATACAATTGCTGAAGGCATAATCCTACATATTTTTTCACACACTACTGTGCATCTCCAAGTGTTCTCTGCTGTGGGACCTCTCTCTTCTGTCTGGGTGCTGGGGCCTAAATAACTGAAAGTGGCCTTCTCCAGTGGTGGGTGATATGACACATGATTCCTTGCTGTGGGACCTCCCTCCTCTGTCTGGGTGCTGGGGCCTAAATAACTGAAAGTGGCCTTCTCCAGTGGTGGATGATATGACGCCTTATTCCTTGCTGTGGGACCTCTCTCCTCTGTCTGGTGCTGGGGCCTGTGAGAGGGCACAGGGATCCGTCATTGACGGAAGGTACGTGTCACCGAGTTTCCTGGCCTCGGTGAGGTAAGAGCCTGTTCTTTTAGGTCAGCAGCAGCTAGTGCTGCTGGACACAGCTTGTTTAGCTAGTATGGCTGTAAAGCCAATCTGGGCTGGCTCTTACTGGAAGCAACTAAAGCGTAGGGTGGGTAGTTGCTTCCCGCGATCCAGGCCTGGTTTTTGACTGGGTTTAAAAGCCCAGCCAGCACTGTCAGCTGGGGGGAAATTACTCCAGCAAGTGGAGTTTGTAGCTGAGCCTGTGTCTGGAAGCTGCTAGCAAGCGTACAGCGTGCACAGAGGCCTGCCGTGGACATTTGGCTGTGACCCAGCTTTCAGGAGCACAGGCGATCGCTCCTGACCTGCAGTGTGTGAGTGTAACAACCTGAAGGACTTTTGTTTTGTTTGCTGTGTGAACCTGCACCAAGGACTGTTGTTTTGCTTTATCAAGAGTGTGAATAAAACACTGTTGAATGACTGAAAATCCGCTTCCTTCGCCTCTATACTGCACCCGCACCTATCTGCCAAGAGCAAATCCCCACATTTGGTGGAGGATGCGGGCAGTTGCAGTGAGGCTGGCGTAAACGCTGAAATTTCGTTTTTGCCTAAGTGAATGTCATATGTCAAGCCGGCTAAGTTTCAACACGTGAACCCGGACAAGATGGAGGCAGTTGTAAAGGCTCTCGTGGAGGCCAATTTACAGCAGCGGGAGGCCAACAAGCAGCAGCAGGAGACAAACCAGCTGCTGTTGCAACATGTAATGGCTTTGCAAGCGACTGGAGCCTCTCACCGTGCCCATGATGCCCGGAAAGCGGTCCGTGCAGCGATTCCCAAGATGACCCCCGAGGATGATGCTGAGACCTACCTGGCAGTCTTCGAAAAAGTGGCCATGAGGGAGAAGCTGCCCCGTGACCAGTGGGCTGAGGTAGTCGCTCCGTTCCTGGCTTCCGGACCCCAGCAGGTGTTTTTCGACTTGTCGGACGACCAAGCGGCCGATTATGACACCGTGAAAGGAGAGATCCTAGCCAGACTGGGGGTGAACGTGCTGGTCCGCGCTCAAAGAGTCCACCAGTGGGACTTTAAAACGACTGAACCCGCTAGGCCGCAGTACTACGAACTGCTGCACAGGCTGCAAAAGTGGCTGCAGCCCGATTTACTAAGTCCCACTGCCATGCTGGATCGACTGTTGGCGGACATCTTTTGGAGGGCCCTGCCTTATCCCCTCCAGCACTGGGTCGGCCAGGCGTCTCCGGTAAGTGCCCTGGAGATGGTCGACCTGGTGGAGCGTTACGAGGCCACCAGAAACCTGCAGGGGAGTCTTGTTGGGAAGGGGCCAGTCAAACCCCGGAGGCCTCCACCCCAGTTCCGACGACCGGCGACAGAGAGACCTGCACGGAATGTACCCCCTGCGGATCCGCCTCCCGTGGTATGCTGGAGGTGTCAGGAGCCAGGCCACATCAGGGCCGACTGTCCGCAGCAGGGTGAGCCGATGGATGTGAACTACGGGTATCGCCACTCCCTGTATGCACAGAAGCTGTGCGCAACTGGCACCCGTGAGGTGCAGGATAATAACCACCTGTGTCAGGTAGAGGTGGGAGATTCCCTGGCGGTGGCCCTGCTGGACTCTGGGAGTCTAGTCTCCCTGGTAAGAGCTGCCCTAGTACGGCCTGCGGAGTATACCGGCCGAAAAATCGGGGTCCTATGCATCCACGGAGACTTAAAAGACTACCCCACTGCACTAGTGACTTTGTCCACAGCGGCCGGTAAGTGGACCCACGAGGTGGCTGTCGCTACCAAACTCCCACATGAACTGATACTTGGGAGGGACTTCCCAGGTTTCCCGGCGCTGTGGCCGGCAATAAAAGAGTCTGATGGACCTGAGACAGGGGTAACCCTAGTAGAGTGGCCTGATACCACTGGAAGGCCAGAACCCTGGGAGCCCGAATCTGAAGGGCCAGCGGTAGGGTGACCACTGCTCCAGCGGTAGAGGGGAGACAACCCCACTGAGTGTAATGGTGGGAGACACGGAGGACTTGCCACCGGGACCTGAGTTGGCAGACCTCAATGTCTCCGGGGAAAATTTTGGGACCGCACAACACCGGGACCAAACCCTAACCAGGGCCTGGGAAAGTGTCGTAGTGATTGATGGTAAACCCCAGAAACCTGGGGCTGAATTAATGTTTCCACGATTCATTGTTCTTCAGGATATGTTGTATCGGGTGAACCAAATCCGAGGAGAGCCAGTTGAACAGTTGGTGGTGCCCACCGCATATCGCAAGCTTGTTATGGAGCTTGCCCACCAACATGTTCTTGGGGGACACATGGGGTGGCAGAAAACGCAGGACCGCGTACTACAGCGATTTTACTGGCCCGGTTTGTTTAAGGAAGTAGAGGAGTTCTGTAAGTCCTGTCCGACCTGTCAGGTAAATAGCCCCCAGCCGCATTACAGAAGTCCCCTGGTCCCTCTCCCAATAATTGAGGTCCCATTCGAGCGTATCGCTATGGATCTAATCGGGCCTGTACCAAAGTCTGCCAGGGGCCACCAGCACATTCTGGTAGTTCTCGACTATGCCACTCGGTATCCGGAGGCGGTGCCTCTGCGACATACCTCAGCTAAGCTCATTGCCAAAGAGTTAATGGAAATGTTTTCCCGTGTGGGCCTGCCAAAAGAGGTTCTGACAGACCAAGGGACCCCTTTATGTCCAAAGTTATGAGGGAACTGTGTAAGTTGTTGCGTATAAAGCAATTACGGACGTCCGTTTACCATCTGCAAACGGACGGTCTTGTCGAAAGGTTTAACCAAACTCTAAAAATATGTTAAAAAGGGTGGTGTCTAGAGATGGGAAGGACTGGGACCTGCTTCTGCCCTATCTCATGTTCGCAGTGCGAGAGGTGCCCCAGGCCTCTACTGGGTTCTCGCCCTTCGAACTGCTTTATGGCAGACACCCTCGGGGCCTGTTGGACATCGCTAAGGAAGCGTGGGAACAACAGCCCGTCCCCCACAAAAGCGTAATTGAATATGTTACCCAAATGCAGGAACGTATGGAAAGGGTGTTGCCGCTGGTCCGGGAGCATATGGAGGCAGCGCAACAAGCCCAGAGTAGGGTGTACAATCGTCAGGCTCGGGTACGGGGCTTCAATCCGGGAGATCGGGTTTTGGTTCTGGTACCCACCCTTGACAGTAAATTTCTAGCTAGGTGGCAGGGGCCCTATGAAGTACTCGAGAAAGTAGGGGAAGTAAATTACAAAGTGCACCAGCCAGGGCGGCGGAAGCCGGAGCAGGTGTATCATGTTAATTTACTGAAGCCATGGAAGGATAGGGACTCGTCCAGCGATGACTGCCCCCGGCCGGGGCTTCTAGGTGAGAAGGATCCAGGCCCTCACCTCGAAGTCCGGGAAGCAGCAGCCACCGTAAAAATTTCAGATAGACTGTCCTCCAAACAGGTTCAGGAAGTTAAGGAGTTCCTTAGTCGGAACACGGATGTGTTCTCGGACCTCCCTGGGCGCACATCCCTAATCCAGCATGACATTATCACTGAGCCTCAGGCCAAAGTCCGGTTAAAGCCGTACCGGGTACCCGAGGCTCGGCGACAAGCCATTGTGAAGGAAGTGCAGCTGATGATCCAGTTAGGTGTCATCGAGGAGTCAAAAAGTGATTGGGCCAGTCCGATAGTCTTAATACCCAAGCCGGACGGGACATTGAGGTTCTGTAACGATTTCCGCAAGCTAAATGAAGTGTCCAAGTTTGACGCATATCCCATGCCGAGGGTGGATGAGCTCATTGAAAATTGGGCCAGGCCAGGTATTTTTCTGTCTTGGACCTCACCAAAGGGTACTGGCAGGTACCCTTAACGGAGGCTGCCAAGGAAAAAACTGCTTTCATCACACCGGAGGGGTTGTATCAGTACAAGGTATTACCCTTTGGTCTACATGGCGCCCCGCCACGTTTCAAAGACTAATGGATATTGTGCTCCGTCCACATCGACGGTACGCCTCAGCGTATCTGGATGATATCGTGGTCCATAGCACCGACTGGGAGAGTCACCTACCGAAGGTACAGGCCGTAGTGGACTCCCTTAGGAAAGCTGGCTTAACTGCTAACCCAAAAAGTGTGTGATAGGGTTAGAAGAGACCAAATACCTAGGGTATGTTATTGGGCGGGGATGGTCAAACCTCAGGTAAACAAAATTGAGGCAATTAAGAATTGGCCCCGACCTGTCACTACGCGGCAAGTAAAATCATTCCTGGGCATGGTGGGATACTACATGAGGTTTATTCCCAACTTCGCTACAATAGCTGCTCCTTTGACAAGCCTTTTAAAGGGACGCAGGTCAGTGTCGATCCAGTGGAATGAGCAGGCGGAAAAGGCTTTCTCTGCTCTGAAGTCGGCCCTGTGTGGGTCCCCGGTTTTGGTGACGCCCGACTTCAAGAGAGAATTTGTGGTACAGACCGATGCCTCTGAAGTGGGCCTCGGGCTGTACTCTCTCAGGAAATCAATGGGGAGGAGCATCCCGTGGTTTTCCTGAGTCGCAAACTCTCCCGGCCGAGACCAGGTACAGTATAGTGGAGAGAGAGTGCCTCGCCATCAAGTGGGCACTAGAGTCTCTCCGCTATTATCTGCTAGGGAGAAAGTTCCGTCTGGTGACCGACCATTCCCTCTAAAGTGGATGTGCCAGGCGAAAGACAGGAATGCTCGGGTCACCAGGTGGTTCTTGTCTCTGCAGAACTTCAAGTTCACAGTGGAACACAGGGCAGGCCGCTTGCAAGGAAATGCGGATGCCCTGTCTCGAGTACAGTGTTTGGCGTGTGTTCACCCTGTCAGGGTTGAACAAAGGGGGAGGTATGTGAGAGGGCACAGGGATCCGTCATTGACGGAAGGTACGTGTCACCGAGTTTCCTGGCCTCGGTGAGGTAAGAGCCTGTTCTTTTAGGTCAGCAGCAGCTAGTGCTGCTGGACACAGCTTGTTTAGCTAGTATGGCTGTAAAGCCAATCTGGGCTGGCTCTTACTGGAAGCAACTAAAGCGTAGGGTGGGTAGTTGCTTCCCGCGATCCAGGCCTGGTTTTTGACTGGGTTTAAAAGCCCAGCCAGCACTGTCAGCTGGGGGGAAATTACTCCAGCAAGTGGAGTTTGTAGCTGAGCCTGTGTCTGGAAGCTGCTGGCAGGCGTACAGCGTGCACAGAGGCCTGCCGTGGACATTTGGCTGTGACCCAGCTTTCAGGAGCACAGGCGATCGCTCCTGACCTGCAGTGTGTGAGTGTAACAACCTGAAGGACTTTTGTTTTGTTTGCTGTGTGAACCTGCACCAAGGACTGTTGTTTTGCTTTATCAAGAGTGTGAATAAAACACTGTTGAATGACTGAAAATCCGCTTCCTTCGCCTCTATACTGCACCCGCACCTATCTGCCAAGAGCAAATCCCCACAGGCCTAAATAACTGAAAGTCGCCTTCTCCAGTGGTGGGTGATATGACGCATGATTCCTTGCTGTGGGATCTTTCTCCTCTGTCTGGGTGCTGGGGCCTAAATAACTGAAAGTGGCCTTCTCCAGTGGTGGGTGATATGACGCATGATTCCTTGCTGTGGGACCTCTCTCCTCTGTCTGGGTGCTGGGGCCTATATAACTGAAAGTGGCCTTCTCCAGTGGTGGGTGATATGACGCATGATTCCTTGCTGTGGGACCTCTCTCCTCTGTCTGGGTGCTGGGGGCCTAAATAACTGAAAGTGGCCTTCTCCAGTGGTGGGTGATATGACGTATGATTCCTTGCTGTGGGATCTCTCTCCTTTGTCTGAGTGCTGGGGCCTAAATAACTGAAAGTGGCCTTCTCCAGTGGTGGGTGATATGACGCATGATTCTCTGCAATGGGACCTCTCTCCAATTGATATTGGTTAATTTTTATTTATTTTATTTTAATTCCCTATCCACATTTGTTTGCAGGGCATTTACCTACATTTTGCTGCCTTTTGCAGCCCTCTAGCCCTTTCCTGGACTATTTTACACCTTTTAGTGCCCAAAAGTTCGGGTACCCATTGACTTCAATGGGGTTCGGGTTTGGGATAAAGTTCGGGTCGAGTTTGGATCCCGAACCCGAACATTTTCGGAAAGTTCGGCCGAACTTCTCGAACCCGAACATCCAGGTGTTCGCTCAACTCTACTAATAACCAATGAGCGCCGGCCTCTGCAAGCAGTGAAAGAAAGAACTGCTGCCTCCATCTTCCAATTCCTGCGCTGTTTACACCTGGCAGTGCATGGCCATACACGGCGCCAGTCATTGGCTGAAAAGGTATATGTGACCATGTCTGTGCACTGCCAGGTGTAAACGGTGGGGGCAGTGAGAAGGATCGGAGCGGTGGGGAGCAGGTAAGTATAAGGCCTCTTGCACACGACCGTATGGCTTCTTCAGTATTTTGCGGTCCGTTTTTATCAGATCCGTTTTTCCGTTTTTTGCTTCTGTTGTGTTTCCATTTTGGTTCCGTTTTTCCATATGCCATATACAGTATACAGTAATTCCATAATAAAAATTGGGCTGGGCTTAAAATTTTCAATAGATTGTTCAGCAAAAACAGAACAGATACGGAAGACATACGGATGCCTTTCCGTATGCTTTCCGTTTTTTTTGCGGACCCATTGACTTGAATGGAGCCACTGAACGTGATTTGCGGACAAGAATAGGACATGGTGTATTAACGGAACATAAAAACGGAAAACGGAAGGCATACGGAGACACTTCATTATTTTTTGCAGACCCATTGAAGTGAATGATTCAGTATACTGTCAGTATATTGAACTGAAAAAACTGCCAGTATACGGTCCGCAAAATACTGTCGTGTGCAAGGGGCCTAACTCTTTGGTTTCAGGGGCTATGCTGCAGCATGATATTCAGGACAATTACTGGGAACAAGTGTTCATAGCAGTGCTAATATCTGTCCAGTATAATCCTGCAGCTCATCAGTCTAACAAGGAATCACTTGTTTGTTGGCTGATTTGCATATTTTATCAGGATGAAAGATGTACAATTATCGTCAGCACATCTCACTTTGTAATCAGGAATGTGCTACCGATAATCAATATAACCTAAGGTGGAATGACTGTGATAGTGATCATTCCTCCCCAGTCACTTTGCACTGGCTTGTGTAATAGGCCGATGAGCGCAAATCAACATTTTTTTTATTTGTGGCCTCTTGAAATAGAGCGATGTGACAATGCAGCCCCCAGACCAAAAAAGGTTGTGCACCCCTGCCTTAACCTCTTACGGACGCAGGGCGTACAGGTATGCCCTGGCGTCCTGGTACTTAAGGACCCAGGGCGTACCTGTACTCCCTGCGAATTTCCGATCACCGCTGCGCAGGTGGCCGTGATCGGAACAAGATGCTTGCTAAAATCAATCAGCAGGCACCTTGGCACAATGCCCAGGGGGGTCCTGTGACCCCCCCATGTCGGCGATCTCTGATGACCCGATAACCCGGAAAGGACGGTGATCAGTGGTCCTTAGGGACAGTTAGGGATATTTAGTTAGGGGTGTATAGGCAGGGATAGTGAAGGTCAGTTTAGGGAAAGTTGAAGTTTGAAGTTTTTTTTTTACTTTTTTTTTGTTAGCACTCCATAGGTGTCTGGGGTCCACAGCACTTAGCTGTGTGACCCTAGACCCTTCCAGGGGTGTTTCATAGCCCCCTGCAAGTGAACTTGGCTGGTGTACCCAGGAGAACTTTGAGCCCGCAATTCCTGATTTTGTTGGTGAATCAGGAATCCAAATTTACACAGTGGGCTTCACTGAATACGACTTTTTTAGTCTTTTTTTCAGTGACCAACTAGTAAATCTAATTTGGATTGCTGTGTTGAGACTCTAAAATGAGTCTCCGCTGTGTTTTCTGTAGCTGGTCTCCTTGAGATAAGCTATTATTTTATTTGGTAAATCTAATGGTGGAGCAGACGAACCTGTACGCCCAACAGTTCGCTGCTCAACACCCAGGCTCTTTTTTGGCTAGGCCCGGTGGCTGGACGCCGGTCAGTGCAGCCGAGATGAGGCCGTTTTGGGGCCTCGTGCTGCACATGGGCCTAGTCAAGAAACCCAGTGTCAGGCATTACTGGAGTGGGGACGTCCTTTACAGTATAATTTTGCCCACTGGCCCCTGGTATTGCCCATATGGCATAGGTAGGTGAGTGTTAGGTCCCGAGCTACTTGAGAAACCTTGGCGTGGTGCTCGGGCTCAAGACATGTCCTCCACTGCAGGACATGTTGACTAATATCTCAATTTTAACATCAGTTTGAGGGCTTAGTAAGACCGCAGAGTGCACCTGTTTTGTCATTTGTTATTGCTATATTGTTATATTACTTATTACATCCACACAATTGCCATCTTGTGTAGGATGTCTATTGTGGTACTTGTGGTCCGCTGCAGGCATCCTCCACCGTATGCATTTTTGCTGGGGATCGCCATTAGCAACGGGCCACAAGTGCAGGATCTGCTCCCCTGTATACATATGCACAGCTGCATTTTTGGGTTGAGCACATCCTGCTTCATGCCACCTTTCAGTTGGTTTGTGTATATATAATTATTTGGAGGTGTATAAACTCCCATCTAAATGTAGCCTGTTTTCCATTCACAGGCTGTATTTAGGTGCACCTGTGAGGCCCGGGCCATATCAGCCAGTCTTGGGTGGGGCTCACAGCTTTCTCCCTCCTCCCGTTGCAGGCATGGTTACATGCTGGAGGTTACTGAGGAGTCTGCTGCGAGTTGGCCTAATACATTCCTGTAATTTTGCCCACTGGCCCCTGGGTTTGCCCATATGGCACAGGTAGGTGAGTGTTAGTTCCCAAGCTACTTGAGAAACCTTGGCGTGGTCCTCGGGCTTAAGACATGTCCCCCACTGTAGGACATGTTGACTAATCTCTCAATTTTAACATCAGTTTGAGGGCTTAGTAAGACCGCAGCGTGCACCTGTTTTGTCATTTGTTATTGCTATATTGTTATATTACTTATTACATCCACACAATTGCCATCTTGTGTAGGATGTCTATTGTGGTACTTGTGGTCCGCTGCAGGCATCCTCCACCGTATGCATTTTTGCTGGGGATCGCCATTAGCAACGGGTCACAAGAGCAGGATCTGCTCCCCTGTATATATATGCACAACTGCATTTTCGGGTTGAGCACATCCTGCTTCATGCCACCTTTCAGTTGGTTTGTGTATATATAATTGTTTGGAGGTGTATAAACTCCCATGTAAATGTAGCCTGTTTTCCATCCACAGGCTATATTTAGGTGCACCTGTGAGGCCTGGGCCATATTAGCCAGTCTTGGGTGGGGCTCACAGCTTTCTCCCTCCTCCCATTGCAGGCATGGTTACATGCTGGAGGTGACTGAGGAGTCTGCTGCGAGTCGGCCTAATACACTCCTGTAATTTTGCCCACTGGCCCCTGGTATTGCCCATATGGCACAGGTAGGTGAGTGTTAGGTCCAGAGCTACTTAAGAAACCTTGGCGTGGTGCTCGGGCTCAAGACATGTCCTCCACTGCAGGACATGTTGACTAATCTTTCAATTTTAACATCAGTTTGAGGGCTTAGTAAGACCGCAGTGTGCACCTGTTTTGTCATTTGTTATTGCTATATTGTTATATTACTTATTACATCCACACAATTGCCATCTTGTGTAGGATGTCTATTGTGGTACTTGTGGTCCGCTGCAGGCATCCTCCACCGTATGCATTTTTGCTGGGGATCGCCATTAGCAACGGGCCACAAGTGCAGGATCTGCTCCCCTGTATATATATATGCACAACTGCATTTTTGGGTTGAGCAAATCCTGCTTCATGCCACCTTTCAGTTGGTTTGTGTATAACTTTTATACTAGTATCCCCTTGTTCCAGTCCCTCGCCGCCAGATCCACGTCCGCTTGTGGGACCGTGCGGAAAAATCAGCGCGGCCTCCCTGCCCACCCCCTCCAGGTACCCATGCCCTTACCAGTGGAAACCTGCTGCTGGTCAGATATAAGGACAAGAGGGATGCCCTTGTACTGTCTACAATTCACGGTAACGGCATCTCCCCTGTCCCTGTGCGAGGTACCACGGCAACGGTCCTCAAGCCCAATTGTATCGTTGACTACAAACGGTATATGGGAGGAGTTGATCTCTCTGATCAAGTCCTCAAGCCATATAATGCCATGCGCAAAACCCGGGCATGGTACAAAAAAGTTGCGGTCTACTTGGTACAGGTTGCCTTGTACAACTCTTTTGTACTGTTCCAGAGCGCTGGCAACACAGGGAAATTCCTTCAGTTCTATGAGGCTGTCCTCAAGACCCTGATCTTTTCTGACCTGGAAAAAACAGGGGGGAGTACCTCGGGAACTAGGTAGAACTAGGTAGGCAGAGTGTGTAACAGGAGGGGGATACGGAAGGACACCACCACTCAGTCTGACACGTGCCCCGATCATCCAGGCCTCTGCATTGACAGTTGCTTCAGACTTGCTCTCAGACTTGAGACACCAAACAAAAAAATGTTATTCCAAAATTGATATTTAGTAAAACTAAAATAAATAAAAAAAGGAGATATATTAGCTATCGCCACGTCGGTAATAATCTCCTCTGTAAAAATACCCCATGACCTAACCCCCCAGATTAACATGGTAAAAAAATAAATGTTAAAAAAAAAAAAAAAAAGTGCAAAAAAAGAATTTTTGTCACCTTACAAAAAAAGTGTAATAGCAAGCGATCAAAAAGTCATATAGCCCCCAAAATTGTACTATTAAAACCATCCCCTCATCCCACAAAAAATGAGCCCCTACACAATCGGATAAAATAACTTTAAAAAAATGACTCTTAGGCCTCTTTCAAATGTGACGCCCAGATAAGAGGCGGGTGTGTTGCGGGAAAATGGGCGATTTTTCCACGCATGTGCAAACTTTTGTAATGCGTTTTGCACACGCTTGCGAAAAATCGGCATGTTTGGTACCCAGAACCGAAGCTGGCCTTCATTACTGAAGTCCGGTTTCGGGTTGAGTATTCTGTAGTTTTTATTATTTTTCCTTATAACATGGTTATATGGGAAAATAATAGCATTCTAAATACAGAGCAATAGAGGGTTAAAAATAAGAAATAAATGAACTCACCTCCTCCCATTGATCGCGTAGGTGCAAGGAACATCTTCTATCTTCATATCTGTTGGTTGAAGGACCTTCGGTGACGTCACATGGTCCAATCATGGAAGCTTTTGAGTGGACCATGTGACCCATGTGACCCAGTGACATCACGGAAGGTCCTTTTCCCAGCAGAATGAAGAAAGAAGAATGATCCCGGCACCTACGCGATCAAGAGGAAGAGGTGAGTTCATGTTTTTTTTATTTTTAACCCTCTCTCTTCCCCTTTTTACATAACATTCTGTAATTAGAATGCTATTATTTTCCCTTATAACCATGTTATAAGGGAAAATAATAAAGATTGGGTCCCCATCCCGATCGTCTCCTAGCAACCATGTGGGAAAATCGCACCGCATCTGCACTTGCTTGCGGATGCTTGCGATTTTCCCGCAGCCCCATTCACTTCTATGGGGCCTGCGTTGCATGAAAAATGCACAAAATAGAGCATGCTGAGATTTTCACACAACGCAGAAGTGATGCGGGAAAATCACCGCTCATGTGCACAGCCCCATAGAAATGAATGGGTCAGGATTCAGTGCGGGTGCAATGCGTTCACCTCACGCATTGCACCCGCGCGGAAAACTCGCCCATGTGAAAGGGGCCTTAGACTATAGAGATACAAAAAATGTCTTTTTTTGTATCAAAAAAGATAATATTGTCTAAAACCTAAATAATTGCAAAAAAGTAGACTTATTATGTATCGCCGCATCCGTAATAATCTCCTCTGTAAAAATACCCCATGACCTAACCCCCCAGATTAACACGGTCAAAAAAAAACTGTGCAAAAAAAGATTTTTTGTCACCTTACATAAAAAAATTGTGATAGCAAGCGATCAAAAAGTCATATCGCCCCCAAAATAGTGCCATTAAAACCGTCCCCTCATCCCGCAAAAAATGAGCCCCTACCTAATACAATCAGATAAAAAACTAAAAAAAATGACTCTTAGACTATAGAGATACAAAAAAATTCTTTTTTTGTATCAAAAAAGATAATATAGTCTAAATATATAGCCTAAACAATTGTAAAAAAAAAATAGACTTATTAGATATCGCCGTGTCCGTAATAATCTCCTCTGTAAAAATACCCCATGACCTCTTTTCCGGTAAAAAAGCAAGGGTTAACAGCCAAACAAAACTTAATATTTATTACCCTGATACTGCAGTTTACAGAAACGCCACATTTGTGGTTATAAACTGCTGTATTACTAAAAGGCAGGGTGCAAAAGGAAAGGACCGACATGGTTTCTGGAAGGCCGATTTTGATGGCCATTTTTATTGACACCATGTCCCTTTTGAAGCCCCCCTGATGCACCCCTAGAGTAGAAACTTCCTAAAAGTAGTGACCCCATCTAAGAAACTACACCCCTCAAGGTATTAAAAACTGATCTTACAAACGTTGTTACCCCTTTAGGTGTTCCACAAGAGTTAGTGGCAAATGGACATGACATTTCAGAATTTCAATTTTTGGTAAGCTTACCTCACAAAAATGTAATATAGAGCAACTAAAAATCATATGTACCCTAAAAATAGTCCCAACAAAACCGCCACATTATCCCTTATATATATCCTTATTTCCAAAATGGGGTCACTTTTAGGGAGTTTCTACTCCAGGGTTGCATCAGGGGAGCTTGAAATAGGACACGGTGTAAATAAACCGGTCCATAAAAATCAGCCTTCCAAAAACCACACGGCACTCCTTTCCCTCTACGCTCCGCCGTGTCGCCGTACAGTAGTGTACGACCACATATGGGGTGTTTCTGTAAACAGTAGAGTCAGGGCAATAAAGATACAGTCTTGTTTTGCTGTTAACCCTTGCTTTGTAAGTGGAAAAAATGGGTTAAAATGGAAAAATTGGCAAAAAAATTAAATTCAGACATTTCATCTCCATTTGCCAATAACTCTTGTGGAGCACCTAAAGGGTTAACAATGTTTGTAAGATCAGTTTTGAATACCTTGAGGGGTGTAGTTTCTTAGATGGGGTCACTTTGAGGGAGTTTCTACTCCAGGGGTGCATCAGGTGGGCTTGAAATAGGACATGGTGTAAATAAACTGGTCCATAAAAATCAGCCTTCCAAAAACCACACGGCGTTCCTTTCCCTCTACGCCCACCGTGTGGCCGTACAGTAGTGTACAACCACATATGGAGTGTTTATGTAAACGGCAGAGTCAGAGCAATAAAGATAGTCTTGTTTGGCTGTTAACCCTTGCTTTGTTATTGGAAAAAATTGGTTAAAATGGAAAAATTGGCAAAAAAATTAAATTCTGAAATTTCATCTCATCTCCATTTGCCAATAACTCTTGTGGAGAACCTAAAGGGTGAACAACGTTTGTAAAATCAGTTTTGAATACCTTGAGGGGTGTAGTTTCTTAGATGGGGTAAGTTTTGGGTGGTTTTTTATTATGTAAGCCTTACAAAGTGACTTCAAACCTGAATTGGTACCTAAAAAATGTCATTTCCAAAATGATCTAGACATGAAGTAGACATATGGGGTATGTAAATTATTAACTATTTTTGAAGGTATTACTATGTATTATAGAAGTAGAGAAATTGAAAGTTGTAAATTTGCTAATTTTTCCCAAATTTTTGTAAATTTGGTATTTTTTATAAATAAAAAAGATTTTTTTTTTACTTCATTTTACCAGTGTCATGAAGTACGATATGTGATGAAAAAACAATCTCAGAATGGCCTGGATAGGAAAAAGCGTTTTAAAGTTATCACCACATAAAGTGACACTGGTCAGATTTGCAAAAAATGGGCAGGTCCTTAAGGTGAAATAAGACTGCGTCCTTAAGGGGTTAAAGCATGCATCTAGTGGTGTAATGAGCACTAGTGATGAGCGGGAGGTGCCATATTCGATTTCGCGAATATTCAATTGAATATTCGTCATATATTCGTCGAAATCGAATATTCGTTATTTTATATATTGCGAATTTTACGCGAATTTATATTCGCATCGCGAATGAAACTTAGATCTGAGTTCCTAATGGTTAACTTGTATTGCTAGAATTGACAAAGATAACGAATATCACACGAATATAGCACTATATTCTCAATCTTCGTTATATTCTAACAATACAGCCACTAGGAACTTAGCTCTAAAATCAATTCGCAATGCGAGTATATGTTCGCCTCGCGAATGAAACTTAGAGCTGAGTTCCTAATGGTTGTATTGTTGCTAGAATATAACGAAGATTGAGAATATAGTGCTATATTCGTGAATTTGAGATATTCTCAGTCTTTCGTTATATTCCAGCAATACAACCATTAGCAACTCAGCTCTAAGTTTAATTCGCGAGACGAACATATACTCGCATTGCGAATTGATCTTAGAGCTAAGTTCCTAATGGTTGTATTGCTAGAATATAACGAAGATTGAGAATATAGTGCTATATTTGTGAATTCGAGATATTCTCAATCTTCGTTCTTCTAGCAATACAACCATTAGGAACTTAGCTCTAAGATCAATTCGCAACACGAGTATATGTTCGTCTCGCGAATTAAACTTAGAGCTAGCTGAGTTCCTAATGGTTGTATTGCTAGAATATAACGAAGATTGAGAATATAGTGCTATATTCGTGAATTTGAGATATTCTCAATCTTCGTTCTATTCCAGCAATACAACCATTAGGAACTCAGCTCTAAGTTTCATTCGCGAGTCGAACATATACTCGCATTGCGAATTGATCTTAGAGCTAAGTTCCTAATGGTTGCATTGCTAGAATAGAACGAAGATTGAGAATATCTCGAATTCACGAATATAGCACTATATTCTCAATCTTCGTTATATTCTAGCAATACCACTATTAGGAACTCAGCTAGCTCCAAGTTTCATTCGTGAGGCGAACATATACTCGCGTTGCGAATTGATCTTAAAGCTAAGTTCCTAATGGTTGTATTGCTAGAATAGAATGAATATTGCAATGCGAATAATTCAGGTTATATTAATCGCATTGCGATTACAACTTAGTCAAATTTGTGAGATCGTGATTCTCACATCCGACAGTACATTTTAGCATGGAGGCGTTCCCATAGGGATGATAGGGATGAGGACGCTCCATGCACACGGGAAGTCGACAGAAGCTGCAACGGGCATTGACTGAAGCGGGCAGGGAGCCAGGAATCCTCCGGACAGGTAAGAACAGCTTTTGGGAAGTGGGAAGACAACCAGAGAGCAACAAGAATTAACAACTAAAAAAAAAACAAAAAAAAATGAATATTCGAAATTGCGAATATATAGCGATATATTCGCAATATTCGCGAATCATCGAAGTTGCGATATTCGCTATAAAAATTCGCAATTCAAATATTCGCGCTCAACACTAATGAGCGCGCAGAGTGCAACATTATTATAGGATGAAATAATGAGTATATATGGTTTTATTCAAATTGTTAATAACATTTTCACAGGAAATTGGAGAAAAAATATATTTAGATGGGTAACCCTGTTATTGTTTTAGAAATCCATTCTTATATTTGTGGCGCGTACAGATGAGAAGTGAAGCTCTGCACTTATAAGGGAGGCAGATTTCTAAAAGTGCATTTGCCTGTACATATCACTATGTCTCGCTAACAAAGCATTTGTCCCATATCAGTCATTCTGATGCTGTTTTAAGCAGCGTTCTGGTCTGACATACAATTACTTATTGCACGGAAAAAAAACTGAACTGTAGTGAAAGGCAACATGTCCAATAAAACGGGGCAAAATGTCTCCAGCGATGTTGCAAATTCCAATTTGTTCACAAGATACAAGAACACCGATAGGGCTGTAATGACAAGGTGGCATTCAAGGACAGTGACTGGTCGTACAACATCTCTTTAGCCCCATCAATCCCTATATGAGAGACGAACGTGCTAAGTGACGCGGTGCGCCATAACAGGCCCCTGCTCGGCAAGGTAGAAACGGCTATGCACACAATCAACCAGTCACCTACAGGATATATAAAAGGACAGTGTCCAGAACCATCTGTAGGAACAGTAATGGATCACTAATTCCCAAAATTATGTCAGGATTTCTAGACGTGTTGTGGGGTGTCCACAAAAAAAAAAAAAAATCTTAATAAAGCCCTTAGTGTACTGGTGAGGAACAACTCAATCATTAGAGATCCTCTAAATAAAAAAATATCATGTCAATATCATGATACAGTAATGTGAATTGAATCAACAGCTTTGTGTGGCAGGACATAGTCATAGAAAATGAAATAAGGAAAAGTAAGGAAACAAATCAGAAAAGGTAAAATTTGTTCCAATGTCTGAAAAAAAAAAATTTGCTCCACAACCCATCTCTGGAAATCCCACAAACTAAGAAGAAAATTAGAATAAATCGACTTCCGGAAAAGACCCCCCACCCACCCTTTTTGGTATTAAATAAAATTATTAATTAGCAACCGTATGGTATGTCTCAAAACAGGGGGAATTACAGAGGCCTGGTTGTGATGGGAAATTAGGCAGTAAATTCAGGTGTCCCTCCTTCCATATCTGCTACACATTTCTTTCTGGGAGTGGCAGGGACAGGGTGAAAGCCTTCGAATGTCCTCAGATTCAACGGCTTGCCCAGGTGTGGGGGACTCAAACAGGAGACTCTCAACCACCTTCTCCTGGAACTCGAGAAAGTTGAGGGTTCCTTGGGCCTTTTTAAATAAAATAAAACTATAATAGGTAGCAATCTACCTCATCCAGTTATCTTTTTATACCAGTCCCTGTTTTTTCGCTTCACCAGGTAGGGTTGAAGCTCCTAGTTCAAGAGGTCTACACCTCCCATAAACTTATTGTAATCTGTCACACAGACTAGTATGTGTTTGTCCGCAGTAGCCCCCCTCTCCCTAACTGCTACTGTGGTGTCTGTGTGCACGGTGGTCAGCATATAGACATCCTTCCTGTCCTTCCACTTTACTGCAAGCAGCTGGTCACTTGCAAGGGCAAAGGATTCTCCTTTCTCCAAAAGATTGGATACCAGTGGTTGTGAGTATCCTACTCTATTTTTACAGACTGTCCCACAAGCCCCTGTGTTTGCAGCATGGACGGATTTAAAAAGGGGTATGTTGGTATAAAAATTATCCGTGTACACGTGGTACCCTTTGTGTAGGAATGGCGCCAATAGATCCCGCACAATTTTTCCTGATGTCCCAATAAGTTCAGGGCAGCCTGGGGGGTTAAGTTGGGAGTCTCTGCCCTCATATACAGAAAGACCGCAGGTGTAGCCGGTTGTGCTTTCGCCACCTTATATAATCCTACCCCATATCTGGGACACTTGGAGGGAATAAAGTGACGGAAGAAAAGGCGGCCTTTAAAACTAAAAAGGGATTCATCTTTGGATAGATTTTTATCAGAAGTATGTTTTTTTAAGAATGAATCCCCAAGGAGGGAAATAAGGGGTCTCAATTTATTTAGCTGGTCATAGCCTGGGTAAGTTCTGGGGGGACTTGGGAATTATCTGCAAAATCAAAAACCGCATTAGGACTTCATAGCGGTTTCGGGATATAACTGCTGCAAACACAGGGGTTGAGTGGACAGTACTCGCAGCCCAATAGGATCAGACCGGTGGCTTTTTTACAATGCCCATATTAAGGATAAGGCCCAAAAAGTTATTCATTTCTGGGACACTTGTGGGCTAAATGTGCGCTTCCTGTACGGTATACGCGTTTCAAATCATGGGAGGTCATGAATAAGAACCGCATGGTTTGAAACGCGTAGACCGTACAGGAGCGCACATTTACTGCTGGTGATTTTATCGCTATATGTATATTTTCCACACCGCAATAAAGGATTTACGACTGTTATACTTTTCAGTTTATCAATTGATTTGACTGATTTTTGTATTTTTTCCCAGTATATCGCACAGCCAGAACAGACATCTGAACTCTCTCTCTCTCCTCACAGAGAAGCACGGCCCATGTCCTGGCTGTGTTAGTAAATATACTGGATGTGATCTCCATGATAGGTTTATCATAGTAATGGTCCCTGATGGTTACTGTGCTGAAGGCAGATCTTCAGCACAGTAACTTGTGCGCACATCTGCTTCATTTTGTCCTGCCCTTTATTAAATAATTTTGGGGGCCGATTGCTCCGATCGGGGCATCCTTCCTTACCCTCTCTCCTCTCCTGAGGAGAGAAAACTATTGGAAAGGTGGCGGCGGGGGTGGGCTTACATGAGAGGAGGGAGAAAGTTTACTTTTCGGTGATCGTCGTGATACACTGATTGTAAAAGTGTGCGGTAAAACTACAAGAATACAAAACATTCATAACATATAGAATAGCATGTACTGTAACATTTGCATAACACTGAAGCAAATGGTAAAATGGCTGCCTAACATAGGACTAACGAACAGCAGTAACAACTCCCAGAGTAACAATTACAACTGACTGTACAGCTCTGCATAACATACTGTCCCTGAAACAAAGGTAGATCTCTCACCAGATATGCTTTTACAAGGATGGTAGAGTTTGAGAAGGAGATATGCAAAAGGACAACTCCGCTGATGTGTCCTGGGTGACTAGAGACTTCTCTTTCTCAGGATGCTTTGCACTCTCACAATGCTTTGCACAACCCACAATGCAGCAGTCTTTGTAACAGGAAAAACAAAGTGTAATACAACTTAACATAGCTAGATGGTGCTATAACCACACTAATCACTACAGAAATACCAAAACTGAGACAGACTTGATCTGTAATGATTGTCAAACTGGGCTGGGCAGAACAGTGTTTATGTACAGCAGTCTTCAAGTCATGCAACAGATTCCTATCATGCAACAGAATTTTAGAAATCTTTGCTATTTTATTGAAAAGGAAAAACTAAACTATTGCATTGATGTAAGTATTCCGACCCTTTACTCAGGACTTATTAGAAGCACCTTTGGCAGAGATTACAGCCTCCAATCTTCTTGGGTATGATGCCACAAGGTGATTGGTGATTTTCTGCAGTTCTCTGCAGATCTTCTCAAGCTCTTTCAGGTTGGATGGGGACCATCGGTGAACAGCCATTTTCAGGTCTGTACAAAGATGTTGGATGGTTTTTAAGTCAGGGTTCTGGCTGGGCCACTCGAGGACATTCACAAAGTTGTCCCTAAGCTACTCCTGGATTTACTTGTACCCATGAGCAGCAGACAGTCAGCACTGCATTTACAAGCAGCTGCAAATGCAACTGTATGAGGAAGAGCGGTTGCTGTTGCGATCACTAGTCCTCATACAGCTGCATTGTTCATGGGCAGCTGATTGCTGTTTAGACAACACAATAATTTAGGTGCCTGCACGAATGACAGTTTCCCACAATGAACAAAAATTTCACTCTTTCATGATCTGCTGCACAAGAGCAGGTTATCAAGAACGAGTGTTCGCAGAAATGTTCATTCTTGTTAATCTACCTGTTTATCTATCTGCATGTCTAAATCCACCTCATTGTCTTGTTGGAAGGTTTTCATTATGAATATCTCTGTACTTTGCTCCATTCAGTTTTACTTAAACTCTGATCAGTCTCCCTGTCCCAGCTGCTGAAAAACACCACCACAGCATGATGCTGCCACCACCACGCTTCACTGTACGGATGTTTTGGGCAGGTGATGAGTAGTGCCTAGTTTCCTCCAGACACGACGCTTATAATTGAAGCCAAACTGTTCAATCTTGGTTTCATCAGAGCAGAGAATCTTGCTTCTCAAAGTCTGAGATTCCTTAAGTTGTTTTTTGCAAACTCCAATCTGTCTTTTACTGAGGAGGAGCTTCTTTCTGGCCATTCTGCCATAAAGTGTAGATTGGTGGAGTGCTGTAGTGATGGTTGACCTACTGGAATTTTCTCCCTTATGCACACAAGATCTTTGGACCTTAGCCAGAGTGAACATTGGTTTTTTGGTCACCTTTCTTACAAAGGCCCTTTTCCCCAATTACTTACTTTGGTGAGGCAGCCAGCTCTAGGAAGAAACCTGGTCGTTCCATTTAAGAATTACAGAGGCCACTGTGCTCATGGGAACTCTCAGAGCAAAAGATATTTTTGTACCTTCCCCCAGATCCGTGCCCCCACACAATCCTATCTCTGAGCTCTACAGGCAGTTCTTTCCTCCTCATGGCTTGGTTTTTGCTATGATGTGCATTGTCAGCTATGACACCTTATATAGACAGTGCTATGCCTTTCCAAATCATGTCCAATCAACTGAATTTACCACAGGTGAACTCTAGTCAAGGTGTCTTTTACAAGGATGGTAGAGTTTGAGAAGGAGATATGCAAAAGGACAACTCCGCTGATGTGTCCTGGGTGACTAGAGACTTCTCTTTCTCAGGATGCTTTGCACTCTCACAATGCTTTGCACAACCCACAATGCAGCAGTCTTTGTAACAGGAAAAACAAAGTGTAATACAACTTAACATAGCTAGATGGTGCTATAACCACACTAATCACTACAGAAATACCAAAACTGAGACAGACTTGATCTGTAATGATTGTCAAACTGGGCTGGGCAGAACAGTGTTTATGTACAGCAGTCTTCAAGTCATGCAACAGAGTCCTATCATGCAACAGAATTTTAGAAATCTTTGCTATTTTATTGAAAAGGAAAAACTAAACTATTGCATTGATGTAAGTATTCCGACCCTTTACTCAGGACTTATTAGAAGCACCTTTGGCAGAGATTACAGCCTCCAATCTTCTTGGGTATGATGCCACAAGGTGATTGGTGATTTTCTGCAGTTCTCTGCAGATCTTCTCAAGCTCTTTCAGGTTGGATGGGGACCATCGGTGGACAGCCATTTTCAGGTCTGTACAAAGATGTTGGATGGTTTTTAAGTCAGGGTTCTGGCTGGGCCACTCGAGGACATTCACAAAGTTGTCCCTAAGCTACTCCTGGATTTACTTGTACCCATGAGCAGCAGACAGTCAGCACTGCATTTACAAGCAGCTGCAAATGCAACTGTATGAGGAAGAAGCGGTTGCTGTTGCGATCACTAGTCCTCATACAGCTGCATTGTTCATGGGCAGCTGATTGCTGTTTAGACAACACAATAATTTAGGTGCCTGCACGAATGACAGTTTCCCACAATGAACAAAAATTTCACTCTTTCATGATCTGCTGCACAAGAGCAGGTTATCAAGAACAGTGTTCGCAGAAAATGTTCATTCTTGTTAATCTACCTGTTTATCTATCTGCATGTCTAAATCCACCTCATTGTCTTGTTGGAAGGTTTTCATTATGAATATCTCTGTACTTTGCTCCATTCAGTTTTACTTAAACTCTGATCAGTCTCCCTGTCCCAGCTGCTGAAAAACACCACCACAGCATGATGCTGCCACCACCACGCTTCACTGTACGGATGTTTTGGGCAGGTGATGAGTAGTGCCTAGTTTCCTCCAGACACGACGCTTATAATTGAAGCCAAACTGTTCAATCTTGGTTTCATCAGAGCAGAGAATCTTGCTTCTCAAAGTCTGAGATTCCTTAAGTTGTTTTTTGCAAACTCCAATCTGTCTTTTACTGAGGAGGAGCTTCTTTCTGGCCATTCTGCCATAAAGTGTAGATTGGTGGAGTGCTGTAGTGATGGTTGACCTACTGGGATTTTCTCCCTTATGCACACAAGATCTTTGGACCTTAGCCAGAGTGAACATTGGTTTTTTGGTCACCTTTCTTACAAAGGCCCTTTTCCCCAATTACTTACTTTGGTGAGGCAGCCAGCTCTAGGAAGAAACCTGGTCGTTCCATTTAAGAATTACAGAGGCCACTGTGCTCATGGGAACTCTCAGTGCAAAAGATATTTTTGTACCTTCCCCCAGATCCGTGCCCCCACACAATCCTATCTCTGAGCTCTACAGGCAGTTCTTTCCTCCTCATGGCTTGGTTTTTGCTATGATGTGCATTGTCAGCTATGACACCTTATATAGACAGTGCTATGCCTTTCCAAATCATGTCCAATCAACTGAATTTACCACAGGTGAACTCTAGTCAAGGTGTATAAACATTAGTGTTGAGCGCGAATATTCGAAAAGCGAATTTTTTTAGCGAATATCGGCACTTCGCTAATTCGCGAATATTTCGAATATAGCGCTATAAATTCGCTATTTCGAATATTCGTTTTTTTTTTTTTAGTTATATTTTTTTCTTTCCTACTTCCCAAAAGTAGTTCTTACCTGTCCTGAGGATTCCTGGCTTCCTGGCTGCTCTAGTCAGTGCCCGTTGCCGCTTCTGCCGACTTCCGTGCTCATGTGGAGCGTCCCCATCCATGGGAGAATCTCCATATACTAAAATGTACTGTCGGATTTGAGGAATTACGTTGAAATCGCAATGCGATTAATTCAAGTTATATTAATCGCATTGCGATTACAACTTAGCACTGCTATCTTACATAGGCTAGAATTAACGAATATGGAGTATAGCTATGCACTAGCAGTGCTAAGTTGAAATCGCAATGCGAATACTTTAAGTTAAATTAATCGCATTGCGATTACAACTTAGCACTGCTATCTTACATAGGCTAGAATTAACGAATATGGAGTATAGCTAATGCTATGCACTAGCAGTGCTAAGTTGAAATCGCAATGCGAATACTTTAAGTTAAATTAATCGCATTGCGATTTCAACTTAGCACTGCTGCTATATTCCATATTCGTTAACTTCGTTAATTCTAGCAAGCTGACCCATTATAAACCCAGCTCTAAGTTGAAATCGCAATGCGATTAATATAACTTGAATTAATCGCATTGCGATTTCAACGTAATTCCTCAAATCCGACAGTACATTTTAGTATATGGAGACGTTCCCATGGTGATGGGGACGCTCCATGAGCACAGAAGTTATGGTTGGCTTGGTAGAATTAGCGAATAGCGAATATGACGAATGTATTCGTCATATTCCTCAAAACGAAGATAACGAAGTATTCTACATCTTCGTTTTAGCTACCTATTCGTCTCGTCATCGTCAACTTAGCTATTCGCTAATTCTAGCAATCAAATAGGAAGGTTGACTTACCAGACAGCTGTGTTAAATTACGCTATGCGATTATTTTTTTTTAATACAATAATTATATTACTTGATAAAATTATTATAAGTATTCTATTTATTAAAAAAAAAAATCGCATAGCGAATTTAACACAGCTGTCTCTATAGTCAACCTGCCTATTTGATTGCTAGAATTAGCGAGGTTGACGAATAGGTAGCTAAAACGAAGATGTAGAATACTTCGTTATCTTCGTTTTGAGGAATAGACGAATACATTCGTCATATTCGTCATCCTCGCTAATTCTAGATATGAAACCAATAGGAAAGTAGCCTTAAGTACAAATCGCAATATGCGATTATTTAAATCGCATGTTAATCGCGATAACTAGAAAAAATGACGAATATTCGATTTCGACGAATATGAAACGAATATTCATTCGAATATTCGCGAATTTCGTCGAAATCGAATATGGCACCTGCCGCTCATCACTAATAAACATCTCAAAGATGATAATGATTAAGACCATTAGGACCAGACCACAATGATGACTTCCTTCAGCCATGTCTCATGTCTGCAGAGTTTTTAACACAGATATTTTAGGTCCCTCATTTTTCCATCGTTCTCCCTGTCCTGGTAACCCTCATACTGTGCTCACTATGTTCCTTAATGCTCCAAAACACTATACTGCAAAAAATAATATTCTCAAGCAGATATTCCCTATCCCCCTTCCCCCCATAGCAATAGTGCTCCCAAAGTCCTACTAATAGTAATAATTCTTTCCCAGGGTGCCATCATTAGTAATAATGCCCTTTACAGTAAGAAATCATTGTCCTCATAGCCCTTCATAGTACTCCCCATAATGACCCAGTAGTAAAACTGCCCTTAAAGTGCCCCATAGTATCTCTAGAATTGATAAAGACCCGAATAGTGCTTCCAGTAGTAACAAAACCCCAATAGTGCAGCCATAACGAATAGGACCCCTCTATAGTGTCCCCAGTAGCTATAATGCACACCCATAATGCCCCAGCAGTTGTAATGCTCCCCTTTATTGCTCACAGTTGTTATATGGCCTTCCTATATTGCCCTTAGTAGTTAAAATGCTTGGTATAGTGCCCCTAATAGTTATAATGTTTCCCTGTAATGCCCCCAGTAGACTGTCCTGTGCCGGGACAGAGGAAATTTAGGCCCCAGGCTGGAAGAACTCACCGGCCTGCTTCGCAGATGCATGGAGCGAGAGTCAGGGGAATGTTTGCATACATTTCCTTTTGGGTACACTCGTTTCCCCCCCAAAACTCAAAAACATACTTGTAGTAAATGTTTGAAATAGGAAGACTAAATTGTGAGCGCCATTAAGCAGCAGGGACGGATGTAATGTCAAAATGAAAATACGTGTGTAGACAGTGCTGTGGAATTGGATTTTCGGAGAATAATATCATTATCAACCAATGGCCTAATCACACACATCTTGACCTGTATGCAGAGAGTCGAGATGTGCTCAGTATATCTTAGATGAATACATTTCAGATGTCAGGGCTTCAGCGCCAGAGAGACAAAGAACTCAAAGAATTTATTTTACATAATATAGAAAATCAAGTGCTGAAAGAAAATAAATCGAAATTCTCCGAGAGAACCTCTTTCCCAGGGCCCCAGATGCTTGTATTAATTAAATGCATTCAGATGCCAACTATGCCAGGATTCAGATTCAGGGCAACAAAACAGCTGCAAGACGGTTATAGAAATGTTATAGTACAAGATGAATAATAATGAAAGAAGTGTAGTTGCTATAGGAAGCCATGTGTCAGCCCATATGCACGGCATACTAGAGTTGTTTCGATACCAAAATTTTGATTCGGTTTCGATACCATAAAAAAGTATTGCGATACTCGATACCATTCAATACCACGTGACGTTCACCGCATAGTTTTTTTTTTTTTCAACTTTTAACAGTTTAATTTTTAACAGTTTGGACTTTAGATATGGCGATATGTGATATGTTTATTTATATATTTTATATGTAAAATTGTGAAGGGCAGCGATTTATACTTAATATTTTGGTGTGTTTTTTTTTAACCTTTTTCTTTAATAATTATTTCCCCCCTTAGGGGTAGTACCTGGGATCTTTTCATCACTTGTCCTATTCACCCTAATAGATCTCTATCAGGGTGAATAGGACTTGACATTTCCCTGCTGCCCTGTGCACACAGCAGCAGGGAGCCCCCATGGCAGCCAGGGCTTCAGTAGCGTCCTGGCTGCCATGGTAACCGATCGCAATGTAGGGCTCCGATCGGTTACCATGGCAGCCAGAATGCTACTGAAGCCCTGGCTGCCATGGGGAACTGCCACTGCCACCAATGGAGGGGAGGGGACCCTGTGGCCACTGCCACCAATGATCTAAATACTTTAATACTGGGAAGGGGGGGCGGGATTTAGGGCGCACTGCCCACTCATTGAGTTTAATATGGGGGGGAGTCGCACTGCCCACACAATAATTAGCCTTTAATGCAGATACAGGAGGCGGATACCGCCAGCACCCGCCTCCTGTATCTGTATTAAAGGTTAATAATCATTGTGTGGGCAGGACGGGGGCAGAGCTGCAGGCCGGGTACTTGTTGCAGGCGTTCGGGTCTCACAGCGGAGGAGCACACAGGAGGAGAAGAAGGCTGCTGCCGTTCGCCCGGCACATGAAGTTCTCTCCTCCCATGTCCCTCCTCCCTCCGCACTAATCACCGGCGGCCGCTTCATAGGAGGGAGGTATTCTCTACCTCCCTCCTTCTCCACTATCTATGGCCTCGGGTAACACAGCGTGTGCCGAGCACTGCACACGCCGTGTCCTCCCATAACAGGAAATACTAGACTGCACAGTAGCATTTATCACCTTGTTAGGGGAGGCTGCTGCCTTGCTATGCAAAACTGTTCCAATGACCTAAAGGCAACCTGGCATCAACTTTATGCCGCCCATACTAACGGCAGAATAGACACAGGTGAACTGATTTCAGCGGTCTTTCATTTATCAGTAAAAAGTAAGTGGTTACCAAGAACCAACATCACAATCATTGCAGACTGGGCCTGGAAAAGAGTCACGGCTACCTGAGAAGAGTCATGGTTACTCATAAATTCCTGCTCTACCTGCCCACCTGCTGATGACTGACAGGTTTTACCTAGTTTTCTCCCTTTCTCTCTAGGAGAGAACTGCCAATCATCAGCAGATGGGCGGGAGAGCAGGAGATTAGAAACTCTTCTCAGGTAGATTTGACTCTTATCAAGGCCTGTGCTGCAATGATTATTATGCTGGTTCTCAGCAACCGCTTACTTTTATCTCATAAGTGACACACTGCTGAAATCAGCATTTCTGTCACTATGTTATGCTTCCCTCAGTAAGGTCAGCAAAAAGTTAATGACAGGTTCCCTTTAAATCCTCAGTCTTGGTTTCATCTTCAGGAGTTCACAGTGCCGTGTTCTGGTACCAAGGCTGTAGAATCTGCTAGGGTTTGAGGTGCCTTTATAATTGATCAAGGACAGCTGGATCGTTTAACCCCTTCAGGACCCTGCCATTTTTCACCCTAAGGACCAGGCCATTTTTTGCAAATCTGACCAGTGTCACTTTATGTGGTGATAACCTTAAAACGCTTTTACTTATCCAAGCCGTTCTGAGAGTATTATGTCGTCACATATTGTACTTCAAAATTTCAATTTCTCTGCTTTTAAAACAGATAGTGATACCTCCAGGGGCGTAGCTAACGGCACATGGGCCCTGGTGCAAGAGTTCAGCTTGGGCCCCCTTCCCTCAGTGCTTTGTTTGTCTTCTTATGCGGCACAAGTATATTTGGGACCCTCAGGCTCCTGGGCCCGGTAGCGACTGCTACCTCTGCACCCCCTATAGCTACGCCCCTGGATACCTCCTAAAATAGTTATTACTTTACATTTCCCATATGTATACTTCATGTTTGGATCATTTTGTAAATGACATTTTCTTTTTTAGGGACATTAGAAGGCTTAGTAATTTACAAGCAGCGCTTAACATTTTTAAGAAAATTTCCAAAACCCAATTTTTAAGGACCAGTTCAGGTCTGAAGTCACTTTGTGGGGCTTACATAATAGAAACCACCAATAAATAGCCAGATTTTAGAAACTACACCCCTCAAGGTATTCAAAACTGATTTTACAAACTTTGTTAACCCTTTAGGTGTTCCACAAGAATTAAAGGAAAATGTAGATGAAATTTCAGAATTTAACTTTTCTGGCAGATTTTCCATTTGAATCCATTTTTTTCCTGCTAACAAAGCAAGGGTTAACAGCTAAACAAAACTCAATATTTATTACCCTGATTCTGTAGAAACAGAAACACCCCATATGTGATTGTTAACTGCTGTACGGGCACACGGCAGGGCGAAGGAGGAAAGGAGCGCTATGTGGTTTTGGAGGGCAGATTTCACTAGGATAATTTTAAGTTGCCATGTCACATTTGAAGACCCCCCTGGCACCCCTAGAGTAGAAACTCCAAAAAAGTGACCCCATTTTGGAAACTACAGAATACGGTGGCAGTTTTGTTGGTACTATTTTAGGGTACATATGATTTTTGGTTGCTCTATATTACACTTTTTGTGAGGTAAGGTAACAAAAAATAGCTGTTTTGGCACCGTTTTTATTTTTTACAGTGTTCATCTGACAGGTTAGCTCATGTGCTATTTTTATAGAGCAGGTTGTTACAGACGCGACATAACCAAATTTGACTACTAAATAAAGCATTTTTGAAAAAAATTATTTTTTAGTGTCTCCATATTCTCCATATTTTTTTTTTTTTTACAGTGTTCACCTGAGGGGTTAGATCATGTGATATTTTTATACAGTAGGTTGTTACGGATGCGGCAATACCTAATAAGTATACTTTTTTTTATTTATTTACATTGTACACAATAAAAGCATTTTTGAAAAAAAAAGAAAAATCATGTTTTAGTGTCTCCATATTCTGAGAGGCATAGTTTTTTTTTTTTTTTTGGGCTATTGTCTTAGGTAGGGTCTCATTTTTTTGCGGGATGAGATGACCGTTTGATTGATAATATTTTGGGGTGTGTATGACTTTTTGATCGCTTGGTATTACACTTTTTGTGACGTAGGGTGACAAAAAATGGCTTCTTTTACACCCTTTTTATATATATATATATATATATATATATATATATATTTTTTTTTACGGTGTTCACCTGAGGGGTTCGGTCATGTGATATTTTAATAGACCTGGTTGTTATGGACACGGCAATACCTAATATGTCTAAGTTTTTTATTTTTTTCACTTTTAACACAATAAAAACATTTTTGAAACAAAAAAAAAATCATGTTTCAGTGTCTCATGTTTCAGTGTCTCCATATTCTGAGACCCATCATTTTTTTTAATTTTTGCCTGATTGTTTTATGTAGGGGCTCATTTTTTGCGGGATGAGGTGACGCTTTGATTTATACTATTTTGGGGGGCATCTTTTTGGACACTGTCTTAAGGGGCATCTGTCAACAGATTTGCACCTATGAAACTGTCTGATCTGTTACATGTGCACTTGGCAGCTGAGGGCTCCTGTGTTGTTCCCGTGTTTATATGTGCTCACCTTGCTGAGAAACATGAGGTTTCTCCTAGCTGTGGCCTTGTGGATGGGTGGATTGAGATTCCTTCCCTTCTCTGGCAACCACTTGGTGTCTATGTGGCTGAAACCTCAATACTAAGATTTAATGATCATTCAGCCAATACTTACTGAATGTATATGGCCAGCTTTAGTCCTCATTCAGGTGGAATGAGGGGGCGAACACAAAAAGGTCAAAACCTGGACCAACCATTCTGACAAACCTTCAGAGGATTATGGGTGCTAACTGTCAGGTAAATTATGGCTTTATGTTCAGCAAAAAAAAAAAAAAGAATTTTTCATTATTTAAAAACATTTTAGTCTTGAAAGATCACAATAATTAACTTGCTCTAATCACTCAAAATATTAAGCGCATTTTAGTGTTATAAATGATTCACGTCCCGCTCATCACCTTTCCCAGACAATTCTTCTGATTTTTTCGTAAACCTGGCTAATCTATGCAGGCTGCTAATCATTATTAAAATTGTATTTGAATAATGAATAACTTCCGTTTGCTGATGGCATTTGATACAGAAGCCGTGGTATTTCATATCGTCGATCTCAATCTATTTATGGTTCAAGTTACTGTAGTTAAACTCCTTAATTATAATGGAGGAATTGCTGATTATCTCCGAGCAAGCAGTTGATGCCATTTACTTGCCTTGCTGTTGACCCGAAAAAGTCACAACAGAGAGAAAGCTTCAGTGTAATTCGCTACCGTTCCTTCACCCAGGCTAAACACCTCACACACAGTGGATTTTGGAGATAAATACCAGCTTTTTTTTAGTCTAAGATTGTACAGACTGCTATGAAAGTCAAGCAAAAACAAACTGGTATGAAAAGTGGTTATACGAGAGGCCAGTGACTGAGAGTATGCGGCTGAAAAACAACTTCACATTCAATGATGGCTTCTATTTCCAATGTACCATTGATATTGAACGCCAGTCAACTGTTCTTCCCAAGGCAAAGACATCCAGTGCTGACCCATTCCTAGATCAGATGTGATCGTTTCAGGGGGCCCAAGATAGTCCAGTAAGTGTCAGGACTGTCTCAATAGGATTCAGCTATGGGATTGGGTCACCAGCGGTGAAGAGCTTGTTCAGGAATGGCAGCAAGCAGATGTGAGTGCATCTGAACACACAGTAATGCCAAGGCTCTTGGTGCGCCCGGGTAGCAAAGAAGCCACCTTACATCCCAAAAAATGAAATAAAAAGTGATCAAAAAGTCATATGTACCCCAAAATAGTACCAATAAAAATGACAGCCCGTTCTGCAAAAAACAAGCCCTCGCACAGCTATGTTGACAGAAAAATAAAATTGATATGGATGTTAATATATGGTGATGCAAAATAAGGGTCCTTTCACACTGGCGTTTTTGTTTTCCGGCATAGAGATCCGTCGGCGGGTCTCTATGCCGGAAAAATCCTAATCAGGATCATCCCCATGCATTCTGAATGGAGAGAAATCCGTTCAGGATGCATCAGGATGTCTTCAGTTCAGGACTGGACCTTTTTTGGACGCAGCAAATACCGCAGCATGCTGCGCTTTTTGTTCCGACCAAAAATCCGAACACTTGCCGCAAGGCCGGATCCAGAATTAATGCCCATTGAAAGGCATTAATCCGGATCCGGCCTTAAGCTAAACGTCGTTTCGGCGCATCGCCGGATCCGACGTTTAGCTTTTTCTCAATGGTTACCATGGCAGCCAGGACGCTAAAGTCCTGGTTGCCATGGTAAATGTAGTGAGGAGTGGGGAGCAGTATACTTACCATCCGTGCGGCTCCGGGCGCTCCAGAGTGACGTCAGGGCGCCCTGCACGCATGGATCACGTGATCGCATGGATCACGTGATCCATGGGCATGGGGCGCTCTGACGTCATTCTGGAGCGCCCCGGGAGCCGCACGGACTGTAAGTATACCGCTCCCCCGCTCCCACTATGGCAACCAGGACTTTAATAGCGTCCTGGCTGCCATAGTAACCTGAAAGCATTTCGAAGACTGATCAGGATCCTGATCAGTCTTCTAATGCTTCAGGCGACTTGCGTTCTGATGGATCCGGCGGGACGGAAGTGCCTGCCGGATCCTCAGAACGCAAGTGTGAAAGGACCCTAAAACAGATTTTTAATAAATAAGTGAATTTATGATGCAAATGTAGTAAAACTTGAAAAACAGCAGATTCAATTGGGATTAGTGCATTTGTGCGGGAGTCTAAATGAGTGCAGGGTGCAGCACTGTTAGGCCCCTTTCACACGGGCGTTGCGGGTGCACTCCGTCAAACAGTGCGGGCGCGTTGCGGGAATCGCCGCGATTTTTCCCTGCGAGTGCAAAGCGCTGTCATGCGTTTTGCACGCGCGGGAGAAAAATCGGCACTTTTGGTACCCAGACCCGAACCTGCACTTCTTCACAGAAGTGCATGTTTGGGTCAGAAATTGTCCCGCTGGTATTATTTCACATTATAACATAGTTATAATGCAAAATAATACCCTTGGGCATCTTCCTAATGTTTAAACCGGTGCAGAATGGGTTAAAAATAATAAACTAATATTAACATACCTGTTCCATTTGATCGCGAAGCCCGGCCTCCTCTCCGTTAGCTTGCTACTAGGAAAAGGACCTGTGATGATGTCACATGGACCAATCACATGCTCCATCACCATAGTGATGGAGCAGGTGATTGGGCCATGTGATGCATGTAGCATGTTCCACGTGCGACACCACCATAGACTCCCATTATAAAAATTGTCGCGCGACATTAATGTGACATCAATGTCGCGCTACAAATGTTGCAGTGTAGTGGTTCCCGATTTGTCGTGTGAACGTAGCCTAAAGGTGTCAATTTTAGCACACAGTGAACAGCTTAACAACTAACCCCCCAAAAAATGGTAGAAGTTTTTTTTTAATTACTTTAAAAGGTAGGAAAGCAAAATGTATACACGTTTAATTTAACTTTAATTGTAGAGACCCGCAGAATAAAGGTGTCAATTTTAACACTCTTTGAATAGCTTAAAAACTAAACCCAAAAAACAATGGTAGAATAGTTTTTTTTTCCAATTTCACCCCATAAAGAATTTTTCCAGTCTTCCAGTACAATATGGTAAATTAAATTGTGCCATGAAAGCTACAACTTGTCCTGCATAAAAATAAGCCCTTATATAGCTATGTAAGGGTACTTTCACACTAGCGTTTTGGATTCCGTTTGTGAGATCCGTTTCAGGGCTCTCACAAACGGTCCAAAACGGATCAGTTAAGCCCCAATGCATTCTGAATGGATAAGGATCCGTTCAGAATGCATCAGTTCGGCTCCGTTCCGCCTCTATTCCGTTTTGGAGGCGGACACCAAAACGCAGCATGCAGCATTTTGGTGTCCGTCTGAAGAGGCGGAGCCTAACGGATCCGTTTTTTTTTACAATGTAAGTCAATGGGGACGGATCCGTTGTCAGTGACACAATATGGTGCATTTGAAAACGGATCCGTTCCCCATTGACTTTCAATGTAAGTCAAAACGGATCCGTTTTGGACTTTGTCATTTTTCTTTAAAGCTAATGCAAACGGATCCGTTCTGAACGGATACAAACGTTTGCATTAGAGGTGCGGATCCGTCTGTACAAATAAACAGACGGATCCGCACCAACGCTAGTGTGAAAGTACCCTTAAAGGAAAATAAACCAAAAAACAAAGGTCAAATGATTTTTTTTTTTCAAATTTTCCCTACAAAAGATTTTTTTTTCATTTTTCAGTATATAATATGGTAAATTAAATGGTGCCATGAAAAATACAACTAATCCTGTATAAAAACAAGCCATGGCTATTTAAACAAGAAAAGTAAAAAAAAGTTATGGCTCTAGGAAGACGAGGAGAAAAATAAATAAATTAAGTCACCCGGGGCTTAATTATCAATGTAACATTTACGTTCATACTTAATGCATTGCTGCCACTGTTTTGAGATTTACTTGATATCTGGTCTTTCAGGGATGAGTATAAAGTTGGATTCCTCTTGATATTCAGTACTACGAACAACGCATTCTTTTAGAAGTAAGACACAGATGGACCTGGCACAATAACAGAAGACTAAGATTTTATTACAAAGAGTCAAAGTTTACAGAAAACTGGGGCATTCATATCACCTAAAATCGTAACACATTGCATAAGTCTTAGAAGATGTGACGAACAATGTGTGATTCTGCAAAAGAATGTCGACTCGGTTATCTCATGTTATTACGAGCAGCTGCAGAACAAATCAGAACATCCAACATACACCAGGTAACAACATTATGGTCAAAGGACAGAATTAGACTTAACTACATTATACATAAACTTTTATATTTTTACCCATAAAATAATAGCCAATACATTCAAATTCAGCTAAAAGTGTTAAGCAGATGAAACTTTAACCTGCAGGAAATCCTAAACTCCTGCCGAAAAACAACATTTAACTATATTAAATGTAAATTCCCTGCAAGGATGTTATTCCAGGTGTGTCCCCTACGTCACTACAAACACTCCGGAAGCCAAGCACAGCTAGACCTTCTGTAACCTGGGGTGAAGATTCAGTTTGCCACCCTAGTCCTATATATAAGCAGTTATCCCATGAATAATGTAAAAAAAAAAAAAAAATCAGACATCATCTAGTACAGGGATCAGCAACCTTCAGCACTCCAGCTGTGGTGAGACTACGACTCCCAGCCTGCACACTTGCTTAGGCTGAGTTCACATGACCGTTTAGCTTTCCGTTCTTTTGATCCGTCAGAAAAAGAGAAAAAAAAATGCATAGGATCAGTTTTTTTTACAGGATTCAGTAACAAAAAAAAAAAAAACGGATACTGTTGCATCAGTTGTCTGCATGCAGGACGTTTTTTCCCTGTCTAAAAAACGGATCTCAGACAGAAATGGTTCAAACGAATGACAACTGATGCAACAGGATCCGTTTTTTTACAGGATCCTGTATTTTTTTTCTCTCTCTCCTTCTGACGGATCAGAACGGAATGGCGTACTTTTATTCCGGCCGCCTCTCAGCATGTTTGCCGTACGACCGCCGGAACAGCCTGCCGGAGTTCCTTGCCGCTAGTGTGAAAGTACCCTTAGCTGTTTTCAGAACTCCTATAGAAGTGAATGGAGCATGCTGGGAGTGCCGAAGGTTGCTGACCACCGATCTAGTACATGGCAACCTCTTTCTAACAAACCTAGAACCAGCCCAGTACCGCACATGGATCCAGAGATCTCCCCATTCATTGCTTCAATTGTTCTGCTAGATGTATTTGAAGCTGTCAGCTTAGGGGCGTGTCCTTTCTGCTACAGCTGGTGGCAGTTGAAGGGTGGAACTGAGCATGTGCTTCCATCTCAGTGAGCAGGGCAGAGATACTGATGAAGAGCAAACAGCAGGTGGCGCTATATAGCCAAATTTAATTGAATAACTCAGCGATAATAAATTATTAATTACATGTAATTACAAAACTGTTCAGATCCAGGTGCTGGTTTGAAAACTGTAGAATATTTTTTTTCGAGGCACACCCCTTTCATAGCTTAAAAAATAGTGGGAGTTGGCTTAGAGTAGGTAAAAATTAAATAAATAAAAGAACCGATACTCCTTTCAGAGATCCTTTGCTGCTCCCATTCCGCTGTTGCCTGGGTCCTGACGGTCTTTTCTTCCTGGTCCTGTCTTGACATATAGGAAATGCCCACTAAATCACTGACTCTGGTGGGCCAATGCTGTGGCCAGTAATTGGCAGAACAGGCATTTCCAGGAATTTCCTGCGTGTTAACAGCCAGGAAGAGGAGATCACTTTAATCTCAGGCACCGTCGGAGTATCGGTTCTTTTCCTTTTTTTTTAACCCATACTGAGCCGGCTGCCACAAATTTTTTATCTGCTGGAAAAACCCTTTACCCAATGCAGAATAGCGTGTTGGTGCCCTATTTCGCACCCAGCACAGCTGCCCAATTCTTACCATGGGGGCTGTCGCCTCTCCTGACATGTCAGTTTTAGTAACTACTTACGTTCCCCAATAATAACATATATAATAACCATTTTGGAGCATCTATTCTGATGTCTCTATGCTGTGTCATTCCTTTATTATTCCTGCTAGAAGTTATTAATCAATTACTACCAGTTTGCAATGAAGGTCCAGGTGGGTGTTACCATTTGTGTCCCTAGTAGCAGTCTTGACCACCACGCAATTGTGAGGGGCCCTCTCCTGTCATGAGCCACATCTTGCCTCCGGCAGCGGAGCCCGTTTTTCACTCTCATAGGCCTAATGCCATTAAACCTGAAGCCTATGAGGCAGTACAATGACCCAGGGGGTTGCATTCAACACAATCTCCTGCACTGGGTCTATAGTGGTGCAATATATATCGAAAAACCACGGCATTCTATAATTGCTTCTAGTCTCTTATTTTATTATTTCATTTCAATTAATGCTTTATCCATCCAAAAATTAGCCACTGGCCAACGTTTCGGTCTATTCCTAGACCTTGTTCACGGCCTTAGTGTTCATAGAAGGGAGTATAGGATGGCGTGAACACTAAGGCCGTGAACAAGGTCTAGGAATAGACCGAAACGTTGGCCAGTGGCTAATTTTTGGATAAGAAAAGAATTAATTGAAATGAAATAATAAAATAAGAAACTATAAGCAATTATAGAGTGCCGTGGTTTTTCGATATATATTGGATGTACCCTTTACCACTGAGCACCACCCACCTTCTAACAAGGAGTGCCACTCAACCCCTTTCTCAACATCATCTATAGTGGTGCAATGGACATCATCGCTCTGCCTGCGCTAGGACAAAGGCAATCCATCGCAGAAACCGACATGGAAAGAGGGTGAGGTGAGTCCTGCTGGGGGACACAATAATATTTTACTGGGGGTATTATTACTGGGCACAATATGGAGAGCATGGCTTCTAATAGGGTACTCTTAGGGAGCGTTATCACTTAATACTCAGGTACTTGGTAAGCTTGCACCTGTCTTCATAAGAAAAATCTTGTTTTTTGTGGAAACACACAGTCCTCCTATGAAGATTTGGCCATTTGAAGGGGCAGTAAAAGATTAGAAAAGGTTGTTATTTTTTACTTTTACCATGGCTTCTCTCCAGTCCATGGGCTGTCTGCCATTGCAGGTCAAAAGAATAGAGCCAGAGTGCAATCTCAGACACAGGCCACGATTGATGCGAAAGCAGGCCCCGTTTTCCTAATTTAGATTTTGTTCTGGTTACAGCAGACATAGGACAGGCATCCAGATCCCACCAAACAGCTCCTCACCTCTACCCGAGTGTAACATAGAGGCAATGCGATATTGGGGCTAACTCCAGTCACCTCCGGATTTTTTTGGCTTTGAGCAGCATTATTCCTGAATATGCAATGACATGCTAAACGATATAAAATATTCTCTAAATATATACTACGATACTATAGCATAACTAGTACTTTTTATAGAAATACATAAAGAAGCCGTAAAACAAGCTAGAAATGAAGCACATTGTGATCTACCAGTCCAAAGATGATGGACACTGCATGTTTGATCCATGTTAATCCATATATAGTATAAATGCACTTTCTTAGAGATCAATAATGGAAAAGTGAAAACTTAAAAACTGTACAGTATATATGATTGATAATAGGGTAATTGACTGGCAGCGTAAGATATAGAGATGGCGTATTTCTTAGAACTGATGCAAAATATCCAATTCTCATACATTGTCATTTATTTTACATTGTGCAAGTATTCCTGTAGGCAGCATATAAGAGTAATGAGAGATGTCAAGCTGTCATATATTGATTTGAGTGAGGTACAGTGTGAACACCGCCAGAGCGACACCACACACAGGCATTAGTATATAATTCTTGTATTTCTGCCATACAGACGGCTGGATTTCCACTTCCTCTTTCTTCCTGTTTTTCTTCTTCTTTCCTTTCAGGCGATTCTCAAAAGCTTCTAATTCCGCCTTCAAAAAGAACAACATGCAATTACATTGTGTTCATATTTAACACCAGTAAATTGTAGTTGATTTCTATAAGGTGGATGTAGAATAATCAGCCAGATAATCCCGAACAAACATTCCTGCAAACGCTCGCTCCCGTCATTCTGCCCGTGTAAAGGTGCCGCCTAGGCTATCACCCAATAAAGTATGGGGGTGAGCGATCACAATCATATAGTTATATCATAGCTCCCATGGTAGTGCATGGGGGCCACACAAACACTGATAACTAACTCCAGAAGTTACAGGAGCAGAGTAGCTTCTTCTCTACAATTACTTACAGAAACAGCCGGGTGCCAGCCAGCTCCTCTGTTTCCGTAAGCCTGGCCACCTGGGGAGGTGCTTAATCCCATCTCCCGAGGAAAAGACGTCAGGGGACAACCCCGTTTTGGACTCTGAAGAAGACTCTAAATTAGGGTCAGAAGCCCCAAGAGGGCTGTCACTGTTTTCGCACCTAGTCTCCAGACAGGCAGCAGGAGAGAAGAAGCCTACCGCCATTCTAACATATAGGGTTGGAGGATTCAAACTAGTCATCCCTCGACATTAACAGCTTGAAAACCAAGCAAACAACTCAGGGGAAATATGTTTTCTGTTACACAACATTTGGTCTTCTACAATCTGCAAGGGAAAGGAACATTATATTTTATGTGGAGGTGATGAAAAAGAAAAGGAATGGCTTCTGCCAGATGTAACATTGAGGATATCACATCATCAATTAGACTCATCATACAAGTTGTGATTTAGTTTGGGGAAGCGTGCTTGCATTCGTTTTTTGCAGTCCTGATACAGAAGACATGTGCTTTGAATACAAGCAGGTTCTACGGCTCAATCCACACGTACAAGAGGCCGAATGATATGTAACGGTGAACGTTTTTTATTATATTCATCAATAATACCACTTCAGTATAACACAGTCAAGGCTCTATATGAACATCTTTGTAAATCTCATTCAAAGGGAATGTGCCACCTATTATTATTTCTGCCTATTGAAACCAGATATCCTTTTTTGCTCATTTGTTTTTTTTCTCTCCGATTGTACATTTTTAATTATGTTTTCTTTACATGATTATGGGCGCAGCCATCTTGCCTGTAGAGATAAGCTTCACAGCAAACACGTGGGTCACGGATATGATAGACTGGAGGGGACTCACTCTAGGGGGGATTGCTGGAGACGTGTTCATCGCTTCAAAATTCACTGTACAGGGAGGGAGCGGATAAGCTCTGACCATCACCTATTGTGAATGGTGGATCACGTGTAATCTATTTATAGCTGTTATCTTTCATTGTAATCTCACCTGTGATAATGAGATGACTGCTGGAAAGGGATCTCTACAGAACAGGAAATCTTGACATATTAGGATTAGTGGCCAATGTGAAAAGTACAAGATTTGAGGATTTCTTTTTAAAGTATATGTAGAGACATGGAAAATATATTTTTAAAAATCATCAATAACTAATAGGTCATTTTATTTCCCTTTAAAAGGTACAGCTTGGTAGATCTTGGTATTTCTGCTATCTCTATGAGCAACAGGGAATTCCTTGCTCCCTCATCCTTGCTTACTTACTAACAGAGTTTGAGGCAGATGCTATGGAACTGTCTTACACCTGAATCTGGTTCATCTTATCTCGCTCAACCTGGTTAATTTATGGAGGATTTTTTGACTGATTAGCATTCCTTTAAATCCTTAGAGTGCCTATGCCTCTTTGTCGAGAATAGTGAAAGCTCCGTGCAATAGATGTGTGTCCAGACTTATCAAGGTCTAGTTTATTGGTATTGTATCAGTATCCTGGGACATGTGTTTCTGCGCACTAGCATAGTAATTGTGTTCTTGTAGATTTCTTAGTTGCTAGGATAGTAATATTTCTTTGCTGTTAGCATTGTCATTGTGTTCTTGTCGATTCTGTTTGGCTTTGATTTGTCTTGTCTTAACTGTCTTGCTGGGTTATCTGGCAGAGCAGGGTCCGTTCCGCAGTGTCTATATCCGTGCTCACTCATTGCTCTCAGACTAAATCACGTTACCATCTCCCGTCTTCTCCTTTGCCAGATTTACATTTTCTTCCTCCGTTGACATCATTATTTGGTTTCTGCAATCTCAGTGATTTGTTGCCTGCCAGTTGCTGCACACACCACGGTCTCTCTCCCTAGCAATAGCTGGTGATCGCTCCAGGATCTTATGGCTGTGTGCCGTGCATTATCCCTCCACCTCCTAGACTAATTCTACTCCTCGATGCATTTCAACATCGCTAACACACGATATTTCATCAGGAGTTTTAGGTTAGCATTAGGGCTCATGCACACAACCGTATGAATTTTGCAGTCCACAAAAACGGATCCGCTTAAAATCCGGATGACGTCCGTGTGCATTCTGTATTTTGCGGAACTGAACAGCTGGTCCCTAATAGAACAGTCCTATCCTTGTCCGTTATGCGGACAATAATAGGACATGTTCTATTTTTTTGGGAAACGGACATACGGAAGCGGAATGCACACGGAGTAAATTCTAGTCTAATTTGCGGACCCATAGAAATGAATGCTTCTGCATACAATCCGCAAAAAAAAAGGGAACGAACACACAAAGAAAATACGTTTGTGTGTATGAGCCCTTAGACTGTGATTGCTCCTGGTTGGAAACACTGCTCAAGTGGTATGACTGATGCTGGCAAAGGGGGCACGTCTGATTCCTGGAATATGATGTTTCTACATGCTCTATGAAGCTTCAGCCCCTGACAAAGGAGTCTACATTTATAGAACTGTCTGGGATAGGCGCATCATGCTACTGTGTGCGATCATGGGATTTGTAGCAAACACCTCTTCCAAACCTGGAATCTAAAAGCCAAGATGGTCCCTGATCTGTAGCAAGACGCTAGATAGAAGGGAATGAAATATACACAGGTGTCTAGTGTGTGACATTCAGGATAGACAGTATGAAGGCGTGGAGTTTATGCTGGGGATTTTTCAATGACAAAGTTGAGTTTGGCAAGCCTCCCTTTTTCCCGAACATTCACAGCAGTGCTGGCCACCCCTCGTCTCCTGTACCTCAGTACACCCTCGATTGGTTCATTCACACTGACAAATTGTTAGGCAGATTAGCGGAAATTAATGTTCGTTCCTGATAATCTGCCCTTGTAAAGGTGCCGAAGATTACCCGATAAATGAGTAAAACGCTCATTCATCGGGTGAAATGATTGTTCGTGTGGACACCTCAATCATTGCTTCTTGGCAGCAGATTGTGCTCTGTAAACAGGGATTTGCTGCCTAGAAACAATGAATCTGTATAAGGCCAGAGACACATGAGCAAGCGCAATGCGATAAACTGAGATAAACTCGCAGTGTGTGTCAGTCAGAGGTCTCATCCTGACCTAACTCCTCTTAACAGGATTGCACCGCATTATTCTGATTTATAATGCTGTGTAACCCTGAGAGTCCTGAAATCTATTGTATTGCACTAATATAATGCTGTCAGTGTAATACAAAGATTCTAGAACTCTAAAGGTTACACATCATTATAAATTAGTATAATGCTGTGTAATTGTGTCAGGACTGGGCCTCTCACTGACACACTGCGAGTTTATCGCATTGAACTCGCTCATGTGTCTTTGGCCATAGGATGAGCAGTAGCAGCAGCCATTCTGATTATACTTTTTTAGTATGAACACGAATAAAAACTCAACCATGTTCTGATTATCAAAAATCACAGAAGAGGTAAAAAAAACAAAGATTAAAACATCCTGCACAATATGATAAACATGCGGATGTCCCTGGCTACATTTATGGGAAAAAAAAATCACAGAAAAAACAAAATAGATGCAAGCATTATACAGTATAAGGACTAAGCCCTCATTGTAATATAATAAAATCTGAGACTCTTAGCCAATATATTTTGACCAAAACACATCTGTGCCCACCTACCCACGCCAAGGTGGTCTCAGGTCAGGCAGGTCCTACGCTAAACTTACTTATGCCATTGGGCATCTATGTTCAGGAGCACAGACTCTGCACATATGATGCTAGTATGATGCTCCTAGTTACCTCTATGTGCACCCAGCAACCAATGAGGAGGAGCAGGCGCACCTATATGTACCACCTAATCAAGGCGGTCTGTTTGATAGGAAGGGCAAAAGTGCACAGGAATGCTACTCCCAAGATAAAACAGGAGCGCATTCACACTTGAAGGTGCCACTCCCTCAAGCATATACTACAAAATAAACAAAAATCACAGAAAAGAGATAAAAAACAAAGATGAGAACATCCTGCACGATATGATAAATATGCGGTTGTCCCTGGCTACATTAGTGAAAAAAATTGCCTTGATTAGGTGGTACATATAGGTGCGCCTGCTCCTCCTCTCATTGGTTGCTGGGTGCACATAGAGGTAACTAGGAGCATCACACTATATGTGCAGAGTCTGCGCTCCTGAAAATAGATGCCCAATGGCATAGGTAGGTTTAACGTAGGACCTGCCTGACCTGAGACCACCTTGGCGCGGGTAGGTGGGCACAGATGTGTTTTGTTAAAAATATATTGTCTAAGAGTCTCAGATTTTATTACAGCAGAATGCGGGCTTAGTCCATATATAATGCTTGCATCTATTTTGTTATTATTATTATTATATTTTTTTGTGATTTTTTTTTTCATGTTCTTTAGATATCTTTTACTGATATAAACTTTAAATATAGAAAATTATGATAACCCGACATAGTTTCGTAAAAAAAAAACTGCAATATAACGTGGAATATCTGAACACTAGACTAGTGAGCTGGAGAGAGGAAAGGGAAAATTCCTCTGACTGAAAAGTGAAAGCAGCAGATTTTGTGATGACATTTTAGTCTCCTGCTCTTCCTGAAGATTGTTTCCCCTTTAGTTAGTTTCATACATTTTTCAGTGTCTGTCTGAATATGGGCTAATATATCTAGTGTCATTAAAGAAAGGTTACTGTAAACACCATACTGATTGCCACAACCATTAAGGCTCAAAACGTGATCATGAATTAACAGTGTCTGCACAAATCTCAAGATTTGGTTTTGCCGTACCTGTTGTCTACGTTTCTCTTCTTCGTTTGCTGCCTTTTCTTCTTCTTCTTTCATCTGTCAATATTAAAATAAGAGGATTAATCCATGGCTTCTGTTGGGGATTGACACTCACTGAGGTGCCATGCCTTTAATCTGCTAAATAAATGGATGCCCCAGTGATATCGATGGCCCATTTTAAAAGGATGCACTGTCCTAGATGCCTATGGGAGCCTGGAATAATTGAACATGAATGATACTAAAGAGATCAAGTATATTCCTGGATACAGTTCTATCCACATTCGAAGACCCAAAAAAAAACATGGTTGGTTGACAACTTGCACAAAATAATGGATGTGCATCAAGAACATAAATGGGGGCGTTTCATTTTCCTGCATAGCGGGTGGATCATAGTGAGGCGCTGCTGTGATACACTGTAAATAAGAGTAGATTTTAAAGGGGTTGTCCACTCCTTTTCAATGCGGGCACATATGAACATGGGACCAACACAGATGCCTTCAGCTGCCAAGCGCACGTGTAAGAGATCAGCCACTTTCATACGTATAAATCTTGCCCTTTGAGACCGACAACCTTCTTAAAGAGGACCTTTCACCTATTTAAAAACTAAAAACTAAGTATATCTGTGAGCAGAGCGGCGCCCAGGGGTCCCCCTGCACTTACTAGTATGTCTGGGCGCTGCTCCGTTCGCCCGGTATAGGCTCCGGTGTCCGCGCTCCCTCTGTTGTATGGGGCGGGGACTTTGTATCAGGCTTGTCCCTTGCTGCAGAGCTGGCCAATCACAGCGCACAGCTCATAGCCGGAGGAACGGAGCGGCGCCCAGACATACTAGTAAGTGCAGGGGGACCTCTGGGCGCCGCTCTGCCCACAGATATAGTTAGTTTTTAAATAGGTGAAAGGTCCTCTTTAAATATGAATTATTATTGTAAATGTAATAACTTTTCAAACATAAGAGTAATGAGTTTTAAATATTAATGGGGTCATTTATCAAACTGGTGTAAAGTAGAACCGTCTTAGTTGCCCACACCAACCAATCAGATTCCATCTTTAATTTTTGACAGCTCCTTTGGAACATGAAAGGTGGAATCTGATTGGTTGCTATGGGCAGCTAAGCCAGTTCTACTTTGCACCAGTTTAATAAATGATCCCAAAAGAACTTTAAGGGGTTGTCCTTTTGAGGCTTTTTCTTTAAAGCCTTCTGCAGTGTGTTGCACCTGTTGAAAAACTCATACTCCCCCTCTCCCAGCCCATCTGTTCTGGCTCCACTGGATGATCTTCTGGTGGCCTAGCACATTACCATTAAGGTCAATCATTGCCAACAGTGGCACACGTGACTCCACCCATGAACGGAGCCAGGGAGCTGGAACGGAGTGACGGTGAGCAGGTGAAAGGGTCTGCTGGAAGTCCAAATAGCAGGAGAAGCCCTTTAAGTCCACAGAACTATGAAAGCTCTTATCGAACACATGCAGCTCAGGTAATGAAAAGCTCTTTTGAAGGAATTTACCTCTACAGCTTTCTTCCTCATTTCCAGGCACAGAGAGTCGCACTGTACAGAAACTTGACCGCCACGTGTCGTGTTACATTGTAACTCCTGTGATGGGGACAAGCAAAACAATGCTTTGATCAACAGCTTACAACGGACAGCTTACCAAAAAACGCAGCACATGCATCATATATTATAAACCCCCCTCCACATGTAAAATCCAGGCTGCCATAAATTACAGTATAGCTTAAATAAAATAAAAAAAATACATAAATAACTCCTTATCGTCTTACAACGAAAACACAGAATTCCTGTTAACTCCGCAGGGCATTTAGTAAATGTATGCACTTCTTTATCGCTGCTAGAAAAGCCCAGGAAGAGCTGTAGATCTTCTATGATATGTAGACATGATATTCTACAAGATTTCCGTTCGGACCAAAAAACGAAAGCCAGATTTCCTCAAAGCGGGGACATAAATACAATGAAATGCTCATGGAGAGATGCCTCTGTCAGAGCAATAATCCTCAGAACAAATGCCACAATAAAGTAGCCGCATTCATCAGAACCACAGACCTATAAACCAGAAATGGACAAGAATTATTCAACCAGAGGCGTCAGCAGAAGGCCAACACCAACACCTCGAGACGCGGCAATTCAGCCAAAATGTTACTTGTGCAGAGGAACCACAGATTCTTCATGAGCAGCACTTCTACACCATCTGAAACTTTCTACCAAAAACAAAACATATCTCCCAATATTTTTTTAATTATTAAGGGAATATACAGAAAATACTTAGAGGAAATGTGTCACCAAAAATGTTATCTGCCACCTGAACATGATTATGGGGGCTACCATCTTGCCTGAGCTGTTCTTAACGGCAGCCCCACGGGCCATAGACACTATGGTCAGGAGTGGACCTCATTGACTATGGAGAGTTTTCTAGGCCGCTCTGTGCCCTGTGTAGAGGTCATTGTATAAGGAAAGAATAGATAAGTCCTGACAATCACCTATTGTGAATGGTGGGTCCTGTGATATCATTACAGGCAGGATTTGAATGCTTTCGGGAAGGAATGCTTCCCTCCCGATCATTAGTGGCCAGCTGGAAAACTGAAGGATTTTACAATTTTTGTTGAAGTATAGATATTAAAGGGATTCCGTCACCTCTGATGACACAAATTTAGCTTTTAAACCAGCCATGCTCCACAGATTACCTTGAATCAGCCTTGCTTTTCTGTAATGAAATCCGTCAAGTAGTTTTGCAGAAAAAACACTTTTTCTAAATATGCTAATTAATCGTGAAGGTGCCCAGAGGGGCGTTATCTTCTACTTTGGGTGCCCAGTAACGCCCCCCTGCAGTGCCCAAAACCGGCTCCTTACTCAATAAAAAACGCCCTCCTCCAGAATCCCTAACCGCCCACAGCGCCTCATCCCTCTCCTCCCCCTCCCTGACGGCCGAGCGAAGTCTCGCGCAGACGCAGTACCCACTGAGGGCTGCGCCAGTGCGATGAGTAGGAGACTGAGGGCAGGAGCTTCATCGTCGTCACTGGGCATGCGCCGAGCCCAGTTACATCTGATGCTCGCTCTTTCCTCTCAGACATTGGGAGAAGATTGCTAGGATATTCCCCCAAATTCTGATAGGTGCAGGTCCCACCTCTGGGCCGAGCATCTTTCTTTAGAAGGGAGCCTGCAAATGTACGGTTGCCCTCCACTCATTTCTATGGGAGCAGCGAAAATAGTTGAGAGGCGTGCTTGGCTATTTTTGGCAGTCCCACTGAAATTAATGGGAAGCGCGGAAATAGTCAAGCCAGCGCACGGCTATTTTAGGCGATCCCGCGGGAATGAGTACAGGGCAACCGCGTATGGGCCGTGTGCTCTCCTTCACTTTGCGGGCTCCATTCTAAAGTTGGATGCAGGTCCCACCTCCCACCTAGCAATATGGCCCTAATGTCTGAGATGGGAAAACCCCTTTAACATGGGAAATTAAAAATAAAACCATCAAAAATTCTTTTTAAAAAAGTTACTAATAAAAGTGATTTGCAAACAATGTCATTTTCTGATGACACATTCCCTTTAAAGTAATATATATATTTTCCTTACATGATATATTTATAAATTACCTCAATTCTTTTCCACCTATTAATTTGTATCTCTCTCTAGCTTAATCACTTAAAGGGTTTCTGTCACCAGATTTTGGCCTCATAAGCTGTCTGACATTAGCTATGGGCGAAATCCCACGGCTGCGCCGTCCGCTTGTGTATTCGGCACAGTTGCAGTGAGCTGAGGACGCTGGTGCCTGCTGTCCTCAGCTCACTGCGCCGAATACACAAGCGGACAGCGCAGGCGTGGGATTTCGGCCGGAGGCAGGAGAGCTGAGCTGTCCGGCACTGTCAATCAGAAGAAGAGGGCCGTGGTTGCTAATTTTCATATTATATCAAATCGTTTTTTAGCGTTATGACAGGTCAGAGGGGCATTTGATTTACATTATTAGGTTGGTCTGACATTGGCCCATAGCTAATGTCAGACAGCTTATGAGGTCAAAATCTGGTGACAGAAACCCTTTAAACACATCCAATTGTAAAAAAATAAAAATAAAAAAAATAAACCACTAATATGGTCAAGTGTAGCTCTGCTTTTGTACAAGAGTATATTTTGCACTATGGGATCGGCCTACAAAGTGTAAACCTGATTTGGAGCGGCCAGCCAGTCAGTCAATGGAAAGGCCTGCATTTTCCCATGGATGTCTAATACACTTCCCCACCATTACATCTTTCGTTCTGTATATTGTGGCACAGTACCAAGCCACAGAGACACTTGGAGAATACCTCTGATGACTAGCTCAGGATACAGGAGTTCTGGAAAACAGTTTGACTTTTTAGCTGCTAGATTAGAGATTGAGTCTAATGACAGAAAGCAATGAAAATAAGTCATTGCAGGATTTTATAGGAAGATCAGAGTCCGATCGGAAACCCATGTCCTGACATCAGAGATATTATATACAGGTCATGGGAAAAACAATGCACACCCTCTTTGAATACTTCGGTTTCACGTATCAGGACATACTAAAAAAACATCTGGTCTTTAGGTCTTAAAATTAGGTAGCTACAACCTCAGATGAACCACAAGATATGACAAATTACACCAGGTCATTGTTTAACAAAAATGCAGAAGCTGTGTGTGAAAAATGAGGTACACACTTACAACTTCCATTGAAATTATGAGGGTAAGTAGCAACCAGATGATGCTAATAAAATGCCTATAACCCCTGTCCCCTGCATGCATTTTAGGTCTTCGTGACCAAGCAAATTTTTTTTTTTTTTATTTCTTGATTGTCGCCTTGCAAGCACTGTTACTTTTTTATTTTTCCATTGCTGAAGCCGTATGAGGGTTTGTTTTGGCCCCAGGCTGCCAAGTGAAGACAACGGTACCCAGTTATCTCATTCGTGGAGTGCCGATGGGACACAGCGGCAGCTCCCTCCCTCCCTTTAAACTACTTAGAGGCGGTGGTTGCTATTTACCGCAGCATCTAATGGGTTAAATGGACAAAATCAGCGATCCTGCTGGTCCCAACCATCAGATCAGGAGCCCGGCTCCCATGTAAGAGCGGACTCCCCGCTCTCCGCTACACAGAAGACCTATGCGGTGCTTATTCTAGGTCGCCCTAAAAACATGGCAGCCTAGAACGTAGTTTGTTAATGACCACTGTAAAAAAATAAAAACATGCCAGCAGCCCTTAAGGGGTTAATTATCTGATCATCATCAAGTGTGACCATCTCTATAAAAGCAGAAGCGTTGGCAGTTTTCTGGTCTGGAACATTCAGGAATGTGTTAACACAATGCCAAGGAGGAAAGACATCAGCAATGATCTTAGAGAAGCAATTCTTGCTGCCCATCAATCTGGGAAGCACCATTTCAAACAATCTGAAGTCCATCATTCTACAGGGAGAAAGATTATTTACAAGTGGAAAACATTCAAGATAGTTGACAATCCTCCCGAGAGTGGATGTCTCAGCAGATTCACCCAAAGGTGAGACTGTTCAATACTCAGAGAAAAAACCCAAGAGCAACATCTAAGACTCTACAGACTTCATATAGCAGGTTAAATGTTCAAGTTTATGACTGTACATTTAGAAAAAGGATGAACAAGTGAGGCTTGTTTAGAATGGTTTACCAAGAGAAAATCCTCTTCTTTCTAAAAAAGAACATGGCAGAACAGCTTAAGGGTACTTTCACACTTGCGGCATGGCTATCCGGCAGGCTGTTTACCTGCCTGAACAGCCTACCAGATAGCCATGCCGCTAGTGTGAAAGTACCCTTAGTTTGCTAAATTGCTTCTGAAGAAACCACAAGACTTCCGGAGCAATGTTCTTTGGACAGACAAGACCAAAGTGGAGATGTTTGGCCATAATGCATGTCAGCTCATTTGGTAAAAACCAAACACAGTATATCCGCATAAACACTTTATACCAACTGTCAAGCACAGTGGTGGAGGGGTGATGATTTGGTTTGTTTTGCAGCCACAGGGCCTGGGTACCTTGCAATCCTTGAGCCGACCATGAACTGCACTCTATACCAAAGTACTTTAGAGTCAAATGTGAGCCCATCTTTCCAACAGCTAAAGCTTGGCCAAAAAACTTGGTCATGCAACAGGAAAATGATCCCAAGCACACCAGCAAATCTACAATGGCTGAAAAAGAAGAAACATCAAAGTGTTGCAATGGTCCAGTCAAAGTCCATCCAAATTGAAATGATGTGGTAGGACCTTAAAGGGAGTCTGTCACTACAATCTGACATTATAGACCGCTTTCATAGCGCTGTAGCAGAACTATACATGAGTCAAATGGTACCTTTGTTGTGTTGTCTAAAGTTTAACAGAGGCAAAATCGCAATTTTATTCATATGTAAATGAGGGCTCGCAAGTGCCCAGGGGCGGTGTTCGGGCTGTAGAATGTATTGGCTCCGATGAGCCGAAATTATTGCTTAGAACTAAACCCGAGTTTGGGAAATGTTTTTTTACAGTACAAATTAATTTATGAAGCTATTGTGCGAAGTCTCGCAAGACTCTGCAAAGCAATAAGTTCGGCTCATCGGAGCCAATACATTCTACAGCCCGAACACCGCCCCTGGGCACTTGCGAGCCATCATTTACATATGAATAAAATTGTGATTTTGCCTCTTTTGAACTTTAGACAACACAACAAAGGTACCATTTGACTCATGTATAGTTCTGCTACAGGTGACAGACTCCCTTTAAGACAGCTGTGTATAAACGAATGCTCACAAGCCTCAAAAGACTGAAGTCATACAGAAAAATATTACTTCAAGTTACTGCGGTTAAGGCTACTTTTAGACCTGCATTTGGTGCAGATCCGTCTTGTATCTGCACAGACGGATCCGCACTGATAATGCAAGCGCTTGTATCCGTTCAAAACGGATCCGTTTGCATTATCATGAACAAGGTCAAAACAGATCCGTCTTAAACACCTGGTGTTCGCCTCCAGAGCGGAACGGAGGCGGAATGGAGCCAAACTGATGCATTCTGAACGGATCCTTTTCCATTCAGAATGCATTGGGGCTAAACTGATCCGTTTTGGGCCGCTTGTGTGAGCCCTGAAACGGATCTCACAAGTGGACCCAGAAACGGCAGTGTGAAAGTACCCTAAAGGTGGTTCTACAAACTACTGATTCATGGGGTGGACTTAGTTTCTCACACAAGGCTTTTCCATTTTGGCTTAGTTCAGGTAGATTAAATAATGAAACGGTGAAATGTGACATCGTGTTGCTGTTCATCTGATTTTTTTTTATCTCTTGATACATAAAACCATAAAATTCAAAGAGAGTGTATTATGTTGTTCTACTGCCAAGGCCTATAAGATAATGGGTTGCATCAAAAGGGGCATAGATGCCCGTGATGACAACATAGTCCTACCACTTTACAAATCACTAGTCAGACCACACATGGAGTACTGTGTACAGTTCTGGGCTCCTGTGAACAAGACAGACATAGCAGAGCTGGAGAGGGTTCAGAGGAGGGCAACTAAAGTAATAACTGGAATGAGGGATCTACAGTACCCTGAAAGATTATCACAATTAGGGTTATTTACTTTAGAAAAAAGACGACTGAGGGGAGATCTAATAACTATGTATAAATATATCAGGGGTCAGTACAGAGATCTCTCCCATCATCTATTTACCCCCAGGACTGTGACTGTGACGAGGGGACATCCTCTGCGTCTGGAGGAAAGAAGGTTTGTACACAAACATAGAGGAGGATTCTTTGCGGTAAGAGCAGTGAGACTATGGAACTCTCTGCCTGAGGAGGTGGTGATGGTGAGTGCAATAAAGGAATTCAAGAGGGGCCTGGATGTATTTCTGGAGTGTAATAATATTACAGGCTATAGCTACTAGAGATGGGTCGTTGATCCAGGGAGTTATTCTGATTGCCTGATTGGAGTCGGGAAGGAATTTTTTATTCCCCTTAAGTGGGGAAAATTGGCTTCTGCCTCACAGGGGTTTTTTTGCCTTCCTCTGGATCAACTTGTAGGAAACAGGCCGAACTGGATGGACAAATGTCTTTTTTCGATCTTATATACTATGTTACTAATTATTGTATAGAAACATTAAGGGGAAAATTTATTAGGACCAGCCTTTTAGACGACGGTCTTAATAACCCTTGTGCTGGCGGTGGATCTGTTGAAGTTATGTAGAGGCGCCTGTCTCTATATAACTTCGGTGCATCCAGCGCTGGTCTAAATGTAAGCCAGCCTTCTTGATGGCATAGATTTAGAAAATTTTCTCCTAAAACAGGCGTAGACAATGCATTTTTTTAGACCTTGTGTGAGTGGGGAAAAGCCTTTGTGATGCTATATAAAATAGCTACAAAGACTCCCAAGTGGTTGTATACCTTGGAAGCTTCTGCCCTCGCAGTAAGGGTCTATTCAGACATCTCCAAGTGTTTTGCGGCCTGCAAATTCAGAATCCGCAAAACAAGGATACCGGCCGTGTGCGTTTCGCATTTTGCGGACTGCACATGGCCGGCCCTGTGATAGAAAAGACTATTCTTGTCGGCAATTGCAGACAAGAATAAGATCTGCTCTAACTTTCTTGCAGGGCTGCGGAACGGAACTATGGATGCGGACAGCACATGGTATGCTGTCCAAAGCTTTTGCGGCCCCATTGAAATTAATGGGTCTGCAATCGTCCTGCAAAATTGCGAGAAGGATACAGACCCTGAACTACGGACGTCTGAATGGACCCTAAGCAACATCGTCTGCTTCAGATGTGCCTTGTTAATATCGATCTGTTTATACTACATTATGAGATCATACTATTTAATGGAATATTTTGGAGCACAGTACTCACCTTTTTAATTCTACGACATGGACATCGCAGTTTAACTTTCTGGGTGCAGTGAAGTGAACAATTTCCTTGGTGACAGGTCTCTTTGCACCGATGTCCACAGGGCAGCTGTAAAAAGACAACGAAAAAAAGATTAAGGCTGATTTATCAAGACCGGTGTGTGCTACGTCCGTCATAATAGGGCCTGCACTCCCGGAAGAGGCATGTAATTTGAGACAAGGCGCAGGCTTAGTGGCGGTGCATGGTACTGCAACTTTATCCCATTCAAGTCAATGAGAACAGGCAAAAATATCTCTACTACTTTGAAAGCTTTGTACACCTTCAGCGGCAATTTTTTAATGATTTTATTTTACTAATTTTGGGTTCGTATTGTTTTTTTCAATTGGTCTTTATTAAAAAATATTCAGCCGTTCTGTCACAAAGGGTTAACTGCTTGTCTAACTGTGTGAGTTGTTTCGTATTGTTTTTTTCAATTGGTCTTTATTAAAAAATATTCAGCCGTTCTGTCACAAAGGGTTAACTGCTTGTCTAACTGTGTGAGTTGTACTTTTACTTTGTGCCGTCATCTAATAAAACTGATCTCTAAATTACTTAAAGATCATAAACATTTATTTATGCTAAATTCTTATCAATAAGATAGGAATCGAGCTATAATGAGTGTCTAGGTGGTCAGACATCAGAGGTAAGGGGCTGTCAGCTCAGCTGCCTGACGGTACACAGTAAAAATACAAATGCTGCATAGATAAAGAGGCTCAACATTTAAAAAAAAAAAGAAATTGAAACAATGATTTTAACTCAAAGTGTACATAGCCAAGCAGACGACGTACGGGTTGAGGTATTGAGATAAAGAATTAAGAGGTTGCAGAGTTGATCAGTGTTAATCAGTGTGGATAGTGTCAGACTGGTTTCTCACAGTAAGATGTTGCTATGCCTATTATATACATTAGTGCAGCACTTTTGTGTGAGTAAAACAAAACTGGGGCGTTCAAGGGGTGGCCTGTCCTGCTTCTGTTTGGGATCCAGACACTTTTTAACAACCAGAAAACTGTTAAAATGAAAAGAAAAAAAAGAAAATCAAAACTTTGTAATAGGCCACACTCCCCCTTTCACCTCAAACATGTCGAGACGATGTCATTCCGCCAAAGTGACACAATATCCCACAGTAGCAGATGGGCAATACGGACTTGTGACCTGCACCATGATGGGCGAGATTTATTACTATGGTGCTAAATTTAGACAGGTTGTCCCATGACACTTATCCCCTATAAGTTATTGTAATAGGACAACCCTAAATGGGATGAAATTGTAATAAAAATAAAAAAACACAATTCTGCCACAGTTTTATGGGTTTTGTTTTTACAGTGTTCCCTATGCTGTTAAACTGACCTGTGCCATTCATTCTATGGGTCGGTACAATTACAACGATACCACATTGATATAGTTTTTCTTGTATTTTAATATTGAGGGGAAAAAAAACTTTGGAAAAATGATTTTCTCCTTTGTATAGGCATGTTCTGACCCCCATAACTTTTTATGGTTACATCTATGGAGCTGTGTGAGGGCTCATTTAATGCGGGGCGAGCTGTAATTTGTATCGATACCATTTTTCCCCGTTGCTTGGGCTTACTTGAGGAAATGATTACCTATCCTGACCCAATGCATTTTAAATGATGCAGGTATTATATCAAATCATGAATACATTTTATGTTTGTGAATGAACCCATCAGGATTGTCCAAGGCAGTAAATGGACTGCAAATTAGCTTCAAACGTCTTCTGCTGGAGGTCTGTGTCAGAACCGGGTGGGACAGTCCGAACCCAACTCTTACTTAAAATGTATTCGTGTTACAGAAACCTACTTATATATAACCTATCTTGATATCATTGAAAAGTCAAGTTAATAGGAATAGTATATGTAGGAATATAGGAAGGAGAACCATAAGTATCTTTAGAGCAAATAAGAAGCTCCGCACTGAAGAGCGTGCATTCTTAATAAGTGACAGCTGAAAAAATATGTGCTGTATAGAGCTCCATACCTTCAGAATAAGTTATAGTCAATTAAATGTTACACAGTATTTGACTCTTCCTTACAAACTGAGAGGAAAAACGTGTTTTCATTGTCATGTCCAGATGGAAATGCAGTCTACTGGTGATTACATTAATACAGCCTGATATCTATGGTTCAGTTAGCTTCCTTCCACAGGAAATCTGGCAGCTACCATCAAATTACACCATGTCAAAAGACAAAGGAAAAAGACCTTTTACAACATAAATGTTTGCAGACCGCAAAAACTAAAAAAAAAAAAAAAAAAGTCTGCTACAGCATGATGTAAAGGAAAGCCCTGGTGAAGAAAACGCAAACCACAAAAGAAATAAAAAGCTCCTCTGCAGCCAAGACCAATAGTTCATGTCTGGAGAAGGACAAGCGTGACAACCACACCAAAACCACCAGAAACATGCGGCTACACCAATGCCAACAGATAGTCAGAGACTCAATACTCAGATTACACCTTTTCCTTGGCGGAAATACATTCTCTTGTAATTAGGATACTGGTGTAAATATTCACACGGGTTTTGATGATCAGTACTTTTCTGAAGGCTTACTTAGTGGGAAATGCTGTCCGTTATATTCTCTAATGATCCCAATATTTCCATGAAGAAGACAATTTACATTATCCCTGTTGATATGACCCGGTCACCCTGTATTAGTGAAAGCACTGCAAAGACCACCGCTACTTCTGGAGAAGTCTGCTGGTACCTGCATTTACCAGCGCAAGTCAGACAAAACGGCGGACCATCGCTTGAAAAACTAGCACAAACGACAGCTTGCAATGGCCGATAGTAGACTTCTGTCTGCTGAAAATGTGATTGCACAGGATGGAAAATTTCCGCCGTTGGCAGTCCAAACTACCTGTCTATGGCATGACTGGCTGAAATTCGGCTGGTCATTTGCCATTGTAGTCAAGGGACAGGGAGTCAGGTCTTGCTTTCTGACTCCCTAGTCGGACACTTTGGTCTGGCATGTTGCTGCTGGCACTGTTTCTATGTGGCCAATCATTGTCTGGTGTGCATGGCCAACTGAATACTAGATCACAAATGTTCATAGTTGTCTGGCACAATTGCCACATCTCAATCCTCAAATACTGACAGCTAGAAGGCTCTGATAAAAGTAAAGCTGGCCAAAGACATGAGATAATTATCTGCAGATCACTAGCTTATTTTATTACCATCTGTTGTTAATATCATATGTAGGACGATCACAGACATCGTCAGATTGTCAAGGGATCTCAACAAAGTAAAGAGAACCTCTCACCATGAAAATGCAATGTAATCTGCAGGCATCATGTTATAGAGCAGGAAGAGCTGAGCAGATAGATGTATAGTTTTATGGGGAAAGATTGTGCATAAACCTGTCGCTAACACATTCAAATTCAGGCTCATTTTGGGCTTTGCAGGTGGTCATATCAGTGACTGACACCGATCCGTGTATAAAAAGTCATAGAGGGAAGCTCAAACACTATGTTCAACGTGACGGATTCTCTTCAAAGTGCCCATACACCTTCAATAGCTCTTGGCTCTTCCCGACTCCTCCAAAGACATGTTCACATGGTGCGGTGCAACGTGGCGGCTGTTGTTGCAACAGTGCTGTGCCTGTGCGTTGGTGATGCCCAGTGCAAAGGGGGCTTAGTCTGACGAGAAAAAAGATTCTCTGGCGTGATGGAATCAAGATTTAACTTTTTGTTCTCACTTCTAAGCATTATGTCTGAAGGAAACCAGGCACTGCTTATCACCTACCCAATACCATCCCTACAGTGAAGCATGGTGGTGGCAGCCTCATGCAGTGATGGTGTTTTTCAGTGGCAGGGACAGGGAAACTGATCAGAGCTGAATTGAGCAAAGTACAGAAATATTTTTTAATTAAAACCTGATTGAGAGTGCGCTGGACCTTAGACTGGGTCTAAGGTTTACCTTCCAACAAGACTAAGACCCTAAGCACACAGCCCAAGACAACACAGGAGCGGTTTAGGGACAACTCTGTGAACGTAGCCCAGCCAGAGCCCTGATGAACCCAATCAAGCATCTTTGAAGAGCCCTGAAAATGGATGTCCACCACTGGTCCTCATCCTACCTGACTGAGCTTGAGAGGATCTCCAGAGAAGTATGTCAGAAAATCCCTTAATTCCAGTTGTGGAAACCTTGTGGATTCATACCCAAGAAGTCTGTAATCGGTGCAAAAGGTGCTTCAACTAAGTCCTGAGTAAGGCCTCATGTACACTGGCCGTGTGCTCCCCGCATTACGGATGCGGACCTATTCACTTGAATGGGTCTGCAACCCGGAGCTGAGTGCGGAATGGAGGCAAGGAACCCCACAGAAGGACTACAGAGTGCTTCCGTGGTGTTTCTTTCCGTGCTTTCGCACTGCAAAAAAATAGAATATGTTCTATTCTTTTGCTGTGTGGACGGATCACGGACCCATACAAGCTGAATGGGTCCGCATCTGTCCTGGCCGCCGCATGGACATTGCCCGTGCATTGCGGTCCCCAATGCACGGAACGGATGTACAACGGCAGTGTGCATGAGACCTAAAGAGTCTGAATACTTATGTCAATACGTAAGATCCGGCATGCATGCTGGGCCCGCACTCCCTGAATTTATGTGGCTGTCATGGCCCACAAATGGTAGGATTTAGCGTTAGGACCACTCATTGAGGCAGCCTTGGCGTGGTGAGTGGCTTATTACTTTTTGATCAAAATGTACACCAACGCCTAGTATAGAGGTAGGGCAGAGTGCTGGTTGCAGAGTGCTGTTGCATTTCTGTGTTTGTATGTAAGATTTTAGTGATTCCTTTTCAATAAATTAGCAAAGATTTCGAACACTGTTTGCATTTTCTCATTATGGAGTACTGGGCACAGAATCATGAGGAAAAACTTTTTTTTGTTAAATTTTATCTTAGGGCTGCAACAACTATGTCCAACACCTGCATACTTGGTAGTAATGTGCTGGGTATTGCAGCTTCATACCATTCACTTGAATTGGACAAAGCTGCAATACAAAGCCCAGGCGCTACTAAAAGGTATGGTGTTTGGCAGTATGGCACAACATGAACAATGGAGAGGCCACAACCTACGGCCGCTGACTGCTGCCACTTCACACTGGAAACTCCCCTCTCAGCACCGATGAGTTATTGTGGTAGCCGGGGACCAAACAAAGCCCCCCAACCCTGTCATCAGTACCTGCCTATTTGGCCATGCTTTGGAATATTATATAATTCCACTATATATTCTAAAGCACTACACAAGCGATCAAATAACAGCACCTTTAAGCTCCACCCAACCCATCCAAAAATAAACCTATTTTCCATTAAAAATATTACCGCATTTTTCGCCCCATAAGACATTTTCCCCCCCAAAAGTGGGGGAAATTGTCCCTGCATTTTATGGGGTGAATACCAATTAGTGCTTCTATTATGGAATCGCTCATTAGTACCAGAGGACCAGGAAGCGGTGAAGACTCTGTACTCACCGCTTTCTGTTCCTCGGCTGTCGGCTGTGCTGTGGCTGCGCACAGAGTGAAGGCGCTCTGTGGCCTTAAGCTGTGCGCTCAAGTTTACAGCACAGCCGGTGGTAGAATGAAGAGGATCACGCTGGAGGAGAGGAGCGGCGGCGTCCGGAGCAGGAGAGGTAAGTGGATTTTTTATTTTAAGTTCTCTGTGGCATAGTGGCTGATGAGAGGCATTGGGGCTCATATAGGGGCTGATCAGAGGCATGGGGGCTTATGAGGGCTCATATGGGGCTGATAAGAGGCATGAGGGCTCATATGGGGGCTGATGAGAGGCAATCGGAGCTGATATGAGGCATATGGGATCTGATATGAGGCAAAGGGGGCTGATGAGAGGCACATGGGGGCTGATGAGAGGCATGGGGCTATTATCTGAGGTCTGATTGGGGGTCATTCACATTGCGGTCTGAGCGGAGGTCTGATTGGGGGTCTAATTTGAGGTCTTATTAACATTGGGGGCCTGATAGGGTCTGATTAACACTTTTTTTTTTAAATCAGTAATTATAAAAATATACATACTTAGCACCAATGCAATCTGGAAGACTCATAAAATAAATAAGTTATAATAAGTTCTTAAGTGCATCAAATGGTGATTTATATTTATTCCACTGTCAAAGAAATATAAAATTTAGTCCATAAATAAAATGTACCCCAAAATGGTACCAATAAAAACTACAACTCCTCCCACAAAAAACAATCCCAAATACAACTACGTCGACAAAAAAAAAAATCAGACCCAAAATAACTTTAATAAATAATTTTCTATAACACCTGTTTTTATTGTGCAAAAGTACTACAGTATACATATGTTCGTACTGCACCATAGAATATAGTTAATGTTATTTTTACTGCACAGTAAACAGGTGGGAACAGATAGCAATGGCAGGATTGCAGTTTTTTGCATTCCAATATCAGACTGTCACTGCCTGCCCTGTGAGAGGCCTGAGAAGATCTGATAGACTTGCTGCATGTGAGTCTATCTGACAGATCTTTCTCTTTTTCCTTGCTGTTTGTTGTTGTGGGCAGGATCCCCCCTCTCCACAGGTTCTGCTCATAAGCTGTTTAGTGGCTCTATTTATACCCGCCTCTCACTGCAGCCCTTGCGGTTTATATTTCCTCCTGGAGTTCTCAGCTAGTGTTTGGTGGATCTCCTGCTTCCCGTCCGCCTAAAGCTAAGTCCTCCTCCCTCCCTTTTGTTGTGTATTCTGACTAGGCCTCAGGGAGACGATGGTTCCTTCATGGTGGAAGGAAACGGCTGTCTTTCTCCTGCTCCCTAGCTGAGTTTTTTTTTTTTTTAGTTTCAGCAGGACTTAGGTTCCAGCGCATGAGTACTTCCACCTTTAGGATTTGCTCATGCTGTCAGCAGTCAGGGAAAGGATCAGGGATTGTCAGGTGGTGACCTTTCCCTCTTCCCTAGCTTTGGGGCCTAGTCTGGTGTTTTGTTGTATTTGGCTTTCTTCCCTTCCCTCACCTACCGTGACAGACTGGTGGGGGCACCCCCACCAATTTGTTTTTTGAAGGTGCACAACTGTGTCCTCTTCAGTGTATTACAGTTGTAAATTTACTGCACTGTCACTACAATGTAGACGACGTACAGGTAAACACTGAAGAGGATGAAGTGTTTGCCCGAGTGCTGAGGTTACGCCACACAGCTGATCAGCTAGGAAGCCAAGAGCTGGACCCCAACTGATCTAAAATTCATGCCCTATGCCGAGGACAGGTCATCAGTTTCATTAAAAGGGTTATCCTGTGATTAATGTAAAAATCAAATCATCATAAAGTACGACAGTCTCTTTCTAAGAAATTTTGAAACAGCCCTGTACCTCAAATGGATCCAGAGATCTCCCTATTTATTGCTCTGCTAAATTTATTTCAAGCTGGCAGCTTAGGGGGTGTGCCCTTTCTCAGGGGACATGTCCTTTCTACTGTAGCTGGTGGCAGTTGAAGGATGGAACTGAGCATGTGCTGCCATCTTAGTAAACAGGACAAATAAATTAGAAAAAGAGCAAACAGCAGGTGGCGCTATACAGATAGTCAGTGGTTATACAAAAATTTTAATTACATGCAATTACAAAGGTATTGAAATTCAGGTGCTGGTTTGAAAAATGTAGAATATTTTTTGTGGGAAAACCCCTTTAAACAGAACTTGTCATGCTGAACAGTGTCTGAGCTGCAGTCGATATGTTATAGAGGAGGAGGAGCTGAGCAGACTAAAATATAGTTTTATGGGAAAAGATTCAGTAAAACCTGTCATGTGTTCATCCTGGACTTTGAAGTCCAGGAGTCAGTCCTATCAGTGATTGACAGCTCTCTCTGTATACAGTCATAGAGGGAAAGCTGTCAATCACTGATAGGACCGCCTCCTGGACTTCAAAGCTCAGAATGAGCAGGTATATAAATGAATGAAATAAAGGTTTTACTGAATCTTTTCCCATTAAACTATATATTAATCTGCTCAGCTCCTCCTGCTCTATGACATGCTGCCTTCAGCTTACATCACATTTTCATGGTGATGGGTTTCCTTTAAACCAGAATATCCCTTTAAGTGATTAAGTGACTTGTCCTAGTAAAATGTTCCTCAAATCATAGTAACAGTCTAAATGCTAAAGATTCCAATACCAACATTAAACCATCAAAGTGTCATGCAACTACCAACATGGAGGGCAGTCAATTTACTATTTATTTGATCCTTCGCACCTCCGGAGAAGTTAGAACAGAACACTCTACAACATCAGTGAAAAGACGGCAAGCTGAAAAAAACAAAACTTTTTCTGGCTAAAGTGTTGATTATCTACTTTGCTGTACTTAAACAGATTATCATTATGACTCCCTGCCCTGCTTTTCTAGAACACTGCCTTTGACTGCACATATTGTCCTTCAATAAACCCCACAATGTTATCTAAACTCACAGTTCCCAATGCGTCAGCTGAAAAAGAAGCAAAGATAATGGCTGGATAATTGCCTGCCAGTGCTCCGAACCCTTTCTAATGCATTAGTGCAAGATCTGACTTAAGCTAATCCGATGGCACATAACTTTTTTTTCCTTTCTCTTATTGATTCCCTTTAAATAGCTCAAGTAAAGCAGGAAGGTCAGCGGGCACGACTGCAAAAATAGCTGTCCCAACTAAGTGGAAAGAAAACTTTTTAGTTTACTTACAGAAAAAATAGGTCAACGGAAGTCAAAGAGTATGAGAAGCCCCTTAAGCAATGTCCAGTTTACATGAGGTTTCACTTATATTGTTTATTTCATTATTTGGACACTGGAAAAAACTTTGTCGGTGCTACTATATGTTGTGTATGTACTCAGTAATGGCATAGGGTGAGCTGGGGTCTTTTGGGTTGTGCAGGAACATCCTCAGTTATTTTCTAAGAATGACTTTCCTTCCATCTGTTGGGTCATTATGAAGAGGAGTTAGATGTTGTTCATTCTTATGAGCTAAAGGACAATAATAGTAGCAAGGAAGAATAGCTTATTATGCTAGAGGCCACCAATGTCCAAGTTCTCATCCTCTGGTATGTTTATCTCAGGTGGAACATGTCTCCAGAGGGTATGCCCATTGTCCTTATGTGCTTTTAAACGGTACAGAGTATGATCATAGCATTAAGGTGGTATTACACATTAGCTGAAGGTCGGTCAAACCTGCCAATTTGAGAGGAACTAGCAGACCATCCAATGTGTATTGGGGGGGGGGTCCTAGCCAAAGGTTTGGAGGATATGTCTGTAAAAAAGTTGGGCTATTCCTGATTTCTGGCTCAGGGTTGACTCGCTGTCCATAGTAGTGGCGCATTCCCTGGCCACTGTGAAAAACTGTGCTCCGCAGAGTTGGCGTCAATATGGACAACATAATCCTCGCACCCTGGGGATGTGCTATAGGTATGGAGAATGGATTAGGATTCTACAGTGGGACCTACAGTTGGTCCTGGTTTCCTGGCTTCAAGGGAAAGAGAAGTTTGGTAACAGTATATTTATACTTCTACCGTGTTGCCCAAATGTGGTAAGAAAGTAACCTCGGCCTACCAATAATACACATATACTATATAGCGACATTGGTTTCTATGTTGAGGGGTTGGGTTGGGCCATCTTTGGACATACCATGGCTACATTTAGAGGAACATTTAACCAATGGATACTCCTTATCAGAGTTACTGCACCTTACTTTTTGGAACGCCCTCTGCCACAAGGTCTTAGCCCAACTGTTCAAGCATCTCTTGCTGCTTGGTCTAAGTACCATGCGTTGGCAGATGCAGATGAACCCCCCACTTTTGCATCTATCCCCTTCTAACTGATCCAGTCTCTTTTGCCTTTGACCTGTCATCCTGGCGATCGAACTCCATTCACTGTGTAGGGGACCTAATGGAGCAAGGAACACTGCAACCGTTTCACTCTCTGTGTGAAAAATTCTCTCTCTCAGTGAGGGACTTTTATAAATACCTCCAGATCCGGCACCTAATCCAGGGTCTAAACCCACAGGGATTAAAATGGATAGGCTAGCTAGAGTGTATATCACAGGTAATTCAACGGGACTAAAGCCTTTGTACAATGCAATCTTACACCCATCCTAGTTTGAGCGCTCCCACCCAATGATGGCTTGGGAGACAGATCTGGGTCAACCATTTTCAGACGCAGAATGGACACGCGCTATCAGCACGATACACAAACATTTGAAGTGTATATCGCATGTCGAGTCGGCGCTGAAGACGGTTCTCAGATGGTATTATACCCTTGACAGGTTGGCGCGTATGTATGCATCGGTCACTAACTGTTGTTGGAGAGGGTGCGGTTGCAGGGGAACTTTATACCATGTGTTATGGCAATGTCCTATTATACAAAGTTACTGGTCAGCATGTCGTGACTTGCTGACCTGAACACTCCCCAATAAGATTAATTGGAGTCCACAACTGGTATTTTTATTCGTAGGAGTCGATCTCCTGCCATCCTCTTACAGGCAGTTTCTTTGTATATTTTGTATCACAGCAAAATTGGTGTTGCTGAGGAGATGGAAAACTCCACATGTACCGCCTCTTAGTGACTTGATCCCCGCTCTTAATAATACATATGAGAAGATTATCTCGTTAGGGAAAGGTGGTTTTACCAAATTTCAGACGCACTGGGCCTCATGGGCGCGGTCCCCCTTATGCTCCTCCCTGTAACTTACTCTGTCCCACCAAGTAAAACTGGATAGGTTATACCGTGGGCGTGGGATGCTAAGTAGTCCTCCATTTTGGGATCTGTTCTAGAGCTGGCGTAGGCAGGCACATCTTTCATTTGTAACACAGCTATTTATCAGGCAATAGCTTTATGTAAATTGTGTTTCTTTTCTTGATTTTGTGCTTCTATGTTTCTCCGAAGCACTGTTTGTAATATGTTTTAAACAATGTATAAGCTTCGGGTAACCCCCGGATTCTGTACCTACTTGTATATTGAAAATGGAAATAAAAACTATTGAAACGAAGAGTGTTCTCCTATGGAGTTCAATAAACCTTTCCATTCCAGGTGTATTTTCACACTGGGTACAGCTTTTATTCCTTACACAGGACGGCAACACATGGAAGGCTTTAAGACATCTTCCGCCAGCCCTTACCTCTTTTGGACACTGATTTTTGCATGAAGTCAACATATTCTTTTCTTCTTCATCAGCCAAAGTCAGTTTTCTAAACCCCCCAAAAAAACATAAAATAAACTATTATTTAACACAAAGATTTCTAGCAGAATTAGAGAAGGCGAGCAAAACACCTGCAAACAAATGTGCTTCACACTGCTGTAATGTTTCATAGAAGGAGCGCCATCAGGGAACCTATGAATGTCTGGGTGCCAAAGACCAGATGGACCCATCCTCAAATAACAAGCCATGTGATAATTATATCTCAGTAGGTGCCGTTTGTGATCTCAGTGAGGGCTTTAATAACTACGATTTGAGTATTCTGTCACGGACACCCTCTGCTCCAGATAATCTAACTGGCAGTGAGGGCACATGGCTTCCCACTGATTTGGCGGTATGCCAGAGTCACTGTCATGTGAGGGATTAAAAATGAAAATCCAATATAATTTAGTACATGGCAGGTCTCTTTCTAACAAACGTAGATCCTGCACCTCACAAGAATCCAGAGATCCACCTATTCATTGCTCCAATTGTTCTGCTAGATTTAGTTCAAGCTTGCAACTTGGGGGGAGTCTTCCATTCAGAGGGCATGTCCTGTCTGCTGCAGTTGAAGAATGGAACATGAGCTTCTATCTCAGTGAGCAGGGCAAATAAATTAGAAAAAAAAGAGCAAACAGGGGGCGCTATACAGGTCAGTCTTATTGAATAGCTCAATGGCTATACAAAATGTTTAATTACGTGCAAATACAAAAGTACTTAGATCCATGTGCTAGTTTGAAAAACGTGGGTCAACCACATTAAGCTAACACTTTTTATCGCTAACCCTTTTAAATTCTTATTTCTAATTCAAAGGTAATTATGAGAGGTTTTATCACAAGGTTGTAGGTGATCCGTATGTGACTGCTGCTTGTCAACAAACCTCCAGCACTCTCAGTTCCGGGTATATAAAGGATAAGGTCTCGTGCACATCTGCATCGGAGAATCACATTAGAAACCTACACCGTAGATTCACTCAGGGAGGGAGATTGTAGCACTACTACTTCAGCATAATAATGGACACCTCGGCAGGACCCGACAGACATAATTAGATAATGGGGGTCCGAAAGGAACTGCATTGTGGTTTCCACTATAAATGAAAACTGCATTGCAGATGTGCACAGTATCTTCTCATCATGCACAGTTATTCCAGTAGTAATAAGTCAGAGCAAGCGAACTTGTATTTTCTCTTGAAGACATTTTGCTAGACATCCGACTGGCTTTCTTAATTAGAATGACTTATACAAAAAATCTCCGGCATCTCCTGCCTACAGCCCAGGATAAAAGAGCCAACAACTGCAGTCAGGACTCAATTGTGTATCTACATAAGGACAAATGACACTGGTTTGATAGCAGCTAGGTTAGCATCTTGGACACGGAGGAGGACTGGTTCAAAAGAAAGCCGTTTATGTTAAATTGGATAAAACATGCTTGAATAGAGGTTGAGGGGTGCAACACATCATTGTCTGCCACTTACGATGCTGTTCTAACACCTCTCAAGAGGCAGTTTAATCAGATATAATCGCTTCAGTCATGCAAAGTGCAAGCAACCTCTTACCTCCATGAGGTCCTTGAAATCGTGTTGATTATAATGGACTTAGTATACTGACTGAAGCATAAGTTACTAAGTATTGTATGCCGGAGATTTTTTGTACAATCATTGTAATTGAGAAAGTCAGATGATTAACAAAACGTCTTCAAGAGAATTTAGAACAAGTCCTGTTGCGCTGACTAATTACTACTGATATACCATGGCCCAGATGAATGACGGACGATGGACACGTGCACCGTTATCTTTCCTTACAGGGATGTGCTACGACAGCAGACAGCATGTTGTGGACGAATTCTCAAAAGTGGAAAAGCTGCCTTTCCCAACAAATATTGTAGCTTTGATTTTCCCAAGATCCTATGCCACAATTTTGTTATGAAGGGAAACTGCTTTGACCTGTACTTTGTACTGGTCTTGTTTGATAACCACCCCCAATTCTGTATTTGTGTTGTTCAACAAAACTAAAGCCTTATTCACACATCAGTGTTTGGTCAGTGATTTCTATCAGTGATTGTGAGCCCAAACCAGGAGTGGAGCATCCACAGAGGTCAGGTATAAAGGAAAAATCTGCACCTGTTCTGTGTTTAGAGCCGCACCCGGTTTTGGCTCAAAATCACTGATGGAAATCACTGAGTGAACACTGATGTGTGTATAGGGCATAAGTAAGAGATTGAGGATGAGTGGTTGTGTAATCTACTAATATGTATTTGGGCCTTTAAAATCTCAAAGCTCACCTAAGCATTGTTGCTGACTAGATCCATGACTTTATGAATACCCTTTGTAAGTGATCTAATGTCAAAAGGATCGCGATGTCATGAAATGATCCTAGGTATACGACCACAAGATGTTACTATGGCCTGCACCGTCACAAAATTTCAATCACATAGCATGGCTGCATCATCATGTAATAGACAAGACCAGATCTTCAAGGCAAATGAATTACAATTGACAAACATGATAATTAATATACAGCCCTTGGGTATAATTAATATACAGAACATGGGCAAAATGGGTGAACAGAGGTCAGCCTGATTGCCACAAGTAGTAAATTCCAGGAGAGAGAGAGAGACTAAAATTCAAAAAAACTCATTACCATTGCCACTTATTCCTCCTGTTATGTTCCAAATTCAATGGCTAGTATACTCCTATGAGCTGTGAACATTTTCTTTATGTTTCTTTACCGCCCGACAGTTTTTTTTACTGATTATCTATCTTCTGGAAAAGTCTTCAGTATCTGATTGGTGGGGGTCTAACACCCGGGACCCCGACGATCAGCTGTTTGAGAAGGTAGCAGCTCTCACAGTAGTGCCACGGCATTCTGTCAGGTTGCCAAGCACCGCGCTGGGCATTGTGTAGCACTGTGCTTGGTGTTGCAGCTCAGCCCCATTCACTTCAATGGGGGTGAGCTGCGCCTAGTCCATGTGACTGATGAAGGTGACGTCAAATGGCCTAGGCAAAGATGGAGAAGGCCGTGGCGCTACTGCAAGCACTACTGCCTTCTGAAACAGCTGATAGGCGGGGGTACCGGTTGCTGGACTCCCACCAATCAGATACTGATGATCTATCCAGAGCATAGAACATCATTAAAAAAAAACTGTCGGAAATCCCCTTTAACGTATATATTGTACGATGTGAAAAAAGGGAGCATACCTGCACTCGATGTAAAGACTGCTAATTTTGCAGTGGCACTTAGTCCTTATCATCTGAAGGCATAGTGGACAGTCCCCAGGATGACACGGTAGATTGCAGCGATGGGGGCACCCTGGCGGTCGAGGTTTTGAGCATTCTGCTTCACACATGAAGCACTCTGGACCACACTAGAAGACATAAAATAGTTATATTGTAAGATAAGTAACCGCACAGAGGTTACGTTTATAGAGGCCTTACTTAGCCCTCGACGTCTGAATAGCTGGTTAGGATGGGGTCAGAAAAAGATGTTAATATCACAGTAAAATAATTCCAATGTTATCTACTGAAAGGGAAAATTATGGCACGCAATGATCAAATATGGCACTGAAATATAAGTATCTGTGAGCGAGTGCGTGAGTCACTACAATCGATGGATTAAATAGTATAAAATATATGTCTAAAGGTGCATACGACTTCATAATGGCGATGAATAATAATAATACTAGAGTTTTGCTTTAACTGCACAGAACTTGAAAGAAATCACCCAGAAATCCACTCTAGAAATATTATCACATAGTAGTTTTCATACATGGTTTCATAAATGCATACCCTCTGAAGAGCATCTGATCATAGCTATTAAACCATGCATATTGTATGGAAGGGTTAACCATGCTTAGTAAAACTATATATTTCTTTTCTCTACAGGGTTAATAAGTGTCAAGAGATTTTAATTTTTATAATTATGTCAATTACCTATCTGGAGCACAAGGGGGCTGGCCACAGCACCAGCAGCACTGCTAGCACAACGTCCCCGCGCTCTATGCACTCCCCCCTCACCATCTCGCGCCAGTGCTGAGGCTCAGTAACTTGGCGTCTGCGCAGTGAATCTGATAAGCTCGGAAAGCAGTGTTCATCAGATTCACTGCGTCGGCGCCAAGTCACTGATCCACTTGCGCAGTTGATCTTCTGCTGCTTCCAAAGCTTAGGAAGCAGCATCTGATTCACTGTGCACGCGCCAAGTCAATGAGCCTCAGCACAGGCACAAGAACACAAGGCTAGAAGAGATGTCTAGCCCCCCCGTACAAAGAGCGCAGGGGCTTTGCACTAGCGGTGCTCCTAGTGCTATGCCCAGGCTCCTGGTGCTCTAAATAACTAGCTTACATAAATATAAAAAAATTATAAATTTCAGCACTTACACATATTAACCCTATAGAGAAAAAACATATATTGTTTTACTCTTTAAATGGGGTTATCCAACCTTTTAAAAATAATAACTAATCCTTATGACAGACCATTAATACATCAATTAATCACATTGGTGGGGGTCAAACTCTCGTCACCCCTGCCGACAAGCTGGTAGAGGCCATGACGCTCATTCAAGTCTGACGTCTCTTGTTTACTTCGGTACAGACACAGTTCATAAGTCACACCAAATCTTTAGAAGAGGTGGACGTAATACAATGGGACAAAGCTACATTTCCCCACTTTGCTGCTACTAATAGTATGGCGTCCTGCAGGATGACCAGTGTCTGGACTGGTGTAAACAATGAAGAGCGTACAGCGCTCGTATGAGAGCCGCTGCCCAATCAGAAGCCTGATCAGCGGGGGTTCTGGGAGTCAGACCTCCGCCAATCTAATGTTGATGGCCTATCCTTGGAATTTAATTACATTTTACACTTGTAAGGTCATTCACTAATTCTCACCTTTTCTTTGTTACCATTATCTTCAGTGACTTTATGACATTCTCTTGAACAAGTGTGATTCCCACAAGGAAGCCGACGTCCACATGGCCTTTTGCAAGAGAAAGGGCCGGCAGCGTGACATGGCAAGAGACTGACCTGAGGGAAAGTAAAAACCAGCCATTATCTTGATTAGAATAGACAGGGATGTAGCCATAAATTGCATCTTTCTATGGGGCGAGCTATGTCACTTTCAGTAGATGCTTGTATTTTCAGTGGAATAACCTTATTGGGGCAGACAACTGGATGTTCTTGCTTCAAAATAAATGGTAGCGCACAGTGGTCAATTCATACATTTTAAAGAGGAATAACAGAGGAAAGAAACAACACAGATCTGCATCAGATTTATCACAGAGGCTCAGGCTGGATGATAAATGTAGTGCAGGGACAGACACTTTTCTCTGATTTTATACCAACTTTTAGTTAACTTGGTCAGTGTAGAATACTGTAGAAACTCTAGCTCAGCCAAATTGCGCCATTTTTTTTTATTTTTATGAATTTTAGCTACAGACACATTAGTGCATCTGGGCCAAGGTTGCAAACAAAGGAATATTTCTTACATTGCATAAGCAAACAAAAAATGTAATTTAAACGGTCATTTGATCTGTAATGTGAATAATTAGGAATATCAATAAGAGCCCCTAAATGCACAAGGGGGCACAGGGATATAAGAGCACTAAAGTAAAATGTTTACAAAGTCTTCTATAAGTTCACTTCTAAGCTGGTAAGACGGGCATCGACTTTATCTTTGGATTGACTTGTTCTGATTATCACATTACTGTATTTTTTATTTTACTCACGTATATATATGCGAACCTATTCCACAGCACTTTACAGAAATTATCATCACATTCTAAGTTCCCTTTTCAGTATGTCTTTGGCGTGTGGAAGGAAAACCATGCAAACACAGGAAGGCACATACAAACTCAATGCCAAACTCCATGCAGATGTTGTCCTTGATCGGATTTGAACTTAGGACCCCAGTGCTGCAAGGCACCAGTGCTAACCACTGAGCTGCCCCATATTATATTCTTTATCTATGAAATGAGCAGCTATTCATTGTCTAGTATCTGAATTAGGAATTCCATGTTAGTTAGCGCATGGTGTGGTTTTACTCCATTACTCTAACCATATGGCTCTAGCACTTTATATTGTATATAGGTTACTGTATAAGCCACCTATTCTACAGACACTGCTCAGTTTAAGATTAATTTCCAGAGCATTTTCTACCAATGGTTCCTGAAACTCAGATGTCATCTGTGTTGTGTGAGTGTTTTTTTTTTACGGATCCATAGACTTCAATGGGCATGTTTGGCCTGTATCACGAACCAAAGTAACGCATGTCTCCAGGTTTTTTTCACTCACCCATGTTCAGTGTAAAACCACTGATGTGTGAACCTACACATTAAAATCAAGGATTACGTATGCTGTCCGTAGAAAATGCGGATAGCACACACCCATGAAAAGTAAAAATGTGAACAAGGCTGATTTCTGAGTCAGTGTTTGATCACTGATTTCCATCAGTGATTGTGAGCCAATACCATGTGCAGTTTAAAAACACAGAAGAGGTGCAGATCTTATCTCTGCACGCGGCCGTGGCCCTCCCCGAATTGCAGCACGCATACAGCGGGTCTGTAATATACAGGCACCAGCTGTGTGCACACCGTGGGGTCTCTCCCCGTGCCTGTGCACTGCAGAAAATAGAACATGTTCTATTTTGTTGTGGTGCAGACGGATCACGGATGAATGGGTCTACATCTGTCTGCGGCAACCATACGGATGGTGCCCGTGCATTGGGGACTGCAAATTACGGTCTCCAATGTACGGAACGGCCGGCACACTCGTGTGCATGAGGCCTTACCAAACTGTTCTTGACCCCCCTCCATCTGATTTTCTGACATGTCAGGATGAGAGAAACAGATAAGCAGTTAGAAGACTCCTATTTTTTTCCGATACTTTGAACACACACCATCACACACCAGATGTTGCAGCAATACAGGAATAGTGACACGCATAGTGATACACACATTGCATAATTACATACTTACTTCATGTTTTCCGAGGCACTCCCTGTAAAAATCATGAAAAAAGGAAAATTTAGGCCACAATAGGAAACACAATTTATATTTGAACTCAGACCACATCTTCATCACACACAGAGCAGCACACCAAAGGGCGCAGAACATCTGGATACATCAGGGTAGGATTGGCCCAACACCACACGGAGAACGGTTCCTTTAGTATTAAGCTGGCCATTGACATTAAGTAAATGTTGTCTGAACCCACCGATTTTGGCAGGAATGGCCGACTATCTAATGTGCCTGGGGGCCTCCCAACGTAAGGACAGGGCAATCAGTGGTCCAATCCTTTTGATCTTGGGGACATAAGATGCAGCCAGAGGTGTCTGCCATCAGTTTTCTCACCTCTCCATGCATGCTTGTGTATGGGGATGTTGGGAGAGATAGTTGTCTGGCAGATGAGTACAGAGGTGTCCAAAGGGGCCAATTGTAAAAAGAAAAAAGAAATACCATGTATACTGTATGGTACATATATTTTTGGTGTATATAGTATCTTTTGGAAAAGCACTGTATACTACACTCTTCCATCATTTTTTTAACTGATACTCTTTTGACCTCCAGTGGGCAAATAGTGACCTATGGATATGTCTTTCCAGTGTACATAAGTGGGGGGCATAGTATGATGTAAACAGGGCATGGCTCAGACACAGTGCGACAAAACATAAACCATGGAAAGTCTTTGGCACTGTACATACCATGGTCGGGTCAAAATACAGCAAACAAATCACACCATCAATACTCTTAAAGATTTAATGATTACATGTATTTGTTTGCAGACTAGGCAGTTATACAATTTTCTAACATCAATGTATTTAAAATTTTGCTTGCAGACCTTTATTATATTCGCACAACTGCCTCTCTCTAAAGTAAAAAAAAATGTTACGCCCATTTTAGTCCTGTAAAATGCATCCATAGATCAAAATAGGACTAAAGATGGCATCAGTCATGTGACCCCCAATCCTGTCATGTGACATCTGGCATTCAGTTAACTGTCCAGATACCTAACTGGTGAATAGCAGCTGATTGAGGCGCAGCACATTTGTATACAGTATATACACAACACCACCTGCAGCAGAGTCATCATGTCTGTCCGTGAAGAAGCACATCGAACATTGTTCCACTTAGATCCCTGGTATGTGTTGTGTTTATAAATTTTTTACAGTTCATTTTATTAATATGACAATATCACTTAGAGACAGGCAGCCATTTTACAAATTACTTGGAAACAGGCAGCCATGTAAACACACATACAGTGAAGCAGTTGTTGTAATAGCCACAATGGTTTCCACCATTAGACCTATGTAAGTGTCCCACTTGCTGACCCCGCACATGTATGTCATGTAACACTGTTGCTTACGGAATGTATATTATATGATGTGAAGAGAGTCACATGAGGCCATATTTCAGTGAGACCATCGCTGCATTACACAGGACTGACACATGGGCTGTACCATTCTACTGTGCACACGGGATAAACAACCTGATATAAGAAAGGTAATGTAAGCGAAATTGTAAGCGAATACATAAACAAATACATTTAAAAAATAAAAAACAGAATATCCTTTTAACATGCATATAATATACACGCACTATTAGATCTTTTTTCTTTTTTTTTTTATTACGCATGTCATATTCTTGTGGAATACAATATAACGAAAAGCAGAATCTGCCTAGAAATGAGGGCTAATAAATACTTCTACCTTATCCTCGGCTGTGATCTGGTGATGGATAGCAGGTAATAGATCTAAGAGCAGTCATGGATTCCAGACGGAGTGGGGTCCTGGACTGCATTACAGCAACTCCTCCATCACTGGACGCGATTGGCACAATCATACAATTTCACTGAATATTACTCAAACCTGAACCAATATCTTAGTATTGTTCAAATGAAGTTTTTGAACAAATCGACTTCGAGGATAGGTCATCAGTAAAAAAAAAAAAATAATAATAATAATGAATGATATTACATATGCATGATGGGTGAATAATGGAAGAAAAAATTGTGGAGGAACCAATTTTAGGCATTCTAAGTCTCTAAGGCCAAAATTAGTGACATATGACATAAAATATAAAAAAGACTTTATGCAAATGAGGACTCCAGTGCACCAAGGGGCGTGGCCTGCAGTGGAAAACAGAGGAGCTGAGGTGCACTGAAGCCTTCATTTGCATAAAGAATAAAAGTCTTGAGAACACCACAGCCGAGGCAGGTAGCATCTTAATCAGCAGGATCAGCCCTACCAGACAATAGAGTTGATCCTGGTGACAGGTCATTTTAAGGGGGTTTAAAAACTAAAGACACTCAAATTATAGGTCAGCTATAATTAAATAGGACCCACATCTGGGACCTCTGTTGTATCACTAGAACTAGGTCCCAAGCCCTCTATTCCTCCTTACTGCCCGGCCTCAGTCAGGGGGCATCTGAATGGAGTGGCAGTTGACTATGTGCGCTGCCATTATGGAAACACCCAAGTACTATACTTACACCATCCGTCCCATAGACTTTGAATGGAGGGGTACTGTGCATGCTCAACCACAGCTTTACTCAAACCTCTACTGTGGTGGGACCCCCAACAATCAGACGTGTCTCTCTATCCTATGGATAGGTGCTCAATATCTCCTGTGCTGTGGATACCGCCACATGTAGTGGGTCCGCTACATAAAATCCCCAGCACATCTGCCAATATCCCACTGCCTCAAAATCCACATTTATTTATTTATTTTTGCAGAAATTATTGTGGGGAAAAGCTGCAAACTACACTGCAAAGGGTGAAATCTGCTGCAGAAATTATTGTGGGAAAAGCTGCAAACTACACTGCAAAGGGTGAAATCTGCTGCAGAAATTATTGTGGGAAAAGCTGCAAGCTACACCGCAAAGGGTGAAATCTGCTGCAGAAATTATTGTGGGGAAAAGCTGCAAGCTACACTGCAAAGGGTGAAATCTGCTGCAGAAATTATTGTGGGAAAAGCTGCAAACTACACTGCAAAGGGTGAAATCTGCTGCAGAAATTATTGTGGGAAAAGCTGCAAGCTGCACTGCAAAGGGTGAAATCTGCTGCAGAAATTATTGTGGGAAAAGCTGCAAACTGCACTGCAAAGGGTGAAATCTGCTGCAGAAATTATTGTGGGAAAAGCTGCAAGCTACACTGCAAAGGGTGAAATCTGCTGCAGAAATTATTGTGGGAAAAGCTGCAAGCTACACCGCAAAGGGTGAAATCTGCTGCAGAAATTATTGTGGGAAAAGCTGCAAGCTGCACTGCAAAGGGTGAAATCTGCTGCAGAAATTATTGTGGGAAAAGCTGCAAGCTACACCGCAAAGGGTGAAATCTGCTGCAGAAATTATTGTGGGGAAAAGCTGCAAGCTACACTACAAAGGGTGAAATCTGCTGCGGAAATTATTGTGGGAAAAGCTGCAAGCTACACCGCAAAGGGTGAAATCTGCTGCAGAAATTATTGTGGGAAAAGCTGCAAGCTACACTGCAAAGGGTGAAATCTGCTGCAGAAATTATTGTGGGAAAAGCTGCAAGCTACACCGCAAAGGGTGAAATCTGCTGCAGAAATTATTGTGGGAAAAGCTGCAAGCTACACCGCAAAGGGTGAAATCTGCTGCAGAAATTATTGTGGGAAAAGCTGCAAGCTACACTGCAAAGGGTGAAATCTGCTGCAGAAATTGACATGCTGCAGATTTAAAATCTGCACCTGTCATTTGGAAGCTGTCGGCAGTGCGAGATTGGTGAAAATCTCATCCGCTTTTATGCCTATCATCTGCATTAATGAGTGGAAGCGGCTAAGTAATAGCTGCAAATGTATCTGAAGCTGCAGACTGATGAACACAGAAAACGCAGGCTGCATCTGAACGCATTAAATCACAGGCCAAAGTCATGTCCCGCCTGCCACAGAAAGACAGCCAGACATCTCATCATCATAAAGCTCCATCCGAAAGAGGAAGCAATAAAGGCATAAAGGATATTAATGTAATGTGAAGCCGTGTCTTAAGAAAAACCATCCCCAATGTATAGCATAATAGAAAGAACAGGCACAACCCAGACGCTCATCTACAGCAGTACGGGAAAGATAAGGCCTTTACTGAAAGGAACCGGAATTTATTATTATTACGGAAATTTTATATTATGTCAAATTTACTTTATTAATAGAATTATATTCTAATTTAGAAGTCACTGCTACATATATCTACTCACCCAACCGTATGGTCGCCGTGCTCGTGTTGGGGACCGCACTGCGACATATATCTTCTCACCCAACTAAGGGCCAATTCACACAACCGTATGGTCGCCGTGCTTGTGTTGCGGACCGCACTGCGACATATATCTTCTCACCCAACTAAGGGCCAATTCACACAACCGTATGGTCGCCATGCTCGTGTTTTCGACCCCAAATAGTGGGTCTGCAAAACACGTGCACCGGCTGTGTAAACTCCGTTTTGCGGCGTGGACCCATTGATTCGAACTGTTCCGCAAGATACGGCAAATGATAGGACATGCCCTGTCTTTTGTGGAGCGGAGCCACGGATCAGAAGCCCATGGAAACACATGGAAGTCCCTTCTCGCCCGCAACAGGGGCACGATGGCCATATGGTCGTGTGATGGGGATTAATGGGAATTATGGTTAAAATGTAACCTCTCAATGAGCACTATGCAGATTGTATACAGACATCTAAAATGTGAGCTTGACTTACATAGGCATGGGGACCCTGCAGGGAGGACAAGGCAATGCTGTCTGGATGTAGGCAGGTTCACAAGGCTGCTCCCATGGACCGGCAGGCTGAGGCTAACAAAAGACCATAAAAACCATTGTCAAGACCAGCAATGCAAATATTGTCATCAGGAGGAGGTATACATATAGAGTATAAAACAACACAATGTGCATGTACTTAGTACAGATTGCTACAGAGGGAAGGGGGGTGGGGGGGACAATATATTTCACTTGGCCGTATCTTTTGTTTAAGAGTTATAGGTGAGAAATAAATAGTACTCACTCTTATGACGCCCGAATTGCGCTTTCAATTTCTTTTTTTCTTTATAAACATTCCATGATTTTCACATATCCTTTTTTTCTTTATGAGAGCTCTGAGCTGATTTCTATTCTATGCTGCGCGAAGTTTTGGGGGTCATGCCCCCTTACTTAAGTGAGTGTTTATGCGGTCAGGAGATTAGAGAAGAGAGCTACACATGAGCCATCAGATGACATGATTCAAATAAAACGGACTGTGACAGCATTGTATCTCAAATGGCTGAGACATTTTAACCACTTCCTGACCGGGCCATTTATCCCCTTCCTGACCAGGCCAAATTTTTGCAAATCTGACATGTGTCACTTTATGTGGTAATAACTTTGGAACGCTTTTACTTATCCAAGCCATTCAGAGACTTCTCGTGACACATTGTGCTTCATGTTAATGGTAAATTTGAGTCAATATGTTTTACATTTATTTATTTAAAAAAATCAAAAAGTTATTGCAAATTTGAAAAAATTCATTGTTTTCTAAATTAGAATCTCTCTGCTCTTAAGGCAGATAGTGTTGCCTCATAAAATATTCATTAATTAACATTCCCCATATGTCTACTTTATGTGGGCGTCATTTTGGTAGTGTCATTTTTTTTTTTTAGGACTTTAGAAGGTTTTGAATTTTCGAAGCAATTTTTGAAATTTTTAAGAAAAAGGAGTTCCACAGGTTCCTTTAGGTGTTCCACAAGAATTAAAGGAACATAGAGATGAAATTTCTAAATTTCACTTTTTTTGGCAGATTTACCATATTACCCCGATTCTGCTATTTTTATTGAGCAGGTTGTTACGGACGCAATGATATCAAATATGTCTACTTGCTTTGTTTGTTTTCGTTTTACATAATAAAGCATTTTTGAAAAAAAATTATCTTTTTGTGTCTCCATTTTCTGAATGTCATAATTTTTTTTATTTTTCTGCCGATCGCCTTGTGCAGGGAATTGTTTTTTGCAGGAAGAGTTGATGTTTTTATTGGTACCAGTTTTGGGTACACATGATTTTTTAATCATTCATTCACTTTATGGGGCAAGGTGACCAAAAAATTGGATGTTTTAGCACATTTTTTATTTATTTATTATTACAACGTTCACCTGAGTGGTTAAGTCAGTGACATTTTTATAGAGCAGATCGTTACGGAAGTGGCAATACCTAATATGCATACTTTTTCTTATTTATTTAAGTTTTACAAAATAATAGCATTTTTGAAACAAAAAAAAAAGATGTTTTAGTGTCTCCATAGTCTGAGAGCCACAGGATGATGTGACAGTTTAATTTGTACTATTTTGAGGGGCATACACCTTTTTGATCGCTTGATGTTGCACTTTATGTAATGTTAGGTGACAAAAATCCAAAAAAGAAAAGAAGGTTCCAGCTCCACGTGCAATTTCTTTATTTAGGTTCCATAAAACCAGATATCAATGGCAGACAAGTACTGTGACGCATTCCGGGCTACATCATCTCTCGCCCTTCATCAAGACATGTACAAAAACTAAAATCATGGTTATAAATACAGCGGTATGACACTCCCTCCTGGTCGGCTAATCATCCCCACCTGAGGTGTCCGGGTCTGCTTTTCCTGTGTCCCCAAGGTGTGGGTGAGAGCTGCAGTGACTGTTTATTTTTCCTGGCGGTTAGAGGTGACAAAAATAGCTTTTTTCACCTGAGGGGTTAGGTCATGTAGTATTTTTATAGAGCAGGTTGGTATGGACGCAGCAATCAGGGCCGGCGCGTCCTATAAGCGGACTAGGCCGCCGCGTAGAGCGCCCCTTGGCAAGGGGCGCTGCTAGGAGCGCCGGCCCTGCCTCATGCTGCAGCCGCCCGAGCGCTCTGTATAGAGCCTCAGGCGGCTGCAGCACTGCCCGGGCTGGTGCGTCCATGAGGGCGCACCGCCCGGGCACAGCAAGAGGAAAGGAGCTGACAGGAGGGAAGCGCTCAGCGCTCCCTCCTGTCAGTCCAGTAGCGCGGCCGATCTCTGTATGGCCGCGGGTACAGGAGCATGTGTCTCCTGTACCCGGCCGGACTGACATGAAGTGCGCACACAGTGTGCACTTCCTGTCAGTCCGTCAGGGTACAGGAATCTAAAGCTCCTGTACCCGTGGACCATAAAGCGCTCGGCCACGCTACATTACAGGTGGGGGAGAGAGGGGGAGAATGTCAAGAGTGGGGGAAGAATGACAAGAGGGGGAAAGAATGACAAGAGGGGGAAGAATGACAAGAGGGGGAGAAGAATGACAAGAGGGGAGAGAAGAATGACAAGAGGGGAGGAAGCATGACAAGAGGGGGGAGAAGAATGACAAGAGGGGGGAGAAGAATGACAAGAGGGGGGGAGAAGAATGACAAGAGGGGAGGAAGAATGACAGGGGGGGGGGGGGAATGACAAAGGAGGAGGGGTGAAGATTGACGGGGGGGGGGGAGAATGACAAAGGAGGGGGGGGGTGAAGAATGATAAGGGGGGCGGCAAACTTTTCTTTTGCCTAGGGCGGCAAAAATCCTTGCACCGGCCCTGGCAGCAATACCTAATTTAATTCACTTAAACACAATAAGGCTACTTTCACACTGGCGTTTGGATTCCGTTTGTGAGATCCGTTTCAGGGCTCTGACAAACGGTCCAAAATGGATCAGTTCAGCCCCAATGCATTCTGAATGGATAAGGATCCTTCAGAATGCATCAGTTCGGCTCCGTTCCGCCTCTATTCCGTTTTGGAGGAGGACACCAAAACGCAGCTTGCAGCATTTTGGTGTCCGTCTGAAGATACTTAGCCGAACGGATCCGTTTTTAATTACAATGTAAGTCAATGGGGACGAATCCGTTGTCAATGACACAATATGGTGCATTTGAAAACGGATCTGTTCCCCATTGACTTTCAATGTAATTCAAAACGGATCCGTTTTGACTTTGACATTTTTCTTTAAAACTAATGCAAACGGATCCATTGTGAATGGATACAAACGTTTGCATTATAGGTGTGGATCCGTCTGTGCAAATAAACAGACGGATCCGCACCAACGCAAATGTGAAAGTACCCCAATAGCAATTTTGAAGCAAAAAAAACAAACATATTTTAGTGTCTCCATTGTCTGAGAGTCATAGTTTTTTTTATTTTTTGACCGATTGTCTTAGGTAGGGTCTCATTTTTTGCGGGATGAGGTGACTGTTTGATTGGTTCTATTTTGGGGGACATATGCCTTTTTGATCTCTTGGTGTTGCAATTTTTCTGATGTAAGGTGTCAAAAAATGTCTTTTTTGGCATTGTTATTACGATGTACGATGTTCACCTGAAGGGTTAGGTCATGTGATATTTTTATAGAGCTGGTTGTTACAGATGCAGCGATACATAATATTTATACTTTTTTTAAATTTATTTCAATTTAACACAATAATAGCATTATTTAAACAAAAAAAATGATGTTTTAATGTCTCCATGTTCTGAGAGCTATAGTTTTTTTATTTTTTGTGTGATTTTCTTATGTGGGGCTAAATTTTTGCGGGATGAGGTGACGGTTTTATTGGTAACATTTTGTGGGACATATGCCTTTTTGATCACTTGGTGTTGCACTTTTTGTGATGTAAGGTGACAAAAATGGCTTTTTTTTACACAGTTATTTTTTTATGGTGTTTATCGGATGGGGTGGATCATGCAATATATTTATAGAGCCAGTCGTCACGGACGTGGCAATACCGAATATGTTTATTTATTTTTATTTTTTTCTATTTTTAACATTTTTTTTAATGACTTAATTGGGGAATTTTTTTGTGAAACCTTTGTTTTGTGTTTTTATAAAACCCTTTATTTTATTTATTTTTTTATTTTACACTTTGCGTCTCCTATAAGGCCATACAAGACCTCTGAGGGAAATTTAACCTCACCTTTTTTTTTTTTTTTTCACTATTGATTTCTCCTGTAACTGGGGCTGACATAGTAGCCCCAGTTACAGGGGAAATACACCCCCCAGAGAGGCTGTACAGCAGTATACAGCGCTGTACAGCCTCAGTGCAGGGCTGATTGAGGTCTGTGGAGGACCCGACAGCTCCTGCATTCTCCAGGCGATCACGTCTCGTTGAGCGCTGTGTATAAAGCAATTTAGAAAGCAGAGACATCAAGTAGCGGTCCCTGCCTTCTCTCTGGGGTGCCCTGCTGTCACTGACAGCTGCCATCTCTGAATGGAAGTGCCAGAACGTCCATTCAGAATTAAACGACCGCCCGTAGGACGTTTATAGTCAATGGGCGGTCGTGAAGTGGTTAATAGAGACCAACTGAAAAAATTATCTTTAGCCCAAAATGCAATCACTAAAAAAGTATAAAGGTGTACATGGGCTTTTTTTTTTTCACTAAAGATTTCTGTTAGGATCCGTCATACCATGGAAGTCAATGGGAAAAAACATGGTCATATAAATACTTGTTTCTCCAGAAAAATGTCTTACCAATCCTTTCTGTTTAACAAGAGCCTCATCATGGCAAGACACAGGACACAGGTGGCCACACTTCTGTAAAGTTCTCTGACAAGTCTGTCGACAGGGTGGACAAGGACCAAAGTGGCACCTGTGTCGCTCCCTGGCTTCATGGTGACACGTCGATGGGTGACTAAATAAAGAACACAAGGGGAACCATATTTTGTTGAGATACAAGCAAATAAAAAGCACATGGTAGTTATTATAATTTTATTGTATACTAGCAGAAGGACCCGGCTTTGCACAAGTATATTTAATCTATTTCATTTAATGTTTGTGCGTGTTGTTAAAAGATATCGACAGTATCCCCATAACAGTGACCTCTACAGCACCCTGCCCCTTTAACAGTAAACTCCACAGTACCCCACCCCTTAACACTGACCTCCCCCCCACAGTGCCCCGCCACTTTAACATAGAACCTCTAGAGCAGCTCATCCCCTTAACTTTGACCTTCACAGCAGCCCGCCCCTTTAACAGTGAGTTTCACAGCACCCCACTCCCTTGACAGTGACCTTCACAATACCCCGCTGCCTTAACAGTGACCTCACAGTACCCTGCTGCCTTAACAGTACAGCAGTTGCTGCCCCTTTAATAGTGACCCCGTCCCCTTAACAGCAACCTCCACAGTGTCCACCCCTTTAACAGTGACCTTTACAGAGGCCTGCCCCCTTAACAGTAACATTCCCAGTGAACGCCTCTTTAACAGTGACCTCCACAGTGCCCGGCCCCTTTAATGCTAGGGCTACATTTTTATAATGATAGGCTACGGTGTCGCACTGCGACATGTGACATGCTGTGACTGCGACACGACAGTTGCAAAAAATCCATCCAAGATGGATTTTTCTGCGACTGTCGTGTTGCAGCATGTCAAATGTCACAGTGCAACACCATAGTCTATCATTATAAAAATTGTTGCGCGACATCAATGTTACGCGACACATGTAGCAGTGTAGTTGTGCCCTATGTGTCGTGTAGCCCTAGCCTAAAGCTGACCTACAGCAGTGAAGAAAAATGGCTGGGTTGTTATGGAAACCTAGAGTAAAACTGTGTGTATGTGGAGACTAAATTCCTGCGAGCTTCTATTGGCTGATAAGGGACATGTGACAGTGTGTATGGCAGTTGGGATATGAAGAGAAAGACTTGCAGGCTTGTATTGGCTAATGCAGGTAATTTTTTGAGAATATCTCAGGAAAGGTATGTCCTAGAGAGCTGAGAACCCCACAAGATTTCTTTCCAGGTAGCAAGGGATGTGTATACCAAGTTTCGTTGAAATCGATGGTTGTGTTTTTGAGTGATCGCAGAACATACATAAATATATACGTCCTTCTTTATATATATAGATTGTACGTTATATGTCGTGGTAGTCTCTGTGCTCAAATAACACATAGTGACTAAGCTAACAATGATGCTTTGTGCATCTGCAGATTTATGTCACTTCCCATTGATCCAGTTATAGGAAGCACAAGAGGCATACCTGCATAGCTCCTTACACCGGGGAGGCTTGGTGCTACGTTCTCTGCCGCAAGGAACCGTAAGTACCGTCTTCCCACAACTGCACTTCACATCAACTGTCTCAGGACATGGATAGCAGCTTCCTACAGTTAAAATATATATAAAAAAGCATCACTGAATCATAGTTCCTTTCCCACCAGCAAAACCTTTAATCCATTAAAGAGGATTTCTACGCAAAACGTAAAAATGCACATATAGTAGTAAATTAGAAGTTAGAAAAGTAGCTAAAGTTTGGTAATGTTTTTTTTTTTTACTTAAAGAAATATTGTAATTTTTTCTTTTTATGCTGTGTCAGCCATCATGAAATGCGGCCATGTTGTTTGTCACTTTAAATTTAAAGGCTATGTCCACCTCTAGGGGCAATTATTGCATTGTACTTATTATGACGTAAAAATTTTTTTTTTCAAATTGGTGTACATTAAAAATATGGAGTCCTTTTCTCTGTATAGAGAAGATATGCTCTTTTAGCAGGATCTGAATTTTCTCTCGATTCTGTCAGGCAGGGAGCTGACGGCCTCCTTATCTCTGCTCTCTGACCTTATAAACACTCATTAAAGTTCAATCCTTATCTTACTGATAAGAATGTGGCTCAAATAAGTGTTTATGAACCTCTTTATTTAGAGATAATTTACAGATAAGGGTTATTAGATGACTGGAACAAAGTGAAAGTAGGATGAACACAGCTAGAAAAACAGTTAACCCTTTGTGATAGAACAGCTCAATATTTTTTAATAAAGATCAATTAAAAAAATTATTTTTAGTCCAAAATGAGTAAAATGCTATTGTAACAAAAAATTGCCCCCAGAGGTGCACATAGCCTTTAAAGAATATTCCCTAGACTTTAAAAGTAAGAGCTGTGCCTAAGCCCAATGGTAAAATAGTCTGTTCAACAAAAGTCACAGAAGCCCCCTATAAGTGAGAAACCTATCAAGCATTCATAGCATAAATGGATTACTGCTTTAACCCCTTCAAGACCAAGCTAGTTTTCACCATAAGGACCAAGCCACATTTTCCAAATCTGACGTGTCACTTTATGTGGTAATAACTCTGGAACGATTTTACTTACCCAAGCGATTCTGAGATTGTTTTCTTGTGACATATTGTACTTCATGTTAGTGGTAAATTTGAGTCGATATGTTTTACCTTTTTGTTATGAAAACAAATCCCAAATACTTAACATTCCCTATATGTCTACTTTATGTTGGCATCATTTTGTAAATGTCATTTTATTTTTTAGGACGTTAAAAAACTTTGAACTTTAGAAACATTTTTTAAATTTTTAAAGAAAATTTCCAAACCCACTTTTTTAATGACTAATTCAGTCATGAAGTCATTTTTGGGGCTTGCATAGTAGAAATCTCCCATAAATGTCCCCATTTCAGAACCTATTCCCCTTCAATTATTCAAAACTGATTTTACAAACTTTGTTAAGCCTTTAGATGTTCCGTACGAATTAAAGGAAAATTTAACAATTTCAAATTTTTTGCAGATTTTTCATTTCTATCCATTTTTTCCTATAACACTGCAAAGGTTACCAGCCAAACAAAACTCAATATTTATTACCTGAAAAATTTGCAGTTTCCGAAAGACCCCATATGTGGTCATAAACTGTTGTATGGGCACATGGCAGGGCGCAGAAGGGAAGGAGTGCTATATAGATTTTGGAGGGGAGATTTCACTGGGATAGTTTTAAGTTGCCATGTCGCATTTGAAGATCCCCGTTACTGGCAACTGGGCCCGTGCCACTGATTGAACGGGTGCAGCTCCTGCACCCGCCCGATCAGATCACATGCATGCACATGGGGATGCAGCAAGAGACCACCACAATCCCTCATGTTCATGTACGTGAAAATGCATGAAGGGGTTAAAGAGATTGTCCCAAGAATGAAATGTATCCCCAATCTAAGGTTAGGGGATAAGTGTCTGATCAGTGAGGATTCGACCACTATAATGAGGTCCCATGAATGAATGGAGAGGCGGTTGGGAATGGGCGCTGCTGCTCCATTCATCTGTATGACACAGCCAGAAATAGCAGAGTGCTGATATCTCTAAAACTGATGCCCATCTGCCACTTTGTCAGCAGTTTCAAGAAATTACCAAGTGACAATTACAAAGAAGCTAACAACCAAAACCGCCCCCACCAAACCTGGTCACCGCGCAAAGCAGAAAAATGTCAATATCTCTATAAAGTTAAAATCTTATCGTCTAAAGTTGGGTCCAGTATCTGATGGAAATCCATTTAAACTAGTGACACTCCTGCTTTTTTTTCAATCATCTACTCTTCACAAAAAGGGAAGATAGAAGATTCCATTCCTCTAATGATACATAAACAAATGATGCCATGGGGAAAGGCAGATGAGAACCTCAGGTGGACATGTGAACATTTACAAGACTGGAATCCTTGTGACTACCTATAGTAATGAAAAATGCCTTGCCTTGTTCTACATACTCATCAACCACAACATTAAAATCAGGTCTGGACAGGTCAGTTGAATAACACTGCTTATCGTGGGACAATGGCACCTTTTAAGAGGTGGGCTATATTAGGCAGCAAGTAAACAGACAGTTCTTGAAGTTGATGTGTTGGAAGAAAGAAAAATGGGCAAGTGCAAGGATCTGAGCCACTTTGATAAGGTCTAAATTGTGATGGCTAGGCAGTTGGGTTAGAGCTTCTCCAAAACAGGTTTTGTGGGGTGTTCCCTGTAAGCAGTGGTCCCCTACAAAAAGTGGTCCAAGGAGGGGACAACAAGCAAACCAGTGATGGCTCAAAAATCTCACTGATACACATGAGAAGCTGATGCTAGCCTGTCTGGTGTGATCCCACAGAAGAGACACACAATGCATCGCAGACTGCTTCCTATGGGAAAGTGTAACTGCTTGGTGAGAGTGCCCATGCTGACCACTGGTCACTGCTGACAGCACTTACAGTAAATATGTGAGCATCAGAACTGGACGATGGAATAATAAAAGTATGTGGCCTGGCCTAATGAATCACAATTTCTTGTATGTCATAGGCCAGGTGCATGTGCGCTGCTTACCTGGGGAAGAGATGCCACTAGGATGCACTATTAGATGAAGGCAAGCTGGTGGAGGCATTGTGAGGCTCTGGGCAATGTGCTCCTGGGAAACCTTTGGTCTTGGCATTCACATGGATATAACTGAAATGTTTCACCAACCTAAACATTGTTGCAGGTCAAATACCTTCAAGACAGTGGCCCCATTTATGAGGATAATGTCCCTTGCCACACTACAAAACTGTTCAAGAATGGCTTGAGGAACAAGACAAACAATTAATGGTGTTGTCTTGACCTCAAAATTCCCTAGAACCCAAATTGATAGAGCATCTACGGGATGTACAGAAAAAAACAAGGCTAATTTTTTGGAGGCCTCAATGGCTATATTGTTGGCGCCAGAAACCTTCAGAGGTCTTGATGGATCAACACTGTTTTGATACCAAAGAAAGAACTATATCTATCTTTATGTTATCGTGTATGTGTTTCCTATTATTCTCCACTGTAAGCCAGGTGAACTTTTCAGTGGCTGGACAACGTCACAATCAACAGTAGTTCTAACACATTTCTCAGGAAGAATGGGAAACTAGTAGAGTTGAGCGAACTTCTGTTTTAAGTTTGTTTTCCAAAGTTCGGGTTCGGGTTATCCAAGCTTCCCGTTATGGATTCCGCTACCACGGACCATAACAGAATTTGGAATCCATAAGGGAATTCTTCAATGAACCCGAACCTTGGACAACAGGAGGACCTGGGGTGACATCACAGTCATGTGATCAGTGCAGGGGGCGTGGCTCAGTACTGGATTAGATAAGAGGTGGTAGCCTATGACCTCTTATCACATCCAGTACTGAGCCACGCCCCCTGCACTGATCACATGACGGTGACGTCACCCCAGGTCCTTCACCCCGTGTTCCAAATGCCGTTATGGTCCGTGGTAGCGGAATCCATAACGGGATGCTTGGATAACCCGAACCCAAACTTTGGAAAACAAACTTAAAACAGAAGTTCGCTCAACTCTAGAAACTAGCATTACATACAAGGAACTCATAATACCAATGTTTTCTCAGACTTTTGTATTTAGAAGATGACATAGGGGAAAATTGTGACATTATACAGTACATTAATGGATTCAGCAATTCTATTGTAGTGATCTATACCAGTAAGTCAATCAGTTCTTAGTTCTTTCTAGTTTTCTGTCCAAAGATCACAATCTTTCTTTGAACACCATGTCAGCCAAATGTACTATTCCCCAGGGTATCTGTCCAAAATTGGAGCCCCTACAGTGAGGTTGTTCCAAAAGCTTGCACTATGATAGAGTTCTACCATCAAAGAATTGTATGGACAGCTAGTCATCTTAATGACCACCATGTAATGCTACAGTTCCCCAATGGCTGCGGTTATTTTCCAGGGTATGAAGACATTAGTCAACCGCTGAGAGTCCTTCTGTATTAAGGGTGCTGTAATCATATATGAGGCATAATGACTATATGCCCACAAAGAGACTGTCTGTGGTGAGCTTTTTCACCCAAATTTTGCTTGCTATCATTTTAATTTGTACATACTGTAAGTATATTACTGCTGCCCTAACCGCATCCATTGGCCTGGAGGGCACAGTGTACTGCCTAAGTATAAAGCATCATGCAAAATCTGCCATTTCTTTCCGTCATCAAATAATTTTGATATGTCTTAATCAGATTAGCAGAATGTCAGTTACTGATTTTTCAGGAAGTCAATTTTGGACAAATATCACACCGGCACCGAGGCTTTCATGTGGTTAGTTATCAGGATACTCATCCTTGTGACCTTTAGAATGAATCCCATTATTAGTTGTATCACATCGGAGATGCAAATAAAAGCACGCAACGCAGAAAGCCTCAAAGAATCTCTGCATTCATCGTAACCTTTCAAATGATCAAGATACACTCTGCCAGGCATTCCACCACTGACAGCCCCATAAATAAGGGCTTAGTATTATTCTAGTCTCAAGTTAGCTTCAAAGAAATTAAAAAATCAATGTTGCTTTTAATATTATAACAATAAAATTTTGGCTGTTGCATAAATTCTTGACTTGTCTTATGGTGGCTGATGCACAGTGTGGTTCTAGCCGTTCCGGCAAATTAAATATGTTACCGGCTGATACATAAATGTGGAGGGAGATTTCTAAACAGAGACAAACTTGAAGCTGGTTCCTTATAAATACTTACATAAAACCACATAAAGCTCTCCCCGTGCTTGACTTCAGGAGTAATAGTGTAATAACTGATATATTCACTGTTGGCTTTAGACCGCACAACAGTAATTAGTAACCACATCTGATTAACTCATTCCAAAGAGGACTTCCGGCAGTACAAACAGGTCCTTCTGGAGGTTGAGAACACGTCATCCTTCATATTTCTCTTCACTATTTTCCTTCACAAGGAAGAGACTACCATCTGAAGATACCTGTTCTTGCCCCATCAGAACAGTAGGTCAGCTGCAGAAGATGCCTTCGATGCAGCTCTTTAGGTATTCGTATTTCATTGAAGAGACAAATCTGGTGTGTGACGACTTACGGGCAATGACCCATGGGAAAGAGTATACAAATGAGACCTCCTCCTCTTTTCAGCCTTGCTGTTGGAGTAGTTTCTGGTTTAGCTGATAAGAGATGGTTTTCTTCCTTAGATCGGAGAACTAATTTGAAAATTCTTTCCCCATGAAGGATTGTCTGTAGGGCTACGTCCACATCTGCATTACAGTATACCGGTAGTCTGTTCTAGCAGAGGAGCAGATTACCAGAATTACTGTATCTGGCATAGCAGGACACTGCTGATACCCTATTCACTACAATGGGATCTGTCAGAATGACAGCTTTCTGCCGGAAAAATAAGTATGTTGGTCACTCGATGGATCCTATTACAGTGAATGGGGATCCAGCGGGCCCGGTGGTGTCCAGCTATGCCAATACGGTAGTTCTAGTAGCCTGCTCCTCCAGCAGAACAGATTTCTTCCTCCGCCACAAGCAGTGTTGAGGTATCGAGTAGGTGCTCATCTCCCATAACATATCTACTGGACATCATGTGGAATACATCTTTAAAGGGGTTATCCCATCTGCACTGCTCACCAATTTTCCACTGCCACTTTCTGTATATGCTGAGGGCGGTACAATAAAGTTTGATTCGCAGAAGTGGCAAGCAGAACTCCGGTGACATCATCGCACCGCTTGCCTGTACGAGCTCCCGATTCAGCTAATAGGGGTTTCCATTATATGCATTGGCAGAACAGGACCTTTGGCAGTGTGCTTCTTCCTGAGTGAACACGGTAATCTGTTTGTCTGAGCAGGCGCACAGCCAAAGCCCTGCTCAAGCTCAGCATTGCCATGTTGAACAGCTCCTGGACTAATTCGCATGCCCAGGAGCAGTTTTTTGATTGATTTCTACCGAGGTACAGAGAGGTGGCCGGGACGGGAGCTGCTGCCTAAGTGTTTGGGACATTATCTCTGGTCAGCATAAGGAAAATGTTATTCATCATTTTCATTTTAGTGGCTTGACTACTACATATCACAATCAACTACCTTTTGTGTCGCCCCTATTTCCTTATAGATTGCAAGCTCTTGCGAGCAGGGCCCTCACTCCTAGTGTTTCAGTTTGTATATTAGCCAGTTATGTTGTGATGTCTTTTGTTCTGTACATGAACCCTCTGAATTTGTAAAGCCCTGTGGAATATGGTGGCGCTATATAAATAAAGATTATTATTATTATTTCAAAAGTAGTTTAGTGCATACTGCAATTTACTTAAGAACGCTCAAGTTTTCCCCCAAAACCTGTAATATCGGAAATACATAACTACTAGAGATGAGCGAATTTCATATTTTGAAACTCCTTCACGCTTCATTTGGTGGTAAAAGCAGAATTGCGTTATGGATTCCGTTACAAAGGACCATAATGCAATTCTATGACAGAATGTATAATGGAATGCCTTTAGAGGTATTCCGTTATTCATTCTGTCATAATAGAAGCCTATGGGCTGCACAACGGATCCGTCCCGTTACCATTATGCAGGGGAGTCCTCTCCTGTATAACGGAAACAGGACGGATCCGTTTTGCAGCCAATAGACTTCTATTATGACGGAATGTATAACGGAATACCTCTAAAGGCATTCCGTTATACATTCCGTCATAGAATTGCGTTATGGTCCGTGATAACGGAATCCATAACGCAATTCACCTTTTACAACCAGACGAAGTGTGAACGAATTTCAAAATATGAAATTCGCTCATCTCTAATAACTACATATGATACATAAATACCTTTCTATTCCAGCGGGTTTTATCTTACCTCTGTGGCAGACGGAGGGGCACTTGTGATTCCGACATCCCAGGGTACGTCCACATTGCTGATCACAGCCTGGGCAGTTCCCTGTACAACACTGAACACAAACAAGAGAAACGGACTTAGAAACAAAGATTCCGTTATCCATTAAAACTGAGACGAAAAGCTACTAAAGGTCACCTAGCCCTTTACAATTATGGACGCCTTTATGCAAATTGGTATCAAAGCCTGACATTTTGTACTAAAATGCATTCAAAGTTTGCAGTGTTCATACATGGCACTTACGCATAGACCATATCTTCTTCCTAGGAAGAGATAACACTAACAGGCTTTGATCTTTCCTGGCGATGCCTCCCATCCCTCGATTCCAGACCACAGAACCAAGAACTAAACCGTTTCCTGCTGACCCCAAAATACTCCTCTAACTGTAGCCTGAATATTCCTCTAGAATGTTACAATATAGAACAATGAGTATCATTTGAAAGCTGATAATCTGGGCTTTTGAATGAAATCTAGCTTTTCTATTCATGACATGTTACATAGGATGTCCTGGGAAGGGAATGGGTCAAAGCACCGACTTTAACTTTTCAATATGATGCATTATTTCCACTTCAGATTAATAACTAGGTTCGCCATTCAGATGTTTATCCTGAGTGATCGTCACAAGACCAGGACAGATTTTTATCCACTAAGTAAAGAGTGCAGGTTCCTTTTGTATGGCAGCAAGCAGAGATCTTGAAAACGGCGATGGAAAAACACACAGCATATTGGCGATTTGTATAACTTTTCATTACACAATAAATAACCGGAATCTCCTTTACTATGTGCCATTACAATGTTATGCCATACACCATGAGGTAGTCCCATTATCAACACTTACCCCTATCGGATAAGGGATAAGTATTCGATCGGCAGGGGCACGATTGCTGGGGACCCCGCTGTTCATGAGAACCTGATGTTCCCTGTTTGAATGGAGCGGCGGTCACGCATACATGCTGCCATTCCAATCGACCAAATGGGACTACTGGAGACGGCCGATCACTTGTACTTGGCTATCCCCGGAAGTCCCATAGAGCTGCATTGAGCAGCAGTGTGCAGAAAAAAATTATGTACAGTCAAGATTTTTCTGCTGAGCCACTATTTGCCAAAACAGAGAACACTGTACATATTTAACATGACCTTACTGATCGCCAGTTTCTCGAAGTGAAATAAAAGAATAATTTGTGGTAACTTGTAACTATGAAGTGAAATATGAACTTAAAAGGGTTGTTTAATTTAACTTTATTAGAAACTGCTGTGGGGTTAGAAAATTATGGGAAACATTTCACCAGGCCTGTCAGATCCAGCAGTGCCGCTGCTTCTTTCCTCTTGGTTGCAGCCAGTGATGTATTGGTCTTCGAGGTGTCAGGCCTTACACCTCTGAGGTCAGTCACTGGCTGCAGTGATACAGGACGTCCCCAATGTAGCCCAGGGAAGAAGGAGAGGCCTCAAAACAGTTTCCAATAAAAGAGAATGATAATTAATAAAACAAAAAAAAAAAAACAGCTAAACCGAACCCTTGGAAACAGCTGTACTACCAAATGTTTTACACTGATATTTTTGCCACTCGAGTTGTATGCGTGTATTAATGGGATAAAACCAGATTTTCTTTAAAGATATCCTATAAAGTAGTTTGATTCGAGTTTTGATTTGGTTAAAGGGGTTGTCCCACAAAAAATATTCTACAGTTTACAAACCAGCACCTGGATCTGAACACTTTTGTAATTGCATGTAATTAAAAATTTTGTATAGCCACTGAGATATCCAATACAATGTATCTGTATAACGCCTCCTCCTGTTTGTTTTATTCTTATTTCTTTGTCCTGCTCACTGAGAAGGTCGCACATGCTCAGTTTCATCCTTCAACTGCCTCTTGAGCTGTGATAGGGAGAGCATTGACACGCCCCCTGAGCTGAAGCAGAAAAGACACTCCCCTTCAGCTTTTAGCTTGATATAAACCTAGCAGAGCAATGAATGGGGAGATCTCTGGATCCATGTGAGGTACAGGGCTGGTTCTAGCTTTGTTAGAAGGAGATTGTCATGTACTATATGATGTCTGATTTTCATTTTTTACATTACTCATGGAATAACCCCTTTAACCACTTCCCAACCGCCCATTGACTATAAATGTCCTGTGCGGTTGGGTTTATCTCTGATCGGACGTTTTAGAACGTCTTTTCAGAGATGGCAGCTGCACGCTAATCAGAGAGAAGGCAGGGACCGCTCCCATGTGTCCCTGCCTTCTAGATCGCTGTATACACAGCACTGAATGAGCGCTGTGTATACAGCTGAGGAAGCGATGTGCCGCTTCATGTCCCGGCCCAGTGGTCATGTGACCGCCGAGGGAGTGCAGGAGCTGCTGGGCCATCCATAGACCATGATCAGCCCTGCACTGAGGCTGTACAGCACTTTTGTGAAAATGGGATATTTATGGGTGGTTTCTAATATGTGAGCTCCTCAAAATGACTTCAGAACTGACCTTGTCCTTAAAAAAATTGCCAAAATGATGCCAACATAGAGTAGACACATGGTGAATGTTAATTAATGAGTATTTTATGAGGTATCACTATCTGTCCTAAAAGCAGAGAGATTTAAATTTAGAAACATCCTCTGAATGGCCTGGATAAGTAAAAGCGTGACCACATAAAGTGACACATATCAGATTTGCAAAATTTGTATTCCGAGATGACGGGCAGTGTAATAAAGAGGAAGTAGCGTTCGCATGGAGCGCCGCTTCCTCTTCAAACAGCTGATCGGTGGGGGTGCAGGGTGTAAGACCACTGCCGATCAGATATTGATGACCTATCCTCACAACCCCTATAACAAGTGCGATTGCAAATTTTCATGCATAGGCCCAATATAGTAGCACACAGTATTCCAGTGTATTATTTTATTTAAAAAAAAAAGATGTTTCATGGAAGTCTTTTCAAGGGACAAAAAAAGAGTAAAATAAAAAATGCCATAAGAAACTGAATAAAAAAAATAAAACTTATAAACACTTTAAACTTATAAAAAAATACATTCCATTTTAAGAAACTATACAATATATATGATAATATAACCCCAACATATCTGGTATCAACATATATACACTTATTATAGGCCATTAATACTGGCAAAGGGAATCAGTCACGTTGAACATGGTGTTTGAGCTGCAGAGTGTTATAGAGCAGGACGAGCTGAGCAGATTTAAATGCATAAAATACAAGTTTTACTGAATGTTTTCCCATAAAACTATATTAATCTGCTCAGCTCCTTTTTGTATATATCATCTTGCCTGCAGCTCAGACACCATGTATCATGTGACAGGTTCCCTTTAAAACTAAAAAAAGAAAAAAAAAAAAAAAAAACTGCCAGAATCGTGTATTTTTTTTATTGTTACTACAAAATTATATCACTGAAAAACTGAATGGTAATATTCATGTACCCCAAAAAGTCTTGTTTTTTTTTTTATAGTAAAACTACATCACTACATATATATAAATTAGATTCGGAATAAAAGCATGAAAAATACAAAAATTAATTGTAAAATCCAAAATATAATCAAGTGTGTACATTTGTGGTTAAAGTATAAATGTACTTTTAAAAACTTTTGAAATGCCATAGTGACAAGACAAAGGTTTTGACTGGGGTGACAATCAGTGAAACGTAGAGTTACGCTACATCCACATGTGACTGAATAGCTGTGGATTTGCAGTCACGGATTTTCGTGTGCCAAATCTGCAGCTTTGTACAGAATCAGCAATGTGGATGAGATTTTAACAAAAACAGCAGCTGAAGTCGACCAGAGGTGTGGATTTAAAATCTGCAGCATACGAATTTATCCTGCAGATCTCCCTTTGCAATGGAGAGTCTAACTGAAGCAGTTTTAGCTGCGGTACCATGGCAAAAACCGTTGCGTTTCCAGCACAAGTAAACAGCGCCTGAGAAGTGTTCACACACAGCGCTGTCTCTCCTTGCTTCTGAAGACAGAATGGAGATGGGCTCGTAGACTTTCTTTTGAGCATGTCGGAGAGAGCACTCTTCTCATTTTAGCAATTGGTGGGCGTTTCAGCACTCACACCCCCATCAATCAAAACCTTTGATATTTCACATCATGTACAAGTACACTTAACAATGAAAAAATTAGTCTTCAACAGAAGCTCATGGGGGAGGGGGTTCCATGTGAACACTGGGCCAGGACTTTGCGTTTTCACTTATGCCTCCTGTTGCCCCCATTACACGGTGACACTTACTGCTCATCTAGTCACTTTGGCTTGGCCTAGATAGCTACGCCATTTATGTTTTCCATTCCTCTTTGATATAGTTGTAACATCAGGTATATTGTGGTGACTTGCTTCTCTTAATTGCAATACTCTTGGCTTGATGCCACTTATAACAAATAGTATATTTGTTCCCTATCTGGTATTTTATTGCTACAGATCAAACTATTGATCTCACAGGAACTAAGTGACACTATAGGACACCACATTTATCATTGTATGTGGACTCTCTGGACTCTAAGACTTTGGTGCTGTGTTTTCCTTTGTCCATATTTTACTTGTCCCCTTGAGACTTATTGCACTCTATTTTGTCACTGTTTCATTTTGTTATTGCGGTTTGTACTGTATTTTTCGTCCTATAAGACACACCTGATGATAAGACGCACCTAGGTTTTAGAGGAGGAAAATAAAAAAATATTTTCCTCAAGAACATACACCCAATATTCAATCTTCATCAGACTTTATAACAGCCCCCAGGGGCGTACATAGAAATAATTGGGCCCCATAGCAAGAATCTGAATTGGGGACCATACCCACCCCTGCCCCATCCCACCAACCGCTCTTGCATGTTTTTCATTTTCTTTTCTGTTACGGCGTTCACCGTACAGGATTTTTTTAAATATATTTTAATAGTGCAGACATTTTCGGGCTCGGCAATACCTAATATGTTGATTTTTTTATTGTTTATATATATATTAACCATGACCCACCACCCCCATTAACTTTTTTGAGTGATACAAAATCTCAGATCAGACAGCTCAGATCAGACAGCTCAGATCAGATCCCCCATCAGAGATAAAAGAAATAAATTAAAGTTATTTTTTCCGCTCCGCCACCACCCTGCAGATCTGGCGGAGTCTCCTACAGTCACCACTCTCTGGTCTTCTCTGTACACACTGTGACCTGACTGCGTACAACGTCAGATCATAGTGTGCACACTAAGTCCAGTGTCCGAAAGGAAGACCAGTGAGTGGTGAGTATAGCACTACGGTCAGCGCTCGCCATTACTCATTTTATAAGGTGCACTGCCATTTTCCCTCCACTTTATATATATATATATATATTATATATATATATACACGGTATATATTCTTTTCCATACTTACTTTACTATTTTCATGTGTTTATTCAGGCCATGACCAAGGTGTGAAATATTATTGTTGGCCTCCAGGTGTTTGCTGGAAATACTAATAAAATAAGTTGCATTATTGTATGAGCGTTTGAGGGCTGTGGTTACTTTCTCTATGTGGATACTGATGCACTGAGCACCTCTCTAAGCAAAACCAGAATGCCCACCATTATTTTACAAACTTGCATATTTAGTTGACACATCACAAGTCTTTTCTGAGAAAACGCTTTTCTTTTGAGAGATTCATGGAAGCCGAAACTGATAACAAATAAGAAAAAGTAGCTGATGTCTAAACGGTGACTGTCAGCCATTTATATGCTATGACGAATATCCCTCTGTCTACAGATTCCAAAGAATCCTGAAGGAAGGACACCCTGGAGGAGGGAAGAGCACGGCCTCACCATGTGAAATCAACTGAAAGAAACTACAAGAAATATAAAAGCCAGATGTACATCTGGAAAATCACTCTGGGTCCGGTTGGCTTATTATAAATGAAAGATGGTGTGTGCGTGCGCTTTTCTATGTGCAACACTAGATGGGAAAGGGAACACAAAGGGACGCGAGGCAAAGTTATTAGGATTCTTGTTTTCCATTAGTCTGGTGTAATAAAAAGGTTTCCTATTCCTCGAAGCCAAGCGTCTGTGACCACATACTGATGATGGCAGCACAGCTACCAGAAAGCAAATACTTATCCTAACGTGAGGACAAACACTGATCCAGAAATAACATAATACAGTTTAGATTAATAGGAAAAGGATTTCCGGGTTATAACCGTTAATCCTCAGCATAATCACACCAGGATTTATAGACTGGGGAGAAATGAAATGGGAAATAGGATTCTTCTTCATTAAAAGGGGTTATCCCCAAAAATATTATTTACAGTTAAATTCAGCCTAAAATTATGAACTTTTTTTGCATTCCAAAAGGGAAAAAATGATATTATGGACAGATACTGTTAGTATAGCCTTTCTGTGTCCACCTCAGTCAATAATCCAAAATGGACTCCTTGGTGTGGTGAGGCGGCTGCTTCTAAAGCTGCATCGTCTTGTCTGCTTCAAGTGGAAATGCTCAGCTTCAGAAGCAGCCGGTTTACCACAGCAGAGATCGCTCACTGTAGGAGCGGAGACAAGACTGAGGGTGCATGTCCACCATGGCACATTTACTGAGGTGGACATAGAAAGGCTACTCGATAAAAACAGCAGCTGGCGCTATATTAAACATTATTCTGGGAATATCAGGGTATATACACAAGATCGTCCCAAGTATGGCAAATCATAGGTCATCAATATAGGAAAAGCCGAGAACCCCTTTAAGGCTCTACTCAGGGTTGGAGTATTCTACCTCAGTGAATTAATCCAAAGGTAAGACAGCACTACTCACTCAGTCCAATATGGTAGATTCCAATGGTGGCAGTGCCAGCGGTGTCGAGCCCTAGCCTGTTGGGCTCCAAGCAATTTGTAGAAGGGATGAATGACCGCAGCACTCAGCATCCTCAAAAGTATAGAGGATTTTTTCACCAACTGTGCGACGTTTCGACTTCAAAGAGTTGCTTGAGAAAGACTCTTTGGAGTCGAAACGTCGCATAGTTGGTGAATAAAACCTCTATACCTTTGAGGACGCTGAGTGCTGCGGTCATTCATCCCTTCTACAAAGTGTTATACCTCATTCACACAGTCAGTGTTTTGGTCAGTGTTTTCCATTAATGATTTTGAGCCAAAACCAGGAAAGGCTCTAAACACAGTATAGGAGCAAGAGGAAGAAATGGTGGCACTGCTCAAACCCAATGCAAAAAGAGACTCTCAAATTCCGGCCTTAGCGACCTCACTGGACCGGGGTGCCTGGCGAGTATAGATATTAAACATTAAACATGGAGAAAAACAGTCCGCGGCACTCACCATCCGATGTTAATGGTATGTTTATTGCAGAGGTGCTGCGTGTACAGGGGCACAGACTCACATGGAGAGAAAACAAACAGCGACGGCCGTTTCGCGGGGCGACCGCTTCTTCCGGCTGTTCAGCATGTTCCAAACGTCACATCTGCGCCTAATATGTGCGTCACCAGGAGGGAGGGGTAAACCAACCCATCTCCTAGCAACTGGTAGACGCATAGTAGGCAGCGTCTGTGCGCTATAGGACTATAGGGAACATAAATAAAAGCAAGTACAAAAGACATACATTATTACATATATCAAAATGTAAGGCTGAGATTGTGACACATCTAACTCCTGCGCCTCCACTGAAATCGGAGGAAGGTTTAGGTCAACTTACTGAACAAAAACCCATGATAGCATTCAAAAGGTGCAGAACCTTCAGGGAAATCCTAGTCAGGAGCCGTTATAGTGAACAAAAAGGAAAGGATTGGTTATCCCTAGGGAAACCAATTGGTAACCACCGTTGTGGGAATTGCTCTGTATGTAAATATATATTACAAGGTCAGCATGTTTTCATTGGAGGTGTGGAGTATTATATCAACCATTTTATAACTTGCAGAACCGACTTTGTTGTTTATGCCTTGATCTGTATATGTGGCTCCTTTTATGTTGGGAAGACAAAAAGACCCCTTCTGGAGCGTATTCGCGAGCACCGTAACGCAATTAAAACAGGTAAAGGAAGAACACGCTTAATTGAGCACGTTAGATGCCAACATGGTGATGACGCAAATGTTTTGAAATTTGCGGGTCTAGAACATGTACCCCCGGCAATACAGGGGGGCGATAGACATCGCGTGCTACTCCAGAAGGAGGCCCGACATATTATAAGGACAGATGCCACGGGCCATTTGGGCCTTAATGAACGTAATGACATGTCGGTTTTCATTTAGCTGCCTATGTTGCTTTCCTTTATGAATATGTATCTTTGTATATACAATGTTGCCTCTTAGTGGAGGCGCAGGAGTTAGATGTGTCACAATCTCAGCCTTACATTTTGATATATGTAATAATGTATGTCTTTTGTACTTGCTTTTATTTATGTTCCCTATAGTCCTATAGCGCACAGACGCTGCCTACTATGCGTCTACCAGTTGCTAGGAGATGGGTTGGTTTAACCCTCCCTCCTGGTGACGCACATATTAGGCGCAGATGTGACGTTTGGAACATGCTGAACAGCCGGAAGAAGCGGTCGCCCCGCGAAACGGCCGTCGCTGTTTGTTTTCTCTCCATGTGAGTCTGTGCCCCTGTACACGCAGTACCTCTGCAATAAACATACCATTAACATCGGATGGTGAGTGCCGCGGGCTCTAAACACAGAACAGGGGGCAGATCTTTCCCTTATGCCAGGGTTTCTCAACTCCGGTCCCCAGGGCCCACCTACCGGTCAGGATTTGAGAATATCTCACAGAATGAATACCTGTGGTCAGTCCTAATGCACTGACACTAATTATATCACCTGCTCAATACTAAGGAAATCCTGAAAACATGACTGGTAGGTGGTCCCGAGGAGTGGAGTTGAGAAACCCTGCCTTATACCTTAGGTCTGTGGAGGCTCCAATCCTGGTTTGGGCTCATGGAAATCACTGACCAAAACACTGATGTGTGAACGAGGCTTTACATGTACAACACACATGTTCACATCTGCATCAGCAGTTCCTTTCGATTAAAGAAAATGTGTCATTAAAAAAATGATCTATTGTTTAAATCATATTCTTATGTTTAACATACTTTTAAATGATTTTGATGTTATTTTTAATTTTCCATGTCACTATCTATATTCAAACAAAAACCATAAATTCCTGCAGTTTTCACGCTGGCCACTAATAATAGGCGCCACGTCTTGGTCTGTACAGATCTCTTTACTGCAGTTAACTCATTCTTATCCTGCCTGTAATGATAAGGAGCTATCACCTCTGTGTACAGATAAGACAGGACCCACCATTCACAATAGGTGATTGTCAGGGCTTATCTATTCTTTCCTTGTACAATGACCTCCGCACAGGGCACAGAAGTCAATGAGGTCCACTCCTGACCATTGTGTCTATGGACCATGGGGCTGCCGTAAAAAACAATTAAGAACAGCTCAGGCAAGATGGCCGACCCCATAATCATGTTCAGGAAATAGAATAAAAAAATCTACAATCAGAAAATCAGATTAGAAAAAAAGGAGACGTGTTACTATCTGGTTTTAGCTGGCAGATAACATTTTTGGTGACACATTTCCTTTACACTGCATCCAACTGGGAAAATAGTGTTCCAGTCACAGCTCATATGCTTTTCATAGGTTTTACTCAAATTGCAGCGTTTCTACTGTTTCAGCAGTTAGATTTTTAAGGTGAATCACATTGGTTTTACATGTAAAACCTGTACTTTGTAAAAAATGCATTGCAATATTGTGGCAATTCACTGTAAAATGCATACGGTTTTTAAATGCGTTTTCCCTGCTCTTCCGAAGTACATTATATACTGTATATTATATACCTTTTGCATATACTGTAACTGCACTTTGATTAATTGTAAGATACCATACCTTTAGCTGGTTTATTTGCGCTCCAATGTTAGCATTATACTTGTACATTACTAGTGCTGGTGCATTAGAGTGCTGTGAACACCAAGGTAACGCTGCCCCTACTGGCCACAGAATATAAAGACTGCTCCCAATTCTATGCAGGAACAAACCTATGACTGCAATGACAGGTTTTAAACATAAAAGGGGGAGATTTATTAAGCTTTCACAGGTAGAAAAGTCGCAAGTCCCGGTGTGTGCCGAAAGTTAGCCCACCACTTTGGTAATATGTAGGCGAGGCGTGGAAACATTTAAAGGGGTTGTCTCATCATAGACAATAGGGGCATATCACTAGGATATGCCCCCATTGTCTTATAGGTGCGGGTCCCAGACCTATATTGAGAACAGAGCCCCACAAGGTGGTGGCTGGAGGACCAGTCCAGCCACCACCAAGCCGACTTCCCATAGAAGTGAATGGGAGCGCACTGCACATGACCGGGCACTGCTCCCACTCACCTCTATGGGCTTGATGGAAATATTTTTTACATATTTTTGCCGGCCCCATAGAAAATGAATGGAGGGCGGCAGCGCATGCACCTATCAGACAATGGGGGCATATCCTAGCAGTATATGGGGGCATATCCTAGAAGTGTATGTAGTTAAATAATAAATCACTTAATAACACAACAAACATGATCACACCATTACTTTTTATTAGACACATATTAACAACATGATTGGCATCCACAAACTGGTTAAAAAGATTAAAAACACAGTTGTGGTGGCCAGACAACAGGATAGGCATAAAGTGCAAACATATTAGGATGGTATTAGACACACAGCATCACAATGAAGAATATACTAAATATACTGAAAAAATATATAATATAATAAAGATGTATATAGAAAGAAAGGCAATTGAGAATACCAACCAAAGTGCAATCCCACATCAGGTCAGACTGCCCTGACGCGCGTTTTGCTGTCGGCTTTCTCAAGGGGTAGTGGCTGGTGGGAGCAGAGCAGATATTTATAGTGCTATGGGTGGAGTGTTAGGGCCGTTCACACGTCCGTGGTGTGTTGCGGATCCGCAACACACCATGCCGGCACTCCCCATAGAGATGCCTATACTTGTCCGCAGGCTGCGGACAAGAATAAGACATGCTCTATCTTTTGTGGAGCCGCGGCCAGATGTTTCGGGGCCAAAACCCGGAAGTTGGGGGCAGCGGCTCCGCAAATGCGGAAGCGCAGAGCACAAAGTGTGCTCTCCGCATCATGTCTGGCCCCATTCACAATGAATGGGTCCGCATAATTCAATAATAAGACCCCAGTTACCTGTTTCCAATAGACTATTAAATAGGCCACTGCCTACTATATGGCGCACCATCATCTCAGCACACCACCGGCCATGAGCCGCTGCCCGTGGCACCCGGAAGACACGGAAGACACGGAGCGCACAGGAACCTGCGCGGTGCATTTCTAATTAACTGATTACACCTACCCAGTAACACTCTACCCATAGCACTATAAATATCTGCTCTGCTCCCACCAGCCACTACCCCTTGAGAAAGCTGACGGCGAAACGAGTGTCGGGGCGTGGTGGTGGTCTGACCTGATGCGGGATTGCACTTTGGTTGGTATTATCAATAGCATTTCTTTCTATATATATATTATATATTTTTTATATATTTTTTCAGTATATTTAGTATATTCTTCATTGTTACATTGTGATGCTGTGTGCCTTATACCATCCTATTATGTTTGCACTTTATGCCTATCCCTTTGTCCGGCCACCACAACTGTGTTGTTTTTTATCTTTTTAACCAGTTTGTGTATGCCAATCATGTTGTCAATCTCTTATCTTATAAAAATGAGTTTCTGTCGGTCTGTCCCGACGTCTGTCTGTCTGTCTGTTCTTTATGCGCGACCAAACAACTGGTCCGATCTTCACCAAATTTGGCACATGGGTACATCAGGTGTCCGGGAAAGTTTTAGACCTCAGCTCTCTTAGGTCTCAGCTCTCTAGGACGTATCATTCCTGAGATATTCCCCAAAAATGACCTGCATTAGCCAATACAAGCCTGCAGGTCTTTCTCTTCATATCCCAACTGCCATACACACGGTCACATGTCCCTTATCAGCCAATAGAAGCTCGCATGGCGCTTAGTCTCCACATACACACAGTTTTACTCCAGGTTTCCATAACAAAGCAGCCATTTTTCTTCACTGCTAGCTTTGGGCTAGGGCTACAGGACGACAATAAGTCGCACGACACATAGGGCACAACTACGCTGCTACATGCATCCATCTTGGATGGATTTTTTGCGACTGTCGTGTCGCAGTCGAGCATGTTGCAGTGCAACACCATAGCCTATTGTTATAAAAATTGTGGAGACAAAATGTCGCGCGACACATGGTCGTCGTATAGCCCTAGCATTATAGGGGCAGGGCGCTGTGGAAGTCACTGTTAAAGGGGCGGGCACTGTGGAGGTCACTGTAAAAGGGGCGGGCACTGTGGAGGTCACTGTAAAAGGGGCAGGCACTGTGGAGGTCACTGTAAAAGGGGCAGGCACTGTGGAGGTCACTGTTAAAGAGGCGGGCACTGTGAAGGTCACATAAAGGGGCGAGCACTGTGGAGGTCACCGTTAAAGAAGCTTTCACTGTGGATGTTACTGTTAAGGGGGCGGGCCGCTGTGGAGGTCACTGTAAAAGGGGAGGCACTGTGGAGGTCACTGTTAAAGGGGCAGACACTGTGGAGGTCACTGTTAAAGGGGTGGGCACTGTTAGGGGGGCGGGCAATGTGGAGGTCACTGTTAAAGGGGTGGGCACTGTCGAGGTCACTGTTAAAGGGGTGGGCACTGTCGAGGTCACTGTTAAAGGGGCGGGCACTGTGGAGGTCACTGTTAAAGGGGCGGGCACTGCGGAGGTCACTGTTAAGGGGGCAGGGTACTGTGAGGTCACTGTTAAGGGAAAGGGGTACTGTGGCAGGCTCTGTTAAAGGGATGGGTGCTGTGGAGGTCTCTGTTAAGGGGGCAGGGAACAGTGGAGGTCACAGATAAGGGGATGCTCCTCTATGGAGGTCAGTGTTAAGGGGCGGGGTGCTGTATAGGTCACTGTTAAGGGGGCAGACTCCTGAGGAGGTCACTGTCAAGGGTGTGAGTGCTGTGAAACTCAATGTTAAAGGGGCGGGCTGCTGTAAAGGTCAAAGTTAAGGGGATGGGCTGCTGTGGAGATCCCATTTTAAGGAGGCGAGGCACTGTGGGGGGGGGGGGGTTCAGTGTTAAGGGGTGGGGGGTTGTGGAGTTCACTGTTATGGGGGACACTGTCGATAACTTTTAACGACACACACAAACATTAAATGAAATATACCTGTGCAAAGCCAGGTCCTTCTGCTAGTATTTAATAAAAATGTAAATGGTATAATCATGTTTATGGTGTGACTACTAAGTGATTTATTATTTAACTACCTATACTTCTATTGGTTTGCATTCTATTATGTATATGGGTTAATGTTACTCTAGAAGGGGAAGTAGGTTTGGTGTTCATATCCTAGCGATATGCCCCCAAAAGATGCGGACAGCATACAGTGTGCTGTCCGCATCCGTAGATCCGATCCGCGGCCCCGCAAAAAAGATAGAGCATGTCCTATACTTGCATTTCTATCATAGGGCCGGCTACATTCACACGGCCGGTATCTGTGTTTTGCGGGTCCTCAATTTGCGGACCGCAAAACCCATACGGTCGTGTGAATGTAGCCTCATAACGTAAGAATGTAGCCTCATAAGATTTCAGTTCTGGCGCACTAGAGGTCAAAATACATGAAGGCAAGGTGACCACAAATTCCGAAATGCAACAGATATTTCCCTCTAAACCTAACAAACTGTTAACATACAAAATGTATATTTTAAGTGTATGATTTTCACATTCTGACATTTACACAGGAAACGGTGTTCTCTTCGAGCAAACCACAAGGGACCCAGTGATGGACAGGACCCAGGTTATCTCACACTGAAGAAAATGTCACAGTGGGGAGCGCTCCCCTGCAGTAACTGATGTCAGCACTAATTACCCAGAGAGGACCTGTCACCACTCCTGACATGTCTGTTTTAGTAACTACTTGCATTCTCAATGTAATAATAATTCTGGAGCATCTGTTCTTATGACTATGTTGTGCCGTTCTTCTATTATTCCTGCTGGAATAATAAATCATCATTCATGGGCAGCAAATTGTGCCATGTAAACAGTGATCTGCTGTCCAGAATCAATGACTCTCTATGCAGTAGCCATCGCACGGCCACATACAGTGAAGGCGATTGCTGCCTGTAAATACGCCACTATTCGACTCTGACAAGCCGGCAATTATCGGGAAGGAACAGTTCCTTCCCAATAATTGCCCAATTGGTTTGCATGTGTAAATGAGCCATAAAATGTATAAATTACAAGTTTTACAATATCTTTTCTCATAAATCTACACATCAATCCCCTCAGCTCCTCCTGCTCTATAACCTGTTGCCTGCAGACTGCACTACATTTCATAGTGACAGGATCCCCATAAAAGGGGTTGGGCAGGCAGTATATAGTGATGACCTATCCTCAGGATAAGTCAATATCTGATCTGCGGGGGGTCCGACACACCTGCCGTTTAGTTGTTTGAACCGAAGGCAGTGCTCCATGCGAGTGCTGCATCCTCCTCATTACACTGCCCATCGTCTCGAAAGTCTCGGCAGTGCAGTGTAATTACAAGTACTCGCTCTATTCAACTTGTAATTACACTACGACACCGCTACAAGGAAGTCGACGCACGGTGTAATGACGAGGAAACAGCATTCGCACAGAGCGTCGCCTCTTCTTCAAACAGCTGATTGGTAAAGATGCCGGGTGTCAGACCCGCCCGCCGATCAGATATTGATGACCTATCCTGAGAATAGGTCACCACTATATACTGCCTGACCAACCTCCTTAAAGGACGTGGATTATTTTGGGCTTCAGGACGTTTTTTTTGTTTTTTCATCTGCACATTTTAAAAGCCATAATGTTTTATTTCTGCTGACCTAGCTGTATGAAGGCTTTCTGTATGCGGAAAGAGTTGTATTTTTAATGCACATTTTGAGGTACATCTAAGGGTGCTTTCACACTAGCGTCAAAGTTTTCCGTCATTGAGCTCCATCCTCGGGGCTCAATAACAGAAAGAAACTGATCAGTTTTATCCTAATGCATTCTGAATGGAAAGCAATCCGTTCAGTTTGCATAAGTTTATCTTCAGTTCAGTCTTTCACGTTTTTTGGACGCAGCTAAAAGCGCAGCATGTTGTATTTTTATCTCCGTCTAAAAATGCGGAAACACTTGACGGAATGACAGAGCCGCCATTAATTTACATTGAAATGTATTAAGGGCGGATCCGTTATTGAAAATTGACGCATTAACGGATCCGTTCTTCCACTCTGCGCATGCGCAGACCTTTAAAAATGGTAAAATGATAGATAACGGATCAGTTTTTACGGATGACAACGGAAAGACGGATCCGTTATTTCAATACAATTGTCAAACGGATCTGCAAACGGATCCGCTTGCAAATGAAATACGTTTTCAAACGTGTTAACGGATCCGTCGGGCAGTTTCGTTGACGGAACTCCTTCAACGAATACGTGAAAATACCCTAATGTAGAACTTTTATTCGTTTTTGGGATGACTACATGAAAGAAACTCTGACATTCTGTCATTTTTTGGGTTCTGATTTTACTGCATTTACCGTGCAATATTAAAGAGGACCTTTCACTGGTCCAGTTTATTAGGCAAAGCTAAGTACATGCAGAGCGGCACCCGGGGATGTCCCTGCACTTACTTGTATCCCTGGGTGCCGCTCCGTTCGTCCTCTGTAGCCCCCGGTACCGGCGCTCGTGCTTCTGATAATTTTGCCTGGGGTGGAGACATCTTCTTTTGCCCTGGGCGTCTCCTTCTCCTAGGGCTGGAGCGATGGCCAATCGCAGCACTCAGCTCATATTCAGAATATGCCTAATGGCATGGCTGCGATTGGCCAGCGCTCCAGCCCTGTGAGAAGGAGACGCCCAGGGCAAAAGAAGAAGTCTCCGCCCCAGGCAAAAATAGGAGAAGCGCGAGCGCCGGTACCGGGGGCTACAGAGGACGAATGGAGCGGCACCCAGGGATACAAGTAAGTGCAGGGACATCCCCGGGTGCCACTCTCCATGTACTTAGCTTTACCTAATAAACTGTGGACCAGTGAAAGGTCCTCTTTAAGTACATGATAACTTTATTCTTTATTCCGTTAGTATGATTACAGTAATACTACATTTAGTTGCAGTTTATTTGATGCTTTTTCCTTTTACTAAATAAAACTTTAGCTTTCAAAATAATTTTTTTATGGCACCACATTAAAAGACCATAACGTTTCTACTTTTTCTCTGACAGCTGGGTGAGGGCGTATTTTTTTGTGGGGCGAGTTCGGGTTTTCATTGGTATTATTTTGGCATAATATGACTTTTTGATTACTTTCATTGCATTTTTTAGGAGGTGGGAAAAGCAAAAAACAGAAATGTGGGCATTTTTATTGATTAAATATTTCTATGATAAATAGGAATAAATAATGTGATCGTTTCATTGTACAGATTAGGGTCGTTACAGATGTGGCCATAACAATTATGTATAATTTAAGTTATTTACTGCAAATAAAGATATATATTTATTTTTTATTTTGCCCATATAACACATTGCAATACTTCTGTATTCTAGAGCATTGTATTAGCTACAGTAAGACCGTCAAAATGCCTATAAGGTCTGACAAAGGCACCCACACATGGCATGTCTGGGTGCCATATTTAATCCCCCGACTGCCGTGGTAATCCATTGGCACAAATGCAGGGTTAATGGGGTAAAAGAGGGGCTGCTTGTCTCTCTCTAACCACTAAGATGTCACAGTCACTGCTCACTGCTGCATCTAATTGGAGTTCTCTCCAATCCTGGTAGTGACAGCAGGGTGTGTATACTGTACGATACAGCAATCACTGCAAGGTGGCTCATGCTAGTAGGATGCTTTCTGTGACATACTATCACTGCGCTGGGGAAGAATGGGGTTAAGTTCTCATCTTTAGCAAGTCTACATCAGTATATAGTTGTGGCTCCAAATTTTTATACCAGGACCATGGGCGTAGCTATAGAGGGTGCCCGCTACCGGGCACAGGAGCCTGAGGGGGCCCAAAGACCCTTGTGCCACAAGAGAAGACCCAAGCTGAACTCTTGCACCAGGGCCCATGAGCCTATAGCTACGCCCCTGACCAGGACCACTGGCCCTTCAAATTACAATGGCCTCAGGATACAATCTTTTTCACATACAATGGTCTTTGCTGCTCGCTGTAACTTAAACCACACTACATACAATGTCACAGACAGTCCGGATCTGCAGAACGTGTGATCGGCAAGAAGATTCAGCCCATCAGATCTGGCATTTCACCAGTAAAACAACAGTATTACTAAAGTGCTTGTACTGATTGGCGGTCTAGTAGCGCTTCTGCAGTACAATGCGGTACTTCCCTTTCTTCCCTGCTCTTTACCACTTGCTCCTTTGGACAACAGATGAGAGAGGCTCAAATTTATTTGTCTGGTACATCAAGTGTGCTATACCAACTATTGGTTGGCTAAGGCTAGTTTCAAACTGGCCCTTTTAGATCCAGCAGGGAACAGCCCGCCAGATCTCTCTGCATTGCGGCATCGCCGGAAGCCACTGCGCTGCCACCCAGGCCCATTATCTGTATATAATGGATACCGGCAGAGATCTGACAAATATGGCGAGAATGAGCATGTTTGGCGGGTTGCGGCCAGATCTCCACCACTGCTCATTATAGTTAATGGGGCCGGCAGGCATCAGGTAGTGTCTGGCAATGCTGGAGCCAGACATCTCCGGCAGGCTGCTCCCTGCTAGGACCGCCTGCTGGAGACGTCTAATGCTTGTGTGAAAGTAGCCTTAGTTTAAGACATATCTTTGGCCTGATTTGGAGGCAAAATGTCACATCTTAGACTAAACTTTTACATGAAGCCACACCCTACGTTCATTAAGTGACGCTCCGTTTCCATATTATGTGCAGATTAGAGGTGGGCGATATAGGCGATATGAATTTGTGCAACGATATAGATTTTGCCTATATCGCAGGACCGCGATATGACCACAGAGCTTACTTACCTCTCCATGGCCTCCCAACTCCGCAGTCCGCACCGCACTGTACTGGCCAGGGCCTGGAGCGCACACATCGTCGGCACGCGCTGGCTGGCGCTGTGCACGACGTCAGGCCCCGTCCAGTGCATGCTGGGAGGAAGACGCGCCAGCCAGCTGCCGCCGCGCACCCTGCGGGAGAGGTAGATACAACAACAGGTGCCCGAATCTTCTTTGGGCGGGGGGAGTTGCACCGCATTTTGTAGTGACAGATCCTATATGTCCATGCAGTTGTGCTTTTTTAGGTCGCTTTACCCAGAAATAAGAAAGGACAGCCTAGATGGCAATGAATATATTGTGAAACGGCCATACTGTCTTAAACTTTCATAAAAAGTCAGACCTTAGGCCTCTTTCAGACGGGCATTGCGGGTGCACTCCGTCAAACAGTGCGGGTGCGTTGTGGGAATCGCCGCGATTTTTCCCTGCGAGTGCAAAGCGCTGTCATGCGTTTTGCACGCGCGGGAGAAAAATCGGCACTTTTGGTACCCAGACCCGAACCTGCACTTCTTCACAGAAGTGCATGTTTGGGTCAGAAATTGTCCCGCTGGTATTATTTCACATTATAACATAGTTATAATGTAAAATAATACCCTTGGCCATCTTCCTAATGTTGAACCCGGTGCTGAATGGGTTAAAAATAATAAACTAATCATAACTTACCTGGTCCATTTGATCGCGAAGCCCGGCATCCTCTCCATTAGCTTGCTAGTAGGTAAAGGACCTTGGATGATGTCACAGCATCACATGGCCCAATCACATGCTCCATCACCATATTGATGGAGCATGTGATTGGGCCATGTGATGTGACGTCATCACAGGTCCTTTAGATCATAGATGCTGCAGGGAAAGAGAGGACAGATCGCGACTACGCGATCAAGTGGCTAAGGTAAGTTAACTTTTATTATTTTTAACCCCTTCCTCATCATTTAACAATGCATTCTTTATTAAGAATGCTATTATTTCCCTTATAACCATGTTATAAGGGAAATAATAGAGATTGGGTCCCGTTGCTAAGCAACAATGCGGGAAAATCGCAACGCATCCGCACTTGGTTGCGGATGCTTGCGATTTTCCGCAGCCTCATTCACTTCTATGGGGCCTGCGTTAGCGTGGAAAACGCAGAATATAGAACATGCTGCGATTTTCACGCAACGCAGAAGTGATGCGTGAAAATCACCGCTCATGTGCACAGCCCCATAGAAATGAATGGGTCCGGATTCAGTGAGGGTGCAATGCGTCCTCCTCACGCATTGCACCCGCGCGGAAAACTCGCCCGTGTGAAAGGGGCCTTAGGGAGTAATTTTCAGGGACATTGGTGAGGCTGGTTGTTACCCTCTATTTAGAGACTATTGGTGCACAAACGCATTAGATAATTGTTGGTGCACCCTGGTCCTTTCTTATTTCTGGGTAAAGAGACCTAAAAAAACACAACTGCATGGACTTGGAGGATCTGTCACTACAAAATGGAGTGCAAATATAGAAAATAATATATGGCAGTATATATCATATCGCATATGCTTCAAATTATATCGCAATATAGATTTTCGGCCATATCACCCACCCCTAGTGCAGATAACCTAAATCTAGATCAGCCAAACTGCTCCGCAATTTAGCAAATGTGGGCCTTTGTGTTTCAACTCTCCACCATTTTGCTGTCAGTGAGTGGATCATAAGTGACTACTTTCCAATAAAGAGGGTCAATTCTACAGCATTTTTTCCTTTTTTATTTTGCAACGGCAATCTAAAACCCGAGTCATATGGTGACGCCGGTCCCCAGCCTTACCTTTCTCTTGCACTGATGCCTCTGGCAGTCCCGGTTTTTCGGGCACTTGGTCTCACATAAATATTGCTTATGACAAGGCATTCGTTTTGTATGCTTGCCGCAGCGACACTGCTTCTCAACCTCCTTCAGAAGAAAAAGACAAATGTTCTAACGTCAGCAAACGTTCCAGCATTTTATCCTTAAGGACATTTCCTCAACTAACGCGGCGTGCAGGCTGAAAGCACCTTCCAGGCAATTACCGATGCTCTGTAGTCACTGTAAATGAATTGTATACATGACCCAAGGAAGGTTACATCATAAGAACTCGGCGTACATTGGATCCATTTAGCAGGAGATGCTAAGAAACTGTGACCTTGAAGAAATTACAGCATACATTTAAAGGGAAATCGCTCTAATATAATAAATCAGCTTTTAAGTAAACCTTTTCTGCTACCTCCTTGCATTATCCAGGTAGAAAACTCAACCCTGTAGTAAAATGCTATGTAAATTATTTTAAACATTTTGCATTGCTCTAATATGTCTTAGTAAAAAACGCCATGTGTATGGATTTATTCTTATGTAGCAGATTCGTTGCAGAAATTTCTGTTATATATTTCTGTTAAAAATCTGTTGTACGGTATAGGTACATCTGAATGGTTTTCTTTAGGCCTTTTTCACACTTGCGTTGTGAGGATCAGGCGTGCACTTCCGTCGCCGGAAATGCCCGCCGGATCCATCACAACTCAAGACCACTGAAAGCATTTGAAGACTGATCAGTCTTCAAAATGCTTTCAGTATTACTATGGCAGCCAGGACGCTACTAAAGTCCTGGTTGCCATAGTAAGTAGTGGGGAGCGGGCGGAGCAGTATACTTACAGTCCGTGCGGCTCCCGGGGCGCTTCCACAATGATGTCAGAGCGCCCCATGCGCATGGATCACGTGATCCATGCGATCATGTGATCCATGCTCATGGGGTGCTCTGACGTCATTGTGGAGCGCCCCGGGACTCGCACGGAAGGTAAGTATACTGCTCCCCGGCTCCCCACTACACTTTACCATGGCAGCCGGGACTTTAGCGTCCTGGCTGCCATGGTAACCATTCACAAAAAGCTAAACGTCAGGTCCAGCGATGCGCCGAAACGACGTTTAGCTTAATGCCGGATCCGGATTAATGCACTAATGGGTGGGCTTTAGTGCTGCCCTAGCCTGTAAAACAGGCAGTGCTAAAGCCCGCCCATCCGTGCCAATGACCTCACCGGGAACAATGCTAGGCAGAAGCCTCCACCTAGCAGTTTAAACATGTAAACAAAAAAGCCCTTGCCCTGGTGATACAGATCATGTCAGAGGGGCTCAGTGGGGAAAGAAGGGGTTATGTCCGGGTTCAGCTCTGAACACGAACAATCCCTTTAACCAACTAAGGCTACTTTGACATCTGCAGCATGTATTTCGGCAGGCTGTTCCGGCAGAGAACGGCCTGGCTGAATTCTCCGGATCAGACACTGCCGGATCTAAACAGAATGCTCGCAACACCGTTAACCACCATAGGGTCCGGCAGAGATCCGTCCGCAATCTGGCATATATGTCAAAAATCAGAAGAACAGAAACTGCTGCATGCTGTGGTTTGTGTCCAGCCAACTCCTGGCATTCTCTGCTGGAACTGGCTGCCGGATGGCAGTGCCCCAGATGTGAATAGCCTAACACAAAATGACGTACATGCATTTCATAAGGACAAAAAAAAAATCTAAATAGCCAATTTGCCATTTTTTTTCACTTTACTTCCCCCCAAAAAGGGAATAAAATTTTTTTTTTAAAAAAGAGATAAAAAAGACACACTTAAAAATAGTATCACTGAAAAGTACAGATTACCCTGCAAAAAAGCCCTCACAGAGCTCCGTACACATAACTACAAAAGAGTTATAGGGGTCAGAATATAGTAATGAAAAGAAAAAAATAATTATTTCAAGTTTTTTTTTTCTTTCAAGTATTAGAGATGACCTTTCACCTCTCCTGACATGTCTGTTTTAATAGCTTCATCCATTCCCCATATAATTACAATTCTGGAGCATCTATTCTTATGTCTGTGCCATTCCTTTATTATTTGCACTAGAAGTTATGGATGAATTGCTAGCAGTCTGCAGTAAGAGGGGGGGGGGGGGGGGTTTAACCAGTTGGGGGTGTGTACCTGCACAGTCTGAAAATGGCAGCACTGATTGGATAGAGACTATGCAGGGACACACCCCCAACTAGTTACCTCCCTTCTGTACCCTTACTGAAGGCTAATAGCAATTCATACATAACTTCTAGTAGAAATAATACAGGAATGGCACAGCATAGAGCCATAAGAAAAGAGGCTCCAGAAATGTTGTTACATGGGGCATGTCAGGAGAGGTGACAGGTCCTCTTCAAGATGCAAGAAAAACTATATAAATGTCGTATCGCCGTAATCGTGATGACCTGGAGAAACAGGTCATCTTTACTGCATAGAGAACGTCGTAAAAACAAAACCCATAAAACTAAGAAACACTGAAATGAGTGCTGGTCCGAAAACAATCATTTGAGTCTAGTAGAGTACTAGAGCGAGGAGGTTTCTAACCTGTCTGCAGGTTTCACACGGGCCTCTGTGGCAGCGCTGAGAACACTTGTGCATCTCACACTCCAGAACCTTGTCACAGCTGTCACCACAAGTAGGGACGTCCTCTGTACAGGGCAAGGTGTACTCTGAATGACAAAAACATGGAAATAACAGAATACAGTTTAAAGGGATTCTGCCAAGAAACAGCTAAAATTAAAGCATTTTTTTTAAAAATCTGAAAGCCATATGTTTTTTTTATTTTTGGGGCGACTGTCTTATGTAGGCGCTTATTTTTTTTGAGTGGCTCTATCTTTCGGTGCGTTTGACATTTTGGTCGCTTGCTATTACACTTTTTGTGAAGTCAGGTGACAAAAATGGCTTTTGACACCGTATTTATATATTTTTTTTTGCTGTGTTCACCTGAGGGGTAAGGTCATGTGTTCGTTTTATAGAGCAGGTTGTTACGGACGCGGCGATACATAATATGCATACTTTTTATTTATTTATTTAAGTTTTACACAATAATATAATTTTTGAAACCAAAAAAAAAATTATGTTTTAATGTCTGCATATTCTGAGCCGTATTTTTTTATTTTTTGGGGCGATTGTCCTATGTAGGGTATCATTTTTTACGGGATGAAATGTCGGTTTGATTGCCACTATTTTGGGAGGCATATAACTTTTTGATCGCTTGGTATTACACTTTTTGTAATGTGAGGTTACAAAGAATCTTTTTTGACACTGTTTTTATTTAATTTATTTTAATTTTTTTTACGGTATTTACCTGAGGGGTTAGATCAGGTGATATTTTTATAGAGCAGGTTTTTACGGACGCGGCGATATGTAATATGTGTAGTGTTTTTTATTTGTTTTATTTTTAATCAGTGATGTGTTTTTTTATTTTTACTTTTTTTCATTTTTTTTTTTACCCAGACCCACTTGGTTCTTGAAGATCCAGTGAGTGTGATGTCTGTATAATACAGTACAGTACACTATATAGTATATTGTACTGTATTTTTTAGTTTACAAAGTCTGATCAGACTTCTGCTTTTAGCAGAAGTCAGATCAGACTTGCCATTACCATGGCAAGCAGGACGCCTGTGAAATGGTAACCATCACCCGCTGCCAGAACAGAGCAGCGGGTGATGGGGAGGAAGGGGGCCCCCTCCCTCTGTGCTCCCTTCAAGAATCGGGGGCTGCAAGGGCACAGCAGCCCTCGATGGGAGAGGGAGGGAGCTCCCTCGCTGTTAACCCCTTCCATACAGCGGTCCGAACGGACCGTGGCATGAAAGGGGTTAAACTGCTGACATCTGTACCAGCACAGATGTCAGCAGTTGTTAGCAGAGTGTCAGCAATGTGCTTACACTCTGCTAAACCACTCGGGCACCAGGGAAGAATACAGAGGAGGCGGGCGGGGGATCGCGATCCCGCCTGCCGCACATCAGCGCCGCCTGCAACCACCCCCTGCATCGCCCAGAAAGGGATCAGAAACTGCAAAAAGCGTTGCAAACTGCAGGTCTGAATTGACCTGCGGTTTGCAGCGATCGCCGATACGGGGGGGGGGGGGGTCACAGGACCCCCTTCGGAATTGTCCCAGAGTGCCTGCCGAATGATTTCGGCAGGCACTCTGTTCCGATCACCCCCTAACACACAGCGGTGATCGGAACTTCACAGGGCGTACAGGTAGGAGGCAATATGGACAATCACAATACATTAGTAAGAGCCTTGTATAACTTTCTCTACGTGATAAATGCCATTTGCTGAGGTGAGACAACCCCTTCAAGCTAAGACTGAAAAAAGACCTGAAGTATATATACTATTGCATTCGTACTTGATTTTCCACAGGGACACAATCGATTCCCTGAACGAGGGCATTGTCCACATGATCCAGCGTGGCAAACCTGTTCACAGGTGTGGTTCCCACAAGGTAAAGTTTTTCCACAGACCTGAAATAATAAGTAAAATGTACCAGTGTGTCTTCTTTGGGGGTAAAATTTACCATAAACGAGACAAGTCATCAAATGGTTCTGCTATATAACTGAATAAGTATGGAAAGATACTTTGGGGGTCATTTATTATCCAGAAATACGCCTACATTAGTTGTATTTCTGGCGCATATTGCAGGGCAAGGGTTATTTGTAACGCAATCTGCAACTTGTCACCAGGTCTAAAAAAGTGGGCATGGCGTGGGCGGGGAAGGGCCGGCAACCCGGTCTCATTCCTCATTTTCTATGCCTGTTTTAGACGTAGAAAATGGTCTAAATGTAAGACAGCAAGGAAGCTTACATTTAGGCTCCATTCACACGTCCGTGTGTGTTTTGCGGATCCGCAAAACATGGAAACCGGCAATGTGCGTTCCGCATTTTGCGGACCGCACATCGCCGGCACTCTCATAGAAAATGCCTTTTCTTGTCCGCAATTGCGGACAAGAATAGGTAATGTTCTATTTTTTTCGGGAACGCGATTGCGGACACGGCCGGGACATCGTCTGTCCCCATTGAAACTAATGGGTCCGCAATTCTGTTCCGCAAAATGCGGAACGGAATTGCGGACGTGTGAATGGACCCTTAGACCGGGGCTGGATGCACTGAAGCTTTGTAGAAGACGGCACCTCTTCATAACTTCGGTGCCTCCACTGTCAGATATACGGGTTACTAAGACCAGCGTCTAAAACGCCGGTGTTAATAAATGAACCCCTTTGTGCCAAAAATCTACATCTAAGTATTGCTCAATAATGCTCGTGTCATCTAGTAGAGGTGAAGGGACTCACAATGTCACACTGCCATGTCGGACTTGCACACAACCGTTCGGCAGCCTTTTTTCCACAAAGGCATTTTTGTTTGCTGACTCTTGGGCACGGCCGACAATCTCCTGAAAATTGAATCATCTATAAATCAGAAGACGTTCTGCATGGGACATATACGGCAACAAGCAGGGCACAAATAGATAGATGGGAAGTATAATTAGGACACTAATAGAATTACAGTGTGCTACCTGTTAACGTCCTAACCCCACTAAAATAAAACCACAGTAGAAAGTGTCACAGGCGTGCCGTTTTATTAACTGTAATTATATTAGTATCCTAATTCTGCTTACCTTCAGTGTACGTGTGACCCAGTGTTGCCACTTTTCAATGTGTGATTCATTTTAACTCTTCATTTATTTGGATGAATTAAAGGGATTCTGTCAGCAGATTTTACCCCTATAACCTAAACATATGTTCATGTCCAGACTAATAAGTAGAATCCTAAGATGGCCTTATTATACCTTACTGTGGCTCTATTTTCAGCTTTTTATAACCTGTCAATCACTTAAAGTGCCCAAGGGGAGGACCGTTAATACAGGGTGCCCGGCCGCACCCCTCGCCTTCCACTACCTTCCCTGTCTTCAGCGCCACCTTCCACAGCTCAGCGCCGCCTATGCAATCACCCCCCCCCCCTCCCCTCTGCCAGATCCCGCGCCTGCGCACTAGGCCCAGCCTGCTGCGCCCGTGCAAACTCCTGGCAGCGGCTTCGTTGAGCGAAGTGCACATGCGCCGGCATGATGCGCACTTCGCTCAACCCGGATCTGCCCTGCAGGCGCGGGATCTGGCAGAGGGACGGGGAGGATTGCAGAGGCAGCGCTGAAGACTGGAAAGGCGGTGCTGGGCACCGGATGGCGAGGGGTGCGGCCAGGCACCCTGTATTAACGGAGCTCCCCTTGGGCACTTTAAGTAAGTGATTGACAGGTTATAAAAATTGGATTTTTTGTACTCACCGTAAAATCCTTTTCTCGTAGTATGCATTGGGGGACACAGCACCATGGGTATATGCCCAGCTGCCACTAGGAGGCTGACACTAGAAACAAAAAAGGGTGTTGGCTCCACCCAGATGGGCTATACCCTCTGCACAGAGCCGAGACACACCAGTCGGTACAAAAGCAGTAGGAACACCACATCAAACCAAGAAAAAACTGAAAGCTAACAAGTCTTCCACGGAGGAACCAACAACCGAACCCGGAGAGTAACCGGAACTGTAAAAAGGACTGATCCAAATAGGGAGGGATCTGTGTCCCCCAATGCATACTACGAGAAAAGGATTTTACGGTGAGTACAGAAAAAACAATTTTCTCGTGCATAGCATTGGGGGACACAGCACCATGGGACGTCCCAAAGCAGTCCCCTGAGGGAGGGAAAAAAGCCACCATGCAAACAATCTAAAGCACAGCCGCTTGCAGAACCTTGCGCCCCAGACTGGCATCGGCAGAGGCCAGTGAATGGATATGGTAGAATTTTGAGAAAGCATGAACAGAAGCCCAGGTGGCAGCCCGGCAGACCTGGGAAGCCGTGGCCTGATGACGTACCGCCCAAGAAGCCCCAACTGCCCTAGTCAAGTGGGCGGTCACTCTGGAAGGAGGAACAAGACCCTTCGCCACATAGGCCTCCTTGACGGCCGACCGAACCCAGCGCGGGATAGTGGCCTTGGAAGCAGGCAGACCCTTACGAGGGCCCTTACGAGAGCGTCAGAACGACGGAAGGGTTCCGTGAGGCGAAGATAAAGGCGAAGGGCCCGGACAACGTCCAGGCGATGGAGAGACTTCTCCCTAGGGTGGGCAGGATTTGGACAGAACGAAGGAAGGACGATCTCCTCGTTAATATGAAAGGAGGAAACCACCTTCGGGAGAAAAGACGGAACGGGACGGAGGACCACCTTGTCCTGATGAAACACCAGGAAGGGCGAACGGCAAGACAGGGCCGCAAGCTCAGAGACTCTGCGGATGGAGGTGATGGCCACGAGGAAGGCCACCTTGAACGACACAAAGGACAGAGAAATCTCCGCTAACGGCTCAAAAGGCGAAGCCTGAAGGGCGTCGAGGACGATATTCAGGTCCCACGGTTCTACCGGAGCACGGAAAGGAGGGACCCGGCGAGCAACCCCCTGGAGAAAAGTTTTGACCTGAGACCGCGAAGCGAAAGGTCGCTGAAAAAGGACCGAGAGGGCCGAGATCTGACCCTTGAGGGAAGCCAACCGAAGACCCTTATTGAATCCGGCCTGAAGGAAGGCAAGGACGTGAGGGACAGAAAACCGGAGAGGACTAAGCCGGGCAGATTCGCACCAAGCGAAGAAAGCCTTCCAAGTGCGGTAGTAAATACGGGCCGTTTGCGAGCGTGGAGCATGGTCCGAATGACCGAGTCCGAGAGACCGCGGGCCCTTAGGATCACGGTTTCAACAGCCACGCCATCAAACGAAGTTGAGGTAAATTCGGGTGAAACAGAGGGCCCTGAGAAAGGAGATCGAGCCGCAGGGGAAGCCGCCACGGGACATCGGCGAGCAGAAACACGAGATCCGCGTACCACGCCCTGCGAGGCCAATCCGGAGCCACCAGGATTGCCGGGACCCGGTCCGTCTTGAGGCGCTTGAGCACTCGGGGGAGAAGAGGAATGGGGGGAAAAAGATACAGAAGGTCGAACTGGGACCAAGGAAGGACAAGACCGTCGGCCGCGATGGCCTGAGGATCCCGGGACCGCGCGGCATAGCGCGGAAGTCGGTGGTTGAGGCGAGAGGCGAACAGATCCACGTCCGGTGTTCCCCAACGGTGACACAGTTGGAGGAATACATCCGGATGTAGAGACCATTCGCCCGGGTCGACCCGTTGACGGCTGAGAAAGTCTGCCGCCCAACTGTCGACCCCGGGGACGTGAACGGCGGAGAGGACTGGAACATTGTCCTCTGCCCACAGTAGGATACGGGAGGCCTCCCGAAGAGCCATCGCACTCCTGGTGCCCCCTTGGTGGTTCACATAGGCCACCGCGGTGGAATTGTCCGTCTGAACCCGAATCGGGAGACCGCGGAGAAGGGAGGTCCAGTGGGACAGTGCCAGAAAAATCGCCCTGAGTTCCAGGACGTTTATCTGCAGGGAGGATTCCTGAAGAGACCACAGGCCTTGGGCAGTGAAGGATTGGAAAACTGCCCCCCAGCCCGTGAGGCTGGCATCCGTGGAGATCACCCGCCAGCGCGGGGGGAGAAATAACCGGCCCAAAGAAAATGGACGAGGATCCATCCACCAGGAAAGATCCCGGCGAAGCCTGGGGGGAAGACGGGCCAGGTGATCGAGACCGGACGGAGACCGGTTCTATCTGGAGAGGATGAAGGACTGAAAACAAGACTGGTGTGTCTCGGCTCTGTGCAGAGGGTATAGCCCATCTGGGTGGAGCCAACACCCTTTTTTGTTTCTAGTGTCAGCCTCCTAGTGGCAGCTGGGCATATACCCATGGTGCTGTGTCCCCCAATGCTATGCACGAGAAAAGCTGATTTTTGTGAAAATAGAGCCACAGTAAGGTATAATAGGGCCTCCTTAGGATTCTACTTATTAGTCTGGACATAAACATATGTTTAGGTTATAGGGGTAAAATCTCCTGACAGAATGCCTTTAATAAAGTATATCATCATTTTCTGAGTAAATCACTTGCTGCTACACAGTCTAAAATCTCACCAGAATAGAGTGGGAGATGAGCCTAGGATATCAGACATCAAATGCTGCGGACTAAGGCCCGGATTTATCATAGGCAGAGGGCGTATGCCAGGCTAAGATAACCTGGTGCACTGCCGAATGCTCTAACTAATGTATGACGAGGTGTATGTCTCGTCATAAATCAGGTGCAGCATCCGGCAGTCCATATGCCTGAACTGGCTGGCATAGAGAAAACTAATTAGGAAAATGGTGAGAATAAGGTCAGCGACCATTCTAAAAAAAAATACAAACAGTGGTTTATGTTAGATTCCTTTATGAGGATCTGTTCACCTCCTGTTTGGAGCCTTCAGACTGAGGATTGTCAGAAGAAAATGTGTACAATAGTGCGAGAAGTTTGTGAACCCTTCAGGGTTTTCGATATTTCTGCATAAATTTGACCTAAAACTACATCAGATTTTCACACAAGTCCTAAAAGTAGATAAAGATAGCAGAATAACTAAAAAAAAAAATATTAGGCTTGGCCATTTATTTATCAAGGAAAATGATCCAATATCATATATCTGTGAGTGGCAAAAGTATGTGAACCTTAAGGCTAGGACTACACAACAACATTTATCTCTGAACTATTTGTCGCAGTAATGTTGCACAACATATTTTATAATGCTAGTCTATGGTGTCGCATTGTGATATGCTGCGACAGTCACAAAAAAAGCATCCAAGATGGATTTTTGTGTGACTGTCAAGTCGCAGTTGCAGCATGTCACAGTACAACACCATAGACTAGCATTATAAAATATGTTGTGCGACACATGTTGCAGTGTAGTTGTACCCTATATGTGGTGCGACACATGTTGCAGTCTAGTTGTACCCTATATGTTGTGCGACACATGTTGCAGTCTAGTTGTACCCTATATGTTGTGCGACACATGTTGCAGTCTAGTTGTACCCTATATGTTGTGCGACACATGTTGCAGTCTAGTTGTACCCTATATGTTGTGCGACACATGTTGCAGTCTAGTTGTACCCTATATGTTGTGCGACACATGTTGCAGTCTAGGTGTACCCTATATATTGTGCGACACATGTTGCAGTCTAGGTGTACCCTATATGTTGTGCGACACATGTTGCAGTCTAGGTGTACCCTATATATTGTGCGACACATGTTGCAGTCTAGGTGTACCCTATATATTGTGCGACACATGTTGCAGTCTAGGTGTACCCTATATATTGTGTGACACATGTTGCAGTCTAGGTGTACCCTATATGTTGTGCGACACATGTTGCAGTGTAGTTGTACCCTATATGTTGTGCGACACATGTTAATGTGTAGCCCTAGCCTTAGGATGAGATCAAAATATAACTTTTTAGTTTAAATGAGAAGAGTTATGCTTGGAGAAAGGAAAACACTGCATTCCAGTATAAAAACCTTATCCCATCTGTAAAACACGATGGTGGTAGTATTATGGATTTGCATCTGGACCAAAATGGCTTGCCATCATTGATGGAGCAATGAATTCTGAATTACACCAGCAATTTCTAAAAGGAAAATATCAGGACATCTGTCCGTGAGCTGAATCTCAGGAGAATGTGGGTCATGCAGCAGGACAACCCTAAGCACACAAATCATTCTAATAAAGAATGGTTAAAGAAGAATAAAGGGAGGGAACCCACCAACACTACAGAGATCAACTGTTCTGCATGGAGGAATGAGCTAAAATTTCTCCAAGCCAATGTGCAGAGGAGACTCAAATGGCTGACCTGTTACCACGAGTGAATCCTTTTTACAGCATACAGTACCCACGAGTCTATGGTTCCTGTGAGGACAGCCGGCTGGAAGGAGCAGCAGCCTGTTCACCTCTATGGGGGTTATTTTGCCTTGGCTCAGCGCTGTGCCTGGCTTTGCACAACACGTTCCAGTAAGAAGCTGTCATACACCGTGTGTGTTATTGCTATCTGGGGTAATGCACTAGGGGAGCGCCCCTGCGTTATATTTTCCAGGCCGACGTGCGGGGCTAATCAACAATTACCGGAAACATTTAGGTGCAGTTATTGTTGCACAAGGGGGTCACACCAGATACTGAAAGCAAAGGTTCACAGACTTTTGCCACGCACAGACATGCGATATTGACCAAATGACCAAGTCTATTATTTTTGACTCTCTTGTTCGATTTAGTTAGATTTTAGGACTTGTGTGAAAATCTGATGTAGTTTTAGGTGACACTTTCAAGCACTACTGTATTATATTAATGAAACCTACCTTTATGACAAGGATTTTCACACTTGTGTTGCCTACACAGTAGCATTCTCCCACATGACTGCTGACACGACCATTCTTTGGTGCTGCAACGCCTAGGAAGAGGCTTTGCCTTCTTACAATAGCAAGTGGTGGTCACCATCTTTGGGCAAGGGGGACATGGACCTAAAAGAGAAAAAATATAAATATATATCAATGAAGTGTTAAATATATGGAGTATTGCTACTAAAGTGATACATAAGAAAAAAAAACGTTGATAAAGGCCCGAGCTTAAACAGATACTCCTACCTTAGAAACGTATAGCATATGGACAGGATATGACATAAATGACTGATAGATGAGGGTCCCACCTCTGCGGTGACTCCCATTGAAGTGGTGGACGGACTGTGGACATGCACAGCCACTTCCCCATTCATTCACTGTCTCGACGACCACCATTTTGTCAACAGGTGCAGTTACCAGAGGCGAGACCCTCATCTATCAGACAAATATGGCATATCCTGTGGATATGCCACAACTTTCTAATGTGGAAATACCCCTTTAAGAGAAATCTGACTGCAATCACTACAGAATAATTAACTTTATCCATATATAACAGTAAACTCTGCTGTAATTAGAGGAAGATGGAAACTCAGACACAACTCAACTGTTTCATTGTAGAGGAGACCAGCAGGGGATCCATGCAATGGACCACACAATGAACGATTAGCCTACGGAATAGGTTGGCTCTCAGATTCCAGGATCAGATGTTGTTCTATAGATTCATTCAGTGAAAAAATGCTTTGCTATACGTTCCAGATATACAAAAGTCTGGTTCACTAGTTACCTGGATGGCACAAGAGCAGGCATTTGTGACCACACGAGGGCTTAAATTCTTTTTCACAAACTTGTCCACAGGAATGTGGGACAAGCCACGGGTCCAGAGGCGGGTCTTCTACCTTTCCACAATAACAGTAATACCTAGCAGGAGTCTGTGATCTCTTATATTCATAGCGACACTTTGGGCTAAAAAAGACGAAGATAAAAAGTATATAAGGTCACAACAGTTATAATAGAAGATAACGGTAAGAACAAGATATTCTCCCCTAAATGCAACATTTTACAAAAAAAAATATATCCTAATGGGTATAAAAAACTAAATATGAAACCTCATCAGAGATAAACTAATAGATTTTCTTGTTACGGTTCATCAAGGAGTAGGTATCAGGATTTCAGTGTCCTCACGTACCAGGGCCAAGGATAATCCTTCTTTTCAAAGTTGTCATCAGTTAATGGAGAGGACACAAGGAATATGCTGTCCTTGGCCCACTTCTGGATGCAAGGCATGTGAAATATGCAGTAACAGCCAAAGCAGCTCCAGACCTACAAACAAGACATGTAGAATTAGAATGTCACCAATTAACGTATTTTTCGCTCCTGGTCATAAAATGCACCTAGGGTTTAGAACAGGAAAATAAGAAAAAAAATGCTTTTTCCCAGACCTCAGATCAGACCCGCAATTTTCACCAGACCTCCCAAACATCATCAGACCTTATTTTAGACACCCCCTTCAGGTCAGATTCCCCCAATCAGACTGCAATCTTTATCAGACCTCAGATCAGACCCCCCAATCAGACAATAAAATAAATAAAACAACTTGCCTCTCCTGCTCCGGACAGAGCGCTCTTCCTGCACTCACCGCTCCCTGGTCTTCTGCGAGTGCTGCGATGCACGGTGATCTTATGTTGCACACCGTCGGGTCATAGCGCACACCTACGTTCACTACGTCCTGACACTATACATAGGACACAGGACAGAGGGCACCCAATGTGCTGTCCACATCTTTTGCAGCCCCATTAAAGTGAATAGGTCCGCGTTCATTCCGCAAAATAAATGCGGTCGTGTGAATGAGCCCATACACACAGTAATGTTAATTAGACTACAGCTGGGACTCGCATCTATATCGGGGACAGAGCCCCCCATAGTGGTGGTTGGAGGACTCTGCTCCCATTCAAATCTATGGGCTTGGCAAAAATAGCTGAGCCAGCTCGGTGCTCGACTATTTTCAGCGGCAACATAGAAAATAAATGGAGGGCGGCTGCGCAGTGCACCCTCCACCACTTTCAGGGCTCCGTTCTCAATATAAGTGTGGGTCCTGGCACTGCGACCCGCCCCCTATCAGACAATGGGGGCATATCCTAGCGATATGCCCCCATTGTCTGTGATGAGACAATCCCTTTAATTGTTTTTTAATGTTTGCTCTGAGCCTGGGGGTCTGATCTGAGGTCATTCACATTGTGTTCTGATCTGAAGAGTGTGGATATGAGGAGCGGAGGTAGTGGCGTCCAGAGCAGGAGAGGCAAGTTAATTGTGAATTGTTTTTTAATGTTTGCGCTGATCCTGGGGGTCTGATCTAAGGTTTGCTCGGGGTGGTCATTAACATTGGTGGTCTGATCTGAGGTCTGCTTGGGGGGGCATTCACATCGGGGTCTGATCTGAGGTCTGCTTGGGGGAGTCATTAACATTGGGGGTCTGAGCTGAGGTCTGATTAACATTGGAGGTCTGATTAGGGCTCTGAGGTCTGATGAAAAATATTTTTTTTTTACTGTATTTTCCTCCTCTAAAAAAGACAGTAAATATGTCACAAATGTTCCGTATAGATGACAATTAAGTGAAAGTGGTCAGCCAGTATTACTTTGAGCTAGTCATCATCTGAAATAATTTGTATATGGTGTTGTTGGCTGCTTATGCCCAATCATTCAGTACTTTGTACATGATTTTTTTCTACAGTTTTAGGTAAAGGTGGCCTTTTTATGGGACAGGTCAGTTAAAGGGGTATACCCATCTGGACATGTATGGCATATACACAGGATAGGCCATAAATGTTCTATACATGCAACCCACGCCTCTGTAGCCCACTCCTACCTCAAGTACAAGGCCTTGTCTTGCCCGTGGATAGGTAGCTGCGCTTGCATGGCTTTCTCCAATAACATCTATGGGACTTCCAAAAATTAGCATCTACTCAGCTATTTTTGGGAAATCCCATAGAAGTGAATATACAGAACCTCACAAGTGCAGAAATGTCTCCATTCCAGTCGGCACCAGACGGGGCCCCATTCTCATGATAGGAGCAAGTCCCACCTATCACACATTTATAGCATATCCGATGGACTGGCCATAAATGTCCAGATAGGAATGCCTCTTTAAGTCTGAAATCTTTTCTTCATGTACCAAAAAAAAAAAAAAAAACATGAATCCAATGTGTACAGCCAGCTCTAAAGCAATAAAACCTGGACTTGAAGATGCTACTTGACATCACAAAAATCATCTTGACAGCACTTGAAATGATGACGCCCAATGTCACGATTTCCAGACATAAATAGGTATTTTACAGGAACTCTTCGCAGCTTGATACTCTGGCTTCCTAAATATGGGGCAGAGAACCGAACCCTCACGGCAGGTTTGCCTTCTATCTATGAGGCTAGCCACTTGTGGGTTATCCGCTATCCTGGAACCCCTTTTTTCTACCAGCACTGGGACCCTCCTGGTAACTAGGAGGTTTATTACTCCCATTTATGTGAGCGGGATCCGTTTGGATATTCTCCTTATGGACCCTTTTGACATCCGACACTAATTAAGTATTTCCCCTGATGATCCGCAGTTGTCCTGGCGGTGAAACGTGCTTGTATGTAGGGAATTTAAAACATAGGGACATATAGTCCTAGCGGTGTATAGGGACAGGTTCCGGACGGGGTCGCCCTTATCAGGACGAGTGCCCTGTGGTCAGGCTGCTACCTTCCCTAGTAACAGGGTACAGTGGTGAGTCAGACGCAGGGCATCCTTAGGGACCCTACTTGTGGATGTTATCACTGCCACATTTTCGTTGATGGATCGTCATCGATTTTAAGGTGCCACAATCATCGTGTGACCAGACATTCATCGATCTGTTCTGGGTACTGATAGGACAAGCTGGTATTACGGTGCCACCGCGCACCAAATTTTTTATATTAACATTTTTTCGTTGGGGATCATGACTGTGGATTGAGGTGTATTTACCTGTGGTCCCCAATTGGTATTTTCGCACGTTAATGGGACATTTTATTTTTAACTATCATATGAAAAAAAGTTATATTTTATGATTGCCCTTCGAGTATTGGATTTGACACTTTGGTAATCTGTGCGTCAGGACCCGATCCTTTCCTGGCCTTTTTTTAAAAATAAAGCAGCTTGATACTCACAGCTTGATTCCTCTTCACGGATGCAATGCATATCAAGCAAGTCACAGCCCCAGACTGAAAGGCCTCATTCACATATTGTTTAGTGCGAGCTAATTCACTGGCATCACCATCTTAAAGAGACAAAAGTGGGAAAAAACCGTTTCAGTCTGGAAAGTCGGATAATACATGTAAGACTGCTTTCACATCTGCTTTGGAGGCTCCGTTTGCGGCTTCCGTCACAGAGTTCTTCAAAATAGTGAATAGAAAAGTCCTGTATGCCGCAGTTTTTTCTCCGCTTAAAAAAAACGTTCTCCTAAACGAAAACCTAATGGATCCCATTAAAGTCAATGGCATCTGTTAGGCTCCGTTCCTGTCAGTTATTTGCTGACTTCGGCACTTACATTATTTGTATCCTATAACGAAGCAGAAGAACAGAAATACACAGCGCTGATATATCAAAGATATAGTATCAGTGGAAACAACCAAAAAGCAATAGAATTCCAAAATAATGCCATACAGGCCTTGTACCCCATTTAATGTTTTAGACACTTTTTCAGCTGACCCGACAAGGGTTGTGGCAACTACTGTAGCTGTTGCGCCGCAATCTGCTCCTGAAATACACCTAATATCGGTGTATTTCAGCGGAAAAAATGACCCCCTATAGATCTCCCCGCAAAGAATAAGCTCTCACAGAGTTCCATAGATATAACTATATAGTTATGGGGGTCAGAATATGGCAATGAAAAGAAGAAAAATACATTTCTTCCAGCTTTTATATATATATTTTTTTAAAGTATTAAAACACAAGAAATGTGGTGTTGCTGTAAACTTTCTGACCCAAAGATTGAGAACAAAGCTGGTCTAAATTTACACCATTGCTTTCTCCAGAAAATTGGCACATGCCATTAATAAATTTGGCGGATTTTACAAATCCACCTAACTACGCCCCGTTAAATAGACACTTTGCTAAAGTGCCCGGCAGGGGGCAAACATCTGTTCTTTTCGGCACAAATCAAAATTAAATCTGTCTAAATGAGACAATAAAAGCTATGTTTTAGTACGCCCTCATTTTTGGAGAGTCAGATTTTTAGCTCTTGAGGGTTCTCTTATCGCTTTGTCCATTGCTTTGGCTTTGTTTTTTCTAGGAGGCGATAGATATATTTTTTGTGCCAAAAAGAAGGCACCAGAAGTTATGCCAGAATTCTGTAACAAGGGTCTTAGTAAGGGTGGGCCATTGTCGTTATGGTTCCTACTGCCTAAGAAAATGTAAATGTTGGTTGTATGTGTAATGGCCCATCCATCCATTCCGTGGCAAGATCTCAGGAATATTATAGAACTACTAAAGTATCTCTCTCATGTACTGTTCTTATGGAAATTGCTGTCTGTAGCTGCATGAACATTTCATAATCCGAGGTGCAACCGTGAACGGGCAGACAGCCAAACAATGGAGTCATAGCAGCTCATTGGAAAATTCCCTGGCGAGTGCCGGCACCTTGATCCAGGCTATAATGTCCAATATGCAAAGTATATTGCAGCACTCCAAAAAATCAGCAAGGATTCAGCAATGTATTTACTCGTTTCAATTCCGCAATGGGACCTTTTTAAGCTGAGTGCTGATATATCTTTGCATATTAGACAGATATTCATTAGATATAGGGTGAAAGGAGGAATGCTATTTGGACATAGGACCTTTCTGTGGTAGAATGAAACCAATTGAGGCCCCAATGCACATTAGGTGACTGACGGCCAAACCAGTCGTTTTCAGCAGGACTGGCCGCCCACCTAATGTTTTTAGGGACCGCTCTACTCTTGCCCGAGAAATTATATTAGGGGAGATAAGGATCAAGGTGCACATTTATTGATTAATAAAGACCCATAGCTGGCGGTGGTTCCGCTGAAGACTTCGGCAGATCCACCGCCAGTTCTAAATGTAAGACAGCTTCCTATCTATCTTATATTTACACCACTTTTCATGCCTGAAACAGGTGTAGAAAATGATGAATGAGGCGGGCCTGCCGGCCCATCCCCTTCCTCGGCCACAATTTTAGACTTGGCTTAGACGACTAGCTGTTGCGCCACAATCTGCGCCGGAAATACACCTAAGGGTCCTTTCACACTGGCGTTTTTCTTTTCCGGTATAGAGTTCCGTCCTTGGCGCTCTATGCCGGAAAAATCCTGATCAGGATCATCCCCATGCATTTTGAATAGAGAGAAATCCGTTCAGAATGTCTTCAGTTCAGGACCGGAACGTTTTTTGGACGCAGCAAATACCGCAGCATGCTGCGCTTTTTGCTCCGTCCAAAAATCCGCAACACTTGCCGCAAGGCCGGATCCGGAATTAGTGCCCATTGAAAGGCATTATTCCGGATCCGGTCTTAAGCTAAACGTCGTTTCGGCGCATCGCCGGATCCGACATTTAGCATTTTCTCAATGGTTACCATGGCAGCCAGGACTCTAAAGTCCTGGTTGCCATGGTAAAGTGTAGTGGGGAGCGGGGGGGCAGTATACTTACCATCTGTGCGGCTCCCGGGGCGCTCCAGAGTGACGTCACGTGATCCATGCGCATAGGGCGCTCTGACGTCATTCTGGAGCGCCCCGGGAGCCGCACGGACTGTAAGTATACTGCCCCCCCGCTCCCCACTACTATGGCAACCAGGACTTTAATAGCGTCCTGGCTGCCATAGTAACCTCAAAGCATTTCGAAGACTGATCAGGATCCTGATCAGTCTTCTAATGCTTTCAGGCGACTTGCGTTCTGGCGGATCCGGCGGGACGGAAGTGCCTGCCGGATCCTCAGAACGCAAGTGTGAAAGAGGCCTTATATTGACATATTTCGGCTTGATAAATGACCCGCAAAGTGCTTTGAATTTCAACTCCTGATCCTTTTTTTTTCCCAAGCACATAAGCCACCACCAGAAGTGTCCAGCAGCAGCTTTCTCCACCGAAAACACATGCATGCTCAGCCGACAGTTACTGAAGGTGTATGGGCATCTTTACCTGTCTGGTCTGTGTAGGTGGTAAATGTTAAATCTAATATCCTTTCCTGTTTTCCTTCCCTGTCTTCATCTCCATCCGCGTCCTCATCATCATCTGATGAGCTGTAATTATCTGCAAGTTTCTTTACCACTGCCTGGTTGGCTTTCTGAATATCTTCAAACTTCTTTTTAGAGTTCTCTGCTCGAAGAGAAGATGTTCAGGTTATAGAAGTGAGCAATGAATGTGAGCACAAATACTGACACAGTACATGACGGTATTTTAGTAAATACTTGTATAAATGAAGGCACAATGGCTCATGCAGGTGGCTAGAAGACAACTCTTACCACTAACTTGACCTTTCATGTCCCCTGAATGACCAGGCTTACTGACAGATGCGTAGGAAAGGTTTCCTCTACCAGCGCCAGACCACGGGCCGCTTGAAAGGGCGGTATTTCTGGCGGGTACTGATGCAGGCCCTGGAGCAGGGGCTGGACCACCATTTAAAGACACACCCCGACCTCTCGCTCGTCCCCTGCCACCTTGCCGCCAAGGAGCATCCATTGCTGCGGTGAAGACTACTTAGTACCTGAAAGACATCCCATTGAATAAACAGTGTTAAGATATTTTCTTAGCTGGGTATACATGAAAAGTACCAGTTTTAGGGCTTGTGCCAGAGGCAGCGGAAACAGTCAGCACTTCCTGCATTAATTCGGATTGTCCCAGGCATGGATATCTGAAGCTAAAACCATACACTTTGCTCTAGTTTGGACTGCGAGACATATACTCCAATCTGATGGACGACTACAGAAACTACAGGCAATATGACCTCTATCCATCTAACGTATACATGTTAGCGGTATTTTTTAAAGGAAGCAGATTACCCTACCACTACTTACTCTACAGACACGACCAGATTTTACATCCGTGTCAGAGCTGAAATTTTTGAAGATTTCACATGGACCAATTTATTTGCATGGGACTGCAGAAAATACAACTGTCAGCTCATCGGATGTCATCCGTGTGCTGTCCACATCGGTGTGTGTCCGTTCTGCAAATTGGAGAACATGTACAGTCATTTCTAGTAATGGTAGCGAGAAAAATACGGATAGAAAGGGATGCAGATTAGCTCTTAACAAGCTCTGCCTCTGAGGCCACCAGATGTAAGGCAGCTATCCTATAAGCCAGTGTTCTACCCTTTAAATATGCCTTGAGACATGACTCGGATATTAAATAAGCCAGCATCTCATCTGCAGACAGCTATTTCGGGGTGATTGCCCCTCATGAGTGCAGAGCAGAGAGTACTGGCTTAACTGGATGAGAGGCCTAAGTCAGGATTTGGGGGGCACTATCTCTCCTTGGGGAGTCAATCACCCCTAAACAGCTGTCTGCAGATGAGGTGCTGGCCTATGTAAACCCAAGTCCTGTCTCAAGGCCTGTTTAAGGGGGTGAACGTTGACTTTTTGACTAGTTTAGCTTCTTTACATCTGGTGGCCTCAGAGGCAGAGCTTGTTAGGCTAGTTTAACACTTGCGGCAGGACGGATCCGACAGGCTGTTCACCCTGTCGGATCCGTCCTGCCGCTATTTTGCCATGCTGCCGGACTGCCGCTCCATCCCCATTGACTATAATGGGGGCGGAGTTCCGTCGCAGCACGGCAGTGCACAGCAGAGGCCGCCGGACTAAAAAGTCAGACATGTCGTAGTTTTAGTCCAGCATCCTCTCTCCGTCCACTGCTGTGCTGCACCGCAACTCCGCCCCCATTGTAGTCAATGGGGACGGAGCGGCAGTCCGGCAGCACGGCGAAATAGCGGCAGGACGGATCCGACAGGGTGAAACTAGCCTTAAGAACTCATTTGCATCCCTTTCATCCCTGTGGCAGATTTTGTTGCAGAAAATTTCTGCAACTGAAAATCAGTTTTGTTCACCCGATTGGTTTTGTTTTGGCAGAAAGCACGTGGATTTCTGCAATCCTCCATTCAGATAAAGGGAACTTATCTTAAATTCTGCCACGTGTAAAGGCACGCTAAGGCTAATTGCACACGTTGCGGATCATGCATGGTTTCCCCACATGGCTTCCCATGCGGAAAAAACACCGCGTAATACCGCACCAGCACAGCGTGTTAGATTAGACGAATCTCATGGACACTTCGCTTTTTCATTTTGTGCTGATTTGTAAATCTGCAGTACGTCAACTGTTTGTGCTGTGGTTTTGTGCGGATTTTACCCCAATGCAGGAGTGAGATCTGCAACAAAACCGCATTAATTCTGCATCAAAAAACACTAGCAATACATGCGATTCTTGGTGCGGAAACGCACAGAAATTTTGTGAGACACTCGGCACCCGTGTGCAGGTAGTTTTATAGTCATAGGGAAGGTGATAAGCAGCTGCAAGACACGTGGCGCCGTTTATCCCAGCACAGGGGAAGACAACGCGTTATGTTTAGTGTTGAGCGAAGGTTCGGTTATCTAAGAATTCCGTTATGGACTCCGCTACACGGACCCTAATTTAGAGGAATCCATCCATAACGGAATTCTTAGATAACGCGAACCTTGTCCATCCGCTCATCCCTAGTTACGTCTGACTCCTCTATTAACCAGGAATACACAGGACACATCGGATAAAAACCAATACGTGCCCCCGATGCACTGACAGCTCCAAGACAGTAATGAACCCCAAAAAGTTGTCCACCTCAGTGCTGCCCCCTTCAGGAAGCATCTGTGTCCTTTCCTGGTTGCCACATGTACATGGTGGCCATGCAGCAGGACATCCATGGGACATTATGTGAAGAAATGATGAATGAACCCAGGACCTAGAACCAGTTCTCTACATCATTATATCAAATGTCAGCTGTCAGGCGCCACCTGTCCACATTACAGCTCTATACACCATACAGGCTCTGTGCATAGCCCCTGACACATTACAGCCCCTTACCTGTCACTCCATAGATTGCTAATAGCTGGGAATAAACGCCGAGAAAAGGACTAGCTGTCTACCGTACGGCCTCCAACCAAACTGCGGCAGAAATCCAGATAAAACTACACTTCCCGGCATGCAATGCGTCCACTGCATTAAGATGATAGGAACGCCTGGACTACAACTACCGGCGAGCATTGCTCCGAGCACTGGGCGATGACGTGGCGCACGTCCATTGAGAGCATGTAGGAAGAGCGGCTCCCGTCGTGCACCGGGGCGGTGTGTGGAGAACTTGTTTCTGGTCTGCTGTAAATCTCATGGTGGCGGCGACACCGAGTAAGTACAATGGCCGCAGTGGTGGGACTCCTGCTGGTAGCGTTACCGCCGGCAATGTGTACAGTGGTGTATAAACAATATATGGAGGCTTCACCTGGGGGCAGAGTGGCATGGCTTAAATAGCAATTCCCTGGTACACTGGGGGAGATTTATCGAAATTGGTGTATAAAGGAAAACTGGCTTAGTTGCCCATAGTAACCAATCAGATTCCTCCTTTTATTTTTCTGAGCTCCCTTGGAAAAGGAGAGGTGGAATCTGATTGGTTGCTATGGGCAGCTAAGCCAGTTCTACTTTACGCCAGTTTTGATAAATGGAAGGAGCTGTGGAGGGATTCACATTCTGGCACCTGGGGGTGGAGGACACAAGGTGCATGCTGGGAGATGCAGTTGCCATGGCAACCATAAAATACCTGGAAGCTCTCGGTTCGATTCTAATTAATAAAACCCATGATGCCCCAAATTATCCTGGCATCATATGTCTCCTCTGTAACTGTGCCGCCTAGTGTATGCCCTGTTTCTCTCAACGCTCTGGGGGATGGAATTATAGGGACTCCATTAAAGGAGTCCTCCGGCTTTAAAACAATTTTGCCAGCCCCTTCTTCTGTGAAGGGAATAATACCTTGTCCCTGCTGCTCGGTTCCAGCTCCCTCGGCGTACCATGCGCCCATTCCCTGCTTGTCAGCTTCCAGACTGGACAGGGTCACTTGCTGCTGTAGCCAATGATTGCCCCCAATGATATGCCCCCAAGCAGCACTTTACAGGGTCATGTGACACTTGAGGGAATGCGCCACCACTGCAACCAGTCATTACCTGCAGCGGCACACATGAATACATAGGCCTGCACTTGTTCACATCTGCATTTGCAGCCTCTGTTGCAGATTCTTTTGAAAGACCAGACAAAAAAGCCTCATATGCAGGACTTTTTTGTCTGGTAAAAAGACAGGATTCCGAATAGAAACTGAACGGATCTCATCATAGTCGGCAGAGTTTGTTCAGCTTCTTCCCTGTGGGGTGACAGGAGGAGGGGGAACAGGGTTACTAGTGTGGTGACAGGAGGAGGGGGAAGCAGGGTTACTAGTGGGGTGACAGGAGGAGGGGGAAGCAGGGTCACTAGTGGGGTGACAGGAGGAGGGGGAGCAGGGTCCCTAGTGGGGTGACAGGAGGAGGGGGGAGCAGGGTCGCTAGTGGGGTGACAGGAGGAGGGGGGAGCAGGGTCGCTAGTGGGGTGACAGGAGGAGGGGGAGCAGGGTCACTAGTGGGGTGACAGGAGGAGGGGGGAGCAAGGTTACTAGTGGGGTGACAGGAGGAGGGGGAGCAAGGTTACTAGTGGGGTGACAGGAGGAGGGGGAGCAGGGTCACTAGTGGGGTGACAGAAGGAGGGGGAGCATGGTCACTAGTGGGGTGACAGGATGAGGGGGGCGCAGGGTCACTAGTGGGGTGACAGGAGGAGGGGGAGCAGGGTCACTAGTGGGGTGACAGGAGGAGGGGGAGCAGGGTCACTAGTGGGGTGACAGGAGGAGGGGGGAGCAGGGTCACTAGTGGGGTGACAGGAGGAGGGGGGAGCAGGGTCACTAGTGGGGTGACAGGAGGAGGGGGAGCAGGGTCACTAGTGGGGTGACAGGAGGAGGGGGAGCAGGGTCACTAGTGGGGTGACAGGAGGAGGGGGAGCAGGGTCACTAGTGGGGTGACAGGAGGAGGGGGAGCAGGGTCACTAGTGGGGTGACAGGAGGAGGGGGGAGCAGGGTCACTAGTGGGGTGACAGGAGGAGGGGGGAGCAGGATCACTAGTGGGGTGACAGGAGGAGGGGGGAGCAGGGTCACTAGTGGGGTGACAGGAGGAGGGGGAGCAGGGTCGCAAGTGGGGTGACAGGAGGAGGGGGAGCAGGGTCGCAAGTGGGGTGACAGGAGGAGGGGGGAGCAGGGTCACTAGGGAGGTAATAGGAGGAGGGGGGAGCAGATAACTGGGAGACTGGACAGAGCCATGATTGGGGGAGGGGAAATCACTTACTTGAAGACTGACAGGCCGGGCTTTTCACTGCCACAAAACAGCCGGGGGGGATCACAGGCCCGGGGGCAGTTCTCTGATGTGTGACGAGTCCACGGCTTCTTAGCTCTCCAGCGGCGCTGTCATGTTTGCCAGGGTCCTTGGGCAGCGCGCCCTGCTCTCCTTACTACAGCCACCCCCGGGAGCCGTTCCCTCCTCCTTCCAGCTCCCGGCGGCTTCCCCTGCCTGACCCGACCTGTATCGCTCTGGCATGGCATAACCCAACCAAAAACAAAGCTCCTTGCTGTAAGGAGCTTTGTTATTGGTTATTTCAGGCACAGGCAGCATCGCTGCACTGCCCGCGCCGTTCACAGGGCTCACTGCACTGATGAATGTGGGGGGGGGAGTCTAAGGCGTATTTGTACACCTTAGACTTTTTCCAGGGAGTAAAATAAAAAAGTTATTGCGACCTCTGATTATGTGAGTACAGTTCATTAGAGTTGAGGTCGGGCAGGAACACACAGCATTATAAATCATTATAATGCCATAGGTCCATGTCATAGGAGCAGCTGGTAACATTTTAACGTGATGAATGGTCAAAATATTTGCGTTTGGCCATTTCATACAATGTTCAGCTTAGGTGTATGGCCAGCTTAAAGGGGTGTCTCATGATGAAGACCCTTGTCCATATGGGCTGTTGGGACATATGCTTGCCATGGAGTGGTTCTTCCTCTCCGTAATGGAGACCCACGCTTGCATGCCTGAGCTGTCTTTTTATTCCATTGATGGCCCCAACAGGGCTACATTCTGAAAGCGGTTGTCCCTAATGAGACAAATCCTTTAAAGGGGTTGTGCAGGGGGTTTACATTCATGACCTATCCTCAGGATAGGTCATCAATATCGGATCAGCGAGGGTCCGACTCCCTGTACACTGCGCCGCTGCAGGCGAGACAACGCGCAATGTGATCTTCAAGAGAAAGCAGCCTCTTCTTCAAACAGCTGATCGGACCCCCGCCGATCTGATATTGAGGGCCTATCCTGAGAATAGGTCAGTCATCAGTATAACCCCCTCTGCACAACCCCTTTAATACTGCAGTCACATGTAAAGACATGTCCTGGTAGTCAGCAGTCTTCTCAGCATGGTGCTCGCCTGCAGGGATAGTGGTAATTTATACATAAACCAGTCCCATTGGAGGCCAAAAAGACCTGGCATCGTCCATATTGGGGAGGCAGGGGCTACATAAACTGGGAATTTGGGCATGGAGTGGGAGTGAAATTGTGTGAGTCAATGCAATGCACCAATATGTGACCACCAATAAAATGGGCGTATCACGAGGGGTGAGGTTGGGTACACTGGGCTATAATAATAACACAGATTTCGGGTTGCACTGGACATCGCTCCTTGTCCTCGTGAAGTCCAGGACTAAGTTCTTCAGGCAGGCTTCTATGAGTGAGGGTACTTTCACACTTGCGTTTCTGGATGCCGGCAGGCAGTTCTGTCGCCGGAAATTTCCTGCCGGATCCAGCAATCTGTATGTAAACGGATACCGTTTGTAGACAGTTCCGGATGCGGATCCGTCTCACAAATGCAGGATCCGTCTCTCCGGTCGTCATCTGGAAAAACTGAGGTCTGCGCAGACCGGAAGACCGGATCCGTCAATGCGGTAATTTTAATGCCGGATCCGGCACTAATGCATTTCAATGGAAATTAATGCCGCAAGTGTTCCGGAATTTTGGACGGAGAAAATACCGCAGCATGCGGCCAAAAACGTAAGAGGGCCTGAACTGATGCATCCTCAACGGAATGATCTCCATTCAGAATGCATTAGGATTAAACTGATCCGTTTTTTCTGGTATTGAGCCCCTAGGATGGAACTCAATGCCGGAAAGGAATAACGCTAGTGTGAAAGTACCTTAAGGCCTAATGCACACGACCACTTTGTTCTTACATATTTTTCTATCCGTTTTTAAAGTGGACAAAACACAGACCCCTATAAAGAGCTCGGTCACACAACTCCGAGCTCACAGAACAAAAATACAAGATCAATTGTCTTTCTTTTTCTTCCTCTGTGAACAGATTCGGTTTCCATTGGCTGAAAGAAATCATTGTGTAAAAAAGGTAGGTTAGTGGTTTTTCTTTGTTTTTTTTTGGGGGGGGGGGGATATGTTTTTTGTCTTTTAACCTTTCACTGCCAAGGACATGTATAGTATGTTGTGACTTGAAGTGCTGTGGAGGACGGTGATACAGGAACATTTTTGTGTTGTGTTTTCTCTTGTATTTTTTTTTGTTTTTTAAGTAATATAGTTAATTAAGTAGTAATATACGGACAGGTGTTTTAGTAAAATATTTAGTTTGTGCATTTTTTTTATAGCGTTTACAGGGTCAGTGATGTTTTTAGCTTAATGCATTTTTCTAGCATTTATGGGGGGGTCAGTTGTGTTTTTAGGTTAAATGTAGCATGCTGTAGGTATGGGGCGTTTTCTTCGTAGAAATGTGAAAAATATGTTTGTTTGTTTTATTTCTCTGCAGAGTTGCATATTTGATCACCCCCTGCTAATAATCAGGACACTTGTGTTCTTCATGGCTGAAATGAAATCTATGTCCATATAGACAAGTATTTTTTCTTTTATAAGAAGCACCTATGGTTTTTTTCTCAGACCAGACCCCCAATCTTGATTAGACCCCCTCCCTCTCCATGTCAGACCCAAAATAACTAAATGAACTTGCCACTCTTCCTGCACTCGCCACTCCCTATTCTTCTCTGGGGCCACTCTGCACTATGCCCTCACGTAAGCAGTCGGGCCCTTACATCGTGCTGCTCAGAGAAGACCAGGGAGCTGCGAGTACACCCAGCGCTACATTCACCACTCCCAATGTCTCCTGCATACTAGTGAGCGTTTCCATAATGGGAGCGCTCACCAGTATTCCCTTTATAAGACACACTGCCATTTTCCCCCACAAAAAATACGGTGTGTGTGAACTTTATACAACTTGAACTTTTACTTTCCAGAGGTGCGCTGCATCTGAGGCTCTGCTCGGGACACTTTTAGCTACAAATTACCTTTTTATTGCAACCTGGTAAAAGTGAGTTTATACCCATAACCCCAAACTTTTCAGTTTTATATTTTTCCTGATGACAGACCACTGAAAGAAATGTTAATATCTGCATTGTGCAAACTGAAACACATGGAATATAGTCACAAAAAGGCTGCGCTGTACTTGGCAGTCCCATAGATGTGAATGGAGTGGTGGTCATGTATACGCAGCACTACTCCATTCTCAACGGGCATCAGCGACACTTGCGGACCCCTTCTTGTGGTCAGCCCCATTGGTCAAACACTTATTCCCTCCCCTGATAGGGGATAAGTGTTATTAGTGGCAAAACCCCTTTAAGCTGGAAATAAAAAATAAAAAAAAGAGTAACTTATAAAATACAGGGTTAGATGCCTTGAATAGTAAGTGCGCTAGCAAAATCTATACATTTCCTGAAAGCAGACAGCCATGTCCGACTTCATGTGAGTTTTTGACAAACGGGAAACATTTCAAAAACTTACATCCAAGCAGATGTTTAAACACGAAAACAATGTAAAAATCATATACCATATATACCACAAGTGTGTGCATCGGCCAGAGCGTGTGTTTTCAAAACCACTGAAACTCGAGGCCGTGTATTACTTTTCCATCATCCATAAACTGTCCACTGCCAACAAAATCTTACCAAAATGTTCACTTAGAGCACCCAGGATACTCTGTTTGGTAATATAACCTATTAAAGGGAACCTGTCACGTTCTGACATATAAAACTGAACGTACCTTAATGCTCGTTTACCCTGATAGTTCCCAGCGATCGATCCGTAATCTTCTCAGGACTAACCTGTCCTTTTTTATCGCCCTATAACGCTTTCCTGCCTTTTATGCTATATCTTACATGCTTGACCTGAGAAGAGTCATATTTTCTCCGAGTCAAGCGCCTCAGCTCCGCCTAAGAAACGCCCCTATAGATAAAATCTCGCGCATGCGCAGTATTCATTTTGGGTAGAACTACGTTGTGTAAGTGTCGCAATGCTACCTCCTTGAGGGGGAGGGGACATACACTAAGCTAGCTGATTGGTCTTTCGTAAAAAGGGCATGTGCGCAATTTCGGACGAGATTACAAGCAGTGAGGGCAGAAATTGGCTGTCAATCAAAGTCTAGGGGGAGGGAAATAGGCCATGACGGTGTGAGGGGAAGGAATTATTTATGCTAATGAGCATAACGGCGGGAAAGCATTATATGGCGATAAAAAAAGGACAAGTTAGTCCTAAGAAGATTACGGATCGATCGCTGGGAACGATCAGGGTAAACGGCATTAAGGTACGTTCGGTTTTATATGTCAGAATGTGGTGACAGGTTCCCTTTAAGTAACACACAGCCACCTTCATGTTACGTGAGAGCAAACAGTGACTATAAGCAAAAATTGCGTGACAACTAATTTGCAACTAAAATTTGTACTCTAGCTCAGTCCGTATGCAAAGCAAAATAAAATCTGCTATAAACTGTAAGATGAGAGGTTGCATGTGTTCAGGAAATGCAAAAACTAAACTGCAGGAGTCGACCAACTAACGTTTGTATGAACATATTGGGTGGTATACAATCCTAATAAATTATAAAAACCTAATTCAATGCAATAACTAAGTTTTGATTTCGGACGGTGTTTGGTGCAGATTATATGATGCCACAGTCTGGCCGCTGGAATCCGTCTGCATCAATCAGACAGCGTATTTGCTCTCTCATTGTGACATGGATTTATTTTCTAGAAATAAGTAATAAGGTAAGTGCTGGTATCGCCCCTCATCGCCTACATAGGCTGGGTATTGACACCACGACCCAGACATTTACCATAATTCAGATCATGGCAGCAAATAAGTTGTACCAAACACGTCAATAGAGATTCCATTTACAATGGCCCTATCCTGCTGACCGCTTCCCTAGCCATACCTGTTAGGGCTCATTCAGACGGCCGTATGCTGTCCGCAAAAATGCGGATCCGTTTTTTTTGCCGATTCGATGCTGTCCCATTCACTTCTATGGGGCCTTTTCTTTCATTGCACAGCTCAGCAAAAAAAAATTAAACGTGTCCTATACTTGTCAGTGAAAATCAGGACATTGCCCTATTGAAGTCTATGGATCAGCAAAAAAACGGAATGCAATCCTTTTTTTTGCAGACATTCTGAACTGTACGCAAAAAAAAACAGATCCGCATTTTTGCGGACAGCATACTGCCGTCTGAGCCCTTACACCGTCCAGTAATAGTGATAACACTTAGTATTAGAGAGGTATATCTAATACATTTCTGACAAATGGAAAAGTGAGAAAAGACATCTAAGGCCGCATTCACACGTCTGCAATTTTGTCCGGATCCATTCCGCAATTCTGCGGAATGGATGCGGACCCATTCATTGTGAATGCGGCCGGACTTGATGTGGAGAGCACACTATGTGCTCTCCGCTTCCGCGGAGCCGCGGCCCAGTACTTCCGGGTTTCGGCCCCGAAAACATCCTGCCGCAGCTCCGCAAAAGATAGAGCATGTCCTATTCTTGTCCGCAGCCTGCAGACAAGAATAGGCATCTCTATGGGGAGTGCCGGCATAGTGTGTTGTGGATCCGCAACACACTTCGGATGTGTGAATGGGGCCTAATAGTGTCGCACATTGCACTGTCTAAGAGTACAAATCACAGTCTTAATATTAGACAAATGTGTTATTCTGGTGCACGGACCTTTGTAAATTTGGAGTACCATGAATCCTGCACCAGATTTATGCTACAATTCCATTCGTGTGCCAAAATGCGTCATGTCTAAGCTTACTCCACCCATAAATTGGCGTAGTTTCACTCCAGAAAATGCACAAAATGTTGGCGCACAGAGCTGCATTAGGCCTTGCCCTTTCCCTGCAAAGCCACACCCCTTTCTCATGAGGCCACAACCCTTGTCAGATTAGGGATAAAATGCTTACAAAAGAGTGTAAAGCAGTAAATGTGATGCAAAGCAAGTATTCATTGGTGTATTTTCAATAGTAAATCTACCCCATTGTTAACCACTGGCTGTCGCCATAAATGATTGTTTTCAGTTTAGTTTCAGGGGGGAAAAATAAATAATCAAATTTATACGTATCCAGAATAGTACAAATGAAGATGCCAAATCATTCCGAGCTGGAATCCCACTATGAGAAAGCAGTCCTCATATTCAGGGCATAGCTCTGGCGACCCGTCCACTTGCCAATGATTGACAGCTCTCGCCCTATACACAGTAATAGCAGGATTGCCAGTCATCAGCAGTAGTTACCTTGCTTAAAAGCGACTTTATGCACACCCGTAAGAGAGACCGTGCTGAATCAGCAATGGCATCATAAAGGTGGTGGCAGACTCTCTTTAAAGCAGCTGTGTTTTTGCTTAGAAGCTAACGCATATTACTGGTATCTTTATAATCCTATATCGTGGCTGTGACTAAAGCAGTAATATCTCAGTGTGGTGAGCTTATAGTATGTAATGTATATGCTAGGACACAGCTCTGCCCTTAGCATGTCTAGCCCTGTCAATCAAGGGAGGGGGAGGTGCAGAGGGGTGTTACAAAGCAGTGCTCAAAGGACTCAGTCCTGCCTCCTGGTGCTCCAACTTGCTCATTTGCATATGAATAAAAAAGCAGCTTTCTCTGCATCTACAGACAAAAGAATGGTATAGTTTTAATCAGCATGATGAGCCCTACCAGAGGTTTAATAGGGTTGATCCTGGTGACAGCAACAACATTGTCTGGTATAGCTACACCAATGTGATTCTAGAGCACATGAACCCATTTAATAGCTTTTATAATATATTGTTTTTTTGTTTTTTTTTCCTTTGCTTACAGAATGCCAGCGTGCATGGTGAAGGGATGCCCCTCTGGTGGACGACATCATGAAGAAGGTGTTACTCTACACGTGTTTCCTAAAAACAAAGAGATGATCAAACGTTGGCTAGTACAAACTGGCCAAAATTTTGGCGATCTAGATGAATTTGCAGAAAAGGTGCTTGAAGGAAAAAAATCTGACAAATATCGAATGTGCTCTAAACATTTTTCTCCAGGCTCGTATGTCGTTGCTGAAGGATGGAGAAAGGCTTTAAGAAAAGATGCTGTCCCCACCATCTTTGATATCATTCCATCACCAGCACTCCCAGCCTTTCAAAAGCGACCATTCAAGAGACAAAGACTTGAGGACTCGGTCACCCCAATGTTGATGACGGTTTATGAAGATCCAGGACCTTCTACTGGCTTTTGTTACCATTGTGGGCAAAGGCTTATGGCTGATACAACAATGAGATCTATTGGCGTGTTAACTGACTTCTATGTTGGTAGGAGAGATTGCTTTACACAGACAGATCCCAAAATGGGATGCAGAAATATGTCTACTGAAACGAAATTCAAAAAGTATCACAAGAGAGTTCAGTGTAGGATGAGAGCAAAACCTACTAACTCTTCTCCAGTGCCTCTTGAAAACTGTGAAGACGAAGGCTCACCCGTGTTGCAATATATTGTCCCATCAGATGAATATCAAACCCAAAACTCAGATGCCGAAAGTGAGCAAACAGGTGAGAGCGAACCCGAGAAATTCACTAGGTTAGTTTCTCCAACACTAAGTGTCCTTCAGTTTAAACAGGAAAGTCCTTTGCCAAAGCAAGTCTCTATCGCTTCACCAGTGGATATGGATTCCATCCATTTCAGTAGAAATCATGAATTTGACTCCGCTGTCCATGTTTTCAAAGAGTCTTCCACAGAGACCAAAGAAATGCATGATTATGATCCAGATCTTAGTGAAGCAACCCTTGTTTCTGACTGTCCTGACCGTGGTGATCTTGTAAAGGAACTCAAATTCATTGTATTTGAAAGCTGCCTTGATGCCCTTATCTATAAGGTACCTTGTCAATATCGAGGGCAGTGTTGGAAACCAATAAGCAAAATAGAGAAAAAAAGGATTGGCTCTTTTATAAGCATATATGTGACCTGTGTAGACCAACATTGTTATTGTCTATGGGAAAGCCAACCCAAAATTGGGCATATGCCAGTAGGAAATCTCCTTCTGTCTTCTGCAATACTATGCAGTGGGACGTCTTTTGCCAAGGCACAACATTTATTCAATTTGTTGGGACTTTTGAACGTTAGTAAACTCACATACTCCAAGAACCAGGTACAATTTTTATTTCCCACTATAAATCAACAGTGGGAAGAAGAGCAAAGAAGAAACTTTCAAATGGTGGCAGCAGATCCTGTTTGTTTGGCCGGTGATAGCAAATGTTATCTCCCTAGTGACAGCACTAAATACTGCGTGTACGCTATGATGGATGTACAATCTAAAAAGATCCTTGGTTTTCATATTGAGCAAGCATGGGCAGGGGTGTCATCTTTTGCTTTGGAAAAAATAGCCTGCAAGAAAGTCCTTCAGAACCTTCTCGATCAAAAGTTGCATGTGAAGGTAGTATGCACAGGCCGTCGCATGGGCATCAGAAAAATGATAAAAGAGGAATTTTCTTCTATCGTTCATCAAGTGGATGCTTGGCAATTGGCCAAGTCCGTGGGTAACAAAGTGGCATGTGCAAGTCGTAAAAGAAATTGTTCAGCATTAACCTCTTGGGTCAGCTCCGTCAAGTCACACCTTTGGTGGTGCGCTAGTAGCTGTGACGGGCAACCAGACATCTTAGTGCAGAAATGGAATTCTCTGCTGCATCATGTTGTGGACACCCATTCATGGCAAGCAGAGAAAGGAGATGAACGTTGTCACCATGATCACATCCCAGAGGCTGTCCGTCAACGTAGGAAATGGCTTTGTAAGGGTGGCAAAGCACACAACTCCCTTAAGACAATAGTGCTCAATAAGAAGCTTCAGCAAGACCTCAGGCACGTGTCTAATTTCTGCAGTAGTGCCGAGCTTGAGGGTTATCATGGTGCTACGTCCAAATACCAACCCAAAAGAGATCCTTTTTTTGTCGAAGACCTGGTGGCAAGAACCCAGTTAGCTGTATTGGATCACAACAACAACTTTAGACGTGTACAGGCCATGGTGAGACACGAAAGAAAGATGGGTGATCCTTTGTTCAAACCAAGCATTTACACTGTGGAGAACAATGCACGCAAACAGTGGTATCAGAGAGCTCTGTATGAGGCGAGCAACCATGAATTTTTATTTGCTATTATGAGAGAAGTACTAGGGTTTGCAAGTCGAAATCGACATACCAACTTTCCTGTAATGATCAGAACTTAATTTATTGCACGCATGAAAAAAGCCAAATCGGTCAAGTATGTGTTGTAAACACTAACCGTTTTTATACTTTTCCATAAACTTTTTAAAATGTTCCTCTGTGATATGCACTTTTTATTTCTATATTTTGTTCGTTGGACTTAACAGGTTTTAAAATGCACTCATTTAGACTTTTTTTTTTTTACATTGTAACTAGAATTTATTTCAGTTGGTTTAAAAAAAAAAAGGGATTTAACTAATAAACCAACTTATTGTCTTTTTTTTTTTATGTGTCTTTTGTATTATTTGGAAGGGCATTGTTTAGCATGTTAGTCTGTCAGATTATTTATTCCTACCAAACAACTCCCAGGGCAGTCAGTAGGGCATATACCAAGGGTCGTACAGATACCTGTGGATATTCAGAGCAAAAACCAACTTTAATAATTTATGCAAATTAAGTATCCAGTTCATTTCAGTAATTTCTGAACAGAAGGGAGAATTTTGGGTGTGGCAGGCATTCTATAATTTATAATCCATGTGGAATTATCAAAATGTATCTTTTTATTCTGATGTTTTAAAAATCGGTTATAAAATGGTGGTGCCAAGCCTGTAATAAATACTATAAATGTCAGGATGAAACAGGAGACTGCTGGGGCACGCTATATCATTTGTATGGGCCCAGAGGTGTTTCATAATGGTATAATCCGATGTTCTTTCCCACATTGAGGTGCAGCATGAAGTTAGGATATTGTTATTCAATGTACTATCCCTAACCAAGCTATACCCTGGGTATAGATTTTGGTTCCCCAGACTGGTGTCGGCCTGAGGGGGGATCAGGTGAGACAGCAGTGATGCTGGCAAAAGGACACAGGTGAGTATTAGCTTTTAGGTTGTTTTTTTTTGTGTGCCAACTTTGGGGGACATTTTCTCCGTCACAGGAGGACATATTACTATATATAGGGACTATGTGGTGGCAGTGTGAGGGATGTTGCTATTGGGGGGAAATTGTAGGGGCATTTCTATTACAGGGGCATATTAGGGGGCATTCTTTTTGGGGACACTATCCAGGCATTATTACCTGGAGTACAATATGGGGTGTTATTATTATTAATATTATAACTAGGGGGCAATATAATTGCTGTAGACACTATAGGGACATTTGGGGTCATTTATCAAACTGGTGTGAAGTAGAACAGGCTTAGTTGCCCACAGCAACCAATCAGATTCCACCTTTCATTTTTCACAGCTCCTTTGCAAAATGAAAGGGGGAATCTGATTGGTTGCTGTGGGCAACTAAGCCATTTCTACTTTACACCAGTTTGATAAATTACCCCAATTATGTCTACTGGGGTCACTGTTTTTTCAGCAGTATAGTTCCTGGGACATTGGGGCGCACAGTGGGCACAGTATTGGGAATGGCAGCAGGATGACAATGTTGGGACACCAGGATGAGGAGGTTGATAGAAAAATTGAGAAATCTAACGTGTCTATGTAGAGACGAGATGCAGCTGAAAGAATTGGTCATGGCGGTCTGGGTCAAACTGAGGGATAAGAGGAAAGAGAAGATCTACATGATAGGAAATTTCACTGGATGTAAGAGTTATGTGGTGCTGTATTCCCCTATATGTACAGCTGGCTCACTACTGAGACCTGCGTCTCATCTTCTCCAAGTCTTTTTTATTATAATTATATGTATTTTAAATTTGGCAACTAAAAATGTAATTTGGATCCTCCTTTTTTCAGTTTTAGGAGCCAGTGGCTCCTGGGTATTTTTTTTAGTTTTAGTCTGGAGCACTGACCCTGTTACAGCCCTAACAGGGCGTTGAGTGTTCATCCTGAAAAGCGCAGACTCTACGCAAATTCTACCCATTCTGTCATTCGGATTTTGTAGGGGGTAACTTTTGTTTTACACCTTCTCAAAGCTTCTGCCTTAGCTTTGTTGCCACATCCCATAGAGTACTAGCTAATAGCTTGTGTGTGCGCATACACATACCTGTTTTAATGTCAGAAGATTCTTGGTCTTTGGTGTCCATCCTAGCGGGACACTGAGGGTAGAAATACTCAGTCCACCGCATAGAAAGTAAGCTCATCAAAATAAGATGTCTCCTCAAAACTCGTTGACACAATGGATGAGCTTCCCAAGAGACCGGAAGCTAAATGACTGTTTGTGCTTGCAACCTTATCTCCCTGCTGCTTATTAGTGGTATCTTAAAAGGGTTGTCTGAGTTATGAAAAAAAAATATATAGTACTCTAAATCTGATGGGCAGCAATATATAACTAAGCTAAGCAAGTTTTAGGCAAAAAAATTTTTTTTTCCTCATTTCCCTTATTCTCTTCTGGCCTATGTTTACCTGTAATAACACTCAATCCCTTTAAATATAGAGCAAATAATTTAATAAAGCATATATACACATGTGGCTACATCCTGATTCAGGGAGTATAGTTATCAAAAAGCAGTGTAGGACTGACAAAATTATAATGTGATATTCATACTTTTGTTTTCTTAATTTCATGAAGTGCTGATGGGAAGTATATAACACATGTGGCCCAGGAGTGAGATTTTCTTACCCGGCCTACTGTTATGAACTGTATTACTCTGCTCTGCCATGGACTGGGCTACTCCATGAACTGACTTACTTCATTACGTTTAAGAGCTGAGTCATTTCATCTTCCATAAGTGCAGGTTGCATCATCTGTTCTACAGGGCCGAGAACCTTCTCAGCAACTTGAAGACCAGCGAGAAGTCCATACATCAAAGCTCCTCCATCAAGAACAGAACCAATAATGCTGTATAAAGGACTCGCCTATAAGTAATGCCTGCAATCTCCTTAAACATCAACACAGAGAAACGAGGGGTTAAAGACTGTGACGGACCATCAATGATTTAATGGACAGGGATGGATTCCTCTTCAGAGTTTGTCCTTTGAAAAACCAAAGAAAGTGTAGTTCCTCATTTTTCAGTGCGCCAGAGACTGCTAAAAAGATGTAAAGTGATATTCCCATCTCAGACAATGGTCTGGTAGGTGCGGGTCCGTGCCTACACCGAGAATGGAGCGCTGAAAGTGGTGGAGGGCGCGCTCGGCTATTTCCATTGGCCCCATAAAAATGAATGGGAGCGTGGTGCACTCTCATTCACTTCTACGGGGAGAGCGCTTGGTGGTGGCCAGACCTGGGCTCCTCTGGCCACCACCTTCCCTGCTCATCCTCGATATATGTGCGGGTCCTAGCAATGGCCCCCGCGCCTATCAGACAATGGGGGCATATTCTAGCGATGTGCCCCCATTGTCCCAGATGCGAATACCCCTTTAAGCTCGAAGAAAATTACCTCTTCCAAAAGACACCTGTATACTTCTGTGCTTGTTCATGACGCATGTTTTTAAATTTTTTATCTTTTTTTTGTTTAGTTTTTTTTTTTTTTAAAGGAGCCCAATTGTGCTAAAGTGGCTTTCTGTTAAAAGCAACAGTTAAGTGAGAAAACAATATCGAAGCAGTATTCTGTAATATTTCAATTACTTGGATAAAGGTTAACATAAAGGTTTAATAGTCTAAAGGGGTTTTCTGGGACTTAATAAAAAAAAAAAAAAGCTACTCACATGGTTGGCAGATCTTGGTTCCAGTGTTCCGCACTGCTTCCAATCTCACCATACCAGAAGTGTGACATGTTGTTGAAACAGTACATGACTACTGAGTCTCGATAGTCATGTGCCATTGTTACACACGCCACCACCGAGGTCATTGATTGGCTCGCACCAGTTACATGTATGTAAACAGCACGTAGTTGTGATCTCTTCAACCATTAGCTGCCAGCTAAAGGACCTGTGGTGACGTCACATCACATGGTCCAATCACAATGTGATGAGCGCAGTGACATCATCACAGGTCCTTTACCCGGCAGCTAATGATTGAAGAAGAGAGAAGATATCGCAACTACGCAATCAAGTGGATAAGATGAGTTAATTTTATTTTTTAACCCCTTAATCCATATTTTACTAAGCATTCTGTATTGATAATGCTATTATTTTCCCTTATAACCATGTTATAAGGGAAAATAATAAAATCTACAGAATACTCAACCCGAAACCGGACTTCAGTGATGAAATCTGGCTTCGGGTCTGGGTACCAAACAAGTCGATTTTTCGCATGCGCGTGCAAAACACATTACAACAGTTTGATATGGTATGTCATGGTAGAAAAACCATTGTAAATACAGTGAATTCAGAAAGTTTTCAGATCCTTTTAGTTTTATCACGTTTTGTTGCCGCCTTGTGATAAAATAAAAAATGTTTTTTCCAATTAATCTGCACTTAATGTTCCATAATGAGAATGAAAACAGAACTTTAAATATGTTTACAAATTTATTAAAAATGAAAAACTAAAAAGGGCATAAGTATTCAGACCCTTTGCTATGACACTTGAAATTTAGCTCTGGGGTCCTCCCATTTCTCTTGATCATCTTTGAGATGTTTCTACACCTTGATTGGAGATCACCTGTAAATTCAGTTGATTGGACATGATTTGGAAAGACCTAGCCCGGTCTATATAAAGTCTCACAGCTGACAATGCTTATCAGAGAAAAAACCAAGCCAAGAGGAGGAAAGAACTGTCTGTAGAGATCAAAGCCATGATTGCGCATCACAGAGTGGACATAACTTTTAATGCTGGGGTTGCATAGGCAAAAATAAAAATACAGTATTGTGCAAAATTCATGCTTTGCTTTGTACTACCAGGAACAAAGAAAACATTTTTCAGTACTAAACAAAGTGTGTATCTTCATTTTCTCTTAAAATGAAAGCCTTAGAGTATGACACGTTTCCTTAGTGCAAACTGTGCATGTGCTACATAATGTATGGGTTTCACTATGCTTTACAAAGGGGAAATTCCACAGCATAAATTTGGCAAACGCAGGCGCTACTACGCCTGTAACCTTACCTGCTGGGACCGATTGGAGGCACCATAGCCACTGTTGGCATGACCGCAGGACCAGTTAGTTAGAAAGTCTGCTAGAGGAACAAGTTGGTTAGCCTAATATGTATGTGATGGTGATAAGGACTGCATCACAGTACTACTTACAGTATGAGCACCTTACTGTACTGCCATTCAGCCTGTATGTCTGCACTGTTCTGGGCGCTGCAGCCCAGTTGAAATGCATAAGGGCCATGGGATAATTTGCTAGGGCTTTCCCACTGTACAAGCCAAGCAGAGTTGGTTCAATATGATCTAAACAATCCAGTCAGAGACTCTGGACAGGAACTAGTACACTTCAAATTACTTATAAAATAATATCCAGAAAAAGATTTGCCCAGTGTAAAAAAAAATAATCATCATAAAATATTCAAGTGTATGTTTTTACCGTATGATAAAAAATGATGAAAGTGTTACTTTAAAACTGCAAACTGCCACACAGATTAACATGGTCCCATACTGTAATAATTATAGGACTCTAGATTGTTTAAGGGTCACACTGCTAATATGGTGACCCCTTATGTGCCCCCAACACAGTATAATGCTTCTTTATCTACCCCCCAACACAGAATAGTGTCCTCTTATGTGACCCCAACAGATAATAATGCCCCTTATGTGCTCCGAACACATTACAGTGACACCAGTATCTGCGGTATCCCAGAGCAGGCGGTATCTGCAGGAGCTTGGGTTAGGATCCAGGATCCTCCCCCAGCTTAGTCAGTTGAGAGTGAGAGAGTCTAGAGTTCGGAGGGGGAGGAGGCAAAGTCCTTGTGCTCCTTCTTAGGCCCAAAAATCTACAGAGAATCGCCATCTCTGCATGATCTACATAAGGAGAGAAGTGGTAAGACAGTGGAAAGAACTAGAGAACGTAGACTCTGCGTGACTGAGCATTAGAGTCAGTAACATAACCTGCTGTGAGGTGCACTGTTATGACACCTTTCACACATGGCCATAATTTGGCCAGTCGTATAACTAAAACCCTGTATCCTGCAGTAGACACTACAACCAGCATAACAAAAGTACTATTGCTCACCATACATTCTACTCGGAAGGGACTTGAGGCAGATAAAAAGAGAAGAGGGCAATAACTCCCTTCACTGCCTAAATTCATATATCGCTATCTGGGAGAGAACTGCACTGTGTACAGTTGGAACTGTCTGCTATAATTGGATGTACGAAAACTCCCATTTTGCACTTTAGAAAAGTGAGAAGTTTAGTTTTCTACCTCTTGCCTGATTTACTGACTGCTACACTATACGCTGGCTATAGCACCCTACACCTCCTGCCTTGCACCTATACAAACAGCTAACATCACGGGCAACCCAACTACCATTAGGAAGGTTGCACAAAACCAGGGTGTGCCTCGGTGGAAGAAAGAGTGCACCACCATTTCAATGCACGACCCTAGGGAGCAACAGTGTGATGAAAGCCACTGTTGTTGACTGTGACAGCCAGAGCCACTACCACTCCTATCCTCCGCTCCAGCTCCATCTGGGCTTGCTGAATATCTCTAAAAGGGGCCCCTGATCTGTGGAACTCCCTACATTGTTGTGGCCAAATCCACCCCTGCATACTGTACATCAGTATATTAGAGACTGGAAACCATGCACATCATCTATTTCCTCACGTCCAAGTGTCCTGATCAGATGTGGTGGACAATGTATAATTCTCATGTAGTGGTTCCATCTCATGCTTCATGAAATAATATAATCAATCATACAGTATATTGAGCAATATAATATATGAATCATACCAGTGTCAAAATACTTTATTTGTACATATTATACAGTTTTTGACAATTTTTGCTTCATAAAATGTTTTGTTCAGTACACCAAAAATGTTCAATGTTCTTAAGTAGATATCTAGTAGTATCAGTATCGCTAAATATTGTCCTCTTACGTTAAGGTAGAAGTTAAGAAAAGACAGTGTATTTTTTAATTTGTGTCTGCAAATTATTTATTAAGTGATCCTCTTTCAAGGGAATTATTTCATTTTATTTGGTTTTCATTTACATTCATGGTATAGCATTTAGACCATTTTTACTCACTCCTAAAAAATTATTTCCTCTATAAATTGTACTGTCTTTTTATAATTGTTTAAAGTAAAGTGTATGGTAAGAAATATGCTTTCCTAAAATCATGTGTATGTGTTTTTCCATCCATAGTAATACTAGAGATCAGCAAATTGATTCTAACAAATCGAATTGTCTCAATAGTAGGAGGTCTTGACCTGTGGGGCCTGCCCCCCCCCCCCCCCCAGGTGAAGAAGTGCTTACCCGCCTGTTGATTGACAGGGCCGGACATCTTGTCCGATCTTGACAATCTGGGCCCTGCACCACTACTTCAAGTATGGTGCAGAAGCTAAAATTTGGCTTCTGCAGCAGTGACCAGTACCCAAAAGTGTACATATGACAACGGTGAGGACTTAGTGGTTAGTATTGTTTTCATTCAGCACTGGTGTCCTGGCTTCAAATCTGACAGCATCTGCATGGAGTTTGTATTTATTTATTTTTTTGCCTGTGTGCATGGGATTCCACCAAGTTCTTCCGTTTTTGCCTAGACTCACAAAAATACTCTGATTGACTCCCGATTAAATTTAGAGGATATTTTGCAGCCTTCTATGAGAGGCATTGAGGGAGTTTAAGAGGGGCCTTGATACCTTACTTGAAAGTAATAATACTTTCAAGCTTTGGATACTGATTTCTAGAGAAGGGACTTATTCTGGTTGTTAGATTTAGAATTTGGAAGGATTTTTCCCCTGATATGGGGATATAGGGTTTTTTGCCTTCCTCTAATAAACAGTGCAGGATTAGAGGTGTGTCTTCTTGACACAAGAGAGTCTACCTGACATGTAGTTTCAAAATGTGATGGGAACAGCCCTTTACAATGAGAGGCTAGAAAAAAGTCAGCTTATTCAGCTTGGAAAAAAAATGTTTATTCACTTGTGTAAATATACTGTATGTGTTCTCAATTCAAAGAACACGATCTATTCATACCAAGAACTGTACTAAGAACCAGGGGTTCTATAATTATAGCGCAAAAGTGTTTTAGTCATCAGTATAGGAAAGGATTCTTTGCAGTTAGAGCAGTCAAGCTCTGAAACGCCCTACTCAAAGAGGTAGTAATGGCAGATACTATGTTAGCATTCAAAAAAGGGCAAGATTCTTATCTAATGACAAGTCGCATCCAGGGCTGTAAATAGTTTTGCATTAGAAAATGTGCAATTGTTCAGAGAAAGGTTGAGTTGGATGGACATGTATCTTTTTTCAATTTTGAAGCACCTTTTCTTAGAACTGAGCCATTCATCTGAAATATAAGAACTAATTGACAACTGGGTGTTACCAGCTAGGGTGTGACAGTATGACACTATCCAATCTGTACAGTGTCAGAATTTATAAGGACACGACCCTTTTTTACAAGGGGAATAATAAAACCCAGTTGTCAATTTGCTTATACATTTCTAGAAGAAATGACACAATGAAGAGTTATATGTATGAATAGATGTTCCAGAATTATTACAAGGGGAAAGCAAGTAGTTACTAAGGCAGACATGTCGGGAGCAGTGGCGTTGCTAGGGCTAGTGTCACCCGGTGCGGTAGATCTGTCTGCTTAGCCCCACCCCCCCCCCCACGTCAGCTGTCTGTTTACTCTCCAAACCCCCATCCATGTTATCGCTTGGGTTCAAATTATAGCACCCCCAGCAGGCCACCCCACCCCAACCCCCGGCGGTCTGTCTTCTGTCTGCTTAGCACACCCCCCCAACATATTTGCATACAGAAAAACAAAACAAAAAAAACACATACGTACCTCCATGGCAGCGATGCGATGCAGGCCTCTTCTGGCCTGTGTCCCGAGCAGTACGGCTCTGGCGGCGCGATGACGTCATTGCGCCGCCTGCGCTGGCCTCTGATAGGCTACCGGCACAAGGCCAGCAGCCTATCAGAGGAACAAAGAAGGGAGACGCCTCTCCCTTGCCCTGCTGCAGTGTTCATCTGTATCGCGATACAGATGAATGTAGGGAGATGAGTGCTTCCATAATGCAAGCGCTCATCTCCTGGTGGTGTCACCCAGGGGCATAGCTAGAAATGACTGGGCCCCACAGCAAAAATTTTATGCCCCCGGATCTCCCACCGACACATACCATATTGGACCTCCCACCCATTCCAGAGCTTCCACCCAAACACCCCTCCAGGACCTCCCATCCCAACATCCCCACATCCCTCCCTAGATCCCCCTAAGTGTCCTCCAAACATCCCCCATCAGTGTCCTGCACACATCCCCCAATCAGTGTCCTCCACACATCCCCCATCAGTGTCCTCACACATCCCCCATCAGTGTCCTCCACACATCCCCCCATCAGTGTCCTCCACACATCCCCCATCAGTGTCCTGCACACATCCCCCCATCAGTGTCCTGCACACATCCCCCATCAGTGTCCTGCACACATCCCCAATCAGTGTCCTCCACACATCCCCCATCAGTGTCCTCCACACATCCCCCATCAGTGTCCTCCACACATCCCCCCATCAGTGTCCTGCACACATCCCCCATCAGTGTCCTCCACACATCCCCCCATCAGTATCCTGCACATATTCCCCCCATCAGTGTCCTGCACACATCCCCCCATCAGTATCCTGCACACATTCCCCCCATCAGTGTCCTGCACACATCCCCCCATCAGTGTCCTCCACACACACCCCCATCAGAGCTTCATATTAACCTGCTGTACTAATATTATGGCTAAAAACCTCAGTAATAGTTTCCCATATATAATACTTAGATAGATATATATATATATATAGATATATATATATATATATATATATAGATATATATATATATATATATATATATCTATCAGAAGTATAAATATATATTATCATACTTCTGATATACATGAATGCATAATTTAGCCTCTATTTCTAAAAGGTTTTCACCAGGACTAGAACTCCCAACCTTTCACATCAGAGGCGAGAGCTCTAACCACTGAGCTATGGAGCTTAATGCTAAACTATGCTGGAAAAACCTTATAGTAGTGTATCAGGTATTAGGTATTTCTATACAGCAGAAGTATCATTAAATAAAAAAATAAGTGTAATTACTATATAGTAATTACACATTTATTTTGTGTCATGTTTTTTACAAAAACTGAAAAAAATATTCAATTATACTTCTGCTGTATGGGAATACCTAATACTTGCTAGACTACTATGAGGTTTTCCAGCTTAGTTTACCATTGAGCTCATAGCTCAGTGGTTAGTGTTCTTGCCTCTCATGCAAAGGGTTGTGAGTTCGAATCCTAGTGGCAACCTTTCAGAAATAGAGGCTAAATTAGATTAAAATACATTGGGTGTCCCCCAGGATTGTCAGTATGCTTGGGCACATCTAATTTAGCCTCTATTTCTGAAAGGTTGCCACCCCCTTCATGTTCATAGCACTGACTCCATATATGGACACAACCATATATGGAATCAGAGCTGGGATTCCCTGTACAGCATCTCGACTTCAGGCAAGTGCAGTGAATAAATTATCTTCTGCCGATACTGGTGGGTGTCACCCCATCAGTGGTGTCACCCGGTGCGGCCCGCACCCACCGCACCCCCCTCGCAACGCCACTGGTCGGGAGAGGTGATAGCTCCTATTTAAGTATGTCTGTAATAATCAGGGTAACTTTTGTTATTTCCCCTGAGTTACCCTTATGGTCATATTTACAATTTTCTTGGTCAGAAAAAACCTCTATTATCAATCTGATCACTTGTTTTCTGCAAAGTATTGTTTTAAGAAAATGCTAACACAAAAATGTGCATTTTCTGTATACTGTTAATTCAACACATCTTCGACAAACACTATTTATCCAGTTTTGCAGTTATATAAATCCTATTAAAATAAAGGACATATATAATATCCACAACTGTACAATCTTCTCTGGTGATTGACTGTTTATTTTCACCATTGATAATTTTTTTTCTGATGCTGTATATGAAGGATTAGTTGCAATCACCTAGGCGATAACAATATAGTCCCTCATCCAGGTGTCAAATCATTGCATTATTATTTTGGAGGCGGTTCTTCTTCTGCCTCTCTTTCTGGAACCTCGCTTGCTTCAGGATCATACTTTAACGTGTTCTCTATTTTGGTCACTCGCTGTTTAAGTTTTTGTTGTGCCGAGTCGTATTCAGCCAACAGTCTAGCAAATTTTGTTTGTAAATTTTCAACTAAGCCTTCCATGTGAGCAACTTTCTCTTCAATGTCTTTGGGATCAGCACCTGAATTAGCAATATCTAAGTCAAGAAGACCGTCTTTCATGAGGATCTGCCTTCCTTTTTCTTCAAGCATGGCTTTAGCATCAGGATATTCAGTGAGAGCCTCCATCAAGTCATCTTTAGACAAACAGAACAGATCAGAATATCCAATACTCTTAATATTTGCTGTTCTTCTATTTCCAGCTTTACTGCCCTTGATGTTAAGAATACTGATCTCTCCAAAATAGCTGCCATCGCTCAAAACCACAAATTGTGTGATTCCATCATCTGCCACAACAGCAAGTTTACCTTCTTTGATGATATACATTTCTCGTCCAATATCTCCTTTCCTACAGATGTAGTCTCCAGGGCTGTATACTTGAGGCTGTAGCTTTAATACAAGTTCAATCAGAAGTCCAGCTTCACAATCAGCAAAGATTCGGACTTTCTTTAGTGTGTCTAGATGGACATTGATAGCAATTTCCGCTCTTAACTTGTCAGGTAGGTACTTCAACACATCTCTTTCATCCACAGCTTTCTTATTTGTCCACAAATAGTCAAACCACTTAATTACTCTTTTTTCCAAGTCTTTGCTGACTTTACGGAAATGCATGTACTGTTTAATGGCGTCAATTCTACCTTGGAACTCTGCTCTGGCTGCATTCATGTTTGAAATCATGGAACCGACATTACCGACGATGGTAGCAAAAATTAACACTCCCACTAAGAAATCAGCAACTACAAACCAAAACTCAGAATCTAGCACAGGAGGAGGCGTTTCACCAATAGTAGTTAGTGTCAGTGTTGACCAGTAAAGACTGTACACATATTTCCTGGCCAAGCGGCCGTAATCAGGATCTGAAGTATTAGGGTAAACCCAAGAATCTGCTCCAAATCCTATTGCTTTAGATATGGAATAGTAGACACAAGCATTCCAGTGGATGATGATCACGATGTACATGATGAGGTTAGAAATCCTGAAGATGTTGGGGTAGTTGGTCCTTGTTTCAGTTCGCTGGAAAAACTCAAACATACGAGAAACTCTCAGCAGTTTATTAAGTCTGAGTTCTGGATAATTTAGTCCAAGTACAAAATAAAATATATCTGTGGGTATAATGGACACCATATCTAGTTTAAACTGTAAAGTTTGTTTATACTTGTCCCTTAGTTTTTTTTCATCTCTGACCAGAAGGCCTTGCTCCAAATAGCCTTAAATGAGAAGAATTAGGGTTAATAAAGGAGCATGTTTGACAGACAACCTCTTACAAGCCTTACAGAATTGAGTATTCATATTTTAATAAAGAAAGCTAACTTGTTCAGGCACATTTCTAGTTCAATTAGATCTCCCTCACTTATAAATCACGCATTCTCTGAAATCTAATCTTGAACTGGCTATACGTTACATGAACTGGCCATAGTAGAAGAGGGGATGATCCCAACTGGGCCCCCTCTTGCCCTGGGCCCCATAGCAGTCGCATGGTCTGCCACGATTGTAGTTACGCCCTTGCTTATTCCCCTCTCCTTATTAAGAACAGATAGGAGAATATGATTATAGGGTTTTGGAAGGAATAGCTACCCAAAAGTTATCTAAGGTGTATGACTACTTTTACTAGAAGAAACTCTGTAAATGGTAAATGTGGCTTTACTTTTCCAGTTACAATAATAATCATCATCACCAAATTCTAATCTTTAAAGACATGTTAGTCTAATGCTTCTCAAATGTTGTGTCTGAATTTTGGGATACAAACTTAATACATTGTATTGATCAGGAAAAAGCCTGAAAAAAAAACCTTCTAATTTTAATGGATCATTCCTTTATTTAATATTACCTCTTAGTTTCTCATTGTATCTATGATTGCACTGTGCAAAAGTTTTAAGCAAGTGTGGAAAAAGAGAATAATAAGAATGCTTTAAAAAATAGAAGTGTTAATAGTTTATTTTTATCAATTAAAAAATGCAAAGTGAATTCACAAATGAGAAATCTAAATCTAGTCCATATTTGGGATGACCTCCATTTGCCTTCAAAACAGTATCAATTCTTCTAGGTACACATGTACACATTTTTGAAGGAACTCGTCCGCGAGGTTGTTTCAAAACTCTTGGAGAACTAACAACAGATCTTTTGTGGATGTAGGCTTGTTCAGATCCTTCTGTCTGTTCATGTAATCCCAAACAGACTGAATGATATTGAGATCAGGGTTCTCATCCAGGGCTCCTTGTTCTTCTTTACAATTAACCTGACTAGTATCTGCCTATATATTTCAGAAATGAGGACACTATTAATTCTCACCAAGTCCCTATGTCCACTTGCTGAAATGCAGCTCCACACAGGCAAGACATGCTTACTTCCCTTCAAAATTGGAAGATGTCCAGCAGTGCCATCAGCTCAGAACTGGCGGAAGCCAGTGGGACCCGGGTACACCCATCTACTGTTTGAAGAAGTCAGGTCAGAAGTGGTCTTCAAGGAAGAATAGTGTCCAAAGAGCCATACCTTTGACGTGAAAATAAGGCCAAGTGACTAAACTATACATTAAAATCACAGGAACTGAGGTACAAAAAAATGGCTGCAGGTTCTCTGGAAGTCAAATTTTTAAATATTTGGCTGTAAAAAAAAAAGGCAGTTTGTTCACCAAAGGGCTGAAGTGCAGTAGAATAATGAGTTCCTACAAGCAATAGTTAAGTATGGTGGAGGTTCCTGGGGCTGCATTTTCGCAAATGGAGGAGTGAATTTGTTAATTAATGGTGTCCACAATGCTGAGAAATACAGGCAAATGCTTATCCATGAGGGAGGCATCTGATTTTCTCCAAATTTATTCTGCAGCAGGACAATGACCCCAAGCATACAGGCAAAGTAATTGAGAACTATTTTTTGTGTAAAGAAGAACAAAGAGTCCTTGAAGTGATTATATGGCCCCCACAGAGCCCTAATCATCATCGAGTCTGTCTGGGATTACATGAAGAGACAAAAAGATCTGAGCAAGCCTACATCCACAAAGGATCTGTGGTTAGTTCTCCAAGATGTTTGGAACAACTTCCCTGCCGAGTGGTTAAAATGGGTGGTTAAAATTTAGAATTCTTTTAGATTTATTGTTCATTCACTTTGAATGTTTTTAATTGATAGCAAAAAACTATTAACACTTCTTTTTTTTTAAGCATTCATACTTTGTGGGATTTTTTCTTTTGTACAGTACTATACTTGTTAATGAAGCAGAAGCAAGTAGACAGATAACTAGAGACCTATAGTAAATGTACATTGCTTGAACACATCTACATTATATGTGTCTATAGTCGTGGCCAAAAGTTTTGAGAATGACACAAATATTAGTTTTCACAAAGTTTGCTGCTAAACTGCTTTGAGATCTTTGTTTCAGTTGTTTCTGTGATATACTGAAATATAATTACACGCACTTCATACGTTTCAAAGGCTTTTATCGACAATTACATGACATTTATGCAAAGAGTCAGTATTTGCAGTGTTGGCCCTTCTTTTTCAGGACCTCTGCAATTCGACTGGGCATGCTCTCAATCAACTTCTGATAGCAACCCATTCTTTCATAATCACTTCTTGGAGTTTGTCAGAATTAGTGGGTTTTTGTTTCTCCACCCGCCTCTTGAGGATTCACCACAAGTTCTTAATGGGATTAAGATCTGGGGAGTTTCCAGGCCATGGACCCAAAATGTCAACGTTTTGGTCCCCGAGCCACTTAGTTATCACTTTTGCCTTATGGTACGGTGCTCCATCGTGCTGGAAAATACATTGTTCTTCACCAAATTGTTGTTGGATTGTTGGAAGAAGTTGCTGTTGGAGGGCGTTTTGGTACCATTCTTTATTCATGGCTGTGTTTTTGGGCAAAATTGTGAGTGAGCCCACTCCCTTGGATGAGAAGCAACCCCACACATGAATGGTCTCAGGATGCTTTACTGTTGGCATGACACAGGACTGGTGGTAGCGCTCACCTCTTCTTCTCCGGACAAGCCTTTTTTCCAGATGCCCCAAACAATCGGAAAGAGGCTTCATCGGAGAATATGACTTTGCCCCAGTCCTCAGCAGCCCATTAACCATACTTTCTGCAGAAGATCAAACTGTCCCTGATGTTTTTTTTTGGGAGAAGTGGCTTCTTTGCTGCCCTTCTTGACACCAGGCCATCTTCCAAAAGTCTTCGCCTAACTGTGTGTGCAGATGCGCTCACACCTGCCTGCTGCCATTCCTGAGGAAGCTCTGCACTGGTGGCACTCCGATCCCGCAGCTGAATCCTCTTAAGGAGACTATCCTGGCGCTTGCTGGACTTTCTTGGACGCCCTGAAGCCTTCTTAACAAGAATTGAACCTCTTTCCTAGAGGTTCTTGATGATCCTATAAATTGTTGATTGAGGTGCAGTCTTGGTAGCCACAATATCCTTGCCTGTGAAGCCATTTTTATGCAATGCAATGATGACTGCACGCGTTTCTTTGCAGGTCACTATGGTTAACAATGAAAGAACAATGATTTCAAGCATCACCCTCCTTTTAACATGTCAAGTCTGCCATTTTAACCCAATCAGCCTGACATAATAATCTCCAGCCTTGTGCTCGTCAACATTCTCACCTGAGTTAACAAGACGATTACTGAAATGATCTCAGCAGGTCCTTTAATGACAGCAATGAAATGCAGTGGAAAGGTTTTTTGGGGATTAAGTTAATTTTCATGGCAAAGAAGGACTATGCAATTAATCTGATCACTCTTCATAACATTCTGGAGTATATGCAAATTGCTATTATAAAAACTTAAGCAACAACTTTTTCCAATTTCCAATATTTATGTCATTCTGAAAACTTTTGGCCACGACTGTAGTTTCAAGGCCTGGTATGTATTGTATGTATTCTATACATAACCATGCCTAACCATGGTGGATACTTTCAACTGCAGATTTTCCCCTGAAGATTTTACTGCAGATTTGAAACACCCTTTACATTGCAGAGGGTAAAATCCACTGTGAAAATCTGCAGCTGTTCCCTAATATACAAAGCATTCTCTGACTTTCATGTGGATTGTTTTCAGCTATATGCAGATGGGGTTTTGAAAACCCTAACCCCATGTATTGTATTGGAAACTGATCCAGATTTTAGGTGCAAAATCTGCACCAAAAACCTGCAAAAGTCCTGGCAGATCTGAACCCTTGTATGCATGGATAATCGTATATACTTATATAAATGCATGTTTACCTGTTCTTGTTCTTACAAACATATCTGCAATATAGATAAAATCTGATATGTAGTCAAGAAAGAACCACGTTTCAAGATAATCTTGCTGTAGTTCGTCAAAACAAGCCCTGCAAGATAGAAGAAGCTATATGAAATCCCATATTTTTGGAAAATGTCTTGCTAAAGAATGACATACACAGTATATGACAATAATACGTCTTCCGTGTTGTGTGGGCAAACAATAACGCATAGTAAGAATAAATATCGTCAATGTGTACCCTAAATAGTTAACTCTTCCATGCATTACTGCTCATATATGTAATATATTGGACATATGGCTGACAGCCCTGGGTTCTGGATTTAATTAAATGTACAAAGGAGGTCATTTACTATACTGAAATAAGCCTAAATTAGGCGTATTTGTTCCGCCGCTATCTGATACTTCGGCCCGCTCATGCCACGTCTAAAATTGTGGGTGTGGTGTGGGCGGGGGACAGGCTAGCAGGTCCATCTCATTCACCATTTTAGGCGTAAAAAATGATCTAAATCTAAGACAGCTTGGAAGCTGTCTTGCATTTAGAACTGGCGCTGGATGCGCTGAAGTTATGGAGAGGCCTGCGACTCTTTATAACTTTGGCGGATCCACTGCCAGCTTAATAAATGTGCCCCAAAGTGTTATTGGCTCATTTAAAGTATTACCTAATGAAGCAACCAACGGCTAGCATCCCAGAAGAAGAATGCCAGTGACCAGAAACACACTATAAGACTTTACATATTGTTCAGTTTGTGTTAGACTGTGTCTGTATTATCAGGCACTTGACCAATAGCACAAGCACGGTTAAAGGGGTTTTCTGGGAAATAATTGATAGTCTATCCTTAAAGGGGTTCTCTGGGAATAAAAAAAATGGAAATACTTGAATATTACTTCATTATAAATATATTCCCAAATACCTTACATTAGTTTTAATAGCTCGTTTTGTCTAGGGAGCTATCATTAGGAGAAACAAAATGGCCGCTGTCCTATTAGTGCACACAGAACCTGTCCTAATCATACAGCAGGACAAGTTACTACACAATACTGAGCTAAAGAGCTACCTCATCCTCCTCTCTACTCTGCTTGTCAGGGATTATGATCCTGAATACAGATGATACGATCTTTAGCTAAATCTCTGTAGGAACGGAGTTCATAAGCAGATGTGGCTAATAAGCAGCAGCACTTGTGTGCAGTCATCATTACCATAGTCTGTCCTGTACATCCTCTCTGTACTTTATGTCTCCTCATGAACTGCATTCCTACAGAGATTCAGCTAAATATCATATTAAACTGTATTCAGGATCATAATCTCTGACAAGTAGAAGAGGAGGATGAGGCAGCTCAGTAACTTGTCCTCCTGTGTGATTGGGACAGGTTCTGTGTGCACTAATAGGACGGCGTCCATTTTATTTCTCCTAATCATTGCTACCCAGACAAAAAGAGCTATTATAACTAATGAAAGGTATTTGGGAATATATTTCTAATAAAGTAATCTTTACGCATTTTCATAATTCACCGAGAACCCCTTTAAAGAGGTGTTCCAACATTTATATATTGATGACCAATCAATGTGTGTTTGGTGGGGATCCAACCTCGAGAATCCATAATGATAAGCAGAGCAAAGTGGTACTCTATGGAGTGCTGTTCTACCCTGAGGTTTATCCAGGCTCAGCATATCATCGGAATGTGTGACTGTGCCTAGTACTGAAGCTTAGCCCATTCCAATGAGTATCATGGTCCTGTCATTTTACTGATTTGTTGTGGTTCTAGGATTTGGACCTCCACTAATCACACGTCAATGACCTTTTTTACCCAACTCCACCATAAATGAACATATAAAACTTTGCCAATTGTGCCTGCTTATTTCAGTAGGGAGAGCAGAATAAGTCACTACCAGACCCCACTGGTACTGGCTCGTGAACCATCACATCACCTTACTCCTCTATTTTTGGAAGCCCATAGAAGTGAATAGAGAAAGCCACAAATGCATGGCCACCTCTCCCATTTGTGGCAGTTGTTAGATCTAAATCTTGAAACTGCAAGCAATAATGCATTATGAGCAGGAGCTTGTTATGTGCATGTAATATGTATGGAATGGTTTTAGCTGGAAATTATCACTCTAGAGGTTCACCTTGCTATAATCATGGTCCAGTTGTACATTACAGGCATCGTAATACAAAAGAGCCAGTTATAATATTCGTTGCTTGAAGGATCAATGACGTAGATATCTTTCTTTTTCCTGGAGGGAGGAAATAGAAAATGTTTAAGGGTCTGTTTTCTTTTTGAAAAATCTCTCTTTCCTGACACTTCCCCATACCATAAGCAGATCAAGGGTTCCCCTGCTGCTGGAATCTGTAAGGGAACCAGGACATGTTTTAAACTACCCTGCAGTGCCGCCACAGGGCAAATAAAGCATTACATGCTGCTCATTCAAATCGATGAGCCATCCACGTAATGCACAGACAGGCTAGGTCCTCCAGAATGATAAAGAAGTGCCCTTGATAACTGTTATGTGTTTTGTCTACTATATGAGGGTCCTGAGTGGGGAACTAACCTAAGGTATATGGAATAGATTTTTACTTTTACTATAGGATGAATGTACTATACTCTGGCCCACCCATGACCTGCAAAAATCCCCAGTTGAACCTGATAATAATGGTTTAATTTGCCAGCCATACCACCACAGAGGAAACAAAGTATTACAGGGTGCCTATGGAAATAAATAGGCTATCTGTATAATGCACAGGCTTGCGGGGTCCTCCAAGATGAGTGCTTTTTCCGGTTACTCTCCGCTCCAGCTGATGGAGGTCATGAATAAGGGACTCCCCTATTAATTCAGAATATTTAAGGTTTTGTATAGGATATATATATATATATATATATATATATATATATTTATATATATAATATCTAGGTTGTGCGGTTTCTCTTTTCTAAACTGCAAGGTGTAAAGCAAAAATATCCTCGTTCTTCTACCTGAGTAATGACTGATCACATTAATGTTCAAATTTTTCTAAACATTTTGCCTCCCACTGCATTGTATATCTTGGTCACACCTCCCAACTTACTCCTCTTTCTTGTCTTTATCTTTGTCCTTGTCTTTGTCCTTGTCGGCTTTTTCTTTTTCCTTCTCTTTTTCTTTCTCCTTTTTCTTGTCTTTTCCATCATCTTTTATTTCTTTTTTGTCTTTTGCTCCTTTTTCTTTGTCTTTCTTTTTTTCTTTGTCTTTTTTCTTTTCCTTTTTATGATCAGATTTGCTATATTTAAACAAAAAGACATTTAAAATAATATAGATTTTTCTAAAGGTAGGTATATACCTTCACTTGCCTGCAAATGCTCATTCGGCGCTATTTCTCCCATACTCTCCCACATGCATGCTATATGCACAATAGTTTCAGACCAGTGTGCATGTGTACTCAATGGAGAGAGGTGTCTGGCAGCAGTTTACCCTCCTAGAGAACAGAGGATAGGGCATGAAATTCAATATGCCTTATTCTTGTTTCTCTAAGCATGACAAAGGAATGTCAGCTGTACTTCTAAAACATTAACACGAGCAATGTGTATGACCACCCTAAAGCTATCCCTGCTCCTTTCCCAATGCACAAGGCACTGTCATGTAAGCTTGGTAAAAAAAACTCAGATAGATAATGATCTACTGTGCTAGGCTGGTGGCCCATGTCCGACGCTATCCAGCAGGCGCGGGCATCACTTCACTCTCTCTCTGTGTATTGGGACAAGTGCTCCATGAACCCTTCCCTTTTGCTCCCCGTCCAGCTGATGACTGATGACTAAGTGCTGAGCAGTCTTCCTATTTAGCTGGGCTGTGCTTCCACCTTCTCGTCTGAGCTTTGAAGTTTTCTAGTTTCTAATAACCAGTGAAGGTAAGCTCTTGTCTGACTGCTTTTGTAATGTACCGTGCCTGTCTACCAGTTCTGCTCCTTGCCGCCTGCCCCAACCTTGGAACTGTGACCTGGGCTATGCACGTACTCTGCCTGCCCCAACCTAGTAATTGCTATTTGGAATGCGCAAGTATTCGGCCTGCCCTGACTTTGGACTGTGTTCAGACTGCGCTTTTTGCCTTTTTCTTTTCGCATTTGAGTCCTTGGTACTTCGCACCAGTGTCTCTGACCCCCATGGGTAAGCCGTCAACTACACCAGGACTACTCCAGGAGGTAGTGGCCTGGTTGGTTCCCTGCACAAAATCTAGATTCCTGTACAGGGGTTAAAGGGTGAATACCAGGGAACCACCAGGAAAACACCCTTAGGTTTAGCCAAGTCAAACTGGTTAGTTGGCACCGTTACATACTGATAAATTCAGGTCAGTTCTATACATACTCTTTTTTTTCTTTTTTCTTTTTCTTTTTTTCTTCCCTGAAAAAGAAAAGAAACAATACAATCTGTAACATAATTCAAAGTTAAAGGCTATGGACACCTTCGGGGACAATTTTCTGGTCTTATTGCATTTTACTTCCTTTGGGCTAAACATTTTTTTTTTTTGTTTATCTTTAAAAAAAAAAAAAATAGCAGCCACTTTCCAGGTATTACAGTGTAATCTGTGTATTTACAGAACAGCAGGGCACTGGGGTTACATTGAATCCCATTATCCCACAGCTCATGTGGATCGCTTATCTGTGATCTCCTGAAGCTCATAAACACTTAGGCCCCTTTCACACGGGCGAGTTTTCCGCGCGGGTGCAATGCGTGAGGAGGACGCATTGCACCCGCACTGAATCCGGACCCATTCATTTCTATGGGGCTGTGCACATGAGCGGTGCTTTTCACGCATCACTTCTGCGTTGCGTGAAAATCGCAGCATGTTCTATATTCTGCGTTTTTCACGCAACGCAGGCCCCATAGAAGTGAATGGGGCTGCGGGAAAATCGCAAGCATCCGCAACCAAGTGCGGATGCGTTGCGATTTTCCCGCATTGTTGCTTAGCAACGGGACCCAATCTCTATTATTTCCCCTTATAACATGGTTATAAGGGAAATAATAGCATTCTTAATAAAGAATGCATTGTTAAATGATGAGGAAGGGGTTAAAAATAATAAAAGTTAACTTACCTTAGCCACTTGATCGCGTAGTCGCGATCTCTCCTCTCTTTCCCTGTAGCATCTAAGATGTAAAGGACCTGTGATGACGTCACAGCATCACATGGCTCAATCACCTGCTCCATCACTATGGTGATGGAGCATGTGATTGGTCCATGTGACCATGTGACATCATCCAAGGTCCTTAACCACTATCCTCAGGCTGTGGATAGTGGTTAAGGACCTTGGATGATGTCATATGGTCACATGGACCAATCACATGCTCCATCACCATAGTGATGGAGCAGGTGATTGGGCCATGTGATGCTGTGACATCATCACAGGTCCTTTACATCTTTCAAGCTAACGGAGAGGATGCCGGGCTTCGCGAGCAAATGGAACAGGTAAGTAATTATTAGTTTATTATTTTAACCCATTCTGCACCAGTTTAAACATTAGGGAGATGGCCAAGGGTATTATTTTACATTATAACTATGTTATAATGTGAAATAATACCAGCGGGACAATTTCTGACCCAAACATGCACTTCTGTGAAGAAGTGCAGGTTCGGGTCTGGGTACCAAAAGTGCCGATTTTTCTCCCGCGCGTGCAAAACGCATGACAGCGCTTTGCACTCGCAGGGAAAAATCGCGGCGATTCCCGCAACGCACACGCACTGTTTGACGGAGTGCACCCGCAACGCCCGTCTGAAAGAGGCCTTAGCCTTATCCTTATCAATGTGATAAGACTTGAACTGTAATGAGTATTTATGAGCTGTCAAGAGTTCAAAGAACAGGACTACAGACTGTTCAGGCAGCTCTGCTGGATGATGGGGCCTTTAGGAAAATGGAGACTGACAGTCTGCAGATGCACTCTCAATCAACCCCTGTAGTGCAAGAACTGCTGGAAATTTTTTATAAAGACCAAATGAAAAAATGATTTTTAACCCAAAATAAGTAGATGCAATAATGAAAAAATACCCTCAAAGGTGTCCACAGCCTAAAAGCATTTCTCCAGTTTCACAAAAGAAATGATCATACTGCAGGACTTGGCAATATACCGTAATTCTTTCTCGAAATCACTGTATGGGAAAATTTGCTGTGAACCCACAAAATCGTCCGGCTGAGGTTTATGCTGTGGGCTGCAAGTAACTAGACAGCATAGTGCTCTGCTTCCAAGGAACCATCTTCATTGCGGTAGATAATTTCATAGGATGCTATAATGCTGCCTCCTTCTCTTGCGATATATGCTATAAATGTCCCAGATGGAACCAGCAGCACAAACCTCAGCCAGTCCATGCTGCAGGTTAACACAAAAAAATCACTAATGGGCCACTTTCAGACAAGCGTATTTGCAATGCGTATATAGTCTGCATTTAATGTCCCGGGATCAGCTGCTAATGTTATGAATAGTGTTAAGTTCGAATAGCGAATTTTTTTTTCGAATATCGGAACTTTGCTAATTCGCGAATATTGCAAATATAGCGCTATATATTCGCTATTTCGAATATTCGTTGTTGTTTTTTTTAAGTTAATCCTTGTTGCTCTCTGGTTGTCTTCCCACTTCCCAAATGCTGTTCTTACCTGTCGGGAGGATTCTTGGCTCCCTGTCCGGAGGATTCTTGGCTCCCTGTCCGCTCCAGTCAATGCCCGTTGCCGCTTCTACCGACTTCCCGTGTGCATGGGAAAGCCTCCATGCTAAGGCTACTTTCACACTGGCGATTTTGGATCCGCTTGTGAGATCCGTTTCAGGGCTCTCACAAGCGGTCCAAAACGGATCAGTTTTGCCCCAATGCATTCTGAATGGATAAGGATCCGTTCAGAATGCATCAGTTAGGCTCCGTTCAGTCTCCATTCCACTCTGGAGGCGTACACCAAAACGCTGCTTGCAGCGTTTTGGTGTCCATCTGATGGAACTGAGCCAAACGGATCCGTCCTGACATATAATGTAAGTCAATGGGGACGGATCCGTTTTCAATGACACAATATGACACAACAGAAAACGGATCCGTCCCCCATTGACTTTTAATGGTGTTCAAGACGGATCCGTTTTGCCTATGTTCATGATAATACAAACGGATCCGTTCTGAACGGATGCATGCGGTTGTATTATCAGTGCGGATCCGTCTGTGCAGATACATGACGGATCCGCACAAGACGCCAGTGTGAAAATAGCCTAAAATGTACTGTCGGATGTGAGAATCACAATCTCACAAATTTGACTAAATTGTAATCGCAATGCGATTAATATAACCTGAATTACTCTCTTTGCGAATTCAACTTAGAGCTGGGTTCCTAATGGTTGTATTGCTAGAATATATAACGAAGATGATGAATATCACGAATTCACGAATATAGCACTGTATTCTCAATCTTCGTTATATTCTAGCAACAACCATTAGGAACTCAGCTCTAAGTTGAATGCGCAATGCGAGTATATGTTCGCTTCGCGAATTAAGCTTAGATCTGAGTTCCTAATGGTTGTTGCTAGAATATAACGAAGATTGAGAATATAGCGCTATATTAGTGAATTCGTGATATTCGTCATCTTCATTATATTCTGGCAATACAACCATTAGGAACTCAGCTCAAAGTTAACTGCGCAATGCGATTATATGTTCGCTTCGCGATTTAAACTTAGAGCTGAGTTCCTAATGGTTGTATTGCTAGAATATAACGAAGATTGAGAATATAGTGCTATATTCATGAATTTGTGATATTCGCCATCTTCGTTATGTTGTAGCAATACAACCATTAGGAACTCAGCTCTAAGTTTAATTTGCAATGCGAATATAAATTCGCATAACATTCGCAATATGTAGAATGACGATTATTCGATTTCAACGAATATATTGACGAATATTCAATCGAATATTCGCGAAATATCGCAAAATCGAATATATCACTAGTTATGAATGGAGCTACTCACATGGGCGTATAATTTCTCAGTATGTTCGAGTTTTGTGCGGATAGGTTTCCAGATACGCAAATAATGTAGTAAATAATGAAGGAAAGAACAAATACACATGTAAATCCTGATGAAAACCTGAAGCAATCCTGATGACAATACTGATGGTATATCATCAGGATCCTGAGCGAGAATACAGACGGATCTTAATACGCTCGTCTGAAAGCGGCCATACGCTGATTTAGAAAAAGAATTATACTGTAAGTTCCTGCAGTGATGAAACTGCACAGTATAATTATGTGATGTTAGTGTACATCAGTAGGATATAACTTGGTACTGCTCAGGGATCTCTTCTTATGTCCTGCACACCCGCACTGTGGGTAACGCATTATGCAGGGTACTGCAGAGCCACTTTCAAGTGACTGGAGCAGTGTTGTAGTTCCTTGCACAGGAGAGCGCTATAAGCATCATTGTAAATGGAAATACTGTGATGGAGCCGCAGCAGTTAGGCCCTATTCACACATCCGCAATGTAGTCCGCATGTATTCCGCAATTTTGCGGAATACATGCGGACCCATTGACTGTGAATGGGGCCGGGAACGATGTGGAGAGCACACACTGTGCTCTCCGCATCCGATTTTGCGGAGCGCGCCGCCCATCTTCCGGTCCGCGGCTCCGCAAAAAAATAGAGCATGTCCTATTCTTGTCCGCAATTGCGGACAAGAAGAGGCATTTTCTATGGAGTTCGGGCAATGTGCAGTCCGCAAAAATGCGGAATGCACATTGCCGGTGTGTCCGTGTTTTGCGGATCCGCGGCTCCGTGGATCCGCAAAACACTTGCGGATGTGTGAATAAGGCCTTAAAGAGGACCTGTCTCCTCTCTTGACATGCCTGTTTTAATAGCTTCATGCAGAGGGGTGGTAACCAATTGGGGGGGGGGTGTACCTGCACAGACTGGAAATGGCAGCACTGATTGGATAGAGGGTGTCTGTGCAGGTACACACTTCCAACTTGTTACCACCCCCTATACCCTTACTGCAGACTGCTAGCAATTCATTCATAACTTCTAGCAAAATAATAAAGGAATGGTACAACATAGAGACATAAGAATAGATGCCCCAGAATTGTTATTACATGGGAAATGCATGAAGCTATTAAAACAGGCATGTCAGGAGAGGTGAAAGGTCCTCTTTAACATGCACTGCAGCTTCTTCATTTCGAGAATCAGATGGGTTGTGGTCTTCAGACTCCCAGTGATCAATAGCAATATGCCATTCCTAAAGGCGGGTTTATACCGCACGATGTTGCAGCCGATTGTCGGGAAGGAAGCAACTGCATATTCAGTGAATTGCGATCCTTCGTCCTCAGACAGATTCATGGTTTTTGGGCAGCAGGTGCCTGTTTAGACCGCAGGATCTGCTGCCCAGTAACTATGATTGATGTGCCTGCTTGAACGACAGGATCACCCAATGAACAAGTATTTCACTCGTTCATCGGGTGATCGGGAGCACATTTAGGCAGATTGTTGGGAATGAGCATTCCCGATAATCTGCCTGAAATTGGGCAGTCTAAATCCACCGTAACTCTCATTGGAATATCCTTTGGTCGTAGTACACATATTGAATACTTACTCATCCTTATTGTTGCTGTTATTGGTATTACAGACTGCGGCCGTGCCGGGAAGATGTTGTTCACTAGGGAAAATAAGAAAAGTTTTTTCTGAGGTAGAAAAAAAAAATTCAGATACTCTGTTAGAACTTTTTAACCAAATATATGCAATAGGGTTAGAATATTATTAAATGGAGTCTCTCACTAGAAAATTCCCTGTTTAGCCAGGCACAGTGCCTTGTAGGACTAGCCTAGCTAAATGTAATGACACCTTTCACTTAGCGATCCATTGCTTCATTTTGGATCAGAAGCACTTTTAATCTATATGCAAGTGAACCACTAAAGGGGTTTTATTGACTAGACCAGGCATGCCCAACCTGCGGTCCCCCAGCTGTTGCAAAACTACAACTCCCAGCATGCCTTGACAGCCTACAGCGATCAGCCTACAGCAGGGCATGGTGTGAGTTGTAGTTTTACAACAACTGGAGGACCGCAGGTTGAGCATCCCTAATCTAGACCTTTATGGCATATTGATAGGATATGCCTTAAAGGGATTATCAACATGCGGCATGCTGGCCTTTCACAATGGGGCCCTGTTTTAGAGACAGTAGCAGGTCCCAGGGGTGTGAACCACACCTATAGAACATTTAAAGGGGGTTATGCAACCCCTATAGTTCCCCCCAAAATGCCCGGGCACCTCACACAGGTTATACTTACCTCTCTCCCTGGCACCCTCGTCGCTCCTGATGCCTGCACGGCCGCAACTAGAACGAGCCTCCCTAGTGTAACCTGGGAGATGCAGAAGCGGCCATGCGGGAATCAGGAGCGATGTGGGTGCCAGGGATCGAGGTAAGTATAATCTCTGTGAGGAGCCCGGGCATTTTGGGGGTAATTATAGGGGTTGGATAACCCCTTTAAATGTTCTATAGGTGTGGTTCCCACCAGGGACCTACTCCTGTCTCAATATGGGCCCCATTGTGAAAGGACAGAATGCCGCACGTGTGCAGTGTCCTCTCCATTCATTGCTATAAGACTTCCAAAAATAGCTGAGCCATAGCATTCAAGGAGGAAGCTGCGCATGCACGACATGCTCTCTATTCACAGCAGGGGCCCATTCTTAAGATAGCAGTGAGAACTCATACCTTTAAAACATGTGGCATATCCTATCAATATGCAATGATTTCCGGATAGGACAACCCCTTTAAGTGAACCGAGCGTTGGCTCAAGCCACTTTGTGCACCCTTGTTCCTCATGCTGCCTCTGTCAGCCCATCTCTCTCCTTCTTGATTGACAGAGCCTGGCAAAATGACTATACAGGTACCTGTCCTGGCCAATCAAGATGGAGATGGTGGGGCTGGCAGAGACAACAGGAAGAGCACAGGTGCACAGCGTATATTGGGGCTGCCATTGGTGCACTTAACTGCTCATTTGCATATGGATAAAATGACAGATTCAATTTTTTTTTAACTAAACGGATTGTCCCACAAAAAATATTCTACAGTTTTCAAACCAGCGCCTGGATCGAAATACGTTTGTAATTGAATGTAATTAAAAATTTAGTATAGCCATATAAAATGTATCTGTATACCGCCACCTGCTCTTTGTCCTTTTTCTTAATTCTTTGTCTGGCTCCCTGAGATTGCCGCACATGCTCTTGGGCTGTGAGAGGGAGAAAAGGACACTCCCCTTGAGCTGCAGCAGAAAGGACACTTCCCTTGAGCTACCAGCTTGAAATAAATCTACCAGAGCAATTAGAGCAATGGATGAGGAAATCTCTGGATCCATATGAGGTACAGGGTTGGTTCTGGCTTTGTTAGAAAGAAATTGTCATGTACTACAGTATATGTTGTCTGATTTTCATTTTTGCACTAATCATGGGATAACCCCTTTAAATTAAAGCAGAACTATTCATCTTTTGTCAAGGCTTGTAACTAAACTGAAAAGGGCTAATCAGTTCCCATCCATCTTATTCTGGGCCATAGCTTAACCTGGTCTTAGGTACCTAGCCCTATTTTCATGCACCACCTAGGACTTTTACATAAGACATACTCCCTCTGCTGGTTAAGAAACAGAGTTACAGTTTCTTATGGAGACTACTTTTCACAAAGTTGATCAATAGAACCTACACTATCTTAGTCCAATTTGAAGGGACTGCTTTTGCTTTTATCCAGCAACTTCTTCATATCTGTCCATTTTCTGTGTCTGATATTGCAGGCCTTCCCCATGTAAATGAATGGGACTGAATGTAATGCTGTTCTGGGGAAAAAAAAGAGCAGACCCTTTTTCATTAATCCCGGGCATTCACAAGTAAGTACTTACCGGTGTAGGGATGCAGTAACAGCATGTACCCGGTTCTTGCTTGAGAATATGCTGTAGCATCTTGTGTTTTCCTCTGGGTGTACAGTACCATTAGTCTCTTCATGCTTACTTAGAAGTCTGTCATCAACAAGATATATACTGTTCATGTAAGGTACAGTAAATTGGTACTTATATCTGTACAATATGATGGATAAATATTTAGCAAATGTCTCATTAAAATAAGAATGTTGTCTCACAGGGCTTATGGGGGCTTTAAAGGCTACAGTATGTACGTCTTTGGGGGCAATATTTTTTATTATTGCATTCTACTTATTTTGAACTAAAAATAATTATTTCAATTGATGTTTATAAAAAAAACTAGCTGTAGGACCTGGCTTCGCCCGGGTATATTTAATCTATTTCATTTAATGTTTGTGTGTGTCGTTAAAAGATATCGACATTATCCACTATAACAGTGACCTCCACAGTGCCCCGTCCCTTAAAATGGGACCTCCACAGCAGCCCACCCCCTTAACTTTGACCTTTACAGCAGCCTTTCCCTTTAACAGTGAGGTTTACAGCACACTACCCCCTTGACAGTGACCTCCACAGGGGCCCTCCCCCTTACCAGTGGTCTTTATAGCAATCTGCCCCTTAACACTGACCTCCATAGCGGACCATTCCCTTAACTGTGACCTCCACAGAAGCCTGCCCCTAGGGTGGCCAGAGGTCCAGTTTTAGGCCGGACAGTCCGACTTTCAGGTGCAGGGCCTGGACGGACACAGGAATGTCTTTTTGAACAGATCACTCTCAGACAGCAGCACTGTGCTGTCTGAGCATGAGCTGCAAGGAAAAAGTCACCCTCACTCCCACCCCTGCAGCTGACAGAAGTTGATTTTTAACTTCCATCGGTTGCATAGGAGGAGGGGGCATGGCCTAACCAGGTCAGGGTTATGGCTTAGTGGGACCTAGAAGTTGATTTTAAACTTAATTTTTTCAATCCCTGTCGGCTGAGGAGTGGGCATGGCCTAACCAGATAGGGGGCATGGCCTTATTAACAGTTCACCCTAAGACAGCAGCACTGTCCTGTCTGAGTGTGAGCTGCAGGGAGAAAGTCACCGTCCCTCCCACCCCTGCAGATGACAGAAGTTAATTTTTAACTTAATTTTTTTAATCCTTGTCGGAGGAGTGGGAGGGGGCATGGCCTAACCAGATTGGGGTGTGGCTTATCAGGAACTGGGGGCAGGGTTTTAAGGGTGACTTAAATGGCCACCCTACCTGCCCCCTGAACTGTAAGCTCCACAGCACTCTGCTCCCTTAACAGTGTCATCCACAGAGTTGTTATGGAAACCTCAGGAAATAAGGTACCAGGTGCTATTAGGCCATGGCTTTACTTCAATAGCGATTATCCTGGTGACAGATTTTCTTTAAAGCTCATCTACAGCAGTGAAGAAACATGACTGGGTTGTTATGGTTACCTGCAGTAAAACTGTTTGTGTGTGGAGACGCACTGCCAGTGAGCTTCAATTGGCTGATAAGGGTCATGTGACCAGGCTTCTATTGGCTAATGCATTTTTTGGGAATATCTCAGGAACGGTACATCCCAGAAAGCGGAGACCTGGTCTAAAACCTTCCCGGATACCTGATGTACCTGTGTACCAAATTTCGTGATTGTAAATGCGACGGTGCAGATTCCTTTAGGGGACATACACACATACACACACTCAGCTTTATATATTAGATATGGAATCCTTTTTTCTGTACGTAGCTGAGATCCTCTACTAGCTGCCTGTGGATTTTCTGTCATCTGGGGAGCAGACGGACTCCTTATCTCTGATCTCTGACATTAAACACTCATTATAGCTCATTTCTTATCTTACTGATAAGAATATGGCTTAAATAAGTGTTTATGTCCTCTTTAGTTTAGAGACAAGGGTTATAAAGTGAAAGTAAAAGCACCAGTCACACAGCTAGAAAAACAGAATGGCTTTAATAAAGGCCAATTGAAAATATGATCTTTAGCCAAAAATTAGTAAAATGCAATCATAAACAAAAATTACCTCCAAGAGTGTGCGTAGCCTTTAAAGAGTACATATTGGCAGGGTCAACCCTTAAATAGTAGGGATGATCCTGCAGATTAAAAGGAGACCTATCTTGTGAAAATCTATGCATATAAGGTCTTTAGTGCACCAAGGGACGTGGCCAGCATTGGAAAGCTGAGGAACTGAAGTGCACTGAGGGGCTAGGCCCCAACTGTTGGTTTACGTTAGCGCTAATTTGCATATAGAATAAAAGTCTTTTTTTTTTTTTAACACAGCAAGTGATTTTCACAAGACAAGCATAATTTTAATCAGCAGGATCAACCCTACGAGGCAGTACACCAGGTTCTCTTTAAAGTATATATGGAAGTAACATATATTTATACTGTATTATACATTGCATTGTTTTCATCCTGAATGATATAGAACAGTCTGAGACTACCTCCACTGGACTGACATATCCTGTACCTGCTTTCACCACTTTCCATTCTGTTGATGTCTTCATCCATGTCTTGGATGGAAACCTTTGGGACAGCACCATAGGTATGATGTGTATTAATTATTTTGGCCATTATGACTTCTACAAGATAAAAAAAAATCACATATTGTACTGTAATGAGAGTGTTTAAATCCAGGTAGATTAATTATATACAGTGTATAATGCCAACATACATATACTGCACCGTGTCCTTAGTGGAGCTTTCTGTCCGCTTTAGCTATTGTATCTCACACACATTTGCTACAGCTACTGTCATAGAAAGGTAAAAAGCTCATACTGTAAGTATACTTTTGATGTGTGGCAGAAAATCACAGCTATGCATGAACTGCCAGTTAAATACAACTGATAGGGAGGCTATAGGGCAATGCTCCCTGGGAATGATATGCAAAATGGGTCTCTTCCATAACGAGGAAAACTGTCTCTCTACTGCCATCTATAGGTGGTTACCCTGTATGTCAGTGTCTGATCCTTGAAACATGACTTCTGAGAATCCACTGTCCTAATACTACAAAGCTATAGTGCTAACCGGTGAGTGACCTACTGTATATAATACTTGTATGAGTAACTCAACACGTAGCACTCAAAAATTTAATTCTCTTCCTACATAATCTGCAAAGTGATAAAGTAAGACCTCTTTCACATCAGCGTTAAGATCTCTGGCAGGCTGTTCCAGAAAAGAACAGCCTGCAGGAGCACTCTGGATCCAGAGCAGCCGGCCAGAGCTCTCTGGATCCGGAAGAGCCCACAGGAGCTCTCTGGATCTGGAACAGCCTGCCAGAGCTTTCTTGATCCAGAACAGACCGCAGGAGTTCTCTGGATCTGGAACAGCCTGCCGGAGCTCTCCGGGTACGAAACAGCCTGCCGGAGCTCTCTGGATCTGGAGCAGCCTGCCAGAGCTCTCTGGATCTGGAGCAGCCTGCCAGAGCTCTCTGGATCTGGAGCAGCCTGCCAGAGCTCTCTGGATCTGGAGCAGCCTGCCAGAGCTCTCTGGATCTGGAGCAGCCTGCCAGAGCTCTCTGGATCTGGAACAGCCTGCCAGAGCTCTCTGGATCTGGAACAGCCTGCAGGAGCTCTCTGGATCCAGAACAGCCCACAGGAGCTCTCTGGATCTGAAACAGCCTGCCAGAGCTTTCTTGATCCAGAACAGACCGCAGGAGTTCTCTGGATCTGTTCTATTTATGTTCTATTCTGAATAAAATATTAGAAGTTGGCACCTCCACATCATTGCATTCAGTTTTTATTCACGATTTGTATAGTGTCACAACTTTTTTGGAATCCGGTTTGTATTTGTCTGACTTACAAGTGCCTCTTTGATTTAATTGTAAACAAGATGACTGAAATGATCAAAATCAATGTCAAACTGGCCAAAACACTCAATTTCAGTGGGGGTTGAATAATTTTGAACACAACTGTACATTAGAGCTTCAATGATACTCAATGGCAATGACACAGCAGGTTTTCCAGACGAAAACAAGTTTCCAGACATAACAACAGAGCTAAAACCAGACATTTAAAGAGTCAGACTGTCTGCTTTTGGTGGTAAACAAGTCTGGGTTTTTCCCTCCAAAACATGGTCTTCTTTAACCCCTTCAGATTTTTCATCTTAAGGACCAGGCCATTTTTTTTCAAATCTGACCAGTGTCACTTTATGTGTTGATAACTTTAAAACGCTTTTATTTATCCAAGAGATTCTGAGATAGTTTTCTCATCACATATTGTACTTCAAGACAGTGGTAAATTTGAGTCAAAATATTTCATTTTTATTTATAAATTTGCAATTTTTAAAATTTCTATTTCTCTGCTTTTAAAACAGATAGTGATACCTCCTAAAATAGTTATTACTCTACATTTCCCATCTGTCTACTTCATGTTTGGATCAAAACCCAATTTTTAAGGACCAGTTCAGATCTGAAGTCACTTTGTGAGGCTTACATAATAGAAACCACCCAAAATGGCCCAATTTTAGAAACTACACCCCTCAAGGTATTCAAATTTGATTTTACAAACTTTGTTAACCCTTTAGGTGTTTCACAAGAATTAAAGGAAAACGTAGATGAAGTTTCAGAATTTCACTTTTTTGGCCGATTTTCCATTTTAATTCATTTTTTCCAGTAACAAAGCAAGGGTTAACAGCCAAACAAAACTCAATATTTATTACCCTGATTCTGTAGTTTACAGAAATACCCCTTTTGTAATCGTAAACTGCTGTACAGGCACACAGCAGGGTACAGAAGGAAAGGAGCGCCATGTGGCTTTTGGTGGGCAGATTTCACTGGGATAATTTCAATTTGTCATGTCACATTTGAAGACCCCCTGATGCACCCCATTTTGAAAAATATGTGATAAGGTGGCAGTTTTGTTGGTACTATTTTAGGGTACATATTATTTTTGGTTTCTCTATATTATACTTTTTGTGAGGTAAGGTAACAAAAAATAGCTGTTTTGGCACCGTTTTTATTTTTTGTTTTTTACATTGTTTATCTGACAGATTAGATCATGTGCTATTTTTATAGAGCAGGTTGTTACGGACGCAACAGTACCAAATGTCTTATGTAGGGGCTCATTTTTTTTTGGTATGAGATGACGGTTTGATTGGTACTATTTTAGGGTGCATATGGCTTTTTGATCACTTGGTATTACACTTTTTGTGATGTAATGTGACAGTGGCTTTTTTTACACCGTTTTTATTTTTATTTTTTTACAGTGGTCATCTGAGGGATTAGGTCATGTAATATTTTAATACAGCAGATTGTTACAGACGCGGCAATACATAATATGTATACTTTTTTAAATTTATTTAAGTTTTACAAAATAAATGCATTTTTGAAACCAAAAATATCATCTTTTAGTGTCTCCATATTCTGAGACTTATAGTTTTTTTTTATTTTTTGGGCGATTTTGAGTCTCATTTTTGCGGGATAAGATGACGGTTTTATTGGTACTATTTTGGGATACATATGACTTTTTGATTGCCTGGTATTACACTTTTTGTGATGTAAGGTATGATGTAAAATGGCTTTTTTTACACTGTTTTTATTTGTATTTTTTTACTATGTTCATCTGAGGGGTTAGGTCATGTGATATTTTAATAGACCTGGTTGTTACGGACATGGCAATACCTAATATTTCAGGATCGCACTGATCCGTGCTGTCCAAGTTTTGCGACTGTGAACCTAAATTTAGGCCTACATGGTGTTTTTATACCGTCCTCAACACTGGGGAGTGGCAGGGACAGGGGGGGGGGCATGGCAAATTCACCATTATTTATGACCCCCACTGGAAATCAGCACTGGAACTACAGCTTTGTCCTTCATGTAGTGAACAGGTAACTGTAGCACTGCTCCCATTCACTTCAGTGGGAGCAGGGCTGCAGGTATCTGCTCTGTCCACTGCACAATGGATAGAGCTGCAATTCCGGTGCTGACGTGCCGCTGCCAGTGCTGCTTGGCAGTGGTGCAGGTTGTCAGACAACCACCAATCAGATATTGATAATCTGGGGAATAACGGTTGCAGATGGCCCCAACAGCCCATGGTATCTGTGGAAAAATCCATAGTCACCTACTCCATGCCTCTCTGTTCCAGCTCCCTGGCAAATGAGGTATCTTCACTGCACTTCTGGTCCCCATATGTCAAGTTTCACACGTGCACCGTTGCAGCCAATGTGTAGCAGAACATCAAAGCTGGTTTGTGTGCCACTTTGGGACACATCACTGCTGAGGCCAGTCATTGGCTGCAGCAGCCCATGTAACCCCATGCAGCCAGAAGACCAATGAAGAATGCCCAGGAGCCAGAACAGAGCGGTGAGCAGCCGCTGAGTATAGATTTTTTCCACAGGCTTGAGGAGGAACAAAAAGCAAAACAAAAAAAACAGGACAATCCTTTTAATGAAGCCTTCTGTTTTCTTTTAGACTGCACATTGTAATGTACCTGTCCGTTTTTTGCATCGGTATCTCCCGAAGTCTTCTTCTCTGAAGACAGAGTGGACACCACAGTTTAAAATGTCTAATTTGTTAATAATCTGTCAAATATTGACTGTTGACTCAATCTTCCTCTCCTGATTTCCCTCCAGCTATATGTGCATGTGCACGTTGATGGGGAGAAGGAGACAATACACTGCCAAATGCTTCTGATGGAGGCTTATCTCCCAACGGAGCAAAACGGCTGCAAACGTTATTACATCATTGCTTTACTCAATGTCTAGAACTGGGGGACAGTCAGGAGCTCTCCCTCCCCAACCCCATCCACACACATGGCCAGCAGAACGTGCAGATATTAGTATAATGGGAATGAGCAACCTTGGGGTTACCAAAACAACAATATACTGATTTGTTTCTTACCCTAATATTACATTTACCATTTACTTAATCACAGTTCTAGATAGAAGTTCATAAAACTTCAGTTCATCCCCCTAGCCCTGTATCTAAATATTCTAACCAAGTGGTTTGTTGCTCCACCAGTCCCCCCTTTATCTATGCCCATGACTTTATTGAATAAAATAACTTTTTACAGTAAAAATAATTACAGTTAAGATGCTACAGTATTATACGTGTGTTAGTGGCAGCGGGTAGCGCATAGGGTTGTTTCGGGTATCGATGTTTCGATACCCATTCGAAACTTTTAGCCCGATACCAGGATTAGTATTTTATCGATACTGGCGCCGCTCTCAGCACAGCCATCTTTCCTCGGCAGCACGGGGAGAAGGAGGCAGTCTCTCCCTCCCCCTGTGCCGCACTGCCAATGAGGAGAGACGGGAGGAGGTGGGGTCACTGGCCACCAATAAGGAGTAATGTTTACTATACAAAAGCAGGCAGAAGAAACTCATTGCCGGCACCTGCCTGCGACCGGGCACTGCGATCCACGGCAATTAACCCCTTAGGTGCGCTCCTGAGGGGTAACTGCAGCTGATCGCAGTGCCCGATCACAGGCAGGTGCCGGCAATGAGTTTTTTCTGCCTGCATTTGTATAGTAAACATTACTCCTCATTGGTGACCAGTGGGCCCCCTCCCCTGTCCCTAGTATTAAAGACATTGGCCAGTGTGTCCCCCTTTCCCCAGTATTAAAACATTGGTGGCCAGTGCGCCCCCCCCTTTCCTCAGTATTAAATACATTGGTGGCCAGTGCGCCCTCCCCCATCCCCCCTTCCTCCCTCCCCCCAGTATTAAAAGCATTGGTGGCAGTGGCCACAGGGTCCCCTCACCTCCTCCTCGTTGGTGGCAGTGGTAGTGATCGGAGCCCCAGCAGTGTAATGCTGGGGCTTCGATCGGTTACCTTGGCAGCCAGGACGCTACTGAAGTCCTGGCTGCCATGGTCAGCTCCCTGCTGCTGTGTGTACTGTGCACAGGGCAGTAGGGAGAGTGTGAGATCCTATTCAGCCTGATAGAGCTGTATCAGGGTGAATAGGATGAAAATGATCCCAGGTTCTAGCCCCTAAGGGGGGAAAAGGTAATAAATAAACTGTAAAAAAAAAATGTATAAATCACCCCCTTTCCCAATTTTATATATAAACAATAAATAAATAAAATATTACATATCGCTACATTTCAAAAGTCCAAACTATTAAAAAAATCCTCTTTTAAGTGGTGAACGCCCATAAAAGAAAAACTGCACAATTCTCAATTTTCTTTTAGTCGCCTAGTCCCCCCAAAAAAATTGGATAGGACTGTTTTATTATGGGCCGGACGTTCCATAAAATGTGGAATGCACGCAGCTTTTTTTGGCATTTTAATTTTTTTTGCGTGGTATCGAGTATCGCAATACTTTTTTATGGTATCGATACCGAATCAAAATTTGGGTACCGAAACAACCCTAGTAGCGCATACAGATTACTACTCGAGTGTCATTGTTTCAGATTGGAAGTCCATATGCAGTGCAGCGATTAGCAGTAAACTGCCACAAAACCTGGGACAAATCCGCAGCAGATCTGTCATATGCAGATATGCTGCAGATTTTCCTGTGGATTTGCAGCAGAGTATTGTTGTGGAAATCCTCACTATGAATTGACATGCTGCAGATTCAATATCAATATCCAGTTGCATTTATTCCCGCAGAGTGTGCATGGTGTTTCTTAAAATCTAATCCACTTTGCTGGAACTGTAATATGCTGCAGATTTTCCAGCCTCAACTCCTTGGCAGAAAATCTGCACACGGTGATTATCATGGCTGTATTTTTCTAGGAGATTTTCATGTGGAAAATCTATAGCATAATACGGTAACAGCTAAATGGATTAGATTTTCATAATCTCGTGTGTGTGGGGGCGGAAATTGACCTGTGGTCTGGATTTAGAAATCCACAACATGTTAATTGTATGTGCTGATTTTTAGTTGCATTGCAATGGGTGAGATCTGGAGCCTATCTGGGCCAAATCTTGCGGATTTTGTAGTTTTTTTTATAGAATTATGGAAATGCAGTGAAATCCGCAAGGCATTTGCCTGGAAAATCTTCATAAAAACTAGTGTACATTACTGTTACATGTACCATTAGGACAGACACACACGAGTGAGTTCAATGCGAGGAACTCACAGCATGTGTTAGTGTGAGATCCATTCTGACCTTATAATGATTTATAATGCTGTGTGACCCTGAGGGTGCTTGAATCTATTAATTTACACTGACGGTATCATGTCAGTGTAATTCAGTAGATTCCAGGACTCTCACGGTAACACAGCGTTATAAATCATTACAATGCTGTGCGATTCTGTGAGCAGAGGTCAGAATGGCACCTGACACTGACACACGCTGCAAGTTTATCACATTGAACTCACTTATGTATGTCCGGCCTTAGGGTGCTGCCACTCTACAGGCAGAGGGGGAGAGGTGGGTTCGTGCCACTGGGAACACCAGAGTAAGTAAGCGGAACTGCAACAGTTATGAGCTGCCACTGCAACAGTAGGCGGATGTATGACAGTAATCCGACAGGCAATGTCCATTCCGAAATGTTACTGCCTGGACATGCTGATGTAATTGAAATGATATGAGCAACAACACAGGAGTGAAATTCTTTCTGCTCCAGTTTTCCGGTGTCACTGCTTCAGAATATGATGATTACAATCACATAAATAGAGTATAAACAGCCCAATGAATACCATATTGGGAATTAGTGGAAGTGGACGTGCATGAAGAACCCAAAGCTCTCAGAGACTGATAGTGTATGTCTAACATGATATAGATCCTCCTGTTACCACCAGAGATTGTGATCAAGGGTGGCAGAGCTTTATAGTGGAAATACCCATAAATGACCCCATTGTAAAAACTACACCCCTTAAGTTACTCAAAACTGATTTTACAGATTTTGTTAACCCTTTAGGTGTTCCACAAGAATTAAAGGAAAATGGAGATGAAATTTCAAAATTTCACTTTTTTGGCAGACTTTCCATTTTAATCCATTTTTTCTTTAACACATCGAGAGTTAACAGCCAAACAAAACTCAATATTTATTACCCTGATTCTGCGGTTTACAGAAACACTCCACATGTGGTCATAAACTGATGTAAGGGCACACAGCAGGAGCGCCGTATGATTTTTGGAAGGCCGATTTTGCTGGACTGGTTTTTAGATGCAATGTCCCATTTAGAAGCCCCCCTGTTACACCTTTACAGAAAACTTATAGAAACTCTCAAAAAGTGACCACATTTTGGAAACTAGGGGATAAGGTGACAGTTTTATTGGAACTATTTTGGGGTACATAGGATTTTTAATTGCTCTATATTACATTTTTTTGTGAGGCAAGGTAACCAAAAAATAGCTGTTTTGGCACAGTTTTTATTTTTTACATCAATTATCTGGCAGGGTAGATCATGTGCTATTTTTATAGAGCAGGTTGTTACGGATGCAATGATATCAAATATGTCTACTTTCTTTGGTTGTTTCAATTTTACATAATAAACCATTTAAAAAAAAAATCATGTTTTTGTGTCTCCATTTAATGAATGCCTTATTTCTTTATTTTCTGCCGATTGTCTTGTGCATGGGCTCATTTTTTGCAGGAAGAGTTGACGTTTTTATTGGTACCATTTTTGGGTACATATGATTTTTTGATCATTCATTATTATACTTTATGGGGCAAGGTGACAAAAAAAATGGTTGTTTTGGCACAGTTTTTATTTATTTATTTTTACAACGTTCACCTGAGGGGTTAGGTCATTTGACATTTTTATAGAGCAGATCGTTACGGACGTGGCAATACATAATATGTATACTTTTTTTTATTTATTTAAGTTTTACACAATAATGGCATTTTTGAAACAAAAAAAAAGATTTTTTTATGTCTCCATAGCTTTTTTATTTTTTGACCGATTGTCTTAGGTGGGGTCTCATTTTTTGTGGGACGTTACGAGTCATTACGGACGCGGTGATACCTGATATGTGTGTTTTTTCCTTTTTTTTTCTATTTTTTATTATAAAATCCAGGGGAAGTGGGCGTTTTTTTCTTGTTTTACTTGGACATATTTTTTTTTATTAGGAAACACCTTTTTTGCTTTTTTTTTAAACTTTATTTCTGTCCCACTCTGGGACTTTCATTTTTGTGGGTCTGATCCCCTTTGCAATGCATTAAAATCCATCTGTATTGTAGTGCATTACTGATTAGTGTATTACACAGAGTAATACACTAACATAGGCATGTCCAAATTGCAGCCCTCCAGGTGTTGCAAAACTACAACTCCCAGCATGCCCTAATAGCTGTAGACTATCCAGGCATGCTGGAAGTTATAGATTTGCAACAGCTGGAGGGCCGCAGTTTGGACATGTCTTTATTAACAGGTTGCCTAGGAGACCCAGCCTGGGGGCTGGATCTCCTTGGCCTCCGTAGAAGGCAGGTCCTGATGCCGTGCAGCGTGGGGACCCAATGGGTTCCCTCACCCACCGCAAACCCCTTCTATGCCACGGTCAGCACTGACTGCAGCATAGAAGGGGTTAAACTGCTGGCATCGGCTTTTACAGCAATGCCAGATACAGCAGGGCCCGGCTATCAGGGATTGGCGGGCCCCTGTAGTGATCGAGGGTGCACAGCTCCGGTGCCCGCCCGATCACCATGACGTAATAGCATGTCAAAATGCAGCAAGTCATTTGCCGCCATGACGTACTATTACGTCATATGTTGGAAAGGGGTTAAGCATTAGATAAGAGACAAATTCAAGTGATGTGCGACGCTGATGTCTGACTTTCCTGACTTGAAAGAGTCACTGTACAATACACTTTATTGAAATTATTTGTCAGTATCCACCCAAACATAAGCTGCAAAGATATGACCACTAGGAGTCTCACTAGTTCACTGTCTGTGGTTAGGCATGGTCGAGCTCCTCCAGCAAATACAGGCAGGAGGAAGTGTGGGAGTGTTCTGGAGTAGCTGATGCTGCAGGAGACTTGCAGGATTCACTACCTCCTCACAGATCTGCAAACCAACGTATCATCTAAATGTGCTCTCCCTCCACTATCTTACATGGCTTATACATTGATTCACCTCTCTCAAGTGTGTAAGCAGTTATAAGCAAGAATTACTATTTTTCTGTGACTCCTGAAAAAGTTGAGTAGTCACTATATGCAGAGCTGTGTCCTGGCGTATACACATCTACTGTATATATGTGTATTATACACACAGCGTGCTATAGCTTCACCACACTGAGATCTGCTCAGAAAGTGACTGCTTTATTCACAGACAATATATGATTATGGAAAGAGGTGTGTCGTACTGGGTACAACCTAGTACCAATAAGAGGTGCTCTCAGACCAGTAGATTCACCCGTCTATCTAACCATAAATTGCAAAAATTAGTCTGGGCACTCTCAGATAATGGGAACAATAGGTAATTGTAAAGGGATAGAGAAATATTTATTAACGTAATGGTAAAAAAAATCCACAATAAAAAAGCACAAATTACATAAATACAAAAGACTCCTGAAAAATAAATTGTATACACAGACAAATTAATATGATCAGGTATAAAACGCCTAGAATGTATCCAATTATTCGTTCACCACATCTGAAAAATAGGAAATCAACAGCTCATAGTTTTCTTTGATGGATCTAAGTGTCCTCTCTTGTATTCCAAATCAATGGCAATAGTGCTGTCAAGTGTCTCTGTGATCGCGGCGTCCCGCTATTCACAAGCGCTCAGCGGCGTCCTGCTGAATAGATACAATGTGCACTTAGTTAAAGGAACGGTCTTACCGGGAGATGTAATTGACGGTTTGCTGTTAATCTGGGCACACTTCTCGCCAACCTCTGTAGAGTTAGTGGGTCCTATGGTTCACCTCGACTGCTATCCACGCTAGATGCTTGGCGTCTCACGTGGGCCCCTATTCCAGGTCATCAGTATCCTGAGGGCTAACAGTATCACGTGGCAGGCAGTGTCCAGATGATGTCATACCGCAATTAACTCGGTAAGAATTCAATGTCCCGTTCTCAACGAAATCCAAAGTGGTGGTCGGTATAATGAGGGGGGGTTAAGTCCAGACGCATTTGGGGGTTGAAGGTAACCCCTTCTTCAGTGGTTGCTGACCCCCCCTACTTCCCCTCATTTATAGCACTGTTTGGGAATTCTAAAGATCCGGACTGAATTTAGTTGACCAGTCTTGGAATTTTCATATCATTGATCTCTTCAGAAACAGGTCTTCATTCAAAAATTAAAATACGTGTAAATAAATACATAGTAGATAATCAAATAAATACATAATCTTATTCTCTATTAAAAAAATAAATATTTACTATGTAAGAGTAAAATGTTATAAAAATTCCTCTTAGCAATCTCATGCCTAAAATTGCAATCATACAATTAAATTACTTATAGTTCTTTATCATTAGTACAAAAAAACGCAAAATATGTTGGTGCGATTCTGATGCGTTTTTTGCAGAAAACATTCATAAAAGGTTCTAAATAAAATTACAATGGCTAATATAAGATATGGAAACAGGGGGTGACTGTTCATTTATATTATTGTGTGCCAGAAAGATGATTTAAAAAAAATAAAATAAAAAAATGTATAGTAAATGTCCAACTCTTCTAAAGGGTTAATGGGCAATCTTGTTGTTCATATGCAGAATCTTGAAGGAAGAATCGTCGGAGAGGGGTCCCTCTGCCAAGGAAAATCGGCTGAGACTCCAAAGTCAGTCCGATTTATTATCGGCAAGGGGCACCCCCTCCCACTATATGAACCCAAATAATTTGAATTCGGCATTCAAGCCTCTTGGTAATAAAGTGTCAAATTCGAATATGCGTTGGGTTTCCAAACGAGACATTTTCTCAATATGATTCCCTCCTCGCCAATGTGATGTCCTAAAGTAATTTGACAGGGAGTGATTTAAATATCCTTTTTTGATGTTGGAAATATGCTCTGCAATGCGTTTTTTAAGTGGTCTCTTAGTTCTTCCAATACATTGTCGATTGCATGGGCATTCTATAATGTAAATTACATTTTCCGAATTGCATGTCATAAAGTCTTTGATTTTATGTTTATGTTGATTTACTGTTGATGTTATTTCTTTTGCTGTTTTGGGAAAGTTTGTAAGTTTACAGTTGTTACATGTCCCACATCTATAGAAGCCACAAGCATTAATCCATCTTTGTAACAGGTGAGAGGTTTTAGTTTCTCTCTTTATAGTGGGGGCTACTTTGTTACCTAAACTTGATACTTTTGAGAAAGTTATTAGTGGGTAACTTGGTATTATAGATCCTATTGTCTTGTCCTTTGTTAATATGTACCAGTGTTTTTGAACTATTGTTCGAATTTTTTTATATTCAGCGCTATAAGGTAGTATAATACGTAGTGCTTCCTCTTTCTGCTCTATTTTGGTTTGATCCCACTCTTTAAAAAAAGTTTCCCGGTTCATATTTCTCACCTTTGTTAGCACCTCATTTTGAATATTAATTGGATATTCTTTTTCATTAAATTTATTTTTCATTTCTTCCGCTTCTCTCTCAAACTGATCGCCAGAGGTGCAATTTCTTTTGATTCGGCGGAATTAACCTTGAGGAATATTAATTAGCCAATTTGGGAGGTGGCAACTGTTATATAAAATATAACTATTCCGACTCATTGGTTTTATAAACGTACTACTTTTTAACTGATTATCTTGTACGCATATCCTTAAATCTAAAAACTCTAAGTTTGTTCTGCTGGTAGTTCCTGAGAATCGCAAATTTAAGTCATTTTGATTTATCCCTTTCAAAAAAGAGTTAAGACTATCTTCCCCTGCTTGCCATATAAAAAGTATATCATCAATATACCTTTGCCAGAGCACCAGGTCCGTCCCCAATCTGGGAGCAATCTCTTGCTCCTCCCAGTTTGCCATAAATAAATTTGCGTAGCTGGGGGCGAACCTGGTGCCCATGGCTGTACCTTGAATTTGTAAATAATAATTATCCTCATAATTAAAATAATTATGGGACAATATAAAATCTATCCCTTCTATAATAAAATCTATTTATCTAGCATCCAATCGACCTTCTGATAGTAGCTGAGATTTAGTAGCTTATATACCTTGCTCATGTTTTATAACTGTGTAGAGCGATTGCACGTCTAAAGTTCCCATTATCCAATTTTGATGGAATTCCAGGCCTTCTATAATTTTAATAATTTGCGTTGTGTCTTTAGTATAGGAGGCAGTTATTTTTACCAAAGGTTGCAATAAAACATCTATATAATGGGATAGGTTAGCCGTCAATGAATCAATCCCCGAAACAATGGGGCGTCCTGGTGGATTTTCTTTATCTTTGTGCACTTTAGGAATGCAGAAGAATACCGAGATTCTAGGGTGTTTGTTTAATATAAAGTTATATTACCCCTCATCGAGTATTCCACTGTTTTTACCTTTTTTACAAAGGGTCTCCAATTCTAAATAGAATTGGTGTGTTGGATCCTTCATTAATTTACAATAAGTGTTTTCATCTAATAATTGGCGTGTGCATTCCGCATTTTTTCTTCTCTTGATCTTGGATAACTATGGAGCCCCCCTTATCAGCAGGGCGAATTATTATGTTGTTATTCCCTTGAAGTTCTTTTACTGCTCTAATCTCTTCCTTCGATAAGTTTTGGCGTCTAAACTGAATTTTGTCCTTTAACTTACGTAAGTCATTCTCTACACATTCTTTAAAAGTGCTCATTTCCTGGCTCATTTCATTTTTAGGATATTTTTTGGACTTTCTTTTTATAGAGGTGTGGGTAAATTGTTCATTAGTTGTAATTGTTTTTTCAATAGGATTTTTTAGAAAGTATATTTTCGAACACAGTCTTCTCATAAATTTTTCAATGCCAATAAAAGTTTGGAATTTATTTAATTGAGTGGTAGGTGCAAATTTGAGGCCTTTATTAAGAAGTTGGTTTTGTGTATCTGATAGTGTGATTGAACTTAGGTTAATTATCGCATCGTTGGTAACTTGTAAGTCTTTTATCTGCGATATTCCCTCTTTCTTCCTTCTCCCTCTTCTTGTCTTTCCCAATCTCTTTCTTGTTGTCTGGGCCAGTGTTTTGAATTGTGATAATTGTTTTGGTGATTGTACCCTCTCCCTATTCTCTGTTGTTCTACCTGTATCCTTGTTGGTGTGTGTATGTCTTGTTCCTCAGGTTGTAGTGACAATCTGTGACTGAATCTGTGCTCTGTGTCTGTGTTTTTATTTGGGGGGGATTTGTGTCTCGTACGTGTCTTGTGGTGTGAAGGGGTGTGGTCTAAAAAATGTTCCCTTTCTTCCAAAATTTCAAACCGATTGTGTACTGGTATATTAGAATTAGTGTTAACAGAAATATCCGTGTTATTTGTATAATTTCTCTGTGACATATTCCCTTCTCCATTATTAAGTGTTGACCCTTCTATTCTCTCCCTTGATTATTTCCTTTCTTGGACTTTCCTCTTTAAATTTAATTTCTTAATCTTCTTATCTATAATTTCTTTCTCCACCTTGTCTAAATTATTGCACAATTGATGCTGCCAATTATTAAATTCTTCATTTCTAGGGAATTTATCTATCAATAATTTAGTTTCTTCAATCTTCTTTGTAATTTCTTCTAACATTACTGATCTTCTAATAATTAATTGGACTAATGCAGCTGATTGTTCATGCAATAATTCATCCCATTCTTCTTTAAAGGCTTGATTACAGAGGTCCTGTGCTGGAGTTTTTACTAGCACTAGACCAGGGGTCAGCAACCTGCTGCTCTCCAGCTGTTGTGAAACTACAATTCCCAGCATGCTACATTCAGATCTATGAGAGTTCTGAGAAGAGCAGAGGAAGTATGCATGCTGGGAGTTGTAGTTTCACAACAGCTGGAGAGCCGCAGGTTGCCTACCCCTGCACTAGACCTTTGGGGATCCTATTTATTTCTAAACACCGTTTCAAGGATTTGATTTCCCACCTCTGTTTCAGTTGTTTAGTTTCAGTTGTTTAGTCAATCTCTGTTTTTCCATATGTCCCCAAATATCCATGGTCTTGGTTGTCCCGTGTGTGCACTAGGTGAATTAGTGGAGACAAAAAACTTGGAAAGAGATGTGTCGCACTGGGTACAACCTAGTACCAATAAGAGGTACTCTCAGACCAGTAGATTCACCCGTCTATCTAACCACTGAAGAAGGGGCTACCTTCAACCCCAAAACGCGTCTGGTCTTAACCCCCCCTCATTATACCGACCACCACTTTGGATGTCGTTGAGAACGGGACATTGGATTCTTACCGAGTTAATTGCGGTATGACATCATCTGGACACTGCCTGCCACGTGATACTGTTAGCCCTCAGGATACTGATGACCTGGAATAGGGGCCCACGTGAGACGCCAAGCAGCTAGCATGGATAGCAGTGGAGGTGAACCATAGGACCCACTAACTCCACGGAGGTTGGCGAGAAGTGTGCCCAGATTAACAGCAAACCGTCAATTACATCTCCCGGTAAGACCGTTCCTTTAACTAAGTGCACATTGTATCTATTCAGCAGGACGCCACTGAGCGCTTGTGAATATCGGGACGCCGCGATCACAGAGACACTTGACAGCACTGTTGCCATTGATTTGGAATACAAGAGAGGACACTTAGATCCATCAAAGAAAACTATGAGCTGTTGACTTCCTATTTTTCAGATGTGGTGAACAAATAATTGGATACATTCTAGGCGTTTTATACCTGATCATATTAATTTGTCTGTGTATACAATTTATTTTTCAGGAGTCTTTTGTATTTATGTAATTTGTGCTTTTTTATTGTGGATTTTATTTACCATTACGTTAATAAATATTTCTCTATCCCTTTACAATTACCTATTGTTCCCATTATCTGAGAGTGCCCAGACTAATTTTTACAATATATGATTATGCAGACACCAGTAATGTGTGTAAGCTTATTAGCATAGAGAAACTATGTATCTATATGTGGTAATTCTATAGCTTAGAGGTTAAGCTAATAGTTTTTCATGTGGACATCCCTGGTTTAAGTCCCCAGAGAGATCTGTTTTCTTTCTATTTTTTTTTTTTTCTTTTAAACCATATTAATAGGATATACCGTATTTTGCGCTTTATAAGATGCACCTGATGATAAGACACACCCCAGATTTTAGAGAAGGAAAATAAGAAACCTCTATCAGACCTCAGATCAGCCCTTTTCTTTTAGACCCCATCAGACTAAAATAAAAAATCTCTCTTACCTTTCCTGCGTTGCGCCTCCACTCCGGGTCCGGCGTCACGCTCCCCTGTCTTCTCCGGCCTGCACTGCACTGTCACCTGACTGCGTGCAGCATCAGGTCATAGTGTGTGCACTAGGTCCTGACGCTGTACGGGATCAGGACAGTGTAGCGCGGGCCCTTACCCGCTCCCGGCATCTAAAGCATACTAGTGAGCGCTTCAATAATGGAAGCACTCACTAGTACTCACTTTATAAGACGCAAGGTCATTTTCCCCCTACTTTTGGGGGGGGGAAAGTACGTCTTATAAAGCAAAAAATACGGTACTAGAATACATAATTCATAATAATGAGGCCTTTCCATATTGAGAATATTGCTTGTTTGTTTGTTTGTTTGTTTTTTGAAAGTCATATGTTTGGGGGAAAGAGCCCACAACACGCAGGCCGAACAGACAAATGAGTGGTGCCGCTGAGCCTGAAGCCTGGCCTGGTGGTGTGCGACAACGGGCAAAATCTCGTAGCAGCTCTGGGGCTAGCCAGTTTGACGCACATCCTTTGCTCTTGAACTTGGTGGTGCAGAGGTTCCTGAAGAATTACCCTGTTATGTCTGAGCTGCTGCAGAAAGTGAGGGCTGTCTGTGCACGCTTTTGGCCTTCTCACTCTGCTGCAGCTCACCTGTCTGCGCTGCAGCGTAACTTTGGCATTCCCGCTCACCGCCTCATATGCGACGTACCCACAAGGTGGAGCTCCACCTTGCATATGCTGAAGAGACTATGTGAGCAGCAGCAGGCACGGGTGAGTAGCTCTGCGAAACAGCACCATTTCACCACCAACGAGTGGGCCTCCATGAGGGAATTGTGTGCACTGCTTTGAATACTCCACCAACATGGCCAGCAGAAAAACACGCCACAATATACAGCACCACCATTTAAGTCGGACCGTCTTAGCAGGAGGCAGCGTTTCAGCAACATGGTGGAGCAGTACATGTGCACACGTCTGCACATACTGACTGATGGGTCTGCCCCATTTAACTTCTGGGTCTCCAAATTAGGCACATGGACTGAGCTTGCCCTTTATGACTTGGAGGTGCTGGCCTGCCCTACGGCAAGTGTATTGTCCGTATGTGTGTTTAGCATGGCATGGGGGGGGGTGATCACAGACAGGTGCTTCCGCATGTCCACGGCCAACATGGACAAGCTCAGGTTCATTCAAATGAACTAGGCATGGATCCCACAGGACTTGTCCATACCTTGGCCAGAGTAGAGAGGTATATTGGCCGCACCCAGCCATTGTTGTACTCCAGCACAGTTTGTGCGTTCTCTTTACTATTTCCCAATGTTTTGGGGCCTCCACAAACCAACAAAAAAATAAAATAAGGTTGGTTACCTACTCCGCCTGCACCGCCACTTCCGCCTCTTCCACCACTAGGACCTCCGCCTCCAGGCTCAAGATTATTATTTCTTATTTTGGCAGAGTAGCAGAGTAGAGAAGTATACTAGCTATTGTTGTACTCAGCGCAGTTTGTGCATTCTCTTTGCCATCTCCCCCCCAACCCCTCCCCCAGCCCAAAAAAAAAAAAAGAAATAAGAATTGTAATAAGACAACCCATTTTGTATCCATCCAACTATTCTGGGAGAGGAAATTCCTCTGTGGATTGTGTCTGAGAGACAAGAAATTTTTTAAAAAAATTAAGAACAACCCTTCATCCGACTAATTGTGGGAGAGGAAATTTTTCTCTGGAGTGTGTCTGTGAAAATCATGAATTTTTTGTTTTTAAATTAATAACACCCCTTCATTCATTTGAAGGTTGGAGAGGAAAATCTTTTAAGGTAGAGCCCTCAGGCAATGCTATAGTTTAGAGGTTAAGCTATTGGTTTTACACATAGAGATCCTAGGTTTGAATCTCAAAAGAGACTTGGAAGTTTTTATTATTCAGATATTTTTTTCTTCTTCTACATTTATCCCATAAAACAATTCTATGTCCTTGTGATATTGAGATTTTTTTTTTTTTAGAAAACTAAGAAATATCACTGGTTTCTTTATAAATATATAGTGTCTATGAATAAACCAGTAATAACTCTTAGCAAAAAACAAACTTACAATATTCTCAATATGGTGAGGCCTTATTATTAATTATGTATTATTTATTATAGTATATCCTATTAATATGGTTTTAAATAAATAAAAAAAAATTATAGAAAGAAAACAGATCTCTCTGGGGACTTGAACCAGGGATGTCTACATGCAAATTTATTAGCTTAACTTCTAAGGCTAGTTTTACACTAGCAGCACGGACCTCTGGCAGGCTGTTCCGTTGGGTGAACAGCCTGTCGGATCCGTCCTGCCGCTAGTGAACGTGTGCCCCCTCTCGGCGGCAGGATGAGTCCGACAGGCTGTTCATCCGACGGAACAGCTTGCCGGAAGTCCGTGCCGCTAGTGTGAAACTAGCCTAAGCTATAACATTACCACATATAGATACATGTTTCTTTATGCTTATAAGCTAACACATATTACTGGTGTCTGTATAATCATATATTATGCTTGTAAATAAAGCAGTAATATATAGATTCACTTTCTGAGCAGATCTCAGTGTGGTGAAGCTATAGCACACTGTGTGTATAATACACATATATACAGTAGATATGTATAAGCCAGGACACAGCCCTGCATAAAGTGACTACTCAACATTTTCAGGAGTTACAGAAAAATAGTTATTCTTGCTAATAACTGCATACACACTTGAGAGAGGTGAATCAATGTATAAGCCATGTAAGATAGTGGAGGGAGAGCACATTTAGAAGATAAGTTGGTTTGCAGAGGAGGTAGTGAATCCTGCAAGTCTCCTGCAGCATCAGCTACTCCAGAACACTCCCACACTTCCTCCTGCCTGTATTTGCTGGGAGATCTGGACCATGCCTAACCACAGACAGTGGAATAGTGAGACTCCTAGTGGTCATATCTTTGCAGCTTATGTTTGAGTGTATGCCGACAAATAATTTAAATAAAGTGATTTACATATCTGATAATTAGACTCCTTCCTAAGAAATAAGAATATATTATTGTATTGTACAGTGACTCTTTCAAGACGACAAAAAACAACATAGCCCTCAGTCACCTGGAAATAGATGAAGATACAGTAAATTAGTGCCCCCTTTACTATAGTGCTGCCCATGTACTCCTAATAAAATAAAAAAAGGACTACTTACATGACACATCACTTGAATTTGTCTCTTAACTAGGGCTCAATAAAATATTTCTTTTTTTAAAAGCCTGAGAAGGTTTTGAACCCAGTAACACTGCATGTGTAAAGCAAGTGTCTTACCACAAAGCTATTGCTTTAGATGCTAATGATTATGATTTTCTTCATCTATGAGATTAAGTATACCCAAAATACAATGAACCTAAAAGTCATTGTGACGCTGATGCTGACCAGTGAAGAAAGCCAGATATCAGCGTCACACATCAGGCTGAAAGGGGTTTTGAACCCAGTAACACTGTATAGGAAGCAACAGCCTTACCACTAAGCTAAAAACTTGCCTAAAATGAGACTGTAATTTTCTTCATCTATGTGACTTAGCATACAAAAATGCAGTAAACATAAAAATCATTGTGACGCTGACTAGTCAGGAAAGTCAGACATCAGCGTCGCATATCACTTGGATTTGTCTCTTATCTAATGTTTAAAAAGATTAATTGTTGTTTTAAGGTTGCTAAAGGGTTTGAACTCCAGTGTACAAACCAGTAACCTAACCACTGAGCTATGCACTCATAAAACACTGTACTATGTTAGCTTACAGCATTTCACGTTCTGTTTTTTTGGTTGTGTGATTTAGCATACAAATACACAGTATATCTACAGCTCATTTTGACTTTGACCCTGACCTATGAAGATAATTAGTCAAACTCAGATGTCAGAGTGAAATATCGGGGTCGGGGTCAGGTGTCGGGGTGAGTATTTTGCCTCACACTGACATTATTCTGATATGTGACTATGATATCTGACTATGTCCTAAAAGGAACACTGTAAGACAGTGAACTTTTAACTGTCTGATTTATCTCTGTCAGATGGTTGTTTACGTCTGGAAACTGCTTAGTCTTTCCCTTTCACTTGTACTGAGGCCCAATACAAGTCTATGGTAGCCACACTGCAACACTGTTTCTGTTAGGCTGTGCTTCTACAGCTTCCCTTCTCCCACTAGAAGGTTCTGGATCAGTTAGAAACAGTTTGCTCTACTTCAGTTTAAAAGTAGAGCAGTCAGTGCCCCTAAAGGTCTGCAGATGGGGACCAGTGTTTAGTAGGAGAGACGCTGCCAGACTGTATGAGTGACCAGTAGAAGACTCTGAGATGGGGATACCCTGCCCAACAACTGAGCCACAGATCCCAGGCAACCAACCCTTTGGCCAGGGTACCAGCCTTGTTAGAGAGAGAGGGACAGCTAGCTCACGCCTCCTGTCACAGTTCCCCCAGCTGCTGCCTCCTCCATGTGGCAGCAGGGTCTGGTTGCCGGTGAACCAGGACTTTGGGCGGATCCCCAGGCCAATGAGTGTGTGCAACGAGCCGCACGGGCAGCAGCTCCTCCTGGCATGCTGGCACTGGAGTGAACTGCCTCTGTTCAGTATAAGGGCCGGCATCTGAAGTGAGGAGCTGTGTTACCCCCTTATTGGGCTATCATGTCAGTAGATACAGACTGTGATATGATTGCTAGTCATAGGGTATCTGACACTAATCCAACCATACACTTGTCGGTACCTTACTTCTTTGACACACCATGGTTGCCAAAATACGGATGAGAGCCTACAGGCCTTAAAGGGGTTCTCCGGGAATTAGTAAAATGAAAATACTTAAATGTTACTTTATTATAAATATATTCTCAAATACCTTTCATTAGTTATAATGGCTCGTTTTCTCTGGGGAGCAATCATCAGTGGAAACAAAATGGCTGCTGTCCTATTAGTTCACACAAAACCTGTCCTGATCACGCATGAGGACAAGTTACCTTACAACACTGAGGTAAAGAGCTGCCTCATCCTCCTCCTCTCTACTTGTCAGGGATTATTATCCTGAATACAGATGATAAGAATTTACGCTGAATCTCTGGGGAATTTAGTTTATGAGGAGATATGAAGTACAGAGGTAATGGGGACTGCATTCAAATGCTGCTGCTCATTAGCCACACCTCACCCTCCTCTCATGTTTCCTCATCTCCATTCCCACAGAGATTAACCTGTATTCAGGATTATAATTCCTGACAAGCAGAGCAGGGAGGAGGATGATGCAGCACTATGGCACATTGTGGTGAAGTAACTTGTCATCCTGTGTGAATAGGACAGGTTTTGTGTGTACTGATAGGATGGCGGCCATTTTATTTCTCCTAACGATTGGTCCCTATACAAAACAAGCCATTCTACGTAATGAAAGGTATTTGTGAATATATTTAGTATAAAATAATATTTAAAGAGGACCTTTCATGACTTCTAAAGATATCAACTAAGGATGCTCACATGGAGAGCGGCGCCCAGGGATCTCCCTGCACTTACTATTATCCCTGGGCGCCGCTCCGTTCTCCCGGTATAGGCTCCGGTATCGACGCTCACCAAGTTATAGTAGGCGGGGACTTGGTGGAATTGGTTATAGTAGGCGGAGCCTGCCCTTCATCTCCTTCTCCCCGGCTGTAGCGCTGGCCAGTCGCAACGCAGAGCTCATAGCCTGGGAGTTTTTTTTCTCCCAGGCTATGAGCTCTGCGCTGCGATTGGCCAGTGCTGCAGCCTGGGAGAAGGAGATGAAGGGCAGGCTCCGCCCACTATAACTTAGTGAGCACAGATACCGGAGCCTATACCGGGAGAACGGAGCGGCGCCCAGGGATAATAGTAAGTGCAGGGAGATCCCTGGGCGCCGCTCTACATGTGAGCATACTTGGTTTATATCTTTAGAAGTCATGAAAGGTCCTCTTTAAGTATTTTCATTTTTTTAATTCCTGGAAAATCCCTTTAAAGGATAACTGTCACATTTAGACCCAAATTTCAGTTTTCATATATGTAGTTACTAATATGATAATATTCCTGAATCAATAACTATTAGACTTACTTACCCCTTATTTAATAAGATTCAGCCCTTAGCAACCAGTCTGCATAAAACTGCAATTTCACTATTCTGTTAAAATGGCCGCCCTCAGCCCTGAGGCTAACCCATAGGACACCTGCAGTGAAGTTAGTGAAGACCAGCTCTGTATAGGGAGGTCTTGCAGTGAAGTTCCCAGGTCTGGCTGAAGCCTGTAGTCCTCCTACAAGCTCTCCTCTTATCAGATAAGGCTGTCATTTATACACTGAGCAGCCCCATATCTTCTCTGAGCTGTATATTCTCCAGAACTGCTAAGGGAGTGTCTGCCAAGCACAGACATGTGGAGAAGTTCACACACACAGCCCAGCACTGTTATCTCCTGTCAGGAAGAACCTGGCTTTTTATACATTCCCTTACAATGCTGACTCACTATCAGTTCCCAGTGCACGCAGCGTGCTCCGTCCTCTATCTGGTAGACGGAAGGGGCATAGCAACATGATTTTATCTCAGGTAAATATAGCCAATACTGGGGACTTTTAGGTGGCTTTTAGGGGTTATTTATTTAAGAATCAGAAATTAAAACAGGGCCAATAAGGTAATATTAATCACCAGAATCCAATAGTAAAAAAAAAAAAAATTTGACAGTTATACTTTAAAGAGGACCTTTCACCACTCCTGACATTCCTGATTTAATAGCTCCATGTATTACCCATGTACTAACAATGTAGAGTGTTGTGGTTACTTGCACAGGAGAGGGCCGTAAGCATCATTGTAAATTGAAATACTGTGATGGAGCCGCAGCAGTTAAAAAGGATCTGTCCCCTCTCCTGACATGCCTGTTTTAATAGCATCATGTATTCCCCGTGTAATAACAATTCTGGAGCATCTATTCTTATGACTCTATGTTGTGCCATTCCTCTATTATTTCTACTAGAAGTTATGGATGAATTGCTATTAACCTTCAGTAAGGGTACAGAGGGGTGGTAACCAGTTGGGGAGGTGTGCCTGCACAGTCTGACTCTATCCAATCAGTGCTGCCATTTTCAAACTGTGCAGGCACAATGAAGCCCCCCCCCCCCCCAACTGGTTGCCTCCCCTCTGTACCAGTACTGAAGGTTAATAGCAATTCATCCATAACATCGGGTAGAAATAATGGCATGACATATAGTCATAAGAATAGATGCACCAGAATTGTTATTACATGGGTAATGCATGGAGCTATTAAATCAGGAATGTCAGGAGTGGTGAAAGGTCCTCTTTTTTGACAGGCTGGCCAGATTTAAAAATGAGTTTGCAGAGGATGCCAGACTAGATGCTGTAAAAACCCAGTGGATTTTTCTTGCTTTACAACACCCTGAAAAGCTATTCTTTGACTTCGAAGAGTCTGCTATAAAAGTTGTTGGTACTGATCCAGATCCAGTATGTAATTTTGCTATTGTGTCAAAGCAAAAATGTGAACCCGTAGAGTCTAACGTTAAGCAAGGTGATGATAATACTGATGTTGACTTGAAAGATGTTGACAGAAACTATACGGATATGTTTTGTGGAATAACGAAACGGAAGAGGACTTAAATAAGAATAAAAAACCTCAGATGCGGAACAACGGATCCGTGAAAAACGGACCACAAAACAACAACGGTCGTGTGCATGAGCCCTTACCCAGTGTTTTACCATTTAGTATGTACTGGTGACTTGCATTATTCCTTCCCATGTGCATAACCTTACAGTGTTAAACCTTATCTGCCATTTCTCTGCCCAAGCCTCCAATCTATCCAGATCCCTCTGTGGCAGTATATTGTCCTCTTCAGTGTTAATTACTTTACACAGTTTAGTGTCATCTGCAAAAATTTATATTTTACTGTGCAAGCCTATATTAATAAATATATTGAAGAGAATAGGGCCCAATAATGACCCCTGAGGTACCCCACTAGTGACAGTGACCCAATCTGAGTGTGTACCATTAATAACCACCCTCTGTTTTATATCACTCAGCCAGTTACTTACCCACATACAGACATTTTCTCCTAGTCCAAGCATTCTCATTTTATATACTAACCTTTTATGTGGTACAGTGTCAAATGCTTTGGAGAAGTCCAGATATACGACATCTATTGATTCGCCGCTGTCAAGTCTAGAACTTACCTCCTCATAGAAACTGGTTAAATTTGTTTGACAGAAATCTGTCCAGAGGTTCCCTGGTGGAAACATATGGGGGATTAAAATACTCCTGCTGAATGGAAAGAGAGAGTCCTGAAGGTTGTTAAGGAGCACGAGGCTGCTTTCAGTAAGCAACCTACAGATTTTGGGAAGGTAGTGGTGATCCAACACGCCATCCACACTGGGTGCCACCTACCCATTAAAGAAAAACAGGCCTATACCACCACCCATAAGGACGTGTACCCCTTGCCTAGAATAGAGGAGTTCCTAAAAGCCCTGGGCTCTGCAGAATTATTTTCCACTTTAGATTTAAGTAATCAGTGCTGGCAGGTGCCCATAGCACCTGAGCACTGGAAAAGACCATATTTGCCCCACCTATGGGGCTCTATGATATCAATTGTTTGTGGTTTGGCCTGTGTAATGCATCAGCCACCTTTCAGCGTCTCATGGAGTATTGCTTAGTCCACAAAAACTTTGAGACTGTGGTGTTATATCTGGATAATGTCATCATATACTCCAAAACGTATGAGGACCATTTACAATACTGTTACACTTTTTGTGGAACCACTGTGCCCATAACTGGAAAAGACTGCAAGGGTGGAATCCCGATAGAAGGCAGCTGACCTACAGGAGAGAACATACAGAGACATGGACTTGTTCAGACTTGGATCAAGACTTCTGGAACCCGGGCATACAGAGACATAGACTTGGAGCTTATTCAAACTTGGATCAAGAGTTCCGGACCCAAACATATATGGATCAGTGCAAACAGTAAAAACTACAGGGACCAGTGCACACATGACAGAACTTTTGGAACTCAAATATACCAGAAATGGCAAGCAGACATGGCAATGACTTCTGGAACCCAGACACACTAGGCAAGAACAGGCAGATACAAGGCAAAGCTTCAGGAACCAGGCTTCAAGAACAAGTTTCAGGATATAGGAACAGACATCAAGAACAGACCTCAGGAAACAAGCTTGGACTTCAAGAACAGGCTTCAGGAATAGGCTTTGAGACTTAGAAGCAATCATTGTTGCACAGGAGCAGACATTGTTGCACAGCCAGAGTCTGGCCATACACTTCAGACAGACATAACCCAAACAGACAGAGCTCAATAACTAAACAGTAGAGCTAACAAGCACATGTACAGGTGCAGATTCAGACGCAGACTGGGGAATTAACCCCTTCAGAACCAAAATGGAGAGGCACATCACAACAGACCTATTCACACCCACAAGTAATCCGCTGCCAGTAAGCAAACAACAGAAGCTAATGTGCACTGCCACATCGACATATGGCCCTAGATACTGTCAGGCATTTTCATGAGTGTATATGATACCTAATCATATTATAGTCCAAAATAGATGCTCATTGTTTTTAAGAGACAGACTGAACCAAAATTACAAAGTTTTGCTGTATGGCTGGAACAGGCCAACATGAGGTAACGCAAAGTTCAGTCTGTGTAAGAGTATACTAAATACAAAGAACATTGTATTTTAAAAAGTTATTGCCACAGATATGGTCTTATCTGTTGGAAGTACACTGGATTCTCCAGACATGTCCGTCTGAAGAGAACAAGGCCCATTCATATCATTATGGTCCATAGATCAACAGTGTGAGAAACATTCAGAGAGACGCCTAGAGGTCTGTCTTTAGTTGTTTCAAAGTTGTCTAAACTAATCCTTATCTCTGATTTACGACGACGAGGGTCAAATGTATATAATACAAGAGTACCATAGTTAACTCTTTATAGTATGGTGCTAATAGCTTGCACAACAGTGCAATCCGGAGACAGATGGATATCGCTACATCGTCCTCCATAGTTGCATTATGGGTAAATATGATCTCATAGGATCATTACCATATGAGCGTATGATTGGAAGATCTTAATCCAGGGGGAAGGTAATGTAAGATAAGGATTGGGATATTTACTGTTGGAAGAAGGGGATTTCCAACAAGCAGAACAAGCGAACAAGCAAAGAACATTCCAACATTCCAGGATAGAGCATCAGGATCATCATCATAGCCAGAACACCCAAGAGAGAGGGGTCTATCAATATAAAAGTGATGGTGACACATGCGATGATGGACCACCCAGCTTTCTTAGGAGCAGAAGTGTGATTCCTGCTAGGACTTGGTAAGAGACATAAAGAATAATATTTCATTTTATTAAGACTAATTGGATAATGTGGGTGAAGTCATATCATCTAGATTGGCGAATACATAAACACATTAATTAATTGATCATCTCCATATTGAGATGTAGTCTTAGGATATTGTGAGGCTTCATTCTACCTGCAGAAGAATTAAGACTCATAATCTAGCAAAGTATTAAATGATTGCATATATATATATATATATATATATATATATATTGATAGTAGCATTCTTCGCCAAGCTAGGTGATAAATTCCCACTGGAAAGACTTATTCCAAGTTCTTCCCATTTCTGTTGTGTGTCTTAATAGTCTTACCAAGTCATACATGCGAAAATAGTCCAGGATTATCTCTTCTAAGTTATATCCTTGGATGGATTTGGCCATTCCTGAAGTCATGTGAGGTGTATTTGGTTAGAGGGGGTCAGAATCTAGTTAGCATTCCATATTGATGTCTAGGATTAAACATGCCCATCCTGATATCATGAGGTTTCCTCATGATATCAGGAACAGAAGTGATGTATATAATTTAACTTCTTGTTTTGATATCCTAACCAAATAATAGCTTTGTTATAATGTGACAAGTTGCTTCTACCCACATGTATTGCTAAGCTTATATTGCTTTATATCGATTATATAATTGTGTTTACTTATTTTAAGCTTGTAATGCTTTATATCAACTTCGTATATATTCATTGGCATATATAATTGTGTTTATTCACTTATTGTTTAGAACCTTGTAACCAATAAATCTGCATGTTTTATGATACCTGCGTATTATTATTTAATGTCAAAACTATATCTTTAGCATTAATGTCATCTCACATGAAAAGAACTTATTATCAGAGGAAATAGTCGGCCTCAGATGTGAATTGTATGGATTGGGTTATCTACAATTCACCAGGGCATGATTTCTAGAAGTTATGAAAAATTAATGGTTAATTATTTTATGACCATAATTAATAATTCTTAACCACTTCAGCCCCCCTAGCTTAAACACCCTTAATGACCAGGCCACTTTTTACAATTCCGCACTACACTACTTTCACCGTTTATTGCTCCGTCATGCAACTTACCACCCAAATGAATTTTACCTCCTTTTCTTCTCACTAATAGAGCTTTCATTTGGTGGTATTTCATTGTTGCTGACATTTTTACTTTTTTTGCTATTAATAAAAATTTAACGACATTTTTGCAAAAAAATGACATTTTTCACTTTCTGTTGTAAAATTTTTAAAAAAAAACTACATTTGTATGTAAAATTTTCTCTAAATTTATTGTTCTACATGTCTTTGATAAAAAAAATTCAATAAGCGTATATTTATTGGTTTGGGTAAAAGTTATAGCGTTTACAAACTATGGTGCAAAAAGTGAATTTCGGCATTTTGAAGCAGCTCTGACTTTCTGAGCACCTGTCATGTTTCTTCAGGTGCTAGAATGCCAGGAAAGTATAAATACCCCCAAATCACACCATTTTAGATAGAAGACACCCCAAAGTATTCGCGGAGGGGCTTGGTGAGTTCATGTATCATTTCATTTTTTTCACAAGTTAGCGGAAAATGACACTTTCTGAGGAAAAAAATATATAATAAAGTTTCCATTTCTGCTAACTTCTGGCAAAAAAAAAAATCTCAGACGGGCTCACTATGCCCCTCTGTGAATACCTTAGGGTGTCTACTTTCCGAAATGGGGTCATTTGTGGGGTGTGTTTACTGTTCTGGCATTTTGGGCGGGGCTAAATTGTGAGCAGCCATGTAAAACCTAAAGGTACTCGTTGGAATTTGGGCCTTTGTGCACCCAGGCTGCAAAAAGTGTCACTCATGTGGTATCGCCGTACTCAGGAGAAGTAGGGCAATGTGTTTTGGGGTGTATTTTACATATACCCATGTTGGGTGAGAGAAATATCTCTGTAAACTGACAACTTTGTATAAAAAAATTAAAAAGTTGTCATTTACAGAGATATTTCTCACACCAGCATGTGTATATATAAAAATACACCCCAAAACACATTGCGCTACTCTCTGAGTACTGGGATACCACATGTGTGAACTTTTGCAGCCTGGATGCTAAAGGCCCTAAAACCAATGAGTACCTTTAGTATTTCACAGGGCATTTTTACGCATTTGGATTCCAGACTTCTTCTCACGCTTTAGGGGCCCTAAAATGCCAGGGCAGTATAAATACCCCACATGTGACCCCATTTTAGAAGAAGACACCCCAAGGTATTCCGTGAGGGGTATGGTGAGTTCATGTAAAATGTTATTTTTGTCACAAGTTAGTGGAATATGAGACTTTGTAAAAACAAAAAAAAAAAAATATATATATATCAATTTCCGCTAACTTGTGCCAAAAAAAAATTTCTGTGAACTCGCCATGCCCCTCACAGAATACCTTGGGGTGTCTTCTTTCCACAATGGGGTCACTTGTGGGGTATTTATACTGCCCTGGCATTCTAGGGAACCTAAAGTGTGAGAATCCAAATGCGTAACAATGCCCTGTGAAATCCTAAAGGTACTCATTGGAATTAGGGCCCTTTGCGCATCTTGGCTGCAAAAAGTGTCACACATGTGGTACCGCCGTACTCAGGAGAAGTAGGGCAATGTGTTTTGGGGTGTATTTTTATATATTCCCATGCTGGGTGAGAGAAATATCTCTGTAAATGACAACTTTTTAAATTTTTTTATTCAAAGTTGTCAATTTACAGAGATATTTCTCTCACCCAGCATGGGTATATGTAAAAATACACCCTAAAACACATTGCCCTACTTGTCTAAGCAGCGATACCACATAAGTGACACTTTTTGCAGCCAAGATGCACAAAGGGCCCAAATTCAATGAGTACCTTCTAGGAGAGCATTTTTACGCATTTTCTTCTCGCACTTTAGGGCCCCTAAAATGCCAGGGCAGTATAAATACCCCACATGTGACCCCATTTTGGAAAGAAGACAGCCCAAGGTATTCCATGAGGGGCATGGCGAGTTGATAGAAAAATTTTTTGGCACAAGTTAGTGGAAATTGATTTTTTATAGTTTTTCTCACAAAGTCTCCCTTTCCGCTAACTTTTGACAAAAAGTTTAATTTTTCATGGACTCACTATGCCCCTCAGCGAATACCTTGGGGTGTCTTCTTTCCAAAATGGGGTCACATGTGGGGTATTTATACTGTCCTGGCATTTTAGGGGCCCTAAAGCGTGAGAAGAAAATGCGTAAAATGCCCTCCTAAAGTTACTCATTGGAATTTGGGCCCTTTAGCATCTTGGCTGCAAAAGTGTCACACATGTGGTATCGCCGTACTCAGGAGAAGTAGGGCAATGTGTTTTGGGGTGTATTTTTACATATACCCATACTGTGTGAGAGAAATATCTCTGTAAATTGACAACTTTGAATAAAAAAATTTAAAAAGTTGTCATTTACAGAGATATTTCTCACACAAAGTATGGGTATATATAGAAATACACCCCAAAACACATTGCCCTACTTCTCCTGAGTACGGCGATACCACATGTGTGCCACTTTTGCAGCCAAGATGCAAAGGGCCCTAAAACCAATGAGTACCTTTAGGATTTCACAGGGCATTTTTACGCATTTGGATTCTCACGCTTTAGGACCCCTAAAATGCCAGGGCAGTATAAATACCCCACAAGTGACCCCATTGTGGATAGAAGACACCCCAAGGTATTCCGTGAGGGGCATGGCGAGTTCACAGAAAAAAAAATTTTGGCACAAGTTAGAGGAAATTGATTTTTATTTTTATTTTTACAAAGTCTCATATTCCACTAACTTGTGACAAAAATAAAATTTTACATGAACTCGCCATACCCCTCACGGAATACCTTGAGGTGTCTTCTTTCTAAAATGGGGTCACATGTGAGGTGTTTGTACTGCCCTGGGATTTGAGGGTCTCCGCAGTCATTACACGTATGGCCAGCATTAGGAGTTTCTGCGATTCTCCGTATATTGACCATACGGGTAATGAGATTTTTTTCCGTTCAGCCGCTGCGCTGAAAAAAAAAAAAAATGAGCGGCACAGATTTATTCATTCGCATCGGTCAATGTGGATGAAAAAATCTCTGCCAAAATCAGTGATCTGCGGTGCGGTGGGCTGGGCGCTAGCTACCTAACAAGTAGCTAACTAACTGGCGGTGATAAGGGACCCTTATGCCCCATTCACACGTCCGCAATTCTGTTTGCGGAGCGGAATTGCGGACCCATTCATTTCTATGGGGACAGACTTTGTCCCGCTCGGATCGGAATTACGGATCCGCGCTTCAGTCTGCACTTCCGTTCCGCAAAAATATAGAACATGTCCTATTTTTGTCTGCAATTGCGGACAAGAAAAGCATTTTCTATATAGTTCTGGCAATGTGCGGATCTGCAAAATGCAGAAAGCACATTGCCGGTGTCCGTGTTTTGAGGATCTGTGGATCCGCAGATCCGCGGATCTGATCCGCGGATCCGTGAATCCACGGATCCGCAAAACACATTTGGACGTCTGAATGGAGCCTTACAAGGGGTGTGATCAATGACAGGGGGTGATCAGGGGGTCTAGATGGGGTGATCAAGGGGTTAACAAGGGGTTAATAGGTGAGGGGGTGGGGGGTTAGTGTAGTGTTTGGTGCAACTTTACATAGTTACCTGGTCCTCTGGTGGTCGATCCCAGCAAATGGGACCACCAGAGGACCAGGTAGCAGCTATATCAGGCGCTGTTCACAAAACAGCGTCTGATATACTTGTTTGATGCGATTTATATCGCATCTACAGCCTGCCAGCGATGGATCATCGCTGGCAGGCTGTAGTTAAACTCCTGAGACGCCCGCTACTGTGAACGCGCGCGCGCGTGCGCGCGCGTTCACAGGAAATCTCGCGTCTCGCGAGATGACGCAGATCTGCGGCGCCCCAGAACAGCCCGACCGCCGCGAGAACGCAGTTGTGCGTTAGGCGGTCGGGAAGTGGTTAATTGAATTATTATTATTCCGACAATACACATCCACAATGTCCTGCAACCAGACCACATGGAATACAATTGTGCACAGTGAACTGACATTGAAACTGTACTGCTCTATACAGACACAGACAGGGAAGAGATACAACTCACAGTGGTACAGTTCACACCCACAAGTATCTGCGACCAGTACACATAGAACAGTGGCGGATGTGCACTGCCACACTAACACATGACTCTAGATACACATCCACAATATTCAGTAACCAGCCCACACGGTATACAATGGCAAATAGTGAACAGACGTGTAACAAATACCCGTCTAAAGTGTTTGATACGCTTATAAAACATGGTCTCAATGTAAAGCTATCCAAGTGCCATTTATTGCAGTCTGAGGTGCACTATCTAGGGCATGTAATCAGTGCTCAAGGAGATGTCCCTGACCCCAATAAAATTGCTGCAGTTAAAAATTATCCTGCCTCTACTAATATCTACAAGGCAAAGACATTTCTAGGCTTTGCTGGATACTATAGACAATTTATTTAGCACTTTACTAAGAATGCAGGCCCTTTGCAGGATAATACCACATACCTCTTACACCCAATAATGCCTTTAATGTAGAAGTTTTATTTCCTTATCTTCTCCATTCAGACCAGACCGCCATGATGACTTCTTTCAGCCATCTCTTGTCTCTGCAGAGTTTGACAAAAAGACATCTTAGTTTCCTACTTTTCCATCATCCTCCCACCCCCAATACTCTGTCTGCTGTGCTCCCCAATACTATACTGCAGAAACAGTCCTCCTGAAGATACTAGTACCACACAGTGCCCTAAAAAATAACTGTGCCCAGCAAATAGTGTCCCTGACACTAATAGTGAAAACATAATGTCCCCAATAAGATGATACTGTGCCAGGATGTCCACCACAGAAATAGTGTTATGCAAAGTCCCACCAATAATCTGCCAGAGTACACAGCGTTAACAATGCCCCCAATAGTAATAATGCCCCCACTGTGTCCATGCTAGTAATCATATTCCCCATAACCTCTCAGTAGTACTTTTCCTTATAATCTGTTCCAGTAAAAAAAAAAAAACCTTATAATGTTCGCCTGTACAAAAATACTGCCATATAATGTGCGCCAGTACAAAAAATATACGCTTATAATGTGCGCCAGTATTAAAAATAACACTTTCTAATGTGTGCCAGTACAAAAAAACCTTACCTTTCAGATCAGACCCTCATATCACACCTTAGATCAGACTCCCATATCAGACCCCCATATTAGACCTCAAATCAGACCCCCATATCAGACCTCAAATAAGACCCCCATATCGGACCCACATATCAGACCCCCATGTCAGACCCCCATATCAGATCCTCAGATCAGACCCCCATATCAGACCTCAGATCAGACCCCTATATCAGATCCTCAAACCCACTTATCCGATCCTCAGACCCCCTTATCAGATTCAGATCAAGCCCAAAATAAATAAGTTCACTTACTTCTTCTGCTCTGCCACTACTCCTAGGTCCAGCATTCTCTCCTTCAGTCCCCGCTTGCTGGTTTTCTCTTAGCCCACACTGCACTGTCACCTGACTAAGTACAATGTCAGGTCATAGTGTGAACTTATGTCCTGATGCTCTACACAATCAAGACAGTGCAGTGCGGGTCTGGAAAAGACCAGGGAAGGGTCTTTAGAAGCACTCATTAGTATTTGCTTTATAAGATGCACTGCGTCTTATAAAGTGAAAAATATACTACTAGCGGCTTAGGGACCTGGTCGCAATTGCAACTGCTGCGACTCCAATAGCTACGCCACTGATGACAGCCGCTCACTTAGGCCAATTGTGTGGAATGATGCTAGTTATAGCTTTTTTTTTTTTGCTCGCCTTGGAATGGGCGGTTACAGAGAAATTTAGGGAATACTTGGCTGCTACAGAATTTGTGACCTATGCTGTTAAAAATCCCGTGGCTCATCTTACTACTGCAAGTGTAGGTGCCACGGAACAGTGTTGGGTCTCTAGATTGGTGAATTACAAATTCACCATCAAATACCGTTCTGGCAAATGTGATATTAACAGAGATGCACTGTCAAGACTTCCTACAGATATACCAGCCAACCAGCCTGATGACTACTGAGAGGATATTGAAATGCCAGCCTTTTTTGCCTTGGGTCTCAAGCAAAACACCATCACTGCCTGAGAGACCAATCAACAAAATTCTGTCTACCCACAAGAAGCCAGAATGAATTAGACCCCATTACAACATGAGAAAACAGGTGCTACAGGAACTAAGGACTGTGCTACAAAGAGCCTTACACCACATCAGAGAGAAACAGACCACCCTGAGGTACTCAAACTGTTCAGACATAGGGAACACCTCTTTTATTAATAGGGTGAGCTCAAACGCTGTACTATTGATCCTCTGACACATGACCATACTAAGCAGATTGTAGTACCCTGACAGGATGCCCATCTGATCCTGGATGTATACCACAATCAGTCAGAAAATTTGGGGAGTCAAAAAAACAGTCACTAATCAGCCAGAGATTTTTGTGGGTTCTAATGCGAAATGACATAGAAAAATGGTGTCGCAAGTGTACTATTTGTACAATCAATAGGGACTACCTGCCCAGGAAAAAAGCACCACTGCACCCAATTGAGAGTCATGAGCCATTAGACCTTGTTGCATTGGACAACATTAAATTGAGACCAGGCCGAGATGAGTATGTGTACACTCTCACAATCATTGACCATTATATCAAGTATGCCATGGTTATACCAGTAAAAGGCTTATCAGCACAAACCACTGCTGATATATTTGAAAAGAGGTTTATTGAGGTCCACAGACCACCAGAAAAGATACTGACTGACCAGGGTTCAGCATTTGAGTCACAATTATTCCAAGAAATGTGCAAATTGTATAATATTGAAAAAATATGTACAACTGCCTTTCACCTAAAATGCAACAGTCTCCGTGAAAAAATATACCTCACATAATAAATCTATTGCATAAACTACTATTGTGTGAGAAAGCAAAATGGCTGTGATAGGTAGCTAGATTGACCTTGCTATATAACCATACACCGTACTGTTCAACTAAGCAAGTTATACATTAATGTAAGGACACAAGAGCTGGCTGCCAGATGGCATTCCATATAAAGCACCAACTGACAGTGATAACAACCTGTTACCACAAACAGTCCGGGGAAGAGAATAATTGAGATGCCTCAAATTGATCCACCAAATAACCAACCAAACAACCAAAGCGGCTCAACAAAAACAAATAGATGACTATGTCAAAGTTGAGGCTAAACCACTATGTGTAGGAGATCGTGTATGGTTATGAAAACAACACAAGTCAAATAAACTAGAAAATAAATGGGAATCTGTGTCCTATCAAATAAATAAACAGGGTGAACATCTCCTAAAAGTACACTGTAATTAACTGAATTAATTGTCTTTAGCTATGGAAAGAAAACCCTACGTCTGAAGAACATATTCCTGAAAATCTACCAACTGAAAATGGAACACCGGGAATGGAATTAAAACCAACTTTAGTCAAGGAAATACCCAAAAGCCAAGTCTTGTTCTGGACCCCACTTCCCATCAAGGACTGGAGTCCTAAGGAGTCTAATGTGAACTGCCTCTATGTTGCTGCCATCTGAAGAACTATCCTACTATACCTCATCTTGAGGCCACCCTACAGCCTGCAGAATAGGGACAGCTTTGTTGTTGACTACTAACAATGCTTAATTCTGTTTGTAACATTTCAGAGCCTCAAAGTCTATGTATATGATTGGTGCCTATTGTACCAATCCCCTTAGGTAGTCCGGATTGTGTCGGAGACGCAACAGCTAACATAGGGGATAGTATAGTGCCCTGGATCAAGGATACTTTGGAGTCTGGTTGTTTGTGGACATTTGACCCGTTTGCTATTATGCAAAGCCATCAACTCCCTACTTTGTTGCACTTTAAATATTAACTTGCACTATCATTTATGTCCTTGTTTACACTTAGCCTTCTTCACACTTCAGTGTTTGGTCAGTGATTTCCATCAGCAATTTGTGAGCAAAAACCGGGTGCAGGTCAAAAACACAGAACAGGTGCAGATCTTTCCATTATACCTTATCTCTGTGTAGGCTTCACTTCTGGTTTTGGGTCACAAATCACTGATGGAAATCACTGACCAAACACTGAAGTGTGAACGAGGCCTTTTACTGTTTTATATTGTTGAACTACATTTTATATGTTTATTGTAATATATCTTGTTTATCTGTTATTTCACTGTATTTGCACTGCACTATAGAATGGGTTAATACCAGCTAATAATGAGAGACTTTGGGATTTTTGGCCCGTGCACTGAGAAAGCAAGTCATTTTCAACAGTTACCATAATTATTTTTAACAAATAATATTGATGATTGACTACATGGTAAAAAGTATGTAGAGCCAAGTGTGGCCATATTATTCAGATGTACACTTCAGGAATGTAACATAACAATGCAACATAGCAACAGCAATGCAAATCACATAGATAAAATGGAAGCAGCAACTTCTCCAATAAGTAATAACTAACTATCAAGGAAAGGCCTGCATCATTTCCTGAAAGATTTATACCTACCTGCTCCCTGCTCCTCTAGTCCTGCACTTTCAGGAGGTGAAATAGGCTCTGGGTCTTCCCATGATAGTATTACCATATTTTTAACAGATATGCTCATGTAGTTGCTTACCTAATGTACATCTCGTCAATGCTTTTTTTTTTCCAATTTTTACACTACTGGCCCATTTTCACTATGTAAACAAGTCCCTCGGGGTTTTTTTCTTCATCCTTTATGTAGCACTTCCTGTTACTGTATCCAACCAAACCCATGATGCACTTCTCCTTTCTCTGCCACAGCTCTAGCACCGCCCCTAATAATGCCCAGCTAGTGTATAGCTCCTCCAACCAGCTAGTTACATAGACACCCTTCTATCACTGCCCCTAACACCCAGCTGGTTTATAGCTCCTCCCTCCAGCTGGTTACATAGACACTCCCCTATCACTGCCCCTAACACCCATCTAGTTTATAGCCCCTCCCACCAGCTAGTTACATAGACACTCCCCCATCACTGCCCCTAACAACACCCAGCTAGTTTATAGCTCCTCCCACCAGCTAGTTACATAGACACTCCCCTATCACTGCCTCTAACAACACCCAGCTAGTGTATAGCTCCTCCAACCAGCTAGTTACATAGACACTCCCCTATCACTGACCCTAACAACACCCAGCTAGTTTATAGCTCCTCCCACCAGCTAGTTACATAGACACTCCCCTATCACTGCCCCTAACACCCCCCAGCTAGTTTATAGCTCCTCCCACCAGCTAGTTACATAGACACTCCCCTATCACTGCCCCTAACACCCAGCTAGTTTATAGCTCCTCCCACCATCTAGTTACATAGACACTCCCCTATCACTGCCCCTAACAACACCCAGCTAGTTTAAAGCTCCTCCCACCAGCTAGTTACATACACACTCCACTATCAATACCCCTAACACCCAGCTAGTTTATAGCTCCTCCCACCAGCTAGTTACATAGACACCCTCCTATCACTGCCCCTAACAACACCCAGCTAGTTTATAGCTCCTCCCACCAGCTAGTTACATAGACACTCCCCTATCACTGCCCCTAACACCCAGCTAGTTTATAGCTCCTCCCACCAGCTAGTTACATAGACACTTCCCTATCACTGCCCCTAACAACACCCAGCTAGTTTATAGCTCCTCCCACCAGCTAGTTACATAGACACTCCCCTATCACTACCCCTAACAACACCCAGCTAGTTTAAAGCTCCTCCCACCAGCTATTTACATAGACACTCCACTATCAATGCCCCTAACAACACCCAGCTAGTGTATAGCTCCTCCCACCAGCTAGTTACATAGACACTCCCCTATCACTGCCCCTAACAACACCCAGCTAGTTTATAGCTCCTCCCACCATCTAGTTACATAGACACTCTCCTATCACTGCCCCTAACAACACCCCGCTAGTTTATAGCTCCTCCCACCAGCTAGTTACATAGACACTCCCCTATCACTGCCCCTAACAACACCCAGCTAGTTTATAGCTCCTCCCACCAGCTATTTACAAAGACACTCCCCTATCACTGCCCCTAACACCCAGCTAGTTTATAGCTCCTCCCACCAGCTAGTTACATAGACACTCCCCTATCACTGCCCCAACATCACCCAGCTAGTTTATAGCTCCTCCCACCAGCTATTTACAAAGACACTCCCCTATCACTGCCCCTAACACCCAGCTAGTTTATAGCTCCTCCCACCAGCTAGTTACATAGACACTCCCCTATCACTGCCCCTAACATCACCCAGCTAGTTTATAGCTCCTCCCACCAGCTATTTACAAAGACACTCCCCTATCACTGCCCCTAACACCCAGCTAGTTTATAGCTCCTCCCACCAGCTAGTTACATAGACACTCCCCTATCACTGCCCCTAACACCCAGCTAGTTTATAGCTCCTCCCACCAGCTAGTTACATAGACACTCCTCTATCACCGCCCCTAACAACACCCAGCTAGTTTATAGCTCCTCCCACCAGCTATTTACAAAGACACTCCCCTATCACTGCCCCTAACACCCAGCTAGTTTATAGCTCCTCCCACCAGCTAGTTACATAGATACTCCCCTATCACTATCCCTAACATCACCCAGCTAGTTTATAGCTCCTCCCACCAGCTAGTTACATAGACACTCCCCTATCACTGCCCCGCCCATAGACATAACATCACAGGAAATAGGAAAGAGCTGCATGGACACGGTCATGTGACCACAGCCCAGAACGGCAGATAGAAGCAATAAAGGGAAAAGAAATCCAATACAGCACTACAGCTTCTTTACAGGGATGCCTTCCTGCTCACCATTCCTGTGAGCCATGATGTCATATCGCACGCAGGATCGAATCATTACTATCTAGCATAGAGCACAGTTTCTGCAGATTATAAAAATAAAGAATACTAGTATAGTATACACTGTATGTATTATCCTCCAATTTTTTAAATCATTTATTTATGTATTTTTTTTTTTAAAGCCACCCATACATATTAGTACATTGTGGGCTGAACCCACAGTTCTCGGCAGGTCTGCCAACAGTTTAATGTTTATGTTATGCTCCCGGTTTGTCCTGTCAGATGATGTTGGGGGAGATAATCCTCTGCCAGGTATCTCCGGCAGCGGCTTTCTCTTCTCCCCCCACTAAATACACATATATGTTTGGCCGAGCCCATTCCTTCTTGCATTGTTGTTTTTCCCCCCAAAAAAATTTCAAATTTACCTCATTTGCAGTTTTCTCTTATCCCCCATGATTGAATCCTACTTCTTGGTTTGTTATGTTGTCCCATCATGCCTTAGGGCAGTAAGACGTGTCCTGACATCTGCAGGTCATGTGACACTGACACATTTTTTAACTTCACATATTCAAAATGTAACTGGATTTATACCAGACATAACTTGTTCTAGTGTCCGTTACTTGTCAGAGCAAAATGCATCATTATGTTAATTTATCTGTCTGTCAATTATCTATCTGCCTGTCTGTCTATCCATTTATCCATGACACTGACACTGCACCTAGAGGAGTGGTTAGGGAAGAAAAAGAAGCGCTGTGAGCATATGCATCCTGTATTACAAGGCTTCATTACAGGACGTAACCAACAGCAACTGAAAATCAAAACTGGTTTGCGACAGGGCACAATGGTAGGCTAATAACTTCAGAATGAAACAGTTTTGATAAATGGTGGTACTTCGCCAAAGTGATACAACAGGGATATCTGTTGGGTGGAATACATTTATATTAGTGGTGCGACACCTTTAAAGGCTATGTACACCTTCAGGGAAAATTCTTTTATGATTGCATTTTACTCATTTTCAGCTTAAAATATTTGTAACAAAATGGCTCGATATTTTTAATAAAGGGTTAATTGCTTGTCTAGCTGTGCAAATTGTACTTTTATTTTGTGACAGTCATCTAATAACCCTTAGCTCTAAATTACTAAAGGGTCATAAATGCTTAATTAAAGGGGTTATCCTGTGAATAATGTAAAGAATGAAAATCAAACATCATATAGTACATGACAATCTCTTCCTAACAAGGACCAGCCCTGTAACTCACATGGATCCAGAGATCTCCCCATACATTGCTCTGCTAGATTTATATCACACTGACAGTTCAGGGGGAGTGTCTTTCTGCTGTAGCTCAGGGGGCGTGTCCAGTATCTCCCTATCACAGCTCAGGAGGCAGTTGAAGGATGAAACTGAGCATGTGCGGCCTTCTCAGTGAGCTGGACAAAGAAATAAAAAAAAATAACAGGTGGCGCTATACAGATACATTTCATTGAATAACTCAGTGGCTATACAAAATTTGCAATTACAAAAGTATTCAGATCCATGTGCTGGTTTGAAAACTGTAGAATATGTTTCATGGGTTAACCCCTTTAAGCCACATTCTTATAGGTAACATAAGAATTGTGTTATAATAAATGTTTATAAGGTCAGAGATAATGAGCCATCAGCTGAGCAGTTTGACGGAACAGAGTGAAAATTCAAAGCTTGCTACTAGAGAATCTCTGCCCTCTACAGAGAAAAATGCTTACATTTTTTAATAAAGACCAACTAAAAAAATGATTTTAAGCTCAAAATGAGTACAATGCAATAACTAAAAACAATGCCCCAAAAGGTTTACATAGCCATTAGGTACACACTGTATATGGTGTGTGGAGCTCCATCTTTACATTTGTATGTAATTATGACATACGGTATGGTAGTCATAGAGACAATAGGCTGATGATTGGTCATGCTTATCATCAGAACGTACTACTCTAAAGCCTCTGCAACTTTACGTACTTATCAAACATTTAAAGTTTTACTTTACAGCAAGTTCCCTCCCTACAGTTTCTAGTTGTTCTAGGGATCACAAGAATTTTCACAAATATCCCATTCTGGGTAACCAGGAGTATAACATTTCCCTCTGTGCATTGTCAGGTGAGCCCAAACCTACATATCTCTAATAATAAATTCTACATAAACCAAAAACAACAACAAACCATACCATATACCATTTTTCCTTTCAGGCCAAACAATAATTTGTGCCTATGGTTATGATTACATTCGCAAACCTACAAAAATTAACAGACCACACCTAATTACAAAAGTGCGTGATCTTTATTAGTTCATTTAATAAAAACTGTTAAAAAGAGGGCTTGCAAACAATGCAACATCATTGGAGGAATACTGCGTCCCATACTGCGTCCCACACTCCAAGATGGCGCCAGGGGTAACGGCTCTCTTTTGAACTATATTCGATTTTGTATAACCGCTTGCAGATTATTGTATTAGGTTTGTGATTTTCCCTGCACTTTATGATTAGCCTTTTATATGCATAGTGGAAACTCTTGATTACATATATGCATACAGCTAATATCGCCAGTCCTGTCTGTCTTCCTCTTCGTCCAATGATGTCGCATTGTTTGCAAACCCTCTTTTTTAGGGTTCTTTCACACTTGCGTTTTTGAGTTCCGTCGTCGGGGCTCTATGCCGGGAAAAATCCTGATTAGTTTTATCCCCATGCATTCTGAATGGAGGGAAATCCGTTCAGGATGCATCAGGATGTCTTCAGTTGAGGACCGGAACGTTTTTTGGCCGGAGAAAATACCGCAGCATGCTGCGCTTTTTGCTCCGGCCAAAAATCCTGAACACTTGCCGCAAGGCCGGATCCGGAATTAATGCCCATTGAAAGGCATTAATCCGGATCCGGCCTTAAGCTAAACGTCGTATCGGTGCATCGCCGGATCCGACGTTTAGCTTTTTCTGAATGGTTACCATGGCAGCCAGGATGCTAAAGTCCTGGTTGCCATGGTGAAGTGTAGTGGGGAGCGGGGAATACTTACGGGCGCTCCAGAGTGACGTGAGGGCGCCCCACGTGCATGAATCACGTGATCGCATGGATCACGTGATCCATGCGCGTGGGGCGCTCTGACGTCATTCTGGAGCGCCCCGGGTGCCGCACAGACTGTAAGTATACTGCTCCCCCGCTCCCCACTACTACTATGGCAAACAGGACTTTAATAGCGTCCTAGCTGCCATAGTAACACTGAAAGCATTTTGAAGACTGATCAGTCTTCAAATGCTTTCAGGTCACTTGTGTTGTTACGGATCCGGCGGGCATTTCCGGCGACGGAAGTGCACGCCGGATCCTAACAACGCAAGTGTGAAAGAGGCCTAACAGTTTTTATTAAATGAGCTAATAAAGTATATGCACTATTGTAATTGGTCTGGTCATTTTTTTAGGTTTGCCTACTTATCTCCAATACTTATTTGAACTACACTCATTTCTTGGATTCCTGTGGGTGCTACGGCAACACAGAGGTTTCCTGGATATAGTCCCCTTCAAGTGATTGTGATAAAAATTCAAGAGTTGAGATAATTACTCCAATGGTTTTTGTAACAGAAATATCAAAGAAATTTCCAGTGGCTTTCCTTCTAAGGCCTAGAACATCTGAATATGCAACAATGAAGCAGTGAAAAAGAAGCAATACTGCATGTATTAACAAGTCCGTCCTAAATAAATAGAAGGTCAGGGCTCTGAAAAGTTTAATCTATCTCACGAAAACTGAAGATGACTTTGTTCAATGGATGGTAATGTAAAACAACAATAAAACTGCCATACAGTGCACAACATAATATAATACCATATTCAAATAGTACAGCAATGTAGCCTCAGCATAGCAGTGCCATATGGGGTTCAAATAATACTCATATTGAAAAGTCATAGCCCTGCCAAAATCATTCCCACAGAATATCATACTGAGCCTACAAATACCCAAATTGCAGTCCTAATACTTTAGACAAAAAAACAGAAGACTGTATTCCAGACTGCTCCTTAAATAACAACAGCTTTATAAAATGTATAATATAATACAGCTGAAAAAACAAATGGTGTAGATAAGGTTCTCACTAGTGTTGAGCAAATTGAAGTTAATGAAGTGGACTTCTATCTGAATTTCACGAAGAATTCGATTCACCACGAAGCCAAATTTCCTTTGTGGTAACAAATCAATTGTTCCTGAAATGGCAGTAAAATAAATATACTCAACTCATCCATTTGCTGCCGGAGAGGCCATCGCGGCCATATTGATTGAAGAAACTGGGCAAAATCTCGCGAGTGTCGATGTTTTACATCACCACGTTGGTGCGCTGGCCGGGCACAGTGACGTCATCAGTGATGACGTCACCACACCCGGCGAGCGTGATGACGTTTGACGTCATCACATCACCGCTCACAGTTTCTTTAATTAGGATGGCCGCGATGGCCTCTAGTATATAAAGCAGTGTACTGACGGGAGGTACAAGGAATAATAGATGCAGTGTGTACAGATATATGTGGTTAGTTAGTTAGTTATATAATATGGTTATTGTGTTAGGTACATGGGGTAACAGTGCTTGTAACTGTCTGTAGTACTATATATATATGAACGAGATGTGAGTAAAAATAAGGAATGGGGTGCAAATGAAGAGGAAGTTGGAGGACTTCATTCAAGAATCAGTGGAGAGCTCATGGTGCAGTTCTTCTCTATGCTGTTGGGGGTTGAAGGACCTGTGACTATGCTCTGTGCAATTCCTTTACTAGATGTACAGGAACTGTGAGGATGATGATGTCGCCATCACAAGTCCTGGCAGGTGTTCCTATCTAACCTGGGAACTACACCATGCTCTGTGCAGTTCCTTTACTAGATGTACAGAACCTGTGATGACATCAACACAGATCCTTTAATTTTCTCGACTGATGAAAGGGATATTATACTGGAGCTGGACAGTAATGAGTGTAATTAGGGGGTGGGGACTTTAGTTCACTGCGGGCACCTTTTCTCCACAGGCCCCATAGCACCTGTCTGTTCTGCCTCTATCGGAGGTATGCCCTTGTTAAGAAAAAAAATTGAAGAAAAACTTTGAAAAATGTTTGCTTTGCTTTGTATCGCCATATTCAGACCCCCATAAAAAACAGCAAATCTGCAATTTTTTTGTTTTTTCCTGTTTTGGTGTACACCATATGGGAGAAATACATTTATATTTTAATAGCTCAGGCATTTTGGGAAATGGCAATGCAAATGATTTTTTTTTATTGTTTTTTTTTTATTTGTAGTATGGGTGGGAGTGATTTTTTTTTAAATTTTTTACATTTTTCTGACTTTTTTTTTTACTTATATTAACTTGAGCATGTGTTCATTAGATCGCTGAACGATGAATTACCATTGCAGCCTATGGTACATTTAATACTTACCTGCCAGTGGCAGGGCACCATAGGAACCATCTGTGTGGTAGCTTTGGATCCTTCAAAGGGATTGAGGCTACCACAAGGAATAAATGGCTCCCCCGATCACCCAGGAAAGCTGCCTCAGATGCTATGGTCACAATTGACCTCGGCATCTGAGAGGTTAACTGTCTGTAATCTGCATTATCGCAGATCTTAGCTCTGGATGCCTGCTGTGTGAAACTGCAGAAACCTGGTGGCTATGGCACCCGCTAAACTCAGGAGCTGGCACCATGTTTATAAACTAGACTTCCACTGTACATGTACGACAGAGGTTGGGAAAGGGATAAAAGCCATATTCCTGTCAGTTTGATCAGAGTTGAGCTATAATGAGTGTGTATGAGCTGTCAGGGGTTCAGAGATAAGGGCTACACATAAAGCCACCAGAGCAGCTGCTTGATGGATTCTTTGTAAAACAGAAAGCAATACAGTTAAATAAAGGAATTGAACTTATTTGATTACAGTCTGGTATATATATATATCTTCTTTTCTTTTCTTTTTTTTTTCTTTTTTGTACTATATTGGCTTAGCCTGTTTTTATTTGTGGTGCTTGCTTTGCTTTTTAGTTATAAACTGTATAGGTAAATTATACCACCATTCTGCATTGATGGCCATCTGTACATTTTGGTGCTAGACAATGATCAATAGACTAGTTCAATGGTCATACCGCCACCACATTCTGAGGGCTTGAAATGCATTCTTGACTGCATTTAAGGGTCTCATTATTACATTTCCACACTAGCATTGGAGAGGTGGTTGAACATGAGGAGCCCTGCCGAGCAGACATTAATGGAATATTTAATGATATCTCTTAAGTCTGGTGGGAAAACCATTTAACTGTTTAGCAAATGAAAGCATGGCCTCCCACAGCCCAACAGATTTACCATGATGTAAACCAGAAAGTGATATAAATTATGCCGGAAAACTTCACCCGTTTGAAGCTGATATGGATTTGATTTTCTGGTGCACAGACAACAGAAAGATGCCTGTGTCTCTTAAAAACATTTGGTGTATCTTACTCCCATCTACTTTAGATTAAGAGCAGCATAGGAGTCTTAGTATAACTCTTCACCAATATTATTTAGCTTTTTCTGCCTAAATGCTCAGCACATTTTAAATCATGAATTCATTTTAGATTATCTAAAGATTTTCAGTTGCTTCTGATACGTGCATGTGGTAGACTTGGGTTCAGAAGTAATCTTACAATATTTTAGGATTAGCTCTATACTACTGCCTCTTTTCCAGGGATGCACCTAGCCTTTCTGCTGCCTGAGGCAAAAACTGAAATGACTCCTCTCCCTCCATGCAAAATTTTCAGCCTAACCCCTTCATTTCAATCCTTAAAATCATACTTGGAAAACATTACATATAGTGCTACAAAATGCACTGGTTAATATAGCGATACAGTTAAATATGCAGAGATCAACGCTTCCACAATGAAAGCACTCATTGCCCAAGGCCTTTCCACTGCCCCCCACTTGTTGCTACCTGGTGCTGCCTGAAGCAGTCGTCTCAGCTCGCCTCATTGGCGGTCTACCCCTGCTCTTTTCCATACCTCAATTCCATCAACCAGAATTCTCCTTTTCTCTAGCACCAGCTTAGGAGAATCTTTTGACTGCAGAAAGTCCATACTAGCTCAATACATAACATTAGCTAGTAGTGTTAACATTAGTTAGTCATGGCTGGTAGTAAGGACAACTGGATAGGGTTTCAGGATCCTAATATACAACTGCCACTGTGTCAGTGTATTATTTGATTGTTACAAACCTTGTAGCATGTCCAATCTATTCCAGTTTTCACACAACTAGAGCACACACAATATACTGAAAACTCATGCTTGCTGCAGCTCACTGTGGTTGAAGGGTGTTATAGTACGTTCATATTGGTGCCATTCCTGATCCGGCACAAATATCGACTGTCGACCAGACAAAGACCATTGCAGCAAGCTTTTTATTCCTCCGACATCCAGCATTTATACTACAAATCATCGGGTCACCACCAGATACCCATTGAGCTGTAGAATCTGGCAATGCAAATGTAGCGAAATCCGGCAGGCTGTTCTCTGCTGTAACAGTCTGCCAGATCCGCTGCTGCAGATGTGAACGTACCCTTAATGATAGATGACAGCCAATATGACATTCCTTATCGAAGATTTCTAAAAAGGAAACATATATTGCTACAACATTTACAAAACATGAACAAATGTATCAGATTTACTAATCCTATAGATACTGTAGATTTTAACCCGTCTAGACCTGCACCAAAGTTATCACAGGGGATCAGGCTGTGACTATGTACCAACTGATATTACTGAAATGTGTCTGTCCCTGCAACAGATTTATCAATAAGCCTGAGCAACTTACGACATCTGTAAGATCAGTAAATCTGACACATCTGTTTATGTTTTAGAAATATTGTAGTAATATATGTTTGGTATAGATGGCTGTCATCTATCATCACCTCCTTCAACCAACCTCTCCTGCTGATGCAGTCTACACAGCAAAGATTGCAAGTGGTATATCATAAGTTTTCACCAGGGGCGTAACTACCATAGCGGCAGACCATGTGACTGCTATGGAGCCCTGGGCAGTCTTAGTTGGGATTATCTCCTCTTCTACTGGAGGTAAAAACTTGGTCAGGACTCTACCTTCTAAAGGAACAACTTGAGGCAAATGAAGCAGTGGAAAAATGGCCCAGGAGTCATTGAAAAGGGTTTATACAGAAACCCTTCTGTCCTGTGTGGGGGGCCTGGTTTGATCCTTGCTATGGGGCCCTTACATCTCTATGTACACCACTGGTTCTGACCTTCATTTAGTCAATGCATTTTCCTTGAGTATGGTTGCTCCTTTTGTTTTGTTTGTGTGTGTGATTTATTCACATATTTCCAATGTAATAATTACCCTGGGAATTCCCAGAATGCTATGATTATGTGATGTCTTAATCTTTTTCTTGTTTTCTTTGTATTGTTTTCTAATATAAAACCTAATCAAAATTTACAGTTAAAAGAATAAAATTGCAAGTGAGCTGCAGAAAGCACGAGTTGTCAGCAAATTGTGTGTGCTCTAATTGCCGTGGGAAAACTAGAATGGATTGACCATGCTGCAAAGTTTTAAATTTGTTGAAGCAAATGTGTCACCTATATTTGTTTCTGCCACTTAAAACAAGCTTGTAACAGATTTCCTATTTTTCTATCCTTTTTTCTTTCTGATTTGTAGATTATTTTTATTTTATCTCCAGAACATGACTGTGCAGGCAGCCATTTTGCCTGAGCTGTTGTTGCCAGCATTCAGAGATATGTTGTACAGCAGACACCATGAGCCATAGACACAATAGTCTGGAGGGGACTCATTGACTTCTATGAGACAGTTTTCTAGGCATGCTCTGTGACCTGTGCAGAGGTCAGGAGGGAGTAGATAAGCTGTGATATCACCTATTGTGAATGGTGGATCCTGTGGTATTTGTATACAGATGATATGCGATTGTAATCCTGCCTGTGATGATAATGAAAGGACTACTGTTCAGTGATCTGTACAGACAAAGAAGAGATGCCTATTATTAGGCTTAGTGGCCAATGGGAAGACTGCAGGATTTATGTTTTTTTTTATATAATGATATGGGAAATGAAGAATAACATCATCAAAAATCTTTAAACATATCTTTAACCGCTACAGGACCGCCGCACGCAGGATTGCGTCCTGGCGGCGGCCCTGTAGCTCTGATCGGACGCATCGGCGCGTCATCTCGCGAGACGCGAGATGACGCGAGGACGCGCCCGCACATGCGCAATGCGCGCCATCAGCGCGCTCGCATGTAGTTATACTACAGCCTGCCAGCGCCGATCGTGCGCTGGCAGGCTGTATATGGCAGAAAAAATCGCAGATCAGACGTTGTTCTGTGAACAGCGTCTGATCTGCTTGCTGCTCGCTTCTCTGGTGGTCCCTTTGCTTGGGACCACCAGAGAAAAAATATCAAAGTGCACCAATCACCACACAACCCCCCACCGCCCCCACCCACCCACCACCCCCTGTCACTGATTAACCCCTGATCTCCCATGTCACCCCCTGATCACCCCCTGTCACCCCCTGTCACTGATCACCCCCTGTAAGGCTCATTCAGATGTCCGCAAAACACGGACACCAGCAATGTGCTTTCCGCATTTTGCGGATCCGCACATTGCCAGAACTATATAGAAAATGCCTTTTCTTGTCCGCAATTGCGGACAAGAATAGGACATGTTCTATACTTTGCGGATCTCCAATTACGGATCCGCAATTACGGATCCGAGCGGGACAAAGTCTGTCCCCATAGAATTGAATGTATCCACATTTCTGTTCCGCAAAATTTTGCGGAACAGAATTGCGGACGCTGAATGAGGCCTTAGGGTCCCTTAGCGATCGCAGCTTTATAGCTTTTCCCTCTTTTTTTGCACATTTTTTAGAGATTTTTTCATCCACATTGATCAATGTGAATGGAAAAATCTGTGACGTTCATTTTTTCTTTCAGCGCAGAGGCTGAACGGAAAAAAATTCTCATTACCCGTATGGTCAATATAAGGAGAATAGCAAAAACTCCTAATTCTGGCCATACGTGTAATGATTGCGGAGACCCCTAAAATGCCAGGGCAGTACAAAAACCTCACAAGTGACCCCATTTTAGAAAGAAGACACCCCAAGGTATTCCGTGAGGGGTATGGCGAGTTCATGTAAAATTTTATTTTTTGTCACAAGTTAGTGGAATGTGAGACTGTAAAAAAAAAAAAAAAAAATACCATTTCCGCTAACTTGTGCCAAATTTTTTTCTGTGAACTCGCCATGCCCCTCACAGAATACCTTGGGGTGTCTTCTTTCCACAATGGGGTCACTTGTGTGGTATTGATACTGCCCTGGCATTTTAGGGGTCCTAAAGCGTGAGAATCCAAATGCGTAAAAATGTCCTGTGAAATCCTAAAGGTACTCATTGGTTTAGGGCCCTTTGCGCATCTTGGCTGCAAAAAGTGTCACTCATGTGGTATCGCCGTACTCAGGAGAAGTAGGGCAATGTGTTTTGGGGTGTATTTTATATATACCCATGCTGTGTGTGAGAAATATCGCTGTAAACGACAACTTTTAAATTTTTTATTCAAAGTTGTCAATTTACAGAGATATTTCTCTCACCCAGCATGGGTATATGTAAAAATACACCCCAAAACACATTGCCCTACTTCTCCTGAGTACGGCGATACCACATGTGTGACACTTTTTGCAGCCAAGATGCGCAAGGGGCCCTAAAACCAATGAGTACCTTTTAGGAGGGCATTTTTACGCATTTTTCTTCTCACGCTTTAGGGGCCCCTAAAATGCCAGGGCAGTATAAATACCCCACATGTGACCCCATTTTGGAAAGAAGACACCTCAAGGTATTCGCTGAGGGGCATAATGAGTCCATGAAAAATTAAACTTTTTGTCAAAAGTTAGCGGAAAGTAGATTTTGTTGAGAAAATTATATTTTACAAAATCTCATATTCCACTAACTTGTGCCAAAAATAAAATCTTCATGAACTCACCATGCCCCTCACGGATTACCTTGGGGTGTCTTCTTTCCAAAATAGGGTCACATGTGAGGTATTTATACTGCCCTGGCATTTTAGGGGCCCCTAAGCGTGAGAAGTCTGGAATAAATGCGTAAAAATGCCCTGAAATCCTAAAGGTACTCATTGGTTTAGGGTCCTTTGCGCATCTAAGCTGCAAAAAGTGGCACACATGTGGTATCGCCGTACTAGGAAGTAGGGCAATGTGTTTTGGGGTGTATTTTTATATATACCCATACTTTGTGTGAAAATATCTCTGTAAACGACAACTTTTAAAAAATTTTTATACAAAGTTGACAATTTACAGAGATATTTCTCTCACTCCAACATGGGTGTATGTAAAAATACACCCTAAAACACATTGCCCTACTTCTCCTGAGTACGGCGATACCACATGAGTGACACTTTTTGCAGCCTGGGTGCGCAAAGGGCCCAAATTCCAACGAGTACCTTTAGGTTTTACATGGCGGCTCACAATTTAGCCCCGCCCAAAATGCCAGAACAGTAAACACACCCCACAAATGACCCCATTTCGAAAGTAGACACCCCAAGGTATTCACTGAGGGGCATAGTGAGTCCGTCTGAGATTTTTTTTTTTTTTGCCAGAAGTTATCAGAAATTGAAACTTTTTTTTTTTTTTTTTTTTGTCAGAAAGTGTCATTTTCCGCTAACTTGTGAAAAAAAATGAAATGATACATGAACTCACCAAGCCCCTCCGCGAATACTTTGGGGTGTCTTCTTTCTAAAATGGTGTAATTTGGGGGGTATTTATACTTTCCTGACATTCTAGCACCTGAAGAAACATGACAGGCGCTCAGAAAGTCAGAGCTGCTTCAAAATGCCGAAATTCACTTTTTTGCACCATAGTTTGTAAACGCTATAACTTTTACACCTACCAAATACAACTACTCCACACCATGCTCATTATAAAAATAAATTTTATTATACATATAAACGATACAATATAAAATCACAATAATAGTGAAAGGCAACAAGAAGACAACACAAAAAGAGCCAGCATGGGTGTGCTGCCTGCTGTGACCCCGGACCCCCATTTACTTGATGTAAGCATTATATATATTCTTTCTATGCCCTTGCGTTGTGTTGTGTCAGGTCCTGTGACACTTGAACTTCAGTAGTGTACACTATGGATGGATTCAACAACTGCTAAGCAGGGCTGGTGGATTGCACTTTATCATCAGTGGGTTATCATGTCCGGGCTCATGCTGGCTCTTTTTTTGTTTTTTTTTTTGTTTTTTTTTTGTGTTGTCTTCTTGTTGCCTTTCACTATTATTGTGATTTTATATTGTATCGTTTATATGTATAATAAAATTTATTTTTATAATGAGCATGGTGTGGAGTAGTTGTATTTGGTAGGTGTTCTTGGTTAAACCACACCAATTTTTGATATTTTTGATATTTTTGTTATGCTATAACTTTTACCCAAACCAATAAATATACACTTATTGGATTTTTTTTTATCAAAGACATGTAGAACAATAAATTTAGAGAAAAATTTATATAGAAATGTAGTTTTTTTAAAAAAATTTTACAACAGAAAGTGAAAAATGTCATTTTTTTGCAAAAATTTCGGTAATTTTTGATTAATAGCAAAAAAAGTAAAAATGTCAGCAGCAATGAAATACCACCAAATGAAAGCTCTATTAGTGAGAAGAAAAGGAGGTAAAATTCATTTGGGTGGTAAGTTGCATGACGGAGCAATAAACGGTGAAAGTAGTGTAGTGCGGAATTGTAAAAAGTGGCCTGGTCATTAAGGGTGTTTAAGCTAGGGGGGCTGAAGTGGTTAACATAAAAACTTGATTTAAACAATAGGTCATTTTCTGATGACACATTCTTTCTAACAGTTTGGAGATGGCCTTTTTCTGTCCCAACTAGAGATAAGCGAATTTCTCAAAAATTCGATTCAGCCAGTTCGCCGAATTTTCTGAAAAGATTCTATTCGATCTGAATTTATTCATGGCGAATCGCATTAAAAAACTGCTATTTCCTAGCTGCAGAGCTTGTACAGTGGTGTAGAACACTGTGCCTTGCAGTAACACGCATAGGAAATCTGCTGTGGTAGTGAAATAATACTGTGAGTCAGTAGGACACGTACATGACAGGCGTCGCTCTTAGAATCACTGCACACTTCACTTATTTGGGCAGTTACGGGGCCAAAACTGACCAAACAACTCAAGTGTGAACTCAGCCTTACAGGTCAATGTTAGCTCCACGTATAAAGAACCGTGCATAGGCCCAAAATCCTACTATAGTGTGAAAGAGTGTACCCCTTTTACACTGTCATCAGCTGATTCCACATAGATGTTTACAGAACCTGTTCTATTAAATGCTTATACAAGTAGAGCCCCCCGACAGAGTGGAGGGGGTATCAGCAGTAAATTTGTGTTGACTTCACAGATTATTTTGCTCTTCCTCTGATCCATCAGAACAATAACCCCCCAAAAAAATGGATCCTGTCTGTTGAGCATCCGCCTTCACTCGTTCAGCATTTGGTCAGTAATCCATCAGTATTGCTAAAGCCAAAAAGAAAAAAAAAAACAGGAGTGGATCCAAAACAGAGATGACACGTGAATTGAATATTTGCATGTCTTCTCTGTTTTGTACCCACTCCTGCTTTTAGCTACCAAATCATAAGGCAATTCTGATAGGACCATACAGGCCTTACAGCTGCTACATAGACAGGATCCATTTTGCATCTCATTTTTCCTTCCTTCTGAGAGATCAGAAGAAGGGTCAAATAAATGATGATATCAACAAGGCCAAACAGGGACACTAGTGTCCAAGTCACAGAGTGGGGAGGGTGGGAACAGCATGAGAAGTCCACAGAGGGACAATGTGACATAGTGTGGAGGGGGCAGCAGCATGAGGAGACCACAGAGTGGCAAGGTGACATAGTGTGGAGGTGGCAGCAGCAGCATGAGGAGACCACAGAATGTCCCAGAGACACAGTTGTGAGTTGGCAGAAGCATGAGGAGACCACAGAGTGGCACAATGATATAGTGTGGGGGTGGCAGCAGCATGAGGAGACCTGAGTGGTGAGGTGGCAATAGCATCAGGAGACCACAGAGTGACGGCTTGGGACTCTCCACCTCGGCTCGGCACAAGCCATCATTTCTCTAAATGGTGCAGAGTTCACCACTTAGAACAGGAGGGACTGCAGTACCAGCAACTTGGCCAGGAGCATGTTCAGCTTCTGCGCCATAGGATGACCACACACGTATTGCTATCTCTTAGCAATCGCTTCGGTGATCGACTGCTGACAAAATGACTGACGAGGAGTAGGAGGAGCTGGAGCATCTGGACCAGTAGATAATGGGAAGAACAGACAGCTCCCTTCGGCTGAGGTGGTGGAGCCTTGACTGCCTGAAATCTGGAGCGTGCCACTGGGTGATGCAGCGGTTGCTGTGGCAGGCTGGACCACCACATCGGAGCCACGGTTCTCCTAGGCCACTTCATGGTGACGCTGAATATGTTGACGTAGGGCCGTGGTGCCAACATTGGAACCCTAAACACACTTTAACTTCTGCCCACAGATTCGGCAAATGGCCATGTTCACCTCCTCCGGCAGCTTAACAAAAAAAACTGACACACCGCCGAGTAGGTGATTTTACCCCTAACACTCCGCACTGACTGACTGCTACCGCCGCTGCCTCCGTGAACCCCTGCACCACTAGTTTCTGAGCAGGTCCTGCGAAGCAGGTGGTCTACCCCGGCACGTTTGGCTCCCGACCACTGCTGCCACTCTGCTGACTCTCGGCCACGCTACCGACTTGCTGGCTCCACCGCTGTCTTACGCACAACCTGCCACCCTCTTTACGGATGATGATGAAGCCCCTTCGTCACCCGGCTCCCAATTGCGATCGGCTACATCATCATCGAGTACTGTCTGCACGTCGCTGATGTCCTCCTCAATGGTCTCTGAGCCAGGATCCTGACCGCTCACAACACCAGCTCCCACGCCACTTTCCTCATCACTACTTGCCAGCCTACCAGATGAAGCGGCAGATGTCTCCTCCAGATCTTGACTGGGCAGTAGCTGCTGACTGTCCTTTAGTAGCTCGTCCTCGCTGTATAATGGAGCTGAGCCCACAGCATATAATATTTGTCTTGCTGAGGGAACAGAAAAGGACAGAGGCAGGGTTGAGGACAGGTGAGGGCACAGGGCCTGCTCCCGGGCCAGGTCAACTAAGGGTTGTGTCTGACGAACCCACTGACTTATGACGAAGTGGACGACCGAGTCAACCATTTAAGCACCGCTGGGTTGCTGGTCAAGACACGACCGCTAGATGACACCGGGAGCTCAGACCTCTCGAAGTGACCCCTGGTGCCACGTCCCCTTACTCTGCTGCAACCTGTGCCTGCGCCAGAAACATTTAGGCCTCTGCCACTCCTCTGTGCAGGGCCTGGCACTTCTCTGTCTGACATACTGTTAGATCAAATAAATAAATAAAAATGAAATGAATACACCCCAAAAAAGGCAGTAATTTTGTCACTTCACCGCACAACAGCTAACAAGCCTTTTTTTCCCACCAATACACCACAAAAAAGGCTTTAAAACATGATATAACTGCACCGCTGAACGGCTAATAAGACTCTTTTTCTCCACTAATACACCACAAAAAAGGCTTTAGAACAAATAACTGCCCCCGATGAATGGCAAATAAGGCCTTTTTTTCCACTAATACACCCCAAAAAGGGCTTTAAAACTTATAACTGCACCACTAAACGGCAAATAAGACTTTTTTTCCCATTAATACACCCCAAAAAGCTTTCATTTTGTCACTTCACCGCACAATGGCTAATAAGACTTTTTTTTCACACTAATAAACCCCAAAAAAGGCTGTATTTTTGTCACATCACCGCACAACGGCCAACAAGCCATTTTTTTCCACTAATACACCACAAAAAAGGTTTTAGAACATATAACTGCACCGCTGAATGGGTAATAACACTTTTTTTCCCCACTAATGTACCCCAAAAAAGGCTGTCATTTTGTAACTTCACTGCACAACGGCAAATAGTCCCTTTTTTCCCACTAATACACCCCAAAAATGCTTTAGAACATATAACTGCACCGCTGAACATCTAAGACATACAAATATTTTCTAGTAATACACCCTGTTAATGGCTGTATCACACAGCACCTGCAACTCAATAACAAGTAAGGTTTGCTGGAATTACAGAGGTATCATCTAGTGCAAACCTAAAAGCAGCAGTCAGTGCAGCAAGGTATAATAGGATTGCTCCTATAACCCAGGCTGTACACTCCCCTATTAGACCCTGTTCTCCTTTTATAGTGTGGAATAATTCCTCCCTATTCTTTCCCTACACATCTAATGATCTTTCCCTAAAGTATTTTCTACTACTTTCCCAAGCGCCTGCTAACATCTCTCCCTGCACTAAGTACACTGAAAAATGGCTGAAGCTATTTATAGGGCTGTGACATCACAGGTCTGGATGGCTGCTGATTGGTTGCATGCATGGCATTGTGGGTGATCCCTCGTTCCCAGAGTTCTTTGCTCTGTGCCTTTACACATGCAGCAGCTATTTTAGGAAAGCGTGAGGAAATTCATATTCGGTGCGAATCGAATTTTTCTTGAAATTCTGATCGAATTCACTTCGTCAACTTTGATTCGCTCATCTCTAGTCCCAACATGCCTTTACACATATGGACAAAGTGGAGTCCATAAGGATATGTTTTTTCATATGCGCTAGCCACACTGTTAGCCTGCAGTGACCTGCACTAGCCCCATAGTAATATAATTTGCAAACCAAATGTTCTCATCATTTGCCTGACCTCACAAATGTTGGCTGAATGGGCTCAAATTCCAACAGAGGCCCTCTAACGGTTATGTGGAAAGTTGTCTCAGAACGGTGGAGACTTTTATAGCCGCAATAAGGTGCACAAATCTATATTAAGACCCATGGTTTTCAAATGTCCAACTAACTGACATAGGTTCGATGCTCAGGTGTCTGAGAAACTTTTGGCAATACAGTTTATACAGTATGTAATGTCTCTGTTGGTTTTTTGAAGATAAAAGAGATAAAGTAATGGGGGCAGACATCTTGTGTGACCTTCCTTTTAAAATCCCAAAGAAGAACACTAGAGTCAGCCACTCCTCAGCAATTACTCCATATAATGAATAGTATATTGCATTGAACTGAATAAGATAAACTTTAATGTTTAAATTTGGCAATATGCAACATTTTATAGGGAATTACTTTACTTAGTGGCAGGAGCCTATGTGACTCAATACCTTCCAATTCCATAGCCATCATATTATATAGGAAATAAAATAGACATGCTATGTCTGAATACACGTCATACAATGTGCTGCACTGGACAAACTTTTAAGGGAGTCATCAGCCTCAAAAAATCTAATATGTGTGGTTTCAATAACAAGTCAAGAAGGCCTTAGCAGCTTTCCTCTAGTCAGTGATGTATCTAGGAACATGTCGAGCAACCTAAAGACAAACTATCCAACTCTTCTTCAGCCTTCTAGCTGCTATGAAATACAATGTTGCTGATGATTTTTCTAGTTAATTTAATGCCCAATATTTTATAAACATAATGGAATTTATGAGTTTCTCTCTTCCCATCTAACCATTGATGTTGTTGAAATACAGTTCGACAGAGCCAAGGTTAGTTTAAGAACCTGGAGTAAATCTAGAAAACAAATTTCTTGTCTACAGTATGAAATAGTTGAAAAAAAAAAATATTTTCAATGTTTTCTTTTATAAAATAAAAAAGAAGGGAAGATCTTTTATATGTGATCTAAAATGAAAAAGCGTGTAATGACGACCTGGTTAGCAGTACTCTCAGTAGACGAAAAGCTAAATACTAAACGAGAGGCTCAGACATCTGTCTCCATATGATTACCGTCTATGTAGTTTTGGATCTGTTTATACCAGTGTCCCATATATTTAAAGGCGCACTTCCATCAGTAGAGAGTGATTTTTAAAACTCGATTACTCATATAAAACTAGTTTTTTTTATAATATTCGGTTGTGTTTCTTTTTCCTTTCAGCAGTACTATACCAATGAAGCTGAAATGCCAAATATTGTCCTTCTGTAGCAGTTACATGTAATTCATTATCAGTTTACTGCTGCTGTGAGGGGAAGATGTTATCGGAAGGGTAATTCTCATGACGATAGTAGGTGTAAAATTATAGAATTGGAATGACAGTATAACTTTGTTGTTCTCTAGTCCTAGATAAAGATACCCACAGAAGAACATTGCATTGATTAGTGTAATGTGTGATGCTCTAATTGAGTCACTCATCCTTGTTCTTCTTTGGCTTTAATGAATGGCCTGAATGAGAAAGTCAAGCGAGACCATTTGAGGTGCTAAAAGTCCAAACAAAGAGGAAGTTAAAGAGGCAGGACAGGAAGTAGAGGACATGGAGTGACTGAAGAATACTGGAGATGCTGTTAAAAAATGTACATGCCTACTATTGCAGAAAAAACATCTGATGATTGTAAAGATAGGAAACATTGGACCTATTGTAAAGATATTCATTTTATTCAGTACACTTTGGAGAAAAAACTATGGAGGCGACCTTGACGTGGTGAGTGGCTTATTACGCTTTGGCGAAAATGTACACTAATGCCTCATTCAACATCCAATGTTTTTTTCTGTTTAGTGTCCGACACTTGGCACCTCCACCAATCACCTATATTTGGCACCTTTCAGGACCTTCCAGCACGGGACAATTATGAAGCCTTCAGCTTCCAGCTCTGTCCACTGTCTAGTAGTTTCCAGCACCAATGGTTGCAGAAAACAGCTAATTAGTGAGGATGCTGGGTGTCGGATCCTACCAATCTGATACAGTATTTATCCTGAGAATAGGTCATCAATATCTCCAGGCGGCAAAACCCCTTTAAAAGAAATGAATGATAAGGGATAAGCACCATACTGTAAAGTATAAGACAATTATCCATCACCAGAGAGATCTATGGCCATAGGAAAGCATGTATATCATGAGTGGCCATACAAGGGGGCCTTCAGGCATGCGGCCCTAATACAACTTTAAAAACAAACAGGGTTTTCTAGTGTCTAATAGATTGCATAGCTCGTTCCCATGAAAGTCTTACACCTGGATTGCTACATCGATGAAGGATTTTCTGGAGAGCCACAACTGAGGTGGTCTAAGGCTTGCCTCCTTCTGTTGTTAAAAAACAAGGACCTATACAGGTTCTTGCACTGGGCCTTCAGTTATCAGTGTCCACTCTTGATGCATACAATATAAATGCAAAATAAAACCCAGAAATACATTGTGGCTCAGTTTAGCAGAGTTCACTTTTTTCCAGTATTAGGAGACCTCATTGGCTGGAAGGACAAATCAATCGAGTTGTGAAGAGCAGCACACGCTGAATAATGTCTCATGAGCCTTTCTAAGAGTAGTAATGTTGCCTCCATATAATGGATATATTAGATTGCAGCATTTATAGACATATACAATTACTATGATAATTCAAACTTCTGTTCACCCACTTTGGACAAATGAATGATTGATCTGAATTGATTGCCAGTGGAAACAATGTCTATTAAGTCACATGTCTCATAGATCTATAAAGCAGGTCACTCACCTTAGTGTCTTGTTATCCTTCTCTATATAAATTTTCGACAATTCTCATCCAGCATATCCAAATATATTTTTTCCACAAATAAGTTCCAACCATATCCAAAAGTCATGCGGTCATACAGGCCCATAGAATACCTAGAACAGGACAAATTCCCCCATCTGAGCGTGAAACGAGAATTTTCCTGACACAGCACCAGGTTTCATTACGGATTTAGAGATTGAGGCGGCTAGCACAGATAGAGCTACCATTATCCTTTCACCTGAGAAGAGGCTTATGAGTCTCATGAATATGCAAAAGGCACCGTCTACTACTCTAAATATTGCCCTACCTGAGAACAGATCTGAGTGGAAAGGAGAAAAAGAAATTCCAACACATTCTTATGTTAATTATAGAATTCCTTGCTGGCTGAGATTTACTTAATGACTCACTTTTCTTGGATGTAAATTTAATGAAGGAGATTGACTTTATTAATATATTGAAATTGTTATGAATGTTATGTTAAGAATATTTAGAATTGGAATACATGGAATTAATACATTTTTACACTACAGTTCAAATAATATTGTATATGATTACTGCATAGTGCAACATATATATATATATATATATATATATATATACACACCATCCAATATAACAATGGATAAAATAAAGTACAGTTAAAGTGGATGTCTGGACCCTAAAAAATTGGGGATGGCCGGGCATGGTGTGCGAGTGAAAAAACAAAAATGGCTTACCTGCTCTGCAGCACGTCTCCATCCCTGCTGCTTCCAGTCCCAGAGTGATGTACCAACTCCCTGCATGTCACCGCTGCTGGTCAAGCAATAGCCTCGGTGGCCGCATGCTGTGGCTGCACATGTCACTGCTAAGACCAATTGTGGTGTGAGAGTGGTCACATCACACTTCACGGCCATTCGGGGACTGGAAGCAGCGGAGACAGAGATGTGCCGCTGGAACCAGGGCGACCAGGGCAGGTGAGTGGGTGTATTTTTTACTCACACAACATACCTGACCATCCCCAATATTTTTTCCAGACAACACATTAAATTTAAAAAGTTCTGCATAACCAAAACCCAATGGTAACTGTTTTCCACTGTGTAAACCTATACAATATTAATTTCCACACGTGTTATCCATTTACAGTTCATAGTATATCCAATAAATGTATATCTTAGGCTGGGTTCACATCACATTGTTGCCCTACGTTTAACATATACGTTTGGAAAGGAGGCAAAAGCGTTGAAAACTACATTGAACTCCATGGTGATGGATGCCACTGTATGGCATCCGCTAGAGGCATCCATTTAACGTATACATTTTTTGTATACATTAAATGTAAGACAGAAACGTGATGTGAGCACAGCCTTCTTTTATGCGGTCAGTATTTGATCAGTGATTTTTATCAGTGATTGTAAGACAAAACCAGGTTCAGGTCCAATACACAGAACAGGTGCAGATCTTTCCCTTAGGCCTCTTTCACACGAACGTTTTTTTTGCGAGTGTACGAACTGTTTTTTGCGTTCCTTATACGGTCCGTATACAGAACGATTTATTTTAATGGGTCGGGGAAAAAAAACGGAAGGTACTCCATATGCCTTCTGTTTCCGTATTTCCGTTCCATTCAAAGATAGAACATGTCCTATTATTGTCCACATCACAGACAAGGATAGTACTGTTCCATTAGGGCCCAGATGTTCTGTTCTGCAAAATACGGAATGCACACGGATGTTATCCGTTTTGTTTCCGGATGCGTTTTTTGCGGACCGCAAAACCATACGGTCGTGTGAAAGAGGCCTTATTCAGTACCTTATGTCTGTGTAGCCTCTACTCCTGGTTTTGGCTCACAATCACTGATGGAAATGACTGATCAAACACTGACCAAACATTGACCATGTGAAAGCGGTCTAAGGATACCTTCACATGAGTTTTTGTAACCATTGAACTCTATGGCCATTTTTTTAACCAGCCTTAAGTAAAGCCCATCGAATAACAGGACGACAGGACCGACAGCCCCCATGCAATTCAAGGTGGCTGTTTTTAATGGCCGTTTTTAAAAATGGCATCAATAAAAAAATGATTAAGAATTGAAGCTTTCTTTTTCCATATCATATGAATGTACCCTAAGGCTTAGTTCACATCTGTGCCAGAGGTTACGCTAGGAGGGAGCTTCTGTTGCAGATTCTGTCAAAAATACAGGACCAGTAAAAATATTTTTATCAGTTAAATGCAGCATTTGCAAACAGTAACCCAGTGGACCTCATTGTAGTCAATAAGGTGTGTGTGGTGCCTTTTGTCTGTTATGTGGCATTATTTTCATTGTGCTGCTTCTATAACTGAGCAGTAGAATGTAAATCATCAGCGCCTATGTGAAGGTCTGATGCGTATGTCTGCACTCACAGTAGTAATTACATCATTAATGCATTACTAACACCATAACAATGCGGGAAATTGCTACAAACGTTTTTTCAGCTAGTAACCTTGGTTGACAGGAATTGCTCTAACATGGGATTATGCTCACACCAGGTCAATAATCCGTTCCTTTATCTTGCTTGCTCAGCTCTCTGTAATGCGATTTAATCCAATTAGTTGTATCTCCATCTCTATATATTCACATAAACATGACATTGAGCAGCGTACAACTGTCCCGAAGAGGTACCAGACATATAATAGATCAGGGGTGGCCAACCTTACAGACACAGTGAGCCAAAAAAAAAAAAGGATGATTACCAGGAGCCCTAAAAGATGCGCCTAGGTTGTAACAAAGAAAAATAGGAGAAAAATAATGATTATTCATCTGATCTGAGGTCTGATAAAAAAATATTTTCTTATTTTTCATTAGCAAAGAAAAAAAAAGAAAAAATATATTTTTCACCAGACCTCAGATCAGACTCCTAAATCGGATCCCCAATTCTCATCTGACCTAAAATAAGATCCCCAAACCTCATCAGACCTCCAAATCAGACCCCCAATGCTCGTATCAGATAACACTAATCAGACTCCCAGTGTCAGACCCTCAGTGCTCAGATTCCCCCATTCTTAGATCTGCCCCCCATGCTCAGACCTGACCAACCCATGCTCACACAAGACTCCCCCATGCTCAGATGTGACCCCCATGCTCAGATCAGACCCCCATTGCTCAGATCAGGATCCCCTATGCTCCTGATCTCTTCCCTCTCCTGATCAGGCACTGGTCTCCTGTTCAGGCAGCTGCTACTTTGCAGGTCTGACACACTCTCCACCCTGACCTGATGAGCACAGCATCAGGTCATAGTGCATGTCTTCATGTACTACGTTCTCACACTGTGTGCATCAGGACGTAGTGGAGAGTGAGCTAGAGCTGCAAAGTAGCAATGGTGCCCGATCAGGAAAAAATATCTGAGCATGGGGTGGAGAGTGAGCCAGCCTGACTGCTTCCCGGCTCCACAGCAAGAGCCGCACTTGAAGAAGCAAAAAGCCACATGTGGCTCAAAAGCCTCAGGTTGGCCACCCCTGTAATTGATGAATGGATATTTAGATGAAAACTAAATCAGCAAAAACACAAAAATGCATCACAGATTCTGTTGCATGCCATTGTACGGCAGAATCTGCGACTCTAAAAAAGTGGGCGGGGAAGGGGTGGTCCAGCAGGCCCGTCTCATTCATCATTTTCTAGCCTGGTTTAGACGTAGAAAATGGTCTAAATGTAAGACAGCAAGGAAGCTGGGTTACATTTAGAATCAGCGCTGGATGCACTAAAGTTATTTTCACGCCGATGCCTCTATATAACTTCGGCGATTCAACGTTAGCGCAGGGTCTTATTAAGGTCTTAATAAATGTGCCCTTGTGGTGATTTCTTTTCCTTATCCCCACCTTCTGAGAGCCATAACTATCAGCATATCATCTAAGGTCTTTTTTCTGTGGCACAAGTTATGCTTTTGATTGTACCATTTTGCACTACATATCATGTATTTTTTTTTATTCATTTACCTGGGGGTGGTAATAAAAACAGCAATAACTCCATTTCTGGGTTATGTATTTTTCGACTTGTTTTTTATGGCGCTCATTGTGTAGTATAAATTACATGAAAATTATTCCACGAGTGAGTATATGTATGTAAAAAATGTATATGTTTCGTAAAAAAAATTATTTGTTTTTGTGCCGTCGTTCTGAGAGCTGTAACATTTTTATTTTTCCATCAAAAGACAAAAAATAGCAATTGTGGTTTATTTATGTTTGTGACAATGTTCACCTTGGGGGTTAAATAACATGATCATTTTACAAGTACTGTTTTAACAGATGCAGTGATACCAATCATGTCCACATTTTTTACTTTACATTTTTTTAAATAATAAAGCACATTTGATCACGAAACCACGAGATTGGCTGATTGAAAGTGTAATATATAAGTATAGCAGTGCATTTTTAAGGTCTAATAGGTGTACAAAGATGGGACTCTTCATTAGGCCTTCAGCTGCCACAACCCATCAGAAACCCTTGCAGGACAAAGATTCTGCTCGGGTTACAGAGGTAACCCCCTACTTCTGTCTAATCATTTAGAAGTCACGGTTGCATTTGACTGTGGCAACAAAGAAGGTGAATAGCCAGGATCAAAGATAACTCTGATCCTGGCTGTTCACCTCCTTAAATGCCACAGTCAATAGCAATTATGGAATCTAAATGATTAGCAGAGTGTTAGCTGTAATATACATAAAAATGCTTTATTTTAGGAAACATACCCAAATGTCCAAGGGTTTCAGCCCTTTTTTAAATGCATCCCCATTTAAATGAATAAGACATTGGTAGAATACAAGACACAAGCCATAGACCATAGCGGTTCTGTTTCTTGAAAAGAACAGACAATTTTTTTATGCTTGGAAAGCCTGCATTTTACTGACAGTTGTGAATTAGTCATGATTAGTGAATCATGGGAACCGAAGCCGACTTTAGATTTAAGTTTTAAAATGGTTTTCGAGTAATAGAATCGATGGCAGAAGTTATTCACCGAAATGTCACGAGACTTCAGGGATAACGAATTTCACCTCGACGGAGCCCACACATTTGATTGATGTACAGAGACGGATCTCTGTACAGCATTCAAAGTTTTGACACAGGCAACTTCACATCTATGATCTGAAGCTCGCTTCGCTCAACACTAGAGATGAGTGAATCGAAGCTAATGAAGTGGAATTCGATCCGAATTTCAGGAAAAATTTTGCTGTATGGACCGAATTACATCATCGTGGGTCCTGCAGTAAACATAATGAAGACGCTGATGACAAAATGCCAGCAGACTTTGCCTTTACCATCTCCTCACAATTAAATCAAGCAGCTTCAGTAAGTTGAAAATATTCATGTGTTTTTATCTGCTTTGTCTGCATTCGATCTCCACAGCACGCAAGACATAACATGAGAGCCTCTGCTTTGGAGTCCAAGTCCAGTTTCTTAAGATCAGGAGTTCCATCACAATTGTGTGTAACATTCTTGCTCCCTGTGCAAAGTCATAACAAAAAGACTTCATAGGCATACACATCAGAGGAAACTGAAACTGTTTGCCCTCCGCTGCTCTGCATCTCTTGTGAAATCAATGTCTCCAACTATGCCCCTCTCGCGATTTACAGCAAATAGATTATTTTCATGTAGAGATCCAAGAATTATGTTGGAGGCATGTAGTGTATGCAAGCCATGTGCGAAACCTCTCATCACTCTCACGCTGTTCTGCACCTGATTTGCCGCGGCGACTGGAGTCATACAGGGGAGGAACTGCTCCGTGTCCTTCAGCAAGAAATCGAATCCTGGGTTTCTCCCTGACAACTTAAAATCAGAACCATGGTGACCGACAACGGGAAGAACATAGTGTCGGCGCTGCGTCAAGGAGGACGGAGCCATGCGCCCTGCATGGCACACGTGTTCAATTTGGTTGTCAAGTGGTTCCTGAAGTCATCCACCCATCTGCACGACATCCTAAAAACGGCCAGGAAACTTTGCATGCACTTCAGCCTCTCGTACACCACAAAGCACACCCTCCTTGAGCTGCAGCGGCAGAACAGTTTCCCACAACATAGGCTGATATGCAACGTTTCGACCTGTTGGAATTCCACCCTTCATATGTTGGACCGACTATGCGAACAGAGAAAGGCCATAAACGATTTCTAGATGATCCAAGCGGACAGACGTATTCCCCTGTGTAACTTCGATGTCAGCCAGTGGCAGCTCATGCATGACACCTGCCATTTTCTCAGGACCTTTGAGGAGGCCACGTTATTTGTCAGTCGCCAGGACTACAGGATGAACAATGTCATTCCACTGCTTCATATCCTGGAACAGATGCTGGTAAATCTGGCTGATCAGCGGACTGGAGACGTGGGGCCTACATCTTATGCCAACATGAGCCCTGTGGGGCCTGAACTGGAGAAGGACATTGGAGCACAAGCAATGTGTAGCGACACAGGTGACAGGGCGATGAGGAAGATGAGGCAGAGGACCCAGACACACCGGGGCAGTATGCAGTGGAGATGGAGGCAGGGAGTCCCTCCGAGTCACTTGCACGAATGGCCCGATGCATGCTCACTTGCTTGCGTAGTGAGAGCCAAATTGTCACCATTCAGCGGAGGGAGGACTTCTGGCTTTCCACCTTGATAGACCCTCACTTCCGGTCCAAAATGGGGGTGTTTTTTACACCGGCTGAGAGGGAGGACAAACTGAACTACTATAGAGACATCCTATGTAGTCAGTTGGCCGCCGCCTATCTGCTCCATCGTCCCTCCTCTCGCAGGTCTGACCAGGGCCCTCTGCACTCACGTTCCTCTGCAATGGCTGCTTTGGCAGGGTGAGGGGGGGGGGGGTAAGAGCAGTTCCAGCTCCATCAGCAGAAACTTGAGTCTAAAATCACTGATGAAAAAACAAAAACTCACAGTGGCAAAAATTGCCCAAAAATGTGTCTATTCAGGACCCGGAATCAAACCAAAAATAACAATAGGGTACCTAAAATGTAACTTTTAATAGTAAAGGTTAAAAATTGCCCAAAAAATGAAAAAATGAACTAGAAAACACGGTTAACACCTCTGTCAGCCATATTGTTAAGATACTGCATAATGTGATGTGCAAAGAGGTGAACAAAAGGGATAGGATGGAGATAAAGTAGCTGGGTCTCTGACCCTAGTAACCCCTATCCTAACACGATAAGGACCTGACACCTATAATCTCCCCTTGGGGACAGGACAGTGACTGCCCAGCTTCGTCAAGCAAAAAGGAGAGGGAAGAAAATAGGAGTGACATAAAGTAGAACCGTTCCAACGCGTTTCTTTGGCCAACGCCAATTCATCAGGGGACTAAATAGATAGAACAGATAATCCTCAAAGGTTCAATACCATACATAAACTAGAGCTGTAGAGGTATCCACAATTAAAGTGGATGGACACAATCGTCACCTACCCCAATTTGACAGCTCCAGTCTTATTGTATAGTGTGGATATGGTACTCAAACATTACAAATAGTCGGAGTAAACCGCAGGGTGCTGGTAGAAAAGACATATTCCCCTCAGCGGCAGTCATTACATCACATAAAAAGACAAACACATGCTCAGCTACTTAGCTCGTTCTCCGCTAGTGGAGCATGATGATCGCGGGTGTTCAGTGCGGGTATGCAGTTCTCCGCATGTGGCAGTGGCGCAGGCCGGCCGGCGTCTGGAGTTTAAATAGCCCGCCGTATGTGCCGCGCCTCCGCCCTCACCGCTCCACGTGACTTATCATGTGGGCGTGTCCAAGGGAGGCACCAAGTCCGCCAGTGCCTCTCCTCTAGTGCGTCATTCCACTACGTCAACCAGTGGTGGGAGGATCAATGATATCTGATCCGCCCACCGTGACCCAGTGAAAGCGCCCATAAAGGTAGAAGGTGTTGCTAGGCAAGAAAACAACACCTTTAGAGCGCAACAATGGCGCGATATTTAAAGGCGCATACACATCTAAATAAGGTAGAGGCGCCTGTAAGGGTTTATTATTACATAGGCAGGTAGCCTGTGATCATTCCTGAAAATAGAATCACTGTAATCAATGGTAGAGGGGTGACATAAATTAAAAGATGTAAAATGTGTTTTAACCGCTTCAGCCCCCCTAGCTTAAACACCCTTAATGACCAGGCCACTTTTTACAATTCTGCACTACACTACTTTCACCGTTTATTGCTCCGTCATGCAACTTACCACCCAAATGAATTTTACCTCCTTTTCTTCTCACTAATAGAGCTTTCATTTGGTGCTATTTCATTGCTGCTGACATTTTTACTTTTTTTGCTATTAATCAAAAATGACCGAAATTTTTGCAAAAAAATGACATTTTCACTTTCTGTTGTAAATTTTTTTAAAAAACTACATTTCTATATAAATTTTCTCTAAATTTATTGTTCTACATGTCTTTGATAAAAAAATCCAATAAGTGTATATTTATTGGTTTGGGTAAAAGTTATAGCGTTTACAAACTATGGTGCAAAAAAGTGAATTTCGGCATTTTGAAGCAGCTCTGACTTTCTGAGCGCCTGTCATGTTTCTTCAGGTGCTAGAATGTCAGGAAAGTATAAATACCCCCAAATCACACCATTTTAGATAGAAGACACCCCAAAGTATTCACGGAGGGGCTTGGTGAGTTCATGTATCATTTCATTTTTTTCACAAGTTAGCGGAAAATGACACTTTCTGAGAAAAAAAAAAAAAAAAAAGTTTCAATTTCTGATAACTTCTGGCAAAAAAAAAAAAATCTCAGACGGACTCACTATGCCCCTCAGTGAATACCTTGGGGTGTCTACTTTCCGAAATGGGGTCATTTGTGGGGTGTGTTTACTGTTCTGGCATTTTGGGCGGGGCTAAATTGTGAGCCGCCATGTAAAACCTAAAGGTACTCATTGGAATTTGGGCCCCTTTGCGCACCCAGGCTGCAAAAAGTGTCACTCATGTGGTATCGCCGTACTCAGGAGAAGTAGGGCAATGTGTTTTGGGGTGTATTTTTACATACACCCATGTTGGAGTGAGAGAAATATCTCTGTAAATTGTCAACTTTGTATAAAATTTTTTAAAAGTTGTCGTTTACAGAGATATTTTTCACACAAAGTAATAGGTATATATAAAAATACACCCCAAAACATGCCCTACTCTCCTAATCTGCGACTACCATGTGTGCCACTTTTGCAGCTTAGTGTGCAAAGCCCTAAAACAATGATTACCTTTAAGTTTCTGAGGGCATTTTTACGCATTTGGATTCCAGACTTCTTCTCACGCTTTAGGGCCCCCTAAAATGCCAGGGCAGTAAAAATACCCCACATGTGACCCCATTTTGGAAAGAAGACACCCCAAGGTATTCTGTGAGGGGTATGGTGAGTTCATGTAAAATTTTATTTTTGTCACAAGTTAGTGGAATATGAGACTTTGTAAAAAAAAAAAAAAAAAAAAAAAAACAATTTCCGCTGACTTGTGCCAAAAAATAAAAATTCTGTGGACTCACCATGCCCCTCACAGAATACCTAGGGGTGTCTTCTTTCCAAAATGGGGTCACATGTGGGGTATTTATACTCACCTGGCATTTTAGGGGCCCCTAAAGTGTGAGAATCCAAATGCGTAAAAATGTCCTGTGAAATCCTAAAGGTACTCATTGGTTTTAGGGCCCCTTTGCGCACCCAGGCTGCAAAAAAGTGGCACTCATGTGGTATCGCCGTACTCAGGAGAAGTAGGGCAATGTGGTTTTAGGGTGTATTTTTACATATACCCATGCTGCGTGTGAGAAATATCGCTGTAACGACAACTTTTTAAATTTTTTTATTCAAAGTTGTCAATTTACAGAGATATTTCTCTCACCAATATGGTATATGTAAATACACCCAAGCTCATGCCCTACTTCTCCTGATGCACCGACTACCACATGTGTTACTTTTGCAGCCAAATGCAAAGGGGCCCTAATTCAATGAGTACCTTTTAGGAGAGAGCATTTTACGCATTTTTCTTCTCACGCTTTAGGGGTCCCTAAAATGCCAGGACAGTATAAATACCCCACATGTGACCCCATTTTGGAAGAAGACACCCCAAGGTATTCCATGAGGGGCATGGCGAGTTCATAGAAGATTTTTTTGGCACAAGTTAGTGGAAATTGATTTTTATTGTTTTTCTCACAAAGTCTCCGTTTCCGCTAACTTTTGACAAAAGTTTAATTTTCATGGACTCATTATGCCCCTCAGCGAATACCTTGGGGTGTCTTCTTTCCAAAATGGGGTCACATGTGGGGTATTTATACGGCCCTGGCATTTTAGGGGCCCTAAAGCGTGAGAAGAAAAATGCGTAAAAATGCCCTCCTAAAAGGTACTCGTTGGAATTTGGGCCCCTTTGCGCATCTTGGCTGCAAAAAGTGTCACTCATGTGGTATCGCCGTACTCAGGAGAAGTAGGGCAATGTGTTTTGGGGTGTATTTTTACATATACCCATGCTGGAGTAAGAGAAATATCTCTGTAAATTGACAACTTTGAATAAAAATTTTTAAAAGTTGTCGTTTACAGCGATATTTCTCACACCCAACATGGGTATATATAAATACACCCCAAAGCTATGCCTCTACTCTCTGATCGGCGTACCACATGGTGTTACTTTGCAGCCAAATAGCAAAGCCTAAAACCAATGAGTACCTTTAGAGATTTCACAGGGCATTTTACGCATTTGGATTCTCACGCTTTAGGACCGCTAAAATGCCAGGGCAGTATAAATACCCCACATGTGACCCCATTGTGGATAGAAGACACCCCAAGGTATTCTGTGAGGGGTATGGTGAGTTCACAGAAAAAAAATTTGGAACAAGTTAGCGGAAATTGTTTTTTTGTTTTTTACAGTCTCATATTCCACTAACTTGTGACAAAAATAATATTTTCCATGAACTCACCATACCCCTCACGGAATACCTTGGGGTGTCTTCTTTCTAAATGGGGTCACATGTGGGGTTTTGTACTGCCCTGGCATTTTAGGGGTCTTCGCAATCATTACGTATGGCCAGCATTAGGAGTTTCTGCGATTCTCCGTATATTGAGCAGGCGGGTAATGAGATTTTTCCGTTCAGCCTCTGCGCTGAAAAAAAAAAATGAGCGGCACAGATTTTTCATTCGCATCGATCAATGTGGATGAAAAAATCTCTGCCAAATCAGTGACTGCGGTGCGGTGGGCTGGGCGCTAGCTACCTAACAAGTAGCTAGCTAACTGGCGGTAAAGGGGCCCTTATGCCCCATTCACACGTCGAAATTCTGTTTGCGGAGCGGAATTGCGGACCCATTCATTCTATGGGGACAGACTTTGTCCCGCTCGGATCGGAATTACGGATCTGCGCTTCCGAGTCTGCACTTCCGTTCTGCAAAAATATAGAACATGTCCTATTCTTGTCCGCAGCTGCGGACAAGAAAAAGCATTTTCTATATAGTTCTGGCAATGTGCGGATCTGCAAAATGCGGAAAGCACATTGCCGGTGTCCGTGTTTTGAGGATCCGCGGATCGGATCCGCGGATCGGATCCGCGGATCCGTGAATCACGGATCCGCCAAAACACATATGGACGTCTGAATGGAGCCTTACAAGGGGTGTGATCAATGACAGGGGGTGATCAGGGGTCTAGATGGGGTGATCAAGGGGTTAATAGGTGAGGGGGTGGGGGGGTTAGTGTAGTGTTTGGTGCAACTTTACTGTGTTACCTGGTCCTCTGGTGAGTCGATCCCAGTAAATGGGACCACCAGAGGACCAGGTAGCAGCTATATCAGACGCTGTTCATAAAACAGCGTCTGATATAACTAGTTTGATGCGATTTTATTCGCATCTACAGCCTGCCAGCGATGATCCATCGCTGGCAGGCTGCTAGCCAGACTGCTGTGCCGCGCTTCCCTGTGAGCGCGCGCGCGTAGCGTTCACAGAAATCTCGGCTCTCACGAGATGTGGCGCCCGGCGCGTCAACTCAGAGCTACAGGGCCGCCCGCAGGACGCATCCCTGCGTTAGGCGGTCCTGTAGCGGTTAATGACAGTCACTAAAATATGATGTCAATGAAGAATGGCGATCCCACACATCTCAAACAATATTCAGCCTTAATTAAGGTATCATATATCAGATGTGTGGGACCGTCAGATGTCAAAACATATACAGAAAAGGGGGAGGAGGATAACTGTCCAAAGTGGGTATACTATACAGGAGATGTCAATTATACACCAGGTTTCAGTCATACCACAGAGGTATATACCTATATAGTATTACAACCTCACAGAGGCCAATGTATCCAATTAAACGGTGTTTGGTCTTTAAACCATTATAACCATTAAACCATTGTAACCGTTTATAAAGTGAGAATACATTGATATAATTACATTTTTCTCAGGTGCAATGTTGCCATGTTATTAAATGAAACAGCCAAACCATAGCTGTTCATTTAATCCACCTGGGTGAGAGGTTTTTAACTCATAAATCCACCATGTCTCACGTTGCAATAGTTTCTTATTCCAATCACCGCCCCTCTTGGGTGGTCTTACCAGTTCAATAGCCGTGAAGCGGACCTTAGAAAAGTCACCTCCATGTGCTATTTCTACATGTTTAGCCACGGGAGTATCCTTTTTATGTCGCAGATCACTCAAGTGCTCACCGACTCGTCTCCTCAGCTCTCTTGAGGTCTTTCCAACATATTCAATTCCACAGGGGCATGTGAATTTGTAAATCACCCCTCTGGAGCGACAGTTGATAAACTCTCTAATGCTATACTTTTTGCCAGTGACACCACTTGTAAAGCTGCGTGACTGTAGGATGTAGGGACAGGCCACACAGCCACTACAGTGGTAGCATCCTGTTATGGGTTTCAACCAGGTGCCACCATTTGTGTTTACATTATCTTCAAAGTGGCTGTGGACCAAACGATCCCGTAAGCTTCGTCCCTTGCGGTAAGTAACAGTCGGTTTTACAGAGATGACCTTTCCAATGTCCGAATCAAGACGCAAAATGTCCCAATGTTTCTCCAGAATGTTTCTAACCTCATGGGCACCTGTATCATACGTGCCAATCAATCGGATCATCTTACCTTCATCTCTCTTAGGAGTAGAATGTAAGAGTGATGTTCTATCTGCCGTTTTGGCCCTTGTGAAGGCCTTCTTGAGACACCTGTCAGGATACCCCCTCTCATGAAAGCGTCTCCGTAGGTCATCTGCCTGAATCTTGAAATCACGAAATGTGGAGCAATTTCTCCTCATTCGTAGGTACTGGCCTACCGGAATCCCTCGCTTCAATGACGGTGGATGATAACTATTCCAATTCAGCAACGAATTTGTTGCTGTAGGTTTCCGGTAGGTACATGTCTGGAGAAGACCATTAGTATCTCTAGTAATCAATATGTCTAGAAAGGGTAGGCTCGTCATATTACACTCCGACGTAAATCTCATATTGATGTCATTCTGATTGAGTTCACCAATAAATTCATCAAATTCAATTCTACTCCCCTTCCAAATCAAAAAATATCATCGATGAATCTGCCCCAGGTCACCACCTTGTCAATGTGAGTGACCGGGGCATCATCAAGACGAGGGTCCTCTCCCACCAGCCCAGGAACAAATTAGCATACGACGGGGCACAGGAGCTCCCCATCGCTGTGCCCCTGAGCTGGTGGTAGAGGACCCCCAAAAGAAAAAGTTAGACGTCAAGGTGAACTCCAATAGTTCAAGTACCAATTTGCTGTGGGCCTGATGTTGAAGACCTCTAGTAGTAAGAAATGACTCAACCGCCTTTAAACCAAGGTGATGCGGTATCGACGAATATAAAGCCTCCACGTCGATCGAGGCCAACATCATATCATCCTCAATCGACAGACCATCGATTCGTCCCAAAAGATCCCCAGTATCCCTAATATAGGAGGGAGAGATTTAACAAATGGGGATAAAATCTGGTCAACATAGATCCCTATGTTGCGACTGAGGCTATTGACGCCCGACACGATTGGACGGCCCTTGAGAGGAAACAACCCTTTGTGTATTTTCGGTAAACTATAAAAAGTTGCAATAGTGGGATGTTTCACAAGCATGAAGCCTAATTCCTCTTCTGTAACAAGGCCGTCCAATCTTGCCGGGCGCAATATATTTAGAAGTCGATTCTGTAATTCCACTGTGGGGTTGGAATTAAGTTTCTTATAAGTATCTCGGTCGCCCAAGAGGGACAGGCACATCCTCTTGTATTGAGGAGTGTCCATCATCACGATATTGCCTCCTTTATCCGAAGGCTTTATCGTGATTCCTCTATCCTGTTCGAGCGACCGTAGAGACTTAAATTCCTGCTTAGTACAGTTGAAGAATGGCCCGTGTAATGCCATGGTCTCCAACTCTTTGGTCACCTGGCATACAAATGCCTCAATACAACCGGGGTCACCTACTGGGGGCATCGAAGTACTCTTATTTCTTAATTCCGTAAAGGGGCCTTTTCCTTCAGATGGGATACTATCCTTCAGACTATAGAGTAGCTTGACGTCTTGTAATATCTCTGGTGCCACGCCATGCTCTCTACTCTCACGTTTGGTCTGAAGGGAAAAATGTTTATGCCAGCTGAGTTTCCTAGCAAACAGATGAATATCTTTAATCCAATTAAACAAATTAAATGAAGAAGTCGGGACAAATGATAGTCCCTTACTTAGCAGTGTCATTTCTTCAGATGTTAATGTCCTACCGGAGAGATTCACTATCTGCCCCTGTTGTGGGCAGGATTCGTTGGATGGGGGGAGGATGACCTCTGATGACTTCGATTCCGCAAGGGGTATGGGTTTGCTGTGTCTAAAAAAGAGGTATTAGTATTCTCTCTACCTGCTCCACGTCCCCCTCTAGTTGGTCTTCCTCTCGGTCTATTCCTACCCCCCCTCCCCGAGATCTTTGATTATTGTCTCTCTCTGTTTCTGAGACCTCCGTGTCGCTAGACGTAATGTCAGAGTCCCCAGCCCTGCTGAGGTTCTTATGTTCAATACAAGAGTAGACTCGGTTCTCTTTAAAGTCCAGCAGATCGCGATTAAATTGGCGATGCTTCCTTTCTTTTAAATGGAATTGAAATTTCTCAAGGGTATTTTTCAGTTGTAATTCCTTTGTTGAAAAATCAGGTTCTTGCTTAAAACCTTGAGTAATTTCAATCTGTTCCCTAATGTGTGTTGTGTTGTTTGAGATGTGTGGGATCGCCATTCTTCATTGACATCATATTTTAGTGACTGTCATTAAAACACATTTTACATCTTTTAATTTATGTCACCCCTCTACCATTGATTACAGTGATTCTATTTTCAGGAATGATCACAGGCTACCTGCCTATGTAATAATAAACCCTTACAGGCGCCTCTACCTTATTTAGATGTGTATGCGCCTTTAAATATCGCGCCATTGTTGCGCTCTAAAGGTGTAGTTTTCTTGCCTAGCAACACCTTCTACCTTTATGGGCGCTTTCACTGGGTCACGGTGGGCGGATCAGATATCATTGATCCTCCCACCACTGGTTGACGTAGTGGAATGACGCACTAGAGGAGAGGCACTAGCGGACTTGGTGCCTCCCTTGGACACGCCCACATGATAAGTCACGTGGAGCGGTGAGGGCGGAGGCGCGGCACATACGGCGGGCTATTTAAACTCCAGACGCCGGCCGGCCTGCGCCACTGCCACATGCGGAGAACTGCATACCCGCACTGAACACCCGCGATCATCATGCTCCACTAGCGGAGAACGAGCTAAGTAGCTGAGCATGTGTTTGTCTTTTTATGTGATGTAATGACTGCCGCTGAGGGAATATGTCTTTTTTACCAGCACCCCTGCGGTTTACTCCGACTATTTGTAATGTTTGAGTACCATATCCACACTATACAATAAGACTGGAGCTGTCAAATTGGGGTAGGTGACGATTGTGTCCATCCACTTTAATTGTGGATACCTCTACAGCTCTAGTTTATGTATGGTATTGAACCTTTGAGGATTATCTGTTCTATCTATTTAGTCCCCTGATGAATTGGCGTTGGCCAAAGAAACGCGTTGGGACGGTTCTACTTTATGTCACTCCTATTTTCTTCCCCTCTCCTTTTTGCTTGACGAAGCTGGGCAGTCACTGTCCTGTCCCCAAGGGGAGATTATAGGTGTCAGGTCCTTATCGTGTTAGGATAGGGGTTACTAGGGTCAGAGACCCAGCTACTTTATCTCCATCCTATCCCTTTTGTTCACCTCTTTGCACATCACATTATGCAGTATCTTAACAATATGGCTGACAGAGGTGTTAACCGTGTTTTCTAGTTCATTTTTTCATTTTTTGGGCAATTTTTAACCTTTACTATTAAAAGTTACATTTTAGGTACCCTATTGTTATTTTTGGTTAAAATCACTGATGAGCAGCTTTCTTCACCCGCCTAGTGAAGAAACTACTCACCAGCAGCTAGACATAGAGCAAAACCTGAACCACCAGGTGATGGCATACTTGGAGTGCACCCTGCCAGCCATCATTGAAGATCCGCTGGACTACTGGGCAGCCGAACTGGATTTGTGGCCGCAACTGGCCAAGTTTGCCCTGGAAAAGCTGTCCTGCCCGGCCAGTAGTGTGGCATCAAAGCAGGTGTTTAGTGCAGCGGCAGCCATAGTTACCCCAAGAAGAACTCGCCTGTCCATTCAAAATGTGAAGAGACTGACCTTTATCAGGATGAATCAGGAGTGGATCAGCCAGGATTTCCACCCACCAATGCCTAATGCATCAGACTAGATCATCCATGGTGCCACACCAACACTTTGACAAAAGAGACCGGTTTCTTCTGGCTACCTGCCTCAGTTACTATTCTGATGCTGCCACCCGCCTGATGCCACACATCTGATGCCAAGTGCTCCTTTTTTCACCCACCATCTTCAGCTGGAACTATTATTGCCACTCACCTCCACACTATGTTATTGTGCCACTCTGTGGTCTCCTCATTCTGCTGCCACCTCCACACTATGTGACCTTGCCACTCTGTGGTCTCCTCCTGCTGCTGCCAACTCTCAACTCTGTCTCTGCCTGGCCAACCTCATCATTTATTTGACCCTTCTTCTGATCTGTTAGCAGCTGTAAGGCCTGTATGGTCCCATCAGAATTGACTTGTGTTTTAATAGTCAAAAGCAGGAGTGGGTACAAAACACAGAAGACATGCAAATATTCCATTCACGTGTCATCTCTGTTTTGGATCCACTCCTGTTTTTTTTTTTGGCATTAGCAATACTGATGGATTACTGACCAAATGCTGACCGAGTGAAGGTGGATGCTCAACAGACAGGATCCGTTTTTGGGGGGTTATTGTTCTGACGGATCAGAGGAAGGGCAAAATAATCAGTGACGTCAACACAAACTTACTGCTGACACACTCTCCACTCTGTCAGGGGGCTCTACTTGTATAAGCGTTTAATAGAACATGTTCTGTAGACATCTATGTGGAATCAGCTGACGACGGCAATTATTCTAAGAGTGACGCCTGTCATCTGCATGTCATACAGACTGACAGTATTGTTTCACTACCAAAGCAGACTCCATATGCGTGTTACTGCAAGGCACAGTGTTCTTCACTATTAAAAAGGCTTTCTGCAGCCAGGAAATAGCTGTTTTTTAACAAAATTCGCCGCAAATAAATTTGGATCTACTGCTGTGTCAGAATAATTCAATCTCCTGAATAGATTCCCTAATACGAGTATATATTTGCAAATCAGATTTAGCACCTTGCTACTGTCTCCTATGTGCTAATTCATATCACCTAATGTATTTCATCTCATCCCTTAATAATGTGGATAAGTGTTCCATTGAAACGGATATGTTCATGTAATAACTTGGTGTACCACAAGGTGGCAGCAAAACTTGGCAGTGCTAGTTGCGGGGAATGGACTGGATTGTCCATTCTCTCTCTCTCTCTCTAGAGGGAGAAGGAGAAGAGGAGTTGGCTAGCGAGAGTTAGTGCATTTTCACCCCTGCCAGGGGAATGCTGCAGGCCTAGTCCTGTCTGGGCAGGTTCTGTTTTTCCTAGCCAACCTTATCACTAGAGGTTGTGCATGTTGGTTGCATGTCCCCTCCTGGGCTTGCATTGCTTGAAATCCAAGCTAAAGCTAGAGCTTGAGGTACTTAAAGCCAGGACAAGAAGTTCCTAGGATTGTCTACAGCAAAAGACAGACTACTACTTCTAACATAGCTGAGCTGAGAGAGTTACTTCCTAAGGATACAACAGAGATGAGTTTGTTTTGCAGAGAGAGTATTTGTCTGCCATTTGCCTGCTGAAACCTATTGGAAACCAAGATAAAGTCTGGAAACTGTATGGATTATCATTTATTACCAGTAAAGCAATTGTTCAACCTTTTACCAAGTCTGGACTCAACTTTATTCTACACCTTCCAAGTTACCAACTCCCTTTGCACTGCTTTGGACCACACCACGTCTGGGATCCAACTGTATCCAAAGGTAGGATCACCGTGACATGTGCAACACAACATCTCCAGGGATGTGGTCTATTTACACTACTCTGGCCTTCCTACATCTGGGTACCAATACCATCACTACAAAAGGGAGCCTTGTGCTTCCGCTGCTTCATCGCAGCTGGCGTCACGACTACTTACTCTAACAGAGGGACATATAATCGTAAATACCTCTTAAGGGGTAAGGGATTCCCCAGGCGTATGTAGTGGGCTCGTTGCACATGTTAGAAATATGGCCAAGGTTAGGTTCACATATTAGTTCGGTTAATCTGGTAGTCTATTCCAGCAGAAGAGCAGAATTCGAGAGTTACCATATCTGGTATAGCTGGATGCGCCAGGCACCACCGTAACGCCAGTCACTATAATGGCTTCCTGCTGCATGCGAGATGTGAATGTGGATCTGACGGGATCCGGCTGTGCAAATACAAAAACTCTGGTAGTCTGTTCCTCTGCTTGAACAAACTACCAGATTTACTGAAAGGAAATGTAAAACTACCCTAAGTAAAGAGAGTGGTCCACAAAGGTAAGAAAAAAGATCATTGCCTTGCATAAACAATGGAAAGGATACAAAAAGATAGCAGAGGCAGTGAATATTCCTAGAGATACCGTTGAAAATAGTTCACAAGTCCAAGGCTAAAGGAACACTGGATACACTCCCTGAACATGGCTGAAAGAGGAAGCTATCACTGGATGCTACCATATTCCTTAGGAAGCAGGTGGTTAAAAAGTGGCTGCAAAATTTGAACAGAGGTTTCAATGTCAGTATACTATATTGATGAGCCAATCAGTTTGCAACTAACCTGGTTCGTTATGAAGGTCCCAAAAATTTGCCTGCAAGACGAACCCAAAGTTTTTCCGGTTTGTGTCGGACAAATACAGTAAAACTGCACATGTCAGCAGGAAAAAACACCATGAACCTGAGGGGGGGCCCGATTGGCTCACAGGCCGACAGACAGCCTGGATGAGCCAATCAGGGCTGTAGCTGTGCCCTTGCAGAACATCATTCTGTGTTGGGCCGTGAATGAGGGTAGATGGGGGTTTGCAGTGTCTGAGCCAATCAACACAATCTTAGGGACAGTATACAGTCACAATCAAGGTTCTATTCTAGTGTCAGGGACAAAGACCGGAAAGTCTAGAAAGAATAATTGTGTACAATAGGGAAAGGCAGGGAAAGCTTTTAGCCAGAAAGTGAGTAGCTGAGGCTGGGGGTGCTAGGCAGTGCCTTCTAGCTGCAGACACTGACTTATAATACAAAGATTCAATAAGTGACGGAACACCTGTCTAACACCATGGAACCCGGTGCTCACCTCCAGGTCCACCCGTAGACCAAAATATGCAGAAAAAAATGTGAGATGTAAGAGGGGCACTCGGTATATGAGGAACACACAGCCAGAAATGGACTAAAAATAAAAATATATACTCCAGCTTTATTACCCAATTAAAATCTGTCTAATTACTCCAATCAGTACATAGCATTGCAATTCATAATAAATAAACCCATAAAAATACGCCAAAACAACCCAACATTACATTCATAAAATTATGGTATCAACTTGTTCAAGGGCTGATTAAAGGCACTAGTAAAACATCCATAAATCTTTCCCAAGGGTTGTCACTTGGTAGTCCAGAACAACTACAGATCAATCCGTAAAGTGCTCAAATGCTGAATACAGCCTCTAAATGTATATGGCTAATAAGACCGCCGGCTTGTTGAGTTAAATGGTACACCCAGCTGGTTCAAAAGCTCACAGTTACTGACTCATTTATATATTCCACATAGATTAATGTCAGTACTTTACCGCTCCTTTACGCTTGGCCTCCCATGTGTATCTTCCACTCGCCCTTCCAGGACCTTCCGCGGCTTCCCACGTGGTCCCTTACGTCATTAGCCGTGGCGTCCCACGTGACGCAGTTTGAATAGTTGCGTTCTCTTTAGGAGACAAATAGATTTTTTGTTCCTTGCGGTATAAAGATTGCAATTCGCGAATTAATTATAAATGTTGGACTTGTTGAACTCTCACTCCTGTTATGGCTCCAGACGCGTTTCGGGACGCTAAGTGTCCCTTCTTCAGTGGCTGTTCAGTGGCTCCTTATTCCTGTGTTTCTGCTATTAGTTCTGCCAGTTATGTTTGTGTCACCTTGTGTTTATTATTATGTCTTTATGCCTCTGCCCTGATTAGTCTTGCCTGTCTTGTTTTGTGTCTATCTTCCCCTATTTCGTATTAGTTCCTCCGTAGGGAGGACTCTGTCTCTCCTTAAGGGGATACTTTGTTCAGCAAGCCCTCTGCTTATTGCCACTCCTGTTTCCTTGCGTAGAACTCTTGCTTGTTTTATTAGTTGCCTTGTTTGTATTTGCCTGTCTATGTTATGTTTGCCTATGTACCGTCGATACCTTCTGGTACCGGTTGTCTGTTCGTTCCTGTTGTCACTGTCTAGTTCATGCTCTGGAGTGGACCCTGGCAACTTCCTGTTTCAAAGCCTAACCCTACCATCTGGGGCCCTAGTGAATACCAGGAGTTGCTTAGTCACGCCCCTCTGGAGTATTACTAGACAGTGGTGCAGTGGGGGTTTTCTCCCACTGTGCTGACGTACATAGAGCTCATGTTTTGCCTGTGCTTCCTTCATTGGCTTTTATTTGTGCAATAAACTCATGTGTGTCTGTACCTGAATTCCGTATGTTTATTGCTTGACGACGTGGAGGTCTTTCGCGGGACCTCCAACTCGTGACACTCTGAGTAAATATGAAACACCTGAATTAGTAGTCAGAAATCTGGGAGAGGGCATCTCCAGACAGTTCAAGTGTTGGTGTGGGTGACAAAGATAGTAATAAAAGTGTACAACATGTATTTTATTATCCAGTGGATACTGTTTTAAATCTCTAAACGAAAACACCTGAAATAGTAGCCTGAAATCTGTGACAGGTCATCTTCAGAGAGTTCAAGTGTTGGTGTCGGTTGCAAAAATAGCAATACAAGTGTACAACATGTGTTTTACAATCCAGAGGGTACCTTTTTAAATCTCTGAGTTAAAAAAACCAACAACCTGAATTAGTAGTCTAAAATCTGTGACAGAACATCTGTGTGGGTTGTAAAAATAGCAATACCAGTGTACAATGAGTGTTTTACAATCCAGAGGGTATCGTTTTAAATCTCTAAGTGAAAACACCTTAAATAGTAGGCCATCTCCAGTAAGTTGACAACTTACACTAGAAAAAGCTTTTTTTTCTGAATTTGTGTATCTGTACACAAATAAGACATTAGGCCTAAATCTGTTAATGGTGCCGATACTGCATTATACCCAAAGTAAATTGTCAGTAGCAGTGTCTTCAGTGTGATTGTAAAAAGGGAAGGACATTAATTGGGCCTCTGTGTCCTTCAGTTCCAGAAAACAGACTTCCAGAAAACCGTTCCATGCTTTGTACTGTGACTCTGACCAGCTATACAGCCAGAAGTAGTAGTAGTAGTAGTAGTAGTAGTAGGCTGCAGTTCTCCCTGGCTTCAGAAAGGAGCATTCTTCCTGCTCCTCTTCCTTGCAGCCCCAGAGAAGCCTTTCAGTGCTGTCCTCTCTCTCTTCACTGCCCTTTCCTAGTGGGACACCTACTAACAGGCAACAAAACCCCACCATGCCCTATGGCAGATAGTCAAGAGAGTCTCTCTGTTGATGTCTTGTTTGAGAGCAGTCAGCATTTGAACCATGAGAAGGAGGTTCAATAGCTGTGTTGGTGATGGTAATAGTGGCACCCGTAGCCAAGGTATTGGTGGTGTGGACACCAAAAGTAACAGTTGGGGAAAATGCAGAGCAGTGGAGGGGGGGGGGGGGGCAAGGAGCCCACCATGATATCTTGCAGTCAGATAAAAGTGGCAGGGAAGGCAAGGTCTCCGATGATGATTGTGCATCCAGTCCATCTTTAATTGTTGCCACGATAATCTATATAAAGAACTTAACAAACACTGCCATAGGAAATCCACTGAGCCCGACGCAGCCTTACATAAGAAGTGGCTGCTTGGAACGCAGCACGCATGAAGACACCAACGTGGCTCTGCTTCAGACAAACACATCCAGCCATGTATGAAGTAAACACGGTCAAAAGACTTTCAAAACGCAACGTGGTGAATGGTGGTAAGGTACATCATTGCATCAACCACTTAAATATCTATACCTCAAGTATATACAACCAACACTTTTACGTGGAAATATTTAAATAAGACCTTACTGCACTATTGAAACTGTATGAGAGGAACTTTCAATTACTCAAATATTAAACAGGTATTCCGCTTGTTTCAAATTATTCCCTATCCACAGGATCACCCTCATAGGGGTCACAGGAACAGGGGCCCTGTACGCCGTGTAATGAGCGCTCGGCTATCTCCAGAACTCTCATAGAAATGAATGGAATACTCCTTTCAGGGGGCTGCAAGAGGTACCAGGCCCCCGTTCTTGTGATCGGTGGAGGTCCCAGTGGAAGGACCCACACCGATTTAATAGTTGTCTCCTATCCTGGGGGGGTTCAGGTTTTTTCTGTAAGCTCCTAGGAGCAAGGGACTCCTTTATGTAGATTGTAAGCTCCTCAGAGCAAGTGATGTCATCAGCAGTAGGGAGATGGACAGATGTGATCAAGGGTGATGTCCAATCACTACATATAGGTTCAGGAAGGAATTATTTTTCTCAGAACCTTAGAACGATGAGAGTACTTTATGGACGGTCACATCACCTTCTGAACCTGAGAAAAGAACTACAACTCCCATCATTTATTGTGATGCAATACAAGCCGTTGTCTTTAATGGCTCATCTGCTTATTGCTAATAAAAGGTGTAAAAATCATTGGCTTCTGTCTGGTACCTTCTCTGCAATCGTTAAAATTACACTTGCCGCCATCATCTGACATAGCTAACCCTCAGATATAAGTCTCTGTTCACACTGCACCTGCAGCATCCGCCCAGACACATAGCATGCTACAGAAAACATAGACAACACAGTATACTGGATGGCTCAGTATGAGATAGTGCATGCTGCTGCGCTAATCCGCGCAGCAAGAAATCGGAAACATCAGGGAAATGACAGGGGCCAAAAGAACACTGTTTTGGTGTCTATCGCTATAATGGGGGCCTATGTCATTGATTGTATGTGTCTGGAGCATCATACATGTACACACAGAACAAGAGCTTTATAAGGATGGATGGCGGGTCTTACCTTAGTCTTAATTAAAAAATACGATTAGAATGCGCTAAAATTATTAAGAAGCTCAAGCCTCATCGTAATATCAGAGGTAGTAGGGAGGTCCAGGAAATGACATTTCTGGTGTAATTGCAGTATGCCAGACCGACAGGGGAATTGTATGTTAGGTCACGGTGTGAGCAATTAGGTAGTCCAAGGGAAAACACAGTTCTGGTTACTCACGGTTATGTCGTCCCTGGGCAGGCTTGCATAAGTGATGAGAAGAACGACACAGTGATTCTCTGGGGCACGCTCTTATAAGGGACACAGGCCAGATGGTGTTTCGAGGTGCTCTTAGTGGTCTGTATTAATGTGCCTATGGCAAGGTCCCTGATTGTCGTGACGCCAGTACCTTTTGTGGTGGTACAACCATTTATAGTAGTAGTAAATGAGGAATTGGAAACTGAGACAAGGATGGTGCAATCCAACTTATGACTTTTACTGATCGTTGCCCCTGGTAACAGTTACATCCAAGTATAAAACAGTCTCTATTACATCCAGATACGAAATACAGTCTCTCATGCATACGAGGGTAAGGAACTGTAAGTCCTCAGGTAAAACAGGCTCTTCATCTTTTATATATATGAAAGCTACTGCTTCAGACTAGGCTTTTGGAGTATAAAAAGTCTTAGGCTGGTATTAACTCTCGCCATATTCTAACCTTTATTAAAGGTGGTTTTCAGAATCCTTGAGCCTCTATTTCCAGTGCTTTTCCAACAGTTGGCCTGACCGTCCTCAGGATTTAAACTGGAGGTGTGGATGCCGGAAGCTGTGTCCTACACCTAATTGCAAAGGTGCCTGGGAAGCCCTTGAGTATGGCCGTTATGCTATCCTTTGACTTGAATACTTGCAAATATATATTAATCCCCTTGAATACTCTTGTTGTTTGCAGCTTTGTCACTGGTCACCCCGAGGGGCAAGCTATAGAAGTAGATTTCTCGCCTATGGGCTGAATCTTGTAGGCTTTAACCCTGGACCATGGAGCCATCAGGGAGAGAGCAGCAAGGCAGGAGGCCTCCCTCTAGCTGGCAGCTACATGACTGCACACTGACTAAACTTCTCTTCTCTACTACCTACTAAGCCTGAGCTAAGCTATTTATACACTGTCACACTGCCCCCATCTAGTGGTCAGACTAGTGTAGTGCAACTCTAATTAGCCTAACTGAAAGGATCTTACACAGAATCCTTAGTGACATGGGAGAATAAGACATGAGATGAAGTATGACATCATTTTTTTCAGAAAACAGGTCTTTTGTCAATATTTACGACTTTTCTAGGCCAGATACACAAATATACACACATCACACACCATGGGCCCTATTTATCACAACAGTCTAATAGTAAGATGGTCTCTGTTCCCTAGCAACCAATCACAGCACAGCTTTCATTTTTTGATACGGACCAAGCACGCCCATCAAAGTCTATTGGTCCGTGAAAATTTCTGACACACATCCGTGTTATGGCCGTGTTGCGTCTGTTTTTTACTGAAGATTAGGGCTCATGCACTCGACCGTATGTATTTTGCGGTCCTCCAAAAATACAGAGGAACAAAAATACCAAACTTCAAAAAAGCAAAATTTAGCCAACTAAGAGAGGCCATAGGATAACTAATCGGGACAAAGTCCTCAAAAATAAAAATACAGCCACAAAATAGGATATCTTTAAAAGCATCCTAAAATCTCATTGTGAGAGGTACACACCGTATGGGAATAAAAGGTTAAGGAACAAAAAGAAACCAATGTGGATAAATAGAACTGTAAAGAAAGCAATAAATGACAAAAAGAAAGCATATAAATCACTAAACAGGAGGGTAGCCAGGAAGCACTGAAAAACGATAAGGAAAGAAATAGAATATGTAAAAAACTAATAAAAGCGGCCAAACTAAAGACACTCAGTTTGGGTTACCTTCACTAGTGGGGTACCTCAGGGGTCAGTATTGGGCCCTATTCTCTTCAATATATTTATTAATGATCTTGTAGAAGGCTTGCATAGTAAAATATAATTTTTTGCAGATGACACTAAACTGTGTAAAGTAATTAACACTGAAGAGGACAGTTTTCTGCTACAGAGGGATCTGGATAGATTGGAGGCTTGGGCAGAGAAATGGCAGATGAGATTTAACACTAACAAATGTAAGATTATGCACATGGGAAGGAATAATGCAAGTCACCTGTACATACTAAATGGTAAAAGACTCGGTAACACTGACATGGCAAAGGACCTAGGAATTTTAATAAACCGCAAACTAAGCTGTAAAAACCAGTGTCAGACAGCTGCCGCCAAAGGCCAATAAGATAATGGGTTGCATCAAAAGGGGCATAGATGCCCGTGATGAGAGCATAGTCCTACCACTTCACAAATCACTGGTCAGACCACACATGGAGTACTGTGTGCAGTTCTGGGCTCCTGTGAACAAGGCAGACATAGCAGAGCTGGAGAGGGTTCAGAGGAGGGCAACTAAAGTAATAACTGGAATGGGGAAACTACAGTACCCCGAAAGGGTATCAAAATTAGGGTTATTCACTTTAGAAAAAAGACGACTGAGGGGTGTAACGGATTGACGGGCACCCCGACTGGGTACCTCTGTTGAAGGAAGCTCCTAGCGCTTCTTGAGGATTCCAAGCGCTCTAGCCGACACCACAACCACCAAATCGGAGGAGCATATGAATGCGGTAAACAGCCGAATAGGAAAAACCATACGAATCAGTTTACACTCCTAGCAGTCAAACTGGAACAGCATACAAAAAATCCCCCCCAATAACGAGACGACACTTCGTTTTGAGGGTCAAGCAGAAACTTCTGTACTGGCACATACAGCCTCTTTTATTTACAAACCACAAACATAGTACAGCCCACAGGGTTTTAAAATACAACCAATCAATCCGAACAATACACACAGACACTCCCAGACAAAATCCTCACCTCTGCCTGTGATATGATTACTGAACACAATGGTTAATATAATCATCACAGGCAGAGTTAAATAGGTGAGTTAAATGGCCGCCATCCATTGTTCTCACCATGTGTCTCTGATAGATGAAATGGCGGCCACCCAGTAACTCCACAGTATGTCCCCAGATGGTTCTTAAAGGGCCAGCAGCAGCAGCATAATAAAATACAATATGCCCAAATGCTGGTTTAAAAGGGTACAATCTCCCAGGGGCCATAGTCGCAGGGGAGGAGGCGGGCAATCAGTCTTTTCCAATGCCCAGTGGCGAGGTTGGTTTCCTCACAAGGGGAGATCTAATTACTATGTATAAACAGACACGGAAATATGAACGGGACCTAATACAACTGGCTACATTCTGCATGTATATGATTGTTGCATCTGTTTTGGGTCCATGTCTCCGTTTTTTATGTCCATTTGTCATAAAGACATACACAGTTTAAAAGTGGGAATGCCCGGTGTCTCAGGGAATGTGAGATTTCCGCAGCACTGATTTATTTTCACATCACTAAGGCTGGGTTCACATCACCGTTTAGTTTTCCGTTCTTCTGATGCTGCATGCAGGAATTTTCTTTCCGTCTTAAATAAAGGATCTCAGATGGAAATGGCTAAAATGGTTGCAAAATGTGCATAACTGAGCATAACGGATGCATAAAATATAGGAGGCTTTTTTTTCTGTTCTTCTGAAGGATGAGAAGAACGGAAAACTAAACAGTGATGTAAACTTGGCCTAATATAACTAACATAAACTACACATCATAAAGTATTATTCTCAGAACAGGTATTATACTTTCCCCACATTGGACAGCAGGTGGCGCTCTATAGTCATTTTGTTTTAGTCATTTTTTCGCTAATGAATGACTGTTAATCGCTCATGTTATCTTTTTAACAAAACTCAAAATGTATAAAGATACTGCTTGTGTAGATGGAACTGAGCTCAGTCAAAGGCTGACACAGAAAACTGAATGCCCCTGCTCAAAACTGCTGTGTCTTTGTCAGTCCGCGTATCTGTAATTTACATCTTATCACATTTAAAGGGCATCTGTCGGCAGATTTGTACCTAGGACACAGTCTGACCTGTTACATGTGCGCTTGGCAGCTGAAGGCGTCTGTGTTGGTCCCATATTCACATGTGCCCGCATTGCTGGGAAAAATGATGCTCTAGGAGCAACACCCCCATTGCCCAATACTGCAATACCAAGTACAGCCGCTATACAATGCATGGCATGGTGCTTGGTAAATTGTGATGAGGTTGCAACGCTCAATGGAAAGCCATGGTCTCTTCAAACAGCTGATCGTACCATGTGTCAGACCCCCACTGATCAAAAATTGATATCCTGAGGATAGGCCATCAGTATTGAACTCCTGGAATACCCCTTCAAGTCAATGGTAACACAGTGAAGGAAGCAGCTTGTTTATTACGTGTCCTTCCATCACCCACTCTCTATATGCTTGGAGCTCATCGACAGATCTGTTTGGGAAGGATATTAATTTTTATTATAGTGACGCATAATAAACCTAGTGAACAGCATTGACGTTATTTACTTTACTAATAGGACAATGCATGTAAGAGCCGGTCCACCTAGTTTTACAGATATTATCTCTATGAGTGGAAAACAAGGTTTGTTTTATGCACTGATATGTGGATTTTTGAGGATCACGTTGCAATGCTTGTTACACTAATCTAATCATCTTATTTTTTAGACATAAAAAGTTGTTTTTGTACATTATCTTTTTTGAGTGCAGCCATGAAGAGAATACACGTCCCCCTTCAGGAAACATGTTTCACCAATGGTTTGCTGGAAAATCTCTGATGGTGAAATAAGGTAGAAATGTAGGGTTAATTATCTGGCAGATAGAGCATTCCTCCATCATGTATAGATAACACCAACATATAATACAGCCCTGTACAGAGACTGCAAACACTCATATTGGCCCCTGTTCCCAATTTAAATTCCAGATTCAGGGCTCATGCACACGACTATATGTATTTTGTGGTCTGCAAAACATGGATCTGCATTAGTTTTTTTTTTTTTTTTGTAACAATGCCCATCCACAAAACAAAAAAGAATAGGACATGTTCTATTTTTTGTGTGGAACGGCCATGTGGCGATACGGAAACGGAATGCACACGGGGTCATTTCCGTTTTTTGTGTGGACCCATTGAAGTGAATGGTTCCTCATACAGGCCGGAAAAAAAAAAACCCGAGCGACACGGACAAAAATACGTCTGTGTGCATGAACCCTAAGGCCCCTTTGACACGGGCGTCATGTTTGACGCCCGCATAAGAGGCGGGTGCCTTGCGGGAAAATGCGCGATTTCTCCACGCGAGTGCAAAGCGTTTTAATGTGTTTTGCACGCGCGTGGGAAAAATCGGCATGTTTGGTACCGAGACCCGAACCCAGACTTCAGCGCTGAAGGTCGGGTTTGGGTTGAGTATTCTGTATATTTTATTATTTTCCCTTATAACATGGTTATAAGGGAAAATAATAGCATTCTCAATACAGAATGCTTAGTAAAATGTGCATTAAGGGGTTAAAAATAAAAAAATTAACTCACCTTATCCACTTGATTACGTAGTTGCGATCTCTTCTGTCTCCTTCAAGCATTAGCGGCTGAAGGACCTGTGATGACGTCACCGAGCTCATCACATGGTCCATCACCATGGTGATGGACCATGGGATTGGACCATGTAATGTGACGTCACCACAGGTCCTTTAGATGGCAGCTAATGCTTGAAGAAGACAGAAGAGATCGGCAACTACGCGATCAAGTGGATAAGGCGAGTTAATTTTTTTTTATTTTTAACCCCTTAATCCACATTTTACTAAGCATTCTGTATAACCATGTTATAAGGGAAACTAATAAAGATCAGGTCCCGTTGCTTAGCAACCTTGCGGGAAAATTGCACTGCATCCGCACTTGCTTGCGGATGCTTGCGATTTTCCTGCAGCCCCATTCACTTCTATGGGGCCTGCGTTGCGTGAAAATCGCACTATATAGAGCATGCTGCGATTTTCAAGCAACGCAGAAGTAATGTGTGAAAATCACCGCTCATGTGCATAGTCCCATAGAAATGAATGGGTCCGGATTCAGTGCAGGTGCAATGCGTTCACCTCACACATTGCACCCGCGCGGAAATCACCCCGTGTGAAAGGGGCCTAAAGGGGTTGTCTCATCTTACCGTTACTAAGGCCAGATGAGACTAAACCCTGACCACCAGCTGGCCGGGAAACAGCGCAGCAGGTTGGCACTGCAGAGCATGGGAGCTACGAAAAAAGCATAGCACAGTAAGCTATACTGCTACCTAAGTAGAAAAACGGCATAGCTTGTTGTGCTATGCTGCTTCTGTAGCTCCCATGTGCTGCAATGGGAGCTACTGAAACAGCACAGCGATAGCCCGCTGCGCTGTTTCCTGGCTAGCTGGTGGTCAGGGATTACTCGTCTGACCCACCTAGTAACGGTGAGATGAGACAACCCCTTTAATTTATCAGTACCAAAAGGAAACACGGGGAAAGCAAACCCCATGCAGATTTTTCTTTGGTCAGATTTGGATCCAGGCCCCCACGTGCTGGAATGCAGCTGTGTTAACCACTGAGTTACCATGCAGAATTTCTATCAATATTCCTCTTTGCGCTTTGTTGATCATTGGGAAACCATTTCGTATTCCGAAGCCTGAAATCAGTGGTTTCACCATCATCCATTTCTCTTTTTTCTTCTTCTTCTAAACCTGGTTGGCAGGAGATAATCAGTGCTAGTGCAGCAAGCCCCTGAGCAGATGAGATAAATCAGCCGTCATTTAAAATATATTACAGTATTATACCTGAAATATCGTGGTAGTCACAATTGTCCATCTTCACTCAGATGATAGACAGAAAACAAGTGACTATTTAACTTTTTCAAATTTAAACCCAGCAATCCTATTGGCTGTTCAGTAATGCTGTCACCATGGTCACAACTGCAGATTTAAAGAAACATAAGGGAAGATTTGTCAAAACTGGTGTAAAGGAAAACTGACTTAATTGCCCATAGCAACCAATCAGATTCCACCTTTCATTCTCCAGAGGAGCTCAGAAAAATGACAGGTAGAATCTGATTGGTTGCCATGGGCAACTAAGTCAGTTTTTCTTTACACCAGTTTTGAGAAATCTCTCTTATAATATTCTAATTGGAATACAGAGCATTTTATTACCCAGTTGAGTAACATTATTATGACCACCAGCTAATATCCAGAGTAACCGCCATGTGCACCATGGTCAGCAGCTAGACGGGCTGGGAGTGACTGAGTAAGGTCCTGGTAGGTTGTCACAGGTATCTGGAGCGTTGCTGACTGTAGTGCATCCCACAGCTTCTGGAGGGTGCGCGGGGGGGGATCCATACAGCCAACACAACGATCGAGATGGTCCCACAGATGCTCAGTTGGGTTCAAGTCTGGGGAATTTCGGGGCCAGCGTAGTACTTGGAATTCTTGGTCATACTCTTCCTAATAATGTTGGACATCTCTAGTCATGTCACATGTCGCGTTGTCTTGCTGGACGATCCCATCTGCATCATGGAACACAATCAGCATGTATCTGCAAGGATGGATTCATACCCAAATCGGTTGCCTGCATACCACATCAGTACAGGCTATTAGCAGAGTGGGGCAAGCTCAGGGAAGGATTTTTTTTTTTACGCTTACCTCCTCAAAAAATTGAACAAAAAGTGATAAAAGTGTCATACAAATCCCCAATTTATTTCTATTTGCACCCCATTTAGAATTTTTTTGCCGCTTACCACTACATCATATCCCTGTGATGGCTAGCCTCCGGCACTCCAACTGTAGTAAAACTACAACTCCAAAGATATAGACTTGCCTGGCTGTTCTCAGAACTCTATAGAAATAATTGGAGCATGCTGGGAGTTGTAGTTTCACCACAGCTGGTGTGCCGGAGGTTAGCTATCACTGCCTTATGCAATATTAAATGGTGCCATTAGAAAGTAAAACTGCAAAAAAACAAGCTCCAAACAACTATGTGAACAAACAAACAAACAAAAAATAATATTATGGCTTCTGAAAGGCAGGGAGTGAATAGCAAAATTGCAAAAAATGAAAAATTGGCATGTCAGGAAAGGGTTAAGCGTTACTGATGCCATAAGGAGTTGGGCCTGGAGAATAATTTCCTCAATTGCAAGTCTAAGTTTATGCAGATAGACTTTAAAAAGACAGAGGAGTACCACAACCCCCATCACTGCTGCTATCCATACATTGATTTCCTTGGAATTATGCCGTGATAGGCTACATGCACACGACCGTTGCCTGCCCCCGCGTCCGCTCCTCCTTGAAATTTTGCGTCCGTCAAAAAAAAACGGATGACGGACCGTTTTTTTTTGACGGACCGTTTTTTTTGACGGATCCATTGTAAAAATGCCTATCCTTGTCCACAAACGTGGAAAAAATAGGACATGCACTATTTTTTTGACGGAATGAAAACACGGATCACGGATGCGGAACACAAACGGTTGACCATCCGCATTTTTTGACGGACCCATTGAAATGAATGGGGAAGCATCCAATCCGTGAAAAAAAACGGAACGGAAGCGGAAACAAACAACGGTCGTGTGCATGGGGCTATATGGTTAGATTTCCTACTACTCCTGTTCTGCACTTTAGAAATGATAGACGTAATTATTTATATCAACTGGCCTGGTCACTGACTCCATCACCATCTGCTGGCACTGCTTCCGGACCCTGCCAAAATACCAAGGTAATCACAGCCAGGCAGGAGCCCCAATATCTGGGTGTGCCCCAAGAGAAGAAAGGGTGCACCCTCCAGTCACTGCACAGCCCTAGTGGGTATCGGTGTGAGGATTGCCACTGAGATCCATGCGTGATGTCAATCCATCCGGAAGTGGCAGCAGGCAATTATAAGGCATAAAGTATTAGCAAATCCATGCATTTGTAGTGGATGGCATGATTTTGTAATGCACACTGATACCAATGACTGGATATAACTAGTATTGGGCACAAATATTCGAATCGCAAATTTTTATCGTGAATTTAATCTGAGCTTAGCAAGATCCCTAGCAACCAATAGGAAAGTTGTCTACCCCTTTACTATACAAGAACCTTCCCAGCAGCCATTTTCTACAGTTTATTACAGTTCTGAGTGACATTGCTGTGCTCTCTGCTTTGCTGTCACATTACATTAGATAGTTAGTTAGTTAGTTAGTTAGTTAGCTAGCTCATATATATAATACAGAGTGTTAGTGGGAGATAGTCAGTGTAGGATAGATTGTGATATAGCGTAGCTGATAGGTTCCGCTGTCCATACATACATGCTACATAGCGCTGTGATGTCACAAGTTCACAACAATACTTAGTGCACCAATTACTAATATGTAGTCAGACCTGCAAAAATGTAAAGTTGCACGTATTGCGCAAAAATATGCGCATCATTAATTGCCGTTTTGCGCAATCGCGATTATATCGGAGCACTCTATCTGCACATAAAGCTATTGTAATGTTCTGCCATGCCAACCATTTTCTCCAGTCTCAGGAAACTTCTAGCAGCTTGAAAAATGTAGTTATAGTGACCCATGCCTGTATTGCGCGTGCATTACGCACATATTACATTGCCAATTTTCGCAAGAAAATACCAGTGAATTTGCGAATATATGATGAATATTCGCAAAATAACGCAAATTTAAATATTGCCCCTGCCGCTCATCACTAGATATAACATATTAACGCTAGACAGTAACAGCAGAGGCATTATTAGACAGGACTGTCTAGAACTGTTAATCAAAGGGGAGGGGGGTGTACTAAGCTCTGAGGAGCATAGCAGTAGCAGTGCTCCAAGGGCTATACCAGTCCCTCGGTGCTCAAACTTGCATAAATATAAAAACGAATTTATCGCTGAAGCAGTTGATCCTATCGCCATAAAATAGATATCAATTTAATCAGCATGTTCAGTACTAGCAGGTAAAATGCCTGGTTTAATAGGGTTGATCATAAAGTGAATCTGCATCTTTAATGTTTAATCTTTAATGTTGTTTTTAGGTCCAAAATTCTTGGCTGATTTGTCAACATATCTTGGGGTCAGAGCTCTATTTCTCTGATACAGATCTCCAAATCCCCTGCACAGATATAGATTTAAAAATAGTCATGATACCAACAACAGACTGTTTGCCTGCAGTCACCACTAGGTAGTATACTGCATGCAGTCTTATTACTGAGTTCAATGACTAAGGCCCCTTGCACACGACAGTATTTTGCGGACCGTATACTGGCAGTTTTTTCAGTTCAGTATACTGACAGTATACTGAACCATTCACTTCAATGGGTCTGCAAAAAATACTGAAGTGTCTCCGTATGCATTCCGTTTCCGTTTTTCCGTTTTTTCTGTTCCGTTTAAATATAGACCATGTCCTATTCTTGTCCGCAAATCACGGTCAGTGGCTCCATTCAAGTCAATGGGTCTGCATAAAAAACGGAAAGCATACTGAAGTGCATCCGTATGTCTTCCGTATCCGTTCCGTTTTTTGCGGAACCACCTATTGAAAATGTTAAGACCAGCCCAATTTTTTCTATGTTATTACTGTATACTGTATATGCCAAACGGAAAAACGGAACGGAACAACGGAACCGAAACGGAAACAAAACGGAAGCAAAAAACGGAAAAACGGATCAGTTAAAAACGGACAGTAAAACACTGATAAAAAAAAAACGTTCGTGTGCAAGAGGCCTAAGAGTACTTTCACACTTGCGTTTTTTCTTTTCCGGTATAGAGTTACGTCATAGGGGCTCTATACCGGAAAAGAACTGATCCCCATGCATTCTGAATGGAGAGAAATCCATTCAGGATGCATCAGAATTTCTTCAGTTCAGTCTTTTTGACATTTCAGGACGAAGATAATACCGCAGCATGCTGCGGTTTTAGCTCTGGACAAAATTCCGGAACACTTGCCAGAATGCTGGATCCGGCATTTTTCCCATTGGAATGTACTAATGCCGGATCCGGTATTCAAAATACCGCAATTCCGGATCCGTCCTTCCGGTAAGAAAGGTGAAAAAATATATATAATGGATCTCTCTCTCCGCATGACAAGCGGAGAGATGGATCCGTTCTTGCAATGCATTTGTAAGACGGATCCATAGCCGGATGCGTCTTCAAATGCTTTCCGTTTGTAGGAAGATTGCCGAATCCGGCAGGCAGTTCCGGCGATGGAACTGCTTGCCAGATCACTCTTCCGCAAGGTCTCTTAGGTCTCTTTCACACTTGTTTCTTTTGCTCAGTATTGTACATCAGTATTTGTAAGCCAAAACCAGGAGTGGAATATAATCAGAGACTTGTATCTGTTCCATGTCTCCAGGTTTTGGACCCAGTCTGGGGTATGAATTATAAATACTGACCAAAATACTGTTGTAATGCAAGGCACCAACAAACTGACCAGTGAAGTTCAAATCAAAGGTTTTTATTCACAAACACAAACCAAAAGTCCAGGTAACTTGCTGGAGCAAAATACCAGGTACACAAAACTGTGGGAAATCCAGAAGTCCCAAACCGTGCATTAGTCCCTGAGCTGGTTGCCAGGTGAAGGAATTCTTCACGGAAAATCCCGGTTCCTGGGTCCCACTAGAGTGGACGGAGTCCAAGCAATCTTCTCTCAGAAGTAAGCAGTACTGACCTGCACCTGGATAGGAAGAATAACAGTGGGCACTAACCGACCTGGGAGGCTACCTTTTATGTGCCTGCTAAGAAATCCCAGGGCGCCAAGTGTCCACTCCCCATAGGTCATGATCCTGCCTACACCTGTGTACAAGGCTTGGTCAGTCATTAGTCAATTAGACCAATGCTGGCCCCCTAATCTACTTTGCACTTGCGGCCAGGTGCTATTCCCTTTGCTGGTCGGCGAGGCGCATAAGAAGCACGTGCGCGCGACCGCGTATCCCCTTGCGAACCTGCTTTCGAATGTACACACAGACGCGCAACAGGCTCTGCGTGAGTATGCGAGCGCGTCGACATGGACTCCGGAATAGAATCCGCAATAGGCACCGGAGACAAGCTCGGCCGCGGCAGAGTGCCACCAGCCCAACCCAGCTGCCCCCGAAACCCATGCGGCCTTCCCCTGCGGCACACATGCAAACGTGGCCCCGTGTTGGTTCGCAAAGGGGTCGGAGCTGGTGTATCAGTGGAGACACGCGTAACCTGTCCCGCAGCTCCACGAGGACCCTTTTTGGTCACACTAGAGTGCGAGACAGGTGATAATCTTACAACTGTCATGTAAAAGTAGCCTAAGTAAGCAGTTACTGTAGCTCAGAGATCAGCAACCTTCAGCACTCCAGCTGCTGTGAAGCTGCAACTCCAACCATGCAAAAATGCTCGGCTGTCCCCACAACTCCCATAGAAGTGAATAGAGCAGGGGCGTAGCTAAACGCTCATGGGCCCTGGTGCAAAAGTTCAGCTTTGTGTGTCTTCTTATGCGGCACAAGTGTCTTTAGGCCCCCTCAGGCTCCTGGGCCCGGTAGCGACTGCTACCTCTGCACCCCCTATAGCTACGTCCCTGGAATAGAGCATTCTGGGAGTTATAGTGTCAGAATATTTAGAGTGCCAGAGGTTGCTGATCCCTGCTGTAGCTCCTAAAATCCCTGTAGTGAAGCTCTGTATCAGAAAAGCAAAACTATGACCACTATAAAGTTATACTATACGGACAAAAGTATTGGGGCACCTACACATTACACCTATAGCAGCTTTTATGACCTTCCATTCTAAATCATAGACATTATTGTGCATTAGACTCACCCCCTTCCTCCCTACCTAGTGCAGATAAAACAGCCTCCACTCTTCTGGGAAGGCTTTCTACATGATTTTCCAGTGTGTCTGTAGGAATTTCTGCCCATTCATCAAGAAAAGCATTTGTCAGGTAAGATACTGATGTTGGCTGAGAGGGCCTGGCTCATAATCTCTGTTTTAGTTCATCCCAAATGTGTTTGATGGGGTTCAGATCAGGGCTCCGTACTAGCCTGGCAAGTTCTTCCACACCAGGTTCACCCAACCATGCCATTATGGACCTTGCTTTGTGCACTGGGGCACAGTCACGTTGGAATAGAAAAGAGCTTTCTTGTTCCCACAAAGTTGGAAGTATACACTCATCCAAAATGTCTTGGTATGCTGAAGCATTAAGATTTCCCTTCACTGGAACTAAGGGGCCTAGACCAACCTCTGAAAACAGCCCCATAGCGTATCCCTCCTCCACCAAACTTTACAATGGGCAAAATGCAGTCAGGTGATAATGTTCTCCAGGCTTTCTCCAGACTCATCCACAAGACCCCAGATAGACAAGTCTGATTCGTCGCTCTACAGAACTCATTTCCACTGCTCCAAAGTCCAGTGGTGGTGTTTTTTACCATCCAATACTTGGCATTGTGCTAGTCACAGAAAGTCTTGCATGCAGCTGCTCAGACATGGAAACATGCCATGAAGCTCCTGGCACACAGTTTTTGTACTGATGTTAATGCCAGGAGTGGTTTGGAGCTCTGCAGTTATTGAGTCAGAAGAGCGCTGGCTGAGTAAAATGCATGATGATGATTGGCTACTTTTTGCATAATGTTTTCATAAAATATACGGGTTACGAGTGACTTGTAATGAGAAGATATTGAACTTAGACCCAAAACGTAACTGTTTGAGTCCCTTCTCTTTCACTGCAGTGATTATTGTATGCTTTTACAAATTTGGACGAAAGCAAGCAGTAGTCTTCATCTATAGATTTAAAGGAGAACTATTATAACGCATTCTATTACAGTACTAAGCTGGAGTTCAGTGAGCTCTTTATAGGGACCCATTCTTTCATTAATTTTTGTAAAGACAGACTATACACCTATGGCAGTGGGAGTGATTGAAGCATGTTTGTTCAAGATTAAGAAGTGTGTCCCAATACTTTTGTCCGTATAGTGTGCAGTGACCGGGGGGGGGGGAGGATGGTAGGAGTGGTAGTGGCTATGATGTTGGTAGAACTCACAGCTCACAGTGGAATCTTTCCTCTGGTGCTCCTCGGGACTGTGCGACAGTGAATTGAGGGTTCACCCTTTCGTCCCATAGGGTACTCTCTGATTTTCTAGGACTTTTGCCTAGTGGTAGTTGGGGTGCCCTTGATGGTGGCGTTTGGCAGGGTGCAAGGAGGAGGTCAGTTAGAGTGAGGGTCAGCGAATGGTGGAGATAATGATCAGGCACAGTATACTTGCAATAAATAAAGTCTTTCTTTACTTAAATAGATAATTGGAGTAGTAGTTCATACAGCAGAAAAGGCACGGCTCAGGTATATTACAGAGTAGGATTCTCCCAATAGTTGTGTATCGGCAGTATCAGTGATGTAGTAGTAATCCCCTCTAGGTCTCACTTTGCAATCTTCCATAAATAACCACTGACATGCAATTCCATTCTCATTAACTCTTTCTGCAATTCCCAGGCAGCAGGGTACAGATCTTAAATCCTGATGTCCACATCGTATCAAAGTGTGGTGGGTGCCGGGGGCAATGAACCCATTCCATAAGCACTAATGTCTTAATGGCATAAATGAGCGATACCTTACGGTCTGAATCCAGTGCACAGCCTTGATGATTCTAAACCTTCTATGGATGTCTGTTCTCTTCCTCTCGGGGTAGTTTCTCAGTTAAGCTGTTCTTTGTCAGCTTTTCAGTCTCAGGAATGGTGTTTCCTGGATGAGGCTTCTGTTTGGGCCTAGTTAGCAGGAGCTCGCACATGTAGGTCTTGCCTCACATGTAGGTCTAGCTTCTCTGACTAGACACTCACTAACTAGAGGAGTCTAGACCAGCCAGTCCCCATAGACTTAATCAAGACTGCCAGTATTAACAGTTTGTTATCTATACACAACTATTTGGAATACATAGGGGAGTATTTATGGAGGATTTTACACCACTATTGTGGCTTAAAAAAAGTAGCAAATTATGGCCCACACCATATTTGCACCATAATTTGCGACTCTTCAAGCTTTAGAAAATTGTCGAGAAAAGGGCCAGGAATAAGTGGGAGGGGTGGGGGCGCAGTCCGATGGATTTACTGTAACGGTTGTATGTTATAGCTCAAGTGTGGCTGGCATAGATTTGAGTTTCTGAGGAACAGATCGCCAGAGATGAGGCTTTTGCCTCTAAATAAATTAGGCTCATCTCATTCAGGCACAGAGGGATCAAGACAGGTCTATGGAAACACCAGTCTTGATAAATCTCCCTCAAAGTCCATAGAGAGATAAAATTAATATTTAATCCCAATTTTTTTGCAAATAATTAACAGGGTCCACGTGGTCACTGTAAGCTTATGTTCATATTACCAAAATAACACAAACCATCTAACTTGTATGGGGGCCTCTGGACTCCCACCCAACAATAGGGGAGACAAAGATTAGGTTGGATTTCAGCTGCCATTGCTACGTTCTATGGAGGATAAGCCTTCACCAGAGGTGCCTGACAGAAACTTTCAGGACACAGGCATGTATATGGAGACCTCGGGAGAGAGAACTATAAGCAGATCTAATGTCTATGGCCGACAGCCCCAGCGTTGTCTACTAATGAAGACACCAGCCTCCCTTGTAGGTTACTACTGGGGTGTGTACTGTCATCAGTCACAGTCATGTGCTCTGGAGGCAAAGGTAAGAAAAGTACTGTATATAGTTATCACATTCGTATTCTACAGACTAGATAAGCCTGGCCGTTTATCATCACAGATAAGAACACAATACCATATTCATGAGTAATTTGGCAATTAACCATTGACCACATAATATAACGTATTCATTAAAATGACTTCATTATTTGGTATAATATTAACCATACTACACCTGTCATAGACGATTCACATGCAGTTTTATATTCTGATAAAGTATTTTGAGGAAGGGCATGTACAGGCTGTTGATAGGGAAACGGTTTGGCGCTCCTTTACCAAAGTTAATGTCCCTCACCCACAATGTGATACATGTCAACGGATTTATAGTTTCGCAGCCTCCTCTTCCTCGGCACTGCTCCTGATGGGTAGTGGTGCTTCTTCCTTCTGATATACAAGTGAGGAATTTTAATTATTATTATTATTTATTTTATTTTATTTATTCTAGTGACCTTGGTATTATTTAATTGAATATTGGCATTAGGACTTAGTGTTATCCGATCATGGATATATGTCTTATGTCTTTTATATTATGGTTGTATGTATTATTATTTAATAAATTGTATGTAATTTGTCTATAATTCATCTATATTTATTTCTATTAACAACCAATCATGTATTCTGCTTTGGGTGGCCACCCCTTTCCTTCTTCTCGTCTGCCTTGTTTTTATTTCGGATCTTATTTTATTAGATTCAATTGCTTCAGTATGGTTGTTGTACTTGGTTGCTAGGAGCTATTTGGCCTGTGTGTGACGTGGATGCCGTGAGCGCGATCTCGTGATATCCAACGCAAGCCTGCGTCCGCGTCATCATCAGGTGATCGGGATACAATCGTTTGGCCCGGTCATGTGGTGCCTTTTCCGGATCGCACGTAGGGCCTGCATTATCATTACTAGACGTAAGTGTTAATTAGGCCACACATGTGTGAAATGTACAGTGGAGTGGGATATTTAAACTGTGCTCCCCATTGATGATGCTACCCCCTGACGAAGGTATGCCGAATCGCGCGTTGGGGTTGGCGCCATCCTGGAGGGAGCACAGCATGGGTAACTGTTCTATTTGCTACTCATTGGCCTTGGGCCTCTTACTTGCACTTGTACTTTATTGTTTCTTTGTAATTTAATTTGGAGCTATTTTACCTGTGTTTTGAGTTGTGTTTTCCCTTCAGGTGATGCCATTTTCTTGCACTTGTGTCCCCTTTTGTTTTTAATGTATGTCAATTATGTTATGAATTAATTTATTAGTGAATAAACCTTATATTATTACAAACGTTCTGGTAGTTTTTTGTAGGTTTTGTAATTAAAACTTCATAGACCCCCTCTACATACACACATTCAGCACCAGGGGTACACGCTCCAGCAGCCCAGCCATTACTATGTCTCTGATAAAACCAGCAATTTGTATGACGGATAGTGTTGATAAATGATCTCTACTGCATAACATCTCATTTATAATGGGAAAAACATCAGACCATTGCTTGCAATATCGTAGTCATAAAAGTCCTGTAATCTCTTATTATGTCATCAGTTTACTTACATGTAACATGTAGGTGCAGCCCATTAGGCTCGATCTTCTGATAATATGCATTCCACTTCATAGCCTGAATGACATCACACTATAGTTCACTATTAATAGAGGCCGACAATGCAAAATGATTATTTCAGCAGTACATGGGTTCCCACGTTCTGCGTATGAATATTAGATCATTGTCAGCAACAATCTAATGACTAGTAATTTAGTCCAAGTGGTTGTAGGGTCAACATAGGCCACTAATGATTGGTTGGTGAAGGTCCAACCCTCAGGAACCCTAAAAATCATCAGGATGAAGGGGCCAGGTCTCTTTACTGTTGTATTTGGTACTCTAATGCAGCCCAGGTTTTGTGAATGGCTAGCTTTATTTTACTTTTTGATCCTTTGTTTTTCCAAAGATAAGCAAGATCAGCACCATTTCATGGTCACCTGTCTACCTCCCTCTATAAAAATAACATACATTTGGCCAACCTATGTGGTCAAATTAATCACAGGGCCAAACACAAGGTTTGAAAAAAAAATCCTTGGTGCCCATAGCAGAGGTGGCAAGATTAACCCAATTATACTGCTATTAGTCCACATGCATTACGATATTTTAAATAGGGTGGTGTAAGAGTTAACAATAGTATTTCTATCATACTTCTGGTAGTCTAAAGTGGTTTAGTGGCTAATACTGTAGCTAATATCTCTGGTGGTCTTCTTAAGTGATGAGGGGGTGATATACATTATACATGGTACCCTAGGGTAGTTTTAGGTTTATATCTAATGTCTCCAGAGATGTGGGGTGGTTTATCATTATACAATGATATAATGACCGTATATGATTATTAGAATTTCCTTAAGATGTGATGTGTTTACATTCAGTCCCAGCCCCTGGTTGAACTTAATTGACGCATGACTTTTTTCTACAGCACTAATTATGTAATTATAAATGAATAGAATGGTCGATGTAATTATAAATCAACAGGGTGGTCTTAAATAGAGTTGAGCGAACATTTGGAAGTTTGGGTTCGCCGGGTTCTGCCGAACTTCGCCGCAAAGTTCGAGTCCGGGACCCGAACTTGACACGAACTTGACCCAGAACCGGAACCCCATTCAAGTCAATGGGGATCTGAACTTTTGGGCACTAAAATGGCTCTAAATATGTAATGGAAAGGGCTAGAGGGCTGCAAAAGGCAGCAAAAGAGCACTTGTCATGCTTAAGAGCATGGCTAGTGCTCTGCAAACAAATGTGGATACGGAAATAACTTAAAATAAAATAAATTAAAAATTAAAAATAATCTTGAACTAGGAGGTGGATGTGGAGTAGGAGTGTAGTGTACAGGAGTTGTGATGCCCGACACTACAGAAGGGTCACCAGGGTGCGTACGTTCCCCTCATTTGTGGGGAGATTGGTGAATGTCATTTTCAGTAAATGCTATGTAATGCAATGCCTAATGATATATCCTATCACCCTGTTACTGCTATTGTGTGCCATTGTGCAGGCCTGCTAGGCGTGTCATCTCAGCTATGTCCACTAGAGGGAGCTAGGGAGCCCTAGTTAATATAGGCCCAGTCAGGTGGAAGAGGTAGCCAACACTGTTTTTTGTTTTTTTTTTAATTGGGGTAGCCCTCAAAATATTGGGACATATAAAAAAAAATAAAACAAAAAATAAGTGCACTTGAGTACAAGAATGGATGGTTGAGGCCGGTATAAATGTCTAATCTGCACAGGTTACGGACAAGTCCTGAGGGATCCATGCCTGGTTTATTTTAATGAACGTGAGCTTGTCCACATTAGCTGTGGACAGGTGGCTGCGCTTGTCTGTGATAACGCCCCTGCCGTGCTAAATACACATTCAGACAATACACTGGCTGCAGGGCAGGCCAGCACCTCCAAGGGGTAAAGGGCAAGCTCAGGCCATGTGCCCAATTTGGAGACCCAGAAGTTGAATCGGGCAGACCCATCAGTCAGTATGTGTAGGCGTGTGCATACATACTGCCATACTGCTCCACCATGTTGCTGAAATGCTGCTTCCTGTTAAGACGTTGCATATCAGCTGGTGGTGCTGGTTGTTGTTGAGTGGTGACAAAGCTTTTCCACATTTTGGCCATGCTAACCCTGCCTTCTGATGTGCTGGCGGTGCCCCAGCTGCGTTGGCGACCTCTTCCTCCTCCTCTGCCTTCTCCTTGTGCTTCCACTAAGGCCCCGCTGTCAGGTGGGAATGCCATCAGCAGCGCGTCTACCAGCGTGCGCTTGTACTCGCGCATCTTCTGATCATGCTCTAGTGAGGTAATTAAGGACGGCACGTTGTCCTTGTAACGGGGATCCAGCAGGGTGGCCACCCAGTAATCAGCACAAATTAGAATGTGGGCAACTCGGCGGTCGTTGCACAGGCACTGCAGCATGTAGTCACTTGTGTGTGCCAGGCTTCCCAGAGGCAATGACAAGCTGTCCTCTGTGGGAGGTGTGTCGTCTGTGTCCTCGGTATCACCCCAGCCATGCTGCAGTGATGGCCCTGAGCTGCTTTGGGTGCCACCCTGCTATGAACACGGTTCCTCCTCATCCTCCCCTTCCTCCTCACCCTCCAGAACTGTGCCCTAGCTGGACAATTGTGAACCTTGCCTATGTTGGTGCAGAAACTCACCCTCCGAGCCACTTGTGAATGACTGGCCTGATAACCGTGGAAATGATCCCTCTTCCTCCTCCTCTTCCTCCTGTGCCACATCCTCTTCCATCATCGCCCAAAGCGTTTTTTCAAGGAGACATAGAAGTGGGATAGTAACGCTGAGAACGGCGTCATCGGCACTGGCCATGTTGGTGGAGTACTCGAAACAGCTCAACAAGGCACTCAGGTCTCGCATGGAGGCCCACTCAGTGGCGGTGAAGTGGTGCTGTTCCGCAGAGCGACTCACTAGTTGATGTGCAGCTGATACTCCACTATCACCTGCTGCTGCTCGCAGTCTCTCCAGCATGTGCAAGGTGGAGTTCCACCTTGTGGGCACGTCGCATATGAGGCAGTGAGCGGGAAGGCCGAAGTTACGCTGCAGCACAGACAGGCGAACAGCAGCAGGGTGAGATCGCCGAAAGCACGCACAGACAGCCCGCACTTTCTGCAGCAGCTCTGACATATCGGGGCAGTTTTTCAGGAATTTCGGCACCAAATTCAGCACATGCGCCAGGCAACAGATGTGCATCAAACCAGCTAGGCCCAGAACTGCTACGAGATTTCGCCCATTATCGCACACCACCAGGCCAGGCTTGAGGCTCAGTGGCACCAACCACTCATCAGTCTGTCTTTCCATGCCAGTCCACAGCTCCTGCACGGTGTGAAGTTTTTCCCCAAACAGATGAGTTTCAAAACTGCCTGCTGACGTTTACCCCTGGCTGTGCTGAAGTTGGTGGTGAAGGTGTTACACTGACCGGATGAGGAGGTGTTAGAGGAGGAAGAGGAGTAGGAGAAGAAGGCAACAGGAGGCAAAGAGAAATATCCTGCAATCCTGGGTGGCAAAAGGATATGCTCCAAACAGCTATCCGCCTCAGGCCCAGCCGCCACTGCATTTACCCAGTGTGCTGTTAGGGAGATATAATGTCCCTGCCCATGCTTCCTGGTCCACGTATCGGTAGTTATGTGGACCTTGCCACATATGACGTTGCGCAGTGCACATCTGATTTTGTCCCCCACTTGGTAATTCAGGTAAGGGATGGCTCGTCTGGAAAAGTAGTGGCGGCTAGGAACAACGTACTGTGGGACAACCAAGGCCATAAGGTTTTTAAAACTCTCCGTCTCCACCAGACGGAATGACAGCATTTCAAGGGCCAGGAATTTTTAAATGCCGGCATTCAGGGCCAGGGATCGCGCATTGTTTGGAAGATGGACAGCTGAACGCTGACATGGGACATTGTGGTGCTGCTTGTTAAAGGTGACGGACGTGGTTGCCTTGCTGACACATCCCCTTATTGCGGGATGGCCAGTGCCTGAGACCTTTCTTGGTTTTGGAAGTGTTTACTCCACTGCAGCTCGTGATTTGCACTTAGATGCCTGGTCATGCAGGTTGTGCTCAGGTTTAGAACGCTTATGCCTCACTTCAGGCTCTGATTGCACAGCATGCAAACCACTCGTGTCTTGTCGTCTGCACATTGTCTGAAGAACTGCCATGCCAGGGAACTCCTTGGAGCTGGTTTTGTTGTGCTCGGTTCCTGGGTGCGGTGGACAGTACCAGGCATACTGTCTAGGGGACGGCCCCTCTGCTTTTGCACCCTGCACCCTCTTTTGCTGTGCTGCTGGCTCTGTGCGACCAACGCCTCTCCCTCCGAACTGCACACGTCAGTCGCATGACCTTGATTCCATGGTGGGGTCTAGGACCTCATCGTCCTCCACATCATCTTCCACCCAGTCTTCACCCCTGCCCTCCTTGCCGGTCTGCACAATGCAGAAAGCTGCAGCAGTTTGCACCTGTGTTTCGTCATCATCAGAGACGTGCTGCGGTGGTCTTCCCATGTCCTCATCCTCAAACATAAGTAGTTGGGCATCGGTGCACTCACTCTCTTCTACTTCTGGGGAAGGGCTAGGTGGATGGCCCTGGAAAACCCTGCCAGCAGAGTCATCAAAAAACATAAGAGACTGCTGGATGACTTGGGGCTCAGACTGCTTGGCTGATTTGCAAGGGGGTGAGGTGCTAGATAGATGCCCATGGCCTGCAGGTGCCAACTCTGACCTTTCAACAGTGGACCGGGTGGGAGACAATGTGAAGGTACTGGAGGCACTGTCAGCCACCCAATCTACTAGCGACTGCACTTGTTCTGGCCTCACCATTTATAGAGCGGCATTCGGGCCTACTAAATAACGCTGAAGGCTCTGTCGTCTACGCGCCCCTGAGGAAGGTGTTTCATTTGGGCGTGTAGCTGGCATAGATTGACTATGTCCTCTCCCCAGGAGCTCCACCAACACCAGCAGAACCACGACCAGGGCCACGTCCCTTATTTGACGCTCTCCTCATTTTTTCCGGTCACCCACCGAAGTAACAGACGTTTTTACTAAATTTAGTTCCCTGTCAGCAATGCAGAGCAGGGGTTTTTCACCGGCAAAACTGGGTTAATGTCACCCACCAATGGAACAGAAGATTTTTAGAACTTTACGTCCCTGTCATTTATGCAGAGCCGGGGTTTATATACTGCAAAACTGGGTTAATGTCACCCAAGAATGTAACAGACGATTTTTACAAATTTACGTCCCTGTCACCTCTGCAGAGCAGGGGTTTGTATACGGCAAAAATGGTAAAATGTCACCCACCAATTGAACAGACGATTTTTCAAAATTTACGTCCCTGTCACCTATCTAGCACAAAAAGTGTGTTTTTTTTCTAGCAGCAATGTAACTGCGGTATGTAACTGTTTAATTGGACTGCCAGAAATGCAGCATAGCCCGTAAATTTACTATCTAGCAAAAAAGTGTGCTTTTTTATATCAGCAGGGTAAATGCAGTATTTAACGGTTTTATTGGACTGTCAGATATGCAGTGCCTGTTGCAGACAGATAAAAAAAAATCGCTTTAGGTCACAAAAATATGTGACAGACTAAAGTAATTGAATAATTTTCACTGCCAGGTATGCACTGCAGGCCGCAGGGGTATTTGACCGGCCAAAAAAGGGAATTTGTCCTGAGCTACCAGAACAGATTTAAAGTAATATCCCTGGCACACATGCAGTTCACATGCAGTTGCAAGTGCACTGCACTGTCAAAAATGGCCGCCGATGGCTAGCGAACTAGCAGATGGATTAAAAGTTATTTTTCAGTGTCACTGGGCTCAGGGCTGGGTACAAAAATGTAGCATAGCACCCTCAATAATTGCTGTAGTTTGAAGATTGAACACACCACCAAGTTCAACAGAATTCTTCCCTAATCTCTCCCTCACAGCAGCATTCTATCCCTACACTGAGAAGAGCTGAGTGACGTGCGGCGCTACGGGACTCCAACCTATGTAGAGGCTGGGTCACATGTTGGTCTTGGCCAATCACAGCCATGCTACTAGTAGGCATGGCTGTGATGGCTTCTAAGGGCAGACTAGTGAAACGCTTGTTGATTGGCTGCTTTGCAGCCTTTCAAAAAGCGCTAAAAAATCGCCGAACCCGAACTTTTACGAAAATGTCCGGGTTTGGGTCCAGGTACCAAAACCCTTAAAGTTTGGTACGAACCTGAACTATACAGTTCGGGTTCACTCAACCCTAGTCTTAAAGTAGCATAGTTGGCCCCTACAGCAAAATTCCGTATGAGTGCATACAGTTACTATAAAAATTAATGGAAGCTTTAAAAAGTTCAGACCACTATCCAGAGGAAAAGCTAAAAAAAACAAAAAAAAACAAAACAAAAAAAAAAAGAAAAAGACGAGAACCAAATTTTATTATACTTGCAGAAACAAAATTCCTGGCCGACTCCAATCTGGCAATCAAGAATAAGTCCCTGGATCAAACACCCTTGTTATATAACCCTTCTAATATTATTACACGCCAGAAGTACATTCAGGCCCACTCTTAGTGAATTTACCATCACCACCTCCTCATAAACTCACTGCTCTTACTGTAAAGAATCCTCTTCTACAGTAAGTTGGTGTAAGAACTTCTATTCATACAGGATGCCCCTGTGCTATAGTTAGTCTCCATTTTGTTCTCTTGATGCATTTATCTGCTCTCTTTATGAGAATGTATTTGCTGGGGTAGATAGTCCCCTGCAGCGGCTGGTATCTGAGGTTACTTTCAGGTCATTGTCAGTATTATTTAATCTTAAACAAGTCCAATTTAAAGAGATAAAATTGATAATGTTGTCAGTTGCCTGAAGCAAAGGGACTATCCCAATTTGAGCCTAGATATGGCCAAAGCCATAGCAAATACTAAAATGAGGAACCAGCTTCTGAAACCAAAAATGTGTAGGATCACCTAAAATTTGTGAGAAATCAATGGTATGTTTAACTACTTAAAATCTAGAGCAGTGGTTGTGAACCTTTTCATGCCAAGTACCGCTAGTAAGTAAGACATTCGAACCAAGTACCCCTAAGGAAGCGAACAGTGATATTCTCACCCTGCTATCATAGGCTATGTTCCAAGCCTCTGTCAGCAGTTCCTTAATATTTGACAGAATAGAGCAGCATGCAGCTCTAATCCTCCTGCCAAATGACAGACATCACATTAGGTCTCATGATGGATTACTATTAGTATTTAAATTATATTTCATGCTTCCAAAAATACAGGAGAACACATCACATACCTCTTACATCCAGTAATATTTCCTCATCTTCTCTGAGCCAAGATGCCATGATGACTTCTTTCAGCTATGTCTTGTCTAGGCAGAGTTTGCCTCACTGACATCTGAGGTTCCTAGTTAGTCTCCCACCATCCTCCCACCTTAAACAGACACCCATGAAAATACTAGTACCACACAGACGCATTCAACAATTATTGCTACACAGTGCCCTGAAAAATAATAGTGCCCCTGACAGTAACAATATTGTAAATGTAGTGTCTCCCAAAACTAATTGTGATAAGCCGATACTGTGCCAGGGTGCCCACACAGTAATAGCCATCCCAAAATTCCAGCCATACCAATAATTCTCTCCCAGAGAGCGCTTAGCAGTAATAGTGACCCGACAGTGCCCCCAATTGGAATAACGTCCACCATTGTTTCCCAGAAGTAATAATTTCCCAATTGTGCCCATACTAGGAATTATGGTGCCCATAGACCCCTAGTAGTAATAATGCTCCCGGTAGTAAAAATGTCCCCATAAGTAATAATGCCCACCTGTAGTGCCCCCAGTAGTACTAAGGCCACAAATAGTGCCCCAGTAGTAATAATGCCCCCTTAGTTCCGATACTAATAATTCTTTTCCCCATAGTCTTTCAGTAGTAATAAAGCCTAACACAATGCCCCCATAAGTAATAATGTCCACTTGCAGTGCCCCCAGTAGTATTAAACCCACATTTGTCCCAGTAGTGTTAGTGCCCACCACAGCACTGTTCAGTAGTTATAAAGCCCACTATAATGCCTCCAGTAGTATTAAAGCCACCACAATGTGCCACAGTAGTAAATATGTCCACTTTTAGTGCCCACAGTACTTATTCCCCCTGTAGTGCTCCCCCAATAGAAATTATGCCCACCATAGTGCCCCCAGTCGTACAAATGTCCCCTTATACTGCGTGCCACTAGAAAAAAATGCCCCTTATAGTACCCCTGTAGTATACGGGAGATGTGATGCCCGACACTACAGAAGGGTCACTAGAGTGCGTATGTTCCCCTCATTTGTGGGGAGATTGGTGAATGTCATTTTCAGTGAATGCGATGTAATATAATGCCTATTTATATATCCTATCACCCTGTTACTGTGGATGTATTGCTATGTACAGGCCTGCTAGGGATGTCATTCCTGCTCTAGGTCAGTAGAGGGAGCTAGGGAGCCCTAGTTTATATATTCAGGCTCAGTCAGGGAAAGGCAGTTGGGTCCAGGCCATGAGCCTGTGAAGGCAGTGCAGGCCTGGAGCCTGCAGACTAGGAGAGGGCATTGCAGGCCCTGTAACCGGGTTCCAGATCCAAGGAAAAGGTTCCCCTTCTGAGTCAGAACCGAGAAAAGGGAAAAGTAAAGCAGGATCATCACTGTAGCCAGCCTGAAGAAGCTGAGAAAAGGCAGAGCAGAAGTCAGGGAAGCAAGAGGTACTACAAAAACCAGAGGAGGTACTTAGTAATTGTAATCCCAAGGATATACGCCAGATATAGGGCATTGGGGCCTTGGAGAATATTTCCCTGTCAGGAAGAGAGTGCAAGCCGCCTGTACTGCAACAGTCCTGTGTTAACCCTCTGTGAATCACCTTGCTGTGTAAGTGCCTGCCATATGTGAACTGTAATTTACAACCTGCTGAAACCAATCGTCTTCTGAGGAACTGTCAAGAGAGTGTATGCTGTTTATTACTGTTAAGTAAAGTTGAAGTTCTGGTTTACTATCCAAGTCTGCACCTCAATTATTCCTGCTATCAAATCGGTGTGCCACCGTTACCGGCACTGGCGTCACGGACATCAGGGACACCCAGCCACAGGCACGTTAATCTACCAACACCAAGGGCACCTCACACCTGGCTGTGTCCCTCAAGAACCCAGAGAGTGCCCCAGAGGATCCACGTGCCAGCCTCTCCATCACTGGCATTCCCCAGGTCAGTCCCTCACACTACCCTGACTTGGGGATGCTACACCCCCAATAGTACAAATGCACCCTTATAATGTGCTCCAGTAGAAAAAAGTGTGCTCTTAAAATGCATTTCATTAGTACTAATTCCCCTTATGAGTGCCAATAAAAAAATGGCCCTTTATAGTGCCCTGGTAGTTCTAATGCCCTATTATCTAGGGAGGGATGGCACTTATGAATCAGAGCATCAAGTCACTCATCATATGAAAGGTCTTAAACCCGTTCATCAATTCCAGCGTGTGCTTTGATTCGTGTTATATAATGTACTGGATAGTGGATAGGTCGCACAGGTGGCAGTGTTAAAGGGATTTCAGCTAAATAGCTCTCGTAATAGAGATTGTGGCCGCAAGATTCCCTAGGCTTCTACTATGGAGTATGTCTCCCTTTTGTACACGATCCATGCACTCATTCACTCCTCCTGTCCTCAACTATCTCAGATTTCCCAACTTTGTCGGGTCCCTCTCTGACTGTGCTGAATATTAAAATGCTTTCACATACACATCAGTCCCTGCATCCCGACATGTTTCGCCACATCGGGCGTCTTCAGGGATATAAATGCAGGTGTGTGTGTTGGGGGCGGGGACCCTCCTTTAAACCCTCTGGTTTGCCGGGATTTAAGTTGCGGCCAATTGTTTTAGTTGCAGGATGATTGATCATCCTGTGCGCCAATAGGGGTGTCATTCCGGTGCAACTCACCCCATTGCGTATGAATGAGGTCACGACGAGGTGGGCGGTTCAGCCTGGTAACTCGCGCAGGCGCCTGGACTTAGAGAGAAATCGGCAGTTAGAAGGATCGCAATGCATTTGCGAGTCCTACATCCGCGCATGCGTCTGCACTTAGAAGAAATCTCGCTACAACCTTGCCCCTATGATAGTAAAATCCAACAGATAAGGCAATACATTAACTGTAGGAGCACTTGGGTAATTTATGCAATCCAATGTGGATGTAATAAACTATATGTAGGAAAGGCTATCCAGGAATTAAGGAGGAGAATCTCTAAACATCTCAGTACCCTTAAAGAGGACCTTTCACCTATTTAAAAACTAAAAACTAACTATATCTGTGGGCAGAGCAGCGCCCAGGTTTCCGAGCTCCCTCTGTTGTATGGAGCGGGGACTTTGTATCAGGCGTGTCCCTTGCTGCAGAGCTGGCCAATCACAGCGCACAGCTCATAGTGTAGGAGACGGTAATCGGTATATAAATAAGCAGCACTTATTTATATACCGATTACCGTCTCCTACACTGGAGCGGTGACCGGCAGCACATATCATTAGGTGTGCCTCCAGCACGACAGTACACCTCTCTCCTGTACCCTGGCTGCGCGTCCAAAGGGGCGCTCATTTATGCATGCCTGGGGGGATTGAAGGTACTGTCGTTTGCATCTTATGTGCAGTGGCCCGGAACTTCCGATTATACCTTTCCATCCGGACCGACCCTCGGTGGATTACACGCTCCACTATCACACACACCGGCCGAACCACATTTGAATTGTGCCCGCGGGCGGTGTGCGGGCGGCGTCTCCACGCTGGTAGGGTTTCTAACTGTCTAAGCGCTTACCTCCTCTTACGGTTGGGAGGTGTGGCACGCACGGACGCACTGCGCTTTTTTGGTGGACTTGCACCTGCAGTCTGCCTGCGGTGTACATGCCCTCAGTCTCTTTATTGGGAACGGGGGTATCTGTACAACGCAGTTTTCTTTACGCATAACTAGGTCTGGTCTGGCCATTTACTAGTCCCACACCGCTTTGATTATACACGTAGGACCGATTGGTCTTAGTGTAAGGCGGGACTATTTTGTACATATTTCCCCTGGGCTATGCTCATATTATAATTATCCCGTTTGGGCTATTTTAAGATACATTAATAAAGTTTTTGACATTTCTTAAGCGTCTTTTTCTTTGTGTTAGCAATATTAATTAAGGGGAAAGAAATAGGAAGGTTGATTATTCATCAAAAAAATAATAACCCATAATTCTACATAATACAGAGTCGTATACATAAAAACTAGAATATATGGTCTTGCTAGCACTAGGGCAAAGGGATCATGATAAACATTATAGTAATAATAAAATATAACAAAACAAAAGATACATATTCCTGTAATCATCACAGAGTACATTTAATTGTGTGAATATATATATTCTTAGAATTGCTGTCAAAGGCGACATCACTAAACACGGACTGACCAGTGTATTTTATTCTCATATACACACTTAGGTGTCTCTAAAATGTTTCCTTTTAGTTTTTCCCTAAGTTTCACTGTTTACGTCACTGGATACGTCAGTATAGTGCGATTCATCTAACAAGATTTTTTCTCAGTTCAGGCGCCTGCGCGAGTTACCGGACGCCAGTATAGTGCGATTCATTTGTAGCGAGATTTCTTCTAAGTGCAGATGCGCGGATGTAGGACTCGCAAATGCATTGCGATCCTTCTAACTGCCGATTTCTCTCTAAGTCCGGGTGCCTGCTCGAGTTACCGGGCTAAACCGCCCACCTCGCCGTGACCTCATTCATACGCAATGGGGTGAATTGCACCGGAATGACACCCCTATTGGCGCACAGGATGATCAATCATCCTGCAACTCAAAACAATTGGCACAACTTAAATCCCGGCACACCAGAGGGTTTAAAGGAGGGTCCCCGCCCCCAACACACATACCTGCATTTATATCCCCTGAAGACGCCCGATGTGGCGAGACATGTCGGGATGCAGGGACTGATGTGTATGTGAAAGCATTTTAATATTCAGCACAGTCAGAGAGGGACCCGACAAAGTTGGGAAATCTGAGATAGTTGAGCACAGGAGGAGTGAATGAGTGCATGGATCGTGTACAAAAGAGAGACATACTCCATAGTAGAAGCCTAGGGAATCTTGCGGCCGCAATTTCTATTACGAGAGCTATTTAGCTGAAATCCCTTTAACACTGCCACCTGTGCGACCTATCCACTATCCAGTACATTATATAACACGAATCAAAGCACACGCTGGAATTGATGAACAGGTTTAAGACCTTTCATATGATTGTCACTATGAGTGACTTGATGCTCTGATTCATAAGTGCCATCCCTCCTGACCTGGCTTGAGGAATTTTAATGTTTATATAGAGTTCCTAGTTAATTAAAATTGGTTTTTAAAGAATTAAAATAAAGGATACCTTTTATAGTCTATGGTTTAATCAGGGAAGTGCACCAAGACGCTTATAGGTCTATGGACCAATAAGTAAAATAATACAGAGATGTTCAGCGTCACACTTTCCTTGAGGGGTTAATATAAATAATGTATTACGAAATATGTCACTGTTCTGTACCGACTGTCTACTAATAGGTGTGTCCTACAAGGCAATTCTGCCAGATCTGCCATTCAGGAATGACAACTTCTATAGCAGTTGTAATGAAAAACTGTCAGTCATCCAGGGATTTCTATCTCCCAGAGACTGATAAGTCAGAAATGCAGAGTTGCAACATACATTTCAGGGCTCCACTTTAAAACTTGTAATAGGTCCCCTATCAACTATGTACCATTTATAGTACTGGTGTCTAATAATGTGGCAGAGGGCCCTTGGACACTTGCAGGCACCTGACGGGACCCCTAGAGCTACACCTCTGAATAACTATAATATGCTTCATATAAGATGACAACTGAAGAAATAAACAGGTTTTCCGGGACATAGATATTGATGGCTTTTCCTCCAGATAGGTCATCAATATCAGATCAGTGTAGGCCTACACCTGGCACCCCCACTGATCAGCTTTTTTAGGCAGCCACCGGTCTTGAAGACTATACAGTGGACCAAGCAGGAAGCAGAAGGCTCCGTCCTGTGTAGTGACCAGCAGCTCCATGCGAATACATAGGTTTTGGACATACGGTATGACATCTATGTGTGTTGCTTACTGGAATAGATTTTGTAATAGGCCTACTCCCATTGCTTTATATGAGTAATGTCTACTGTTGATTAGTGATGGAAATTTCACAACCAGAATTCCCCACTACATTCTTTATAAACTTAAATAATTAGATATAATAATATGTGATATAATTATATGTGATATAATTTAGGGCCAGCTTCATATTTCGTAATAAGCAGAAACGCTATGTTATATGTTATAGGGAATACTATGTTTAACGGGTTTGGTCACTTTCTGGCTACTTGTGACCAATGTGTTAGGCTACTTTCACACTAGCGTTATTCTTTTCCTGCATAGAGTTCTGTCATAGGGGCTCTATACCGGAAAATAACTGATCAGTTTTTTCCCCATGCATTCTGAATGGAGAGAAATCCGTTCAGGATGCATCAGGATGTCTTCAGTTCAGTCTTTTTGACATTTCAGGACGGAGATAAGGCCCCTTTCACACTAGTGTTTTTGCTTTCCGTCCTAGAATTCCGTTCTCGGGGCTCTAGGACGGAAAGATACTGATCAGGATTATCCTAATGCATCCTGAATGGAGAGCAATCCGCTCAGGATGCATCAGGATGTCTTCCGCTCAGTATGTGAACGCTTTTTGGACGTTGACAAAAGCGCAGCATGCTGCGGATTTGTCTCCGCCCAAAATCCGGAAGACATGCCGTAACGCTGATCCGGAATTAATGCCCATTGAAGTGCATTAATCCGATCCGGCCTTAAGCTAAACGTTGCTTCGGCGCATCGCTGGATCCGACGTTTAGCTTTTTCTCACTGTTACCATGGCAGCCAGGACGCTAAAGTCCTGGTTGCCATGGTAAATGTAGTGGGAGCGGGGAGCAGTATACTTACCATCCGTGCGGCTCCCGGGCGCTCCAGAGTGACGTCAGGGCGCCCTACACGCATGGATCACGTGATCGCATGGATCACGTGATCCATGGGCATGGGGCACTCTGACGCCATTCAGGAGCGCCCGGAGCCGCACGGACTGTAAGTATACCGCTCCCCGCTCCTCGCTCCTACTATGGCAACCAGGACTTTAATAGCGTCCTGGCTGCCATAGTAACCTGAAAGATCTCAAGACTGATCAGGATCCTGATCAGTCTTCTAATGCTTAGGCGACTTGTGCTCTGATGGATCCGGCGGACGGAAGTGCCCGCCGGATCCTCAGAACGCAAGTGTGAAAGAGGCTTAATACCGCAGCATGCTGCGGTATCATCTCCGCCCAAAATTCCGGAACACTTGCCGAATGCCGGACCCGCTTCTTCCCATTGGAATGTATTAGTGCCGGATCCGGCATTCATAATACCGCAACGCCGGAACGGCGCAGACCGGTATAAATCTGAAGAAAATATATAACGTATCCGTCTCTCCGCATGACAAGCGGAGAAACGGATCGGTTTTTGCAATGCATTTGTAAGACGAATCCATAGCCAGATCTGTCTTCAAATGCTTTCCGTTTGCATGCAGATTGACGGATGCAGCAGGCAGTTCCGGCGACTGAACTGCTTACAGGATCACTCTGCCGCAAGTGTGAAAGTACCCTTAGTGAGATGACTATATGGCACTTACTAATATAGCATTTGTTGAAATTCTGCACCATTTTCTATATTTCATAAGGCATGCCCCCTTGTTTGGTGCAGGCGCAGTGTGTTTGAATGCAGAAGACATCACATGAAGGAGATTTCCCTGGTCACCTGTCTGTGTCCATCTTATGGACAGGACGTCTATGTGGCCAGCACAGATTTGCCCAACAAGGGTAAGTGGCTTATGAAATATAGCAAATGGCACAGAATATCAACAAAGTCTATGTTAGTAAATGTCATATGAGGTAGGTACCTTACCTACACATTGGTCACAAGCAGCCAGAAAGTGGCTGTTAAAGGAAATATTAATCATTAATATTTTGGGTTAATATCAATAAATAATATTCATAAATAGGCGTGAGTCGTCCATTTATTACTCTGCCTATGTATACTCTAAATACAACTACCTGTTGCTTTACCTTTTCCTGAACTACGCGCAATGGATTATTACAGTGGCGACCAAAAGGACCAGGGCTCGAGTCCAGGGGGAACGGGTGGGAACGGCGTTCCTGCACTTTTTTCACAGCAGGAACACTGTTCCCTTTCAGGGCAAAATGACCAGGAAGCGGTGAAGACTTTGTACTCACCGCTTCCTGGTTCTCGGCTTTCGGCTATAAGGGCTGCGCACAGGCATGAGGCACTCTGTGACCTCACGCTGTGCGCAGCCTTCACAGCACAGCCGACAGCAGGAAGAGAGGAGCGGCAGCGTCCAGGAGCAGGAGAGGGTACGTGTTTTTTTTGTTTTATATTTTATGGGCTGGTGAGAGGCACTGACTGGGGGCTAATGGAGGGGGCACTGGGGGCTGTTGAGAGGCACTGGGGGCTGATGGAGGGGGCACTAGGGGCTGATGGAGGGGCACTGGGGGCTGATGGAGGGGTCACTGGGGGCTGATGGAGGGGGCACTGGGGGCTGGTGGAGGGGGCACTGGGGGCTGGTGGAGGGGCACTGGGGGCTGGTGGAGAGGCACTGGGGGCTGGTGGAGAGGCACTGGGGCTGGTGGAGAGGTCTTATCTGAGGTCTGATTGGGGGTCATTCATATTGGTGTCTGAGCTGAGGTGTGATCTGAGGTCTTATTGGGGTCTTATTAACATTGGGCATCTTATTGGGGCTGTTAGCTGAGGTCTGATTAACATTGGGGGTCTGATTGGTGGTCTGACCTGAGGTGTAATAAAAAATATTTTTTTCTTATTGTCCCCCTCTAAAATCTAGGTGCATCTTATAGGGCGAAAAATACGGTACTTGCTTGCTTCTCCTCCTGACCTCCCCTGCCCTTTGCGTACGCCGCGCGCCGTGACGTTACACGGAGGCACTTGGGTGAGTTCCCACACTTTTTTTTTCCCCTCGACTTGACCCCTGAAAAGGACTATAAACTGCGTATTGAACAATAAAGGAATTCATTACCCAAATACAAGTCTACAGTCTATTATTATTGCTATATCGAGATATGTGTATATATATATATATATATATATATATATATATTTATATCAATTGTTATATAAATATATATACATATAGACACACTGCAATTCTTTAACAACACTATAAAAATTGACTATGCTAACACAACGCAATCTACTATTCCACCCCACAATCTATCTAGATATACACTTACACACATAAATAACAGCACCCACCTGGTTACACACTATCCCTAAGGGTTAACAGCACAATACAGGTGTTATCCGGGGGTAGTGGCACTGCAAGGGTTAACACAGGGCAATGCAGTGTCGGGGGAAAATAATCAGATTGCAGGGGTTAAATGGACAGGGAATATATGTGGTATAGGGTAAGGTATAGCAGGGGTTATTGGTATAGGGGTTATTGTGTAGTGGTAAATATATATAAGGAAAGGGTAAATGATTGTTGGTGGTATAGGGTAGGGAAGGTAATGCAGAGGTTAATATTAGGCAGGGGTTAATGCTCGTTTGTCTAGGGGGTAGGAAACGGGCTACTCAGCCAGCTCGTTTCCAGGGGTTAATGCTCATTGCAGGCAGGGCCGTCTTTAACACGGGGCAAAAGGGGCAGCTGCCTCTTGATCTCTGTTGACCACTGCAGCCAATTTCAATTAAATTGAGTGGCCGTCCACCCCAGATATCAGGCTGTCAGCACAGGGAGGATGCAAACTGTTAGAGTAAGAACTGTGGGAGAAAGGACCTTCCATGACATCACCATGTGACCAGTAACATAGCAATATTACTGGTCACATGGCTATGAGGTAATCAAAGGTCCTTTTCCTCTTCCAGGACTCTGTGTTGCTGCATGCTGCAGGAGAAGGGTAGGCCATGTGGGTACAGGCACTGGCCGACTATCTGCAGAGGAAGAAGATCAGGGATGGCTGCTCAGCAGTGTCTGTAGAGGGGAGAGAGTATGTCAGCACTGGAGAGGTACCGTGGATGTAACTACTGGAGAGGGGCTGAGGATTGTATGCTGTGAGATTATATACTGGGGGGCTGCTGTATAGGATTATATACTGGGGGCTGCTGTGTGAGATTATATACTGGGGGCTGCTGTGTGAGATTATATACTGGGGGCTGCTATATGGGATTATATACTGGGGGCATGCTGTATGGGATTATATACTGGAGGAGGGGCTGCTGTATGGGATTATATACTGGGGGCTGCTGTATGGGATTATATACTGGGGAGCTGTTTATGAGATTATATACTGAGGTGCTGCTGTGTGGGAATATATACTGGGGGCTGCTGTGTGAGATTATATAATGGGGGCTGCTGTGTGTGATTACATACTGGGGGCTGCTGTATGAGATTATATTCTGAGGTGCTTCTGTGTGGGAATATATATTGGGGGCTGCTGTGTGAGATTATATAATGGGGGGGGGGTGCTGCTGTGTGTGATTACAAACTGGGGGGCTGCTGTATGAGATTATATTCTGAGGGTCTGCTGTGTGGGATTATATACTGGAGGGCTGCTGTATGAGATTATATACTGGAGGGCTGCTTTGTGGGATATTATATACTGGACGGTGCTATATACTATAGGGTGCTATACTGTGGGGTGCTTGGGTGCACTGTAACGCTAGGTTGAGCCGAGCCCCGATCTCCTTCCTGAACTGCAGAGCAGTGCCCACCTCTAACCCTGAGCCCAGCTGCCCAGAGCACTGATCCTGAGCCTGTTGGAGTCTCAGAACTGTAAGTATTTACAGTAATTCATTGTAAGCTATATTATATATGGTGGTGGAGCGCGTGACTGCATGCTAGGGTGTGGGAAGGCGGGATCCAGGGGACCCAAGTAAATTCTCGCCCAGGGTCCAATCAATATTAAAGACGGCCCTGATTGCAGGGGATGATTTTTTCTTGCTTGTCTTCCTGGCGATGATTCTCACTTCTCCATGGGGGGAGGGGGGTTGCTGGGCTCACTTTTCCTCCTGCTCGGTCCATCTTCTCCAGCCGCGCTTTCTCCCGAACTGCGCGCACCTGCAGGCAAGTACATGTGTCCTGGTGCGCGCTTTCAGGTGGAGGTTCGCTTTGAACCTACCGCCTGTGAAGTGACCATGTATCTTCGGCGTGGTAATTACTACGCCGAATGTTCTGTCCCCACATGAAGGCAAATGAAGGTATAACTGATCATACCTTCGTATCCAAGCAGTGTAGCAGACCGGACAGGCAGATGCTTAGGTTAAATGAATCCAAACGTGGGCACGGGGATAAAATCAACATGGGTTTATTTGATCCAAATACAGCGACAAACTATGATACAATACTGTAATGTAGTAGTGGTATTGGTGCTGTCCTGTTGATGTCTTTCCTGAGGTCAACTGCTAGTCAAAAACTGATGCCTTCACAAGCCCAAAAATGCTAGAACATTCAGTCACACAGCCAGGAAGCACTGAAAATGGCTGCAGGAAATGACAAGGACCAAGGCTCCCTAAAACCGCCCATAAGAGAAAAACTTTAATAACAAGAGAAGAGGCATGCAGCATGCAAATTCTGACCAGCAGATGGCAGCAAAGAACAATACATAGAAAATAACATGGTACAAGAAGAATTAGTATTACAGAGTATGAATAGATGTGAGGAGAACAGCACACTCCCCGTCTGAAATTCCCTTTGGGGATTTCACTATGACGAATGTCCATAAAATATAGAACAACATGCAACAAAGAACATGTTAGAATGCAATAAAACATAACACTATAGTCCGTTTTCCGACTTGGAATGGATGGTGTCGATGTTCAGTTCTCTACAGGCTCCGGTGAAGTTGCTTCCACAGTCAGACCTCAACTGTTTCACTGGTCCTCTAATTGCGAAGAACCGTCCTAAGGCATTAATAAGGCTGGATGTGTCCATGGATTCTATCACCTCTATGTGAATGGCTCGCACACTCATGCAAGTAAATAGTACAGTCCAATGCTTACTGTTCACGTAACCACCGCGGGTCCTGCTTGCGGACACCATCCATGGCCTAAAGAAGTCCAAGACAACGTAGGTGAAAGGCAGCTCTGTACATAGTCTATCCGCAGGCAAGTAAGCCATCTGTTGGTGTAGTTGTTTTCCTCTCACTTTACGACAGTGCACACAGTCATGCAGTACTTGAGACACACGTTTTTTCATGCCTATAATCCAAAGGCCTGCAGACTGTAACTTACCCTCAGTGATTTGCCTGCTCTGGTGTTCAGACTTTTTGTGGTAGTGTCGGATCAGCAAGACGGTGATATGATGGTTGCTGGGAATGACGAGAGGATTTTGTTCTGTAACTCCTAGGTGGGCTTCATTCAAACTACCACCAACTCTGAGCAAGCCAAAATTGTCAATAACCGGATTTAGGTTGGCGAGAGGGCTTTTTATTGGAATCTGCTGTTTGTTGTACAGGCACTTCCATTCTACGTTGACTTCTGCCTGCTGAAAGTGGCGTATTATGAGGGACTCACTATGAGAGATGTCCACGGCAGAGAAGGGTTTATGGCAGACATGCCAACCATGACAATCTTAATCTTCGTGAGTGTTGTGATAACATGTCGCAATGTGAACTAACCTTGAGATAGTTATGACGAGTCTCATCCAACTGGAGAAACGTTCAAAGTGCTCACAACCGAAGCTGGAAGCTTGCTTTGTTCCAGTGGCTAATGCGCTAACTTCAGCACGGATTTCTGGATCATTATCCGGATCCTGGATGCTGAAAACTTCCTGTAGACATTCGTCCGTATGTCTTAGCATAAGCTACGGACCTGTAAGCCAAGTAGCATTAAAAAAGGAACCTAAGGACATAGGCCTAGTAGCGTGAACTGCTGGATTAGGTTCGGATGGTACATAGTGCCATTGTTCAGGTTTGGAGGACCTCCTGATTCTCTCTATATGGTTACCAACGTTCACGTAAAATTGTTTTGTCTGATTGTGGATGTAACCTTACTGCCCGTGTAATACTGGACTTCATCTATGTCGACACCCAGTTCTTATTGTATGAAGTCCTCAATCTCCACTGCTAACACAGTACCACAGAGTTCAAGTCTGGGAATAGTATGATCGAGCTTGGGGGCTAACTTAGCCTTACCAAAGACGAATCCAACGTGATTTTGATTGTTGGGTTCTGTCACCTTATGATAAGCAACCGCTGCTATGGCCTCTGTTGAGGCATCTGAGAACACAGTGGAGTTCCTTCTTTACACTAAAGGTAAGTGAGGTTTTAATATAGCACCTCGGGATGTGGATCTCACCCAAAGCACACAAAGATTGCTTCCAGGCCTCCCATTTTTGCTCTTTATCGGAGGGAAGTGGCGTATCCCAATCCTTGATGGTTTCAGAAAGCTGTCTCAGTAGGGATTTACCTTGTATGGTGATGGGCACTACAAATCCCAGCGGATCAAATAGGCTGTTCACCACTGATAGGACTCCACGTTTTGTGAATGACCTGTCTGCACAACTTATTTGAGTTAGCCGAAAGATCCCATCTGAGGCCCAAGCTCCTCTGCACAGGTGGGCTGTCCAGTCTCAGGTTAATGTCCTTGAATCCAGGTGCATGATCACCTGACTCGAAGGCCCTCATAACAGCCAGGCTGTTTGAAGCAATTTTGTGTAGTCTAAGCTTAGCTTGGTACCACATACTCTGAGTCCTTTTGAGCAGATCGATAGCGGCTTCTTCAGTTGGTAGTGATTTTAGTCCATTGTCTACATAAAAGTGTTTTTCCACAAAGTCTCTGGCGTCTGTACCGTACTCGGATTCTCCCTCTAACGCAGTTCTCCGAAGGCCATAAGTCGCTACGCAGGGGAAGGGCTGTTTCCAAATACGTGTACGCTCATTCGATACTCCACCATCTCTGCGTTGGCGTCATTGTTCTTGTACCACAGAAACCTGAGGAAATTCCGGTGGTCCTCTCTGACTACGAAACAAGCTCTTTCCTGAACCTCATCATCACTCCGACTAGGTTATTCGTCACATAAGGACCTGTGAAAAGGACATCATTAAGAGATACACCTTGATGTTTAGCGCTTGAGTCAAAAACAACCCTAATTTGATTAGGGTTCTGCAGATGATACACTCTGAATGAAGGCAAGTACCAGCACTCGTCGTTCTTCCTTAAGGATGGAGCTAGTTTTGCATGGTTGTTACAGAATATTTTATCTATAAAGGCGACGATGTGTTCTCTCATTTCAGGCTTGCTGTTCATGGTACGCTGAAAAGAGTTAAATCTAGACAAAGATTGTTCCTGATTGTTCGGGAGTCTTACCCTAGTAGCTCGGAAGAGTAAAGGAGAAACCCAGTGATTGGTTTCATCTTTAAAGAACTCACTGTCCATTATCTTGACAAATTCTCTGTCCTCTACTGACAAGGCTACTTTATCGTCATCCTTGGTTGTGTGAAAGACTGATCTTCCCAAGTTGTCGGCAAAGAGGGGAGAAATGACGTCAGGTGGTTGTATGAGGTCTAGAGACTTCTCTTTCACCTCATAGTGATGAGGACATGGCTTAATGCAAGTTGTGCGTCCATCTCCACGTACGTACGTTTTGAAAGAGTCGATTCTTGTTTCATCCAAGCATAGATTTCCTATGACTACCCATCCCAAGTCCAGTCTCTGGGCATATGGCGCATAGTCGGGACCATTACACTGTTGACGCACCTTGTGTACCCTTAGATTGTCTCTGTCGAGCAGGAGTAGAATCTCGGCGTTGTTGTCCATAGGTGGGATAACATTGGTTAGGTGCCTTAGGTGTGGTTGGTGAAATGCAGCTTCTGGGGTAGGAATCTCATCCCTATGGTTAGGTATTTTATCGCATTCGATCAGCGTTGGTAGGGGTATTTCAATGTCTCCACTGACGAGAGAAGCGATGAATCCTTGTGCCCTCCAGCCGCTAGTCTCTATGCGGCCTGAGCAAGTGTTTAAGATGTAGGGTTCTGATGGTCCTTTTATTCCAAAGACTTTGAAGAATTTAGGTCCTGCTAGGGTCCGGTTGCTTTGGTCGTCGATGGTGGCATACATTTTTACTGCCTTTTCTGGTAGTCCCTCTGAGTAGACCTTGATTAGGCATATTCGAGCACAACATTTCTCACTCTGGCCCTCCCCACATACGTCCAAGCATGAGCAGGAAACAGCGGTGGCTGTGTTAGAGTGATTCTGGGGCTCCCCACCATGACTGGTTGTGACAGGAGCCGCTGAATCTCTAGTGAGTGGAATTGGGTGTATAGCTGAGGCATGTCTTTCACTACGACACTCCTTACACTTGATAACGGATTTAGAGTCCTTAGCCAATGAAGAGCAGCATCTGAAACATACCCCAAGCTCGGTTAGGACTTTCTTTCGCTCCTGTATGGTTTTGGATCTAAAACCTCTACATTTGTTCAGCGAGTATGTTTTTTTTTATGAATGGGACATTCTAGATTAAAGGACTTGTCTCCTGATGAGGTAGTGTACTGTTTACCCGTGGGTACTGCAGGTGATGGTAGGTTAGTCTTTCTAACACTCACGCTGCTTTCATACCTTAATGGTTTTGTCGCTGAAGTTGTAGTGGTGAATTCCAGGAAGTCAAGGCTGGGGTCATTCCTCATCTGGGACTGTTCATCAATGAACCTACAGCAATGAATAAATACGGGAAAGGTGATGTCATGCGCTCCTTTGTACCTTCAGACTGATGCCGGCCACTTTTCTTGCAGACTGTATGGTAGCTTCACGACAATTGGGTTTACTCCATGGGCTGTATCCAGGTAGCACAGCCCGGACAGACAAGGGTCTCTTTTGGCAAGTTCCAGTTTCATGAGCAGATCACTTAAGTCCTGACGTTTTTGGACATCCTTGAGATTGATCTTTGGGACGTTCTGCAGTCTCTTGAATAGGGCCTTCTCTATGGCTTCTGCACTGCCGAAGGTACCTTTGAGTCTCTGCCAGGTGGCAGCAAGACCTGCTTCTGCTTGTCTCATGTAAACAGTTCTGAGGCTCTTGATATGATTTGTGGAGCCTGGGCCCAGCCATTTGATCAAGAGGTCAAGTTTCTGCTCTGCGGTTAGGTTGAGGTTGGCAATGGCGGTTTTGAAGGTTGCTTTCCAAGCTCTCCGCACGGTCATCAAATTTTGAGAGACTGGTGTTGATTTGCACTCTGCTCACCATAAACCTGGCAAACTCAGACATATTTGATTTCTCAATGCTTGTTGCCATGACAACTTGTGAAGCCGCTGGGGCGTATGGGCTACCTGGTGTGAAAGGGTAAGATTCTGCCAGGTAGAATGATGTTGCTGCAGGGTTGAGCTGTGGTTTAACCTCTGTAGATTCCGATGACTGATGCTTGAGCTGTGGAGGTAGGCCAGGAAACACCCGATAGCCATCTTGCTGTAATAACTGTCCTTGAGAGGGCACATCCGGGCAATGGTTATTAGATTGCTTGGGTGCTGTGGGTGTCACTGGCACCAAAGGTAGAGCTGACTTGGAGGTTTCAGTGTTGTCGGCTTGGACAGTACTGCAAACTGGGGGTGGTGCAGATAACTGTTTCAGTACATAGTAACTGGTGCGATCAACTGGATCATTATCTCGAGCAGACAGGATCAAGATCTTGGCTCAATGCTTGCTCAAGTAGTCTTACTTTAGCTAATCAATCTCCTCCTCCATCTCGGATTCAAGAATCTTTATTCGAGCCTCTGCTTTGCGAGAGCTTCTTTTTCAGTGAAGGAACGTCTCGCTTTGGATTGCTCTGCATTTATGCGGGCCTCTAGTAATCTGTCGCTCAGGGCTGAGCTTCTTGAACACGATGATCTGTATGACCGAGAGGAATGTTTAGATGAATTTGATCTGTGTGATCTAGTTTCTTGCAAATGACAGATGCAGAGTTCCGCTTTATCTTTAACATCCAGTACCACGGCGTCTCTTTGTCTGTCTATTGATTTTGCCTTGCTCAGTTCTGACAGGGCTTCATCGATATTAGAGTCTTTTGGAAAGGTTATATACTTTGTGGACTGTCCCTTGTATTTTTCATGAGCTGTGTTCAGCCACCTGACGGCAACTTGTAAGCTTGTGGCATCTCCTGAGGAGGATTTAAGTCCTGATATAAGGGAGGAAACTCATTCCCATTGCTCCTCCAGGTTGTCACATAGCTCATCTTTAATGGTGTGATAGTCTTCAATGATCTGGTTTGACAGAGCGCCTTGGTCGCACGACTTGGTCTGCTGGAAGCGTGGGTTTTGCTTCCTGCTCTTCAAAATGATCAGTATTAGGTTGCATTTGCCTTATTTCATCACTGGGGAACTGTGCAAGGTCCTTTTCGGCCATTTTGATTTAAGGTGCAATGTCTCTTTAAGAAAATAAACTTTTGAATATATATATATATATATATTTGCACGATTATACCACTTCCCTCTGCAGTGGCCAACATCATCACCCAGATTTCACACATTCATATTGCAATAGCCACAATTAAAAAAAAAAAATACTGTAGAGTTAAAGGGATATTCCCATCTTAATCATCACTGTTAAATCTGTTAATGATTTAACAGTGATCATTTTTAAATATATTTAATTAACTAATTCCCACCCCTTAGAAGAAAATGAAGATATACTTACCTGACTGTTGTCTTCCGTCTCCCCTGGTTACGGCCACCACTCTTCTCCAGAATTGCGGTGGCCGCGCTTGCGCAGACGACTTCTTCTTCTCTCCTGGCCGGGCCGCGCGCAGACCCGAAAGTATACTTGCCAGGAAGAAGTCACCAGGGTGCATGCACGGCAGCATGCGTGTTTAGTCCAGGACGCGGCCCGGCCAGTAGAAGACGTCAATCAAGATGGAGCCCGTCCCCTGCCGAAACCAAGAAGTGGACGGCGCACTGGGAGCAGGTAAGTATGAAACCTTTAAAGGGGTTGTCTCATCCCAGACAATATCGCTAGGATATGCCCCCAAGTGCTAGAGGGCACACTGCGCATGCACAGAAGCCCTGCATTAATTTTCTATGGGGCAACCGAAAATAGCCGAGCATTGGCCCATAGAAGTAAATGGGAGCTGTGGCCTGTCATGCACAGTGCGCTTATATTCACTTCTATGAGGAGCACGCTTGGTGGTGGCCGGACCAGGGTCCTCCAGCTGGGGCTCCGTTTCCGATATAGGTGCCCCCAGAGGTGGGACCCGCACCTATAAGACAATGGAGGCATATCCTAGCGATATGCCTCCATTGTCTGTGATGAGACAATGGAGGCATGAAACAATGAAACAATGTAAGATTCATAAGTGTAACTAGGGAAGCATCTCAGTCCTGACAGCAGGACAAAAGGCAGGGGCATAGGGGAAGCAGGGGAAGGGGCTGCTTCGGGGCCCAGGCCTACAAGGGGCCCCCTCAGAGGGAAGCCTAAAAGATTTTATTGTCAACAGTATTATAGAGTGACATTATATACATAGACACTGTAGGAAGCGGATAGAGCTAGAACCAGCCCTGTACCTCACATGGATCCAGAGATCTCCCAATTCATGGCTCTGCTAGATTTATAGCAGCCTGGTAGCTCAAGGGGAGTGTCTTTTCTGCTGCAGCTCAAGGGGCGTGTCCATGCTCTACCTATCACAGTTCAGGAGGCAGTTGACGCCCCACAGCATACCAAGATCAATATTACCACTAATACTATAAAAGAGACATATACCGCAATCCATTGCAGGATCTCATAAAATACAGAGTTCCATATGGCTTTACATACCATACATAATGGACACTGATATCCAGTTTCATCTTGATCTGTTCCCATGAGTCCAGAACACAGCATAGAAAGCTTCTGTGCTTAGATTCCTACTGCCAGTTACTGTCATGGCACTGCTCTACTGTGCAACATCCTGATAACAGATAAACTCTGATCTGCCGCTGAATTGGTTTGTAGTAAAACAAGAAGTAAAACAAGAAGCAGGCCAGAACCTACAAAAAACAAAAGCATACTTGAAATCTAGTTGACCACAATTCTAGCTAATGTTCAGTCAATTCTAAATCAAGTAAATCCACTTACCTCAATTTAAAATCGCCTGCTTTTGATTTTTTCAAATTTTTCAATCACGGTTTCGAACTCTATTTTGAAATCTCGCTCAATTGAAAGCATTGCTAGGTTAGTCAGTCTTTCCTGGCTCATTGTAGATCTTAGATATGTTTTGATTAAATTCAGTTTGGAGAAACTTCTTTCACAACTGGCAGTTGAAACAGTGATGATAAAAATATTCTTAATGCAACAACAAAGTTAGTCAAACTCTCCTGCAGCTTCCACTTGTACACCCATCGAAGCAAATCTAAGGCGGTCCAGTTAGCAGGCTGCTCATCGGTGTTGACTTTCTTATACAAGACAATGTGGTTCCGAAGGCGATTTATTTCATTGAACATAGCTGCAGCATTCAACTCTGTGTACTTAGCACATGTGCGCTGAATTTGTTCAATAATAAAATCATCTTTTATAATATCTAGCAAAGTCTAGATTTGCACGAAAGCAAATCGCTGGTGAAGCATATTCATCTGTGTTGAGCGTTTTGTGATTTCTGCCTCAAGACGATCAATTGCTTCTAGTTGTTCTCTTTTTGTTTCTTGTATTAAGGTCAAGCCAGCATCACAACTTAGCTCACCAGGCATCATTTTACGTCTGCCGACTCTTCTCTCTGTAGAAATGTTGTACATTTGACATATCTGCAGAGCTTTCTCAGTTGCCTCTGATACTACACTGTCTCGTTTTTCCTGGCAAAATAAAACCAGTGCTTTCAGATTTTGCACACATTGATCAAGGGCAAGTCCTTTTTGCTGCAGGTAGAGATGAGCATCGTTCACTTTGTTTAATACTGGACTCCAAAAATGCAAGAATGAAAAAAAAGGATAATGCAAACTAATAGACTTCCTGCATCCCCTCCTGGCCTGTCTCGTAGCATTTCCAAAGCATCTATTATTTTATCAGTGTATTTAGCAAGTACACATACAGCTTCAGGCTTTGAACTCCATATTGTCTCACATGATCGCTTTAAGTTAATTGGTACATGTTCCTTAAGAACATCCCATCTATGGGTGGAGCTTGAGAAGAAAGTATATTTGTGGTCGGGCACTAACGAAAAGAAGGACTCCTGCCTGCTCGGTTAACTAAAGCGGTTAGAGTTGTGCCGAAACCGCGTCGTTGAAGGGATAGCTGAAGGAGGCCATCCCCTTAGAGGGAAGAATGAGATTGAGGGTGGGTCGGGTGGGAGAGTTGACACGTCGTTCATTGAAGGAGGGGCTGCAGCGCCAGATATAGGTCACCGTGCCCCTCCCACAAATACAGGCCAATGAATCGGCCTTAACACTTGTGGTCAGGCACTAACGAAAAGAAGGACTCCTGCCTGCTCGGTTAACTAAAGCGGTTAGAGTTGTGCCGAAACCGCGTCGTTGAAGGGATAGCTGAAGGAGGCCAAAAAACACAACAAACCTTATTCCAAGAAAACGTGTGCATTTATTCACAACACCAAACTCTGACAGGAATGACTCATCTCGGCATACGGACAAGGTATGTATCGGCTAAAACAGGACGAACGCCAACGGCCTAGTTTCTTGATAACATGTGCTGGAACCCGATTCTTCGAAGCGGCGGATGCCGCCCCTATGCGAAACGAATGCCCGGAAATCGAGGCCGGGTCTACTGACAGGCAGGATAGTAAAACTCGAACGTGAGAAATAAAACTGGGACAGGTAAGGTGAGAATTGTTGAATGGTAGTAACGGACTGTTGGGCGGACTATTCCGCAGAGAGGACAAAAGCTGTTGCAACACATGCACGGGGCACCAATAATGAGATGTCGGAAAATAAAACACTTGTGTAGGGGGCCTACCTGAGAGGTCTTAGTGGAGGCCAGCGAGAGAACGAAGCCATCTCGTGAAGCAGAGAGCTGACTTATCGTGAGGCGCCTGCCACTGTTAGCCGGGGACGTGAACTCCGCCGGTCTCAGAAACCCATAGTAGGCCAAGTACATAGCAGCTTTAACAACCAGGCTAGGCAGAGCACCAAATGGCTTCTTGTCAAGCAGGTCGGAAAGGTCGCGAAAAATCTGACCGGTGACAGGAAGTCGGCGAGTACACGCCTCGCGGTCATTTTTCTCTAGACCCCTCAGAGTGGCTTTCACGGCATGGACTGAAAACAAGGAACCCGGCTGGGTGAAGCTCATGGCCCTAAAATGCTGAACCCCAGCGAGGTAGGACTTGACAGTTGTGTGAGACAATTTCAAATCGGTGTGACAGTAACCTATAAAAGCCAGAATGTAATGAACAAATTCGGTGTCACCTTGAGGACATGAGACCTGAAACTTCTGGAAGGCTCTCCAACCTGTTTGATAGGCTTTGGCCGTATTTGGCGAGAGGGACTTAGCTAACAGAGACCGAGCGGTAGCGAGATGAGTCTCTATGGAAGGGCCAGCGCCGCGTATGGAGGAACTGTGCACCCGATGGCGTCTGCTTCTGGACAAATCTGTGAAAAAAGGGGTAAAATTAAAACGAGATAACACGTCGGCTGCTGCATTGTGGCTTCCGGATATATGTGACGCTATGTAACGGAACTGATGTTGTAACGACAGAAGGACCAGGCGCCTGACAAACGACATGACGTGAGGAGACTTAGATGACCCACTATTAAGAATCTCGATGACGGCTGCATTATCGGAGACAAAAGACACAGTACGACCCGCCCAACATTTACCCCAGACATGGGATGCTGCTACTAAGGGGTAGAGCTCAAACAAGGCTGAAGAACGGAAAAACCCAGGGATGGAGCCGACTTCGACTGGCCATCTGGCTGCTAACCAATGGTTGCCAAAAATAGCCGAAAAACCTGTATTGGCAGCGGCATCGGTCAAAACTACAGGGGAGTCGTTTGAAATCGTGGGGACAAAAGTGAAACGCCATTCCATTGCCTGAGAAACAGATCCCACATGTTCAAATCGGCCAATACTATATTGTCCAGGCATATGCAGCTATCCTGGGAAGGGGCTGAAGGGAGGAGTGAGAGTAGACGAGACACGAACGCCCTACCTTGCGGGATTATGCGCATCGCAAAATTCAGCATGCCTAACAGGGACTGCAGCTGTACTTTCTTAACCACTCTCGCAGATCTGAAATCACGAATGACATCCCTAATTCTCTGCAACTTGTCACTTGGCAACCTGGCAACCATGTTCTGAGTGTCCAAAACTATCCCGAGAAATGTGATGACTACGGAGGGACCCTCCACTTTCTTGGGAGAGACCGGAACCCCCAGTTGTCTGAAACACTCGAGCAACAAATGGAGGTCCTTAGGGGAGCGCCAGGACGTTCAATAATTAAAAAGTCATCCAAGTAATGAATTACATTGCTACAGTGGAATTCGTTGACTAATATCCAGTGGAGAGCCTTGGCTAACTGGTCGAATAGCCATGGGCTACTCTTAGATCCAAATGTAAGATTGGATGCAAAATAATAAAGGTCCCTCCATTTGACCCCATACCACTGCCAGAGAGATGGATTGATAGGCAGTAATTTGAAGGCGTCTGTAATATCAGCTTTAGAAAGGATGGAGCAGGGACCTAACTGTAAAATGAGAGCGATGGCTTGGTCTATGGTGGCATAACTCATACTAACTTCCTCTGACGGGATGAGAGAATTAATGCTGGGTATGGAGGTACCGTGCGGGGCGGACAGGTCAATAATCAACCTCTCTTTCTTACTAAATTTCCCGAACACAACACCTATTGGGCTGACTCTCCACCGTTCGAAGGGAGAAGACGAAAAGGGGCCTAACAAGAATCCTTTGACTAACTCCGCTGAAACTAATCTATCGGAGACATCGAGGTGACGGTCAGCGGACTGCAAGTTCCTGCATTCGTGAACGGACTCTGGAAGGGCAACCATCCCGGTGTGGAAACCGCACATGAAGCCAGAGATGATGAAATCTACGAAGCCTGGGTCAGGATACCTACGCAAGAATTGCCGCAAACGGGCTACATTAACGACACACATGTAATTATTATCTGACTTTAATGAACAGACTACTTTAGGGTGGGCTCTGAAACAGTTTGTACAGATGTGCAGTAGGCGGCACTGACTGAAGTTACAGGATGCATAGTTAAAATTATTGCAAATCTGCGACCTACCGAGTAGTTTGATGGGCCTACCCAACTTGTCTACTAAACCCGAGGATCTCTGTGACTCAGACGGACCGGGAACAGGACCAGTGGAGCTGGAGCCCGCACCTGGAGCCGCCTTATGACACCACACAGTAGAATGGTAAATGGACTGGCACAGGGTGCACGAAGGAGCCTTAAGTCCGGCGAAATGCCTGCAAAAGATCTCCGTATCAATGTCAGCCCAGTTCATGTGATACTGGAACTGAGCCAGAGCGGCGGCTGCCTTAGCCGAGAAAGAACAGTGGTAGTCGTAGAAGGGACTACCACCATACTTATAACCCAACTCAGTTATCCTAAACAAATATAAATCAAGTTCTTCCCTCCTTTCAGGACGAACTGAACAGACCACGTCTCTGTATAAACCAAACGCAAGGACAAACTCGGGTATCGTGAGATTACGGTTCAGCCTGTGGTCCCGCCCTTTCAGGATCACTGACACATCACCACAAGCGATAACCCTACTATCAGAAAGATCCCGGGTAGCAACAAGCAAGGATGCTAGATTGACATCTCTACCTTTCAGGATGTCTTTCTTAAGATTGGCTGGGACAAAATGTGCCGGCATAATACTGGGAGCTGTTGCCGAGACACCTGCACCTGTTGCCGCAGATGTAGACGGCACAGCGACGTCAACGACCTGCGGAGCAGTGACAGGGCTACGAGACTCAACCGCCTCCAACCTGGTCCGCACGTCCGCGACAGATGAAGTCAAGTTATTCAGCATGAGATGGATCTGTGCCAGAGAATTCTGAACAGTGGTCATGGAGACCTCTTCCTGCCGCTGAGACCCAGAGTTAGCGACAAGTAGACGGTATAACTCGGCCTTCCTGGCAGTGGCTGGATACGAAATACCCTTCCTGGACAGTTCCGCCATCAGTCTGGGGATGGTCCAATTACGAAAAGAAGACACGCTGCCCCCTTCTGACATCCTGACCACATTCTCGTCGACCGAAGCCTCCGCTATATCTGACGCATGCGACATCCCCTGCAGATACAGTATGCAAAAAATAAACCCCAACTGTTACATCGACACCCGGACCATGTGACGCAAGTTGTGAGGAGGCAGAGACCCTGCGACTGACGAACATGAGAATGTGACAAGAGGACCTGAACGAACCAGAAGCGGAAGCTGAAGGACAAACACCCCGTGATTGGAGAGCCAGACGGTGACACAGCTGACCCTGCCACCAGAGGAAGAGAAACGAATGAAACACAATCGCTACTGCCATACTGTACCCTGACGGTTGAATAGTGCGTGGAATATATGACGAAGGAAGACACAGATCCTGAAAAAAAGCATATGTAAGAGCGTAGTGTACAACATGTCGCCAAGGTGTGGTGGCGCGAACTAAAGAAAATGCGAGACAACCTCACTAACCCTAAGTGGACCGCCGCCTGTCGTAATCCGTAATCTAATCAGATTTTTATTTTTATTTTTTTAATTATAATTTTAATATATGTAAAAAATTATTATTTATTTTTTTTTCTTTCTTCCACTTCTTCAATGTAATTAAAACATATATTAATTTATTTTCATTTATTCATTTATTTATTCATTTTTTATTTTTTTTTAATTTTTTTAACAACCTAAATGAAGCCCATGGCTTCGCAGGCCACTAGAGGGCGCCAACCGCAGACCATAGGCCCATGGAGTGCACGGGCCCAAGCCACCACTAGAGGGAGCCCGTACAGTCCACAGCCGCCCCATGGACTGCAACGGCCTCGGCCGCCACCAGAGGGAGCTCACGCCGCAAAGAGCTGCACGTGGAGTGCGCCGGCTCAGGCAGCCAGCAGAGGAAGCCTGCGCCGTCCACCGCAGATCCCCTGACCGCGTCGGCCCTGGCCACACTGGAGGGAGCCGACCCACCATGCGCCGCCCGCAACCCGGCCAGACCGAGGAGGACCAGCTGGAAGTGCAGACAAGGTGGGAAGTGCGGGGAAGCATACCACTGCGGGGCCGGGAGCGGGAGCGTGGGGAGTAAGGGGAATAACGGACGGGCCCTACCTCACTAATGGCACAGCGGCCCGTGCCAGACGTCATGGGGATGAATCGGGATCACGCTGACCCCTGCACCCTACGATTCATGCCACGTGGGTGCTGAAAGCTGCCTGGCAGAATCTCCGGTGCAGTGTGGCTCCCCCTTAGCTAGGCCGGACTTTGGTGCGAACGTATTGTATGTACTTACCTCGTGTAGTCGCTTTATGCGGTAGTCTTCGGAAAGGTGTGCGTAGTACGAATCTAGATAATGGATCCTGGCAGCAGCAACCCTCACGAATGAAACGAGGCCAGAGTTGACACGTCGTTCATTGAAGGAGGGGCTGCAGCGCCAGATATAGGTCACCGTGCCCCTCCCACAAATACAGGCCAATGAATCGGCCTTAACACAATTTTTCTACAGTGCTAAAGAAAGTTGTAGACTTTGTTCAAACACCAACTGCATGCACACCGGCAAGATTGAGCGAGTTTTGTGTTCATGGCACAAACACTGCTTTGGGATTGATATCCAAAATGCGCTTCTGTACTCCACGAATGTGTCCAGCCATAGTTGCTGCGTTGTCATATCCTTGGCCATAGCAGTGCTCCAGCTTAAGGCCATCTGTAACTTGTCACAAATCTGTTTTGTAATAATCTCAGCTGTTTTCCCAGATAACTGAATAAAATCAACGAATGATTAGAGAACGTTGACTTCAGTATCTTCAATGTGAACATATCGGATGACTTGTGACATTTGGTCAGTGTGAGAAATATCTGGAGTGCTATCAAACATGATGGCAAAATACTTGGCCTTTGTGATTCTTTGCAAGATGGCTGTTCTAACATGATGACCAAGCAAGCTGATGAACTCATTCTGGCTCTGTGGAGAGAGGTAGGATACAGAGTACCCATGTGCCTGCTGAACTTTGCGAAGGTGCTGATTGGCAACTGGGTCATATTTTGCTAGTAGCTTAAAAGTTTCTAGGAAGTTTCCACAGTTATCATCAGTGCTTATATTTTCAAAGTGACCACGTAAGGGTAAGGATTGCCTTGCTAGATATAGCACACAGTCAAGTATTCTGGCTAGGATTGCCTTCCATTTTTCAAATGACCTCTGTTGTGCAAGCTGGGCAGCAGCATCAATAGTTTCTATTTTTGTAGCCGCATTTCAAATTCTTTCCACATTGTGAATGCACGAAGGGGGTAAAAACTACGCTCATGTTCTAGCAACCTGGGGTTTAGTTTTATCCATGCTTTAAATCCATTAGACTTTCCAAAATAACTTTTCCCTTTGGCCTTCTGGAAAAGCATACAGGGAAAGCAATATGCAGTACATTTCATAGGTGAAAACACTAACCATGTCCTTAACATAGTCTCGCCATTCTCCAAATTTATGTAGAACCAGTCCTTAGAAAATGACCTGCCATCACTATCTTTTGGAAACAATGCGTCCTTTTCTGTAGTTCCACTGTTCCTCTCTTGACAAGTTCAGTTTTCAAAGTTTCATCCAGTTTCTGGCCAATATCAGTGAAGACTTTGAGGTCAATTCTTTCTAGTATAATATTTGGCTGAGCAGAAGTAGGAGCATCTTCACACAAAGCTGTCTCTTCTGTTTCTAAAGTAACAAAAGGAACGTCCACAGGCACTTGTTCCAGTTCGTGAGGCTCTTGTGATGCTACTGGTGATGGTGATCCTAATGTACTTACAACTGTGTTCACAAGAAACCTGTCAAGGCTTCCAGCAAAAAAATACACCTGACAATCTACTGTAAAGTCTGTCGGCCGTTTAACCCCTTCCATGCCGTGGTCCGTAGGGACCGCTGTAAGGAAGGGGTTAACAGGGCGGAAGCTGTCCCCCTCCCCTTCTGGCGATGTGCTGCTCTCCTCTTCTCTGGCAGCCCAACATGTAGCAGAGGGAAGGAGCTCCCTCCTTCCCCCCTCCCATCAGTTGCCATAGTAACCAAGAGACGCCGCTCTGAAGTGTCCGATGGTTACCATGGCAACTTGACGCCATATGCAGGCATCCAGTTGCCATGGTATGTAAGCCTGATAGGCAGCAGCCTGATAAAGCTTCCTTAATTTAAAATACACTGCAGTACATTATACAATGTACCATAGTGTATTGTAGAACCATCAGACCCACTGGATCTTCAAGAACCAAGTGGGTCTGAGACAAAAAAAAAGTGTAAAAAAAATATTAAAAAAGTAAAATAAAAATGTTTACATTTTTCAAAATATGCACATTTATAATTGGTTAAAAATTAAGAAAAAAAATCCCTAAACATGTTTAGTGTCGCCGCGTCCGTAAGAACCTGCTCTATAAAATTATCACATGAACTAATCCCTCAGGTGAACGCCATAAACATAAATAAATAAAAACTGTGCCAAAATTACAAATTTTTCGGTCACCTTGCACCAAAAAGTGTAATAACGAATGATCAAAAAATCATGTGCCCAAAAATGGTGACAATAAAAACATCAACTCTTCCTGCAAAAAACAAGCCCCTGCACAAGATGATTGACAGAAAAAAAAATATGGCGTTCAGAAAATAGAGACACAAAAATATAATTTTCTTTTTTATGCTTTATTACTGTAAATGTAATGTAAAATTGAAACAAACAAAGAAAGTAGACATATTTTGTATTGCCGAGTCTGTAATAACCTGCTCTAAACACAGCACATGACCTAACCTGTCAGATGAACGTTGTAAAAAAAAGTAAGGCCAAAACATCCAATCTTTGGTTACCTTGCCTCACAAAAAAACATAATATACAGTGTTCATAAAAATCATATGTACCCCAAAATAGTACCAATAAAACTGTCACCTTTTCCCATAGTTTCCAAAATGTGGTCACTTTTTGATTGTTTCTACTGTAGGGTACATCAGAGAGGCTTCAAATGGGACATGGTGTGTAAATAACAGTCCAGCAAAATCCGCCTTCCAAAAACCATACAGCGCTTCTTTTCTTCTGCTCCCTGCCGTGTACCTCAGTTTATGACCACGTGTGGTGTCTCTGTAAACCGCAGAATCAGGGAATTGAATATTGAGTTTTGTTTGGCTGTTAACCCTCGATGTGTTAAAGAAAAAATGGATTAAAATGGGAATCTGCCACAAAAGTGAAATTTAGAAATTTCATCTCCATTTTCCTTTAATTCTTGTGGAACACCTAAAGGGTTAACAAAGTTTGTAAAATCAGTTTTAACTTGAGGGGTGCAGTTTCTAAAATGGGGTCATTTATGGGGGGTTTCCACTATGTGAGCCCCACAAAGTGACTTCAGAACTGAACTGGTCCTTAAAAAGAATTTTAAGAATTGCTTCTAATTCTAAGCCTTCTAACGTCCTCAAATAATAAAATGACATTTACAAAATGATGCCTACATAAAGTAGATATATGGGGAATGTTAAATAATAAATATTTTATGAGGTATCACTTTCTGTTTTAAAAGCAGAGAAATTGAAAGTTTGAAAATTGCGTTTTTGTTTTCAAAATTTTTGGTAAATTTGGGATTTTTTTACGTATAAAGGTGAAATATTTTGTCTCCTATTTACCACTGTCGTAAAGTACAATGTGTCACGAAAAAAACAGTCTCAGAATGGCCTGAATAAATAAAAGCGTTCCAAAGTTATTACCACATAAATTGACACGTCAGATTTTCAAAAATAAGCCTGGTCACAAAGGTGCAAAATGGCCTGGTCATTAAGGGGTTAAGCTGGGTAAGGAGTTTCTCCTTATAGTTGACCATGTTGGTCTCCAAATGGCAAGAGCTGGAATGACACAGGAAGGCATCTTATTAATTCAGCCACACTCACTATCCACCAACCATTGATGTCCATCCCTAAAAAACAAGTCCCAGCAAACAAGCAGCTGCCTGGACCCCATGTAGACTGAGCCATGGCAGCCAAATGGCAGAGCTGCACACAGACTTGACATCCTCCCTCCACAGAACCCAGGAGCCCTCTCACAAAGTTGCACTTTTTCTTACGACCATCACACGTCTTTTTGAAGACCAATGGTAGTCTATGGGGTTATTCACATGGACGTTTTTTGACTGTCAGTAAAAAGCAGACGTCGAAAAATAGAACATGTTCTATCTGGTCCGTTTTTAAATGACAGACTGACCCCATATAATTGAATGGATCCAAAGGAATCAGTGAAATAAACGTCCATTAAAAAGGAACATTTTGAATGGACTTTTTTTTCACAGTCGCGTGCATATAGCCTTAGTCCCCTGGGCTAGGTGGCCACACAAACAGGGCAGAGGGCATTACCAAGGTGAGGTGCATGGCTCCTGCACCCAGCAAGGCTGGAGACATACCGCCCCTAAACTCAGTCACAAATGTCTATAAAGAGCACCTAGTGACCACACACCCAGACCAAGACCATTAACCGACGAGCGTTTGGGCTGTGGGAAAAACGCTCCGTGTGATAGAGAGATCCTCTGGTCTGGACTACAGGCACGCACGGCATTATCATGATTCATTGAATATCATGCTAGGTGCCTCTGCCGGACCTTTACTCTACAGAATCATACAGACATAAAGCTGTCAGTATGATTCCGTCACACAAAGGTCAGGCAGACGCACCTAGCATTATCAATGAATCATGATAATGCCGTGCGTGCCTGTAGTCCAGACCAGAGGATCTCTCTATCACACGTTTTTCCCATAGCCCAACGCTTGTCTGAAACCAGCCTGAATTACTAAGTGGCTTGTATTAAGTTTCTCTACATGATGAATGCCATTTGCTAAAGTGAGAAGACCCCTTTGTTTTTGTCTGAGCTGTGTGTTTTTTGCTTTTTTAGTGGGGTCACTGGTTTTTTTTATTTTTATTTGGGTGGACAATTTCTTTCACAATTTTTTGGGAGGGCTAAAAACGTTAAATCACAAATTTTTCTTTCTTTTTTTTTTCCGTTATAACATGCAACAAACAGAAATTTTTTTTTTCATTTAAAACTTTAATTGTTCGGATATTTTCACGTGGGGAAAAAACCGTATTGACCACAGCATCTGAGGGATCAAATGACCATTGAGTTGCTGATGTGGCTATATTTCACCATTACATCAGCAGACCCTGTCAGGGGTGAAAGGGGTTAATTAATCCATTGCTAAATCCCATTTTAGCTCCATGCAGGCCTCAACCTAACCTGCACTACTGAAAGTAATACAAGTAAATTGCCCTCGGAGATTCTCAGTGAGGCCTGCTGGGGCATGGGGCCTAATGAAGACCAACAAGGGATTAATACAAAGGATTATTACTGTGGGGGCCTAAGCAGAATCTGCTGCACAATAGGCCTATGGGAAAGAATATTACTAGTCTGCATATTCCACCTGGACCCCCACAATAATAATCCTCCATTATTAATCCTGGTGCAGTATGACTCCTGAGGCTGGGACACATTTTCCCCACAGAATTTACCTCTCTGGGCAGCCCTCACTGCCTAACCGGTCTGATCGGTGCAGCAGGCCAGGCCCTGTTTAGTTTACAGACATCCCAACCTGCGAAAACTCATTTCAGGGAGGTTTTTTGTTTTTTTTTTCCCCACAAACTTTTTATTACATTCATCAGCCCCCCAGTGCCTCTCCATCAGCCCCCAGTGCCTCTCCATCAGCCCCCAGTGCCTCTCCATCAGCCCCACAGTGCCTCTCCATTAGCCCCACAGTCAGTGCCTCTCACCAGTCCATAAAATATAAACAAAAAACACTTACCCTCTCCTGCTTCTGGACACCGCCGCTCCTCTTCTGCTGCTGTCGGCTGTGCTGTGAAGGCTGCGCATAGCGTGAGGTCACAGAGCGCCTCACTCCTGTGCGCAGGCTGCAGAGCCGACAGCCGAGGACCAGGAAGCGGTGAGTACAAAGCCTTCACTGCTTCCTGGTCCTTTTGCCCTGAACGGGAACGGCGTTCCTGCTGTGAAAAAAGTGCAGGAATGCCGTTCCCACCCGTTCCCCCCTGGACTCGAGCCCTGCTTTCCGGGATATATTGTTTCACATGCGGGCGTCAGGGAGCCGCTATCTAATAGCGGAAGACTCCCTGAACGTCCGGGAGACTTGAGATCCCTGTACAGTAGAGATGGGCAGATGACATCCCAGAGGCAGTACTGTCTCAGTTTAAAACACGAATCAAAAGGCTACGTAGTTTTGGTTTAAAAGCAGCAGTCCTGTAGAGGAGTAGGTCCCACTCCTTAACAATGAAAAGTACAAATAGGAAAGCCAGGTCCGCGCTATTCTCAGAGCACCACAAATGTCACTCCAGGTAACCTTTTCTTTTTCTTTAAGACAGAAGTATGGTCCACGCTTCAAATACCGACTGAATATCACATTTCCAGAAGACCTTTTGGAATTAGAAAGACCACATAGCGCAATACTGTATAGGATATGTGATAACAATTTGCTTTATTCTGCTTACAAAGTATCTTCTCAGAAAATCACAAAACAGACAACAGATCCGCTGTGCAGGTAGCCTGACCGGGTTTCGCCCTTCGGCTCGTCAGGGCTGTCAATCAATACTGCACGGGTTACTGATAAAACCACGTGTACTCTGCATTACTTCCGGGATAGTTACGGAGTAACTATCTCGAAGTAATGCAGAGTGCACGGTGGTTTTATCAGTAACCCGTGCAGTATTGATTGGACAGCCCCTGACGAGCCGAAGGGCGAAACCCGGGTCGGGCGTTTACCTGCACAGCGGGGATCTGTTGTCTGTTTTGTGATTTTATGAGAAGATACTTTGTAAGTAGAATAAAGCAAATTGTTATCACATATCCTATACAGTATTGCGCTATGTGGTCTTTCTAATTCCAAAAGGTCTTCTGGAAATGTGATATTCAGTCGGTATTTGAAGCGTGGACCATACTTCTGTCTTAAAGAAAAAGAAAAGGTTACCTGGAGTGACATTTGTGGTGCTCTGAGAATAGCGCGGACCTGGCTTTCCTATTTGTACTTTTCATAGTACTGTCTCAGTGCCTCTGATAAGGTTATCTTGCCACATCAGAACCATGAATGCCAGACTGCCATGCCACCTATTTGGCCTGGCAGAGCTCTGGCACTTCACTCATTGATTTATTACCCTTATTATTGCATGCCCAGACAGTGCACACTGTAAACCCACTAGCCACCATCCCCCCACAAACACCTAACACTCAGGGAGGGTCATCATGGTGACATGGCCACCCAACTTAATCACTAACTCAGCCTCAGCACAGGGGCAGCAGCTACCTGGCTCCCCCTCTACCTCTGCTCTGTAGTCTGGAGTGGAAAACTCTAGGCTCAGGCTGACTGACTCAACAGTTCTCTCTGGACTGGAGCTGAAGTGTCTGAAGCGCCGCCACCACCTTGTGGCAATCTTCTGGCTTCTGCTGGCTCCCGTGTGTTTCCGGCCTGGAAAGTGGGCGGAGCCGGAGGGAGTCAGCCTATGTTAACTGAAGTGCGGCGCACAAATGAATCATCAGGGCGCGGCGCGCTACCAAACAGCTCTCAGGCCGTTGCACAAGGCCCGGCAGAGAGAGGGCCTGAAACTTACTTTTAGCAGCCAGCACCCCCCTGCAGTTTGGCGCCGGGGGCAACTGCCCCCCTGCCCCAAAACCCCCCTCCCTCACGCTACGCCCCTGTGGTCAACCACTTTAAGGAATAGCACAAATACAATAGTCTCAGGGGTGGACTGATCACTTAAAGTGGCACTGGAAAAAAAAACTAAAAGTGGCCTCAAATTGACAAAAGGCGGAGCAACACAAGTCGGCGGGGTCAGCAATACCAGAGCGCAAAATACCGTCTCATCAGAACCGTATACCACAGTGCAGCACAATACATCACCCCAAAAACTGTCCCTCTGTGGTGGCCATCAGTAGAAGCGATTTTCTGTCCTCCTCAAATTGTTGTTCATTAAGATATGGAGCAGGGGGCTTAGGAGGTGAGATGTGGGCCACAGCAGTTGAATTCAGGAGGACATGTGTGGTTGCTGGCTCATTATGTACCCGGCCAACGCCAGAAAGAAGCGCATGAGCTGTAAAGTCTATGGCTAATCCGCCCCTGTCACCACCAGTACTTCCACAGTATAGTCTCCATATGATCATAGGGATCCAGCATAGCCACTCGCTAGCAGAAGAGTAAGGTGTTAAGCTATATTCTGAACTTATACATTGTATGTACAGTAATTACAATAGGAAACTCAGCTGTTTTTGTTTTTTTACTGGATTTCTCCTGTAACTCACAAGACTCATATGAAAGGAAACGATTCTATGGGAAGTATGAGCTGAGGAGGTGTCACTGTCACCACAACAAGGCAGCTGACGGAGCATTGTCTGTCCAGCAGGTAGAGGACTTGTTCTGTCAGTGGCATGGAGACAGTATGTCAATGTGTACGGTATGTCCTTACACAGGAAGCTGCTGATTCACGCTGTCCATCTTATCAGAGAAAGCCTTCCAGTAGCGGCACACATTAGTCACAGATATGTCGCCCTCGTAGTAATTATTTCATCATCTTTTTTTCCAATCACCTGACCTATTCAGTACTTTTCTCTGTAAAGTAAAACTGATAGAAAACTTTACAAATACTAACTAAAAGTGGATCTTTACAAAATTATAACACAAAATAAAAAATATGTCTGTGTCCATTTAAGTTTCCTAACCAAGGGTGGCACCACGCAGCATTAAAGGGGTTTTCCTATTTGCAGCCCAGAGGTGTAGCTAGGCTTTCCAGCACCCTTCAGCGGCAATTATTTTTTTTAACACTAAGCCACGCCTCTAACTCCACCCAGTGCATAACTATACACACCCATTCCACTAACCTGATAAAATCTATCATAGGGTACACGGCGGTACCAATACATCTTGGGATAAATGAAAGAACCAACTAGTTCTAGCTCAACCAGGGTGTCGCTGGCGTGTCGGTGTGATGTTATCCGCTAGATACGGAACAAGGTCCCTGTGGTGATAGAACAAAAAGAGTAATCACGTAAGGAAGGGATGGTAACTGCCCTGTGAAATCCCCAGCAGGGGGCGCTATGCTGTCTTGGAAGACAGAGCCATCCCAATGGTATAACAGAGTAATGTAGGGCATTGCTTTCCCCTTAGTGCTACTACAGAGTACTAATGCCCACATTGTACTTTCTCAACAGTAGTATTATCCACATTGTGCCCCTCACAGTAGTTATGCCCACATAGTGCCCCTCTCAGTACCAAGTCTCACATTGCTCCCCTCACAGTACAAATGCCCACATTGTGCTTCCTTAACACTAGTAACATCCGCATTATGTCCCTCACATTAGTTATGACCATATTGTGTCCCTCACAGCAGTTATGCCTACATTGTACCCCTCTCAGTACCAAGTCTCAAATTGCTCCCCTCACAGTACTAATGCCCACATTGTGCTTCCTTAACACTAGTATCATCCACATTGTGTCCCTCACATTAGTTATGACCATATTGTGCCCCTCACAGTAGTTATGCCCACATTGTGCCCCTCACAGTAGTTATGCCCATATTGTGTCCCTCACAGTAGTTATGCCCACATTGTGCCCCTCACAGTAGTTATGCTCAAATTGTGGCTCTCACAGTACTTATGCCCACATTAGGCCCCCTCACAGTACATAAGACTTAGATAATTAGGTAAGATCAAAAAGTGCTTCATTTTTAGGGGAATATATACCCTATTAGAGCATAATTAGGACATTATAGAGGGACCCCCCCTGCCCAAATATCAGCAGCTTTATGGTCTGGCCCAACAATGCCTTATAAGACCACCCCAACGATAACAGCTACCTTCATTACAAGAAGTGGGTATCCTTGTGTGACAACGCTTACTTGTCAGGTACGATAGCGATATTTCTTTGTTTAATGTTCTCTCAAGTGTATAATGCACCACATTCATGTAGCAGCAGCACCCTCCTGATGTGTATCAGTCCCTATGATAATAATGAAGGTGCTTAGGCTAGTTTCACACTAGCGGCAGGACGGATCAGACAGGCTGTTCACCCGACGGAACAGCCTGTCGGATCCGTCCTGCCGCTAGTGAACGTGTGCACCCGGACTATTGCTCCGGCCCCATTGACCATAATGGGGGTGGGGTGGAGTTCCGGCAGAGGCACGGCGAGAGGCTGCCGGAATAAATGTCATAGTTTTATTCCGGCAGCCTCTCGCCGTGCGCTGCCGTGCCTCTGCCGGAACTCCGCCCCAATATAGTCAAGGGGAACACGTTCACTAGCGGCAGGCCTGTCGGATCCGTCCTACCACTAGTGTGAAAGTAGCCTTAGATACCATGCAAGATCACAGCCTTAGGGCTCATGCACACGACCGTAGCCTGTTTTGCGGTCTTCAAATTGCGGACTCACAAAACACAGATAATGGCTGTGCGCCTTACGAATTTTGCAGATCAAAACGTCCTAACCTCTATAGAATCCGTAAAACGGACAAAAATAGGACATGTTCTTTTTTTTTGCGGGTGCCATGGAACAGACATCTTTTGCGGCCCCATTGAAATGCGGATCGGATGTGGGCAAAAAACACGGTCGTGTGCATAAACCCTTAAAGAGTTTCCATCAACATCCTAATCATTTCTGAAGGTCGATGTAATTTTGTAATGTATTTCCTTTACTGCTCCTATCTCCTGTTCTGGGCTGTGGTCACATGACCATGTCCATGCAGCTCTTTTTGATTTTGTTGATGTCATGTCCATTGGGGTGTGAAAGCAGCGACGGGAGCAGTGATAGGTAGGTAGTTGGTGCACCTTGATGTAATCTTATGCCCAGGTGATTGTGCAGGCACTGCCACTGCCCACACAAGCACCAGGATGACTGTGATAACAGCACTCCCACAGCCAGCAACTGCAACAGTCCCCAGGGCAGTCTCTTGTGCAATCCAGTTAGGATCCACCATAGAAATGAGTGGAATGTCAGTTTTGGGCAAAACATTTTTTTGTCACACTGAATAACGAGGGGGCTAATCCGCATGCAGATCAGCTACATTGCAAACTGTAAATCTGCAACAGAAATGCCAGGGTCCGCCTCGGATTTCTATGGCAAAAAAATAGTCTGTTGTGTGAACTCGAACAATTTGAATATACGTTCAGTGTGTTCTTGGCCTCTTGCCAGGCCAACCCAATGCCACTTCATATGGTCTGAACCCAGTGTCAGACTGGGATTCCTTGGACCCACCAGAGGAAATTATTCTTGAGGCTCAACCCTTATGTCATCAATAACGTCTAATAGGTTCTTAATCAAAGAAACAGACCGTAGAGGGGGCCCACGATGGTATTAGAGCCAGGGTCCACCGGAGGATCATCTGGTACTCAGGTGGGACAGTCCGACACTGCCTAGACATTATTGCTGAAATTAGCACTTACATAATTACTTCATTTCTTCAGTACAGTCCGCCATCATGTGAAGCCACTTTTATATACATGACATTAGTATATCTCCTGTATTCAGCATGAGGGACTATATGAATGCACAGCAAAGTTATTGTAAATGGCTCCATTTTGCACAGTGCTAACAGTATTATGTATTTTCACTAGTTTTGTAGGAGGAGGTCCAGCAAATGGAATATAACCTTTCCAAATGTTTCAGGCGATGTGAGAAACACACGTTACCTGTAAGTAATTGAGAAGTAATTGAGACATGTTTGCTCTACAGCAACAGCAAACAGTGGTAACCAGTGGCCATTGACCTCAGAGGATCTCATTAATGGGACCTGCACATGTCTGTCTGAGCCAGGTTTGGACAAAGGTGAAGCAAAGGGACCAATTAGCCAGGTCCATGTGACAGGTAGTATTTTTACCTGATCATTAACAAGTCACCAGTAACAGCATGAATTTAACCGAACATAATTTCTCCCAAGGGACAGAAGGCAAAAAATAGTATCCAGGTGCGACAGATCTTACTAGGAGATGATACTACATGACAACCACATGTAAGTACCTGATGTACTACACAATATCCTAAAGCATGTACCTGTGTGCAAGCCAATGATCCATCAAAGACATCTGGACGGCATTCCCTGAACTGAGCCTCATAAACTAGGACTACACAGAAGACGTAGCAATCTATTGTCAGCCAGTGTCACCATACATTGTTGCTAACAGTAGACTATATGTATTTTCAATAATGTGGTCCTGCAAGATATAATGTTCTCAGGTTACAATTAGCACACAAAAGGCCATTGTAAACTTGAAACCTCAAACTGACACATGAAGATGTAGTATACTGACAGAAAGGATATTGTAACAGCGACTGCGGTACGCCGCTGTTCCCCCGCTTATCGCCACGGTCCCGGTGGCCGGTGCTTCCCATTTCACCGATGCTGTCCTGGGCTCTGTTGGTGTAGGTGTTATTGCTTCTGAGGATTCCGCTGCTCAACTTCCACTCAGCCCTGGACACAGCATGAGTTCGGCTGGTTCAGGTGACCTCGCTGACCAACTCTGGCTCTCCTGCATATACTTTAGTGGCTCAGCCCCCTTCCCAGATGCCTCAGTGTCAAGGTCCTTGTGTTTGCTGGTTCCTGATACTCACACGTGCTCCTTATCTATACTTTGTTCCTGGACTCTGCTTATCGTCTGATCCCTGCCTGCTTGCTTTGACTCTCATGTTGCCGACCTGGATTGCCTGACCTGTACCTGTGCCGCCTGCCCTGACCTATTGCCTGACTGACCAAGTCTCTGCCTCATCCTTCGGTCCTACACGTTGCTCCTGGTAACTTGGTAACTAGAGATGAGCGAACTTCTATTTTTAGTTCGGCGTCCAAAGTTCGGTTTGGTATATCGTAGCATCCCGTTATGGATTCCGCTACCGCTATCACCTCTTATCCAATCCAGTGCTGAGCCACGCCCCCTGCACTGATCACATGATGGTGACGTCACCCCAGGTCCTTAGGGTTGTCCAAGGTTCGGGTTCAATGAAGCATCCCCTTATGGATTCCAAATGCTACGATAACCCGAACCCAAACTTTGGACGCCGAACTAAAAATAGAAGTTCGCTCATCTCTACTGGTAACATCTCCGCCCGCCTCACTACACTTGTACTTCAGATACCTACTCAGCTACCTCCTGGTCCACCCGGACCAGCTGCCACGGACTCGGGGATTGCTCTGGAATAGCCCCTGGCAACTACCCTATCAATCAGAAATCATTCTAAACCAATAGATATGACACATTAGAACAGACAACTCTCTTCCATACGTACAGGAGTGTACTGGGAACTAAAAGTGACCCCATGTTGTATGCAGGTTCAAAATTACAGAATTTAGGACTAACACAAGTAGATCGGGTCAAGGGAAGTAGGAGGGGTCACCAATACTATAACATTCTCCTCCAGAAGAATCAAATATCACAGTGTATAAAAAACCCAGCAGAACTAAATAGCAGGCAAGACAGGAAGGTGGGGTCACCAGTACCATAAAATTCTGCCCCAGAAGAACTAAATCCCACAGTCCAGCACAAAATACTGCCCCAGCAGCCGCAAAAAAGCAGCTCAAAACACCTCCCCAGAAGCCACCCTTCTGTTGTGGCCAGTGAAAATTGACACTTTATGTCCTCAACTTCCTTAAGTTGTCTCTAATTAATATATAGAGACGGGGGCTGCAGAGGTGAGATATGGGCCATAGCATTGAGCCAGTCCTATTTTCAGCATAATGCCTGGCCTTTCAGTGCTACAAGAGGAGAATACAGCATGGAGGAGAATACAGCATGCCAAGCAGATTACCCTCAACAGTAAGTACCACCAGTAGTAATAATGCCCCTTATAGTTGACCCAGTAATAATATGCTTCTGGGAGTAGTTCCATTACAAATTAACCCTGCAGTTCCCCCAGTAGTAATAAAGCCCCCTATAGTTCCCCCAGTAGTAATAATGTAATAATGCCCACTATAGTGTCCCAGTAATAATAATGACCCATATAGTGCCACCACTAATGCCTCTATAGTGCCCCCAGTATTAACAATGCCCCCTATAGTGCCTCCAGCACCAATAATGCCTCTTATTGTGCCCACAGCAATAATAATACCCACATATTGTACCCCAGTATTAAAAAAAAAATGCATCATGCCCCCAGTATCACAAAACCTCCTAGTAGTGCTCCCAGTAAGTGCCTGTATATATATTATTCAATATGGAAGTAATAGTTTGTATTGCTTCAGGGATGGGAAGACAATTACGTCCCTGAAAATAGTTAGAAACAGTAATGTGACATATTGTATTTTACCTAAAGGCTCCTTTTCACAGACCAATAATCAAGGCAAATATAGGGAAGGAGTGTTCCTAAGAACGCTAGTTCCTGATAATTTCCCTTTGTAAATGTACTGCCAATCGCTTTTGCTTGTTCATAGAGTGAAAGCATCATTAATGTGGACTCCAAAAATCACTGTTTCGGGGCAGCAGGTGGTCCTTTGTAAACAGTGATCTACAGCCCAGGAACAATGAGTCCAAATTACCCGTCCCAATACAGTGGAGGTGATTTCTGCCTGTAAATGCAGCATATACTTACTCCGCTCTCCGGCACCCACGCCGCTCCTGATGCCCGCACGGCCACTGCTGCATCTCCTCGTCACGTGGATCAAAACATACGTCGACATTTCATGAATGAGGTCTTATACGTTATTTTGTAAATGTGTTATATGTACAGAAATAGATCCTGGCACTAAAGATTGTCTCTAATGTCAGCTTCAAGTAGGCCTGTCCACTGCTAGATCTTCTAGTAGAATTACTGTCCAGGGCCTGTGCCCGCCAGAGAATCCACTAGTACACTGGTGAACTACGAGCTTCTCCTTTGGATGCCAGCTGGAAAATCTGTTGTGGAAATTCTGCTGCAGAAAATCCTGCAATCTGTTGCTAGAGCAATTAGGGGCATTATAATACAAGCCAGTGCACTACAGGGGACATTATAATGCAGGGGCATTATACATATGGGCACTACAGGGGTTCATTATAACTACCAGGGACACTGCATCGGCGCTTTATAAATATGGGGGATACTACAGGGGGCATTATAAATATTAGGGACACTATAGGGGGCACTATGGGCGCATTATTAATATTGGGGGTACTGTAGAATATTGGGGGTACTGTAGAAGCATTAGATTATAATTGGGCATAAGATGAAGAGCATTACTACTAATTGGATTGCTACTGAGGGTACTGTAGTGGGCACTAATACTATTGAGAGCAGCCTGCAAGCACTATTACAATGGGGGAAATATCTGTATGGCACCGTTATTTCTGCAGTATAGTGTTTAGGCAGTATTGGGGGGCATAGCGGGCACAATTTTGAGGGTAGCAGCAGGACAACAATGTTGGGGGGAGGGGAGAGGGGATGATGATTGCAAAATGAGAAACCTGAGATGTCTGTGTGCTGCAGTCTGCAGAGGGAAGATGTAGCCAGCTTCCAAGGTGAGAAGATAAGTAGGGTTGAGCAAATAGGTAAATAGGGTTGAGCAAATAGGTATGGTTTTTGGTACCCAGACCCGAACCCAAACATTTTCATAAAGGTTTGGGTTCAAGTTCGGTGATTTAATGGCGCTTGTTGAAAGGCTGCAGGGCAGCCAATCAACAAGCGTTTAACTAGTGTGCCCTTAGAAGCCATCACAGCCATGCCTACTAATGGCATGGCTGTGATTGACCAAGTGCAGCATGTGACCCAGCCTCTATATAAGCTGTAGTCACGTAGCTCCGCACATCACGTCAGCTCTTACTAGTGTAGGGATAGGATGCTGCTGCTGTGAGGGAGAGATTAGGAAACAATTCTGGTGTACTTGGTGTTAAATCTGCAAACTACAGCGATTATTTTTGTGGGTGCTCTGCTACATTTTTTTACCCATGAGCCCAGTGCCACAGAGAAATAAGTGCAAATCTGACCAGTGTCACTTTATGTGGTGATAACTTTAAAACGCTTTTACTTATCCAGGCCATTCTGAGATTGTTTTTTCATCACATATTGTACTTCATGACAGTGGTAAAATTGAGTCAAAAAAGTTCATTTTTATTTATAAAAAAAAGTACCAAATTTACCCAAAATTTTGAAAAATTTGCAAATTTCCAAGTTTCAATTTCTCTACTTCTATAATACATAGTGATACCTCCAAAAATAGTTATTAATTTACATTCCCCATATGTCTACTTCATGTTTGGATCATTTTGGGAACGCCATTTTATTTTTTGGGGACGTTACAAGGCTTAGAAGTTTAGAAGAATTTAGAAGCATTTTTCGGAAATTTTCCAAAACCCACTTTTTAAGGACCAGTTCAGGTCTGAAGTCACTTTGTGAGGCTTACATAATAAAATCACCCGATTCTAGAAACTACACCCCTCAAGGTATACAAATGTTGTTAACCCTTTAGGTGTTCCACAAGAGTTAATGGCAAATGGAGATAAAATTTCTGAATTTAAATTCTTTGGAAAATTTTCCATTTTAATCCATTTTGTTCAGTACCAAAGCAAGGGTTAACAGCCAAACAAAGCTCAATATTTATTGCCCGGATTCTGTAGTTTGCAGAAACATCCCATACGTGGTCGTAAACTGCTGTATGGCCAAACGGCAGGGCATAGAAGGAAGGGAACGCCATATAGTTTTTGGAAGGCAGATTTTGCTGGACTGGTTTTTAGACACTATGTCCCATTAGAATCTCCAAACAAGTGACCCCATTTTGGAAACTACGGCATAAGGTGGCAGTTTTGTTGGTACTATTTTAGGGTAAATATGATCTTTGGTTGCTCTATATTACACTTTTTTGAGGCAAGGTAACAAAAAATAGAAATTCTGAAATTTCATCTCCATTTGCCAATAACTCTTGTGGAACACCTAAAGGGTTAACAAAGTTTGTAAAATCAGTTTTGAATACCTTGAGGGATGTACTCTTCTTAGATGGAGTCACTTTTTTGGAGTTTCTACTCTAGGGGTGCATCAGGGGGCTTCAAATAGGACATGGTGTCAAAAAACCAGTCCAGCAAAATCTGCCTTCCAAAAACCATATGGCGTTCCCTTCCTTCTGTGCCCTGCTGTTTGGCCATACAGCAGTTTATGACCACATATGGGGTGTTTCTGCAAACTACAGAATCAGGGCAATAAATAACTGAGTTTTGTTTGGCTGTTAACCCTTGCTTTGTTACTGAAAAATGGATTAAAATGGAAAATTTGCAATAAAAAATATAGCTGTTTTGGGACAGTTTTTATTTTTTATGTACATTGTTGATCTATAGAGCAGGTTGTTATGGACGCGACAATACTAAATATGACTACTTTTTGGGGGGTTTTGTTTTATTTTTACATAATAAAGCATTTTTGAAAAAAAATATTTTTTAGTTTCTCCACACTGTGAAAGCCATAGTTTTTGTTTTTGGGCAACTGTCTTATGTAGGGGCTCATTTTTTGCGGGATGAGATGATTGGCACTAACTTGGGGTGCATATGACATTTTGGTCGCTTGCTATTACACATGGATTTTGACACTGTATTTATATATTTTATTTTTGCTGTGTTCACCTGAGGGGTTAGTTCATGTGTTAGTTTTATAGAGCAGGTTGTTACAGACGTGGCAATACCTAATATGTATACTTTTTATTTATTTATTTAAGTTTTACACAATAATATCATTTTTGAAACAAAAAAATCATATTTTAATGTCTCCATAGTTTGAGAGCCATATTTTTTATTTTTTTGGGGGCAATTGTCCTCTATAGGGTATCATTTTTTGTGGGATGAGATGACAGTTTGATTGGCACTATTTTAGGAGGCATATAACTTTTTGATCGCTTGCTATTACACTTTTTGTGATGTGAGGTGGCAAAAATGGTTTTTTTTTTTACACTGTTTTTCTTAATTTTTTTTTACGGTATTTACCTGAGAGGTTAGTTCATGTGATATTTTATAGAGCAGGTTTTTACGGACACGGAGATACCTAATATGTATACTTTTTTTATTTATTTTACTTTAACACAATAACAGCATTTTAGAAAAAGAAAATCATGTTTTAGTGTCTTCATAGTCTGAGAGCCCAATTTTTTTTTTTTTTGGGCGATTGTGCTATGTAGGGGCTCATTTTTTGCGGGATGAGATGGCGGTTTGATTGGTACTATTTTGGGAAGCATACGCCTTTTTGATCGCTTGGTTTTACACTTTTTGTGATGTAAGGTGACAAAAAAAGGCTTTTTTACACCATTTTTTTTTGTTTTTTTATGCTGTTCATCTGAGGGGTTAGGTCATGTGATATTTTTATAGAGCAGGTTTTTACAGATGCGGCGATACATAATATGTGTAGTGTATTTTTTTATTTTATTTTTTTCAGTGATAAGTGTGTTTTTATTTTTACTTTTTTAGATTTATTTTTACCCAGACCCACTTGGTTCTTGAAGATCCAGTGGGTCTGATGTCTGTACAATACAGTACACTATATAATGTACTGTACTGTATTTTTTACTTTACAAAGTCTGATCAGACTTCTGCCTTTAGCAGAAGTCTGATCAGAGTTACCATTACCATGGCAAGCAGGGCGCCTATGAAGGCGTCATGTTGCCATGGTAACCATCACCCCCTGCCAGAACAGAGCAACAGGTGATAGAGAGGCCCCCTCCCTCTGTGATCCCGTAACGAATCGGGGGCTGCAAGGGCACAGCAGCCCCTGATGGGAGAGGGAGGGAGCTCCCTACCTGTTAACCCCTTCCATACAGCGTCCCTACGGACCGCGGCATGGAAGGGGGTTAAACGGCTGGCATCTGCACCAGCACAGATGTCAGCCGTTTATAGCAGCACTGTAGGGGAAAGCTTAGGATCCAGTGATCACCAGTCATTGAGGTTTACTATAAGTACAGTGACTGAGTCACTCCACACAAAAAGTTTTAGATTTTCGGAAAACAGACTTTTCTAAAATGAGATCAGTGGTATACAAGTCCCTATCAGACTGGAACAATTTCAATGGAGTCCAAGAGAAATGGGACTACTTAAAATTGGCACTACTGAAGGCAACAGAAAAGTGTATTAGGCTTGTCAGTAAAGGCAAAAAAAGGAAGAGACCACTGTGGTACTCAGCAGAAGTGGCCAAAATTATTAAAAACAAAAAGATGGCATTTAGCAAGTATAAAAACACCCAAAACGAGGATGACTGGGAAATCTATAAGATGAGGCAGAGAGAGGCCAAGCAAGTTATAAGAGCTTCTAAAGCTCAGGCAGAAGAGAAATTAGCTCAGTCAGTGAAAAAAGGTGATAAGACATTCTTCAGATACATAAATGAAAAAAGGAAATTAAATAAAGGAATTACCAAATTAAAAACAAAAGAAGGAAGGTATATGGAAGAGGATAAAGAACTAGCTGACTGCCTCAATGAATACTTCTGTTCAGTTTTTACAAAGGAAAATGAAGGAGAAGGACCTCAGTTAGGAGGAAGACTAATGAATCCTTTGATGCATGTGTCTTTACAGAGGAAGAGGTTCTAAGTCAGCTGTCTAAAATTAATACAAATAAATCACAGGGGCCTGATGGGATACACCCAAAGCTATTAAAAGAGCTTAGAGGTGTACTAGCAAAACCATTAACAGATTTATTTAACCAATCACTGGTAACAGGTGTCGTCCCAGAAGATTGGAAATTAGCAAACGTTGTGCCAATTCACAAGAAAGGTAGTAGAGAGGAATCGGGCAACTATAGGCCAGTAAGCCTGACATCAATAGTGGGGAAATTAATGGAAACCATACTCAAGGAGAGGATTGTGGAACATCTAAAAACCCATGGGTTGATTGATAAAAACAGCATGGGTTTACTTCAGGGAGATCATGTCAAACTAATCTTATTGACTTTTTGATTGGGTGACTAAAATAATGGATGGCGGAGGTGCAGTAGACATCGCTTATCTGGACTTTAGTAAGGCTTTTGATACTGTCCCACATAGAAGGCTTATCAATAAACTGCAGTCTTTGAGCTTGGGCTCACATATTGTTGAATGGATTAGGCAGTGGCTGAAGGACAGAAAACAGAGGGTTGTAGTCAATGGAGTATATTCAGACCATGGTATTGTTACCAGTGGGGTACCTCAGGGATCTGTTCTGGGACCCATATTGTTTAATATCTTTATCAGCGAAATTGCAGAAGGCCTCAATGGTAAGGTGTGTCTTTTTGCTGATGACACAAAGATTTGTAACAGGGTTGATGTTCATGGAGGGATACACAAAATGGAAAAGGATTTAGGAAAACTAGAGGAATGGTCAAAAATCTGGCAACTAAAATTTAATGTCGATAAGTGCAAGATAATGCACCTGGGGCGTAAAAACCCAAGAGCAGAATATAAAATCAGTGATACAGTACTAACCTCAGTATCTGAGGAAAGGGATTTAGGGGTCATTATATCAGACGACCTAAAGGTGGGCAGACAATGTCACAGAGCAGCAGGTAATGCCAGCAGAATGCTTGGGTGTATAGGGAGAGGCATTAACAGTAGAAAGAGGGAGGTGCTCGTGCCGCTCTACAGAGCACTAGTGAGACCTCATTTGGAGTATTGTGTGCAGTACTGGAGACCATATCTGCAGAAGGATATTGAAACTTTGGAGAGAGTTCAGAGAAGAGCTACTAAACTAGTACATGGATTGCAGGACAAAACTTAACATGTATAGCTTGGAAGTAAGAAGAGACAGAGGGGATATGATAGAAACTTTTAAATACATAAAGGGAATCATCACGGTAAAAGATGAGAGAATATTTAAAAGAAGAAAAACTGCTACAAGAGGACATAGTTTTAAATTAGAGGGGCAAAGGTTTAAAAGTAATATCAGGAAGAATTACTTTACTGAGAGTGTAGTGGACGCTAGTGATGTCGCGAACATAAAATTTTCCGTTCGCGAACTTCCGCAAATGTTCGCGAACATGCGAACCGCCATAGACTTCAATAGACAGGCGAATTTTAAAAAACAAAGGGACTCCTTCTGGCCACAATCAACATCAAATCAAATGCACATGAAAGATCGTGCTGTCGCGGTGAACGCTGCTGCCATGGGCAGCAGCGTTCACCGCGACAGACACGATCTTTCATGTGCGATTTTGATGTGCGACTATACGCACTCCATCTTGTGAGTACAATAAAATTTATTTTCGCTACTTACCTGGGGTGTTCTGCGCAATTGTGTGTTTTTTGTTGTCCAGCAAGCCCATCTCTGGTGTCCAAGTGCGGTTGACCAACGGCGTTATCATCAGCTATTTGAGGAAACAACATTTCATCACGACCCATACACATCGCTCTCCTTCAGCGCGGTCTCTGGACTATATTCTTTTTATATGAACTGAAAAGGAGTAAAGGACTGACTCCAGTATCCCGGCGACTGCTGCTTCAAGAAAACACAAGTGTCACAGGAACTCTTTTATTCACATTAATCACATTGCGATTGCAACTACTAAGATGGATGCCATCCTTGCTTTTTGATGGGAGGTGGGAGGGTCTGGGAGGGAGACTGATGTACTAGCCCTAAAAAGGGCTTTTTGGGGTGCTGTCAGGACGCTGTCCTTACAGCAGAGATCTGATGAGTCTTTCAGGACTGGAGTGGACACTGAATACACTAGCCTAGCTATCGAGTTCCCTATTAAATCTCAGCAGCAGCTACACTGTCCCTCCTCTTACTAAGACTGCAGCTTCCGAATGAATCTAAAATGGATGCTGTGTCCAGGAGATGGGAGGGTCTGGGAGGGAGGGTATGCTAATTGGCTGGAATGTGTCTGCTGACTGTGAGGGTCAAAGTTTACTCAATGATAGGGGGCGGACCTAACATCGCATATGTTCGCCCGCCGCAACGAACGCGCACAAGCTATGTTCGCCGGGAACTACTCGCCGGTGAATAATTTGGGAGTTGGGACATCTTATTTGCGAATTTAACTTAGAGATGGGTTCCTAATGGTTGTATTGCTAGAATATAACGAAGATTGGGAATTTAGCTCTATATTCTCAATCTTCGTTATATAATTCTAGCAATACAACCATTAGGAAACCCAGATCTAAGTTGAATTTGCAATGCGATTAATATAACCTGCATTAATCGCATTGCGAATTCAACTTAGAGCTGAGTTCCTAATGGTTGTTCTATTGCTAGAATATACGTCATATTCTAGCAATACAACCATAGGAACTCAGCTCTAAGTTGTAATCGCAATGCGAATACTACTATTATTAATCGCTTTGCGAATCCATTTGATGCCTCTGTTTGATTGTATATGACGGTTGACTATGACTACCACCAACGTTCTGCTGCCTCGAGGCAAGATATCTGAACCCCAGGGGCCATTTGGGCATTTTTAATAGAACGCATCAAAACGCATCTGCGTTTTTATAATTTTCATTTTTAGTTTAATTTTTGTGTATTTTGCCACATTTGGTTGCATATTTACATTTGGTATAGGCAAATATGGTAGTCTAGATCATTATTCTGCCCAAATCAATATTCAGCTACATGGCTTAGAAAATATTCTGTCAAAGAATGATCCTAGGTTTTGGTATAGACACATGATCTAGACTACCATATTTGCCTATACCAAATGTAAATATGCAACCAAATGTGGCAAAATACACAAAAAAATAAACTAAAAAATGAAAAAATTATAAAAACGCAGATGCGTTTTTGATGCGTTTTCTATTAAAAATGCCCAAATGACCCCTGGGGGGTTCAGATATCTTGCTTTGGAGGCAGCAGAACGTTGGTGGTAGTCATAGTCAACCGTCATATACAATCAAACAGAGGCATCAAATGGATTCATAAGCGATTAATAATTGTAAGTATTATTCACATTGCGATTACAACTTAGAGCTGAGTTCCTAATGGTTGTATTGCTAGAATATAACGTATATTCTAGCAATACAACAAACATTAGAAACTCAGCTCTAAGTTGAATTCGCAATGCGATTAATGCAGGTTATATTAATCGCATTGCAAATTCAACTTAGATCTGAGTTCCTAATGGTTTCATTGCTAGAATATAATGAAGATTGAGAATATAGTGCTATATTCGTTATCTTCGTTAATATATTCTAGCAATACAACCATTTGGATCTAAGTTGCAATCGCAATGCGAATAATACAGGTTATATTAATCGCATTGCGATTTACAATTACTAACACTGCAGCTTCAAAATGAATGTAAGATGGATCCTATCCTTGCGTTTAGATAGGAGGTGGGAGGGTCTGGGAGGGAGGGTATGCTGATTGGCTGGAATGTGTCTGCTGACTGGAATGTGTCTGCCGCAACTATTTTCTTTTCTACAGAGACGCAGAACGGAACCATGTTTACTGCCCCATTAAAATAAATGGATTGCGGAACGCATGCAGACTCATTCATACGGCTGTCTGAATGAGCCCTAACCAGATGGTTGGGGGCCACACAGAATGGTATTGAGTGCCGCATGTGGCCCCTGGGCCGCAGGTTGTGCACCACTATTCTAGGTAGATGTTGGCTCTGTGTGAAGATGCAGGTTACAAACAGACAAGGGCATACAAATGTGTTTTACCTTCGTCTTGGGAGAAACCATGTGTGAAACCTGAAATTCTAAGCAACCAAATATGACCTGCAGGCAAATGTGGAAATCAGAAGTGCAGCAAAGGACAATGCTAGAGTGACTGTTGAATTCCAGAAATCATTACCTAAACTAAAAAGAGGTAACCTAGCTTTGGTCCTGTTTTATGCAGGACCATTGCTAGGTTTATTTTACCAAATTGTGATATTTGTTTCCTAGGAACGTATAAAGGAGATTTTACAGCAAACCATAGCAACGAGCCTTGTTGTCATTGATTGTCACTATTAATACAATGACCGGTCAGTTAAAAGTTGTTTAGCGGGTTTTAGAACAATTGTATTGTGAGCAAAAGGTGAGACTACTGTTATTTCAGCCACTAGGCATGCATATCGGATTCTTAATCCCCATGGCGTCCACTATACACCAGCAGCTTTTGGCACCGGAGATAATGCAGAAGAGCTGATCAGCCGGGTGCAGGGTGTCGGGCGAGGATGAGGACAGGCCATCAATAGTAGAATTCTGGACATTCCCTTTATTTTTTATTGCCCGATGTTTCTTTTCATTAGGGTGATGTCACGTTATTAACACTTTCGTCGTTGCACCTCACCGCTTTTTTTTTCTGGGAGTTGGCACCTATCTCTGCACTGTGTATCTACTGCATATTCATTTTCTACATTATATATGACAATATAACGTATTAGCCTTACTACAGGCAGTGCTGTGGAGGGGATTGTATTTTTGTCGGGGCCTCTGTGTGTGCTCTGTGTTTTTAATTGGTTTCATTGTGTGTTTCTTGTTTAATAAGGTTTATTGTGTTTTGTTATATTTTAGGTGTGCATCATTTTTTGTATGTGTCTGTTTCTTGCTTGAACTGTGTATCAGTTGCATGCAGTGACGGACTTAGGGTTCCTTCACATCACCCTTCAGCCTTTCCGTTCTCCTGCTCCGTTTAGGAGCAGGAGAACGGAAAGGACGTATTCGGCACATAACTGAGCAGAATGGAACCCAAGGACCCCATAGATAATAATGGGGTCGGTTAGGTTTTCACTCAGATGATTTTGGAACGGAGAAAAAAGTAGTGCATGTAGGACTTTTGTCTCCGCTTCAAAAACCTTCATCTGAGCGGAAACCTAACAGACCCCATTATAGTCTATGGGGTCCTTAGGTTCTGTTCTGCTCAGTTATGTACTGAATCTGTCCTTTCTCAACGGAGCAGGAGAACGGAAAGGCTGAACGGTGATTTGAACGAAGCCTTACTATTATGTACACAAAAGAAATGCTTGGGGCCCCAGAGATAAGGGGGCCCACTGATGGCTACAAGCAGTTAGCTGAAAAAAACACCAAGGGTACGGACATACCCCCCGTGCAGCTGGTTCAGCTGAACAGAGGGGAAAGGGGCCCTTAGCAGCTCTAGAGAAGTAATATAAATTAAAATAGAAGCTGAGGTGGGGCTTAGCAAGACCTCTGGGGAACTTAGTGGCCTGATATGGAAGAGCTTACACGTGTGATGGAGGAGAGCTTAGCATTGTACAATGCCAGTTCAACCCCTGGTTGCATACAGGTGGCACCCCATAATCTGATGTATTGCCAGCAGTACCTGTACCTCCTCTAGTGTTAAACACTGTGGATGTGTCAGAAACACAGATTTTTTTTCTAAAGCTTTATACCTTAACTTATTACGTGTCTATTTGACATTCGGGGATGTGTTGTGTCCGTGGCTTGTCATGGATCTATAGACTTCAATGGAAATGTTTGGTCCACATCACAGACCAAAGTAGTGCAGGCTTCCGTGATTTTTTTCACTGACCCATGATAGCGATATGCCCCACTAAAACCACAGTGGGCAAGTCTGCCTTCTCCTCCGCTCTTAGTATTTTATTTCAACCGACGTCCAGCTATGACTTAAACAACGGCAACTTTAAATAGAAAGATATGTGAGCCAAAACATCATGGAAAACAACAAAAGAGGCGGGAGGGTGGCAAAATTCCTGGTGAAGGTGCCGGTAAAAAGGGACCAAGATGAGGTAAGCCCTGCTATTTATTAACTCTACTGGAGGGGAAGGGGGAGACCATTTTGACTACACCAGAAAGGGAGTGACCCGATGCACAGAACAGGCAGCAGCAGTACACAAGGAAAAACACCTCTGCGGGCCAAACTAACATGCCACAGCAGGAAGACATGAAAATTTTACCCATGGGCTACCCACCCAGTCTCTGCAGTCAAAAACGCCTTCACTATGTACTGTGGAGTTAACTATGATTTGTAAACAAGCACATTAAAATTGTCCGTGATTGCCTGATGTGTGAACGAGGCCTTACTGTGTTATCTTTCTTACTTTGGCTTCCTTCATTCCTTACCTGTTCTGTACACACATGTAAGACTACAGGCTTTATCTGAATCCTGATTATAATATTGTATGTGTTTGATAAGCTGCATGGGAACCTTTTACATAACTTATTTATGAACCACAGTTAGCTAAAGCCATTATGTACCTGTCCACATTTCTGGTTACAATATGAGGTTACGGCCATGCGGCCAGGTTTCCTGAAGCAGTTTTGGAAGCCAAAACCAGGAGTGAATTAAAAAAAGAGAAGAAGTATCTGTCCTTTATACTTTGTCTCCTTTTGTGGTCCACACATGATTTTGGCTTCTAAAACTGCATCAGAAAACCTAACCATGAAGTCATACCTTAAATATCTCCATCTTAATTACAGTGTTTTGCCATCCGCTGTCCAATAACTGCGGTTGAGGGGACCCGTGGATGTTCAGGTTCACCGCGTTTGGCCGAACTTCGGGTCAAAGTTCGGGTTCGGGACCCGAACTCGAACCTCAACCCCATTGAAGTAAATAGGGACCCGAATTTGGTGCACTAAAATGGCTTTAAAATAGTCATAGTAAGGGCTAGAGGGCTGCAAAAGGAAGCAAAATGGGGGTAAGAGCAGGACAATTGCCCTGTAAACAAATGTGGATAGGGAAATGACTTAAAATAACATAGAATAGAAAAAAAATAAAAAATAATAATCTTGAACTAGGAGGCGGAGGTCAAAGTGGAGTAGGAGGTGGATGTAGTGGTGTAGGTGGAAGCGGCGGTGGAGGAGGAGGTAGCCAACACTGTTTTTGTTGTTTTTTTTTGTTTATTTTTTTATTATTTTTTTTTTATATATAAATTTGGGAAGACCCCAAAACATTGGGAACTAAAAAAGAGAATGCAAAAAAAAAGTGCGCTGAAGTCTAACAATGGCTGGGTGCGGCGGATATACAGTACTTGTCTATTCAGCACAAGGTACGGACAAGTCCTGTGGGATCCATGCCTGGTTCATTTTAATAAACGTGAGCTCGTCAACGTTGGCTGTGGACAGGCGGCTGCGCTCGTCTGTGATAGCGCCCCCTGCCATGCCAAACACACGTTCGGACAATACTCTGGCAGCAGGGCACGCCAGCACCTCCAAGGCGTAAAGGGCAAGCTCAGGCCATGTGCCCAATTTGGAGACCCAGAAGTTGAATGGGGCAGACCCATCAGTCAGTACGTGTAGGCGTGTTCACATGTACTGTTCCACCATGTTGCTGAAATGCTGCCTCCTGCGAAGACGTTCCGTATTAGCTGGTGGTGCTGGTTGTTTAGGAGTGCTGACAAAGCTTTTACACATTTCGGCCATGCTAATCCTCCCTTCTGAGGTGCTGGCGGTGCCCCAGCTGCGTTGGAGACTTCTTCCTCCTCTGCCTTCGCCTTGTGCTTCCACTGAGCCCCCCCTGTCAGGTGGGAATGCCATCAGCAGCGCGTCTACCAGCGTGCACTTGTACTCGCGCATCTTCCGATGATGCTCGATTGACAGAATTAAGGTCGGCACATTGTCCTTGTAGCAGGGATCCAGCAGGGTGGCCACCCAGTAATCAGCACTGGTTAGAATGTGGGCAACTTGGTGGTCGTTGCGCAGGCACTGCAGCATGTAGTCACTCATGTGTGCCAGGCTGCCCAGAGGCAATAACAAGCTGTCCTCCGTGTGAGGTGTCTGTGTCCTCTGTATGACCCAGCAATGCTCCAGTGATGGCCATGAGCTGGTTTGGGTGCCATCCTGCTGTGAACACGGTTCCACCTCCTCATCATCCTCCTCGTCCTCCAGAACTGTGTCCTGGCTGGACAGTTGTGTACCTGGCCTCTGTTGGTGCAGGAACCCACCCTCCAAGCCACTTGTAAATGACTGGCCTGTTAACCATTGAAATGACCCCTCTTTCTCCTCCTCTTCCTACTGTGCTACATCCTCTTCCATCATCGCCCAAAGCGTTTTTTTAAGGAGACATAGAATGGGATAGTAACGCTGAGGATGGCGTCATCCGCATTGGCCATGTAGGTGGAGTACTCGAAACAGGGCAACATGGCACACGTGTCCCGCATGTAGGCCCACTCTGTGGTGAAGTGGTGCTGTCCCGCAGAGTGACTCACCCGTGTGTGCTGCAGCTGAAACTCCACTATCGCCTGCCGCTGCTCGCACAGTCTCTTCAGCATGTGCAAGGTGGAGTTCCACCTTGTGGGTATGTTGCATATGAGGCGGTGAGTGGGAAGGCCAAAGTTACGCTGCAGCGCAGACAGGCGAGCAGCAGCAGGGTGAGAACGCCGAAAGCGCGCAGAGACGTCCTGCACTTTCTTCAGCAGCTCTGACATATCGGGGTCATTTTTCAGGAACCTCTGCACCACCAAATTAAGCGCATGCTGCAGGCAAGGGATGTGCGTCAAACCGGCTGCTAGGAGATTTCACCTGTTATCGCACACCATCAGGCCGGGCTTGAGGCTCAGTGGCACGAACCACTCATCGGTCTGTTGTTCCATACCCGTCCACAGCTCCTGCGCGGTATGTGGTTTTCCCCCCAAACAGATGAGTTTCAAAACGGCCTGCTGTCGTTTCCTCCGGGCTGTGCTGAAGTTGGTGGTGCAGATGTTACGCTGACCGGATGAGGAGGCAGTAGAGGAGGAAGCAGAGTAGGAGGAGGAGGCAACGTGCTGCAATCCTCGGTGCTTGTGCTTTGCATGTAGATGCCTGGTCATGCAGGTGGTGCTCATGTTTAGAACATTTAGGCTCTGATTGCACAGCGTGCAAACCACTCGTGTCTTGTCGTCAGCACATTGTCTGAAGAACTGCCACGCCAGGGAACTCCTTGGAGCTGGCTTTGGTGTGCGCAGTCCCTGGGTGCGGTGGGCAGTAGCAGGCATACTGTCTAGGGGATGGCCACTCTGCTTTTGCACCCTGCTCACTCTTTTGCTGTGTGGCTGGCGCTGTGTCACACATGTCACTCGCATGACCTTGATTCCATAGTGGGGTCTAGGACCTCATCATCCTCCACATCATCTTCCACCCACTCACCCCTGTTCTACTTGCTGGTCTGCACACTGCAGAAAGCCGCACCTATGTTTCATCATCATCAGAGACGTGCTGTGGTGGTCCTCCCATGTACACATCCTGAAACATAGCTGGTTGGGCATCAGTGGACTCAATCTCTTCAACTTCTGGGTCAGGGCTAGGTGGATGGCCGACGGAAACCCTGCCAGCAGAGTCATCAAAAAGCATAAGAGACTGCTGCATGACTTGGGACTCAAGCTGCTTGCCTTATGCAGCGTACTCAAGTTAGGGTTAAATAGTGTTCCTGGGTGTTGTAGTGCAATTATGACCACTAACCTGAGACAGGCTGACTCTCTAGTACTTCTGCAAGGACAGGTAGTTATAGGTAGAGTTCGTGACGCCAGTGCCAATTAACGGTGGCACACCGTTTGCTGATAGTAGGAATAATTGAGGAACCACGTTGAATTAAAACAGAACTTGAACTTTACTGAAGCTTTGGTGGCAATCATACAGACGGTTGGTTTCAGTAGATTACAGGTTACGGTTACATACAGCAGTCTCTTACATAGCAAGGTGATTCTCAGAGGGTAAAACACAGGACTCTTGCAGTACAGGCTTGCACTCTCTACCTGTCTGATCCTGGAACATGGAAACTTTCCTCCAAGGCCCCAATGCCCTATATCTGGCGTATATCCTTGGGTCTGTAATCAAGTACCTCCTCTGGGGTCTTTAGTACCGCTTGCTTTACTGTACTTGGCTCTGCCTCTCTCAGCTTCCTCGGCTGGTTAACAGTGGTATTCCTACTTCTGTAAATACGGACTCAGGAGGGGAACCTTCTCCTAGGATCTGGAACGCGGTTACAGGGACTGCAATGCCCTCTCCTAGTCTGCAGGCTCATGGCCTGGACTTAGCTCCTACAGGCTCAAGGCCTGGGCTTAACTAACTCTCCTTTCCCTGACTGGGCCTATATATAAACTAGGGCTCCCTAGCTCCCTCTACTGACCTAGAGCTGGAATGAAATCCCTAGAAGGCATGCACATGGCAACCACACAGTAACAGGGAAGTACATAGCATTACATTAAATTGACATTTTATGACGATTACTTATACCAACCTCCCCATAAATGAGGGGAACAACAGCACACAAGTGACCCTTCTGTAGTGACGGGCATTACAGCTCCCATACACTACACTTATTTGCAAGGGGGTGAGGTGAAAGACAGATGCCCATGGGCTCCATGGAAGCAGTCAGCCACCCAATCTACTACTGCCTATCCTTGTTCTGGCCTCATAATTCGTACACCGGTATTTGGGCCTACAAAATAATGCTGAACGTTCTGTCATCTACGTGCACTTGAGGAAGATGTTGCATTTGGGTGTGTAGCTGGCACAGGTCGACCGCATCCACGTCCTCTCCCTGCAACAGGAGCTCCGCCAACACCAGCAGCACCACGACCAGGGACACATCCCATATTTGATGCTCTCCTTATTCTTTGAGGTCACCCACCGAACTAACAGATGGATTTATTTCCGTGTCACGTATGCAGTGCAGGTACACCTCACACAAACAATTGGTATATGTCACCAACCGATGTAACAGATGGATTAACTAGATTTATTTCACAGTCACGTATGCAGTGCAGATGTACCCCACACAAACAATTGGCACATTTCACCCACCGATGTAACAGATGGATTAACTAGATTTATTTCCCATCATGCTTGCATTGCAGCTGTACCACACAGAAACAATTGGTATATGTCACCCCCCGAACTAACAGATGGATTAACTAAATTTATTTCCCTGTCACGTATGCAGTGCAGGTGTACCTCACACAAACAATGGGTATATGTGACCCACCGAACTACCAGACAGATTAACTATTATATTTTTGTGTGAGGGGTACAAAGATGGTGCATTGCAACCACAAAAAAAAAATCGCTATAGGTCACCCACAGAATTAATAGCCAGATTAACTATTACATTTCTGTGTCAGGGGTGCCAAGATGGTGCATTGTACCCACAAAATATTGCTATAGGTCACCCACAGAATTAACAGCCAAACTATTTAATATATTTCTGTGTCAGGGGTGCAAAGTTGGTGTATTGTACCCACAATAAAATCACTATAGGTCACCACAGAATAAATAGCCAGATGAGATTTCTAACACTTTCCCTCCCTTCAGCTGCCTGCTTCCTGTCCCTACAATACTCAGAGCTGATGGGCGGTGCTACACGTGATCCTGCTTTTATTGAGGCTGGATCACATGATGCATGGGCCAGTCACAGCCATCGAACCCGAACTTTTCCTGAAACTGTGCATATTGGCTCGGAAAAGCACGAGGAAGAAAGATGGAGGATCATGTGACAGTGGGAGTAAGTGGGCAGAAGGGCTTGTCCTGATTGGCTCAGAGGCTGACAGGCAGCCTGGACCAGCCAATTAGGGGGGCAGTGGGAAGGCAGCTCCTTATGCTGAGACATTGATATTTTAATAGTTCAGACATTTTTGAACTCGCCGATATCTGATATATAATTTTTTTAGTGTTTATTTTTATATGCATATTGGGAAAGGGGGTGATTAGAATTTGTCATATTTGTGTTTTTTTTTAAATAACTTTTTTTACTTTTTAGTACCCATAGGGAACCTGAACATGCAATCTTCTGATCGCTTGTCCCATAGACTGCAATAAAATGCCCTTTAAAAGGCCTCAGGCTGTAATGGCAACTGATCGGAGCCCTACAGTTTCATTGTAGGGGCTCCATCTAATCCCACAGCATGGTTACTATTGATGGCGGCATCTGAGGGGTTAACTGACCAAGATCAGCATCACTGTTGATCCTGGTTACTGCCAGAGAGTTCTTGCTGTATTATACAGCCGGCACCCACCATACACAGTGCAAGCTCAGTGTGTGAGCTGGCTCCATACAACACCTTAATTCTAATGATGTACATTTACGTGATTATGCATTAAGAGAGTTAAAAGGGTCGTCCACCCAGCACAATCCTTGTCCTCATGCCACATTGAGACCTCCCTCTATTAGCCAGCTGCAAAAAAATATCTCGAGGACATGACACAACTATATATTACCTGGTTGCCCGTTGACTTTAAAGGACATTTTGTACATGTAGAGCTTTTGATGTTGTGTAGACAGGTGATGGTCATTCCCAAAACCTCACTGTCACGGAGGCTACTGTAACACCCCAGAGTGGCATTACCACTTTAATGGGCTAATAGAATGTCATCTTATGTATTTTGTTCAGGTCCACTACACTGTGCATTCCTAATCTGTTTGTAACTGTTATGTTCAAATGTAATGTGGCTGGTTAACCAGCAGGTGGCAGCAAATACGGCAGAGCTACAGTTAGGTTGAATGGAGCTTTACATTCCATTCTAACCCCACCTCTGTGGAGGAGTGGGCGAGTCACACTTTCTGCAGGAAGGGTGGGGATCAGTTTTAGTTAGTCTAGCTTACCCCCTGCTAGGAGAAAGAGGGTGTGCTGGGCATGTTTCTCCTGGAGGTTCCCAAGCCAAGCCAGCCAGAGCACCTTCAGCTCTGCTGGATGTGGAGGCCACAGCTTAGAGCCTCAAGAGCAAGAGGAGAGCTGCCTGGCATAATTAAGAGACAGACTACAAAGAGAGAAGTTGCAGCATAAAGAAGAAGCTAAGTTATACAGCAAGCTTGTCAGTAAAGCAGAGCCAGAGAGCAACAGATGTAGCATAGTTGAGTTAACCTGCCATAGTTTTAATGCCAAAGTCTGCTGGGACCACGACAAAGTTTGAAGATTGTGTCAGATGAAAGTTTATCAAAGTAAAGCTGCTATTCAACTTCATCACAAGGTCTATTTGTCTGCTTCGGAGCCAACGCCTTGGGTCCAGCCGTATCCAGGTAGGAGCACCATGAGACTCAAATACACTAGAAGGGACATTTTAGGCCATTCTATACCACTCGGCTCCTACACCTGGATACCACCACCATTACAAACGGAATACAAAAAAAAGAAGTCGGATATCCAATCTAGTATATGTGAATTGCAGCGGAAACTATAAAGAGTAATTCCGAAACTCCACTTGTAAAACCACAGAGGAAAAAAAGAGTAGTTCCGCGCAGTCTGTACTTATGGTTAGTCAGTCATTGCATGTGATGTGCAATCTCACAGAAATCCTTCCTCATATACGTCCGAGATTGCGCTGTTTTTCTTTAGCCCTCGGGGTACTTCAGATCCAAATGGTATAGCCTTTCCTCAATGCTGAGTGATCATGTAGGTGTCCAATACCTTTCTTCACTTCAGCAAGAGGTCCTATGAAAGGATATACGCAGAACGCTCACCGTGTTTATGGTATTAAAGGGTTTCTGTCATCAAGTTTTGACATTATAAGCTCTCTGACATTAGCAGTTTGATAATGTCTTATATTTTGGCTGCAAAACGTACTTTTATAATATGTAAATTAGCCTCTAGGAGCAGGGGGGGTGTTGCCCTGCTCCTAGAGGCTCCGTGCGGCAACCTTTGAGTGACAGTGCCGGGCAGCGATCCTCCAGCACTGTCTCCTTCTGAAATCCCGCGCCTGCGCCGCCGCCGCTCTGTATTCGGCGCAGGCGCGGTGAGCAGAGGACGCTGGTGCCTGCTGTCCTCTGCTCACTGCGCCTGCGCCGAATACAGAGCGGCGGCGCAGGCGCGGGATTTCAGAAGGAGACAGTGCCGGAGGATCGCTGCCCGGCACTGTCACTCAAAGTAAGAAGGGGCGTGCCAGCAGGTTGCCGCACGGAGCCTCTAGGAGCAGGGCAACGCCCCCCCTGCTCCTAGAGGCTAATTAACATATGATAAAAGTACGTTTTTCAGCCAAAATATGAATCGGATTTTTATAAAAAAGACATTATCAAGCTGCTCTGACATTAGCACATAGCTAATGTCAGACAGCTTATAATGTCAAAACTTGATGACAGAAACCCTTTAAAACAGGTTTTTATTGTACTTACAAGATTTAAGACTTGCTTCATTCACATAAATTCATAGCCTGACCGGTTTGCACCGCTTCATCAGGGCGTGTCCTGATGAAGCGGTGCGAAACCCGGGTCGGGCTATGAGATTTTATGAAATTTTATGTGAATGAAGCAAGTCTTAAATCTTGTAAGTACAATAAAAACCTGTTTTAATACCATAAACACGATAAGCCGTAAATAGCTGAGCGTTGTGCTTTTGTAAATTTCCTACCTGGCGATCCCTTTATAGGGGTTGTCCAGCCTCTTTGAAGTGATGGCCTATCTTCAGGGTAGACCATCAGTTAAAAAAGGCTGAACAACTTATATGTACCCTAAAATGTCACCAATGAAAACTGCAAGTTGCGTCATGAATGTGACAACACAGGGAAAAAAAGTATTTTCAGTTTTTATTGTGCAAAAAAAAAAAAAAAGAGTATTTAAATTTAGTATTGGCTTAATCATCCTGACCCACAGAATAAAGTTACTATGTCACTTGCACACAAACTTATTTTCTTTCCGTGTCCGTTCCGTTTTTTTTGCAGACCGTATGCAGAACCATTCACTTCAATAGATCCGCAAAAAACGGAAGTTACTCCGTTTCCGTATGTCCGTTCCGCAAAAAAAAAAAATAGAACATGTCTTATTGGGCCTAATTCACACGTCCGTAGTGCGTTTTGCGGAAACACGGATCCGCAAAACACGGACGGCTGCAATGTGCATTCTGCATTTTGCGGACCGCACATTGCTGGCACTATATAGAGAATGCCTTTTCTTGTCCGCAATTGCGGACAAGAATAGGACATGTTCTATTTCTTTGCGGAAACGGACATCACATAGTGTGCTGTTCACATCCATTCCTGCCCCATTGAAATGAATGGGTCTGCAACCCTTCCGCATTGGGATGGGGATCCATTTTGCGGACGAGTGAATGGAGCCTTAGGCCTAATTCACACGTCCGCAAAATGGATCCGCATCCAATCCGCAATTTTGCGGAAGGGTTGCAGACCCACTCATTTCATAGGGGCAGGAATGGATGTGGACAGCACACTATGTGATGTCCACATCCGTGTTTCCGCATCCGTGTTTCCGTTTCCGCAAAAAAATAGAACATGTCCTATTCTTGTCCGCAATTGCGGACAAGAAAAGGCATTCTCTATATAGTGCCAGCAATGTGCGGTCCGCAAAATGCGGAATGCACATTGCAGCCGTCCGTGTTTTGCGGATCCGTGTTTCCGTGTTTTGCAGATCCGTGTTTCCGCAAAACACACTACGGACGTGTGAATAAGGCCTTATTGTCTGCATTACGGACAAGGATAGTACTGTTCTATTAGGGGCCAGCTATTCCGTTCCGCAAAATACGGAATGCACGCGGATGTCATCCGTATTTTTTGTAGATCCATTTTTTGCAGACTGCAAAATACATACGTTCGTGTGCATGAGGCAAAGTGATGGCCATGTGCGGTCCGCAAAATTTGGAATGCACATGGCCGGTGTCTGTGTTTTGCGGATTCGCAATTTGTGGACCACAAAACACTTGCGAACGTGTGAATGGACCCTTACATTGTGAACTTAGGCTAATTTTACAACTGCAGCAGCAGTTCCGGCAGAGATGGTTTCCAGATCTGGCAAAAATGGCAAGAATTGGCCGGACAGAAATCGCTGCTTGCTACAGTTTGTTGCCAGACAATTCTCGGGATTCTCTGCCGCTTACGTGAAAGTAGACTCATGAGATATTGAGGAATAGCTTATCTTGTTATTTATTTTACAGTTGCAGTATTATCTTATCTGTGTTGGTAAGCTGACCATTCAACGATATGTAGGCCCACCACGGACAATACTATAGTTTGTCAATAGGATCCAGGCATTATACTAATGTTGGCCAAGCCCGCTGTTGGTTTGACTTGTCACCAGTTATGAGGACCTCCCAACTCTTCCTATTATCATCTTTGAATGCTAACGCCCAATCTTTTTCTTCTGCAGGGAGATAATCCACTTTCAGAACAACCTCGTAGTGGCCTTCTCCTCCCCCACTAAAACACATGCACAAACCAAGGGTGAATATGTATGGGGAAGCGGAGTGACAGCTATTGAGGTTGTATGGCACCTTTATTGAAGTTGAAGCCACCATAGCTAAACACAATATTAGGAAGTTGTTAGAATATTGATAGTTTCTATGCAGGTGGAGCGCCTATGGAAATAAATCTGATAAATGTGGCGTGGGCCCTTTTGTTCAAGTCCTGACCTTTGTCCTGCTACCTGCATGCCTTGCTTGTGAGGAGTGAGTAATTCTGGGTTACCAGGTGATATCAGTAATGTATGTGATGAGTACATGAAAGAAAGCTCCCTGCAAGGAAATGCACAACCTGGACCTTGTCATAGACAGGATGGCTGAGAGCTGCTGAGCTGGTGGTGGGTGTGAGCAGTGAGGCAGGGAGGAGGCAGTGTGGAGCAGAGAGCGCAGTCCTGACAGCAGTGCCAGGGGACAGGGGACTCAGCAGGGACCGCTCAGGGGAATCATTCCTGGATTGAAGAATGGGAGAGTCACTGCCAGCTCTGATAGAAGTGCCTGCATGTACCACAGGTGAGTGCCAGCTCCGTGTATACTGCTGTAACTCAAGAAACTGTCTCCTGCTGCCTTGGAGTTCCTATAAAAATACATCTCCCTTCTGGTACTGAGAGGTGTATGTGACAGTGGATACTGGGAGTTATAATACTATTGTGGTTGTCAGTGTATGCTGGGAGATATAATACTATTGTGACTGTCAGTGTATGCTGAGAGTTATAATGATACTGTGACTGTCAGTGTATGCTGGGAGTTGTAATACTACTGTGATGTGACTGTCAGTGTATGATGGGAGTTATGATGATACTGTGACTGTCAGTGTATGATGGGAGTTATAATGATACTGTGACTGTCAGTGTATGCTGGGAGTTATAATGATACTGTGACTGTCAGTGTATGCTGGGAGTTATAAATTTGATACTGCGACTGTCAGTGTATGATGGGAGTTATAATGATACTGTGAATAATACTGTGACTGTCAGTGTATGCTGGGAGTTATAATGATACTGTGACTGTCAGTGTATGCTGGGAGTTATATTGATACTGTGATTATCAGTGTATGCTGGGAGTTATATTGATACTGTGATTATCAGTGGGCGTTCTGTGACTGTCAGTGTATGCTGGGAGTTATATTGATACTGTGATTATCAGTGTATGCTGGGAGTTATATTGATACTGTGATTGTCAGTGTATGCTGGGAGTTATATTGATACTGTGAATGATACTGTGACTGTCAGTGTATGATGGGAGTTATAATGATACTGTGACTGTCAGTGTATGCTGGGAGTTATATTGATACTGTGATTATCAGTGTATGCTGGGAGTTATATTGATACTGTGATTGTCAGTGTATGCTGGGATTTATAATGATACTGTGACTGTTATTGTATGCTGGGAGTTATAATATCTACTGTGACTGTCAGCTTATGCCGAGAGTTGTAATGCTACTGTGTCTGTCAGTGTATGATGGGAGTTGTACTGATACTACATTGAGCGGCAGTGTGTGTTTTTGCATTGTGTTGGATGAGGCAATGTGATAAGTTGTAGAGGTGTGTACAGCACTGGCCTCTTTAGCTTGGGCTAAACTACAATTTGTACTTTGTAATGTCAGTGTGCGCTCGGAGCTGTATAGCTGTAATGTGTGATCATTCACACAACACAATACAAGGTTATCTATGTTTCTGTGCAGCTATAGCAGCCATCTCTCTTTGTAGCTTATGTCTATTTCATGTTTTGTTTCCCAAAAGCGATGCACAGGCCACAAGAGTACTCGGTCCGGGAAACATGCTCCATGTGAGGGCTCCATTTCTGAACATTAAACACCGATCGCTTTTCACGCAGCCCCATTCACTTCTATGGGGCTAGGGCTGCATGAAAAACGCAGAATATGGCTACATGCGCACGACCATTGCCTGCCCCCGCGTCCGCTCCGTCCGCAAATTTTGTGCCCGGCAAAAAAAACGGATGACGGATCCTTTTTTTTGGAAGATCCATTGTAATAATGCCTATCCTTGAACGCAAACGTGAAAAAAATAGGACATGCTCTATTTTTTTGACGGAAGGTAAACACGGACCACGGATGCGGAACAAAAACGGTTAACCATCCGCATTTTTTGACGGACCCATTGAAATGAATGGGGAAGCATCCTATCCGTGAAAGAAAACGGAACGGACGCGGAAACAAACAACGGTCGTGTGCATGAGGCCTATAGAACATGCTGCGATTTTCACACAACGCACAAGTGATGCGTGAAAAAAAAAACCCTTATGTACACAGACCAATTGAAATGAATGGGTCAGGATTTAGTGCAGGTGCTTTGCGTTCACGTCACGCATTGCACCCGCGCGGAAAACTCGCTCGTGTGAAAGGGGCCTTAGGGTCTCAATAGTTTTGTCCCCATTTATTGTCAACCGGGACAAAACTGAACTGAAAAGAACGGAGTGCACCAAAATGCATTCTGTTCCGTTTGGTTGTGTTCCCATGCCGCTTGCAGCGTTTTTCTGTCCGGAATGGGATGCGGAGCAAGATGGATCCGTCATGACTCACAATGTAAGTCAGTGGTGCCAGTCCCCTATTGACTCACAATGGTTTTGTCAAGGCCATTTTAGAGATGATACAAACGGATCCGTTCGGACGCAGCCGGTTGTATTATCATGACGGAAGTGTTTTTGATGATCCATGACGGATCCAGCAAAAACACAGATGTGAAAGTAGCCTTACAAGGCTCCCATGTCCCATGTGTCATTTAAAATACTGATGTCTTTTTCCGCCTTAGGCTTCGTTCACATCACCGTTCAGCCTTTCCGTTTAGGAGGATAGGCCCCCATAGATCCTAAGGACCCCATAGACTATAATGGGGTCCGTTAGGTTTCCGCTCAGAGGAAGATTTTTGAAGCGGAGACAAAAGTCCTGCATGCACAACTTTTGTCTCCGCTCCAAAATCATCTTCTGAGCAGTGTCCTAACAGACGCCATTATAGTCTATGGGGTCCTTAGGTTCCGTTCGGCTCAGTTATGTGCTGGATCCATCCTTTCCGTTCTCCTGCTCCTAAACGGAGCAGGAGAACGGAAAGGCTGAACTGTAATGTGAACAAAGCCTTAGGAATTGTGGCCCAAGTGGGACTGCTACCTCTGCACCGCATTTAACTACAGAGCTTTTTTCGGTTGTTGTCAGGTGAGGTTGTTGGTAAATAGTTTATGCCAAACAACAAATTTGCAACCAGTCAATGAAACCACAGATTAACCCTGGGTTCAGACCTGAGCGTTCTTAAAACGCGCGTTTTACGCATGTTTTTGTCGCGTGTATTTCAGCGCGTTTTTGCAAATAGGAAACGCGCGTAAAACGCGCGTTCTTGTGATTGACTACTGTGGTGTCAATCACAAAACGCGCGTCAAACGCTCCAAAAGAAGTACTTGTTTATGCGTTGGGCGTTTTACAGAGCGTTCAAACGCGCTGTAAAACGCTCAAGTGTGAACCACTCCCATAGGGATGCATTGGTTTTAATCTGTTGAGCGTTTTACAGCGCGTTTGAACGCGCTGTAAAACGCTCAGGTGTGAACCCAGGGTTAAGAGGACCTTTCATCACTTCTAAAGATATTAACTAACGATGCTCACATGGAGAGCGGCGCCCAGGGTTCTCCCTGCACTTACTATTATCCCTGGGCGCCGCTCCGTTCTCCCGGTATAGGCTCCGGTATCTGTGCTCACTAAGTTATAGTGGGTGGAGCCTGCCCTTCATCTCCTTCTCCCAGGCTGCAGCGCTGGCCAATTGCAGCGCAGAGCTCATAGCCTGGGAGAAAAAAAACTCCCAGGCTATGAGCTCTGCGCTGCGACTGGCCAGCGCTACAGCCGGGGAAAAGGAGATGAAGGGCAGGCTCCGCCCACTATAACCAATTCCACCAAGTCCCTGCCTACTATAACTTGGTGAGCGTCGATACCGGAGCCTATACCGGGAGAATGGAGCGGCGCCCAGGGATAATAGTAAGTGCAGGGAGATCCCTGGGCGCAGCTCTCCATGTGAGCATCCTTAGTTGATATCTTTAGAAGTCATGAAAGGTCCTCTTTAAGGCAGAACCCAGGTTCTTGATTATTTTTTTTTAACTTACGGCATTGTCATCCTGAACAACAAACTTTACAGACTGACCATGAAAGACGAGTCATCTAACAAACTAAAATCTTTAGTGTATGGTCAGGTTAACAGGGTTTCCAGTACTTCAATACTGATGGCCTATCCTCAGGATAGGCCATCAATATCTGATCAGCAGTGGTCCAATACCTGCAGCTCTGCTAATCAGCAGTTCGGCAGTGGTAGCTGAAGTGTAGTTCTGGTGCCTATTCCCGGAGCCCGAGCTATTGCAGAACAGTATTTGCTGAGTGTTGGACTCCGACAATCAGATATTGGTGGCCTATCCTGAGGGTAGGCCATGAAGATTAAAATAGAGGAAAAACTCTTTAAGGCATTGTGATCTACTCAAGACTAGTCAGAGATCTACTAATAGATCCTGATCTACTGGTTTCCTGCTTGGACCCTAACAGGTTGTCCACATGCAGGGTAAGCCAAAAATCTGAAACATGGACCCTAAGCTCAAGCTACAGTAACACTTGGTATCGTGCTTTGATTAATTAGTCAATGAAGTGTGACTGATGTGAATAGTGTTTTAATTTACTATGTAATAGCCTGATTCATTCTTAGTTCTGTAGGCTTATTTGTGTAGGGGACTGCGGTAAATATGTTACACAGTCGGCTGACTTGTAGCTACGGGATGGCGTGACTGTGTGGTCACAAAGGTAAGGTGACAAATCTGTTTGCGTGCGTTCTCCTCGGTGGTGACGTTGTCCTGTCCTGTATATGGTGTGTGTGGTTACAGATGAGCTCATGCACTGAGTCAGGTACAGATGACGAGGAGGAGCCATGCATGCCCGCACAATGAAACTCTGACATCAGGCCAGGAGAAAACTGGTTGTACTCATGTGTACTATGCACACACACCGGCCCAGCCAGATATAGCTCCTGCAGGGCGAGTTGTTCGGGCAGTTTATGCTGTACTAGCAGTAGGCGCTCAACTTAGTTTTTCCACAATATCTGTACAAAAGTTTAATTTCAGTTCATGATAAAGATTTGCTTTGTTCTATGCTATGACATCAGAACCAAACCCATCACACTACATAAAGCCTAAGGTATTGAAAGCATACCAAATTTTAGAAAACTATACTGTCCCAATCCCCCCCTCCCTGTCTTGGGGCACAGCACTTGCTGCACCCTTCAGCGGAACGAGCATAATACATACACAGTGTAGTGTTTATTTTATGAACACTACAGCGGCTTCACTACTGTAAGGGGGCACCAAGAGGCCAGCACTACCGTAAGGGGGCATTCTGCTGTGTTTGGGCACTAAGGCTACTTTCACACTTGCGGTGTGAGCATCCGGCAGGTAGTTCCATACCGGATCCGTCTCACAAATGCATTGCAAGTGCGGATCCGTCTCTCCACTTTCAGACGGAGAGACGAATCAGTCTTGATTTTTTTCACAGTTTTAAAGGTCTGCGCATGGTCAGACCGGAAGGACGGATCCGTCGTTGCGGTATTTGTAATGCCGGATCCGGCACTAATACGAGTCAATGGGAATTAATGCCGGATCTGGCGTTCCATCATGTGTTCCGGAATTTTAGATGGAGATAATACCGCAGCGTGCTGCGGTATTTTCCCCGTCTAAAAATCATTTACATACTGAATGGAAGACATCCTGATGCATTCTAAACGGATTTCTCTCCATTCAGAATGCGTGGGGATAATACTGATCAGTTTTTTTCTGGCATAGAGCCCCGAGGACGGAACTCTATGCCGGAAAGGAAAACTCTAGTGTGAAAGTACCCTGAGAGAGCATTCTACTGTGTGGGGGCACTAAGATGGTATACCTGTTGGGGCGCTAACAGGGTATTCTTACTGTGTGGAGGCACTAAGAGATCATTCTACAGTACAAGGGCACTAAGGGAGAATAAATACTGGGTGGGGCACCACGGGGCATACATGGCCTGTGCAGCATACTGTATCCTAAGTGTTTTCATTTCATATGTTTCACATGAATGAGTGGGTGGGGGGGTTTATGGCGAGCGTAGCTAAAGCAAAAGAAAATACAGGGATCACATACAGCTCAACAGGTCATAAAACATTCCCGTGATCAGGGAGACATAGAAAAGCAATAGGGTACGACACCTTGGAGCGTGCAGATATCGCTGTTAAAATAAAGTCTATTTAAAATAGGATCCGTTTTGACAGATAAATTTCACCACTACACGGGTGATACTCTTTATAGCTTATTCCCTCCGAGCATTCGGTATGGTAATCCACCCTTGTCGGGAAAGGAAACTTTTGATTTGGGAGGCGGGCATATAAAAATGTGTTATGGGGCCAGCCTTTTCTAGTCACACTCCTGCATCTAGGTAACGGTTTGACTACCTATACAATAAGGGAAAAGTCTTGTTGACGTTTGCATTGTTGTTCGTTGCTCGCGCAGTTACTACTGTAAAGAAAGAGTTAAACACAACTTGTCTAAAGGTCTTAAGCTGATTAACATGGATGATTTCCACCAAAACTATAATTTGTCAGGTGAATGAATGATCACTTTAGCAACCCGATAACAGAAAATTTTACCCCACTGGTGGATAAAAGATCTTTCATATTTAAAAGAAGGTTCCCAGAAAAATCTTCTGTCCATCGCTCGGATTTATTGAACGTGTATGGCCAGATTTATTGCCTGTACCAGCCAATATGGAGAAAAACGTGTATGGCCGTGTATTTGAAATGACCATTCACTAGAGCAGGCATGCTCAACCTGCGGCCCTCCAGCTGTTGCAAAACTACAACTCCCATCATTCCCGGACAGCCTACAGCCATCAGCCTACAGAAGGACATGGTGGGAGTTGTAGTTTTACAACAGCTGGAGGGCCGCAGGTTGAGCACCCCTGCACTAGAGGATCATTTGTTGATCAGTTTGACCATCAACCAACTTTTTTCTAAGGCTACTTTCACACTAGCATTTTGGCTTTCCGTTTGTGAGATCCGTCATGGGCTCTCAGAAGCGGTCCAAAACAGATCAGTTTAGCCCTTATGCATTCTTAGATCCTCTCAGAATGCATCAGTTTGCCTCCGTTCAGTCACCATTCCGCTCTGGAGGCGGACACCAATATGCTGCCTGACACACAATGCAAGTCAATAGGGACGGATCCGTTTTCTCTGACATAATAGAAAACAGATCCGTCCCCCATTGACTTTCAGTGGTTTTCATGACGGATCTGTCTTGGCTATAGAAGACATATCCATTCAAGACGGATGCATACTGTTGTATTATTGTAGCAAAGGCGTTTTTGCAGATCCATGACGGAACCGCAAAAAACACTAGTGTGAAGGTAGCCTAATGTATATGACCACCTTGTCATCAGCCACTTTCACAGGATGGGTAGCACTTTGCAGGCTGTTGAGTTTTTTTCCAGACCAAGAGATGCTCCTGCTCAGCAGTGTCTCTGATGCACTGTAATCAATTACGAGTGATGCTCTAAAGAGAAAATTCCAAGAGGTCTTTGGCTTCTAGTGACTCCGGTTAAGGGTACTCTCACACTTGCGTTGGTGCGGATACGTTTGTTTATTTGCACAGACGGATCCGCACCTATAATGCAAACGTTTGTATCCGTTCAGAACGGATCAGTTTGCATTAGTTAAAAGAAAAATGACAAAGTCCAAAACGGATCCGTTTGGACTTACATTGTAATTAAAAACGGATCCGTTAGGCTCCGCCTCTTCAGACGGACATCAAAATACAGCAAGCTGCGTTTTGGTGTCCGCCTCCAAAACAGAATAGAAGCGGAACGGAGCCGAACTGATGCATTCTGAACGGATCCTTATCCATTCAGAATGCATTGGGGCTTAACTGATCTATTGTGATCCGTTTTGGCCCTGAAACGGATCTTACAAACGGAATCCAAAACGCTAGTGTGAAAGTAGCCTAAATCTCTATGATCAGCAAGGGATGGTATATTGGGAAAGTTGGGAAAACACCTTTATACTGCAATAAGGTGACATTTTTATGCAGAGTTGCCATTGAAGTAGAAATTAACAAAATGCTATTCCATTTTTATTTGTGATTGCTGTTTTTAAGCTGGAAGGTCTAACGTAGTTATTGTGTGGTGGTAGCAGTGTAAGCAATGGTCATGCATGTGTAGGGTATTAAACATTTGTTTTGGCTTAAGTAAATAATCACTAACTTCTCTTATAAGTACAACGCTGGTCCGGATCCTGATGAAATAATGAGCATTCACCATTTCATCCCCATTCTTCCTAACCATCCAAACCCACCCCATATTGAAATCCCTGACTGCCTACCCCTTCAATTCCAGTCACGCTCCAGGTCTCCACTATACTGAGCCCACTCCGTCCCACTGGTGTTGCTTTCTATAAGAAATAAGTTTGTTGTTTCTATGAGCTACTAAAGTGGGTGCCCCACCTGAAAACCCCATTTCCATAATAAAGTTGTCCCACCATCACACAGGATGCAGCTCCGAGTGGCTGCTGTACCGGCCGAAAGGGGGGAAGGTATGAGAAAAAAAATACATCCCGGGCATCAGTGGGGGCCTCACTACAAGGTTTTGACATAGTTAGCCTATGTCAAAACCGATGAAAGGTCCTATTTAAGGCCCCATTAATATCTACTCCATTGTAGGGGTTTCTGCCGCAGACCTGCTCATAGTTTGGTCCCATTGACTGGAGCTAAACCACAAGTGGACACCCGCCATCGTTTCCACTTGCGTCCGCCCGAAGATGGCCTTACTAGATATGGTCACAGCTATAAATCGCGGCCTCCTACTGAAAACAGTAGGAGGCCGATTCCCCACAGGCATCACTGCTGTTTTCAGGCAGAATCCACTGAAATTCTGCCGGCAAAAGCCTCCATGTGAATAAGACCTAAGACTTTTAGAGAAGGGAATGTTACTACAGCATAGAACAGACCAGTATGATAATTCTCTACCCAAAGGGGCATTTTATACATGTTTTGCGGAGGTCAGCAACCTCGGACAGCCTAGATGTTGTCAAACTGCAACTACTGGTATGTACACTTGCTTGGCTGTTATTGGAACGTTCATGGTGTAGAAGTGGAGGGAGCATGCTGCGAGTTGTAGTTTCACAACATCTGGCGTGCTGGAGGATGCCGACCCCTGAATTAGAGTATAGACATAGAAGGCACATCTCATGCCCTGAAGTGAACATAGCGATAAGATGGAGCAATATTTTGTCTTGCATTCCAGTCTTTGGCTTGTATGTGTACCCAAGGTAGTCCTTTACTTAGCTTTTTTTCTTTTGCTTTAGATTCATGCCTGTAAACTACTTTCATCTGTCAATCTGACAGGGTAGTACTGTAGAAGATTGCTAATGCCTGGATATTGATTATTGGTCATGTAATTCATGCGTGGACAGACATTTTCACCCCACTAAAATTCCCAAATAGTTCATTGTAAGGCTAAAATACCAACATGAGGATACACGTGAGCCACAAGTCAACTGTGCCTACAATGTAAACCGGCTATCATTAGGCAGGCATACTGATAGCAATGTGGCCTTCAACTTATGTAGTGGCTATTTCTCTCCTTAATGACGTCTAATCAGTTGATTGTGAATCAACTTAAAAGAAAAAGATCCTTGTGGCAAGTGATTGGCTCCAAAGTCATCTCCAGATGGCGTTGTCTTCTGGTCTCCTGTTGTATTAGGAGTCCACATTTCTGTCAGAACCTGTGCTTGTACATTGGACATCTTTGCATTTAGATGGAGAAATATTTTACTAGGTTGAAAATGATTAATTTCTTCAGCTCTTCAAAATCATTCATAGGACTTCCATTTCCATGCTTCTACTGTGATCATGTTAGTAGTCAAATTGAGAAAATGATTTGATTCACCATTTTTGTTCATGACATATAGCAACACCCCGGTAGGATTGTAGCAATATTAAGTCTTGGTCTGGCTGTTTGTGGTTGCTTCAGTGGCAATCCTCCATTGGAGGCAGACCATTGGTGCCCATAGATAGGGATACCTGGAGGAGAGGCCCAATTCCATCCTGTCAATGCTGCTCTTCACTGAAAGACTAAGGCCCCTTTCACACGAGCGAGTTTTCCGCGCGGGTGCAATGCGTGACGTGAACGCATAGCATCCGCACTGAATCCTGACCCATTCATTTCAATGGGTCTGTGTACATGAGCGTTTTTTTTCACGCATCACTTGTGCGTTGCGTGAAAATCGCAGCATGTTCTATATTCTGCGTTTTTCACGCATCCCTAGCCCTATAGAAGTGAATGGGGCTGCTTGAAAAACGCATTGCATCCGCAAGCAAGTGCGGGTGCGTTGCGTTTTTCACTGATGGTTGCTAGGAGATGTTGTTTGTAAACCTTCAGTTTTTTTTCACGCGCGTGAAAAACGCGTCAAAACGCATTGCACCCGCGCGGAAAAAACTGAACAACTGAACGCAATCGCAGGCAAAACTGAATGGCTTTGCCTGTGAAATCGCACAGTTTTCACTGAACGCATCCGCAACGCATCCGGACTTAATCCGGACACGCTCGTGTGAAAGGGGCCTAAGGCCTCTTTCACACGGGCGTCATGTTTGACGCCCGGATAAGAGGCGGGTGCGTTGCGGGAATATGCGCGATTTTTCTGCGCGGGTGCAAACGTTTGTAATGCGTTTTGCACCATGTTTGGTACCCAGACCTGAAGTCCGGTTTCGGGTAGAGTACTCTGTAGAATGTATTATTTTCCCTTATAACATGGTTATAAGGGGAAATAATAGCATTCTTAATAAAGAATGCTGTGTAAAATGAGGATAAAGGGGTTAAAAATAATAAAACTTAACTTACCTTAGCCACTTGATCGCGTAGTTGCGATCTGTCTTCTCTCTTCAACCTTCAGCTACCAGCTAAAGGACCTGTGATGACATCACATCACATGGTCCAATCACATGGTCCATCACCATGGTCCATCTCATTATAACTAAAGGCAGCTGCAGCCCGTACTACCGCAGAGCTACTCCACCGCAGCACGGCCGCATTGCAACGACAACAGGGGCTTACTGTGTGGTCTTACTCTTAATCTCTAGACTTGGCAGCCCAATAAGTAGAGCTAGTCAAATCTTGTGATATTTTGTTGGTGGCAATTGGAAATGATTTGTTCTTATCAGTCCATGCCATTCATATCTTCTTATCTTAATAAAGCAAAACCTTTTCATGAACAACAAGTCACTCACCTTTCAGCTTGAGATCGCCCTAGATGTGCGGAGCATTCCTCCAGTAACTAATGCTTGGAACTATCATCAATCAGATCAATGTGTGACAAAATGTAAGGGTGCAGTATGATTTCAACAAAAAAGGACAGTGACGTTTCTGCATGTGATACTTTTCAATCATTTTATGAAGCTACCACCAGATATTCTGTTTGCCGGGAATGGAAATTCTAAAAACAATTTACACAATAGGGGGTTATTTACATTACTTTTGTTGCAATTGCTGTTTTCTGACAAAATTGTGTCTTTTTAGCTATTTCCAAAACTTTTGCAAAAAGTAGGCCGGGTGCTGCGGGCAGGAGATTCGTGGCCAAATTCATTTACCAACACGTGTCTGGAGTAGACTTTTTTTCTGATCCATGGCCAGCAGAAGATGCAACAAATTTACTGAGATGTAAATGAGATGCGCATCTTAATAAATCAGACTGATCTTCCACCAGCAGGGTTTTTACTAAGAAACACTGATCGTTAGTAACTGACCCCATGGTTCAAAAGAAATTCCTTAACTAGGGTGTTTTTTTTTTGGATGAAGTATTCTGCCTCATATAGTTTTGTGTTCTGCATTTTTGTTTGGATTGAACAAATGCATACTGCGGATTTTCATATCCATTTTCCTTTTGCGGAAATAGCAGATTTTCACACTGGATTTCACCACTCTCAGTGTAGCAGAGTTGAAATTCACTGTGAACCCACAGTAAAATCTGCAGCAGTAATAATAGTTACCCAGCCTTTCCTATTCAGGAATGGGGTTTTAGATATATCGGGACTGATTTTCAGGCAATGCTTCTTGGGAAGAAAATCTCCAAATTAGGTCATGTCTGACAAACCAGAGACTAGAAACTGAGAAAAGCTGAACAGAACAAGACAGTGGCCCTTAATAAGATTTATATATTGTTCAGGCTCGGACTGGCCCACAGGGGTACAGGTGAATCCCCCGGTGGGCCCCTAGTCTCCCAGCCCCTGCACAAGTGAGGCTACTTTCACACTAGCATTTTTGCTGGATCCGGCAGGGCTCAGCAAAAACACTTCCGTTACTGATAATACAACCATCTGCATCTGTTATGAGCGGATCCGGTTGTATTATCTTTAACATACCCAAGACGGATCCGTCATACATGCCATTGAAAGTCAATCGGGGACGTATCCATTTTCTATTGTGTCAGAGAAAACGGTTCCGTCCCCATTGACTTGCATTGTGGGTCATGACGGATCTGTCTTGCTCCGCATCCCATGACAGAAAGAAAACTGCAGCATGGAAGATCCCAGCATGTATGGTTGTACGCGATTCCCCAGACCATAACGCTGCCACCTCCAGCTTGTGTACCTCCAGCAATGGTTGTAGGGTGTTTGTGCAGTGAGCCCTGGAGGAGCCGGTGCATAGGATGGTAGTGGTAGTGGGCCTGATGACGTGTCGTGTCACGGTATACTCCCTCGGCTCCCTGGGGATCGGTGCAGTGAAAATGTCGTTTTGAAAATTGAGGCCAGAAGTAAACGTAGAACAGTTTTTTTTTTTACTAAGTGCATAGTGTAACTTCAGGTACATTCAATGGTAGCAATTTCCAAGTGCAATTTTCTGGCACCATAAGAATTAGCATTACCATAAGAAGAGTTTAGCACTTGCTGTACTGGCCTAGTAGTATTCTGAATGATGAGTGTACTTAGCCATAGTCCCTCAACTCACAGCAGTGTCTTTAAATGCTAGTCTCAGCTGGTAACTCTGCAGTCTGTCTTCTCAAGGATTTATTTGAAGATAATAGTTGGTTGTTCACTGTGGAGAATCCTTCTTAGGAGCAGGAGCTCAGTAGAGTGCTTCTTCTCTACTCTGTGGTTACTCTTCTCCTGGCAGCAAGCTGGACTAGCCCACTCCTACCAAGAATGAAGGAACAGGGTGGTTTGCCCTGTTCCTTGCCAACTATTCCTTACTGGAACTAACAGCCAGAAGCATATACAATACATAACAATATAATAATACAAACTATATACAATTGTAGTACCCCCTGGTCTGGGGTATTGCATTAGTCCTCTGATGAACGTCCATCCATTCAATGAAGCAGAAAACGTGATTGATCAGAGAAGGCAACCCTCTGCCACTCAGCAGACGGTCCACATTTTCACTGCAGCAGCATGCGAACAGTTCACAAACTGCGCAGTTTCAGAAATACTGGCATTCTTGTCCCGAAAGTCAATAATTATCTCTTTTTGCAACTCTGATAAATCGCCCCCTTTACCTTTGACAGCAATGAGGGATATGTGTGCAGACAGCCTATCACACACCTTGTATACCCACCAAGCCAGCCCACCACGTATGACTCCCTTCATGAGCTACACGTTGCTGACATCGAAAGTAGGAAGTGGTCCTAATAATGTGAGTCGACTGGGTATATTCTGTGCCCTGGCTGTGTTTTTAATGTTGTCAACCACATGTCTAGAAATGTATTTGCATTTTTCCAATTTGCATTCTGTGTACAAAACAGATTTTCTCCAAGTCTCTTGGCAGCTGTTCTGTGATGTGTGACTAGCAGTTCAGCCTATTGTTACCTCACATTTTAAAGGGTTAAAACTTTTCTGATTGCAGATTTTTTTATTCTCTTTCCTGAACATGATTATAGGAGCGGCCATCTTGCATGAGCTGTTCTTGGCATTTTGAGATATGCTTTACAGCAGCCACCATAGGCAATAGACACAGTGGACAGGAGTTGACTCATTGACTTCTATGGGAGAGTTTTCTAGGTATGCTCTATGACCTGTGCAGAGGTCAGGAAGGAGTAGATAAGCTATGATATATTTGTGGTCGGATCGGCTATCAGAAAGGTGTACCTAACCTATCTAACCCCTATCTACAACAAGCAGTGGAGTTATGCCATAACTGCTGCGGTAGGGCAGCCTAAAGGGGGCCATCCTAATGTGAAGTGACTGTAATGATGGTGTGGGTGGGTGGGTGAAATCAGCTGAATCGGCATCAGCCTAGGCCCACAGGTGCCCATAAATAGCCTAGCAATCAGCCAGCCTAGGCCCACAGGTGCATATAACTAGCCTTGTAATCAGCCTCCCCTCCCACAAATACAGCAAATATATTTGCCTTATACTTGTGGTCGGATAGGCTATCAGAAAGGTGTACCTAACCTATCTAACCCTATCTACAACAAGCAGTAGAGTTATGCCATAACTGCTGTGGTGCCTAAAAGGGCCAAAAAGAGCAGACCTTAGTTTAGAGCAAAATATATACATACCGTTACTACACCCACTTTTGAACGTAAAAGACATTTCCCGATGAAGGTGCGGAATATACTGTACATATCACAGTGACTTCCATCTACCTTACCTCTTGTCATGTGCACATCGTTCTTGGAGGTGGCTAATGCTGATGTGATTGAAGGAGTGGCCGGTAATCAGAAACGATTTACTCCTATGTATACTAACAACATATGAACATATTACGATAAGGTCTGAATCCTGAGAGCTGCAGACTGAAACAACTATGGTGAATCGGATGGAAGGGCCTAAATGAATTCCAAGCATTCGCCGAGGGCCCTGATCGGACACCAACTGTTCCTGGTTGCAAACTACTACACCTCTACTTATTCCCCAGGCCACACCTTTTTATATATAAAAGGGCCCAAAAGTTAGAACATGGCGTCTGCCGTCTTTCTCTAATAGTAGATTAAGCGGAATGTGTAAACTCACCAGGCCTGGGGAACCATCAACACGAATACATGGCTATTACAATTAACGAGCTAATGTTGCCTGTGTTGAGGACAGAGAACGTACACACCATACCTGCAGATGTGACAGGAAATAAGCTTAAGGTCGTGAAAACTATGTATGCTGCACCTGTAGTCGTGATAGGACTTGTCGTGTCTATAGACGTGAGACTTTGTAAATTGCGCCTTATTACTGTACCTCCTACTGGAATACGGAAAACCCAGGACTGCTTGAGAGACTTTAATGGCAGAGTCATATGGCAGATTTTATTTTTATTTTTTTAAATAAACCACTTATGCAGCACCAGTATGACTTGGGGACTCGCGTACCCATGATCCCCTCTGACAGAGAACCTAAGACACTAAACAGCCTACAACCATATTGTACCCCTAATGAACAACATGAAGAACGGTCAAAGGGCCCCTGGAGCCATGATGCCGAAGCGATCATCGGGCCCCCAAAGCCATGAGACTGAACTGAATGACCTTACAGTGACGATAAGTAATTAAAACATAAACCAGTACACAATGGGATATGCATAGACATTAGTGATGCGAACCACGTGCATAAATAAACATTAAACCAACCGCGAACCATGAAATTGAACAGATGGGAGAAAACCAAGAGCCAGAGGCCTTGCAGTTTGCTAAGAGAAGACCCTTATCTTGACAAACAAATGAACGATTTGTGAAAACATAGTAGGAAACGTACACCTATTGGCCCACTGACCGCTGAAGAGCTATTTGGTTAACTGGGGCAAGAGACCAATCTGAGTGAATATGAACCAGAAGTAAAGGAGACCAGTCTGAGTGAATGCAAACCAGGACTAAAACCCAAATTTATTTTATTTTTTTTAAAGTGCACAGAAAAAGTAGGCCTATGGAATGTAACAAACCAACGAGGAAATAAACGCAAGCCTGAAAAGAAAGCAGCTATGTTTATCGGGAGAGCAGTGTCAGAGCGGTGTGCTGACTGCCCTGAGTAACCATGATGTCGAAAAAAAGGAAAATGCAGCTATAAGTGGAAGCAGAGTATAACACATGATGTAAGAACAGGTGGGTGAATGCAGCTCTGGATGTGAGTAGTGCCTAAACATGGTAGGGGCACAGCTCTGAGTGTGAGCATGAAGAGCATGATATAAAGCAGCTGTAGGAATGCAATCTAAAGTGAGCAGAGTATTAATGTGATACAACAACAGACGCATGAACGCAGCTTTAGTAGTGAATGGAGTATAGGACAAACTGTAAATGCAGACACATGAACGTAGCTTTGAAGGTAACAATCCTACCCACAATCATTGACTTTTTTTTTTTTTGGAAACGATGGTCACCACAACACCACCTCGTGTTCGCCTAAGAAAAATATGAACGTAGTTTAACATAAACCCTGATGCAACGCCCATTAATTGACATATAGTGCACCTATAGACGTAGCACGGAACCGCTGACACATGCGTGCCTATAAAACTGTTTATAGATTAAACACACTAACATACAAGAGCATCAGAACTGAAATACAGCTGCCTTGACCGAATCTGCTAGTGCCCCCATATTCAGACCACTGATACGCATTAACTAACACCTTGCGTGTCTGGCGCTAACTCTGGATGTGCGCCCCACATGTAGAACAGGAGAAAGCAAACATGCAACGTATTATTATTATTTTTTTTTTTAAATGACCATTGATACATGACCCATCCAAAAATAAATGAATAAAATACCACCACTTAAACACAGCGTGCGTAGCTTGGAGACACGCGTTCCGTATGGAACCGGTATCAAAAACACATGACCATACCTACTCTAGGCACATGCTACACCAATAACTATGCAATAGCCCCCAACAAACCCCTAAACGGCCGGACAAGAATACTAAGAACCACTATTTAACCATTAGCGTCCAACTCTGCTTCGTCCCAGAGTGTTACAAGTCGTAGACTGCGGTGTGGGTCTTGTGTAATCTAGTCCGATTCTGCCGTGAACGCCAGTACTCGCCTAGCGCTATCTGCCGTTGCCCAGGCGTGAACGAGCCTCCACACGATGCTGATGTGTTTTTGTTTTTTTTACCGACCATTGATACGCATTTACCATTACTTAAACACAGTTTGCATTGCTTGAGCCAACTGCAGACACGCACCCCGCATGTAAACCAGGTATCAGAAACCGTACGATCATCCCTACTTTAAGCACCTGCTACCCCAATAACTGTATGCAATGCCCCCCACAGGCCTCTGAATAGCCAGACAAACAATACTAGTAACCATCATTCGACCATTAGCGCCCAAACTCTGTTTCATCTCAGAGCGATACATGTCGCGGACCACAGCGTGGGTCCCGTGCAAACAACTCCGATCCTACCATGAATACCGGCGCCCTTCTGAGACATTCTGCCGTCGCCCAGCCATAAGGAGCCTCCACACCATGCTGCTGTATCCTAGAGGTGACCCAGAGGTAGTAAAATCAGCTGAATCGGCGTCAGCCTGGGCCCACAGGTGCATATAACTAGCCTAGTGATCAGCCTCCCCTCCCACAAATACAGTAAATATATTTGCATTATACATGTAGGTGCTATCTGTCATTCTTATCCTCTAAGCCTGTAATGATAAGTAGATAACTGTAGTAAAGTGATCTGTACAGAGAAAGAAGACGCCCATAATTATTAGGATTTTTTTTTAATATAGATATTGACATGGAAAATTTTGAATAACATCACCAAAAATTTATTAAAAATATGTTTAACATAAATACATGATTTAAACAAGTCATTTTCTGATTGCACATTCCCTTTCTAGCTGAATGACTGCTGTACTTTGGTCATTGCTTAGTGTACTTATAAATGTGGACACAAATAACGCATGTAATAATATAAGAGCAAAGGACGATAAGCACACTGTGCAAAGCCAGAGGTCTGCTGGATATACACTGGTCAGTGGTTTCATGTAAGAAATAATATAGATAATAAAAATAAAAATATATTAGAAATAATATAGATGAAAATTCATACTCTGACTCACAATCGGCTGCTGTGTAACTATAAGTCCCAGCATGCCATGAAAGCAATAGAGTGTTATTTCTTGCTTTATCTTGCTGAGAACTGTAGTTTCACAACAGCTAGAAAGCAGTATGTAGCAGAGCTGAAATGGTCATTTGACTCTACAGGACTACTTTTTGTCTGCATTGTAATAAGGTCTACATTTTCCCAGTAATGTGGCTGGTCAGGGCTTCTCACATTTTCCCAGTCAGTGCACTGTTCCTTTGTTTGCATCTTTTGGCCTCATGCACGCGGCTGTTGCCGTCTGTGGCCCGTATTGCGGCCCGCAATATGCAGGAACCGGCCGTGTGCGCTCTCCGTATCACGAATGCAGACCCATTCACTTGAATGGGTCCACAATCCAGAGCTGCGGTGCGCTTCCGTGGGGTTTCTGTTCGTGCCTTCGCACTGCAAAAAAATTCTGTTTTTTTACTGTGCAGATGGATCACCGACCCATTCAAGTTGAATGGGTCTGGACCCGTCACGGCTGCTGCACGGATGGGGCCCGTGCACTGGGGACCGCAAATTGCAGTCCCCAATGCACAGAACTTCCGCACCACGGCCGTGTGCAAGATGCCTTATCAGAACAATCGAGGTGTCAGTCTGTCAGTCATTCTAGTCTTCAACCTAATATTATAATGACGATTTGCTTGCAAATAAATGCTTTCAAAGTCAGCAGTCATAAACTTTTATTACTCTGCTACTGAAAGGCAATGTTTTGTATTTCATTTTTAATGACATAGGACTGGTATAATTAAAAAAAAAGAAGAAAAAAATATCATTATTACCATGAATATTGGCACACATTTATTGTCAGTGCACCTAGATATTCTAGCACAGGGGTCAGCAACCTGTGCTCCGGCTGTTGTGAAACTACAACTCCCAGCATGCATATTTGCTAAGCTGTTCTCAGAACTCCAATAGAATTGAATGGAGCATGCTGGGAATTGTAGTTTAACAACAGCTGGCGTGCCGCAGGTTGCTGATCCCTGATCTAGTACCTAGTCATAAACTGTGCTAAAATTTGGTGCAATTTGTCACATCTAGTTTATGAGAAATCATCTGCACCAAGCCCAACACAAGGGGGCGTCTTACTGGAAAAGGTGAGTGGATTGATGGGAAAGTGGTTGTGGCCTAATATGCGACATTTAGTGCCAAAATTGCTCTACAATTCTGGCATAAAATTGTGTCTCAAACCAAGCCAGCCAATAGTTACTACAGCGTTAAAGGGGTATCCAGCCCCAAAAATGAACCCTGGCTTGATTTTTCCATGACTTTATACACTGCTCATATTCAGGGGTTATGACCACCGTACAATCCAGCAGCGGTGGTCGTGCCTGCCCACTCTAGGAAAAGGAGCCGGCCTCTGGTGGCTGGTACAGCAGGAGTGCGCATAGGCCAGCATGTTTTCCTATAGTGTGTAAGCACTATCGATTCCCATTGACTATAATCTGACATAGACAGACTGCAACGGTTACAAAACAGAAATGTGAATAAACCCTTATCAATCTCTGATAAGAACCCCTTGTACTACTGAACTGAGAAACAACAGAGATATAAATGTAGAAAATAAAGGGGTCATTTCCTATAATGAAATCCATCTAAATTAGGTGTATTTCAGGCGCAGATGGTGGCACAATGGTTAGTTGTGCCACTATCTGCGACTTTACCCTGTTCACACCAGTTTTAAAATTGTGGGCGTGACATGGGCGGGGAAGGGAATGGGCCGGAATGCCCATCTCATTCATCATTTTTTACTCCTGTTTAAAGCTTAGAAAATGATCTAAATGTAAGGCCTCTTTCACACTTGCGTTCTGAGGATCCGGCAGGCACTTCTGTCCCGCCGGATCCGTCAGAACGCAAGTCGCCTGAAAGCATTAGAAGACTGATCAGGATCCTGATCAGTCTTCGTAATGCTTTGAGGTTACTATGGCAGCCAGGACGCTATTAAAGTCCTGGTTGTCTTAGTAGTAGTGGGGAGCGGGGGAGCAGTATACTTACAGTCCGTGCGGCTCCCGGGGCGCTCCAGAATGACGTCAGAGCGCCCCATGCGCATGGATCACGCGATCCATGCGATCACGTGATCCATGCGCGTGGGGCGCCCTGACGTCACTCTGGAGCGCCCCGGGAGCCGCACGGACAGTAAGTATACTGCTCCCCACTACACTTTACCATGGCAACCAGGACTTTAGCCAGGACGTCAGAAAAAGCTAAATGTCGGATCCGGCGATGCGCCGAAACGACATTTAGCTTAAGGCCGGATCCGGATTAATGCCTTTCAATGGGCATTAATTCCGGATCCGGCCTTGCGGCAAGTGTTCAGGATTTTTGGCCGGAGCAAAAAGCGCAGCATGCTGCGGTATTTTCTCCGGCCAAAAAACGTTCCGGTCCTGAACTGAAGACATCCTGATGCATCGTGAACGGATTTCTCTCCATTCAGAATGCATTGGGATAATCCTGATCAGGATTTTTCCGGCATAGAGCCCCGACGACGGAACTCTATGCCGGAAAACAAAAACGCAAGTGTGAAAGAGCCCTAAGTCTGGGTTCAGACCTGAGCGTTTCTGAGACGCGCGTTTTCCGCGCTTTTTTGTCGCGCGTCTTTCGCGCGTTTTTGTGTGCGTTTTTGGCAATAGTAAACGCGCGTTTACGCGCGTTTGTGTGATTGACTGCAGTGTTGTCCAATGACCAAATATCCCTGTCTATATGAAGTTTGGCCAATCAGAGTGCATTGCTGGTGTTGCAAATTCATAAACGCGCGTTCGAACGTGCGTTTTCAGTGTCAAAAACACGCAAAATACAAGCGTTGCGTGTTCCCATTGAAGTCTATGGGACAAAACGCGCGACAAACGCCCCAAAAAAAGCTCAAGTACTTGTTTATGCGTCGGGCGTTTTTCAGCACGTTCAAACGCGCTGTAAAACGCGAAAATGTGAACCAGTCCCATAGGGAAGCATTGGTTTGCATCGGTTATGCGTTTTACAGCGCGTTCGAACGCGCTGTAAAACGCGCAAGTGTGAACTGAGGGTAAGACAGCAAGAAAGCCTGCGCCTCTTCATAACTCCAATGGATCCACCGCCAGCACAGTGCCTTTATTAAGACCGGCATCTAAAATGCCAGACTTAATAAATGTGCCCCTAAGAGTTTTATGAAATCTTTTTCCCACAAAACTATATGGCTATGTAATGACCCGGAGTGCCATTACCACTCCTTTTGCACCTCGCTACCACTTTGTACGAGCTAATTTATATCATCAAATGTATTTGATCCCATCTGTGTACTGTACATATTTATTCCTATGTAACTGTCTGGTTCAAGTTTAATAACCTGATCTACCACTGGATGGCAGAAAATCTGTGCAGAGCTAGTTTCTCTGTAGAGGAACCTCCTAGTTCCTTCCAGCCCTCTTTAGAGAGGGAGGAGTTTAGTTAGTCAGTCTAGCCTACCCCCTGGTGGGGAAAGGTTGTGTGTCGGCTAGCAGAGCACTTCCTGCTTTGCTGAGCCTGCAGGCCCTACCTGCAAAAAGTCCTTTATGGTTGCTTGTCCCCTCTGGGGCTTGCATTCCCTCCCAAGCTAACAGAGCTTGATACCAGGACAAGAAGTTCCTAGGATTAAGGAAAAAAGTAAGAGACAGACTACAGACACTGATTATATAATCCTTATCGTTCGTGTGAAAGAGGCCCTTCATTTGACGCCCGGATAAGAGGCGGGTTCGTTGCGGGAAAATACGCGTGTGCCAACTGTTGTAACGCGTGAGAAAAATCGGCATGTTTGGTACCCATACCCGAAGCCGGACTTTATCACTGAAGTCACCCAGTGACGTCACTGAAGGTCCTTCACCCCCCGCCCAGCTGAAGACAGAACAGGAGACCGGCAGCTACGCGATGTAATGGAGGAGGTGAGGTTCTTTTTAAATTATTTTTAACCCTCTAATGCCCTTTTTACTTTGCATTCTCTGTTGAGAATGCTATTATTTTCCTTTATAACTATGTTATAAGGGAAAATAATAAAGATTGGGTCCCCATCCCGATCGTCTCCTAGCAACCATGCGGGAAAATCACACCGCATAGCGCTGGGAACATAGGGAGAGGAGCAGGGCTACAAACTTCAGCGCTGACAACGAATAATATAGGCAGGGACCCTTAGCATAGTATAAATCACAGTAAACTTGCACAGATGGGGATAGTGGGGTAAAGAGAGCAGAGGCAGGCTGAGAAGCTGCATTCGGCATTCAATAAAACACTGCAGAAAGATTCTCCTTAGCAGCAGTTAGTTAGAGTGTTGCTAAAAGGACAAGGGCAGTTTTTAAATAAATAGATATTGAGATATTTTCCTAATAAATTATTTTACAAATTTATAAACTTAACTGTCCCTATAATTTATTTATTTTTAAGTTGAAATAAGTTGAAACGCTTTGATTGCTTGACACACTGGAGGTCAAGAATACCGTAATCAATGTCAATACAAGAACAGGTCAGTTTAAAAACATAATCCGGTGGCACGCTCGCATACTGTAGATCAGGCATGCTCAACCTGCGGCCCTCCAGCTGTTGTAAAACTACAACTCCCACAATGCCCTGCTGTAGGCTGATAGCTGTAGGCTGTTCGGGCATGCTGGGAGTTGTAGTTTTGCAACAGCTGGAGGGCCGCAGGTTGAGCATGCCTGCTGTAGATGAATACAGCTCTGCTTATTGCTAGATTACGTCGCTTTTAGTCAGAATGAGTCTTGTTCTTGTTGTTGCTGTTGGAGTTTTAACAGTTTAGATGTGATTTAAGTGTTAGTTATTTTAATCCTGCTTTGACATAATGAGGTAGGGCTGTAGGTGAATCAGCAAGCAAGTATTTCATGAAACATTTCTAATCATGATTTATCTGCTCTTGGCCCAATTATATCATTGTGACTAAAAGTGTAAAAGTGTCACAGAAAGGGACAGAACCAACGATAGATAGACAGAAAGATACATGTGAGATAGATGTCCAAATAAATGAAAGGTGAGGCAGCATTCCAGCTGATGGTGAAAGAGGTTTATAGACCCAATTTATTTCCCTGCAACATTTCAACCCAGCATAATGAGGAGTTTGTCAAGCAAAGGTGTCAAGCCACGTGAAGGTCTATATACCTGTGAACATAATCAAGACAATAACACGATTGAGCGATGTGTCATAAAACAATTACATGATTAAGTCAAAAGCTCCTAGATGGGACAAGCCCAGGCACTCAGCATATACACAAATATAATACAAAAATGTATATCCAAAAATATATCTTTATTGAAATCGATAAAACAAATAAATAGATGCATAAATTGTCAAAGACAAACACAACCACATGGAGAGTGCACAAAACACGTTGGGACATCAGGTTAAAGCTTTGCAAGTAATGGAGAAGGTGGGATGGAAAAACGTATAAATAAATGCAAAAAAAAAGAAAAAAGTATAAATAAATACAAAATCAAATAATGTGGGTCCCCCACCTGCCACCAGCCCATCCAGCCCAAATGACTCGTCAGACACGCCGCCCGCCAGCCACACATGCGCAGGGAAGCCTCGCGCTTAATGCTTTATATGGCTACAACTTGCGAAGTACTGTATGATCAAGAAATCACAGTAGACTCCCCCGTCCAGGGAAGTGCCATGGAATGTTTTGTTTATCTGTTTAGATACTGGATTGCATCTACAGCCACTGGCACAACATTTTTATTTTCTTAGCAGTGCTGCTCTGATTTTGTTTTTGTAGATAGATAGATAGATAGATAGATAGATAGATAGATAGATAGACAGATAGATAGAATAGGACAGTAAATTCTGATGGTTCTTTTCATCCTGCTAGGAGCTGATGAGAGAGTTGGCCACGGCGTGGTCACTCGTTGGGTTCTTAGAGGAGTACAATCTAAATCCCGTGACATACATAGAAAAGGGATGCTCAACAAATATTAAAAGGGGACTCCTAATTAGCCAGTTTTGCTGCAAAGAGCAGAAGGGACTGATGTTTATTTCCTACTTCGCCCTCTTTTCATTATCCTTCGTCAAGTTCCTCCCACTGTTGTTTATCAAAGGAGTTGTCTAGGATTACAAAAACATTACTCTGTGTTTTAAAAAATAGCATCACACCTGTTCACAGGTTGTATGTAGTATAACAGCTCATCCCTATATACTATTTACTTCGTGAAGCTGAGCTGCAGTACTAGACATAACCCACGGACAGGGGCAGAACCCTTTTTAGAAGAAAGCAATTAAAATTCTGGACAACGCAGTTTCTCTGCAGTATGAAGTCCTTCTCTCTTCTCAACAGCCACATTGCACATGCACGGACTACTTCTATGGTATTTACAACAGGGCATGTAGTTACTACAGGAGTCACACTCGGATTTCTGGTGCAGATGTGCAGTTTGACACGCTGTGCACCCCCACCAGGATTAGCCTTAGTCATTGGCACTAATCCACACTGGGGTAATATTTTTGTAAAGTGGTGCAGTAATTTTCCAGGGTTGCCAGAACCCCATTTGCATGCATTGGATTAGGATTGTCATCAGATTTGGTGAGGATTTCACACATTCTGTAAAAGTTCCTCCTATGCAATGCCTTATATGAGTTATGTATAGAAGTATGCCTGATATACTGTGTTGTGTTTCCTATTCTAGGGGCCGTGTTACCTCTGATTTGTCATCACGGCGGTGTCCAGGCATGGTGTCAGATCATGAACACATCAGAGAACCCATCATCATTCGTCCTGCACAACATAAGCCAGTCCAATGAGACTAACCTGAGCATTGCTTCTGTTAGGAACAAATACAACCTCTATATTGGTTTAATCCTGGCGATAAGCTCCAGTTTATTTATTGGGTCGAGTTTTATCATGAAGAAGAAAGGTCTTTTACGATTGGCTGAGAAAGGAGTCACCAGAGCAGGTAAGAAAAATAATGCATGTTTGTTCATGATAAGATAAGGTCAGAGTTTCAGACATTAGCCTATAATTGGAAAATATATGTTACTCTTACAGTATGAGACCTGTTATCACTTTCATCAAGTTCACATACATGACAGGCTGGCCATAAAGAGGAACTGTCACCATGAAGTGCAGCACAATCTGCTTGTTATAGAGCAGGAGGAGCAGAGCAGATTGATCTATAGTTTTGTGGAAAAGATTAATGAAAACTAGTAACTTATACATTAAAATTTCAGCTCTTTCTGAGTTCAGTTGTACACAGGGGCCATCTTTATCAGTGATTGATAGGATTCCCTGTGTAAATGTGTATACAGAGATAGCTGTCAGTCACTGATAGTTGTACACAGGGAGGTGTTATCAGTGATTGATAGTATTCTCTGTGTAAGTGTGTATACAGAGATAGCTGTCAGTCACTGATAGTTGTACATGGGGGAGGTGTTATCAGTGATTGATAGCATTCTCTGTGTAAGTGTGTATAAGGAGATAGCTGTCAGTCACTGATAGCTGTACACAGGGAGGTGTTATCAGTGATTGATGGCATTCTCTGTGTAAGTGTGTATACAGAGATAGCTGTCAGTCACTGATAGTTGTACATGGGGGGAGGTGTTATCAGTGATTGATAGCATTCTCTGTGTAAGTGTGTATACAGGGATAGCTGTCAGTCACTGATAGTTCTACATGGGGGAGGTGTTATCAGTGATTGATAGCATTCTCTGTGTAAGTGTGTATATAGAGATAGCTGTCAGTCACTGATAGTTGTATACGGGGGAGGTGTTATTAGTGATTGGTGGCATTCTCTGTGTAAGTGTGTATACAGAGATAGCTGTTAGTCACTGATAGTTGTACACGGGGGGAGGTGTTATCAGTGATTGATAGCATTCTCTGTGTAAGTGTGTATACAGAGATAGCTGTCAGTCACTGATAGTTGTACACGGGGGGAGGTGTTATCAGTGATTGATAGCATTCTCTGTGTAAGTGTGTATAAATCGATAGCTGTCAGTCACTGATAGTTGTACACAGGGAAGGTGTTATCAGTGATTGATAGGTTTCTCTGTGTAAGTGTCTATATATAGATAACTGTCAGTCACTGATAGCTGTAAACAGGGTTGGTCATACGTTCAGAAGGAGCAGAGATTTTAATGTGTAAATTAAAAGTATTATACAGTTTTGCTGAATCTTTTCACTAATGCACTGCATTTTGTGGCAACGGGTTCTCTTTAAAGGAACACTAAACATAAAAGAATTTAGAAAAAAGTGCCCCTGTAGCGTAGCCTGCAGTTACATCATCACAATACTGTCTACATGTATAGCTCTTATAACTGTTATAGAAAAAAGGGTCTGTCTCATGAAGACATGATTATCAGAAATCAGTCACTTATCAGCTCCAGAAAGAGCGACTGGAGGATGGGAGTGGTAGTGGCTCTGGCAGTAGTAGTTGTACTCAAAAATCACATTGACAATCCTCGCACTGGGGATCCCCAGGGCCACACAATGAGTGGAAGCTGTACCCTTTAGTACCTCAGGGCACGCCTGGTGTTGGGGCTCCTGCCTGGTGGTAGTTTGGGGTGCCATTGATGTTAGGTGTTGGTCTGGATGGAAGGCTGGAGAGCAGGAGCAGTGGCCGACAAATGGTTGAGTCTGTAACCAGGTAAGTCGGTATAAATAAATCTCTTTTTACTAAAGTGCAAAATAGGAGTAGTAGTACAAGACAGTAGTACGACAGTAACAAGTCACAGTTTCAAGTAGATTACAATGCAATTTCTCCAAATAGCAAGATATAGACAGCAGCAATGATGGAGGTTGTAGTACTCTTTGCCTCTCTCTCTAAAGTCTCTCCGGAAAACCCTAGTTGGAAATGAGGTTCATGTTAACTGTTTCTGCAATTCCCAGGCTGAGGGGTGAAAATTTAAGATACAGCTGGCCAAACCGTCTCAACGCATGGAAGGGTGCTTTATCAATGTTCCCGTATCACAGCTGCAATGTCTCTATCAGCCATAAACTTGCACAATACCTTGATAACTAACTCCAATGCACGGCATTGTAGATTCTGAACATTCAGATTTCCTTCTCTCCGGAGCACTTTTGGTGGTAAACTAGCCTCTTTGGCTGTAGAAATCCCAGAGATAAAAGTTTTCTGAGTTCGGGCCTAGCTATGATGACTTGCACATGTAGGTCCTCACTGTTCATCAGGCAGAACTAAATTCTCTACTGACTAACCAGGGGGAGGACCCAGGACCATCTCCTGGCAAACTAAGAGGATTAGCCAAGGTGGTTAACCAGGGGCGGACACAGACAGCAGAGGGCCCCTGTGCAAAGAATTTGCCTGCCCCCCCCCCAATATATCACTTGCTCAGAACCCCCAGAGTCAGGAGGACCTCCCCTAATATCAGTATATTATTTATTCAGCCCCCCCATATTCTTATTCAGGTCCCCCATATGTCAATTACTCAGGCTCCCCCCCCCCCCAATATGTCACTTGCTCAGAACCCCCAGAGTCAAGAGGACCCCCCCTAATATCTGTTGTTAATTATTTATACAGGCACCCCCATATGCTCATTCAGGCCCCCCATATGTCAGTTGCTCAGGCCCCCCCCCCTCCCATATGTCATTTGCTCAGAACCCCCAGAGTCAGGAGGAACCCCCCTAATATCTGTTGTTAATTATTTATACAGGCACCCCCATATGCTCATTCAGGCACCCCATATGTCAGTTGCTCAGGCCCCCCTCCCATATGTCATTTGCTCAGAACCCCCAGAGTCAGGAGGACCCCCTAATATCAGTTGTTAAATATTTATTCAGGCCCCCCATATGCTCATTCAGAATTCAAGCTCCCCATATGTCAATTGCTTAGCCCCCCATATGTCACTTGCTCAAAACCACCAGAGTCAGGAGAACCCCCTCCTAATATGAGTTGTCAGTTATTTACTCAGGCCCCCCATGTGTTAATTGCTCAGAACCCCCAGAGTCAGGGTCCCCCCCCCCCTTAATGTCAGTTGTTAGTATTTATTCAGGGCAGGCCCCCCCATATGTCAGTCAATTGCTCGGCACAGAGAGATAGAACTCCTATATAGATAAGTAATTCAAGAAAATGGTATCTACAAGATAATCCTCTTGATAATAGTAGGTATAAAATTGGGATGACAGTACAAAAGAATATTCACATATAGACTGTTAATACATCTTGTTAAAGAAGTGACAGTACAGTCAATCATAGTATGGTGAGAGTGGTCTATGGGCCCCCTAGCTTAGAGCTTAGGGAAGTGGTGAAGTGCTATATTACCTTTCATGTTAAATTTTGCATATGTTTTGCTGAGCATATGCAAATGATAGACAGAAATGCCTTTATTATTAAAGGACATCAGCAGATTTGTACCTATGACACTGGCTGACCTGTTACATGTGCACTTGGCAGCTGAAGACGTCTGCGTTGGTCCCATGTTCATACATGCCCACAAAAAATGATGTTTTAATATATGCAAATGAGCCTCTAGGAGCAACGGGGGCATTATCATTACTCCTAGAGGCTCAGCTCTTTCTGCAACTGCCACACCCTCTCCACTTTGATTGACAGGGCCAGGTGTGATGACATTTTTTTTACTGCCTGGTCCTGTCAATCAAAGTGGAGAAGGTACGGCAATTGTAAAGAAAGCAGAGCCTCTTGGTGTAAAGGCAATGCCCCTGTTGCTCCTAGAGGGTCATTCGCATATACATTATGTTTCTCAATAATGAGGGCAAATATGAACAACACAGATGCCTTCAGCTGCCAAGCGCACATGTAACAGGTCAGCAAGTGTCATAGGTACAAATCTGCTGACAGATGCCCTTTAATATTGTCAGCTTATGCAGTAGCGTGCTAAGTAGGGTGTGGTCCGCCCCGGGTGCCAGCTCTCAGGGGGTGCCAGAGCCTAGAAGGATTGAGCACTTCTATTAAAACAGATGGAAGCACTCATTGCTGGAGCGCCGGGAGCTACACTCCTTCTCTCCTGCACTGAATGATGAAGAAGGAAGCCTTCTGCTCCCTGCTCCACCATTCAGCCTACAGGCACAGATCACGCTTCTGTTCTGTGTGGGAGGAGCCTGCAGCCCGGGAATCTGCCTGTGTTCCTCCCACACCGTGCTGCAGAACGATCTGTGTCTGCAGGGTAGAGAGGACGGTGAGCTTCAGGAACGGGACAAGGGGGCACAGAGGGCAATACTACTACAAAAGGGGCATAGAGGGCAATACTACTATTAAGGGGCACAATGGGCATTACTACTATGAAGGGGGCACAATAGGCATTACTACTGTGGAGGGGGCACAATGGGCATTGCTACTATAAATGGTATACAATTGGCATTATTACTATGAAGGAGGCACAATGGGCATTACTACTGTGAAGGGGGCAAAATGGGCATTACTACTATGAAGGCGACACAATGGGTATTACTACTATGAAGGGAGCACAATGGGCATTACTACTATGAAGGGGACACAGAGGGCATTACTACTGTTAAGGGGTCACAGAGAACATTACTTCAGTGAATTAAGTGGGCAAAACTGTTATGGGGCACTGAGTGGGCATTATTACTGTAAAGGGGGCACAATGGGCATTACTACTGTGAGGGGGCAAAGAGGGCATTATTACTGTTATGGGGGCACAGTGAGGGCATAAATACTCTGAAGAGGCACAGAGGGGGCATTACAACTGTAAAGAGGGCACAGATAGGGCATTACTACTGTGAAAGGGGCACAATGAAGGGATAAGTACTTTAAAGAGGCACAATGTGGGTATAACTACTGTAAAAGTTGTACAGTGAGGGCATAAATACTGTGAGGGGGCACAGTGTGGCCATAACTACCGTGAGGAGGCACATATCTAGACAAAACTACTGTGAATTTTGTACAATGAGGGCAATATTACTATGAGGGGGCTACAATTTTTTCAATTTTTTTTTAAGTATTAGGGGGGGGGGGGTCAGAGAAAGGAGTCGCCCTGGGTGCCAAACACCCTAGGGCACGCCACTGAGCGTATGTCATGCTTGGAAAGTTCTGCTTGGTAATTCTGCCTTTGAAATTGGAACTGGCAATAAAGAGATAAGGGTTTATGATGGTAAATGAATTCCTTTGTAGCTAGTTATGGGATGACCTGGGTAGGGGGGGGGGTTGCCATGTCTTTCCTGCTGATTATACGGAATGTATCACCTATTTTTTTCTAACCTGTTCTTTTTTCGATTGTAGATTTTTACAATTTTATTTTCTGTATGTGATTATGGAACAGCCTTTTAGAAATATGTTTTACTGCAACCACATGGACCCTAATATAGACAGGAGATGCTCACTGACATCTGCACCAATGTGTTGTACAGGTCATTGTGCAGGGAGGGGTAGATAATATACAAGCCGTAACGGAAAACATTTAGCACAGCAAATGTAACCCGCCCTGAGGGTCTATTCTCACATTCTTAAATTAATGAACATTTAAAGGCTGTTTGATTTAGTAATAGTAATAGGTAACTGAGTGTTTGGACTTCTCGGTCAATAGGATTCATTTACGGTAGTGATGTCTTTCATGGTATTGTGTAATGCTGGATTTGGACATTACCTCTGATCTTTACTAAAGGGAGAAAAAAAAATCTAATTTCCCATTATTAATTCATGACCATGTGGGGAATGATTCACGAGGGTACTTTTGCTTTATGATATATGAATATGTAATAGTTCTAGTTATTATCCATAGAGATTCATTAGTTTGTAATTAATATATGACATTATAACATTATCAAGGATTCTGATCTCAAAGCCACACTCATTTTATAGGGCTCATGTTCATGCCTGTATTACATCTACATACATTTAATGCCAAGTACAGGATCCGATCCTGTGAGATCAGGAAAAGTTTTGCAGATTGCATCTAATCCCTAATACAACTGTGTGTATGGAGCGTTAACATTATACAGTAATAAATACCGTATCATTCTACGTAAACATCACATAACGGTAAATGTTTGTGGGGAGCCATTAACTTTTAAAAAGGGTTGTCCACTCTTATACGGATGGCTTAAGGTGCATTTACCCTCAGTTCACACTTGTGCGTTTTATAGCGCGTTCCTACGCGCCGTAAAACGCTCAACAGGAGAAAACTCATGTTTCCCTATGGGCATGGTTCTCAACCGAGCGTTTTACAGCGCGTTTGAACGCACTGTAAAACGCACTACGCTCAAAGAAGTTCTTGAGCTTCTTTGGGGCGTTTTGTCGCACGTTTGCACCCATAGACTTCAATGGGAACGCGCGTAAAACGCGCGTTTAACACGCGTTAAAGTGTAGATATGCCTTTTTCAATTGGTCTCCAGAGTCATGAACGCGCGTATGACGCGCGTTTCCTATTTGCAAAAACGCGCTGTAATACGTGCGACAAGAACACGCGTAAAACGCGCGTCTCAGAAACGCTCAGGTGTGAACCCAGGGTAAGGGCCGCATTGACATGCAGCGATCACCTCCACAGTAGAACGAGCGATCCCTCGTCCTTATACAGCTGCATTGTTTCTGGGCAGCACATTGCTGTTTAGACCACACGATCTGCTGTCTGGGAACAATAATTTACTTGCAGGCACTAACAATCGTTTCGCTCATTCATCGGGTGATTGACTGCACCTTTAGATGGGCAGATTGTCGGAACGAGCATTCGCAGGAACGTTCATTCACGATAATCTTCCCAAATATCGCCCCATCTAAATCCAGCTTTATACTAAGGATAGGCCATCAATATCTAATTGGAACCATGCACTCCCACCAGTCAACTGTTTTGCAGTAGCTTTGGCACCGGAAGTTGCATAAGGAAGCTCTGTCCATTATGCGAACAATGATGCAGTAATCATTTCCGTCCACTACATGCAATTGAGGGAGCTGCGGTTCCAGCACTGACTTCTGGTATTGAAGCTACTTTAAAATAGCTGATCGGCAGGGCTACAGGGTGTCAGACTGCCACCAATCAGATAATGATGGCCCTATCCTGAGGATGACGCACCAATGTAAAAGAAGTGGACAAACCCTATAAAAGTTAATTCTGTAGCTCCACGTGAAACACTTATGTGATGTTTATGTAGAATAATATTGTAATTATAATATTAAGGGCTTGTCTAATTTCAGTAAGTAGCATTTATCATGTAGAGAAAGATAATACAAGGCACTTACTAATGTATTGTGATTGTCCATATTGCTTTCTTTGCTGGCTGGATTCATTTTTACATCTCATTATAGAATGCTCATGTCCATGGATACGACCACCCTGAATGCCAGCAGTGGTGGTCCTGCTTGCACACTATAGAAAAAAACAGTAGCCTATTCATGCTCCCACAGTCCAGGCACCACAGAGGCTGATGCTTTCTCCTATAGTCTGCAAGCACGACCACCACTGATGGATTGCAGGGTGGTCGTAACCGTGGAAACGAGCAGTGTATAATGTGATGGAAAAATGAATCCAGCCAGCAAAGGAAGCAATATGGACAATCACAATACATTAGTAAGTGCCTTGTATTAACTTTCTCTGCATCATAAATGCCACTTGCTGAAGTGAGACAACCCCTTTAAAGCTCCGTGCACACAGCTCTATTACAGATCTGATACAATAGATAGGCCATGGTAAAACATACAATGCAAGCCAAATATAGTACAATAGTGTATTCTAATGCAAATGCTATGCTTATTTTGTAAATGAGATGCTTGGCAAATACATTTTGTACAAAATTGTTTGGGCCCGTCTGCCACACGTCAAGGTGATCTCTGTAAGACGGGAACCTAACACTAAATTCTACCTGTCATGTGCCATGACGTCTACTATAACATTCAGGGAGTGTAGGTTCCACATGCATGCTGGGCCCACCTTAATTTTTGTCATTGTTGGTGCCAAAATGACCTCCATTGAATCCAGGGAGTGCAGGTACCAACATGCATGCCGAGCCCACTCCACACCTCCCCTAGTGCCAGATGGCTACCAACGAATGCAATGAGAGTCCACCCTATACCTCTCCTGGTGCCACAGGCTTCCAGTGATTGAGGGAGAGCAGGCTAAGCTTTATACTCACATTAATTAAAATCAGCCTATGGGGCAGACAGGCTGCTCAGGAGTGCACAACTCAAGTGTCAGCCACACCTCCAGTACAAACTGCAAAGAAAGAAAGGGGGTCAGTCACCACATCCCAATGCGCAGGTGCACGTTGCTATGGCTGAAAACACAAGGTAAAACATACAACGCAACAGCACTCTGCAAACCAAATATAGTACAAGAAAGTATTCTAATGCAAATTCTTTGAATGCATGTGAAACCTACACTCCCTGAATTTTATGGTAGCTGTCATGGCACATGACAGGTAGAATTTAGTGTTAGGTTCCCGTCTCACAGAGATCACCTTGACGTGTGGCAGACGGGCCCAAATAATTTTGTACAAAATATATTTTCCAAGCATCTCATTTACAAAATAAGCAAAGCATTTGCATTAGAATACTTTCTTGCACTATATTTGGTTTGCAGAGTGCTGTTGCGTTGTATGTTTTACCTTGTGTTTTAAGCCATAGCAACGTGCACCTGTGCATTGGGATGTTCTGAATGACCCCCTTTTTTTCTTAACAGATAGGCCATCAATATAAAAATGCCAGAAAATCCCTTTAATTTAAACCTCATAAAAATGTATAGAAATTAAAGGAATACTGATCAAAACTAATGCTCTCTTATGTGTATCATGCTGATGCAGTGCTTCCCCAATTTCCCCAGATTTGCCGAGACATCTCCCTGACGTCAGGAGAGAGGGGGAGGATGCCAGGCACAGCATACCTGAGCATGCAGCGGGGAAGCACTGCATCAGCGTGACATTGGTGAAGAGGGGAGGAAACCTTTGCAGCTTAGGGGAGGAACACAGAGTGGGGAAGGGCGGCGGGCTTGGGCACTTTCAAGACCAAAGAACTCCCCTCTGGGCACTTTGGAGAGGTTTTTCATAGGCTAAAAACTGCTTTTCCAGGACATTCACTGCAGAGACAAATGACATAAAGGTATGGCTGGCATGCTTGGCCTATTAAAGCTGCCTAAAGTAACTACAGTATGAGGCATGCTGAGGAATGTTTGCCTGAATAGCAATTCCTAAATATAGTGTTATTATCATAAATACTTGAGCACGGCACAAGGGAAACTTCAAAGTGAGAGAGGGAGGATGTTAGTGGTTATTGTGATTCTGAGGGCGGTGACCATTCACGATAGCAGTCTCCCCTCTGGAACTCCCCGGCACATTGCAGTGACAGGAGGGCACACCCTTTCTTCCCTTTGGCGCTCCTGCTTGGGAGTAGTTGGGGTGCCCTTGTTGTTAAGCTGGGTGCAAGGCAGCGAATAGTGGAGTCAGTAACCAGGCCAGCTGGTCACTATAAATAAGTCTCTCTTTAGTAAAGTGCAGAATAGGAGCAGTAGTTCATCTAATACCAACAAGGCACAGTACTGATGCATATAAAACAATAGAAGAGTGTGGACAGCAGCAGTGATGGACATTGTAGTACTTATGCAGGCAATGAGGTTCATGGTAGCTTTCTGCAATATCCCGGACTGAGGGGTGCAGATCTGAGCTAAAGGTGTATTCCCAGCTCAGACATTGTGGGCATATCGCTAGGATATGCCCCCAATGTCTTATAGGTGCAGCCCCCCCCCCCCCATCTTTAGAACAGAGACTACCAAGTGAAGGAGGGCGCACCGCGCATGCGCGCCATCCTCCATTCATTCTTATGGGACCGCCGAAAATAGCCAAGCACTGGTTCGGCTATTTCTGTCAGCCCTATAGAAGTGAATAGCGCGGTGGCCGCGCTTCTGTGGTCACCTCCCATTAATTTTATTGGGACTTTTGAAAATAGCCGAGCGTGCTGTATGGCTACTTTCGTGTTCCCATAGGAATGAATAGAGAGCGGCCGCATATGCGCGGTACGCCCACCTTCACTCTGCAGGCTTTATTCTAAGTATCCTAGCAATATGCCCCCAATGTCTGAGATGGGAATAACCCTTTAAAGCTGGCCAAACCGCCTCAAAGTGTTGAATTGTGCGTTATTAATGTTTCCGCTAAGCAGCAAAGTCTCTTTCTGCCATAAATGTGCACAATACCTTACTGACCTCAGTGCATGGCCTTGCAGATTCTTCTAAACCTTTTTTTCTCGCTGGAGCACTTTTGAACTTGTCTTGGCTGTGAATGTCTCAGAGATAAAGGTTCTCTGAGCCCAGGCCTAGCTTTGAGAAGTTTGCATATGTAGGACCTCAACGTTCCTCAGGCAGAACTAGATTCTCTACTGACTAACCAGGGGGGCGGACCAAAGTCCATCTTCTTGCAACCTTACAGGATGAGCCAAGGTGTAAACCCTTACTTGTCCATACAATGCTATTAGGTACACAAATACAGTAAATCTGATCATTTCCCCTAACAAAGAAACATTGCATCAGTTAACCCTTTGCAGTGACCCTGTTCTGGGATAATGCACATGTTACATAAAAGTGTTGGCTTTGGTAGATCACCGAGGTGTACTGCATTGATCATGATGCTGGCAGCTAGTGCAGCTGCACCTTCCAACCGCTGAAAAAAGATAAGGTCCAAGTCACCTAAACTTTTCCAGTGGTGGAGTAGGTTTCTGCTTGACAGCTTCATATTGCCAGCCATGTGTTGTCTCAACCGATTCCGGTACAATATGCCGTAACTAGTGATTCAGAACATTCAATACAATATTTGATTTCTTGGAACTGATGTATTATGTTTAAACATTGTTGAATTGCATTGTATTTTTGCTATTATACTATAAGCTATTTTTGTTTTGTTTTATTTTGTCATTATACCTTTTCAAAAGACATTGCTGTGTAATATTAAAGAAAGTTGTTTTACAGGACAGGGCGGATTCTTGTACCTTAAGGAGTGGCTCTGGTGGGCTGGACTACTCTCAAGTAAGTCTGATTATTAATGTATTGTACCTTTAGCTAATAAGGATATACTGGCTTATGCGGGACACACCCTGTATTGTTGACATTGCTGTCACACCTGTTCATTCAGAAGGGTGGTGATGGTGACCCTAGGTAAACTGTCAACCGAACGTAAGCAACATGAGGTCAGACCACATAAAATAGAAGGCATTTCACTTATTAGCCACATAATATAAAGCAAAATTTCCCATGTGGTGCACAGTAATGAAACTGAACACGTGCTGGTGGGCTTCTTCACGGATTGTAGCTGATATGTGGGGGTCCGAGCAGTGACTCAACCTGTAACCAGTCAATTAAAGGGAATATGTCACTGACATTTTAAAACCAGATAGCCACATATAGCCATTTTTTTCTAATCTATTTTCTGATTGTAGATTTGTTTTATTTTGTTTCCTGATCATGATTATAAGGATAGCCATCCTTCCTTAGAGATATGCTTTACGGCAGCCCCACGGTCCATAGACACAATGTTCAGGAGGGGACCTCGTTGACTTCTATGGGAGAGTTTTCTAGGCATCTTCTGTGCCCCGTGCAGAGGTCAGGAGGGATCAGATAAGCTAAGATAACACCTATTGTGAATGGGGGATCCTGTCCTATCTATATAGAGGTAATCTTACCTGTTATTCTAATCCTGCCTGTACCGACGAGCAGATAACACCAGCAAAGTGATCTGTACAGATCAAAATGTGGCACCTATTATTAGGCCTAGTAGCCAGTGCAAAAACTGCAGGATTTTAGGATTTCTTAAATGTAGATAGTGACATGGAAAATTAAAAATATAATCACCCAAAAATGTTTAGCATAATTTGATTTACACAATAGGTCCTCTTCTGGTGACACATTCCCTTTAAAGAGGCATTCTTTTAACAGAAAGGAATTGTAAAACCAAAAATGTGTACTCTTCAAAGAGAAATTATCCTTGAAATAAAAAGCCACCAGTATATATAGGTCCTTGAACTCATCCCCGGTAAAGTAGCAATTCTGTTCAGCCATGTCAGGTCCCTTGGTTATAGAAATCTGGAAGACAACCAGTACAGCCACAATTACAGTTCCTATGGGGAGGGGTTGCTTATGGCTTATCCAAACTTTTGAGTGGCGAATCTGATTACCACTCTTTTACAAGGGAATTATTGGGAATGAACAGTACATTCCAGATAATTGCATATTGTTAAGCAGAAGGAAGGGCTGCATTTATACGCAGCGATCATCCCCGTTGTATGGGTACGAGAGATCCCCTCTCCACATACAGATGCACTGTTTGCTGGCGGTACATCCCTGTTCACACAGGACAATCTGCTGCAGGATAAGGGCTTTTTTAGTGTTTTGCGGTTCGTTTTTATCATTCCCGTTTTTCCATTTTTTGTTTCCGTTCCGTTTTTTTTCCGTATGGCATATACAGTATATAGTAATTACATAGAAAAAATTGGGCTGGGCTTAACATTTTCAATGGTTCTGCAAAAACCTGAACGGATACGGAAGACATACGGATGAATTTCCGTATGAGTTCCGTGTTTTTTGCAGATCCATTGACTTGAATAGACCCACAGATCGAGATTTGCAGGCAATAATAGTACATGTTCTATCTTTGCACGGAACGGAAAAATGGAAATACGGAAACGGAATGCACAAAAAAAACACTTCCGTTTTTTTTGAGGAACCATTGAAATGAATGGTTCTGTATACGGACCGTATACGGAAAGCAAGAAAACGGTCTGTACACTCGCAAAATAAACGTTCGTGTGAAAGAGGCCTTACAGTGTTTTTTGGTACCGCATTAAAGATGTGATCACCCGATGAGCAAGCATTTACTGGTTTATTGGGTGATTGACAGCAAATTTACACAGCGCAATTATCAGTAACTAGGGATGAGCAGAGCGAGCTTCAGATCCTAAATCCGTAGTCTCTTTGCTCAAAACTTCTGATTAATACTGTACGGAGATCCTTCTCCGTACAGCATTAAAATCTACGGCCTCCGACAAGGCGAAGTCAGTTATTCATGAATAGCATTATTAAATTATCCAGCTCACCTTTGTACGCATGTGACATTGCATTATCCCATGAAGGTCAGTGCACAGACTGATGAGATCCCAAGCATATCCAAGACAATAAACACGTCCAGCACTTTTGGGTTAGAACGATTTTTCCTTGGTTCCTTTATTGAGTACAAAAAATTCATTTGTGCAACAAGAAAAACCAAACCTCCTAACGTGGGTCTGCAGAGGATCGTCTACGCGTTTCAAGTCATGATTAAGAGCAGGTGTGCTCGAAACGCGTAGACGATCCTCTGCAGACCCACGTTAGGAGGTTTGGATTTTCTTGTTGCACAAATGAATTTTTGGTACCGTACTCAATAAAGGAACCAAGGAAAAATCTTTTTAACCCAAAAGTGCTGGACGTGTTTATTGTCTTAGTTAGTCATGAAGTCAGTTATTCCCGAAGTCTCGGGAGGCTTCGGTGAATAACTGGAAAACCATTTTAAAACTTGGATCCAAACTCCGCTTCGGTTCCAGTTTGACGTACCTGTGACCATAAAGTGTTTCTAGCCATACTACATTCGTAGATAAAAGTATAAGTACTGCTTGTGGAAAATATCCCTAACTAAGACTATGGATATTATTCCACAGCATGAACATGAAACACACACTTTTATTTTTACATTAGTGTTGATTTTTACATGGTGTAAACCTTTTGGTTTTAAGAGTATTAAGGCCATTTTCAGCTGTACAGAGCCTTGTTGTACAACGGTCTGTCTGGTTTAACCTGTTAATTATTATGGAGGAGCTGTGTTGATCAAGAAGAAGGAACAACAAAATCTCAAGATCTACAGATAATGCGCAAAAATGCAGCCAGACCTCCTATGTTCCAAGTACTGTTAAAGCCTGAAAGGTCAACTCTCACACTGGAAGATAACTACTACATGTACCAATAATTTATGCCATTCACAGTTGAGCATCACAATGTTGATGCCAAGAAGCCTGAAATTCCTTGTGACAACCTTCAGTTGTTAAATAAGTATTAATTTTTAAAAATTTTTGCCCAAACCATCATTAACAACCAACATAGTAGAAAAGTTCAGAGGGCAATTTACAGCCAGCTACCAAAAAAAGCTCCTCCTATTTGCAGGGCTAATATATGGGTGCGGCCACCACGCCACCGATTACAGGTGGGCTTCACCCCTTTGCACCATGCACTCCCTTTTCTTCACTACGTCCCTTGCTTTATGTTTTCACTGACAAGGAAAAGTCAGGTTAATCATTTGTATTTCATATTTATAGTGGGAGGTGGAGAGGTTGCCAATTTTGCTGCATATGCATTTGCACCTGCTACTCTAGTGACGCCACTTGGTGCCTTGAGCGTCCTCATCTGGTAACTATAACTTTACGCACTGCTATTGTCTGCATTAAATGTTGTTTGCCATATATATTCATTTTATCTTTACCTCCAGGATAAAATGGCGCTTTCAGTCAATGTTCACTTGGTACGAATTTTCATAGGCAAATCCACCATAAATTATTTAGAAGATCAGCTGCAGAAACCCGCAGCTGAAACTCTGATCTCTGCTGTTGATTGGCCAGCAGATTGGTACATGCATTCGCTCCATTATAATCCAATGCAGGGAATCCACAGCTTTTCTGAACAAAATCTGCAGCTATAATAAACATGCTGTGGATTTTACCACTGCAGCGTATTCATCATTCTGCATGGCCATTTTTCTAAGCATGTGAATAGGGCATAAAATACCCAATTCACGTGCACTGTGAAAATGGTAGCGAACTATTGTCAGGGTTTAATTACAGAGTCGACACCTAAATCCTGAGAGAATACTGAAAGGCCATAGGGACTGCCACAGGGCCCACAATATCAAGGGGCCCTAACAGGTTGTGGACTGGCCATAGACCCTACAGGGAAATTTCCTGATGGGCTGATAATCTGGGGGCCACCCATGCCCTCCTCATGGCCGCCAGACAGGTACATAAAGATCAGATGCTTTCCAGGGCCACTTTAAGTTTCCAGTCCACCCCTGGGTCCAAGCCAGGAAAAAGATACAGATTGTTATCTCCCTGTGTAACTACTGTACATGACCCCAGGGGGAGTGTTAACATGGAATCAATCACAGAGCATATTTGCTTTCACATATGGGGTGGTCTTTTTTTCCAGAAAAGGAGTGCACATCTAATCACCCCTTCTACAATTAATTAAGCCATTTATTGACACCATGACCAGGACATTTACCAGCATCTGAATCACGGCATAAAATCAGTTGCACTAAACATTTGCACCACACATACAAGCATCAAAAAAGTTTACTTTTTACACGGTCCCTATCCTGTCCTTTTTTTCCCATGCTATAATAGTACAAAAGTAGTAAAACGTAAAGAAGCCAGCACATATTTGGTATCACCCTAATTGTACTGACTAACGAGAATAACAAATTATTTACCCCATGTGGTGAGGGGGGTGGGCCAATTCGAAGGTTTGCTCTGTCTGGGGCCTAGCTTTTTCTAGTTACGCCCTTGGTCTTAAAAGCTGCTTTCCAAAGGAGATGAATGACAACAATATTAAACAATATTCAAGGTCATTTATTAACATCTAATCTAAAACAGAATTGTAGCAAAGTTATAGTCAAATAAACTATTAGTCATCAAGTTACTTCTCACAAATGGTACAAATGAAATCCTCCCCGTGGACGCATCAGCACATGGATGTTGCCCAAGCGTTGGCCCTAATAAGGATCCACATAAGGTCCAGCATTTTAGTCATATTAAGACATTAGCAATAAACCGTCATGCATTAAAGCGTATCTCCTGCATTTCCTCAGTGCCGTGTTATCATCATATTTCCTGAATGAAAAGCTCAACGTCCATGGAAAGCTGGGTTGTCTCTTGTGTATCCTGGGCTCCACCATGATGGTTATTCACGCTCCTCAGGAAGAAGAGGTCACTTCTCTTCATGATATGGAGTTAAAACTAAGAGATCCAGGTTGGTGTTTGAACATCATGGAAATATACAGTATATAACATGTTCTGTGCAGCCATTTTATCTGAGCATTCACTTGGGTATACACGTATGTATTTGATAACTTTGATAACATTGTTCTCTTGCGGTTCGATGATAAGTTCTCTTTCTGTGTCCTGTATAAAGGAGCATTAAGGCTGTGTTAGGCTACTTTCACATCTGCGTTTTTCTTTTCCGGTATTGAGATCCAGCAGAGGATCTCAGTACCGGAGAAAAACGCTTCCGTTTTGTCCCCATTCATTGTCAATAGGAACAAAACTGAACTGATGGGAACGGAATGCTCCAAAATGCATTCCATTCCATTTGGTTGGGTCCCCATACCAGAAAGCAGCGTTTTTCTGTCCGGAATGACATGGGGAGCAAAATGGAACTGGCATGACACTCAATGCAAGTCAGTGGTGCCGGATCTGTTTTCTCAGACACAATAGAAAATCGATCCGGCACCCATTGACTTACAATGGCTTTAATGCCGGATCCGTCATTGCTATGTTAAACATAATACAACCGTATCTCGTCATAATGGATACAGCCAGTCGTATTATCGATAACGGAAGCGTTTTTGCTGATCCCTGCAAGTGTGAAAGTAGCCTTACACAGCCTAATTCTGCAGGTGAATATCTGGAAGGAAGCGTTCCTTCCCAGCAATTGTATGCTTGCAAGCGGAGGAGACCGCTGCTATTACGTGCAGCGATCTCCTGCACAGCATGGGGAGGAGCAATCGTTATGCCATCGCTCATCCCCATGCTGTCTAGTTATTTGCTGAAAGATCACGATTGTCTGATGAAAGAGCCTTTGCTTGTTCATCAGGTAATCAACGGCAGTATTACACTGGCAGCAGGGGTGGGATTCAAATTTTTAACAACAGGTTCCCTACTCAACGGTGGACACGTGGCGTCACGACACATTGAGATATATATACACCATATATATGCAACACACATAAATACACCATAAATACACTACACACACATACCACCCAACGTTTGAAAAGCCTACGGAACTAAACTATGGTATGGAAGCGCTCATCTCCAGCTGCCGCTGTAATTTTAACAACCGGATCTGGAATACCTGTGGGAACTGGCTGAATCCCATGCCTGACTGGCAGATCCTCGCTAACGAGCATAACTACGAATGCTCATTAGTGATCATCTGGCAGAAAATCTGCCAGTGTAATACAGGCTTTAGTCTCTGTTCACACTAGTGTTGTAGCCTATGTTTCAGTGGAAGTTATAGCACTGTGATGGCTACATTTTCAAACAGCAAGAATTATGAAGAAGACTCTCGATGCAATAGGGTCTAAGTTCACATAACAATTAGAGACAGATAAAGCAAGTGGATTTTTACTATACATACATATATATATATGTAATATTTGATACATTTTAATTTGTTCCCCAACAGGGTTCATTACATTTGCTGTGGCAGCAGTTGTGACATCCCTTGTCCTCATCTTTGTGGTCGCTCCAAAGAAAGGTCAATCCAACGTTCTGGTGTACATCGCCATATGTTCCGTCATCGGCGCATTCTCCGTATCATCTGTCAAGGGTTTAGGGATCGCCATTCAGGAGTTTATCGAACAAAAACCAGTTTATAAAGACCCCCTTTTCTTTATTCTGTTGGCTACTTTAGTAGTGTCAGTCAGCACACAAATCAATTATCTGAACAAAGCCTTGGATGTCTTCAATACGTCCATAGTGACCCCAATATACTACGTGTTCTTTACCACGATGGTGGTCACCTGCTCTGTGATCTTATTCAAGGAATGGAACAGTATGGATGTCAGTGACGTTATTGGGACCCTGAGTGGATTCTTCACCATTATTGTTGGTATTTTCCTTTTGCACGCTTTTAAGAACACCAATATTACCTGGGGCCAAATCACTGCTAGTATCCGGAAAGAAAACCAAATGCTGTCAGGTGGACAAGAAGACCAACACAGCTTACTCGGGAATGCTGACCACTCTGTATTAGCTTTCGAAGACGATAATATCAATAGCAGCAGAACTAACCACCATTAAGTCCTACTGTCACCACATGCTGGCTGGACAGTCCTCTATTTGTACATTACTACCTGATAAAGGAGGTCACTGAGCCTCAGTTCACTGGACCTCACACAGATATACAGTATATATATATATTTTTATATGGACTGAAAATGACTTTTGGTGGAGTATTCTGGGAAAGTACATTATGGATGGATTTTACAACCCAAAGGTGCTTACAATCAAAATAAAAGCCAATGGACATTGATCCTTCATCATGGCACTGTGTGGAAGAGTGAGAGTAGTTATCTGTCTTATGCTTTGTCTGGACAAGTGGAAATAATAGATGCTTTCCCTTGATCAGAATTCCCTTCTGTTAGCTAACTTAGGCTACTTTCACACTAGCATTTTGGCTTTCCGTTTCAGAGATCCGTCATGAGCTCTCACAAGCGGTCCAAAACTGATCAGTTTTGCCCTAATGCATTCTGAATGGAAAAGGATCCGCTCAGAATGCATCAGTTTGCCCCCGTTCAGTCACCATTCCTCTCTGGAGGCAGACACCTGACGAAGCGGAGCCAAATGTAAGTCAATGGGGATGGATCCGTTTTCTCTGACACAATAGAAAACTGATCCGTCCCCCATTGGCTTTCTATGGTGTTCATGACGGATCCGTCATGGCTATAGAAGACATAATACAACTGGATCCGTTCATGACGGATGCATGAGGTTGTATTATTGTAACGGAAGCGTTTTTGCAGATCCATGACGGATCTGCAAAAAAACGCTAATGTGAAAGTCAGCTTAGCAAACTTGCAAAGCATTGGTCTTGGATCTGGAGAACCCAAGTTGTCCAATGAGAAAAAATAAATAAAAATCATTGACAGCCAATGGTTTCAGAGGGAGACTTGACATTGAGGAAAGCACCATGAGTGGTTCATCGTTAAGGAGGGACCATCTGAAATGTGGTTGTCCAAATATAGTAAAACATAGTATAACACTCACGAAACACCAAACAGGTCATTCCATTTTTTGTCTTTCGTTGTCTGTATGCATGAAGTTTTTTTTATAGCAAGAGCCGTGTACAGTCATGTCAGGCCACGGCCGATGTTGTTGGACAAGGCAGGTGGTTGTGCTCATTTTCTTATCCCAACAGATCATGGACTCTGTACCTGATGCAGAATCAGTTGATTGTGAAGTAACTGTACAAAATCCAGATTCATGCAATATTCAGTGCCTGTATTATACAGATAATGGCAATGTACTATTTATTAGAGAATGGATAAGCACCTATGCATATGTATTGCACTTCAATGATGTGTCTTATGTTCAGATGTATATTTTTTTAATGAGTTGCACATATTTTCAATTATTTGTGGATTTTTCAGATAAACTATTTGTGATGGATTTCCAAATCTTTATATTGTATTTAGCACTCTTTGGGAAGACCACACCTCTAGAAGATTTTATGTGTAGATATATACACACATGTATTTTTATATATATATATGTATTTTGACTTAATTGTGGAACCAGCACTTCAGTTGGTCACAGACTAACCAGTACTTCAGTTGTCCATAGAAATGGGATTTAATGGTGGGATCCAGTATTTGAAGATTGATGGTCTAGCCGTTAGAATAGGTCATCAATTTTAGATTGGTGGAGGTCTGACTCCCAGCACCCACACCAATTAGCTGTTTAAAGGGGCCATGGTAGCCAGGCAAGCATTGCAGACTCTTTATTGTTTACATGGCTCCATATTGTACAATGCATGGCCCATGACGACCTACTATTGATTGCCTAACCTAAGGACGGACCATTAATTTTAAAAACCTCCATAACCCCCTTGAAATGGCCATTGGATACATGAATGATTTAGGATTCATTCGAATATCTAATTAACGTTTAATGGGTCCTTAAATGGCTACTACGGCAGACCAAATTGTCAGATTGTAAAGGGCCCTTTACACTGCCTGATGTTCGGACAGATTATCACAAACGAGTGTTTGTAGGAATGCTCGTTAGCGATCATCTACATGTGTAAAGGTGCCGCCGATTGCCTGATGAACGAACAAAAGGCTTGTTTATTGGCCACCTAAATCATTGTTTGCCGGCAGCAGATCATGCCGCCTAAACAGCACTCTGCTGCCGGCAAACAACGAGTTTATATGGTGACGAGTGATGGCATTAGTGATCACTCCTCCCCATACTGTGGAGGAGATCGCTGCATGTAAATGTGGTGTTTTCCTCCATGAGCAAGAGATTGTAGGAAAGAATACTTCCTTCCCAACAATCGCTTGCTACATCAGACCATGTAAAGCGGACCTAAGCTAATGAGTTTGAAAGATTTCAACAATCAATATGCAGGAAAAATGATTGATCTTAATCCTAGGGCCAGTTTAAAGAAACTTACTACACTTTATTGTACTAAAAGAGCAATGGTAGAGGGTAAGCCCCCCTGATTGTGATTTGGTATTTTAGCCTTTTAGTCGGTTTAGTCTGTTAGGCCTTATGGATGTCATAAAGGGATGACTATCCTCGATAAGCTTTGGTGGACTCAACATGCATTACATTCTATCCAGTTCATTTGAATGGACCCCTTGTCGTAATACATTTCACCCGCAGTGGAAATCAGTGGTAGGGAAAACACAGCTCCCTTCATGATATCAGGGCTGGCCTTCGGTTGGATAGCGCCCTGTGCGGTACTCTATATTACTGCCCCTCACACACCCTAAGCTTGCTTGCTTGTCTCGTCAGGGCCAGTTGTACTAATTTAGACACAAACACTCACAGACATCGTCTTCTGCTCATGCGCTCACGCACATATACCGTGTAAATACACACGCAAACATGCACATGACCTCAACCACATTATAGGGTGAGCTTGCTATTCTTTAAATCTTTTTTTTTACCTTCCAATACAAATTATTAATAAAATATCAACACATCTTAGAGTTAAACCAGATGTGAGGGCTGGCATTCGGTTGAGATGTGGTTTAATGCAACCACCAATTAGATCCATGAAATTTGAATATCAATAGCTTGTTAATAGTTGCACCGCTTTGTGAGTAAACCAAAAAAACGCACAGCCATTAAACCGATTCTCCAAGTTAGAAAGAAAAGTCCCCTAGGCAGAAATGGTCATAAAATAATAAAAGAAGATATACTCACCTGTTTCATTCCTCAGCTGCTTCAAGCACTGCCGCTCTGGTCTTCGGCGTTGCTGCAGCCGTGACATCTTCATGGCCGCAGGGATGACGTGCCCATATATACTTGAAACCACTGTCGCCAGTGACTGATCACAACGGTACATGACCACTGCCTGTGGTTGGCTGCAGCGGTTATGCAGAGGCATGTCATCACTGGAGCCAAACAAAAAAAACCTGGCCGGAAGGATTGGATCAGACTGCACTGGATGTACAAGGGGGTTTGTTAGATGAGTATAGGTTTTTTTTTACTGTCTTATTACCATTCCTGCCTGGGGGACCTTTACTGTATAACTTGGACCCAGAAAAGTGCATGAAGAGATACATTACCCAGCAAATATTGCTATACAGTGGCCATATAATCCCACAATAATGGTGGCAACAAGGTCATACACATCTATACACAACATATACATGAAACACAGATATATAAAACAGGGTAAAATACAGTAGAATACAATACATATAGCATAGGGATGGATTAAATAGATAGATAGTTAGAAAGAACATAGATAGATGATATTTAACGAGAGATAGATAGATAGATAGATAGATAGATAGATAGATAGATAGATAGATAGATATGAGACAGTAGCGTGTGGAACCGAGTGGCAGCAATCAGGGGGGTGCCAGAAGCGATGAGTGCTTCCATCAATACAGACAGAAGAGCTCCGCTCCCCGCACTCCTTCTCTCCCGCACTGAATGGTGAAGCAGGAAGCCTTCTGCTTCCTGCTCCACCATTCAGCCTGTAGACACAGATAGCACTGCCAGACTGTGTGGGCGGAGCCAGCAGCCCGGGAATCTGCCTAAGCTCCTCCCACACAGTGCTGCAGAGCGATCTGTGTCTTGCTGTCTGTCTGCAGGGGAGAGTTGGGTCTGAGCATCAGGAATGGGACAAGGTGAGTACTTCTGTGTTTTTATTCTATTAACATTGAGGGGGCACAGAGAACATTACTACTATGAAGGGGGCACAGAGGGCATTACTACTGTTAAGGGGGCACAAAGGGCAATACTACTATGAAGGGGGCACATAGGGCATTACTACTATGAAGGGGGAACAGAGGGCACTACTACTGTGAAGGGGGCACAGAGGGCAATACTACTATGAAGGGGGCACAGAGGGTATTACTACTGTGAAGGGGGCATAGAGGGCAATACTACTATGAAGGGGGTACAGAGGGCATTACTACTATGAAGGGGGGACAGACGGGATTACTACTGTGAAGGGGGCACAGAGGGCATTACTACTGTAAAGGGGGCATTACTACTATGAAGGGGGCACAGAGGGCATTACTACTGTGAAGGGGGCACAGAGGGCATTACTACTGTGAAAGGGATACAGAGAGGGCATAACCAGAGTGAGGGGGCACAATCTGGGCATAACTATTGTGAAGGGGGCACAATGAAGGGATAACTACTTTGAGGGGGCACAATGTGGATATTATTAGGGGGCACATATCTGGATATAAGTACTGTGAAGGTTGTACAGGTTGTGAGGGCAACACAACTGTGAGGGGTTACAATTTTTGAAAGTATTGGGGATGGGGGGGGGGGGCCACAGAAAGGACCCGTCCCGGGTGCTAAATACCTTAGACATGCCACTGATATGAGATATAGATAGATAGATAGATAGATAGAATAGATTTTTGCTTAATTGTAGTCTATGGTATGTCAGGCTATACTTTTCTATATGTTTTTTCTGTTTACAAATGTATCCGCTTGACGTACAAAATAATGAGATGTGAACAGCCCCTAAGGCCGGCCCTGCATGATATCATCTGATGTCCGAGGGTTTGAGAAGCTGAACCAGGTGAGAGGAGAAGTCCTTGTCTTGACAGCACCTTTCAGGGTGGACAGAAGGAAAATAAATGCTCTCTTCTAGAAATCTTCTGTGGAGAGAAGCAGTGGCACAGCCTATGGGTGCGTTCAGTTATGCAGAAGAGGAATGTGTGCTGTAGGAGGTGCTGGTATTTTGCTGATTTCACAAAAAGACAACAATGCGTTGTTCATGTTCTTCCATTTCATGACTGAATAGCATGAATGTCTGTTTTCTGTCCTGGGACACATGTTGTAGAGCAGATATCTCACACGTGTTATAGCCATCAGTAGCTATTGCCCATATTTAAGGTACCCATACTCAGTCTAAAATGACCATTTCAACAAAAATTATTGTTCACCGGGTGAAATTTAATAACGGACATTTGTTTTAGCTGACCAATGACAGGCCTTTTTTGCAAAGAAGTCAGAAAAGAAAAATCCTTCATTGAAGTAACATCCTCAGAAAGATCTTTGTCTATCTCCTGGTTTTATTGTACGTGTATGAGCAACTGTACAGTCCAATAAGGACTAAAGCCGCCCATACAAATTAGTCTTTTAACATAAACTGTTGGTTCAGCCACCACTGTAATGTGTACGGGGAGCTTCTGACTCTCCCCGACAGGTGATGTACCGGAGACAATTTTTTTTTCTATTTATTATACTCACTTATATAGCGCTACTATATTCCGCAGCGCTTTACAGACATTAGCATCAGCCTGTCGCCAATGGGGCTCACGATCTAAGTCTTTGGAGTGTGGGAGGAAACCGGAGTACCTGGAGAAAACCCACGCAGACACGGGGAGAACATACAAACTCCATGATTCAAACCCAGGACCCCAGTGCTGCAAGGCCCAGTGCTAACCACTGAGCCACCGTGCTGCCCAAGTATCAGGCAAAGTTGATATTTTCATCTGATCCTATTGTTCTTCCAGGAAATAAGCCACCACCAGAGGTGTCTGGTGCTCTCTGCCTTCTCCATAAAATACACATACAGGGTCAGCCAAGCTGAACATGTATGTGTATGGGGAAGTTGGGAGGGAGCCGGGAGAGATAGCTGTTGGCAGATCATCCGTTCAGCCTAAAGCTATTGAATGTGTATGGCTGCCCTAAAACATGTACAGCGAAACAGATGTGCTGTTCAATCATCAATCAACTTCTACCTTATGTGTATCGTCGACTTTATTATCTGATACTTGAGGAACAGAGCTGAATTAGTTATTTTGCATAACTCCTCATGACTCTTTGCTATATTATTTATGGTTTTCCACAGAACTTATAGGACATTTAAAGGTCAATCCTTTTTTGAGAACCCCTACTTCAATGGTTGCTAATGAGGGCTAAAGCATGGGCCTATGTGTCACTGCGTATGACCAGCTGATACCTCCCAAGGGATGGTCCACCACAAGGCCTGTATGAGAGGCACGCCCTTCTTTGCTGATATCATACCTCATATAAAAACGTGTTCCTCCACATTGGTGCCACTGCATTGGAATGTGCCACGATCTGTATCATTTACATAACCAGCTCCTTACCTGGGACCTTGCTTAATTTATGGCTCACAGTAGTTATGCCCACATTGTGCCACCTTCATAGTAATAATGCCCATTGTTTCCTTTCACAGTAATAATGCCCATTGTGCCCCCTTGATAATAGTAATGCCCACTGTGCTAGTAATGCCCTCTGTGCACCCTCCATAGTAGAAATCCCCATTGTCCCCCTTCACAGTAATAATGCCCACTGTGCCCCCTTCACAGTAATAATGCCCTCTGTGCCCCCTTCATTGTAGTAATGCCCTCTGGCTCTGTGCCCCCTCCATAGTAGAAATGCCCATTGTGCCCTCTTCACATTAGTAATGCCCTCTGTGGCCCCTCCATAGTAGAAATGTCCTATGTGCCCCCTCCATAGTAATAAAGTCCTCTGTGCCCCCTTCACATTTGCAATGCCCATTGTACCCCCTCCAGTGTAGAAATGCCCATTGTGCCCAGTCAGTGTTAGAAAACAAAAAATAAATAAAAAAACCACAGTAACTACTCACCTTGTCCCATTCCTGAAGCTCACAGTCCTCTCTTCCCTGCAGCACAGATCGCTCTGCAGAACCGTGTGGGCGGAGCTTATGCAGATTTCTGGGCTTCTGGCTCCACCCACACAGGCCAGCAGCGCGATCTGTGCCTGCAGGCTAAATGGTGGAGCAGGGAGAAGTCTTACTGTATTGATGGAAGCGCTCATTGCTTCTGGCACCCTCCTGAGAGCTGACACCCAGGGCAGACCGCCTCCCACAGGACGCCACTGTCAAAGTGTCATTTTACTTTAAGATAAGGTCACATTTCTGAGTTTGGAAAGCTATATCTTATCATTGTATTAACTGGCCAAAGAGGTCAAGTACACTGCTGCATGGTGTATTCATGGGGCGTTAAGCCTCATTCACATTTCTGTGCTTAAATCCGTGAGAAGGTGGTTAGTGATGCCCCCGTGAAGATGTCCGTAATGGATCTGTGATGGTGTCCATTTTTAGCTGTCTGAACAGCTGAAACATAATTTTCAAAGCATCTCTTCCTAGTGATCCGTGAAACATGGATTGCATCTGTGTTGCATCCGTGGTTTTTATGGATCCATAGACTATAATGGGCGTGATGGATAGATATAAATAAAGCATGCATCTGTGCTAAAAAAACAAAACGGATCCATGGACCGTGCTAAAACACGGACATCTGAATACACACGTTAAAATGAATGGGGACGTGTGCTGTCCATGGAGAACATGTACGACACATGTACGTGGAACACTGACGTGTGAATGAGGTCTTATGTCCTGTACTATAAAAGTCAATAAATGCACTTCATTTCTTGTCACTGATTTGTTCTTATGGCATAATACTAGGTGCCATTTTTTGCTATATGTACATAGTTCCTATACACATACAGCACACTGTGACAACATAGGAAAATACTACTAGTAATCAATGTGTATTTTGCATTGGGAATATGGTGTGCTCTGGACTGGGGCGTAGCTATAGTGGGTGCTTAGCAGCAGTTGCACTAAGGCTGTGGTGCTTGAAACAGTCCAAAAGCCCCTCTGCCAGGAATATTATAAATCACACATGGTCAATGGGGGCCCCATTACAGATTCTGAATTGGGGCCTTTAGCTTCTGGATATGCCCCTGGGTCTCACGTTCTAGCCCCTTGTTACACAGGGTATGTAAATACAAAAAAAGAGTGACGGTGAAGTAGGTAAATGTTTAATTATACACTTTTTTATCTGTTCACAAGGGTCTACAAGAGATCAGTAAATAAAGTATCCCCATTAGGCAGCATCCTCTGCTGCCCCCTGGTGGCAATGTCGTAAATGAACCATGATGAACTCAAGACTGTATAGTATGCTAAACTCCTACAATTTTAAATAGATTATTTTCTCAAGTGAATGAATAATTCAACTTTGTGACAACTTAGATATATTCTGACCTCAGTACACTTTAAATAGGATACCCTATTTCCTAAGAAAAATTGCTTTCCTCCTGGAATCAGTAAAGTGTTGGCTGTCAAAATTCTCGCCTCTCCTCATGGACAGTGTACATCTGAGCAAGGGAAGTAGAGGTGACGGCTCCTAGCTGCTATCAATACTTTGCTTTATTGCCTTTCTGTACAAGATGGAAGCTGTTCTAAACTATGTTTCAGCCAAAATCTATCTCTTACGACCAGGGCCGGCCTTTGGGGTGTGCGAACTGTGCGGCCGCACAGGGCGCCGTGGCAACAGGGGCGCCCGGGCGGCCGACACAGCTCGCACGCAGTTAGTCTCTCACGCTCAGCCTGGGCCTGCGCCTCGCTACCCATCAAGCGGGCGCAGCTGCTTCAGGGCGCCGGCGCCCCTTGTGGAAAAAAATGAATGACCTTTTTTTTTTTTTCCCCCTGACTTTACCTCACTTGCACCGCAGCCTCCCGAGTCCCGCCCATCCCCAGCCTGCTGCTTGACTATAGGTAGTCCGGCCGCCACTGCCCTCTGCCTCACAGCAAGTTCCAAGTTCATAGGCTCAGGGCAGGCCAGGGGCGTGACGAGCGGTGCCGCAGCGGCGGGAAGCAGGAGACAGTGCAGCAGCCCGCAGGTCCTAGAGGTGAGCTGACTGACAGTGTGTCAGCCGCCCTCAGCCAGAGCCCCAGCTTGAAGATGCAGCCAGCAGCAGGAGAGGAGACATCAGCTGGAAGGAAGCCTGGACAGACAGGACTCAGGAGGACAGCTGTTAGGGTAGGTGGTGACCTGTCACCTGTGATAAATGATTTATATGATCTATGATGATGAATCTACAGTGTGTTAATCAACAGTGAGTATCTGGACTCTGGACTGGAGTCTGTCGGTGGGGTCACTGGGCCCTTGGTACATTTTCATGGTTGCTAGCTAGGCCACTGCCTGCGCACAGGGTAGCCCGATGCTTGCGCCAGCAATCGGGAATCCAGTGCGCAGGCGCGGGGCCCGTACTGCGATAGTGTACCGGCGCAGGCGCGGGATTTGGCCAGTTCTGGACGAGGCCGAGCGCATCACAATGGGCGGACCGCCTGGGTGAAAGGGGGCATGGTAGAAAAGTATGATGAGCGCGCGGCCTGGGCTCCGGCCGGTATGACGCCGCCCCTGGGCTCCTTCACTATTGATTGACAGGTCCTATAAACGTCGTTTTCTCATCATCTGTAAGTTTAAAAATTATGGGGTAAGTGGCTATATAATGGGGGGACTGTTTACCAAATAATGATGTAAGTAGTGAAAATTGGGGTTTGGGGGTGAAAGAATCCCTTTAAGGGCTCATTCAGACGGCCGTATGAACGGATCCGCACCCATTCTTCAATTTTGCGGAACGGATACGGATCCATTCATTTCAATGGGGTTGCAAAAGATGCGGACAGCACACCGTGTGCTGTCCAAATCTGTTGTTCCATGCCGCGGACCCCCAAAAAAATATAGAGCATGTCCTATTCTTGGCCGCGATTGCCGACAAGAATAGGCATTCTCTATACAGAGCCGGCCATGTGCGCTCCGCAAAATGCGGAACGTGCACTGCCAGTTCTCCGTGTTTTGTGCATACGCAATTTGCAGACCACAAAACACATACGGCCATCTGAATGGGCCCTAACTTGGACTGTAGTAGCTACTTGGGACCATACACTTGTGTGCTCTGAGTATTGGGCGCTGCACACGCTGCACACCGGCAGCTCCAGGTAGTTCTAAATGAGGAGAGAAGATGAGCTCTAGGCCACTTAGTAGGATGCTGCTGTGCCTGCCCTTGGTACATTTTCTTTATGGCTGCTAGCTAGGCCACTGCCTGCATTTAATGGATGGGGGGGGCGCCACAAGAGTAGCTCGCACAGGGCGCCTGATGACCTAAGGCCAGCCCTGCTTACGACCCTCCTCTACATATGCATGCTCGGCTTGGCAGGTGTATGCATGTGTAGTAAACTGGTAAAGTAGAGAAATCTGCTGCCAGCTTAAGGGTAAATGCACAGGGGTGCAGGTAAACGAGCTGAAGATCCACATCCGAATTTTCCTGCGAAACTTTTAGGCATTGCGAATTGCAGTTTTGGGTGGGAATGTGAGGCTGTTTTGCCCCCTCATTTAAAAAACAGTGACATACTCAACTAAATCCACAAATATAATTGACATGCTGAAGAACAAATCTATAAAGTGTACGAGAATTGTCTATTTTCATACACTTTGCTGGTACTGTTTCACTCACGTATTTTCTGCATGGGAAAAACCGTGCATAATCTGCACCATGTGGAGGTACCTTGAAGAGGATCTGTCACATGTGGGTTTATTTTAACCACATACCTCTAGCTCCATTTTGGCACCAGATATGGTAATTCACAGCCAAGGCCTCCTGTGCAGAAGGCTGTACAGCCGCATGTAGTCGCTAATCTGAAAATATTCTTTCCCAGAAGCCTTGCCTATGTAATATAACATTATACTCTCTATTTTCTTTCATATTGGTACTATACCTCTGTAGAAAATTATGAGGCACACAAAGGCTTCATGCACCTCTATGAAGCCTAAGGCTAGGTTGTTGTGGCAAGTTGTGCCATGGACCAATATGTAATATGTTAGCAGGAGGTCAATGCAAGTACACTATTCTGGGGTACTGCATACCCCCTACTGTGAGGTAAGCAATCCCCAGTTTTCGGGATGCAGAGTTTCTCTGCAGTACAGGATGCATACACTCAAAGACTACTCCACCATACTCCGAATAAATCCTCTGGTACTCGTGGTCTTAAAGCTTCATAGGCTTTATCGAAAACACATTAAAAGCATCCACATTACATGAGATAAAAAATAGCAGCAGATAGATATGCGCATATCTATCTGCTACTATTTTTTATCTCATATAATGTGGATGATTTTAATGCGTTTTCGATAAAGACTTTGAAGCTTTAAGACCACGAGTACCAGAGGATTTATTCGGAATATGGTGCAGTAGAATGGACTGGACTGACTGGTACTTTGATTTCCCGAGAGCACAGTGGACACCCCAATCTGTGTGGTACCGCATGACAACGCAAGCTTACATACTTTTTTCTTTTTGTACAAGATACACTCAAAAATGCAAAACTCAGCTGGCTCCGTTCTCTTGACTCTTTGCAGTAAAAGAAGAGTTAAGGCTATGCCCAATACAATGATAATAATAAGCCTAGGCACTTTTTTTAACAGCAGCAGCAAGTCTGATTTATGAACAAATTTGATTTGTATGAATCAATTTTCTTATCGACCAAATTCAGAATAAAAAGCAATAAAAAAATGAGGAGAGAGAAGCGCTCACATAGTACTTTCTCTCTCCTAGCCGCAGCAGATGGGAGTCGGACGGACTCAATAGAAAATCTCGGGGCTTATCTTCTGCAGTGAGGAGAGAGAGCACTATGTGAGTAGCAATCTCAGTGCTTGAACCCCTACCGATCAAAGCTTTTTATATATCTCTATGATATATTAAAAGTGTTCCCAAAGGACAGTGCCCCTTTGAGGATAACATTAGTTATATTACTAACGGGTTAAAATGCACTTGTCCATGTTTTGCGCCAACTGTATTTGTGGCATAAATTTAAAATCTATAATTAAAAAAAGTGACATTTTCAGAACAGTTTCTCCAATTTTAATTGGGGGGGGGGGGGGAGATGAAGGGAACAGTGTCATTTTAATTCCAGTTTGATAGACTTATTCAACACTAAGGCCTCTTTCACATGAGCGAGGTTTCCGTCCAGATGCGATAAGTTTTGCGAACAGATAGCATCCGTACTAAATCTTGACCCATTGATTTCAATGGGTCTATGAACACGTTTTTCACAGGGGCATAGCTATAGGCGGTGCAGAGGTAGCAGTCGCTACCGGGCCCAGGAGCGTAAAGGGGCCCAAAGACACTTGTGCCGCATAAGACGACACACAAAGCACTGAGGGGGGCCCAAGCTGAACTCTTGCACCAGGTCCCATGAGCCGTTAGCTACGCCCCTGGTTTTTCACTAAACATCTTTGTATTCAGGAAAACCCGAAGCATGTTCTACATTGTGCATTTTTCACGCAATGCTATTAATTCCTATGGGGCCAGGGCACGATCTGTATTGCTTGTGTGAAAGAGGCCTTAGCTGGAGCTCTCTGTATGTTATCGTGTGCCCGCCACACGATATGATTTGCACAGATAAATTCAATACCTATATATTCATCTTGCGTATTTTCACTTTATTCTTAAAGCTTAAAGGCGTTGGCCACTCTGTTAGCACTTATTAAAACTATAAAGAAAGTAGGAAGATATTAAACTTACTAATATATCTTCTTAAGCAGATCTGCCTGGTTTTCCTGCTATTGGCAGCCACGCCCCCTCCTGTCTTGCTGAGGGGAAGACTGCCAGGAGACTGAGGGGAAGCTGTGATGGCTAATCTGACTGCAGGCTCTGCCCCCTCTGTACTGAGAGTATCCTGCCAACATGTGAGGATGTAGAAGAGCCAGGGCAGTGCTGTGGACCACAAACCTTGAGCAATCCCAGTGTCTGTCCTGTTTATGGCCCGTCTTCTCTTCTCTGTGTTCTTATCACAGACATGATATTACAGCCAGACCAACAGTACAGGAGCTTTAACCTCTTGTGAGCTGTCAGTATGGCTGAGGCTATGGCCCGTAATTTTTACCTACCCTCAGCCCAGCAAGCAAGCCTGTTAAATTGGTGCTTGCGCACCACCCTGTAATATTTCGATACCCAGGCGCGCATGCACCGTAGCCAGTTATGTTTAACTAAGCTCGGTACATTTTCCTAGCCGAGCTGCCTCGTTTGCGCGCATGCACAGTGAGCCGGAATTTTCTGCTACCTTAGTTGCGTTCACATCATGGGTGAACCCTCCGCGCCCACGCCGACAAACCCCAGGCAGAGCCAATCAGGAGCCGAGATGAGAGACACGCCTCCCACGTCACTACCGGAAGTGATGTGGGTAGCAAATTTTTCCAGGTAGCAAAAAATCCGGAACACCGGTCTGAGGAGCTCCTCCAGGGAGGCATGTCATGGTGAACAGGTTAGAAAAATGATATATAGCCTGTACATGTCACATGATATAAATACTTCATCGTTTTGTCTATTGTCTAGGAACCGAGATACTTAGGGTAGCCAACCCCTTTTAAGCAGGGTACTGGATCTCCTTAAATAGACTAGTCCTGTATGGAGACTTACTGGAAGGACTCCATGGTTTAAAGCAGGGATGGGCAAACTGCAGCTCTCCAGCTGTTGTAAAACTACAATTCCCACCATGCACTGTTGTAGACTGATAGCTGTAAGCAGTCCTTGCATGCTGGGAGTTGTAGTTTTGCAACAGCTGGAGAGCCGCAGTTTGCTCATCCCTGGTCTAGAGACTTATTGACAATGCTTCATGGGAAAAGCATAGGCAAAGAGGTATCTCCCAAGAAAGAGAACCATCTCGATAGCACCACCTTGTGGAAGTAGATCAATGAGTTTCTAAATCTGACTTTTTGACAAGCCTTGGGGTTTGATTCATTGGGAAATATTTTTTTTATACACATTATTATGTAAAATTCACAGAATAAGGACATGTTCACCTGACAAAAAAGAGCTTGTTTTAAATGCCAGCTCCATATTTTTCTGCTGCAAAATTATGCAGTGTGAACATGCCCTAACAGTGGATGAAAGCGGCAGTGCCTTGTACACAAAGGGCAGCACACGGAACCTCTATAGTACCACTCTATGGATGAATCTTCATATATCTCTGCGTCATGAGATATGCTGCATTCCAGCTCTGTACAACTCAGAGGTCGAATAGAGCTGTAGTATAGCAGTGTGAATGAACCCCTATACTCTGTGCAGTATGGAATACATGACCACTGCATGAACTGGATACTAAAAACACTTAATTATTTATTGAATATACATTAAAACCATACACTGGGCAGAAGGCCCAATCATATCCCAGGCTGTGATACCTCCAGTTACCGTGATTCCCTAATGGATGTTTGGGAACACGTGATGTAATGTGATTTGGACTGGAGGACTAAATAACAAGCGGGACCATGCACTGGAATGGCAAAATATAGCCACTTCAATGTAGAAGGTACGTGTCCCACAATGAAAGAGGTAGCCCTATTGGTAAAGCGCAGCCTGTAGCACTGGAGAGGATTCTCCCTGTGCTGCTGCTATTGAATACTATGAGATGCCGCCTCATGCGCTGCCGCCTAGCTCAACGCGTTTCACCACTGGAGGTGGATCATCAGGAGTATGAATGGTGGAGCGCGGCACTAGTTCTATTAATTAGCAGGTATTCAGACGTAGCACACATAAACAAAGTGCGCTACGGGCTACTGAGGACTGAGCTAACCTGCAATATCGCAGGAGCTCATGTTTGCCACGTGTGCGAAGACAGTATTCTATCCACCTGGATAGAGGACGCCGGCAATATGTAATGCAGTGAACACGTGGAGGAGCGCTGGCCTCTCCGGGTATCGAGAGGTAGCGTCCGACACTAGAATGGCCGTGACGCGCGCGCTGAGGGGTACAGCATATAAGGCTGAAGCCCGGCCCAGATGGAGAGAAAGGACCAATCACATTCAGGGGGTCAGACATGGGGGTGGAGCCATAATATGTGGACCGCCCCATCTGATTCCCTACGATACTAATGTGGGTCACAGATTATGAATTGTTAGTATGGCATCGGATTAGCCAGAAAGTTTGCTGGTACATTATCAAGATAAATGGGAAGGCTAGAAAACAGGTCTCCCTAGTGTAATTGCAGAGCTACTGTGAACGGAACTAAATGACATGAGATGTTGCCAAGGGTACTCATTTATTCCCACTAGTCAATGAAACAAACAAAGGAAATTTGATCATTGAGACCTGTGGGTTTAACAGTACCCAATCTGAATATCCATGCTGCCTCTTTTTTGAGGACCAACTTATCAAAGTCACCCCCGCGTGGTGAAGGTTTAACCACCTCAATACTCTGAAACCTAAGGACATCAGGATCAGCGTTGTGGCACGATGTGACATGTTTGGCAATGGGAGTGTCTCTTTCATTCCTAACATCTCCGACATGTTCTCCAATACGTCGTCTAAATTTGCGGGTGGTTTTTCCAACGTATTGGATACCACACTTGCATGTCATCAAATAAATCAATCCAGCTGTCTTCCTTTTTGATAGGAAGATGTACCACCAGCTCAGGGGAGTGGCCATGGGGAGCCCCTGTGCACCCAGTTTCGCCAATCTCTACCTGGGCTGGTGGGAGCGGAACGTGGTCTTCAGTGAGGCAGCCACTGGTGTATCTGAACACATCACAATGTGGCTTCGCTTCATTGATGATGTGCTGATTCTGTGGAAGGGGAGTGAAGAACAATTTCACAATTTTGTCAGCACACTAAATGTCAACGATCTTGGCCTCTTTTTCACTGCGGAAATCCAAAAGGAAGAGATCACATTTTTGGATCTCAAGATTAGTAGGGGATTGGATGGTAACATCACCAGTAATATTTATCGCAAACCAACAGCAACTAACACTTTGCTGCATTGGACCAGCTGGCATCCACCCTCTCTGAAAAGTGGTATACCAAGAGGCCAATATCTAAGGGCACGACGAAATTGTAGTTCTTTGGACAAATACCACACAGCGGCCCTTGACCTTCGTAATAGATTTGTGTCAAGGGGATATCCAGCTAGGGTACTCCGTGATGCCCATCATCATTCCCTCAGTCAAAACAGGGACACTTTGTTGATCCCCAAACCTAAAACAGGTGATGAGAATCCGGCCCGTATTATTGCCATTTTCGACAATGCACATGCGGAAGTGCGCCAGATCCTGAACACCTTTTGGGGTATCCTCAAAGCTGACCCTGATATTGGACCACGGGTTGGTGACGAACCGGCCATAACTTATAGGCGGGGTCGCAACCTTCGTGACCGCCTTGTCCATAGCCTTTTTCAAACACCTAGGACCACCACCTGGTTAAGTAACATTCCACCAGGCACGTACAGATGTGGTACTTGTGTGGCATGTAGATTTATTCTACCAGGGAGACGTTTCACAAGTACCAATACTGGGACAACTTTTGAAATTCGGTCTTTTGCCAACTGCAAAACAGCTGGATTGATTTATTTGATGACATGCAAGTGTGGTATCCAATACGTTGGAAAAACCACCCGCGAACTTAGACGACGTATTGGAGAACATGTCGGAGATGTTAGGAATGAAAGAGACACTCCCATTGCCAAACATGTCACATCGTGCCACAACGCTGATCCTGATGTCCTTAGGTTTCAGAGTATTGAGGTGGTTAAACCTTCACCACGCGGGGGTGACTTTGATAAGTTGGTCCTCAAAAAAGAGGCAGCATGGATATTCAGATTGGGTACTGTTAAACCCACAGGTCTCAATGATCAAATTTCCTTTGTTTGTTTCATTGACTAGTGGGAATAAATGAGTACCCTTGGCAACATCTCATGTCATTTAGTTCCGTTCACAGTAGCTCTGCAATTACACTAGGGAGACCTGTTTTCTAGCCTTCCCATTTATCTTGATAATGTACCAGCAAACTTTCTGGCTAATCCGATGCCATACTAACAATTCATAATCTGTGACCCACATTAGTATCGTAGGGAATCAGATGGGGCGGTCCACATATTATGGCTCCACCCCCATGTCTGACCCCCTGAATGTGATTGGTCCTTTCTCTCCATCTGGGCCGGGCTTCAGCCTTATATGCTGTACCCCTCAGCGCGCGCGTCACGGCCATTCTAGTGTCGGACGCTACCTCTCGATACCCGGAGAGGCCAGCGCTCCTCCACGTGTTCACTGCATTACATATTGCCGGCGTCCTCTATCCAGGTGGATAGAATACTGTCTTCGCACACGTGGCAAACATGAGCTCCTGCGATATTGCAGGTTAGCTCAGTCCTCAGTAGCCCGTAGCGCACTTTGTTTATGTGCGCTACGTCTGAATACCCGCTACTTAATAGAACTAGTGCCGCGCTCCACCATTCATGCTCCTGATGATCCACTTCCAGTGGTGAAACGCGTTGAGCTAGGCGGCAGCGCATGAGGCGGCATCTCATAGTATTCAATAGCAACAGCAAAGGGAGAATCCTCTCCAGTGCTACAGGCTGCGCTTTACCAATAGGGCTACCTCTTTCATTGTGGGACACGTACCTTCTACATTGAAGTGGCTATATTTTGCCATTCCAGTGCATGGTCCCGCTTGTTATTTAGTCCTCCAGTCCAAATCACATAACATCACGTGTTCCCAAACATCCATTAGGGAATCACGGTAACTGGAGGTATCACAGCCTGGGATATGATTGGGCCTTCTGCCCAGTGTATGGTTTTAATGTATATTCAATAAATAATTAAGTGTTTTTAGTATCCAGTTCAGGCAGTGGTTATATATTTACATTTGGATACCTACTGCATTTATCTATATCTACAGTGGCTATACAGTATGGAATACAGAAACAGTATAGTAAAACTTCATTGACAAGAAAAGCATTTGTAAATCAGTAGATCCACAGATCATCTTAGGTAGCCACAGTGGTTCTTCTTCAGCCATATTTGTGTTTATTTGTATAATCCAGAAGATTACGGTATATTGAATGTTTACTGTATCATACAAGCCTTGTCTGATTTTTTATAAGCAGGAAGTACACTTTACTATTGTTCTGAAATTAGGACAAAAAGTCCTGTTTTATGGTTTGCTTGTGATACTCCAGAGTGAAGAGTCTATATACAGAAGAGGTTTTACTGCAGTGTAAAACTGAGGTTGTTTGTATTGTAAATGTTCTTACTATTGTCTTTTATATGAATAGCAATCAACTTTTACTTCACAAACTCCTTAAGCACACAGCCTATTTAAAACCTCAGGAAGCAGCAATTATTTTTTTTTATTGCCGCATTTTAAAGGCCTTAACTTTTTTATTTTTCCGTCAATAACATTGTAAGGCCTCTTGCACACGACCGTGGTTTGGTGCCGCATCCGAGCTGCATTTTTATGCGGCTGGGGTGCAGACTCATTCACTTCAATGGGGCCGCCAAAGATGCAGACAGATGTTTACAGTGTGCTGTAAACATCTGTTGCTCCATTCCGTGGCCCCGCAAAAATTATAGATCATGTCCTATTCTTGTCTGTTTTGCGGACAAGCATGAGCATTTCTATAATGGCCCGTCTGTTCCGTTCCAAAAATTCCGGAAGGCACACGAGCGGCATCTGTGTTTTGCGGATCCACAGTTTGCAGACCTCAAAACACAGCACGTTCGTGTGCAAGAGGCAAGACGGCATGGTTTTTCTGTATTTTTTTAACGGCACCATTTTCGGGGACATATAAAATGTATGACTTTTATACATTGTTTGGGGGTGACGTCAAAAAAAAATGCAGCAATTATGATTTGTTTTTAGGGCATTCACCATGCAGTGTAAGGCCTTATGCACACGACCATTTATGTTTTGTGGTCCGCAAAAAATAATGCGGACAATAGGAGGACATGTTCTATTTTTTTGCGGAACTGAAATACGGACATACAGAAACGGAATGCACACGGAGTAACTTTCATCATTGAAATTAATGGTTTCACATACGGTGCGCAAAAAAAGTGGAACAGACATGGAAAGAAAATACGTTTGTGTGCATGAGCCCTAAGTGACATGGTTATATCAAGGGGAGAAACAGAACTGGATCGCACATCCACAATGCTATGCTTTGATCTAATTAAACTCGCCATCTCAGCGTAATATTAAAGTATACAGCCCCCTATACTGCATGCTGTACAAGAGGCATTAGTGTACAGTTTGATCAAAAGGCATAAGCCCACTCACAGCGCCAAGGTTGCCTCTTTGAGTGGGACCTACTCTGACAAAAAAGGTGCAGCACAGTGTGGTGACAAAGAGGCGCTGCCCTAGTAGGTGGCAGGACCCAGGAGTCACACAGCAACCCTGCTGTGTGACAATGCCACCCATGGCACTGGGTCTACGTGACATGGTAACTTTATTCTGTGGGTCAGGATGATTAAGCCAATACAGCTATATTAAAATACTCTTTTTTAGCACAATAAAAACTGAAAATACTTTTTTCCCTGTGTTGTCACATTCATGACGTAATTTGCAGTTTTCATTGGTGACATTTTAGAGTACATATAACTTTTTGATCAGTTTTTATGGCATTTTTCAGGAGGTGAAATGAACAAAAATAAGGAGTACTGCTATTTTTTAAGTGTCTATTGATTTTACGATGTTTGCCAGACTGGATAAGGCTAGGTTCACACGACGTTCACAAGATGGGTTTTGCTGCGACTGTCTCGTCGCAGTCGCAGCATGTCGCAATGCGACACCATAGACTCCCATTATAAAAATTGTTGCGCGATAATAGTGCGACAAAACGTCGCGCAACAAATGTTGCAGTGAAGTTGTGCCCCATTTGTCGTGTAAACCTAGCCTAAATGTGATCATTTTATGGGCTGTTATGGATGTGGTAATACTAGTTATGTATATTTTTTACATTTTATTCACATAATAAAGGCAATTGTGATTTTTGGAGCTTTTTTACTTTTTAATTCTCTGTAGGGGATTCCTCTGATCACCCATGTAATACACTGCAATACATCTGCATTACAGTGTACTGTCAGTTACTGTAAATCTGACAATTAATAATCAACATCAGACATACATTTAGTAGCCAGGGAATGTACTGAAAGCTCAGTCTTAGGGCCCTTGCACACGACCGTATGCCCTCCGACACATATGGTCTTTGAGCCTGTCATATGTCCCAGAGCGGCATTGATCGTGTGCACGGGAGTACACAGCATCATAGATTACAATGATGCTGTGCACGTCAGATCACCCGCCACGGTATTGTCCTGCACTCCTAAGATCATATGAGCGCGGGACGTGCACAGCATCATTGTAATCTATGATGCTGTGCGCTCCCGTGCACACGATCAATGCCGCTCCGGGACATATGGGCCGCTCACGGACCGTGTATCTCGGAGGGCATACCGTTGTGTGCAAGGGCCCTTATGCCTCATTCACATATCAGTGTTTGGTCAGTGATTTCCATCAGTAATTGTGAGCCAGAACCAGGATTGGAGCCTCCACAGACATAAGGGAAAGATCTGCACCTGTTCTGTATTTTTGACCCGTACCTGGTTTTGGCTCACAATAACTGATGGAAATCACTGACCAAACACTGACTTCTGAATAAGACATTAGGCTGCGTTCACATTGCCTTTTTCTCCCACATTTAACACATATGTTAAACCAATGCCTCCAACAGATGCCATACAATGACATTTGTCAGAGGATTCTATTGAAAAAATATACGTATCCATTAACGTATACTTTTTTTTGCTGGTCTATGCAGGATGGAAAGCATAGTGTATTATTCTTTTTTTCTTCCCAATAATATTTTACACATGGAACAAACAATTATGATACGAAAATTACTTATTTGTGTTGTTTGATGTTACAATTTGTAATAGTAGACATAATGCTGGGCTTTATTATGCATCACTACAGCAGGTGTGATTGGATTGTAACAACTGAACAGTGATTCCCTCCACTAACAATATGGGAGGTAGCCTATTGTGCATGTCTGAAGACAATGAACTCCAATAAGCCCAGTCATTCTTTCATTCAACATCCGCCATCAGTGAAGAGTTGGGACTTCCTCATCCGTTATACTAGGGGCGTAACTATAGGGGAAGCAGGGGAAGCGGCTGCTTTGGGGCCCTGACCCAGAAGGGGCCCATCCAAGAGGGGGAGGAGAAGTACTAAAAGATTTTGTCAGGGCCCCTCAACAGTATTACACAATGAAATTATATATAGTGGCAGTATAGACAGTGTAGAAAACGGATGGAACAGCTGCCGGGCCTGGTCTGAGAGAGCGATCTTCACTAGCCAAAGGAAAGGCGGTGGCATGAAAGGAAGGGGTTGTGAAAAATTACTGGGGGAGGGGGCCCCATTCAACCATTCAAAAATTTGCTGTGGGGCCCAGTCATTTCTAGTTACGCCACTGCGTTATACGTTAGCTTGGCTGACCTACATCTGATGTATGTGCAGTATGATTGTATGCAGCTGTTTGTATGGCAGAGGATGAATGTCACAGCATAACAAAAAATACTTAATGAGACGTTTGAAAATGTTAGAGATTCAAAGTGTATTCAGCACTGGCTGTTTTTTTTAACATGAAAAATTCAGAACGTATAAAAACATCAAATAACATCATCTGCATTCCCATCCTTCCCAAAGGCATTCGGTGAGCTTGAGGTCAGGGCTCTGTGCCGTCACGAGCTCCTCCACACCAAACTTTTTAAGTCATGTGTTTTAGGACCTTTGTGCTTAGGACACAAAAAGGACCTTCTTAAAACTGTTGCCACAGATGTCTTGGTATGCTGTAGCATTAGCATTACCTTTCAAAGGAAATAAAAAGGACTCTAGCACAAACCCTGGAAGACAGTCCCAGGCCTTCATCCATCCTCCACCAAATTTTATGGTGGGCATTATGCATCCCGGCAGGTAATGTTCCCCAGGCATCTGTCAAACCCAGGTTCCTCCACGAAACTGCCGGACCTTTTGCTGGTGTAATTTCCAGAAGCAGATTTGAACTCTGTAGTAAGCAATGCAACAATTTTTACAAGCCACACGCTTCAGAACTTGGCGGCCTTGCTCTGTGAGTTTGTGTTGTCGGCCACTTTATAGCGGAGCTGTTGTTTCTTCTTGATGCTTCCAGTTCACAGTAATCGCACATACTGCTCATCCACGCAGATCTAGCAAACTGGAAATTCCATATTTGTGGCAAAGGTGACCTTCTAGAAGAACGCCACATATAAAGTCACAATATGAAACTAGCGCTGCCAATGCTTGTAAAGATTGCATGGCTGCGTGCCTGATTTTTGCAATGGTTTGGGTGTGCCTGAAATACCTGAACTCAATCATTTTGGTCATATAGAGCATTTTCATTATATACAGGTTCTTAGCTGCAAGATACGGTCACACTCGCAATGGAAATTTAAAACATTCAATACTGTTCATTGATTACTCTTCCAGAAAGTCTAGAAAAAATTATATTTATACAGAATCCATGGTTAAACAACATTATGGGGGCCGAGGATGAGATGGGCTAATCAGTGATCAGTACAACACGTAGTGTGCAAACGGTTTTACTAAACATATTAAAAGAAATGTTGTAAGAACTGCAGCAGAAGTGAAAGGCGTCCAACAGTTCAGAGGATCAGTTCCCAATATCCCGAATGACAAAAAAACATCAGAGCTCTCCTTCCAGGATTTGTCCTATACTTATCAGCAGGTCATAAAATGTGGGTCGTCCTTCTGGCTTCTAAAAAGAAGAAAAAAAGATATAAATATTAAATAAATTTATAATAATAACTATACTGATAAAATCAGGAAAACTATGGCTGGTTACTGCCCAATGTTTTTCAGACACTTCTACATATCTGTTTTAGTGAATAAATGTTATTATTCTTCATTTAATGAGAAGTTATACAACTTTTTGTATCAAGCCGTATTTTTCGCCCTATTCGCCCATTAGATGCAGGTTTTTAGGGGAAAAAGTGCGTCTAATAGGGCGAAAAATACGGTAAGTCCTCTTTTAAAGATCTCTGTTAGCTGCCATTGACTAGGAACAGACTAGGACATACTATAATCCACTGGAAGTAAATAATGAAGGTTCCTATTGGATAACAGCAAGCAGAGTAATTGACAGAGTAAGCATAACAGAAAAGGACATAAGTTTTCACTATGAAAGTATCTGATGAATCTGGAATATCCCTTTAGGCCTCTTTCACGCTCTTTTTTTTTAGTTTTAGGTTTGTTTGTTTTTTGCAATTGCAAAAATACCAAGAATTTCATGAGCTTGTATAGTTTTTTGCATTTTTTTGTTTCTAATGCCGCTTTTTTTTTTTTTTTTAAATTTGTATAGAAGTGATTTCCTGCTGTTTTTTATGTTTTATAAAGAATACTTTGGCAAAAAAAAAAAAGACTAAAATGCCTTATCCAGAGCGCGCTCAGCCTTGAATGTGACATTTAGCCTCAGCAGTTTTGAGCACAAAATAAAAACACCATGAAAGACACGACAGAAAATGTGGCGTGTTTCAATAAAACTCTGTGTGAAATCACCCTTAATCTTTTTAGAGGAATTATTATAAAACATTGATTTCATTACAACATAAATCCAAACCATCAATCCATGGCCAGCATCAGCGCCCAGTAAGGTTGAGCAAATGGTGGGGCTCACTGGAGGAGAGAGGACCCACTAGCTCTCCTTCTGATAAGCAAATAGCAGGCCACAGCGGAACAAGCCTCCCTAGTGTCACCTGCGATGCTAGGGAGGCTACAATGGGTTAATCCACCAACATCGCTGTTTACAGCAATGCCGTCGGATACAGCGGGGACCCGGCAGTCACTGTATTAATCGCGCACGCACTGCTCCAGTGCCAGCTCGATCATCTTGACATACTAGTACGCATTGGGTCGCCAAGGGGTTAATGTTACACAAATAAAATTTGGCTATTGGTCCTGCACAAATATTGAAATGTTGGGATCTATGAGTCCATCACCTTACCTCATACCAGCATGCCGTCATAATAGTGTATGTTCTGTTCGATGCCAGCCTTGGTCGATAGAGTCTTTCTCCTCTTGATACCATTTCTACCACTTCAACATTTGAATAGCTCTCAAAGGGCATCTTACCCTCGGTGAATACTTCCCACATTAATACACCTTGAAGGAAAAATCAGAAAAAGGAAGATGACATAAGAAGCCAAGAAAGCCTGGATCAAGTGGGAACATGGTGGATTGCAGTGACCTCCAGATGGCAGTTAGCAAATGTTAACTTAACACTTAACACGTTAATGGCTCTTGTTGTAGGTGTCATTTTAAAGGTGTTCCTCCATGCCTAAGTCATGCTTATCCCTTCCCAAGTATATCCCATACCTTATTTTTCTCCCACTTTTACAGGGAGTGCAGAATTATTAGGCAAGTTGTATTTTTGAGGATTAATTTTATTATTGAACAACAACCATGTTCTCAATGAACCCAAAAAACTAATTAATATCAAAGCTGAATATTTTTGGAAGTAGTTTTTAGTTTTAGCTATTTTAGGGGGATATCTGTGTGGGCAGGTGACTATTACTGTGCATAATTATTAGGCAACTTAACAAAAAACAAATATATACCCATTTCAATTATTTATTTTTACCAGTGAAACCAATATAACATCTCAACATTCACAAATATACATTTCTGACATTCAAAAACAAATCAGTGACCAATATAGCCACCTTTCTTTGCAAGGACACTCAAAAGCCTGCCATCCATGGATTCTGTCAGTGCTTTGATCTGTTCACCATCAACATTGCGTGCAGCAGCAACCACAGCCTCCCAGACACTGTTCAGAGAGGTGTACTGTTTTCCCTCCTTGTAAATCTCACATTTGATGATGGACCACAGGTTCTCAATGGGGTTCAGATCAGGTGAACAAGGAGGCCATGTCATTAGATTTTCTTCTTTTATACCCTTTCTTGCCAGCCACGCTGTGGAGTACTTGGACGCGTGTGATGGAGCATTGTCCTGCATGAAAATCATGTTTTTCTTGAAGGATGCAGACTTCTTCCTGTACCACTGCTTGAAGAAGGTGTCTTCCAGAAACTGGCAGTAGGACTGGGAGTTGAGCTTGTCTCCATCCTCAACCCGAAAAAGGCCCCACAAGCTCATCTTTGATGATACCAGCCCAAACCAGTACTCCACCTCCACCTTGCTGGCGTCTGAGTCGGACTGGAGCTCTCTGCCCTTTACCAATCCAGCCACGGGCCCATCCATCTGGCCCATCAAGACTCACTCTCATTTCATCAGTCCATAAAACCTTAGAAAAATCAGTCTTGAGATATTTCTTGGCCCAGTCTTGACGTTTCAGCTTGTGTGTCTTGTTCAGTGGTGGTCGTCTTTCAGCCTTTCTTACCTTGGCCATGTCTCTGAGTATTGCACACCTTGTGCTTTTGGGCACTCCAGTGATGTTGCAGCTCTGAAAAATGGCCAAACTGGTGGCAAGTGGCATCTTGGCAGCTGCACGCTTGACTTTTCTCAGTTCATGGGCAGTTATTTTGCGCCTTGGTTTTTCCACACGCTTCTTGCGACCCTGTTGACTATTTTGAATAAAACGCTTGATTGTTCGATGATCACGCTTCAGAAGCTTTGCAATTTTAAGAGTGCTGCATCCCTCTGCAAGATATCTCACTATTTTTGACTTTTCTGAGCCTGTCAAGTCCTTCTTTTGACCCATTTTGCCAAAGGAAAGGAAGTTGCCTAATAATTATGCACACCTGATATAGGGTGTTGATGTCATTAGACCACACCCCTTCTCATTACATAGATGCACATCACCTAATATGCTAAATTGGTAGTAGGCTTTGAGCCTATACACTACAGCTTGGAGTAAGACAACATGCATAAAGAGGATGATGTGGTCAAAATACTCATTTGCCTAATAATTCTGCACTTCCTGTATTTCTGAGGCTCTCCTGAATCCACTGTGGCCACTTCCGTTTCAGCCAAATCAATATCATCACTATTTGCTTGGATCCTAGCCCACTCTAAGACTGTCCATTCCGTGGCCCCGCAAAAAAGTAAAATGTCCTATTCTTGTCGATTTTGTGGACAAGAATAGGCATTTTTAACAAAGGGAGGGTAGAGCTGATCCGTAAAATGCGGAACGCACAGGGCCAGTATCTGTGTTTTGCGGAACACAATACAAATATTGTTGTGTGAATGACCCCTTATACAAAAGGCAGTTTTATCACTTATGAATATTCTCAATAATCACAGAGTGCCCCAGGCATTACAAAAACATAAAGAGGGACATTTATCAAGACTGGCATTTTCCATGAGGGGCTTGATTCCTCCTGCGCAGCCGGAGGATCTGCCAAATTTACGTAGAGGTGTAGGCTTCTCAGAGATTTGTTACATCCTCTGGCAGGCAGTGTGACAGTCTAAAACCTACGGTAGCTTCCTAGCTGGAGTGAATAAAGATAACAGAGGCGGACCTGCTTAACAACCCCTCCCCTTCTTTACCACTTCTGAAAGGTGGGAAAAGTTGCAGATTTTGCAGCAAAAATGCTGTGTGACAAAATATGTGACTTTAATATGCCACTATTGTGCCGTACACCACTTAATGAATGTCACCCCTAGTCCCTTAACCTTTTCTGTGCATTTTATGCTAAAAACATAAGTCCTTAAACAAATTCACTAAGACATTGATAAGTTTAATATGAATAACTGGGCATCTGGCCATAATGCCAATGTCCAGCAAAAGACTGAAAATAGGCAACTCTCTGATAACTCTAGTCCTATGTAACACCACACATAACACAGTGGTGACTCCGTGGATACAGATAATGTAGTAGATATCACCCGCAGTCCTATGTAACACCACACATAACACAGTGGTGACTCCGTGGATACAGATAATGTAGTAGATATCACCCGCAGTCCTATGCAACACCACACATAACACAGTGGTGACTCCGTGGATACAGATAATGTACTAGATATCACCTGCAGTCCTATGTAACACCACACATAACACAGTGATAACTCTCGGAGTACAGATAATGTAGTAGATATCACCTGCAGTCCTATGTAACAACACAGAAAACACAGTGAAAACTCTCAGAGTACAGATAATGTAGCACAGGGACTGCAGGTGATATCTACTACATTATCTGTACTTCGAGAGTTATCACTGTGTTATGCGTGGTGTTACATAGGACTGCGGGTGACATCTGCTACATCAGGCATGCTCAACCTGTGGCCCTCCAGCTGTTGTAAACCTGTGGCCCTCCACAGTGATAACTCTCGGAGTACAGACAATGTAGCAGATGTCACTTGCAGTCCTATGTAACGCTACAGATAACATAGTGATATCCAAGTACAGATAACGTAGTAGATGTAATATGCTGTTGTATATAACACAGTGATAACTCTCTAAGTACAGATAATGTAGTGGATGTCACTTGCAGTCCTATGTAACACTACAGATAACAAAATGATAACTTTCTGAGTACACGTGGTATATGATATCTGCAGTTCTAGCCCTGACTAGAAGCACAGTGTGGAAGATAAGCCCAGCCAAACGATACAATACCACTCAATGTGACTGCAGACTGTTCATCATCTACTTATTGACATCACATGGCCTCTGTAGAAGGTGGGAAAATATTGTATTTCGCTATACAAAAAATGTCTTTCATTAGAGAAACAGACAGAACTCTGGAGCCCCAGAAATGCCCCTTATGAAAATGGGGTACAAGGCCCAATTCCTGCATAAAGGAAGCCGTGCAAACTTTAGTGTGACACATGGGTGGCATGCAGCTCACCAGTGTTGGGACCCCTAACCTATCTATAAAGACGTTACAGGTGGAGACTGAATAATAATTCTAGTTGAAGTAATGGCCTTATTAATTTCATTGCAATCTAAGGGAGCTATGTGAGTAATATCATGAAGACAACCCCTTTTCTGAATGAAGCCGGACTGACCAGCTAATCTCTAATAGGAACAGGGGCTTCTTGATGAGACAACCCTGTTAAGGCCTCTTTCACACTTGCACGCCGGATCTTCACAACGCACTACCGTCGCCGGAATGCACGCCGGATCCGGCACAACGCAAGTGAACTGAAAGCATTTAATGACTGATCAGTCTTCAAAATGCTTTCAGTGTTACTATGGCAGCCAGGACGCTACTAGCGTCCTGGTTGCCATAGTAGCAGTGGGGAGCGGCATACTTACATCATGTGATCTATGCACTGGGGCGCCCTGACGTCATCCTGGAGCTTCCCAGGAGCTGCACGGAATGTAAGTATGCCGCTCCCTCGGTCCCCCTACTCTTTACTATGGCAACCAGGACTTTAGCGTCCTGGCTGCCATAGTAACCATTGACAAAAAGCTAAACGTCGGATCAGGCGATGCGCCGAAACGACGTTTAGCTTAAGGCCGGATCCGGATTAATGCACTTCAATGGGCATTAATTCCGGATCCGGCGTTACGGCATGTCTTCCGGATTTTTGGACGGAGACAAATCCGCAGCATGCTGCGCTTTTGTCAACGTCCAAAAAACGTTCACATACTGAACGGAAGACATCCTGATGCATCCTGAACGGATTTCTCTCCATTCAGGATGCATTAGGGAAATCCTGATCAGTATCTTTCCGTCCTAGAGACCCGAGGACGGAAAGCTAAAACGCTAGTGTGAAAGAGGCCTAAGAAAGATGCTTTTATCTTTGGCATTACACAAGAAAGAAATGTAATGATCTTCTACATTTCTTCTGTATTTTACTTCCTACTACCCTCATATTTAAACCAAGGAAAAATTACTCAGCATCTGAAGCTCGGCACCGGCTATGGTGCAACTTCCTGGCTCTGAGAAATCCACCGCACAACCCAGTGTCATGTGTGCTCACACATTTATTACTATTAATAAAACAAAATGCACATCATTCACGAGAACTAATAGAGAAATTCTGACAGCAGCTATTACATGACTGAGACACTTTTGCTTTATTTATTTTTATTCAATTCAACGCATAGTACAAGTACATTGGTAACTGTACTAATACTAAAAATATATTGTTTTCAAGACATATAACAAACACTTTTCAGAATGAATAGACTTGACCTTCATAACAAGTTCAAGGGTTTTATACTCAATAAACCCTCCGGCTAAGGCCTCGTGCACTCGTCCGTATGGCATCCGTTATTTTTGCGGATCCATTGTAATAATGTCTATCCTTGTCCGCAAACTAGAAAAAAATAGGACATGCTCTATTTTTTTGCAGAGCTACAGAACGGACATACTGATGCGGACAGCACATGGTGTGCTGTCCACATTTTTTGCGGACCCATTGAAATGAATGGGTCCGCATCTTATTAGCAAAACAACGGAACGGACAAGGAAACAAAATACGGTCATGTGCATGAGCCCTTATGGAGTAGTATCAACCCAAGAAACTGGAATGGGTTTAGGTAGTTTACATACTATAAGACCCAAGGCTGACCCAAAATTAAAATTAACAAAATTAGCTGCAGTCCCCGAATCCAAAAAAGCTAAATCAGAAACAGATCTTCCTTGTGAAGACAGATTAACAGGAACGAGAAGCCTATGAGTCTTTTCGGGAAATACCTATGCATCTGAGTGACTTCCCCGAACATCACTCAGACGCTTAAGTTTTCCGCCTTTGGCCTAGAATGACAATACCGCAGTTGATGTGCAGGACAATACCGCAGTTGATGTGCTGGCACACACAGCACAACTGAAATGCCATATAACAATTATGGTTGCATAATATTCATTGGTGGCAGTGGCAGCTTCTGATCGCAGCCCCAGCAGTGAAATCTCGGGGCTCCGATCGGTTACCATGGCAGCCAGGATGCTGCTGAAGCCATCCATGGCTGCCATGATCAGCTCCCTGCTGCTGTGTGCACAAACCATAGGGCAGCAGGGACAGTGTAAAATTCTATTCACCCTAATAGATCAGTGTCAAAAACGCGCAAAATACAAGCGTTGCGCGTTCCCATTGAAGTCTATGGGCCAGAACGCGCGACAAACGCCCCCAAAAAAGCTCAAGTACTTGTTTATGCGTCGGGCGTTTTTCAGCGCCTTCGAACGCGCTGTAAAACGCGAAAAATCCAATGTTCCTTTTATCAGGCTGGTTAAGGACAGTATGCATTTATTCACTGGCATCTTTAGCCAAACACTTGCTGAATAGATTGTAGTTTTGTTTGAGCTTAGGATAGTTCTTTTACTTTTACATCTGGATGTCCCAATCTAATATATAAAGCTGAGTGTATGCGTGTGTGTGTATGTATGTATGTCCGCTAAAGGAATCCGGACCGTCGCATTTACAATCACGAAATTTGGAACACAGGTACATCAGGTGTCCGGGAAGGTTTTAGACAGGGTCTCAGCTCTCTAGCACGTACCGTTCCTGAGATATTCGCAAAAAATGCATTAGCCAATAGAAGTCTGGTCACATGACCCTTATCAGCCAATAAAAGCTTGCAGGCCCTTACTCTCCACATACACACAGTTTAAAACCAGGTTTCCATAACAACCGAGCCATTTTTCTTCACTGCTGTAGGTCAGCTTTAAAGGGGCAGGGCGCTGTGGATAACACTGTTAAGGGAGCAGAGTGCTGTGGAGGTCACAATTCAGGGGCGGGTAGGATGGCCATTCAGGCCACCCTCAAAAGACGGACTAAAAAACCCCGCCCCTGGTCCCGCTAAGCCATGCCCGACCCGGTTAGGCCACACACCCTCCCACTCCGCAGCCGACGGGGATTGAAAAAATGAAGGTAAAAATCAACTTCTGTCAGCTGCAGGGGTGGGAGGGAGGGTGACTTTCTCCCTACAGCTCACACTCAGACACCACAGTGCTGCTGTCTGAGAGTGGGCTGTTCAAAAGGACATCCCTGTGTCCCTGTGCCTGCTGTGGAGGTCACTGTTAAGGGGGCAGGATGCTGTGGAGGTCACTGTTAAAGGAGCGAGCGCTGTGGAGGTCTCTGTTAAGGGGGCAGGGAACGGTGGAGGTCACAGTTAAGGGGACAGTCCGCTATGGAGGTCAGTGGCGGGGTGCTGTAGAGGTCACTGTTAAGGTGGCGGGGTGTTGTGGAGGTCACATCTCAAGGGAACGGAGCTCTGTGGAGGTCACTGTTAAGGGGCGGGATATTGTGGAAATCATTGTTAAGGAGATGGGGTAATGTGGAGGTCACTAATAAAGGGGCGGCCGTTGTGGAGGTCATTGTTAAAGGAGAGGGTGCTGTGGATGTTACTGTTAAAGGGACGGGCATAGTGAAGGTCACTGTTAAGAGAGAAGGGGACTGTGGAGGCCACTATTAAAGGGGCAGCGGGGTACTGTGAGGTCACTGTTAAGGCAGCGGGGTACTGTGAGGTCACTGTTAAGGCAGCGGGGTACTGTGAGGTCACTGTTAAGGGAGCGGGGTACTGTGAGGTCACTGTTAAGGCAGCGGGGTACAGTGGAGGTCACTGTTAAGGGAGCGGGGTACTGTGGCAGTCATTTTAAGGGAACAGAGCTCTGTGGGCGTCACCATTAAGGGGGCGGGATATTGTGGAAATCACTGTTAAGGAGACGGGGTACTGTGGAGGTCACTTATAAAGGGGTGGCTGCTGTGGAGGGCACTGTTAAAGGGGGGGTACTGTGGATGTAATTGTTAAGGGGCAGGCCGCTGTGGAGGTCACTGTTAAGGGAGGAGGGGACTGTGGAGGCCACTATTAAAGGGGCAATGGGGTACAGTGGAGGTCACTGTTAAGGAAGCTGGGTACTGTGGCAGTCACAGTTAAGGGGACTATAACCTATGGTCAGTGTTAAGGGGCGGGTGCTGTAGAAGTCACTGTTAATGGGGCGGGCCCCTGTGGAGGTCACTGTCAAGGGGGTGGGGGTGCTGTGGAACTCACTGTTAAACGGGAAGGCTGCTGTGAAGGTCAAAGTTAAGGGAGTGGGCTGCTGTGGAGGTCCCATTTTAAGGAGGCGGGGCACTGTGGGCGGCATCAGTGCTAGGGGTGGGGGGCTGTGGAGGTCACTGTTAAGGGGGCAGGATACTGTAGATGTCACTGTTATAGTGGATACTGTTGATATCTTTTAACGACACACACAAACATTAAATGAAATAGATGAAATATACCAGTGCGAAGCCGGGTCCTTCAGCTAGTACATTATAAAATCATCTTACCGAAAGACCAAACATCAGATTTGCTGCTGAATCTACTGTAGTTGAACACTTCAGGGGGTGACCATTTTACTGGAAACTTGGCTCCACAAGAACTTGTGTACTGATCGTCAAGGACATACCTGGTTTTGGCAAAAGAAAAGTTTAATTTAATGTGAAGTTGTGAACATAATCTGAACATTTTCACTTAACACATAGTAATATAAATTAATGTCTATGGGCAGAGAGAGGATGCTGAATGATCCCAGACTGCTTGACCACAGCACAGCACTGGAGCTTTAAGAGGTATGTAGATACTTGACACCAGGGATATAATGCATCGCCCTGGCAGACCTAGTGTCTTACAATAGCCAAAATTACATTGGAAAAGTACATGGGAAAAAAAATATAAAAATATATATATATATATATATATATATATATATATATACACACACACACACACACACATATATACATAAAAAACATAACATGGAGGGAGCACAATGTTTTACATTTTTGTGATCCTAATAAACCCTAAGAATAGAAACAAGAAATATGAATAAAATAGAATAGAGAATAGAATAAATAAATGCAAAAAGCAAAAGGGAGCAGGTAGGTATGTTTTGTTTCAACAGGTGCAACAGGCTGGGTGGGGGTTGACAATTCAAAAAGTCCAAAAAGTTGGACAACCACTTTAGAGTTTTTTATGCCCAAAAAAATGGCATAAAGAATTGCAGGTCTTTGTAAAAGTAAACCTACAGGCACAATCACGACATGATTTTGTCACCATAGATTTTCCTGAGGCAAATCCATAGGATTGTACAGTACCAGCAAGTGGATTGTATTTTAAGAGATCTCATCCACAAGCTGGAGCATAGACTGAGATGCGGTGCGGATTTGAAATTTGTAGCATGTCAATTGATGCTGCTGATATCCACTGTGGATTTCACTATCTGCAGTTTCCATTGCTTCGGCAATGCAGCAGGTTTTCCCTTGATTCGCAGCAAAATTCACTTTATTTCTCTGTGGACATACCAAAAACCAGCATTTACTTAAAACGTCTAAATGTGTAGTCATTATACCGTAGCTGTTTGAATAAGGATCCAAAATAAGTAATTATAGAATTTAACCGATTTCTGCCCACTAACGTATTATTACGTCACTAAGTGAAGTGAATTAATGCTCAGACATAATAATAATAGTAAGGCACAGGGATGGAGTGGGCTCAGGAGCTGGGCCTGCACCATTGTTTGCAGCAGCCAGCTGAACTATACAGCTAGCACCATGCTCTCACTTCCAGGTTCAGTGAGAACTCTGATACTGACCCCTGTTTAACCCCTTAGATGCCACAGTCAATAGCCAATGCCAGAATTGTCAGGTCTTTTTATCACATTGTCAGGTCTTTTTACAGCAGGCTGCCTGTATTCCAAAATAGTATCAATAAAAACTATAGCTTGTCAAAAAAAACGAGTCCTCACACAGCTCTGCAGCAAAATAAAAAATGTATGGGTGTCAGAATATGGTGACACAAAACAATCTTTTTAAAGCAGTAAAAATGACAAATGGTATAAATTTGGTATAGCTATAATCAGTAGTGAATAGTGAACACTGTACAAATGAAACCCTAAAGAAATGGTGAAATTGTGTTTTTTTTCCTGTCGCGCACAATAATTTTTTAAAAAAAAGTTACATAATACATCTGATGTGCCCACAAAGGATGCCATTAAAAGATACAGCTCGTCCCACATAAAATAAGTCCTATACAGCTATGCCAATGGAAAAATAAAAAATGTATGGTTTTTGAAACGTGGATGTCAAAAAACAAAAAATAAAATCAATCTGCCTTAAAGGGATATTTTGTTTATGTCCTCGATTAGATTGGTGGCGATCTCATCACTAGGACCTCACCAATCACGACAACAGGGGCCATAAACCTCAAGGGGTCCCCTGAAATGAATAGAGCACCAGGACAAGCCTGTGCACTGCCGCTCCATTCATCTCTACTGGACTGCCGAATATAGATGAGCGCTTGTACCGAGTTATCTCCAGCCGTCCCGTATGTTTTTCTGATGCTCCATTCATTTAAGGGTCTCCACGGGGTATGGGGCCCCATTCCCATATCATCGATCTAATAGTTATTCCTTATCCCATGGATAGGGGATAACTTGTAATAACCCAAATACCTCTTAAGGCCTTATTCACACGTCCGTTGTGTTTTGCGGATCCACGGATCCGCAAAACACGGACATCGGCGATGTGCGTTCCGCAATTTGCGGACCGCACATCGCCGGCACTCTCATAGAAAATGCCTTTTCTTGTCCGCAATTGCGGACAAGAATAGGACATGTTCTATTTTTTTCGGGAACGCAATTGCGGACCCGGAAGTGCGGATCCGCAATTGCGGACCCGGCCGGGACATCGTCTGTCCCCATTGAAACTAATGGGTCTGCAATTCTGTTCCGCAAAATGCGGAACAGAATTGCGGACGTGTGAATAAGGCCTTACACACCAAACTAGGTCCATAAGGGTTTAAAGTAACATCCGTAACGGCAAAAAAAGCACAGTAAAACCACGACTGACAAATCAGGTAATTGCCGTGTGTAAAACTGGAGCTTTATGCCACGGTTTCGAACAAGTAATCAATGTGAGAAAAACCCAGAGGAGCTGTTTCCTGCATGATCTTGTGAATCCTCATTTGAGGTCAGGGCATACAGTATTTTTACACTACCACAGAATTCTTGTAGATAAATGCCGCTGTCAAAAATAGATGACATTCATCAGCGCAGGAAATGTAAATTATAAAAATAAACCATGTTGTATAGATTTTTAGAAATTCTTGTCCTTTTACTCAACCATTATGCAGCTGCTTAAACTAAATATACTTTGCTATGAAATGGTCCAATAATGACTCACGTTTGATGACAGATGCGTATTATAGTGACCCTGCTTTAGGCTTTCAGTGACCTAAGACTACTGTAACAGAGAACTGAGATAGTAAGTTTTCTGCCATTAGTACAAATACATCACAGCTCTGAATTGCAGAATTGTGTTGCCAAATGTAGAAGCAAATGATTCTGCATCCTGTTGGTTACATCATATATGTGTGACCTGTCTTCTCTGAATTTACTGGAGGCTAGCTGCCACCAAAAGAGGTAGCATTTAGTGTAGGTTTTTGTCCAAAAGGGTCACCTTGCCATTGTGGATGGGCACAAATAATTTTGTACAAAATGTATTTGTCAAGAATCTCCCATTTACATTACTCACAAAAAATAGGGATATTTGGCTTTCCAGTGAAATTTATGGACAACCTAAAAAGTTCAGGCTACAGTGATATTAGATCATGAAATTATGGCATTTAAGTAGAAGCATTTATTGGTGATTTCCTCATCTCAAACAGTTTATTGAAACAAAAGCCAATACAAGTGGTGGGTATACCCTCAAAAAAAATGTCAAGTCTTAAAAACTTGTCATGTGGCCTTGAGAATCAATTACAGCTTGACAACGACGTCTCATGCTCTTCACAAGTCAACGTTTTGTTTGCTAAGGCATGGCATCCCATTCTTCTTGAAGGGCGGTCTTCAGGTCATTGATGTTCTGGGGTACAGAGTTACGAGCCTCCACACGGCGACTCAGCTGATCCCATAGGTTTTCAATAGGATTCAGGTCTGGAGAGAGTGCAGGCCACTCCATTTGAAGTACTCCAGTCTCCAGCAGCCATTTTCTTAATGATGCGACCTCGATGATCTGGCGCATTGTCCTCCATGAAGATGAAATTAGGCCTGTGTTGATCATGCAGAGGCATAATGATTGGATTAATAATGGTATTCAAGTAGTATGGGCTTGTCACTGTACCATTCCCAAAGAGTAGGGCAATTTTTATTGGTTAGACACACCTGCCCACACTATAACACCACCACCAAAGACTTGTCTGGTGACAACAGTGGCTGATCCATATCGCTCTCCTTAATGTCTCCAACATCGTTGGTGGCCATCATTTCTGCTCAGCGTGAATCAACTTTTATGAGTAAATAGCACTAAGGTCCACTGGTCCCTCGTCCAGCGTAGATGCTTCCTTGCCCATCCAAGACAATGATGCATGTGCCTAGTGGTGTGGTCAGATACCCTTGCAGGTCGTCTAGCACGCAGAGCACGCTGATGTAAATGGTACTGAATGGTCTGACGTGAAACTTGGGTGCCTCTTACCTCCCTTAAATGTGCCTGGAGTTGTGTGGCAATCATCATCTGATTCCGCAGGGCATTGTTCACAATGAAGTGGCCATCAGTGTGGGATGTTGCCAAAGGATGTCCAATTCTATACATTTCTGTGACTCTTCCAGTCTCTCTGTATCTCTGTTGCAACCTGCTGATGACACTCTGTGACACTCTAAGCTCAGTGGCCACTTTGGTCTGAGAACATCCTGCTTGAAGCCTCACCATGGTGAGGTACTATTGATCAATTGTTATGTGCCGTCTTGGTCTCATGATGTCAAAATGTGAACAGCATGATGAGGAGGACTGTTTAAATACCAATTCTATGTGTACAGAGACACCCCATATGTGGTCGTAAACTGCTGTATGGCAAACAGCATAAAAGGAAGGGAACGCCATATGGTTTTTAGAAGGCAGGTTTTGCTGGACTGTTTTTTTGACACCATGTCCCATTTGAAGCCCCCCTGATGTATCCCTAGAGTAGAAACTCCAAAAAAGTGACTCCATCTAAGAAACTACACCCCTCAAGGTATTAAAAACTGATTTTACAAACTTTGTTAACCCTTTAGGTGTTCCACAAGAGTTATTAGCAAATGGAGATGAAACCTTGCCTCAAAAAAAGTGTAATATAGAGCAACCAAAAATCATATTTACCCTAAAATAGTACCAACAAAACTGCCACTTTATCCCGTAGTTTCCAAAATGGGGTCACATTTTTGGAGTTTGTACTGTAGGGGTGCATCAGGGGGGCTTCAAATGGGACATGGTGTAAATAAACCAGTCCAGCAAATTCTGCCTTCCAAAAACCATATGGCGTTACCTTCCTTCTGTGCCCTGCCGTTTGGCAATACAGCATTTTACGACCACATATGGGGTGTTTCTGTAAACTACAGAATCAGGGCAATAAATATTGAGTTTTGTTTGGCTGTTAACACTTGCTTTGTTACTGGAAAAAATGGATTAAAATGGAAAATTTGCCCAAAAAAAAAATCAAAATTTTTAAATTGTTTCTCCATTTGCCATTAACTCTTGTAGAACACCTAAAGGGTTAACAAAGTTTGTCAGTTTTGAATACATTGAGGGGTGTAGTTTCTAGAATGGGGTGGTTTCTATTATGTAAGCCTCACAAAGTGACTTCAGACCTGAACTGGTCCTTAAAAAGTAGGTTTTGGAAATTTTCTGAAAATTTTCAAGATTTGCTTCTAAGCTTCTAAGTCTTGTAACGTCCCCAAAAAATAAAATGGCATTCCCAAAATGATCCAAACATGAAGTAGACATATAGGGAATGTAAAGTAATAACTATTTTTGGAGGTATTACTATGTATTATAGAGGTAGAGAAATTTAAACTTGAAAATTTGCAAATTTTTCCAAATTTTACGTAGATTTGGTATTTTTTTAATAAATAAAAATTAACTTTTTTAACTCAATTTTACCATTGTCATGAAGTACAATATGTAACGAAAAAAAATCTCAAAATGGCTTGGGTACGTAAAAGCGTTTTAAAGTTATCACCACATAAAGTGACACGTCATATTTCTAAGAAATGGCCTGGTCCTTAAGGTGAAATATGGTTGTGTCCTTAAGAGGTTAAGCTTCTTGTTAGAGAACAGCAAGTTGTGCAAAAAGTACTGAAACACTGAACAGTTGGACATGGTTGGACAAGTTCACCTGTAAAGGTTAGAGTGCACTGTTAGAGTGCAGAAAAATGTCACCCACAAGCCAAATATCCCTAACTTTTTGTGAGTAGTGTATATAACGAGCAAAGCATTAGTATATTTTCAATCATGAGTATGGCATTATTTTACATATATATATATATGTATATATATATATTGTTTTTGTGTTTGAAGTGTACTGCTGCATTGTTTGTTTTGGTTATATCAAAGCCCATGATGTTCTGTTGTAATGGTTAATGGCACAGGGAGCATGCCTCTAGACTGTTCATTTATGAGATGTGAAAGGAAAAAGGTTATAACTCAGTCAGAACACAACCTGTATGACCCTGTATTATTTGCCTCCAGCTTTAAAAAAATAATAAATAAATAAAATTGCAGATTACAATCTTTGAGCCTGTGACTTAGTCATGCTGCCTGTGGTTAGAACAGCAACATCTTGGTGAGAGGTTCTCTTTTACATAAAACTTGATTTGAACAACACATCTTTTTCTGATGACAGCTTCTCTCGAGTAACAGCAACAAGAAAAAAAAAACAAAAGCCTCTTCCAGCATGGTTCTGTCAACTGCTAAACCCCAACAGATGCCTTGTACAGCTCTTGAGTCACACTTTGTTCCTCTTGAGAAATGCCGCAGACTTCTGAAGAATTCTTGGAAACTGATTAAAAAAGGTGTAGCATTTTGAAGATCAGAGAGACTAGTGCACTTACATGGTTACTTCTGTTTTTTTTTTTTTTTTTTAGAAAGTGGTAGTGACATTTTCATCTAGTGGTGAAACATTTATACAGACATGTAAATTCTGTGCTGTGGTTAAATTGACAGCTCATGGTTTAAAAAAACTAAAAACTATTTAAACACATCTGACTTCTATATTGTCTCTGGGGACGAGGGGTGGGGAGTCTGTTAACGGGACTTGTTTTCTGTTAAATTAAAGCACTCCCGCAAAAAAATGTATTTTCTGACCTCTTAGAAAGGTACATGATGTAATCTTCAGTGAAAGGTAATCTTATTCCTAGTGACTGTATTTGTGAGGTATAACCCCCCTTGTGATCCTTAGCTGTGTCATGTGACCAACACTGTGATCTCCAACTGACACAGGACAGGAGGTCAGTTACGTCTCTGCCCATTCCTATAAGATTGACATTGAGGATCCCATCGGAATACATAGAGAAACTGGCCTCATGGCCACACATAAGATGATGTTATTTGGAAAGTGTTGTTCACATGACATAGCTGAGGATCAAAAGGGAGGTTATAACTCACAAATACAGTAACTGGTAAGAAGATTACCTTCAGTACAGTTTACATCATGGACCTTTCTAACAGGTCAGAGAATAAAACATTTTATAGGAGTGCTTCTTTAAATACTAATAATAATTAAACATGCTAAACATCCCTCCCTCTCTAGCCCTTTATCTCCCATCTTAACTGAAATGATACCTCCAGGTATTGCTGATAACTGTGCAGGAGCTTAGACATCTGGACTGCTTACTCCCCCAACCAGGTAACCTGACATTATTTTGTAATCTTTGGTGCAAGATGGAGTCTGGATCTAACTTTTCAGTTCATAGAGGATGACCCCTTTCAGCACGCACACTGTGTAAAGGACAAACTGCAATGTCTTACCTTGTCATTCCAAAATCAGACACCTTTACTACCCCAAGGGCATTGACTAAACAGTTTCTGGCAGCCTGCAAGAAAAACACAATGCCACCCTATAAAAGACTGCAGCAGTTATAAATGACAGATGATGTATTGTACAGCTAAGGAAGTGACTCTAATTACATGAGGGGAGATTTACTATTACTGACTTAAATTCAGTCCAGACAGAAGCTGTGCCAAATCTATCACAGTGGTTTATGTTGTGTGATAGAGTTAGACGCTTTTCTTCATGCCACCTATTGGTTAGCTTACTTTAGGACTCTTTCACACCATAGGTACGGTACGTTTTAACCCCTTAGTGACCAAGCAAATATTTTCATCATTGCTTTCCAAGAGCTATAACCTTTTTGTTTTTTTCATCAATGTACCTGTATGAGGGCTTATATTTTGCAGGACAACTTATAGCTCTTAATGCACCATTTTGGGTACATATAATCATTGATTAAAGAGCTGCCCCTGACGAAGCGTGAAAGCGAAACCCGGGTCGGGCTTGGAGGACGCATTGTGTTCTATGTTGTACATGCTTTTACCAAGAAGTTGTCTGTGAGTATAATAAATCTTGCTGTATACTTCTGGGTCATCAGTGCTTCACTATCAGTGCACCCTCTTGACATCCCGTAGGACTGGGGTGGATGAGAGGTGTCCATACCTGATCTACTGGAGGCTTTAACCTGTGCCTCAAATACGCTAAAGGCTCTTGTATGGAAGGCGTTTTTCCTGCTGAAGGAAATTGCAGCGCGGTCCATTTCTGATACAGCAACTTTTGAATGTGAATTGGACCTACTTCACACCTGGACCTGCAGCGCCACTTAACATAGCTACGTATCTGAGACTTTCTTTCTCTTCTTTTTTTGATTGATTAAAGAGAGCCTTCTAGCCTAAATCCCCTTTCTTTACATCAATAATAGAGATGAGCGAATTTCATGTTATGAAATTCGTTCACGCTTCGTCTGGTGGTAAAAGCAGAATTGGGTTATGGATTCCGTTACCACGGACCATAACGCAATTCTATGATAGAATGCATGACGGAATGCCTCCCCTGCATAACGGAAACGTGACGGATCCGTTTTGCAGCCCATAGACTTCTATTATGACGGAATGTATAACGGAATGCCTCTAAAGGCAATCCGTTATGCATTTTGTCGTAGAATTGCGTTATGGTCCGTGGTAACAGAATCCATAACGCATTTCTGCTTTTACCACCAAATGAAGCGTGAATTAATTTCAAAATATGAAATTCACTTATGTCTAATCAGTAAACGTATATTGGTGATCACAATACCATCAATTATTTATCTAAAACACATTTTCACCATGATTTTTTAGATGTACGGTAATTACCAGGTCACGGTGTATGAAACTGTTTTGCTCCAGGTAGTTCATGGCCTCGCACACATCCTGACACATGCTAAGCAGAATGTCTGGATTGAACTGTCCGTGTTTTTGGCGAAGGTAATTCAACAGGCAGCCATGTTCCATGAACTCTGTCACTATGTAAATAGGTCTCTTTTCAGTGCAAACGCCATACAGCTGGACGAGCTTGGGGTGCGCCAGTTTCCTAGAAAATAGAGTATCAGATATCATATTTGGTGGATTTCTGCTCAATGTAATTACAGAGTAACTATATACTTTGGAACCTCTAATGAAACAGTCACTCAGAACATGTGATCAGTATAGAGCGGAGTCTTCAGGAAATTTGCGAGTTAAGAAATGCATAGATTTGACATAGAACACACATTGGGCCAGATTTATCATTACACTTACATCTTACTCCACTTTTACTTATGCCCAAAGTCACTTTTGGCTCAGTCAGATTTATTAATGGTCCTTTAATACTGTGATAAATGTGGCTTGATGGCAGCAGTTTGTCCTTCAGTAAGTGGCTTTACAAAAGTCGCACGTCTTTACAAAGAAGTTGCATGTTCTATTAAAAAGTCGCATAAGATAAGCGTGGTCCTCACTGGAGTGAATTGAGAATTTTTGGGGGACTTTTTTGCGACTTTTTAAGTAGTAAATCTGGCTAGAGATTCATTTACATAAGAAAACTCGCCCACTTTCTCAAAGCTGGAGAGCTAAGTGCAGAGCTTGAAAAAGTCCCCAAAAAATGCGCAATTTTACCGATTGCGCATTCTTTGGGGACTTTTTCATTCCATTAAGGTGACTTTAGCTAATGATAAATCTGGCTGATTGCATTGTGCAGTGTGCGACTTTTGTTGTATCCAAATTTTCAGTCAGGATCATTTTAATACAAATCAATGGTAAATACTGAGAAATAGGTTCTTGTTTCTAAAGGAAGAAAGTTGCAAAGCTAAACCTGGTACTAAAGTCCTCTATATAAGCGTACGTAAAGAACCTACAAGTAGCAGTCACATACATTTTGGTATATATGACTGACAGACAATTGTTGGTGAGAGGTGTCAGAAAAGACAGGAAGTCTCTAACCTCCCACATGACACCATCAGGACGGACACACAATTGACAGCTGATTCAATATTCAAGAACTATTGTGCACCAATCCTGCAACCAATAAACGTTCATAGGTCTGCAATAAATCGCATTATTTCTTTAAGAAATCCTGGTGAGTCCTCCAGGTATATTCTCAGCACTAAATATCACATTTTCTACATTTGGAGAAGATACCTGCTGTGTGATCTGCTTGTACACAACAGAAACTGACATATAACCCAGGTCTAAGTGTTGTCTGATACAGTGCCTTACAACCACAGTACAGTCTGCCCATGATACCAACACAAAAGCAGCAAGGCACCTCCTCTGCAGTAGCCAATGCTGTCTATCATACTTCAGCAGTAATGCCTGGCACTGCCACTAAGCCTTATTCACATGGAAGGAGCCGAGCTGCAAATGGGAATGGTGGTCTAGGGTTTGGACAACATTGATGGCCAATTCTAAAGACTGTCCAGTCCGGAAAATATTGTCAAAAAAATACTGTAAATCCTGACAGGACTCCTAGGAGAGAAAGTGAGAGTCCTGCTGACCCCACCCACACAGTAATACATGGAGAGCTGTCATTTGTTCTGTGTGGGTGGGGTAATCAGGACTCTCACTGTCTGTCCTGTACAAATTTACTAGATAGTCCTATTTTTTTTTTCTCAAGACCAGGGTAGGGGTTGGGTGGCAGGCATGGAGATATAAGATTGTGCATACTTTATGTTGCTGTTTTATATGTGTATATATTGGGCATATAAAACATATAAAATAGTCTAGAGACTGAAAAATAAGAAAAATTGAAGATTTGAAATATATATATATATATATATATATATATATACATACATACACACACACACATATATATATCATATAAACATATATATATATATATATATATATCTATCACAGAGCTCATCTTCTATCCATGGAATCACATTCTTGCCTATAGGTAAAGAAAATGAAAGCAACCTTGCATCCATCATAGGGTACTTTCACACTAGCGTTTTGGATTCCGTTTGTGAGATCCGTTTCAGGGCTCTCACAAATGGTCCAAAACGGATCAGTTCAACCCCAATGCATTCTGAATGGATAAGGATCAGTTCAGAATGCATCAGTTCGGCTCCGTTCCGCCTCTATTCTGTTTTGGAGGCGGACACCAAACGCAGCATGCAGCATTTTGGTGTCCGTCTGAAGAGGCAGAGCCTAACGGATCCGTTTCTTTTTTACAATGTAAGTCAATGGGGACGGATCCATTTTTAATGACACAATATGGTGTATTTGAAAATGGATCCGTTTCCCATTGACTTTCAATGTAATTCAAAACTGATCCGTTTGGGACTTTGTCATTTTTCTTTAAACCTAATGCAAACGGATCCGTTCTGAACGGATACAATGTTTGCATTATAGGTGCGGATCCATCTGTCAAATAAACAGACGGATCCACACCAAGACAAGTGTGAAAGTACCCATAAAATATGGTCTGATGTTTCATGATTTTTGCAAGGTTGCTTACAAATTTATTTTCCATAAGAAAACACTAAAGATGCACTAGAGCTGCATTTTGCCATGAATGACAGGTGGTTACTGGAGCCTCACCGATGAGATTACATTTTTTTTCTATCTAAGGGTCCTTTCACACTTGCGTTCTGAGGATCCGGCAGGCACTTCCGTCCTGCCGGATCCGTCAGAACGCAAGTCACCTGAAGCATTAGAAGACTGATCAGGATCCTGATCAGTCTTCGAATTGCTTTCAGGTTACTATGGCAGCCAGGACGCTACTAGCGTCCTGGTTGCCATAGTAGGAGGAGTGGGGAGCGGCATACTACATTCCGTGCGGCCTCGGGCGCCTGAATGACGCCAGAGCGCTTCATGCGCATGGATCACGCGATCCATGCGATCACGTGATCCATGCACTGGGGCGCCCTGACGTCATCCTGAGCGTCCCGGAGCCGCACGGAATGTAAGTATGCCGCTCCCGCTCCCTGTTACATCTTTACCATGGCAACCAGGACTTTAGCGCCCTGGCTGCCATGGTAACCAGTCAGAAAAAGCTAAATGTCGGATCCGGCGCCGAAACGACGTTTAGCTTAAGGTCGGATCCGGATTAATGCCTTTCAATGGGCATTAATTCCGGATCCGGCCTTGCGGCAAGTGTTCCGGATTTTTGGACGGAACAAAAAGCGCAGCATGCTGCGGTATTTGCTGCGTCCAAAAAACGTTCCGGTCCTGAACTGAAGTCATCCTGATGCATCCTGAACGGATTTCTCTCCATTCAGAATGCATGGGGATGATCCTGATCAGGATTTTTCCGGCATAGAGACCCGACGACGGATCTCTATGCCGGAAAAGAAGAACGCAGGTGTGAAAGGGGCCTAAGACTTGGCAAACATGCATCCAGCTCAGCTGACATGGTGCCATGTCTCACCGAACTATCGTCACCTTGTCTCTACTTATCAAAGTGATCACAGCAGATTACATACATCATAACTTTGGCTTCCTCTATGAAATCCTCTTCAGACATGGCGCCCTCACGAATGGCTTTGATTGCTACTTTGTACTGTGCTCGCCATTTCCCAAGACGTACGACACCAAAAAGACCACTTCCAAGCTCTTTCATGAATGTAAGATCTGAAGGGTTTATTTCCCACTTATCTGAAAATATATCAATCAGGTCTGAATATTATTAACATGTCAAATGTAATGGTTGAACAGCAATAAAGTTCAGAATTTGAAAAAATTACATTGTAAGACAGTGGAATGTAAGCAAGATTTTTCATTAGGTACTTAAAAGGTATTTCCGGTACTGTAACACTGATGACCCATCCAAATCCTGGCACTTAGCTGTTTGAGTGGTGTGCGACAATTACTAACCAGCACAGCTCTATACACTGGGTACTGGCTGTGAATTGTACTCGGTGTAACAATGCCTATGGTAAAGTACTGGAGGGGATTGCTCAGATCACTCAGGTTGCTCAGATGGGTGAGATATAAAGAATTCAGAAGGCTGAATGATTTCAGCAAAGTATAGTTTGCTGGAACTGGTTTATTCAGACTTTATTTATGGGCTGGATTTTTTTTTGGAATAGTAGGTAGGACTGGAAGAGGGACCTACCATTCCACCCCACTCCACTACAGCTACTCCCTCTAGCCTGAGGTGTACTCAGGTGTAGTCATTGTTACTTTGGAATAAATAGAGGTCTTAGACTGTCAGTCTGGGTCAGAGCCTTGAAGCTGGTAGATCTGTCTTCTCCGAAAGCCTGATCTCCTTGTGACTTGTACCTAGCTGAGGTAGCGATACTGTCTAGTAAGTGCCCAGACGGGCAAGTTCTTTGATTTTGTGCTTTGTGTTTAATTTGGTACTGTAGCTTCACCCAAGTGATTGCTCAACTTGGTTGTCCTGTATTGTTATGGATGCAAAATAAACTGAAGTGGACTTTTAAAATGCAGAGTCAAGTAAAGTCTGTGACCACTGGCCCTGTCCACACACAGGATCGGACTGGCCCAAAGGGGAAGATGTGAATCCCCTGATGGGCCCCAGCCCCCCAGGACAGCATCTCAACCAGCCTATATGCATAGAAAAACTGGGTAGATTATCAAACTACCCTGTTTATTATTTTAGATGCATCAGGTGGCTGATAGAGATGGCCCGAACTATTCGCCGGCGAACAGTTCCCGGCGAACATAGCTTGTTCGCGTTCGCCTCTGCCGGGCGAACATATTCGATGTTCGCGTTCGCCCCTATACTTTATCATTGAGCAAACTTTGACCCTGTACCTCACAGTCAGCAGACACATTCCAGCCAATCAGCAGCATACCCTCCCTCCCAGACCCTCCCACCTCCTATCTAAACGCAAGGATAGGATCCATCTTACATTCATTCTGAAGCTGCAGTGTTAGTAATTGTAAATCGCAATGCGATTAATATAACCTGAATTATTCGTATTAGTGATTACATCTTACATCTGAGTTCCAATGAGTTGTATTGTTAGAATATATTAACGAAGATAACAAATATAGCGCTATATTCTCAATCTTCGTTATATTCTAGCAATACAACAACCATTAGGAACTCAGATCTAAGTTGAATTTGCAATGCGATTAATATAACCTGCATTAACCACTTCAGCCCCCTAGCTTAAACACCCTTAATGACCAGGCCACTTTTTACAATTCCGCACTACACTACTTTCACCGTTTATTGCTCCGTCATGCAACTTACCACCCAAATGAATTTTACCTCCTTTTCTTCTCACTAATAGAGCTTTCATTTGGTGGTATTTCATTGTTGCTGACATTTTTACTTTTTTGCTATTAATAAAAATTTAACGACATTTTTGCAAAAAATGACATTTTTCACTTTCTGTTGTAAAATTTTTCAAAAAAACTACATTTGTATGTAAATTTTTCTCTAAATTTATTGTTCTACATGTCTTTGATAAAAAAATCCAATAAGTGTATATTTATTGGTTTGGGTAAAAGTTATAGCGTTTACAAACCATGGTGCAAAAAGTGAATTTCGGCATTTTGAAGCAGCTCTGACTTTCTGAGCACCTGTCATGTTTCTTCAGGTGCTAGAATGCCAGGAAAGTATAAATACCCCCAAATCACACCATTTTAGATAGAAGACACCCCAAAGTATTCACGGAGGGGCATGGTGAGTTCATGTATGATTTCATTTTTTTCACAAGTTAGCGGAAAATGACACTTTCTGAGGAAAAAAATATATAATAAAGTTTCCATTTCTGCTAACTTCTGGCAAAAAATAAAATCTCAGACGGGCTCACTATGCCCTCTGTGAATACCTTGGGGTGTCTACTTTCCGAAATGGGGTCATTTGTGGGGTGTGTTTACTGTTCTGGCATTTTGGGCGGGGCTAAATTGTGAGCAGCCATGTAAAGCCTAAAGGTACTCGTTGAATTTGGGCCCCTTGTGCACCCAGGCTGCAAAAGTGTCACTCATGTGGTATCGCCGCACTCAGGAGAAGTAGGCAATGTGCTTTGGGGTGTATTTTACATATACCCATGTTGGGTGAGAGAAATATCTCTGTAAACTGACAACTTTGTATAAAAAAATTAAAAAGTTGTCATTTACAGAGATATTTCTCACACCCAGCATGTGTATATATAAAAATACACCCCAAAACACATTGCGCTACTTCTCCTGAGTACGGGGATACCACATGTGTGGAACTTTTTTGCAGCCTGGGTGCGCAAAGGGGCCCTAAAACCAATGAGTACCTTTAGTATTTCACAGGGCATTTTTACGCATTTGGATTCCAGACTTCTTCTCACGCTTTAGGGGCCCCTAAAATGCCAGGGCAGTATAAATACCTCACATGTGACCCCATTTTAGAAAGAAGACACTCATAGGTATTCCGTGAGGGGTATGGTGAGTTCATGTAAATGTTATTTTTGTCACAAGTTAGTGGAATATGAGACTTTGTAAAAACAAAATAAAAAAAAAAATATATCAATTTCCGCTAACTTGTGCCAAAAAAAATTTCTGTGAACTCGCCATGCCCTCACAGAATACCTTGGGGTGTCTTCTTCCACAATGGGGTCACTTGTGGGGTATTTATACTGCCCTGGCATTCTAGGGATCCCAAAGCGTGAGAATCCAAATGCGCAACAATGCCCCATGAAATTTAAAGGTACTATTGAATTGGCCCTTTGCGCATCTTGCTGCAAAAGTGTCACACATGTGGTATCACCGCACTAGGAGAAGTAGGGCAATGTGTTTTGGGGTGTATTTTTATATACTTCATGGTGTGAGAGAATATCTTCTGTAAATGACAACTTTTAAATTTTTTTATTCAAAGTTGTCAATTTACAGAGATATTTCTCTCACCCAGCATGGGTATATGTAAAAATACACCCTAAAACACATTGCCCTACTTGTCCTGAGTACGGCGATACCACATAAGTGACACTTTTTTGCAGCCAAGATGCACAAAGGGGCCCAAATTCCAATGAGTACCTTTTAGGAGGGCATTTTTACGCATTTTTCTTCTCGCACTTTAGGGCCCCTAAAATGCCAGGGCAGTATAAATACCCCACATGTGACCCCATTTTGGAAAGAAGACAGCCCAAGGTATTCCATGAGGGGCATGGCGAGTTGATAGAAAAATTTTTGGGCACAAGTTAGTGGAAATTGATTTTTTTATAGTTTTTCTCACAAAGTCTCCCTTTCCGCTAACTTTTGACAAAAAGTTTAATTTTTCATGGACTCACTATGCCCCTCAGCGAATACCTTGGGGTGTCTTCTTTCCAAAATGGGGTCACATGTGGGGTATTTATACTGTCCTGGCATTTTAGGGTCCCTAAAGCGTGAGAAGAAAATGCGCAAAATGCCCTCCTAAAGTTACCATTGGAATTTGCCTCTTAGTCATTTGGCTGCAAAGTGTCACACATGGTAGTCGCCAGATCAGGAGAGTAGGCATGTGTTTGGGGTGTATTTTACATATACCTATTAGCTGTGTGAGAGAAATATCTCTGTAAATTGACAACTTTGAATAAAAAATTTAAAAAGTTGTCATTTACAGAGATATTTCTCACACAAAGTATGGGTATATATAAAAATACACCCCAAAACACATTGCCCTACTTCTCCTGAGTACGGCGATACCACATGTGTGCCACTTTTTTGCAGCCAAGATGCGCAAAGGGGCCCTAAAACCAATGAGTACCTTTAGGATTTCACAGGGCATTTTTACGCATTTGGATTCTCACGCTTTAGGACCTCTAAATGCCAGGGCAGTATAAATACTCACAAGTGACCCCATTGTGGAAGACACTCAGGTATTCCGTGAGGGGCATGGCGAGTTCACAGAAAAAAAAATTTTGGCACAAGTTAGAGGAAATTGATTTTTATTTTTATTTTTTACAAAGTCTCATATTCCACTAACTTGTGACAAAAATAAAATTTTACATGAACTCGCCATATCCCTCACGGAATACCTTGGGGTGTCTTCTTTCTAAAATGGGGTCACATGTGAGGTGTTTGTACTGCCCTGGCATTTGAGGGGTCTCCGCAATCATTACACGTATGGCCAGCATTAGGAGTTTCTGCGATTCTCCGTATATTGACCATACTGGTAATGAGATTTTTTTCCGCTCAGCCGCTGCGCTGAAAAAAAAATGAACGGCACAGATTTATTCATTCGCATCAATCAATGTGGATGAAAAATCTCTGCCAAAATCAGTGACTGCGGTGCGGTGGGCTGGGCGCTAGCTACCTAACAAGTAGCTAACTAACTGGCGGTGATAAGGGACCCTTATGCCCCATTCACACGTCCGCAATTCTGTTTGCGGAACGGAATTGCGGACCCATTCATTTCTATGGGGACAGACTTTGTCCCGCCTCGGATCCGGAATTACGGATCCGCGCTCCGGTCTGCACTTCCGTCTCGCAAAAATATAGAACATGTCCTATTTTTGTCCGCAACTGCGGACAAGAAAAAGCATTTTCTATATAGTTCTGGCAATGTGCGGATCTGCAAAATGCGGAAAGCACATTGCCGGTGTCCGTGTTTTGAGGATCTAGGATCCGCAGATCCGCGGATTTGATCCGCGGATCCGTGAATCCACGGATCCGCAAAACACATTTGGACGTCTGAATGGAGCCTTACAAGGGGTGTGATCAATGACAGGGGGTGATCAGGGGTCTAGATGGGGTGATCAAGGGGTTAACAAGGGGTTAATAGGTGAGGGGGTGGGGGGTTAGTGTAGTGTTTGGTGCAACTTACATAGTTACCTGGTCCTCTGGTGGTCGATCCCAGCAAATGGGACCACCAGAGGACCAGGTAGCAGGTATATCAGACGCTGTTCACAAAACAGCGTCTGATATACTTGTTTGATGCGATTTATATCGCATTTACAGCCTGCCAGCGATGGATCATCGCTGGCAGGCTGTAGTTAAACTCCTGAGACGCTCGCTACTGTGAACGCTGCGCAGGCGCGCGCGCTCACAGGAAATCTCGCGTCTCGCGAGATGACGCAGATCTGCGGCGCCCCAGAACAGCCCGACCGCCGCGAGAACGCAGTTGTGCGTTAGGCGGTCGGGAAGTGGTTAATCGCATTGCGAATTCAACTTAGAGCTGAGTTCCTAATGGTTGTTGCATTGCTAGAATATACGTTATATTCTAGCAATACAACCATTAGGAACTCAGCTTTAAGTTGTAATCGCAATGCGAATAATACTTAGAATTATTAATCGCTTTGCGAATCAATTTGATGCCTCTGTTTGATTGTATATGACTGTTGACTATGACTACCACCAACGCTCTGCTGCCTCCAAAGCAAGATATCTGAACCCCCAGGGGCCATTTGGGCATTTTTAATAGAAAACGCATAAAAACGCATAAAAACGATCATGCGTTTTTATAATTTTTCATTTTTTAGTTTATTCTTTTGTGTATTTTGCCACATTTGGTTGCATATTTACATTTGTATAGGCAAATATGGTAGTCTAGATCATGTGTCTATACCAAAACCTAGGATCATTGTTTGACAGCATATTTTCTAAGCCATGTAGCTGAATATAGATTTGGGCAGAGTAATGATCTAGACTACCATATTTGCCTATACCAAATGTAAATATGCAACCAAATGTGGCAAAATACACAAAAATTAAACTAAAAATTAAAAATTAAAAACGCAAATGCGTTTTGATGCGTTTCATCAAAAACGCCCAAATGGCCCCTGGGGGTTCAGATATCTTGCCTCGGGGCAGCAGAACATTGGTGGTAGTCATAGTCAACCGTCATATTCAATCAAATAGAGGCATTAAATGGATTCGCAAAGCGATTAATAATTGTAAGTATTATTCGCATTGCGATTACAACGTAGAGCTGAGTTCCTAATGGTTGTATTGCTAGAATATAACGTATATTCTAGCAATACAACAACTATTAGGAACTCAGTTTAAGTTGAATTCCGCAATGCGATTAATGCAGGTTATATTAATCGCATTGCAAATTCAACTTAGATCTGGGTTTCTAATGGTTGTATTGCTAGAATTATATAACGAAGATTGAGAATATAGAGCTAAATTCCCAATCTTAGTTATATTCTAGCAATACAACCATTAGGAACCCATCTCTAAGTTAAGTTCGCAAATATGATGTCCCAACTCCCAAACTATTCACCGGCGAGTAGTTCCCGGCGAACATAGCTTGTGCGCGTTCGTCGCGGCGGGCGAACATATGCGATGTTAGGTCCACCCCTATCATTGAGTAAACTTTGACCCTGTACCTCACAGTCAGCAGACACATTCCAGCCAATTAGCATACCCTCCTCCCAGACCCTCCCATCTCCTGGACACAGCATCCATTTTAGATTCATTCGGAAGCTGCAGTCTTAGTGAGAGGAGGGACAGTGTAGCTGCTGCTGAGATTTAATAGGGAAATTGATAGCTAGGCTAGTTTATTCAGTGTCCACTCCAGTCCTGAAAGACTCATCAGATCTCTGCTGTAAGGACTGCGTCCTGACAGCACCCCAAAAAGCCCTTTTAGGGCTAGTACATCAGTCTCCCTCCCAGACCCTCCCACCTCCCATCAAAAAGCAAGGATGGCATCCATCTTAGTAGTTAGAATCGCAATGCGATTAATACAGGTTATATTAATCGCATTGCGAATTCAACTTAGAGCTGGGTTCCTATTCTCAATCTTCGTTATATTCTAGCAATACAACCATTAGGAACTCAGATCTAAGTTGTAATCACAATGCGATTAATATAACCTGTATTAATCGCATTGCGATTACAACTTACCACACTCTGCGTCAACTAGATATTTTTCCATGGGAGTTTTGCCATGGATCCCCCTCCGGCATGCCACAGTCCAGGTGTTAGTCCCCTTGAAACAGCTTTTCCATCACTATTGTGGCCAGAAGGAGTCCCTTTGTTTTTTAAAATTCGCCTGTCTATTGAAGTCTATGGCGGTTCGCACTGTTCGCATGTTCGCGAACATTTGCGGAAGTTCGCGTTCGCTGTTCGCGAACTGAAAATTTTATGTTCGCGACATCACTAGTGGCTGAGATGTTCTAGGTATAGATGCAGGCCAGACAGTATCCCGTTTCCCCAGGGACCCACCTTCTTGCAGATGTTGCAGGGACCCTCATAATCCATTATCTTGAGTCTCTTATTGCTGCCCATCACTATGTGAGCAAGTAGAGTTTGCATGTACAGTGGGTCCTTGGGATGAATTTTACTGGTAAGCCAGGGCACGCCAGTCTGACACTGTCTACACACAAAATTGCAGATCCCTACATAGGTCATCAATATTACAGTCCTGGGAAAAAAAACTTAAAGTCCCAGCAGACACATGAAATCATTCTCACACCTCTAACCTACTCCCCGTATGAGCAGGATGCTGCAGAGAGCCAAGGATGCAGGTCCAAGGGACAGAAAAGACACGGGAGAGGCTGCAGAGTGCAGCAGTATTCATGGCACAGACAAGGTTTTGTAAAGTACAGTATATGCTCCAAATTCTAACATCTATAGGAATTCGGTACAATAAAAATCGTGTCATTTTTGCCAACAAAAAACTTTCTGCAAAATGAATTAGCTTATAAACGTGCCCCATTATGACCATACAGAGACAGCCCTCGAGGATGGTACTCAGGATCTAAAAGCACAGAGGGTTCAGACAACTAACTAATGTGTATGGGGAGCTCTCAAGATGATGTCAAAGGAGGGAAGGATCAAGCAAACTGAATTTTATCGGCTAATCCTCTGTTTCTCCCAGGAGATAAGCTGCCTAAGAGGCAATGGGCAGCAGCTTTCTCCTCTCTCTCCACTGACAACACGTATACGCTTGGCTGATCCCCGAGTGTATGTGGGAGTTGGAAGAGATAACTGTCGGCTGAATGAATATGTGGCTGACACCTATTGAAGAAGTGTCCATAGCACCTTAAATGTCAGAAACATGCATAGGCTTAGGTACATAAATTATATAATACTTAGAGGTTGTCAGAGTTAAATAAAAACTCAGGCAACCCTTGTAAATGGACAAACAAAAGAATGGATACTCAACGTTTTCTTCCCTTCTTCCTGCGCTAAGCTCTGGTCCTTTAGCTGCTGATGTCACCTTCCTGGCTGGAGCAGAGATATTCCATACACACAGGTCATCCAGCATCCAATCACTGGCTTCAACAGGGCACGAGATGTCTCTGCTGAGGCCAGTGATTGGCTGCAGCAGTAACCTGTGTGAACAGAATGTCAAGCGAGAAAACAAAGAGCAGCGTCAAGGACTGGAGCTCAGCGCAGGAAAAGGCACGGGAGAAAACGGGAGAGTATAATTTCTTTAGTTTTTTTTTAGGCTATTTACAGGGGTTGCTTGCGTTTTTATAGAACTCAGACAATACCTTTAAAATAATAGTGGATTGCATGCTTTTATAACTGTACCTACCGTAACTGAATCCAGCTGTTGTGGGTGCCATCTTATCCCTTTGACATACGTGGTGCCGTAACCTGGTAACTAAACCTGATGACAACAGAAAATAGTAAAAAGCCAGATTTTATTACTCCTAAAATAATGTAAATTTCTGTTAGCATACTAGTGCAACATGCAGAGAGTTAAAGGGGTTTTCCAGAGGCAAAATCTTCCTCATCTATATATTATTAATATGGGTCAGACTCCGATCAGCTGCGGCGCTCTGACCTCTCCCCAGGTCAGTGACATAACATTCATCGGTCACATGGCCTACAGTATGTGCAGCGCAGTCTCGTTCAAGTGAATGGGCCTAGGCTGCAATGCCAAGCAGAGCTGCTATCTTACACTGGGAGGAAGTCGCACCAACCAACAGAGTGCAGCAGACACTTCATATAGTTAATTGGCGGGGGTGTAGAGAAACCCATCGCTCAGATATTGATGATCCATCCTAAGGATCAGTCATCAGTATCCTGCACCTAGCTTGTAGCTATTCTTACTAATTGGGGTAATAGAGATCGCTATATATCACATGATACTGTTCCCTGTACTCGTAATACTGAACACTTTTGGTAATTTACCTGCTGCATTGTGCTTGTGATACTCAATCATTTCTGGAATAGCGTTAAAGACATGCTTCTCTGCCAGGTAATACTGCTTGGGGAACGTTGCTGTCTCTTTTATGTGATAATGGCGGATTGATGGGGAGCCATCCCTGAAGAGAGATACACAGGTTTATTTTTCTTAACACTTTTCATACATGATGACAACACCATAAGTTAAAAGAGTAAATCATCAATATTGTCAGCTATTAACGTGGTGTACGACAAACAAAAGAATCCAACATGCTAGATACACTATGCCACAGATATCTGACTTTTCCTGGCATCTGTCACACTGGTTGTGTCATAAAAAGCATCACAAGTGGTTAGAAATCAGAGAAATGTATACAGTTTGGCCACTTAAAGAGGACCTTTCACCTCTCCTGACATGCCTGTTTTGATAGATTCATGCATTCCCCATGTAATAACAATTACACATCTATTCTTATGGCTCTATGTTGTGCCATTCCTTTATTATTTCTAATATAAGTTATGAATGAATTGCTAGCAGTCTGCAGTAAGGGTACAGAGGAGTGTTACCAGTTGGGGGTGTGTTCCTGCACAGACTCACTCTATCCAATCAGTGCAGACTGTGCAGGGACACACCCATGACTGATTACCTCCCTCCTATACCCTTACTGCAGACTGCTAGCAATTCATTCATAACTTCTAGTAAAATAATAAAGGAATGGCACAACATGGAGCCATAAGAATAGATGCCCCAGAATTGTTATTACATGGGGAATGCATGAAGCTATTAAAACAGGCCTGTCAGGAGAGGTGAAAGGTCCTCTTTAAGCTTTTTTCACACTTCATTTTTTGTGTTGTTTTTTAAACGACATGCAGTTTTTCCAGTTTTTTTTTTTTACCTTTTTCATGGCCTTTTATTAGTGTTTTTTTCAGGCATTTTTCAACTCATAGAGATTCCAAAGGAAACAATGTAAAAATGACATATCTAGAGCATGCTGCACTTTGACACAAAATGGAAAAGCCTTTAAAACGCAGAAGTGCAACACAAAAAAGTCTCACGTGAAAAAACTGACTTTACAGTAACATCTGGCAGCATAAAAAAAAAAGATGAAAAAATGCCCCCCAAAAATGCTGCTAAAATAGGCCCTGTGCAGATTTACATCTGGAAAGTGGTGGATTGGGAACTAAAAGTGGCTCTTGAAAAAAAGGTAAAAGTGGCCGTTGCAGATGGGTCTAAATTAACAGAAGGCGGGGCATAACATATGTAGGCAAGGACACAGAAGTAAGAGGGCCAGCAATACCACAGTGCAGAGCAATATACCGCCCCAGGTAAACCAAATACCACAGTACAGCACAAAATACTGCCACCTGCGTCACAGTATTCAACTGTATCGCTGTCCTAAGGACATCGATACAGTTGAATTCAGGAGGACACCTGCTGCCGCTGGCCAGATGCATAAGAGAGAATCAGATCATTATGTACCCATGTGGTGGCCGTGAGGAGGGCTTGGGAGGCACTCCTAGGCATCGGCCTACTGGGAAATTTCCCTGTAGGGTCTATGGCCAATCCGCCCCTGCATCTGGATAATGCTCTTCAATGAGCAACTGCAAAGATATTTCATCACCACAAAAAAAATATATGTAAAACAGAGTCTGTCTCCAAAATCGGTTTCAAAGTAAACATACTGCCATGTGCAATAACAATACCTTTCTTCTGAAAACCTGGTCCTGTACTCCTGGCAAATGCTTTTTATTTTTGTGCAAAAATTGTGTTCGGTGCAACGTGGAGAGGACTTCTATTTGGTGCACCATCTGTCTGCCAGTAGAAGCACCCAGTGCCTCCCCTCTTGTTTTCTCCAGGCCCTGAGATTTAAGAGCTGGTACCTATGACACAATAGAAGTCAAGCACAGCCTGTCCACTGTGCACATTTACACAAAAATAAAAAGTAGTATTTCTAAGGATTACAGGACTGGATTTACACAAGAAAGGTAAATTGACATTTTGGCGGTATGTTTATCAGGGAGGGGGGGGGGGGTTTGCATGGTGGCTCAGTGGTTAGCACTGAGGTCCTAGGTTCGAATCTAACCAAGGAAAATGCATTGAGTTTGCATGGGTTTCCTCCCACACTCCAAAGATGGGGAATTTAAAGACTTCTCCAGATGGTGAGGGGCACAGGCACAGCGGCTTAGAGCTGGGCCACTAAAATGAAATTTCCTTGTATAACTACAATAATAAAGTTTATTTCCGTAAAACTGAATTTGACAGACTCCATATACTACTACTACAAACTCAAGGGCGGGTGGATCCAAATCCATGGCATACATTTGCTCTTCAAAATGCTAAATCACATCACTTTCATTCACTTACAGTATATACAAAAAGTGGATCCATCGAAAGAACTCTGGCCTGGCCTTGGCTGAATGTGACATGTGGTTGCCATAATGACACAGGTTGACCACTACTTGTCTAAAATGTTTTATAAATGTACTATGATTTTGGAGGTTTATTTGGAGAATTTATAGATGTACTTTGTAGAATTCTCTAAATTTATTACATGGACTATGGCAGCTACTTACCCTCCATATTTTGTGTACAGTGACACAGTATACAAGCCAGCTTGACTGGAATTCCTAACAATGAACCCCCCTTCTTTATCCTGGAAAACACAGCAGGATTATTATTAGTTTTGCTTCTTTTCTAAAACTCTTGTAAATTTAACAATCCTATGGCAGCCTGCTGGAAGGACATCTGCTCCAGAGTTTCACCACCACTAGTTTCACCCTTTGACAGACCTGGCAGAGAAGTACTTGCTAGCGACATGTTACCAATGTACAGAATAAATACGGTCATAAAATCCAAATCATGAAATTCATTTATAATCCGTTATTGTATACAAAAACATGAGTCATCATGAGAAAACATAAAAGTAAGGTTAAAGGGGGCATGACATCTTGAAACATCTTGACTGTCCACAGAATTAGCATGTAGTTAAATGAATGAAATACAAGTTTTACTGAATCTTTTCCTAAAAAACTACATATCGATCTGCTCAGCTCCTCCTGCGCTATAACACGCTGCCTGCAGACTGCACTCCATTTTCATGGTGACAGGTTTTGTTTCAGACACAAACTATATGGATCAGTATAGACAAATGTCGCACACATTACAATAAATAAACCCTGGTTGCAGTTTATCTTTTAAATCTTTGTGCACTTTAACATCCAAAAGGACAAGGCAATGATATTGAAGGTGGCTGTACAGTCGTGGCCAAAAGTTTTGAGAATGACACAAATATTAGTTTTCACAAAGTTTGCTGCTGAACTGCTTTTAAATCTTTGTTTCAGTTGTTTCTGTGATGTAGTGAAATATAATTACACGCACGTCATACGTTTCAAAGGCTTTTATCGACAATTACATGACATTTATGCAAAGAGTCAGTATTTGCAGTGTTGGCCCTTCTTTTTCAGGACCTCTGCAATTCGACTGGGCATGCTCTCAATCAACTTCTGATAGCAACCCATTCTTTCATAATCACTTCTTGGAGTTTGTCAGAATTAGTGGGTTTTTGTTTGTCCACCCGCCTCTTGCGGATTGACCACAAGTTCTCAATGGGATTAAGATCTGGGGAGTTTCCAGGCCATGGACCCAAAATGTCAACGTTTTGGTCCCCGAGCCACTTAGTTATCACTTCTGCCTTATGGCACGGTGCTCCATCGTGCTGGAAAATGCATTGTTTTTCACCAAACTGTTGCTAGATTGTCGGAAGAAGTTGCTGTTGGAGGGTGTTTCGGTGCCATTCTTTATTCATGGCTGTGTTTTTGGGCAAAATTGTGAGTGAGCCCACTCCCTTGGATGAGAAGCAACCCCACACATGAATGGTCTCAGGATGCTTTACTGTTGGCATGACACGGGACTGTTGGTAGCACTCACCTTTTCTTCTCCGAACAAGCCTTTTTCCTGATGCCCCAAACAATCGGAAAGAGGCTTCATCTGAGAATATGACTTTGCCCCAGTCCTCAGCAGTCCATTCACCATACTTTCTGCAGAAGATCAATCTGTCCCTGATGTTTTTTTTGGAGAGAAGTGGCTTCTTTGCTGCCCCTCTTGACACCAGGCCATCTTCCAAAAGTCTTCGCCTCACTGTGTGTGCAGGTGCGCTCACACCTGCCTGCTGCCATTCCTGAGAAAGCTCTGCACTGGTGGCACTCCGATCCCGCAGCTAAATCCTCTTTAAAAGACGATCCTGGAGCTTGCTGGACTTTCTTGGACGCCCTGAAGCCTTTTTAACAAGAATTGAAGCTCTTTCCTTGAAGTTCTTGATGATCCTATAAATTGTTGATTGAGGTGCAATCTTAGTAGCCACAATATCCTTGCCTGTGAAGCCATTTTTATGCAACGCAATGATGGCTGCACGCGTTTCTTTGCAGGTCACAATGGTTAACAATAGAAGAACAATGATTTCAAGCATCACCCTCCTTTTAACATGTTAAGTCTGCCATTTTAACCCAATCAGCCTGACATAATGATCTCCAGCCTTGTGCTCGTCAACATTTTCACCTGAGTTAACAAGACGATTACTGAAATGATCTCAGCAGGTCCTTTAATGACAGCAATGAAATGTAGTGGAAAGGTTTTTTTTGGGATTAAGTTAATTTTCATGGAAAAGAAGGACTATGCAATTCATCTGATCACTCTTCATAACATTCTGGAGTATATGCAAATTGCTATTATAAAAACTTAAAATACAACAAATGATTGTTTTAGGGTACTTTCACACTAGCGTTTTGGATTCTGTTTGTGAGATCCGTTTCAGGGCTCTCACAAACGGTCCAAAACGGATCAGTTAAGCCCCAATGCATTCTGAATGGATAAGGATCCGTTCAGAATGCATCAGTTCGGCTCCGTTCCGCTTCTATTCTGTTTTGGAGGCGGACACCAAAACGCAGCTTGCAGCATTCTGGTGTCTGTCTGAAGAGGCGGAGCCTAACGGATCAGCTTTGAATTACAATGTAAGTCAATGGGCACCGAACTGTTTTCAATGACACAATATGGTGCATTTGAAAACGGATCCGTTCTCCATTGACTTTCAATGTAATTCAAAACGGATCCGTTTTGGACTTTGTCATTTTTCTTTAAAACTAATGCAAACGGATCCGTTCTGAACGGATACAAACGTTTGCATTATAGGTGCGGATCCGTCTGTGCAAATAAACAGACGGATCCGCACCAACGCAAGTGTGAAAGTACCCTTAGCTGACCACTGATATCACTTGGAAAGGAGTTGGCAGTCGGTAAATTCTTGTCCGATAGTCCCTCTTCATGATGCTGATGCAACTGAATATCTCAGCAGAGCACGTAAGCTGATGGTTCTCTGCCCCTGCCATTCAACCTCATAGGCCAACGGGCCACAGGCCTAGTAGCCTGTGCTCTATGAGGCAGTAAATGAGCGCAGGCAGTGACGTCATCACGCAATGGTGTTGTAGCAACCACCTGAAGTGCGACCCGTTGCCTCCACCAGGATACAGGTGTCTCGGGCCGTAGACCAGAAGTGGGCTTCAGCCTGCATTGCAGACAGAGGCGGGCAACGGACTCAGATGAGTATCTGTCTTTGTTTCCTGGCCACTTGACTATTGGGGACATTACTGAGGGCAGTGAGGGGGAATACGCTGGATGCTGGGGGAGTGTGGGGACACTGCTGAAAGCGGTGTGGAAGACACTGCTGGGGAAATTCTGGGGGACAATGCTATGGGCAGTAAGGGGGACACTACTAGGGGCACTGTAGGGATATTAATGGAGTCAGTGTGGGAGACATTACTGGGGGCACTGTAGGCACATTACTCGAGGCCTTCGTGGACATTACGGAGTATAGTGTGGGGACACTATTAGTACTGGAGGCACAATAGGGGGCATTATAATTGCTGGGGGCACCATAGAAGGTATTATTAATTTTACTGGGGGCACTATAGAGGCATTATTGACTAAATTGACTTTTCAGCTAATTTACAGAATTTGAGATTAATGAAACACAGCACTTGTCTCATTAGTGGCTCAGGCGGCTGCTTTGGCACTCTCCCCATGCTTTACACTGCAGCTAATGTGCTCAGATTGGCTGCTATGAATAACTGGAAGCTCATCATCAAGAGAGTAGAAGCGGCATATGACAGCTAAGGCCATTCAAGGGCTACAGCCCTCGTGTGCAGCCACCGCGCATCTTCCCTGCTAAGGACTGGGTAGCAGTCCCTATTACATTTTTCCAACACTTCTTTAATTTTATCATAACAATGGATACAGATTTTCAATTTTTATAAGAATAATAGTTCCTTATGGGTTCAGACTGGAACAGTGGGATGAATCTTAGCAATTGGATTATTCACACTTACCTCCATTCTGAGAAGCTGCTCTGCTTTACCTCTGTTAATGCTTTTGCTGTACCATCTGCCGAAGACATGATACTGTATCAGTCCTCCTTCATGAAACTTTACTGCATATATAAGCATTTTAACTTTTTCTTTAACAAATGAACTCATTACTTACAGAATAATCACTCCCTAATATAGATCATTTAAAATTTCTGGCATCAGTACATACTTTATTTTTTATTCTGTATCGCCCCCCTAAGTGGCATTCTGCGATCAAGTCCTCTGCTGACTGCCTCCATGTAATATCCGTATACCACACTACATGGATTTCTTCCTGCGCTTCCACAAACACGTGTGCTCGATCTCCAAAGTATTAATTGCTTGTGCAGTAACGGACTCCCAAAGCTGCCGCAAAGAGATCCCACCCCTTGGTCATCCTGCTACAACGACTTTTCAAGGGGTGAACAGCGACATATGGCCCATTTCCCAGCAGGGTGCAATCTCTACAACACCAGATCTATTGCTATTAGATATTCTCCAGGGGCAAGCCAGGAGAGGGGTCTGTGAGTATAAAAGGGTAAAATCATGGACAATCCCTTTAATGAGCTATAAGCATAGCCACTTTCATAAAACTAATTCGTTGATCAATACAGTAAAGATGACCATACACATGAGAACTAATGGGATCAGGCATGTTGAAATCCAACCTGTTTCACTCTTCTCTTCCCCTAGATCCGCTGATTGCTCGGGAGGCTCCCATTCACATTAGATGGTTGACAGAGCTAATGTGCATGGGAAGCCTAAAGGGGTTATCTCATCTGAGACGTTGGTGGCATAGCATATGCCACCAATGTCAGATAGGTGTGGGTATGTCCAGAATGGGACCCCTGAAGTAACCGGAGAGCAACCGCCCTCCATTCATTTCTATGGGACTGACGAAAATAGCAGAGTGCTGGCTTGGCCATCTCCAGCAGTTCCACAGAAATGAATAAAGCAGTGGGCGCTCTTGCGTGGTGCATTTTCCATTCATTTCTATGGGACTCACACTAGCTTGGCTATTTACTGAACTCTCGTACAAATAATGGAAGAGCACGCCGCACGTGCACGGCTGCTCTCTGCTCACTGTGGGGGTTATGTTCTGGCGATAGGTGGTCCCCTCCCCTATCTGACGTTAGGGGCATATCCTAGAGATGAGACAATCAGGCATGTCTCTCCAAACAGTACTTACAGATACTGGTCTAAGTTGTCTTCTTTCTTTTCTGTCACATAGTTTCTAGGGATATAACCTTCATGTCTAAATCAGCAGAAAAAAAAATAGTTACGGGAAGAAATGTTCTACATAGTGACCCTTTGCATCATTTCCAGTCATTGAAAGAACGGGGAAAAGTAATGTGGTTTGTGCGGTGTAATAAATTTCACAAATAAAATCTATCACTTTTGTATTACTGTAAATAAAACTGCTTTTCCGTTTTTTGATATGAATGAAGCATGCCAAGAACAGATGGTCACATATAACGTGACAATGGGGAAGTGAAACACTGGTTACCTATCTTCACATAAACACATACAGTAGCTGTGATAGTAGAGACCAGGACTATGAACGATGTGACCATACGACTTCAGAGAGTATGTGCGGGACCAAAAGCACGTGCTGAGAAAATTCAGATACTTCTGCACAATGTAACAGTCAGACAACAATCGCAATGTATAGAAGTCAATGAAAATGGCACCTATAGCAAACAGATTTTTACACTGACTTCTATGGGGAGAAAAACTTGAAAACTCGCATGCATTTTAAGGGTGCCCTCACACGTTGTGGAATTTTTCGTAGTCGTGGATTTTGTTGCAGATTATGCTGCAGATTTTATTGTGGATTTTCATTCAACAGAATAGGATGGGTATTTACTTGTGAATAATGTTGCAGATTTTGGTGCGGATGAAATCTCCTTTGAAATGAAAATCAGCAATAAAACATTACAAATTAATATTCCGTGGTGGAACAGAACGCAGGTATCGATATGTTTCATCCCCATAGGCTAACGTAGGAGATGTCTATGTTGGGGATTTTGTAGCGGAAAATTGTGCAAGGTGTCAGGGCACCCTAAGGCCACCTGCACACTTTGCGGATTCTCGTGCAGAAAAACTCAGCATATTACAGTACCAGCAAAGTGTAAGACATTACACAAATCTCAGGTGCGTTTTTTTTTCTCTGCGGGAATTGAACTGCCGTGAGGATTTCCAAATCCACAGCATGTCAATTATGTTTGCGGTCTTAGCTGCGGTTTTCACCTATTTTCAATGAAGGATAAGATCTGCGGCAAAACCGCATACAATCCACACCAAAAACCGCATCAAATCCACTCCAAAATTGCAGACTTTGGTGCAGATATGGTGCAAAAATGCGTATAAATCTGGATGTTATGTGCACTCGTATGCAGGTACCCTAAGGGTGCTTTCACACTAGCGTTATTCTTTTCCGGCATAGAGTTTCGTCCTAGGGGCTCAATACCAGAAAAGAACTGATCAGTTTTATCCTAATGCATTCTGTATGGAGAGAAATACGTTCAGGAAGCATCAGAATACATCAGTTCAGTCACTGTCAGGCATTTTGGACGGAGGAAATATCGCAGCATGCTGCGATATTATGTCCGTCCAAAATACCGGATCAGTTGCCGGAATGCCGGATCCGGCATTAATTTACATTGAAATGTTTTAGTGCCGGATCCAGCATTAAAAATACCGCAATGACGGATTCAGTATTCTGGTCTGCGCATGTGCAGACCTTTAAAACTGTGGAAAAAAATAAATACCGGATCCGTTTTGCCTGATAACACCGGAAAATCGAATCCGGTATTGCAATGCATTTTTCTGACTGATCAGGCATTTTTCAGACCTGATCAGTCTGAAAAATGCCTGATCAGTCAGAAAAAATGACATGCGTTTGCATACAGTTTGCCTGATCAGGCAGGCAGTTCAGGCAACGGAACTGCTTGCCGGATCACACAGCCGCAAGTGTGAAAGTACCTTAAACGTACAATTTTTCTGTGTGTATTTTGTGCAGAAAAAACACTGCGTAATACAGTACCATCAAAGTGTATGAGGTCAGACAAATCTTATGTACGCTTTTACTTTTTCCTTAGGTGTGGAAATTGACCCCCTGTGCGGAATTTGAAATCTGCAGAATGTCAATCGTATGTTGCGTTTTTCTTGTGCGGATTTCATCCTTTTCAATGGAAGGGTGAGATCTGCAGAAAATTTGCATCTAATGTGCAGCAAAAACCACATAAAAATGCACAAAAAAATGCAACAAAACAGCAATAAATAGTGAATTTATGTGCTGTTTTGGTGGAGATTTTGTGCGTATTTTTTGCACACAAATCTGCACCGTGTGCAGCCACTCTAAGGTCACTTGCACACAAGTGTAGGTGAACACACATAAGATCCGTGCGGATTTATGTGCGTTTCTGCACCATATATACTAGCGGCTTTTGGTGCGCATTTTATGTAGTTTTGCCACAGGCTGAAATCCAAGGCTAAAATCACAAACATAATTGCCATGCTTTTAAATTTGAGAACTGCATCGCAGGTCAATTTCAGCACTGAAAAAATCCGCAAAGTGTACATGAGATTAGTGTACTCTCATACCGTTTGCTGGTACTGTAATACGTTATACGTTGCATGTATTCCGCAATGTGTGCAGATGGCCTAAGGGTTTTCGTCTGTGCAGCCGTAGCTTGACCCACTTGCTCTATTCTGTTCCAGGCTTGACCACACAAGAACATTATAAATTAAAGGTGCTTAAGCACATCAAATAAATAAGGAAGAATTTGCACATTTTTGGTGAATAAGATCATCACAAATTTCTCTATAAATTGCAGAATAAACTTTTTCAAGGGGAAAAGGTTACATAACATCTCATAATGGTAAGGCTGTGCTAATACAGCTGTCACTGGCAATCCCATTAAAGAGGACATGTCCGCTCTCCTGCCATGTACGTTTTACTAATTACTTGCAGTCCCTAAAAAATAACAATTCAATACAATACAAATAAATTGACAACTGGGTGTTACCAGCAGGGTGGATAAAATCAATGATTTTTTTTAAAAAAATCTAAAAAATCGGATTTGAATTTAAATCGGATTTTTTTTATTTAAATCGGATTTTTTTTTTTATTTAAATCGGATTTTTTATATAAAATGCTTTTTGAGGAAAATATATTACCATCCAAAGGTTATTCCATCATGAAAAAAATTATTTTTTTAATTATGTAGAATAAGTCTGTATATGTTTAATTTATTTTTTTTTGTAAATAAATTCCAATAATCCATTCACAATGTCCTGCTCTTCCAGAGGATTTTCTTAGATTATTGGGCAGTTTCTCTGCCTACAGGATATTATCACAGATGCTTGGGTTACTTTTGCAGTTCTGAGCAGAGATCATATGCCTCTTCTTCACAGCAAATCTTCATCTACTTGCATATTATAAGTTATACCAGCAAGAATTAGTCTTAGGGCTACTTTCACATTTGCGTTCGGTGCGGGTCTGTCCAGTACTGGTATAGACGGATCCGCACTGAAAATACAAACCAATGCATCCGTTCAGAACGGATCGGTTTGTATTATATGTGGAAAAAAATGCTAAGTCCCAAACGGATACATTCTGACCCCCATTAAAAGTCAATGCAAACAGATCCGTCCCCATTGACTTACATCGTAAGTCAGGACGGATCCGTTTGGCTCAGCATCGCTAGGCAGACACCAAAACTCTGCAAGCAGTGTTTTGTGTCCGCCTCCAAAACGGAAAGGAGGCGGTATGGAGCCAAACCAGTGCATTCTGAACGGATCCGCATCTATTCGGAATGCATTTGGGCTGAACGGATCAGTTTGGGGCCTCTTGTGAGACCTTCAAACGGATCTCACAAGGGGATTCCCAAACGCAACTGTGAAAGTAGCTTTATGTAGAAAACTATGATTTAAATCAAGCCTTACTGACTAGTGATTTAAATCATGATTTAAATCAAATCCACCCTGGTTACCAGTTAGGGGTACATCCCTACACAGACAATGTGAGCACTAATTGGACCAGTCAGATTGTGTATGGACACCCCCCCAACTGGTAACACCCATTTGTCAACGTATTCGTAAATTTCTAGAAGGAATTACATGCAGGGTGCTATGTTATATTATTGTGAACACAATTCTGTAGTAAAACAGATGTCAGGAGAGATAAAAGATCTACTTTAAAGTAATTTTAGTAGCTTCAACTACCACACAGTCCTCCCACTGCATTATTACGCCCAGTCTAGATAGAGGCAGCTAGATAGTACAAACAATTAAAGAGGTTTTCCAGGTTTTAGATATCGATGACTTATCATTAGGATATCAGATCAGTGGGGGTCTGACATCAGGCACTCCCAGCAATCAGTTGGTTGCAGCAGTTGCCGGATTGCTGCAGTGATTGGGTGTGGAGCTGCAGTAACGCGGCATGACCACTAGATGAAGATTCCTGCTCCGTTCTCTATGTGAGTTCTGCTGATGGGGATGGGCGAGTCCACCGAGGAGTAGGTCATCAATACTTAAAACCTTGAAAACCTCTTTAAATCTTCACACAGCACTGTTTTGTCACTATATAATGCTTAGCTATTCAGATGCTCACCAGATAAGACAGCTAGGTTCACACAACACATTTCTGGTTACTGTGCCAGTACAGCACTGTGTAAACCCGAAGGTGACATCAGATACATGGCATATTTCCTTACCCATGCCTATTTTTTGCTTTCCACCAGTGCTCATCCTTCTTTTCCAAAACCACATACTCTTCCATTGCAACCAAACGAAGGTCATGTGGCTCCATTGGATGGAAATCAAATAGAGCTATCACTATTTCCTCTTTGTTTTCATAACTGTTCACGAGATCCTCATCTGGAAGCTTTGGAAGTGGAGGACCTAGCTGGAAAAGACAAGACATTAAAGAAGTTATCAGTGAATTTGATACTGATGGCCTATCCTCAGGATAGGTTATCAATATCAGATCGGCAGGGGTCTGACACCGGGGACCCTAAACGTTAAGCTTTTCGGGCCCTCGTGCTCAATGAGCATTTAGGCCTCTTTCTAGGCCAGCGACGTCACCATACATCAGTCCCATTCAAGTGATTAGGGCTGAACTGCAATACCAAGCACAGCCACTATACAATATATGGCGCTGTGCTTGGTGAGCTGTGGCGAGGCTGCAGCACTCACTAGAGCTACGGTGAGCACAGCGACCTCTTCAAACAGCTGATCGGCAGGGTTCCCAGGGGTCGGACCCCCGCCAATCTGAATGACCTATCCTGAGGATATCATGTACAAGAGTGGAACTGTTTTTGATGAAAAAAAGGAATCCCTTTTCTTCTAAATCCTGTACAAATCCTTTAATATATGACATGTGTTGCCAAATACAAGTATTCAGAAAGCAAGTAATCCTGGCACTTCTTCGATTCAATACGTTTTTATTTTCATAACATAAATCATTACATTGGGGCGCTTTCTCAACCATGTGCATCGCCAGTCCCGAGTGCCGACCAAATCTCTTACTTGCCAAATACAATTATGTCAGACTAATCTGCCGACTGAGCAGTGCACAGATCATGGACGACGACGAAAATTACTTCTGGAACCAGCTTAGGACAGAATCTGTATTACAAAGATTCCAGAGGAAAAACTGTTAAAGGGGTTGTCCCATTACAACAACGCATCCACTATCCACAGGATGGGGGATAAGTGTCTGATCATCCGGGCCCACCATTAAGTATGAGAACAGGTGCCCGTGTGGCCCCCCCCCCCCCCCTTGAATGGTGAAGGACACTGCTGCTCCATAAAGCTCTATGGGGCTGCTGGAGATAGCGGAGTGCTTGTACTCAGCTTTCCCTCATAGAGAACAATAGCCGATCACACACTTATGTCCTAACCACAGAAGTTGTTGTAATGGAACGACTCTTTTAAAGGTCTTTAAACTTCTTCATTAAAAGAGAACATATCTTCAGAAAATGAGAAAATGATTGAAAGGGGGTATATCATCAAATGAGAAAATGATTGAAAGGGGGTATATCATCAAATGAGAAAATGATTGAAAGGGGGTATATCATCAAATGAGAAAATGATTGAAAGGGGGTATATCATCAAATGAGAAAATGATTGTAAGGGGGTATATCCTCAAATGAGAAAATGATTGAAAGGGTGTATATCATCAAATGAGAAAATGATTGTAAGGGGGTATATCCTCAAATGAGAAAATGATTGTAAGTTTGTATATCCTCAAATGAGAAAATGACAAATTGTTAAAAATGTAACTATAAATTTAAAAAAAAATTGTGTTTTTCTGTTATCTACCTTGTCTTATAAAAAAAAAAACTTAAAATACTCCAGTTTTCACACGGGGCAATAGTCTGACAGTTTTTTTCTGAAGCTTACTTTGTCAGCTTTGCTGTGTTGACTGGGACAGAAACATCAGGGGGCAAATGATTTAAAAGGGGGTTTCCATCCCAAACAAAATAAACTTTATAAATAATAAGAATGTTGTGATTTTTTTTAAAAAAAAAGATGCACCCTCATGGATCCCCCACTCCCATTCCAACGCCCCCTGGTCCGCTGCCGTTCTCTACCTCCTGGTTCACCGCTGGCCTGTGACCGCAGCAGCCAATAACTGCCTATAGTGGATCATCGCTGCAGGGTTAACTGGGAGGGGTAAGGGCAGGATCACACAGATGTATTACCAATAAAGACAGATTGTGGCACGAAGTATGGCACTAATCTATGTCTGCTCATAGCAGGGGTAGATTTCATTTTCTGCCTTTAGGACAGCCCAAGAGGCGCTAAATTTATTAATAAGTGTGCGAGTGGGCAACTTGATTTCTGGGGCTGTAGTTAGTATCCTCTAAATGCTGATGGTTCCGCAGCTTCTCTTACCTCATCTGGTGTAGGAGGTGGAGGCTTCCTTGGGACTAGATAAAGGAAAATAAACAGGTATCATTATTACAGGTCCGTGACACTATGGGGCACGTTTATGAAGTTGTCTTTAAAAAAAAAAAAAGTTTCCTTTACACCAGTTTTAATAAGTGTTCCCCTTTGTGTATAGTTCACAATGCTTTCAAAGCCACTTCTCTAAGACCCAATTCACACAGTCAGTGTTTTGGTCACTAACTTGAGTCAGTTATTTTGAGCCAAAACTGAGTGCATGTTAATAAAAACACAGAACAGGGGCAAATCTTTCCATTATAAATTCCTTTTCTCTGTACAGGCTCCATTCCTGGTTTTGGTGTAGACTGAAATCACTGATCAAATACTGACTGGGCCTACAGAAAGGCCTCTTACACACGTCCGTGTTTGGTCAGTGATTTCCATCAGTGATTGTGAGCCAAAACCAGGAGTGGAGGCTACACGGAGATAAGGTATAATGGAAAGATTCTTTGTATTTCACCTACACTTGGTTTTGGTTCACAATCACAGATGGAAAATGACCAAACACTGAAAGTGTGAAACGGGCCTTAGTTGGGTTTAGGTTCTATAAACAGGGACAATAGCAGAATACCGCCTTTCAACCCAAGCTGAACATGCTGATTTTGGCTGGTTTAGCAGACCACGGTGGCCTCCTGACTCACCCCTGATAGCTGATGTCAGGGAGATAATGAGCAGACATGTGGATTTTATTGCCCAGTCCTTTTGTTAGCAGTGAAAAAAGCCACTGCCAGAAGAGTCTGTCAGTGTCTTTCTTCCCTCTCCCCATTCACTACATATGCATGCTCAGCAAAGCCAAGTATGCATGTGTACAGGTTGATCAGGAGAGAGAGCTGCTGGCCAGGCTCATTTTATCTTTGATGAGGGACTCTCCTGATACTGCCCTCTTCTCATTACTGCCAGGCCCAGTAAGGATAGAAACAAAGTGTAAAGTAATTAACACTGAAGAGGACAGTTTTCTGCTACAGAGGGATCTGGATAGATTGGAGGCTTGGGCAGAGAAATGGCAGATGAGGTTTAACACTGACAAATGTAAGAGTTATGCACATGGGAAGGAATAATGCAAGTCACCCGTACATATTAAATGGTAAAACACTCGGTAACACTGACATGGAAAAGGATCTAGGAATTTTAATAAACAGCAAATTAAGCTGCAAAAACCAGTGTCAGGCAGCTACTGCCAAGGCCAATAAGATAATGGGTTGCATCAAAAGGGGCATAGATGCCCGTGATGAGAACATAGTCCTACCACTTTACAAATCACTAGTCAGACCACACATGGAGTACAGTGTACAGTTCTGGGCTCCTGTGAACAAGACAGACATAGCAGAGCTGGAGAGGGTTCAGAGGAGGGCAACTAAAGTAATAACTGGAATGAGGGATCTACAGTACCCTGAAAGGTTATCACAATTAGGTTATTCACTTTAGAAAAAAGACGACTGAGGGGAGATCTAATAACTATGTATAAATATATCAGGGGTCAGTACAGAGATCTGTCCCATCATCTATTTATCCCCAGGACTGTGACTGTGACGAGGGGACATCCTCTGCGTCTGGAGGAAAGAAGGTTTGTACACAAACATAGAAAAGGATTCTTCACGGTAAGAGCAGTGAGACTATGGAACTCTCTGCCTGAGGAGGTGGTGATGGTGAGTACAATAAAGAAATTCAAGAGGGGCCTGGATGTATTTCTGGAGTGTAATAATATTACAGGCTACAGCTACTAGAGATGGGTCGTTGATCCAGGGAGTTATTCTGATTGCCTGATTGGAGTCGGGGAGGAATTTTTTCCCCTTAAGTGGGGAAAATTGGCTTCTGCCTCACAGGGGTTTTTTGCCTTCCTCTGGATCAACTTGTAGGAAACAGGTCGAACTGGATGGACAAATGTCTTTTTTCGGTCTTATATACTATGTTACTAAAAGGCCCCAATGCTTTGGTCCACATTCAATAGTGCTAAATGCTGAACCCTTAGGTAGTTATGGCTGATCATAGACAAAATGGGGAAGTAGAACCAACAACAATGGCTTCCTCAGGTGATGTGGGGTCATTTGTGAATAAAGATATTACTGTTTTCATACAGGGATAATATTAAATGTATATACAGTATTTACCGATGACCTCTAGGTGTCACATGAAAGAGTTCAAATTATTAAATATGTGTGTAAGAAGCGCACAATACATGTCAAATATGCAAATATGGATGAAAACCGCTTTCTATTCCTCTGAATGGGAAACATGTATTGTTGATATAGCACATATTTTACACTGTTTTTAAAAAAACAGCTCAAGAAGAGGCATGTCATTGTGGCATTAGTCAACTGGAGGGCATAAAACGGTCTCTAAATATGCTTTTTGGAGTGTGTTTTGTGCATTTTTGCAATTAAACCACATGTGCAAAATTGAAAGATGCACTGAAAAAAAAACAACAGCCTGGATTTGAGAGGCTGTATTTCTCATGAAATCCATTACTGTCAAACGTATAAGGGAGAGTTCACATCACAGTTTTATTTTTGGTTCTTCTGATCAGTCAGAAGAACAGAAAAAAAATAGGATCCTATAAAAAAACAAACATTTGGCATCCAGATCCGTTTTTCTAGACGGAAAAAAAAGCCCTGCATGCAGTATCAGATGGAAATGGCTCAAATGGATGCCAAATGTACATAAGGCTGAGTTCACACTTTAGTTATTTGGTCACTTATTTCTATCAATGGATGGACTACAGTACCCTGGAAGATTATCAAAATTAGGCCCCTTTCACACGTGCGAGTTTTCCGCGCGGGTGCAATGCGTGAGGAGGACGCATTGCACCCGCACTGAATCCGGACCCATTCCTTTCTATGGGGCTGTGCACATGAGCAGTGATTTTCACGCATCACTTCTGCGTTGCGTGAAAATCGCAGCATGTTCTATATTGTGCGTTTTTCACGCAACGCAGGCCCCATAGAAGTGAATGGGGCTGCGGGAAAATCGCAAGCATCCGCAAGCAAGTGAGGATGCAGTGCGATTTTCCTGCATGGTTGCTTAGCAACGGGACCAGATCTTTATTATTTTCCCTTATAACATGGTTATAAGGGAAAATAATAGCATTCATAATAAAGAATGCTGTGTAAAATGAAGAGGAAGGGGTTAAAAATAATAAAACTTAACTTACCTTTGCCACTTGATCGCGTAGTTGCGATCTGTCCTCTCTTTCCCTGCATCAGCTAAGAACTAAAGGACCTGTGATGATGTCACATCACATGGTCCATCTTACCATGGTGATGGACCATGTGATTGGACCATGTGATGTGACATCATCACAGGTCCATTAGTTGTTAGCTGAAGCTTGAAGAGAGAAGACAGATCGCAACTAAGTGATCAAGTGGTTAAGGTAAGTTAAGTTTTATTATTTTTAACCCCTTCATCTTCATTTTACTAAGCATTCTTTATTAAGAATGCTAATATTTTCCCTTATAACCATGTTATAAGGGAAAATAATAAATTCTCCAAAATACTCTACCCGAAACCGGGCTTCAGTGATGAAGTCCGGCTTCGGGTCCGGGTACCAAACATGGCGATTTTTCACACGCGCGTGCAAAACGCATTACAAACATTTGCACCCGCGCAGAAAAACGCAACGCACCCGCCTCTTATCCGGGTGTCAAACATGACGCCCGTGTGAAAGAGGCCTAAGGGTTAATCACTTTAGAATAAAAGACGACTGAGGGGAGATCTAATAACTATGTATAAATATATCAGGGGTCAGTACAGAGATCTCTCCCATCATCTATTTATCCCCAGGACTGTGACGAGGGGACATCCTCTGCGTCTGGAGGAAAGAAGGTTTGTACACAAACATAGAAAAGGGTTCTTCACGGTAAGAGCAGTGAGACTATGGAACTCTCTGCCTGAGGAGGTGGTGATGGTGAGTACAATAAAGGAATTCAAGAGGGGCCTGGATGTATTTCTGGAGCGTAATAATATTACAGGTTATAGCTACTAGAGAGGGGTCGTTGATCCAGGGAGTTATTCTGATTGCCTGATTGGAGTCGTGAAATAATTTTTTATTCCCCTCAAGTGGAGAAAATTGGCTTCTGCCTCACAGGGGTTTTCCTCTGGATCATCTTGCAGGATAACAGGCCGACCTGGATGGACAAATGTCTTTTTTCAGCCTTATAAACTATGTTACTAGTTATTGTGAGTCAAAACCAGGTGTGGGTCAAAAACACAGAACAAGTGCAGATCCTTCCCCTACACCTGATCTCTGTGTAGACTTCACAACTGGTTTTGGCTCACAATAACTGATGGAAATAACTGACCAAATAACTGAAGTGTGAACATGGCCTTACTGATTCTGAGAGATCAGAAGAACGGAAAATGAAACGGAGATGTGAACGCTCCCTAAAATGTATAGATTGTTTGACAATTCTAATAAAACAAAAATAAAAGCATGATCCAAACTAGTTGTTTTCCACTCCTTATGACAGTGCATATACATCGGTGCATTGGAAATTCAGTACTCACTGTAGTTCTTTTTCTGGACATGTATTGGGACACACAAGTATAATCTTTTCATCTCAAAGGCAGATCATATTTTTCTGTGACTAATAACCTGCTGGTTTATAAGTACCAATACCGTACCTGGTGTTGAGTTGGTCCACTGTGGTGCTTTTACTCACAGGGAACGCGCTGGAACACAGGAATTTTGTTGCGTAACCTACTTATTGGTGCAAGATCGTTGTAGCCGTCTTCAAAACTAGAGCAGGGCAGTGTAACGTAAGAAATACTATATGGTTATGTATCCATATTTCTGTGTGCCTACCCAGTTCTTAACCATATAGTATTTATTATCCTTCTGGTGGGGTGGACCAGATTCCTTGGGTAAGAGCACCAGGTATCCGTGGTCTTTTTCGCTGGTGAGCCACCTTACAAGTTATATTTGTATACATTTTAACGTAAGAAATACCAGCAGTAGTAAGTCAAAAGGAAAAGAAATACAACCGCCCAGTTGCTCTGACTTATTACTACTGATATACCATGACCTGGATAAATGAGAACCTTTATAAACAAAATGTAGGAAAATAAGGGAATATTTGTATCTACTTACAATCATCAAAAAGGTTATATTCTTCACACCCCGGAGCCAATTTTTCTGTTTGCCTGCAGCACAGATATACACCATCTGCCCAGAACTGAGGATGGTACTTGGACACTGTATGTTTGTTATACTTTATTACTGCAAAGGAACCAAGACAGATATTGTTACTGCACTGGTACCAAATGTCTAAAGTGATAATATTCACCTAATCAGCTTCAGAATTTAACAGATTTTAGACTTTTACACTAGACTTTTTACACTGCCCAAACACATAGCGGTAGAGTACCACATGGCCACAGTTTCAATGCCATGGTCTAAAACAGCATCTGAAAACCGTGGCAACTTACAGTGAAATTGCAAGCGGTTTTGCCACATGGCAAACCAGCGATATGTATGGGCGGCCGAAATATAACGGGCTTTTTGGATTTATTTTCTTTGACTGGTTATTAGACTAACAGCAGAATCAGCATATGCATCTGTCTGCTATACACAATGGGCCGTAGTTGTGTCAAATGTATTAAATGACACGGGCCTCTTAATAAATTTGACACCTTTTTACATGTCAGGTAGTGAGGTATTAAAGTACATGTGCGCTTGGCAGCTGACGGCATCTGTGTTGGTCTCATGTTCATATGTTCCTGCATTTCTGAGAAAAAATATAGTTTTAATATATGCAAATGAACCTCTAGGAGTAACGGGGGCGTTACCATTACACCTAGAGGCTCTGCTCTCTCGGCAACTGCCGCACCCCGGCACTTTAATCGACAGGGACTGGCAGTGAAAAAGTCATCACACCTGGCCTTTGCAGAGAGAGCGGAGCCTCTAGGTATAATGTCCACGCCTTCAGGGGCAGACTGGCCATAGACCCAACAGGAAAATTTCCTGGTGGGCCGATAACCAGGGGAGCCACCAAAGCCCTTCTCACGGCCACTGGCCAGGTGCATAATGACCTGATGCTCTGAGCATTAGCTAATGTAGGAGAACCAATCACCGGAGGTGCCCTCCTGAAATCAACTGTATCACCGTCCTCAGGACAGTGATACAGTTGAATACTGTGGTGAGGGCGGCAGTATTTTATGCTGCCCTGTGATATTTGGTTCTGCTGGGTTGGTATTTTTACTGCACTATGGTATTGCAGGCCCTGCCTACTTCTGTTGTCCCATCTTCTGTCAATTTGGACTTGCCTACAACATAGGGCCACTTTAAGTTCCCAGTCTGCCCCTGAACGCCCCCGTTTCTCCTAAAGGCTCATTTGTATATATTAAAATCTCATTTATCTCAGTAATGCGGGCACATATGAACATGAGACCAACACAGATGTCTTCAGCCAAGTGCACATGTAACAGGTCAGCCAGTGTCATAGGTACAAATCTACTGACAGATGTCCTTCGTCTGCTATCAGCAAGCGTAAATTTGCTGTAGAATTTTCACCATTTCTTTCTATTGCTCTGCCATAACCTACATCTTCTTTGGAGACCACAAACACTTTTCTTGACACTTGCCAAATTCGACGAGCAAGTAGAAATGTTGCATATTTTACAGCTAAAATGTTGTTTGTTGTCCTGCGACATTTTACCTTTGCCCGGCGCAGGCTGCTTATTTAATGCGAGTCCATGGGTCTACCTTAGGCCTCATGCACACGACCGTTTTTTTATGCTGTCCGCAAAAAGGGGTTCCGTTGTTCAGTGATCTGTGTCCGTTTTTGCCTTCCGTTGTGTTTCCGTGTGTCTTCCGTTTTTTTAGCGGACATGACCCAAAAGATTTTACCAAAAGACAGGCTGACAATGTTTCCCAAGTGCCTGCCAAGGGATCCGCAAAAAAAACGGACACGGAACACGGATGACACACGGATGGCCATCCGCATTTTTCACGGACCCATTGACTTGAATGGGTCCGTGAACCGTTTTTCACGGACAAGAATAGGACAGGTTATATTTTTTTGACGGACTGGAATCACGGACCACGGACGCGGAGGACAAACGGTGCATTTGCCGAGGTTTCCACGGACCCATTGAAAACCAATGGGTCCGCAGAAAATCACGAAAAACGGAGCAACGGACACGGAATCAAACAACGGTCGTGTGCATGAGGCCTTAAAACAACGAACAATCCATGTACTAAAAGTAAATGCTAAACATTGGAAATATGCCAGCTAGATTCTAAGAAAATGTCCACCAATAAAGAGAATACTGAAAAGTTCACCTTTCTTTAGGCTCTTTACCCATTGAGACCGGATGTGCGCAGTAGGTGCGAAGATATACAAAGTGTTGGTATCATAAACAACCTGTGAAAGGGAGGAGGAAATGTGATGATGCAGAACAAATACCACACCAACACTCGGGACTCACAACAGGAAGCTAGCAGTGGTCACAATTCCAGATTTACTAGTAAAGCAGAGAAGACGAGTGCAATGTAATAAAGAAAACATTTCAAGTAAAGGTCCACCCTTGAACACTGCTTTTTTATTTTAAAAGGTCCAAAAATCCATGCTGATTTATTTTCTTTATATATCTTTATATATTTACAAAGTCAGGTCCGGCCTTAAATGGGTTGGGGATTGGGGCAATTACTGTAAATGAATGTTCCTATAAACGCTCATCCCCAATAACAGCACAGTGTAAAGATGTTGCCAATCATTAGACAAATAAGCAAACATTTGTGCGTCACCCAGAATCCTTGTTTGTTGGCCAGTGGAAATAGGAATGTGCTGCCGACAAACAATGGAACGGTATGGGGATGAACAATTGCAGTAACGATCATTCATTCCCTGATTGCTGAATTTAAATATAACAAATTAGGGGGCAGTGATCGGAAATGTACTCCCTCATTCTTGGTCACTTCCCGTTCTATCGGCCTGTGTGAAAGGACCGATACCTTTCATAGCTCCCCATGTGGAACCTTAGTGGCCCTCCCAAAAAAGACAATGGGGGAGTTTTCTGCAATTGTTCCAACTAAAGACTGTCTTTGTCGCCTTTACAGTCCATCTTTCATTTCTTAAAGTACTCTTGAAAAATGAACGCTGTACTGTGATTGATTGCTGTCCCCATGTACCAAAGATTTAAATTATGTTCACATTTTGCACTGCAACGCATTGAGAAACCACTAGAGAAGCACATATCGATTTATAATACATTCAATTACAGTGGATATAAAAAGTCTACACACCCCTGTTAAAATGTCAGGTTTCTCTGCTGTAAAAAAAAAGAGACAACGATAAATAATTTCAGAACTTTTTCCACCTTTAATGTGACCTATAAACTGTACCACTCAATTGAAAAACAAACTGAAATCTTTTAGGTAGAGGGCAGAAAAAATATTAAAATAAAATAATATGGTTGCATAAGTGTGCACACCCTTGAACTAATACTTTATTGAAGCACCTTTTGATTTTATTACAGATCTCTTTTTGGGTATGAGTCCATCAGCACGGCACATTTTGACTTGGCAAGATTTGCCCACTCTTCTTTGCAAAAAACACTACAAATCTGTCAGATTGCGAGGGCATCTCCTGTGCACAGCCCTCTTCAGATCACCCCACAGATTTAAAATCGGATTCAGGTCTGGTCTCTGGCTGGGCCATTCCAAAACTTTAATCTTCTTCTGGTGAAGCCATTCCTTTGTTGATTTGGATGTATGCTTTGGGTCGTTGTCATGCTGAAAGATGAAGTTCATGTTCAGCTTTCTAGCAGAAGCCTGAAGGTTTTGTGCCAATATTGACTGGTATTTGGAACTGTTCATAATTCCCTCGATCTTAACTAAGGCCCCAGTTCCAGCAGAAGAAAAACCGCCCCAAAGCATGATGCTGCTCCCACCATGCTTCACTGTGGGTATGGTGTTCTTTTGGTGATGTGCAGTGTTGTTTTTGCGGCAAACATATCTTTTGGAATTATGGCCAAAAAGTTCAACCTTGGTTTCATTAGACCATAACACCTTTTCCCACATGCCTTTGGGAGACTTCAGATGTGTTTTTGCAAAATGCAGCCTGGCTTGGATGTTTTTCTTCGTAAGAAAAGGCTTTCGTCTTGCCACTCTACCCCATAGCCCAGACATATGAAGAATACGGGAGATTGTTGTCACATGTACCACACACACAGCCAGTACTTGCCAGATATTCCTGCAGCTCCTTTAATGTTGCTGTAGGCCTCTTGGTAGCCTCCCAGACCAGCTTTCTTCTCGTCTTTTCATCAGTTTTGGAGGGACGTCCAGTTCTTGGTAATGTCACTGTTGTGCCATATTTTCCCCCCTTGATGATGACTGTCTTCACTGTGTTCCATGGTATATCTAATGCCTTGGAAATTCTTTTGTACCCTTCTCCTGACTGATACCTTTTAACAATGAGATCCCTCTGATGATTTGGAAGCTCTCTGTTGACCATGGATTTTGCTGTGGGATGCGACTAAGAAAATTTCAGGAAAGGCCAACTGGAGCAGCTGAACTTTATTTGGGGTTAATCAGAGGCACTGTAAATGATGGCAGGTGTATGCGGACTCCTATTTAACATGATTTTGAATGTGATTGCCTAATTCTGAACACAGCTACATCCCAAGTTATAAGAGGGTGTGCACACTTATGCAACCACATTATTTTTGTTTTTTTGTTTTCTTCCCTCCACCTAAAAGATTTCAGTTTGCTTTTCATTTGACTGGTACTGTTTATAGGTCACATTTAAAGGTGAAAAAAGTTCTGAAATGATTTATATTTGCCTCATTTTTTTACAGCACAGAAACCTGACATTTTAACAGGGGTGTGTAGACTTTTTATATCCACTGCATATATATATATATATATATATATATATATGTAGGAAAATACAAAAGTCCAGGGCAGCACACCTTGTGAAATGCAAAAAAGTATGAGTGCCAGCGGTATTCCACTTGACAACACTGTACTATACAAAAAAAAGAAACACGCCGCAGCACTTCCGAATAGGTTTTTTAATATGTTGTTTTTAATCTGTTGTCTATCTTTTTTTTTAGTTTTTTTTGGATGGAGGGGTCTCGCTCATTTACTGTCTGACGACTACTTGGACATTTGTGATGAAGCACGGATTATTTGCACTACTTTTAGGGCAGAGAGAATTTGATTCCATTCACACACTGCGTTTTTGTGGATAATTTCCTTTATACTTTAGGCCACTAAGGACACTACCGCCCGATGAAGGTCTAGGGATGTGAGAGTGATTCGTGTTGAGGGTGGCTGGTGTTGCACTCCACGAGTCGCTTCTCTATACCGATCAGAGGACAGTGCATCGGAAGACAGCACGCCCCCTGTTATATGACTTAAGGACAGTAAGATCTAGATTGATGGTGGCTGTTTATTCTTCAATAATATTTACTCCCTGAATGCAAACATGCTGAAAAATGGAACAAAAAATCTATGTTTGAATCCATTTACAAAAAAACAACTCATTTTGTGCTTATTCTAATATACTGGGTTCCGGAGAAAGTTGAAAGATACATTTTAGAATTTGCATTAAAGTTTAGTTTTTATAATAAAGTAGTTTACACAATGACCTATCCATAGAGTAGGTCAGCAATATCAGATTGGTGGGGGTCTGATGCCCGGCGCCCCTGCCGATCAGCTGATAGCAGACGCTATGGATCCGGAACCCCACAGCTCCATACACCCTCTAGTGTTCTTGGGTACGGCAGATCAGATGCAATACACACTACAGAACTGCAGTGTTCCAGCGTACTTATGTAAGTGCTTCTGCCACTAACAGCTAATCAGTGGGGCTGCTGGGTGTCATCAAGATGCTAGTCTGTAATGCTAGTGTCAATTTATGTAATTATTGCTTATGTGCCAAGTGGGTTTTTTATAATCCTAAATGTATTCCTAAGAAGTCATATCCATCTGGTAATTCAGCATGTTCCTCCGAGCAGATACAATATTCCATCTGGTCAATATTTTAGACGTTAGGTCATGCAGGTCATCTGACCAGTAGTCATGGAACAGCTGATCTTAAACTTAAATATTAACCACCTCCCGACCGCCTAACGCAGGGATGCGTCCTGCGGGCGGCCGGGATGTTCCTCCTAGACGCATCAGCGCGTCATCTCGTCAATTCGTGGCGGTAAATATATTTATATTTATAAATATGTGTTAAATGGCTTCTGTGCTCTCTGCTGGGTCCTTTTCATCGGTTGGTCCCAGCAGAGAGCACATGTGACTGTGAGTACACCAAGCACCATATTTGTAGCCCCAGATCACCCCCCATCACCCCAATTAACCCCTTGATCACCCCTGTCAATCACTAGTGAAAGGGAAAAAAGTGATCAGTGTAAACTGTCACTTTTTTTTTCACTAGTATTGACTGTTAGGTTTAGTTTAGTTTTTTGGCCCGTTTAGGTAGTCAGTTAGCACCCACCGCACAGCGTAGCGCTAATCAGCATCAATACTTTATAGTATCTGTAAGTGATCAGAACTGATCACAGTCAGACCTATAATAGTATTAGTGTCACCTTAGTCACCCTCCACCCAAAACGCAGTGTTTGCCCGATCAGGCCTGATCGGTCGCCCACACGTGCGTTCACCCATGCCGCCCCGCCGCAGTGACAACATTTTTATTTATTTTTTGTATCACTGCACAATCACTACACAACCGCTGCGGCGATAAAAAAAAAATCAGTTTTGATATTTTTTATCAATTGCAGCGGCTTCCTGTACTTCGCTAGCCTCCCATTTGTAAGACAGGCTTGCTTTTTTTCTTGGGTAGTCTCAGAGAATACCCCCTACATTTAGTTGGCCAAATGGCAAGTAAGGGGTATTCTGAAGAGGCCTACAGGATTCTGACCCAGTCGGATGAGGAATTGGAACCCTCATCTGACGAATCCAGTGGATCAGAATACGAACCTGTAGAAAGCAGTGGCAGTCTGACCCAAAGTTCGGACGATGAGGTTGAGGTCCCTGATAGCACCAGGCGTACCCGGCCCCGTGTTGCTAGACCACAGGTTGCGCAGGATCCGCTTCAAGGGCAGCAGAGTGGGGCTGGCGCTGTCGGATTACGCGGTGAGGCATACACCAGCAGCGCAGCCCATCCTGGACCTAGTACCAGCACTGCCGTAGAACATGGTGAAGTGGCGAGCACCAGAAGGGCAGTTTAAGCTGGTACGGTGGCACGTGCAGTAGTTCCCACGTCGCAGCCACCGCACAGACATGCCCATAGAGCCCTTAGAGTCCCTGAGGTGCTGGCAAATCCTGATTGGCAGTCACCATCTTCAGCCGCACCAGTAGTTCCCCCTTTCACCGTCCAGTCAGGAGTTTGGGTTGAGATAGCTCAGATCAGATCGGCACTGGGGTTTTTTGAGCTGTTCTTCACTGCGGAGCTCTTTGACCTAGTCGTGGCAGAAACAAACCGGTATGCCACTCAATTTATAACCGCCAACCCGGGAAGCTTTTATGCCTAGTCTTTCCGGTGGAAACCCGTCCAAGTTTCCGAAATTAAAACTTTTCTGGGCCTTCTCCTCAACATGTGCCTAACAAAAAAGCATGAATTGCTGTCATATTGGTCCACGAACCCGATTCATCACATGCCCATGCACTCTGCTGCCATGTCTAGGACACGATTTGAGACCATCCTGCGTTTCCTGCACCACCTCTCGTCCCAGAGGCCACCCAGCTTTTGACCAGCTCCACAAAATTCGGCCCCTCATAGACCATTTCAACACCAAATTTGCAGATTTGTATACCCCTGCACAAAACATTTGCTTAGACGAGTCCCTGATACATTTTACCGGCGCGCCCGGTATGGGGTCAAATTGTATAAGCTCTGTGAAAGGGCCACAGGCTATACGCACAAATTTCGTGTCTATGAGGGTAATGATCAGACCCTGGAGCCAGTCGGTTGCCTTGACTACCTGGGGAGCAGTGGGAAGACAGTCTGGGACTTGGTGTCACCCTTATTTGGCAAGGGGTACCATCTTTATGTGGACAATTTCTCCACAAGTGTGCCCCTCTTCAGACATTTGTTCCTAGAACAGATTGGCTGCTGTGGCACCGCACGACCTAGTCGCCGGCGCTTCCCCAAACGGCTGGTTACCACCCGACTTGCAAGGGGGGAGAGAGCTGCCTTGTGTAACGAAGAACTGCTCGTGGTGAAATGGAGAGACAAGCGTGACGTTTACATGCTATCCTCCATTCACGCAGACACGACAATCCAAATTGAACAGGCAACCAGTATCATTGAAAAGCCCCTCTCGGTCCACGACTATAATTTGCTCATGGGAGGGGTGGACTTCAATGACCAGATGTTGGCTTCTTATTTACTTTCCCGCAGGACCAGACAGTATAAGAAGGTGTCTGTACTGTATATCTAATTCAATTGGCTATATATAATAGTTTTGGTCTCTACAGTAAGGCTGGGAGAACAGGATCCTTCCTCAAATTTCAGGAAGAGATCATTGAGAACCTCCTGTATCCAGGAGGTTCCGTGGCCCCAACCACCAGTGTGAGCCGTCTACACGAGCGACATTTCCCCAATGTCGTTGCTGGTACCTCAACCCAACCGTCCCCCCGAAAAAGATGTTGTGTCTGTAGCAGGAGTGGAATAAGGCGTGACACCCACTATTTCTGTCCTGACTGCCCTGACCACCCTGCCCTATTCTTATGGAAGTGTTTCCAGAAGTACCACACTTAGGTAGGTACACTTAGGGACGTAGGGACCGCAGGACACAGGTAGATTTTACACAAGAGTCTCTCAGGATACTAGGTTTTGAGAGACCCTAACACACAGGGGTGCTAGTGTGCTACTGCAGATATGTGAAAACTTTCCTTTCACTTGGGATAAAGTGCATAATGTACTTCGCACCATCTCTGTGCGATTTACACTTTACACATTGTCCTATGGGAGAGGAGAGGTTTCTGCTAGGTAAGTAAAGAGTGAAAAGTAAAAAACAAAAATTAAACAGGTAGCAAGAAAAAGAAATCTTGAGTTAGTTTAGGTTTTAAAAGTTTTATGATGTTCAGGTTTATAAAGTTTGTAAAGTTCAAATTTATGAGCCTGCTGCTTGTTTTTTCTTCTTTTTTTTTTTATTTTACTAACCACCCTTTACTTTCCAGCTGGACCAACCGACGAAAACGCTGCAGCACTGATGTGCATTCTGAGAGAAGCATTGCGCTGCTGTCAGATTACGTGTGAAGTCGGTGCATGCGGCGCTGCAGGACGAGATTTCTTCTCCGCAGTACAGGTACGTTTGCCCAGGCATATGAGCTGAAGAGAGGTGTTGGAGTTCATATGCTTTGGCAAACACTTTGTATCAAAAATCTGGCAAAGATGTCTTCCTCCACAACGATCGATTGATCAATGTGAATGCAGAAATCACGTTTGCCGGGACATAGGAGCTGAAGTGGGTATGAATGTTTGGGTGGAGCCCCTATGTCCTGGCAATCGCCAGGCCCTTTTTTTTTTTTCTTGCATATTTTTTGGCAGAGATTTTTTCATCCACATTGATCGATGCAAATGAAGAAATCTGTGCCGTTCATTTTTTCTTTCAGCCCAGAGGCTGGACGGAAAAAAAAATCTCATTACCTGTATGCTCCATATAAGGGGAATAGCAGAAACTCCTAATGCTGGCCATACATGTAATGATTGCGAAGACCCTCAAATGCCAGGGCAGTACATACACCTCACATGTGACCCCATTTTGGACAGAAGACACCTCAAGGTATTCGCTGTGGGGCATATTGAGTTCATGAAAGATAGAACTTTTTGTCACAAGTTAGCGGAAAGAGAGACTTTGTGAGAAAAAAAAAAGAAATGTCAATTTCCGCCAAAAAAAAATCTTCTATGAACTCGCCATTCCCCTCACGGAATACCTTGGGGTGTCTTCTTTCCAAAATGGGGTCACTTGTGGGGTATTTATACTGCCCTGGCATTTTAGGGGCCCTAAAGCGTGAGAAGAAGTCTGGAATCCAAATGCGTAAAAATGACACTTTTTTGCAGCCAAGATGCGCAAAGGGGCCCAAATTCCAAGGAGTACCTTTAGGATTTCACAGGGCATTTTTAAGCATTTGGATTCCAAACTTCTTCTCACGCATTAGGGGCCCCTAAAATGCCAGGGCAGTATAAATACCCCACAAGTGACCCCATTTTAGAAAGCAGACACCCCAAGGTATTCTGTGAGGGAGATGGGGAGTTCATGTAAAATTTTATTTTTTGTCACAAGTTAGTGGAATATGAGAAAAAAATAAAAATAAAAATCTATTTCCGCTAACTTGTGCCAAAAAAAAATATCTTCTATGAACTCGCCATGCCCCTCACGAAATACGTTGGGGTGTCTACTTTCTAAAATGGGGTCATTTGTGGGGTATTTATACTGCCCTGGTATTTTAGGGGTCTCTAAAGCGTGAGAAGTAGTTTGGAATCCAAATGCGTAAAAATGCCCTGTGAAATCCTAAAGGTACTCCTTGGAATTAGGGCCCCTTTGCGCATCTCAGCTGCAAAAAAGTGTCACTAATGTGGTATCGCCGTACTCAGAAGAATTAGAGCATTGTGTTTTGGGGTGTATTTTTACATATACCCATGCTGGATGAGAGAAATACCTCTGTAAATTGACAACTTTGTATAAAAAAATGGAAAAAGTTGTCATTTACAGAGATATTTTTCACACACAGTATGGGTATATGTAAAATTACACCCCAAAACACATTGCCCTACTTCTCCTGAGTACGGCGATACCACATGAGTGACACTTTTTTGTGTTCCAATGAGTACCTTTAGGATTTCACAGGGCATTTTTACGCATTTGGATTCAAAACTACTTCTCACGCTTTAGGGGCCCCTAAAATGCCAGAGTAGTATAAATACCCCACAAGTGACCCCATTTTAGAAAGTAGACACCCCAAGGTATTCACTGAGGGGCATAGTGAGTTCATGGAAGTTTTTATTTTTTGTCACAAGTTAGGGTGTCTACTTTCCAAAATGGGGTCATTTGTGGGGTGTTTCTACTGTCTGGGCATTGTAGTACCTCAGGAAACATGACAGGTGCTCAGAAAGTCAAAATGCGGGAATTCACTTTTTTGCACCATAGTTTGTAAACACTATAACTTTTACCCAAACCAATAAATATACACTTATTGGATTTTTTTTTTTTTATCAAAGACATGTATAACAATAAATTTAGAGAAAAATGTATATAGAAATGTAGTTTTTAAAAAAAAATTATAACAGAAAGTGAAAAATGTCATTTAAAAAAAAAAATTCGGTCATTTTTGATTAATATCAAAAAAAGTTAAAATGTCAGCAGCAATGAAATACCACCAAATGAAAGCTCTATTAGTGAGAAGAAAATGAGGTAAAATTCATTTGGGTGGTAAGTTGTATGACCGAGCAATAAACGGTGAAAGTAGTGTAGTGCAGAATTGTAAAAAGTGGCCTGGTCATTAAGGGTGTTTAAGCTAGGGGGGCTGAGGTGGTTAAACACATCAACACGGACTCTATGACCCATGTAAACAGTTATATGGGTGGAAGCTTTACTAAAGTATAAGAGCAGGAATTTCCTGAAGTCACGTTAGAAGCCTCATCTGTGGAGTGGACGTGTGAACAACCTAGAATTTCCTGATTATCTGAAACTCCTGGCTTACCAGCGGAGGTGTTGGCCTGGATACATAATCAGTGATGTTTTTTATTTTAATTGATTTACTATGTACCTTCATTCTGGATGTAGTTAGCACTCGAGCTGAAGTGTTGGTTTAGATGTTGTATGTTAAACCTTTATGGTCAATTATGTGTCTTGTTTTATCTAATCCTTATTCATTGTAAGACTCCTACAATGAAGGAGCCATTTTTATTTTTTACTATTATTATCTATTGTGTTGTCTCCTTTTCTTCTGGTTATCCTGCAGATTAGGTAAAACATAGTGCCAGAAAAACACCATTGAAAGGAGTCTGTCAGCGGGTTTGACCATGAAAAACTGCTGACAGCACGCTTGCTCTTTGTGTGCATGTATTATTACCCTGTATTTACAAGATGTAACAAAAATGAGTATTTTAGAACAATGATGAAAAAGGCAAACAGGCAGAAAATAAATGAACACATACCTGAAATGCATATTTATTTTGGCAAGGAACCTGGTCTATTTCACTCTTTACAACTTCTACACATTTTATTTTTGTAAGGTCAACTGATCCTTTTTTGTTCCTCTTCTGCAAAAAATTTGTATAGAAGTAAAAGTGAGTCAATAATCACACTTGCCAAGGCAGGATAATGCACCTTTCAATTAGATGATTATTCCATCTGATGTAGGACAACATAACCAAATTTGATTGTTTCCGTTAGCCAAAGATTAATTAAAGAGGGTTTCCAGTACTTAGATAATGATGACGTATCTTCAGGATAGGTCATCAATATCAGATTGGTGGGGGTCTGACACCCAGCACCACCACTGATCTGCTGTTTCAGGCTTTCATTGATGTAATATTGTTGACCTATTCCGAGGACAGTCCAAGTACTGGAAAACCCCTTTAATGAAGGCTGCAAAGTCCGTAGCCTCTAAAAAGTCTTACCAAAGCTTCAGTACTGAAGTGCCAAAAGAAATTAGAGACTGTAATGCAAAACTGCTGAACAAAATTAGGACCCTGATACCATCATGTCAAAATCCTACAATTACATTCTTGACCAAACACGGACCAAAATAGTCATGCGTGAACTAGGCCTTAGGCCCAGAAGCGGACTGGCCAAAGACCCTACAGGGAAATTTCCTGGTCGGCTGATAACCAGGGGGCCGCCTGAGCCCTCCTTATGGTACATAATGATCTGGTGTCCTCGCCCTTAATTATTATAGGAGCATCAGATACTCATGCATCTGGCCAACGGCCCTAGGTCCCCTCCTGAATTCAACTGTATCGCCATCAGTTGAATACAGTTGAATACTGCAGCAGGAGCGGCAGTATTTTGTGCTGTACTGGGCAGTATTTTGTGTTGCTCTAAGCGGTATTGCTGGTCCTGCCTTCTGTCAATTTAGACCCTCCAACAACAAGGGTCCACTTATTTATTTTTTCCAGGACCACTTCAAATTCCCAGTCTGCCCCTGCTTAGGCCTGATTCAGATGACAGCGAATTCCACCTGTGTGCTATCCAGAGAGCACCCATATAGATCACAGACCCATTAAAGTAAATGGTACTTTCCCTTAGTGTCAACTAAATCCTTTATGATACCCTTCCTTTTTAACCCCTTGTTCCCCCCGGGGATGCATCCCTCCTTTTCCAGGCCATGGTTCTCTCTTAAGACGTTTCATCTTGTGGACGTAGTGGACTATTGAAGCTTCGGGATTATCCCGTTTGAGTCCCTTAAGGAAAGGTTTGACATACCTGAATCTTCTAGATATCATTATATGCAATTGCAACACTGGATTGGGTCCCTGTTCAGGGATTCTACGGTTTCCACACCCACGCTATTCAAGAAGCTATGTAAATGATCGGACACCACTAAGGGATTGATCTCTGAGATTTACATACTACTTTCTTCCCCTTCTCCCTCTGAGGTCATTAGGCACCCATATATGTCTAAATGGGAAGCGTACTTAGGAAGGAACATATCAGCAGCAGATTGGAAGCTCATTTGGCAATGTACTGCAGCCACCTCCACTTGTGTTACACATCAAGAGAATTCGTACAAAATACTGATGTTATGGTACCACACGCCCCAACTACTCAGACTTCTCAATCCCACTATATCTGATAGGTGTTGGAGATGTGGGTCAGGCCTGGGATCCCTATTCCATATTTATTGGGATTGCCATGCTTTATTTCCATTCTGGAAAGAGGTCCAGTACCTCCTGACGCTATTGATTGGAACACGAGTTCCCTTAGACCCTTATTTTTTTCTACTTAACATGCCTCCTGTTCCTTTGAGGAAAGTAACTCTCCAACTGGCACTCTATGTCCTAACGGCAGCTAGGCGTCTCATAGCTAGTTTCTGGAAGCAGCAGACCAGGCCATCCAGAGAAGATCTGATCTCTAGTATTCTTAATGTTCGCTTAATGGAGCGTATCTCGGCAACTATCGAATGTGTACTCTTGGACATACGAATCTGTACAAATTATTTTCTTTGTACTTATATGTCTTTATTGAAATACCAAATAAAAAGACAATTGGAAAAGAAAAGACAATTGGAAAAGAAAAAAAAAATTATGGTGCAAGGCACAATTCAGCTTTTCGGCACCATTCTTGTCTATTTTCCATCAGAGGCTCATTGACTCATTCAATGGGTCCAGAAAAAACAATGATGCCACACAGACAGCCAGATCTATCGGAGTCCTGGGGACAGAAATTGGAGCTGCCATCTGAACTCATCCTTCGTAAAGGAAGTGCTGAATTTACCACAGAGAGAAAGATCTGATAAATATGAGGAGACTGAAGTCTAACATTGTTGAATGGACCTGGGCTTGAGGTGATGTGAACCCAGCTAGGTAGTAGACTATCATAAAGGGGCAGTCAGGCAAGGCACTATTGGGGTCATTTACTATTAGCCCTACTCCGGTTTTTGGCAAAAAAAAAAAGTCGCAAGACCCCATTTTGTGTCTTTTTTTAAATGCCTGTGATACAATATTTTGTAGACATGCCGGAAGACATGCCGTATTGCCGGATCCGGAATTAATGCCCATTGAAGAGCATTAATCCGGATCCGGCATTAGGCTAAACGTCGTTTCGGCGCATCGCCGGATCCGACGTTTAGTTTTTTCTCAATGGTTACCATGGCAGCCAGGACGCTAAAGTCCCGGCTGCCATGGTAAAGTGTAGTGGGGAGCAGGGAAGCAGTATACTTACCATCCGTGCGGCTCCCGGGGCACTCCTGAATGACGTCAGAACGCCCCATGCGCATGGATCACGTGATCCATGCGATCACGTGATCCATGCGCATGGGGCGCCCTGAGGGGGGCCAGCATAAGACACACATGAATGACACACATATAGCATCTTATGCTGGTCCCCCTCATGGCCCTATGTGTCCCCTCATGTGTCCTAAACTGCGCACATAACTGGCTTTGGGTGTAAAGTGTTTTACTACTGTCTGAAACAATCTCTCCCCTATTGATAAAATGGCGAGCCTCTGTACTCACTTTCACTATGAATGCACTGCAGCGAGCGGCAGCTAGCGGGCCGGCGCGTGACTGACGTCACTTAGTTACGCTCCTCCCACTTCATTCAGGAAGCAGGAGCGTGACTAAGTGACATCAGTCACGCGCCGGCCCGCTCGCTGCTGCTCGCTGCAGTGCATTCATAGTGAAAGTGAGTACAGAGGCTGGCCATTTTATCAATAGGGGAGAGATTGCTTCAAACAGTAGTAAAATACTTTACACACAAAGCCAGTTATGTGCGCGGGGCCCCTTCATATATAATCGCAGCATTTTCGGGTTGGCCAAATCGCCATATCGCAATCTGCGCTTATCGCGATTAGATTATTTTTTCGATATATCGTGCAGTCCTATTGCTGACCATTGTGTTTGCACTCGGAACCCTGTATGGTCAAATACTTAACATAAAAGACAATAGTGACATATAACCTTTAAAGTGACATCATATGAAAAGCCAAATACTTCCCATTAAAACACATTTTTCATTTATATATCAGATCAGAGAGTTGCGTCAGCATCCCCTTACCTCAGAGCGACCTTCGTAATAGGTGAGTTTTGTCCTTGTGAGTACAAAAATTCTTTCTTTGTAGTTTAACGGAGATGTCCTCTTCTTCTGCTGTGACCTTTTAATGAGAGTTTCTTCAAGTATAACGTCTGAATTCATTTCAGCTTCCTGTTCATTGGTTTCCCTGCCATTGAATATGAAGGACTCTAAACTGAAAACAGAAAAAGGGCTTTAAAGATCTGACTAGTAAAACAGGATGGGATTTGGTCATTACCAGTTGCTGGCTGCACATTGTTATAATATTACGTCTTATGAGCCGGAGTTCTGGGTGAGGCTCCGGCAGTGAATCGCCTAGGTGGAGAATAAAGCAGAAGCATCCTAAAGTCTCGGATGTCCATAAATTGGTGACTAGGATGGCGAGATTTCAAAAATATAACGAAAAATAAAGCAATACAAGAAATGGGGGAAACCACTAACAGTTATGTGACCAGGTTCAAATATATTACAAAGTCTTGTGATTTCGGTGTCGTAACCAATAATCAGAGACCCGGTTACTAAGAAATGTACCTCTCTGCACCTCAGAAGAAAACTGCTGAGGGACCCTAATATGACCCTTTCGGGCTGTCAGGCTTTGCAAACTGAAAAAAAAGAGTCTACTGAAATCAAATTAATGCAATCTCTGAAACTATCGATTATAATATGAAAACCTGAAGTAAAAGAGCACATTTTCCAGAGACCTACCTCTGCAAACTGCAGTGTGGAGAAGTTGGTCATTTGGCAGCTGTATGCCAAAATGCAACCTCAGAACATCAAAGTAAAAACAAGGTAATTGCACAAGAGAAGACTACAAAAGTAAAAGTAAATCATGGCTGTGGATGCTGAGAGTACATCAGATTGTGAATTTATATTCTCACTGGGCTCACGGTTGGGACATTATCAATGAGATAGTGACCGCCAATGCATCTTTTAGAGGTGGTCACTAACAGGCGTTGGGCTAGGCCACCACCTTTTTAAGTGCTGCACAGATTTCCTCTGCCGAGAAGAGAAGGAACCCAGCTCTCAAATGACAGCTAATGAAAATCTCTTTCTCTAACAGCCTGGATCGGCAAAAGCACTGATCCGGGCCGTCTAACCCCTTAGATGCTGCATTTAATAGCAACCATGGCATCTAAGGCTTCGTTCACATCACCGTTCAGCCTTTCCGTTCTCCGGCTCCGTTTAGGAGCAGAACGGAAAGGACGAATTCAGCACATAATTGAGACGAAAGGATCCTAAGGACCCCACAGACTATAATGGGGTCCGTTAGGTTTCCGCTCAGAGGAAGATTTTTGAAGCGGAGACAAAAGTCTTGCATGCACAACTTTTGTCTCCGCTCCAAAATCATCTTCTGAGCGGAAACCTAACGGACTACATTATCGTCTATGGGGTCCTGAGGTTCCGTTCAGCTCAGTTATGTGCCGAATCCATCCTTTCCATTCTCCTGCTCCTAAACGGAGCAGGAGAACGGAAAGGCTGAACAGTGATGTGAACGAAGCCTAAGTGGTTTAGAGGAAAGAGGGCTCCCTCTGTGGCATCAGCATCTCCGCAAATTACGGTAGATTGAGGGGTGTCAATGTCTTATCGCAGCCAGCTAAAGAAAGCCCTATAAACCTAAAGGTTAGTGTAGTTTTACTCAAAAAATGTACTACAATTTTAGCGCAATTTTGGGTGCATGGAGGCGCATTTAGAACACAACTCCTTTCCCATGACCAGCCCCCTTTCCCACAAATCCTCGCCCGCTGTCAAGCAAGGCATAAAATGTGATGCAAAGCATGCCCACCGCAGACATATGCTGTACATGTATAAGAGCAGACCGGGCGCCATAGCAGCCAGGTGCCTGCTCGTTTTGCAGCAGACATCCGACAGCAGAGTCTATGATCAGACACAATTGCGATAATGAAATCTGAGCGGTCATTTACCAGGAGTGCTGCGCTCCTGGTGACTGAATGGAAAAGCTCCAACACAAGATCACAGGAACCATCTGGTTGCTGTATCAGCCTGTGGCAGGGCTTGATAGGAATGTAGTGTATCTCCTATAGACAAGAAATGCAGTCTAGGAAAGAAGGGATCAGATGACTGATAATAAAGGGACGGAAAGGAAAATTTAAAATAAATGTGAAAAAAAAAGTTTAAAAAAAAAAAATATATATAAAAATTAAATATTCAAATTGTCCCTCTTTTCCCATTTTACTAATAAAAAAAGCATTAAAAAATAAACATTGTTGGCACTGTCCTGTCCCAAAATGCTTGAACCCTCAAAATATGGAGGTATGGATACCTTTATGATGAATGCAGTTATGGAAAAAAAAAATCAAAATGCCATCATACTGGCCCACATAGGGAAGTGGGAACTCTATAAAATTAAACCAAATAAAACCATGACATAATTACTATTTTTAACAATTCAATACAATTTAGATTTTTTACAGCTGCCCACTACATCATGTGCAATATTAAATGGTGACATTAGAAAGCACAACTTGTCTTGCAAAAGAACAATCCCTGATGTCTATGTAATTGAAAAAATAAAAAGTTATGGATCTCGGAAGGCACGGAGTAAAAAATAAAAACGGGAAAAAGGAAATGGGTGTGTCCGGAAGATCCACCTTATGGACTGAATTCTTTATTGGTAATGGCACAAAGGTCTCCTGTGCTTGGCCACAAAACAGCTATAGAACTAGGTGTGCTAAGCACTAGACCTGGTGCAAGCAATGCAGAGATCAACATGCTGTCTCGTTCTCTTCATAAATTCAATGAGAAATTGAAAGACTTTTTTAGGGCTGAAGTTTAGGGATTTTCAGTTGGAGACTGGTGCAATGGCAGCCTGCAGCCACCACTGTTCTGCTCATCTGCCCTGATCCTCTGGTACACAGCAGTGTGGACCCACAGTCTGCTGGTTCCCTTCTTCCTGGAGGGTCTGGACGCCGCCCTACTTTGTCCCTCCACACAGGCTGCGGCCTGCTTGCTAGCAAGGCCTCACCTCCTCTGCCCATAGAGCACGTGCACTCCACCTGGCACGTAAAGTGCCAACACATGGCCATCCTAATCTGATCCAGACCCCTTTCTGTCAGAATATGCCTGAGCAATGGGTGTTCTAGCATGATAGTACGCTGAAAAGTTGTCTGCTCGGGCGTCTGCCTGTGTACCGACTTTCTGCCTATTTCCTGGATTGTGCCTCTGCTGCCTGACCTGTGCCTGTTCTCCAAATTGACCCTTCGCTGCCTGCTCTGACCGTGGAAGGTTTACCATATAAAACTCATCAGCCTATCCCTAACTATAATTTTGCCTGAGGCCAATCAAACAGAGAATATTCCAGGTAGGTTGAGGCCTGATGGAGTCCTGTACCGGCTTGAAGGGTAAATACCAGGGGACTGCCAGGCTAATGCCCTTAGGAGTAGCCCAAATCACCCTGCAATCCACCTGCGTTGGTCATGCTTGGACACTATAGGAAAAAGCGCCAGCCTATGTATGCTCCTACAGTCCCAGCCAGCTCATTTTCCTATAGTGTGCAAGCACGACCACCGCTGATGGTTTGCAGGGTGGTCATAACCATGGAAATGAGCAGAGTATAATGTGATAGAAAAATAAGTCCAGCCAGCAAAGGAGGCAATATGGATAATCACAATACATTAGTAACTGCCTTGTATAACTTTCTCTACATAATAAATACCACTTGCTGAAGTGAGACAATCCCTTTAACCCCTTTCCAACCACTCATCGTAAATTTACAGCGAAAGTCGTGAATTTAAATATGTGAAAACACACCAGCAGCATTAGTTGTAATATTTTATTTGCTGCACTAATCCACAAGACTGACATGTTTGGTATTGTATCTTTTGTGGAAAAAAAAATAAATAATTCACTCTTAACACGAATGGTTTCCTCTTCCGCAGGAGATATCTAGATTACACTTTCACTTCTCAGCAACTGCTGTCTCTGATTGGAAAGATTAGGTGTACTTACTAAAAATGTTTGGAACATGTTCACACAAGTGTCACACTTTCATTTTTTTAACTTATCTTTTTTAATTATATGGGATCCTTTATCACACCTTTTTATTCACTAACACCGTATTAGCACATATCGCACATGGTCAGATCCCCTTTGTCCTGCTTTCCGGAATATCACTCTGAAAATCATGGTAGATAAATGCAGAATGATGATACACATAAAACATTGTTTTTTTTACTCGTTTTTAATGGGTGGAGGCACATAAGTGAATGTGCTATTCTGGTCACCAAAAAAGCTAGAAACCTGGTGGAACAGAAGAAAAATCCCATTGATATAAATCTCCCAAAGTCTCCCTACTGGATGTATTGGGAAAAAACATGGAAATGTATTGTGTAGTTAATGTAGTTGAAACTTGTGCTCTTGCAACTATAAACTTAAAAATCAATTAAAGAGCATGTCAGCATGATCAACGCTATTAAACCAGGCATACTATCTGGTAGGGTTGATCATGCTGCTTAAAAAGATGCCTTTTTTGTCTGTATGCTAAACAGCTGCAAATACATCTGTGTTTTTATTCATATGCAAATGAACAGGTTGGAGCACCAGGGGTCTGGCTGGATCCTTGTAGCCCTGCTTTTGTAATGCCCCTGTGCCCTCTCCCCTTCCCTTGATTGACAGGGGTAGACATCAGCATGCTGAGGGAAGAGCTGTGTCCTAGCATGTGCACATCATATACACTACTTACTATAGCCTTAACACATTGAGAGCATTGAAAGCAAATACATATTATTGCTTTATTCATAGGCACAATATATGATTATAAAGAAACCAATGATATTAGCTTTTTTTTTCTACACTGTCCTCAGTTAACCCCTTCACGAGCAGAGACCCGCGGCATCTGAGCAGTGCAGAAGCGGAAGCCGCGCGCTTGCGCTCCTGTAACAGCATTCCCCACTTGACATCGGGGAACTTGTTACAGTACACTTAGGCTACATTCACACGACCGTATGGGTTTTGCGGTCCGCAAATTGCGGACCCGCAAAACACAGATACCGGCCGTGTGAATGTAGCCGGCCCCATGATAGAAATGCCTATACTTGTCCGCGATCGCGGACAAGTATAGGACATGCTTTATCTTTTTATGCGGGCCGCGGATCGGATCTATCGGATGCGACATTGAAATGAATAGGTTCACACTGCTCTGCTAAAATTCTGCGAACGGATGCGGAACCATTTATACGGTCGTGTGAATGTAGCCTAATAGCCCGAAGCCTCAAGCAGGCTTCGGCGGCTATTAGAGGAACATACCAATACAGGACACTGGGTGGCAACATTGTATTGTTATACTGCAAATGAGCTTCAAAATGGTATCACTGAAAAGTAAAGATTGCCAGCAAAAAATGCCCTCAAACAGCTCCGTAAACATAACTACAAAAAAGTTATTGGGGTCAGAATATGGTGATGAAAAAAAAAAAAAAATTTATTCAAGGCTTTAAATTTTTTTTTTTCAGTATTAAAACGCAATAAAAACTATACAAGTGTGGTATCGTTATAATCGTACTGACCTGGAGAATTAATTTCACCACATAGTGAATGGTGTTAAAAAAAAAAACAATTGCGTTTTTTCCCAATTCTACCCCGTTTGGAATTTTATTACCCATTTCCACTACATTGTATGCAACTGTAAATGGTGCCATTAGAAAGTACAATTTTTTGTCCTGCAAAAAAATGTTAACAGAAAAATAAAAAAGTTAGGACTCTTGGAAGGCGGGGAGTGAAAAACAAAAACGCAAAAATGGAAAATCGCAAGGTCCTCTAAGGCCCCTTTCACACGAGCGTGTCCGGATTAGGTCCGGATGCGTTGCGGATGCGTTCAGTGAAAACTGTGCGATTTTGCAGGCAAAGCCATTCAGTTTTGCCTGCGATTGCGTTCAGTTGTTCAGTTTTTTCCGCCTGGGTGCAATGCGTTTTGATGCGTTTTTCACGTGCGCGATAAAAAACTGAAGGTTTACAAACAACATTTCCTAGCAACCATCAGTGAAAAACTCAACGCACCCACACTCCTGCTTAGCGGATGCAATGCGTTTTTCACGCAGCTCTATTCACTTCTAAGGGGCTAGGGCTGCGTGAAAAACGCAGAATATAGAACATGCTGCGATTTTCACGCAACGCACAAGTGATGCGTGAAAAAAAACACTTATGTACACAGACTCATTGAAATGAATGGGTCAGGATTCAGTGCGGATGCTATGCGTTCACGTCACGCATTGCACCCGCACGGAAAACTCGCTCGTGTGAAAGGGGCCTAGGGGTTGAGCATAGAACAGCAGCAGAGTGGCCCAGTGGGAAGCAACAAAATCTCAGTAAGGACCTGTATCATCCAAGCAAGCACAGAAGGATGCGGTAGGCGAGCCACAGATTGGGCATCACTGGCCTAGAGAAGTGAGGGAGAAGGGAGACGTCATCAAAACCCTTAAATGTGTTAAAGGTTTAAATAAGGTTCAGAAGGGAGAGTTTTAATAGGAAACTGAAGGGAAAAATAAGGGGGCACAATCTAAAATGAGTTGGAGGGAAGATCAGAATCAATGTCTGGAAATATTTTACTGAAAGTCTAGTAGACTCTTGGAAAAAAACCTCCAGCTGATGTACCGTAGTTGGAAAATCATCAGTGAGTGACTTTACCCATGACTAGGAGAATATATTCTATCCTAAATAATATAAGGGCAGCAGCAACTAAGTGATTAGCCAGAAGGGGGCGCTCAGTCACCATTTTCCATGATGCAATTGTGCCGATGGGTTGACATGGTATTTCAGGGCCTAACAATGGCCTTTAGGTCTGCCCGCTTTTGAGAGCAGGACCTAATAGGATGCTGCACTGACAGGTTTATTACAGTGACATACAGAAAGTTTGCAATATATTATATAAGCAAGCATGCTCATGGACTCCTACAAGCAAACATGAATCAGGCAGCACACAGGCCTATAGGGGCTCAGCTCTGCAGAAGTAGTAACTCCTTGCATTGTCTACAGGGCCTGATGAATAGGTGACTGCTGCGGCCTCTTCACAGTACATAGCACAGCACCAGACACTGCATAGCAGGTGAACATGGTATTGTAGCTCAATCCCATTCATTTAAATGGGACTGAGGCCACACAACCAATGGGTGCGATATGCAGCTCGGAGCCAAAAATCAGGAGTGGATTATGAAAGAAGACCAAGTATTAAAGGGAATTTATCAGGTCCTCTATGGCAAGGGCTACACGTGACATTGGTCGTGGGCAGGATCGCTAAGTAGCAGTGATCCCATTGAAATGAATGGGACGGCTTGCGTGTAATTACACCTGCACAGCGCTGCAGATGCGACGGCGAGCAGGCAAACAATGAAGAGGAGGCAGTGCTGGCAAAGCGTGCGCCTTCTCTTCAAATAGCTGATCGGCGGGGTGCCGGCTGTCCCGCTGATCTGATATAGATGACCTACCCCGAGGATAGGTCATCAATAAATATAACTTGGAGAACCCCTTTAAGTCCTATTAAGTAGAATACAACATCACTAGTACTGCTGCAGCCGGCCTCGGACTGCTCAGTTGCATGGCTATACTCCCCAAATGGGCTCCCACAAACCATTCCTGGGATACACTGAAAGGACTTCTGAGCTTGGGCACAAAATGGAGAGGACTCAAGGATGAGTCACCTCCATGTATTCCAGAGCTGGTTTGTGGGTGAACAGTGGGGGAACGGAGGGGAGTACCGCCATACAACTCGGCGACCCCAGGCCAGAGGCAGAAGTACTATTAATGTTGTGCTGTACTTAAAAGGGCCTAAAGGGGTTAATATTGTTGACCTATCGTCTGGATAGGTAATCAATATCCGATCAGCAGAGGTCTGACACACGGGACCCCTAACAATCAGCTGTTAGAAGAGGCCGGTTCTCTGTGAGCGCTGCAGCCTCTTACCTAGGCCATGTGACGTCACTGAACATCGGTCACATGGCCAAGTTGCAATACCAACCACAGCCGCTATACAGTGTACAACGCTTCACTTGGGAAAATAGAGAGCTGAGGATAGGTCGTCATTAACATTTCCCAGATAACCCCTTTAACGCCCTCCCTACATGTCAGGTCTTTAAAGACAGGGTCTACTCAGGAGCTGAGTGGGTGTCATAGCCAACGGGTGCCTGCTTTTTTACACAACAGCCACCCGTCCACAAAGTCCATGATTGTAGACTATTCCAATCATGGACTTTTTTTTAAGCCCTCAGATACTGTGGTCAATTGCAACCATGGCATTTAAATGGTCATTTACTGGGAGCAGGTTGTTCCCATGGACTCGGCGCCCCCTCCCACAACGAGATTGCGTGAGCGGCTCATTTTCTATGGCAGCCAGGAGCCTTATATAGGCTCCCAGGTCTGTCCTAATTATGGTCCTATTAAAGGGGGATTTCCATCTCAGACAATAGGGGCATATCGCTAGGATATACCCCCATTGGCTGATAGGTGCGGGTCCCAGAGGAGGGACCCGCACCTATCTCTTAAAGTTAGCCGGCAAAGTGAAGGAGGGTGCACTGTGATTGCGCGGCCACTCTCTATTCATTTCTATGGGGCTGCTAAAAATAGCAAAGCGCTGGCTCAGCTATTTCTGTCGGCCCCATAGAAATAAATGGGAGTGCACTGCGCTTGTGCGGCCGTTGTTTCGTTCACTTCATTGGGGTTGGCGGAAATAGCCGAGACAGTGCTCGGATATTTTCGGCGGCTCCACAGAAATGAATAGGGGGTGGCCGCGCATGCACGGTGTGCCCTCTACTACTTTGCCGACTCAGTTTATGAAATAGATGTGGGCCTATCAGACAATGGGGGCATATACTAGCGATATGCCCCTATTGCCTGAGATGGGAATACCCCTTTAAGTCTTTAGTAGAAAGACAGTGATTATCCCTTGGACTGCAATGGTAAGCGATTGCATTCTATGATATAAGCAATCTAACAATCTCATGGTCATGCCCAATAGGGTGGTAAAAAAAGTTAAAAAAAATAAAATAAAATAAATAAAAATTGAAATCTCCCATTTTACAAATAAAAATAATAAAAATAAACAGAATTGGCAGATTTATCCTAATGGCTACCCTGACAATTTCCCACGCAGTCCTGGTTCAATCTGGCAGAACACTGGCACTGCAGAGAAACACTGCCCGAAAATGTATTTGCATTGTATTTTATTCTCATCCATCATCGCTATTGTTAAACTAAACACCACGTTTTTTTCCAGGCACAAGAACTGAGAAGTTTAACAAAGACATCTCCCACTTGTGAAGTTAATAATATCCTGTGTAAACTGACGCTGCTGCTTATTGTTCCGAAATAATCTAATGATGAATAGGCATCCAGAAGAAAGACTGTGAGCTGTGATAAGGAGCGTGAAAGGATTTCCTTTTCGTATTTTGCCTGAGATAAGCAGTAGTAAGGAGAAGGAGCAGCCGGTGTAAGGGAACCGCTAGAATATTATGTCATCTCCATATACTGAGACAGCAGCCAAATATATAAGGGTCTGAAATACTTCTGGCTGTCAATGACTGGACATGATGTCCAGTTGCCTCAGCCCAATGCCCAATAGAAGAGGATTCTTTACGGTAAGAGCAGTGAGACTATGGAACTCTCTGCCTGAGGAGGTGGTGATTGGTGAACACTTGTGTTGTGGCATTCTGGTTTTGAGATCTGGCAGATCTCAAAACTGGAATTAAAGTGATCCGTGCCATTTAATACATCTGGATGCATCTGTGTCGGCCGGATCCAGTTGTATTAAATCAAAATTGAACAAATCGGATCCAGTATGAAAATAATTGGGTGCTAACAAAAAAAAAAATATGGAACCGGCACCATTAACTTACATTGATTTTTATGCCAGATGCGGTTTGTTCCATTTCGAAGAACGGACACAAAACCACAACCGGTTTTGTGTCTGGTCAAGAAACGCAACAAAACGGAACAGAATGCTTCCTGGTCAGTTTTATCCCTGTTGACAATCAATGGGAACTGATGCGTTTTAGTCCGGTTTGAAGATCCTCTGCTGCATCTCAAAACCGGAATGTCACAATGCAAGTGTGAAACAGGCTCACTAAAAGATCTCAAGAGGGGCCTGGATGTATTTCTGGAGTGTAATAAAATTACAGGCTATAGTTACTAGATTTCTGGAGAGGTCATTGATCCAGGGTGAGGTCACATCACTGTCATCTTCTGTTCCTTCAAAAAATGAATCTTGTATAAAAACAAAAATAAAAAACGGATCCTGTGCATCAGTTATGCACATTTGGCATTCGTTTGAGCCATTTCCACCAGCGATCTGTTATTTTAGACAGAAAAGAGTCCTGCATGTAGTACCTTTTTCCGTCTAAAAAAAATGGATCTCTGGTGGAAATGGCTCAAACGGATGCAAAATGTGCAATAGGATATGCTTTTTTTTCACAGGATCCTCATTTTTTTTTTTTTTTTGTTCTTCTGACGGATCAGAAGAACGGAAAATAAAACGGAGTTGTGAACTGTCCCTTAGGGTACTTTTACACTTGCGGCAGGACGAATAGCCTGCTGGATCCGTCCTGCCACAAGTGCCCGTGCACTGCCGTGCTTCCGCTCCGTCCCCATTGACCATAATGGGGCGGGGGGCGGAGTTACGGCGCAGTACCCTTATTCTGATGCCGGATTAGAGTCGGAAAGACATTTATTCCCCTAAAATGAGGAAAATTGGCTTCTACCTCACAGGGTTGTTGTTTTTTGGCTTCTACCTCACAGGGGTTTTTTTTTTTGGCTTCCTCTGGATCAACTTGCAGGATAACAGGCCGAACTGGATGGACAGATGTCTTTTTTCAGCCTTACAAACTATGGGGCACATTTATTAAGACCAGCGTTTTAGACACTGGTCTAAATAAAGGCCCATAGCTAGCTGCGGATCCGCAGAAGTTGTGAAGAGGCGTCGGCCTCTACATAACTTCGGAGCATCCAGCGCCAACTCTAAATGAAAGACAGCTTCCAAGCGATGTGCAGGCAGGCACCACGGGCGTGAGTAATAGCGAAGCTCTTCAATCATCGATGCAAAAAATTTGCATCAAGGATTTTTCTGTGTCGAGTTAATCGATTCATTTGAGTAATCGTTTCAGCCCTACTCCATGCAGATGTTGTCCTTGGTTGGATTCGAACTTAGGACCCCAGCGCTGCAAGGCACCAGTGCTAACCACTGAGCCACCGTGCTGACCAGTCAGAAAAATATTATTCTATTAGTCACAGTTAAAAAAACTCCAGCTCCTCCTGATCTCCTCCTCCCGTGTTTACCCTTACTGACAGTGACTGGCTGCAGCAGTGACATGTGGCTAATCACAATGTCATCATTGCACGGCAGAAACAGAGTGTCGCTGGAGCAGCAGCGGATTTAGAGGCGACTAATACATGTTTTATTTTACGGCATCCTTAATTTCAGGAAAATATCTAAATAGGAGCTATTTCTTCCAAAACAAAGGTACCGGTACTTTCCCATCACACTTCTGAAAGTATAATATTTCAAAAGGTTAACTACTCATTATACGCCACGTAAAATAATCCATCTACACTTTACATACTACAAGTTTTATACTACAAGCCTTTTTTTCATAATTAACCCTTTAAAGAGGTTGTCCATCTTTTATCTACTGATGACCGGTACGTCACGGTGGTTGAGGGTAAAGATGGAGCAGGCTGCTGTGTGAGGCCCGCTCCATACGTGGCGGGTGCCGGCTGTATAATACAGCAGGAACCCAGCCACAATGACAGGGACAGGCTATCACACTGAACCCCATCATTCAACCCCTCAGATGCCACAATACACACCGATCATAGCATCTGTGAGGTAAAGGCACAGGGATGCGGCTCCCTCTGCCTTCTGATTGGCGCCCCCGCTGTGAAATCGTAGGACTCTGACCAGTTACCAATGCAGCCTGGACACTTCTGAAGCCTACCAGGCTGCCATGGTAAACTGCCTGCTGAACTGTGCACGAAGAACTCTATTAGGGTGAATAGGACAAGGGATCAAATGATTCCAGGTTCTAGCCCCCTAAGGGGGTTAAAAGTTATTACTGTAAAAGTAAAAAAGTAGTTAAAAAAAAAACATTAAAATATCAAGGGGGTCATTTATTATGACCGGCGTTTTAGACGCACTGGATCACCAAAGTTATGAGGAGGCGCTGGCGTCTACAAGACTTTGGCGCATCCAGCGCCACTTCTAAATGTAAGCCAGCTTCCATTTAGACAATTTTCTACACCTAAACAGGCATAGAAAATAATGAATGAGACAAGCCTGCCGGCCAGACCAGTTCCCCGCCCACAACACGCCCACTTTTTTAGACATGGAGTGAACAGGGAGAAGTCACAGATTGCAGTGCAACTAATCTACGCCACAATCTACGCCTAAAAAAACGTGTAATATAGGCGTATTTCAAGTTGATCAATGACCCCCCAAAAGTTTAAATCACCTCCCTTTCCCAATTTTACATATAAAAATATGTTATCAGTCATAAAAATAAACATATCAGGAATGTGGCATCTGAGAATGTGCCCTTAAAAAATACAACTTAGAGTACTTTCCGGCAGGCAGTTCCAGATCCGGCAGACAGTTCCAGCAACGGAAATCCGTATGCAAACAAATAGCATTTGTTTCCGGATACGGATCTGTCTAACAAATGCATTGCAATACCAGATCTGTCTCTCCGGTGTCATCCGGAAAACCGGATCCAGTATTTATTTTTTTCACAGATTTAAAGGTCTGCGCATTAATACATTTTAATGGAAATTAATGCCAGATCCGGCATTCCGGCAAGTATTCCAGGAATTTTGGCCAAATACCGTAAGAGGGACTGAACTGAAGACATCCTAAAGCATCCTGAACGGATTGCTCTCTATTCAGAATGCATCAGGATAAAACTGAAGCATTTTTTTCCAGTATTGAACCCATGTGACGGAACTCAATACCGGAAAGCTTTAACGCTAGTGTGAAAGTACCCTTATCCCGCAAACAATAAGCCCTCATATGGCTATATGAATGGAAAATGTAAAGAGTTGTGGCTATTGGAACGTGAGGAGGAAAAAATAAATGCAAAAAACAAAAATTGGCCTGGTTAATTTTGCATTTTGCTATCCTGTCCTATCTAGGGCTCCGGCAGTAGACCATTGATTTCCGAAGATCATGTCATCAAGTGTCACAATACAAATTGTATGCATTATTAAATACACTGGTGTACCATGTCAGAATACCTGCATAGTCTTTTTTGAAAATAATCCCACCCAATCCCCCAATAATCCCAAGGATAGGTCATCAGTATAAAACACTCGGAAAATCCCTTTAAACCACACTTACTGTACCAACTACAACTTTTGTGTCAATCTTACTCCAGTAAAGGGGTGGCTTAGAAAGTGGAGTAACATCTCAAGACAGAAATGTTAGACCTAGAGCTGCATCAAATTTATCAATCATCGTGTGACATTTAAAGGATAACGGTCATATATATTTTTTTTTTGCTAAAGTGTAGGGCAAGTGATAGGTAACATTTTTGCAATAGACTTTATTTAACCAAAACGTTTATTTTTGGTAGAAAACTGGGGCTGAAATGGCTCTTAGCAGCACTCTCTGAAATGAACGTTGCTAAGAGCCATTCGTTTCCTATTCCTAACTCATGAAGCAGCCGCCGGCTCACTGTGCACAGTGCTTCTACTTCTGGCGGCTGCTTCATGAGTTACTATCACAGGGATCGCAGGTCAGTGAATTTGACGGATCATTAGATTGCATAGAAAGGGGGAATATAAATGTGATTATAACTCCTAAGGCTCATGTGCCCACCAGGGAAGCACGGGAGGCAGAAGCACAGCACCCGCACAGTCCGTATGGCCCTTAGCAACGCTCATTTCAGAGAGTGCTGCTAAGGGCCATTTCAGACCCAGTTTTCTACCAAAAATAAACGTTTTGGCTAAATAAAGTCTATTGCAAAAATGTTACCTAATGGGGACAGGTCGGAGATACGGCCGCAGCATGGAAAACATGCCACTGGCCAATCGCAGCGCTCAGCTCATATTAAGGATATGAGCTGGGAGAAGGAGACGCCCAGGGCAAAAGAAGATGTCTCCGTCCCAGGCAAAATTATCAGAAGCACGAGCGCCGGGGGCTACAGAGGACGAGCGGAGCGGCACCCAGGGATACAAGTAAGTGCAGGGACATCCCCGGGTGCCGCTCTCCATGTACTTAGCTTTGCCTAATAAACTGTGGACCAGTGAAAGGTCCTCTTTAATGATCATGAAAAGACTCTGCTCATGTTCTACCAGTCTATATAAAGCAAACTAAGTGAGCTGCAGACATTTAAAAAAGCTTCAAAATATTTTTATGGTAAAAACTTGACTTGGGCTACTTTTACATACACGTTTTGGTTTCAAGTTTTGAGATCTGGCAGAGGATCGCAAAACCTGACCAAAAGGCCTCTTGCACACAAACATGTGCACCCCGTGCCCGTGCTGCGGGCCGCAAATTGCGGCCCGCAATGCTCGGGCACCGGCCGTGGGGCAGCCGCAGCGTATCGCGGACCCATTCACTTGAATGGGTCGGCGATCTGCCCGTTCCGCAAAAAGATAGGACATGTTCTATCTTTTTGCGGGACGGAAGTACGGAACGGAACCCTGCGGAAGAACTCCGTAGTGTTCCGTTCCGTCATTCCATTCCGCATCTCCGGATTTGCAGGCCCATTGAAATGAATGGGTCCGCATCCGTGATGCGGAATGGCCACGGAATGGTGCCCGTGTGTTGCGGATCCGCAAATGCGGTCCACAATACGGGCACAGGGCGCACACGTTCGTGTGCAATAGGCCAAACAGTTCCGTAGACAGTTCACATCAGTATGCATCCATTTTATTAGGATGTGGCTGCGTGAAACCAAGGCGAAACAAACCGTCACTAAATACATTGAAAGTGAATGGGTGATGGATCCGTTGTTTTAGGATCCTATAAAACTGGATCCGTCGCTATTGACTTACATTGTTTTTAGTGACTGATCCTGTTCGTTCCGTTTTGATGACTGAACACAAAAACACAGCTTGCCGCAGTTTTGTGTCTGGTCACAAAACGGAGTGCTGACAGAATGGAAGACATCCTGAACGGATCTCTTTCGGAAACATTTTGGCCCGGTTTTGAGATAGATCCTCTGCGGGATCTCAAAACCGGAATGCAAAAACGCAGATGTGAAAGTAGCCTAAAAGTGAACCCAGTTTCTGACGCTTTATGTCACAGCAGTATATGACAGAGATCGAAGCTGATCTCTGTTATATAAAGGTTATATATAGAATATATACAGGACTACTAGAAGATACATTTAGAGTCTTAAACAGGTTGGCCACTTTTCTATATTGATGACCTATCCTCAGGATCGGTAATCAATATCAGAGCGGTGGGGGTCCACTCCCAAGAATGAAGCGATCATACGAGCGCTGCCTTCTTTTCCCTGTTTTCCTACTCGCTGTCGACATTGCAGCGGTGAACAGATGTAATTGGAGCTTCTCTGTCCCAATTCACTTCAATGGGAAGGAGCAGAGGGAGTGTAACTGCAATTACACCTGCTTGACGCTACAATGTCGGCGGCGAGCAGGTAAAGAGTGAATAGAAGGCAGCACTCGGATGATCGCTGCATTTTCTTCAAAGAGCTTATTGGAAGGGGTGCCAGGAGATGAACCCATGCAAATCTGATATTGATGACCTATCCTGAACATAGTTCATCAATATAGTAAACTGACCAACCCTTTAACTCTGCGCACACAGGATTGACAGCCTTCTGTGTACACACACTGATACAGGGAAAACTGTCAAAGCTGGGTGGGGGAACCAGGACTCTCAATCTCTCTCCTAAGAGTCCTGTCTCAATTTACTCTGCATTTTACTCAGAAATCCTGCTCCAAGTCATATATATATACCGCCGAGATCAGTTGCTCTTTCTCTATCAAGTGATGTTCTCAGATAGGTCAGCTTAAATCACCTGATGGCTTTAAATAATATTAAGATTATATACTACTTATAAGAACCTAAAACAACCTAGTATGGCTATGTTCACACCTGTCCTAACAGAGGTCGTAATAGCGCCTCTACAAGGGTCACAGACGTCTGTTCAGGCCATTTTACTTCCTGGAAAAAGTCTAAGGCATACCAATACGTCTTAGACTTTTCCGTGAAATTCATCAGCGCAGTGAGCACTGTGGATGGCACATACAGGGAGCGATGCTGCCTGTGCCTCCAATAATCAATAGCAAAGCTCCTCACAACAAGGAGCTTTGTTATTAATTGCTCTGAGCGAGCAGGCAATCATTTGGCACGCCGCTCTGAAGCTGTGGCGCGCGATCTAACTATTATACGTATACCATTGCACTACAGCACCCGAAGCACCATATGCAGGAACTGGGCTCATTCTCCAGTCTAGCTGCTGCTGTGGTGAGAGGCTCTGTATGTAGGGGGGGGAGAGGTGCACCAGGTATCATCTGCACAGTATGTGTATTCATATTCTGTATTCAGACCAGTGCTAATGGGACCCTGTCTGTAGCTCCCATGGACCTACGTGCACCGTATGCCACCTATAACCAGAGGGCTGTTGCGGCCTACTCATTCTGTAAGGGAAGCCATCACTTTTATAACGGACCTGCGTCAGACACCCGGGTGCACCCCCGCCAATCAGCTGTTTGAAGAGAAGGCCATGCTCGTACAAATGCCGACTTCTCTTCACCGTTTACCTGCAGTGGTCAGCAGGTGTAATTACTCCTCAGCCATCACGGCTCGTAATTATACTGCTCACCGCTGCGATGTGAATGGCGAGCAGGTAAACAATAAAGGGAAGGCTGCGCTCACACAGAGCATGGCCTTCTCCTCAAACAGACGATAGGTGGGGGTGCCGGACCCCCTGATCTGATATTGATGATCTATCCTGAGGATAGGTCATCAATAGTAAAAAAAAAACTGACAACTCCTTCAACTACACTTGGACCTAAATTTCGAGAATTATACATCAAATACAATAGGGAACAAACAGTCGTAAAAATATGTGCAGCGCACAGTATGCAGTTTTTCCTGACCTGTCACATTTCAATGGTGTTTATTCTGCAAGCTGAGTTCCTTTAAGTCTGGGAATTAGTTGAAAAATAGACATGTTCTTTGGTCACGAACACAAGCAGAAAAGTAGCAGAAATGCTTGTAGTACAAGCTATAACCCACTGTGATGAAGAATGATGGACTAGGAGAACAGGTTCCATAAATGCTTGTGTTATGGGTATTGAGGTGTGGAAGCAGGAGGACACCTGAACTATAAACTGAAGAGTCTGGGACCAAAACCAATCTCCAAAACGGGGTCTGCCATACCACCTGGTGGCAAGGTCTCGGGTTGTCGCATCCAGGTGGAAGATAAATAGAGACATCCACATACAATTGACTTCTACGGGAGTTGTGAAACTAGCCTCTGCATGGATCCATTTATTCTCTAGCTCAGGGATGCTCAACCTGCAGCCCTCCAGCTGTAAAACTACAACTCCCACCATGCCCTACTGTAGGCTGTCTGGGCATGCTGGGAGGGCTGCAGACTGGGCATCCCTGCTAGGGATGAGCAAATCGACTTTGGATGGAACATCCGAATGTGAAGTTATTCGCTCATCCCTAATCCCTGCTCTAGCTGGCGAGGTCACCCGGCAAGATGGGAGCTGGAGGACACTTATGCTGGTTCCAGAGCACAGAATTTATAACTGAGCAAGTCTACATGCCTGTGGTTGTCCTTTGTCAGTCTGCCCCATTCAGTATTTGGTCAGGATTGTGTATCGGCATTTGTACACCAAAACAATCAAAATTATTTAAGTGGGATGTCCTACCACCCCTATTCATGTATTTGTCTTTATTACTCTCATCCTTCTCAGGTGGATGCTTGATGTTTTTACTATGTAAGTGTAAAATGTATCGCTATTTTAGTGGGGGGGGGGGATTTTGCGATTTTCTAATAAAAAAATAAAAATAATGATAGGTACTGGATGTGCCTGGTTCCTGCTGCTCTGTTCCCTTCACTTGCATGGGACCAAACTACAGCAACTGGACATGGCCACTACACAGTGTATGAAGCCGAGTCTGGTTCCAATGAGCTGTGTGTACCAGCAATTAGCTGATCAATGCGGGTCCTCAGGGTCGGAACCCAGCCAAATGATAGATCATCGATATAAAAGTCCAATAAAATCTCTTTAAAGGGGTTCTCCGGGAATAAAGAGAATGAAAATATGAAAATATTACTTTATTATAATGGCTTATTTTGTCTGGGGAGCAATCATTATGAGAAATAAAATGGCCGCCGTCCTGTTAGCATACACAAAACTTGTCCTAAACACACAGCAGGACAAGTTACTTCACAACACTGAGAGAAAGAGCTGCCTTATCCTCCTCTCTGCTCTGACTGTCAGGGATTATGATCCTGACTACAGATTAATATGATACTTAGCGGAATCTTTGTGGGAATGGAGTTCATCAGGAGACAGACTGTGGTAATGGAGACTGCACACAAGTGCTGCTGCTTATTAGCCACATCTGCTCATGAACTCAGGCACAGTTCGCAAGTAACCGTGAAACTGGTCTGAGGTCAGGGCAGTGTCACTGCCTGCCCTGTGAGAGGCCTGAGAAGATCTGATAGACTTGCTGCATGTGAGTCTATCTGACAGATCTTTCTCTTTTTCCTTGCTGTTTGTTGTTGTGGGCAGGATACCCCCTCTCCACAGGTTCTGCTCATTAGCTGTTCAGTGGCTCTATTTATACCCGCCTCTCCCTGCAGCCCTTGCGGTTTGTATTTCCTCCTGGAGTTCTCAGCTAGTGTTTGGTTCATCTCCTGCTACCCGTCCGTCTTAAGCTAAGTCCTCCTTCCTTCCCTTTTGTTGTGTGTTCTGACAAGGCCTCAGGGAGACGCTGGCTCCTTTACTGTGGAAGGAACCGGTTGTCTTTCTCCTGCTCCCTAGCTGAGGGTTTGTTTTAGTTTCAGCAGGACTTAGGTTCCAGCGCATGAGTACTTCCACCTTTAGGATTTGCTCATGCTGTCAGCAGTCAGGGACAGGCTCAGGGATTGTCAGGTGGTGACCTTTTCCTCTTCACTAGCTTTGGAGTCTAGTCTGGTGTTTTGTTACTGTTGTTGTATTTGGCTTTCTTTCCTTCCCTCACCTATCGTGATAGGCAGTCAGCAATGGTTCAATACGATAGTCAAGCTATAATTAAGGCAGGCAATGGATAAAATAGTCAGAGTCAAAGAGCAGGCATCAGTACGGTACAATGGCAGAGAACCAAATAAGAACACCTTGGCTTGGAAAGCTAGAACACTAGGAACCTTAAAGCTCAGACAAAGAGGTGGGACAAAAGAGCCCAGCATAAATAGAAAGGCTGGTCAGCACCTTAGCAGCTGGACATGAAGCAAGGTCATCATCTCAAGAATTGGTGGCATACTGCCACCAATGTCTGAAAGCTGTGAATCCCACCTCTGGGACCCGCAGCTATCTCTAAAATGGAGCCTAAAAAGTGCCAAGAATAGCCAAGCGGCATGCTATTTTCAGAAAGTCCACTGAAATGTATGGGGAGCACACCACGCAAGCATAGCCATCACTCGATTCACTTCTATGGGTCTGACAAAAATAGTCACGTCGCTATTTTCAGCAGTCCCATAAA